>CM039673.1:211969186-214929344 GCA_022496015.1 Hordeum marinum | reverse complement strand
TGCAGATGCCGAGTCATCCGAAAGACTAGAATAAGACCTGGTTCTATTGCAAGGATACTTCTTCGGAGGGTGAGCGTCCATTGCCGGGTTATCATCCCTCCCGGATCAAGACAACTCCTGAACTTCCTGGCCGACTGTCAGCTTCTGAGCGCACAAGCTACGAGCCAGCTCATCCCAAGATCAGAGCCCTCATGGCCTATGGTTTAACTGGACTGGACTTGATCCGCTGCTAGGTTTCCTGGCGGATTATGCCTTTAAGCCATATAAGCCGCCTCATGTGTGAATACCAAGGCAAGTATGATGGTTCTTTATGCTTCAGCCGGTCCACCTTAACAGAAGATGACATCACTACTATTATCCGAAGTCTTCTCCATGAGACATCCGGGACTTGCAGCGCTATTGGGCTAGTGCCTTTTAGTGCCATTAATCCTGCTCCAAATGTAAGGCGACTCTTCACACCCTTTTTCTCTTGGTTCGCTCATATTTTGCCAATTTCATTACCATTAACCAGATTACTTTTCCAAGCTGACTCTGATTTCTGTAAGAAGGAGTATGTCCCTCCTTTGAAGAAAACCAAGAAGAAGGCCCCAGTTAAGAAGCACAAGAAGACCGCCCCACAAGAGGAATGGTTTGAATCGCCCCAGTCGTCCGGTTCAGAGGTAAAATCTTGGCTATTTTCTGCGATCTTGTTCTTTTATTTTACTAACACCTGCTTGACTCACAGGATAACATAGAGACAAGCCACGCCAACGCCCCTGAGGTAATCTATATTTCTTCCGTCTTGGAATATTTTGTCCCCTGGAACCGGCAGGTTATTGGAAAAGTTCCTCTTTCTCATCCTCTTGCTTACCTGGATCCCCAATTTCTTCTGAAAAAGCAACAACAGGCCGAACGTCATCAGACCTGGAGCGCCGGCTCTACCGATCTTATGTCTGGATTATCGAATTCTCTAGTTCTGAAGAAGCGCCCCACACAGGTATGCATCTCTGCTTGATTTAGCTTTACCTTTGCAATCTCAATGTTGTCTTATCTCTTCTGAATTGTCTCTCAGAGGTCACCATCCTCTGGCGACTCTTCGGCAACCGCCCTGCCGCCTCCCAAGATTAATCCGCTGTAAGTGTTTCCTCTAATCTTGCGTTCAGTTCTCTCAGCGGTTGTAGCCTTTGGGTTCTGACTTTCTTGCTTTTCAGGGCTCAAGCCAAGCGCCAAAAGACCAACAAGTCCTCCCCTGGCCCTGCTGCCCTGCCCTAGAGCCGGAGCATGTCTAGTCAGATGAGTCGCGGCCGGCTGTGGATCCCCCCGCAACATCTCAGGAGCCGGCTGACGATTTCACCCCAGAGAGCCCGCCAAGGGACCCTTCCAGGCCGCCGAGCCCTGGCCAAGTGGCCAAGGACACCACTTCTCCGGACGTTGTGGTTACTGGCACTGGCTTTCACTCTCCCCCGGCTCACGTGCTGACCAAATATAAAGAGTCGGCTGAAGCTTCAAGGAAATTGGAGTTTGAACCCTCTGCTCTGGAGAAGATGACAGCCGAGGACCTTCATGCTAGCTGTATGAACCGGCTATCCACAAGCCGGGATCTGGAGCTCCAGCTAGTTACCCTCATGAAGAAGAAATATGAGTTATTCCTTTCTTCTCCTTATATCCTGAAGTGGCCCCCAAGGGCCGGCTAAATCTCTAAAGTTTGAGTCGGGACTTTTTCGTAATCCTCCTTAGAAAATCCAGTTTATAGCCCCTAAGGGCCGGCTTAATCTTTCCAAAGGTTGAGTTTGGACTTTTCATGTCGAACCTCTGAAAATAGACATTAGCCCCCAAGGGTCATGCATATTGCTTGTAATCTGTTTGAGAATTGACCGTTTACTCTATGCTTTGATATGTCACAGGAAACTTTAACTGAAGTTGGGTCACAATTGGCCGACTTAAAAGCCAGTTTGGCTACTCAACAAGCTGCCCGGGACGTTGTAGATGAAAAATGTCGGCTCCTGTCCGAGGAGTTGGTTAAAATCAAGGTCGGCTTCACGGCTTTCGAGGAGTCTGCCGAGTCTGAGAAGGCTACTTTGACTAAGCAGGCGGATGATGCTAATCAGCGACTGATGATCGTATCTGATGAGCTTCAATCTTTAAAACGCCACATCGCCAAAATGACAGCCGCCCTCTTTGGTGAGTTTTCGACCACTTCCACTCAATTGGCATTTAAATGCTTGTGCTAGTGACTTATCATGAAACCTCCAACTTACACAGGTCCCAGGAGCCGCCAACTAGCTTCTCGATAGTCTGCTACCTCTGAAAGACATCTATACTCTGACGGAGCAACTCTACTACGGTGCAATGTTCACCATCAAAGTCGTGTAGTACAAAGATAAGATCCCTTCAACTCTCAAAGGGGTTTTGGAACTTTTTTCAACTATGCCGAAGGAAATCGCCAAACTGAAGAAATCAGCCGCCCGGCAAGGGGCAATTGCAGGCATCAGCCGGGCTTTGGCTTTCGCTCCGGAACTTACTACGACTAACATGATGGATGGGTTTCCCTCTAAGAAGGATGATGGCTCTGCATTCACGGAACCTGATTACACCCGGTGTATGAAGGACTCCAGGACTCTGGCCTCCATCTTAGTAGAAGAGGTTGACTTGGGAACTTATCAGGCGGCTTACAGTGCCGACCAAAAGAGGATTCGTGGCCTGCTTTATGAGTGTAAAGACTTGACACCTGCCCGCAGTAAGAACCTCTTTGCCTTTGCCTTGACCCATCCCCTTTCTTTGAAGAAGGAAGTTTTGCAGCTCTAACCGACTGCAACTGGGACTTGGACAATCTCCAGATCAAGGCAACCGAAGAACCGGAGCAGGATGAACTGCCAGCCAGCTGATCATGTATAGAAATTTTGTAATAGCTGGCTCTCCATGACCCGCCATATGGTGTCGCAATACTTGATCGATATTTTGGACTCCACAGAGGGCATTTGTAACAGACTAGCCGTAACTTTTGCTCTTACTGAACTTGTGTGATCGTGCTTATATGAAAAAGTCTGGCTTTAAATCTGCCATCTTCCTTGTCCTTCCCTGTTGTATGCCTTTTCTGATTCTTCGTAGCTTATGTACTTGTATACATAGCACACTTGTACACCTTTGGGAGGTCGGCTAAAAAGCGCAACCTGAAAATGTCGTATCTTCCCAGCGTGTGGACAGGAAACTTTTGCTTGGATCGAGAATCGGTCGAGAGGTTTTTAATAAGCCTAACTCAGAGGGCAGGAAGCCCCCTGTATAACCGTGGCTAATCATGTTAGCCAGAGATGGCATAAAACCGGCCGATAAGGTATTAGAAGCGATACCCATAGGTAAGAAGCCACCTTCAGCAATATGGCGCGAACGCCGGGTGATAGCATTAGATAAGCTACACCCATAGGTGGGAAGCCCCCTTGAACAACCATGGCTAATCGTGTTAGCCGAAGATGTCATAAAGCCGGCCGATAAGGTATTAGAAGCGATACCCAAAGGTAAGAAGCCACCCTCAGCAGTATGGTGCAAACGCCGATTTATAGGGTCTTATAAGCTACACCCGGAGGTGGGAAGCCCCCTTCGACAACCATGGCTAATTGTGTTAGCCGGAGATGGTACAAAGCCGGCCGATAAGGTATTGGAAGCAATACCTGAAGGTAAGAAGCCACACTCAGCAGTATGGCGTGAACGACGGTTGATAGGGTGTTAGATACCCGTCGATAAAAAAACCTATAACCGCGGCTAATCGTGTTAGGCGGAAGATGGCATAAAGTCGGCCGATAGGGTGTTAGAATCAATACCCATTGGTAAGAAGCCCCCTTCAGCAATATGGCATAAACGCCGGTCAATAAAGTGTTAGAAGCGATACCCGGAGGTAAGAAGCCACCCTCAACCGCAGCTAATCGTGTTAGCCGGAAATTTGGCATAAAGCTGGCCGATAAAGCATTAGAAGCGATCCTCGTTGGTAAGAAGTTGCCCTCCGCCGCGGCTAATCGTGTTAGCCGGAAGATGGCATAAAGCCGGCCGATAAGGTGTTAGAAGCGATACCCGGAGGTAAGAAGCCACCCTCAGCAGTCACAATTGATATATCAACTGGAATGTTTGTGAACTATTTCTTGTATGAGCGAAGATGTGTGAAACAGCAGAGGCCCTATCTTGCAGGGGTGCTACTTTATATATAAATATGATATGTACAGTGATAGTGTACAATGGTGAGTCTCGACACCTTTAAGTGTAATAAGGTCGGAGATGCGCTATGTTCCATGGTCGGCGGGTCTCCTGACCCGCCATTTCTGAGTCATCCCGGATATCAATGAGATAGTACGACCCATTGTTGAGATTTTTGCTGACCACGAAAGGTCCTTCCCAAGGGGGAGATAACTTATGCATATCTGTCTGGTCTTGAATCAGCCAGACCACTAAGTCACCCTCCTGGAACGTCCGGCTCTTGATCCTGCGGCTATGATAGCGGCGCGGGTCTTGTTGATAAATCGCCGACCGGGAAGCCGCTAGCTCTCGTGCCTCTTCCAAAGCATCCAACGCATCTTGGCGTGTCGTCTCATTATCCGTCTCAACATAAGCCGTCACTCGTGGCGAGTCATGCCGGATATCACTTGGTAACACCGCCTCGGCATCGTACACCATAAAGAAAGGTGTATAGCCGTTGGGGGTGGTTCTGATGCTCCATAAGATGGAAGGCAACTCTTCTACCCAACACCCGGGCGTTCGTTGCAAAGGAACCATAAGCCGTGGCTTGATGCCCCTTAAAATTTCTTGATTAGCACGTTCCGCCTGACCATTGGACTGTGGATGCGCGACCGCTGAAACATCAAGCCAGATGTGCTCCTTGTCGCAAAACTTTTTCATAGCCCCCTTCGACAAATTTGTGCCATTATCAATGATGATGTTGTGGGGGTAACCAAAACGGTAAATCAACTTTTTAACAAATTGTACCGTCGTAGCCGCGTCACACTTGCTTATCGGCTCCGCCTCTACCCATTTGGTGAACTTATCAACCGCCACCAAGAGGTGCGTTTCCTTATCCTTGGACCTCTTGAACGGTCCCACCATGTCAAGCCCCCAGACTGCAAACGGCCAAGTGATTGGTATCATCCTCAATTCTTGAGCCGGAACATGAGCACGCCGGCCGAACTTTTGACAGCCGTCGCACTTGCGGACCAGGTCCTCTGCATCTTTGTGAGCCGTCAACCAGAAAAAAACCGTGCCGGAAGGCTTTGGCCACTAAAGATTTTGAGCCGGTGTGGTGTCCACAGTCTCCAGCATGAATTTCATTCAATATTTGTCGGCCCTCTTCTGGTGAGACGCAACGTTGAAAAACTCCAGTCACGCTGCATTTGTGCAACTCACCATTAACCATTGTCATGGATTTAGAACGCCGGGTGATCTATCTGGCCAGGTTTTCATCATCAGGTAACTCGCCCCGAGTCAAATAGGCCAGGTAAGGCACAGTCCAATCCGGGATAGCATGTAGAGCCGCCACAAAGTCTCCCTCCAGGTCAGGAATAGCCAAATGCTCTTCCGAAGGTATCTTAACGATCGGATGGTGTAAGACGTCCAGGAAGACATTGGGCGGCACCAGCTTTCGTTGAGAACCTAACCATGATAGCGCATCCGCCGCCTCATTCCTATGACGATCAATATGATCCATATGATATCCTTTGAAGTGACCAGCAATAACATCAACCGCCTGACGGTAAGCCGGCATCCGCGGGTCTTTGGAATCCCAAGTGCCCAAAACTTGCTGAGCCACCAGATCTGAGTTGCCCAAACAACGTACCCGGCTTAAATTCATCTCCTTGGCCACTCTGAGACCATGAAGCAGAGCCTCGTACTCAGTCGCATTGTTAGTGCAAGGGAACATCAACCGGAGAACATAACAAAACTTATCACCTTTGGGAGATGTCAAAATAACTCCTACCCCTGAACCTTCTAACTGCTTGGATCCGTCAAAGTGTATAGTCCAGTATGTGTCATCCGGCTTTTCCTCGAGGGCTTGATATTTCGTCCAATCATTTATAAAATCCACAAGAGCTTGGGACTTGATGGCCATACGAGGCACATATTTTAGATTGAGAGATCCCAACTCCAATGCCCACTTAGCAATCCTTCTAGTGGCTTCTCTGTTATGGATTATGTCCCCCAACGGAGCAGAACTAACCATGGTTATCTGGTGCCCTAAAAATAGTGCTTTAATTTGCGGTTGGCCATGAAAACCCCATATACCAGCTTCTGCCAATGCGGATAACTTTAGTTGGACTCCGTCACGACCTCACTGATATAATAAACCGCCTTTGAACCGGATACTCCTTCCCAGATTCCTTGTGCTTGACCACAATTGCAGCACTTAGTGCCCGGTTATTAGCCGCCACGTATAGAAGTAACGGTTCTTTCTCAGCCGGAGTAGCCAGCACCGGCGGCTCAGTCAGCTGTTTTTTAGCACCTCAAGCGCTTCAGCCGCCACCTTGCTCCAGACAAATTTCTCCGTCTTCTTCATCATCTGATATAAAGGAATAGCCTTCTCTCCAAGGCGGCTTATGAAACGGCTCAACACGGCGATCCGCCCCGCCAAGCGTTGGACATCATTAATACAGGCCGGCTCTGCCAGAGAAGTGATAGCCTTGATTTTATCCGGGTTAGCCTCAATGCCACGTTCAGAAACCAGAAAACCCAGGAGCTTGCCAGCCGAAACACCAAAGACACATTTAGTCGGGTTAAGCATCATCTTATAGACCCGGAGATTATCAAAGGTTTTCCCTTAAGTCGGCCAAAAGGGTCTCCTTCTTCCTGGATTTGATCACAATGTCATCTACATAAGCATGGACGTTGCGGCCGATCTGACTGTGAAGGCAGTTCTGTACACACGTTGATAAGTCGCCTGGGCACTCTTGAGCCCGAAAGGCATAGATACATAACAAAAAGCCCCGAAAGGTGAAATAAAAGTCGTCTTCTCCTGGTCTTTAACCGCCATCTTGATCTGATGATAGCCTGAGTAAGCGTCCCGGAAACACAAGCTTTCACAACCCGTCGTAGCATCAATGATTTGGTCAATACGAGGGAGGGCAAACGGATCAGCCGGGCAAGCCTTATTAAGGTCCGTGTAGTCCACACACATACGCCACGTGTCGTGCTTCTTGAGCACCAGCACCGGGTGAGCCAACCACTTCGGGTGAAAAACCTCCACAATGAAACCCGTTGCCAAGAGTCGGGCAACTTCTTCCCCAATGGCCTTGCGTCTCTCCTCATTAAACCGCTGTAGAAACTGCTTAATTGGCTTAAACTTCGGATCCACATTAAGGTCGTGCTCGGTGAACTCTCTCGGTACACTCGGCATGTCAGAAGGTTTCCATGCGAAGATGTCCCGATTCTCATGGATGAATTCGATGAGCGCGCTTTCCTATTTGGGATCCATGTGAGCACCAATGATGAACTATTTGGATGAGTAGCCCTGAGTGAAATCTACCGCCTTAGTATCATCCGCTGAAAACTTGAGGGGCGGCTCAACCTCCGTGGTAGGCTTTTTCAGCGGGGTCATGTCCTCCGGGTCAACATTCTCCTTATAAATTTTAAGCTCCTCCTGAGCACAACTGGATTTTGCGTAAGCCGCATCCCCTTCTTCGCACTCAATAGCCGTATTTCGGTCACCATGAACAGTAATGGTACCATTTAAACCGGGCATCTTGAGTTGTAAGTACACATAGCAGGGTCTGGCCATGAACTTAGCATAAGCCGGTCGACCAAATAATGCATGGTAAGGACTCTTGATCTTGACCAGTTCAAACCACAAGGACTCCATCCTGTAATTATACTCGTCACCAAAAGCCATCTCCAAAGAAATCCTGCCCACCGGATGCGCTGACTTGCCTGGAACCACCCCATGAAAAATGGTGGATGAGGGCTTTAAATCCTTATCAAGCAATTTCATTCGCCAAAAGGTATCGTAGTAAAGGATGTTGATACTACTGCCTCCGTCCATTAGTACCTTGTTCACTATATATCCACCCACTTGGGGGGCCACAACCAAAGCTAGCCGCCCTGGGTCATCAACACGCGGCGGGTGATCCTCCCGGCTCCACGTTATGTCATACTCGGACCATTTTAAATATTGCGGTAGATCCAGGGCAACTGCATTGACCGCCCGCTTGCGCATCTTCTGGTCCCGTTTGCTGAGGCTGGTCGTGAAGACATGATACTGGTCGGAACTAAGCTATTTCGGATTACTCTGATAACCAGACTGATTACGCTATTGCTAATTGTTGTTACCAGAATGCTGCTGGTGTCCTCCTTGATTACCTTGACTCGGATGACCGGACCCTGAGCCGCCGGTCCCAAATCTGGCCCCTGACCCGCCGCGTCCTAAGCCGCCTGGCGGGCCACCGTCCTGATTGTTGGGTTGTGTAAAGTGATTCTTGAGTTTCTGCATAAAATGGCACTCACCCCATGTATGGTTCACCGGCTTATCAGGCTAACTATTATCTGGACAGGGCTTCTTAAGCGCCTCTTCGAAATCGAAGGGAGGCCTGTCATTGCCAAAAGGTGGCCTGAACCTCCTGTTACCCTTAGGGTGATTCTGACCGGTGCTTGCATTGGCCACCAGCTCTGATCCGGTATCGGGATTCTTGCGCTTACTCTAGTTACCATTATTTGCCGCACCCTTGCTCTGACTATTCTTCTTGCCTTGGTTGGCCTTCTCTTCGTCGGAACCAGGATCCTTTGTATTGTCAGAGTCGGCATATTTTATGAGAGCCGTCATAACCTCTCCCATATCCTAACACGTATGCTTGAGTCGGCCGAGTTTCTGCTTCAAAGGGATAAAGTGGCAGTTCTTCTCTAAGATCAGCATTGCCTGAGCCGCCGTGATCTGCTCCAAGGAGTGGATGATTATTGAGACCCGGCGAACCCAATGATGAGCCGACTCATTCTCCTGCTGAACAGAGTGATCCAGGTCCACGATGGTCATAGGCTGTTTGCACGTTCCTTGAAAGTTTTTGATGAACCTGGCTCTCAGCTCCGCCCATGAATTGAGAGCATTGGGTGCCAATCCCTTTAACCATGTGCGAGTCGGGCCTTCAAGCATCATGATGAAGTACTTGGCACAAACCGCCTCGCTGACATCCAACATCTCCATGGCTAGCTCGTAACTTTCCACCCAAGCCTCCGGGGCTAAATCAGCGGTATAATTTGGGACCTTGCAGGGTCCTTTGAAATCCTTTGGCAACCGCTCACTCCGTAGAGCTAGGGACAAACACGGCACTCCTACCGCCCTGGTGGTCACTCCCACCCCTACTGAAATGGAGGGCACATGATCTTGGTGAGCCACCGCGGCTAGAGATGCCGCCTCTTGCTGGCTTCTTTCCCGGTTTACAATTGCTTGTGCGTCTGGCTGATGACCCGTCTGAATCTCTCTGTGTCGGTTATTGCTGGAACCCGCCGGTGACACGTAGCGCCGGCTGAAGCTCCGGCTGGGAGAGGAGTTGAATGAACACGGCTCCGGCTGTGAGTATACTTCTCCTGCTGGGCCATCGCCGTCTGCAGGTATCCAATGGCATTCCGCACATCCTCCGTGAAGGGCGCTTCATCCGGAATAGGAATTGTCTCAAGCTGGGTGGCTTCCGCCACCATATTCTCTGTCGGGTTAGAATAATGACCTGCCGGCGTCGGAAAGGCCGCTGGTGAGGCCGGATTTCGTCAGGACGGATGAGTCGCTTGCCGAGCCGTCGGGCGGCTTCCAGGCGCCTCTGTTGCTCGCCCACCCCTGGCGTGTTGAAGAGGTTCCTTGCCTCATAATGTTCCGGCAGGCGGGATTGATGCCTCATCCGATGCACCGCAGCTGCCGACTATTGCTCCAGCTCGAGACGGAAAGCGTCCGTCTTGATGCGTTCCGCCTCTTGCTCCATCTGGATCTTTAGCTCAGCCATCCTGTGTTGCTCTTCTGCCATCCGGCCCTTGATTCTTACGATCTCTAAGTTCTGAGCTGCTTGGTTGTCCGGTGTAACCTCAGTAGCCATTAGGGCTGCGAGTTCGTCCATTAGTTCCAAAAGAACTTCAGTCGGCAGTGGCGGGTTAGCGCCTGAGGTTGCGGCTCCTGCGGCGATACCACTCGTGCCTGGGACTGACTCTGCCATGAACACGGCAGCATGAACCGTCCGCTCAAGATCGTCCGATTCAGAGCGATCCGACTCATGGCAGAGCTCGTCGTTGCCCTCGAGGCCGCCGTTGTGCAGCTGGTAAACCGACTCTATTTCTCCATTTGAACATTCATCCTCTGAATAGACAAGAGTTTCCTGCGATCCGGAAACCTCCAGACCCATACCTTTAGTCAAGCCCACGAAGATGTGCTTCCGACCCGAGTTAACGCGGGCGGGTTGCACTTTACTGGCGGTTTTCTTACGCCAAGCCGGCTCGACGGTGTTGGTGCAGATATCCGGCCCGGGCGTAGATCCGTCAACCCTTCCGATGAAAACGTGGATCCCGCCGAACGGAACCCGGAATCCATATTCCACAGAATCAGCGTCAAGCCCCTAGCCGGAGTCGTCGATGTAGAGCCGGCCGTGGCGACTCTTGCTCATCCTTCCAACTACGTATCCCTCGAGACTCGGAAGAGAGCCCTTTGAAAACTCAACACCACCAAGCGCAAGCCCCACGGTGGGCGCCAACTGTCGTGGTTTTGTCACGGCAGATGTCTGGGTCAACGAACTTGGGTTCGAGCCCATCGCTAACGTGATGGACTCAAAGGGGTTGATTGGGTTGAAGGACACGAGTTTACCCAGGTTCGGCCTCTCACGTCGAGGTAATAGCCTATGTCCTGCTTGTGCTTGTATTGCTTGTTGTATCGATTACAAGGGACCTAAAGCTTGACCTAGTTCTCGATCACCTGCCACTAAGTCGCCCCAGGTCTACCTTTATATAGGAGGTCAAGACCACGGGTAATACAAGTTGTGACCGACTCTCATTGCCTATCCGAGTCTTCCTCCATATTCTCTATCCAGGTTGCCCCCGGGCGGCTTACACACCCGGGTCTTCTCTGTCCAGGCCACCTTCCGGCCCATCCTATGAGATGCCAAGTGCCCTAGGCTCTAAGCCTACGGCTTACACTTGGGCCGGTGCACGAGCCGTCAGGTATAACCCAGAGCCCTTAGGGTGGGTCATATCGTGGGGTTATATCCCCAACACAAACCCCTCCCCATTTTTTTCTGTTTTTCCTTTTTTTGTTTCTTTTGTTTTCTTCCTTTGCAATATATATGTGTGTGTCTGTAGATGTAAAAACCAGCAAGTTTGGTTTTTCTTTTCTGTTATATTGGAGTGTATGTGTGTGTGTGCTTTGCATCCATATGGATGTATATGTATGTATGTATGTTCTTCCATGTGTATGTGCCACATGGTGTGGTGGATACATATGCATGTGTGTAAGTGTGTTTGTGAGTGTGTGCATGTGCATATGTGTATGCACATAGGTGTATCTGTATGTGTGAGTATGTGTATGTGCATGTGAGTGTGCACATATGCATGACCTTGTGTTGTGAGAGTTTATATGCATGTTTGTTTGTGGGAGTGTGTGTGTGTGTTACCATACACATATACAAGTTCATATATGCATTGTGCATATGTCTATGCATATGTGTGTGGATGACCACCCACACACATGAGCTAGTGTGTGTGTGAGTATATGTGCCTAGTGCACTTGTGAGAGTGAGAGTGTGTGTGCCATATGCTTATGCATATACAGGCATGTGAGTGTATGTGTGGGTGAACACCCCCTTCTTGGGTGGTATGCTCATGAGTGTTGGTTCTCATATGCCTTCGGCATATATAGGGCATGTGTGTGTGCTTGCTTGTAGTGTGTGTGTGTGTAGAGTGTATGTGTGGGTGTGGGGACTAGTGGGTTTCCCCACTTGATATTCCCCTTGTTGTATATATTCTTGCTTGTAATTTTTTAGATGATTTCCATCTCTAAGTAAGTTACAAATCTGGTTATGATCATTTATGCCCATGTTCCATTGGAGCTATGTATCACTTATGAGAATAGGTGGTTGTTTTGCTATCTTGTTGGTGCCTTGTTGTTTCACATGTACATATGAGTATGACACATGTTTTTGGGGTAGAAAGAGCCAATGAATCCATTGGTGCTTTCAGATTTCACTTTTGAGCAAGTTTATAAAACTTCCATTTTAGCTGTGATGCTATTTTATCATTTTTGCAAGATTTAATCCTTGCTTGCTTTGGGGCATGTGCCAACATGGAAGTACTAGTGTTTTATATCTATTATGCCATGGTATTTTTGTTTAACATGAGAATCACACATATAAGTGGGAACCATGCTGTTAAGTAGCCAACTTAATGTTTCTGTTTCAGCATGCTAAAAACTACCTAGTCCGAGAATCTGCTATTATTTTTATGCCATGTAGAGTGGTTGGTATCTTGTGATGTGTTGTGAATTTGAGCATGCTCAGTGCTAGTGTTTTGGAGTAGATGTTGTCTACTACCATCCTGTTAATTTTCATTCCAATAAGTGGTCTCTAACATATTTAACTACTGCTGTCAAATTGCTACTTTATAAACTCAGATTCCAGAAAACTGTTATTATCACCAAGTCCCAGAAAACGGTTTCATCTTGTCACCTTGATAGCTTCATGCTTATTGATGTGGGCCTCCTATGCAGATTGTGTAGTTGGATAAGTTGATGCATTTCTTATGTAGTTTCTGTCAATATCTTGTTTGTGGCTGTAGGATTCATGTAGCTCAAGATGTGGGCTGTGTAAGTTGCTATGTTGCTGTTTTGTGGTAGATTGTTTGTTTTATTGTTTTGTGACTTGTGGGAGCTATACTCCATGGAATTGATTGATCTTTGAGTCTATGGTGGTTGGTTTTCCATTGCCTAACCAGTGGCTACCTTGTAATGCCAAGAAATAGCCCATGGCTTTGTTGTCTTGTGTTTTTGCCTTCGTACCTTGTCGTGAGCGTATCGTGAGAACCATAACTCCATTTCTTTCTTTCTTTATATGTATTTCTATCGATTTTGCATGATGCGTGTATATGCCATGTTCATGCATGTTTAAATAATTTGACATGAGGTTCTGTCCAGAATCATTAATAAACAAACTTTTCATGTGAAACAGGACTAGTTTTGGATTGCCATGTTAAATTCTTCTAAATGGATCATGCATCATCTTATTTGTGCATTGCACCTTGGTTGGATGTTTATTGTTGCTGTTTATGTTGGGTAGACACGAGTGTTGAAACTGAGTATGAGGACCAAGGAGAGTACTACTACGAGGATCCCGCTACTTGTTCCACTGAAGAACCAACAGGCAAGATGAGCGTACCCGGATCGCGATACTATTTTCGCTTGCTAGTTTCTTGCTCTTATCGTTACAATTGCGCTACCTACCACTTGAATATTAGCCTCCTAAATGCCATGAAAGCCTCTAACCCTCCACATCCTAGCAAACCTTTGATTGGCTAAGTTACCGTTGCTCAGCCCCTCTTATAGCGTTCTTAGTTGCAGGTGCAAGTTGTTCCATGTGATAACATGGATTTGGATATCACAATATTATCTGTTATTTAATTTAATGCACATATATATCTTGGTATTGGTGGAAGGCTTGGCCTTATGCTAGGTGTTTTGTTCCGCTGTTACCGCCATAGTTCTTGTTACCGGTGTTATGTTTTCCATATTTTGCGCTCCTAACACGCTTGGGGTTGTTATGGGGACCCCCTTGTTTACTTGGTTGAGATTAAAACTTGTCTGGCAAGACCCAACATTGGTACTACATTTTCTTAACAACTTAATAAAATTTGCATAGGGTCTTGCAAACCTGTGGATAATTAATCAACCCTCGAGCCAGTGCTCCTCATGAGTGTTGTCCAAACTAGAGCACTGTGCGGGGCCAACCCAGGGCAACTTGGGAGATTTCTATTAGGCCACCGTACACTAGCTTATTCGTCATGTCCTGAGAACGAGATACGCGGCTCTTATCGGGTTCGTCGACATGTCGGGCGGTCTTGCTGGATTTGTTTTACCTTTCTCGAGTGTCTTGTGTGTGGAGTCTGACTTTCTTCGGGTTTTTCTCGAGGTGTTGGAATTCCTTTGGAATTACCTATGATGACCACGAGGTCCGTGGTCGCGGCTATTCCCGCGGAGTGTGGTTATTTGTGATGGACTAGTTGGAGCACCCCTGCAAGGTTAAATCTTTTCGAGAAGCCGTGCCCGCGGTTATGTGGCAACTTGCATATTTGTTTAACACCCGGTTATAGTAAACTTGAAGTAAACTCTAATTAAAATACACCAACTATGTGAGTAATCGTGATCGTCTCTGCTCGTGAACATGATCCGAGAGAGAACACGGTGGGGTTATGATTGACGTAAGTATGTGTTCAGGATCTCATAGAGATCATACTAGATTCAATTGTTCATCGTAGGCCACTCATATTTCTTTTCATGTTCCGTAAGTTAGCCACCATATATGCTTAGTGTTGTTCCAAACTAAACACATACCCCATCCCAACCTTTAAGCTTGAATAGTCTCGGTACCCGGGCGCTTGATTGTTGAGTCCTTGTGGCTCACAGATTACTACAACCCTCCATGTACAGGTATAGATGAGTACGTGTAGGATGATCTTACCCAGCTCTAGTGGGAATATGATGAGGAAAGACGCAGGATGTACGTGACTTACCCGGATGAGTAGAGGACCATGGTCGTAATCTTTGGGATAGCGAGATTGTATCATTTGCATCTGTTTTATCGTTTGATTTCGTCCGTAGTCGGGCCCTGTCTTCATCTTGATGATTTGAACTCTGTGTGGATTGTAATTTGGCATGTGGCGAGTGTAAGCCAACTTGTATACTCGTACCTTCTGTAATGTATGTTGCAATGTTACTATACTTGTGAACAGCAAGATGTGCCTCTATCTCTTGCGAGCCCTCGTGTCTTAAAATGGATGGCGCGCATCTTGGGCGTGACACCTATAGCCCCCTGGTCTATTTTCCATGTTATATTTTCAGATCTAAAACAAAAAACACCAAAAAATACTTGGTGCATTGTTTTTATTTTTAGTTTTACTTTCCGTTCAAGCACCCTATTATATCTATCTCTACTAGATCTCATCCTTGCAAATAACCGTGAAGGGATTGACAACCCCTTTATAGCGTTGGGTGCAAGAGTTTGATTCCTTGTGCAGGTATATCTATTGGTGGCTAGCTTGTATCTCCTTCTAGATTGATACCTTGGTTCTCAAAAACTGAGGGAAATACTTATCTACTTTGTTGCATCAAATCGTTCCTCTTCATGGGAAACCAACGCATGCTCGAGAAGTAGCATGCAGCATTAGTTATGGGAAGGATTTAAACCCGTGAACATAGAGCAATACGATGGAACAACTGACCCAACATGGCAAGAGGAGACAATCTCCACGCCATGAAGTATCTACCCCTAAAACTCAAGGGGCCAGCTCGGCACTAGCTAAACAGCCTCCCCAAAAAATCTATCGGGTGCTGGGAGGACCTAGAGAATGCATTCCGATCTAACTTCCAAGGCACCTATGTATGGTCGCCAGACTCCTCCGACCTAAGCAATGTCGTCGAGAAGTTAGGAGAATCCGCTTGACAATTCTGGAATCGGTTTTTGACCAAGAAAAATTAGATTGTTGATTGCCCGGATGCCGAGGCAATAGCCTCTTTCAGGCACAAGATTCGGGATGAATGGCTTGCTCGCTAGCTCGGTTAGAACAATCCTAGGACAATCTCCGCCCTTACATCACTCATGACCCTATTTTGCATGGGCGAGGATAACTGGGTAGCTAGACGGAGCCACAACCACGAAGACCCCGGAACCTCCGAAGTTCGGGACGGAAACGGGAAACCAAGGCACAACAAAAATAAGCACCGACACAACAATAGTGATGCTGATGATACGACTGAGGCCGGTTTCCGCAACCCTCGATCCGGGCAGCAGAAGAAGCCTCCTAAAGGCAATTGTGATGGATGTACCTTGCTGGAGAAGATCATGGAGAGGCCTTGCCAGATCCATGGCACTCAAGATAAACCCTCCACCCACACCAATATTAACTGTTCGGTGTTCAAACAAGCTGGTAAACTCATAGACGAGGAGCAAGACAAGGGCCCGCGCAGCTAGGACAATGATGAGCCCCACGGTCTGATCAATTGTGGACAGAAGCAGTTCCCTCCATAGGTAAAGACTGCGAATATGATATATGCCACTCACATACCCAAAAGGAGAGGAAGCGCTCCTTTCGCGAGGTCTACGCCGTAGAGCCTGTAGCCCCGAAGTATAACCCATGGTTGGCGTACCCGATCACCTTCGATCGACGAGACCATCCGACCAGTATCCATCATGGGGGTTTAGTCGGCCTCGTCCTAGACCCCATTATCGATGGGTATCACCTCACTAAAGTCCTAATGGACGGAGGAAGTAGCCTCAGTCTGACTTACTTAGACACGGTGAAAAAGATGAGTATAGATCCATCAAGGATCAAACCCAGCAACACTACCTTTAAAGGAGTGATTCCAGGCGTCAAGGCCCGGTGCACGGGCTCGGTGAGCCTGGAATTAGTGTTCGGATCACCCGATAACTTCTGCAGTGAGGACTTAATCTTCAATATTGTACCTTTCCGTAGCGGTTATCACGCCCTGCTAGGCCGTACAACGTTCGCTCGCTTTGACGCCGTCCCACACTATGTATACCTCAAGCTCAAAATGCCCGGACCCAAAGGGGTCATTACTGTCAATGGAAACACAGAGCGTTCCCTCTGGACTTAGGAACATGCATTATCCCTAGCGACCGAATTCCATTACGATTTCGATTGGCAAACGCAGAAATCTGCCATAAAGGCACGTAAGGTTGACAAACGAGCTCGGTTACAGTCCAAACTCCCATAAACTTCTTCTCTGTAGAAATAGGGACATGCTCCCCATTGCACAACCCTAATACCCGCCAAACACGTGCCGAGAAGGCTTAATTTTGCACTCAAGATTCCATGGGCAGTAATGGGGAACAACTATCAAAAGGAAAGTGTTCGGATGGACCGAACTAATGCGAGTACATGTCCTCGGACAAACCACAGGTACCATCAAGGACCTGCTACAGCGTATAGCACATCCATACTTCGGTGACTTCTCAAGACCTTCTTTCCAAGGCCCGCTCACCGACACAAGTTACCCTCAAAGGAAGGCAACTCCCTAGGAGACACAGGAGCGGATAGGCGATAGGGCACATCGAGGGAGTCAAGCCACCCATCTAAGACCCCTGGTACAACCCCTCCTGTAAACTTCACCTTTTCAACTTCAAATACCTGTAAACAGTTGCTTCGACAATTTGAGTTATAAGAATCATTGAGAAAATAAAGGAACATTATACATGGCCTCTTCGCTGTATTTTATGATACATACTCTATTTCTTCCCTCATCAACGCTTCTTGCGAAACTGTTTAGTACACATTACGATGCAACCAACTAATACACCGAGGGCTCGAGTTTAAAATATCGCCCTAAGCACAATCAATCATGTGTTCGGCGTCTCGAAGTTTGCTTTATATGCATTGGTTCCCAACTATGTTTTGGGTCAATAGTTAGGTTGCCCAGGTCCTGTGTTTGCCCTTTTACATTCCGCTCGTTCGGCTAAAAGGGCAAAGGGAGAACCACTGCAATTGTGTTTCCAGCTATCCCGGTCAAGCACCTCAGGGGAGAAAGCGGAAAACTGACTGTCATAGTACGCGAGAACTGGTCTACAAATCTGAGCATAAATGTCATATTAAACTTTGTTAGAGGTTATTCCGTGTCATACGATAGGTTTCGTACTCGTACAAACCATGTGATGCTGGCTTTAACCGCGGTTCATCCGAACATCACAAACCACTGGGGGCTAGTCATCAAACCCCGCGTTCTTTTTTTACGCTCCTACATCCAAGTGAAGGAAATAAAGCATCATAGTCTGATTGCCTTGTCCCCCTCGCAATACCGACTTCAGGCACCGATACCTCAGCTAAGGATCACACTGCGGAGGTAGAGACACCCCGCGTAGTATCTACGTGGGGGCTGAAGCCGACGACTCGCAACTTTCAGATTAAACAGCCACATGGGAGTCATAGCGAATGCAAAACTTAAAAGACATGATAAACCATGCATCCTCGTCATAAAGCGTTAAACAATCTTCGAAGACATTACAAAACACTCATTCATAAAATTTATCCATCGAACATTGAGCCTCAATCGCCCGAGCACCCTCCATCATTGTGGAGAAGTACGGCTCGGGGCACCTGTACTCCTTTCAAGGGGGAAAAGTTATGGTGGCCATCTCGGTCATATTGAGCCTCTCTCAATGCATTATGGTTCTTGCAAAGGCCATCACAGCACCCTCGACGTAGGTAGAATGCTTTAGCGCATCAATCCGAGGTGCATCGTCGCTCAGGCTCTGCAGCAGGTGCAAGTAGTTGTTCGGCAATGGCTCGTCGGGCCATAGCCAGATGCAGAGATTGTTTATGGCCGGCTCCACCATCCTTGAAAGCACATTTGCTCCCTTCGTGGTTTTGGTAATTAATAACCACATATAAGTCACTGAACTAATATCTTCACCAAGTATATTTAAGGAAAAGTTCAATGATGGGAATGGCAAAAGGATTGTGAAATTGCCCCAAGATGCAAGGAAATAGGTTGGCCAAGCTTCAAGCAAGAGGACTCTACATTTTACATTTGTTAACAATCACCTTGAGTCCATAGGAAAGCCAATACTATTAAAAGGGGGTAAAGTTTTGATGGTGAACAATATGCTCAAACATGCACAAGTGACAGTCACCAATACATCCACAAACTCTCCCACCAAAGTCTTTCCTAGGCCACATATGCAAAATCGGTGCAATCAACATTCCTATCCCAGTGCCACCGAGTTCCAAACCGTAGACAGACTCAGCCAAACCCTAACACTTTGGTGCAGTCGACACTGCACTCAGAGCCACTGATTTGGGTTGCCAAGTTTATGTTACGCAAGTTCTCATTTTCGGTCCGACTGAGAATGATGAATCAGCGTCACCAAGATTAGTAAATCTGATCGTTGGTCACCTTGCCAGTGCAACCGAGAATTGTATATCGGTCCCTCTAAGATTCAAAACTTGCCACTTTTAGTCACTTCAGTACCACCGAGATTTACACATCGGTGTCACCGAGTCTGACTTATTGTGTGCAATGGTTGGATTTTTGGGGATGCCTATATACACCCCTTCACCACCACCCACTCGAAAAATAAGCACTCAGATCTATTCCATACCTATCCTACTCAGTTTTTTGAGAGAGAACCACCTACCCTTGTGTTGAGGTCATGATCTTCCACTCCAACCATATGGATCTTGATTTCTAGCCTCCCCAAGTTGATTTCCACCAATCCCATCTCTTCTACCAAGCCAAATCTATGAGAGAGTGATTGTGTGTTGAGGAGTCTATCATCTTGAAGCACAAGAGCAAGGAGTTCATCGTCATTACCGAGCCTATTACCTTTTGGAGGGTGGTGTTAGGTGTCGTTTGGGAGCCTGCTACTTCATGTTGTGGAGTGAACCAGGAAGTTTATAAGGGCAAGGAGATCGCCTACTTCGTGAAGATCTACCTATAGTGAGGCTAGTCCTTCGTGGATGGAATCCGCATGGAATAGTCTAGGTTGCTTCTTCGTGGAACCCTCCGTGGGTAGAGCCCTTCGTGGACTCTCGCGACCGTTACCCTTCGTCGGTTGAAGACTCCATGAACGTGGATGTATGATAGCACCACCTATTGGAACCATCGGAAAAATCATTGTGTCATCACTTGTGTTTGCATTCCTAACCCTCTCTTTACTTACATGTACAATGTCTTTACTTTCCGCTGCCACACTCTTAGCATGCATGTGTAGGGTGTTACTTGATATGCTATGAATGCTAAAACTTGCCAAGAACTAAAATTGAGAAAAAGGCAAAACTTTTATTTGGTCAAGTAGTCTAATCACCCCCGCCCCACTCTAGACCTACTTTTGATCCTACAAGTGGTATGAGAGATTTGGTCTCCATTGCATTGGTTTCACAACCTAGGAGAAGTATGGCATCTAGTGAGGGAAATTATCACCGTGGAGGTCTGTACTTTGATGGCACTAATTTTGCTAGTCGGAAGCATAAAATGAAAATGCATTTGCTTGGTCATAATCCTGTCGTTTGGGCTGTTGTTCATGTTGGCTTGCATGGTGAATTCTTTGCGGATGGAAAGGAACCGGATCGTGAAGTGTCAGCGGATGAATTGAAGATGTTGAAACTCAATGCTCAAGCATGTGACATTATCTTGAACTGCCTATGTCCTGAAGAATTCAACAAAATCAGCCGTCTTGAACACGCATAAGAGATTTGGGATACTTTGGTTGATATGCACGAAGGAACTGAGTCCGTGAGAGTCTCCAAGTTAGATGTTCTTCAAGTTCAACTTGACAAGTTCAAGATGAAGTATGGTGAAGGAGTTGCTGAAATGTACTCTAGGCTAGCTCTCATCACCAATGAGATTGTTGGCTTAGGAAGCGATGAAATGACAAACAAGTTCATCATCAAGAAGATACGTCGAGCTTTGGATGAGAGATATGACACCGTGTGCACATTGATCCAAATGATGCCCAACTACAAAGATCTCAAACCAACGGAAGTGATTTGTAGAATTATTGATCCGAATGATGCCCAACTACAAAGACCCTCAAGGAGAAGTAGGGACTCAGAGAAGAAGGACAAGAAGACCAAGATCTACTCAAGAAGAAAGCATCAAGCTCATGTTGGTGAATGGGTTTCTGTCTCCGACTCCGACAACCACTCTGAGAGAAGCTATCACTCCAACTCCGACTATAGTCAAGATGATGGTGTTGCCAGAATTGCACTGGTGACAACCAACTCCTATGATCTATTTGATTCACCAAATGAATGAGGTGGAAGTTGCTTCATGGCTAAAGGCCCCAAGGTATCACACCCCGAATATCTTGATTTCGATAGTAATGAAGATGATTTTATTTATGATGATGACTTGCTATGTGATAAAACTAGTGATTTTAATCATAATGAACTTGATATTTCGCATAGTCAATATAAGTCAATTGACAATGATAAGATGAAAATAGAAGAACTAACTAAAGAACTCAACACTCTTAAGTTAGCTATTGAATCTATTCTTGAAGATCATAGAGAGCTTGTAAGAACTCATGAGAAGCTACGCTTCGAGAAGCTCACTTTAGAGCAAGAACATGAATTTCTTAAAGCGATCAATGAAGATCTCCGAAAGAAGACTTCATCTTATATTGTCAAACAACTAATCTTGTCTACATTCATGCCACAAGTGAAATCTAAGCAAACCAGTAACAAAGGAAAGAAAGGTTCTTCATCTAGTAGCAACAATAAAAATGCTAAACCCAATGATGTTGCTCCTAGTAGTTCCATTGACTCCACTAATGATGATTCTCTTACCCAAGTTACACTTGAGCAAGAAAATGCTTTATTGAAAGGAATTATAGAGAAAGGTATTTACAAGAGTCTTGAAGGGTACAAACAATTTGATGAGATTGTACGCAAGCATGGAGGATACCGGAAGAATCGCGGTGTTGGCTACTTCAACGCTAATGGAGTTGAATGGGAAGAAGGTCAATATCCCAATCCCAAGTTTGTTCCTCAAAAGGAGAAGTATGAAAATACTCTTCTCCAGGGGACGAACACTCAAGATAAACTTCCACGAAAAGACACCAAGCTCAAGGGCAAGAACAAGCTCCAAGAGGGCTTTGACTCTTATGAAGATGAACCTCAAGCTTTGGTGAATTGGGTTCCCAAGGCTACTACAAGCTCAACTTCTACAAGTGCTACTTCAACACCAAGGATCCCCATCAAATTGATGTGGATTCCCAAGAAGAAGAACTAGAAAGTTATTGAGGGGTGACTCCGCCAATGAAACTCACTCATATTCATTGTTGGCAAGGACTATTTCCAATCAACATCAACTCTATGCAATAGTTCAAGGAGTCACACATTCCCTCAAAGGTAAGCAAGGGACAAGGTAATCAACAAATCAATGGACATCATTACACATGCTTTGCACTCCATGTCCATAGATATCCTTGTATTTATCTCTTGTGTATTGGGATTAACCCATGTAGGTGAGAAGAGTAAGGAAACAACAAGGATGCTCCCAACTCTTGGTGATCTTCATCAACCTTGAGCATCCACCACTACCTTAACAACATGAAGTCTTCATCGACAAAACCCAAGGTTAGTTTATCCCTCTTATGGGAGGATGTCATATCAAGGGGGAGCTTTACTCTAAGACTTGAGTCAAAGCATCTCTTAGTATATGACAACATTAAATGCTTTATGTAAAAGTGGTAACCCCACTCATGCTTAAGCGATGAGTATGACCTATGATCAAGTACTCTTACTTGGCTCCTAAGTCAAATACTCATATATATATATATATATATATATATATATATGACTTCGTCATCGACCAAGTTCTTGTTAGACGCTAGAGTATATGTGCATGTTTGCCATGATTTCATTTTACATCTTATTGTGTGAGCATGTTGGTCTGCATTTATTTTCTCATTCGAGGATATCCAATTGTTGCTATTTGGCTTTGAATTTATCTTTTGCCAACTGGATATACAAGAATGCCTAGGACCACTTCTTTAGCTATCTATGCTTTCTTACCTCATACTCTATTCATGTTGCATCATAAAGTTTGAACAAGTGCTTTTCGATCCCTCTGTGTGTGGAGCACTCGAAGTTCCCTATCGACAAGGAATAGCCATTAAAACCTCCCAAGTGCACCTCGGTGGAACCAACCACAAAATCTCGGTCTCACCAAATGCCTAGGGATGATCTGGTTTTCAATCTCAGAGCCACCGATTCCATTTACTCGGTTACACTGAGTGTCCCTGTCATCTGACAGTTGAGGCACTCGGTGACACCGAAAAATTAGAATCGATGGCACCGACAGTGGTGGGTATATAAGCTGTGGACCCCGACGCTTTGAATTTCAATCTCATTTGTCGCGCCATAGAACCCTAAGCTGTCACCCATGAGACCCATGGTCGTCTCCCTCCCTGCGCTCCTCCGCCGCTGGGAATCGCCATCGTCGACGAAATCCTCTCCCTAGTCACCGCCGTAGAGGATCCATGCCAAACTAGGGTACGGATTCAATCTCTATTGCACTCTTCGTCCGATTCTTGCGCATTGGATCCTTGTTTATCATTGATACACCCTTTGCACGTGTTTCTATCCACTCAAAACTCCAAAATCTCGCGAAAGATGAATTTTTCTAGTGCTTTGTCGTCCTCCCGATAAATCTCGGTGGAACCGAAACGGACATATCTGTCTCACCGATGTGGAATTTAGTGTTGCTAAGAACTAACTCGGTGGAACCGAGTACCACTTTTGGTCCGACCGAAAAGGGTGACAAGCTTCGATTAGTGAGTCAGTCAGTCTCGACCCCACAAAATATTCTGTTTCGGCTGGACCGATATTTATTTGATAGAATGCAAAAAATCTTCAAAATTCATTGTTCAAAATTCAAAAACCAGCCTCATTTTGTGATGACTCATCTTCTTCTGCTCTCCGATACTCTATTCACAGGGTCAGTATGTCAGATGCAGAGGACGGCCAAAATTTGGCAAAGTAGGGAGTTGATGTGAGTTCTGGCACAAGCCTTGAGCCTAGCTCTTTCTCAGATCTAGGCACCCCTAGCTCCCATGGGTTGCCCATGGCTTCCACCAGGACCAGGAAGAAGATAAATTATGATGAAGAAGATTTTGACTTCATTCCTGGGGAGATTCTTGCCAAGAAGCAAGAAAAGGCTGCCAAGAAGTCAGCAATTGAAGCTACTTCTTCCCAGAGAGTTGTCAGAAAAGTTTATGCACCTGCTGAAACTTTCAAAGCACATGAGACTGTTAGGGCAACTATGTCAGTTGAGGTCCCCAGGACGGCTTTGCCTAAGAAGGCATGGGAGAATAAGTCCAGGAAGAAGATGTTCCATGTGCTTGGCAGACCTACCTCTATGTATGAAGATCCAGAGGAGGCCGCTGGTGCTGCTGCTAAGGAAGAGGAGGAAGAACATGTTGAGAAGGTCCCTCCCAAGAAGAAAGCCAAGAAGTTCATGGTTGATGCTATGCCAAAGACTGGCACCTCCAAGAGCACTAAGCCTACATCTAAGAAAGCTGCTGCACAAAAGTCTAAGAGGACTACCAGAGACATTCCAGCTTGTGAGAAGAACAAGGGGACTGCCTCCAGAACTAAAGATCATAATGACTTGACTACTTTGATGAAGCTCAGACCACATCTTCCAATGCATGATGCCAGCCACTTAGTTGCTGAGGACATGAAGAAGAGGAAAGACTCAGGATTGAGAGCCTGGAGAGCCATAGATCTTTATGTTCATAGGAGGAAAACTACAGTAGACTACAGGTTCTACACAAGAGAGCAACAGGATTTTCATGAGACAGTGTTGCTTGACAAGAGCCCAGGTGTTAGCAACATGAGATATGTCGATTGGAAGTTCATTAAAGATAATGTGGACAACTTCCCAAGTGTCCAAGACAACTTCCACTACATTGGTATAGACAAGTTCATTGGCAAAGAGCTTACTGCATGGAACGATGAGATGATCATGCAATTCTACTCCACTGCACACTTCTACGGAGATGGTAGAATTGTATGGATGACTGAAGGTGCTTGGTATGAATCCACTGTTAAGGAGTGGGCTGCACTTCTAGAAGTTCCAAAAGCTCAGGAACGAGATCTGGATGTATACTCTGAACCCAATGCAAGTCACAATGCCATGAAAGATATGTATACTCCTATCCCCCCAGACAAGGTGCAATCACACAAGCTAGGACACATCTACTATCTGCAAGCAGGCCTCTGGACTATGAACACTATTCTCAGGCATACCTTGATGCCCAAGTGAGGAGATGACAAGATGATCCGAGACTACTCCATCAACATGCTGATCCACCTTGACAGGAACACCAGGATTAGAGTCATGGATTTGATTCTTGAGACAATCAAGAGGGTTGTTGCTGATCAAAAGCGCTCTTGCTGTTATGCACCCAACATCCAGTTGCTTATCAACTCTCAGTTGGAGAAGCACATTTTTGCTCCAGATCGCCCACATCTTCCCCTACAGCCAGAGTTCAAGGATAATGTTGTGGTGACGGACCCAGATCATCCCACTTCTGCTACAGCACAGACAGAGGCAGAAGTTGTTCGAGCCGCTAGTGCTCAAGCCCCCAAAGCCAGGAATGAGCAAATGGATCTTTTGATCATAGCCGTCCAGGGCATGCAAAAGGATATCAAGGGGATTCTGTAGAACCAGAATAGCCTAGTGAGGATCTTTGAGTCAACGATCAGGGTGCTTGGTGATAAGGTGGAGAAAGTCACAAAGACAGTGATAGAGCTCAAGAAGGAAGTTGACTCGATGCACATCCCTCGGGTCTCTTCTACTTCTTCTTCTGATGATGATGATGATGATCAGGATGAATCGGGATGATGATCAGGAAGAGCTATTCGCCGACACCATACTCTCGACTCCTTTATCAACAACCAGAGGAGATCAGCCCAAGAACGATTAGATAGATACCTTTGAACTTTTTGGTAACTTGTTGCCAAAGGGGGAGAAGTGTATATAGATCATTAGGTTTCGAGAGAGAAAGTGTGTTTGGTATTTTGTTGCTTTTTCAAAAACAATTGCTTTTGGTTGTCGTGATACTATTTTGTCTTGCTTGTGATACACACTTGATGATGTTTGATCATATGCTTTAATGTGTGATGCTACTATTTCCTATCTTCTTAAATGCTTATGTGATGATCATTCATCTTTGGTTGATTGTGTTGTGCTATGATATTCATTCTAATTATTCTCGCACACCACCAAGTGGTATGTGACATGTGATAAGTGACCCATGTACCTAATCGATTGTGCATTTGCATTCAAATGCAAATTTAAAAATAGTGCACAAATTTAGGGGCATCTCTTGCTTATCACATACTTCTCAAAGCGACGATTGTATTCCATGATTATATCTTTGTCGAAGCTTTGATCTATATGTTGTCATCAATTACCAAAAAGGGGGAGATTGAAAGAACATTTGCTCCCTTCGTGGATTTGGTAATTAATAATAACATATAAGTCATTGAACTAATATCTTTGCCAAGTATATTTCAGGAAAAGTTCAATGATGGGAATGGAAAAAGGATTGTGGAATTACCCCAAGATGCAAGGAAATAGGTTGGCCAACCTTCAAGCAATAGGACTCTACATTTTACATTTGTGAGAAATCAACTTGAGTCCATAGGAAAGCCAATACTATTAAAAGGGGGTAAAGTTTTGATGGTGAACAATATGCTCAAACATGCACAAGTGATAGTCACCAAAACATCCACAAACTCTCCCACCAAAGTCTGTTCTAAGCCACATATGAAAAATTGGTGCAACCAACATTCCTATCCCGGTGCCACCGAGTTCCAAACCCTAGACAGACTCAGCCAAACCCTAACACTTTGGTGTAGCCGACACTGCACTTGGTGCCACCAAGTTGGGTTGCCAAGATTCTGTTATGCAAGTTCTCATTTTCGGTCCGAACGAGAATGGTGAATCGGCGTCACCGAGATTGGTAAATCTGACCGTTGGTCACCTTGTCGGTGCAACCGAGAATTGTATATCGGTCCCTCCGAGATTCAAAAGTTGTCACTTTTAGTCACTTCGGTACCGCCGAGATTTACACATCGGTGTCACCTAGTCTAACTTATTGTGTGTAACGGTTGGATTTTTGGGGATGGCTATATATACCCCTTCACCACCCACCCACTCGAAAGATAAGCACTCATAATTATTCCATACCTATCCTACTTAGTTTTCTGAGAGATAACCATCTACCCTTGTGTTGAGGCCTAGATCTTCCACTCCAACCATATGGATCTTGATTTCTAGCCTCCCCAAGATGCTTTGCACCAATCCCATCTCTTCTACCAAG
Source organism: Hordeum marinum (assembly GCA_022496015.1). Taxonomy (NCBI): domain Eukaryota; kingdom Viridiplantae; phylum Streptophyta; class Magnoliopsida; order Poales; family Poaceae; genus Hordeum; species Hordeum marinum. The sequence goes on along the minus strand of CM039673.1, from coordinate 214,902,321 downwards.
CCAAATCTCTGAGAGAGTGATTCTGTGTTGAGGAGTCTATCATCTTGAAGCACAAGAGCAAGGAGTTCATCGTCATTACCGAGCCTATTACCTTTTGGAGGGTGGTGCCTCCTAGATTGGTTAGGTGTTGCTTGGGAGCCTTTGTTAGTGCATCTAGTTCCCCTTAGTGATTTTGGTGTATTGAAGACTTATAGGTTAAGGTACTAATGTGCTTGTGAGTGTACAAAGGATCTATAAGTCGATGAGGAGTTTGATATATTCGAAGATTATCGACCCCTAAAAATGTATGTCTTCAAGTGAAGACTTTGCTGAAGACTTTGTGAAGACTTTGGTGAAGACTTTGTGAAGACATTGAAAATGAAGAAGTTGGTGTGACCTTGAATATATGAACAAGGAATATGAAGCGTGAAGACTTTTGTTTTCGTAGTTTCATTTCCTTTATTTGAGCCATAGGAAACACCATATTGTTAAAGGGGGCCAAGGTAATACTAAGGAAAATTTCCAACTAATGCTCAACTCCGAAATCCTCAACCTATACAATCCTTCGAGTGAAGCCTTTGGAAATCTCTTACGGTTCAGACAAGTTCTTCAGTGACAGAGATGAAGTTCTTCTGGTCTTTGAGGAAATTGACCTGACTGAGGAGTTAGGATTTCGCTAGTGCGAATTGCCTACAAGTGAGCAACATGATAAGCCTGAGGACTGTCATAGTTCAAAATTCCGACCGTTGCTTTCCTTAGCGCAAGCTCTCCCCAATCATAACATCGAGATAACGGTAATATCATTGGGGGCATTTATGTCTTATCATGTCAGGTTGCACCCTGGCTATAAATAGCCACCCCCCACAACCACTAGTTGGTAGGCTGCTCCGAGAGAGAACTAACACTTGTCATTTGAGAGCAACCCATCCTCCGAGGACTTTGAGAGAAAATCTTGAGTGAGGAAAAACCCACAACCAAACCACCAAACCCAAAGTGATTGAGCATCACTGAAGAAATTCCTATGTGGAACCGACGCTTGTTACCTTTGAGGACTATACATCCTCGAGACGGTTAGGCGTCATATTCTAGTGCGCCTGCAGTCAATTGGGGATCACGAAGTGATCTTGGTCTAGAGCATCCAGCAGTAAATTGTGGATAGTCGGGTGACCAGTTTGTGAGGGTTTTGAAAGTCTACCCTGAAGACTTACCAGGAGTGTTGGGCCAGGACTGTGTGACCTTAGCTCAAGGAGAATACAGTAAGGACTGTGTGTCCTGGGACTGTGTGTCCTCTGGTTTAAATACCAGGCCGCTCCAAACCAGATGTACGACTGTCACAGTAGTTGGAACAGGGTCACCAAACCATTGTTTTCATCGAGCTAGCTGGTTCTATTTCCTCAACCCCTCTAATTCCTCATATACATGTTAATGAAATTGATTGTTAGTGTTTGAAGAATTTGACTGAATACTTCCACAAATTCCTCACCAAAAATTCTTCAAGTTACCTTGTTCATCACTGCTTATCCTGTATCATGCTACTTACTATTTGTGCATGTTTCATTTCACCATGAAGACTATGATGTTACTATGCTCCTCATGCACTTGAGTACTTATTCTGCTGCAAGTTATTCATCACATTTCAAATTTCTCAAAATTGTAATTCCTCAAGTGATGAATTTGTAAAAATCGCCTATTCACCCCCCCTCTAGTCGATATAACGCACTTTCAAGCCTCCTACTTCGTGTTGTATAGTGAACCAAGAAGTTTGTAAGGGCAAGCAGATCGCCTACTTCGTGAAGATCTACCCATACTATGGCTAGTCATTTGTGGACGGAAGCCGCATGGAATAGTCAAGGTTTCTTCTTTGTGGAACCCTCCATGGGTAGAGCCCTTCGTGGACTCTCGCGACCATTACCCTCCGTGGGTTGAAGACTCCATGAACGTGGACGTACGATAGCACCACCTATCGGAACCACGGGAAAAATCATTGTGTCATCACTTGTGTTTGCATTCCTAACCCTCTCTTTACTTACATGTACAATGTCTTTACTTTCCGCTGCCACACTCTTAGACATGCATATGTAGGGTGTTACTTGATATGCTATGAATGCTAAAACTTGCCAAGAACTAAAATTGAGAAAAAGGCAAAACTTTTATTTGGTCAAGTAGTCTAATCACCCCACCCCACCCCACCCCCGTCTAGACCTACTTTCGATCCTACAATCATGTGTAGCTCCATCACCTACTTCATCTGCTCGACGGGAAGAGGAGAGCCCTCTGGGGCTTCAAACTACGCCCAAAAGAGTGAAGCATCATTTCCTTCTTCTCGTGAAGCGTAGAGCTGGTTCACTTCTGCTACACTCTTTTGGAGGTCCGAACAGGCGCCTGAGGAACACCACACCTGGGTGAGCAATGTGAACCTGCTATCACCAAAGACACACTGTAGTAAATACGGCTTACCATCTGTGATAGCCTTGACTTTGCGGATGTGTTCTTCACAAGCTCTTCCAGTATGTCCAAAACTATACATGCACAAGTGATAGTGACCACATACACCCACAAGCTCTTCGACAAAAGTCTGTCCAAAGCGAAATATCCAAAATTGGTGCAACCAACACTTTCCACTCGGTGCCATCGATTCCAGAACCTAGACAGACTAAGCCAAACCCTAGCCACTTTGGTGCAACCGATTCTGCTTCGGTGCAACCGAGTTTAGGTTGCCAACTTTCTGTTACGCCAATTCACAATATTGGTCCCACCGATATTGTTGGATCGGCATCATCAAGATTGGGCAATCAAACCGTTGGTCACCTTATCGATGCAACCGAGTTTCCTATATCGGTCTCACCGAGATTCAAAAGTTGCCACCTTTTGGTCATTTCAGTACCACCGAGATTAACACATCGTTGTCACTGAGTTGGTCCTTTTGTCTGTAATGGTTGGATTTTTGGAGATGCCTATATATACACCTCCACCACCACTCACTCACAAGAGAAGCACTCAGGATAGTTCCCCACTCATATCTACTGATTTTCTGAGCGAGACTAATCATGTGTTGAGATCACGCCATTACATTCCTATCATATGAATCTTGATCTCTAGCCTCCCTAAGTTGCTTTACACCCAATTAATCTCTTCCACCAAGCCAAATCTGTGAGAGAGTGATTGTGTGTTGAGGAGTCTATCATCTTCAAGCATAAGATCGAGGAGTTCATCGACACTATTGAGGCTTTTACCTTTTGGAGGGTGGTGCCTCCTAGATTGGTTAGGTGTCACTTGGGAGCCTCCTACTTTGTGTTGTGGAGTGAACCCAGAAGTTTGTAAGGGCAAGGAGATCGCCTACTTCGTGAAGATCTACCCCGAGTTAGGCTAGTGCTCTGTGGACATAGGCCAGCATGGTATAGTCAAGGTTGCTTCTTCATGGAACCCTTCGTGGACTCTCGCGACCTTTACCCTCCGTGGGTTGAAGACTCCATAAACATGGATGTACGATAGCGCCACCTATCGGAACCACGAGAAAAATCATCGTGTCACCAATTGTGTTTGATCTTCCTACCCTTTCTTTACTTACATGCTTTTCTTTACTTTGTGCTGCTATACTCATAGACATGCATGTGTAGGGTGTACTTGACATACTATGAATGCTAAAATCTGCCAAGACATAAAATTAGGGAAAGGTAGATTTTTATCTGGTCAAGCAGTGTAATCACCCCCGTCTAGCACTACTTTCGATACTACAAGTGGTATGAGAGCTTTGGTCTCCATTTCATTGGTCTCACAACGTAGGAGAGTACGGCGTCTAGTGAGGGAAATTATCACCGTAAAGGTCCGTACTTTGATGGCATAAATTTTGCTAGTTGGAAGCACAAAATGAAAATGCATTTGCTTGGTCATAACCCCGCCGTTTGGGTTGTTGTTCGTGTTGATATGCAAGGTGAAATCTTTACGGAAGGAAGGGAACCCAATCACAAAGCAACTGCGGATGAATTGAAGATGCTATAACTCAATGATCAAGCATGTGACATTCTCTTCAACTGCCTATGCCCCGAAGAATTCAAAAAAATCAACCGTCTTGAGAATGCAAAAGAGATTTGGGACACTTTGATTGATATGCATAAAGGTACAGAATCTATGAGAGAATCCAAGTTGGATGTTCTTCAAAGTAAGCTTGACATGTTCAAGATAAAGGATGGTGAAGGAGTCGCTGAGATGTACTCTAAGCTAGCTCTCATCTCCAATGAGATTGCCGTCTTAGTAAGCGAAGAAATGACTGACAAATTCATCATCAAGAATATACTATGAGCTTTGGATGATCGATATGACACCATTTGCACATTGATCCAAATGATGCCCAACTACAGAGATCTCAAGCCAACGAAAGTGATTGGAAGAATTGTTGCTCATGAGATGACACTCAAGGACAAGGAAGAGCTTCACCACAAGTCTAGCGGTGCTTACGAAGCCACAAGTGTTGCTCTCGCTACCTCAAGCGACAACCTTGTCACAAATGAAGAGACAAGCCTCTTGGTAAAGAAACTCAAAAGGTTTTACAAGAATAGAAGCAAAGATCGAAGCTCCAACTCAAGATATGAAAAGAAGCGTTCGTCAAGTCATGACCAAAACTACTACATTGTGGGAAGCCTGGACACTACTCCAATGAGTGTACGGCTCCTTACAAAAGGAAAGAAGAGTCACCAAGAAGACAAAGCTCAAGGGACGAGTCACCTTGAAGAGAGAGAAGGAGTAGAGATGGTCATTATGAAAGAAGACCCTCAAGGAGAAGTAGGAGCTTAGAGAAGAAAGACAAGTACGCCAAGAGCTACTCAAGAAGGACACATCAAGCTCATGTTGGTGAATGGGTTTCCGGCTCCGAATCCGACAACCACTCCGAGAGAAGCTATCACTCCAACTCCGACTATAGTCAAGATGAAAGTGTTGCCGGACTTGCACTAGTGACAAGCGACTCCTATGACATATTTGATTCACCAAATGAAGGGAGTGAACTTTTCTTCATGGATAAAGGACCCAAGGTATCACACCCCGAGTATCTTGATTTCAATGGTGATGAAGATGACTTGTTAATTTAAGATGACTTGCTATTTGACAAATCTAGTAATTTTAGTCAAAATGAACTTGCTAGTACTCACTCTAGTGTAGATAAGTCTTGCGATGATGATAAGCTAGAAATAGAATGACAAACTCAATAACTAAAAATTGTTAAGTTAGCTCACGAGTCAACTATAGAAGATCACATAGAGCTTGTAAGGACACATGAGAAGCTACACTTCGAGAAGCTCAATTTAGAGCAAGATCATGAGTTCCTTAAAGCTATCAATGATTATTTTTAAAGAAGATTTCCTCTTATCTATCCAAGCGACTTCTATTATCTACATTCATGCCACAAGTTAAGTGTAAGCAATCTAGTAACAAAGGAAAGAAAGGTTCTTCAACTAGTAGCAATAAAAATGATAAATCCGACGATATTGCTTCTAGTAGTTCTTTTCATCCCACTAACTCATCTCTTAGCCAAGTTACACTTGAGCAAGAAAATGAACTTTTGAAAGGGATTATAGAGAAAGGTATCTACAAGAGTCTTGAAGGATGCAAACAATTTGAGGAGATTGTACACAAGCATGGAGGATACCAGAAGAATCATGGTGTTGGCTACTTCAACGCTAATGGAGTTGAATGGGAAGAAGGTCAATATCCCAATCCCAAGTTTGTTCCTCAAAAGGATAAGTATGAAAATACTCTCCCCAAGGGAACAAAAGCTCAAGATGACCTTCCACCACAAGACCCCAAGCTCAAGGACAAGAACAAGCTTCAAGGGGACATTGACTCATATGAAGATGAATCCCAAGCTTTGGTGAAGTGGGCTCCCAAGGCTACTACAAGTTCAACTTCTAAAAGTGCTACTTCAACACCAAGGATCCCCATCAACTTGACGTGGGTCCCTAAGAAGAAGAACTAGAGAAGTTCTTGAGGGGTGACTGTGCCATTGAAATTCACTCATATTCATTACTGGCAAGAACTAGTTGTAATCAACATCAACATCATGCAATAGTTCAAGGAGTCACACATTCCCTCAAAGGTAAGGAAGGGACAAGGTATTCAACAAATCAATGGACATCATTATATATGCTTTGCACTCCATGTCCATATATATCCTTGTATTTGTCTCTTGTGTGTTGGGACTAACCCATGTAGGTGAGAAGAGTAATGAAACAACAAGGATGCTCCCAACTCTTGGTGATCTTCATCAACTTTGAGCATCCACGACTACTTCACATAGATGAAGTCTTCATCGACAAAACCCAAGGTTAGTTTATCCCTCCTATGGGGGATGTCACATCAAGGGGGAGCTTTACTCTAAGACTCGAGTTAAAGCATCTCATAGAATGTGACAACATTAAACGCTTTATGTAAAAGTGGTAACCCCACTTGTGCTTAAACACTGAGTATGACCTATGATCAAGTATTCTTACTTGGATCCTAAGTCAATATACTCATATATAGATGACTCCGTCATTGCCAAAGTGCTTGTTATATTCTATTGTGTTTGTGCATGTTTTCCATGATTTCATTTGACATCTTATTGTGTGAGCATGTTGGTCTGCACTTATTTACTCATTCGGGGATATCCAATTCTTGCTATTTGGCTTTTGATTTTCATTTGCCAATTGCATATACAAGAGTGCCTAGGATCACTCCTCTAGCTATCTATGCTTTCTCACCTCATATTCTATCCATGTTGCATCACAAAATTCGAACAAGTACTTCTTGATATCTCTGTGTGAGGAGCACTCAGAGTTCTGTATCATCAAGGACTGACCATTAAAACCTCCCAAGTGTATCTCATTGGAACCAACTCCAAATTCTCGGTCTCACCGAATGCTTAGGGTTGATCTGGTTTTTCAATCTCGGTACTGTTGATTTCATATTCTTGGTTACACCGAGTTTCCCTATCAGCTGACAGTTGTGAAACTCGGTGACACCGAAAACATCAAATCGGTGTCACCGACAGCGATGGGTATATATTTGGTGGACCCCGATGTTTTGAAATCCATTGTTCAAATGTCACACATCCACAACCCTAGTTGTCGCCTCAAAGAACCTTGGTCATCGCCTTGCTTCCCCGCTGGGAATCGCCATCGTCGACGGTTTCTTCTCCAATGTCGCCGTCGTAGCGGATCCATGGCCAAATTAGGGTATGGGTTCGGCCCCCTCTCGTGCTCCACTGTCCGATTCATGCACATTAGGGTTTATTGCTAGTCTAGCCACTGTTTGAGCTTGTTCCATCCAATAGAAAATTCCATTTGATAGCGAACAATGAATTTTTAGGGTTTTGTCCTTGTATCTCGGTAGAACCGATGTCAAATAATCAGTGTCACCGATTTTCTTTCTGCCACACTAAGAACACCTCGTTGGAATCGAGTGCTCATTTTTCGGTGCAACCAAAAATGGTGCCAAGTTCCTAGAAAGAAGGTTGTTTGTCTTGGTGTGACCGAAAAGTTTGCCTCGGCGGTACCGAAATACATTTGACAGAATGCAACACTTTGGAAATTCTTAGTTCAAACTTTCCAAAATATCTGCATTTTGCGATGAATTATCCTATTCCACTCTTCTATACTCTATTCATAGGGTCAGACATGTCAGGCTCAGAAGATAGTCAGAATTTGTCGGAGCAGTCCAGTTCTTCCATAGATCCAGGCACTCCCGGTTCTCATGGGTTTCCTAAAGCTACCACGAGGACAAGGAAGAGACTCAACTCAGAAGAAGAAGATTTTGTTTTTGTCCCAGAATATGTTCTTGCTAACAAGCAAGAGAAGGCTGCAAGGAAGTCTGCCAATGAGGGTACCTCATCTAGGAGGGTAGTCAGGAAAATTTATGCACCTGTAGAGACCTTCAAAGCACATGAGAGTGCTAGGGAAACTATGTCTGTTGAGGTTCCAAGGAAAGACAACCAGAAAGAGGAGCATCCGTGTGATGGGAAGGCCTAACTCTATGTATGAGGATCCAGAGGAGGCTGCTGGTGCTGCTGCTGAAGAGGAGGAAGAGGAGGAACCTGTTGCTCACGCCCCTCCTAAGAAGAAGGCAAAGAAACTTATGGAAGATGCTATGCCTAAGTCTAGTCCCTCCAAGAGCAGCAAGGTTGTATCTAAGAAAACTGCTGCACATAAGTCCAAGAGGACTACCAGAGATATACCTGCTGCTGAGAAGAACAAGACATCCACTTTCACAGAATCACATGATGATGATGATGCTATGACAGTTCTGATGAAGCTCAGACCTCACCTTCCTGTACATGATGCCAGCCATCCTAGAGCTGAGGATATGAAGAAGAGGAAGGATTCAGGGTTGAGGGCATGAAGAGCTATTGATCCATATGCCTAGAGAAGGAAAACTGTTGTTAACTACAGGTTCTATACCAAAGAGCAGCAAGACTTCTATGAGACAACTTTGCTTGACAAGAGTCCTGCAGTCAGTGACATGAGATATGTGGACTAGAAGTACATGAAAGATAATGAGGACTACTTTCCATGTGTCCAAGACAACTTCCACTGCATTGGCCTAGATAAATTTGTTGGCAAGGAGTACATTGCTTGGAATGATGAGATGGTCATGCAGTTCTATTCCACCGCTCATTTTTGTGGAGATGGAAGGATTGTTTGGATGATTGAAGGAGCAAGATATGAATCTACAATTGATGAGTGGGCTACCATCTTAGGAGTCCCAAAGGTTCGGGATGGAGATTTGAATGTCTACTAAGAATCCAAGGAGAGCCACAATGCTATGAAGGATATGTATAATCCTATCCCTGCTGCTAATGTGCAATCTCACAAGTTGGGATCCATTTACTTCCTCCACGCAGGCCTCCATACTATGAACACCATCCTGAGGCATACTTTGATACCCAAGTATGGAGATGAGAAGATAATTCATGGATAATCCACGAACATGCTCATCCAGCTTGATAGACACACTAGGATTAGATTGATGGACTTGATAGTTGAGACAACAAAGAGGGTTGCTGCTAATCAGAAGTGCTCATGCTACTATGCACCCTATATTCAGATGCTTATCAATTCTAAGCTTGAGAATCACATCTTTGCTCTTCACAGACCCCACTTGCCACTTCAGCCAGATCTCGAGGACAACATTGTGGTGATGGACCCAGACCATCCCACATTAGTTGCACCTCAGGCAGAGGCAAAAGCAGAGGCAGCTAGAGCCACTAGTGCTCAGGTCCCCAGGTCTAGGAACGAGCAGATGGATCTCTTAATATCTACCATCATGGATATGAAGAAGGACATCAAGACCATCATGGACACTTAGGAGAGCCTTGTGAACATTATTGAGGATAGAGTGAAAACTCTTAATGACAATGTGGATGGGATGACCAAGACAGTCAATGAGCTTAATAAGGAGGCTGATGAAGCCCCAATCCATCGCACCTCTTCAGTGTCTGAGTCTTCTGATGATGAGGAGGATAGTGCACCTAGCAGGAAGACTGCCCAGTACACTACTAAGGTCAGAACACCTACAGTGCCAGCTCTAGAGACGAGGCCTTCATCTTTTACTCCAACCACAGTGACATCAGCTCCATCAGCTCCGGTGCCCCCAGTATCTACTCCAACTCCATCTAGGACTTCAGCTAAAGTCTTCGCCAACGCAGTTCTCTCGACTCCGACATCGACTACCGGAGGAGATGAGCCACAAAAGAATGTTTAGCTATATCTCTTCGAACTTTTTGGTAACTTGTTTCCAAAGGGGGAGAAGTTGTATATAGATCTTTGGCTTTGAGTGAGAGAGCATCTGTTTTTTATTTGTTGTTTTCAAAAACATTTGCCTCTTTTGGTTTGGATGTGAGATACTTGTGTTTGTGTTTGATCATACGCTTTAATGAGTGTTGCTACTATTTCCTATCTTTTGATGATTATGTGATGATCATTCACTTTGCTTGATGTGTTGTGCTATGTTGTTAACTCTTATTACTCTCGCAGATCACCAAGATGTATGTGACATGAAACAAGTGCCCCATGTACCTAATCGATTGTGCATTTGCATTCAAACGAAAATTTAAGATAATGCAAAAATTTAGGGGGAGCTCTTGCTTATCACATACTTCTCAAAGCGATGATTATATTCATTGATTATATCATATGTCGAAGCTTTGATCTATATGTTTTCATAAATTACCAGAAAGGGGGAGATTGAAAGCACATTGGGTCCCTTGGTGGTTTTGGTAATTAATAACAACAAATATGTCATTGAACTAATGTTTCCACTAAGTATGTTTCACGAAAAGTTCAATCATGGGTTGGCATAAGGATTGTGGAATACCCCAAGATGCAAGGAAATAGATTGGCAAAACTTCAAGCAAAGGACTCTACATTTTACCTTCTGTGAGAAATCACTTTGAGTCCATAGGAAAGCCAATACTATTAAAAGAGGGTAAGGTTTTGTTGGTGAACAAAATTCTCATACATGCCCAAGTGATAGTCACCACATACACCCACAAGCTCTTCCACAAAAGTCTGTCCAAAGCCAAATATCCAAAAATCGGTGCAACCAACACTTTCCACTCGGTGCCACCGATTCCAGAACCTAGACAGACTCAGCCAAACCCTAGCCACTTCAGTGCAACCGATTGTGCTTCGGTGCCACCGAGTTTAGGTTGCCAACTTTCTGTTATGCAAGTTCACAATATCGGTCCAACCAAGATTGTTGGATCGGCATCACCGAGATTGGGCAATCTAACCACTGGTCACCTTATCGGTGAAACTGAGTTTCCTATATCGGTCTCACTGAGATTCAAAAGTTGCCACCTTTTGATCACTTCAGTAGCACCAAGATTAACACATCGGTGTCACCGATTTGGTCATTTTGTGTATAACAGTTGGATTGTTGGAGATGCCTATATATACCTCTCCACCACCACTTACTCGCAAGAGAAGCACTCAAAACAATTCCCCACTCATATCTACTAATGTTCTGAGAGAGAGCCACCTACTCATGTGTTGAGATCATGCCATTCCATTCCTACCATATGAATCTTGATCTCTAGCCTCCCCAAGTTGCTTTCCACCCAATCAATCTCTTCCACCAAGCCAAATCTGTGAGAGAGTGATTGTGTGTTGAGGAGTCTACCATCTTGAAGCATAAGAGCAAGGAGTTCATCAACACTATCGAGCCTATTACCTTTTGGAGGGTGGTGCCTCTTAGATTGGTTAGGCGTCTCTTGGGAGCCTCCTACTTCGTGTTGTGGAGTGATCCAAGAAGTTTGTAAGGGCAAGGAGATCTCAAAATTCGTGAAGATCTACACTGAGTTAGTCTAGTACTCCGTGGACGTATGCCATCATGGTATAGTCAAAGTTGCTTCTTCCTGGAACCCTTCGTGGGTAGAGCCCTCTATGGACTCTCGCGACCATTACCCTCTGTGTGTTGAAGACTCCATAAACGTGGATGTACGATAGCGCCACCTATTAGAACCGTGGGAAAAATCATCGCGTCACCAATTGCATTTGATCTTCCTACCCTTTCTTTACTTACATGCTTGTCTTTACTTTCCGCTGCTATACACGTAGACATACATGTGTAGGGTGTATTTGACATACTATGAATGCTAAAATCTGCTAAGACGTAAAATTGGGAAAAGGTAGATTTTTATTTGGTCAAGTAGTCTAATCACCCCCCCCCCCTCTCTACCACTACTTTCGGTCCTACAGAGGACGAGGAAGAAGATGGACACGGCAGTTTACCCAGGTTCGGGCCGCTGTGAAGCGTAATACCCTACTTCTGCTTTGGTGGATTGCCTCTCGGGGAGTTATGGTGGATGAACTAGTACAGTGGGATTGAGCCTCATGAGGATGCTCAAGTGGTGTTCTTGGCTCTCTGCCTTGTCTTGGTTCGTCGAGTGTCTAAGTGGTGGATCGGGGTCCTTCTATGGTGTGGCCTAGCCTCTATATATAGCGGTGGCCTGGGTCCTCTTCCCTTATCACAATGGCGGGAAGGGATCCCACAATGGTAAAATTTGAAGGGGAACAGGAGTACATCCGCCCCTGTCCAAAGGTGGTCTTCACCTGAAAAGTGACTGTGAATGATGCAGAGGTGGGATCGGCATTGACATCCTCCCTGTGTGGCTCGTGGTCGTGGTCTTGTTGCACTGGAATGGAAACCTCTGGGGCGGCGCCTTGGGAACCCGTGTATGCCCTTGCTCCCTTTGCACCAAAGGGGTAACTGCACCGCCTGGCATGCTAGATCCTGCCTCTCCTTCCTTGCGTCACCTTTGACTCCTGAGGTTGTACCTGCATAGAGATCTGCACCACTCGGGAGGGGGCCTGAGGAGGCCCACCCTGCTGGTCTTGGTGCTGTTCTTCCTCGCGAGCCCAGGGTCCTTGCGAGGGCCTTGTTTTGAGTAGAGTTGCACCAGGCCACGCCTGGCTGTCGTGGTGGGCCATGTCTTGGGCCGCAGGTAGGCAGGGCTAGGTAACCCCGTTCCCAGAACACTGACACTAACTCCCGGGTCCAAGGTGCGCTCGAGATGGCTTCGGGGTGAAGCCTTCAGGACGGCCCAAAGTGTCGCGGGTCCCAAACGCCTCATGCTAGGCTTTACACGCATCGGATGCCTCGGCGGCGACGCCCCTGCTCCCCGAAGGCGTCAGGAAACGCCCCAAGTCCAACCGATGTGAGACATTACCCTTCCTTGAATGTTGTCTCTCCCTTGTGCTTCCAGCCCTCGGGCCACGAGGATGTGACCATATAGTGTCAAGTGAGGCGGCGTGAGGCAGGGTTACATGCCGATCGAGCCGGCCTTTTCGACACCCAAGGGGCACATGTCGCCTGCTCTCCCATGACGCCTCGTGGCCTCGACCATGCCTATAAATCCGCCTTCACCATGGGGAGCGTTGCCATCTCGAAGTGCCCGTCTATTCTCGTAGCTCTAGAGAAAACCCTCTCCCTGTCCTTAGCTTCTCCCTTTCCTCATGACGTCTGGAGGAAGCGCTGCTAGTGCAAAGGAGCACCCGGGGCCATCAGCCCCCTCGCTCTCCACCGGAGGTAGTGGCGGGGGGCCCTCGGGGTCTGCACAGGTACGTCAGCACTGGACCATGGTGGATTAGTGAGTGTTCCGCTGCCTCCTTCTTTCTTAGCTTGTCCTGTCCAATGTATTGGGATTGATGATCTCCTCCTTCCAAGGCTCCGACGGCCAAGAAGCGCAAGCGCTGCGAGCTCTAGAAGTAGGTGGACGCACTGTGGGCCCAGCTAGCGACCACCGATGCTACCTTCCAAGCCGCCCTCAGGGGTGCAGCGGAGGCCAGGGCGGAGCTAGCATCTCTCCAGACCCAGGTCCAGGAAGCGGCCGACACCATGCAGGCTGCCTCGGACGAGGCGGCTTACGCCAAGATGCTGGTGTTCCAGCATGCCCAGCAATACCTCGACATTGCCCATCGCGTGGCCGACACGGTGAGCCAGTTCACCGGGGAAGTCCCCGCCCTACCCGACATGTAGGAGACAATGGCTACCTTGACTTCTTTTGTCGGGTGGTGGAGACGCTGGAGACCGGCATCTCCCGCGTGAACGTGGACAGCGAGCCCGACGCACGTGACCTCCTGGATCTTGCCTTGACACACCCAAACTTGCGCCACCTCGTCCCGGATTTCGACCTCTAGTGCGTTGTGGAACGGGTGCCTGAGGGGCTCTAGAGGCCCCTCTGGGACAAGGTGTGCTCGCATGTAGTTCCTATTCGAGCGGTTCATCCAGGTTCCCACTCCCAGAGGGGAGGGCGGCCGCGGAGCCGTGGCGGCCGTTGACTCGGACAATGACAACGACTCCTCCTCCTAGACTCCCCTTGCTTCCTCCTCTTGGTAATTGTAACAACTTAAGACGAACTTGGCCCCTATAGGCGTTAATCCTTTGCGCATTACCTTTGAGTTTGTTTCTTGTCCTTGAATCATCATCGGCTGCTTGTAGTTGTGCGGTTTAGTTTTCTCGCGTGAAGCTTGGTGCCGCCGTCGATACGACCTGGTGACGGTGGTTGGCCGGGTCCTCGCGAGGTTCCCCGTCTTGAGGGGCTGCCCGTGGCCGCCAGCCCTGGGTTCATGGCCTTGCAACCTGTCGTAGCTAGGCCATTGTCCTCATGTTGTTTCCCCTACCACTTCAAGCCTCAGGGATGTTAGTAGTTTCGCGTAGTGGCCCACAGTACAAGCATCCTCACATTAGTGCGCACAATACTTGTCCCATCCTTGTGACACCATTAGTTCAGGAGACTCTTACTTTGTTCGGTAGTGTACTTAGCTTGTGGGTTGTTGATGATGTCGAGGCACAGCTGGGTTGTCTAGGTCATTTGCTATTCCTCCTGGGGCACTTCTCCCTTGCTTACGAATGGGGCGTGTTGGGGGCCCTTTTTGCGCTCTGTGTCTGCAGGTCCTAGTTCTGCACATTTCCCCACCATCGTAGTTTACGACTGGCCAAGGTCACAACCACAGGGTGAGGCCTCGGCACCCTCGGTGCCGAATGGATCACCAAGGACGGCATCGAGGGGCGAGTGGCTATATGATCGGTAAGGATCTTGAGGTGTACTACTCAGGAGCCCCCTTTGACACTCAACCAGCTCTACGTCGACAAGTCCCAGTGCCGCACATTTCCCTACCGCCATAGTATACGACCGGATCACCAAGGACACAACTACGAGGCGAGGCCTCGACACACTCGATGCCGACTGGATCACCAAGGATGACATCGAGGGGGTCGAGTGGCTATATGACCGGTAAGGCTCCTGAGGCGCATTACTCAGGAGCCCCCCTTGACGCTCGAGTGGCCGCCATTCCACCCTATCGGGTCTTGCCTCAGGAGGCCCAGGCACCAGGGCCTCCCGTGACTCCATGTTGTGGTGTTGTGCCGCAGTCAGAGCCCCCGAGTGGGGGTCGGCTGCCAAAATACGCAAGTACTTGAGGCAACAGGGCCTCGGTATCCACGTCTGAGGTGCCCCGGAGAAGGCCGTAACATGTCGCCTCTTGTAAAACACCAATCCGGAAGAAGGAGAACTCAAGATTGGTAGAAAAGAGAGTGCAATGAGAGAAAAGTCCCCGCCCCTTTTTCTTTTTAAATATATAACTCTGAACTCTTCAAACTTCATTCCAAAAAGCGGCAATTCGGACACAAAAACAAGCAAGCAAACGCCGCGTTCGGCACCTAGGCTAGTCTTCGTCTTCCCCAAGCACTGAGCGTAGAGCATCCACATTGCATGGGCTTAGCCATTGATGGGCAGTGTTGACTTCTCCGCCAGCGCGGAGCATGGGGCTGGCACATTGCATGGGAGGAACCCCTCCGCGTCCTCAGGGGGCTCCGGGCGTATAGATCCCCCTCATTATTACGTGAGAGTGTCACGATCGTAGATAGCTGGACAAGCCCCCAAGCGCTCGGCCCGGTTGCTCCCAACTCTGTTAAGAGCCACCCCATGCATTTCTGCTTGGTTGCGCACCCCTATGACCCTAAACCGAGTGCATTGTTCCCCGCGTAGCCACGGGATTGGGCTCCCATGGCCCAAACATGAGTACAATGCATCCGACATAGCCACAAGGGTGTTTTATCAATGAATCCGCCTCGTGAGGCGTTGGGGTGGTGATAGTGCATTGCCTTGAGGGCCTTGCAAGGCCCAGCCTCCCGAGGCTGCATCGACATTCCCGTTGACCCGGGTGGCCTATGTGACATGTGTCTTGCTGCCCTTCCCCCCTAGGGAATCATCCCTAAAACCCTAGGGTTTGGCTCAGCGATGCTTGCTTGCGGGGGCGACAGCTTGCACCGTGCCCCCACGGCCCTGGATACATCCTCCCTCTTTGTCCTGGTTGCATTGTCCAAACTTGGTATTTCGCCGGGGGAAGCCCCAAGCCCGGCTCAGGGAGGACGTCTGGGGCTTCCCCTATCCTTGGGGGCGCTGGCGCCTGATGCGGACAAGTATCCCTGGGCACGATGTAGCATGGTACATGGGGCTCGACATGAGGGCCCGGTTCTCCTCCCGAGTCGTACGACAAGACGTCGAGGACGGTCCCTCCAGGCGGCGGTGGGGTGTCGCCTTGCGCGCACAGCCTGCAGACCCTCCTATGTCAAGCCTCAGAGCGAAGTTGCTTACCTCTGCCACTGCCGCTGGGTGGGGCGCGCGCCTCCTGTCGTGGATTGCTTCCTCGACGATCTGACGCCTCGTCGCTATTGTTTCTTGTTTGACCGGACGCCTGCGCCATTTGCTCCCTACGCAGGATGGCTTGCTCTCGCCTGGTCAATCTGGGTTGTTGAAGATCCACTGGGTCGCGGGGGCGTGCGTTGTTGCGCGTGTGGGGTGCCCCGTTGTTTTCTTCGGGAGCTCGATCGTCATAGCCAGGCTGCGCCCCGAAATCTCTTACCGGAATCCGAAGGAGAAGGAGCAGGGTGTGCGGCGAGCCTTGCCCGGGCTCAGCAAGGGCTAGAGGGGGCGTGCCGTCGGCAGGCTGGGGAATAGGCGCAACGAACGAGCCCCCTACACCCAAAGAAGAGTGAGGAGCCATGTCCCTCCATGCGACGGTGACCAGCTCTGCTACATGGTCGGCCCACGCATCGAAGCCCCATGCTTCGGGCGGTGGTGGATCATCTCGCTTGCCAGCAGCAGTGCATCATGCACGTCGAGGTCCCCCACGTAGGAGCGACGCGACGCAGATGCTGAAGATGTCGCCCGCTCATCGTGTGCTTGGGCGGCGCGAGGGGCGGCAATGGCGGAGGCGATAATGTCGGCCTGATATTACCCACCCGGGACTACAGCGTTGGGGCGTGGATCTCCGGAGGCGGCGATGGGACCAACGGAAGCTGGTCCGCCGCGGCCCGGGGGAAGCTTGTTGGGCGCCGGCCATTAGAGCAGTGGAGCGGGGAAAGAGCGAGGCTTGAAGAAGACTCTGACACACCCCTACATGGTGTGCCAAATGTAGGATTTCGGCCTTTGCAAAACCCTCAAGTTTGAACATAGGGGCTTATGCGAAGATCCCCTGCAACCTCGCCCAACCTAGCTCGCTACTCGATGGTTACTACGGCAAACTCGCACGATGACTAGGAAGAAGATGGACACGACAATTTACCCAGGTTCGGGCCGTTGTGAAGCGTAATACACTACTCCTGCTTTGGTGGATTGCCTCTCGGGGAGGTATGGTGGATGAACCTGTCGGCGTTCTAGGAATGGGGGTACCCACACCTGCCTGCCTGTGGCCAAGGGCATGGCCCACCTCAATGACCAAATGCAGCAAAGTGTGGCCCACTCAGGACGAGGCCCTCGCGGGGGCCCAAGCCTCGTGAGGAGGAACAGCGGCAAGACCAGCGAAGGAAGGGCCGCCCCAAGACCCCTCCGGAGTAGCGGAGGTTCCTATGCAAGGCCTGGCCTCAGGAGTCAAGGATGACACAAGGAAGAACAGGCGGGCGCCAGTGCGCTAGGCGGCGCAGTTAAAACTTTGGTGCAAAGGGAGAAAGGACGTACGCGGTTCCCAAACCACCCCCAAAGGTTTCCATTCCGGTGCAAGAAGACCACAACCACCCACCTTGCAGGGAGGATGTCATCGCTGAGCCCGTCCCTGCGCTGTCGGCAACCACTTTGTAGGCGAACACCGCCTTTGGGCAGGGCGAGCACGAACCTATGTCTCCCTTCCAAATTGGCCGTTGTGGGATCCCTTCCCACCGTTGTGATAAGGGAATAGGACCCGGGCCACCGCTATATATAGAGGGTAGGCTGCTTCGTAGAGGTGACCCCCCCCCAAACATATCCAATCCAACACTTAGTTACCTCACGCACTACCACGAGAGAGCCAGCCAAGGACACACCTTGAGCACCCTCACGAGTCTCAAGCATATTGTACTAGTTCATCCACCCAAACCTCCACGAGAGGCAATCCACCAAAGCAGGAGTAGGGTATTACGCTTCGCAGCGGCCCGAACATGGGTAAATTGTCGTGTTCATCTTCTTCCTCGTCATCGTGCGAGTTCGTCGTTGCGTCCATTGAGTAGAGCGCTAGGGTGGACGAGGCCGCGGGAGATCTTCGCACACACACCCATGTACGAACCTTAAGGGTTTTGCGGAGCCCGAAATCCGACATTTGGCATGCTAGGTAGGGGGCGTGTCGGAGTCTCCCTCAAGCCAAGATCCTCTCCCACCTTGCTGCTCTGATGTCTGACGCTCGCTGGGCCCACGCCGAGTGCCGGGCCACCCATGTCGCCCAAACGGGGCCAATGGGCCGCGTCGCTGTGTGCAGGTCACCCTCGCCTGTGGCAAACGCCGCCACGGGCCCAGACGCCCACGAGCAACAAGACTCCTCCCAGGCGGTCACCGCGCAGCGCGATAGCCACACTGCCACTCCGTCGATCGTCTCGGCCTCCGGTTCGTTCTCTCATGTTCAGCCAGGGCCGGTGCACGGCTAGGGCGCGCTTGCCATGGCTAACAAACTGCACCGCTACAACCCCACTCCCGACCACTATGATGACTGGCTTCGGCGCATCGCAGAGCTCGTCGGCGCTGCCGACGACGCCTCGGTGCTCTCCTACTCGCTTCGACCCCAACCGTCCCTAGCAAACGATGTGGTACAAGACGTGCAGCCTCCACCTCCTGACGTGACGCTGACCCCGAGTCTAGGCAAGAAGCGCGCCCCCATGACCGGCCTCAATAACCAAGGGCGAAGTCGGGGGATGAAGTAAGCTGCCAAGTGGTTCCCCGGCCGCGTGCCGACGTGCGTGCATTCCCTGCGCTGCCGACCCAACACCGCGGCCGGATACCGCTCGAGGCAGCCCCACAGGAGCATCAAGACTAGGTCGCCCTCGCGTACGCGGCACCCGTCGAGCTGGTGGGGTGCCTCACTATCGCCCCGAAGCTCTACCTGACTGAGTGGCCTTGCAAGTTCAAGCCTGACTTGCCCCCGTGTTACGACGGCACCGCAGACCCGGCCAAGTTCCTACAGCTCTACTCGCTGAGTATCCGGGCGGCAGGAGGAGACGGCAAGGTCATGGCGTGTTGGTTCCCCATGGCACTCAAGGGCGGCGCACTCTCCTGGCTCTTCAACCTCCCAGAGGCATGCATCACCTCCTAGGATGGTCAGCGCAAACGCTACATTGCCAACTTCCAAGGCACCCGCGACCGTGCGCCCATGTTGAACGACTTGCAGCGTATCAAGCAACAGGATGGGGAGACCCTGCACAAGTTCATACAACATTTCACGACCACACGCCTCAAGATCCCCAAGGCATCGGATGAAGCCATCATTTCGGCCTTCACCGACGAAGTCACTGACCTCAAAATGAAGGAAGAGCTCGCCATGAATGACGAACTGTGCTCTGCCTTAGAGATGTTCGACCTGGCAAACAAGAGCGCCAAGGCCGAGGAGGGACGCCTATCGCTCGTCAGGCCTCCAGCGGCAGAGCCAGAAGATAAGAATACCAAGGCCAACAAAGCAAAGTGCAAGGCCCCGGCGGTGCTTGCGACCGAACCCAAGGCGAAGCGCAGCCGGGGAGAAGAACACCCCCAGGAGGAAGGCCGACCTGCATCTTCCATGGCACCAACAACCACGACATCGCCGACTGCCAGGAGCTCCGACTGATAGGTGGCGAACACTTCGGCAGGCGCCCTGGCCTAGGCGACCGAGGCTTTGGGTGTAGTAGAGGCCACGGTGGAGACCGCTGGGACAACCAGGAACCGTGTTAGGGGTGGCGCGACCAGCCTCGAGAGGACCACTGGCGCGATCAAACTCGGGACGACCGCTGGCGCGACCCGCCTCGTGAGGACCGTTGGCACGACGACCCTCCGAAGGGGTGACGACGCGGTTTGCCTCGTGAGGCTTGCCCACGTGAGGCTGGACTACCTCCGCTGCCTTCGCCACCGAAAGGAAAGAGGAAGACAGGCATGACGATGGGGCTGGGGGCTTCCAGGAAATCAGGGCGGTGGCCTGTATCTTGGGTGGTGCCCAGGCCCATGCATCGAACCGTGCCTTCAAGCAATTCGCATGGGAGGTTAATGCGGCTCTCTCGAAGCCTGAAGCAATGCACCCCCTCAATTGGTTCGAGACCACCATCACCTTCGACTCGAGTGATCAGCTCAGGTGTCCGTTTATGGACGGCAAGCTCCCCATGCTGTGCACCCCAACCATCAGCAACGTCCTCGTCACCAAGAGCCTCATCGATAGTGGGGAGGGGCTCAACGTCCTCTCCATCGAGACCTTCGAGACGCTTTAGGTGTCGTATGAACAAATCATGCCAACCAATCCCTTCTCGGGGGTCACATACAGGTCCACCGTACCCATCGGGCAGGTGCGTCTGCCTATCACCTTCGGCGGGCGCAAGAACTACCACACCGAGATCATCATCTTCGATGTCACGCACATCCACCTTCCATACGATGTGATCCTTGGGTACCCGACTCTCACAAAGTTCATCGCAGTAACCCACCACAGCTACAATGTCCTCAAGATGCCAGGGAGTGGCGGCGTCATCACCATTGCTTGCGATGAGAAGGATGTCGTTTGTACCCTCGAGCGTGCTTACCGCGCTACGGCGACTGAGCACTCGGACGACGATGAAGATACACTGCCTCGTGAGGACCCACACAAGAAGAAGAAGCA
Source organism: Hordeum marinum (assembly GCA_022496015.1). Lineage (NCBI taxonomy): Eukaryota > Viridiplantae > Streptophyta > Magnoliopsida > Poales > Poaceae > Hordeum > Hordeum marinum. The sequence goes on along the minus strand of CM039673.1, from coordinate 214,881,733 downwards.
ACTCCTCCCCGCAGGGCGTCCTGGAGCTTCAGGCTCCGCACTCAGGGATGGGGCCCCGCCACCTATCGCATAGGAAAGCGCGCTCGGCGCCCCTCTTGGCCCGAGATCGGGTGCTCCCATCGGGGAAGTCTCTAGCCTGATCGGTGAGGCGAGAGAGGGGCTCGAGCACAACCTGAAGGCATGCCCCGACATGCGCAAGCTTGAGCTGGGGTCTCGGCGCAAGGGGCACAGTTCGCGAGAGTCCGTCCTTAGAGCGATCGAAGAGCTTCGGAGAGCCTAGGTCATGCGAGGCAGGGACTGCCCTATACCACCAATCGCAGTCGCCGTCATCGGCACGATCGATCAGCCGCGCGTCTACGTCAACGCGCTCGCAATCAGCAGGGCCGCGACTCAAGGTGTCACACCATGTGTTTGTATCACCTTGTTATGTTTGGATTTATTAAATTTGGAGCCAATTAAAACTTTTTGAATGCTTCTGCTTGTTTGAATTGTTGCTGGTTTAATTATTGATTGTGATATGTGGCAATCTTAGATTCTATCCCTCGTCATATTCATCTTCCTTAACCCAAACTTCATGCCCAATGATCATTCCATGTGAATAGTGCCCAAAATTATTTTTATCAATTTTGTTTTGACCAAATGGGATTTATTCCAATTAGGTTTTCAAAAGACCCCTGAAATGAGGATTTCACTGCAATGCCTATAATTGGATGTATCCTTCTTCCCCAAAGGCTTTATTTCAAACCTACTATATATAAGTCTTTCGAAAACCACCAAATATTAATTTTAAAGATTATTCATAAATTTTATTTAAAGGCTTTTTCTTAAGACCAGAAATGGTTTTTCATAGGGAAAATTATTTAAATGCTTTCAAAATATTTGCGAAAATTTAGGGAAACTCAGTGGACATATATTTTCCATATATATGAGTTTCAACACATGGGCAAGTTCACATCATGGGCATAACCCCTCAAAACCCTTCCTGTTCAAATCAAGCTTTTGAAATATTTCTATAAGAAATATTCTCAATAAATTCCAAGAAACTTCCAGCAAGTCAACACTACCATAAGTGATGATCTCGCAAAGTTTCATCTCAATCCAAGTTGATTTTGTTCATCAAACCATCCCAAAACCCCTTCTGTCCAGATTCAAATTTGAACAACTCTACATTGTGAAGTTTCCCTCCTTGACCCCAAACTTTGTGGACATGCTCTAATCACCAAATAGTGATGCTACACTAAGTGGTGCATCAAGGGTAAAATACTAGCATAACTAGATCTACAGAAACCTGATTCTGTTAGTTTCTAGGGTTCACAAAGTTTCCATTGTCAACTTTGCCCTCTTGAGCTCAAACTTGGTAATCAGGCCTATCTTCACCTAACATTTGACCCTGTTGAATAACTCAGTAAGTGGGTAAACTTTTCTTGCCCAAACACCCATCAAACACCTTCTGGTGAAATAGTAAAGTCACTATTTTCACCCCTTTCACTATTCCCCTCGCCATAAGATTTTCACCACGGCCTCTCAGGGTCACCAGCCACCTCCAGTAAATCTTGTGTGGACTCATCTCAAGAGTGGGTGGGGTAAAACCCCCAATTACCCCTCAGTTTCACCCTGGCAGCATCTTTTCTACCTCTCCCACACTCCTTTTCTTTTCTACCTAGCCTCCCCTAGCTCCGAGGAGCATCCCAGGAACCCCCAGGAGCTTCTGGACAAAGTAGGACACCCTAGAGCGTGCAGGCAACGGCAATGCCGGCCATATGCATGCTCTGGAGCGTGCTACAGTGTGCTCCCGCACTATAGCCGCCACCCAATGGACGCCCCCGACCACCTTGGGCCTCCCCCTCGAGTCCTCCGAGACGCCCTCGGCGTATGTGACATGCAACGTGGTCGGCCCTCTCCTCTCTTCTCCTCCTTCTCCCTCCTCCCGCACGTGTCGAGCGCCGCCCGGCTCAGCCAACCCGCAGCCTCGCACGCGCGCGCTCCTCTCCCTCTCTCTTCCCTCCCCCGGGCCTAGAGCAGCCGGAAATCTCCGCGGCATCGCCGCCGTCGATCTCCGAGTACAAAGCCCCTCCCCCCTCTTCTTCGGCTGCTCCTCCCTGTCACAGCTCTAGGTTAGGCATTGTCTATCATTGCATAATCATCATGTCACAATGTTTAATTCAACTGACACTTGAAATGGGATGATCAAACCCTAGCACAAATAAAATTCAAATTGGTTAAACTTAAAAAAATAATTTCCTGTATCCAAAATGCTCTTAAGAAAAGTTCATCATTTTTATAAAGGTGACAATCTCTGCCAAAAATGATGGGCACATTTCTGAAAAACATTCTTGGATTTTTATCCAACTCACAAATATTGATTGGAGCCATTTAAATACTATTTATATAATTTAAGTGCTCCAAGAATTCTGAAAAGCTTATTTGGATTTTAGAAATAAATCTTATAGCTTATAAAATAATTTTTAGGATTTTATAAAATGACTTGGTATGTTTATCAAATCAAAACAAACTGCAAAAAATAGAAAATGAAACAAAATGGAAAGGGAACAAAGCCTACCTAGGCTTACCTGGAGTTCTGGCCCAGCCCACCAGGGTTGAAGAGATCGTCTTCAACCTCTGCCAGAAGGCAAAGGCGTGGCAATGCGCGCACACCCGGGGACTCCACCTGCTCCCTGCCTACCTGCCCCCCCCCCCCCGCCTCTCTTGTGCCATGGAGACGCCATGGAGCTCTCCCTCCCGAGCTCAATCCATCCCCCCTGCTACTCTCTTCCCTCTCTGCTCTCTCTTCTCCCTTCGGACCCGAGACGCCATGGCTGCCGCCGCTCGCAACCACCGGCCACCTCTAGCCCCCTAGTGAGTCCAGCTGCTCCACCCCATCACGCTGAAGCCCCTCGTCGACGCACGCAAGCTCAGAAGCCCTGCATCGCCACAATTTGGTCGTCTTCAACCTTCAGCACCGTCGGTCGCCATCGCTCGATCCATCACCTCCCGGTCGTCCTCGAGCCCGCTAGCCAGCTCATCGGCGTCCCTGTGAGCCCCCTTCGCTCCTCCCCATAACGCCACTACCCCACTCGACCCCTAGCCATGATTTTCCTCCGTGGCCGAATCCTGCCGCCACATAGACTCATCGCCGGCGTACGTCCGGTGCCCCTCCGGCTACCCAGTTGTCGCCACGGAAGCGCCGCGGCCCCACGAGCCCATTTCGGCCATTTGCGCATCGAATGGACGCCGGAGCCATGATTCTGGTGTGTCTCCGACGGTCTGTTGGTCGCCGGCGGTTGCCACCAATGGCAATGATGTGGCGTCGTTATTAGCTTAATGACGGGGCTAACTAACCCCTCTGTGCCACTAACACTGGACCCACCGCACTAACTAACCCCCTTATTTAATTAGTCTAAGTTAATTCACTGGGTTTGTCTCTGAGTCAATGACAGGCGGGTCCCACACGACAGGTTTGACCTGGACGGGGTCTGTTGTCTTGCTCACGCAAGCATGACCTTGTTGTGCTTACTCATACATGCTTGCTTACTTATTGTGCCTGCTATGTTTAGAGTCGTCTCGTGTCGGGTCTGATCCATCTAGGTGATGAATTGGAATGGCAGTGTTCATGTCCTACTATGTGACAGCTAAGTGTGTGAACACGATTCAGTAAAGGTAGCAATGAGAGGTCATGTAGGAGTACATGGAGGGTTGTATCATTGGGACCATCCTTAAGAACTGAGTTCTGTGTATGTTATCCAAGACAAGATACTATTGCACATTGTATCAATCGCCTAGACCTCTGTCCAGAAGTTGCAACTAGTCTCTGGTGTTTGTAGGAAAAGTGTTGGCGGCCGTGCTTAGCGCTGCCCGACGGGGTGGGCTTCGATGCGGTATATGCACAATGGCACAATGTACCAAGTGGCACCCGAATACTGGGCTTGGGAACCCTATGCACATCATTTGAGGTCATAGCGGAAACTTTGGCCAGACTTCCATGTGGGTCTAGTCCCAAATAGGTGATAAACCTGGACTAGGGTCTTGTGTGGTTGACGATCGTGGCCGACTCCCTCGCCGGGCCTCCGCTTGAAGGTTGCCGAGGTGCCTTTTTCGTGCACATGGCGAGAAGTGGTGAGAGCATGTGTGAAGAAGTATACCCCTGCAGGGTGAAATAATTTGTTCGAATAGTTGCGTCCTCGGATATGGACTACTTGGAGAACTTATGTGGTTCATAGAAAACTTGAAGTGGATACTCATTAAATACGCAAGATAAGCATGAGTGCTATGGATGGCCTTCTAGTAGGGAGACGGAAGTGGATCCATAGTACTGTATTGATTTGGTGAATATGTGGACTCGTGTGCGCTATCCCACCTCAAAGAAAGCACTTGTAGTCGTAGTATAGGTTAGCCAAGAGTCAAAGCTGGCTTGCTGCAATAAACTCCACAACCCCTTTGTTGGGGATATAACCCCGTGGTGAGACCCGCCCAAGCGAGGTCGGGTCACACCTGGCGGCTCATGGGCGAGACCAAGGATGGGCATGAAGACTCAAGCCTTGGCGTTCGGCGGCTCACCGAGATGGACCAAGATGAGGCCTAGGCTAAGAAGTCACGAAGACTCGGGCGGATAAGCCGCCCGGAGATGGCTTGCTCAAGAAGGCAAGATAGCATAGAGATAGACTCGGACACATTGTGAGAGTCGGCATATGACTTGTGTAACCCGTGGCCTTGACCTCCTATATAAGGGCAAGACCCGGGGCGACTTAGACAGAAACCAACTAATCGAGGGCTAGGTTAAGCGATTCCGCTCCCTTGTAATCGAGATTCCAAGCAATACAAGCACAAGCAAGACGTAGGCTTTTACCTCTACTTGAGGGGCCAAACCTGGTAAACCCGTGTCCTTTGACCCGATCAACCCCTTTGAGTCCATCACCTTAGCGATGGCCTTGAATCTAAGTCCTCGGACATCTGCGATGACAAAACCAGACAGTTGGCGCCCACCGTGGGGCTAGCGCTCGGTGATGTTGAGTTCTCAAAGGGCTCTCTCCCAGGGTTCGAGGGATACGTAGTCGTAAGGATGAGCAAAAGTCGTCGCGGCCAGCTCTACATTGACGACGTCGGCTGGGGCCCTGAGGCCGACTCTGTTGAATATGGATTTCGGGTTCCCTTCGGCGAATCCACATCTTCATCACCAAGGTTGACGGATCTACGCCCGGGCCGGACGTATGTACCAACATCGTCGAGCCATCTCGGCGCGCGCAACCCGCCCAACACATGCGACCCGCCTGTGTTGACCCGGGCCGGAAGCATGACTTCGTGGGCTTCACTCAAGGTATGGATATTGAGGCTTCTATGTCGCAGGAGACTCTCGTCTATTCAGAGGACGGATCATCGAGCGGAGAGGCGGAATCAATCTACCAACTTTAGAATGGCGGGCTCGGGGGCTACGACGAGCTTTACCCCGAGTCAGAGCGTTCTGAGCCGGATGATCACGGGCTGCCGATTCATGCGGCCGTGTTCATGGCGGGTCAGTGCCGCGCACGAGCAGCACAGCCGCCGGAGCCGCAAACGCGGGGGCTAACCCGTCGCCGCCAGCTCAGGTTCTTCTAGATCTCATGTACGAGCTCACAACCCTGATGGCGGCTGAAGTCACACCAGATAATCAAGCAGCCCGAAACTTGGAGATCACAAGACTTAAGGACCGAATGGCGGAAGTCCAACAGGGGATTGGCGAGTTAAAGGCTCAGATGGATGCAGAGGCAGAGCGCCTTAGGACAGATGCTTTCCGCCTTGAGATAGAGCAGGAATCAGCAGTTGCGGTGCATCGGATGAGACATCAGTCCTGCTTACCAGAAATCTTTTTAACACGCCAGGAACGGGACATACAGCTGACGCGCCTGGAAGTCGGACGGTGGCTCGACAACAGCTTAACCCGCCCCGACGAAACCAGGCCTCACCAGCGGTTTTCCCAATGCTGGCGGGTCATTATTCCAACCCGGCAGAGAACATGGTGGTGGTGGCAACCCGTCTTGAAACGATCCCTATTCCTGATGAGGCGCCCTTTACAGAAGAGGTGCGGAACGCCATCGGATACATTCAAACGGCGATGGCCCAGCAAGAAAAATATGCCTACAACCGGAGCCACGTACATTCAACCCCCCTCCCCAACCACATCTTTAGGCGGCGTTATGAGTCATCGGCGGTTTCTAGCAGTGATCGGCACCGGGGCCCTCCAGGGGATGATCAGGCGGCTCTAGATGCACAGGCGCTTGTAGATCGGGCAAGAGGGCAGCGAGAGGCGGTGGCTCTGGCAGCGGCGGCTCAATATGAGCATGCGCCTTTCGTCTCAGTTGGAGCGGGAGTGAACACCAGGGCCGTGGGAGTGCCGTGTCTGGTGCCGGCTCTGCGAAACGAGCGGATGCCGAAGGATTTCAAAGGCCCTCGCAAAGTCCTGAATTACACCATTGACTTACCTCCGAAGGCCTAGATCGAAAGCTATGAGCTGGCTATGGAGATGTTGGATGTCAATGACGCAGTATGTGCCAAATATTTTATCATGATGCTGGAAGGGCCAGCTCGCACATGGTTGAAGGGTTTGCCACCCAACACCATCAATTCCTTGGCCGGGTTAAAGGCGAAATTCATCAAAAAAAATCAAGCAACATGCAAGCAGCCCATGACGATCGTGGATTTAGATCACTATGTGCAACAGGAAAATGAGTCGGCTCATCATTGGGTCCGGTGGATTTCAACTATCATCCACTCGTCTGAGCAGACCACGGCGGCTCAAGCGGTTCTGATCCTGGAAAAGAATTGCCACTTTATACCTTTGAAGCAAAAGCTTGGTCGGCTCAAGTGCACGTGTCAAGACATGGGGGATCTCATGATGACTCTCACCAAATACGCCGACTCTGATGATATGAAGGATCCGGGCTCTAATGAGGAAAAAATTGGCCAGGGTAAAAAGAATAACTATGGCAAGGGTACGGCAAGCAATGGTAACCAAAGCAAGATGAAGAACCTGGATGGCGGGTCAAAATTGGTGGCCAACGCCAGCACCAACCACAATAGTCCTAAGGGCAATGGGAAGTTTAGACCACCTTTTCATAAGGATAAGACTCCTTTAAACTTGGAGGAGATGCTCAACAAACCTTGTCCGAAGCACAACCGGCCCAACAGACCGGCGGGTCACACGTGGGGCTATTGCCACATCATGCAGAAGTTCAAAGACTATAGCATGTGACAGCACAACAACGATGGTGGTGGCCCGCCCGACGGTTCAGGACTAGGCGGATCAAGAGCCGGGTTTGGGTCCAGCGGCTGAGGATCCGGTCATCATGGCCAGGGTAACCAAGGAGGACATCATCAGCACTCTGGTGGCCATAATCAGCAACAGAATAATCAATCTGGATATCAGAGTAATCCAAAGCAGCTCAGTTCGGGCCAGTATCATGTTTTTACGACTATCCTTAACAAGCGGGATCAGAAGGTGCGCAAGCGGGCGGTTAATCCAATCGCGTCGGCTCTACCGCAATACTTGAAGTGGTCTGAGTATGACATCACATGGAGCCGGGAGGATCACCCGCCGCGTGTTGATGACCCGGGGCGGCTGGCCCTTGTAGTTGCCCCTCAAGTGGGAGGATATATGTTGAATAAGGTACTTATGGATGGTGCCAGTAGCATCAATATCTTGTACTATGACACCTTTCGGCGATGAAGCTGCTGATAAAGACCTTAGGCCCTCCTCGATAGTCTTTCATGGTGTGGTGCCTGGCAAGTCAGCTTACCCCATGGGTAGGATCACCTTCGAAGTTGCCTTTGGTGACGAGTACAACTACAGGGTAGAGTCCTTGTGGTTTGAAGTAGACAAAATCAAGAGCCCTTATCATGCCTTGTTTGGGCGGCCGGCTTATGCCAAGTTCATGGCTAGGACCTGCTATGTCTATTTACACCTCAAGATGCTCGGGTTAAAAGGGATGATTATTGTTCATGGTGATCGGAATACGGCTATTGAGTGCGAGGAAGGAGACACAGCTTACGCGGAGTCAAGTTGTGCTGAGGCAGAACTCAAGTTCTATAAGGAAAATGTTGACCCAGAGGACGTGACTCCGCTGAAAAAGCCTACCACAGAGGTTGAGCCGCCCCTCAAATTTTTGGCGGATGATACCAAGTTGGTGGATTTCACTCCGGGCAACTCATAGCAGCAGTTCACTATTGCGGCCAATATGGATCCCAAATAGGAAAGCGCGCTCATCGAATTCATCCGTGAGAATCAGGACATCTTCGCATGGAAACCTTCTGACATGCCGAGTGTACCGAGAGAGTTCGCTGAGCACCATCTTAATGTGGATCCTAAGTTTAAGCCTGTCAAGCAATTTTAACGACGGTTTAACGAGAAGAGATGCAAGGCCATTGGGGAAGAGATAGCCCGGCTCTTGGCTGCGGGTTTCATCGTCGAGGTTTATCACCCGGAGTGGCTTGCTAACCTAGTGCTCGTGCTCAAGAAGAATGGCACGTGACGTATGTGCATGGACTACACGGACCTTAACAAGGCATGTCCAGCTGATCCCTTTGCTCTCCCTCGTATTGATCAGATCATCGATGCTACGACGGGCTCTGAGAGTTTATGCTTCCTGGATGCTTATTCTAGATATCATCAGATCAAGATGGCAGTCAAGGACCAAGAGAAGACGGCTTTCATCACGCCTTTTGGTGCCTTCTGCTACGTATCAATGGCTTTTGGGCTCAAGAGTGCCCAGGCGACCTACCAGCGCTGTGTGTAGAATTGTCTTCACACCCAAATCGGGCGCAATGTTCACGCATATGTGGATGACATTGTGATCAAGTCATGGAAGAAGGAGACTCTGCTTGACGACTTAAAGGAGACCTTCGACAATCTACGGATCTACAAAATGATGCTTAACCCAGCAAAGTGTGTCTTTGGTGTTCCGGCGGGCAAGCTCTTGGGATTTCTGGTCTCTGAGCGTGGCATTGAAGCTAACCCAGATAATATCAAGGCTATCACCTCCCTGGCTGAGCCGGCATGCATTAGTGATGTTCAACACCTGGTGGGGCGGATCACTGCATTGAGCCAGTTTATAAGCCGCCTTGGTGAGAAAGCCATCCCTTTATATTAGATGATGAAAAAGACAGACAACTTTGTCTGGAGTACGGCGACGGGTGATGCGTTTGAGGCACTCAAGAAGTAGCTCACTGAGTTGCCGGTCTTAGCCGCTCCGTTTGAGAAAGAACCCTTGCTCTTGTATGTGGCAGCTAACAACAGGGCTGTCAGCACGCAATCGTGGTCGAGCGCAAGGAGTTAGGGAAGGAATATCCAGTTCAGAGGCCGGTTTATTATATCAGTGAGGTCCTGACAGAGTCCAAGCAGAGATATCCACATAGGCAGAAGCTGGTATATGGGGTGTTCATGGCCAACCGCAAGCTGAAGCACTATTTCTTAGGGCACCAGATCACTATGGTTAGCTCTGCCCCGTTGGGAGACATAATTCAAAATAGAGAAGCCACTAGCAGGATTGCCAAGTGGGTATCGGAGCTTGGACCTCTCAATCTGAGATATATACCACGTACGGCTGTCAAGTCCCAAGCCCTAGTGGATTTCATAAACGACTAGGCAGAGTATCAGGCGCCCGAAGAAAAGTCAGATAACACATATTGGACAATACACTTTGATGGATCCAGGCAGTTGGAAGGGTTAGGTGTAGGAGTTGTCTTAACCTCCCCCAAGGGTGACAAGTTCTGTTATGTGTTGTGGCTGATGTTCCCTTGTACTAACAATGCAGCTGAGTACGAAGCCCTGCTTCATGGCCTCAGGGTGGCTAAGGAGATGAACTTAAGCCAGGTTAGGTGCTTCAGCAACTCAGATCTTGTGGCTCAGCAAGTTTCAGGCACTTGGGAATCCAAGGATCCGCAGATGGCGGCTTATTGTCAAGCGGTGGATGTCATTGCTGGTCACTTCAAGGGCTATCAAGTGGATCATATTGATTGTCGCAGGAATGAGGCGGCTGACGCCCTGTCAAGGTTAGGCTCTCAATGAAAGCCAGTGCCGCCTAACGTCTTTTTGGATGTCTTACATCACCCGTCAGTTAAGTTACCTTCAGAGGAAGACTTAGCTATTCCTGACCCGGAGGGACAACTGGTGGCGGCTCTGCATGCTATTCCGGGTTGGACTATGACTTACTTGGCATACTTGGCTCGTGGTGAGTTACCTGATGATGAAAATCTGACCAGACAGATCACCAAACGGTCTAAGTCTATGACGATAGTCAATAGCGAGTTGCATAAGTGCAGCATCACCGGTGTGTTTCAGTGATGTATATCACCTGAGGAGGGCAAGGAAATCTTGAATGAAATTCATGCTGGTGATTGTGGACATCACGCCGGTTCAAAATCTCTGGTGGCCAAGGCTTTTAGGCATGGTTTCTTCTGGCTGACGGCTCACAAGGATGCAGAGGATCTGGTCCGCAAGTGTGATGGTTGTCAAAAGTTTGGCCGGCGTGCTCATGTTCCCACTCAAGAATTGCACATGATTCCAATTACTTGGCCGTTTGTCAAGTCCAAGATGCGGTCCTATCCTTATTTCGGCACGAGGGCCTCGACAGGGATAGAAGCGCATCTCGATGCGTTCGCGAGAATGGATATCATTACAAGTACATGTACAGAAGAGATGAGTATATGGAATTGGCTTACACTCGCCACAAGCTACATTAGAGTCACATCAATACAATAACATACTCAAACATCATACATAAGAGCAGGGTCCGACTACGGATGAAATCAAATGATAAAATGACATCCACCCTTGGTATCCCAGGCTGCCGTCTGGAACCCATCCTAGATTGAAGAAGAAGAAGAACTCCAAATCAAACAAGCATTGTGCTCACGTCAAATCATCGCATTACCTGTACCTGCAACTGTTGTTGCAATAATCTGTGAGCCACAGGGACTCAACAATCTCATTTCCAAGGGTATCAAGACTATTAAAGCTTAATAGGTGAGGTATGGTTAAGTGGTGAGGCTACAGCAAGCGACTAAGCATATATTTGAGTGGCTAACTTACGAGTACAGAAAGTAAAGTATGGTGGTCTACGCATAACGGACGTGAACTAGCAATGATCACTAACTGATCTTGAACACCTACTTACGTCAATCATAACCCCACCGTGTTCTCTTTCGGATAAGGACTCACGAGAAGAGACAGTCACGGTTACGCACACAGTTGGTGTATTTTATTAGAGTTTACTTCAAGTTTGCTATGACCGGGTGTTAAACAAAGTATCCAAGTTTGCCACATAACCGCGGGCACGGCTTCTCGAAAAGATTTAACCCTGCAGGGGTGCTCCAACTCGTCCATCACAAATTAACCACACTCAGCAGGAATAACCTCAACCACGGATCTCGTGATCTTCCTAGGCAATTCCAAAGGAAATCCAACACCTCGAGATAGCCCGAAGAATAATCGGAATTCCTCACTCAAGACGTTCGAGAAAGGTAAAACAAATCCAGCAAGGCCGCCCGGCGTGTCGACGAACCTGATAGGAGCCGCGTATCTCGTTCTCAAGACACGACCGGATAAGCACAGCGTACAGTGGCCTGATAGAAATCTCCCGAGTTGCCCCGGGTTGGCCCCGCACACGGCTCTGTTTTGGACCAGCACCAGCAGCACTGGCCCCCCTGTATTATGTTAAATTAATCCATGAGGGGGTGACCCTCTATGCTTTAATAAGGTGATCAGTTTTATTATGATGGGCAAATGTAGTACCTATGTTGGGCCTTGCAAGACAAGTTTTATCCCAAACCGAAAATCGAGGGGGTCCCCATAACAACCCGGAGCATGTTAGGAGTGCTCATTTATGGAACATAACACCGGTTCACAAGTAACTAGGGGCGGAAAGAGTGGAACAAAACACCAAGCAAAAGGCCAAGCCTTCCACCTTTACCAAGTATATATATGTGCATTAAATTAAATAGCAAAAATATTGTGATATAACAAGGAAAGCCCACGTTGACACATGGAAGCAATTGCACCTGCAACTAGAAATGCTATAAGAAGTGCTGCGTAAGTGATAACATAGCCAAACAATGGTTTGCTGGGATGTGGAGAGGTTAGAGGCTTATCATGGCAATGTTAGGAGGCTTATCAAACAAGTGGTACGTAGTGAGACATATCGATAAAAGACGAGACAACTAGCATGGCAATAATAGTAATGGTATCCAGGGAAATGTGTCATCTTGCCTGAGATCCCGCTCGGAAGAAGATCGAGTCCATGAAGAAGATGAACCAACGTAGTCGAACGAATCCTCACACTTCGAATGCTTTCGGAACTCTATCGAGAAGAAGCAATCCAAAACAAACAAACAACACAAGATACACCACAACATATGCATGACACGATGCACAAACCAATATGATGCATGTCTGGTTTAAATATGAAGGCATAACAATTCACAACATTCAAATACTATACATTAAGTGAAGCTCAATATGCAACGAGTTGCATATTGATGAAACTCCACATTCAGATTATTTAGTTCACTTTCATTAGATACATGACAATATTAAATGTTCTTAAACATGACAAGAGGTGAAGCATGAACAACTATATCATCTAGGCAATTTAAATGGGGTCGGAAGCAACATATAGCATTTCCGAAATGACCCCATATGTTAATTTCGAAATTGGTTTAGATCTGAAATAAACATATTTTATATTTGTTAAACAGAAAAATAAATGTCACCATGTTATTCTACACGTAATTCTAGTCGATTTACATATATAGAACATCTCAATCGGAGCTACGGTCCAAAAGATATGAGCAACACAAGATGCACATGTCATGAATGCAAATGCATGGGAAAACAATCACAAACATCTCGAATCATGAATGCAGCAAGTTATTATGAAACTACATGAGATTCTAAGCAAGTCTCATGTATGGAATGTCCAAAATGGAGCTACGGCAACCACAATCAACAAAACAAGTTTTAGTTGAAATCTGTCAAAAACAGCAACATGGCATTTTGCACACATGAAGACAACAAGCTACAATATCCCAAACTGCACAAACTAAGCATGGGGCAATAGCATATAACATCCACTTCATTTCATCTTCGCAATGCATAATCGAAACATGCATGGATCGCATGGTAGGAAGCTCACAAGAAGGCTACTTGATAACAGTTTCAGACTTAGTGAAATAGCAGTTTTTGACAGTGCAGTTTTTAACACGAAGGCATGTTGACAGCAGTGAAACTATATGCTACAGAGCATATTATGGCATGAAACTTAACAGCATGCTAGAGGACAATATAAACTACAAATAACTCCATTACACCTACCACAAAAGAGTTCTAGATCACTAGCAAATCAAATGGCAAGACAGCAACAAAATATAACAGATTCCAGACTTAGAAATATTTTAGCATCTCTAAAACTTCAGAATTTTATAGCAAGTTGACAACAAAAAACAACACCTAAACATGCATTCCTATGTCAAGCAAAATGTCTATGGGCTAGGACAAATATCAAAGAGAAATTTTCATGTTGAAAATTAATTCATATCATGCACGGATTAAATCACACGAAAAAGACAAAAGGGCATCACAGCATAAATGACATGCACACAAAATGCTCAAATGGCAAAACTAAATTCACAGATAATTTCTATGGATTTTTCTACGCCGAAAACATATATAATAAGTATAGGTTCATGTGGAAAATTAATCACAATTAAATATGCGAGTATTAGGCCTATTCACGTTATAGCAATCCATTAATGCAAAATTAAATGCAACCAACATTCCAACATTTTTAACATGCATGAAAGTGCGGTGCAAATGAGATGAACATTTTTAATATGTGATTCGATTAATTTCGATGCACGGTTAAATAATTATGATAATGCAATATCATGACCAATATGTAAAATGATGCAATAAACAAGTTAAAATATTCTGACATGGATGAATATGACATGTAATTAATCTACGCAATTATCTAACCATTTTTTTATATTCAAAATATTTCGATACGGGGCACGGATAATTAATTATAGGCATTTAAAATGCAATGGGCCTAGTAATTAAAAAACACAAAAAAGGGGGGTTGCTCACCCTTGGGCCAGCCCAATTGGCAGGCTGGGGAGGCAGGGGCAGCTGGGCTTGGGGGAGGCTGGCTGCTAGGCCTGGCTCGGCCCTCCTGTAGGCACTGGGCGCGGTCAACGGCTCGGGGGTGCTCGCGCTCATCCTCCTCCTGCCGAGCGGAGGGAGCGAGGCAGCGGCGGCGCAGGCTGCACCGGCGGCGGGGCGGCGGATCTGGCCAGCGGCGGCCGGTGCTGCGGGCGGCGAGGCCAGGCGGCGGCTCTAGGCGGCGGCGGTGAGCACCCTACGGGAGAGAGAAGGAGCTGGGGTGAGAGGAGGAAGAAGGTGAAAGGAGGAAAGAGAGGAGAGGCGGTGGCCTCCAGCGAGGTCCTAGCGCTGGGCTGGCCGGCGACGAGGACCAGCTGGACAGCGTGGGAGGATGCTGCGAGGCCATGGCTTGGGGAGCTCGGGAGGAGCTCGGGAGAGCTCCGGTTGGGCCCGGATGGGCTTTCTCGGGCCTCCAGATGGGCTTGGCGGGCTGGCGGCACGAGGAGGGGGAAGGCTAGCGTTTGCACGGGGAACGAGGGGACTAGGGGCTATATATAGGTTTCGGGGCTAGGGTCTACGGTCGTTGTCCGTTTTCGGACTGTCGGCTGTCCATTCAACGTCCGGAAATGGAGGGGGGTTACGGTGGCTGTGCAGATGGGCTACGTGGGGAAGGAGAGAGAATGGTGACCCGTGGCGCAGAGGTTTTAAAATACTGAAAAACGTCTGACGATAACCGATGACCGCACTGCTACGACTGACCGACGGGGCATCAAACGAACTCAGAACGCGACGAAATTCGACGGGCAGTCTACCTAGACTATAACAAGACCGCACGCCAAGTTTCGTCCCAATCCAAGAATATTTTTGCGCACACTTAAAAATGGTTTTATTTTAACGGTGTCGCGGGGGCGTGTGTGTGTGGTTGGTCTCGAAACGTGCAACGACAAGAACGAAGAGAACCGGTGACTACGAAATCAATTGATGATGCTATGCGGATGATACGAATGATGCGATGATGAATGCCACAACCAGACGAACCACAGACGATAATGGAAATAGAAAGGGGAATCTTCTGGAATCTTCTGGAACATCGGTCTCGGGCTGTCACAACTCTCCTCCACTACACGAGGATCTCGTCCTGAGATCTAGAATGAAAAAGGGGAAGAGAAAGAGAAAGAGGTAAAACTTGGTTGCTTCTTGACAAACGAGAGAAACCAATGAATCTTGAAGGGCGCAAGAGATGAAGAATGACATGAGGAACAGGCAAGAATTCACAAGATATTTCGGCAGCACTTCGGTAGGATAGAGAGGAAAAATTAGATATGATGGAAACAAATTGAAAGAGAGGCACCAAACTTTGGTTGGAATAGAATCAACTTCATAAGATGGAAGGATCAAGAAAAGATTTGACAGCACTCCGGTTAAATGAATAAGCAAGAAAGAACTTGATCTTGACAAACTAAAAGCGAGAAGAAACGAGCAACACCACAACACCTCCGGAACAAAAGAATAGAAGCTAGATCCTTGGGAAGAAGAGAACTGAGAAGAAAATAACAACTTCCAACACAAATGGATTTGAGAAGCATAGATTGAATGGAGTTGTTGGAACACCAAAAACGAAATGAACAAGCTTATTGTGGACTTATGGAAAACTTCTCAGAATTATGAGGTGATAACCTGCCACAACAGAAACAATTACTTGCTTGAGAGCAACAAGATATGCAAAACTTCTTTCACCAAGAGGAGGAGGAGAAAGCTTGAATCATTTATGACACCATGATAGCAACAATCCTTAGGAAATGCTTTAGGTGAAATACAATCCAAGATAACTCCGAGAAAGGAATGATGGGTTTACTTATCTCATTCTTGACAATATCTCCTTCGAGACTCCTCATAATCAAGAATTTAATAACACCATCTCAAAAGACAAGGAGAAGGAATTGAACTTAGAATCCAAGATAAAGAACACTTGAGCACCCCCAACAAGAATCTTGAAGAACACTTGAAAATGAAAGAAATCTTGATGAACCACCATGAAGAACCTCCAGAAGAACTCTGAAATGAAAGGATCATAGAAAGAATTGAAGCATGCAAAAGAACAAGATTGAGGCCTTGCTATGAACTAGATGAAGCTTCGGAACAAGATACTTGATCAAAACTAGGGACTCCAGAAAGAAAAGATGAGAACACTTGGAATCAAGAATTTATATGACGAACAACTCCGAAAGAAGGATAGAAATCACTTGAATGAACAAGAATAAGAATTATGACCATCCTCCGTCAAGTTAAATTGATGACAAGCAACGGATTTCACACATCACTTATTCTTCTTGCAAAGAATTAAAGAGAGAGAGAGATCACAAACTTGAAGAAGTCTTGCACGAGAACACCGGTTAGAATTCGAAATGGAAGAGGATACTACAAATGGATGATATAACATGAGAACGAAGAGAGCATGATCCACCGAATAGAGAACTTCAATAAGGCACCAGAAATAATTAGAAACTAAAGAGGACACATGAGAATGAAGAGATCAAGATTTGCCTAATAGAAACTGAACACGGCACCGGAATAATTGAGAGACGAACGAAGAGACAACAATTGAGAAGAATTTTAGAACGAAAGCTAAAAGCTGGGAATGAAGAAATCTTCTGAAATGATGGCCTTCAGAGGATCAAGGAATGAAAACAAATCTGAATGCACCGGATAGGTATGGGAGGAAAAACTCATGATCAAAACAATTTTAGATGATAACAACAAGCTGAAACCACGAATCTCTAGGAGAATGAGCAATGATTTAAGAGACACTCTCCTTCGGTCTTCAAGCACAGAATGCAGACGAGAAACAACACCATGAATTACTAAGACACTCCGGAATAATGAATAAAGAAAAGGTTGAGCCAACAATGAAAAAGATTTAGAAGCGATCTTGGAAGAGGAATATGACTGATGAAAATCATTCTTACGCCATATTCAAAAGAACTTGAGGGCATCTCGGGAAAGATTAGAAGAGTCAGGTAGGATCCTGGGAAAAACCTGTGGGTTATGGGCCCACTCAAAAGAAACCACCGTTGACACAATTGATTAGGAAGAGAGATTGCACCGGTACAATTAGGAACTTGACGGTATGAGACCCTTGAAATAATTTAATAGGATAAGAATGAAAATGAATGTCTTCTGAGATATCTTCAACACTCCGGAAGAAAGAGAGGAACGAATAAACAAGAGAAGCTTGGATAAGAATTTCCAACATGGGAAAGCAAATAGAGAATGAAACTGATATGATGAACACCAAGAACTTGAATTGAATCCACCGGAAAAGAAAACACAGACGAATACCAACAAATGATAACTTGAGCACTAAGCATCTTCATAAAGAATCACCGGAGAACAATAACAACAAGAACAAGGAAGATGAAGATAGATCTGAAATTGAAACTCCTGAGAATATTCACAAAGAATCACCAGAAACAAGATAGAAGAAGATATAGCAGAAGCATAACATGAATAGAAAAGACACTTGGATGAGAATTTAATCATTGAAGAAAACGGGCGGGAGGGCGGGAAAAACAAAGAAAACTTGGAACAGATAAGACAACTCCGGAATGAAATATGAGGATTGATCTTGCAATATTGAAGGTGATAGAATATCTTGAAGAGAAGCACACTGGTAGGAAAAGAATTGATATGATAACTTGATTGGGCACAAGAGTTAGCATTCCCACAGAAATATGAGAACACTATTTAGCAAGATATGAATTCACCACTTGACATTGAAGCAACTCGAATTACCATATTCAACACAAAACAAAGGATGAGGCTTACGAAACAAGCCAGAACAAATACATACCCACTATGCACTTGTTGGAAAGATAATCCTAGGTAACTACTTGAATTCCCACCTAAGAACTTCCGAATTCTTTCTTGTTTATGCGATTCGGGTTGCGGACCCAGGAACCTACCCTAGGTAATCAGCTGCATCTGCACCCGCAACCTTCCACACCATAATTCAAGAAGCTCCGCAAATTCGTCTACCTCAGGCGCTTGTAATCACAACGACACTAAACCATGGTGGTACCCCGGACGCCTCCCCAGTACTGGGTGACTCCGACCTTATCTCACCACGATAAGTATTGAAGCAATTCCAAAAACCCTTCGTCCTGAGATACTAAGAAAATTGAATGATAACGATGTGTCAAGAATCCCTCGGAGCTCAACTCCCTGGAAGAAATCAAGTCACACAGGAGGCACCAAGACAGAACTCCGTCACATCGGCATCATATAGTTTCCAAAATACCCGTGTGATCCTAAAATACCCGTGTCAGCAAAATAAATGTCACTATGTTATTCTACACGTAATTCTAGTCGATTTACATATTTAGAACATCTCAATCGGAGCTACGGTCCAAAAGATATGAGCAACACAAGATGCACATGTCATGAATGCAAATGCATGGGAAAAACAATCACAAACATCTCAAATCATGAATGAATCAAGTTATTATTAACCTACATGAGATTCTAAGCAAGTCTCATGTATGGAATGTCCAAAATGGAGCTACGGCAACCACAATCAACAAAACAAGTTTTAGTTGAAATCTGCCAAAAACATCAACATGGCATTTTGCACACATGAAAACAACAAGTTACATTATCCCAAAATGCACAAACTAAGCATGGGTCAATAGCATATAACATCCACTTCATTTCATCTTCACAATTCATAATCAAAACATGCATGGATCACATGGTAGGAATCTCACAAGAAGGCTACTTGATAACAGTTTCAGACTTACTGAAATAGCAGTTTTTGACAATGCAGTTTTTAACACGAAGGCATATTGACAGCAGTGAAACTATATTCTACATAGCATGTTATGGCATGAAACTTAACAGCGTGCTAGAGGACAATATCAACTACAAATAACTCCATTACACCTACCACAAAAGAGTTCTAGATCACTAGCAAATCACATGGCAAGACAGCAATAAAATATAACAGATTCCAGACTTAGAAATATTTTAGCATCTCTAAAACTTCAGAATATTATGGCAAGTTGACAACAACAAAACAACACCTAAACATGCATTCCTATGTCAAGCAAAATGTCTATGGGCTAGGACACATATCAAAGAGCAATTTTCATGTTGAAAATTAATTCATATCATGCACGGATTAAATCACACGAAAAAGACAAAAGGGCATCATGGCATAAATGACATGCACACAAAATGCTCAAATGGCAAAACTAAATGCACAGATAATTTCTATGGATTTTTCTACCCCGAAAACATATATAATAAGTATAGGTTCATGTGGAAAATTAATCACAATTAAATATGTGAGTATTAGGCCTATTCACGTTATAGCAATCCATTAATGCAAAATTAAATGCAACCAACATTCCAACATTTTTAACAAGCATGAAAGTGTGGTGCAAATGAGATGAACATTTTAATATGTGATTGGATTAATTTCGATGCACGGTTAAATAATTATGATAATACAATATCATGACCAATATGCAAAATGATGCAATCAACAAGTTAAAATATTTTGACATGGATGAATATGACATGTAATTAATCTACGCAATTATCTAACCATTTTTTTATATTCAAAATATTTCGATACGGGGCACGGATAATTAATTATAGGCATTTAAAATGCAAGTGGGCATAATAATTAAAAAAACACAAAAAAGGGGGGGCTGCTCAACCTTGGGCCGGCACAATTGGCAGGCTGGGGAGGCAGGGGCAGCTGGGCTTGGGGGAGGCTGGCTGTTGGGCATGGCTCGGCCCTCCTGTAGGCGCTAGGCGCGGTCAACGGCTCGGGGGCGCTCGCGCTCATCCTCCTCCTCCCGAGCGGAGGGAGCGAGGCAGCGGCGGCGGCGCGGGCTGCACCGGTGGCTGGGCGACAAAGGGAGACCGGGGACGGGGGGATCCGGCGGCGGGGCGGTGGATCTGGCCGGCGACGGCGGCCGGCGCTGCGGGCGGCGAGGCCAGGCGGCGGCTCTAGGCGGCGGCGGAGAGCACCCTATGGGAGAGAGAAGGAGCAAAGGGTGAGAGGAGGAAGAAGGTGAAAGGAGGAAAGAGAGGAGAGGCGGCGGCCTCCGGCGAGGTCCCGGCGCTGGGCTGGCCGGCGACTAGGACCGGCTGGACGACGCGGGAAGAAGCTGCGAGGCCATGGCTCGGGGAGCTCGGGAGAGCTCCGGTTGGGCCCGGATGGGCTTTCCCGGGCCTCCAGATGGGCTTGGCGGGCTGGCGGCTGGAGGAGGGGGGAGGCTAGGGTTTGCACGGGGAACGAGGGGACTAGGGGCTATATATAGGTTTCGGGGCTAGGGTCTACGGTCGTTGTCCGTTTTCGGACTGTCGGATGTCGATTCGACGTCCGGAAACGGAGGGGGGTTACGGTGGCTGTGCAGATGGGCTAGAAGGGGAACGAGAGAGAATGGTGACCCGTGGCGCGGAGGTTTTAAAATACCGAAAAACGTCCGACGTTAACCAATGACCGCACTGCTACGACTGACCGATGGTGCATAACGAACTCAGAACGCGAAGAAATTTGACGGGCGGTCTACCTAGACTATAACAAGACCGCACGCCAAGTTTCGACCCAATCCAAGAATATTTTTGTGCGCACTTAAAAACGGTTTTATTTTAACGGCGTCGCGGGCGCGTGCGTGTGTGGTTGGTCTCGAAACGGGCAACGACAAGAAGAAGAGAACCGGTGACTACGAACGGATGCAAGTTTTCGAAAACGATTGACGATGCTATGCAGATGATGCGAATGATGCGACGATGAATGCCACAACCAGACGAACCACAGACGAGAATGGAAATAGAGAGGGGAATCTTCTGGAATCTTCTGGAACGTCGGTCTCGGGCTGTCACACCGTTCGCAGTCTGGGGGCTCGATATGGTCGGGCCTTTCAAGAGATCCAAAGACAAAAAGACCCACCTCTTGCTGGCGGTTGACAAGTTTACCAAGTGGGTAGAAGCTGAGCTGGTCAGCAAGTGTGACGCAGCCATGATGGTTCAGTTTATTAAGAAGCTGATCTACCGTTTTGGTTACCCTCACAGTATCATCATGGACAATGGTACGAACCTGTCCAAGGGGGCTATGAAAACGTTTTGCGACAATGAGCACATCCGGCTTGATGTTTCTGCGGTTGCTCATCCACAGTCCAACAGTCAGGCGGAGCATGCTAACCAAGAAATCCTGAGAGGTATGAAGCCCCGGCTTATGGTTCCTTTATAGAGAACGCCGGATTGCTGGGTGGAGGAATTGCCGTCTGTGTTATGGAGCATCAGAACCACTCCCAATAGGTCAACGGGTTATACACCTTTCTTCATGGTTTACGGTGCAGAGGTCGTGTTACCAAGTGACATCCGTCACGACTCGCCACGAGTGGCGGATTGCGTTAAGGCGGACAATGAGACGGCGCGTCAAGACGCGTTGGATGCCCTGGAAGAGGAACGTGATCTGGCGGCAGCTCGTTTGGCGATTTACTAGCAAGACCTGCACCGCTACCATAGCCACAAAGTCAAGACCCGGACGTTTCAAGAAGGCGACTTAGTGTTGCGGCTGATTCAAGACCAGAAAGATGTGCGCAAGTTATCCCCTCCATGGGAAGGACCCTTTGTGGTCAGCAGAAATCTCAACAACGGGTCATATTACCTCATTGACATCCGAGACAACTCAAATACTTCGGGGCAGGAGACCCGCCGGCCATGGAACATAGCGCATCTATGGCCTTACTACACCTAAGTTGTTAAGACTCGACATTGTACACTATCATTGTCCATATCATATTTATATATGAATAAAAGTGGGCATCCCTGCAAGCCGAGGCCTCTGTCATTCGCATATCTCAATCTATGCAAAAAAGATTCAACATGATCGTCTAGGGGCTTCCCACCCATCGGGTGTAGCTTATCAAACCCTATCGGTCGGCTCTCAAGCCAAATAGTTAACTCCGCCAACATGATCGTCCAGGGGGCTTCCCACCCACCGGGTGTAGCTTATCAAACCCTATCGGTCGGCTCTCAAGCCAAATAGTTGACTCCATCAACATGATCGTCCAGGGGGCTTCCCACCCACCGGGTGTAGCTTATCAAACCCTATCGATCGGCTCTTAAGCCAAACAGTTGATTCCATCAACAAAGGTCACTTGGGAGCTTCCCACCCACCGGGTGTAGCTTACACACCCTCTTGATCGGCTCTTAAGCCAAACAGGGTTAAACCTGCCTGTAAGCTGATGCTACTCTGCTAGGTGACCCGTCGAACTCTTACCAGTTAATCTCGCCTAGAGACCCTGAGCCGGCTCAAAGAAATTGACGGATAATCTCCATAGAGACCCTGTACTGTTTAAGGCTAAAATGGTGTCTCTTGTCATGAGAGGGCTGACTTACGGAAAGCAAGGATAAACTCTCCCATCTACTGGCGACTCTCCGCTATGTGGCATGTTCGTACTCTTAGACAGTTAATCCTTAAGGACCCTATATTGTTTAAGGTTAAAACGATAGATTATGTCACGTGAGAGGCAGTTTGTGGGCTATAAGGGTGCTCATACCCTGTCGTGTCTCTCTTGGGACGTCACACTTCCTTTCAGTTAATCTCGCTTAGAGACCCTGAGCCGGTTCAAACAAATTGACGACCAATCTCCACAGAGACCCTGTACTGCTAAGGAGATTTAAGTGGCGAGTCAACCGAGTAGAACCGGCACATGCGCTGTTATGAAAAATAAGTTAGGAAAGATACATCATCTTTGGGTGATGCTATTATAAGCCGCCCTCCTAACAATGTGAAGATACATCTATTCTTGCAGGTTGATTAAACCGCCAAGAGCCGGCAAAACATCCAATATGAAAGTGCAAGTAAGATGTCACATATTAAGCCGGACAATTTAATATGTGCATGATGGCACAGTTTGGGCAAAGGCACAGTTTACTACAAGCCTATTACGGACGCTCTTTGTAGAGATCAAAAGTGATTCAAAGTTTTTTACACCGCTCATGTCAGGTCATAGAGCCGGCTTATCCACGGCGTCACCAAATCCATCAATTGGCTGGCGGGTCACCCTGCTCCGGGTCTTTGACCTCCATGATTGGAAGATTGTCCATGTCCCAGTTGCAGTGGGTTAAAGCTGCAAAGTTTCCCTCTTCAAAGAGGGGGGATGGGTCAAGATCAGAAGCAAAGAGGTGCTTATTGTGGGCAGGTGTCAAGTCCTTGGCTTCAAAGAGGGGGCCGCGGATTCTCTTCTGATCGGCACCGTAAGCCGCCTGGTATGTTGACAAGTTCACTTCCTCTACTAACATGGAAGCGAGGACTTTGAAGCCTTCACACACTGTGCGTAGTCAGCCTCCGTAAACTCTGAGCCGTCATCCTACTTGGAGGGCAACCCGTCCATCATGTCTTCGGCAGTCAACTCTGGAGCAAACGCCACCACTCGGCTTATGGTTGTGATGGCTCCCTGTCAGGCGGCTGATTTCTTAAGCTCTTGGATCTGTTTCGGCAGGGTGGACAGTAGTTCTATGGCCCCCTTCATAGTCGGAGGGATGTTATCCTTATAAAGTACCGCCTTGATCGTGTAGACAGCTCCACAGTATAGCTGCTCTGTCAAAGTATAGGTAGCCTTCAGAGGCAGCAAACTGTCAGAAGCAAGTTGATGGCTCCTTGGACCTGCATAAGCCAGATTTTTGGTCATAAGTCGCCAGTATAAGTATTCATACAAAGGTTTTTGCTAAGTATTTAAATGCTTACCAAATATGGCAGCTGACATCTTCATGATATGGCACTTCAAGGATTGCAGCTCATCTGACACAATCACGAGCCGCTGGTCAGCATCGTCTGCTCGTTGAGTCAGGGCGGCTTGTTCTATTTCGGCAGACTCTTTGAAAGCAGCAAAGTCAGCTTTAATATTGGTCAGTTCCTTGGCAGGGAGCTGGCACTTTTCATCGGCTTCGCTTCGGGCGGTTTGCTGGGTGGCCAGATTGATCTTTAAACTTGTCAATTTTGACCTGGCTTCGTTTAAAGCTTCCTGTCACATATCAAAATGCAGAGTAAATTGTCAGGATGAAATTTTATCAGATGATGAAGATTAAGACAATATTATGCAAGTCTCAAGCAGATTGCAAGCAATATGTTTGACACTTGGGGGCTAATGTTTATTTGTTCTCCCAAGATTTACAAGGAAGCTCCGGCTCAACTTTATCAAAATTGAGCTAGACCTTGGGGTTACAATTGGCTCTTTAGAATATTTGCAATGAAGCTCCGACTCAACTTTATAAAAATTGAGCCGGCCCTTGGGGGCTACAATTGGTTCTTAAAACTATTTGCAATGAAGTTCCGACTCAACTTTATCAAAATTGAGCCGGCCCTTGGGGGGTACAATTAGTTCTTCAAACTATCTACAATGAAGTTACGACTCAACTTTGTCAACGCTAAGTCGGCACTTGGGGGCTACGGATGATGCTTTTAGCAACCACTTCTACATTAGTAGTTGAGGCCTACAGGCTAAGTATTTCTACTTCTAATAAGATTTGAAGACCCGGCTTACCATTAGCTAATATTAACCCGTCTCTTGGGGGCTACGTAAGGGTATAAGGAAAGGAGAGTGAGAATACCTCATATTTCTTCTTCATCAGATTAACAAGCTTGAGCTCCAGGTCCCGGCTTGTAGACAGGCGATTCAGATAACCAGCGTGAAACTCATTGGTTGTTAGCTTCTCTAGGGCAGGAAGTTCAAATTCCAACTTCTTGGAGGTCTCAGTCGCCTCAGTGTGCTTTGTTAATACACAAGGTTGAGGAGAGTGAAAGTCGATGCCGGTAATTTGGACGTCTGGAGTATTTGAATTGTCAACAGTCTTGGAAGGGCTCGGCGGCTTGGAATTGGCCCTCGGTGGACTCTCAGGAATCATATTGTGGGCCGCCGGTTCAGCAGAATGACGAGCTTCTTCAGGTGCCTCCTTGGAAGCCGCCAAGGAATCAACATGCAGCACGGGAGAATCCGGCTTGGCAAGCTCCGGCTCTCGAGCTTTGTGGCCAGGGGTAGACCCACTGGTCTTCCTTCGTTTTGCTTGGGCCCTAGAAACCATAGGAGGTCATGGTTCGAGCTTTATATATAACACAAGTTTGAATATAAGCATAAAGACATAGACTCTCAGTTAATCTTCAGAGGCAGCAGAGCAGTTCCGGTAGAGTCACTGGACGAAGGGGGTGATTCCTGAAAGCATTTAAGACAACATAAGACAGTGTCGAATTACAAAGACAAGGTTGAACAGATACCTCGGCCGGCCGCTTCCGTTGAGTCGGAGATAATCCGGCCATGAGATCATTAGAGCCGGTGCTCCGAGTTTGGCATCGGGAGATTTGCTGTTGCTTTTTCAAAAGAAAGTGGGGGTCTAAGTAAGCAAGAGGATGAGAAAGTGGGACTTTTCGGATGACCCGCCATATCTTCTGTGGTACAAGATGTTCTGAGTCGGATGAAACGTAAGTTACCTCAAGAACGTTGGCATGGCTCGTCTCCATTTCGTCCTGTGAATAATTATTGTCAATAAGGTGCATGAAGAGACGACTAAAAGAATCAAGATCTACCTCTGAGTCATCAGTTTCCGGCTGTTCTTCGGGCTATTCTTGGGGTGTAGTTTTCTTCTTTGACTTCTTCGGAGGAGGAACGTACTTCTTTTTCCAGAAGCCGGAATTTTCCTGAAAATATAAGCTGGCAAAAGGTTGAGATATTACAAAGTATAAGCTAATACCGAGATAAGGACATCGAAAGTCACCCTTATGTCTGGGGCCGGGTTTGCGGCACAAAAAGGTGCTAGCCCAATGGCACTGCAAGCTCATGAAGACTCATGGACAAGGCTCTTACAATGTCATCCTCTTATAATGTTGTCTGGTTAAAGCAGAGGGGTTCATTAGACTGGCCTGTATATTCGCACATGAGGCGGCTGCGCCGGCTCAAGGGCATGACCCTCTAGGAAATCCAGCAGCGGATTAAATCCAGGCCCGTCAGTCCATTGGCCATAAGAGCTTTAATTTTTGCGTGAGTCGGAGCGTGCTTCGCCCGTTCAGTGGTTGATAGTCGACCAAGAAGCTCAGTGGTTTTCTTGAGCCGGGACGGACGATAACCCGGCAAGGGATGCTCTCCTTTTGGGGAGGTGTCTTTGCAGTAAAACCAAGTCTTATTCCAGTCTTTAGCATGACTCGGCATCTGAACAGACGAAAAAGTTATGTCTCATCGCCTCTAAATGGAAATCTCACCAAGCTCTAAGCTTGGACCGGCCTTCACCTCCGTCTGGCGATTCGCATAAAAAACTCATGAAATAGACCAATGGATGGCTCTTCTTGTAATTAAACTTCACTGAGTACTTGGAAGTTGCACATGTTGGATACGGAATTGGGAGCAAGGTCTTGAGGGCGCAGTTTGAAGAAGTAAAGAACATCTCGGAAGAATTTTGAGCGAGGGGGGCTAAACCCGCGCTCGAGATGATCTGAAAATACAACTACTTCACCCTCCTAAGGAACGGGCTTTAGCTCATTACCCGGAACAAGCCAATGGATGACATCTTTAGCAGGTAAGGTACCTGCGTCTACAAAATCCATTAGGAACTCCTTTGTGATAGCAGAGCTGACCCAATTGCATGAATTGGTGGTGACTTAAAACTATGCAAAGTAATAATTTTTGGCGAGTCAGAAGGTGAAAGACAGAATAAGGGCGGCTAAAAAGTTTAAGTGCTATAAAATTAAAGTCGCCAGAGCAGTTTTGATTAGAGTCGGAAGTTCACTGGCGAATAAAGTTTGCAAAACAACGAGGCAAAATCTTACTAAGTGTGGAAAACATGTTTCATAGACTACTTATGTAATTATGGATCTACAAAATAGAGGAAAATTGGGTTTATTCTAGACCTAGCGACGAACAGTCGAACCAGCAACATTTTGAAGACAGTGAACAGAGCAACTATAGATCTACGTGATGCTATTATCAACTTCCTACGATCTACCACGATGGAGCAGAGGACGATATCGTGTTCAATGATGTGTATACTATCTGCCATTGCGGAGAAGTCCGTGTTCTAGCGGTGGAGAACTCTATGGAAACCCTACCGAGGACTATGGATCTAGGGAGGAGAAGAACTTATCGGAGATGGCGCAATGGACGCAGGCAGAGCTCTGGTACGAACAGGTTGATGCAGCGGCCTGGAGCGACGGCGGCATGAAAGCTTCGCCGGAGCGAAAGGACGCTGGAGCGACAACGTCGAGAGGAAGAAGAAGAGGCGCGAGCGGAGAAGGAAGTGAAACTGCCCTCCACGGTCCTATTAAATAGGCAAAAAGTGGAAATGGGCACGAGAATCCAAGCGGCGGAGGTTAATTGGCCAAGACGGACGCCTCGATTTTCGGGATATCAATTTAATAGCGGAAAGATCCGTTGTGGTCATCAGGGAATCATTTTGATGTCGCTGGCATGACGTCACAGCGGGTTACTTTGTCTTACTTTCAGGTGGTAATGAGCAAGACTCGCCTCCAAGTGAGACGGAAGATTGAAATGAGCAAGCTCAAATCAACCTGGGGCCTAATGTTGGGGATATAACCCCGTGGTGAGACCCGCCCAGGCGAGGCCGGGTCACACCTAGTGGCTCATGGGCCACACCAAGGATGGGCCTGAAGACTCAAGCCTTGGCGTTCGGCAGCTCACCGAGATGGGCCAAGATGAGGCCCAAGCAAAGAAGTCACGAAGACCCGGGCGGATAAGCCACCCGGAGATGGCTTGCTCAAGAAGGCAAGATAGCATAGAGATAGACTCGGACACGTTGTGAGAGTCGGCATATGACTTGTGTAACCCGTGGTCTTGACCTCCTATATAAGGGCAAGACCCGGGGCGACTTAGACAGAAACCAACTAATAGAGGGCTAGGTCAAGCGATTCCGCTCCCTTGTAATCGAGATTCCAAGCAATACAAGCAGAAGCAAGACGTGGGCTTTTAGCTCTACTTGAGGGACCGAACCTGGGTAAACCCGTGTCCTTCGACCCGATCAACCCCTTTGAGTCCATCACATTAGCGATGGCCTCGAATCTAAGTCCTCGGACATCTGCCGTGACAAAACTACGACACCCTTCATTGATACTGATGCATATGTAGTTAGTTTTGATGTAAGTCTTGCTGAGTACCCTTGTACTCACGTTTGTTTAATTTATGTTTTGCAGAGGAGACTTTAGTCTCATTAGTTGTATTTACGACGTGCAGTTCGATTTTGACCAGATTAGCTTGGGAATCCCAGACAGTTGTCTGGTTCCTTTGGTAGGGTCGTTGTAACTTTTCGGGCTCCTCCAGCCACTTTTGTAGATGTCTGTACCCAGACATGTTTAAGTTCCACTTGTTTGTTTGAATGCTCTGAATGTTGGGTCTTGTGACCCCTGTTTGTAACATCTTATTGTGTTGGCTCTTCCGAGCTTTCTAAATAAATGTTGTAATGTTGTATGGTTATGTTGTGATGCCATAGTTGTATCTATGCATATCGGGCATGTTGTGCGTACGTATGACGTGCAACGGTATGTATGGGATTTGACACCTAGTTGTGTGCCTTTAGTAGTACTCTTTACGGGGAAATGCCTCTTTGTGCTTCCACCGAGCCTTGGTAGCGTGCTACTGCTCCAGACACATTGATTGATCGGCGTGTATCCTTCTTTGTTGTTGTGTCTGTCCCTTCGGGGAAATGACTCGTAGTGTAATGGAGTCCATGTAGCCTGCTACAACCCGTCTACGTGAAGTGATGACATTTATGTCCTGCGGTGTAATGGAGTCCTTGTAGCTTGCTATGACTCGTCTACACACGCTAGAGATCGACACCTACATTGCTAGGTTACATATGCCTATTCCTGTATGGATGTGCTACTTGGGTTCTACGACTAGTCATGTCGGCTCGGGTTCTTTAACATTTGAATGCTAGCGACACATTCACATATGTGAGTCAAAAGACGCAAACAGTCCCGGCCCAGGTAAGGTGGCAGTCGTGGAGATAACCGTGCGTGAGACCGCAAAGTGATGTGATGTGTTATCGGCTGGATTCTTATGGCTTAGGATCGGGGTCCCGACACTCCCTCACCCCTTTGATGCATCTCCCCCTTCTCCCCGTCCATTTTACAGAACGGGGCGGCCCCGACGACCTCCTCCCGAAGCTCCTCTGCCGTGGGACCTCGTCGCCAGCGATCTGCGCCTCCCCGTCGACCATCTCCGGCACCTCCCGAACGGTGACAGCACCCTGAGTCCATCCCAGCCCTCAGCTATCCTCATTGTGCCCTCCTTCGCCGCCGGTGAGCGCCCTCCCCTTCCTGTCGAGAGGAAGGAGATGATAGATGGCCCCCACCTGTCATCCCCACACCCCTCTCCCTCTCCCTCTCTCTCGCTGATGCTGGGGCCCGCGCGTCAGGTTCAAACCTGGTCGTGCGCGCGTCGTAGCTTAGCTGGGCCGGCCTGGCCGGTTGGCCCAGTGCAGCTGGGCATTTGGCCCTGGATACACTACCATTTTCTTTTTATTTTTTCCTATGTTTTCCAAAAATTCCACAGAATTGAATATTAATCAAATTCCAAATATTCTTCCACCTAAAATCTTAGAATATTCCCTATCATTTAATAGTGCCTTTTGTGTAATCTTTTGAAAATCTTTTACATATTGTTTTATTTTAAAAACCCTATTTGGCATTACTAGCCCCTGTTTTAAATAGTGTTGAAAACCTTGTGAACTTCAAAACCCTAGACAAATATTTTTAGTATAGCTTTTAGTATTTATCAGAGTAGGGTAGCATTTTTAATAGTAGCTAGTGTGCTCTATTTTTGTGTGATGCTTATTTTTATCGTTATTTATTGTGACGATAGATTGCGCTATTGACGAGGGATTTTGACCCGAAGACTTTGAAGACCCCGAAGACTTTGTTGAGCCAGGCAAGCAGCCCTTTGACCATGTGAAGAAACTTTTCATGCATGACATATAGCACTTGTTGTTTCGATGATTGATCATGATATGGTGTTCCCCCTTCGGTGGGTTGCCTCTGATACTCTTATCGTTGACACTTGCATCGTGCATGACCCTACCACCTTATGAGGGTTATGCGGGTGGGTGTAGATAGGATGCTAGTAGATGCTACGCAAGTGGGTTTGGGATTTATGCATGGTGATGAGAAGAAAGAGATGATTTCAAAGATTTTTTGAAAACCCCCTCGGGTGCCACTAATGCCCAAGGGAGATGATGATGAGTTGGGTAACCACTTGAGAAAGAAGTGATGTACCGGAGCAAGTGAGTATGTGTTTTCAAAAACGGAGAGTTTTAAGGTCCGCTGACCGTCCCAACCTTACATGCGCAACCATGATACCCCTTATGGGACGGGGCTCTGTTGATTACTTTGGTGGGTACTGCCAAGGAGCCCGCATTACTAGTGGCGGGAGTGGCATGGTCACTCTCGATATGGGGTTGTGCCGGTATAGACGATCATGCGTTGTCTTCACAGGCACCGGGCACACCGTTGATCCCTGCATGGATGATACGAGTGATGTACACCATGTGGGTTGGGTACCAATCGAGTGGAATCTTTATTTAGTATCGCCAGGGGAAAGGCATTGTTCGGGTGCTTACCTCAGGTATGTTATATACCACGAGTCGTGGATGACACGGAAGTGCCCCGAGTCTTGTGGGTAAAGTGTGCAACCTCTGCAGAGTGTAAAACTATTCGAATAGCCATGTTTGTGGTCATGGACAGTTTGAGGTCCTTCTTAAACTACGTCCGGAAGTTTTCACAAACTTGGTGTGAGTGTGTGTGTTGGTGACAAAGAGGTTACCTGAGCTAAGTCCGATGACTTGGCTTGACGATTGACTAAGTCTGATGACTTAGCATAATGATGGGACATGAGATGTTCAACCCCTCCTTATGATGATATCCGTAACTTGTTCATATGCATATCTGCCAACTGTTGACGCCTGCCTACCTAGTTATTTGATCATGTCATTGCATTCAAAATTAGCTTTCTTCAAATTACCTACTTAGTGCTATATCATGCATCATTATTTCCTTGTTCCACAACTTGGGTTGCTTGCAAGCACATTCAAAGTACTCATTGGCTTGCCACTAGTTATTTAATTGGCCAGGCATGGAAGAACAGGAGTATGTTGAAGAGTTCGTTGGTGACGAACATGCGAACTAGGACGCTTCCCAGTCAGAATGCCTGTAGGTTAAGGCATATGGCATGGGTTCACACCTTCGATCAAGATTTCCGCTGTTTGTTCTATTTGAGTGTTTGGCCCTTGTGGCCCTATCTATGTAAGACTAGACCTTCATGGTCTTTATTTGTGTAAGACGCTAAATGTGGATGTAAGACTCTTGTTATTCAGCTTCTGTTAGTTTAGTGAGCATTGATCTCTGGGATCACTGTACACGTGCATTCGGTGATCACGACTTATGAGTCGGGGTCCCCACAGAGCTGGTATCAGAACCATCCCGACTGTAGGAAGCCCTTAGTTAGCATGGACATTAGTTAGGATAAAACCGTTTCAAAACTACACCTAGCACATATACTTAGGAATTCTGTACTATTTACCTCTTCTATTCTTCACACGACACTTTGCTGACTCTCCTCCCTTCAAACCTTTGTAGATGGCCGTCGTACCCGAAGCCTTCCTGACATCCGGCTTTCTCTTACTCCTTGGGGATAGCCTGGAGAAGTGCCAGTTTCGCCAACCATCCATTTTCCTCTACCACGAGCACTGGGTCGATGCCGTCATGAAAGAGTACCACGTGGATGTGGTCGTGAAAGCAAACGACTCCTTGACCGGTTGGTTCTTTGAAAGACCACGGATGGAGACCATGATACTCGCAGTCGAGTCAGCTACACGCAAGGCACTCCTACACCTTTGAGACATCATTCCAGAGATGTCTGACGAACCAGCTACTCGCTACCTTCCCTTCAGGAAGGAGGATCTTGGCAAGAGTTGGACGCTGATTCCATCCAAGGAGGATGGCACACCACTCAGGTTCCAGACCTGCTTCAGCCTCTCCGCCAATAGTCTTGTTCACCACTTGATTAAGGAGTTCGTGAAGCTCCGTGAGGAACTTCACCACACCCGAGAGCTACTCCGGCAAGCCAAGATGAAGCCAGATAAGATCAAGAAGGATGGAGCCCCTGATGGACGACCAGTTGTCGCTTATCGAGGAGGAGTACCCCCAGCTAGAGGTGCACCCACGCATCAACATCGCATGAGTGCGAAGGAGTACTGTGAGCTCTTCACCAACCCGCCAGCAAAGCGTGGTTGGGATGGACCTCCTCGCTCCCCAACCCCTTCGACCGGGAATGATGCCCATTCAGATGATGAACAGGAGGAAGAACCAGAGGAGCGTGACTACGAGACCGAGCACTCCACCACTTGAGTCTGAGAACCCCTAGGGTAGGATCAGTCATGTACCCCTCATGCGAAGTCGAGTCCGTGTAATGGTTCATATGAAACCATGTGTGCTTGTTGTCTGTTTTGTTGTTTTGTTCCGATGCAAGTCATGCTTTTGCCTTAGGCAACATGTAAGCAACTCCATCATCTACCTTATTATATGTTGGTCTTTCGACCTTCGATTTACCACACTTGCACTCGACCGACCCTCTTAGGCACGCTCTTCCATTGTTGCTTTTTGTGGGGACCCCGACTCATAAGTCGTGATCACCGAATGCACGTGTACAGTGATCCCAGAGATCAATGCTCACTGAACACACAGAAGCTGAATAACAAGAGTCTTACATCCACACTTGACGTCTTACACAAATAACGACCACGGAGGTCTTAGAATTACATAGATAGGGCCAAACGGGCCAAACACTTAAATAGAACAAGCAACGGAAATCTTGGTCGAAAGCGTGAACCCATGCCATGTACCTTAACCTACAGGCATTCTGACTGGGAAGCGTCCTAGTTCGCATGTTCGGCTCCAACGAACTCTTCAACATACTCATGTTCTCCCATGCTTGGCCAATTAAATAACCAATGGCAAGCCAATGGGTACTTTGAATGTACTCGCAAACAACCCAAGTGTGGAACGTGGTAACAATGATGCATGGTATAGCACTAAGTAGGTAAATTTGCAAAAAGCTAACTTTGTATGCAAATGACATGATCAACTAACTAGTAAGCATGCATCAATAACTAGCACGTATCCATGTGAACAAATTGCACATATCATCACAAGTAGGGGTAGAACATCTCATGGTCTTTCATCATGCTAATCCATCGGAATTAGTTTAATTCCCTCGCTAAGTCATCGGACTCAGCTCATGTGACCTCTTGTCACCATCTCATCTGTACTCTCACCAAGTTTCACGAAAACATCCGGACGTAGTCTAAGAAGGACCTCCAACTGTCCATGACCGCGGACGCGGCTATTCAAATAGTTTTACAATCTGCAGAGGTTGCACACTTTACCCACAAAACTCCGGGAACTTCCGTGTCATCCACGACTCGCGGTATATAACATACTCGAGGTAAGCACCCGAACAATGCCTTTCCCCTAGCAATACTAAACAAAGAGTCCACTCGATTGGTACCCAGCCCTCACGATGTACATCACATGAGCCTCGCTCTAATCGTACCATCCATGAGGGGACCAAGGGTGTGCCTGGTGCCTGTGAAGACAGCGCATGATCATACATACCGATACGACCCCGTATCGAGAGTGACCACGCCACTCCCGCCACTAGTAATACAGGCTCCTTGCCAGTACCCACCAAGGCAATCAACAAAGCCCCGTCCTATAAGGGGTATCGTGGTTGCGCATGTAATGTTGGGACAGTCAGCTGACCTTAGAACTCTCCGTTTTCGAAAATACGTACTCACTAGTTCTGGCACACCACTTCTTTCTCAAGTGGTCACCCTTCTCATCATCATCTCCCTCGGACATTAGTGGCACCCGACGGGGTTGTCGAAAGAGTCTTTGAAATCATTTCTCTCCTTTCCATCTTTATGCATAAATCCCATCCCACTTGCGTAGCATCTATATGCATTCTAACTACACCCACCCGCATAACCCTCATAAGGTGGTAGGGTCATGCACGATGCAAGTGTCAATGGAAAAGTATCGGAGGCATCCCATAGAAAGGGGAACACCCACATCACATGATCAATTATGATGAAAGTAAAGTGCTATATGAAATGCATTAAAATGGTTTCTCATCATGGTCAAAGGGCTGCTTGCCTGGCTTCACAATGTCTTCGAGGTCTTCACACGCTTCTCGTCCACCTCCGAGCACTCCGCATATCTCGGTAAACAACCATAATAAGCAACACAACAAGCAGAAAATAAAAGTGATCTATAAATGGGTTTTATTTTTATTGGACACCTTGGGTCACAAGAAAAATAATCAGGAAGGTTTCATTGGATGTGGATCAAGGAGAAGTTTTTGAATGGTGGGAATGATGGAAATGATATTCCTTTCAGATCTCAACAGGAAATATTTTCATAAAAATGAGTGGAGGCACTCATAAAACAGGGCATGATTTTAGAAAGATGAGGGAAGTGGTTTCACTAGAATTGGAGTTGGCATGACATTCCTATGGATTTTCAAAGTGGGTCACAAATGAATAAATGGCCCAATAATTGACATGGCAGAATAAGTGTAAGGAAAAATTCTCACCACTTAGTGCATGAATTTAGATACACCTAGGATTTTGAATCACTCCAATTGGAGCCATAATGAATGCTCTAGGGATTTTTACAAGTGGGGCATTCAAAGTTCAAATTCAAATTTGAATTTGAATCCTACATAAAAGTTTGCAAGAAAAAGGTGCAATGCACATATTTGGATCGTTCAAGATTTTAGGAACCTATAGAAATTTGAATCACTAAATTTGGGCTTGAAATGATTTTTCTATGGATTTATGAGCCTCTCTGGAAAAGGAAAAGAGCAAAAGATTATACCTAAATGGGTATCTTACACGCAGGTGGCAGGACAGCAGATGGGCCGGCCCAGTGGCTTGGCCTGGCGGGCGAGCTGCCACGTCGAACACGCACTCACAGGTATACGCCTTACTGCGGCGAAGGCGGGTTCTGGGAAATCAGCCTCCACTTAACCTGAGCGTGGGGCCGCTCGTGTGCCGCTTCGGATGACAGGTGGGTCCGTGTGACAGCCCGGGACCGACGCTCCAGAAGATTCCAGAAGATTCCCCTTTTATTTCCGTTCTCGTCTATGTTTGTCTAGTTGTCGCATTCATCATCGCATCATTCGCATCATCTGCATAGCATCGTCACCCGTTTTCGAAAACTTGCATCCGTTCGTAGTTGTCGGTTCTCTCCGTTTCGTCGTTGCCCGTTTTGAGACCAGCAACACACGCACGCGCCCGCGGCACCATTTAAATAAAACCGTTTTTAAGCGCGCGTGAAAATATTCTCGGATCGAGTTGAAACTTGTCGTGCGGTCTTGTTATAGCTTAGGTAGACCGCCCGTCGATTTTCGTCGTGTTCTCAGTTCATTTGATGCCCCGTCGGACAGTCGTAGCAGTGAGGTCATCGTTTTATTATCGGACGTGTCGGTGTTTTTAAACCTTCGTGTCACGGGTCGCACTTCCTCTCATCTTCCCCTAGCCCCTCTACACAGCCACCGTAGCCCCGACCCTCCGCTTCCGGACGTCGAGTCGACACCCGACAGTCCGGAAACGGACAATGCCAGCTAACCCTAGCCCCCGTTTCCTATTTAAGCCCCCCCTAGCTCCACCTCATTCCGCGTGCAAACCCTAGCAGCCTCCTCCCTCCTCCAGCCAGGGCCTGCGAAAACCCATATCTGAGCCCGCCCGAGCCCATATGGGCCCGGGTCAACCTCCTCCCATGGAGCTCCCGAGCTCCTCCATGGCAGCCTCGTGCCGCAGCTCCACCACCGGCTCGCCAGAGAGCTCCTCCGCTGCCGTCCCTCTCCTATCCTTCCTCTCCTCCTTTCCCTCCTTCCTCTCCTCTCCCTAACCGGCCCCTGCCCCCTTTCTCCTCCCGCAAGCCCGCCATGGGAGCTCGCCGATCTCCGTGCAGCCGCCGCCGCAGCTCGCCCCGCCGTCGGGAATGGGTCGCCGCCGGCCGGATCCGCCGCGTCCCGGCCTTCCTCCGCCGCCCCAAGCTCCGCCCATTGCCGCCTCCCGCTGCCAGCATCCGCCATGGCCTTGGCCACCTGCGGTCAGGAGGTCGAGCTCGCCCCGCTCACCCCGTTGACCGGATAGCTCGCCTGCGTGGGCCAAGGCCCAGTTCGCCCCTGCTGCCCCCAGCGCCAGCCAGGCCCAGTTCGGCCAAGTGGCCAGGGTGAGCAGCCCCTTTTTGTTTTCTTATTTATTTTATTTGCGTGGATTTAAACTGCTAATAATTATTAATCCGTGCATCGTTTGTAAATAATTTGAACATGAAATATGCTTAGAATAACCTGTAGATTAACAATATGTTATTTGCATCCCTGCTAACAATTATTTGACATGTCATTTTGCATCTTTGCATTAATTGCATTTTCATATTTAATAAACCGTGCATCGAAATTAATAAAATCATATATTAAAAAATGTCCATCTCTTTTGCATCGCATTTTCATGCATGAGATAATTGTCGGTATCATGTTTGCATATTGTTTGCATTATCGAATTGCTTTTCCGTGAATAGGCCTAATCCCGCATATTTAATTGTGATTAATTTTCCACAAGAACCTAAGCATATTATATATGTTTTCAGGGTAGAAAAGTCCATGTGATTTATCTGTGCATTTAGTTTTGCCATTTAAGCATGTTTGTGTGAATGTCATTTATGTCGTGATGCCCTTTTGTCATTTTCGTGGGATTTAATCCGTGCATGATATGAATTAATTTCCAACATGAAAGTTGCTCTTTGATATGTGTCCTAGCCCATGGACATTTTGCTTGCCTTAGAAAAGCATGTTTAGGTGTTGTATTGTTGTTGTCAACTTGCTATAAAAATCTGTTGTTTTGAGGTCCAAAATATTTCTAAGTCTGGAATCTGTTATATTTTGTTGTTGTCTTTCCATATGATTTGCTAGTGATCTAGAACTCTTTTGTGGTAGGTGTAATGGAGTTATTTGTTGTTGTTGTTGTCCTTTAGTATGCTGTTAAGTTTCATGCCATAATATGAATTGTAGCATATAGTTTCACTCCTGTCAATATGCCTTCGTGATGAAAAAAAAACTGCACTGTCTAAAACTGCTATTTTCACTAAGTCTCAAATTGTTATGAAGTAGCCTTCTTGTGAGCTTCCTACCAAGTGATCCATGCATGTTTTGAATATGATTTGTGAAGATGAAATGAAGTGGATGTTGTATGCTATTGCCCCATGCTTAGTTTGTGCATTTTGGAGTATTGTAACCTATTGTTTTCATATGTTCAAAATGCCATTTTGCTGTTTTTGGCAGATTTCACTAAAACTTGTTTTGATGATTGTGGTTGAACCGTAGCTCCGTTTTGGTCATTCCATGTTTGAAATTTTCTTAGAATCTCAGGTAGTTTCATAATAACTTGTTGCACTCATGATTTGAGATCTTTATGATTGCATTTCCCATGCATTTGCATTCATGTCATGTGCATCTTGTATCGCTCATATCTTTTAGACCGTAGCTCCGTTTGAGATGTTCTATATATGTAAATCGACTAGAATGACATGTAGAATAACATGGTATACTTTATTCTGCTGTTTAACAAATATAAAATATGATTAGTTCAGATCTGGACCTATTTTGAAATTATCATATGGGGTCATTTCGGAAATGCTATAAGTTGTTTCCGGCCTCATTTAAGATGCCTAGTTAGTTAGTTTACTTACGCTTCACCTCTTGCCATGCCTAACAACATTTAATATAGTCGTGTACCTAACAAGAGTGAACTAAATAATTCGAATGTGGAGTTTCGTCAATATGTGTTGCATATTGAGCTTCACTTAGTGTGTAGTATCTGATTGTTGTGAATTGTCTTGCCTTGCATATTTAAACCGAACATGCATCATATTTGTTTGTGCATCGTGTTTTGCATATGTTGTGGTGTATCTTGTGTTGATTGTTTGTTTCGGATTGCTTCTTCTCATTAGAGTTCCGAAAGCGTTCGGAGTGTGAGGATTCGTTCGATTACGTTGGTTCGTCTTCTTCATAGATTCATTCTTCTTCCGAGCGGGATCTCAGGCAAGATGACTCATTTCCCTGGATACCATTACTATCATTGCCATGCTAGATGTCTCGTTTTCTATCGTTATGTCGCGCTACCTACCACTTGTTTGTTAAGCCTCCCAACATTGCCATCAAAAGCCTCTAACCCTCCATCGTCCCAGCAAACCTTTGTTTCGCTATGTTACCGCTTGCTCAGCCCTTCTTATAGCGTTTCTAGTTGCAGGTGCAATTGCTTCCTTGTGCCAACATGGACATTCTATTGTTATGTCACAATATTGCTGCTATTTAATTTAATGCACTTATATACTTGGTAAAGGTGGAAGGCTTGGCCTTATGCTCGATGTTTTGTTCCACTCTTGCCGCCCCTAGTTACTTGTGCACCGATGTTCTGTTCCATAATTGAGCGCTCCTAACATGCTCGGGGTTGTTATGGGGACCCCATGATTTTCGTGTTAGGATAAAGCTTGCCTGGCAAGGCCCAACATTGGTACTACATTTGCCTAATAATTAATGAACTTGCATAGGGGATTTTCCGTACGCCGTGGATAATTAATCAACAACCCGGGCCAGTGTTCCTCATGAGTGTTGGACCAAACTAGAGTCGTTTGCGGGGCTAACCCGGGGCAACTCGGGAGATTTCTATCAGGCCACTTTATGCTGTGCTCATCTGGTCGTGTCCTGAGAACGAGATACGCGGCTCCTATCGGGTTCGTCAACACGCCGGGCGGCCTTGCTGGATTTGTTTTACCTTTCTCGAACGTCTTGAGTGAGGAATTCCGATTATTCTTCGGGCTATCTTGAGGTGTTGGATTTCCTTTGGAATTGCCTAGGATGATCACGAGATCCATGGTTGAGGTTATTCCCGCTACGTGTGGTTAATTTGTGATGGATAAGTTGGAGCACCCCTGTAGGGTTAAATCTTTTCGAGAAGTCGTGCCCGCGGTTATGTGGCAAACTTGGATACTTTGTTTAACACCCGGTCATAGCAAACTTGAAGTAAACTCTAATAAAATACACCAACGTGTGCGTAACCGTGACTGTCTCTTTTCGTGAGTCCTTATCCGGAAGAGAACACGGTGGGGTTATGTTTGACATAAGTAGGTGTTCAGGATCAATTAATGATCATTACTAGTTCACGTCCGATATGCGTAGACCACCATACTTTAATTTCTGTATTCGTAAGTTAGCCACTCATATTAATGCTTAGTCGCTCGTTGCAGCCTCACCACTTAACCATATGTTACCTATTAAGCTTTAATAGTCTTGATACCCTTGGAAATGAGATTGTTGAGTCCCTGTGGCTCACAGATTACTACAACAACAGTTGCAGGTGCAGGTAATGTGATGATGTGACGTGAGCATGTTGCTTGATTTGACTTGGAGTTCTTCTTCTTCTTCTTCTTCAATCTTGGATGGGTTCCAGGCGGCAGCTTGGGATAGCAAGGGTGGATGTCATTTTGTCGTTTGATTTCGTCTGTAGTCAGACCCTGCTCTTTTGTATGATGTGTGAGTGTGTTGTTGTATTGATGTGACTCTGATGTAGCTTGTGGCGAGTGTAAGCCAATTCCATATACTCATCTCTTCTGTACATGTACTTGTAATGATATCCATTCTTGCGAACGCATTGAGATGTGCTTCTATCCCCGTCAAGGCCCTCGTGCCAAAATATGGATAGGACCGCATCTTGGGCATGACAGTTCGGGAGGAGGCGGGGCCCGCTAGCAGTTCCGTCGTCCTCCTCCCGCCTTAGCCGGTTGGGAGCGGACAGGGGGCACCAGCGTCGCCCGTGCCGGCGGCCCATGCTGCGCTCGGCGAGGCCCGGCTCACCAGGGAGCTCGGGGAAGGCCGATGGTTTGGAGGAGCCACGCAGCGCACGTTGGGGAGGCCCATGTCGAGGAGGGCACTGACCGAGGCGGGTTTGGCTGACGGCGATGATGAGCAGGGCGCAGCGGCCACCCGGAGGAAGGGAGGGACTACAGGGAGTTCTGCAATGTCTTGGGAAGCACCATGGTCTGGTTTTGAGGGGAAGGGGGCCTTAAATGGCTTGAATTTAAGATGAGGCTGGTTGGTGGGTTTCAGCCATGGAGGCTGATGAAGGGAACGAGAGGGGGAATGGGTTGGTCCAGGAGCTTGGGGAATAGAGAAGGGGCGAGAGGAGGGCAGAGGAGGGCTCGGGAGAGCTTTTATAGGGTGGGCGACCGAGCACCGGGAGCTCATGTGCTGAACCGGCCACTACCGTCGCTGGAGGGCACGGGGGCCCGCAGGAGCATGTCCGGGGCATTGGTGGAGCTAGTCCACGATGCAGAGGAGCAAGAGAGAGAGCTGGGCATCCTCAGGGGCTCGCGCATGTGAGGCCAACTACTGGTCGAGCGGAGCGGCACCGGGCACGCGCAACAGAGGAGAGAGGAGGGCAACGAAGGAGGGACCCGACACGCTGCCATGACGAGGACGTCAAGGCGACCTCGAGGGACACGACCATGGCGCCCAAGGCTGTCGGGGGCACCCATTGGGCGGTAACTACAGTGCGGGTGCGCATTGTAGAACGCTCTAGAGCGCCCCTTTGGCATGCTAGTGCATACCATTTGCCTCCAGGGCGTGCCCTAGCGTGTCCACTAGTGCCTAGGGGAATCTAGGAGGGCAAAACAAAGAGTAAAAAAGCATTGGATGCTGCCTGGGTTCCTTGGTTGAAAAGAGAAGCTGAGGAAGAGAGGAGAAATTGTTGTCCAAAGGGGTAAAAAGATAGTTTTACCAGGCGAATCATTGAGCTATGGCCATGCCAAGTTTACTGGGGGTAAAGGGGAACTACTAAGGGCTCTGGTAAAATTTTGAGCCCAAGGCGAAGAGTAAAAGTGGTCAAAATAGTGAATCCTAAAATATACCAGAAGGTGTTTGATGGAGTTTTGAAAAAGCAGAAGGCCTCCACTTGTTGTGGGTTTTAACAGGATAAAACCATGGGTAAAAACATGAGTGACCACAAGTTTTGAGCCCATTTGAGAAAAGTTGGCAATACAAATGTTGTCAACCCTAGAAATGGGCAGAAATGGGTTTTCTTAGATCTAGCTATGCAAATCCATTCCCCTTGATGCACCACTTCATGTGGTGACATATTTTAGGGACTATAACAAGCACAAAAAGTTTGGGGCCCAATGGGGAAACTTGGCAATGTAATACTACCAAATTCTTGAAATCCGCAGAAATTGTTTTGAGGGAATTTGGACAAGTTAATCTATTCTCCTTGATGCACCACTTGGTGTGGATACATTATTGGAGGATTCTAACATGCCCACAAAGTTTGAGCTTAAGGAGAGACAGTTGGTAATGTAGAGTTGCTCAAATTTGGATCTGGACAGAGAGGGTTTTGGGATATTTTGGTGAACCAAAACAATTGGGATTGATATGAAACTTGGCAAGATGACCACATATATCATATGTGACATGCTAGAATTTTCTAGGATTTAATTGAGAATATTTCTTATAGAAATATTTCAAAACCTTGAAACAGACAGATATGGTTTTTAAGGGTTTTGTCCAGTATTTTGAACATGACCATGTGTTGAAACTCTTATATATGGATAATATATGTCCACTGAGTTTCCCTAAATTTTCTCAAATATTTATAAAGCATTTAAATAATTTTTCCCTATGAAAAAACATTTCTGGCCTTAAGAAAAAGCTTTTAAATAAAATATGAAAATAATCTTTTAAAATAATATTTTGTGGTTTTGGTAAGTTATATATAGTAGGTTCCAAATAAAGCATTTGGGTAAAAAGGATTCACCCAATTTGGGGACTTGCAGTGCAAATATCAAATCAGGGGGTTTTGCAAACCTAATTTGAACAAAACCTTTTTGGCCATATATTTTGTACAAATATAATTAAGTACTATTCACATGGCATGATCATTGGACAAGAGTGGGGATCAAGGAAAAAGGGTTTTGAGAGTACGAGGGATTTTATGAATATAGAGCACATGGAAGCAAACAAGAAACCAACACTCAAGTCAAGCATCACAAGCACAGAAAAAGTTTTCATTGGCCCTGATTTTTGAGTCATGATATCTAAGTCATGAGGCAAAATCACAGGGTGTGACACTTTTCCTCTCTTCTATCCCAGTTGTTTGACTTGGCTGCTCCAAACAGGATGGCGACTGCTACCCGCAACAGCTCCTCCATCAACCCTGAAGCCGGCATATCAAGCCAGCAACAGGGAGCTGGTGGGGTTGTTCACGCTGGAGAACACCAGGAGCAGCCACAAGGCAACATTCCCCCGCCACCACCTCCATCGGAGAACATAACCATAGCTCGGTTTCTCCAAGTTCTCCGGGAGGAACGCCAAGCCAACAATGTTGCTATCCAGCAGATGGCTCAGGCCCTTGTGAACAACCAGTAGCAAGGCAGGAACAGCAATGGCCGCTCCACTCTGTCTGAGTTCATGAGGAATTCGCCCCCAACCTTCACCAAGACTACTGAACCATTGGATGCTGATGACTGGATCTGCACCATCGAGGACCTCCTTGCACTGGTCAATTGCAATGAGGATCGTGAGAAGGTGCTTTATGCCTCTCACTGCCTCGGAGGTACCGCCCGAGCTTGGTGGGATGGATTCAAGGTCATGCAAGGTGAGCATGTGATCACTTGGAATGACTTCAAGGAAGGATTCCGCACCACCCACATTCCTTCTAGGATCATGGCTATCAAGAAGAGAGAATTCCGAGCGCTGAAGCAAGGAAGTGGCTCTATCAAGGAGTACCTGCAGAAGTTCAACCTACTGTCAAGGTATGCACCAAAAGATGTCAACACGGAAGCTGCCAAGAAGGAACGCTTCATGGAAGGAGTTCAACAGGCCCTGCAGTATCAGCTCATCTCTGCGACTGTCGTACCTTCTTTGACTTGGTGAACAAGGCCCTCATGCTGGAAGACAAGTGTTGTGCCATAGACGACACTCGCAAGCGCAAGATAATCAACAAGGGTAGCTCCAGCAACCAGAAGCCTCGCCACTGGCAGCCAGCCCTAGCCAAGCCAACCTATCAGCCACAACAGGCTAGACCTCCTGCGCCTCGTCCGAGCTACCAGCCTCAGCAGTATGCCAATCCCAGGCCAGCTTACAACAACACCAATAACAACAACGGCAGCAAGAACTACAACAACAACCCTTGTCAAGTCGCTTGCTTTGGATGTGGTCAGCCAGGACACATCTCTAGGCTGTGTCCCAACAAGAAGCCAGATGCACCGCGCCCCAATGCGTGAAACCAAGGTCAAGGCCATGGAGCACCCCCAAGGAATCCCGCTCCCCGCAACCAGCCCAACAATGGCAAGGGTCGTGTGAACCACGTCACTACAGTGGAAGACCAGGAAGACCCGGACGTCATAGTAGGTACGTTCCTCGTCAACTCAACCCCGACAACAGTATTGTTTGATTGTGGAGCTTCGCATTCTTTTGTCACCCAAAAGTTTGCACTAGAGAGTGGCATGAATCCTACACCCCTGGGTAGTCATATGTCGATACAAACCTCAAGATAGTTATGAAGTCTGGGATAGGTTGTAAGGGAGTTGAGATTAACATCAACGGGGTAGATTTCCTAGAAGACCTTATCATCCTAAAGTCAGAAGGCTTGGATGTGATCCTAGGCATGGACTGGCTAACCAAGCACCAAGGCTTGTTAGACTGTGCCAAGAGGATTGTCACCATGACCAACAGTCAAGGAGTGGAAGTCAAGTATGTCCCCAACCCTGCCTCCACTCAAACCCCTCGGGCTAATGGTCTATCGGGAGTTGAGTTGGAACAGGTGCCAGTGGTATGTGAATACCTGGATGTGTTTCCAGATGAGCTTCCCGGAATGCCTCCTGGCCGCGACATTGAGTTCATCATTGAGCTTATGCCCGGATCAAGGCCCATCTATAAGAAGGCCTATAGGATGGGATCCGAAGAGTTGGCTGAATTGAAGAAGCAACTAGTAGAGCAGCTCAGAAAAGGATTCATTCGCCCAAGTGTCTCTCTTTGGGGATCACCTGTTCTATTTGTGTCAAAGAGGGACGGAACTATCAGACTCTGTGTCAATTACCACTCTCTCAATGAAGTCACAATAAAGAACAAGTACCCACTCCCCAAGATTGAAGACCTGTTTGATCGGTTGAATAGAGCCAAGGTGTTCTCCAAGATCGACCTTAGGTTTGGGTACTATCA
This sequence comes from Hordeum marinum, assembly GCA_022496015.1. NCBI lineage: Eukaryota > Viridiplantae > Streptophyta > Magnoliopsida > Poales > Poaceae > Hordeum > Hordeum marinum. The sequence goes on along the minus strand of CM039673.1, from coordinate 214,837,264 downwards.
GCTGAAGATTAGACCCTAAGACATTCCGAAGACGGCAATTGTAACCCGGTATGTCCTGTATGAATACACGGTCATGTCATTCGGGTTAACCAATGCCCCTGCCTACTTCATGTACCTCATGAATAAAGTCTTCATGGAGTACTTGGACAAGTTCGTTGTTGTCTTCGTTGATGACATACTAGTCTTCTCCAAGTCTGAAGAGGAGCACGAGGAACACTTGAGATTGGTCCTAGATAAGCTTCGAGAGCACCAGCTTTACGCCAAATTCAGCAAGTGTGAATTCTGGTTGCATGAAGTTGGATCAGTGGGCCATGTGTTGACTGCAAAAGGATTATGACTGGATCCTGCCAAGATTGAAGCCGTGACTGAATGGCAAACCCCAACCACCGTGAAGGAAGTCAGGAGCTTCCTCGGACTCGCGGGATATTACAGCAAGTTCGTGGAAGGGTTCTCGAGCATTGCCCGACCCATGACCTAGCTTTTGAAGAAGGACAAGAAGTTCGAATGGACAGCTAAGTGCGAGGAAAGCTTCCAGGAGCTCAAGAAGAGATTGACCACAGCCCCAGTTTTGGCCACCCCTGATATTCACAAGTTTGTGATATATTGTGATGCATCAAGAACCGAGCTTGGAGGTGTTCTGATGCAAGAAGGTAGAGTCGTAGCATATCTATCTAGACAGCTACGTCCTCATGAAGAGAACTACGCAACTCATGATCTCGAGTTGGTAGCCGTGATTCATGCCTTGAAGACATGGCGACATTACCTTCTGGGGAAGCGATGTGAGATATACACAGACCACAAGAGTTTGAAGTATATTTTCACCCAAAGGGAATTGAACATGAGGCAGCGAAGATGGCTGGAGTTGATCAAGGACTATGACCTCAGTGTTCAATACCACCCCCAAAAGGCCAACGTGGTAGGAGACGCCTTAAGCAGAAAGGCTTGTTCCTTGAATGCTATGATTAAGGAAAGGCTACCCGCCCTATATGAAGAACTTGAAAGCTTCGGCTTGGAACTGGTTGCACCCGGATTCCTCACCAACCTCGAAGCAAAGCCTACCTTGATGGATGAAATCAAAGAAGCCCAGAAGGGACACAAGAGCATTGAAGGCATCAAGAGGAAGATCAAGGCAGGAAAGGCCCCAGGATTCTCAATGGATGAGCAAGGAGTTGTATGGTTTGGAAAGCGCATCCGTGTGCCCAACAAAGAGGAGCTCAAGAACTTGATCTTGCAAGAAGCTCATGACACTCCATACTCCATCCATCCTAGGGGAACCAAGATGTACCAAGACCTCAAGGCGAGATTCTAGTGGCATGGCATGAAATGGGAGATAGGCACGTTCGTTGCTAAGTACGACATATGCCAAAGAGTCAAGGCTGAGCACCAGCGACCCGCTGGGCTATTGCAACCTCTCAAAGTGCCTGAATGGAAGTGGGACAAAGTCGGGATGGATTTCATCACCGGTTTACCAAGGTCAAGTAAAGGACATGATTCTATTTGGGTCATAGTCGACCACCTGACCAAGGTAGCCCATTTCATTCCCATCAAGACCACCTATGACGGTAACAAGCTAGCTAGCCTCTACATCGATCGTATCGTGAGCCTTCACGGAGTTCCTAAGGAGATTGTATCGGACTGAGGCACCCAGTTCACCTCAAGATTCTGGAAGATGTTTCAAGGAGCCATGGGCACCAAGCTCTCCTTCAGCATTGCTTTTCACCCCCAGACCGGCAGACAGATAGAACGGGTAAATCAGATACTCGAAGATATGCTTCGCGCTTGTGTTTTCACATATGGAGCCAAGTGGGAAGATTCCCTACCGTTCACCGAGTTCTCCTACAACAACAGCTATCAGTCGAGTCTTCAGATGGCACCATTTGAGGTGTTGTATGGACGCAAGTGCCATACTCCCCTGAACTGGTTAGAGACCGGAGAAGGATTAATTTTTGGACCAGACATCCTCCGTGAAGCCGAATAGCAAGTTCAACTCGTCTGTGAGCGCCTTGAGACCGCCAAGTCAAGACAGAAGAGCTACGCCAACTCCCACCGCCGAGAAGTGAGCTTCTGTGTCGGTGACCATGTCTACCTTCGAGTCACGCCTATCAAGGGAACCAAGTGTTTCCATGTCAAAGGGAAGCTTGCACCAAGATACATCGGCCCCTTCAAGATCACCGCTACGCGCGGAGAAGTTGCCTACCAGTTAGAGCTACCTTCCGAGCTATCGGATGTGCACAACGTATCTCATGTGTCACAACTTCGGAAGTGTCTTCAAGTTCCCAACTGCCCCGACCTCTACAAGGACATCGACCATCAAGCCATCGATCTTCAGCCAGATCTCACTTATCGTGAGAGGCCAGTTCGCATTTTGGATGAAGCCGAGCACTACACCCGAAGCCGCACCATCAAGTACTTGAAGGTCCAGTGGAGCAACCACACTGAAGCTGAAGCAACCTGGGAGCGTGAAGACTATCTTAGATCGGAGTTCCCTTATATTTTGAACGCTTAGCCTAAGAATTTCGAGGACGAGATTCTTGTAAGGGGGTAGGTCTGTCACACCCTGTGTTTGTATCACCTTGTTATGTTTGGATTTATAAAATTTGGAGCCAAATAAAACTTTTTCAATGCTTGTGCTTGTTTGAATTGTTGCTTGTTTAATTGTTGATTGTGATATGTGGCACTCTTAGATTCTAGCCCTCTTCATATTCATCTTCCTTGACCCAAACTTCATGCCCAATGATCATGCCATGTGAATAGTGCCCAAAATTATTTTTATCAAATTTTGTTTTGTCCAAATGGGATTTATTCCAATTAGGCTTTCAAAAGACCCCTGAAATGAGGATTTCACTAGAAGTCCAAAAATTGGGTGGGTCCTTCTTCCCCAAAGGCTTTACTTCAAAACTACTATATATAAGACTTTCCAAAACCACCAAATATTAATTTTAAAGATTATTCATAAATTTTATTTAAAGGCTTTTTCTTCAGACCGAAAATGGTTTTTCATAGGGAAAAATTATTTATATGCTTTCAAAATATCTGAGAAAATTTAAGGAAACTCAGTGGACATATATTTTCCATATATATGAGTTTCAACACATGGGCAAGTTCACATCATGGGAAAAAAACCTCAAAACCCTTTTTGTTCAAATCAAGCTTTTGAAATATTTCTATAAGAAATATTCTCAATAAATTCCAAGAAAATTCTAGAAAGTCAACACTACCATAGGTGATGATCTTGCAAAGTTTCATCTCAATCCAAGTTGATTTGGTTCATCAAACCATCCCAAAACCCCTTCTGTCGAGATTCAAATTTGAACAACTTTACATTGTGAAGTTTCCCTCCTTGACCCAAAACTTTGTTGACATGCTCTAATCACCAAATAGTGATGCTACACTAAGTGGTGCATCAAGGGTAAAAGCCTAGCATAACTAGATCTACAGAAACCTGACTCTGTTAGTTTCTAGGGTTCACAAAGTTTCCATTGTCAACTTTGCCCTCTTGAGCTCAAACTTGGTAATCAGGCCTATCTTCACCCAAAGTTTGACCCTGTTGAATAACTCAGTAAGTGGGTAAACTTTTTCTTTCCCAAACACCCATCAAACACCTTCTGGTGAAATAGTAAAGTCACTATTTTCACCCCTTTTACTATTCCCCTTGCCATAAGATTTTTACCACAGCCTCTCAGGGTCACCAGCTACCTCCAGTAAATCTTGTGTGGCCTCAGCTCAAGAGTGGGTGGGGTAAAACTCCCAATTACCCCTCAGGTTCACCCTGGCAGCATCTTTTCGACCTCTCCCTCACTCCTTTTCTTTTCTCCCTAGCCTCCCCTAGCTCCAAGGAGCATCCCAGGACCCCCAGGAGCTTCTGGACAAAGTGGGACACCCCAGAGCGCGTAGGCAACGGCAATGCCGGCCATATGCACGCTCTGGAGCATGCTATAGTGTGCTTCCGCACTGTAGCCGCCGCCCAATGGACGCGCCCGACCACCTTGGGCCTCCCTCTTGAGTCCCCCGGGACGCCCTCAGCGTCCGTCACACGCAACATGCTCAGCTCCCTCCTCTCTCCTCGTCCTTCTCCTTCCTCCCGCGCGTGCCGAGCACCGCCCGGCTCGACCAACCCACAGCCTCGCACGCGCGCACTTCTCTCCCTCTCTCTTCCCTCCTCCGGGCCTAGACCAGCCCCAGGAACGCCGCACACACACCGTCGCCCCGGCCCCGAGCTCGGTGGACCCTTGGGCGCCTATAAAAGGGTCTCCTCGCATCCTATTCTCCCCTTCGGACCCCTTCTCACCCTTCCACTCGCCCTCCGAGAGCCTAGCTCGACCTCCCCATGCTCGAGCGCTCGGGATCGAGCCGGAACTCTCCGCGGCATTGCCGCCATCGATCTCCGGGTACTAAGCCCCTTCGCCCCCCCCCCCCTCTTCTTCGGCTGCTCCTCCCTCACCCTTGTGATGCATCTCCCCCTTCTCCCGTCCATTTTGTAGCACGGGACGGCCCTAACGACCTCCTCTCGAAGCTCCTCCACAACGGGACCTCATCGGCGGCGATCTGCGCCTCCCCGTCGACCATCTTCGGCACCTCCCGAACGGCGGCAGCCCCCTGAGTCCATCCCAGCCCTCAGCTCTCCTCGTCGTGCCCTCCTTCACCGCCGGTGAGCGCCCTCCCCTTCCTGTCGAGAGGAAAGAGATGATAGGTGGCCCCCACCTGTCATCCCCACACCCCTCTCCCTTTCCCTCTCCCTCTCTCTCGCTGACGCTGGGGCCCGCGTGTCAGGTTCAGACCTGGCCGCGCGCGCCCGTAGCTCAGCTGGGCCGGCCTAGCCGGTTGGCCCAGTGCGGCTGGGCATTTGGCCCTGGGCACAGTGCCCTTTTCTTTTTCTTTTTTCCTCTCTTTTCCAAAAAATCCACAAAATTGAATATTAATCAAATTCCAAATATTCTTCTACCTAAAATCTTGGAATATTCCCTAGAATTTAATAGTGCCTTCTGTGTAATCTTTTGAAAATCTTGTATATAGTGTTTTATTTTAAAACCCCTATTTGGCATTATTAGCCCTTGTTTTAAATAGTTTTGAAAACCTTGTGAACTTCAAAACCCTAGACGGATATTTTGAATATAGCTTTTAGTATTTATCAGAGTAGGGTAGCATTTTAATAGTAGCTTGTGTGCTTTGTTTTTGTGTGATGCTTATTTTTATCATTATTCATCGCGATGATAGATTGCGCTATTGATGAGGGAGTTGGACCCGAAGACTTTGTTGAGCCAGGAGAGCAGCCCTTTGACCATGTTAAGAAACTTTTCATGCATGACATATAGCACTTTTTGTTTTGATGATTGATCTTGATGTGGTGTTCCCCCTTCGGTGGGTTGCCTTCGATACTCTTACTGCTGACACTTGCATCGTGCACGACCCTACCACCTTATCAGGGTTATGCGGGTGGGTGTAGATAGATGCTAGTAGATGCTACGCAAGTGGGTTTGGGATTTACGCATAGTGATGGGAAGAAAGAGATGATTTCAAAGATTTTTCGAAAACCCCGTCGGGTGCCACTAATGCCCGAGGGAGATGATGATGAGTTGGGTAACCACTTGAGAAAGAAGTGGTGTACCGGAGCAAGCGAGTATGTGTTTTCGAAAACAGAGAGTTTTGAGGTCTGCTGACTGTCCCAACCTTACATGCGCAACCACGATACCCCTTATGGGACGGGGCTTTGTTGATTACTTTGGTGGGTACTGGCAAGGAGCCCACATTACTAGTGGCGGGAGTGGCGTGGTCACTCTAGATACGGGGTCGTGCCGGTATGGACGATCATGTGTTGTCTTCACATTCACCGGGCACACCGTTGGTCCCTGCATGGATGATACGAGTGATGTACATCATGTGGGCTAGGTACTAATCGATTGGACTCTTTGTTTAGTATCGTCAGGGGAAAGGCATTGTTCGGGTGCTTACCTTGGGTATGTTATATACCGCGAGTCGTGGATGACATGGAAGTTCCCCGAGTCTTGTGGGTAAAGTGTGCAACCTCTGCAAAGTGTAAAACTATTTGAATAGCCGTGTCCGCGGTCATGGACAGTTGGAGGTCCTTCTTAAACTACGTTTGGATGTTTTCGCAAACTTGGTGTGAGTGTATGTGTTGGTGACAAAGAGGTTACCTAATCTAAGTCCGATGACTTCGCTTGACGATTGACTAAGTCCGATGACTTAGCATAATAATGGGACATGAGATGTTCAACCCCTGCTTATGATGATATCTGTAACTTGTTCATATGGATATTTGCCGACTGTTGACGCATGCCTACCTAGTTATTTGATCATGTCATTGCAATCAAAATTAGCTTTCCGCAAATTACCTACTTAGTGCTATATCATGCATCATTATTTCCTTGTTCCACAACTTGGGTTGCTTCCGAGTACGTTCAAAGTACTCATTGGCTTGCCACTAGTTATTTAATTGGCCAGGCATGGAAGAACAAGAGTATGTTGAAGAGTTCGTTGGTGACGAACATGCGAACTAGGACGCTTCCCAATCAGAATGCATGTAGGTTAAGGCAGATGGCATGGGTTCACGCCTTCGATCAAGATTTCCGCTGTTTGTTCTGTTTAAGTGTTTGGCCCTTGTGGTCCTATCTATGCAAGACTAGACCTTCATGGTCTTTATTAGTGTAAGACGCTAAATGTGGATGTAAGACTCTTGTTATTCAGCTTCTGTTTGTTCAGTGAACATTGATTTCTGGGATCACTATACAGGTGCATTCGGTGATCACGACTTATGAGTCAAGGTCCCCACACAAGGCCCCTTCTAGCCGGCGCATGCCAATCATGGATGGTTCTACCCGAACACCCATGTTCGCATGCCCTTCGGGTTGGCGAACGCAGGCGTCACTTTCCAGCGCCTTCGCCGAGCCATGCTCATGTCTTGCCTGGCGGGGTGCAACGAAGAGCTAGAGGAGGGGCTCGGACCAAGCGAAGGTTCCGAGCATTTGGAGACGATGGACCTGTGAAGGGCGCGCTCGTGGAAGCGGGAGATTGGGCAATGATGGTGGCCTCGACTCTTCAGCCGCATAGCCGCCAGGTGACTTTTTGTTGGTTGTTGCCAGGTAATTTTTTGGTTCACTCTGTCCAAGGGCGCCCACTGGGCCATGTGATCTTCAGGAGATCTAGGCACGCACCTGCCTTCGCTTTGCTTATGCATATTTCAGTAGTTTCTCATGCATCTATTCTATGTCCTGACGTTCTACCTTACTTGCATCGCTAGGCGGATGACCCCCCGCTTGGGGGCTCCGGCCGCAATGCATCGCATGGAGTCGCGGGAGGCCCTGCGGCCTCCAGAGGCAGCAGCCGACAGGGTGGAATGGGAGCCGCTCGAGCGTCAGGGGGGCTCCTTAGCATTGAGCCTCACGAGCCTTACTAGTCATAATGCCACTCGGCCTCCTGATGTCGTCTTGGTTTCCGGTCGGCGTCAGGAGCATCGGGGCCTCGCCCTGTGAAGTGTGTCCTTTGTTTCCGTTCGTACCTAATGGTGGTGGGGAAATGTGCGGGACCAGGACCTGCAGACGTAGAGTCGATTGAACGTCAAAGGGGGCTCCTCACGAGCCTTACTGGTCATAATGCAACTTGGCCTGCTGATGTTGTCCTGGTTTCCGGTCGGCGTCAGGAGCGCTGGGGCCTCGCCCCATGAAGTGCGTCCTTGGTTTCCGGTCGTACCTAACGGTGGTGGGAAAATATGTGGGACCGGGACCTGAGGACGTAGAGTGCCAAGAGGGATCCCAAACTACCTCACTTAAGAAGAAGAAGAAGCAAGCGGGGTTTCAAACGGCCTCATCTACAAGAAGATTCAAGTGCAAACCGCCTTAGAGGTAGGGAGACTAGCGAGGCCAAAGCGTCCTTGCGACCTCCCAGTTCTACCATGTCGGCCACGTGTACGAACTGTATGGGATGTACACGCCAGGGGGCCCCCGAGGACGCGGAGGGGTCCCTTCCCACTCAATGTGGCAGCCACAGCCCAGCGCTGGCGGAGAAGTCAACACGGTCCACCAATGACTACGCCCATGCAATGTGGAAGCCACAGCTCCGTGCTGGCGGTCAATACGGTCCACCAATGACTATGCCCATGCAAGGTGGAAGCCCCACGCCCGGTGCAAGGGGATAAACAACTGAGGGCGCCCCCAACGGTTGCATCCAACCTTAGGAAGGTCCCTAGCGGCCCCCTTTCTCGCTGCGTTCCCCAAAGATGCACACGTGAGGGGGCTGCACGGGGCTACTACCCGGCCAGGCCTGGTACAAGCCACCTTCCCAGGTCCGCCAAACCTGGTCTTCATGCGCCCATCTCCGGAAAAGCTGGCAAGGAAAGGTATGGGAGCCGCTCGTACGTCAAGGGGGACTCCTAAGCATCGCGACTTAGGAGCCTATCTGGACCTGTAGCCCCTCACCCCTTGGACCGTCCTTGGTTTCGGGTCGCCTCAACGGCGGTTGAGTTATGCGCGGGCCGGGCCTTGCCAACGCAAAGCCCAAAGCGCTCAAAAAACTGCTCAAGAATCCCTAGGAAGGACGTTGGAGCTCGCACATCAAGGGAGACTCCTAAGCATCGCGACTCAGGAGCCTAACCAGACCCGTAGCCCCTCGCCCCTTAGACCATCCTTGGTTTCCGGTCGGCCCAACGGCGGTGGAGGTATGCGCGGGGCGGGCCCTACCGACGCAGAGCGCTAAAGGTGTTCGGAAGTTTCAAGTTATCTCAATCCTCACCATGTTCCCTTCATTAGGGCTGCTCGCACGTCAAGGGGGACTCCTGAGCATCGCAACTCAGGAGCCTAACTTCTGAGAGCCTAGCTTAATAGGAATGATAGACTACTCATATCAACAAGGAATTCCTTCTTTTCTGGAAGCCCACTCGAAAAGAACTCCAAAGTTAAGCATGCTTGGCTTGGAGCGATTCTAGGATGGGTGACTGACTGGGAAGTTGGTCCCGGGTGCGCACGAGTGAGGACAAAGTGCGCGGGAAAGACTAGTGTTGGTCTGTGGGGCCAGTCTAGATCCCGCCAGGTGTAACGGGGTGTTACAATTGGTATCAGAGCCGACCCTTGTGGTTACATGGGCATGCACGGGTCAGGTGCACGGGCATGTGGCGCATGACGTGTGTGGCCAGTCGTGGCACATAGCATGGCACATGTGCTGGACTAGACGCGCATACGTGTGCCAAAAGGGAACGTTCCTAATGGGCCGACGAGGACGTCGGTTCCTTTGAGTGGGGGTGTATGTGAGAGCATGGCTTAATAGGACTGATAGACTATTCATATCAACAAGGAATTCCTTCTTTTCCGGAAGCCCACTCAAAAAGAACTCCAAAGTTAAGCATGCTTGGCTTGGAGCGATTCTAGGATGGGTGACCGACCGGGAAGTTGGTCCCGGGTGCGCACAAGTGAGGACAAAGTGCGCAGGAAAGACTAGTGTTGGTCTGTGGGGCCAGTCTAGATCCCGCCAGGTGTAACGGGGTGTTACATAACTGGACCCGTAGCCCCTCGCCCCTTGGACCGTCCTTGTTTTCCCATCGGCCACAAGGCGATTGAGGTATGAGCGGGCCAGACCCTGCCGATGTAGAGCATCACGGCAAGCAAGAATGAAACAAGGCGAATAAAGCAATCATGCAGTCCAGTAGTTATTACAAGCATTAGAAGTTCTCGCAAATGCAAATGAGTTTAACGCCTCCACGAGGCACGGTGTGCATTGCAGGAAAGGAGCAGGAGGAAGGAATCGGGAGGAACCGTCACCACCATTCGTCCAATCCTCACGAGACTCATCGTCGACATTGCTGGCGTCGTCTTCCCTGCCGCCAGCCTTAGCAGCATCCAGAGGCGGAGGAACCGTGACGCGGGTGAATGTCTTCACCAGTACCTCCACGGCACCCTTCACTAATACCGTTGCTCCAGCGCGGACCTCAAGGGCGACCGAGAGGATCATGGAGTCGAAGTCGAACCCCAGCTCGCAAAGATGAAGATGGCTGAAGATGCGTGTCGCGGCTTTAGAAAAGAGGTCGCGGCAATCACTGTCCAAGACCCTACCCACCTTGACGATGGCACCCTCCAGCACCTCGACAAGCTTCGAAGCAAGCATCGTGAATCCGTCCTCTAGAGCGGCCAGAGGCTCCACGAATCAATCATGGTAGTGGGTGTGGAGCACCTTGCGAAGCATGAGCTTGACGGCATGGAAGGTGCTCAGTTCTGCGGCCTTTTTCTCCTCGATCGCGGCAATAGTTGCCCCCTTGGTGTCAAGAAGGATCTGCCTCGAAGCAATCTCCTTCTCCTGCGTGTCCAGGCACGCCCGCTCTGCCTCCTGGCGGGTTGCCACCTGAGACAGCGTGGCTTTCTGAGCGACAAGCTTGGCCTCGCGGGACTCAAGGTCTTCCGTCCGCTGAGGAAGTTGCGCCACAAGCTTGGCATGTTCCTCATGGAAGGTCTTCTGACGGGCCTCCACCTCTTCGCGCACGGCATGAGTGGTCGCGGCTTCTTCCTTGCTCTTCACCGCAGTAGTCGCGGCCTGACCCCACATCACCACAGCGGCGGCATCGGCCCGGAGCCACCCTGAGAGGAGCTCTAGGCGTCCACCCGTGAGGCAATCACCGACACTCGCGAAGGCATCACGAACCTGACCTAGAGCAGAGAAGGCCCCATCCAGGACGTCGTGGACACGCACCGGAGGCGTCAAGGTCTCCCCCTGAGGATTCCCTAGCGCGATCGCGGGGGGCACCCTCGGGGAAGCGGCATGACGAAGGACAGGGGGCTCAGGAGGTTGCTTGGCGACTGCGGACACAAACGAACCAACGGGCAGCAGGCCCTCATGGGTTGGTCCCGCAGACGTCGGCGTCACCGCATCCCCAAGGACAGGAGTGATCACATCAACAAGCATCGGGGGCTCAGGGGGCTCGGCGATGGTGGACTGAGGGGTCGCCTCGCGAGCCCTCTCTTCTTCAGCGATAGGCGGCGGCGTGTTGGCAAGGGCAGGCGGCGCGCTGGGAGTTGCCTTCGGCTTGACGCCTGCCTTCTTCTTCCTCATCTTCAACACAGTGACATCCCTGGTCACTAAACAAGGGGAGGTCAGCAATGCACGAGCCATAGACATGTGAGTCAAGCCAAGTTGGGTCGCTTCCTCCTCGACGTCGACCCACTTCCTCTTCCTTTCTGTCCCGGCAACGACGGGGGTGCCCGAGCTCCCTATGCAGAGGGGGCCGCTCCGCAGAGGGGCAGAGTCACCGACAACCAAGGTGGCCAAGGAAGGGATTGCCATGGCCCTGTCCTCTCCCACCTTGTCGGCGAGTTGCAATTCGAGCGGGGGCGATGCCGGCGCCTCGATCGTCTTGCCGGCGGAGACAGGACGCGCCGAAGGGCGCCGCGCTTCCGGGGAGTCAACACGCATGTGGACCACGTGGCGCAAGGGGCTGGCCCCAGCCCCATGGAAACCTTCACGCGCATGAGGAGCCCGCTACAGAAACTTCACTAACATCGTCGTCCTCTTCAAGCTCGCGCAGAAGGGTGCCCTGTGACCTGGGGGACGCCCCTGTCGGGCTGTCGGTGACGGTCCTCTCGGAGTCCTCCCCGCATGAGGTATCACCTGAAGACACCACCACCGGACCAGGGCCCTTAGCTAGGAAAGCCCCGCCTTGTTGAAGACAGGCATCACGGCAACTAGGTCGGCCCCGTTGTCGTAGCAGTATACAAAATCATGAGCCTCGGGAAGGTCGCCAGGGTCATCGCCGAGCAAGGTCACCACGGCCTTGCTTAGTTCCTCAGGAGATATGCACGCGAACCGAAGCTTGAGGTTGTCGCTATTGCCTTGATAGTCCCACAAGGGCCTAGAATGGGCCTGAAGGGGCGCCAGGCACTGCACCAAGAACTCCTTCACTATCATTCCACTTGTCAGCTTCTTGGCGTTGGTATCGCGGGTGAAGCGTTCCAGGACAGGCTCGGCCTGGGGGGTCCGAAAGCTTCGTGAAACTCCGCGTAGAAGTCTTCTCCGGGAACCCCTTCAGCAGATCCAACCGAGGGTTGGTGCTCTTGAGATCCATGAGGACCCAGCAGTGCCTGAAGTTCTCCACCTTATTACCGGCCTTCAGAAGCATGTTGCCGCTTTGGACCGCGACGAAAGAGACACACGCCAACCGCTGGGCTCCATCATGCAAGCGCAAGCTGAAGAAATGATGGAACAGAGCTATCGAAGGCCGCACGCCTAGGAAGGCCTCACAGTAGAAGGAGAAGATGAACAAGAGCAAGATGGAGTTGGGCTAGAGGTGAAGGGCCTGGATTCCGTAGTGGTCCAGGATGGCGATGAAGAACGTAGAGAAGGGCGGAACGAGCCCGACGAAGATGCTATGGAGGAATAAGGGGTATACCGCCTTGGACAAAGGCCACTTAGCCGAGGAGCCACCCCAGATCAAGTTCCGCACTTTCTTGGTGGACCCATCCGTCGTCCATGCAAGCACGGGGATGAGGTCCTCGTCCTTGGCGATGGTAGACCTCGAGAGCGTCGGCAAGACGGGAGCGGAGGCAGAGCTCTACGCCTCTGGCTTCTGCTTGCCAGCGGGAGCCATCATAGAGCTAGCAGGACCGGAGCAGCAAGGAAGAAGACGGAGCGGTGTTGGATCTGGGGAGGTGCCTGCGAGAGCGGGAGACCAGGGAAGCAAGAGCAAGTGCACAGGAAGGGAAAGAAATAATGGCCAAACGTTGGAAGTCAGGCTCTTGGCAATTCGAGCAGAGGCAAAAAGGGGGAGGGGCACCCGACATCAGCCGCACAACACGCGCCAGGCCTGGCCCACAGGCGAATGGGGCCAACAGCGCTCCTGGCTACCCTCAGGGCTCCTCCCCGAGGATGGCCCGAGCATGCTGTGGGCCTAGGGGCTACTGTCGGGGTTCTGGGAATGGGGGTACCTAGACCTGCCTACCTGCGGCCTAGGGCATGGCCCACCTCAATGACCAAACACAACAAGGTGTGGCCCCACTCAGGACGAGGCCCTTGCGGGGGCCCAAGTCTCGCGAGGAGGAACAGAGGCAAGACCCGCGAAGGATGGGCCTCCCCAGGACCCCTCCAGAGCGGCACAGGTTCCTATGCAAGGCCCGACCTCAGGAGTCAAGGATGACGCAAGGAAGGACAGGCGAGCGCCAGTGCGCGAGGCAGCGCAGTTTCCCCTTTGGTGCAAAGGGAGCAAGGACGTACGCGGGTTCCCAAAGCACCCCCAAAGGTTTCCATCCGGTGCAAGAAGACCACAACCACCCGCCCTGCAGGGCGGATGTCATCACTGAGCCCGTCCCTGCCCTGTCGACAGCCACTTTACAGGCGAAGACCGCCTTTGGGCAGGGCGAGCACGAACCCCTGTCCCCCTTCAAAACTGACCGTTGTGGGATCCCTTCCCGCCATTGTGATAAGGGAAGAGGACCCGGTCCAGCGCTATATATAAAGGGTTGGCTGCTTCATAGAGGCGACCTCACCGGACAGATCCAATTCAACACTTAGTTACCTCGCGCACTACCACGAGAGAGCCAGCCAAGGACACGCCTTGAGCGCCCTCACGAGGATCAAGCACATTGTACTAGTTCATCCACCCACACCTCCATGAGAGGCAATCCACCAAAGCAGGAGTAGGGTATTATGCTCCGCAGCTGCCCGTACCTGGGTAAACTGTCGTGTTCACCTTCTTCCTCATCATCGTGCGAGTTCGTCGTTGCATCCATTGAGTAGAGAGCTAGGGTGGATGAGGCCGCAGGAGATCTTCACACATGCCCTTGTGTTCGAACCTTAAGGGTTTTGCGGAGACCGAAATCCGACAGAACTAGTACAGTGGGCTCGAGCCTCGCGAGCACGCTCAAGTGGTTTTCTTGGCTCACTGCCTTGTCGTGGTTCGTCAAGTCGCTAAGTGGTGGATCGGGGCCCTTCTAAGGTGTGGCCTAGCCTCTATATATAGCGATGGGACGTGCCCTCTTCCCTTATCACAATTGCGGGAAGGGATCCCACAACGGGCAAATTCGAAGGGGCACAAGAGTACGTCCGCCCCTGTCCAAAGGTGGTCTTTGCCTGCAAAGTGGTTGTCAATGATGCAGAGGTGGGCTCGGTGATGACAACCGCCCTGCGGGGCTTGTGGTCGTGGTCTTGTTGCACTGGAATGGGGACCTTTGAAGCAGCTCTTTGGGAGCCCGTGTACGTCCTTACTCCCTTTGCACCAAAGGGGAAACTACATTGCCTAGAGCGCTGGCGCCCGCCTGTCCTTCCTTGTGTCATCTTTGACTAGGAAACTTAACGATAAAGATGTGTCAAGAATCCCCTGGAGCTCAACTCTCCGGAAGAAATCAAGTCAGACAGGAGGCACCAAGACAGAACTCCGTCATATCGGCATCATATAGTTTCCAAAATACCCGCGTGGTCCTAAAAAAAATTGAGGGAGAAGAGGAGTAGAATTAAAATTCCTAAGTCGTAATTCCTCACCAGAGCATAAAAGAGAAGTAAAAAGAATCCTACTCTCCGATATAACTAGAATCAAAATCGTTTTTCACTAGACTCGACTCAGCCAAGTTCGATCAATCAAGGGGGCTCCTAGGTCGGTACAGGCTTTGATACCAACTTGTAACGCCCAAGATGCGATCCTATCCTTATTTTGGCACGGGGGCCTCGATAGGGATAGAAGTGCATCTCGTCGTGTTGCAAGAATGGATATCATTAAAAGTACCTTTACAGAAATGATGAGTATATGGAATTGTCTTACACTCGCCACAAGCTACATCAAGATCACATCAATACAAGAACATACTCAAACATCATACAAAAGAGCAGGGTCCGACTACGGATGAAATCAAATGATAAAATGACATTCATTCTTGTTATCCCAGGCTGCCGCCTTGAACCCATCCTAGATTGATGATGAAGAAGAAGAAGAACTCCAAATCAAAAACAAGCATCGCGCTCACATCAAATCATCGCATTACCTGTACCTGCAACTGTTGTTGTAGTAATCTGTGAGCCACAGGGACTCAGCAATCTCATTTCCAAGGGTATCAAGACTATTAAAGCTTAATGGGTGAGGTATGGTTAAGTGGTGAGGCTGCAGAAAGCGACTAAGCATATATTTGAGTGGCTAACTTACGAATCCAGAAAGTAAAGTATGATGGTCAACGAGTAACGAACGTGAACTAGTAATGATCACTAACTGATCCTGAACACCTACTTACGTCAAACATAACCCCACCGTGTTCTCTCTCGGATAAGGACTCACGAGAAGAGACAGTTACTGTTACGCACACAGTTGGTGTATTTTATTAGAGTTTACTTCAAGTTTACTATGACCGGGTGTTAAACAAAGTTTCCAAGTTTGCCACATAACCGCGGGCACGGCTTTCCGAAAAGATTTAACCCTGCAAGGGTGCTCCAACTCATCCATCACAAATTAACCACACGCAACGGGAATAACCTCAACCACGGATCTCGTGATCTTCCTAGGCAATTCCACAGGAAATCCACAACCTCGAGATAGCCTGAAGTATTTTCGAAATTCCTCACTCAAGACGTTCGAGAAAGGTAAAACAAATCCAGCAAGGCCGCCCGACGTGTCGGCGAACCCAATAGGAGCTGCGTATCTCGTTCTCAGGACACGACAAATAAGCGAAGCATACGGTGGCCTAATAGACATCTCTCGAGTTGCCCCAGGTTGGCCCCACACGGTGCTCTAGTTTGGACCAACACTCATGAGGAGCACTAGCCTGGGTTGTTGATTAAAGATCCGCGGGTGTCGGCGGGTCCCTATGCAATTTTATTAGTTATTAAGCAAATGTAGTACCAATGTTGGGCCTTGCTAGATAAGTTTTATCCTAAAACTAAAATCAAGGGGGTCCCCATAACAACGGTACACAAGTAACTAGGGGCGGCAAAAGTGGAACAAAACACCGAGCAAAAGGCCAAGCCTTCCACCTTTTACCAAGTATACATGTGCATTAAATTAAATAGCAATAATATTGTGATAACAAAAGAATGTCCATGTTGACACATGGAAGCAATTGCACCTGCATCTAGAAACGCTATAAGAAGGGTTGAGCAAGCAGTAACATAGCCAAACAAAATTTTGCTGGGATGTGGAGGGGTTGGAGGCTTTTCATTGCAATGTTGGGAGGCTTTTCAAACAAGTGGTGGGTAGCGTGACATAACGATAAAAGCGGGATAACTAGCATAGCAATGATAGTAGTGGTGTCCAGGGAAATGTGTCATCTTGCCTGAGATCCTGCTTAGAAGAAGAACGAGTCCATGAAGAAGACGAGGCAACGTAGTCGAACGCATCCTCACAGTCCGAACGCTTTAGGGACTCTATCGAGAAGGAACAACCCAAAACAACAATCAACACATGGTACACCACAACATATGCATGACATGATGCACAAACAAATATGATGCATGTTTGGTTTAATGCAAGGCATGGCATAGCATGGCAAGAACAACAAGCAACTACTACACATTAAGTGAAGTTGAATATGCAACGATTTGCATATTGACGAAACTCCACGTTCGAATTATTTAGTTCACTCCCGTTTAGGTACTCGTCAATATTAAATGTTGTTAGACATGGCAAGAGGCGAAGCACAAACAACTACATCACCTAGGCACTTTAAATGAGGCTGGAAGCAACGAATAACAATTCCAGATCGACCTCATATGCATATTTTAAGTTTGGTCCAGATCTGAACTAGCCATATTTTAGAGTTGTCAAACAGAAAAATAAATGTCACCATATGATTTTACATATTTTTCTAGGCAAGTTACATATGAAAAACATTTACAACGGAGCTACGGTTAATTAGTTATGATTTAAACCATTTTAACATGACATTAGACAATTTTTAATGCAAACAATATTTCAAATGTCTATTGAATTAGATGCAATTTGATGAAAACATTGGCATATAATATGATATGGAGCATTGACTTCATGGCAGAAAGAAAGGGGTGCCACGATAATGAAAACGGAAATGCTGTCATGGCAACATTCCGATGATCCGGCATCTCAACACAAGTTGCCGGTGCAAAAGAAAGTGTGGTCATATACGTGTCATGCAAGGATGGTGGGGTGATCCCAGTTACTGGGTTCCCACGTGTCGGTGGCACAGAAAAGAGGTACCCGCAACTAACATACTATACAGTACAAACGCGCGGTGCATCTCATACAAACATCAAACCCGCATTCGTTCACGGGCGGCGTCTCGGGGTTATACCTTCGAAGCATGCATTCAGGGTAGATTGCGTTCGTCGAGGGAAGTAGTCGTACATAGGTCGTAGTGGAAGTAATGGTACATGCGTTCTTGTCAGATCCACGATGAAAGTAGTGATACACGCGTCGGTACACGAACTTGACACTTGTGGTCCACGGTTCTTCGGGCGACTGTCGTCGTACATGGCGCTGGTAGGTGTTCGGGCATGACTGTCTTGACGAATCCCACGGGCACTTGACGGTCCAACAAGGCAAAGCAGGGAGGACTCGGACGGAGAACTTGGTGTTCTCCATCTTAACAGGGATGAGGTAGAACAATGACGGTCATGTGCAGCGGGACCCCGGGTCTTGCGAGACTTGTATGAACCAAAAGAAAGAAGCACACGACCCTGGTTGCGGTGGTGGACGGGCATGGTCGCAAGGTGCCTGAAGGTAGCATGCAACAGAGGCGCACACGGGCAGCGGGTCGAGATCGGACGGCGAGCTCGTCTTGGGTGACGGCCATGGGAGGCATGTGAGCAAGGGGTGTCGGGCACAAGAGGCAGCATGCGGAGGGGCGACGCGAGGAGGGGAGCTCGGGGTCAGGCTCTTCCCGATCCATAGCATGCTGCGGCGCGGGTCAAGCTCAGCAGGGCCATGGAGGGGCGACGACGGCCTAGCGGGCGGGGTAGGAAGGCCATGGCGGGGGTGCACGAGGGAAGAAGCGACACAGAGGCCGGAAGGGAGGCGCTCGACAGTGACCAAGGGTGCGACGGCTTGAGCAAGGAGGCGAGGTGGAGCAGGCAAGCAGTGGCAGGCAAGGAAGCCAGGAGCGGGAGATGGCATGGCCGGTGCTGGCCTCGACGGCCTCAGGTAGCCCTCCGATGGAGGCGGGGTCTCAGGTGCAGGCAGGTGGAGCTCCATGGAGGGAGGCCTAACAGGGGAACGCGCGTGGGCTCGTGTGTCTCTGGTGGGTGGCGGCGGTGTGAGGAGAACGAGAGGGGGGAGAGGTGGAGCGAGGAGATCGATCACGAGGATCCCACTCGCTAGGGTTGGAGGGGCGCTGGCTGGGCCTAGTGGCTGCGGGTGTAGGAGTCCCAAGAGGCTGGACTTCTCTCTCTTCCTTTTTTCCAAATCTTTTCAATTCAAAAATAGCAAAGAAAGAAAAGGAGAGAAAAGAAATGATTACACGTGGACTTTGAGCATGGGGTCA
The DNA here is from genome assembly GCA_022496015.1 of Hordeum marinum. NCBI lineage: Eukaryota > Viridiplantae > Streptophyta > Magnoliopsida > Poales > Poaceae > Hordeum > Hordeum marinum. Next base: position 214,818,845 of record CM039673.1, on the reverse strand, counting down.
ATTTTTGTGGCCTCACAAAAATGCCCTTATACCACAGAAAATAGAAGTTGGCATGAATAAAAGATCAAATTCAAACTCATTTGAATTCAATTCAAATAGTTTGAACTAGGACTAGGTTTAAGGAGTGTCCATAAAAATGTTCAGAATCTAGGAGGAGCCTCGATAAATGGAGGAAGAATTATCGACAAGGTTCGGAGGTCAAACTTGAAGTAGCAAAAGGCATGGACATTTATTATGCAAGTGTGTTGGTTGATTTCCAAAAGAACGAAATATTAATTAAAGCTCCCTAATAATATTGGGAATATATTTTATAAGTTATGCAGAGAAATCACCATGTGAATTTCCCTCGATTTAAATGGACCGAAGATCCATACAATTTGTTTATATGAGAAACATTTGGGTTGGTAAAAATTTAATGGCATGATGACATGATGCAATATAACAACCAAACGAATCGCACGAAGACAACAGAATAAAACGGGAATCTTCTGGAGCATCGGTCCTGGGCTGTTACAAGATCGCTGGTGAGAGGGGCTTCGATATGATCAGGAGCTGATGATGGAACCAAGTAGATCCTCGTGCTATGCCGGTAACGCTGCAGATACAACTCGAACTTGTCCCAATCAAAGGCCCGAACTTCATCCCAGATATTTGTCGGCGCAGTAGTCCATTCGTCGACGTAAGGGCTAATGTCGCGAAGCCAAGAAGCCTGGGACTTGTTTCCTCCTACGCGACTGTACCTGAGATTGAAATGCACGTTACATGATTAGTTATATGATGAATGGAGACATGAGAACTAAAGTAGTATTACTTACTTGTGCACGTGATCTGGTAAGTGTGGAATAACAGGAATGTCAGGCTCTTGGCATAGACCGAACTGTCTCATCACCCTATGAAGATCCATCTCCTCAACCTTCACGTCGAACACCAGCTTGGCCTTGGTCATCCAATAATGCCAATCTCTAGTGCACAGTCCAGAAATCCCAAGTGGACACCTTTCTGAAATAGCATGATCACCATCGTTTACCTTGTTGAAATTGCCGACAACTCTAAACCTTGTCATCTCACCTGTCCATACATTGAGTACTGCCTCTTTTGAATAGTACGGAGACACGAAAGAGATAGCGTCCAACTCAATCTGGCCACAGGCAGCCAACACATGTGAGCAAGGCAGGTGCAACAACTGCGGTTTGTTGCATGTACACTCATAAGTTGGATAAAATTCCGTCCCAATTTTAACCTCATGTGTCTTCACCTCATTTGCAGAACCAAAACCATCAGTAGGAAGCTGAACCTCATACCTCATTTCCTGATTACCTATGAGTGTGACAATGTGCTTTTTTGCTTTCTTTATCTTCTGAGCCATGTACTCCATGACACGGCTACAATAAGGTGTGTTCTGATTAACTGCAATATGCTTCTTTGCTAACTCGTGCCTTTCTCTGAAATATCTCAAAGTGCCATGGAATACACCCTTCACAATAGCTATCGGTGGCAATGCTCTATTCCCTCTGAGTAAAAAGTTATACACCTTTGCAAGATTGGTTGTCATGTGGCCATACCTAGCTCCATGGGTGTCATGCAGCAAAGACCAATTCACTGGAGGCTCTTTCTCTATCCACTCAGAAAAATTCTTTATTCCCCTGCCCTTCTTTCTCTTCGTATTAGGAGGGTCAATTGTTGGCAAGTCGCAAAGACCTACTGGCTCCTCAAGCTCCGCGATGAGTGCTGTTAATTTAACCTGGTTTTTTTCCATTTTCTTCCTAGCAAGGACCTGCTTCTTAGTAAACTCATCTAATTTTGACCAAATAAATTCTTATTTGCGTTGTTGGTTCTGCTTGCATAACTTTTTGAACAAGTTCATCAACCGTTTTTTCTTGAACTATGAGAAAAAATTTGCACCCAGATGGCGCATGCACCATCGACTTTGCAATTCCTTCCAAGGTGTTGGCTCATCGGCTGTTGGATTACTTAGTGTCTTCACAGCCTTCAATATACCAGGATGTCTATCATGAATGAAACACATGTTTGGTCGGTCCTTCACGGTCGCAATTTTAACTTGCCGGAAGAACCATACCCAGCTCGGAAAGTTCTCACCCTCCACAAATGCCATGACTAGTGGGATGATTTGATTGTTCATGTCCACACCAATAGCAGTCAGGATTTGCCCTTTGTACTGACCAGTTAGGAATGTACCATCCACAAACATCACAGGAGGACAATGCTGGAAAGCTTTGATGCACAAACCGAAAGAGAAGAATACTCGTTTCAACACCTTGTAATCTGGTATAATCTCCAACCTCGTGTGTTATATGTTAACATAAGTGTCGGGATTCCTCTCCTCCAGTATGTCAAGGAGACGGACAACATTATCATATGAGTCGAAGAACGTCCCAAACCTTACCTCCGTAGCCTTCTGGTTAGCCCTCCAAGCCTTCCCATATGAAATGTCATAATTCCATTTGACCTTCACTGCTTTCTGGATATGTTTTGCTTCCATATCTTTATTCTCAACTATACAATATACATGAGTTGCGCTATGAGAGTTGAAGTCAGGTTTGGAGGACGAACCAATATGTTTTTCCTCGCACAATTATGCGGGACCACATTGGTGACAGCCCAGTGGATGTTATACTTTGGCACGTGGCTGTGCACCTTCGCAGGACAACCTGATTCAACACACTTCACGGTATATTTTGTTGGACTCGATATGTGTGTCCAGAAAATCCTTTGCGTAGACATAGCCCACTTTATCACCGCATACTTCAATTTTTTCTTTGTGACAAACATAGTCCCGATCTGGACTTGGTTCAGATTATATTGCCATGGAGTCTCATGGCCATCGTTGACAGTAATGCCATCGGATATGTCCTGATCCCATGCAGAAGGAATCGGTACCTCCACTTCATCCTCAGAATTTTCAGAATCCAGATCCTCCGCAAACCCATCCTCGTCCTTTTCCTCCATCACCCTCTACATTTCATCACCTTCCTCATCCCCATCAACAACACCAGAGCCAACTAATACTATCAACTGAATACTCTGCCCAGTATCATGACCACTAACATTGTGTGGCACATAATCTGACTCTTTATCGGCTTGGCTAGCATCCACATCCGGTGGTTGTGACCCCAAATACATAAATCTCGTTAGCCACTTGACTACCCTCGCCTGGTTCATACCCCATGTTGAGTTGTACGATATTCTCCTCCTTCGCCACTGATTGCACTAGGGCATATGGGTGGATTCTTAGGTCTTTGGAACGACTTAATATGGACAACCAATGCTGGCTCCTATCTATCGAAATATACTCCCACTTGACATTTTTACAGGATTTGGTCCACAATGCATGAATACTGACGGAACAGACTTCAGGATCCATGTAACAGCCCAAGTGCCCCCCTTGCCATTTTGGTCATGTGTCTCTTGTGAACCTCTAGGTTGCCATGTGCCTTGAATGAATTATGATTTTGTTTCATGCCATTCATGCATCATGCATCATGATCATCATCTAGTGCATTTCATTTATTTGCCTTGTTTACTTGTGAATGTCGTGAAGTGATTGCATGTGTTGTGGGGAGAGTGCATGTGTGGCCTTGATTGGAATGCTCCTCTTTCTATTACCATTTCATAGTATCCCCTATTCCAAAACAACTATCCCATTCTTCCTCTTATTCCAATAATATAACATATGGTACTTGTAGATGCTATTTCAATGCATTAAAAATGTTCCAACTCTTCTAAATAATCTAGTGAGTATGTTGTGCATCTTTCTCAATCATGTTCTCTGGTTTACTAATTTTAAAATAAATGCAACAGATGCCAATTCTAAAATACGTGTATAATTAATTTGTTCTAAAAATGCCAAGGTCATTTTATAAAAATAGAGTATGTTTTGTTGATTAAAAATATATATCTTTTCTCTCTATCTCCTTGCCAGTCATGCATGGTTTTATTTATCTTGTTGTTGTTTTATTTAAAAGGAATTCTGTGTTTTGATTTAATAGCGGTGAGAGAGTGGCTGGCCCACCTGGGCTTCTTCCTTTGTGTAGCCCAGCAAGCACCTCCACAGCCCGCGCGCTCGCGCGCTTTCCACCCGGCTCCGTGCGGCCCCATCTGTCGGCGTCTCTCAGCGCGTCCTCGTCGACCTCCCTTTCCAGATCCCTCTCTGAGAGAGCACGAGCAGGGGCCCTGCCATGGCCAAGGTGGCGAGGGAAGCCGTCCCATATGCGCCTATAAAGCCCCTCGGCGTTCACGCCCCTGCCTAGGGTTTCCCCCTTCTCTCCGTGTCGCCGCCACCTTCCCCTTCCTTCCCTTCTCTCAGGTAAGTGCAGAGTGAGAGAGAGAATTCAGAGAAGTTCAGAGTAAGAGAGAGCGGAACCGCTAAGCTGTAGCCGTCGTCCTCATCACTAGTGACCTCCTCATCATCGCCGGAGATGCCGAGAAGCTTCGTGTTGCCTCCCGCGCCCCGTTCCGGCGTTAGGGCATGAAGGAAGCCCCCCCCCCATCGACGGCCTCTTCCTCGTCTCCAACGCGCACCCGAAGCCGCCGCGAGCCTCTTCTTCCCCTTCTCTACACTAAGCGTCTTCGCCCCTCCCCCCCTCTCGATGAGCATCCGCTGTCGTTCCTTGTTCCAGTTTCCGTTCGTAGCCACATAGGGTCGCGAGTGCATCACCGCCGTGTTCGTCTCCATCGTGCCCAAGCCGAGCGTCAGCTCGAGCTCGAGCGCCCCTCTGCCGCCGTGCGTAGTCGTTGTAACCGCAGGGATGGGTTACCCTGGGTCCCCGCATCCCTCACAGGAGGTCTTCTCACCGGAGAGGCTCCGTTGTCGCCGGAATCGCCACCACCGTTCCCTGTCGCAGGTGTCGTTTATTTCAGTTTCGCCAGTAACCCTCGACAGGTTAGAACTAGAAGCATAGAACCTCCCTTCGGTGAGATGTTGCAGCATAGTGTAGTGGTCGATCGACTCGGGTGAGACCGCGAGGCCGCGGGTTCGATTCCCCGGTGCGCCCCTTCTGTTTTTCATTTTGGTGTGTGTGTGTGTGGTGGCCACCCGATCCTCTGTGGCCGTGGGATCTGGTGTGAGTGTGCAGTGCGTGTGTGCGTGACAGCGTGTGTGTGTTGGTAGGATCTGCTGTGGCAGGCAGATCCGTGTGTGTGCATCTGTGTGTGAGTGTGTCGTGGTGATTGTGTGTGTATGAAAGTGGGCCATGGCCCACTTGTCATCCACATAGGGGCCCTGGTGACTATGCCAGGTAGGTCCCCTCCTTACATTGTTTGTTTTTATTTTATTGCTTGTTGTTTTTCTGTTTATTAGTTTATTTCCGTTTCTGGTATATTTCCATTCCTGTGCATAAGCATTTTTGGCATAAGCATATATGGCAAATTTTGACTTATAAGTGATGCATGCTTAGATTCGAGCTAGGTTTTGTGCAATTGTCAGGTGTGAACATATCAGTGTGATATATACATTTGGGGTAGAAAAATCCCAGAAATCCATTGGTGTAATTGGTTTTGTCATTTGAGCAAGTTTTACAAAATTTCATTTTGTCCCAATATGCCATTTTGTCATTTTAGTTAGAATTAATCCTTGCATGCTTAGATATTGGTGTCAACATGAAATTGGTAGTGTTTCATGAGTAGTATGCCATGGTATTTTCTTTTGACATGTTAGGCTTGCATATAAGTGGGAATCTTGCTCCAAAGTGGCTAATAAATGTTGCTGATTTCAATATGCTAAATATTTCTAAGTGTGAGAATCTGTTATTATTTTTATGCCTTGTTGAGTGGATGCTACCAATTGCTCTATAGTGTTTTAGCTCAAGCTCGGTGCTAGTGTTTTGTAGTAGATATTGTCCTCTACCATCCTGTTAATTTTCATTCCATGAGGTGGTCTCTAGCATCATTATTTTCTGCTGTCAACTTGCTATCAGCTTAACTCAGATTCCAGAACTGTGATTTTCACGAAGTCCCTAGAATCTGTTTCATCATGCCATCTTGTGAGCTTCATGCTCAGTTATCCATGCTTCCTTTCCAGTTTGTATAGTTGGATGATTTGATAAGCATGTTATGTAGTTTCTGTTCATGCCTTGTTTGAGGTTGGAAAAATCCTATAGCTCTAGATAATTGTTGAGGAAGTTGCTATGTTGCTGTTTTTGTCAAATTGTGTGTGGTAGTGTTTTGTGACTTATGGGAGCTATGCTCCATTGTTTTGCTTGGTCTTTGGCTCCATCGTGGTTGGTTTTTCATTTCCTAACCAGTGGCTACCTTGGAATACCAAGGAATAGCCCATGGCCTTCCTTGTTCGTATTTTGCCTACGTACCTTGCCGTGAGCATAGCGTGATATTCGTTACTCCGTTTCCTATGTTTTACATATGCACTTGCATCGATTTTGCATGAAGCATACATATTTGCCATGAGCATGCATGTTCAAGCAACTTAACATGAGGCCCTATCCGGAATTGTAAATAACTTAACTAATGCATGGGAAACATGACTAGCTTAGGATTGCCATGTTAAATAATTCAAATAAATCATGCATCATCTTGTGTGTGCATTGCACCTTGGTTGGTTGTTTATTGTTGTTGTTTCTCTTGGGTAGATGCGAGTGTTGAACCTGAGTACGAGGATCGAGGAGAGTACCACTACGAGGACCCAGCTTTTTGTCCTTCTAACGGGCAAGATGACCGTACCCGGATCTCGACACTATTTTTGCCTTGCTAGTTGTCTTGCTATTATAGTTACCTTGCGTTACCTACCACTTGAATGTCAAGCCTCCTACATTGCCATGATAGCCTCTAACCCCTCCACTACCTAGCAAACCTTGTTTGGCTAAGTTACCGCTGCTTAGCCCCTCTTATAGCGTTCTTAGATGCAGGTGCAGGTTGTTTCCATGTGATAACATGGATATCTGGAGATATCACAATACTTACTGCTATTTAATTTAATGCACATATATATCTTGGTATGGTGGAAGGCTTGGCCTTTTGCTCGGTGTTTTGTTCCACTTTTACCGTCATAGTTACTTGTTACCGGTGTTATGTTTCCATATTATGCGCTCCTAACATGCTCGGGGTTGTTATGGGGACCCCCTTGATTATTCGCTTGAGATTAAAGCTTGTCTGGCAAGACCCAACATTGGTACTATTTGCTTAAACAACTTAATAAAAAATGCATAGGTCTTTGCAACCCCGTGGATAATTAATCGACAACCCGGGCCATTGCTCCTCATGAGTGTTGGTCCAACCCAGAGCAGCTTATTAACACCGCCCGGGGCAACTCGGTGATTGGCGTGGTCACCATCGCTCATCCGTCGTGTCCTAAGAACGAGATGCGTGGCTCTTCTCGGGTTCATCAACACGTCGGGCGGTCTTGCTGGACTTGTTTTACCTTTCTCGAATGGCTTGCGCGAGGAACTCTGATCTTCTTCGGGCTATCTCGAGGTGTCGGTTTTCCTTTGGAATTGCCTAGGATGATCACGAGATCCGTGGTCGAGGTTATTCCCGTGGAGTGTGGTTAATTTGTGATGGATTAGTTGGAGCACCCCTGCAGGGTTAAATCTTTTGGAAAGCCGTGCCCGCGGTTATGTGGCAACTTGGATATTTTGTTTAACACCCGGTTATAGTTAACTTGAAGTAAACTCCAATAAAATACACCAACTGTTTGAGTAACCATGATCGTCTCTGCTCGTGAACATGAACCGAGAGAGAGCATGATGGGGTTATGTTTGACGTAAGTAGGTGTTCAGGATCACTTAGTGGTCATGGTAGTATTCAAACGTCTTTCGTAGTCCACTATATTTACATTCATGTTCTCGTAAGTTAGCCACCATAAAATGCTTAGTGTTGCTGCAAACTCAACACTCACCCCCATCCAACCCAATAAGCTTACATGGTTTCGATACCCGGGTTACAAAATGGTTGAGCCCCCGTGGCCCACAGATTACTACAACAAATACAGGTGCAGGTGTAGATGAGACCATGTCAGATGATGTGACCCAGCTCCAGTGGGAGTATGATAAAGAACGTGGTAGAATGTACGTCACATATCCAGACGAGTAGAGAGGCCTTGGTCGTGATCTTTGGGGCTAGCAAGACAGTTTCATTGCTTCTTTTCCTCGTTTGTTTTCGTCCGTAGACGGACCCTGTCTTTTGAATGGTGTTTGATTAAACTGTGTGGACTTGCAATTTAGCTTGTGGCAAGTGTAAGCGAACTCATATAGTCCTCTCTTCATACATGTATGCGATGTTACTGTACTTGCGAAACGATTAGATGTGCCTCTATCCATGTCGCGGCCCTCGTGCCTAAATAAGGATAGGCGCGCATCTTCGGCGTTACAAGTTGGTATCAGAGCCATATGACCATAGGAGCCCTTTGCTTGATCGAACTTGACCGAGTGAAGTCTAGTAAAAACTATTTTTAGTCTATTTATATCGAATAGTAGGTTTCTTTTACTCCTCTTCTATACTCTGGTGGGGTATTCGACTTAAGAATTTTGATTCTACTCCTCTTCTCGCTCAATTTTTTTTAGGATCATGCGGGTATTTTGGAAACTATATGATGCCGATGTGACGGAGTTCTGTCTTGGTGCCTCCTGTCTGACTTGATTTCTTCTGGGGATTTGAGCTCTAGGGAATTCTTGGCACATTGTTATCATTCAGTTTTCTTAGTATCTCAGGACGAAGGGTGTTTGGAATTGCTTCAATACTTGTCATGGTGAGATAAGGTCGGAGTCACCCAATACTGGGGAGGCGTCCAGGGTACCGCCATGTCTGGTATCGTTTTGCTTTCGAGGATCCGAGTTAGATGGAGTTCCGAAGGCTTTGGTTATGTTTTGAAGGATGGATACAGTTGGGGTGTAGGACTTGTTAGTTGTGTGAGATATTTTCCTCCTTGTATCCCCAACACCGGATTGCATAACCAGAAAGTTTTCAGAAGTTCTTAGGTGGGAATTCATGTAGTTATCTAGGATCGTCTTCTTCAGATGTATGAGAGCTTATACATTTGTTCTGAGCAACATTAGCTCAATACTTTTGTGTTATTGCAAGTGGCTTCTAATATCTGATGATGTTATCGCAAACCCCCACCAAGTAATTTTTAGTAGGAGGGTTGCTTATGTAATTCAATTCTATTTCCTTCTAGTCATTTGATTCGGCTTATTGCAAGCATCCTTGTCAATGATGTGCTGATGTTCTTATCCATCTTCAGGATGGCTCCACCAACTCGCGGGAATCCGGGTCGGGGTGAGGGGCAGTCTGATCCTCCACCACCCCACCACCGCCTCCTCTAGAAGAATGTCAAGTATGCTTGGTCTCCTGAGTATGATGTGGCATTCAATACGCTCAAGCAGAAACTGACTTCAGCTCCAATTCTTGTCCCTCCCGAGCAATCAAAGCCTTTCCAAGTTTTCTGTGATGCTTCTCTCCAAGGCCTTGGTGGTGTTCTCATGCAAGATAAGAAGATTGTTGCTTATACCTCGCGTCAGTTGAAGCCTGCTGAGAAGAACTACCCCACTCATGATCTCGAGTTGGCGGCAGTTGTGCATGCTCTGATGACTTGGAGGCATTTGTTGTTGGGTAGACCAGTTCAGGTGTACATCGATCACAAGAGCTTGAAGTACATTTTTACTCAACGCAATCTCAATCTTTGGCAGTCTCGTTGGGTGGAAATGATTGAAGACTTCAATCCAAGCATTGAGTATACACCTGGGAAAGCAAATGTCATTGCAGACGCGCTCAGCCGAAAGGCGTACTGCAACAGTCTTATCTTGAAGCCTCTTCAACCCGAGCTTTGTGAAGCTTGCCGCAAGCTCAATCTCCAAATGATTCCGCAAGGATTTCTTGCCAATCTTCAAGTCTCTCCGACTCTCGAAGATCAGGTTCACCAAGCTCACCTTCTTGATGCGATGGTGAAGAAAGTGAAGAAAGGTGTGGCCAAGGGCATTCCTAAGTATAAGTGCTTTCGCGCTGATGACAAAGATACCTTGTTCTTTGAGGACCATCTAGTGGTTCCGAAAGGTGATCTCAGGAAGGTTATCATGGACGAAGCGCACAATTCTCTCCTATCCATTCATCCAGGAAGTTCCAAGATGTATCGGGACCTCAAGCAAACCTTCTGGTGGACTCGCATGAAGCGTGAAATTGCTTAGTTCGTGAACGAGTGTGATGTTTGTCGCAGAGTGGAGGCAGAACATCAACGTCCAATAGGTCTCCTTCAGCCTTTGCCTATTCCAGAGTGGAAATTCGATCATGTGGAGATCGATTTCGTCACTCGTTTTTCCAAGTCCAAGAGGGTAAACGATGCCATCTTTGTGGTTATCGACAAGCTGACCAAAGCTACCCATTTCATTCTGATCAAAAAATCTATCTCGACAGCTCAGCTAGCAGAGTTGTATACGTCAAGGATAATTTCTTTGCACGGTATTCCTCAGCTCATTTCATCTGACCGTGGAAGCCTCTTCACTTCCAAGTTCTGGGAGTCCTTACAAACTGCTATGGGTACCAAGATCCGTTTCAGCACTGCATTCCATCCGCAGACAAGTGGTCATGTTGAGAGAGTTAATCAAATCCTTGAAGACATGCTCAGAGCCTGTGTGATTTCGTTCGACATGAAATGGGAAGACTGCCTTCCATACGTTGAATTTCATACAACAACAACTTTCAGGCTAGCTCAGGCAAGGCCCCTTTCGAGATTCTCTACGACGGGAAGTGTCGTACCCCGCTCAATTGGTCTGAAACCGGTGAGCATCAAATTCTGGGCAACGACATGATCACCGAAGCAGAAGAGATGTGTCGTGTCATTCGTGAGAACCTCAAAGAAGCTCAATCCCGTCAGAAGAGTTATTACGATAACAAGCATCGGGATGTCTCCTTTCAAATTGATGATCTAGTCTATCTCAGAGTTTCTCCCATCAAGGGCACTCGGCGGTTTGGAATTAAAGGGAAGCTAGCTCCTCGCTGTGTGGGTCCTTTTCAGAGTTGTTGGCAAGAGAGGTGAACTTGCCTATCAACTAGAGCTTCCTCCGAATTTCTTAAATGTGCATGATGTTTTCCATGTGTCTTAGCTCTGGAGGTGCTTCAAGACTCCCGAGCGTACCATTGACCTCCAAGACATTGATCTCCAGGAAGACCTATCTTATCGTGAGCATCCAGTTGCTATTCTCTAAGAAACTGAGCGTAAGACTCACAACAATTCAATCAAGTTTCTCAAGGTGAAGTGGTCTCATCATTCCAACAAACAAGCTACTTGGGAACGCGAGGACCTTCTCTGTTCCGAATTCCCAGAGTTCTTTCGTTCTTAGATCTCGGGTCGAGATCCTCTTGTAGTGTGCGAGAGTTGTAACAGCCCAAGTGCTCCCCTTGCCATTTTGGTCATGTGTCTCTTGTGAACCTTTATGTTGCCATGTGCCTTGAATGAATTATGATTTTGTTTCATGCCATTCATGCATCATGCATCATGATACCATCTAGTGCATTTCATTTCTTTGCCTTGTTTACTTGTGAATGTTGTGAAGGGATTGCATGTGTTGTGGGGAGAGTGCATGTGTGGCCTTGATTGGAATGCTCCTCTTTCTATTACCATTTCATAGTATCCCCTATTCCAAAACAACTATCCCATTCTTCCTCTTATTCCAATAATATAGCATGTGGTACTTCTAGATGCTATTTCAATGCATTACAAATGTTCCAACTCTTCTAAATAATCTAGTGAGTATGTTGTGCATCTTTCTCAATCATGTTCTCTGGTTTACTAATTTTAAAATAAATGCAACATACGCCAATTCTTAAATATGTGTATAATTAATTTGTTCTCAAAATGCCAATGTCATTTTTTAAAATAGAGTATGTTTTGCTGATTCAAAATATATATCTTTTCTCTCTATCTCCTTACCAATCATGCATGGTTTTATTTGTCTTGTTGCTGTTTTATTTAAAAGGAATCATGTGTTTTGATTTAATAGCGGCGAGAGAGTGACCGGCCCACCTGGGCTTCTTCCCTTCCGTAGCCCAGCAAGCACCTCCGTAGCCTGCCCGCTCGCGCGCTTTCCACCTGGCTCCATGCGGCCCCATCTGTCGGCGTCTCTCAGCGCGTCGTCGACTTCCCTTTCCATCTCCCTCTCTGAGAGAGTGCGAGCAGGGGCCCCGCCATGGCCAAGGTGGCGAGGGAAGTCGTCTCATCTGCGCCTATAAAGCCCCTCGGTGTTTGTGCCCCTACCTAGGGTTTCCCCCTTCTCTCCGTGCCGCCGACATCTTCCCCTTCCTTCCCTTCTCTCAGGTAAGTGCAGAGTGAGAGATAGAATTCAGAGAAGTTTAGAGTAAGAGAGAGTGAAACCGCCGAGCTACAGCCGTCATCCTCGTCTCCGGTGACCTCCTCCTCGTCGCCAGAGATGCCAAGGATCTCCGTGTTGCCTCCCGCGCCCCGTTCCCAACGTTAGGGCATGGAGGTAGCCCCCCGTCGACGACCTCTTCCTCATCTCTGGTGCGCACCCAAAGCCGCAGCGAGCCTCTTCTTCCCCTTCTCTACACCGAGTGACTTTGCCCCCCCTCTCGGTGAGCATCCGCCATTGTTCCCCGTTCTAGTCGTCGTTCGTAGCTGCGTAGGGTCGCGAGTGTGTCGCCGCCATGTTCGTCCTCGTCGTGCCCGAGCCGAGCGTCATCTCGAGCTCGAGCGCCCCTCTACCGTCGCACGTAGTTGTTGTAGCCACAGGGATGGGTTCTCCTGGGTCCTCGCATCCCCCACAGGAGGTCTTCCTCGCCGGAGAGGCTCTGTTGTTGCTGGAATCGCCGCCGCCGTTCCCAGTCGCAGGGGTCGTTTATTTCAGTTTCGTCAGTTATCCTCGACAGGTTAGAACTAGAAGCGTAGAACCTCCCTTCGGTCACATGCCGCAGCGGAGCGTAGTGGTTGATCGACTCGGGTAAGACCGTGAGGTCGCGGGTTCGATTCCCCGGCATGCCCCTTTTGTTTTTTTCATTTTTGGTGCTTGTGTGTGTGGTGGTCGCCGGATCCGCTGTGGCCGTGGGATCTGGTGTGAGTGTGCAGTGCGTGTGTGTGACAGCGTGTGTGTATGTGTGTTGGTAGGATCTGTTGTGGCAGGCAGATCCGTGTGTGTGCATCTGTGTGTGAGTGTGTGGTGGTGATTATGTGTTTATGAAAGTGGGCCATGGCCCACTTGTCATCCACATAGGGGCCCTGGTGACTATGCCAGGTGGGTCCTCTCCTTGCATGGTTTGTTTTTATTTTATTGCTTGTTGTTTTTCTGTTTATTAGTTTATTTACATTTTTGGTATATTTTCTTTCCTGTGCATAAGCATTTTTGGCATAAGCATATATGGCAAATTTTGACTTATAAGTGATGCATGCTTAGATTCGAGCTAGGTTCTGTGCAATTGTCAGGTGTGAACATATGAGTGCGATATATGGATTTGGGGTAAAAAATCCCAGGAATCCATTGGTGCAATTGGTTTTGTCATTTGAGCAAGTTTTACTAAATGTCATTTTGTCCCAATATGTCATTTTTTATTTTAGTGAGAATTAATCCTTGCATGCTTAGATATTGGTGTCAACATGAAAGTGGTAGTGTTTCATGAGTAGTATGCCATGGTATTTTCTTTTGACATGTTAGGCTTGCATATAAGTGGGAACCTTGCTCCAAAGTGGCTAATAAAATCTTGCTGATTTCAATATGCTAAATATTTCTAAGTCTTAGAATCTGTTATTATTTTTATGCCTTGTTGAGTGGATGCTACCAATTGCTCTGTAGTGTTTTAGCTCAAGCTCAGTGCTAGTGTTTTGTAGTAGATATTGTCCTCTACCATCCTGTTAATTTTCATGCCATGAGGTGGTCTCTAGCATCATTATTTTCTGCTGTCAACTTGCTATCAGCTTAACTCAGATTCCAGAAAACTGTGATTTTCACGAAGTCCCTAGAATCTGTTTCATCATGCCATCTTGTGAGCTTCATGCTCAGTGATCCATGTTTCCTTTCCAGTTTGTGTAGTTGGATGATTTGATAAGCATGTTATGTAGTTTCTTTTCATGCCTTGTTTGAGGTTGGAAAAATCCTATAGCACTAGATAATTGTTGAGGAAGTTTCTATGTTGCTATTTTGGGCAGATTGTGTGTGGTAGTGTTTTGTGACTTGTGGGAGCTATGCTCCATTGTTTTTCTTGGTATTTGGCTCCATTGTGGTTGGTTTTTCATTTCCTAACCAGTGGCTACCTTGGAATACCAAGGAATAGCCCATGGCCTTCCTTGTCTCGTATTTTGCCTTCGTACCTTGTCGTGAGAGTAGCGTGAGATTCGTCACTCCATTTCCTACGTTTTACATATGCACTTGCATCGATTTTGCATGAAGCATCCATATTTTCCATGATCATGCATGTTCAAGCAACTTAACATGAGGTCCTATCCAGAATTGTAAATAACTTAACGAATGCATGGGAAACATGACTGGCTTAGGATTGCCATGTTAAGTACTTCAAATAAATCATGCATCATATTGTGTGTGCATTGCACCTTGGTTGGTTGTTTATTGTCGTTGTTTCTCTTGGGTAGACGCGAGTGTTGAACCTGACTACGAGGATCCAGGAGAGTACCACTACGAGGACTCAGCTCTTTGTCCTTCTAAAGAACCAACATGCAAGATGACCGTACTCGGATCCCGACACTATTTCTGCTTTGCTAGATGTCTCGCTCTTATCGTTACCTTGCATTACCTACCACTTGAATGTCAAGCCTCCTACATTGCCATGATAGCCTCTAACCCCTCCACTACCTAGCAAATCTTGTTTGGCCAAGTTACTGATGCTCAACCCCTCTTATAGCATTCTTAGATGCAGGTGCAGGTTGTTTCCATGTGATAACATGGATATTTGGAGATATCACAATATTTACTGCTATTTAATTTAATGCACATATATATCTTGGTATGGTGGAAGGCTTGGCCTTTTGCTCGGTGTTTTGTTCCACTTTTACCGACATAGTTACTTGTTACCGGTATTATGTTTCCATATTTTGCGCTCCTACCATTCTCGGGGTTGTTATGGGGACCCCCTTGATTATTCGCTTGAGATTAAATCTTGTCTAGCAAGACCCAACATTGGTACTATTTGCTTAAACAACTTAATAAAAAAATGCATAGGTCTTTGCAACCCCGTGGATAATTAATCAACAACCCGGGCCAGTGCTCCTCATGAGTGTTGGTCCAACCCAGAGTAGCTTATTAATGCGGCCCGAGGCAACTTGGTGATTGGCGTGGTAACCATCGCTCATCCGTCGTGTCCTAAGAACGAGATACGTGGCTCTTCTCGGGTTCATCGACACGTCGGGCGGTCTTGCTGGACTTGTTTTACCTTTCTCGAATGGCTTGCGCGAGGAACTCTGATCTTCTTCGGGCTATCTCGAGGTGTCGGTTTTCCTTTGGAATTGCATATGATGATCACGAGATCCGTGGTCGAGGTTATTCCCACGGAGTGTGGTTAATTTGTGATGGATTAGTTGGAGCACCCCTGCAAGGTTAAACCTTTCGGAAAGCCGTGCCCGCGGTTATGTGGCAACTTGGATATTTTTTTAACACCCGGTTATAGTTAACTTGAAGTAAACTCAAATAAAATACACCAACTGTGTGAGTAACCGTGATCGTCTCTGCTCGTGAACATGAACCAAGAGAGAACACAGTGTGGTTATGTTTGACGTAAGTAGGTGTTCAGGATCACTTAGTCGTCATCTTCGAACGTCTTTCGTAGTCCACTATATTTACATTCATGTTCTCGTAAGTTAGCCACCATACAATGCTTAGTGTTGCTGCAAACTCAACACTCATCCCCCATCCAACCCAATAAGCTTACATAGTTTCGGTACCCGGGTTACAAGATTGTTGAGTCCCCGTGGCTCACAGATAACTACAACAAATACAGGTGCAGGTGCAGATGAGACCATGTCAGATTATGTGACCCAGCTCCAGTGGGAGTATGACGAAGAACGTGGCAGAATGTATGTCACATATTCATACGAGTAGAGAGGCCTTGGTCGTGATCTTTGGGGCTAGCAAGACAGTTTCATTGCTTCGCTTCCTCGTTTGTTTTCGTCCGTAGACAGACCCTGTCTTTTGAATGATGTTTGAATAAACTGTGTGGACTTGTAATTTAGCTTGTGGCGAGTGTAAGCCAACTCATACACTCCTCTTTTCATACATGTATGTGATGTTATTGTACTTGCGAAACGACTAGATGCGCCTCTATCTCTGTCGCGGACCTCGTGCCTAAATAAGGATAGGCATGCATCTTGGGCGTTACAATCCAGCCCAAACCTAGTAGTCAACCAGTGCTTCAACTGCCTAATGTCCAGTCTGTCCGGGTCTGAAAGTGTCATGACGCCTTTTTTATACTCGCTAAGATCAACCCTCAACTCATTATATCGAACATTACCAGGGCCGTAATAAACAGTCAAATTTACGGATTCAGACATTTTCACCTGTCAGACATTGCCAGCTTCTCATTATTCGCAACGAACAAATTTACACTAAAATAAACCTACACTAAATAAACCTACACTAAAATAAACCTACATTAAAATAAACCTACATACACTAAATAAACCTACACTAAAAATGACTACACTAAATAAAGTAAATAAACTTACACTACCAACACGTACACTAAAATGACTACACTACATAAGCTAACTTTACGTACAATAAAAAAACTAACCTAAACTAAAAAAATCGGTATACCTTTGATGCGTGTGTCCCCTTCTTCTTCCTCTCCATCACACCACCTCCTCACCATTCACACCTCCACCACCCCACCATGGCTCCTCCAAACGAACAAAAAACTACCCCATAGCACAAAATGAGACCGTAGGCCGATGGAGATGAGTATGATCTATTGTTTCAGCGGATTGAATAGGAAAATGGGTGGAGAATGGAGGAGTCGGAGGGGGGATCGAAGAATAAAACGAGAGAGAGAGAGAGGATGAGCGAAGGAGAGGAGGAAGATGGTCCCGGTCGGTCGGGCCTTATCCAGGGGCTCTTCGGCCTCCTGGAGGCCGACGGGCCCTCTTCGGTCGTCCGTGAGCTGACGGCAGGCTCTTCGGCCACCCTTGGATCGACGGGCCCTCTTCGACCGCCCGCAAGCCGACCGGTCCCTCGTCGGCCCACCAGAGGCCGACGGGGTACTAGTTTTGATTTTTTTCAATTTCGACATATGCTTTTCGAATTTGATACAAAATAGGTAGTACTTTTGAAAAAAATCTAGATACTCGACGGGTGACCTCATCTTGACTTCCTCGACGAAGGAACCCTCCGAGCTGTAGGCACGACCACATGACCTTCCTGGTCTCGGTGTTTATGGCCTAGGCGAGCGTGGAATTGATGCTTGCCTTGTCCACCGTGGCGTTCACCGCCGTCAGCAGCAGCATGGTCTTGTGCGACACGATCACCGTCCCGCTCATCGGCGACGAAGTACAGTCCCAACGCGATGCCCCGGACACGCGCGAGAACAACCCTCTTTTATCCAAGGGAAAGCGCAGCACGACGACTTCGTCGGGGCAGCGCGCGATGGATCGCCGGAGGTGGGAACCTGCTGCTCTCCGGGTTGGGGAGGGTGGTGGTGCGCTGGCGCTGCCCGTTGATCTCCACCTCCACGAACGCGTTGCAGGACGCCGCGCCGTCCTTGACGGCCAGCTCCACCGCGTCCGCGACTTTCACGGCTAGCTCCATTGTGCCGACGATCGAACTCGGCCCAACGCGGAGCTCCGTGTGATGGACTGCCTCTACACGGAGGACCACACCGCACCGCTCATTAACCTCCTCGAGGCCTCCGACGTGTCCCATGACTCTCCTGTCTCCCTCATCGTGCTCCACCTCACCAAGCTCCTCGACCGCGTCGCCTCCATGCTCATGCCCCATAAGAAATTTTTCCTCGTTCACCGCGTCATCACCGTCGAACCGCATCGTGAACGCGTTCTGCCACTTCGAGCAACAAGCGTCGTGGGAAGCGGTGATGGTTTGTTGACCACGAAAAGAGAGCGAGGGTGGGGTGTGCGTTTTTTAGTTCGGTCGAATTTGCAAAAAAAACTCAAATGACCGCAAATTAATGATGTTGTTGTTAGCAATAAATTACTCTAGCAAGTTAGGATTTGTCCAACCGCCTTAGACTACTCACAATGGGGAGTAACATAGAGTAGTAACATGCATATGTTACTAGTCTAAGTTACTATCTTCATAATGGATAGTAACATATGGATAGTAACATTGAGCCTTTCATTTATTAGGTTATAGACTCATCATGCCTTGGTATGCGTCATGTTACACTAACATGCTAAGTTATCAATTTCTCTTTCTTCTCATTAAATAATTGCCACATCATATTTTTTGCTTAGGTGACATCTATGTTACTACCTATATTACTCCTGTAACAAGAAACGAAAGAAAAACCCTGGCCGTTGGATTGAGCTCCTTGATGCGATGTGGACCGTTGGATCCAGAGATGAAGCGACCTGGGCCACCGGATCGAATCGGTAGACTTTGGCTATGTGAACAAGGCTGTTTTCACCGCGTTGTCTCTTACTCAGTTTGTTCGACTGGGGCTCGCTGGCGCATGGGGCCCATCGCGGGTGGGCCGCGTTTGACAGCGACCGTGGCTGACGGAGCGGCATGTGCGTCCCGTCACGCGCACCGGCCGGGTAAATATGCTGCGCCACCGCAGGTAATATCGTGCCCCCGCCGAGGGTATTTTGGGTATTTCACTTGGTGGGTATGTGAGTGTTGCTTGGTGGATGGCTGCTTCCTCTCCCTCCAGACCTTACTTCCCCGATTGGGTGAAACCATAGCCGCCACTCCCCGTCAGGACTCTCTTCTCCACTCCCCATCGCGCCGTCTCCTCCAATCCCTACAGCCGACGACGAGCTCTCCCCATGCCATCGCCGGGAGGAGTGCGCAGGCCGCCGCTCGCGTCGCTTCTCCGCAACTGCTACCGCCCCCTCCCCTTCCAAACACATCGAGATGACGGTGCCGGCGCTGGCGCTCGCGGTGGTCGGGTGCTGCGCTGCCTGACGCCGCCGCTGCTCTCCCCGTCAAGGTTGCCCGCATGCCTCGCCTCTTTGCCGTCCTCACTTCATCCTCTTCTATCCTTTTGGATCTGCCGCCGTCGCCTTCTCCCTCCTCGGTACCCAGCAGGAGAAGCATGAGGCGTCGACGCTGCTGTTGCTCAGCGAGAGAAGCAGCGGCCGAAAATCGATGAGTCGACCCCCTCCTTCACGGCAGCGCCTTCGTCCCCGACGACACCCAGCAGCAGCCCACTCCCGGTACTATTCTCCGCCTTCTCTCTCATTCTCTCTCACGCCTGTTCTTGGATCGAGGAGATGATGTTGCTCGTTCCTGACTTGGTTTAAAATCCACACAAGTTTGCATTGAAGTTCTTCAGCACGTGGCCTACAGGGAGACATCGGATCCTACCATTTCTTACGACGGACTGATTAACTACGTGCTTTACAGTTTACACTGGGAAACCATTGTTCTTGCTAGGAATTTTTCTGAATGTTTCAGGTTCATTGTTTTCTGCTCTGATTCTTTACACGCGCAAAACGAGGCAGCGTTCCAAAATGTGAAGCTACCGCACGCAGAAGGATGAGCAGGAGCAGATCGGGGATGAAGCCAATATTTACGATGGTGATTCTTCCATTAAAATGGTACATCACATGTTCACCGAGCAACTTATCCCTGAACCAGAATTCAGCCACTAAACACATTCAATCTACTTCTCACTCTGACATGTGAACTGATAGATGCAGGATAACAAAGTGTGAGCAAAGTATCAAAATCAGGTTTCGAGCGTAGGTAACCAAATTTATGTCTACTTCTATAATTAGTTGCTTATGCTTCATGGTCTTTGTCTGAAGCACAACATGATGCCTTGCTGGTTCCTGAGCAAGACCTTTTTGGACCGATCTCTTTACAGCGTTAAAGAAAGTAAGATTGATGATCTGTTTTCTCTATTTTTGTTGGGTTGGAGCAGAGTGGTCACGACCGACCCTTCCTTTTGCTAGCCCCTCGTGGCAATGAAGGGTGGCTGAGCCATCAGGAGCGGCGGTGGCGGCCTGCTGTGGATGCTGTGCTGCTCTCCCTTCTTCCTCGTCGGCTTCTTCGCCTCCCTCCTCTTCACCCAGGTAATGCGGCAGGCCCTCGTCATTCCTGGCTCATGGATTCATTTAGCCTCCTCCTCCAATCGATACCCTGAGATCCATCGTTGATGTGTTGTTGTCGGTGAGAGAGGGGAGGGAGAGGTGGAGGCAGAGGGAGGGAGATGGACGGGGGAAGGAGAAAGTACATCCCGTCAGCACGTGTGGGTTCCATTTGCTGAAGATATTGTGCCTGATATTGATATGGAGAGTAGAGAGAAGTGGATTACACCACCAAAGGGTCTTCTTGAGGTCAACACACGTCCTCAGAAATCAAAGAAAGAAGAAAGAAAGAAAGCCGTGCGATTGCTAGGTCTGCGCCATCCTTTTTTTCATGTGATGATCTCTTTTATAGTACATAACTTGCACTTAAAAACATGTATGATCCGAAGAGATATAATGTTGATACCAACATCAGTAGCTTTCCTGACTATTGTAGATGATAAATGCATCTCATGTAACAGTTCTTTTAATGAGCATATGTGACTGAAATGTCTTACTTTGGGTTCTAACCAAGATTGATGCAATGATCTGGGCTATTTTGTTGTTGTTTTTTTCTTTCAAATAAACCGTTTCTATTTTAAATCGTTACAGGATTGGAAGGAAAAGAAGAAACTACGGTGTCGCATAACTGCAGCAAAGAAGGTACTGCATGAAATGGATCAGAGTCATATTCTGGAAGGTTTGCTATCAGGGGACAAGCTTGAGAAGGCTTCATTTGGTGAACAAATTGCGAGCATTGACGTTCAATTGTTCAAACATGCAATGCATAGTGTGAGCAAGCAAGTTGACAGGTACGAACTATGGTTCCCGTTATTCCCGTTTGCCAAAGTATTTTCCAAAGAAGTTGATTTGCTCATCGTCATGTTCACCAAATATTTTTGATATATTCATGAAAAAAGTTCCAGAATGCTTCTCATATGTAACAATATCAGTCTTTGTGTTATTTTGGTCCAACAATATGCATTTGTGATCTGTTCTGGGTTTTTAATCTAGCCCGCAGCTTACTCTTCGAAACTTCTAGACGACGAAGACTGCTGTCCTGCTCCTCTCCGGGCAATCCTCCTGATTAAATGAAATATGCTATTTGGTTATATACTCTGACCTTTTTAGGTATGTTTTCTGCCTATTCTTACATTGCTACTTTAGCGCACAACCTTGTACTTGGTCTCTTTCGAATTGATGGGAAAGAAAATATATTACACAGCGATGGGTGCAAGAGCTGGCGAATGCCATTTTAGGGTACATTAATCATTGAGAGTCGGTATAAAACTGAAAAAAATGAATTCCTAAAGGTGAATGCACTATCTGTTTAGTGGAGTAAACATGTTCATATTGCGCAAGCATAATAGTGTGGGATGAGTCTGCTTAAGTGTTCCTGAGGTGTACTTGCGGATAGTTAATTGTTGCCTAGGTTCTATCGTTCATAGCTGCGGATAGTTAATTATTTGATTAGATCTAGGTTCTTTTTTTACAGCAATTGTAGGGTATTTTAACTTTCCGTTCTAGGTTATTTAATTAGATCAAGGTTTGTTTATTATTAGCGGGATATTTTTAACTCGAAAAGGATATAAATAGCAGGTAATTTTAACCAACAGTTCTAGGATGTGCAAATAAACATGTAAATAAACAATAGCTCTCATTATTGTAGATTCATTTATATGTTCTCTAACTTTAGTAAATGCTACTTGTGATTGATTCCCGTCTGGAATTTCCCCACATATATGCTTTTCTTTGATGTATTATGGTTAACCAACAATTCTCATTCCTTTATTTATGCTTTTCCATGTACAATCTGTAATTTAAAATTTATCTTTTAGGCATGGGCTGTGGCTTACCAAGTCTAATGTTTCTGTTGGGTTTTCCATTTTTTGTGTGGAGCTGGTCAGTTCATATGAAGTAAAAGAAAGGTTATTACAGTAAATGCTTACTTTTTTCTCCCCCCGGTCAGGTCAATGCTTACAAAAAGAGGCAAGCTGAAAAGGAAGGTTGGAAGAAGGAGAGCAACCATGCGTTGTTCTGGCTGCCTCTTCCTCCTGTCTATAAGGTAAGCTATACGCACACACCACACTCACGTAATTGTTTCAACAGATTCGAGAACTTTTTCTCACAGTGCTACTATTTGCATGTTGAAGTTATCTCTGTTTAAAACTATATCCCCAAGAGGAAGGTAACCTAGATGGATTTATTTAATTATTGTCTGAATTTTGTATGTACAAGTAGATCTTTGAGCTGATGGTGTTGATGGTTTCTATGAAAGCAACTAATAGGAAATGTTATATTTTCACTAACATAACTGAGCTTCAGAGAAAGCCATTTTAGGCCATTTGATTTCCTTTTTCATGATTTCACTAATATAACATAGTGCCCATCTGCAGGATCAGGTTGAATAACTTGTCGTGACTAACAAATAATATCTTCACACCGACTGCTCCCCTTCTTCATTATGTCTGCTCCTGATTACCATGATGGGAGCCCTCCTTCCGTGAGGGTCAGGCAAGATATTCGGTAGGTAGTTGCTCTTTAAAAAAAACTTATTCCCTGTTTCATGTTGTTTATGCATCTCTTTCGTATTTCTCTGTTTCGGATAATGGTCATGAATTCACATGTTTGCCCTCTCGAGTGTGTGATTTGTGAAGGGGAGGTGCAGTCTATGTGAAGGTAACATCTGATGCCTAGGATGCATTATTTCTGATGCCCAGGAAAAACTCTTTGTACATATTGTAGTGTTTTCCTCTTCTTGCCATAGACTAATAGTGGTGTGATTTCTATGTATGTTTCACTAGCCTTCTATCATCGATTTTTTTTTGGAAGCTGAAATATCAGTTTTGGGTTTAATATGAGGCACTTTGCTTAGATTGAATGAGTTTTGCATGGTTTTATATCAGTTTTGGAAGATAAATCATCACGCCTTTGTTTGTTTGCATATCCTGCTGGTTTGTGCTTATATAATCCTTTTAGCTGTGTAAGTTTTGCACAATCATAAGCCCTTTAGAGTGCTAAAATCTTGAGACCTTTGCTTTTGTAGTTTCACTGAACTAAACTTCTCAAAAATACACCAACAGAGCTTAGTCTTAGATATTTTGTTTGTAATTTAAATTTGCTCGGGTGATTACTCCACCATGACAATGCTATTTATAGTGGCAAAATGGTTGTATATATATGACCGATTGATACAAAAGTTGGACAGTAATGTCGAACATTTTATCTTGACATTTTCCTTTCATGTATATACTAAAGCTTTTATTACTTGGTTTTCTGTGCAGCTATGATTATTCAGGATATAGGGCCTCTACAGGAAAAGTAAGAATCTAAATTCCTAAGTAATCATAACAACCCAAGTGTGATCATAACAAAGCAATCATGAATATTTTTTATTTCCTTGTGCTGCAAATACTCTTATGTGACAACCATACGCTTACTAACACATAGTGTGTTTTTGGAAACTTGTAGTTACTTTTATGTCTTGACAACAAATTACGGTGATTCCAGGAACTGATAGATTACCAGTCCACATGTTTGTTTGGATTACTAAACCGGGGAATCGGATTTTCATTCGATATAGTATGATATAGTATGTTTGTAAGTTACTTTCTAATTTTAAGTAAGATCCTCAATTCTCTAAGTTTGTTAGTCTGGAAAGATTGCGGTAACTACCATTGGATGTACAATATTTATAGGCGTAGGGTCACGACGCTCGGATGGGCAAGGTGCACCAAGATGCGCTTCCGAATTAGGGCCACAATAATGAAGGCCATATTTTGTCAAGGCGGTGACACGAGAACGTACAATCGGTCAGAATTTGTCAAGGTGGCAGGGATAGCCACTTATTAGCATTTTGTTATTTTTTTATGATGTCCCTGCTCTATCCACTTCTTCTCTTGTGTACAAATTTAATGTCAAAGTAGTTATCTTTTGTGGTGTCATGAACGCACTAAACTCGATGCTGCCTTATAATCTCATGGTAGTGTTGCACCCTATAATATCTTCTTCTATCATATGTGAATGTTTTTTTTTTTGAACTTATATGTGAATGTTTCTTATTTCTTTATTTTGTTATATGGTGTTTGAATAGGTACATTAAACCTGGATTACAACTAACTTGAACATTACCTACATGATCACAACGTTGGGACCGGCACCCTCGATCTAGTTTTTAGTAGTCTTAGGCGAATGGACGCCTCACGCGCACCGCGTACGTCGTAAGCAACCCTTGTAAACCGCCTTTGCTGGGGCTGTTCCAGGGGTATATAAGCCTCTCAATCATCAATGAAATCATCGATTCATTCAGTCAATTCTTTGTTCCTCGAACACGTTATCGGCACTTTTCTCAACCGAGAGCATCAAGGCCACAAAATTCTCTCCAGAGAAGAGGAAAACGAAGGTAAGAACTAAGAACCAAAGGACTGCCTTCGACGCCGACGTCGAGCGATCTCACCTACCGCTGCGGCTTCGCCCGTGTTGTCGCTCCCCATCGACGTCCCTCTTGTGCGGCTCCCCGCGGCGTGCGTCGGAGACGGCGTCCTCGGCGCAACCGTCGACTTCGGCCTCATCGTGAAGCACGGCGGCGGTCAAGCCCGCGGCTCCCATCGGTATCTGATGTCCAGAGCACCGCCCGCGACAGCGCACGCTCGACAAGCACCAGGCGCGACCATTCCAGGAACGGTGGTGCCGGGCACGCACAGCAGCGTCCTCCGACGCGCGGCGCAAACTCCAACTCGGCCTGACGACGCGATCGTCTCGACACGGACGGCGGCGACCAACAGCTAGCAGCCCAGCACCCCTGTGCGGCGCGACCTTGATCCTCCCGACCGGGCCGCCGGAGCGTAAGCAGCCTGAGGCGGAGGCCCTACCCCGGCAACGCCGGTCTTCTGCCCGATGCACGCGTACGGGGTGTGCCCTCCTCCTCTGGCCAGGAGTGCTCAGACTCGCGGACGGCGCCTCCACGGCGTCGAACCCGGCACTCACCTTCCCAGCGTCTTCTCCGACGAAGAATAGCACTGCGGGAGCTCCTCCAATCGATGGTGATGCGGCGAGCGGCCATGGGAGTTTTCCTGTGCGGTTTGGGATTGGGGATTTGCGGCCAGTTCTTTCGTAGCTTTTGGAAGCTTACAGCTCAAAAGAACTTGTTTTGCATAAGCTAGCTCAGTTTATTTTCACAGGAGGTTATAGTGCAATGGAAAAAAGCTGGGATGAGAAGCTTCCCGCAGCTTTAGACTTAACCCCGAAGGGGTATAACGAATGGACCTTATTTTTTAAACAAATTACTGTGAAACTGTCACTGACCAGCCACCCCGCTTGACCCGCTCGCTCGCTCGACCCCACCCCGCACGCTCGACGCCCACCACCCTCGCTCTCGCTCCCCCGCTCGCTAGGGTTTCTACACGCCGCCGCCGCCTGCCTCCTCCGTCGCCCCGCCTCCTGCCGCCGCCGCCTCGCCTCCCGCCGTCGCCGCCTGCCCCTGCCTCCCGCCACCGCCACTCGCCGCCGCCGCCGCCTGCCCCCGCCGCCTGACCCCTGGCACAACCCCTTCCCCTTGTCCTGCAGTGCCTGATGGCCGGTCCGACAGGGCTCCAATCCGGCGAACGGCGGCCCATTCTCCCCCCTGTGCTCCTCTCCAGTTCCCCACTCTCGTCGTCATTCCTCCATCAGCCGCCCTTGTTGTTCCACTTCACTCCGGCGGCCTACCACGCCAACCCAAGCAACAATAGCTTTCACGGCAGAGCACCCCATATATTCAAGGGTATTACAGACTTTTCATAGACCATACCGCATATAAGCTGAAAAAACAGGCATTGAAACAAACTGGCTAGCTTATCATTTGGATCTTATTTTCACAGAAACTTATTTACAACTTATTTTCGCCGCAGCTTATTTTCATACCATGACTCAAAAAAACTGGCCCTTAGACAATGGGTCGTTCTATCTCCTTATCCGTTCGGCCGCTCTAAGCTCTAAGTAGTACTACTGCTGCCCGCCCGCTCCTGTGGTAAAGCGGCTGGGATCGTGGAGTACTAATTAGGCCCATGTGCACACATCCCTGCCACAAGCACACTATTTATTCCTTTTTCTAGCGTGTTAGCTTGTGGAAGCGGTTTGGGCCATGAGCAGCTCATGCTATATTTGCTTGATGTTACTCCTTTCATTTCATAACATAGTGGGTCTTTGATTTTCAAGTTTTAAGTTTGATCATTAATATAACCAACAAGATCGATTGTGACGGGAATAAAAATTATACCATCGAAAACTTCATTCGAATACGAATTCAATGATATAATTTTTACATCCGTCGCAGTTGGTCTCGTTGGTTAAATTTATACTCAAACTTAGATTTTGGGAAACGTGAACGCACTACATTGTGGAATGGAGGGAATATTACAATTCAGCTTTTTAGCAGTAGCAAATTATTCATCTAACAATAGTTCCAGCAGCATTAACTCTGTTTCGGACCTATTGAAATATCATTAGGGCAAAATAATATATTGCTCACTTGTTGGACCATATTTTCTACATTCAATATGTTTGCCTTATGCAATCCTATAACATGCAACTATGTTTATAACAACTATATTTGCAATTGGAATTAATTTTCTTTTGCAAATTTATATTAATTTAGTTGAGTTATAACAAACCCACTGTATTAAGTGATTATCCCGAATTTTATTTGTGCATGCCAAGGTAATGGCCTCTAATGCATAAATTACAGATTATTCATTACAACAATGTGTACTTACTTGTCACTTCGACAATATGATTACCTCCAAAGTACTCTACAAATAAAATTATGTCAAATTACTCCACATATGTGGAGATTATCTATAATATGTTAACTTAGAATTTGAGATCTACACACGGGGGGTGAAAGCATCAGCTTAATGTTCAAATTGTTCCTCTAGAACATATTTGTTATTTACCAATATAAATTTTACTATCAAAGTAAAATAAATTCGTGGATTACCATTTCATGCTTCCATTATATTGGCAAAGGTAACGTAAAAGTAGTGGAGCCTATATCATGGATATGACCATTGCACATTCTATCTATCAAGATAAAAGTACATCATATATTGCAATGGTTGAGTTTCTCACAAACTACTATATGTTCTACATCATATGATGATAATTATCTTCACCATGACTAACCAATGTCAACATTGCATATCTATGTTTTGGCGATGAATATAACATCACTCACCCCCTCTGGGAAGCAGTCCAAAGCATGATAGAAATACTATTTAATGTCTCAACATTGAATGTCTAGACTATGGTCATTAAGGAATTATCTTGACCATAAATGCTCAGTCGAAGCATTTTTCATTTTAATTTGCTATCAAAGTAAATGAATTGCATGACCATCTCATGCACGACATGGCTGGCGTTTCCACACATAAATTCATGAACTTACATTTGATGCGGGAAAATTGATAAACATTCATTTCCCTCAACCTCCATCAAGGAGATATATGTTGCATAAATACAATGTGAATATTCACTTTATTTTGTTGGGCCTCTAGTCCATTGCAGCTTATAGTTATGTTTGTCTATATAATCAACTCCAAGTTGATACTTTATGATCGGATAGCTGAGAAATAGATCTGATCCAAATCTATATATCACTTTACATCCTCTCTTGATGATAATGCAATAGCATTATCATCTCCATTTCAGGATAAGAATTTCTTCTTATGAAGATTCAACATATACACCCTACGAGTGATACACCCTTACTTGAAATTCATATTAGTACTCATATACTAAGAATCTCAATGGTCTCCAAAAGAACCACGATAAATTAATGTAAAGTGGAGGTAAAATGACAAGAAGAATCATAGGAGACCTACCAAAAGTGATAGTATAACTATCAAGTTTCATCATACATAGCATTTGGTTGGTTATTCCTCAAATTCATTAATCAATGCGAGTTCAATGGGATAATTTCGAAGCTCACTTCGATAAGTACCAGAAAATAATATGGGTATGGACAATACTTATAATATTCATCAGAATAAGTGTTGGAAATATGCCCTAGAGGCAATAATAAAATGGTTATTATTATATTTCCTTGTTCATGATAATTGTCTATTGTTCATGCTATAATTGTATTAACCGGAAACCGTAATACATGTGTGAATACATAGACCACACCATGTCCCTAGCGAGCCTCTAGTTGACTAGCTCGTTGATCAATAGATGGTCATGGTTTCGTGACCATGGACATTGGATGTCGTTGATAACGCGATCACATCATTAGGGGATGATGTGATGGACAATACCCAATCCTAAGCATAGCACAAGATCGTGTAATTCGTCTGCTAGAGCTTTTCTAATGTCAAGTATCATTTTCTTAAACCATGAGATTGTGCAACTCCCGGATACCGTAGGAATGCTTTGGGTGTATCAAACGTCACAACGTAACTGGGTGACTATAAAGGTGCACTATAGGTGTCTCTGAAAGTGTCTTTTGGGTTGGCACGAATCGAGACTGGGATTTGTCACTCCGTGTGACGGAGAGGTATCTCTGGGCCCACTCAGTAATACATCATCATAATGAGCTCAATGTGACTAAGGATTTAGTCACGGGATCATGTGATATGGAATGAGTAAAGAGACTTGCTAGTAACGAGATTGAACAAGGTATAGGGATACCGACGATCGAATCTCGGGCAAGTAACATACCGATGGACAAAGGGAATTGTATACGGGATTAATTGAATCCCCGACATCGTGGTTCATCCGATGAGATCATCGTGGAATATATGGGAGCCAATATGGGTATCTCCAATGGTGTCTATTGGGTTGGCATGGATCAAGACTGGGATTTGTTACTCCGTGTGACGGAGAGGTATCTCGGGGCCCACTCGGTAATACAACATCACAACAAGCCTTACAAGCAAAGTGACTAATGTGTTAGCCACATGATCTTGTATTACAGAACGAGTAAAGAGACTTGGCGGTAACGAGATTGAACTAGGTATAGAGATACGGATGATCGAATCTCGCGCAAGTAACATACCGAAGAACAAAGGGAACAACATACACGATTGACTGAATCCTTGACATAGAGGTTCAACCGATAAAGATCTTTGTAGAATATGTAGGAACCAATATGGGCATCCAGGTACCGCTATTGGTTATTGTCCAGAGAGGTGTCTCGGTCATGTCTGCATAGTTCCCGAACCCGTAGGGTCTACACACTTAAGGTTCGGTGACGCTAGAGTTGTAATGGGAATTGTATGTGATTGCCGAAAGTTGTTCGAAGTCCTGGATGAGATCCCAGACGTCATGAGGAGTTCCGGAATAGTCCGGAGGTGAAGATTTATACATGGGAAGTCCAGTTTCAGTCACCGGAAAGTTTTCGGGGTTTATCGGTATTGTACCGGGACCATTGAAAGGGTTCCGGGGGTCCACCGGGAGGGGCCACTTGCCCCGGAGGACCACGTGGGATGAATATGGGTGGGAACTAGCCTCCTAGTGGGATGGTGCACCCCCCTCCCTCAAGGGCCCAAGGCGCTTAGGGTTGGGGACCCTAAGGGGTGGGGGCGCCTCCCACCAACTTGGGAGGGCAAGCTCCCCCCTTGGCCGCCGCCCCACCTCTAGATGGATCTAGGGGGCTGGCCCCCTCTCCCCTTCAGCCTATAAATAGAGGGGAGGTGGGAGGGCAGCCGCACCCCTTGCCCCTCGCCCAGCCCTCCCCCTCCTACACCTCCTCCTCCTCCGTAGTGCTTAGCTAAGCTCTTCCGAAGAACCTCGAGCTCCACTGCCACCACGCCGTCGTGTTGCCAGAGCTCTCCCTCAACTTCTCGTCTCCCCTTGCTGGATCAACAAGGAGGAGACGTCCCTAGGCTGTACGTGTGTTAAACGCGGAGGCACCGTCCGCTTGGCGCTTGGATCGGATCTTCCGCGATTTGAATCGCCACGAGTACGACTCCATCAACCGCGTTCTCTGCAACGCTTCCGCTTAGCGATCTTCAAGGGTAGGAAGATGCACTCCCTCTCTCTCGTTACTAGCATCTCCTAGATTGATCTTGGTGACATGTAGGAATTGTTTTGAATTATTACTAGTTTACTACATTCCCCAACAGTGGCATCATGAGCTAGGTCTATGCGTAGATTCTATGCACGAGTAGAACACAAGTAGTTGTGGGTGATGATTTGGTCAATTTGCTTGTCGTCACTAGTCCTACCTTGATTAGGCGGAATTGTGGGATGAAGCGGCCCGGACCGACTTTACACGTATGCTTACGTGAGACTAGTTCCACCGCCTGACATGCACTTGTTGCATAAGGTGGCTAGTGTTGGAAATATGCCCTAGAGGCAATAATAAATTGGTTATTATTATATTTCCTTGTTCGTGATAATCATTTATTATCCATGCTATAATTGTATTGATTGGAAACTAAATACATGTGTGGGTATATAGACAACACTGTGTCCCTAGTATGCCTCTAGTAGACTAGCTCGTTGATCAAAGATGGTCATGGTTTCCTAGCCATGGACATGAGATGTCATTTGATAACGGGGTCACATCATTAGGAGAGTGATGTGATGGACAAGACCCAAACTATAAACGTAGCATATGATCGTCTCAGTTTATTGCTACAGTTTTCTGCATGTCAAGTATATGTTCCTATGACCATGAGATCATGCAACTCACTGACACCGAAGGAGTACCTTGTGCATATCAAACGTCTCAACATAACTGGGTGACTATAAAGGTGCTATGCAGGTATCTCCGAGGGTCTCTATTGGGTTGGCATGGATCAAGACTGGGATTTGTTACTCCCTGTGACAGAGAGGTATCTCGGGGCCCACTCGGTAATACAACATCACAACAAGCCTTGCAAGCAAAGTGACTAATGTGTTAGCCACAGGATCTTGTATTACGGAACGAGTAAAGAGACTTGCCGGTAACGAGATTGAACTAGGTATAGAGATACCGACTATCGAATCTTAGGCAAGTAACATACCGAAGAACAAAGGGAACAACATACGGGATTAATTGAATCCTTGACATAGAGGTTCAACCGATAAAGATCTTCGTAGAATATGTAGGAACCAATATGGGAATCTAGGTCCCGCTATTGGTTATTGACCGTAGAGGTGTATCAATCATGTCTGCATAGTTCTCGAACCCGCAGGGTCTACACACTTAACGTTTGGTGCCGATATAAGTATGGTTTAGTTGTTATGTTGGTGACCGAAAGTTGTTCGGAGTCCAAGATGAGATCCTGGACAGGACGAGGAGCTCCGAAATAGTCCGGAGGTAAAGATTGATATATGTGATAATAGTGTTTGTTCTCCAGAAGGGTTCCGGAATTCATCGGAAGAGTTTCGGATGTTTCCCGAAATGTTCGGGGTACAAGAACACTTTATTTGGGCTAAGGGGTAAAGCCCATGAGGCTTTAGGAAGGTGCAAAAGGTGTTTTGCGGAGGCCAGGGACAGACGCCGTGGACCCTGGCGTCTGGTCCTAAAGTCCAAGGAGGACTCTTGCCTTGCGGGCAAACCGACCTTAAGGAGGATTTTCTCCAAGTTTCGACCCCAGGGCTCAGCATATAAATAAAGGGGCGGGGCTAGCACCTGGAACACATAAAGAATGCCCAAGCCGTGTGCCGGCAACCCCGTCCCTCTAGTTTATCCTCTGTCATAGTTTCCGTTGTGCTTGGCGAAGCCCTGCGGAGATTGTTCTTCACCAACACCGTCACCATGTCGTCGTGCTGCCGTAACTAATCTACTACACCATCGCTCGCTGGATCGGGGAGCTGAAGGCGTCATCAAGCCGTACGTGTGTTGAACGCGGAGGTGCCATCCATTCGGCGCTAGATCAGAAGGACCGTGATCAAGATCGTGAGATGGGTCGTGATGGGATCGTGGGACAAATCATGATTGGATCGCGAGAAGGATCATGATGGGATCGTGGGACGCTCGGCGATTTGGATCGCGAAGACGTTCGACTACATCAACCACGTTTCTTAACGCTTCCGCTTAGCGATCTACAAGGGTATGTAGATCCACTTTCCCTCTCATAGATGCTCATCACCATGGATAGATCTTGCGTGTGCGTAGGAAGTTTTTTGTTTTCCATGCAACGTTTCCCAACAATGGCATCATGAGCTAGGTCTATGTGTAGCTGAGATCTCGAGTAGAACACAAAGGAGTTTGTGGGCATTGATGCTTAGATTGCTTACTCCCTTGGTCGTGTTTTGGTTCAGCGATATTGTGGGATGAAGCGGTTCGGACCAACCTTACTCGTACGCTAACGAGAGACCGGTTCCATCAACTGACGTGTAACTTTGTTGAACAAAGATGGATGGTGGGTGTCTATTTCTCCTACTTTAGTTGGATCGGATTCGACAAAGGCGGTCCTTGAGAAGGTTGAAAAGCAACTTATGTATCACCGTTGTGGTTTTTGCGTAGGTGAGAATTGTTCTTGCTAGATACCTGTAGCAGCCACGTAAAACTTGCAACAACAATTAGAGGATGTCTAATTTTTTTTGCAGGGTATGTTGTGATGTGATATGGCCAATTACATGATGAGATATATGTGATGTATGAGATGATCATGTATTGTATAGAATATCATGACTTGCATCGATGAGTACGGCAACAGGCGGGAGCCATAGGGTTGTCTTTAATTATTGTATGACCTGCGTGTCACTCATTAAGCGCTATGTAATGCTTTACTTTATCGCTAAGCGGTAGCAATAGTATTAGAAGCATGGTGGGCGCGACAAACCCGATGGCTACACATTGATGGAGATCAAGATGATGGAGATCATGGTGTCATGCCGGTGACGACGGAGATCATGTCGGTGCTTTCAAGATGGAGATCACAAGCACAAGTTCATGGACATATCATGTCACTTATGATTTGCATGTGATGTTAATCCTTTTATGCACCTTGTTTTGCTTAGGACGATGGTAGCATTATAAGGTGATCCCTCACTTAAATTTTAACATAAATTGTGTTCTTCCCGAGTGTGCACCGTTGCGAAAGTTCGTCGTGTCGAGACACCATGTGATGATCGGGTGTGATAGACTCTACGTTCACATACAACGGGTACAACCCAGTGTTGCACGTGCGGAACACTCGGGTTAAACTTGACGAGCCTAGCATGTACAGACATGGCCTCGGAACACAAGAGACCGAAAGGTCGAACATGAGTCATATAGCAGATATGATCAACATGATGATGTTCACCATTGAAACCACCTCAACTCATGTGATGATCGGACTTGAGTTGGTGAATTTGGATCATGTATCACTCGAATGACTGGAGGGATGTCAATTTGAGTGGGAGTTCTTAAGTAATGTGATTAATTGAACACATTACCATGAACATAGTCAGTAGTGTCTTTGCAAATTATGTTGTAGATTACTAGCTCACGTTGTAGCTCCCTTGAATTTTTATATGTTCCTAGATAATTAGAGTTGAAAGATGATGGTAGCAATAATGCGGACTGGGTCCATGATCTGAGGATTGTCCTCATTGCTTCATAGAAGGCTTATGTCCTTAATGCACCGCTCGGTGCGCCACCCCCTCTAGCGTAGTCCGTAGATGTTGTGAACATATGACAAGCACGTTTCGATGACTACTTAATAGTTCAGTGTGTCATGCACTACAGCTTAGAATTGAGGCTCCAATACGTTTTGAACGTCAATATGAGATGTTCTAAGAGCTAAAATTGGGATTCAGGCTCGTGCCCATGTTGTGAGATATGAGATCTTCAACAAGATTCTTTGCCTGCAAGATGAAGGATAATAGCTAAATCGTTGAGCATGTGCTCAGATTGTTTGGGTGCTACAATCGCTTGAATCGAGTGGGAATTGATCTTCCAGATAAGATAGTGATTGATATGTTTCTCCAAGTCACTGTACCAAGCTACTAGAGCTTCGTGATGAACTATGAACATACCAGGGATGGAAATGATGATCCCTGAGCTATTCACGATGTTTGACACCGCGAAGGTAGAAATCAAGGAGTATCAAGTGTTGATGGTTAGTGAAACCACTAGTTTCGAGAACGGCAAGGGCAAGGAGGGAAACTTCATGGATGGCAAGTCGGTTGCTGCTCCACTAAAGAAACCCAAAGTTGAACCCAAACCCGAGACTAAGTGCTTCTATTATGAGGAGAGCGGTCGCTAAAGCAGAACAACCCTAGATACTTGGTAGTTAAGAAGGATGTCAACGTCGACAGAAGTATATTTGATATACGTGTTATTGATGTGTACCTTGCTAGTACTCCTAGTAGCACCTGGGTATTGGATACCGGTTCGATTGCTAAATGTTAGTAACTCGAAATAAAAGCTACAGAATAAACGGAGACTAGCTAAGGGTGAGGTGACGATGTGTGTTGGAAATGTCTCCAAGGTTGATGTGATAAACATCGCACGCTCTCTCTACCTTCGGGATTAGTGACGAACCTAAATAAATGTTATTTGGTGTTTGTGTTAAGCATGAACATGATTATATCATTTTTATTGCAATACGGTTATTCATTTAAGTTAGAGAATAATGGTTATTTTGTTTACATGAATAATACCTTCAATGGTCATGCACCCAATGAGAATGGTTTGTTGAATCTTGATTGTAGTAATGCACATGTTCATAACATTGATGCCAAAAGATACAAAGTTAATAATGATAGTACCACTTACTTGTGGCACTATCGCTAAATGTCATATTGGTATAAATCGCATGAAGGAACTCCATGCTGATGGATCTTTGGACTCATTCGATTTCGAATCGGTTGAGACATGCAGACCATGCCTCTTGGGCAAGATGACTAAAACCCCGTTTTCCGGCTTGATGGAATGGGCAAGTGACTTATTGGAAATGATACATGTTGATGTATACGGTCCAATGAGTGTTGTAGCATGCGCTGGATATCGTTATTTTCTTACCTTCACAGATGATTTGAGTAGATATAGTGTATATTACTTAATGAACCACAAGTCTGAATCGTTTGAAAAGTTCAAGCAAAATCAGAGTGAAGTTTGAGATCATCGCGACGAGAAGATAAAATGTCCACGATATGATCGTGGAGGTGAATATCTGAGTTACGAGTTTGGTGTACAAATTAAGACAAAGTGGAAGTTGTTTCACAACTCACGCCACCTGGAACACCATAGTCTGATGGTGTGTCCGAACGTCGTAGTCGTGCTCTATTGGAAATGGTGTGAACTATGATGTCTCTTATCGGTTTGCCACTATCCTTATGGGCTTATGCATTAGAGAGAACTACATTCACTTTAAATAGGGCACTATCTAAATCCATTGAGATGACACCATATGAATTATGGTTTGATAGAAACCTAAGCTGTCATTTCTCAAAGTTTGGGAATGCGAGACTTATGTCTGATAAGCTCGAACCCAAAGCGGAAAAATGCAACTTCATAGGATACCCTAAGAACAGTTGGGTATACCTTCTATCTCAGATCCGAGTGCAAAGTTTTTTTGTGCTAAAACGGGTCCTTTCTCAAGAAATAGTTTCTCTCGAAAGAATTGAGTGCGAGGAAGATAGAACTTGATGAGGTTGTTGAACCTTTGTTTCAACCAGAGAGTAGCGCAGCGCGCAAAGGTGTTTTTGTGGATCCTACGTTAGTTGAAGGGGAAGTTAATGATGATGATCATGAAACTTCGGATCAAGTGACTATCGAACCTCGTAGGTCGACAAGGACGCATACTGCTCCTGAGTGGTATGACAACCCTGTCTTAGAGGTCATGTTGTTGGACAACGCTAAACCTACGAGCTATGGAGAAGTGATGATGGGACCGGATTCCAAGAAATGGTTAGAGGCCATGAAATCCGAGAAAGGATCCATGTATGAAACCAAGTATAGACTTTGGTAGACTTGTCAGTTGGACGGCATGTCGTTGAGTACAAATGGACCTTTAAGATGAAGACAGACATTGATGATGAATGTCACCATTTCTAAAGCTCGACTTGTCGCAAAGAAGTTTCCGACAAGTTCAAGGACTTGACTGCGATGACACTTTCTCACTCGTAGCGATGCTAAAGTCTATTGGAATTATGTTAGCAGTTGCGGCATTTTTCAATTATGAAATCTGGAAGATGGATGTCAAAACATCGTTTCCTTAACGGTTTACTTGAGGAAAGGTTGTATCTGATACAACCAGAAGGTTTTGTCAGACCTAAGGATGCAAAAAGGTGAGCAAGCTCCAACAATCCTTCTATGGGCTGGAGCAAGCATCTCAGAGTTGGAAAATACACTTTGATGAGGTAATCGAAGTTTTTGGGTTTATACAAAGCTTATGAGAAACTTATATATACAAGAAAGTGAGTGGGAGCACTATAGAGTTTATGATATGTATATGTGGTTCACATATTGATAATCGGAAATAATGTAGAATTTCTGGAAAGCATAAAGGGTTGTTTGAAAAGAGTTTTTCAAAGGAAGACCTGGATAAAGCTACTTAATTGTTGGGCATCGAGATCTACAGAAATAGTCAAGACGCCTAATGAGATTTTCAATGAGTACATACCTTGACAAGATTTTGAAAGAGTTCAAAATGGATCAGTCAAAGAAAGAGTTCCTGCCTGATTTGTAAGGTGTGGAGCTGAGTGAGACTCAAAGCTCGATCATGGCAGAAGAAAGAGAAAGGACGAAGGTCGTCCCCTATGCCTTAGCCATAGGCTCTATATTATGCCATGCCGTGTACTGCACCTAGTGTGTGCCTTGCCATGAGTCCGTCAAGGGGTACAAAAGTGATACAGGAGTGGATCACTGGACAACGGTCAAAATTATCCTTAGTAACTAGAGGACTAAGGAGATGTTTCTCGATTATGGAGGTGATAAAGAGTTTGTCGTAAAAAGTTACCTCAATGCAAGCTTTAACACCAATCTGGATGACTCTTAGTAGCAATCCGGATATGTATAGTGGAGCAGCCATTTGGAATAGTTCCAAGTGGAGTGTGGAAGAAGTGTGTAATGCCCAAGATGCGCGCCTATCCTTATTTAGGCACGGGGGTCGCGACAGGGATAGAGGCGCATCTAGTCATTTCCCAAGTACAGTAACATCGCATACATGTATGAAGAGATGAGTATATGAGTTGGCTTACACTCGCCACAAGCTAAATTTTAAGTCCACACAAATTATTCAAGCATCATACAGAAGACAGGGTCCAACTACGGACGAAAACAAACGAAGAAAAGAAGCAATGAAACTGCCTTGCTAGCCCCAAAGATCACGATCAAGGCCTCTCTACTCGTCTGGATATGTGACGTACATTCTGCCACATTCTTCATCATACTCCCACTGGAGTTGGGTCACATCATTTGGCACGGTCTCATCTGCACCTGCACCTGTATTGTTGTAGTAATCTTTGAGCCATGGGGACTCAGCAATCTTGTAACCCGGGTACCAAAACTATGTAAGCTTATTGGGTTGGATGGGGTAGATGTTGAGTTTGCAGCAACCACTAAGCATTATATGGTGGCTAACTTACAAGAACATGAATGTAAATATAGTGGACTATGAAAGACGATCGAGTACTACCATGATCACTAAGTGATCCTGAACACCTACTTATGCCAAACATAACCCCACCATGTTCTCTCTCGGATCATGTTCATGAGCAGAGACGATCACGGTTACGCACACAGTAGGTGTAGTTTATTGGAGTTTACTTCAAGTTAGCTATAACTGGGTGT
Source organism: Hordeum marinum (assembly GCA_022496015.1). NCBI lineage: Eukaryota > Viridiplantae > Streptophyta > Magnoliopsida > Poales > Poaceae > Hordeum > Hordeum marinum. Next base: position 214,780,995 of record CM039673.1, on the reverse strand, counting down.
TAAACAAAATATCCAAGTTGCCACATAACCGCGGGCATGGCTTTACGAAAGATTTAACCCTGAAGGGGTGCTCCAACTAATCCATCACAAATTAACCACACTCCGTGGGAATAACCTCGACCATGGATCTCGTGATCATCCTAGGCAATTCCAAAGGAAAACCGACACCTTGATATAGCTCGGAGAAGATCATAGTTCCTCACGCAAGCCATTCGAGAAAGGTAAAATAACTTCAGCAAGACCGCCCGACGTGTCGACAAACCCGATAAGAGCCGCGTATCTCGTTCTCATGACACGATGGATAAGCTACACGTACGGTGGCCTGATAGAAATCTCCCGAGTTGCCCCGGGTTGGCCCTGCATAGTGCTCTAGTTTGGACCAACACTCATGAGGAGCACTGGCCCGGGTTGTTGATTAATTATCCACGGGGTTGCAAAGCCCTGTGCATTTTTTTATTAAGTTGTTTAAGCAAATAGTACCAATGTTGTGTCTTGCCAAACAAGTTTTAATCTCAAACGAATATTCAAGGGGGTCCCCATAACAACCCCGAGCATGTTAGGAGCGCAAAATATGCAAACATAACACTGGTAGCAAGTAACCATGGCGGTAAAAGTGGAACAAAACACCGAGCAAAAGGCCAAGACTTCCACCATACCTAGATATATATGTGCATTAAATTAAATAGCAGTAAATATTGTGATATCTCCAGATATCCATGTTATCACATGGAAACAACCTGCACCTGCATCTAAGAACGCTATAAGAGGGGCTTAGTAGCGGTAACTTAGCCAAACAAGGTTTGCTAGGTAGTGGAGGGGTTCGAGGCTATCATGGCAATGTAGGAGGCTTGACATTTAAGTGGTAGGTGACACAATTGTAACGATAAGAGCGAGACATCTAGCAAAGCAAAAATAGTGCCGGGATCCGGGTACGGTCATCTTGCTCGTTGGTTCTTCAGAAGGACAAAGAGCTGGGTCCTCGTAGTGGTACTCTCCTGGATCCTCGTACTCAGGTTCAACACTCGCGTCTACCCAAATAAAAACAACAACAATAAACAAAAAACCATGGTGAATGCACAAACAAGATGATGCATGATTCATTTGAAGTATTCAACATGGCAATCCTAAGCTAGTCATGTTTCTCATGCAATAGTTAAGTTATTTATAATTCTGGACATCACCTCATGGTAAGTTGTTTGAACATGCATGATCATGGCAAATATGTATGCTTCATGCAAAATCGATGCAAATGCATATGTAAAATGTAGGAAAACGGAGGAACGGATCTCACGCTACGCTCACGGCAAGGTACGAAGGCAAAATGCGAGACAAGGAAGGCCATGGGCTATTCCTTGGTATTCCAAGGTAGCCACTGGTTAGGAAATGAAGAACTAATCATGATAGAGACAAAGATCAAGCAAAACCATGGAGCATAGCTCCCACAAGTCACAAAACACTACCACACACAATCTGTCCAAAACAGGAACATAACAACTTCCACATCAATTATCTAGAGCTACAGGATGTTTCCAACCTCAAGCAAGGCATTACATAAACTATATAATATGCTTATCAAATCATCCAACTACACAAACTTGAAAGGAAGCATATATCACTAAGCATGAAGCTCACAAGATGACATAATAAAACAGATTCTAGGGACTTAGTGAAAATCAAAGTTTTCTAGAATCCGAGTTAAGCTGATAGCAAGTTGACAACAACAATTAATGATGCTAGAGACCACCTCATGGCATGAAAATTATCAGGATGGTAGAGGATAACTCCTACTACAAAACACTAGCACTAAGCTTGAACTAAAACACAACATATCACTTGGTAGCATCCACTCAACAAGGCATAAAAATAATAACAGATTCTCATACTTAGAATTTTTTAGCATATGGAAAACAACAACATTTTGTTAGCTACTTTGGAGCAAGAATCCTACTCATATACAAGCATATCATGTCAAAAGAAAATACCATGGCATAATACTCATAAAACACTACCACTTCCATGTTGACACAATTATCATAACATGCATGGATTAATTCTAACAAAAATGACAAAATGACATTTTGGGAAAAATGACATTTTGCAAAACTTGCCCAAATGACAAAACAAATTGCACCAATGGATTCCTGGGATTTTCTACCCCAAATCCATATATCACACTCATATATTGCAGTAGAAGAAATGCCCACAATCTAAATTTGCAACTAGCATCAAAATCACCATCACTTATAAGTCAAAAGCTTCCTATTTGGGCCTCTACCTAAAATGGCTATGTCCAGATCTGGACATGTCCAAAAATGCAATATTTGCTAATTAACAGTAATAAAATAAAACAAACAAGAAGAAATATATATATAGGGGGACCCACCTGGCAGTGAGCCAAGTCCCCCTATGTGGATGACAAGTGGGCCATGGGCCCACTGTCATACACACACAAAGCACACACACACACACATCACAACACACACACGCCTCACACGGATCCATCTACCATAGCAGATCCTCCTTCCAGGCACATATGCTGGCACACACACACAAGCATGCACGCACACGGGATCCTATGTGGTCACACCAGATCTGGCCACACACAACACTCAAATCGTGAAAAGAAAGAAAAAAAGGGGCACGGGGAGGGATCGAAACCGCGACTTGCGATCGTTGCCCCGAGTCCTACCACTATGCTATGCCGCGGCGTCTGAATCTAGAGGGGGATCTATCACTCTAATACTAAACTGACGACGCGACACGTGACAAAACTGAACAAAGGAAGACGCCGGCGATAGACACGGCCATGACACATCTCAGGCGAACTACACGGCTAACTCCTAAGCTGGCACAACGCGGGGCTCGCGGGGACCTAGGGGAACCCATCCCCGCAACTAATCACTAGCTAGGCGCACGACGGTGAGGAGCTCGAGCACGAGCTTGCGCTCGGCTCGATCACGGCGGCAACGATCACGAAGGCGGCGCACTCGTGACCCTATGCAGCTATGCACGGAAACGGGGAATGGGAACGACGCGCGAAGCTCATTAAGAGGGAGACAAAGACACTTGGCACAGAGAAGGGGAAGCAGAGGGCTCACGGCGGCTTTGGGTGCGCGTCGGAGATGAGGAAGAGATCGTCGACGGGGGGGCTTCCTCCATGCCCTAACACAGGGAACGGGGCACGGGAGGCAACGCGGAGCTCCTTGGCATCTCCGGTGACAAGGAGGAGGTCAACGGCGACGAGGAAGACGGCTACAGGCTCGGTGGCTCCGCTCTCTCTCTTTGAACTCTCTGAATTACTCTCTCCCTCACTGCACTTACCAGAGAGAAGGGAAAGAAGGGGGGAGGTGGCGGCGGCATGGAGAGAAGGGGGAAACCCTAGGCAGGGACGCGGATGCCGAGGGGCTTTATAGGCCGCAGGGGCGTGGCTCTGCTCGCCACCTCGCCATGGCGGGCCCCTGCTTGCTCGCTCTCACAGAGAGGGAGCTGGAAAGGGGAGGAGAAAGGAGCGTGGCAGGAGACGTTGATGCGCAGGCCCCAGCTCGGCCACGCTGGAAGGAGGCCAGCGCGCAGGCTAGGTGGGCCGTGGGAAGGAAGAGCCCAGGTGGGCTGCTCACTCTCTCACCGCAAAAAACAAAACACACGATTTTCCTTTTTAAATAAAACATCAACAAGACAAAATAAACCATGCATGTATGGCAAGGAGATAGAGAGAAAAAATATATATTTTGAATCAGCAAATTATACTCTATTTTATAAAAATGTCCTTGGCATTTATAGAAAAAATTAATCATTCACCTCATTTAGAATTGGAATCAGTTGCATTTGTTTTAAAATTAACAAACTAGAGAACATGCTTGAGGAAAACGCACACCATACTCACCAGATTATTTAGAAGAGTGGGAACATTTTTAATCCATTAAAATAGCATCTACAAATCCACATGATATATTATTGGAATAAGAGGAAGAATGGTATAGTTGGTTTGAAATAGAGGAATACTTTGAAAAGGCAATAATAGAGGAGCACTCCAAGCAAGGCCACACATGCACTCACCCCACAACACATACAAACACTTCACAACCTTCACAAGCACAAGCAAGACAACAAAAGCTATGCATTTGATATGAAGATCGTGGTGGCATGATGCATGATGCATGGAATGACAAGAGGCAAGGTTGATGTTGAAACTCATAATAGCATTCATAGGGGGTTCACACATGGAAATATTACAAATAAGGCTAGGATTACACTTGGGCTGATACAAAGTGTCTATATTATCACATAGAGATTTAAAAAGTACACACGGATCTGAATGTCGAAGAACCGTTGACTAAAGACCTCCCTCACATGCAAAGCATGATCGAACCCCAGAACTCATTTGGTGTTAGATTCATAACAATGTAAATCACATGGTGATGTGAACTAGATTATTGACTCTAGTGCAAGTGGGAGACTGTTGGAAATATTCCCTAGAGGCAATAATAAATTGGTTATTATAATATATCCTTGTTCGTGATAATCGCTTATTATCCATGCTTTAATTGTATTGACTGGAAACTAAATACATGTCTGGGTATATAGACAACACTGTGTCCCTAGTATGCCTCTACTAGACTAGCTCGTTGATCAAAGATGGTCAAGGTTTCCCAGCCATGGACATGGGATGTCATTTGATAATGGGGTCACATCATTAGGAGAATGATGTGATGGACAAGACCCAAACTATAAACGTAGCATATGATCGTGTCAGTTTATTGCTACCGTTTTCTGCATGTCAAGTATATGTTCCTATGACCATGAGATCATGCAACTCACTGACGCCGTAGGAGTACCTTGTGTGTATGAAACGTTGCAACGTAAATGGGTGACTATAAAGGTGCTTTACAGGTATCTACGAGGGTGTCTGTTGGGTTGGCATGGATCAAGACCGGGATTTGTTACTTCGTGTGACGGAGAGGTATCTCGGGGCCCACTCGGTAATACAGCATCACAAAAAGCCTTGCAAGCAAAGTGACTAATGTGTTAGCCACATGATCTTGTATTACGGAACGAGTAAAGAGACTCGCCAGTAACGAGATTGAACTAGGTATAGAGATACGGATGATCGAATCTCGCGCAAGTAACATACCGAAGAACAAAGGGAACAACATACGGGATTAACTGAATCCTTGACATAGAGGTTCAACTGATAAAGATCTTCGTAGAATATGTAGGAACCAATATGGGCATCCAGGTCCCACTATTGGTTATTGACCGTAGAGGTGTCTCGGTCATGTCTGCATAGTTCTTGAACCCGCAGGATCTACACACTTAATATTTGGTGACGATATAAGTATACTTGAGTTGTTATGTTGGTGACCAAAAGTTGTTCGGAGTCCCAGATGAGATCCTGGACAGGACGAGGAGCTTCGGAATAGTCCGGAGGTAAAGATTGATATATGGGATAATAGTGTTTGGTCTCCGGAAGGGTTCCGGAATTCATCGGAAGAGTTTTGGATGTTTCCCGAAATGTTCGGGTTACAAGAACACTTTATTTGGACCAATGGGTAAAGCCCATTAGGCTTGAGGAAGGTGCAAAAGGTGTTTTGCAGAGGCCGGGGGCTAGACGCCGAGGACCCTGGCATTTGGTCTTGGAGTCCGAGGAGGACTCTTGCCTTGCGGGCAAACTGACCTTGAGGAGGATGTTTCTCCAAGTTTCGACCCCAGGGCTCAGCATATAAATAAAGGGGCGGGGCTAGCACCTGGAACACATCAAGAATCCCCAAGCCGTGTGCAGGCAACCCCGTTCCTCTAGTTTATCCTCCATCATAGTTTCCGTTGTGCTTAGCGAAGCCCTGCCGAGATTGTTCTTCACCAACACTGTCACCATGTTGTCGTGTTGTCGGAACTCATCTACTACTTCACCATCACTCGCTGGATCGAGGAGGTGAAGGCGTCATCAAGCCGTACGTGTGTTGAACACGGAGGTGCCGTCCGTTCGGCGCAAGATCGGATGGACTGTGATCAAGATCGCGAGACTTATCGTGGTGGAATCGCGGGACGGATCGTGATTGGATCGCGAGAAGGATCATGATGGGATCATGGGACGCTTGGCGATTTGGATCGCGAAGACGTTCGACTACATCAACCACGTTTCTTAACGCTTCTGCTTAGCGATCTACAATGGTACGTAGATCCACTCTCCCTCTCATAGATGCTCATCACCATGGATAGATCTTGCGTGTGTGTAGGATTTTTTTTGTTTCCCATGCAACGTTTCCCAACAGCTAGCGGGTGTCTGTCTCTCCCACTTTATTCGGATTTGATTCGATGAAGAGGGTCCTTATGAAGGGTAAATAGCAATTGGCATATCACCGTTGTGGTTTTTGCGTAGGTGAGAAACGTTCTTGCTAGAAACCCATAGCAGCCACGTACAACTTGCAACAACAATTAGAGGACGTCTAACTTATTTTTGCAAGGTATGCTATGTGATGTGATATGGCCAAAAGGATGTGATGTATGAGATTGATCATGTTCTTGTAATAGGAATCACGACTTGCATGTCAATGAGTATGACAACCGGCAGGAGCCATAGGAGTTGTCTTAATTTATTGTATGACTTGTGTATCAAGCAAAAATGCCATGTAATTACTTTACTTTATTGCTAACCGTTAGCCATAGTAGTAGAAGTAATAGTTGGCGAGACAACTTCGTGAAGACACGATGATGTAGATTATGATGATGGAGATCATGGTGTCGTGTCAGTGACGTTGGTAATCATGTTGCGCCCCCAAGATGGAGATCAAAGGCGCAAGATGATATTGGCCATATCATGTCACTTTATGATTTGCATGTGACATTTATCATGTTTTTACATCTTATTTGCTTAGAACGAAGGTAGCATAAATAAGATGATCCCTCATTAAGATTTCAAGAAATGTGTTCCCCCTAAGTGTGCACCGGTGCGAAGGATCATTGTTTCAAAGCACCACGTGGTGATCGGGTGTGATAGATTCTAACGTTCGCATACAACAGGTATAAGCCAGATTTACACACACGAAACACTTAGGTTGACTTGACGAGCCTAGCATGTACACACATGGCCTCAGAACACGAGAGACCGAAAGGTCGAACATGAGTCGTATAGTAGATGCGATCAACATCAAGATGTTCACCATTGATGACTAGTCCGTTACACGTGATGATCGGACACGGCCTAGTCGATATGGATCATGTATCACTTAGATGACTAGAGGGATGTCTATCTGAGTGAGAATTCATTAAATAATTTGATTAGATGAACTTAATTATCATGAACTTAGTCTAAAAATGTCTTTAGATCCAATGGCCCACGCTAATGTTGCCCTCAACTTCAACGCGTTCCTAGAGAAAACTGATACGTCTCCAACGTATCGATAATTTTTGATTGTTCCATGATATTATATTATATGTTTTGGATGTTTTATATGTATGAATATGCTATTTTATATTATTTTTGGGACTAACCTATTAATCTAGAGCCTAGTGCCAGTTTCTGTTTTTTCCTTGTTTTTGAGTTTCGCAGATAAGGAATATTAAACGGAGTGCAAACAGAATAAAACCTATGGAATGATTTTTTCTGGAAAATATGGAAGCCACGAGACTTGAGAACCAAGGCAGAGAAGCTGCCACGGGGGGCCACCTACGCCGGGAAGGCTTGTGGGCCCCTGGCAACTCCCCTAACCCTAATCTTCGGCCTATAAATACCCAAATATTTCATCATTATCGAAACGAGCCACGAAAACACTTTTCCGCTGCCAGAAGCTTCTGTTCCTGAGAGATCCAATTTTGGAGCCTTTTTCGGTAATCTGCGGGAGGGAGATTCGATCACGGAGGGAATCTACATCAACTCCATTGCCCCTCCCATGATGCGTGAGTAGTTCACCATAGACCTGCGGGTCCATAGCTAGTAGCTAGATGGCTTCTTCTCTCTCTTTGTGTCACATCCCTAGAAAGATGTCATAGGACAGCATGGGTGTTGCATCATGTTTCAATTTTTCATCAACATGAAATGGGGACTAAAAGAAACCTCAAGCTCACATTGAATAAAAATAATTCAAAGTTGGTGAAAATTCAAAAAATCTAAAATGCCCTTTAAAAATGTTCCCTATGTCTGATAAATATGGACATGGTTTTACCAGGGGTCATTTTAAATATTTGAACAACTAAAGCAATTTAAAAATAAATGATAAAGCTACTGAAAATATCAAATAAAGGATTATCATTAGTTTAGTTTTCAAAATATCCTGAAACTTTTTGCATAAGTTTGAAATATTCAAACTTCAATATATAAAATATTTGGGATATTTGAAAGTAGCATATGTGCGTGAAATTAAAATAAAACAAATCTCAGAAGTTAGAAAAGAATTGAAATAAAAAAGGGAAGAAAGCCCACCTGGGCTTACCTGAAGAAGAGGCCCAGCCCACACGGGCAGCATCGTCTTCTTCCTCCTGCCAGGAGGAGAAGCAGTTGCGTGCTGCCCCGCAGCCGGCGGTGGCCACGCGCTGGCCACCTCCTCCTTGCCTGCCTGGCCGCCTCCTCGTCGCACAGGCGAGAGGATAGGCTCAATCGCCATCGAGCCGTTTCCCCCTCGCCATTTCCCCCTCTCCCTCTCCTCTACTCCCCCTCTCGCCGGACTGAAGACGCCGGGGATTCGCCACCCTCCGTGCGTTCCCGACCACACTACGGTGCCAGAAGCCCCTCCGGTGAGGCCCTAGACCGTTTCCCCTAGTCCCAATGCCGTTCCCCTTCTCTATCCCCATTGGTAGCCAGAGCCGAGCGGAGCTCGCCGCCGGCCATGGCGTAGCCATGGCCACAGCGGCCAAAGCTCGCTCCTGGCCACGGGCTCGTGCTCGTAGCCTCTCCAGGAGCTCGTAGACGCCCTCAGCTCCTCCTCCCGTGGCCTGTAGCGCAGTAACCGTTCCTGTCCGAGCCATCGCGGCCGCCAAGCTCGACGTGGTCGTCATCTCCGGCTTCCCCGAGCCCCCTCTGCAGCCCTGCTAGACACGCGCATGCACCGGCTACCTCCCGGTGCCCTCCGCGCGCCAAATGGTCGCCGGAGGCGCAACTCCAGCGGGTCGCCGCCGGCCCCGCTCCGGTGGGCGCTGACATGGCCGACCATCAGGGGCTAATCCCCCTGATTAATTAGGCTCCAGCCGCTGACCAGTGGGCCCCAAATGCGGGTCAAACCCTGGTCAGCGCGGGAATTAAGCCTATGTCACTAACGTGTGGGCCCCGCACGTCAGGTTTGACCTGGCCTTGTCAGCCGATCAGCTGACGTCGTAGTGACGTCAGGCTGACGTCATATTTCATTTTCCAGTTTTAAAATAATTCCAGAAATTGTTTAAAACATTAAAAATTCATATAAATTATCTGTAAATCAGATGAAAATAATTTATATATGAAAAATTTATCAGAAAAATCCAATGAATCCAATGGTGCTATTATCATGCATGTTAGAGCAACCTATGTAGAAGAACATTGACATTTGCTAATAGGTTAGTTTATGGAATTTTAAATGAAGAACAATTTTGAACCTATGTTCAAACTCATTTCAACTTAACTTGAACATTAGTTGCATCAGCTCATCCAAACATGCTACCATGCCATGATCATGCATCATATTGTTACACTTGCATGTATTGATTGCTTTTTATCTGCATTGCGGTAGGCCCTGCTTCTGAGGATACCCCTGAGTATTCCAACGAAGGAGAGAACCTTCCCGCTACCCAGCAAGGCAAACAACCCCCCTTGATCATTCCGATAACATCCCACTCTCTTGCTCCTGCTCTTGTTTATTGCATTAGGACAAACGTTCACTTGCCTGTCATACACGGTAGATGAACCTATTCTTATGCATGACCTGTCATTGTCATAGTAAATAGCTAAACCTTGCAACCTAGCATACCTGGTAGATGCTTGTGCCATGATGTGCTTAGCTTACTTTGCCTGCTATGCTTAGAGTTGTGTCAGGTCTGATTCATCTGGGTGATGAACTAGAGTAAAACATTGCTGTTCCGATGTGATAAGTTTATGATGAACCCGATTTGGTAAAGGTAGCGATGAGAGGCTATGTAGGAGTACATAGCGGGTTGTCTCATTGGGAGCGTTCTTAGGAATTGAGTTCCGTGTTTGTGATCCAAGACTAGTTACTACCACACGTTGGGATACTTAATTAACCCTCTCGACTTATCAATCGCTTAGTCCTTGGTCCAGGAGTTGCATGTAGTTTCTGGTGTTTATAGCATGTTGGAGGCCGTGCATAGCGCTGACCCTAGGGGTGGGTTACGATGCGGTAGGCAGTGGCACGGTGTACCAAGGGTCACCCGAATGGTGGGCTTGGGAACCCTGCGCACATAGTTTGGGGCCGTAGCGGAAACTTCGGCCGGACTTCCGTGCGGGTTCAGTCTCAAATAGGCGATAGCCTGGACTAGAGGTCATATGTGATTCACGGTCGTGGCCGACTCCCTCGCTGGGCTTCCGCTTGAAGGTTGCCGAGGTGCCTGGTTTTATGAGCACACGACGATAAGTGGCGAGAGCGTGTGTGAAGTAGTACACCCTTGCAGGGTATGAAACTATTCGGATAGCCGCGTCCTCGAATATGGACTACTTGGATAACTTTTGTTGTTCATAGATAATCAAATGGATACTCATAAAAATATCAAGACAAGTGTGAGTACCGTGGATGGCACTCTCCCAAGAGAGGGAAGTGAATCCATGGTGGTGTATTGTCATGGAGTTAGTGGACTCGTGTGCGATATCTAAAATGTAAACAAAGAGTTTAAATTGTGTAGTGTAGGTTAGCCATGAGTCAAAGCTGGCATTGCTGCATAAACTCCACCACCCCTTTGTTGATACATGAGCATGAATAGACTAGGCCTGCTTTAAAGACTTGTTGAGTATGTTTGTACTCATGTTTGCTTAATAAATGTTGCAGATGAGACCCAGGACCCATCAGGTGGGTTCTTTCTAGATGTCGACGATGCCAAATAGCTGGTGTCCCAGCTACGACCTTATGCCCTGTGGTGGGCTGTAGATAGTCAGGCCATGTGCCTTTTTACCCTTTCATCTGTCTGTACTCAGGCAGCTTATGCTTCCGCTTGGTTTGTATGAACTTGTTTGTATGACTTGAGTGTCGGTTCATGTGACCCCTATCTGTAAGAACATATTATGCAAGGCTCGTCTGAGCCTCTTAAATAAAAGTTGTTGTATGGTTATGTTGTGATGCCATGGTTATATCTATGCATATCGGGCATGTCGTGTGTACGTTTGACGTGCAACGGTATGTATGGGATCTGGCACCTAGTTGTGTGCCTTTAGTAGTACTCTTTACGGAAAACTGCCTCCTTGTGCTTCCACCGAGCCATGGTAGCTTGCTACTGCTCCGGACACATTGATTGACCGGCATGTATCCTTCTTTGTTGATGTGTATGTCCCTTCGGGGAAATGTCTCATAGTGTAATGGAGTCCCTATAGCCTGCTACGACTTGTCTACGTCCAGTGATGGCATTTATGTCTCACGGCGTAATGGAGTCCTTGTAGCTTGCTATGACTCGTCTACACACGCTTGAGGCCGACACCTGCATTTCTGCGTTACGTATGCCTGTTTCTGTACGGATGTGCCACTTGGGTTCTATGACTAGTCATGTCGGTCTGGGTTCTCTGTCATTTGATTGCCAGCGACATCTTCACATACGTGAGCCAAAAGACGCAAACGGTCCCGGCTAAGGTAAGGCTGTAGCTGTGGAGCTTACCGTGCGTGAGGCCGTAAAGTGATGTGATATGTTACAGTCTAGATTCATATGACTTAGGATCGAGGTCCCGAAACTTTTCTTCTCACTACCATGTTCTTCATGATCTTCATGGACATCTATCCAATGTAATACTCTTTTGCAGTGTGTTTGTCGAGATCCAATGAATTGTGGGTTTATGTTCAGATTATCCATGGATATTATTTGAGTCTTTCCTGAATTCTTATATGCATGATTTCATATCTTTGCAAGTCTCTTCGAGTTATTGGTTTGGTTTGGCCAACTAGATTGGTAATTCTTGCAATAGGAGAAGGGCTTAGTTTTGGGTTCAATCTTGCGGTGTCCTCACCCAATGTCAAAGTAGGGGTAGCGAGGCATGTATTGTATCATTGCCATCAAGGGTAAAAAGATGGGGTTTTCATCATATTGCTTGAGTTTATCCCTCTACATCATGTCATCTTACTTAATGCGTTACTCTGTTCTTCATGAACTTAATACTCTAGATGCAAGCAGGAGTCGGTCGATGTGTGAAGTAATAGTAGTAGATGTAGAGTTTGATTCCTTGTGTAGGTATATCTATTGGTGGATAGCTTGTATCTCCTACTAGATTGATACCTTGGTTCTCAAAAACTGAGGAAAATACTTATCTACTTTGCTTCATCAAACTGTTCCTCTTCACGGGAAACCAACGCATGCTCGAGAAGTAGCAAGAAGGATTTTTGGCGTCGTTGTCGGGCAGATACATAGCAAGTAAAGGATACCAAGTACCCATCACAAACTCATCTCTTGCATTTACATTATTTTCCATTTGCTGCTCATTTTCCTCTCCCCCGCTTCTAAAACGATTTCCAAAAAATACCAAAAAGATTTGCCTTTTTATTCGCCCTTCTTTCGTTCGGCTTTTTGTTGCTATGTTTCCTTGTGTTGCCATGTGCCTTCTATTTGCTTGCATCTTCGCTTGCTAAAAATCTATTGATATGGATCCTCATACACTTGCTAATCTTTTAAAAAGACCAAATTATGATGAACCAATTGCTAGTGAGTTGAGTGCACTTGATTATCTCTATGAAGTTTTGCTTGAAAATCATGAATCTGAAAATTTTGATGAAGTGTTGAAAGAAGAAATTTGTAAGGAGATTCATGATAGTTCCTTGAATGAAAAGCATGATTGCCATGTTGTTAGTATGAATTCTCTGAATATCCATGATGCTTATGATATTCAAAGCTACAAGCTTGGGGATGTTATGTTTGATGAAAATGGTATTTTTTGTCCCCCAAGTTTTGATGAATTTTTTTATTATGATGATTGCATGCTTGTGCATCATGAAAAGAATGATTTATGTGATAGTTATATTGTTGAATTACTTCATGATGCTACTGAAATTTATTATGAGGGAGGAACATATGCTTGTAGGAATTGCAATAATATCAAGTTTCCTCTCTATGTGTTCAAAGTTTTGAAGTTATACTTGTTTTGCCTTCCTATGCTAGTTAATTCTTGTCTCCATAAATTGTTCGCTCACAAAATCCCTACACATAGGAAGTGGGTTAGACTTAAACATGTTTTAATTCTATTCATGATGCTCTTTTGCATATCTCAACCACTACTTTTTATGTGAGCATCATTGAAATCATTATGCCTAGCTAGGGGCGTTAAACAATAGCGCTTGTCGGGAGGCAACACAATTTTATTTTGCTTTCTGCTTTTTGCTTTCTGCTTTGGTGTGTTTGGCACATTATTACTTCTGTAGTAATTGTGTTTTTGTGTTTAAATTAGTGTTTAAGCCAAGTAAAACCTTTGGGGTGATCTTTGGTAGTTGTTGATTTGATCATGCTGGAAAACAGAAACTTTTGCGCTCGGTCCAGGAATTTTCTGAATTTTTAGAGCGTCAAATTGATCTGAAAGTTTTACACAGGATTGATATACAAATTTCCCTGCTTGTCATAATTTTTAGGAATTTTTAGAGTTTCAGAAGTATTCGAAGTTTACAGATTGCTACGGACTGTTTTCTATTTTTGACATATTCTGTTTTCTTTGTGTTGTTTGCTTATTTTGATGTATCTATGGGTCGTATCGGGGGGTATGAGTCATGGAAAAGTTAGAATACAGTAGGTATTACACAAATATAAATAAATAATGAGTTCACAACAGTACCTAAAGTGGTGATTTGTTTTTCTTGTACTAACAGATCTCATGAGTTTTCTGTTGAGTTTTGTGTTGTGAAGTTTTCAAGTTTTGGGTGAAGATTTGATGGACTATGGAATAAAGAGTGGCAAGAGCCTAAGTTTGGGGATGCCCAAGGCACCCCAAGTCATATTCAAGGATACCAAAAAGCCTAAGCTTGGGGATGCCCCGAAAGGCATCCCCTCTTTCGTCTTCAATCCATCGGTAAATTTACTTGAGGCTATATTTTTATTCAGCATATGATATGTGTTTTGCTTGGAGCTTCTTGTGTGATATGAGTCTTTGCTTGTTAGTTTGCCATAATCATCCTTGCTGCACACATATTTTGAGAGAGACACGGTGAATCATGAATTTGATAGAATAATCTATGTGCTTCACTTATACCTTTTGAGCTAGGCAATGTTGCTCTAGTGCTTCACTTGTATCTTTATAGAGCATGGTGGTGTTATATTTTATAGAAATTATTGAACTCTTGTTCCTCACTTATATATTTTGAGAGTTTCTTAAAAAAAGCATGGTAATTTGTTTAGGTTATGAATTTAGTCCTAATATAATGGCATCCAAGAGGGATATAATAAAAACTTTCATATTAAGTGCATTAACAACTATGAGAAGTTGGATCCTTGCATATAGTTTTGAGATAATAGGGATGGTAATATGAGATTCATGCTAGTGAGTAGTTGTGAAATGAAGAGATACGTGTGTTAAAGCTTGTGCTTCCCATAGCATGCACGTATGGTGAACCGTTATGTAACAAAGTCGGAGCATGACTTGTCTAATGATTGTCGACCTTTGTGTGAGGGTCGGGAGCGTGCGATGGTCAACTACTACCAAACTCTCCCCTAGGAGCATGCGTCTAATGCTTTGTTTGATAACTAATAGGATTTTGCAATAAGTATGTGGGTTCTTTATGACTAATGTGAGTCCATGGATTATACGCACTCTCACCCTTCCATCTTTGCTAGCCTCTCTAGTACCGCGTAACTTTCGCCGGTACATCAAACCCTCCTTCCTCAAAACAGCCACCAAATATTCCTCAAAACAGCCACCATACCTAACTATTATGGAATTTCCATATCCATTCCAAGATATATTGCCATGCAACTTGCACCATGTAGTTTTTCTTTGACTTGCATCATCACTTCATATTGCATATAAAGTTATATCTTGTCATAGGAATCGAGTTGTAATTTCTTTTTATTTGAGTTATAAGTAAATAAAAGTGTGATGATTTTGCATTAATAGAGCATTGTCCCATGAGAGAAAAGGATGATGGAGGCTATGACTCCCTCACAAGTTGGGATGAGTATCCGGACTTTACAAAAAATAAAAGAGGCCAGCGAAGCCCAAATAAAAAAATAAAAGAGGCCAAAGAAGTCCACCAAAATAATAAAAAAATGAGAGAAAGAGAGAAGGGACAATTGCTGCTATCTTTTTCCACAATTTTGCTTCAAAGTAGCACCATGATCTTCATGATAGAGAGTCTCCTATTTTGTCACTTTCATATAACTAGTGGATATTCATTATGCACGACCACTTAGTTTTCTTTTTGAGCTTTCATACACTTATAGCTCTAAGTGCATTTGTTGCATGGCAATCCCTACTCACTCATATTGATATCTATTGATGGGCATCTCCATAGCCCGTTGATACGCCTAGTTGTTGTGAGACTATCTTCTCCTTTTTCCCTTGCACCTCCTCCATATTCTATTCCACCTATAATGCTATATCCATGGCTCACGCTCATGTATTGCGTGGGAGTTAAAAAGTTTTGAGAACACCAAAAGTGTGAAACAATTGCTTGACTTGTTCATCGGGATTGTGCATGATTTAGATACTTTGTGTGGGGAAGATGGAGCATAGCCAGACCATATGATTTTGTAGGGATAACTTTCTAAGGCCATGTTATTTCGAAAGGACACGACTACCTTGTTGGTGTGCTCGAAGTATTACTGTTTTTATGTAAATATTAGACTATTGTTTTGAATCTAACGGATCTGAATATTCATGCCACAATAAAGAATATTACATGGATAAATATGTTGGGTAGCATTCCACATCAAAAATTCTGTTTTTATCATTTACTTACTCGAGGACGAGAAGGAATTAAGCTTGGGATGCTGATACATCTCCAACGTATCTATATTTTTTGATTGTTCCATGCTATTATATTATCTATTTTGGATGTTTTATATGCATTAATATGCTATTTTATATTATTTTTGGGACCAACCTATTAATCTAGAGCCTAGTGCCAGTTTCTATGTTTTCCTTGTTTTTGAGTTTCACAAATAAGGAATATTAAACGGAGTCCAAACGGAATAAAACCTCCGGAATAATTTTTTTCTGGAAAATAAAGAAGCCACGAGACTTGAGAACCAAGGCAGAGGAGTTGCCATGGGGCCACAAGCCCGCTTGTCGCGGCCGGGGGGGCCACCCGCGCCAGGCAGGCTTGTGGCCCCCTGGCAACTCCCCTAACCCTAATCTTCGGCCTATAAATACCCAAATATTTTATCATTATCGAAACGAGCCACGAAAACACTTTTCTGCCGCCAGAAGCCTCCGTTCCCGAGAAATCCAATCTTGGAGCCTTTTCTGGTAATCTGTCCGAGGGGGATTCGATTACGGAGGGAATCTACATCAACTCCATTGCCCCTCCGATGATGCATGAGTAGTTCATCATAGACCTACGGGTCCATAGCTAGTACCTAGATGGCTTCTTCTCTCTCTTTGCTTCTCAATACCATGTTCTTCATGATCTTCATGGAGATCTATCCGATGTAATACTCTTTTGCGGTGTGTTTGTCGAGATCCGATGAATTGTGGGTTTATGTTCAGATTATCCATGAATATTATTTGAGTCTTTCCTGAGTTCTTATATGCATTATTTCATATCTTTGCAAGTCTCTTCGAGTTATTGGTTTGGTTTGGCCAACTAGATTGATAATTCTTGCAATCGGCGAAGTGCTTAGTTTTGGGTTCAATCTTGCGGTGTCCTCACCCAGTGACAAAGTAGGGGTAGCGAGGCACGTATTGTATCGTTTCCATCAAGGGTAAAAAGATGGGGTTTTCATCATATTGCTTGAGTGTATAGCTCTACATCATGTCATCTTACTTAATGTGTTACTCTGTTCTTCATGAACTTAATACTCTAGATGCAAGCAGGAGTCGGTCGATGTGTGGAGTAATAGTAGTAGATGCAGAATCGTTTCGGTCTACTTGTCACGGACATGATGCCTATATGCATAATAATTGCCTTGGATATCTTCATAATTATTTGCTTTTCTATCAATTGCTCGACAGTAATTTGTTCACCCACCGTAATACTTGTCATCATGAGAGAAGCCATCTAGTGAAACCTATGGCCCTCGGGTCTATTTTCCATATTATATTTTCAGATCTAAACCAAAAACACCAAAAATACTTGCTGCCATCTTTTTTACTTTTAGTTTTACTTTCCGTTCAAGCATCCTATTATATCTATCTCTACTAGATCTCATCCTTGCAAATAATCGTGAAGGGATTGACAACCCCTTTATAGCGTTGGGTGCAAGAGTTTGATTCCTTGTGCGGGTATATCTATTGGTGGCTCGCTTGTATCTCCTACTGGATTGATACCTTGGTTCTCAAAAATTGAGGGAAATACTTATCTACTTTGCTACATCAAACCGTTCCTCTTCATGGGAAACCAACGCATGCTAGAAGTAGCAAAAACCAAGCTGAAAGACAATGGAAGCAACTATGCGGACTGGGTCCGTAACTTGACGATCATCCGCATAGCTTCCAAGAAAGCATATGTCCTTGATGCACTGCTAGGTGACGCACCCATTTTCCCAGCAACTCAAGACGTTATGAACGCCTCGCAGTCGCATAGTGATGATTACTCCTTATTTCAGTACGGCATGCTTTACAGCTTAGAACCGGGGCTCCAAAAGTGAGCAACACAGAGCATATGAGATGTTCCAAGATCTGAGAATGGTTTTCCAAGCTCATGCCCGGGTCGAGATATATGAAGTCTTCGACAAGTTCTTCAGTTGTAAGATGGAGGAAAATAGTTCTGTCAGCGAGCACATACTCAAAATGTCTGGGTTGCACAACCGCTTGTCTCAGCTGGGAGTTAATCTTCCGGATGACTCGGTTATTGACAAAATCGTACAGTTGCTTCCACCTAGATACAAGAGCTTTGTGATGAACTTCAATATGCAAGGGATGGCGAGGTCCATTCCTGAATTATATTTGATGCTGCAATCAGCGGATGGAGATCAAAAAGGAACATCAAGTGTTGATGGTGAATAAGACCACCAGTTTCAAGAAAGGCAAGGGTAAGAAGAACTTCAAGAAGGACAGCAAAGCAGTTGCCGGAAACAAGCCTAATAACCCACAAGTATAGGGGATCTATCATAGTCCTTTTGATAAGTAAGAGTGTCGAACCCAACGAGGAGCAGAAGGAAATGACAAGCGGTTCTCAATAAGGTATTCTCTACAAGCACTAAAATTATCGGTAACAGATAGTTTTGTGATAAGATAATTCGTAACTGGTAGCAAGGAACAATAGTAACAAAGGTGCAGCAAGGTGGCCCAATCCTTTTTATAGCAAAGGACAAGCCTGGACAAACTCTTATGTAAAGCAAAGCGCTCCCAAGGACACATGGAATTTATATCAAGTTAGTTTTCATCATGCTCACTTGATTCACGTTCGTTACTTTCATAATTTGATATGTGGGTGGACCGGTGCTTGGGTGCTGTCCTTACTTGGACAAACCCCCCACTTATGATTAACCCCTCCTGCAAGCATCCACAACTACGAAAGAAGAATTAAGATAAATCTAACCATAACATAAAACGTGTGGATCCAAATTAGCCCCTTACGAAGCAACGCATAAACTAGGGTTTAAGCTTCTGTCACTCTAGCAACCCATCATATACTTATTACTTCCCAATGCCTTCCTCTAGGCCCAAACAATGGTGAAGTGTTATGTAGTCGACGTTCACATAACACCACTAGAGGAGAGACAACATACATCTCATCAAAATATCGAACGAATACCAAATTCACATGATTACTTATAACAAGACTTATCCCATGTCCTCAGGAACAAACATAACTACTCACAAAACATGTTCATGTTCATAATAAGAGGAGTATTAATGATGGTCAAGTATCTGAACATATAATTTTCCACCAAGTAAACCAACTAGCATCAACTACAAGGAGTAATCAACACTACTAGCAACCCACACGTACCAATCTGAGGTTTTGAGACAAAGATCGGATACAAGAGATGAACTAGGGTTTGGAGAGGAGATGGTGCTGATGATGATGTTGATGGAGATTGACCCCCTCTCGATGAGAGGATCGTTGGTGATGACGAGGGCTTCGATTTCTCCCTCCCGGATGGAAGTTTCACCGGCAGGATCACCGTGCTGGAGCTCTAGATTGGTTGTGCCCAAGTTCCGCCTCGAGATGGCGACACTTCGTCCCGAAAGGTCTCTTATGATTTTTTCCTCGGTGAAACCCTCCATATAGCAGAAGATGGGCAACGGAGGGCTTCCAGGTGGGCCACAAGCTCGCTAGCCGCGGCCAGGGGGGCCACGGCTAGTAGGCTTGTGGCTCCCTGGTGGGCCTCCTGATGTATTTATTTTGCCCAGTATTTTTTATTTATTCCAAAATAATTCTCCGTATATTTTCAGTACTTTTGGAGTTACGCAGAATAGGTATCTCAGATTTGCTCCTTTTCCAGTCCAGAATTCCAGCTGCCGGCATTCTCCCTCTTCATGTAAACCTTGTAAAATAAGAGAGAAAAGGCATAAGTATTGTACCAAAATGTGTAATAACATCCCATATTGCAATAAATATCAATATAAAATCATGATGCAAAATGGACGTATCAACTCCCCCAAGCTTAGATCTCGCTTGTCCTCAAGCGGAAGCCAAAATCAATAAATATGCCCACATGTTTAGAGATAGAGGTGTCGATAAAATAAAATACGGACATGAAGGCATCGTGATCATCTTTAGAACAGCAATATATTTTGACATATAATTTCTTATGCTAAAGTAACAATTCATTCACAATGGCAAAGTATGAATCAAGAACACTATCGAGAACAGACAAACTATGATCTCAGTCATTGAAGCAGTTCCAATTTACCAAAATGTAGGAAAGAGTCAATATAAGAGCTTGTAAAGCAAACCCACATACTCGATCATCTTTTAGTCTTTCACAATTGCTAACACTCACACGGTACCTATGAGTTCAAAGTTTCAATCGGACACAGAGAAAGATAGGGTCTTATAGTGTTGCCGCCAAACTATTTACCTTAAGGGTAACGTCAACAGTAATAACTCATGCTCACCCACTTCCGAGTGGATATATGTGCCTAGATCATTCCCCAACATGTGGCACTTGCCATAAGATAAAGGCGAAAATAACGAAGGTGATTGAGATCACCACGACTCTTGCATAAAGGTAAGTACTAGAAAATAAAAGTAACAGATAGGCCCTTCGTAGAGGGAAGGAGAGGTTGTCATGTGCTTTTATAATTGGATGCACAATATCTTAATGCAAAAGAATGTCACTTTATATTGCCCTTGTGATAGAGAAATTTATTATGCAGTCCGTCGCTTTTATGTCTTCCCTATCACAAGTTCGTATACAGTTTATTTTCCTCACACTAATAGATCACACATATTTAGAGAGCAATTTTTATTGCTTGCACCGATGACAACTTACCTGAAGGATCTTATTCTATCCTTAGGTAGGTATGGTGGACTCTCATGGCAAAACTAGGTTAAGGGTATTTGGATGCACAAGTAGTATATCTACTTGGTGCGGAAGTTTTGGCTGATATGAGATGGAAGCAAGCGACACATGTTGAGGGATCTATAACAATATAACTTCTATTCGGAAATAAGCAAACATAAACCATTATGTTGTCTTCCTTGTCCAACATCAACTTCTTAGCATATAATTATTTAAGGAGTGCTCACAATCATAAAAGATGTCCAAGATAATATATTTATATGTGAACCTCTCTTTCTTTATCACTTCCTTTTAATTTCCCCAATGACCAACAGCTATGTTTGTCAACCCACAACAGGTTTCAATCGACATACCTTTTATACGTGAAGTCATCACTCCCCATAAGATTTTCATATGTACTCTTTGCTTTTATTCTGCACTTCTTTCTACTTCATATTTATCAAGATTAAATCATACCAAGTGAGGCCCTCAACTCAAAAGCACTTTTCATTATATAATTCACGGACTTGCTTACATAGGGGGAATCAAAAAGCAAAGACACAAAGCTAGATCACACGAAAACTTTATTCTACTAGATCAAGATATAACCAAAAGGATTGAACTAAGAAAAGATGATGAAAATAAAAATAAAAATAAAAATAAAAATGAAAGATGTGGTGGTGATACGATACCAGGGCATCTCCCCCAAGCTTGGGGCAAGCCAAGGGGAGTGCCCATACCCATGTGTTTAGTTGTCTGGCTTCGGAGGTGATGATGTGGGAGTTGTTGATGAGGTTGGAAGCTTGTCCTCCATCTTCCAAGGCATATGCTCACCATCATAAAAGGATTAATGAGTCTCCGGAATCCTCAAATCTGCAGCCAAACTCATTCTCTTAAATCTGTATTCATACTCACAGTTTTGGTTTTGTAGGTCGTAGATCTGGGCTTGGAGGTGCTCGATTCTCTCATAAAGCTTGAAGATGTGATCCACAACGTCATTGGTGTCCAGCTTATGTTTATGGGTAAACTCCACGATCATCATCTGATTAGCATCGAGTCCCCGTTCTACCATCCCTTGGCACTTGAAGACCTGTTGCTCCATTGCTTTGAGCCCTGTCTCCATGCTTCCGGTTTTCTTTGGCCCCTCCACATCAGAGATGTGCAGCACCCCCTCACGCACCTCAATGGTTTGAGGGTGTTGCAGCACCTCTGCAAGTAGGGTCTGATGGACTTCTCGGAGAACTTGTCCTTCGAAACACTTGGGGGCACCATGTTGACCTAAATCTACTGCAGAAACAGATCAAAAGAGAAAATGGGAGGTATTGTTGTGATACGAGTCAAAACCTTCGGGAGATTATATAATGAATTTTTACCGACCCGAAGGAGTATGCCACAAGAAAACGGAGTCTGGGTGGTGCACGAGGTGGCCACAAGCCCTAGGGGCGCGGCCAGGGGTGGCCGCGCCGAGCAGGCTTGTCTCCTCCTCGTGCACTATTCGGACTACTTTAAATTTTCCTAATTTTTTAAATATTCCAAAATGGATGAAAATTGCCACAGAAAAGGTTTTGGAGTCTTTTTACTTACCGTACCACGTACCTATTCCTTTCCGGAGTCTGAAACGTTCTGGTAAGTTTCCCTAATGTACTCCTCCGAAGTTATGGTATTGATGATATTGGTTTCGACATTTATGGGAGTACCTGAGATATAATGTTTGATTCTTTGACCGTTCACCACCCTCGGGTTCGTGCCTTCGGCGTTGTTAATCTTTATGGCACTAGAACGGTATACCTCTTCGATGACGTAAGGACCTTCCCATTTGGAGAGAAGTTTTCCTGTCAAAAATCTTAAACGAGAATTGTATAGCAAGACATGATCACCTACATTAAATTCATGCTTTTGTATCCTTCTATCATGGCATCTCTTAACCTTTTCTTTAAACAACTTAGCATTCTCATAGGCTTGGGTTCTCCATTCATCAAGTGAGATAATGTCAAATAACCTCTTCTCCACAACAAGTTTGAAATCATAATTGAGCTCTTTGATTGCCCAATAAGCCCTATGTTCTAGCTCTAGGGGCAAGTGACATGATTTACCATAAACCATATTATACGGAGACATATCCATAGGATTTTTGTAAGTCGTTCTATAAGCCCACAATACATTGTCAAGTTTCTTAGACCAATTCTTCGTAGATCTATTAACAGTCTTTTGCAAAATCAATTTAATCTCTCTATTGCTCAATTCTACTTGACCACTAGACTGAGGATGATAAGGAGATGCAACTCTATGATTAAGATCACATTTAGCAAGCAATTTACAGAAAGCGCCATGAATAACACGTGAACCACCATTAGTCATCAAATATCTAGGGACTCCAAATCTAGGGAAAACAACTTCTTTAAGCATTTTAATAGAAGTGTTATGATCAGCGCTACTAGTTGGAATAGCTTCTACCCACTTAGTGACATAGTCAACAACAACTAGAATATGAGTATACCCATTAGATTGTGGAAAAGCCCCCATATAATCAAAGCCCCAAACATCAAATGGTTCAATAACAAGAGAATAATTCATAGGCATTTCCTGACGTCTACTAATATTACCAATTCTTTGACATTCATCACAGGATAAGACAAACTTACGAGCATCCTTGAAGAGAGTAGGCCAATAAAACCCAGATTGTAGTACCTTGTATGCAGTTCTATCTCCAGCGTGATGTCCTCCATAGGCTTCGGAGTGACACTTGCGTAAGATCTGTTCCTGTTCATGCTCAGGTACACAACGTCTAATAATACCATCTACTCCTTCTTTATAAAGATGTGGGTCATCCCGAAAGTAATGCCTTAAATCATAGAAGAACTTTTTCTTTTGTTGGTATGTGAAACTAGGAGGTATAAATTTAGCAACAATGTAATTGGCGTAATCAACATACCAAGGAGCATTATGTGAAGTATTCATGACAACTAATTGTTCATCAGGAAAGCTATCATCAATAGGTAGTGGGTCACCAAGAACATTTTCTAACCTAGACAAGTTATCTGCCATAGGGTTATCAACACCCTTCTATCAATGATATGCAAATCAAATTCTTGTAGCAAAAGGACCCACCTAATAAGTCTAGGTTTAGCATCTTTCTTCTCCATAATATATTTAATAGCAGCATGATCGGTGTGAACAGTTACTTTGGAATCAACAATATAAGATCTAAACTTATCACAAGCAAACACAACTACTAGAAATTCCTTTTTAGTAGTAGCATAGTTTCTTTGAGCATTGTCTAGAGTTTTACTAGCATAATGGATAACATTTAATTTCTTATCGACTCTTTGTCCTAGAACAGCACCAATAGCATAATCACTAGCATCACACATAATTTCAAAAGGTTTGTGAGAGGCCTAGTAATCTTAGAGAAATCTTTGATAAACCTCCTATAGAAACCAGCATGACCAAGGAAACTTCTTATACCTTTGATATCCGTAGGGCACGCCATTTTTCCAATAGCATCAACTTTAGCTTTATCAACTTCAATATCTCTTTCAGAGATCTTGTTCCCCAAGACAATACCTTCATTAACCATAAAGTGGCACTTTTCCTAATTCAAGACAAGATTAGCTTCACATCTCTACAAAACTCGATCAAGGTTGCTCAAACAATCATCAAATGAAGTTCCGTAAACGGAAAAATCATCCATGATAACCTCAAGAATCTTTTCACAAAAGTCAGAGAATATAGCCATCATACATCTTTGAAAGGTAGCAGGTGCATTACATAAACCAAAAGGCATACGTCTATAAGCAAAGGTACCGAAAGGGCAAGTAAAAGTGGTTTTTTCTTGATCCTGGCTTGATACAGGTATTTGAGAGAAACCAGAGTAACCATCTAGAAAGCAAAAAATGAGTATGTTTGGATAATCTTTATAGCATTTGATTAATAAAAGGTAAAGGGTAATGATCTTTCTTAGTAGTTTATTTAATTTCCTAAAATCAATTACCATTCTATAACTTGTAACAATTCTTTGCGGGATCAATTCATTTTTATCATTAGGAACAACGGTAATACCTCCCTTCTTAGGGACATAATGGACGGGACTAACCCATCTACTATCAGCAACATGATAAATTATACGTGCCTCCAGAAGCTTTAGTACTTCTTTTCTTACCACTTCTTTCATCTTAGGGTTCAATCGTCGTTTGTGATCAACAACTGGTTTGGCATCAGGCTCCATATTAATTTGATGCTAGCATAGAGTGGGACTAATGCCCTTAAGATCATCAAGAGTATAGCCAATAGTAGCACGATGCTTCCTCAGAGTTTTCAATAATCTCTTTTCTTCATGCTCTGAAAGGTTGGCACTAATAATAACAGGATATATCTCTTTTCCATCAAGATAAGCATATTTCAACATATCGGGTAATTGGTTGAGCTCAAACACGGGATCACCCTTGGGTGGAGGATGATCCGCAAGTATTTCAACAGGTAAGTTATGTTTCAAAATAGGCTGTTGCTCAAAGAAAATTTCATCTATTTCATTCCTCTCATTCATATGCATATCATTTTCATGGTCTAGCAAATATTGTTCTAAGGGATCAGTAGGAGGCACAGTAATAGAAGCGAGAGCAATAGTTTCATCTTTACTAGGCAATTCCTTGTCATGGGGTTGTCTACAAAATTTAGAGAAATTAAATACATGAGACATATCCCCAAAGCTCACAGTAACTACTTCCTTCTCACAATCAATCTTAGCATTAACAATATTCAAGAAGGGTCTGCCAAATATAATGGGACAAAAATTATCTTGTGGGGAACCAAGAACAAGAAAATCAGTAGGATACTTTCCTTTCCCACACAAGACTTCAACATCTCTAACAATCCCCATTGGTGCAATAGTGTCTCTATTAGCAAGCTTAATAGTAACATCAATATCCTCTAGTTCAACTGGTGCAATATCATGCATGATTTCTTCGTATAAGGAATAGTGAATTGCACTTACGCTAGCACCCATATCACATAAGCCATGATAACAATGATCTCCTATTTTAACAGAAACAACAGGCATGCCAACAACTGGTTTATGCTTATGCTTAGTGTCAGGTCTAGCAATTCTAGCAGCTTCATCACAGAAATGAATAACATGCCCATCAATATTATCAACCAAGAGATCTTTAACCATAGCAATACTAGGTTCAACTTTAATTTGTTCAGGGAGTGTAGGTGTTCTAATACAACTCTTATGAACCACAGTTGAAGCTTTAGCATGTTCCTTTATACTAACAAGGAAAGGTGGTTTCTCAATGTAAACAATAGGGATAACAGGATCAACATTGTGAGTAATAATTTTCTCCTCAACTTTAATAGGCTCCACTACTTTCACTTCAATGGGAGGATGATATTTAAACCACTTCTCCTTAGGGATATCAACATGAGTAGCAAACGATTCACAAAAAGAAGCTACTATCTCAGAGTCAAATCCATATTTTGTGCTAAATTCACTAAAAGCATCGGTGTCCATGAAGGATTTAACACAACCAAACTTAAGATTTATACCTGACTCCTTACCTTTGTTGAGTTCCTAATCTTTAGAGTTGCGTTTAATTATTTCCAATAAATTCCAATTGAATTCAATATCTTTCTTAATAAAAGAACCAACACAAGAAGTATCGAGCATGGATTGATCATTACGAGAAAGACGAGCATAAAAATTCTGAATAATAATTTCTGTCGAGAGCTCATGGTTGGGGCATGAATATAACATTGACTTAAGCCTCCCCCAAGCTTGAGCGATTCTTTCTCCTTCACGAGGCCAAAAAGTATAAATATAATTCTGATCACGATGAACTAGATGCATAGGATAGAACTTCTGATGAAATTCCATTTTCAACCGGTTGTAGCTCCATGATCCAATATCATCACATAGCCTATACCATGTCAATGCATTATCCTTCAAAGATAAAGGAAATACCTTCTTCTTGATGTGATCCTCAGACAGACCTGCAAGCTTAAATAATCCACAAACTTCATCCACATAGATTAGATGCAAATCTGGATGTAGTGTTCCATCTCCTGCATAAGGATTAGCTAGCAGTTTCTCTATCATACCCAAAGGAATTTCATAATAAATATTTTCAGTAGGTTCAGTAGGTTGAGGGACAACTCTTTTTGTTTCCGGTCGTGGTGAAGATACCCCGAACAAGCCCCTCAAAGTATTACTTTCCATAGTAGCAAGTGACAGTAAATTTCAACACACTATATAAATTTTTTCCTTACCAAGTTCCACTCAACAAAGGGGCTTCACTCCCCGGCAACGACGCCAGAAAAGAGTCTTGCTGACCCACAAGTATAGGGGATCTATAGTAGTCCTTTCGATAAGTAAGAGTGTCGAACCCAACGAGGACCAGAAGGAAATGACAAGCGGTTCTCAGTAAGGTATTCTCTACAAGCACTAAAATTATCGATAATAGATAGTTTTGTGATAAGATAATTCGTAACAGGTAGCAAGTAACAATAGTAACAAAGGTGCATCAAGGTGGCCCAATCCTTTTTATAGCAAAGGACAAGACTGGACAAACTCTTATATAAAGCAAAGCGCTCCTGAGGACACATGGGAATTTATGTCAAGTTAGTTTTCATCATGCTCACTTGATTCGCGTTCGTTACTTTGATAATTTGATATGTGGGTGGACCGATGCTTGGGTGTTGTACTTACTTGGATAAACCTCCCACTTATGATTAACCCCTCCCGCAAGCATCCGCAACTACGAAAGAAGAATTAAGATAAATCTAACCATAGCATGAAACGTGTGGATCCAAATCATCCCCTTACGAAGCAACACATAAACTAGGGTTTAAGCTTCTGTCACTCTAGCAACCCATCATCTACTTATTACTTCCCAATGCCTTCCTCTAGTCCCAAACAATGGTGAAGTGTTATGTAGTCGACGTTCACATAACACCACTAGAGGAGAGACAACATACATCTCATCAAAATATCGAACGAATACCGAATTCACATGATTACTTATAACAAGACTTATCCCATGTCCTTAGGAACAAACGTAACTACTCACAAAACATGTTCATGTTCATAATCAGAGGAGTATTAATGATGATCAAGGATCTGAACATATAATTTTCCACCAAGTAAACCAACTAGCATCAACTACAAGGAGTAATCAACACTACTAGCAACCCACAGGTACCAATCCGAGGTTTTGAGACAAAGATCGGATACAAGAGATGAACTAGGGTTTGGAGAGGAGATGGTGATTATGAAGATGTTGATGGAGATTGAACCCCTCTTGATGAGAGGATCGTTGGTGATGACGAAGGCTTCGATTCCCCCTTCCGGAGGGAAGTTTCACCGGCAGGATCGCCCTGCCGGAGCTCTAGATTGGTTTTTCCTAAGTTCTGCCTCAAGACGGCGACGCTTCATCCCGAAAGGTCTCATATGATTTTTTCCTCGACGAAACCCTCCATATAGCAGAAGATGGGCACCAGAGGGCTTCCAGGTGGCCACAAGCTCACTAGCCGCGGCCAGGAGGGGCGCGGCCACCAGGCTTGTGGCTCCCTGGTGGGCCTCCTGATGTATTTCTTTCGCCCAATATTTTTTATATATTCCAAAATAATTCTCTAT
This sequence comes from Hordeum marinum, assembly GCA_022496015.1. Classification (NCBI taxonomy): domain Eukaryota; kingdom Viridiplantae; phylum Streptophyta; class Magnoliopsida; order Poales; family Poaceae; genus Hordeum; species Hordeum marinum. Next base: position 214,752,665 of record CM039673.1, on the reverse strand, counting down.
AGATTTTCAGGACTTTTGGAGTTGCGCAGAATATTTATCTCACATTTGCTCCTTTTCTGGTCCAGAATTCTAGCTGCCGGCATTCTCCCTCTTCATGTAAACCTTGTAAAATAAGAGAGAAAAGGCATAAGTATTGTACCAAAATGTGTAATAACAGCCCATAATGCAATAAATATCAATATATAATCATGATGCAAAATGGACGTATCAAAGCACAAGAATGGACCCAAGCCTAAGATTGTGTGCTTTTATTGCAAGGGAACCGGTCACTGGAAGCGGAACTGCCCCAAGTACTTAGCGAATAAGAAGGTCGGCAACGTAAAAGGTATATATGATATACATGTTGTTGATGTGTACCTTACCAGCGCTCGTAGTAGCTCCTGGGTATTTGATACCGGTGCGGTTGCTCACATTTGTAACTCGAAACAGGAGCTACGGAATAAGCGGAGACTGGCGAAGTATGAGGTGACGATGCGCGTCGGGAATGGTTCCAAGGTCGATGTGATCGCCATCGGCACGCTACTTCTACATCTACCTTCGGGATTAGTTTTAAACCTCAATAATTGTTATTTAGTACCAGCTTTGAGCATGAACATTGTATCCGGATCTCGTTTGATGCGAGATGGCTACTCATTTAAATCCGAGAATAATGGTTGTTCTATTTATATGAGAGATATGTTTTATGGTCATGCCCCGTTGGTCAATGGTTTATTTCTATTGAATCTTGAACGTGATGTTACACATATTCATAGTGTGAATACCAAACGATGTAAGGTTGATAATGATAGTCCCACATCTTTTGGCACTGCCGCCTTGGTCATATTGGTGTCAAATGCATGAAGAAACTCCATGCAGATGGACTTTTGGACTGTCTTGATTATGAATCATTTGACACGTGAGAACCATGCCCCATGGGCAAGATGACTAAGACTCCGTTCTCCGGAACAATGAAGCGAGCAACCAACTTGTTAGAAATAATACATACCGATATATGTGGTCCAATGAGCGTTGAGGCTCGTGGTGGCTATCATGGGTATGTCTACTTAAGAAGATATGGGTATGTCTACTTAATGAAACACAAGTCTGAGACCTTTGAAAAGTTCAAGGAATTTCAGAGTGAGGTAGAGAATCAACGTGACAAGAAAATAAAGTTCTTACAATCTGAACATGGAGGAGAATATTTGAGTCACGAGTTTGTCACGCACTTAAGGAAATGTGGAATTGTTTCACAACTCACGTCGCCCGGCACACCTCGGCGTAATGGTATGTCCGAACATCGTAATTGCACTCTATTGGATATGGTGTGATATATGATGTCTCTTACTGATTTACCGCTATCATTTTGGGGATATGCATTAGAGACTACCGCATTCACTTTAAATAGGGTACCGTCTAAATCCGTTGAGACGACACCGTATGAATTATGGTTTCGGAAGAAACCTAAGCTGTCGTTTTTGAAAGTTTGGGGATGCGATGCTTATGTCAAGAAACTTCAACCTGAAAAGCTCGAATCCAAATCGGAAAGGTGCGTCTTCATAGGATACCCTAAGGAAACTATTGGGTATACCTTCTATCTCAGATCCGAAGGCAAGATCTTTTTTGCCAAGAATGGATCCTTTCTAGAGAAAGAGTTTCTCTCGAAAGAAGTAAGTAGGAGGAAGGTAGAACTTGATGAGGTAATTGTACCCCCTCTCGAACCGGAGAGTAGCGAAGCGCAGGAAAATGTTTTTGTGGTGCCTGCACTGACTAGAGAGGAAGTTAATGATGATGATCATGAAACTTTGGATCAAGTTACTACTGATCTTCGTAGGTCCACGAGGACACGTTCCGCACCAGAGTGATACGACAATCCTGTCCCCGAAATCATGTTGTTAGACAACGGTGAACCTTCGAACTATGAAGAAGCCATGGGGGGCCCGGATTCCAACAAATGGCTTGAAGCCATGAAATCTGAGATATGATCCATGTATGAGAACAAAGTATGGACTTTGTGGACTTGCCCGATGATCGGCAAGCCATAGAAAGTAAATGCATCTTTAAGAAGAAGACTGACGCGGATGGTAATGTGAACGTCTATAAGGCACGACTTGTCGCTAAGGGTTATCGACAAGTTCAAGGAGTTGACTGTGATAAGACTTTCTCACCCGTAGCAATGCTGAAGTCTGTCTGAATCATCTTAGCAGTTGCCGCATTTTATGTTTATGAGATCTGGCAAATGGACGTCAAAACGACATTCCTTAACAGTTTCCTTAAGGAAGAATTGTATATGATGCAGCCGGAAGGTTTTGTCGATCCTAAGAATGCTGACAAGGTATGCAAGCTCCAGCGCTCTATCTATGGGCTGGTGCAAGCATCTCAGAGTTGGAACATTCACTTTGATGAGGTGATCAAAGCATTTGGGTTTATACAGACTTATGGAGAAGCATGTATTTACAAGAAAGTGAGTGGGAGCTCTGTAGCATTTCTCGTTTTATATGTGGATGACATATTGTTGATGGGAAATGATATAGAACTTTTGGAAAGCATAAAGGCCTACTTGAATACGTGTTTTTCAATGAAGGACCTTGGAGAAGCTGCTTACATATTAGGCATCAAGATCTATAGAGATAGATCGAGACGCCTCATTGGTCTTTCACAAAGCACATACCTTGACAAGATACTGAAGAAGTTCAATATGGATCAGTCCAAAAAGGGGTTCTTGCCTGTATTGCAAGGTGTGAGATTGAGCACAACTCAATGCCCGACCTTGGTAGAAGATAGAGAAAAGATGAGTGTCATTCCCTATGCCTCAGCCATAGGCTCTATTATGTATGCCATGCTGTGTACCGGATCTGATGTGAACCTTGCCATAAGTTTGGTAGGGAGGTACCAAAGTGATCTCGGAATGCACTGGACAACGGTCAAGAATCTCCTTAAGTACTTGAAAAGGACTAAGGATATGTTTCCCATTTATGGAGGTGCTGAAGAGCTCGTCGTAAAGGGTTACATCGATGCTAGCTTCGACACAGATCCGGATGACTCCAAGTCACAAACCGGATTCGTGTATATTTTGAATGGTGGGAAGTCAGCTGGTGCAGTTGCAAGCAAAGCATCGTGGCGGCGTCTACATGTGAAGCGGAGTACACAGCTGGTTGGGAAGCAGCATAGGAAGGAGTCTGGATGAAGGAGTTCATCACCGACCTAGGAGTGATTTCCAATGCGTTGGGCCCAATGACTGTCTTCTGTGACAACACTGGAGCTATTGCCATTGCCAAGGAGCCCGGGTTTCACAAGAAGACCAAGCACATCAACCGCCGCTTCAACTCCATTTGTGGTTACATTCAGGATGGAGATATAGATATTTGTAAAGTACATACGAATCTGAATGTCACGGATCCGTTGACTAAACCTCTTTCACGAGCGAAACATGATCAACACCAGAACTCTATGGGTGTTCGATTCATCACAATGTAACAAGATTATTGACTCTAGTGCAAGTGGGAGACTGTTCGAACTATGCCCTAAAGGCAATAATAAAATGGTTATTATTATATTTCCTTGTTCATGATAATTGTCTATTGTTCATGCTATAATTGTATTAACCGAAAACCGTAATACATGTGTGAATACATAGATCACACCATGTTCCTAGTGAGCCTCTAGTTGACTAGCTCGCTGATCAATAGATGGTCATGGTTTCCTGACCATGGACATTGGATGTCATTGATAACGGGATCACATCATTAGGGTAATGATGTGATGGACAAGACCCAATCCTAAGCATAGCACAAGATCATGTAGTTCGTCTGCTAGAGCTTTTCTAATGTCAAGTATCATTTCCTTAGACCATGTGATTGTGCAACTACCGGATACTGTAGGAATGCTTTGGGTGTATCAAACACCACAACGTAACTGGGTGACTATAAAGGTGCACTACAGGTGTCTCCGAAAGTGTCTGTTGGGTTGGCACGAATCGAGACTGGGATTTGTCACTCCGTGTGACGGAGAGGTATCTCTGGGCCCACTCGGTAATACATCATCATAATGAGCTCGATGTGACTAAGGAGTTAGTCACGGGATAATGTGTTATGGAACGAGTAAAGAGACTTGCTGGTAACGAGATTAAACAAGGTATAGGGATACCGACGATCGAATCTCGGGCAAGTAACATACCGATGGACAAAGGGAATTGTATACGGGATTAATTGAATCCTCGACATCGTGGTTCATCTGATGAGATAATCGTGGAACATATGGGATCCAGTATGGGTATCCAGATCCCGCTATTGGTTATTGGCGGAGAGGTGTCTCGGTCATGTCTGCATAATTCCCGAACTCGTAGGGTCTACACACTTAAGGTTCGATGACGCTAGAGTTGTAACGGGAATTGTATGTGGTTACCGAAAGTTGTTCGGAGTCTCAGATGAGATCCTGGACGTCACGAGGAGTTCCAGAATAGTCTGGAGGTGAAGATTTACACATGGGAAGTCCAGTTTCAGTCACTAGAAAGGTTTCGGGGTTTATCGGTATTGTACCGGGACCACCAAAAGGGTTCCGGGGGCCACCGGGAGGGGCCACCTGCTCCAGAGGACCACGTGGGCTGAATATGGGTGGGAACCAGCCTCCTAGTGGGATGGTGCGCCACCCCAAGGGCCCAAGGAGCCTAGGGTTGGGAACCCTAAGGGGTGGGGCACCTCCCACCAACTTGGGGGGCAAGTTCCCCCCCTTGGCTGCTGCTCCCCTCTAGATGGATCTAGGGGGTCAGCCCCCTCTCCCCTTCAGCCTATAAATAGAGGGGAGTTTGGAGGGCAGCCGCACCCCTTGCCCCTGGCACAGCCCTCCCCCCTCCTACACCTCCTCCTCCTCCATAGTGCTTAGCGAAGCTCTGCCGAAGAACCTTGAGCTCCACCGCCACCACGTCGTCGTACTGCCGGAGCTCTCCTCAACTTCTCCTCCCCCTTGCTAGATCGAGAACGAGGAGACATCCCTGGTCTGTACGTGTGTTGAACGCGGAGGCGCCGTCCGTTCGGCGCTTGGATCGGATCTTCCGCGATTTGAATCGCCGCGAGTACGACTCCATCAATCGCGTTCTTTGCAACGCTTCCGCTTAGCAATCTTCAAGGGTATGAAGATGCACTCCCTCTCTCTCTCTCTCGTTGCTAGCATCTCCTAGATTGATCTTGGTGACACGTAGGAATATTTTTGAATTATTACTACGTTCCCCAACAATAAGAACATAAGTCTTTGTCCAGAGGTGATATATCCCTTTTTTGCAATAACAATTTGGTTGCTAGATAAAATCCCCAATATATTTCAGAGACCTCGTTTAGTCTCATAACTATCCCCCATAGGCATCAGCCTATAAGCATACTACTTCATGTGGTATGTTGTCCATTATATCATGTTCCATTGACATGATATTTGAATGTATGAATAACATTCATACTACTTATTTGTTGCGTAGGAACTAATTTTTCGAATCTTTATAACTTTAAGAGTTTTGGCATGATTGCTGATGTCACCCTAAAATAGGGATGGTACGAAAAATTAGTGACAATTTTATTGGTCACAACTTAAAAGTTGCAAAATTCTCAAGTCATCAGATTTTATGTGCACCACATGTGTCATGAGAAAATTGATTTTTAGGACACTCTCATCTTAAAATTCAAAAAGTAGCCACTTCAATTTCTTGAACACATCCAAGAATATATATGTGGACTACTCGACCATTTCCGGGACATTTATTCATGGTATCAATAGACATCTAAAAGATGATCTTATGTGAGTCTCTAATCTCCACAAACCCATGAATTTCTAAATTAATTGCTCAAATTATCTAATTAAGAGCAAATTATCCTAGCATATGGGTTGAACCCATTTGAATGCCACGAGCATGTATGATTTTTACTAAGTACCTCATGTACATACTCAAAATGGTGCAGCTAAATTCTTTATCAAAAGAATAAAACTAATCATCTGACCACTTTTAAAGAATTTTAATATGCCAACATCTTGTTGGAAACATGCGGTCTTACATGCCGCAGATCTATTCTAGATCATACCAATTGCATATCATACTGCTTCCCCTTGCAGTAAGTACGTGGCAATCATACAAGTATTTCTCATCTGCAACAATTTGGTTATATACCGATATCACGACTCCATCGTACATGGGCCCTCACATAAATTTGGGATCCATGTGAGGTATAACTATTTATTTATCCGTCAATCATAAATATTTTAAACTCCCATCAAGAGAATTAGTTATTACTCATGCGTTGATTACATTTAAAATAAGGACATTTTTGGCATTAAGGGAAGATTCGCACTACAAATAATGTCCAGAAATTAGAAATGTCATAGACATTCGGTCCTCATATTCGCGTACTTCTAAATCTAAACCTAAAGTTCAATCATATATTTGCAACACTTTGCAGATTTTCTAAATACATTTACTTATGACAAAAACGTCATGAAATCACATTATGCATGCAATCAATGTGCCATGCAAAGTGGAAGTACATCATATAACCACTATTCTCCCCAAATGAGAGCAAAAGGGGGAGAATCATGGTCACATGAGGAATGAGTTCTCATATGCATCCGTGGAAACAGAGGAAATTATACCCTCAACTAGTAAATGTAGTTCAACTTCAAGTTGAATAACACATAATGGATGCGCATCATCCAAACCCAACATATGTGCACACAATTTAAAGTGTTGGGACATCGAAACCCCTTGACTACATTTTTATGGGAAATCACGAGGAGTTAAAAGATGTAATATTATTTCCACAAATTCAATTGATACAACAGAATCATATAACATAAGACTACATATGTCGACATATATTTGTTCGTAAATTTCTAAAACCTTTAGGGCCCTGAAACAAAGTTCATGGCAGAATTCTTAATGCATTCATATATTGGTTCAACTAGAAGGAAGCAATTAAATAAGAATAACACTCGCTCAACATAAGAGAGGTATTTACCATTGTAATACATTCTCCTCATAACCATCTTCCCTTTTGGGAGACAAATGATTTTTTGATCATAACGAAAACAATGAGGTGGTGAAAGGTGATGCTGGTAGCACTAGGGTTCATGTAGAGACCCGACATCAATTATGATGTAACATACCCTCTTGGTATAAGTGGAATTACATTTCGATACAAATATTATTGGCAGTTACTAATAAACTGTCCATGCAGTTGATAGACTGGTGATTACATACTCATATGGATCACCCAATTCAAATATCTATATCTATATCTATATATATAAGTCCCTAAAAGGCTTGAAAATCTAAATTATGAACAAATCGCAACATATGTTGTGTAAAACATCAAAAGTCACTACATGACTTAAAATAGTCGAAAAATTGTGTCGTACAATCGACTACGAGAGTTCCTTCTTCAAAAGGATTACTCACATAGTGATTGCTTGATTACATTTAGTTATAACAAAATCCCTCACTGGATGCTACATGACCCTAGTATATACCGATGATTTCATCATAAAAGTATATACAAGATATGAAAGGTGCTCGCAATCATATCAAGACGAAGATTTGGATGAAACCAAATATTATTCAAGTTCAGAACTTGATCTTATTCCCTAAGGAATACATATCTATCAGTCTAAGTATATTTGTAAAATATTACAAAATTAAATATGGATAGACCATATTAAATACACATATGGTTATACTATCCCTAACACGGATGCAATTTCATCCATACATAGTATCGATGATGAAATGGTATCGGTACCTCTAGTGCCATATAGAATACCATCGTTGCAATGTATTGTCAAGTTATTTAAAGTATTGACCCCAATTAAATGGTTGGTGTACGTAATATCCTTAGATATGTACTAGGCACAAAAGATCTTGATCAATTCCCACGGGAACATCAAGAATTGACCATTGTTTGATATACATATATTGGCTGTAATTATATGATCCCGAAAATGCCATATCAATGCCTGAATTTAGTGGAATATCCTATTAAGGGAACAATTCAAAATAGACCTTAATATCTAGTATTGTTAGTCATTTTTGTATAACTACTTTATACGAAGCATCATAAACTATGTATGGCTTCACAAAATGATTGACCACATTCAAGATTATGTGGTTAAGATTGAACAGAATCACCTGCCATTATCTATCAAGATAACATCACTTGTATTGCTCAAATGCATATGGGTTATATAGAGAACAATATTGCAAAGAAAATTGTTGAGATTTGCAAAGTTCAGGGGGAGTAAACTCACTTATCATAACCCGTCAATGATCATAAGATCATACATATTGTACTCCTTTTCCCTTGATGAGTTTTCCCTAATGGTTTCTCATAAAAGGTTTTTAATGAGAAAATATTAATACAAGTGTTCAGATATGCCATTTTGCTTTGTCCTTATATTTTTTCTCACCGGGTTTTAAAGGAGTTTTCTATGGCACATCATATTGCACTCTTTTTTTTCTTTATGAGTTTACTCTTAAAGTTCTCATATAAGGTTCTACATGAGGCAATATCTTCTTCATATCATATGTCATACTTTCTGTTTTCCCCACCGTTTTTTAAAGGAAGTATATAAGGCATATTTGTTGGTCTCTAAACTCACTAATGAGATTCCTCTCTAGGTTTTTCTCATATGAGTTGTCCATGAGACACTAATCATTATATGTTGTATCATTTTCTACTTATTTTTTCCAGAGGGTTTAAAGGAGTTTTAACAACATATCAAATATTATTCTCCTCATATTTTTCCCACATGGTTTCTTGGGGAGAGATTCTAAAGATAAAGAATTTCAAGATGACTGAATCTACAAATTACATGGTTGTTTCTGGATACACAAGAACACTCTCAAGACCATGCAAGAAGATTTCTGAAGACTATACAAGATATTTTCAAGAAACGACGTTGTCCAAGGAGGAGTGTTATGAATAAACTAGTTAGTAGTTAGAATTTGTCCAACCGTCTTAGGCGAACGGATGCCTCAAGCGTACGTCATACGCAACCTTGTAAACCGCCTTTGCTGGCGTTTGTTTCAGGAGTATATAAGTCTCTCAATTATCAATGAAATCATCGATTCATTCAGTCAATTCTTTGTTCCTCAAAACAGTTGTGACCACATGGCCAATCAAACCGCCAAGTGGATCGAGTTGACATGTGCCAAATCATCGAATACGTAAAGAAAATCGTAAAATGAACCTTATATACTAGAACAAGTTTAAGCATCGTAATTTGGGTATTTGAACTTAACGGACTAAAGCGATCACCGGTTTAAGTTTATTATTATAAGGATCTACAATGATTTTGTCTTAAAAAAACTACCTAGAGTGTTTTATATGGGAAGCGACGATTCGGTGCTCGAGCGCAGCTGCTCCGGAAATCGCTATCGTCCACTGCTTAGTTGAGATCGTGTAAAAAGGTTTGCCGTGTTAGAGTCCAAACGCTGGAAATTATGGATACTAGACGTATACGCATGGTAACAGTGCGTACAATTGGGCCCTGGCAGTGGTCTTTGACGGCCGTCAATCCTGTTCGGGTCCTGATCCATGGACCAGGACGTGGCTGGCGTGGTGAGCCGTGGCCCGATTTGTTATCATGACGTTATCGAAACAGAGGAGATTTGCGAACCCTCGTCCCTCCTGCTCTTGGTTGTTTGTGCTACCCGTGGCGTGACAATGGCAGATGAGGGGTTGGAGTTCTGGTTAGATCCCATCAACTGGTGAGTTCCCCGTAAATCAATGGTTGTATTTCCATGGTTTGGTCCCGGGGGGCGCCGTGCTGTTCGTGAGCGAGGCGGGTGATGCTCCTCACATGCCCGCTGACGACACCTCCGGTGACAGTATTTTGCGACCTTGCAGGTTTCCTTGGAGGGAAGAATTTGCGAACAACCTCGAACGCCCCAGATTCGGTGCCCCTGGTCCTGCTGCGAGGTGCGATGCGGGTGCCGCTACGATGGCTGATTCGAATGTCGAGTCAGGGATGTATCTCCAACCAGGTACGCACACTTGACTGACAGAGTCAATCCTGAAGCACCTGGCTGAACCAAAAGGTAATCTACTAATCAGTTGTTTGTTTTAACTTCCGCATCTAGAACTGCAAGGATTTTTTTGTTAATTATTAAATCAAGAATGAATGGATGCAGACAAGTTTTGGTGGCTGTGGCCTGTGGGTGAGGTTGGTATAAGTACTAAAAATATAAAAACTGAAGTGTCTCCTTATGTAATTCCAGGTTGCGACAGGGTAGTGCACCACCTGGTAGAGCACCTTGCACATCTAGAATGGGCGCGTTGGAACAATCTATTCGTAAGTACGCAGAAGAGCCTACCCATGGTGTAGTGAAACCAGAACTGAGATTGAGTTTCGATTCCCTTGATGAGGCATACCACTTTTACAATTTGTGTTCTTGGGAGGTTGGCTTTGATATTAGGTATGGCAATGACCAGTTGAAAGACAGGACCAAATCGATGTAGGAAATTGTTTGTGCCTGCTCATTGAGAATTGCACTCTTGTTTTGTTGTCAAATTTGTGATTGTCAAGTGAGGAGCAGTCATGAGAGGGAGGGGCGTCAACACAGAGTAATGACTGTCACCTTGTTGCCAACTGAATGTGTCTGTTGCAGAGGAAGCCCAAAGCAGAGAATAAACACTCATGCAGATGTGAGTACCCCGCATTGATACGGTTGCTTTGACCGTCTGACAACAACTGGTACATAACCGAGCATCTCGAGAAGCACAATCATTCAATGTCACTGGCGATGGGGGAGAAGGTGCACTGTTGGTCACACAAGCACATCGATGTTTAGACCAAGGATCTAATTAGATAGTTAATGGGAAAATGTAAACCTTGGAAAAGTGTACAACATCATCGGGAGTTTCTTTGGATCGGTTGAGAAAGTGTCAGTCACTAAGAGAACATTGAGGAATAGCTTCTTTGGATCGGTTGAGAAAGAGCCGTTCAATAAGAGAACATTGAGAAACATATGCGGGAAGATAAGCCGCGAGCAAGCAGACAATGATGTCATGAAAATTCTGGACGATTGATGAGTTCAAGTCCGCACAGGATATGCTTATGGATAACTACAATCTGAGGCGGCACCCATACATGACCCGAATATATGAAATCAGAGCTAAGTGGGCTAAGCCGTACTTAAAGGGTGTGTTCTATGCTAAAATGACAAACATCCAATGAAGCGAGAGTTACATGACACCCGTTAGTCCAATGCACATTTTTGGTAGACAGTATATGAGCCTGTAGTTTGACCGTGAGAGGGAGGAAACTATGAAGAGAAGAGAACTATGATAGTAAATTCCTGGCTATTAGTCAATGAGTTTACGTTGCTAATTAATTTTCGGTTTTCATTGAAATAATAGATGTTATATCTTTTGGTGATGGCACGGAGGTGTCGTGTAGAGAACAAATCTCGCAATAGAGTGGTACTCAAGCAAAATGTGCAATCGAAGGCAATGCATACAATGTTACAGAGGCTGAGAAGATGAAGTATGTGGCGAGGCACAACAATGCGTCGAGACGTAAGAGGTGGAGTCGAGTTGTTTATGAGGTAACAATCGAGGACGGCAAATCTGAATTCGTGTGTGAGTGGTCGGTTCCAGCATACAGGGATGCTATGCTGCCATGTCCTAAGGGTAAGCCTGCTATTTTTGTAGCGTCGCATACATGGCAGCCATGCTTGGTTTGACCGAAAATTACGTGTGCTGAGATATTTATTATTATCCTTTGCAGATCATGGATGTCCCTTGCCTTGAGGAGATTCCAGCAAAAAAACAAGAGGTGGACGAAGGATGTGAAGGACATTCTGCCTGGGCATCTCGTGCATTATCAGAGAGACCAATTTTGTTGATAAGTCTTTGTAGGCATTCGACTCTGTACGTGCAGGCAGTGGATGCTGTTAGGATGGAGGATGGTAGTGCTGAAGCGTTTGAGCACCTGTCGGTCCGCCTGAACGCTCAATTGGTGAATTGTGCACCGCTAGCTGAGAAAGATTTAAATTGGCACACGCCCACTGGATGGTCCATATATGTAGGAAAGAAAGATTTAAATCCGGCCATGTTTTTTTGTGTGTTTTGTGAGCCACGCTCCATGCCTGTTCCTCGAGTGCACAATCTTAGTATTGATGTGTTGTTTAGTGCTGTAATGCATGTAATTTGAAAGACCTTATCAAATGAGAGCAAATTGTTCTACTTGGCATTTGCATTTTGTATGTTATTGTAGGACTCGCCTGTATGCTACATGTTGTAGGAACTGTCATGGCTTGCATGCAGGAACGAGAGGAAGAAGGAAATGTTTGTTTGTGAACGGAAAGCGAAGAGGACTACGATGTACTCATGGCTTAAACTGTAGCAAGAGGACAGTGGCGGCGGGTTTCGCTAGGTGATAGGTGAGCACGTGATTAGGATTTTTTTGAAGGAATTGACTAGTGAATAAAGACGTCTGAGTTAATGAACGGCTCGTGATGGCTCAGGAAGAAAACTAATAAGCCTGATGTGCGCCTACCGCCACAATGAATACAGCCAGGCCCACGAGGACTTTCAGACGAAATACGAGTACAACTACAAATACAAAGAGGGGCACTGACCTAAATGCGACTGGCCGGCCGAGATTCCAGGAGCAGCTGAGTTCGGGCACAGAATCGAATTTTCGGTTTTATATGTATTTACTTCTTTCAGGTTCTTGCGACGTCTTTCAGCTCCGAGACGACGCGACACCCCGCGATCCCCGCGCCAACCACCGCCGTCTCCCTGTCGCGCGGGTCCCACCAACCATCGTCCACGGTAGGCCACCTCGTGTCAGTCACGCAACCAACGTTCGCTTTCCCCAAGCGACGTGGTACCCGTATCTCTCTCTCTCTCTTCACAGCGGTCACTTGCTGAGCAGCTGCTGTGCTAGCTAGCTTCCACACTACTCAAGCTGCTGCGCGTCCCGCCGGCGATGCCTAGCTCCCGCCGAACCACCGCCCGCGGCGGCGGGGCCGCGCCTGCGCCTGGACGCGGGGACGCCGAGGACGACGCGCGGGTGCCGCCCTTCACGGGGAACAACACCGACCATAACCCCCGGGAGCTGCGCTCCTGGGCGCGCCGCACCGGCTTCCACACTTCCGCCTTCTTCTCCGGCGAGTCCGCGGTCTCCAACTCTTCCACCGCCACCGCGCGTCCCCCGCCGCCTCCGCCTCCCCCGGCATCCTCCCGCCGCCCGCCGCGCCCTCCCGCGGCTGCGGAGAGGCAGGACGACCCCGATCCCGCGCCGCCGCTCGACCTCGACCGCCGCGGCCACCAAGGCCGCCATCGCCGCCGCATCGAACTCCGCGGCGAGCTCGGGCCCGCCGCAGGCCCCGGCCCCGTCGAGGTGTCAGCGCAGACAGAACCGGCGAGGAGGAGGGACGGCGTCGAGCGCCTGCTCGGCGAGAGGGGGGCGCTTAATGTGGCCAGGAACGCCAACGGCGTGCGCTCTGACGCGGACGCGGATACGAATGCGAGGAAGAAGGCGGAGGAGGCGGAGGCGAAACGAAAGGCCGAGGAGGCAGAGGCGAGGAAGAAAAAGGAGGATGAGGAGAGGGACGCGGAGCTGGCCGCGTACTACCATCAGCAGTGGGCCAACGAGGAGGACGGTGTTGCCGACGGTGTCCAAGGCGAGGAGATGGCGCCTCTTAATCGGCCATCAGGCCTCCGCTGCGGCGTCTCCGAGAACCCCGGGTGGGGTGAGTTCCCTGCGTTTCTGCTTCAAACTATACCCTGCGTTGCACTAATTTAATGACGAATAGAGAGATGAATTCATTTTAGTCTCTCGAATGTGATAGTGATGTTCGAGGGGTCATGTATGATCATACTGACTGATAGCGATGTCTTCAAGTATATTTGTTACCTGCTGTATGTCTGTATCTATTATGAGTGCCTGCTACCTAATGTATATGAAGTTACATCAAAGTCCTTCATCCAGATGATCCTTAACCTCTGGGTATGCAATTTGCTATGCCGAATTAGACAATGTGTGTATGTCGGATTAATTGGAACCCTTTGTTTCTAGACACTCCACTTGATTCTAGTGGCTACTTCTGCTCACTGTATTTTGGAGCTTGAGTGTAGCACAATGTTTATTACACAAGCTGCTTTAAGGGGTGGTGTGATCAGAGCACAGACTTGCAGCTAAAGCTGTCCAAGTCAGCTTTATTGGACAAGTAATTGCTAGTAATATATATGTTTCTGTTATATCATTTTATATTCCGATATAAATATATACCAAGATAGCTGAAAATAGGGAAATAAAACTTGCTTAGCTGTTTTAGTTGTGTCATATATTTTTCTTGCGACTTGAACATGATTTGCTCTATTATGTCTATTAATTTGGATGCCACGTAATGCATAATTTTTACATATGAACCAAATAAAAATTTAATCCATTCTTTTTTTGCTTTTGGTATCTATATTGCCATTTAGCTAGCTTCAATATTTCGAATTTCTTGCCTATCAGACCACTTGCACGAACTAATCGTCAAAGAAGAACCTAGAATTTACCCTTTTTTTTAAGCGGGGATTACCCCGGCCTCTGCAGCAAAATGATGTATACAGCCATATTATTAATCAAAGTAGCCACCAAGCACGTAGTTCGATACAAGTTCGCACATCAAGCTGAAAAAATAAAAATTGCCACAACCGGCAAAAATAGGACACGATGACCATACACCTATCCTATTTTTGGACCGCTGTCCAAACCGGTTGCATGTATCCCATGCTACCATCCCCCAACGGTTGCACCCATACGCCATATGCTTCTTGACTTCCGCACGGCTGAGTAACAACCACGTATGGATCTAGCCAGTTGCCTGGAAGATGACCTGCAAAAATATTGTTATGTTTGTCGGTTAAAAATCATGTCATTCCGACAGTTTCATATAGCCCAAAGTAATGCACACACTCCAACTCGAATATGCGTCACTGTTTTAGGCTCTACCCCATTTAGCCATGTCCCAAATAAAGTGGCAATGCTATTAGGAGGACTAACATTAGAGGCCACATGTATTGTACGACACAGTACTTGGCTAGTGGGCATTTGTGAAAAGGATGTTTGATTGATTCATCTTGATCATAGAAACAACACCATTTACTACCCTCCCAACTGCGCTTTGCCAAGTTGTCCTTAGTCAAGATCACTTCCTTGTGAACAAACTACATAAAGACCTTTATTTTAAAGGGCACCTTAATTTTCCAAATGTGAATCGACTTTGGAATTGGATCAGTGTTTATCAAATCTATATACATAGATCTCACTGAGAATACCCCTGACACTGAATGTTTCCATTGTAGCATATCCGGCTCATCAGAAAGGTTAATATCCATCAACCTGCGCACAAGATGTAGCCATATGTCCCATCGTTTCCGCACCAGTGATCTCCTGAACTGAATGTTCAAGGCAATCGATCCTAGTATTGTACTTGCGAAAGCGTTTTTACGTTATACAATATAGTAAAGGGTTGGATATTGTATGGCCAGTGGTGTAGCTAGGAATAAAATGGTGGGTGTGCACACTCCAAAATAATTGATTGGGCTATTGCCTATTGTGCTTGTTTTTTTTTAAATGATGAATTTGGCCGAGTTCCTATATGGTGAAAAAACACCTCAAAATTCTGGGTGTGCCACGTCACACCCGGCACACCCGCTAGCTACGCCACTGCCTCTAGCCATGTATCTTCCCAAAACCCCTTTTTGGTTTTCTGTGCGTAGATAGAATTTTCATTTAAAATTTGGGGGCATGGTCAATTGATTATGTGATCACTTTCATCAAACTTTAAGCGTCTCACCAGAAGTGTGGGAAGCACCACATGTGCCCTCTGTCCACTTAGTAACTTACCTAATGTTTACAAAATGTTAAGGTTATTCTGCCCAGTCTGCATCTAATAATTTTGTTGCGTAGTACTCTTATTGAGTCAGTTATCTCAACATAATGCAAGGATATCGAGGCTTATTGCTTTTGCTTTATTAATTTATCCCCTAGATATCCAAGTCAAGTAAAGAAATTACTTGGGCATCAATTTAGGTCTTCAGCATCTTTTGTGGCTTCATACTTGAACTTTGAAGTGGCATTCTAATATTTAAAAGCCACTTTTACTCTAGCAGACGGCCTGATTTTACATTTCAATTTCTAAGGATGAAACAATCTGCATACTGTAGGGCACACATCATTTAACTTCATTTTTTATCAGATCACATAATTTAAAACCGTGTGCTGTGATGCAATTAACATTTGGCTTGCTATTCCTTACTTTGATGAGTTTTGATGTCAATCTGATGGTAACTGCAGGGACAGTTATTAACTTAATTTTCTTTTTATTACAGCACTCCTCGTATTTTATGGCATACAACACTACTTGTCAATAGCCGGTTCACTTGTTTTTATTCCTTTGATGTTGGTACCAACCATGGGTGGATCAGATGTATGACCTTCCCTTCCTTTCTTTTATCCTTATTTGCATTTAGCTGTAAAACTGCCTTGAAATAATATGTTCATTTCATGTGACAGGTGGACACAGCTACAGTCATTTCCACTATGTTATTAGTGTCTGGTCTTACAACAATACTTCATACTTTTCTTGGTTCTCGGCTTCCATTGATTCAAGGAAGTTCTTTCGTATATTTGGCTCCTGCATTGGTTATCGCGAACTCCGAGGAGTTCAGAAATCTTAGTGAAGATGTATGCTCAAATTCCAGACCCTCTTTACTTTATCTGCGCACTCTTCCTTAAGCATTTTCAGATGATGCAATGGACACATTACTCCAAATCTCATAGAACAAAACTCACCTGTTCATGTTTATGAATGGCAAAACTTACGTCTGTATAATACAACATTGAACCTATACATACCTGTGGTAGTGAAGTGATAGGGAAGTAGGCATAATTTTACCGTCGAGCTGTTCGGCTAAGGTTGCAAAGTAAGAAGCAGGTATGCTTTGGTATCCAGTTCCAAAGTTCAAATAAAAATCATCTAAATTTGGTACTGCCGTGAATGTTTGTGAGGGAGATACAAGAGTTGGTTTCACAAAGCATGGTGTAGAAAATTTACTGATGAATATACATTAAAATAAAGTGGGAGTGCCAACATTGATTCCCAGGACTGCAAAGTAAATTTTCTTGGAAACTTAATTTTGAATGATGAAACTTTGAGTACCATAAGCATGCATACTGTGGACTTAGTGGCCAGATGCAAAGCAGGGAAGAGGGAACTAAAATACTTTCCTGTTGGGTACGATGGTTATTTGGTGTTTCGTGGTATGGAAGCATATCAAATAGCTGTCACCCCTTAATTAGAACAACAATAAGGTCTAGTAGTAAACGCCTCCGCATGATCAGAAATCTAATGTGCTAACTCACATTGTAGCTTTGTTCTCATTTATGGGTGTGGTTTATGTTCCATTGGTGAGGATTAAGTCTAACCGTGAAACTACATAGTAGAAGCACAGTCCACCTCAGATATCTTATTTTCACAACTTGTCTCCAAGGGAACAGAAACCACACCCTTTAAAGAGATATATCTGGAGTTTTTTTTTTGAAAAGGAGGTTGAACCCCCGGCCTCTGCATCAATCGATGCATGCAGCCATCTTTATTAATTATTCCACAAAGGTCTGACAAGAACATACATCAATCCATCCTAAGAACACCTACAAACTCGAAAATGTGGAGTGCTCTCACTCCCCATATCTAAAACCGGTGTTGTCACCAATCCATCCACATAACGTATCGGGACCAACAGCCGGTGCAGCCTACCTAAATCGCACACCACATGCACATGTTTTAGAAGCCGTCATCATCATCGGACCACTGACCCATCTTCAGGTGAGATATCCGCCTCATCCTTGCCAGTCCGGACATCCGTTGACGCCACCACGGCGCCCAACGGCGCCACCGCCCTGCGCTCATCCGCCCAGACACGAAGACTCTGGATGATCTGTCGTGCGTAGCACCTACCAACCAGGCATGACTCAGCGTAGCACGTGTCAGCTAGGCATGACTTGACAGCTCCACCGAAGCTCCGTGCAAGACGAAGCCGCTCCACCTCCTGCCTCTGTCTTCTAGCGTTGCTCCACAAACGATGCTCCCAAGAAAGAAACAACATCATAGTACCGCCATCGTGCAACCTGGAAGACTAGATCCTAGGGTTTCCCCCGAAGCAGCACGAGTGGGTCGACAACAGCTACACGACGATGCCTTCATCAAGGTAATGGCGCAAAACACCGCCATCGCCTGCCAATGGCCCGGTTTTCACCGGCATTTATGTCTCCCCGACTTGTAGCCGGCTACGGGACTAGATGATGATTCTTGAGATCCGACCACCCAGCCACAGGCCGACCACCTCTGACGGAAGAGATGACCACCACCGCCGATTGCACCAGTCAGAACAGATCTGACCGGAGGTGCTGCCGATGCGACCACCAAGCCCTCCACGCCCACGCCGCCGATGCAAAGGCAGATGGCGTGCCGCCGCCGCCGGCTGCAGCATCGCCGCCGCCCGAACAGGGCTGGCCGCCGCGCCCGCAGCCCGCGCCGCCTCCGCCGCCGCCGTGCCACAGCCAATCGTTGCCGGTAGGATTGGGCACATCTCCACATGATTTGGGGCCCCACGCAACCCCAGATTCGCGGAAGAGAGGCGATGTCCTCCACCACCGCCGTCGGTCCCTGGGCTTAGACCGGCGGCGTCTCCCGGCGGCGGAGGGAGGGGAGGAGGGAGGATGCGACCCCGGCGGCTGGGGCTAGGGCGCCCCCGAGTCGCCCAACGCGGGGACGACGCGGGGGACTCTATCATCTGGAGTGTACTGTACTTGCATTATGTAGTTTCACATTTAGTGGCACATTCCACACCAAACATTTTCTGTGCTGGATTGAATTATCACCTAAGTGAGGATCTAGCATTATATTATTACAAGCAAAAGTTTCACCCTTTGATCTTTGGACCAAGAGCCTTTTATCATGCATTATCTCTCTCAGTTTGGCATTCATTCTTTATGACATGCAGAAATTCAAGCACATAATGAGGGAATTACAGGGGGCTATACTTGTTGGTTCAGTTTTCCAAATAATTTTGGGGTACAGTGGTCTTATGTCACTGCTTCTAAGGTATGTAAAAAAGGTCATCATAAAATTACCAGCCTAGAACATATGTCTAATTGTGGTATTACAGATTGATAAACCCAGTCGTCGTGGCACCAACTATTGCTGCAGTGGGTTTGGCGTTTTTCAGTTATGGTTTCCCTCATGCTGGTAGTTGTGTAGAAATAAGCATGCCCCTCATTGTATTGCTTCTTCTGTGCACCCTGGTATGCTTGCGAGATTCTCTTCTTTTTATCAAGTGACCATGCACATTATCTTGTTTATTTTATTTGCTTCTGCTATTTCATGTTTCTAGTGTTACCGTTGCCACCGCAGGTGGTTTGTTCTTTAACTTGTATTGCTCCCAATATCATACTGATCACTGCCCTTCTGCATTGCAGTACATGAGAAAAATATCCCTGTTTGGAAACCATATCTTCCTCATCTATGCAGTACTTCTCTAATCCTCTATCCCTGCATATTCATCGTTGTGTTGATAGTTTACATCCATGAACTTATGTTTTGTTGCCTTCTAATTGCACTGGAATCCATTGTTGCCAGGTACCACTCAGTGTTGGCATTATATGGGTGTATGCATTCTTCCTAACTGCTGGTGGTGCATACAACTTCAAGGGCTGCAGTTCAAGTATACCCAGTTCGAATATATTATTGGATTCATGCAGAAGACATGCAGAAATTATGAGGCGTTGTCGAACTGATGTTTCTAATGCTTGGAGAACTGCTGCCTGGGTGAGGGTTCCGTATCCATTGCAATGGGGCCCTCCTACATTTCATTTCAAAACAGCTATCATTATGGTGATAGTTTCAGTGGTTGCATCAGTTGATTCGGTAAGTAGTTTCTGTCAGCAGTCTGATAAAAGTACCTATCCTTCATCTTGAATAAGTATCCACAACCATATCTCAGACGATGACCGAATTAACACCCGCTGGTACTTCTGCAGCTTTCATCATATCATGCTGCTTCGTTGCTAGTCAATTTAAGCCCTCCAACACGTGGAGTTGTTAGCAGAGGGATTGGCCTTGAAGGGATCTCTACTTTTATCGCCGGACTATGGGGTACAGGAACTGGGTCGACAACATTAACAGAGAACATCCATACCCTTGAGACAACCAAAATGGCCAGCAGAAGAGCTTTGCAGCTTGGCGGAGCCTTGCTGGTCATTTTTTCTTTCTTTGGTATGGTCTAATATTTTTCTCATGGCCATTTTGTCATTCACTAGTTGTAGATTGCTTACATCTGAATTCCTTGGGTGCAGGAAAAATCGGAGCTCTCCTTGCTTCTATCCCTGTTGCTTTGGCCGCCTCTGTTCTTTGCTTCACCTGGGCACTTATTGTTGCACTCGGCTTATCCACATTGCGATATACCGAAGCTGTAAGCTCAAGGAACATGATAATCGTTGGTTTTACCCTGTTCATCTCCCTGTCTATCCCCGCATACTTTCAGCAATATGAACCCAGCTCCAATCTCATTCTACCGGGCTATCTTCTGCCGTATGCTGCAGCTTCGAGTGGACCAGTTCACACTGCCAGTGATGGGGTGAGATTCTCTCTGAACAAACTGGATAGTGGTTAAAACCATCTTTGCTGTAGTTAAACATGAGCCGACCTAATTCTCTGGGTTATTTTGCAGCTAAATTACGCAGTGAACGCTCTTCTATCCATCAACGTTGTAGTGGCTTTAGTTGTTGCAATAATCCTTGACAACACGGTGCCGGGAAGCAAGCAAGAACGAGGGGTATACATCTGGTCAGATCCTAAGTCCCTGGAGTTGGATACTGCATCTCTGGAACCGTACCGATTACCAAAGAAGATATCATGCTGGTTCAGATGGGCCAAGTGCGTTGGCTTTTAACATAGCATGGCTCCACTCCCCTGCGCTGGTAGTGCCTAATGGGGGATAGGGATGCGAAGATTCTATATTCTATTGCAACAGTTTGTATGCCATTCAGGTAGATTAGTAGGGCCTTTAGCTACTGGTCGTTCGTTCTGAGCTTCCGTCTGGAGCTCACTGCATGTGAATTTAAACGGTAATGATAATTGGCGACCATTCCTCGGGAGGAAATCCCCAGCGAATAGCCACAAGTTCCAGATCGACTGGCAGTGTCCTAAGATATTTGCCTCTAAACAAACAAACTGACATGCACAACATTAAAAATGCTGTCTCGATCATTCGCAAATGTCTTTGACAACAAATGTTCCCCAGGTATTCGGGCCCAAATTTAATTTGGTTATTTACTAGGCATACGGATTATGATAGAGCACAACTAAACTGTAGCAGGTCAACATTTTTCTGAAGTTGCATAGTTGATATAAATGCTTGTTCACAGGGAGCAGACTCCAGTCCACAGAAAACACATTTGTGCAGTCAGTTTACAGACCCGTATAGCTAGGGTACAATAATGCTTCGACGGTAGTTCTCATCATGGTTGAGGTGGCACTAGTTGCTTGATGAGTCTGGCTTACTACATGAACACCCTTTCCGATTGCACACTGTGCGGAAGGGGTAGTTCAGGTTGTCCAGCTCCCTTCCGGAGCATCTTTGTCTTTGCGAGCTGAGCTCGAATTAGTTCCCTGCAGGATGATGATGAAGTTAATGTAATGTACATGAGAAAAAGAGGAGTCTGAAGACAGGAATTAGACGGCCACTAGTACATGTACTTCCATAATGTACATACCACAATGATCAGAGCACAAACATAAAATGCGCGATGCCTAGGAGTGATGCAAACCATATCACTGGATTTTAGTGGGATGGTTAGAAAAATAGCGTCACTTAGGACTTTTCAGTCTCAAGATACATGAAAATGATGTAAAAGGGAGTATTATGCTTACAGGAGTCGGCCTGGGTTCTTCACATTTCTTCATGTTGCAAGTGTTTCTGAAGGCAAAATTTACATTACCACACTTGGGGCATTCCCAGTCACCCTCAGACAGTCCATCTGGGCCTATAAACAGGAACTTCCATAAGAAACAAACCATGAAATAAACCAAATAATCTTGTTGGTTGCATCACTTAATGTAAACATCATGAACAAACCAGACAAATCTAGCAATGTCATTGAAAATAACCACAAAACACCAATAAAGGCCGGAGGCAGGAAACCAGAACAGATTTGTTGCAAAAGAAAACAATTAGTAGAATATAGAGAAATGGATGGGACAACTTACCTCCACGGCGCTTTCGTGAAACAGTGCTGTCATTATTTTCCACTAATGCTCCATCAGGCCATGGGCTAGAAACCTTCATGCACACATAAGATGGTCAGATACTGCCAGTATACAAAACATAACTCGTTGTATGGTTGATGGTGAAGACAAACCGGCATTGGAGATCCTCTAAATCCATAGCCATATCGACCCAACTCAGGTCCATATCGACTCAACTCAGGTCCATGGGCATAACCCATGCCTGCAATAATTAACAAGAGGAATCATAGGCCATTCTGATTAAATCCTGAAATGACTGCAACTAACATCAAGGAAAGAGATACAGACCCCCCATTGGACCAGGTTGGCCATAAGAAGAAATGAGACCATATGAGCCATGAGGTCCTACTGGTGGACCATAACCATACCGCATTCCAACATGCGGATATGGAGAACCATAGCTACCTGATCCAAGAGGAATGTGAGGCGAGGGGGGCACCAGTGCTACCATAAAATGGAGGTGATCGATCATATCCACCACCAGCAGGCGCTGGCATCATTCTCTGTAAGACAAACAAAGTTACTAAAAAAATGCTTCTTCAATGGTGCAGACATGTCAGCATAAATTTGTTCCCCTTTATGTTGCCTTTATATCAATGACTAAGCAACCATCACTCCGTTGCATGAGAAAAGGTTTAATGGTTGACGATGCCCAAATGATAAGCCTAATGGGTTATATCAACTGTCTGCCTTACAACAGCAAAGGAAATTTTCTTCTGAATTTGCTCCTATATGTGCTCCACCAAAGATAAAAGAAAAGGGAAATAAACTGAAGCTCTAATGTTGACCTATTTTCCATCAGTAATGACATTACTTGGGGAATCTACAACTTACTGGGCTTGGACTCGGTGATGGACGAGGTGCACCGCAGGCTCCACGGTTGCAAACATTTCTAAAACTGAAGTTGACATTACCACACTGAACACAATTCCAGTCCCCCTCCCTTACGGACACTGAAAATAGTAGAACTTTCTTTTAACCAACAAAACTCAAGTAAACCATGACAGTATGATAAGTTTCCTCTCTGAAAGAGAGGAAAAACTCAAGACGGTAAAATATACAAAGGAAGCTTTAAGACGGCATATAAACAGAAGGACATTTAACTCTAAGGCTGCGTTTGGCAGCAAGTTTTTTTTTTAAGTTTTCAGAGCATACTGAGGTTTCTGAAAAAGACCATGGTTTTCAATACTTTGATGTGTTTGGCTGCAGCAAAAATCTGAAGTTTTACAAACCACGGTATCCGAGAAACCAACGTATTGTTGCTGTATCAGAAAAAGAGGTCCGGACCTCTTTTTTCTAAATCGAACGGCGCACTTGACGTCGACGTCTACGTGAGATAACAATATCCGACGAGATCGCCTCCTACTTCTCCCCCCCTCTACTGTTATATCTTCTGCTAATTAGCTGATCCTGTTTGATTCGCGTATGTTTGTCTCTCGGGTGCTTCTTCTTCCAGCCGGCGTCACCTGGGAGTATCCCATCTCTTCCCTCGGCCATGAGTCAATCGAGCTCACCACCAGGCAAAAAAGGTATGCGCTCGTCTATGTCCTATCTTCATTATTTGCCCAGTCCGGTGATCGTAATACTGCCGCATGGGCGGCATATTGATTATAGATGCGAAAGTTGATTTTTTTCCAAAACTAGTACGGAATTTCTATCAAATTTGAAAACAGTTAGTGCAGTTGAAAAAATGACAAAAATAGCACCCCGTCGGCCAGCACCACCAGGCAGAACAGGGGCCCGTCGGCCAGCACCTGGCCGAAGAGCCCCCTGTCGGCCAATCAGAGGCCGGGGAGAGGCCTGTCGGCCAGAGGGGGACCGAAGAGCCACCTGTCGGCCTGTGGGAGGCCGATGGGCCCCTGGATAAGGCCCAAGGCTTCTTTCTTCTTCTCTGACCACTCGTTTCACCCTCCCCCGTCTAGTAGCCTGCCCCTCTTCACCTCTCACTGCTGTTGCTCTCCGGTGCTTCGACCGCCTTGCCGATCTCTTCGCTTGACCACCCATTTTGTTATTCTACCCGCGTAAACAATAGATCAGGGCGCTCTCCACCGTTCTACGGCATTTTTTTTGGCTTCCAACTCAATGAATGAGAACTCTCAAGCCGGTAGTGGATTTAGTTTTTATTGGTCACTGCCCGTCTGCAGCTAAATGGCTTGCCCATTTTGCCGAGCTCCAGGTGGCCCTTGTGCTGCCGTTGATTTCGGTGCATCTGTATTTACTGTGGTGCTGGATCGTCGATGTTCAAGACGTGTTGTAAGATTCTATGTCTTGATTATCTGACTGTGGCATATTTGAATGCCTTTGTTTATATGATTATGATGTTTGCTTCCATTCTTGTTGTAGTATGTTCCGTGCAGTGTTAGATCACATCTTGCTCGGTACATGATTCAGAGAGGTGACACAAATATTGATCTTGCTCTGCACAACAGTGAGGGTAACTTATACCATGTTATATTTACACATGGTAGGATGAGAAGTAAATTCCATGGTCCTTCATGGGAGGAACTTGTGAATGATTATGGTCTCCGCCATAGTGACATGATGACTGTTATGCTTGAGCACTATGGAACTTATATTAGTGTCGAATTCCATCGGGATGGTGTTATGTTGTTTCCTTTACCCCATGTTGGTAAGATATTTGTTTGACTGATTTTCAGATTTGTTTCATCTTATACGTTTTGCTGTTCATCTCAGTTAGTAAAATCATTTTTTGTAGCTCTTGAGGATCTGAGTGAAACTCAGGGGGAACTTGTTGACAGCTGTTTTTATAGTCGTGGTGTCACTCTGAATTATCATCAAATGTATGTCCTGTCGCGGCAGCTCTTTGATGACAACTACATACTGTGTACTCCTTTTGTTCATAGGATGGATCGCATGAATGTTATTTCTCAACATATGGTAAGCTTTGGTTATTGGTTTTTATTATTTGTTTGTTCTTTGGTGGTTCATAGGATGGATCATATAACTTGCTTGTTTTTGTCAGGTTATCCCTACCATGGTTGTCATGAGTTTGATGGAATTTGTGGCTATTCCTAGGACCGGTTCTTTAACTCTTGAAATTACTTTGGATTTAGAAGATGATGATATATTTGTGAGCATTCCTTGTTCCTACTTCATTGGCTTGGGTGATCGAATGGTGTTGAAGAAGGAAGGTTTCGGTAATTTTCTGTTGGCATCGTCTATTGAAGTCAACAATTTGGTGCTCGTAACATTCAAACAACATGAACAGGAGCTAGCTGTTGTTTTCAGCTATCTGCCACAGTGAGAAAGAAAGAAAGGGCTAGTGCAGCCCAGGCAGCAGAAGAAGCTGGGGATAGAAAAGGAAAATATCCACGTTGGACTCAGTAGATTTATATTCTTGTAACTCAATTTCAGCAAGTTGTATCTTAATTTCAGCAAGATGTATCTTAATTTCAGCAAGCCGTACTATTCCCGTTTTTATTTTTCGCCATACCGTGCCGCCACCTTTTTCCCACCATTCTCTGCCGTCACTTTCCTTCCCGCCATTCTCTCCCGCCTTTCTCTCCCGCCATTCTCTCCCGCCATTCTCTCCCGCCAAGTATTCCCACCCGATTTCCTGCCATTGCTGTTGTCATCTGCCTATAAAAGGAGGCATTGTATCTGCCTTCCTCCATCGGCCACCAACACTAGAAAAAACCAGCGCGGTAGTCATTATGAGTTTTCCTTGTTCGGACCAAAGCATTAGGCCTAGCAAATGGAAGAGTGCGAAGTTGCCTCATGGGGTTGAAGCAGTTCGTTGTTGGTGCGGGGATCTCTGCAAGGTGAAGGAGGTGACGGATTTTTCAGATTGGTTGGGCATGAAGTTTTTCATGTGCGCTAATTATGAGGAAGATCCACACGTTGGTCCTTCTCCGTACATCATGCCTCCGGTATGTTTCAGTCACCCAGAATAAACACGTTGTTGATATTTTTGTTGATTTGTTTTTTATATTTCTGTTTCTTTTGTAGTCTCCTCCGCCCCTATGCCAATACTATCGTTGGATAGACACGAAAATGCCAGACTGGGTGGTGACTGAGATTCGTGAAAGAAGTCATCATGCATGGGCAAGTTTGGACTTGGAGGAGCGCCACGAGAAGGCAGCAGCAGAGGAGAAAGCAGAGCAGGAGAGAGCTTGGCAAGAGTACTGTGTGGAGCAGAGGGCTTTTCTTGCTGAGATGAAGAAGAAAAACCAAGAAAACCAACTTCGACTGGCGAAGGTCTACCGGGAGCGAGAGGAGGCCCGTGAGGCTGAGAGGCAGAGAAAGAAAGAAAGGGCTCGTGCAGCCCAGGCAGCAGAGGAAGCTGGAGATGAAAAAGGAAAATATCCACGTTGGACTCAGTAGATTTATATTCTAGTAACTCAATTTCAGCAAGTTGTATCTTAGTTTCAGCAAGTTGTATCTTAATTTCAGCAAGATGTATCTTAATTTCAGCAAATTGTATCTTAATTTCAGTGAGAAGCGTTGACGAGGATATGTGCCTGGGGTAGGGTCCTAGGCAAGGCCTACATACCCTACCTAAGGACACCACATGGGAGGACTTGAAGATCAAGCATGAGCTTCTGAGTGAATCCCTGGAGACGTTCAACGTCACTCGACACTAATCCACTCGGAGACTCCCGCTCTCACTCGGCAGTCGCGTGTCACTCGACGGACCTCGTTTCGCTCGACACCAGAAGACCAGGAGCTATCATCAAGAGCCCAACGGATAGACGCTGGTTTAATGACCCTTAATAGCTTTTACTACGTACGTTACCTGTAACGGCAGACTTTACACCCCACGACCAGACCCATTGATGTGGGGCCATTATGAGGGCCAACGAACTCTATATAAGCCGCCTCTCCCCTCCTGCACAAGGGTTAAGAAAACTATTGTAATCTCTACATTCCACTCGACATAAAGCTCCCGAGCACTGAGACATAGGGCTGTTACCTCCATGAGAGGGGCCTAAACTCATACAACTGTGTGTACACCCTCGCCGTAGCTAGGACTCTGCCCTCTCCATTTGTACCCCTATCATCTACTGTCAGGCTCGTACCCACGACAGTTGGCGCCCACCGTGGGGCAGGCGTCTAAGCGACTTCTGGCGAGGTTGCGTTTTTCATCTTTCAACATGTCTTCCGGCGGTGTTTTTGCTCTGGGCCACGAGATCCGTTTTGAAGCGCTCACTTTCATCACCGATGATTCGTCATGGCTCCAGGAGGCGCCTTGCGATGTCGAGGCGCTCCCGGTTCGTGGGGCCATGCATTTCCGCGCGAGTCCATGCGGCGTGTTGCTGCGTCAGCCGTCGACCCCTTACGCATCGGCTCCTCTCGCCGTTCGCGGTCGCAAGCGGTCCGGGCGCTCACGACTCTAGCGGTGGGTCGAACATGCAGCGGCGCATCAAGCTTCTTCGCAGGTTGCAGCACTCGAACTTGCCGAGTCCCTTCATGGCGTGTTCGAGTCGGATTCCAATCCGTCCGACGTGCCTTCCGAGTGCGAGAGCTATGATCCCGCAACGGAGGTCTTGATGGCGGGTTCGCATCAGAGCTCACCGCCTGGTTTTGGTCGTGGCGAGCACGAGGTTGGTGTCCCGTCTAACGTGCAATCGCGTCGTGATGAGAAGGTCCTTCATACCCCCATCATCGGCGCGACCGCCAAGGTCCAGGCTTTGGAGGCCGCGCGCGTTCGTCTGGAAGAGCTCCAGGCAGAGATTGACGAGCGCGCCCGTCCATGCCCGCCGTGCCCTAGTCGACGTCAGCGACAGCTGTTCCCGACTGGATCTCACGATGGCGTCGAGGTATACCGAACTCCCGTGCTTAATGTTGCTACATATCATAGCACTGTTAGATGCAGCACAACGCCAGAATTCAGCAGTTTCACAGTCTCGTCACAAGATACACAACAATTCACCCAAGACAGAGACCGTTCAGTCAGCACATAGTCCTGGGTCTGCCTTGCGTCATCGAGGCGGCGGTTATCGTGAAGGGCAAGACAGATATCAGCACCACCGCAAAGACCACCATCGAGTGCCCACTACTCCGTGGATTGGTCCGTACGTGCCCCGGCGCCAGGACGACAGGCACTCCTTCGGTGATGAGCGGGACGCGGACTTTGATGCCCGCACGTACCTACTTGAGAAGCGGATCGACAAGAGCAGAGCCTATAGAGAAGGGCACGACAGAGATGTCCCGAGTGGTAGCTCAGCTGTAGTGTCTGGTCCAGAGTGTTTTAGCAGGGCTATATGCTCTATGGAGATTCCCCCCAACTTCAGAATGGCGGCGGGGATCGGAAAGTTTTCTGGTGAAACAAAACCAAAGACTTGGCTTGATGATTACCGAGTGGCTGTGCAGATTGGCGGTGGGAATGAAAATGTCGCAATGAAGCACTTGCCTCTTATGTTGGATGGACCAGCTCGAGCTTGGTTGAATCGTTTGGCTCCTTCCAACATTCATTGTTGGGAAGATCTTGCCCGAGTGTTTGTCCGGACCTTCGAGGGCACTTGCAAGCGCCCCGCAGGTCTGGTCGACTTACAACACTGTGTCCAGAAGCCCAGTGAAACCTTAAGAGACTATATTCAGCGATGGTCCACCCTGCATCATACGGTGGAAAATGTGTTGGAACACCAGGCTATTTGTGCCTTCAAGGCCGGTGTGAGATACAGAGAGTTGTATTTGAAGTTCGGGCGCACTGGTGACATTTCACTCGGCAAGATGATGGAAATTTCCACTCCCTATGCCAATGGTGAGGAAGAAGACCGCCTCCGTAGCGGCAAAGGAAAAGCGGTTGCCAACGAGTCTGGCGGCGGTAACAATAGGAAACAAAAGCGGAAGGCTGAAGACCCAGTTCTGGCAGAGGCCACAACACTGGCGACTCAGTCGAAAAACAAGGGCAAGGCCAAAGCTCAGTATACCCCCAAGAAGGGGAAGGGTCAGCCAGGAACCGATATCTTGGATCAGCCATGTGTGATTCACACGAAGAAAGATGCAGAAGGCAACCTGATTTTGCCCAAGCACACCACTCGACAGTGTCGGACCCTCATCCAACAGTTCAAGGGAGACCAGTCAAGTGGGAAATCTCCTGAAAAAGAAGATGAAGACGAAGAGAAGGAAACATTCCCGGATGTCACTGCTACCCTGGTGATCTTTGCTGACGTCGAGAGCAAGAGCCGTCTGAAAGTCATAAATAGATAGATCAATATGGCTGTGCCAGACACCCCCACCTACCTCAAATGGTCTCAGTATGCTGTCACTTTTGACCAGACTGACCATCCTGCACGTGTGGCCACACCCGATCGACAGGCTCTGGTAGTTGATCCGGTGGTGTAGGGGACTCGGCTCAGAAAGGTCCTCATGGACGGTGGCAGCGGCCTGAACATTCTGTATGCGGATACCCCGAAGGGAATGGGCGTTCCTATGTCCCGTCTCAACGAAAGTAGCATGCATTTCCATGGGGTCATCCCAGGAAAGAAGTCCAAGTCACTCGGCCAGATATCATTGGATGTGGCATTTGGAGATAGCAAAAATTTCCAAAAAGAAAAGTTGACGTTTGAAGTCGTGGATTTCAAGAGCGCTTACCACGCCATTTTGGGTCGACTCGCTTATGCACGTTTCATGGCCCGACCATGTTACGTGTATCTCAAGCTGAAAATGCCGGGCCCTAAGGGCGTGATCATGGTCACTGGCAGTCGACAGCGGGCCGAAGAGTGTCTCCAGCAAGGGTCCAAGATCGCCGATCAACAGATGGCCATGGTCGAGCTAGAGGAGTACAAGAAAACCACTGATCCTGCTGATTTGCTCCGCGCAAAAAAGCCGGCTTTCGAGTCGGCATTTCAGTCGGCAGGTGAAGTGAAGAAGGTGCACATCCACCCGACGGATCCAACAGCTACCTCGACGAATATCTCGACAACACTCGACAGCAAATAGGAAGCCGAGCTCATCCAGTTCCTCCGTGAGAACTGGGATATATTTGCATGGAAGCCTGCTGACATGCCGGGAATTCCCAGGGAGCTGGCTGAGCATCGTCTGCGAGTGGATCCGAAGGCCAAGCCCGTTAGGGAGCATTTGCGTCGATCCGCAACTGAGAAGCGCAAGGCAATCAGAGAAGAAGTGGCCCGTCTCTTGCAAGCCAAGTTCATTCGGGAGATTTACCACTCCGAGTGGCTCTTGAATGTTGTGATGGTACCCAAGAAAGATAAGTCGTTGTGCATGTGCATTGACTTCAAACATCTTGATAAGGTGTGTCCGAAAGACCATTTTCCGCTCCTCCGCATAGATCAGATTGTTGACTCGACAGCGGGGTGCAAGCGATTATCGTTTTTGGATGCCTATTCTGGGTACCATCAGATCCGTCTGTTTGGCCCAGATGAAATAAAAACAGCCTCATCACCCCATTTGGGTGTTTCTGCTACATCACCATGCCTTTTGGTCTCAAGAATGCCTGCGCTACTTTTATGCGCATGATTCAGAAATGTTTACTCGACCAGATCCCTCAGAATGTCGAGGCGTAGATGGATGATATAGTGGTCAAGTCCCTCAAAGGTTCTGACCTGCTGGCTGACTTGGCTGAGACATTCGCCAATCTGAGGCGATTCGACATAAAGTTGAATCTGGCCAAATGTACCTTCGGTGTCCCCGGCGGCAAGTTACTCAATTTTCTCATTTCCGAACGAGGAATTGATGTCAATCCTGAGAAGATCAGCGCCATTACCCGTATGAAGACTCCCGTGCGAGTGCATGATGTTCAGAAGCTCACAGGTTGCTTGGCAGCATTGAGTTGATTCATTTCTCGTCTTGGTGAGAAGGCTCTGCCCTTGTATCAGTTGATGAAGAAATCATACACATTCGATTGGACTCCTAAAGCCGAAGTAGCGTTTGTTGAGCTTAAAGCCCTGCTGACCACCCAGCCGGTGCTTGCCACTCCTGCCAGCAAAGAGCCCTTGCTCCTGTACATCAGGGCCACAAAGCAGGTCGTCAATACAGTGTTGACTGTCGAGCGAGAAGAGGAAGGCAAAGCCTGTAAGGTTCAGTGGCCAGTCTATTATGTCTTGGAAGTTTTGTCCCCCTCAAAGCAGAGATATCCTCATCATCAGAAGCTGGTGTATGGTATTTACTTATCAGCGAAGAAGGTGGCGCATTATTTCCAAGACCATTCAATCTCAGTCATTAGTGATGCACCTTTATCAGAGATTTTCAATAATCGCGACGCATCAGGTGGAGTGGCTAAATGAGCAATTGAGCTGGGGCACTTCGACATCAGATTCGAAGCTAAGAAGGCATTCAAGTCCCAAGCATTGGCAGATTTCATGGCCGATGGATCGAACAACAACAGCCTATCCAAGTTCACTCGACGCATTGGACAATGTTCTTCAGTGGCTCCAAAATGTTGAATGGATTCGGTGCTGGTTGTTCTGATATCCCCTAGAGGCGACAAGCTCATCTATGTCTTGCAAATTCACTTTGATTCCTCCAACAATGAAGCAGAGTATGAAGCACTTTTGTACGGGTTGCGCATGGCTATTTCGCTCGGCGTCAAGCGCTTGATGGTTTATGGCGACTCAGATTTGGTGGTGAATCAAGTGATGAAAGAGTGTGATGTTAGAAACCCTGCTATGATTGGATACTGTAATGCAGTCCGGAAGCCGGAGAAGAAATTTGAAGGTCTAGAACTTCACCATGTTCCTCGACTGAAAAATCAGGCAGCTGATGAGCTATCCAAGATTGGTTCCACTCGACGGCCTGTCCCCAGCGGAGTGTTCCTGGAGCATTTGCACACTCCTTCGATTCAAGAGGATCCCTTCACTGAAGAGCCCCCGCAAACCTTAAGCTCCTCTGACTCGACTAAAGTCGATGTTCCTACTGTGATTGACCTGGTCATGGAGGTGCTAGTTATCATTCCCAACTGGACTGTATCATACATAGCCTATATCCTTAGATAGGAGCTTCCGGTAGATGAAGCAGAGGCTCGACAGATTGTGCGCAGGTCCAAAGCTTTCACTGTGATGGGTGATCAACTTTTCAGAAAAAGTGTGTCGGGTGTCACCCAGTGCTGCATTTCGCCCGAGGAAGATCGAATGATTCTAGATGAAATCCACTCGAGAACTTGCGAACACCATGCATCTTCAAGGGCGATCATTGCTAAAGCATACTGAGCGGGTTTTTATTGGCCACGGGCTAATGAATGGCTAAGGACATTGTTGATCATTGCGAAGGCTGTCAGTTCTATGCAAACCTGTTACACAAGCTAACGTCTGCTCTGAAGACAATTCCACTCGCCTGGTCGTTTGCGGTTTGGGGGCTTGACATGGTTGGTCCTTTCCGACCCGGAAAAGGAGGATTCACCCACCTGTTGGTAGCAGTCGACAAATTCACCAAGTGGATCGAAGCCAAGCCCATCAAGAAGCTGAATTCTCGCACGGCGGTCACGTTCATGAGAGATATCATTATCCGGTTCGGCATTCCCCACAGTATCATCATGGACAATGGCACTAATTTTGACTCGGAAGAATTCAGGAGATTCTATAACTCCCAAGGCACCCGAGTGGATTATGCTTCCGTTGCACATCCTCAAACCAATGGGCAAGTTGAGAGGGCTAACGGTCTCATTCTGCAAGGTCTGAAGCCTCGTCTCATGCGCAATTTGGATCATGCCGCTGGTGCGTGGGTAACTGAGCTGCCGTCTGTTTTGTGGGGGTTGAGGACAACACCTAATCGGTCGACTAGACGAACTCCTTTCTTCCTTGTCTATGGCGTTGAAGCTATACTGCCGAGTGATTTGGCCCACAATTCTCCTCGAGTGGAGCTGTATTCTGAGGCTGAAGCCGAGGAGGCCAGGCAAGATGGGGTAGATCTTCTGGAAGAAGAGCGTGAGATGGCTCTGATCCGGACCACAGCCTATCAGCAAGACTTGCGGCACTTCCACGCAAGGAATGTCAGATGCCGAGCGTTCCATGAAGGAGATTTGGTGCTTCGAGTGAATCAGCACCGACCTCACAAGCTAGCCCCTGCATGGGAAGGCCCTTTTGTAGTCACCAAGGTGCTAAACAATGGAGCCTATCACTTATATAATCTTATGAAGCAGATAGATGAGCCACGAGCTTGGAATGCAGACCTGCTTCGACATTTTTACACTTGAGACATTAATTTTCTAATGTAATAAGAGTTCTTCATGAATGCAATTTGTGTCTCTGCAATTAATACCTCGTCGATTCCGACCGTGCAGTTATTTACTTGGGGATACTCCGAGTGACGAGCAATCCTCGCACTCGGGGACTTAGCTGCGAAACATGTTTCGCCTAAGTTAAAAACCCTGTCGGGTGAATAGCAGTCCATTCACGCGACGGCCTATTCGCGAATCCGTCTTTGCTTAGGTTCAAATATATATATATATATATATATATATATATATATATAACTCGTCGAGACAATGAGCGATCCTCACGCGAATCGACATTCACCTAAGTTCCAAATACTCCGAGTGATGAGCGATCCTCACGCTCGGGGGCTTAGCTGCGAATACATTTTGCCTAAGTTAAAAAGAAAACAAAATTCATCGAGACGATGGTAATCCATTCACTCGACAGCTTAGATGCGAATTGACATTCGCCTAAGTTCAAAATATTCTGAGTGATGAGTGATCCTCATGCTCGAGGGCTTAGCTGCGAATACATTTCGCCTAAGTTAAAAAATTCGTCGAGACGATGGTAATCCATTCACTCGACAGCTTAGATGCGAATCGACATTCGCCTAAGTTCAAAATATTCCGAGTGATGAGCGATCCTCACGCTCGGGGGCTTAGCTGCGAATACATTTCGCCTAAGTTAAAAAATTCATCGAGACGATGGTAATTCATTCACTCGACAGCTTAGATGCGAATCAACATTCGCCTAAGTTCAAAATACGTCGAACGATGAGCGATCCTCACGCTCGGGGGCTTAGCTGCGAATACAATTCGCCTAAGTTAAAAAACTCATCGACTGGATCGTAATCCATCCACTTGACAGCTTAGACACGAATCGACATTCACCTAAGTTCAAAATACTGCCGAGTGATGAGCGATCCTCACGCTCGGGGGCTTAGCTGCGAATACATTTCGCCTAAGTTAAAAAATTCGTTGAGACGATGGTAATTCATTCACTCGACAACTTAGATGCGAATCGACATTCGCCTAGGTTCAAAATACTCCGAACGATGAGCGATCCTCACGCTCGGGGGCTTAGCTGCGAATACAATTCGCCTAAGTTAAAAAAAACTTGTCGACTGGATCGTAATCCATCCACTGGACAGCTTAGACGCGAATCGACATTTGCCTAAGTTCAAAATACTCCCGAGTGATGACCGATCCTCACGCCCGGGGGTTTAGCTGCGAATACATTTCGCCTAAGTTAAAAACCTCGTCGAGGCGATGGTAATCCATCCAATCGACAACTTAGATGCGAATCGACATTCGCCTAAGTTCAAAATACTCCGAGTGATGAGCGATCCTCATGCTCGGGGGCTTAGCTGCGAATTCATTTTGCCTAAGTAAAAAACAAAAGGAGTCGAACAGACGATTGAGAGCCAAAGCGCGAGCAAAATCCAAAAGGATAAAACCGTGGATAAACATCGTGTGCAGAAGCAAATGAGCTCAGGCCTAAGGCCTGAATAAAGTTTTAAGGGATACAGTTTCACTCGGCATACCGAGGCAAATTTAATTGTTTTTTCCAAAGACTCAAGTTTCTAGGCAGGCGACGGACTGGCGGGCTTGACAAAACTATCCAGGTCGATACCGTCGGCGATTCTGGTGGCCGCCTCGATGAAGGTTTCCATGAAATCCTCGAACTGGAGTTTCTTCGTGTTTACCACTTGGAGCTCCTTCAGCTTCTCCTCCCTCACGTCCCTACAATGGACCCTGACCAGAGACAACGCCACATCGGCCCCGCAACGAGCAGCAGATTTTTTCCAAGCTTGCACTCGATTGGGAAGTTTGTTCAGGCGTGCCATAATGGAGTTGAGGTCGAGCTGCAGAGTGTCCTCAGGCCAAAGCTCCTTGTCGATCCTTTCCATGATAGATTTCAGTCGAGCGATATAGGCCTGGACACCCTGGAGCCGAAAGTTAAGCCACAACATGTTCATCGCCACCGCATCAGCAACTGGCGACTTGGTGGGGTCAAGCATGGGCTCAATCTCCTGTGTTTCCTTTTCAAAGTCCTGGCAGAATTCTGATGGAAGAAGGGGAAATGGTGAGCTGCAACCCTCAAAAATTTATTGAAAATGTCAGTCGACAAGAAATACTCACCGTCAAGTAGAAGATATATCTTCCTTGAGAATTCGCCCAGATGCCTCTTCAGGCCATTGCTCCTCTTGGTTAGTTGTTCGGCCCTCTTGACAAGATCCGCACGCTCCTGCTTCAGCTTGGCGTTCTCTTCTTCCAGCTTCTGGACGGCAGTCAACTTCTGCTCTACAACTTCAGTTTTGTCCTTGGCGACTTGTTGGGTGTCAGCAAGTGCTTTGTCCTTCTCCTCCAGTGCCCTCTTCATGGAATCTAAAGAAACAACATTGTTGAGTCGCGCTTGGAGTCGACGGTTTTCATTGCACACGTCTGTTCGAGCGAGAACACTCGGTTCAAAACATGAAAAGAGGAAGATGGGAATGCTGATAGTCGGCACTTATTACCTTCCAGAGACTTTAGCTCAGCGCGTGCTCATTCCAGGGCGTTGTTGGCAACCGCCAAGTCCACCTGCAATTGGTTCCTCTCCTCCTCTATCTCCTTGTACTGTGTCCCAAGTTCGCAAGCCGTCTGGAACTAGCAAGAGATAGGAGTTCAATCAGCAAGGAGTTCTTGGACAGTCGACTGAGTTATTAAGACCGGCGAATGCCCATTTTGGAAGAATTCAAAAAGAAAGTCCACTCGACACATCTAGTGGCTCTGGCATTCCGCACGTCGTAAACAAATTCAAACCGAAAGCTATCTCTATTAAGACCCCTGTTGACGCAAGCACTCGACAGAGGTCTCGGGGACTACACCTAGTGGGTGCACTAAGAGCACCCCCACTGAGACGGTTAACTCTCAATCCGTCGAGTAACTCGTCAGAAAACACACTCGACAAGGTCAGCCATGTCGTGACACTCAACCCGTCGAGTGACGCACCCACCCTACTCTATGGAGTGCAGCCTATCCTTATGCAGCGTCATATCATGGTTTGTAATTAATATCCATGAAACCTGCAAGGAAGATGCGGAATGGTGTGATTCAAGGCGAAGTGTATCCTGTATACAATAAACTCTAAGACCCCTGCCGATGCAAGCAATCGACAGCAGTCTCAGGGACTACACCCACTGGGTGCGCTAGAGCGCCCCCACTAAGACGGTTAACTCTCGATCCGTCGAGTAACTTGTCAGAAAAAACACTCGACAAGGTTGGCCCTGTCGTGACACTCAACCCGTTGAGTGACACACCTCCCCCACTCTACGAAGTGTAGTCGATCCCTATGCAGCGTCATATAATGGTTTCATAGTGATATCCATGAAACCTGCAAGGTATCTATGGAGTGGTGTGATTCGAAGACAAAGTGTATCCTGTATACAATAGACTCTAAGACCCCTGTCGATGCAAGCAATCGACAGCGGTTTCGGGGACTACATCCAGTGGGTGCGCTAAGAGCGCCCCCACTGAGATGGTTAACTCTCGATCCATCGAGTAACTCGTCAGAAAACACACTCGACATGTCGAGCGACAACAGTACTGCGTGTACTACCAATCCTAGTCCCACTTGACTATGATCCGATCTATTCGACTGGAGGAAGTTCAAACATTCTATGGCAATCACCGAGTGGGTGTTCGACAGCCAAGAAAAGACAATAATTCAATCGACAATGGACTTACAATCGAACTTACTCGGACATTGGTGCGGAGGGCTGCGCTGACGTCAAAAGCCAGTTTGCTGGCCTCGTATGCCTCCTTGGTCCTCAGCATGAGATGCTCTGCCTGGATCATGGCTTCCTTTGCAGCTCCAGTTTGGTCTTCCGGTGTGCGATGCAGAGGGAAGGCCGTTGCAGGTGGGGTCGGCGCAGTCGCTGGAGCAGCTGGAGTAGCCTGAAGAGGTCCGGTCGGAGCCGACGTCACGATGGTAGAGACGGTTGGAGGAGCATGCGACTGAGGCGTTGCAAACTCAACCCTGGGTCGCGTCGAGTCACCTCTCCTCTGGGAAGACTCCGTAGCTGAGCGCTGAGGTGCTTGCGACGCCGCCGCCCTTCGGGTGCGAGCGCGCGAAGTGTCCAGCAGCCCCTCATCGTCCTCCACTTGAATGACCTCTGCAACAATCGACAACATCAACATCTACATGTTTTGAGTCCTATTCGGAAAAACTAACATTTTTCTTACCTCTATGAGAAGTGGCAGCGTCAGCGGTATCAACATCCATTAGGTCCTCTTCATCTCGACGAGGCGAGGTCACAGAGGTTGCAACTCTGATGGATTAGACAACTTTCACTTAGATATAATTCAAGACTTCAATCGACAGAACAATTCGTAAATAAACACTTACGTGGAGACGACAGGTACGGCCACCGTCATACGGGGCAGTGCTTTGCGAGGCTTGGAGGGGGCTTGTTTGGGCTGCTTGGCCAGTCTTTTGTTCGACTCGACAGTTGAGGGGCGGCTCCGTTTCGGGTTCTTCTCGCTTGGGCCCGGGGCCTTGTCCTTAGCAGCTGCCGGGTCATGGAGGGCCTTAGTGCGACCTTCACGACGAGGGGGCGACTCGACTCCTTCCTCTTTGCCAGAATCTTCATATTCATCCTCAGAGTCGGAAAGTCCATCGCCGTCCACGCTGCCGCCCTCGCTCACCACGCCATCATGCACATAGTTCCCGTTGGGAACGGGCGAGTGCATGTTCGTCCATTCCGGCATAATTCAAACAAGAGAGTAAGACCACAAGTCAATACATCACTCGACAGTATAAATGTATCAGTCGACATTACACATCTCACTAGGTTCTTCGGTGTGTTTTCAGCCGAGTAAGGCTGGATCCTCTTGGCTCTCGAGGGGTTGTCACAAGCCCCGGTGATGCTTCAAAGCCACTGCTCGACAGTCTCCTGTGTAACTTTTTCCGGATGCATCCTGGTCGAGTCCCCCGAACCTGAGTAGTGCCACATGGTGTGGTCTCTGGCCTGGAGTGGCTGTATACGTCGACTGAGGAACGTTTCAAGCAGATCCATGCCTGTCACCCTGCCCCGGATCAGTTGAACCACGACCTCGACTAGGATACCTACTTGGACATGCTCCTCGTCGGTCACCTTCAGGGACTTGGGGGCAGCGGGTCGGTCAGGTGAAAATAGAGGAAGACCAGTCGACATGTTGGGCGGCGCTACATCTTTGCAGTAGAACCAGGCCGACTACCAGCCTCGGACAGACTCGGGAAGAGTAATGGTAGGAAAGGAACTACGTTGCCTTTTCTGGACCCCTAAGCCTCCACACAACTGGAGCACATGGGTCTTCCCATCGGCGGCAAGGATTTTCTTCACAGTCTGCGATCTGACCGTGAAGAGATGCTTAAACAACCCCCAATGGGGAGAGCACCCCAGGAAACACTCGCACAAGGTGACGAATGCGGACAAGTATGCCATAGTGTTCGGCGGAAAGTGATGCAGCTACGCACCAAAGAAATTCAGAAATCCTCGGAAGAATGGGTGGGGTGGCATGGAGAAACCTCTTTCTACATGGGAGAGGAGAAGAACCCGCTCTCCGTCGCGTGGCTCCGACTCGCGCTCCTCCCCCGGCAGCCTCCAAGCGCCGTCCGCCACCAGCCCATCGGAGACGAGGCCCTCGAGGTCGGCGCGGGTGACAACAGAGGGGAGAAAATCCCCCTGCATCCACCCCATAGGCGCGGTGAACCAAGCGTTCGAGGGATTCTTGCCCTTGAGCTTCGACATCCCCTTCTTTGCACGCTCCAGCTTCTCCGTCGCGTTCTTCGTCATCAGAGCGGCGGCTCTGGTCAGAGGAGAGAGGTGTGCTGCTTTGGGGAGCAGAGGAGGCGGAGGAAGAGAGGGAGAATCGGCGGAAGGTACTGTGCAATCCGCGGCTCAGAATGCTTTATATGCTGCCGAGTGTCTCACTGACCGGTGGGCCTGCGAGATAACCGCACACGCCAACCGCTGACGACGCCCAGTGCATGGCGAGATGACCGGCACGAGAATCGAGGCGTCGTGCCCCCACTTGCCCTGATCATGGCGTCATCTCTGCGCGTGCGCGCACTTCCCAAATTTTCCTATCCCGGAGAATCCGGGCCCGTCAGAACGACCCGTCACCTCCCCAAGATGCGCTCGATTCACTAGGACATTTTTTAAGACTGAATGGATCCAGGCGAGTGGAGAAGAATTCAATCGGCATAAATTTTGTTGAAGACCCGAATATAATTCGGAAGATTTTGCGTGTCGGTCCTGAATGAACGCTAATGCTCAGAGTTCAATCGACGCAAGTTCCATGGAAATCCCAAATATCATTCGGAGGATTTGATACACTAACTCAAGGTCTATGTTGATACCTCCTTCCACCACTCAGACCCCGATCCGTTCGGGGGCTAATGACGAGGATATGTGCCTGGGGTAGGGCCCTAGGCAAGGCCTACATACCCTACCGAAGGACACCACATGAGAGGACTTGAAGATCAAGAATGAGCTTTCGAGTGGATCCCTGGAGACATTCAACGTCACTCGACAGTAATCCACTCGGAGACTCCCGCTCTCACTCGGCAGTCGCGTGTCACTCGACGGACCTCGCTTCACTCGACACCAGAAGACCAGGAGCCATCATCAAGAGCCCAACGGGCAGACGCTGGCTTAATGACCCTTAATAGCTTTTACTACGTACGTTACCTGTAACGGCAGACTTTACACCCCATGACCAGACCCATTGATGCGGGGCCATTATGAGGGGCAGCAAACTCTATATAAGCCGCCCCTCCCCTCCTGCACAAGGGTTAAGAAAACTATTGTAATCTCTACATTCCACTCGACATAAAACTCCCGAGCATTGAGACGTAGGGCTGTTACCTCCACGAGAGGGGCCTGAACTCATACAACTGTGTGTACACCCTCGCCGTAGCTAGGACTCTGCCCTCTCCATTCGTACCCCTACCATCTACTGTCGGGCTCGTTCCCACGACAAGCGTGATACTTGCCTCTTGTGCAACACATTGGTTCTCTCCCGCCACTTTCTCTCCCGCCATTGTCTTTTCCGCCTTTCTCTCCCGCCACTTTCTCTCTCGCCTATATAACCACATTCGCAATAAGGAGGGTGAGCAGGCCCTTCCTTTCCCTTTCGCTCCGCCATCCTTCCGCTCTCTAGTGCAGCATCCAGAAATCCCACCTGGGCACCTTTCTGAAATAGCCTTATGGGTGTATGGTTCCCATATAACCTGATCCTCATGCAGACTATCAAACTGCGCCGTGAAGGAGGGGTAGCAGCCCCTCACCTGGCTAGGCGTAAACTGTCTCTATGCATGACAACAAACATTAGTATATAATATTGAATAGAGAGAAATAAACATTACTAATTCATATTGTTAATAATGAAAATACCTCTCTCCGTGCCCAAACAGATCCCATAGTAGGCAAGTCACCGATAGAAGGCACGTAATGTCCAGCCATGTCCTCATTACCAAAAGGTTTGTGAACACTGACGTAGGGTCGACCAATAGGGATCTCTCATATGACCAAAGCTGCAACAATAGTGGACATCCGAGAAAACCAGATTTTCTTGACCTCAATTGGCAAGCTTTGTACAGGCCTCTATACGTAGCTGCTAACACAACAGAACCAAAGCTCCTCTGCACAATGTCCTTCGGGGAACGTGCCTCAGCTATCTCTCGTGCAACCCCGATCAGTCGTGCATCTACAGTGGTCACGTGGTTCTGTATGAACATCGTCTTGCCAAACAACCACATAATATATGCCTCTAGGGACCGGTCAATCTGTGCCTCTGACAACTGAAAAATTGGATATCCCAAGGCGACAATCTGAAACTGGCTCAACCACCTGAAAAGAGGCCCGTGCCGATCGTTGTCTAGCGTCTTGGTAGTTGGCACCGCAGCCAGAAAATGGGCATGCATAGATGCTAGCCAACCAGTTTCCACCTCTAAAGGTCCTATGGCTGCACCGGTCAGAGGTAATCCCAACAAGTAAGATACGTCCTGTAAAGTAGGAGCCATCTCTTCCGAGGGAAGTGAAACGTATGTGTCTCTGGTCTCCATCTATCTACTAAGCAACTAAGGAGTGACCTGTCGTAAGAGAAGCATGATACTTACCTCTTGTGCAACTGCATTGGTTCACCTGCGTCGTCCAAGTCCGGGTGATCAACCCACTCATCCAATGTACCCTCAACTAGTCGTGCCAAGGGTAGAAGTCCAGCCCAATTCAACCTACAAAATAAACAGAATGTAGCTTACAATTAGCTTATATCAAAACGATGTCAAACATAGTAAGTGATTATACCGACACATACCTATCAACCCATGCAGGGTGTATCATCTAGTTAGACTTTGGGGTGCGAGTGATCAACACATCTAAGTTCGTGCCCGATTCCGTAAGTGCGCCTCGGTGCCCTCTATCGATATTACCATTAAGCAACGGATACGAAGCCATATCTGCAATTAGAACATAGTACACACATATTACAAAATAAAACGTAGATGTTTGCATATTACAAATAAAAACGCAGTCTCACATATAACAAATAAAAAACTTAGTCTCACATATTACACATTAAAACATAGTGTCACATATTACACATTAAAACATAGTGCACACATATTACAAATAAAAACATAGTCCAACATATTACAAATTAAAAAAATAGTCCCACAAATTATGTAGCTTCTGAGTTATTCATTCCTCGTCCGCCCCTTCGGCCTCGAGAGCCACGTCCACCACGACTGCCAGGACCTCCTCTTGCAACTGTTGTTGCCGTCGTCGATGTGGAAGCACTCGTCGATGTGGAAGCACCGTCTTTCTTCAGGCCGGGGCAATATTTCATCCTATGCCCATAAGCCGCGCAAAGCAAACATTGTCTGGTTGCTCCACCAACTTCAGATTGGTCCATATTGTTTCGGATGCGCTTTACCTTATGCCTGCCCCTGCTAGTTTGCCGTAGTCCAGGATCCGGGATGTATACTCTATCAACATCATTTACCTTGTTGAAATTGCTGACGACTCTAAACCCTGTCATCTCACCTGTCCAGACATTGAGTACTACCTCCTTTGAATAGTACGGAGACACGAAGGAGATGGCGTTCATCTGAATCTGGCCAGAGGCAGCCAACACATGTGAGCAAGGCAGGTGCAATAACTGCGGTTTGTTGCATGTACACTCACAAGTTGGATAAAATTCTGCTCCAATTTTAACCTCACGCGTCTTCACCTCATTTGCAAAACCAAAACCATCAATAGAAAGCTAAACCTCGTACCTCCTTTCCTGATTACCTATGAGTGTGACGGTGTGCTTTTTTGCTTTCTTTATCTTCTCAGCCATGTACTCCATGACACGGCTACAATAAGGAGTGTTCTGATTATCTGCAATATGCTTCCTTGCTAACTCGTGCCTTTCTCTGAAATATCTCACGGTGCCATGGAATACACCCTCCACAATAGCTGTCAGTGGCAATGCTCTATTCCCTCTGGGTACAAAGTTATAGATCTCGACAAGATTGGTTGTCATGTGGCCATACCTAGCTCCATGGGTGTCATGCAGCAAAGACCAATTCACTGGAGGCTCTTTCTCTATCCACTCAGAAAAAATCTTTATTGCCCTGCCCTTCTTTCTCTTAGTATTAGTAGGGTCAATTGTTGGCAAGTCACAAAGACCAACTGGCTCCTCAAGCCCCGCAATGAGTGCTGTTAATTTAACCTGGTCTTTTTCCATTTTCTTCCTAGCAACGACCTGCTTCTTAGTGAACTCATCTAGTTTTGACCAAATAAAATCGTATTTGCGCCGCTGGTTCTGCTTGCATAACTTTTTGAACAAGTTCATCAACCGTTTGTTCTTGAACTGTGAGAATAAATTAGCACCCAGATGGCGCATGCACCACCGGCTTTGCAAGTCCTTCCAAGGTGTTGGCTCGTCAGCAGTTGGATTACTCAGTGTCTTCATGGCCTTCAATATACCGGGATGTCTTTCATGAATGAGACACACATTTGATCGGTCCATCACGATCGCAATTTTAACTTGCCGGAAGAACCATACCCAGCTCGGAAAGTTTTCACCCTCCACAAATGCCATGGCTAGTGGGATGATTTGGTTGTTCCCGTCCACACCAATAGCAGTCAGGATTTGCCCTTTGTACTGACCAGTCAGGAATGTACCATCCACAAACATCACAGGAGGACAATGCCTGAAAGCTTCGATGCACATACCGAAAGAGAAGAATACTCGTTTCAACACCTTATAATCTGGTATACTATCCAACCTCGTGTGCTGAATGTTAACATAAGTGCCGGGATTCCTCTCCTTCAGTATGTCAAGGAGACGGACAACATTATCATAGGAATCGAAGAACGTCCAAAACCTCTCCTCGATAGCCTTCTTCTTAGCCCTCCAAGCCTTCCCATATGGAATGTCATACTTCCATCTGACCTTCATTGCTGTCTGGATGTGTTTTGCTTCCATATCTTTCTTCGTCACTATCTCAGTATACATGAGATGCGCTATGAGAGTTGAAGTAAGGTTTGGATGACGAGACAACATGTTTTTCCTAACACAATTGTGCGGGACAACATTTTTCACAACCCAGTGGATGTTATACTTTGGCACGTGGCAGTGCACCTTCGCAGGACAACCTGATTCAACACACTTCACGGTATATTTCGTTGAACTAAATATGTGTGTCCGGAAAACCCTTTGCGTAGACATAGCCCACTTTATCACCGCATACTTCATTTTCTTCTTTGTGTCAAACATTGCCCCGATCTGGACTTGGTTCAGATTATATTGCCATGGAGTCTCATGGCCATCGTTGACAGTAAAGTCGGCGGATATGTCCTGCTCCCATGCAGCAGGAATTGGTACCTCCTCCTCATCCTTGGAATTTTCAGAATCAAGTTCCTCTGCAATCCCATCCTCATCCTTTTCCTCCATCACCCTCTACATTTCATCGCCTTCCTCATCCCCATTAGCAACACCAGAGGCAGCTAATACTATCGACTGAATACTCTGACCAGCAGCATGACCACTAACATTGTGTGGCACATAATCTAACTCTTCCTCGGCTTGGCTAGCATTCACATCCGATGGCTGTGATCCGGATACATAAATCTCGTTAGCCACTTCACTACTCTGACCTGGTTGATACCCCACGGTGGGTGGTACGATATTCTTCTCCTTCGGCACTGGTTGCACTAGGGTATACAGATGGATTCTTTGGTCTCTACAACGACTTAACGGAGACAAGCAGTGTTGGCTCCTATCCATTGGAATCAAATCCCACTTGACATTTTTACAGGATTTGGTCCACAAGGCATGAATACTGACGGAACAAACTTCAGGATCCAGGCCAAAACTAGTAGTCAACCACTGCTTCAACTGCCTAGTGTCAAGTCTGTCCGGGGCTGAAAGTGTCATCTCGTCTCTTTTAAACTCGCTAAGATCAACCCCAACTCATTATATCGAACATTACCAGGGCCGTAATACA
This sequence comes from Hordeum marinum, assembly GCA_022496015.1. Classification (NCBI taxonomy): domain Eukaryota; kingdom Viridiplantae; phylum Streptophyta; class Magnoliopsida; order Poales; family Poaceae; genus Hordeum; species Hordeum marinum. Next base: position 214,707,710 of record CM039673.1, on the reverse strand, counting down.
CAGTGAAATTTACGGATTCAGACATTTTAACCTGTTAGACATTGCCAGCTTCTCATTATTCGCAACGAATAAATCGACACTAAAATATACCTACGTATTCTTAATAAACCTACACTAAAATGAACTTCACAAAAAAAACCCGACACTAGTATGACTACACTAACTAAACCTACACTCGGAAAACATACACTAAAATCACTACACTAATAAAAGTAACCTAAAATAACTACACTACTAAAAATAACCTAAACTAATTTTACGCACATTCAAAAAACTAACAAAAAACTAACCTAAACTAACAGAAAAAAATTATACCTTTGACGTGTGAGTGCCCTTCTTCTTCCTCTCCACCTTCTTTCTTCCTCTCCACCACTCCACCTTCTCACCATTCACACCTCCACCACCACACCATTTCTCCTCCTCACGAACAAATCACTACCACGTTTCAAAAAATAAAACCGTAGGGCGAGGGAGATGAAGACGATCTATTGATTCATCGGATTGAAACGGAAAATGGATGGAGGGAAAGGGAGATCAGGGGGGATTTCGGCCAAGACCAACGAGAAAAGGAGGCAGGAGGAGGAAGAAGGAGCTGGCCGTGTCGGCCTTATCCAAGGGCTCTTCGGCCTCCTGGCGGCCGACGGGAGCTCCTCGGCCTGGCGTGGGCCGACGGCTCGGCTCTTCGGCCTGGCGGCGGCCGATGGGCCCTTTTCGGCCGACACTAAGCCGACGGGTGGCCGGTCAGCCCAACTGAGGCCGACGGGGTACTAATTTCAAAACTTTTTAACTCCTCTAGCTGTTTTTAAATTTGGTATAAATTCCGTACTACTTTTGAAAAAAATTCGTGAAAGTTGGATGGGACGAGGGCAGTGATTAGTTTTCGACGAGTAGCAAATGTCTTCATTAGTTCATGGAGTAGATGGACTGATCTTTCTGGAGAACCCTCGTGCGCGCAAGGCTATGCAGCTAGCAGATGCAGTACAGATGGAAGTACATGAACGTATAGAAATAATATAATGGCAACACTCCTAAGATTGGATTAGTTTAATCTAGTTGATTTATATGAAATTAACATGCCATGTGCTCTTGATCAATCATGTACGTCCTCGTTCAATTGATCGTGCCATTAAAGGCCGACTAATCCTTCTATTTTCGCACTTGTCTAGTTAGTTCAGCATCTAGCTGTAGTCATGTTGAGTAGTGCATCATCTTTTACTTGGATGATGTAATTATAGGTCCATCTTGAACTAACAATTTAAGAACACTTACAAGGACAAAAAAGGATAGAGCAGCATGGACTAATGGTCGTTTAGCTTTTGTAGTGTCAATGATGAAAGAATACTCAGATGTAGGAAAGTACCGTGGCCAGAATGGGTGGACCAAGGAAGGATGGCATTCTATGAAAAACCGATTAAATGCGAGGCCTCTTGGAGCTAATTTTACTGTTTAACAACTGAAAGATAGGGAGCAAAGGCTGAAGAAGGAATTGAATGTCGTCAAGTCTATGGTAGAGAAGAGTGGATTTGGTTGGGATCCCAAGACCAAACTTCCAACGGCTTTAGATGAAAATGGGAGGAGCTATCAAGCGAACAACGCAAGTGGAGGCACAAACCATTCCCTACTATGATATTCTATATGAAATTCATGAAGGTTTGTTTCTGACAATGATTAAAAAAAAAGAAGCTACTCCTATCATGTCACTTATTAGTCATGTAACTTGTACGCAGGTAAAATGGCAGAAGGCAAACATTGCAAAAGGACAACTGATGGTACTAAAGAGAGGTCCAAGAATATGTCTCATCTTCCAGAACATGGTAGTTATACTCATGATGTTATGATGGCTGCTAGTATGGATTCTCCTGAGGCAACACTATCTGCTCCTGGATCAGTAATGCCGGACTATGACTGGGGCGGAGATATGTATGGTGATGATGTTGATTTATCATATGGTGGATATTCAGAACCTCTAGGGGGTAATGAAAATCATGTTTCAGCAGTAGAAGATTTAACAAGTGTGGATTCACCTCGAAGGAAGAGGCTTCGGAATTCAAAAGGATCTGATGATGGAAGTGAGAAAACTAAGGGGAAAAGAGGTAAGGACATTGTGTTGGCCAACTTGGTTTCTGTGAGGAAAGAAGAAATGCAGACTTATAAAGAAATGAAGACAAAGCAAATTGAGAGCTACAAGGAAATCAAGATGGCCCAAATGGAAAGGAATGACCCCAAAAATGATCCTTATGGCATGCCAAACTGTATTCAGAAACATAAAACACTAGGACTCACACCAAGTGAACAACACAAGATGATCAAACATCTGAAAGAAGATATGTTAAACCGTCAAACATTCATGGAAGTGGACGATGATGTTCTTTCGGTGATTATCCAAGAAGTGGTGGCCCCGCATGTCTGAAGGATACCGAAGTAGGAGTCATTTTATTTAATCATGCTAGCATTTCATTTATACATTAGTTCAGTCCCATGAATCGTTGTCAATTAAGTAGTATCATGTTTCTTGCTATTCTTAATAAAGGAAGCACGAACCCTATTGATTCTGTTTAATCATTCCTCGTATACAATATTAGTATTTTATTTTATTATACTCATGACACATCCAACATACGCTAAAATAAATGAATTTATTTTATTCAAGACACTTCTAAACAAAAACATATATTATGGGAACGAATGAAAGTCATGCAGCATTTCTTCCACTACGTCTAAGATAGTCTTGATAGTCTTTCCACATGGCATCGGCTATTTCATCCCTTTTTGTGATACCTAGTGCTCGCCGCTCATTGAGAGAATGTATATCATTTGTGTACTTCATATCTCCACTTGGAACATCAATTATTTTTGTTGGATCTATCTCCGATTCAACTTGGTCCAACCATTATTCGCCGCCCTCATTACTACAAATAAAATTATGAAGAGCACAACATGCTATCGCAATTTCTGCTTGTGAGTCGATAGGGTATTGAGACGCACACTTCAGTATGGGGAAACGCTTCTTCAGAACTCTAATTATACGCTCATTACGAAGTTGTGCATGCCTCAGATTGAATAGCTTTCGAGGGTTTTGCGGCCGCTGATTGCTTTTAGCTTGCTCCACCAAATGATACCTTACATTGCAATAAGGTGCAATGAAATTAGGTGTGTTCGCATAACCCACATCCACCAAATAAAACTTTCCTTCAGGGACATTGAAGTTATTTTCAAGAGCATCTTGTAGAACTCGAGCGCTCAGAAGCTGAACCTTCCCATCCCCTGCTGACATGGACGAAATGATTATCAAAATCACATGCAACCATGACATTTTGTGACAATGTTCCCATTCTGTTACGATATGGATCTTGGTCTTTCGGAGATATGCTAATCGGAATATGTGTTCCATCTATTGCTCCAATACAATCCTATAATTTTTTTACATACAATGAACTTTTTGTATTTATATTTGGCTATAGCATTGAAGGGTTAAAATTTGAACAATACCTTGAAATATGGCATAAATTTTGTATTGCTTGCAACTTTGAAAGGAACGTTAATTGGAGGCAATTGTATTACACTTCCAGACAATACCATGGGGGCGTTCAATACAATGTTGAAATAGCGACTTATTGTCTCACCACTATGCTGAAATTGTCCTTGGAGTGTACGATTGCTTGCATTCTTTGAAACGGCATACAAAACTATCTTCCACCGAGACAAAATCTGTATCTCTTAGATGGCATCTCTCTCGAAGGCATTGGACCAAGTTACGGAAAATATACGGCTCCATTCGAAAATCTCGTTTGCTTCTTAATTCATGACCTTCCAGAACTTCTCGCACGTACCGATCCTGTAAGGATTGATGTATGAATACACGTGTGGTTGGCCGAGCTTCTATCATTACCATACAAAGCTTCGATGATAGCCAATTCATCATCTTCTCTACGTTTGCGCGTCAAAAAATTGCCCAACATTCTGATTGGCAATATAACACACCTACAAAAATATACATATGACATCTCAGGTATACACTTTTCCTAGATCCCCAAAAACATGATTGATAGTAGAACGTACCTGATAACTTGCCGTAAATCACATTCGTAGTAGAAACTTGTTACGTTAAGACTAGATTATGTGTTCGTTTGAAGAGGGGCATATATAGGTTGATTAGTGAAGCCTTCGATTGCAGCAGGCAGCAGCCCATGCAAAGGTCGTACGTGATTCCAGGATAGCATTATTGTAGGTTAAGTGACCTGCATGTAGGTGCAGCTAGGATGGACCTATTCTACAGATCCTAAGGTGGACGTGTGCATGGCGGCTGCATGCAGCCGGCTGCTAACGGCAGCTGCTAATTACTGGACGTGTGCATGGCGGCTGCATGCAGCCGGCTGCTAACGGCGGCTGCTAATTACTCGGTCATCGACGGAAATGTTCTGATCAAAACTTAGATAAAACAACACCAACCAAACACACTTAAAATTAAGAAAACATTGGTATTAAGAAACCGCGGTATTAGGCCACCCATGGGAATACTGTGGTTTTCAATTACCATAGTTTTGTAGAAACTTCGCTTCCTCTAACAATGCAAATAAATCATGGCACTGGCGATGAAACGACAAGTATACCAGACTGCAAGCCTGCTGGCCAAGGAAACTCTTTTTTTGTATGTGACAGCATTTTACATTCTTTCTTTACGTAAGGATGCTTCTAATCTTCCAGAGACTAACTTAGACAAGTAAACCTTCACCCACACAAGGGACTAAAAGTCTAAAACTGCACAAAATCTGTGAACATAATTGGTGGTAACAAACAACAACTATAAATGTGAACTGCTCCCCCTGAGAACTCGATGCCGTAGACGTGGTATAAACTAATATGATGAGCAATGAATCCATGGATGGTCTTAAGCTAATCATAAAGTTGAGTACTACACTGAAATAGCACGACCAAAGATCACAGTATCATTACAGAAAACTGCAGTACCTGCACAGTGTCCATGCATGTGTGGGTCAGGGATATCAGTCATCAGTACTTGCTATGCTCCGGATCGGTATACAAACCCAGAAAAAATCATGAACACAACAAAATTTTGCATTCATTCTTCAACAACAAAAAAACGTATTCAGATTAGACTACTGGCGGAGGGGTAGGAGGATCAGAAACGGGTAGCCTCAAAATTACAGGTGGACAACCAAGCGCAATAAAGAAAGTTATGCAGACAATAAAACGATAGCACGACAATCCATTCATTCATGTAGTGAGATTAAAAAAAGATCTCACGGGATACAAGCTCAGCATTTGATCCCATCCATTTATTAATACTCTCATAATACACAGAAATATAATTCCACGCACATCTCAGAATAAATCCTTCTTAACCAAACCCTACCCTGGGAGATCCCTGGTTTCCTAGTTAATGCAGCCCTGGCGAAAAGACAAGATAATAATAACAAGCAACAACATAGATCAGGAGTTTGTCTCACCATCATTGCGCGACCTCTTGGACCCGAACGCTCCACGGTTGTCCTCCATCTGTGGGACGGCACCAAACTAGTAGCAAATCATCAGAACCAAGGCATCAAACCCTAGAATCGAATCGACACCAGAACCTAAACGGAGCGGGATCGAATGCAACCGAAGCAGCTCGTACCCTAGCAGAAGCCATCGGATGAAGCGGAGAATACGGCAGCTGCGGCGGCGGCGGCGGGTGGAGGGGAGAGAAGAACGGCAGCGAGCGAAGGGGAGAGGGTGCGCTGGCGCTGCACAGGCTAGTGAAATTATTTAGGAGTATTTATTTTTGGCAGGCGTGAATTATTATGAGGAGTGGATTCGCTGGGCAGTGTGATGAGCAAATTGAGAAAACGCGACGTCTTTCACGTGACTTTGCTTTTATAGCACACCTTTTTTTTTATTAGACAATATAGCACACCTTTCACTAATAGCTAGACAAAATACCATAAATTGTTTTTTATCCTTCTTTTGCACGTCCTGACCCATATTCCAGTTTTACTAAGACCAATTTGCCCTCAGTTCGTGACGTGGTGATACGAAGCGATCAACGTGGAGCGTGACAGGGAACCACGCCGCCGCCTCATCGTTCCTCCTCCTAACCCCGCCGCCTCGTCCTACCTCCTCCCCGACGAGCCGTCACCTTGCCCTGTCTCTATCCCCGCCTCCCCCAATAGGTTCTCTCTCTCTCTCATTTGGTCTGACCTGTATATTGATGAACCCTAGACCATGGAGATTATGATAGAGGAGGAGAACTAGTGGGCAAGCTTGTACGAGCAGAACATGGTGTTCGCGGAGATGGAGCCATAGGGTGTAGCTCCGAAACCGTTAGAGCCAGACGGAACAGTTTCAGAATGGTTAGTCTCAATCAGCCTAAGCTTTTGAATTGGAGGGTTCTGTGATTTTTTCACACAATATCGATCAATGCTTATGCCTAATCATTGATTCTATTTGAAAATCGTATAATTTTGTAGGGAAAAAGGTGCAGAACTGAGTGTTGTCATTTATAAACTAATTGTTAGAGTTCTTCAATTTGTCGCAAGGCTTGACGATGATAGCGAGCATCAAGTTTCCCAACATGAGCTAGAGTTTGAGGTTAACATGAAACGTTTTTCGGTTGAAAAATTGGTAGAATTCATTGGGTCTAGAATTGTTTGGGGGAGTAGGCACGAAGTCCATATTTTGTGCAAGGACAAGCATTTTGAGTGAGTTGAGAGGATTGATAATTACTCGAAGTTGCTGACATCATTTCTTGAGAAATGGGAAGAGAAAGAATTGAAAGCACATTTGCTTCCTTGGTGGTTTTGGTAATTAATAACAACATATATGTCATTGAACTAATGTTTCTACCAAGTATGTGTAACAACCCGGGACCGACGCTCTAGAAGATTCCCCTTTTATTTCCATTCTCGTCTGTGTTTCGTTTGGTTGCTGCATTCATCATTGCATCATTCGCATCATCTTCATAGCATCGTCACTTGTTTTCGAAAACTTGCATCCATTCGTAGTCGCCGGTTCTGTTCGTTCTTGCCGTTGCCCATTTCGAGACCAACCACACACGCACGCGCCCGCGACATCGTTTAAAAAAATCCGTTTTTAAAGCACGCGAAAAATATTTCCGGATTGGGTCGAAAGTTGGCATGCGGTCTTATTACATTGTAGGTGGACCGCGTGCCAAATTTCATCGCATTCCGAGTTCGTTTGATACCCCATCGGTCAACCGTAGCAGTGCGGTCATCGGTTTATTATCGGACTTTTTCGGTGTTCTAAAAATCATGCCACGGGCCAAATCTCCCTCTCTTCTCAGCCCAACTCCCCTCTACACAGCCCAAGCCCACCTAGCTAGCCCCCTCGGCTTTTGGACGTTCGATCAAGATCGAACGGTCTGAAAATGGATGAAAACCCCCTAACCCTAGCCCCCTTGCTATATATAGACCCCCTCTAGTCCATTTTTGGACATCTCTAAGCAAAACCTGGCCCTAAACCTACCCTAACCTCCTCCCACGCAGCCAGCCGCCGCTCCCATCGTTTTTCGCGCCGGCCAAACCCACCGCCGCCACTTGGCACCGCCGCCACGTCCCTACGGCCAATCCGAGGCTGCCACGTCGCCACCCGAGCTGCCCTCCACCAACCAGCGCGCGGCACCTGTCCGAGCTAGCCTCCCCAGCCGCCGCGTCCCGCCCAGGCCCGCGCGGGGCCCGTGAAGCCTGAATCTCGCGCGGCGTCGCCCTGCTCCCAAGTGAGCCCCTGCTCGCCCCTGGCTCCTCCGAGCTCCCGTGACCGCGTCGGCCAGCCGGACCCCGCCGCCGCCGTAGTTTGCCGCCTCCTCGCCGGAGCAGGCCCGACCCTGCAACCACCGTGCCTCCTTCTCTCTCCCTAGCTCTGTCTCCCTCTCACCCCGATATCTTTCTCTCTCCTGCAGACCCACAACCTCCATGGCCATCAGGTGGAGCTCGCCCCGGCGCCGCCTCGAACCTCCGCCATCGGAAATGGGACGCCGCTGCCCGGATCTGGAGGATCCCGACCGGATCCATCCATCCCCGGCCTCTCCGATGTCGCATAGCTCGCCGGAGATCGGGATCTAGCGCCACCAGTTCGTCCTGGTCGAGAGGACGACGACCACCACTCTGCCCTCCCCCCGGTCATCCACATGGACCGCGCGTGCGCGCCCAAGGCCTAGCCCGCCTCGCCTCGGCCCACCTCGCCTCTCCTCCAACCGGCCCAAGGCCCAGGGCGAGCTGCCCCTATTCCCCGCCCATGTGTGCTATAGCTATCATGCGCCTAGTGGATTCGGCCCGAGTCGTTTTTCCCCTTCGTAGTGAATTTTGCCAATTACCTAGTAAAATAGATTTGCAGAAAACCCCCTAAACTTCATGCATCAATAACTTTTTAACCATGCATCGGATGAAAATAATATATATATGAAACTTGACTAGAAATTTATGTAGATTCACAATATCCAGCTTTCACATGTGATAAAAATGTTTAACCTTGCTGTTTGCATTGATTTGCGTAATTTCCATGTGAAAATGATTTATTTCATAACTAATTAACCATAACTCCGATTCAAATGTTCCACATATGTAACTTGACTATAAAAATCTGTAGAATCACATGGTGACCTTTATTTTGCTGTGTAGTAACTAGAATTGTGTTAGGACAGATCTGGACCGAAATCTTAAATTGCATATGAGGTTGTTTCGGAAGTGCTAGATGTTGCTTTCGTCCTCAATTAATATGCCTAGTTGTTGTAGTTGTTCTTGCTTCACCTCTTGCCATGTCTAACAACATTTAATATTGATGAGTACCTAACGAGAGTGAACTAAATAATCGATCGTGAAGTTTCGTCAATATGCAACTCGTTGCATATTGAGCTTCACTTTAATGTGTAGTAGTTGTTTGATGTGAATTGCCATGCCTTACATATTTAAACCGAACATGCATCATATTGGTTTGCGCATCATGTCATGCATATGTTGTGGTGTTTCTCGTGTGTTGATTGTTGTTTTTGGATTGTTCCTTCTCGATAGAGTTCCGAAAGCGTTCAGAGTGTGAGGATTCGGTCGACTACATTGGCTCGTCTTCTTCATGGACTCGTTCTGCTTCCAAGCGGGATCTCAGGCAAGATGACACATTTCTCTGGATACCACTACTATCACTGCCATGCTAGATGTCTCGTTTTCTATCGCTATGTCTCGCTACCTACCACTTGTTTGTCAAGCCTCCCAACATTGCCATGAAAAGCCTCTAACCCCTCCACATCCCAGCAAAGCATTGTTTGGCTATGTGACCGCTTGCTCAGCCCTTCTTATAGCGCTTCTAGCTATAGGTGCAATTGCTTCCATGTATCAACATGGACATTCTTTTGTTAACAATATTATTGCTATTTAATTTAATGCACTTATACACTTGGTAAAGGGTGGAAGGCTTGGCCTTTTGCTCGGTGTTTTGTTCCATTATTGCCGCCCTAGCTACTTGTGAACCGGTGTTATGTTCCATAAATGAGTGCTCCTAACATGCTCGGGGTTGTTATGAGGGCCCCCTTGATTTTTGTTTTAGGATAAAGCTTGTCTAGCAAGGCCCAACTTTGGTACTACATTTGCCTAATAACTAATAAAATTGCATAGGGACCCGCCGGCACCCACGGATCTTTAATCAACAACCCGGGCCAGTGCTCCTCATGAGTGTTGGTCCAAACTAGAGCACCGTGCGGGGCCAACCGGGGCAACTCGGGAGATGTCTATCAGGCCACCGTACGCTTCGCTTATCTGTCGTGTCCTGAGAACGAGATATGCGGCTCCTATCAGGTTCGTCGACACATCGGGCGGCCTTGCTGGATTTGTTTTACCTTTCTCGAATGTCTTGAGTGAGGAATTCCGAAAATACTTCGGGCTATCTCGAGGTTGCGGATTTCCTATGGAATTGCCTAGGAAGATCACGAGATTCGTGGTCGAGGTTATTCCTACTGTGTGTGGTTAATTTGTGATGGATGAGTTGGAGCACCCCTGCAGGGTTAAATATTTCGGAAAGCCGTGCCCGCGATTACGTGGCAAACTTGGAAACTTTGTTTAACACCCGGTCATAGCAAACTTGAAGTAAATTTTAATAAAATACACCAACAGTGTGCGTCACAGTTACTGTCTCTTCTCGTGAGTTCTTATCCGGGAGAGAACACGGTGGGGTTATGTTTGACGTAAGTAGGTGTTCAGGATCAGTTAGTGATCATTACTAGTCCACGTCCGTTATGCGTAGACCATCATACTTTACTTTCTGTATTCGTAAGTTAGCCACCCAAATAAATGATTAGTTGCCTACTGCAGCCTCACCACTTAATCATACCTCACCCATTAAGCTTTAATAGTCTTGATACCCTTGGAAATGAGATTGCTGAGTCCCTGTGTTGGGATACGTAGTAGTAAATCAAATTTTTTTCTACGATCACCAAGATCTATCTATGGAGAAACCAACAATGAGTGGGGAGAGATTGCATCTTCATACCTTTGAAGATCACTAAGCGAAAGCGTTACAAGAACGCGGTTGGTGGAGTCGTACTCGCAGTGATTCAGATCGCGGTCGATTCCGATCTAAGTGCCGAACAACGGTGCCTCCGCGTTCAACACACGTACAACCCGGTGACGTCTCCCGTTCCTTGATCCAGCAAGGAGGAGGGAGAGGTTGGGGAAGAGCTCCAACATCAGCACGACAGCGTGGTGGTGGTGGATCAGCAAGTTATTCCGGCAGGGCTTTGCCTAAGCACTGCGGAGGAGGAAGAAGAGAGGTAGGACTGCGCCGTGGGAGAGAGAGATCAAATCTTATCTCAAAACAGCCAAAACCTCAAGTATATATAGGAGGAGGGAGAGGGAGGGATGCCTTGAGGAGAGGTTCGGCCGAGCTAGGAGAGGAGTCCACCTCCCACAAGGGAGGTGGATCTCCTCCTTTCAAACTCCTTTTTGCCTTATCTCTTTATCCCTATGCGCATGGGCCTTTAGCAAAGGTCTTGCCCAGACAAATAAGGGCTGACACACTTTATCTAACATCCCATAAGGTCCTTTGGTCGTCACACCCCTCCCGGGGATCCTCCGACACCCTCCCGGCACTCCCGATACACTACCGATGAGCCCGAAAACTTTCCGGTGACCAAAACAGGACTTCCTATATATCAATCTTTATCTCCGGACCATTTCGAAGCTCCTCGTGACATCCTGGACCTCATCCGGGACTCCGAAGAACCTCCGGTAATCACGTATACCATTTCCCTATAACCCTAGCATCATCGAACCTTAAGTGTGTAGACCCTACGGGTTCGAGAGACACGTAGACATGACCGAGACACCTCTCCGGTCAATAACCAATAGCGGGATCTAGATACCCATGTTGGCTCCCACATGCTCCATGATGATCTCATCGGATGAACCATGATGTCGGGGATTCAATCAATCTCGTATCCAATTCCCTTTGTCTACCGGTATGATACTTGCCTGAGAATCGATCGTCGGTATCCCTATACCTTGTTCAATCTCGTTACCGGCAAGTCTCTTTACTCGTTCCGCAACACATCATCCCGTGGCTAACTCCTTAGTCACATTGAGCTCATTATGATGATGTCTTACCGAGTGGGCCCAGAGATACCTCTCCATCATGCGGAGTGACAAATCCCAGTCTCGATTTGTGCCAACCAAACAGACACTTTCGGAGATAGCCGTAGTGCACCTTTATTGCCACCCAGTTACGTTGTGACGTTTGGCACACCCAAAGCATTCCTACGGTATCCGGCAGTTGCACAATCTCATGGCCTAAGGAAATGATACTTGACACTAGAAAAGCTTTAGCAGACGAACTACATGATCTTGTGCTATGCTTAGGATTGGGTCTTGTTCATCACATCATTCTCCTAATGATGTGATCCGTTATCAATGACATCCAATGTCCATGGTCATGAAACCGTGACCATCTATTGATCAACGAGCTAGCCAACTAGAGGCTCACTAGGGACATGTTATGGTCTATGTATTCACACATGCATTCTAGTTTCCGGTTAATATAATTATAGCATGAACAATAGACAATTATCATGAAAAAGGAAATATAATAATAACCATTTTATTATTGCCTCTAGGGCATATTTCCAATAGTCTCCCACTTGCACTAGAGTCAATAATCTAGTTACATTGTGATGAATCGAACACCCATAGCATTCTGGTGTTGATCATGTTTTGCTCGTGAGAGAGGTTTAGTCAACGGATCTGCGACATTTAGATTCGTATGTACTTTACAAATATCTATATCTCCCTCCTGAATGCAATCACGGATGGAGTTGAAGCGACGCTTGATGTGTCTTGTCTTCTTGTGAAACCTGGGCTCCTTGGCAAGGGCAATAGCTCCAGTGTTATCACAGAACAGAGTCATCGGGCCCGACGCATTGGGAATCACTCCTAGGTCGGTGATGAACTCCTTCATCCAGACTCCTTCCTTTGCTGCTTCCGAAGCAGCTATGTACTCCGCTTCACATGTAGATGCCGCCACGACGCTTTGCTTGCTGTTGCACCAGCTGACTGCCCCTCCGTTCAGAATATACACGTATCCGGTTTGCGACTTGGAGTCGTTTTGATCTGTATCGAAGCTAACATCGATGTAACCCTTTACGACGAGCTCTTTGGCACCTCCATATACGAGAAACATGTCCTTTGTCCTTTTCAGGTACTTCAGGATATTCTTGACCACTATCTAGTGTTCCGCTCCGGGGTCACTTTGGTACCTCCCTACCAAACTTATGGCAAGGTTCACATCAGGTCTGGTACACAACATGGCATACATAATAGAGCCTATGGCCGAAGCATAGGGGATGACACTCATCTCTTCTCTATCCTTTGCCGTGGTCAGGCATTGAGTCGTACTCAATCTCACACCCTATAACACAAGTAACAACCCCTTCTTGGACTGATCCATATTGAACGTCTTCAGTATCTTTTCAAGGTATGTGCTTTGTGAAAGACCTATGAGGCGTTTCGATCTATCTCTATAGATCTTAATACCTAATATGTAAGCAGCTTCTCCAAGGTCCTTCACTAAAAAACATTTATTCAAGTAGGCCTTTACACTTTCCAAAAGTTCTATATCATTTCCCATCAACAATATGTCATCCACATATAATATGAGAAATGCTACAGAGCTCCCACTCACTTTCTTGTAAATACAGGGTTCTCCATAAACCTGTATAAATCCAAACGCTTTAGTCACCTCATTAAAGCGAATGTCCCAACTCCGAGATGCCTGCACCAGCCCATAGATGGAGCGCTGGAGCTTGCATACTTTGTTAGCATCTTTAGGATCGACAAAACCTTCCGGCTACATCATATACAGTTCTTCCTTAAGGAAGCCATTAAGGAATGCCGTTTTGATGTCCATTTGCCAGATCTCATAATCATAAAATGTGGCAATTGCTAACATGACTCGGACGGACTTCAGCATCGCTACGGGTGAGAAAGTCTCATCGTAGTCAACTCCTTGAACTTGTCGATAACCCTTAGCGACAAGCCGAGCCTTATAGACGGTCACATTACCATACGCGTCGGTCTTCTTCTTAAAGATCCATTTATTTTCAATGGCTCGCTTATCATCAGGCAAGTCCACCAAAGTCCATACTTTGTTATCATACATGGATCCTATCTCGGATTTCATGGCTTCAAGCCATTTGTTGGAACGCGGGCCCGCCATTGCTTCTTCATAGTTTGAAGGTTCACCGTTGTCCAACAACATGATCTCCAGGACAGGATTGCCGTACCACTCTGGTGTGGAACATGTCCTAGTGGACCTTCGAAGTTCAATAGTAACTTGATCTGAAGTTTCATGATCATCATCATTAACTTCCTCTCCAGCCGGTGTAGGCTCCACAGAAACAACTTCCTGTGCTGCGCTACTCTCCGGTTCGAGTGGAGGTACAATTACCTCATCAAGTTATATTTTCCTCCCACTTACTTCTTTCGAGAGAAACTCTTTCTCGAGAAAGGATCCATTCTTGGCAACAAAGACTTTGCCTTCGGATCTGAGGTAGAAGGTATACCCAATAGTCTCTTTGGGATATCCTATCAAGACGCACTTTTCCGCTTTGGGTTCGAGCTTCTCAGGTTGAAGTTTCTTCACATAAGCATCGCATCCCCAAACTTTTAGAAAACGACAGCTTAGGTTTCTTTCCAAACCATAATTCATACGGTGTCGTCTCAACGGACTTTGACGGTGCCCTATTTAAAGTGAATGCGGCAGTCTCTAATGCATATCCCCAAAATGATAGCAGTAAGTCGGTAAGAGACATCATAGATCACACCATATCCAATAGAGTGCGATTACGACATCCAGACACACCATTTCGCTGAGGTGTGCCAGGCGGCGTGAGTTGTGAAACGATTCCACATTTCCTTAGGTGCGTGCCAAACTCGTGACTTAAATATTCTCCGCCACGATCAGATCGTAGGCACTTTATTTTCCTGTCATGTTGATTCTCTACCTCACTCTGAAATTCCTTGAACCTTTCAAAGGTTTCAGACTTGTGTTTCATTAAGTAGACATATCCATATCTGCTCAAGTCATGAGTGAGGGTGAGAACATAACGGTAGCCACCACGAGCCTCGATGCTCATTGGACCGCATACATCGGTATGTATTATTTCCAACAAGTTAGTTGCTCGCTCCATTGTTCCAGAGAACAAAGTCTTGGTCATCTTGCCCATGCGGCATGGTTCACCCGTGTCAAATGATTCAAAATCAAGAGACTCCAAAAGTCCATCAGCATGGAGCTTCTTCATGCGTTTGACACCAATATGACCAAGGCGGCAGTGCCACATGTAAGTGGGACTATCGTTATCAACCTTACACTTTTTGGCACTCACACTATGGACATGTGTAACATCACGTTCGAGATTCATCAAAAACAAACCATTGACCAGCGGAGCATGACCATAAAACATTTCTCTCATATAAATAGAAAAACCATTATTCTTAGATTTAAATGAGTAGCCATCTCGCATAAAGTGAGATCTAGATACAATGTTCATGCTCAAAGCTGATACTAAATAACAATTATTGAGGTTTAAAACTAATCCCGAAGGTGGATGTAGAGGTAGCGTGCCGACGGCGATCACATCGACCTTGGAACCATTCCCGACGCGCATCCTCACCTCGTCCTTTGCCAGCCTCCGCTTATTCCGCAGCTCCTGCTTGGAGTTACAAATTTGAGCAACTGCACCGGTATCAAATACCCAGGAGCTACTACGAGCGCTGGTTAGGTACACATCAATAAAAAGTATATCACATATACCTTTAACGTTGCCGGACTTCTTGTCCGCTAAGTACTTGGGGCAGTTCCGCTTCCAGTGACCGGTACCCTTGCAATAAAAGCACTCAGTCTCAGGCTTGGGTCCATTCTTGTTCTTCTTCCCGGCAACTTGCTTACCGGACGCGGCAACAAGTTTGCCGCCCTTCTTGAAGTTCTTCTTACCCTTGCCTTTCTTGAAACTAGTGGTCTTATTGACCATCAACACTTGATGCTCCTTTTTGATCTCGACCTCTGCTGATTTCAGCATCGAGTACAACTCAGGAATGGACTTCTCCATACCCTGCATGTTGTAGTTCATCACAAAGATCTTGTAGCTAGGTGGAAGTGACTGGAGGATTCTGTCAATGACCGAGTCATCCGGGAGATTAACTCCCAGCTGAGTCAAGCGGTTGTGCAGCCCAGACATTTTGAGTATGTGCTCACTGACAGAACTATTCTCCTCCATCTTACAACTGACGAACTTGTCAGAGACGTCATATCTCTCGACCCGGGCATGAGCTTGGAAAACCAGTTTCAGCTCTTGGAACATCTCATATGCTCCGTGTTGCTAAAATGCTTTTGGAGCCCCGGTTCTAAACTATAAAGCATGCCGCACTGAACCAGGGAGTAATTATCACAGCATGACTGCCAAACATTCGTAACGTCTTGGTCCGCTGGGAAAATGGGTGGGTCACCTAGCGGTGCATCAAGGACATACAATCTCTTGGAAGCTATGAGGATGATCCTCAAGCCACGGACCCAGTCCGCATAGTTGCTTCCATCATCTTTGAGCTTGGTTTTCTCTAGGAACGCGTTGAAGTTGAGGGTGACATTAGCGTTGGCCATTGGATCTACAATATAGATTGTAAAGACAATTTTAGACTAAGTTCATGATAATTAACTTCACATAATCAAATTATTTAATGAACTCCCACTTAGATAGGCATCTCTCTAGTCATCCAAGTGATACATGATCCATGTCAACTAGCCCGTGTCCGATCATCACGTGAGACAGACTAGTCATCCATGGTGAACATCTCCATGTTGATCGCATCTACTATACGACTCATGTTCGACCTTTCGGTCTTTTGTGTTCCGAGGCCATGTCTGTACATGCTAGGCTCGTCAAGTCAACCTAAGTGTTTCACATGTGTAAATCTGGCTTACATTCATTGTATGCAAACATTAGAACCTATCACACCCGATCATCACGTGGTGCTTCGGAACAACGATCCTTAGCAACGGTGCACAATTAGGGTGAACACATTTGTTGAAATTTTATTCAGAGATCATCTTATTTACTACCGTTGTTCTAAGAAAATAAGATGTAAACATGATAAACATCACATGCAATCAATATAGTGACATGATATGGCCAATATCATCTTGCTCCTTTGATCTCCATCTTCGGGGCACCATGATCATCACTGTCACCGGCACGACACCATGATCTCCATCATCGTGTCTTCATGAAGTTGTCTCGCCAACTATTACTTCTACTACTATGGCTAACGTTTAGCAATAAAGTAAAGTAATTACATGGCGTTTATGATTGACACGCAGGTCATACAATAAAATAAGATAACTCCTATGGCTCCTACCGGTTGTCATACTCATCGACATGCAAGTCGTGAATCATATTACAAGAACATGATCAATCTCATACATCACAATGCATCACATCACATCCTTTGGCCATATCACATCACAAGGCATATGCTACAAAAACAAGTTAGACGTCCTCTAATTTGTTGTTGCAAGTTTTTACGTGGCTGGTATAGGTTTCTAGCAAGAACGTTTCTTACCTACGCCAAAACCACAACGTGATATGCCAATTGCTATTTAACCTTCATAAGGACCCTTTTCATCGAATCCAATCTGACTAAGGTGGGAGAGACAGATACCCGCTAGTCACCTTATGCAACAAGTGCATGTCAGGCGGTGGAACCGGTCTCACATAAGCGTACGTGTAAAGTTGGTCCGGGCCGCTTCATCCCACAATACCGCCGAATCAAGATAAGACTAGTAGTGGTAAGAAAATTAACAAGATCGACGCCCACAACTGCTTTGTGTTCTACTCGTGCATAGATTCTACGCATATACCTAGCTCATGATGCCACTGTTGGGAGACGTAGTAGTAAATCAATTTTTTTTCTACGATCACCAAGATCTATCTATGGAGAAACCAGCAACGAGTGGGGATAGATTGCATATTCATACCTTTGAAGATTGCTAAGCGGAAGCATTACAAGAACACGGTTGGTGGAATCATACTCACAGGGATTCAGATCGCGGTCGATTCCGATCTAAGCGCCGAAGAACGGCGCCTCCGCGTTCAACACACGTACAACCCGGTGACGTCTCCCGCGCCTTGATCCAGCAAGGAGGAGGGAGAGGTTGGGGAAGAGCTCCAACATCAGCACGATGGCGTGGTGGTGGTGGATCAGCAAGGTATACCGGCAGAGCTTCGCCTAAGCACTGCGGAGGAGGAAGAAGAGAGGTAGGGCTGCGCCGTGGGAGAGAGAGAGATCAAATCTTGTCTCAAAACAGCCAAAACCTCAAGTATACATAGAGGAGGGAGAGGGAGGGCTGCCTTGGCCCCTCCTCCAAGGAGGAGAGGTTCGGCCGAGCTAGGGGAGGAGTCCACCTCCCACAAGGGAGGTGGATCTCCTCCTTTCAAACTCCCTTTTGCCTTATCTCTTTATCCCTATGCGCATGGGCCTTTAGCAAAGGTCTTTCCCATCCCAATAAGGGCCGACACACTTTATCTAACAGTCCATAAGGTCCTTTGGTCGTCACACCCCTCCCGGGGGTCCTCCGGCACCCTCCCGGCACTCCCGGTACACTACCGCTGAGCCCGAAAACTTTCCGGTGACCAAAACAGGACTTCCTATATATCAATCTTTACCTCCGGACCATTCCGGAGCTCCTCCTGACGTCCTGGACCTCATCCAGGACTCTGAAGAACCTTCATTAATCACGTATACCATTTCCCTATAACCCTAGCGTCATCGAACCTTAAGTGTGTATCGGTCTCACCGAGATTCAAAAGTTGCTACCTTTGAGGCAACTCGGTACCATCGAGATTAACACATCGGTGTCACCGAGTCTGACTTATTAGGTGTAACAGTTGGATTGGTTGAGATCCCTATATATACCCCTCCACCACCACTCACTCGTAAGAAAAGCACTCAGAACAGTTCCCCACTCATCCCTACTGATTTTCTGAGAGATAGCCACCTACTCATGTGTTGAGATCATACCCTTCCATTCTACCATATGAATCTTGATCTCTAGCCTCCCCAAGTTTCTTTCCACCCAATCAATATCTTCTACCAATCCAAATCTGTGAGAGAGTGATTGTGTGTTGAGGAGTTTATCATCTTGAAGCACAAGAGCAAGGAGTTCATCGACATTATCGAGCCTATTACCTCTTGGAGGGTGGTGCCTCCTAGATTGGTTAGGTGTCGCTTGGGAGCTCCTACTTCGTGTTGTGGAGTGAACTAAGAAGATTGTAAGGGCAAGGAGATCTCCTACTTCATGAAGATCTACCCCGAGTAAGGCTAGTCCTCCGTGGACATAGGCCACCATGGTATAGTTGTAGGATCGAGAGAGGTGTGTCTAGAGGGGGGGGGGGGTGAATAGACTACTAGCAAAAATTTAAATCCTAACTTTTTCCCAAGTTAATTGGTTGGCTGATTTTAACTATTTTAGCAAGTCTAGCAAGTCTAATAGACCTACACATGCATGTCTACAAGTATTGTAGAAGAAAGTAAAGACATTGCACATGTAAGTAAAGAGATGGGATAGGAAGATCAAACGCAATAGGAGACTCAAGGGTTTTTCCCGTGGTTCCGATAGGTGGTGCTATCGTACGTCCATGTTCATGGAGCCTTCAACCCACGGAGGGTAACGGTCGCGAGAGTCCATGGAGGGCTCTACCCACGGAGGGTTCCACGGAGAAGCAACCTTGACAATTCCATGCGGCTTCCGTCCACGAAGGACTAGCCTCACTATGGGTAGATCTTCATGAAGTAGGTGATCTCCTTGCCCTTACAAACTTCTTGGTTCACTCCACAACACGAAGTAGGAGGCTCCCAAGCGACACCTAACCAATCTAGGAGGCACCACCCTCCAAAAGGTAGTAGGCTCGGTAATGACGATGAACTCCTTGCTCTTGTGCTTCAAGATGATAGACTCCTCAACACACAATCACTCTCTCACAGATTTGGCTTGGTAGAAGAGATGGGATTGGTGGAAAGCAACTTGGGGAGGCTAGAAATGAATATCCATATGATTGGAGTGGAAGATCTTGACCTCAACACAAGGGTAGGTGGTTCTCTCTCAGAAAACTGAGTAGGATAGGTATGTAATAGTTCTGAGTTCTTCTCTTTCGAGTGGGTGGTGGTGAAGGTGTATATATAGGCATCCCCAAAAATCCAACCGTTACGCACAATAAGTCAGACTTGGTGACACCGATGTTTAAATCTCAGTGGTACCAAAGTGACCAAAAGTGGCAACTTTTGAATCTCGGAGGGACCGATATACAATTCTTGGTTGCACCGACAAGGTGACCAATGGTCAGATTTGCCAATCTCGGTGACGCCGATTCACCATTTTCGGTCGGACTGAAAATGAGAACTTGCGTAACAGAATCTTGGCAACCCAACTCGGTGGCACCGAGTGCAGTGTCGGCTGCACCGAAGTGTTAGGGTTTGGTTGAGTCTGTCTATAGTTTAGAATTGGTGGCACCGGGATAGAAAAGTTGGTTGCACCGATTTTGCATATTTAGCTTAGGACAGACTTTGGTGGGAGAGTTTGTGAATGTTTTGGTGACTATCACTTGTGCACGTTTGAGCATATTGTCCATCATGAAAACTTTACCCCCTTTTAATAGTATTGGCTTTCCTGTGGACTCAAAGTGATTTCTCACAAATGTAAAATGTAGAGTCCTCTTGCTTGAAGCTTGGCCAACCTATTTCCTTGAATCTTGGGGTGATTCCACAATCTCCTCAATACTTTTGCCAACTCAACTCTCCATGGACTAATAGCTGAAATACACTAGATAGAAATGTTAGTCCAAGAGACAATGTATGTTGTCATGAATTATCAAAACCACCAAGGGAGCATGTTGTGCTTTCAATCTCCCCCTTTTTGGTAATTGATGACAACATACAATCAAAGCTTCAATTAAAGATATGCATGGATTCAATGAAGTCTTTGAGAAACACATGACTTAGATTTGCTCCCCCTAAATGTGTGCAGTCCTTTAAAGGATAGTTGCTTTGGACTGCATGGACACACATATGAATGAAAGGGATTAAGAGTCATGTGTATCTTGGCTATATGCATCAATATATGTGAATGAAATGTATATCCTTGATTAAGACTTCACTCTTGCGAACAATATGTGCAAGAAGCAAGAGATCATGTTGATCAAAGATATGATGCATATACTTACCTTGAGTTCTTGAGCATTCTAGTAGTAGAGATACACTTGTGAAAACAATGTTAGGAAACACAAGAATATTCTACCAATCAAATGCAATAGAACTCAACGAATACCAAGATGTGGAGAACATATAAAATATGATAATCCTTAAGATTGATATGTCTCCATCTTTAGCATAAATCTATTATATCTTTTCTCCCCTTTGATATGAAATGGTAGTACATCCTCTCCCCCTAAATCTTAGCAAGTAGATATTGGGATCGGATAGGGTGAGAAAAGGAATCCTTTGTTCACTTGAGCCTTTTCTCCAAAAGTAGTTTTCTCCCCCCTACATTGTTGTTCCTCTCCTTGATTATAGAAGTGTGAACTTTTGATATTTTCCTCTCCCCCTAAATCATATCTCCCCCTTTTGCATAAGCATGTAACTCTCCCTTTAGTATGAAGCTTTGATATTCTCCCCCTTTGGCATTAAGTACCAAAAAGGTCTGTCACACCCTGTGTTTGTATCACCTTGTTATGTATGGATTTATAAAATTTGCAGCCAATTAAAACTTTTTTTCAATGCTTGTGCTTGTTTGAAATATTGCTTGTTTGCTTGTTGAGTGTGGTATATGGCACTCTTAGATTCTATCCATCTTCATATTCATCATCCTTGACCCAAACTTCTTGCCCAATGATCATGCCATGTGAATAGTGCCCAAAACTATTTTTATCAAATTTTATCTTGACCAAAAAAGGATTTATCCAAATTAAGTTTTCAAAACCCCCTAAAATGAGGTTTGCACTACAAGTCCTCAAATTGGGTGGATCCTTCTTTCCCAAAGGCTTTACTTCAAACCTACTATGTTTATGACTTCCCAAAACCACCAAATATCAATTTTAAAGATTATTTTAGTATTTTATTTAAAGCCTTTTTTCTTAAGGCCAGGAATGATTTTTCATAGGGAAAAATTATTTAAATGCTTTCAAAATATTTGATAAATTTAGGGAAACTCAGTGGACATATATTTTCCATATATATGAGTTTCTACACATGGGCATGTTCAAATCATGGGCAAAACCCCTCAAAACCCTTTCTGTCCATATCAAGCTTTTGGAATATTTCTATAAGAAATATGCTCACTAAATTCTAGGAAAATTCCAGCAAGTCAACACTGTCCTAGGTGATGATCTTGCAAAGTTTCACCTCAATCCAAATTGTTTTGGTTCATCAAACTATTCCAAACCCCTTCCTGTCCAGATTCAAATTTGAACAACTTTACATTGTGAAGTTTCTCCCTTGACTCCAAACTTTGTTTACATGTTCTAATCACCTAATAATGATGCTACACTAAGTGGTGCATCAAGGGTAAAATCTTAGCATGACTAGATCTACAGAAACTAGAATCTGTTGATTTCTAGGTTTCCACAAAGTCACATTGTGAACTTTCTTCAAACCATCTCAAACTTGGTGATCAGGCCTATTTTCAACCACCATTTGATCCTGTCAAATCTCATGGCAAGCAAAGTCCATTTGCTTTCCCTAATCCCCACCAAACACCTTATGGTCAATTCTAGAAACTACACTTTTCACCATGTTTACTATTTCCCTTGCCCCAAATTTTTACCATAGTTAATCACTTACCTCTTTCACCTCCAGTAAAAATCCCAGGACCATAAGCCACTGGGAAATGGTGTAAAACCCCCATTTTTACCCCTAGGCAGCCTTGGCAGGTCCATTTTTTACCTTCTCCTACTTCAACCCCTCTTCTCTCCCCTCAAAGCATCCAAGGAGCATCCCAGGAACCCCCAAGGGCTACTGGACAAACTAGGACACCCCAGAGCACGCGGGCAACGGCCATGCCAGCCATTTGGGCTCTCTGGAGCGCGCTATAGTGCGCCACCGCATAGTAGCAGGAGCATTCCGAGCCCCCCCCGACTGCCTTGGGATGAGGGAGCTTGTCCCCCTGGCCGGCCTCGACGTCCGCAGCATGG
Source organism: Hordeum marinum (assembly GCA_022496015.1). Lineage (NCBI taxonomy): Eukaryota > Viridiplantae > Streptophyta > Magnoliopsida > Poales > Poaceae > Hordeum > Hordeum marinum. The sequence goes on along the minus strand of CM039673.1, from coordinate 214,684,984 downwards.
CAGGCGGTCGCCCCCCTCACCCTCCTCTCTCATCCTCCCCCCTTGTCACGCCCAAGATGCGCACCTATCCATTTTAAGGCACGAGGGCCTCGCAAGGGATATAGGCGAATCTTGCCGTTTGCAAGTATAGAATCATTGCATCATACATTACAGAAGAGATGACAATACCAGTTGGCTTACACTCGCCACATACTAAATTACAATTCCACACATAGTTCAAATTATCAAGATGAAGATAGGGTCCGGCTACGGACGAAATCAAACAATAAAACAGATGCAATTAATACCATCTCGCTATCCCAAAGATCACGACCATGGACCCCTACTCGTGTGGATAAGTCACGTACATCCTGCCTCTTTCCTCATCATACTCCCACTGGAGCTGGGTCAGATCATCCTGCACGAACTCATCTGTACCTGTACCTGGAGTGTTGTAGTAATCGACATTGTACTGATAGACTTGCTTCCTTGCTTCAGGTGCCTGAACTTCTCACGCATCTCCTTGACAAAGCTTGTCGGAATGTAATGAGCCCTGAAGTCACGGCGGAAATCGTCCCAAGTAACAACACGATCGCCCCTGGAATCCTTGTACTGCTGGCACCAATCAGCTGCTTGACCCTTGAGCTGGAACAATGCAAATCTGACAAAGTCCTCTGGCCTGACATTACTGCACTCAAAATGGTTACTCATATCATGAAGCCAATCATCAGCATCAAAAGGCAGCTCACAACAGGTGAAAGACTTGGGCTGGTTGGCAAGGAACCGATTGAGCGTCCCAAACTGAGGTTGATTTTGAAAATTCCCTTGAAAAACTTGCTGACCCTGCTCCCTTTCTTGCAACATCCTGAGCAACATCTGAGTGTTCGCATTGGTTGCGGCCATCACACCTTGCCAAGCTTCTGGAGGAGGAGGTGGCGGCGGCGGGGGTGGTAGTGGAGGTGGAACATCAGCCTGCTCCTCATCAGGACCCGGATTGTTGCGAGTTGATGGAGCCATCTTGAAGATGGACAAAACACATCAGCACTGCATTGAAAAGATGACTCAAAAGCTGAATCAAATGCTTGAAAGAAATTGAACAAATAACATCACAGCCTTCCTACTGAATAATTAGTAAGAATGCTTCTCCGGCTTATGATAACATCATCAGAAATTAGAAGCCACTTGCAATAACACAAAAGTATTGAGCTAAGTGCTCGGACAAATGTATATGCCCACATACATCTGAAGAAGATGATCCTAGATAACTAAAAGATTTCCCACCTAAGAACTTCCGAAAACTTTCTGGTTATGCAATCCGGTGTGGGAGACACAAGGAGGAAATATCTCACACAACTCGCAATCCTACACCCCAACTGTATCCATCCTTCAACACATAACCAGTGGCTTTCACAAATTCATCTAACTCGAATCCTCGAACTCACAACGATAGTAAACCATGGTGGTTACCCGGACGCCTCCCAAGTACTGGGTGACTCCGACCTTATCTCACCACGACAAGTATTGAAGTAATTTTGAACACTCTCCGTCCTGAGAGATCAAGGAAGCTGAATGATAACGATGTGCCAACATTCCCTGGAGCTTGACTCCCCGGAAGAAATCAAGTCAGACAGGAGGCACCAAGACAGAACCCTGTCACATCGATATCATATCGACTCCAAAATACACGCGTGATCCTAAATTTTTTTTGAGCGAGAAGAGGAGTAGAATTAAAACTCCTAAGTCGAATACCTCACTAGAGCATAGACGAGGAATAAAAAGAATCCTACTCTCCGATATAACTAGACTCAAAATAATTTTTAACTAGACTCGACTCGGCCAAGTTCGATCAAGCAAAGTCTCCTATGGTCGTATGGCTCTGAATACCAACTTGTCATGCGCAAGATGCGCGCCTATCCATTTTATGGCATGAGGACCTCGCAAGGGATAGAGGCGCATCTTGACGTTCGCAAGTATAGAATCATTGCATCATACATTACAGAAGAGATGAGAATATCAGTTGGCTTACACTCGCCACATACTAAATTACAATTCCACACAGAGTTCAAATCATCAAGATGAAGACAGGGTCCAGCTACGGAAGAAATCAAACGATAAAACAGATGCAATTGATACTATCTTTCTATCACAAAGATCACGACCATGGACCCCTACTCGTCTGGATAAGTCACGTACATCCTGCCTCTTTCCTCATCATATTCCCACTGGAGCTGGGTCAGATCATCCTGCACGAACTCATCTGTACCTGTACCTGGAGTGTTGTAGTAATCTGTGAGCCACAAGGACTCAACAATCATGCGCCCGGGTACCGAGACTATTCAAGCTTAAGGTTGGAAAGGGGTATGTGTTTAGTTTGCAGCAACACTAAGCATATATGGTGGCTACACTTACGCAACATGAAAATAAATATGAGTGGCCTATGATGAACGACCGAATCTAGAATGATCTCTTTGAGATCCTGAACACTTACTTACGTCAATCATAACCCCACCGTGTTCTCTCTCGGATCATGTTCACGAGCAGAGACGATCACTGTTACTCACACAGTTGGTGTTTTTTATTTAGAGTTTACTTCAATATAACTATAACCGGGTGTTAAACAAATATCCAAGTTGCCACATAACCGCGGGCACGACTTCTCGAAAGGATTTAACCCTGCAGGGGTGCTCCAACTAGTCCATCACAAATAACCACACTCCGCGAGAATAGCCTCGACCACGGATATCGTGATCATCATAGGTTACTCCAAAGGAATTCCAACACCTCGAGATAACCCGAAGAAAGTCAGACTCCACACGCAAGACACTCGATAAAGGTAAAACAAATCCAGCAAGACCTCATGACGTGTTGACGAACCCGATAAGAGCCGCGTATCTCGTTCTCAGGAGACGACGGATGAGCGATGGTTACCACGCCAATCACCAAGTTGCCCCGGGCAGTATTAATAAGCTGCTCTGGGTTGGACCAACACTCATGAGGAGCACTGGCCCGGGGGTTGATTAATTATCCACAGGGTTGCAAAGCCCTATGCAAATTTATTAAGTAATTAAGCAAATGTAGTACCAATGTTGGGTCTTGCCAGACAATTTTTAATCTCAACCGAATAAACAAGGGGGTCCCCATAACAACCCCGAGCGTGTTAGGAGCACAAAATATGGAAAACATAACACCGGTAACAAGAACTATGGCGGTAACAGCGGAACAAAACACCTAGCAAAAGGCCAAGACTTCCACCAATACCAAGATATATAAGTGCATTAAATTAAATAGCATATAATATTGTGATATGCCAAATCCATGTTATCACATGGAACAACCTGAACCTGCAACTAAGAACGCTATAAGAGCGGCCGAGCAGCGGTAACTTAGCTAATCAAAGGTTTGCTAGGAGGTGGAGGGTTAGAGGCTATCATGACAATTAGGTGTCTGATATTCAAGTGGTAGGCAGAGAAATTGTAACGATAAGAGCGAGTAACTAGCAAGCAAAAATAGTATCGGGATTCGGGTACGATCATCTTGCCTGTTGGTTCTTCAGCAGAACAAGTAGCGGGATCCTGGTAGCGGTACTCTCTTGGGTCCTCGTACTCAGTATCAATACTCACGTCTAGCCAATAGAAACAACAACAATAAACATCCAACCAAGGTGCAATGCACAACCAAGATGATGCATGATTCATTTATGAAGAATTAAACATGACAATCCAAAACTAGTCATGTTTCACATGCAAGGATTGGTTATTAATGAATCTGGATAGAACCTCATTTTAAGTTATTTAGACATGCATTAACATTTCAAATATTGATGCATCACGCAAAATCGATAGAAATTCATATAAAGAACGCAAGAAACGGAGTTACGGTTCTCACGATACGCTCACGACAAGGTACGAAGGCAAAACACAAGACAACAAGGCCATGGGCTAATTCTTGGCATTCCAAGGTAGCCACTGATTAGTCAATGAAAAACCAACCACAATAGAGCCAAAGATCAATCAATTCCATGGAGTATAATTCCCACAAGTCACAAAACACTAAAACAAGCAAACGGCCACAAAACAGCAACATAGCAACTTTCACAGTCCACAACTTGAGCTACAGGAATCCTACAATCACAAACAAGGTATTTATAGAAACTACATCACATGCTTATCAAATTATCCAACTACACAATCTGTAAAGGAGGCACACATCAATAAGCATGAAGCTATCAAGTTGGCATGATGAAACAGTTTTCTGGGACTTAGTGAAAATAACAGTTTTCTGGAATATGAGTTAATTGGTAGCATGTTGACAGCATAAGTTAAATGGGTTATAGACCACCTCTTGGCATGAAATTTAACAGGGTGGTATTAGACAACATCTACTTCAAAATACTAACACTGAGCATGAGCTACTTCTCAACATAACACAAGATGTCAACCACTCTTCATGGCATAAAAATAACAACAGATTCTCAGACTTAGAAATATTTAGCATGTTGAAAACAGAAACATCAAGTTGGCTACTTTGCAGCATGTTTCCCACTTATATTGGTGATTCTCATGTTAAAAAAAATACCATGGCATAATAGACATGAAACACTAGCACTTCCTAGTTGGCACATGCCCCAAAGCAAGGATTGATTAAATCATGCAAAAATGACAAAGTAGCATCACAGCAGAAAATGAAAGTTTTATAAACTTGCTCAAAAGTGAAATCTGAAAGCACCAATGGATTCATTGGCTCTTTCTACCCCAAAAGCATGTGTCATACTCATATGTTCATGTGAAGCATCAAGGCACAAACTATACTAGCAAAATATCATCTACTCTTATAAGTGAAATATTACTCTAAATGGACATGAGCAAATATGATCATAAGCAGATTTAGAAACTTAGTTTAAGATGGAAATGAACTCCCAAACCTACAACATGCATAAACAACAAAGGGTATGGCAAGTGGGGAAAAGGACCCACTTGTCACATTCACACACACACTTTCTAAACACACACACTACACATAAGTGTGTATGCATGAAGCACACACACTCACACTCACATAATCATGCATATATACATACCCACATATGCAACACTCACACACACTCATATACATATGAACAGGAAACAAAACATCCATACATGCAAGAATTGCATCTATACACATGCATACATACACTAGCAATAAGAAGCAAGAAGAAAAAAAACAATTGAAAAGAAAAACAATCAAAATCGGGGAGGGGTTCAGCTTCAAACCCATGACCTTCTAGTCGTCTCCCTAGCGCCAACCACTATGCTACGCGCTCGGCAGTTAACAGAGGAGGGGCACCGCAGCTCTAATACACACGCACACCCACTACACTGACGAAACTGAATACTGCACACACCTGATCTGACAGAGAACAGAGGCGGCGAACTCCGGCGATGGCGGGGCTACCAGGCACCTCTAGTGAGGGGAAACGGTGCAGGAGGGCAGCTACACCTAGGGGGGTTCCATTCCCGCCCCTGGACGGGATCTACGAGAGGAAGGAGAGGCACAAGCTACAAGCTTGTCCGGCCATGGCGACGGCTGCGAGCAAAGCGACGGAACGACAGTGACCACGAGCTCTACGCATATACGCGAAGCAAGGCAGAGAAGGAGAGGGAGATGCAGATGCTCACAGAGGGGGCGAAGACGCTGCGCTCGGAGCAGGGAGGAGACGACGGCGACGCGGCTCGAAGCAGGGGACGAAGACGCGTGGCGACGATGCGGTGGCGGCGGTGCTGGGCTCCCAGGCTCCTTCTAGCACCGGGAATCGGCCACGGGAAGCACCAGGGTGCCTCTCGCCATCTCCGACGGCGACAAGCTGGTCACCGGAGGCGACAACGACGAGCCGAAGAACCACCGGCGCGTGGATGCTCTCAGGACCGAACTCTGAACTTACCTGACGACGAAGAAGAGGGGAGGAGGAGGGAGAAGGGGAGCGGCGGCGGCAAGGAGGGAGAAAGGAAACCTAGGGCTTCGCGCACTTATAAAGGGGGGCCGTCCTCGACGTCCGTTCTTGCTCACGGCAACGGCGACGACTCCCTCTCTCGAACCCACTCTCTGAACCTGACGGAGCTGGATGGGGGTAGGTTCCCGTTCCCCCACGAGCGGGCTGGGCCACGAGGGAAGCAAAGCCCACTCACCTCTCTCGTGCATAAAAACAAAAACAGTTGGGAGCTTGTCTATTTTTTAAAGAAATACTGCACATAAGAAAAGCCTCCGAGATGAAAAATAAAGGACTTTGAAAAAACCAAAATATATTTTACATTAGAAATAAATTGCACTATTTACCAAAAATATCAATTTTTAGGACAATTAATTTAAATAATTTTTAAAATAGCAGCCCCTATTTATTTAAATACCCCAAATACATAAATCTCAAATCAACAAAAGGACCACACACTCAATCTTAAAACATATTAGGCTAGCACTTGAACATTTTTAAATAATTTAAATAGCAACTTAAAACTGCTGCTAAAATGGCATGGAAAAAAAGGTCATTGGATGGGTTTGTTGAAAATAAAAGAGGGGAAGAGAAGGAGGGTTGCACACATGATCCAACCACATCACACAACACAAGCCACACTGACAAACAAGGTCACACAAAAATCAAGCATGGCATGATGGATGAAATGATGCATGATGCATGAATGACATGGTATGACAAGGTGCAATATCATTTCATAACTCATGACACAAGGTTCATACAAGATATTACATGCCATAAAAGGTAGGGACAACACTTGGGCTGTCACAACTCTCCCACACTACAAGAGGATCTCGACCCGAGATCTTGGAATGAAAGAAGTTTGGAAATTCGGAACGGAGAAGGTCCTCGCGTTCCCAAGTAGCTTCTTTGTCAGAATGATGAGACCACTTCACCTTGAGGAATTTGATAGACTTGTTGCGAGTCTTATGCTCAGTTTCTTCGAGAATTGCAACTAGATGCTCACGATAAGAGATGTCTTCTTGGAGATCGATGTCTTGGAGGTCAATGGTTCGCTTAGGAGTCTTGAAGCATCTCCGGAGCTGAGAAACATGGAAGACATTGTGCATGTTCGCGAAATTTGGAGGAAGCTCTAGTTGATATGCAAGACCACCTCTCTTGCCAACAACTTTGAAAGGACCAACAAAACGAGGAGCTAAATTCCCTTTAATTCCAAACTGCTGAGTGCCCTTCATGGGAGAGACTCTGAGATAGACTAGATCATCCACTTGAAAGGAAACATCCCGATGTTTTCTATCGTAATAGCTCTTTTGTCGGGACTGAGCTGCTTTGAGGTTCTCACGAATGTCATGGCACATTTCTTCTGCTTCAGTGATCATGTCATTGCCCAATATCTGACGCTCACAGGTTTCAGACCAGTTAAGCGGGTTACGACACTTTCTACCGTAGAGAATCTCGAAAGGGGCCTTGCCTGAGAAAGCTTGAAAGCTATTGTTGTATGAGAATTCAGCATATGGAATGCAGTCTTCCCACTTCATGCCGAATGAAATCACACAGGCTCTGAGCATATCTTCAAGGATCTGATTGACTCTCTTAACTTGACCACTTGTCTGTGGATGGAACGCAGTGCTGAAACGGATCTTGGTACCCATAGCAGTATGGAAGGACTCCCAAAACTTGGAAGTAAAGAGGCTTCCACGGTCAGAAGAGATGAGCTGAGGAATACCATGCAAAGACACTATCCTTGACGTATACAACTCTGCAAGCTAAGCTGCCAAGATAGATTCTTTGACTGGTAGGAAATGGGCAACTTTTAACAGCTTGTCGATAACCACAAAGATGGCATCATTGCCTCTCTTGGACTTGGGAAACCCAGTGACGAAATCCATCTCCACATGATCGAATTTCCACTCTGGGATAGGCAAAGGCTGAAGAAGACCTGCTAGACGTTGGTGCACCGCCTTCACTCTGCGACAAACATCACACTCGGTCACGAACTGAGCAATCTCACGTTTCATGCGAGTCCACCAGAAGGTTTGCTTGAGATCCTGATACATCTTGGAACTGCCTGGATGAATGGATAGAAGAGAATTGTGTGCTTCATCCATGATAACCTTTCTGAGACCACCTTTTGGAACCACCAGACGGTCCTCAAAGAACAAGGTGTCTTTGTCATCAACGTGAAAGCACTTATACTTTGGAATGCCCTTGGCCACACATTTCTTCACTTTCTTCACCATAGCGTCAAGGAGCTGCGCTTGGTGAACCTGATCTTCCAGAATCGGAGAGACTTGAAGATTGGCAAGAAATGCTTGCGGAATCATCTAAAGGTTGAGCTTGCGGAAGGCTTCACAAAGCTCGGGTTGAAGAGGCTTCAAGATGAGACTATTTCAGTACGCCTTACGGCTGAGCGCGTCTGCAATGACATTTTCTTTCCCAGGAGTATACTGAATGCTTGGATTGAAGTCCTCAAGCATTTCCACCCAACGAGACTGCCGAAGATTGAGATTGGGTTGAGTGAAAATGTACTTCAAGCTCTTGTGATCGGTGTACACCTCAACTGGTCTACCCAACAACAAATGCCTCCAAGTCATTAGAGCATGCATAACTGCCGCCAACTCGAGATCATGAGTGGGGTAGTTCTTCTCGGTAGGCTTCAACTGACGCGAGGTATAAGCAACAATCTTCTTGTCTTGCATGAGAACACCACCAAGGCCTTGAAGAGAAGCATCACCGAATACTTGGAAAGGCTTAGACTGCTCAGGAGGAACAAGAACTGGAGCTGAAGTCAGTCTGCTTGAGCGTATTGAACGCCACATCACACTCAGGATACCAAACATACTTGACACTCTTCTGGAGGAGATTGGACAGAGGCTTAGCAATTTGAGAGAAGTTCTCCACGAATCTTCTGCAATAACTCGCAAGCCCGAGGAAACTCCGAAGCTGCTTCACATTCTGAGGAGGTTCCCACTTCAAGATTGCCTCAACTTTCTCAAGGTGCACTTTGATTCCCTCGGCAGAGATCACATGCCCAAGGTACACCACTTCATTGAGCCAAAACTCACACTTGGAAAACTTGTTATAGAATCGATGCTCCCTTAACTTGTCAAGCACAAGGCGGAGATGCTCAGCATGCTCTTCTTCTATCTCCGAGAACACAAGGATATCATCCAGATAGACCAAGACGAACTCATTCTTGAAAGGAGAGAAAATGAAGTTCATCATTCTTGAGAAGGTTGGAGGAGCATTAGCAAGACCAAACGACATGACGGTGTACTCATAAGAGCCAAAACTCGTCCTGAAAGCGGTCTTGGGAATGTCTTCTTCGCGAATGCGAATCTGATGATAACCCATGCAAAGATCAAGCTTCGAGAAAACCTTGGCACCTTTCAGTTGTTCAAGCAACTCATTGATGTTGGGAAGTGGGCACTTGTTTCTGATTGTCTTCTTGTTCAATGGACGGTAGTCAACACAAAGATGACACGTGCCATCTTTCTTCTTGACAAACAAAACACCACAACCCAATGGAGAAGAACTTGGTCTGATTAGACCCAGACGTTCTTGCTCATCTATCTGCTTCTTCAACTCTTTCAGCTCTTCGAGGCCAAGTTTATACGGGTGCTTACAGACCGGTTCAGTTCCGGGCTCGAGATCAATCATGAACTTGACTGGCCGGTGCGGAGGCATTCTTGGCAATTCTTCTGGAAAGAAATCTTCATACTCACAAACCACCAGAATTTGAGAAATCGTCGAGATTTCTCCCTTCTCATTAAGAGCAAAGAGACGGATTGTGTCATCGCAAGCCGCGAAAATAATCACGTCTTCTGAAGGATGAGTCAGCTTGACTTCTTTTACTTGACAATCGACATAAGCCTTGTTCATAGCCAGGAAGTCCATGCCCAAAATGAGATCAATATCGAATTACCGAGAACAATGGGAGAATCCAAAAAAGAATAATTGCCCATCTTGATAGAAGCATCCGGAACAATCATATGCGAACTCATGCGCATGCCTGGAGAGACCACATGAAAAATACTAGCTAAATGCTCCACTGGAAATTCATGCATAGCGACAAAAAACTTGGATATGAATGAATGCGATGCACCAAAATCAAATAACACTTTTGCAGGAATAGAATTAACTGAGAGATTACCCATAATCACATCATGAGACTGCTCTGCTTCAGCTGCATTCACCATATTCACCCGGACTGACTTGGGATTATGCTTCACCATAGCATTGCCTGGAGGCTTGACAGGAGGAGGAGGCGGAAGACACCACTAGTTGCACTTGTTTGCATAGTGACCCTTCTGGCCACACTTGTGACAAGTCACCTCAGAAAGCGGACGAACATTGCCTGGAGGAGGAACAAGAACTGCCTTGGACGCCTGGGGTCTCTGCTGAAATCCTGGGTTGGGTGGGTGGGAAGAACCACGACCACCTAACTGCTTCTGCTGCTGAGGAGGATGAAACGGAGGAGGATTTGGCACCCAATACATCTGCTGCTTAGGAACCATCTGAGAGCTGGAAGAAGACGAATATGAATCCCTTGAATGCTTCCTTGAGTTCTCCAACTTGAGCTGAGTTGCCTCGACCTTCAAAGCCATGTTGTAGAACTGATCAAACTCACGAGGCTCTTGAAGAACTAGGCCTAGCAGAAGCTCATCCTTGAGACCACCTCTGAACTGATAGATCATTGCCTTGTCATCTGGAACATCTTGCTTAGAATAACGGGCTAGATTCTGTAACTCGACATTGTACTGATAGACTTGCTTCCTTGCTTCAGGTGCCTGAACTTCTCACGCATCTCCTCGACAAAGCTTGTCGGAATGTAATGAGCCCTGAAGTCACGACGGAAATCGTCCCAAGTAACAACACGATCGCCCCTGGAATCCTTGTACTGCTGGCACCAATCAGCTGCTTGACCCTTGAGCTGGAACGATGCAAATCGGACAAAGTCCTCTGGCCTGACATTTCTGAACTCAAAATGCTTACTCATATCATCAAGCCAATCATCAACATCAAAAGGCTGCTCACAACAGGTGAAAGACTTGGGATGGTTCGCAAGGAACTGATTGAGCGTCGCAAACTGAGGTTGATTCTGAAAATTCCCATGAAAAGCTTGCTGACCCTGCTCCCTTTCTTGCAACAGCCTGAGCAACATCTGAGTGTTCACATTGGTTGCGGCCATCACATCTTGCCAAGCTTCTGGAGGAGGAGGAGGGGGCGGCGGGGGTGGTAGTGGAGGTGGAACATCAGCCTTCTCCTCCTCAGGACCCGGATTGTTGTGAGTTGATGGAGCCATCTTGAAGATGGACAAAACACATCAACACCGCATTGAAAAGATGACTCAAAAGCTGAATCAAATGCTTGAAATAAATTGAACAAATAACATCACAACCTTCCTACTGAATAACTAGTAAGAATGCTTCTCTGGTTTATGATAACATCATCAGAAATTAGAATCCACTTGCAATAACACAAAAGTATTGAGCTAAGTGCTCGGACAAATGTATATGTGCACATACATCTGAAGAAGATGATCCTAGATAACTACAAGATTTCCCACCGAAGAACTTCCGAAAACTTTCTGGTTATGCAATCTGGTGTGGGAGACACAAGGAGGAAATATCTCACACAACTAGCAATCCTACACCCCAACTGTATCCATCCTTCAACACATAACCATAGGCTTCGCAAATTAATCTAACTCGAATCCTCGAACTCACAACAATACTAAACCATGGTGGTTACCCGGATGCCTCCCCAGTACTGGGTGACTCCGACCTTATCTCACCACGACAAGTATTGAAGTAATTTTGAACACTCTCCGTCCTGAGATATCAAGGAAGCTGAATGATAACGATGTGCCAACATTCCTTGGAGCTCGACTCCCCAGAAGAAATCAAGTCAGACAGGAGGCACCAAGACAGAACCTTGTCACATCGATATCATATAGACTCCAAAATACCCGCGTGAGCCTAAAAAAAAATTGAGCGAGAAGAGGAGTAGAATTAAAACTCCTAAGCAGAATACCTCACCAGAGCATAGACGAGGAATAAAAAGAATCCTACTCTCCGATATAACTAGACTCGAAATAATGTTTAACTAGACTCGACTTAGCCAAGTTCGATCAAGCAAAGTCTCCTATGGTCGTATGGCTCTGAATACCAACTTGTCATGCCCAAGATGCGCGCCTATCCATTTTACGGCTTGAGGACCTCACAAGGGATAGAGGCGCATCTTGCTGCTCGCAAGTATAGAATCATTGCATTATACATTACATAAGGGATGAGAATATCGGTTGGCTTACACTCGCCACATACTAAATTACAATTCCACACAGAGTTCAAATCATCAAGATGAGGACAGGGTCCGGCTACGGACGAAATCAAATGATAAAACAGATGCAATTGATACTATCTCGCTATCCCAAAGATCACGACCATGGACCCCTACTCGTCTGGATAAGTCACGTACATCCTGCCTCTTTCCTCATCATATTCCCACTGGAGCTGGGTCAGATCATCCTGCACGAACTCATCTGTACCTGTACCTGGAGTGTTGTAGTAATCTATGAGCCACAAGGACTCAGCAATCATGCGCCCGGGTACCGAGACTAGTCAAGCTTAAGGTTGGAAAGGGGTATGTGTTTAGTTTGCAGCAGCACTAAGCATATATGGTGGCTACACTTACGCAACATGAAAATAAATATGAGTGGCCTATGATGAACGATCGAATCTAGAATGATCTCTATGAGATCCTGAACACTTACTTACGTCAATCATAACCCCATTGTGTTCTCTCTCGGATCATGTTCACGAGAAGAGACGATCACTGTTACTCACACAGTTGGTGTTTTTTAATTAGAGTTTACTTCAAGTTAACTATAACCGGGTGTTAAACAAATATCCAAGTTGCCACATAACCGCGGGCACGACTTCTCGAAAAGATTTAACCCTGCAGGGGTGCTCCAACAAGTCCATCACAAATAACCACACTCCACGAGAATAGCCTCGACCACGGATCTCGTGATCATCATAGATTACTCCAAAGGAATTCCAACACCTCGAGATAACCCGAAGAAAGTCAGACTCCACACGCAAGACACTCGATAAAGGTAAAACAAATCCAGCAAGACCTCCCGACGTGTCGACGAACCCGATAAGAGCCGCATATCTCGTTCTCAGGACACGACAGATGAGCGATGGTGACCACGCCAATCACCGAGTTGCCCCGGGCGGCGTTAATAAGCTGCACTGGGCTGGACCAACACTCATGAGGAGCATTGGCCCGGGGGTTGATTAATTATCCATGGGGTTGCAAAGCCCTATGCAAATTTATTAAGTTATTAAGAAAATGTAGTACCAATGTTGGGTCTTGCCAGAAGAGTTTTAATCTCAACGGAATAAACAAGGGGCCCCATAACAACCCCGAGCGTGTTAGGAGCGCAAAATATGGAAAACATAACACCGGTAACAAGAACTATGGCGTTAACAGCGAACTATGGCGGTAGCCACTGGTTAGTCAATGAAAAACCAACCACAATAGCCAAAGATCAATCAATTCCATGGAGTATAACTCCCACAAGTGACAAAACACTAAAACAAGCATACGGCCACAAAACAACAACATAGCAACTTTCACAGCCCACAACTTGAGCTACAGGAATCCTACAGCCACAAACAAGGTATTTACAGAAACTACATCACATGCTTATCAAATTATCCAACTACACAATCTGGAAAGGAGGCACACATCAATAAGCATGAAGCTATCAAGTTGGCATGATGAAACAGTTTTCTGGGACTTAGTGAAAATAATAGTTTTCTGGAATCTGAGTTAATTTGGTAGCATGTTGACAGCATAAGTTAAACGGGTTAGATACCACCTCTTGGCATGAAATTTAATAGGATGGTATTAGACAATATCTACTTCAAAATACTAACACTGAGCATGAGCTACTTCTCAACATAACACAAGATGTCAACCACTATTCATGGCATAACAATAACAGCAGATTCTCAGACTTAGAAATATTTAGCATGTTGAAAACAGAAACATCAAGTTGGCTACTTTGCAAGCATGTTTCCCACTTATATGGGTGATTCTCATGTTAAACAAAAATACCATGGCATAATAGACATAAAACACTAGCACTTCCTAGTTGGCACATGCCCCAAAGCAAGCATTGATTAAATCATGCAAAAATGACAAAGTAGCATCACAGCAGAAAATGAAAGTTTTATAAACTTGCTCAAAAGTGAAATCTGAAAGCACCAATGGATTCATTGGCTCTTTATACCCCAAAAGCATGTGTCATACTCATATGTTCATGTGAAGCATCAAGGCACAAACTATACTAGCAAAATATCATCTACTCTTATAAGTGAAATATTACTCTAAATGGACATGAGCAAATATGATCATAAGCAGATTTAGAAACTTAGTTTAAGATGGAAATGAACTCCCAAACCTACAACATGCATAAACAACAAAGGGTATGGCAAGTGGGGAAAAGGACCCACTTGTCACATTCACACACACACTTTCTAAACACACACACTACACATAAGTGTGTATGCATGAAGCACACACACTCACACTCACATAGTCATGCATATATACATACCCACATATGCAACACTCACACACACTCATATACATATGAACAGGAAACAAAACATCCATACATGCAAGAATTGCATCTATACACATGCATACATACACTAGCAATAAGAAGCAAGAAGAAAAAACAATTGAAAAGAAAAACAATCTAAAATGGGGGAGGGGTTCGACTTCCAACCCACGACCTCCTGGTCGTCTCCCTAGCGCCAACCACAGTGCTACGTGTTCGGCACTTAACAGAGGAGGGACACCGCAGCTCTAATACACGTGCACACCCACTACACTGACGAAACTGAATACTGCACACACCCGATTTGACAGAGAACGGAGGCGGCGAACTCCATCGACGACAGGGCTACCAGGCACCTGTAGCGTGGGGAAACGGTGCAGGAGGAAGGAGAGGCACAATCTCCAAGCTTGTTCGGCCATGGCGACGGCTGTGAGCAGAGCGACAGAACGGCAGTGACCGCGAGCTCGACGCATATACGTGAAGCAAGGTAGAGAAGGAGAGGGTGATGCAGATGCTCACAGAGGGGGCGACGACGCTGTGCTCGGAGCAGGGAGGAGACGACGACGACGCGGCTTGAAGCAGGGAACGAAGATGCTTGGCGACGATGCGGTGGCGGCAGTGCTGGGCTCCCTGGCCCCTTCTAGCACTGAGAATTGGCTGCGGGAAGCACCAGGGTGCCTCTCGCCATCTCCGACGGTGACGAGCCGGTCACCGGAGGCGACGACGACGAGCCACAGAACCACCGGCGACGCGGATGCTCTCAGGACCGAACTCTGAACTTACCTGACGACGAAGAAGAGGGGAGGAGGAGGGAGAAGGGGAGCGGCGGCGGCGAGGAGGGAAAAAGGAAACCTAGGGCTTCGCGCACTTATAAAGGGGGCCCGGCCTTGATGTCCGTTCCTGCTCACGGCGACGGCGTCGACTCCCTCTCTCGAACCCACTCTCTGAACCTGACGGAGCTGGACGAGGATAGGTTGTCGTTCCCCCACGAGCGGACTGGGCTGCGAGGGAAGCAAAGCCCACTCACCTCTCTCGCGCACAGAAACAAAAACAGCTGGGAGCTTGTCTATTTTTTTTAAAGAAATGCTGCACATAAGAAAAGCCTCCGAGATGAAAAATAAAGGACTTTGAAAAAACCAAAATATATTTTACATTAGAAATAAATTGCACTATTTACCAAAAATATCAATTTTTAGGACAATTTTAAATACTTTTTAAAATAGCAGCCCCTATTTATTTAAATACCCCAAATACATAAAGCTGAAATCAACAAAAGGACCACACACTCAATCTTAAAACATATTAGGCTAGCACTTGAACATTTTTAAATAATTTGAATAGCAACTTAAAACTGCTGCTAAAATGGCATGGGAAAAAAGGCATTGGATGGGTTTGTTGAAAAGAAAAGAGGGGAAGAGAAGCAGGGTTGCACACATGATCCAACCACATCACACAACACAAGCCACACTCACAAACAAGGTCACAGAAAAATCAAGCATGGCATGATGCATGAAATGATGCATTATGCATGAATGACATGGTATGACAAGGTGCAATATCATTTCATAACTCATGACACAAGGTTCATACAAGAGATTACATGCCATAAAAGGTAAGGACAACACTTGGGCTGTCACACCCCTCCACGCGTGCCCGATGCCGCCCGCTTCGGCCACTCCCCGCCCGAGCTGCGGGACCCTCTCTGAGCTCGCCTCGCTCCCCCTCTTGCTTCCCAGGTTCCTGCTCCCCCCACGAGCACCGCAAAGAGGGCCCAGGCCCCTCCCATGGCCACCAGTGCCTCTCCGGCGGCCGCCCGTGAGCTCGGTCCATGACAAGCTCCGACCCCCTATAAAAAGGGCCTCCCCGAGCCTCACTCTCCTCTCCGGAGCCCTCCTCATCCTCCCACTCACCCTCCAGAGGCCCAGCTCGACCTCACCATGCTCGAGCACTCAGGATCGACCAGAGATCGCCGCGGCATTGCCACCGTTGATCTCCTGGTAGCGACCTCCTCCGGCCCTCCTTCTTATTAAGCTATTCCTCCCTCGTCATGCTGACGCGAATCCCCCTCGTCCCCATCCTCTTTGCAGCTCGAGTTGGTCCTGACAACCCCCTCCCGAAGCTTCTCCTCCACGGCCTTCTCACCGCCGACGACTCCGGCCACTTTCAATGGCCCCTCCACCTCTAGGGGACCGGCGGGTCAGCCCCGAGCCCATCCCCGCTCTCTCCTACCACCGCCATGTCCCGCGCTGCAGCCGGTGAGCTCTTCCCCATCCTGTCCTAAGGTGGGAGAAGGATCTGACAAGGGGGTCCCACCAGTCGGCCTCTCACCTCTCCCCTCCCCGCGCGCTCTCTCTCTCACTAGCCACTAGGCCCCACACGTCAAGTTTGAATCCTGACGCGCGCGAGGGCACCAGCGCGCCTGGCCTGGTTGGCCTGGGCCGTCCCAACAGCTAGGTGCCTCTAGCCCAGGGCACAGTGCCCTTTTCTTTTTCTTTTTCTCCCTGATTTCCAAAAATCCCACAAAGTTTAATATTTATCCAATGACCATAATTTTTCCACCTAAAATCTTAGGATATTCCATAGAATTAATTGTGCCTTCTGTATAAAATTCTGAAAATCTTTTATGCACTGTTTTAATTTAAAACCTATTTTGGAACCCTTTTTGCCTGTGTTAAATAATATTCATTTTTTTCATAACAAAATATTAAACAAGTATTTTTGGTATAGTTGTTAGGATTTGTCAGAGTAGGGTAGCATTTTGATATTAGCTTTGTGTGCCCTGTTTTTGTGTGATGCTTATTTTTATCGCTTTTATTCGCGACGATAGATTGCGCTATTGACGAGGGAGTTGGAACCGAAGACTTTGTTGAGCCAGGCAAGCAGCCCTTTGACCATGTTAAGAAACCATTTTCATTGCATGTCATATAGCACTTTACTTTCATTATACTTGATCATGTGGAGTAGAGACCACTTCGGTGGGTTGCTTCCGACACTTTTACCGTTAACAGTTGCATCGTGCATGACCCTACCACCTTATGAGGGTTATGTGAGTGGGTGTAGATAGGATGCTAGTAGATGCTACGCAAGTGGGTTTGGGATTATGCATGGTGATGGAAAGAATGAGATGATTTCATAGTCTTTTTCGAAAACCCCGTAGGGTGCCACTAATGCCCGAGGGAGATGATGATGATTTGGGTGACCATCTGAGAAAGAAGTGGTGTGCCGAAACATGTTGAGGGTGTGTTTTCAAAAAACGGATTGGTGTAAGTTGCGACCGTTACTCCAACCTTACATGCGCAACCATGATACCCCTTATGGGATGGGGCTCTGTTGATTACCCTGGTGGGTACTGGCAAGGAGCCCGTATTACTAGTGGCGGGAGTGGCGTGGTCACTCTCGATATGGGGGCATGCCGGTATGGACGATCATGCGTTGTCTTCACAGGCATCGGGCACACTGTTGGTCCCCGCATGGATGCTATGAGTGATGTACATCATGTGGGCTGGGTACCAATCGAGTGGACTCTTTGTTTAGTATCGCTAGGGTAAAGGCATTGTTCAGGTGCTTACCTCGGATATGTTATATACCGCGAGTCGTGAATGACACGGAAGTTCCCCGAGTCTTGTGGGTAAGGTGTGCAAACCTCTGCAGAGTGTAAAACTATTCGAATAGCCGTGTCCACGGTCAAGGACAGTTGGATGACCGCTCTTCTGCTACATCCAAATGTTTTCACAAACTTGGCATGTGTGTGTGTGGACGACACTGCGGTGACCCTTGAGATAGGTCAGATGACATGACGTGATGAATGAGCATGGGATGCTCAACCCCCCTGATTATGTTGATATCTATAACTTGTTCAAATGGATATCTGCCAACTGTTGATGCATCTTTACCTAGTTACTTGATCATGTCATTGCATTTAAAATTAGCTTTCTGCAAATTACCTACTTAGTGCTATATCATGTATCATTATTACCTTGTTCCACAACTTGTGTTCCTTGCGAGTACATTCAAAGTACTCACTGGCTTGCCATTGGTTATTTAATTGTCCAGGCATGGAAGAACATGAATGTGGCGCTATCTATCAAGATTTCCGCTTGCCAGTCAGAATGCATGTAGGTTAAGGCAGATGGCAATGGGTTCACGCTTTCAATCAAGATTTTCGCTGTTTGGTCTGTTTAAGTGTTTGGCCAATGTGGCCCTATCTATGTGAGACTAGACATTCATGATCTTTATTTGTGTAAGATGCTAAATGTGGATGTAAGACTCTTGTTATTCAGCTCCTATGTGTTTAGTGAGCATTGATCTCTAGGATCACTGTACACGTGCATTTGGTGATTACGACTTATGAGTCGGGTTCCCCACAAGGTCAAACATGGGAGTAGTGTTAGGGATCATCCACATAGATTTGACATACAAATAATTCTCCATTAATTCTCTTAGTGAACAAGGTTGCATCAATTTTACCAATTTCAAAACCTTTTTCGATGAGAAACTTCCTTAAACATTTATACCAAGCATGAGGGGCTTGCTTAAGACCATAAAGAGCTTTGTGAAGCTTGTAAACATGATTAGGTTTCTTAGGATTCACAAAACCAGGTGGTTGCTTAACATAAACTTGTTCCTCAATTTCACCATCAAAGAATGCACTTTTTATGTCCATTTGGTAAAGCGTGATATCATGGTGATTAGCATAAGCAAGAAGAATACGAATAGCTTCAAGTCTAGCAACGGGGGCATAGGTCTCACCGTAGTCCATACCTTCGACTTGCGTATATCCTTAGGCTACGAGACGAGCCTTCTTGCGTACGACTTGACCATCTTCATCTTGTTTGTTCCGAAACACCCATTTGGTTCCGATGATGTTGTGCTCATCTTCGGGCTTCTCCACAAGTGTCCGCACTTCGTTCCTCTCGAAATTGTGTAGCTCTTCATGCATTGCGTTCATCCAATCCGCGCCTTCAAGAGATTGTTCTACCTTTAAAGGCTCAATGCTAGATATGAAAGAATAATGCTCACAAAAGTTAGCTAGACGGGTTTTAGAGCGAGTGATTCTCCCTGTTTGTATATCACCAAAGATTTGGTTTAGGGGATGGTCCTTGGTCACTTGAGCTCAAACTCGGGTCAGCTTCCGATTGTTGGATGGTGGAGCTTCTTCATCATCATCATCATCATCTTGTTCATCTTCATTGTTGTTGAAGGTGTCGTTCCCTTGAGGTGGTGGTGAAGGTGGTTGTGGTGGATCTTCATGATGCACTTCCTCCTCTTCATCATCTTGTCGTGTACCGCTTGTGGATGCTTCCATGTCGTGTTGAGGTTCCCCTTGACGTGAGGTAGGGGCTTCCACTTGAGTTGATGAAGTACTCTCCTTCACCTCCATGGGATGAATCTTGCCAATGGTAGATCTAGTATGGCTTCCGAAGGGTCCTTATCACCTACATCATTTGGCAATTGTTCGACTTGCGAACCATTAGATTCATCAAACTTCACATCTACCGTCTCTTCAACTTTTCAAGTGAAGTTGTTGTAGACACGGTTAGTGTGAGAGTTTGATCCGCAACCAAGTAGGAATCCTTCATGAGATTTAGGAGCAAATTTAGTATGATGATGCTTATCAAGAATGTAGCACTTTGAGCCAAATACCTGAAAGTATCCGACTTGGGGTTTGTTACCTGTGAGTAGCTTGTATGCCAATTTACCGAGAAGCTTGTGCAAGTAAAGTCGGTTTGTTGCATGACATGTTGTTTCAACGGCTTCTGCCCAAAAGTGTCTTGGCGTCTTGTATTAGTCAAGCATCATTCTTGCCATCTCAATGAGCGTCCGATTCTTCCTCTCAACAACTCCATTTTGTTGAGGTGTGTACGTAGCCGAGAACTCATGTGAGACACCTTCTTCGCCAAGAAAGGTATCCACATGGGTGTTCTTGAACTCCGATCCGTTATCGCTCCGAACCTTCGTAATCTTCACTTCAAACTGATTTTGGGCTTTGCGATCGAAGTTCTTGAAGATCTTTTGAACCCGCGACTTATCGTCAAGAAAGAATACCCATGTAAATCTGGAAAAATCATCAACTATAACTAGACCATAGGAATTTCCACCGAGACTCTTGTAAGCATTGGGACCGAAAATATCCATGTGAAGTAACTCGAGTGGTCTCCTAGTAGTCTTGATATTCTTAACGGGATGACTTCCACCTACTTGCTTTCTAGCTTGACAAGTACTACAAAGTCTATCTTTGTCAAAGATAACATCTTTAACACCAAGTATATGATCACCTTTGATTAGTTTATCTAGATTTCACATGCCTACATGTCCAAGTCTTCTATGCCAAAGCCAACCTTTAGAAGATTTTGCAATTAAACAAGTGCGAGGCTGGGATCTTTTAGTGAAATCAACAATGTGTAGATCACCTCTACGGAAACTGGTAAATACCATTTTATGATTATCTTGACAAAACACTTGGCAATCTACTTTTGTGAATTGAACATTGAAACCGAAGTCGGCAAGTCTAGATATGGAAAGAAGATATAGCCACCTTACCAAGGACAAGTACCTTACCCTTAGAGTTGTCTCCAAAGGTCACATACCGTCGAGGACCTTGATTAGGCATGATCTCTTGGAACATGTCTTTATCACCAGTCATATGATCCGTACATCCGCTGTCAAGAATCCACTCTTTTCCTCCGGACATGTAATCCTTAAAGTTTGCCATAAGACTCAGATTCTTCATGATCTTCTCATACTCGAAGTCAAACAACTCATCTTCTTCATTGTAGCCATGTTCCATATTGTCATCATCAAGTGAGAAATCCTCATCATAAAGAACAAGAGATTCGTTAGAATAGTGATCATGACAATGTTCAAGTTTATGATTTCGAATGGCTTCAAAGATAATGTTGTTGATAGTGGTGACATCTCCTTTAGCACGCATAATATCACGGAGCTCAAATATGCATTTATCAAAGTTTGGATCACTAGGCTTCATTTTGTGAAAAGCAATGGTTTTATGAAGAATTTCACGTAGATTCCCTAAGGAAAAATTTGGGTATCGTTTCTCCAAATCAGTCCATAAGGTATAGGCATATGTAAAGCTCTTCATTTGAGAAAGCATGAATCTTGGTAAACCACTAACAATAAGATTGACAGTTCTTAGGTTACCAAGCATGTTAATTTCCTCTTCGTGTGTGGGATGCAATTCATCACTAGGGAGCACATAGGGGTTTTCAATATATTTAGTCAAATGGAATCTATTAAATAGATCAATCATGGCATTCTTCCTTTGACTATAGTATTCTCCATCAAGAATGGGCAGTCTACAACTCAAACTCTTCATTGTAGACACATCCATCTTCCTCCATGGTGATTAAACCGAAGCAATGGAGACCATAGCTCTGATACCACTTGTAGGATCGAGAGAGGTGTGTCTAGAGGGGGGGGGGTGAATAGACTACTAGCAGAAATTTAAATCCATACCTTTTCCCAAGTTAATTGGATGGCAGATTTTAACTATTTTAGCAAGTCTAGCAAGTCTAACAGCCCTACACATGCATGTCTACAAGTATTGCAGCGGAAAGTAAAGACATTGCACATGCAAGTAAAGTGATGGGATAGGAAGATCAAACGCAATAGGAGACTTAAGGATTTTCCCCGTGGTTCCGATAGGTGGTTCTATCATACGTCGACGTTCATGGGGTCTTCAAACAACGGAGGGTAACGGTCAGAGAGTCCATGGAGGGCTCTACCCACGGAGAGTTCCACGGAGAAGCAACCTTGACTATTCAATGAGGCTTCCGTCCATGAAGGACTAGCCTCACTATGGGTAGATCTTCACGAAGTAGGTGATCTCCTTGTCCTTACAAACTTCTAGGTTAACTCCCCAACATGAGTAGGAGGCTCCCAAGCGACACCTAACCAATCTAGGAGGCACCGCCCTCCAAAAGGTAATAGGCTCGGTAATGACGATGAATTCCTTGCTCTTCTTCAAGATGATAGACTCCTCAACACACAATCACTCTCTCATAGATTTGGCTTGGTAGAAGATATGGGATTGGTGGAAAGCAACTTGGGGAGGATAGAAATCAAGATCCATATGGTCGGAGTGGAAGATCTTGATCTCAACACAAGGGTAGGTCGTTCTCTCTCAGAAAGCTGAGTAAGATAGGTATGGAATAGTTCTGAGTGCTTCTCGTTCGAGTGGGTGGTGGTGAAGGGGTATATATATGCATCCCCAAAAATCCAACCATTACACACAATAAGTCAGACTCGGTGAAACCTATGTGTAAATCTCGGTGGTACTGAAGTGACCAAAAGTGGCAACTTTTGAATCTCGGAGGGACCGATATACAATTCTCGGTTGCACCGACAAGGTTACTAATGGTCAGATTTGCCAATCTTGGTGATGTCGATTCACTATTTTTGGTCGGATCGAAAATTAGAACTTGCGTAAAAGAATTTTGGCAACCCAACTCGGTGGCACCGAGTGCAGTGTCGGCTACGCTGAAGTGTTAGGGTTTGGCTGAGTCTGTCTCGGGTTTAGAATCGGTGGCACCGGGATAGAAAAGTTGGTTGCACCGATTTTGCATATTTGGCTTAGGACAGACTTTGGTGGGAGAGTTTGTGGATGTCTTGGTGACTGTCACTTGTGCACGTTTGAGCATATTGTCCATCATCAAAACTTTACCCTCTTTTAACAGTGTTGGCTTTCCTATAGACTCAAAGTGTTTCTCATAAATGTAAAATGTAGAGTCCTCTTGCTTGAAGCTTGGCCAATCTATTTCCTTGAATCTTGGGGTCATTCCACAATCTCCTCAATCCTTTTGCCAACTCAACTCTCCTTGGACTAATATCTGAAATACACTAGATAGAAGTGTTAGTCCAAGAGATAATGTATGTTGTCATGAATTATCAAAACCACCAAGGGAGCATGTTGTGCTTTCAATAGTCAAGGTTGCTTCTTCATTGAACCCTCCATGGGTAGAGCCCTCCATGGACTCTTGCGACCGTTACGGTCCGTGGGTTGAAGACTCCATAAACGTGGATGTACGAAAGCACCACCTATCGGAACCACGAGAAAAAACATCATGTCAGCAATTGCGTTTGATCTTCCTACCCTTACTTTACTTACATGCTTGTCATTACTTTCCGCTGCAATAATTGTAGACATGCATGTTTAGGGTGTACTTGATTTGAAATGAATGCTAAAACCTGCGAAGACTTAAAATTTGGAAAAAGTAGATTTTAATTGGTCAAGTAGTCTAATCACTCCCCTCTAGCACTACTTTCGATCCTACAAGGGGGATGAGAGCTTTGGTCTCCATTGCATTGGTTTCACAACCTAAGAGAGTATGTCATCTAGTGAGGGAAATTATCACCGTAGAGGTCCGTACGTCGATGGCACTAATTTTGCTAGTTGGAAGCACAAAATTAAAATGCATTTACTTGGTCATAATCCCGCCGTTTGGGTTGTTATTCGTGTTGGATTGCAAGGTGAATTCTTTGCGGATGGAAGGGAACCGGATTGTGAAGCGACTGCAAATGAATTGAAGATGTTGCAACTCAATGCTCAAGCATGTGACATTATATTCAACTGCCTATGCCCTGAAGAATTCAACCCAATCAGCCATCTTGGTAATGCAAAAGAGATTTGGGATACTTTGGTTGATATGAATGAAGGTACCGAAGCTGTCAGAGAATCCAAGTTGGATGTTCTTCAAAGTCAACTTGACAAGTTCAAGATGAAGGATGGTGAAGGAGTTATTGAGATGTACTCTAGGGTAGCTCTCAGCACCAATGAGATTGCCGGCTTAGGAAGCAAAGAAATGACGGACAAATTCATCATCAAGAAGATACTTTGAGCTTTGGATGATCAATATGACACCATATGCACATTGATCCAAATGATGCCCAACTAAAAAGATCTCAAGCTAACGGAAGTGATTCGAAGGATTGTTGCTCATGAGATGACACTCAAGGACAAGGAAGAGCTTCACCACAAGTCTGGCGGTGCTTACAAAGCCACAAGTTATGCTCCCGCTACTTCAAGCAACAACCTTTTCACAAATGAAGAGATAAGCCTCATGGTCAAGAAATTCAACAAGTTCTACTAGAATAGAAGCAAAGATCGAAGCTCCAACTCAAGACATGAAGAGAAGCGTTCTTTGAGTCATGATTGAAATTGCTACAATTGTGGGAAGCCCGGACGCTACTCTAATGAGTGCAAGGTTCCTTACAAAAGGAAAGAAGAGTCACCAAGAAGACGAAGCTCAAGAGACGAGCCACCTCTAAGAGAGAGAAGGAGTAGAGATGATCATTATGAACGAAGACCCTCAAGGAGAAGTAGGGACTCGGAGAAGAAGGACAAGTACTCCAAGAACTACTCAAGAAGGAAACATCAAGCTCATGTTGTTGAATGGGTTTCCAGCTCCGAATCCGACAACCACTCCGAAAGAAGCTATCACTCCAACTCCGACTATAGTCAAGATGAAGGTGTTGTGGGACTTGCACTAGTGACAACCGACTCCTAAGACATATTTGATTCACAAAATGAAGGGAGTGGACGTTGATTCATGGCTAAAGACCACAAGGTATCACACTCCGAGTATCTTGATTTCAATAGTGATGAAGATGACTTGTTAATTGAAGATGACTTGCTATTTGACAAATCTAATAATGTTAGTCAAAATGAACTTGCTAGTACTCATTCTAGTGTAGACAAGTCGTGTGATTATGATAAGTTGGAAATAGAATGACTAACTCAAGAACTAAAAACTCTTAAGTTAGCTCATGAGTCAACTCTAGAAGATCATAGAGAGCTTGTAAGGACACATGAGAAGCTACGCTTCAAGAAGCTCAATTTAGATCAAGATCATGAGTTCCTTAAAGCTATCAATGACAATCTTCGAAAGAAGACCTCCTCTTATCTAGACAAGCGACTTCTCTTATCTACATTCATGCCTCATGTTAAGTCTAATCAAGCTAGTAACAAAGGAAACAAAGGTTCTTCAACTAGTAGCAATAAAAATGATAAATCCAATGTTGGGACCCCGATCCTAAGCCATAAGAATCCAGCCTGTAACACATCACATCACTTTGCGGTCTCATGCACGGTTATCTCCACGACTGCCACCTTACCTGGGCTGGGACATTTTGTGTCATTTGACTCATGCATGTGAATGTGTCGCTAATATTCAAATGTCAAAGAACCCGGGCCGACATGACTAGTAGAACCCAAATGGCACATCCATACAGGGACATGCATATGTAACCCAACAATGCAGGTGTCGATCTCTGGCGTGTGTAGACGAGTCATAGCAAGCTACAAGGACCCCATTACACTACGAGACATTTCCCCGAAGGGACAGACACAACAGCAAAGAAGGATACATGTCGGTCAATCAATGTGTCCTGAGCAGTAGCAAGCTACCAAGGCTCGGTGGAAGCACAAAGAGGCATTTCCCCGTAAAGAGTACTACTAAAGGCACACAACTAGGTGTCGTATCCCATACATACCGTTGCACATCACACGTACGCACGACATGCCCGATATGCATAGATAGAACTATGGCATCAGAACATAACCATACAACATTACAACATTTATTTAGAAGGCTCGGAAGAGCCAATACAATAAGATGTTACAAACAGGGGTCACAAGACCCAACATTCAGAGCATTCAATCAAACAAGTGGAAGTTTAAATATGTCTGGGTACAGACATCTACAAAAGTGGCTAGAGGATACTAAAAAGCTACAATGACCCTACCAAAGGAACTAGACCTCTGTCTGGGATTCCCAAGCTAATCCGGTCAACATCAAACTTCATGTTGTAACGATCACTAATAAGACTGACGTCTCCTCTGCAAAACATAAATTAAGCAAACATGAGTACAAAGTTATCAAAACTAACTACATATGCATCAGTATCAATGAAGGGTGTTATGGAATTTATTGCAGCAAGCCAGCTTTGACTCTTGGCTAACCTATACTACAACTACAAGTAGTATCTTTGAGGTGGGATAGCGCACACGAGTCCACATATTCTCCAATCAACACACCACTATGGATCCACTTCCATATCCCTACGAGAAGGCCATCCATAGCACTCACGCTTATCTTGCGCATTTTAGAGTATCCACTTCAACTTATCTATGAACCACATAAGTTCTCCAAGTAGTCCATATCCGAGGACGCGGCTATTCGAATAGATTCATAACCCTGCAGGGGTGTACTTCTTCACACATGCTCCCGCCACTTATCGCCATGTGCACATAAAAGGCACCTTGGAAACCTTCAAGCGGAAGCCAAGCGAGGGAGTCGGCCACGACCGTCAATCACACAAGACGCTAGTCCAAGTTTATCGCCTATTTGAGACTGAACCCGCACGGAAGTCCGACCGAAGTTTCCGCTAAGGCCTCAAACGATGTGCGCAGGGTTCCCAAGCCCACCGTTTGGGTGCCACTTGGTACACTATGCCACTGTGCCTATACCGCATCACAGTCCACCCCGTCGGACAGCACTATGCACGGCTGCCAACACTTTTCCTACAAACACCAGAAACTAGTTGCAACTCTTGGACAGAGATTTAGGCGATTAATAAGTCGAGCGGGGTCATATTTCAGGGCCCGACATGTGGTAGTAACTGTCTTGGATCACAAACACAGAAATCAGTTCTTAAGGACGGTCCCAATGGGACAACCCACCATGTACTCCTACATGACCTCTCATCGCTACCTTTACCAAATCGTGTTCACACACTTAGCTCTTGCATAGTAGGACATGAACATAGCCATTCTGATTCATCACCCGGATGGATCAGACCTGACAATGACACAACTCTAAGCATAGCAGGCATAGTAAGTAAGCAAGAATGGATGAGTAAGCACAACAAGGCTCAAGCAGTTGCTACTCATGCTAAGTGGTTTCAACTATTTATTGTGGCAAAGACAGGTCATGCAAAGGAATGGGTTCAACTACCGAGAACATGTAACAATTGAATCGTTGTTGTCCTAGTGTAATAAAAGAGAGAAGGAGCGAGAGAGTAGGTTCATAACAGTATGCTCAAGGGGGTTTGCTTGCCTGACAACTCTGAAGATAACAATGAGTCTTCATCAATGTCAACAATCACATCATGAGAATCATCGTCTATCGAGAAGGAGCAACACCTGCAAACAAAGAAATGAACACATTCAATGCAATGCAACAAACATGATGCATGATATTGGTATGTTGAAGCATTGAATTAACCTAGTACAATAGATAATCATATTAAGTGAAGTGGAATTCAATTATATACTATATTCCAAATCCGACAATATTTATGAAAATTGTCCTAATCATCAATTGTCCTAGTTGGTGATGTTAACTTGTTCAAACATGCATGATCATGGCGTAAACAGATTCATTGGATTTTTCTGATCATTTTTCATATATAAATTATTTTCATCTGAGCTACAGTTGAATTTATATGATTTTTGGAAGTTTTAAACATTTTTTGAAATATTATAAATCATTTATAATTTATTTTAACTCTAGAAAGTCATTACTGCGTCAGCATGAGGTCACAGAGATGTCAGCAGGTCAACTGACTGCCCAGGGTCAAATCCGACTAGTGGGGCCCAATGGTCATTGACCCATTGTGTAAACAAGGGTTATTTTCTCTAACTAAAACATTTCTGGTTAATTAATCATGCAGGGCCCACTAGTCAACGACTAACAGGTGGCCTAATTAGTGGTTAACACACTAATGATGAAGCCACGTCGGCAGGCGCCGGAGCTCCATCGGCGGAAGTTTGCCGGAGGACCGCTACGGGGCTTAGCTCATGGCGCTGAGGGCATCAGGGGGAAGCTCTTGCTCGCGCGCATCCGATGGACCAACCGGCAGGTCGCGGTGTGGCCAGAGGTGATGCTGGCGATGAGCTATGGCGGCGACAGCAGCTCGGGTTGCACAAGCGCGGCACTATGGGACAAAATCGATGGGGTGGTTCGGGGGAGAAGATCCGAGAGCTCACATGGAGGCGGATGAGCTTGTCAGCAGGCTCGTTGAGGCGTTGGAGATGGTGAATTCGTCGACGGCGATCCACACCGAGGAAGAAGATGGCCTCGAGGGCGGCTTTCCAGGCATCCTCGGTTGCTTGATTCGGGGAGGCCGATGAAGACGGTGACGGACCCCATGGGCATTGAGGCGAGGCACGAGAGCCACGGGAGCTATGGGCGGTGATGGGGCACGACCATGGCGGCTCGTCCATGGGGAGGGGGCGACAGAGAAGAGCGAGGGGAGGGAGCAAAGAGAGGGGAATCGACAGAGGGGGCGACGGGGCGTCTCTTGGGTGAGGAGATAGGCTCGGGGGCACCACGTCCGTGGCAAGCAGGAGGTGGCCGCGGTCGCCGTGCTGGTGCCACGCAGCTGCTCAAGGAAGAGGACAACCAAGGGAGGCCATGGTGGGCTGGACCGGTTCCGGGCCTCGCAGGTAAGCTTCTCTCTCTCTATTTTTTTAAATTTGTTTTAGTTTTCTAACGTTTTAATCTGTTTTGATTTTATTTACAAACCAACTCATTTTTATAAAATCTGAAACTTTTTATGGACTCTCACTGAATTATTTTAGAGGCCCTTACCAAGTTTCGAATTATTTGGAGCTATTGAATTATATATAGTATTTAATAGCTCCAAAGAAAATACTTGTTGAGTTGATTCAATAACCAAAAGTGGCATGGAAAAATAGTTTTCACATCTGGTTGATGTTACCACATTTCTCCACAAATGATCAACATTTTGTAGGGCCACTTTGGTTCACTGAAAATAATTTTGGTTAAAACTATTTGAATTTTATTTGTTGCTAGGGTTTGATCCTCCCCATTTCAAAATTAAGAAGAAAAAATAATATGATGACATGGATGCCAATGCAACTAATTACAAGTAGTAATCTAGGGCTGTGTCATCCAATGATATAGCTTCTAGTAGTTCTCTTGATCCCACTAACTCTTCTCTTAGCCAAGTTACACTTGAGCAAGAAAATGAACTCTTGAAAGGGATTATAGAGAAAGATATCTACAAGAGTCTTGAAGGGTGCAACCAATTTAAGGAGATTGTATGCAAGCATGGAGGATACCGGAAGAATTGTGGTGTTGGCTACTTCAATGCTAATGGAGTTGAATGGGAAGAAGGTCAATACCCCAATCCCAAGTTTGTTCCTCAAAAGGAGAAGTATGAAAATACTCTCCGCAAGGGAACAAAGGCGCAAGATGACCTTCCAGCACAAGACCCCAAGCTCAAGTGTAACATCCCAAAATTCCATTTTGGAATGTTATGATTTATAGCTATGCATCTATCATCACCATTGTTTGAATGTATGTGTTAGTTGAAATGCCTTCTGTGAATTTCTGAAACCCCTTTCTACTTTCAATGTGTTGCCTTCACCTATTTGAAATCTTGGTAAAATGTGCAAAATAAGAGGGGAGTAACATGACACTCCACACCAGGGTCATCTTGGTGATATATTTGAACAATAAATAACCAGGGTTTATTTTGAAAATATTGGCAAAAAGGTTTTAAAAACAAATAGGCAATTCTGAAAATAATATTTTTTTGAAAGTGTTCCAATGAAAGAATAAAAATGTTCATTAAATAGCATTTATTATTCTGTTAATTTTGATATATAATACCCCTATATTTATAAAAGATTTGAATGTTTTAAAAGCTTTTGAATGTCGCTGGAAAAACATTAAACACAAAACGGTAACGGTTTTAGAATTAAAACGGGCCGGCCCACAGGCTTTATTTCGCGAATTCAATACGTGCCGGCCGACTGATGCGGAAACCTTGCCCTCCCTCTCGCTGCCACCGGGTCCCACCCGATCGACCGTTAGCCCCGCTCGGTCGCCTCCCTCCTCTCGCGCGCGCCGTCGCCGACCGTTTCTCCCCTCCCCCGCACCGCCCGAGCACCCTATATAAGAGCCCCAAGTCCCCGCTCTCCATTCCCCCCGAGCCCCCTCTCTCCCTCGCCGAGGCGCTGCCAAATTCCTCGCCGGAGCCCCTGCCACCACCGGAGCTCCCATCGCCCGTGCCCGTCGCTCCACTCTCCCCCTCGCCCCACGGTTGCCACCAATCGACGCCGGACGTCAAGCGCCGCCGCCCGGACCACTCCGCAGCTTCCCTCGACCTCCGGAGCCCCTCACCGATGACCTCGCCACCTCGGAACCCGCCGGAGATCCCCTCGCCGGCGACCCCTTCCTCCGTAAGCTCCCTGGACCGTCGGATCTATAATCAACGCGTTAGATTAGATCGGATTTAATTCCGAATCGTTTTCCTCTTCGGACCGGTCGCCCGCCCGTAAGCTCTCGCGCGCACACGCCCGCAACCAATAGGAAAGCGCCACGTAGCCCCCTGGCCGTCCGGTAGATTTTTCCCTTTTCTGTTTTTGTTTTAGTTAATAGAGTGAATCCAAATTTTGTTTTGCTTATAACTTTTAATCTATTAAATGTTTTGAGTTGATTCTTTTTGCAATAGCTCACATTTTTCATGTAGTTTCACATTGTACTTTTAAATTTCAAATTTGAACTATAATATTTGAATTGAATCAAATTTGCTCAAATCATTCAAATCTGAATAACTAGAGTTTGAAAATAGATTTTGATATGAATCTTTTTGCTACTGTTTGGTATTAGTTAGGACTACCTTCATGCTTAGTTTCAGAATTTTTAGAATGATCATTGTTAGTGTTTTAGCTATAAACAGAATCTGCCTAGTATTATAGTATAGTTTTATTTACTTAGTTTTAGTTAGTTTAACTTAGATTTAGTTTTAATTTGTTTAGTAGGTTCTGTTGATTTAAACATTTAGTGTTTTACTTATTGCTAATAAAAATATAAAATTGTTTAGTTTATTTCTTTGTTAATATAGGAATCACAATTTCTTTTCAAATAGGTTTATTTTGATTAAAACAACTAGTTATAATAGTTTTGCTTTCAAACAAAGTTTTATATAATTTAATTTTGTTTTCTAAAACAAGTTTATTTGTAAATTCTTTTCTGTTAAGAACATGTTTTATTAATAACTAATAAGTTTTGTTTTGCTCTTTTGATAGTAAAACTATAGTTGATTCATATAGTGTTTATCAAAACTTTTACAAACTTTACTAAAAGTTTTCCCAACAAACTTAAATTGATTTTTCTTCTTTTAGTTAATAAAATATTTTATTGTTTTCTTGCTGTCAACTATTGTTTTGGTTAATACCAATAGTTTCATTATGTTAGTAGTGTTTTATCAATCATCTTTTAGAAAACAAAACTTTGTGTGTTTTCTTGCTTGTGATTTTTGTGCATTGTTTTGTCTTGATTGTTTACTAGTTCTTGGTTGATGGTTGTGAGTTACAATATTTTGTTGTATGCTTATTTGAGTGCTCTTGCTTGCTTCGTTAGATTATCCGGAGTGCGAAGCTTGTTACTTAGAGTCACTCGTGTACGAAGATCATCAATCAGGCAAGTCACTTTGATCATGTTTACCCATGTTTTATATGCATTAGTTCTACCATCTTCCCCAATTGCATGCAAGATAGGTTAGTTGGAAACTTGGTTACTTTGTAGTAGTATCATGTGGTAGGTACCCCCTCAACCCCTTTGACAACATTGGCCCCGGGAAACGTTGTTTTACTTTTGCTATGCTATTAGTAGACAGGGTTGGTTGTGTGATTCATGTGAGTTGAGAGAGTTAATAATTTCAAGACCTACATAACGATCAAGATTTAAGACTCCGAGTTTTCAACATACCTCTGGGTGGATGATGGTTGAACGGCACCCTGGAGAAACCAGTGGAATTGCCTAGGTGATGATGGAGATGGCCAGTATTCACGCGGAAAGATCCACCCAGGCACAAAGAGATGGATGAGTGCTTCAAGACCCAAGGCTTACCTACACAGCCACAAGTCATTATGGGCTCTGGCTTGGTTGGATATCGTGCTGACCCTGGACAGGCGGTGCTACGAGATGTAGAAGAACGGTAGGAAAGGATGGGCACCGTCAGAGTCGCAGGGAAACCCTTTGGAAGACCATGTTTTGGTCATCCATTTCTCAAACACCCTAAAGTGCGAGAAATCAAACGGAGGCGACCAAATCTTGTGGGGAACGTGTGCAAAGCTCTACAGAGTACTCAAACCTAATCGATTAGCCATGTCCACGGTCATGGACGACTTGAGCCAAAGGAACTAAAACATTCGGAACTCTCAACACAATTAATATGATGATGTGGGTATTTAACAATTGGGTATGAGAATTGGTTGGTAGAACCACCTCATTAATCAACCAACTTAGTAATATTTTTTGCTTAGCCCTCTCTTGATGTAGGAAAAAATTGGCTTTACACAAAAACTTACCACCCCACATGCCATATAAGCATGTAGACTAGATGATTATCTTTGCACCCCTCTTTTGTGACTTTGCCGGCATATTCCATATGCTGACCTACACGGCTGCAACGTATCATATTGCAGATTACTTTTCCGACTAGGAGTGAGGACACGTTCTATGCTCAGTGAGATGCCCTTGGAGTCAGATGGACTCGTCTACCTTCGACGCTTCCGCAAGATTTAGATATTCTCATGAGTTGGCCTTCAACCACTTTATTGTAATCATTATTGTAATAAAGGACTCGATATGAGATTTCGATTAATATAATGTTGTGTGATTTCCCTTTGATATATACATTGATGTACCGTGTGTGTACCAGCATGATCTTGGGATGGTACGGAAACACCGGAGATTCGACCTTTCAGGTCGGGTCGCTACATCAAGAGCAAGAACAACCTTCAAGAGGACTTTGACTCATATGAAGATGTATCCCGAGATTTGGTGAACTGGGCTCCCAAGGCTACTACAAGCTCAACTTCTCCAAGTGCTACTTCAACACCGAGGATCCCCGTCAACTTGATGTGGGTCCCCAAGAAGAAGAACTAGAGAAGTTCTTGAGGGGTGACTCCGCCAATGAAATTCACTCACATTCATTATTGGCAAGAACTATTTGCTATCAACATTAACTTTATGCAATAGTTCAAGGAGTCACACATTCCCTCAAAGGTAAGCAAGGGACAAGGTAATCAACAAATCAATGGACATAATCACATATGCTTTGCACTCCATGTCCATAGATATCCTTGTATTTGTCTTTTGTGTGTTGGGACTAACCCATGTAGGTGAGAAGAGTAATGAAACAACAAGGATGCTCCGAACTCTTGGTGATCTTCATCAACCTTGAGCATCCACCACTACCTCACCAACATGAAGTCTTCTTCGACAAAACCCAAGGTTAGTTTATCCCTCCTATGGGGAGATGTCACATCAAGGGGGAGCTTTACTCTAAGACTTGAGTTAAAGCATCTCATAGAATGTGACAACATTAAATGCTTTATGTAAAACTGGTAACCCCACTTGTGCTTAAACGATCAGAATGACCTATGATCAAGTATTCTTGCTTGGCTCCTAAGTCAATATACTCATATATAGATGCTCCGTCATCGCCAAAGTGCTTGTTAGATGCTATTGTGTTTGTGCATGTTTGCCATGATTTAATTTGACATCTTATTGTTAGAGCATGTTGGTCTGCATTTATCTACTCATTCGAGGATATCCAATTGTTGCTATTTGTCTTGTCATTTTATTTTGCCAATTGGATATACAAGAATTCCTAGGACTACTCCTTTAGCTATCTATGCTTTCTCACCTCATATTCTATTCATGCTGCATCACAAAATTTGAACAAGTACTTTTCGATCTCTGTGTGTGAGGAGCACTCGGAGTTCCGTATCGTCAAGGACCGACCATTAAAACCTACCAAGTGCATCTCGGTGGAACCAACCCACAATTCTTGGTCTCACCGAATGTAATAGCCCGGGACCGACGTTCCAAAAGATTCTAGAAGATTCCCTTTTATTTCCGTTCTCGTCATGTGTTCGTTTGGTTGTCGCATTCATCATCGCATCATTCGCATCATCTGCATAGCATCGTCACCCGTTTTCGTAAACTTGCATCCGTTCGTAGTTGCCGGTTCTCTCCGTTCGTGTCGTTGCCCGTTTCAAGACCAACCACACATGCATGCGCCCGCGGCACCGTGAAAATAAAACCGTTTTTAAGCGCGCGCAAAAATCTTCTCGGATTGAGCTGAAACTTGGCGTGCGGTCTTGTTAGAGCATAGGTAGACCGCCTCTCGAATTTGTCGCGATTCGAGTTCGTTTGATGCCCCGTCGGACAGTCGCAGCAGTGAGGTTATCGGTTATCGTCGGACATTTTTCAGTGTTTTCTAACTTCGTATCATGGGCCACCATTCTCTCTCTTCCCCATTTAGCCCCTCTGCACAGTCGCTGTAACCCCCTCTCCGCTTCTGGACGTCGGATCGTCAGCCATCAATCCGGAGACGGACAACGTCAGATAACCCTAGCCCCCCATTTCCTATTTATAGCCCCTAGCTCCACCTCGTTTCGCGTGCCAACCCTAGCTCTCCTTCTCCCTCCTCTAGCCAGCCCGCCCGAGCCCATCTAGGCCCGTTCGAGCCCATCCGGGCCCTGATCCCGCCGTTCCCGAGCTCCCCGAGCTCACCCATGGCGCAGAGTCCCGAGCTCCTGCCCGAGCTCCATGCCAGCCCCGTCCCCGCGGCTTCCTCCAGCCGGCCGCCCGCCACCGCAGCTCGCCAGAGCCGCCGCCTCGCTGCCGCCGGACCGGCTCCTCTCCTCTCCTTCCCTTTCCTCCCTTCTCCTTCCTCCCCACCGGCTTCTCTCCCTGGTGCATGTTGCCCGCCACCCGAGCTCCCGCCGCCCCACAAGCCCCCGCCGGCCTCCCTCCGCGCCGGATCCGAGCAGTCCCGGCCGGATCCGCTCGGTCCCGGTCACCTCCATCGCCCGGTCTCGCTTGCCTCGCCGCCAGCCAGCCGGCGCCGCCATGCCCTGCCTCCGCTCGGGAGGGAGCGAGCGAGACGAGCCGCTCATGGGCCTCGCTAGCGCCCCGAGCCAGCCCAGCCAGCACCTCAGCCTCGCCAGATCCCCACCGAGCCGGCCCATGTGGCCTGGTGAGCCCAGCAGCTCCCCTCCGTTCATTTTTTATTACATATTTGCAATTGCTCATATTTAATTAACCGCACCTCGTATTAAAATGATTTTTACATGAAAAATGCTTAGAATAATACATAGACTAATAAAATGTCATTTTCACCCATGCCTAAATAATTAACATGTCATTTTCCTGCCATTTGCATATATGTCATAATATTGCATTTTCATAATTAATAAACCGTGTATCGAAATTAATAGAATCTCAAACTAAAAATGTTCATCTCCTTCGCACCGCATTTTCATGCATGATAAAAATGTTGGTATGTTGGTTGCATTCAATTTTGCATTAATGGATTGCTATCATGTGAATAGGCCTAATACCCGCATATTTAATTGTGATTAATTTTCCACATGAACATATGCATATTATATATGTTTCCAGGGTAGAAAAATCCATGTGATTTATCTGTGCATTTAGTTTTGTCATTTGAGCATTTTGTGTGCATGCCATTTATGCCGTGATGCCCTTTTGTCATTTTCGTAGGATTTAATCCGTGCATGATATAAATTAATTTTTAACATGAGAAATGCTCTTGGATATGTGTCCCAGCCCATGGACATTTTGCTTGTCATAGAAATGCATGTTTAGGTATTGTTTTGTTGTTGTCAACTTGCTATAAAATTCTGTTGTTTTGAGGATGCTAAAATATTTCTAAGTCTGGAATCTGTTATATTTTGTTGCTGTCTTGCCATGTGATTTGCTAGTGTTCTAGAACTCTTTTGTTGTAGGTGTAATGGAATTATTTGTTGTTGATAATGTCATTTAGTATGCTGTTAAGTTTCAAGCCATTCTATGATTTGTAGCATATAGTTTCACTGCTGTCAATATGCCTTCGTGATAAAACTGCACTGTCTAAAACTGCTATTTTCACTAAGTCTGAAACTGTTTTCAAGTAGCCATCTTGTGAGCTTTCTACCAAGTGATCCATGCATTTTTTGAATATGATTTGTGAATATGAAATGAAGTGGATGTTGCATAATATTTCCCCATGCTTAGTTTGTGCATTTTAGATTATTGTAACTTGTTGTTTTCATATGTTCAAAATGCTATCTTGCTGTTTTTGGCAGATTTCAACTAAAACTTGTTTTGTTGCTTGTGGTTGAACCGTGGCTCCGTTTTGGACATTCCATACATGAAAATTGCTTAGAATCTTATATAGTTTCAGAATGACTTGCTGCATTAATGATTTGACATGTTTGTGATTGTGTTTCCCATGCATTTGCATTAATGACATGTGCATCTTGTATTGCTCATATCTTTTAGACCGTAGCTCCGTTTGAGACGTTCTATATATGTAAATCGACTAGAATGCTGTGTAGAATAACATGGTATGCTTTATTATGCTGTTTAACAAATATAAAATATGATGAGTTCAGATCTTGATCAATTTCGAAATTATCATATGGGGTCATTTCGGAAATGCTATAAGTTGCTTCCTGCCTCATTTAAGATGCCTAGTTAGTTAGTTTACTTATGCTTCACCTCTTGCCATGTTTAACAACATTTAATATTGTCGTGTACCTAACGGGAGTGAACTAAATAATTTGAATGTGGAGTTTCGTCAATATGCAACTCGTTGCATATTGAGCTTCACCTAATGTGTAGTATTTGATTGTTTTGAATTGTTATGCATTGCATATTAAACCGGACATGCATCATATTTGTTTGTGAATCGTGTCTTGCATGTGTTGTGGTGTATCTTGTGTTGATTGTTTGTTTCGGATTGCTTCTTCTGGATAGAGTTCCGAAAGCGTTCAGAGTGAGAGGAATCGTTCGACTACGTTGGTTCGTCTTCTTCATGGACTCGTTCTTCTTCCGAGCGGGATCTCAGGCAAGATGACTCATTCCCTAGATAGCATTACTATCATTTCCATGCTAGGTGTCTGGTCTTTTATCGTTATGTCTCGCTACCTACCACTTGTTTGACAAGCCTCCCAATGTTGCCATGAAAAGCCTCTAACCCCTTCACATCCCAGCAAACCTTTGTTTGGCTATGTTACCGCTTACTTAGCCCTTCTTATAGCATTGCTAGTTGCAGGTGCAATTACTTCCATGTGCCAATGTGGATTTTCTTTGTTATATCACAATATTGCTGCTTTCTAATTTAATGCACATATACACTTGGTAAAGGGTGGAAGGCTTGGCCTTATGCTCGGTGTTTTGTTCCACTCTTGCCGCCCCTAGTTACTTGTGCACCGGTGTTATGTTCCATAAACGAGCGCTCCTAACATGCTCGGGGTTGTTATGGGGACCCCCTTGATTTTCGGGTTAGAATAAAGCTTGTCTGGCAAGGCCCAACATTGGTACTACATTTGCCTAATAATTAATGAACTTGCATAGGGGATTTTCCGGATACCGTGGATAATTAATTAACAACCAGGCTAGTGCTCCTCATGAGTGTTGGTCCAAACTGGGCTACCTGTGGGGCCGCCTCGAGGCAGCTTGAGGATTT
Source organism: Hordeum marinum (assembly GCA_022496015.1). Lineage (NCBI taxonomy): Eukaryota > Viridiplantae > Streptophyta > Magnoliopsida > Poales > Poaceae > Hordeum > Hordeum marinum. The sequence goes on along the minus strand of CM039673.1, from coordinate 214,646,861 downwards.
GTTTTCTCCTGTAGCTAGTCCCATCTATCGTGTCCTGAGAACGAGATACACGGCTCCTATCGGGTTCGTCGACACGTCGGGCGGCCTTGGTGGATTTGTTTTACCTTTCTCGAACGTCTCGAGTAAGGAACTCTGATTTTCTTCGGGCCATCTCGGGGTGTCGGATTTCCTTTGGAATTGCCTAGGATGATCACGAGATCCGTGGTTGATGTTATTCCCACTACGTGTGGTTAATTTATGATGGATGAGTTAGAGCACCCCTATAGGGTTAAATCTTTTCGAGAAGCCGTGCCCGCGGTTATGTCGCAAACTTGGATACTTTGTTTAACACCCGGTCATAGCAAACTTGAAGTAAACTCTAATAAAATACACCAACTAAGTGCGTAACCGTGACTGTCTCTTTTCGTGAGTTCTTGTCCGAAAGAGAACACAGTGGGGTTATGTTTGACGTAAGTAGGTGTTCAGGATCAGTTAGTGATCATTACTAGTTCACGTCCGTTATGCATAGACCACCATACTTTACTTTCTGTACTCGTAAGTTAGCCACTCAAATAATGCTTAGTCGCTTGCTGCAGCCTCACCACTTAACCATACCTCACCTGTTAAGCTTTAATAGTCTTGATACCCTTGGATATGAGATTGCTGAGTCCTTGCGGCTCACAGATTACTACAACAACAGTTGCAGGTGCAGATAATGCGATTATTTGACGTGAGCGCGTTGCTTGATTTGATTTGGAGTTCTTCTTCTTCTTCTTCTTCATCAATCTTGGATGGGTTCCAGGCGGCAGCCTGGGATAGCAAGGGTGGATGTCATTTTATCGTTTGATTTCGTCCGTAGTCGGACCCTGCTCTTCTGTATGATGGTTGAGTATGTTATTGTATTGATGTGACTCTGATGTAGCTTGTGGCGAGTGTAAGCCAATTCCATATACTCATCTCTTCTGTACATGTACTTGTAATGATATCCATTCTTGCGAACGCATCGAGATGCGCTTCTATCCCTGTCGAGGCCCTCGTGCCGAAAAAAGGATAGGACCGCATCTTGGGCGTGACACCGAATGCCTAGGGTTGATCTGGTTTTCCAATCTCGGTACTGTCGATTTCATATTCTCGGTTACACCAAGTTTCCCTGTTAGCTGATGGTTGTGAAACTCTGTGACACCAAAAATATCAAATCGGTGTCACCGACAGCGATGGGTATATATTTGGTGGACCCCGACGCTTTGAATTTCATTCGTCAAACATCGCGCCTCCACAGCCCTAGCTGTCGCCCGAAGACCCCGGTCGTCGCCTTGGCTTCCCCGAGCACCTCCGCCGTCGGGAATCGCCGTCGTTGACGTTTTCTTCAGCAATGTCGCCGTCGTAGCGGACCCATCGCCACATTAGGGTATGGATTCGTCCCCCTCTCACACTCCTCTATCCAAATCTTGCGCATTAGGGTTTATTTCCCATCTATCCATAGTTTGAAAGCTTTCCATCCCCAAGAAAATCCCGTAGAGTAGCGAATGATCAATTTTTAGGGTTTTGCCGTCTGTCGACTAAATCTCGGTAGAACCAATGCAAAGAAATGGGTATCACTGATTTTCTTTTCTGCCACACTGAGAACACCTCGGAGGAACCAAGTTCTCATTTTCGGTGCAACCAAAAATGGTGCCAAGTTCCTGGAAAGGTAGGTGTCTGTCTCGGTGTGACCGAAATGTTTGCCTTGGCTGTACCGAAATACACTTGACAGAATGCAAAACTTGGAAAATCTTTTGTTCAAAATTTCAAAAATTTCTGCATTTTGTGATGACTCATCCTATTCCACTCTACTATAATCTATTCACAGGGTCAGCATGTTAGGCTTAGATAGTCAAAATTTGCTAGAGCAGAACATTGAGATGAGTTCAGGCACGAGTCGTGAGTCCAATTCTTCCACAGATCCAGGCACTCCCAGCTCTCATGGGTTGCCTAAGTCTACCACTAGGACAAGGAAGAGACTCACCTTGGAGGAAGATGATTCTGATTTTGTCCCGGAAGAGGTTCTTGCTAAGAAGCAAGAGAAGGCTGCTAGGAAGTCTGCCAATGAGGCCACCTCATCTAGGATGGTGGTCAGTAGAATTTATGCTCATGTAGAAACTTTCAAAGCACATGAGAGTGCTAGGGCTACAGTGTCTGTTGAGGTCCCCAAGAAAGCTTTGCCAAAGAAGATAGCCAGGAACAGGATCATCCGTGTGCAGGGAAGGCCTACCTTAACATATGAGGATCCAGAGGAGGCTGCTGCTGTTGGTGCTGCTGCTGCTGAGGAGGAGGAGGAAGAGGAGGAACCTTCTGCACATGCCCCTCCTAAGAATAAGGCCAAGAAACTTTTGGATGATGCTATGCCCAAGTCAGGCACCTCCAAGAGCACCAAGACAACTTCAAAGAAAGCTACTGCATAGAAGTCCAAGAGGACTACCAGGGATATACCTACTTCTAAGAAGAACAAGCAATCCACTTTCAGAGAAGCATATGATGATGATGATGCTGTTATGTCCGTTCTGATGAAGCTCAGACCTCACCTTCTAGTTCATGATGCGAGCCATCCTATTGCTGAGAACATGAAGAAGAAGAAAGATTCAGTCTTGAGGGCATGGAGAGCAATTGATCCATATGCCCAGAGGAGGAAAACTGCTGTTGACTATAGATTTTACACCAAAGAGCAGCAAGACTTTTATGAGACAATTTTGCTTGACAAGAGTCCAGCTATGAGTGACATGAGATATGTGGACTGGAAGTACATCAAATATAACGAAGATTACTTTCCATGTGTCCAAGACAATTTCCACTGCATTGGCATTGATAAATTTGTTGGAAAGGAGTTCACAACTTGGAACGATGAGATGATCATGCAGTTCTATTCCACTGTTCATTATTATGGAGATGGCAGAATTGTTTGGATGATTGAAGGAGCATGATATGAATCTACTGTTGATGAGTGGGCTACCATCTTAGGAGTCCCAGAGGTATACCAGGGAGATGTTTGCGTATACTCAGAGTCCAAGGCAAGCCACAATGCCATGAAGGACATGCATAATCCCATTCCTGTTGCACAGGTTCAGTCCCACAAGCTAGGATCCATCTACCACCTCCAGGCAGGTCTACGCACCATCAACACTATACTGAGGTATACATTGATACCCAAGTCAGGTGACGAGAAGATGATCTGAGGCTATTCCATCAATTTGGTCATTCATATTGACCGAAACCAGAGATTCTGAGTGATGGATTTGATTGTGGAGACAGTGAAGAGGGTTGCTGCTAATCAGAAGCGCTCATGCTGCTATGCACCCTACATTCAGATGCTTATCACTTCTAAGCTTGAGAAGCACGCATTTGCCATGGATAGACCCCACTTGCCACTTCAGCCAGATTTTGAGGACAACGTTGTGGTGATGGACCCAGAACATCCCACATTAGCTACAACTCAGGCACAAGCAGAGGCAGAGGCAGCTCGAGCCACTAGTGCTCAGGTTCCTAGGTCTAGGAACGAGCAGATGGATCTTTTGATCACCACTGTCATGGATATGAAGAAGGACAACAAGACCATCATGGATACTCAGGAGAGCCTTGTGAACATTATTGATGATAGAGTGAAAACTACGAATGACAAGGTTGATGGGCTAACTAAGACAGTCAATGAGATCAAGAAGGAGGTTGATGAAGCCCCAATCCTTCGCACCTCTTTAGAGTCTGATTCTTCTTCTTCCGATGATGATGTTAGTGCACCTGTTAGGATGACTGCCCAGTTTATGACTAAGGCCAGGACTCCTACAGTACCAACTCTAGATACGAGGCCTTCATCTTCTGCTCCAGCCACAATATCTTTAGCTCCATCAGCTCTAGTGCCTCCAGTATCTACTCTAGCTCCATCCAGGACATCATCGGAAGTCTTCGCCGACGCAGTTCTCTCAACTCTGACATCGACTACCGGAGGAGATCAGCCACAGAAGTACGATTAGCTATATCTCGTTGAACTTTTTTGTAACTTGTTGCCAAAGGGGGAGAAGTTGTATATAGATATTAGGCTTCGAGTGAGAGAGGGCGTCTTCTTTTATTACGGTTTTTCAAAACAGTTGGTTCTTTTGGTTTTATGTGAGATACTTTTGTTTGTGTTTGATCACACGTTGTTATGTGTGTTGCAACTAATTCCTATCTTTTTTGATGGTTATGTGATGATCATTCACTTGGCTTGATGTGTTGTGCTATGTTGTTAACTCTAATTACTCTCGCACACCACCAAGTTTTATGTGACACGGAAGAAGTGCCCCATGTACCTAATCGATTATGCATTTGCATTCAAACGCAAATTTAAAATAATGCACAAATTTAGGGTGAGCTCTTGCTTATCACATACTTCTCAAAGCGATGATTATATTCATTGATTATATCATATGTCGAAGCTTTGATCTATATGTTGTCATCAATTACCAAAAAGGGGGAGGTTGAAAGCACATTTGCTCCCTTGTTGGTTTTGGTAATTAATAACAACATATATGTCATTGAACTAATGTTTCCACTAAGTATGTTTCAGGAAAAGTTCAATGATGGGTTGGGAAAAGGATTGTGGAACACCCCAAGATGCAAGGGAGTAGCATTGGCCAAGCTTCAATCAAAGGACTCTACATTTTAGATTTGTGAGAAATCACTTTGAGTCCATAGGAAAGCCAATACTATTAAAAGGGGGTAAGGTTTTGTTGGTGAACAAAATGCTCATATGTGCACAAGTGATAGTCACCACATACACCCACAAGCTCTTCCACAAAAGTCTGTCCAAAGCCAAATACTCAAAATTGGTGCAACCAACACATTCCACTCGGTGTCACCGATTCCAGAACCTAGACAGGCTCAGCCAAACCCTAGCCACTTTGGTGCAACCGATTCTGCTTCGGTGCCTCCGAGTTTGGATTGCCAACTTCCTGTTATGAAAATTCACAATATCGGTACCATCGAGATTGTTGGATCGGTGTCACCGAGATTAGGCAATCTGACGGTTGGTCACCTTATCGGTGCAACCGAGATTCCTATATCGGTCTCACCGAGATTCAAAAGCTGCCACCTTTTGGTCACTTCGGTACAACCGAGATTAACACATTGGTTTCATCGAGTTGGTCATTTTGTGTGTAACGGTTGGATTTTTGGAGATGCCTATATATACCCCTCCACCACCACTCACTCGCAAGAGAAGAACTCAGAACAGTCCCCCACTCATACCTACTGATTTTCTGAGAGAGATCCACCTACTCATGTGTTGAGATCATGCCATTCCATCCGTACCATATGAATCTTTATCTCTAGCCTACCCAACTTGCTTTCTACCCAATCAATCTCTTCTACCAAGCCAAATCTATGAGAGAGTGATTGTGTGTTGAGGAGTCTATCATCTTGAAGCACAAGAGCAAGGAGTTCAATTACATTATCGAGCCTCTTACCTTTTCAAGGGTGGTGCCTCCTAGATTTGTTAGGTGTCACTTGGGAGCCTCCTACTTCATGTCGTAGAGTGAACCAAGAAGTTTCTAAGGGAAAGGAGATCGCCTACTTCATGAAGATATACCCCAAGTAAGGCTAGTCCTCCATGGACGTAGGCCATCATGGTATAGTCAAGGTTGGTTCTTCATCGAACCCTCCGTGGGTAGAGCCCTCCATGGACTCTCGCGACCGTTACCCTCCGTGGGTTCAAGACTCCATGAACATGGACGTACGATAGCACCACCTATTGGAACCATGGGAAAAATCATCGTGTCACCACTTGTGTTTGATCTTCCTACCCTCTCTTTACTTACATGCTTGTCTTTACTTTTCGCTTCTATACTCTTAGACATGCATGTGTAGGGTGTACTTGACATACTATGAATGCTAAAATCTGCCAAGAATTAAAATTGGGAAGTAGTTTTTTATTTGGTCAAGTAGTCTACCCCCCTCTAGCACTACTTTTGATCCTACAGAGATGCAAGTCCCTGAGGCAACACGGCCTTGCTATCCAGCTCTAAGGCGCCTCGGGGAGGGCCGGATCACACGGGCCCTCGCAAAACACCAATTCAGTGAAAGAGACTCCAAGACCAGAAAAAATGAGAAAATTATGAGAGAAAAGTCCCCGCCCATTTTTCTTTTTAAAATAGAGTTCCAAAATTCTCAAACTTCATTCCAAAAAGTGGCAATTCGAGCACCAAAAAAGAAGCAAGCATCTGCCGCATCCAGCACCTAGGCTAGTCTTCGTCTTTGTCTTCCCCCAGAGCGGAGCGTAGGGCATCCATGTTGCGTGGGCATAGCCATTAGTGGGCATTGTTGTCCGCCAGCGCGGAGCATGGGGCTTCCACTTTGGCATGGGAAGGAACCCCTCGGCGTCGTCAGGGGGCTCCGGGCGTATACAACCCACTCGTTATTACGTGAGAGTGTCACGCCCGTAGATAGCTGGGCAAGTCCCAAGGCGCACGGCCAGTAGCTCCTAAATCTGTCAAGAGCCATCCCGTGCATTTCTACTCGGTTGCGCGCCTCTATGACCCAAACCCGAATGCATTGTTCCCTACATAGCCGCGAGATTGCGCTCCGCAGCCCAAACATGTGCACAATGCACCTGGTGCAGTCATAGAGGTATTTTGTCGATGAAGCCACCTCGTGGAGTGCCGGGGCGCCGTCCGGGCAGCACCATGGAGGCCTAGTGAGGCCTAGCCTCCCGAGGCCGCACCGGTTCTCTAGTTGCCGCGGGTGGCCCGTGCTACTTGTGACTTGATGCTCCCCCAGGCCGTTGCTCATGAGGCCTTGGGGCCTGGCTTGGTGTTGCTTGCTCGTGAGGGCGAAGGGTCTCTCCGCACCCCACGGGATCGAGGGCGTCCTCCCTCTTTCTCCCGCTCGCGCTGTCCAGGCTAGCTGCTCCATCGGCGGGATCTCCTAGGCCCGGCTCAGGGAGGCGCCCCGGGGTACCCCTTACCCTTGGGGGGTGTCGACGCCTTTGGCAGGCACCTAATCTATCTCACCGTTCGAAGGTATGACGTATCTTGGTACATAGGGCTCTACATAACGGCTTGATTCTCCTCCTGAGCCGTCCGGTGGGGCGCCGGGGACGGCCCCTCCGGGCGGCAACGGGGCGCCGCCCTGTGCACACAACCCGTAGACCCTCCTGCGGTGAGCATCAGCCCGAAGTTGCTTACCTCTACCGCCGCCATTAGGTGGGACGCACGTTTCCTTGGCGATCTGGTCCACCTTCGTCGTGGTTGCTTGCTTGTCCAGACACCTGTGCCGCCTGCTCCCTGCGCAGTATGGCGCACTCCCGCATGGTCAACCCAGGATGTTGACGGTCCACAGGGTCACGAAGGCACGTGTTGGTACGCGCATGGGGCGGCCCGTTATTCCCTCCCTAGGCTCCATCGTCGGGGCCGGGCTGCGCCCCGAAACCTGTGACTGGAATTCAGATCAGAAGAAGTACGGCGTGCAGCGAACCCTACTCAAGTTCGTCCGGGGCCTGAGGGGGCATGTCGCTAGCGTGCGGGGCCATAGGCACGGCGAGCAAGCCCCCGATGCCTGACGCCTGTGGTCGTGGAGAAGAACAAGGAGCCATGGCCCTCCGTGCAACGGCGACCAGCTCGGCAATGTGGTCAACCCATGCATCGAAGCCCCTGTGCGTTGGGCGATGGCCCAGTATCTTGCTCGCCATCAGCAGTGCATCGTGCGCCTAGAGGTCTCCCACGTAAGTGAAGTGCAACGTCGGTGCCCAGGGCGCTACCCGTCCTTCGTGTGTTTGGGCGGTGCGAGGAGCGACGACGGTGTAGACAACACTAGCGGCTTGATACTGATCGCCCAGCACCATGCTGTTGGGGCATGAGTCTCTGGCGGCAGCGGTGGGATCGGTGGATGCGGATCTGCCGCGACCGGAGGAAGCCTGTTGTGCGTCGGTCATCGGAGCGGTGAAGCGGGGAAAGAGCGAGGCTTGAAATAGACTTCGACACGCCCCCTATCTGGCGCGCCAAATGTAGGATTTCGGGCTATGCAAAACCCCAAGAAGTTTGAACACAGGGCCGTGCGCGAAGATCCCCTGCAGCCTCGCCCAACCTAGATCTCTACATGATGATCTCTACGACGAACTTGTGTGATGACGAGGAAGCAGATGCACATGATGATTTACCCAGGTTCGGGCCGCTGTGAAGCATAATACCCTACTCCTGCTTTGGTGGATTGCCTCACGCGGAGGTTTGTGGATGAACTAGTACAGTGGTGCTTTGCCTCGCGAGGGTGCTCTAATGGTGTTGCCTCTCTTTGGTTGCCTCTTTGTTTTGTCCCCTCTTCTACGGTGCAGCCTATCCTCTATATATAGTGCCCCGGGTCCTCTTCCCTTATCGTTATGGCGGGAAGGGATCCTACAACGGCCAAATTCGAAGGGGGACAGGAGTACATCCTTCTATTGACGAAAGGTGGTCTTCACCTGCAAAGGAGCTGATGATGATGCAGAGGTGGGCTCGGCGATGACATCCTTACTGCAGGTCTCGTGGTCGCGGTCTCGTTGCATCGAAATGGAAATCTTTGGGGGATTCTTTGGGAACCCGCGTCTGTCCTTGCCCCCCTTTGCACCAAAGGGGAAACTGTCTGCCTGGCATGTTGGCGCCTGCCTGTCCTGCCTTGCGTCATCCTTGGCCTGCCAAGGCCGGGCGCTGCATAGATTTCTCTGCCACTCCAGAGAGGGCCTGAGGAGGCCCGTCCTTACTGGTCTTGATGGTACTTCCCTCGTGAGTTCAGGTCCTCACGAGGGCCTTGTCTTGAGTGTCATCTTGCCAGACCACTCTTGACTGATGAGGTGGGCCATGCCCTGGGCCGCAGATAGGCAGGTCTGGGTACCCCTATTCCCAAAACACCGACAGCCATGAGTTGTCGAGTCACCTGTAGTGTTGCCGCCTTGGCCTCTGCCTACCGGGTTGCTCTGGCCACGTAGACTACCGCTTGAGCATCGGGTAACACAGGTCGGGTCAGAGAAACCCAGGGCTGCTGTTGATGCCCGCTACGGTAAACAGCCGGAGACTCCTCATGGCGGCTCTTGCTGGCATACCGCATGGAGTGCATCTGATCGTGACTATAAGAGTACTATGCTTTCTATACCAATGTTGTTTTTAGCATCTAGATGGCGTTCCTCGCCTTGATCTCAACTAGTGTGTTCCCGTGAATGGGTAGTGCCTCTAAATTGCACGTTACTATCAAGATATTGTTGACAGGGTTGGAGAAGTGACGTTGTGGCGTATGGAAACGCCGAGTAGGTGATGGAAAAGGTGGTTGCTGAACCGGCGCAACCTGCTATTCTTCATGGCAAGGGAATCCTAGCCTGTTGCTGGTGTTGCTGGACTAGCGAATAGCTGTGTTGGCTCGAGGCCTATAGGCAGCCGACTCTGGTGTCTTCTCACCTTGTGTTTGTATCACTTTGCTATGCTTGGATTTATAAAATTTGCAGCCAATTAAAACTTTTTCAGTGCTTGTTTGTTTGCTTGTGCTTGTAGTGCCCAAAACTATTGCCCAAAACTATTTTTACCAAATAATATTTTGACCAAAAAGTTTTTATTCAAATTAGGTCTTCAAAAACCGGTGAGTTGAGGTTTGCACTTCAAGTCCTTAAATTGGGGGGGGGGGTCCTTCATCCCCAAAGGCTCTATTTCAAACCTACTATATCTATGCCTTTCCAAAACAACCAAATATTAATTTTAAAGATTATTTTACTATTTATTGAAAAGGATTTTTCTTAAGGCCAGAAATGGTCTTTTATAGTGAAAAATTATTAAATGCTTTCAAAATATTTGAGAAAATTCAGGGAAACTCAGTGGACATATATTTTCCATATATATGAGTTTCAACACATGGTCATGTTAAAAATAAAGGGCAATACTCCTCAAAATCCTTTCTGTCCAAATCAAGCTTTTGAAATATTTCTATAAGAAATATTCTTCATAAATTCCAAGAAAAATCTAGCAAGTCGACATTGCCTTAGGTGATGATCTTTTAAAGTTTCATCTCAATCCAAATTGTTTAGATTCATCAAACTATTCCAAAACTGTCACACCCTGTGATTGTAGCACATTGTTATGTTTGGGTTTATAAAATTTGGATCCAACTAAAACTTTGTCCGTGTAACCTCTGCAAAGTGTAAAACTATTTGAGTAGCCGTGTCCGCGGTCATGGACAGTTGGGTGGTGCTGCTTAAACTACGTCCGGATGTTTTCATGAAACTTGGTGTGAGTATGGATGTGATGGTGACAAGAGGTCACATGAGCTGAGTCTGATGACTTAGCAAGGGAATTAAACTAAGGTCGATGGCTTAGCATGATGAATGAACATGAGATGTTCTACCCCTACTTATGATGATACCGGTAATTTGATCACATGGATACCTGCTAGTTGTTGATGCATGCTCACTAGTTACTTGATCATGTCATTGCATACAGAATTAGCTTTCCGCAAATTTACTTGCTTAGTGCTATATCATGCATCATTGTTACCTTGTTCCAAAACTTGGGTTACTTGCGAGTACATTCAAAGTACTCATTGGCTTGCCACTGGTTATTTAATTGGCCAGGCATGGAAGAACAGGAGTATGTTGAAGAGTTCATTGGAAGAACTAGGACGCTTTCCAGTCAAATTACCTGTAGGTTAAGGCAGATGACATGGGTTCACGCTTTCGACCAAGATTTCCGCTACTTGTTCTGGTTTAAGAGTTTGGCCCTTGTGAACCTATCTATTTAAGGCTGGACCATCATGATCATTATTTGTGTAAGACGTTAAATGTGGATGTAAGACTCTTGTTATTCAGCTTCTGTGTGTTTAGTGAGCATTGATCTCTGGGATCATTGTACACGTGCATTCGGTGACCATGACTTATGAGTCGGGGTCCCCACAGAGCTGGTATCAGAGCCAGGTTGACTATAGGAAGCCCTTAGTTAGCATAGACGTTAGACAAGATAAAACCATTTTCAAAACCCACACCTAGCATTTGAACTTAGGAGTTCTGCACTATTTACCTCTTCTATTCTTCACACAACCCTCTACTAACTCTCCTCCTTTCAACCCTGTGTAGATGGCCATCATACCCGAAGCCTTCCTGACATCCGGTTTTCCCTTACTCCTTGGGGATAGCCTGGAGAAGTGCCAGTTTTACCAACCACCCATTTTCCTCTACCACGAGCACTGGGTCAATGCCGTCACGAAGGAGTACCACGTGGATGTGATCGTGAAGGCAAACGACATCCCGACTAGGTGGTTCTTTGAAGGACCTCGGATGCAGACCATGGTGCTTGTAGTCGAGATAGCTGCACGCAAGGCACTCCTACACCTTCGAGACGTCATCCCAGAGATGGCTGACGAGTCGGCTACTCGCTACCTCCCTTTCAGGAAGGATGATCTTGGTGAGAGTTGGACACTGGTTCCGACCCAGGAGGATGGTATACCACTCAGATTCCAGACCTACTTCAGCCTCTCCGCCGATAGTTTGGTTCACCACTTGGTTAAGGAGTCCCCGAAGCTCCGCGAGGAACTTCACCACACCCGAGAGCTACTTCAGCAAGTCAAGACGAAGCCAGACAAGATCAAGAAGGATGGAGCCCCCGAAGGACGACCAGCTGTCGCTTATCGAGGAGGAGTGCCCCCAGCTAGTGATGCACCCACACGTCATCATTGCATGAGTGTGAAGGAGTACCGTGAGCTCTTCACCGACACGCCAGCAAAGCGTCATAAGGATGGACCTCCTCGTTCCCCGACCCCTTCAACCGGGAACGATGCCCGTTCAGATGATGAACAGGAGGAAGACCTAGAGGAGCGTGACTACGAGACTGAGAACTCCACCACCTGAGTCCAAGAACCCCTAGGGTAGGATCAATCAGGTACCCCTCATGCGAAGTCGAGTCCGTGTAATGGTTCATATGAAACCATGTGTGCTTGTTGTTTGTTTTGTTGTTTGTGTTCCGATGCAAGTCGTGCTTTTGCCTTAGGCAACATGTAAGCGACTCCATCGTCTATCTTAATATATGATGGTCTTTTGACCTTTGTTTTACCACACTTGCACATGACCGACCCCCTTAGGCGTACTTTTCCGTTATTGCTTATCCTCTTGTCAATCCCAGTTGTTTGACTTGGCTGCTACAAACAGGATGGTGACTGCTACCCACAACAGCTCCTTCACCAACCATGAAGCCGACAACTCAAGCCAGCAACTGGGAGCTGGTGGGGCTGCTCACGTTGGAGGACACCAGGAGCAGCCACAAGGCATCATTCCCCCGCCACCACCTCTTTTGGAGAACATGACCATAACCCAGTTTCTCTAAGTTCTCTGGGAGGAGCGCCAGGCCAACAATGCTGCTATCCAGCAGATGGCTTAGGCCCTTGTGAACAACCAGCATCAAGGCAGGAACCGCAATGGCCGCTCCATGTTGTCTGAGTTCATGAGGAACTCGCCCCCAACCTTCACCGAGACTGCTAAACCGTTGGATGCTGATGACTGGATTCGCACCATCAAGGACCTCCTTGTACTGGTCAACTGTAATGAGGATCATGAGAAGGTACTTTATGCCTCTCACTGCCTCGGAGGTACCGCCCGAGCTTGGTGGGATGGATTCAAGGTCATGCAAGGAGAACGTGTGATCACGTGGAATGACTTCAAGGAAGGGTTCCACACTGCCCATATTCCTTATGGGATCATGGCTATCAAGAAGAGAGAATTCCGAGCGCTGAAGCAAGGAAGTGGCTCTGTCAAGGAGTATCTGCAGAAGTTCAACCTTCTGTCGAGGTATGCACCTAAAGATGTCAGCATGGAGGCTGCCAAGAAGGAACGCTTCATGGAAGTACTTCAACAGGTCCTGTAGTATCAACTCATCATCTGCGACTATCGTACCTTCTTCGACTTGGTGAACAAGGCCCTCATGTTGGAAGACAAACATTGTGCCATCGATAACACTCGCAAGCGCAAGATGATCAGCAAGGATAGCTCAAGTACCCAGAAGCCTCGCCCCTGGCAGCCAGCCCCGGCCAAGCCAACCTATCAGCCGCAGCAGGCTAGACCTCCTATGCCTCATCCGAGCTACCAGTCTCAGTAGTATGCCAATCCCAGGCCAGCTTATAACAACAACCCCAATAACAACAACGGCGGCAGAAACTTCAACAACAACCCTGGACAAGTCGCTTGCTTTGGATGTGGTCAGCCAAGACACATCTCTAGGCTGTGTCCTGACAAGAAGCCAGATGCACCGCGCCCCAATGCGCCAGCTCAAGGTCAAGCCCGTGGAGCACCACCAAGGAACCCAGCTCCCCTCAACCAGCCCAACAATGGCAAGGGTCGTGTGAATCACGTCACCATAGAGGAAGCCCAGGAAGACCCGGACGTCATACTGGGTACGTTCCTTGTCAACTCAACCCCAACAACAATACTGTTTGATTGTGGAACTTCACATTCTTATGTCACCCGAAAGTTTGCCCTAGAGAGTGGCATGAAGCCTACGCCCCTGGGTAGTCGTATGTTGATACAAACCCCAGAATCAGTGATGAAGTCTGGGATAGGTTGTAAGGGAGTGAAGATTGACATCAACGGGGTAGACTTCCTAGTGGATCTTATAGTTCTGGACTCACCCGGCTTGGATGTCATCCTTGGCATGAATTGGTTGACTAAGCACCAAGGCATGTTAGACTGTGCCAATAGGATTGTCACCATGACCAATAGCCAAGGATTGGAAGTCAAGTATGTTCCCAACCCTGCCTCCACTCAAGCCCCACAGGCTAACTGTTTGACGGGAGTTGAGTTGAATCAAGTGCTAGTGGTATGTGACTACCCTGATGTGTTCCCTGATGAGCTGTCCAGAATGCCTCCTGACCGCAACATTGAGTTCATCATTGAGCTTATGCCAGGATCAAGGCCCATCAATAAGAAGGCCTATAGGATGGGATCCGAAGAGTTGGCTGAGTTGAAGAAGCAACTGGCAGAGCAGCTCGGAAAAGGATTTATTCGCCCAAGTGCCTCTCCTTGGGGATTGCCTGTTCTATTTGTGTCAAAAAGGGACAGAACTATTAGACTTTGCATCGATTACCGTTCCCTCAATGAGGTCATGATAAAGAACAAGTACCCACTCCCCAAGATTGAAGACCTGTTTGATCAGTTGAACGGAGCCAAGGTGTTCTCCAAGATCGACCTTAGGTCTGGGTACTACCAGCTGAAGATCAGACCCCAAGATATCCCTAAGACGGCATTCGTAACCCGGTATGGCCTGTATGAATACACGGTCATGTCATTCGGGTTAACTAATGCCCATGCCTACTTCATGTACCTCATGAATAAGGTCTTCATGGAGTACTTGGACAAGTTCGTTGTTGTCTTTATTGATGACATACTCGTCTTCTCCAAGTCTGAGGAAGAACATGAGGAACACTTGAGATTGGTCCTAGAGAAGCTTCGAGAGCACCACCTTTATGCCAAGTTCAGCAAGTGTGAATTCTGGTTGCATGAAGTTGGATTCTTTGGTCATGTGTTGACTACAGAAGGATTGTCAATGGATCCTTCCAAGATTGAAGCCGTGACTGAATGGCAAACCCCAACCACCGTGAAGGAAGTCAGGAGCTTCCTCGGACTCGCGGGTTATTACCGCAAGTTCGTGGAAGGATTCTCAAGCATTGCCCGACCCATGACCCAGCTTTTGAAGAAGGACTAGAAGTTTGAATGGACTGCTAAGTGCGAGGAAAGCTTCCAAGAGCTCAAGAAGAGATTGACCACAGCCCCAGTTTTGGCCACCCTTGATATTCACAAGGAGTTTGTGATATATTGTGATGCATCAAGAACCGGATTTGGAGGAGTTCTGATGCAAGAAGGCAGAGTTGTACCATATCTATCAAGACAGCTGCGACCCCATCAAGAGAACTACGCAACTCATGATCTTGAGTTGGCAGCTCAGGTTCATGCCTTGAAGACATGGCGACATTACATTTTGGGGAAGCGATGTTAGATATTCACAGACCACAAGATTTTGAAGTATATCTTCACTCAAAGGAAATTGAACATGAGGCAGCGAAGATGGTTGGAATTAATCAAGGATTATGACCTCGGTGTTCAATACCACCCCGGAAAGCCCAATGTGGTAGCAAACGCCTTAAGCGGAATAACTTGTTCCTTGAATGCTATGATTAAGGAAAGGCTGTCCGCCCTATATGAAGAACTTGAGAGCTTCGGCTTGGAACTGGTTGCACCAGGATTCCTCGCCAACCTTGAAGCAAAGCCTACCTTGATGGGTGATATCAAAGAAGACCAGAAGGGACACGAGAGCATTGAAGGCGTCAAGAGGAAGATCAAGGCAGGCAAGGCCCCAGGATTCTCGGTGCACGAACAAGGAGTTGTATGGTTTGGGAATCGCATTTGCGTACCCAACAAAGAAGAGCTCAAGAACTTGATCTTGCAAGAAGCTCATGACACTCCCTACTCCATCCATCCTGGAGGAACCAAGATGTATCAAGACCTCAAGGAAAGATTCTGGTGGCATGGCTTGAAGCGGGGGATAGGCATGTTTGCTGCTAAGTGTGACATATGCCAGAGAGTTAAAGCTGAGCATCAGCGACCCGCTGGACTATTGCAACCTCTCAAAGTGCCTGAATGGAAGTGGGATAAAGTCAAGATGGATTTCATCACCGGTTTACCGAGGTCAAACAAAGGACATGACTCCATTTGGGTCATTGTTGATCACCTGACCAAGGTAGCCCACTTCATCCCCGTCAGAACCACCTATGATGGAAGCCAGCTCGCGAGCCTCTACATCAACCGCATGGCGAGTCTTCATGGAGTTACAAAGGATATTGTGTCCGATCGAGGAACCCAATTCACCTCAAGATTCTGGAAGAAGTTTCAAGAAGCTATGGGAACCAAGCTCTCCTTCAGCACTGCTTTTCATCCCCAGACGGGTGGGCAAAAGAACCGAGTGAATCAGATACTCGAAGATATGATCCGTGCTTGTGTTTTAGTGTATGGAGCCAAGTGGGAAGATTGTCTACCATTTGCTGAGTTCTCCTACAACAATAACTATCAGTCAAGTCTTCAGATGGCACCATTTGAGGTGTTGTATGGACGCAAGTGCCGTACTCACCTCAACTGGTCAGAGACCGGAGAAGGATTAACTTTAGAATTGGACATCCTCCACAAAGCTGAAGAGAAAGTTCAACTTGTCCGAGAGCGCCTTGAGGCCGCCAAGTCAAGACAGAACAGCCACGCCGACTCTCACCGCCGAGAAGTGAACCTCAACGTGGGAGATTATGTCTACCTCCATGTCATGCCTCTCAAAGGAGCCAAGCGTTTCCACGTCAAAGGAAAGCTCGCGCCTAGATACATCGGCCCCTTCAAGATCATCGCAAGACGAGGAGAAATTGCCTATCAACTGGAGTTACCTCCCGAACTGTCGGATGTGCACAACTTCTTCCATGTATCACAACTCCGGAAGTGTTTGCAAGTTCCAACCGAGCCGACCTCTACAAGGATATCGACCATCAAGCCATCGATATTCAGCCAGATCTCACTTATCGTGAGAGGCCAGTTTGCATTTTGGATGAAGCCGAGCGCTGCACCTGAAGCCGCACCATCAAGTACTTCAAGGTCCAGTGGAGCAACCACACTGAAGCAGAAGCAACCTGGGAGCGTGAAGATTATCTTAGATCAGAGTTCCCGTATCTTTTTAGCGCTTAGCCTAGGAATCTCGAGGACGAGATTCTTGTAAGGGGGAAGGTCTGTCACACCCTGTGATTGTAGCACATTGTTATGTTTGGGTTTATAAAATTTGGAGCCAACTAAAACTTTTTCAAAGTGCTTGTGTGCTATGTTGTTTGCTTTCTTGATGATTGTGTTATTTGGCACTACTAGGTTCTATTCCACTTCATATCTCATCTTCCTTGTTCCAAACCTCTTGCCCAATGATCATGCCATGTGAATAGTGACCAAAACTATTTTTTATCAAATTTTGTTTTAACCAAAATGATTTATTCAAACTGGGTTTTCAAAAACCCTTGAAACGAGATTTGCACTGCAAGTCCTGAAATTAGGTGGATCCTTCTTTCCCAAAGGCTTTATTTCAAACCCACTATATATAAGACTTCCCAAAACCACAAAATATTATTTTTAAAGATTATTTTCATATTTTATTTAAAGTCTTTTTCTTAAGTCCATAAATGGTTCTTCCCAGGGAAAAAATATTTAAATGCTTTGAAAATATTTGAGAAAATTTAGGGAAATTCAATGGACATATATCCTCCATCTATATGAGTTTAAACACAAGGGCATGATCAAATCTTAGGCAAAACCCCTCAAAACCCTTTTTGTTCAAATCAAACTTTTGGAATATTTCTATAAGAAATATTCTCAATAAATCCCAGGAAAATTCCAGCAAGTCAACACTATCATGGGTGATGATCTTGAAAAGTGTCATCTCAATCCAAGTTGATTTGGTTCATCAAACCATCCCAAGACCATTCTTGTCTATAATCTAATTTGAGCAACTTTACATTGTGAAGTGTTCCCCCTTGGCCTCAAACTTTGTGGGCATGCTATAATGGCCAAATAGTGATGATACACTAAGTGGTGCATCGAGGGTAAAAGCCTTGCATCAATGGATCTACAGAAATCTGATTCTGCCAATTCCTAGGGTTTATCAAATCTCTATTGTCAACTTCTTCCTCTTAAGTTCGAACTTGGTGAATCCCCCCATTTCTACCTAGTCTTTGACCCTGGTAAATATCTCAGTAAGGTGGAAACATCTTCTTGCCCAAAACACTATCAAACACCTTCTGGTGAAATGGTAAAACCAGCATTTCCACTCCTTTCCCATTTACCCTTGGCCCCAAATTTTTACCATAGCCTCGTGTGGATGCATTTCACCTCCAGTAACTCTCCCTAGCCACATCTCTACAGGGAAGTGTGGTAAAACCCCCATTTCTACCCCTATTTCACCTTGGCAAAAGCTTTTCCCTTTCCCTTTCTTTTCTCCCTAGCCATACTTAGCCTCTAAGGCATCCAAAGGGCATCTCCGGACCCTCTAGTGGCTAGTGGACAAGGTGGGGCACCCCAGAGCACGCAGGCCACGCCAATGCCGGCCATACGCATGCTGTGGAGCGCGCTACAATGTGCTCCTGCACTGTAGCCGCCGCCCAATGACCGACCCCGACCACCTTGGGCCTCCCCCGCGTGTCCCCCGAGGCGCCCTCGGCGTTCGTGAAACGCTAAGCTGTCGGCCCCCTTCTCTCTCTCCCTCCTCCGACCTCCTCTCGTGCGTGCCCGACGCCGCCCGAGCCGGCCAATGCGCGAGCTCGCACGCGCGCCCTGCCCTCTCTCTCCCTTGCTCCTGCTCGCCGTGGACCACCCCCAGGAGCACCCCAGACTCACCCTCGTCTCCCCTCGTGCCCTCTAGCCTCGACCACGAGCTCGTCGACGCACCAGCATTCGGTGGACTCGTCCCCATCTATAAAAGGGCGCCCCGGACCCCTCTGTACCCTCTGGCCTCTCTCTCCTCTCCCCAATAGCCCCCCTCTGCGCTCCAAAGACCGCCCGAGGCCCCTATGCTCAGGATCGACCCGAGGATCGCCGCGGCCATCTTCCCATCGATCTCCGGGTACGGAGCCTCTCCGGCCCTTATTTATTCTCCTGTTGGTGCTCCCTTGCCCCTCTGATGCGATCCCCCCTCCTTCCCGTCCTCTTTGAAGTCTGAATCGGCCCCGACGACCACCTCCCAAAGCCACCTCCGACGTGGGTGCTCGCCGCCGGTGACTTCGGCCACCTCCGGCCTCCATTCCACCTCCAGGAGACCGACAACTCTTCCTTAAGCCCGTTCCCACCATCGCCCGCCATGGTCGTGCCCCATGCCACCGTCGGTGAGCAGCTCCCCTCCGTGTCCCGAGGTGGGAGAAGGACCCGCAAGTGGGGCCCACCTATCAGCCTCTCTTTCCATCTCCCACACCCTCTCTCTCCCCAGCAATCACTGACGGACGGGCCCCGCGTGTCAGGTTTAAACCTGGCCGCGTGCGAGGCCGGCTGGCTGGCCAGCTGGGCCGGCCCAGCCTCTGGCCTAGGTCCGAGTGGCCTTTTCTTTTTCTTTTTCTTTTTCTTTTTGGTGGGATTTTGCAAAAATCCCACATATCCCAAATAAAATCCTATGACAAAACTTTTTTCACCTAAAATCTTAGAATAATTCATAGGATTTACTAGTGCCAATTTTAAAAATGCTTGAAAAACTTTTTTAGTATGGTTTTTAATTAAAAACCCCTATTTGGCATTTCCTGCCTCCGTTTAATAGTTTTTAAAAATAACTTTCATAGTAAAATATTAAACAAACATTTGTAATATAGTCCTTAGTATTTAGCAAAATAGATTAGCATTTTTATTTGTAGCTTGAGTGCTCTATTTTGTGTGTTGATTATTTCTATCGTTATTTTATCGCGACGACTGATTGCGCTTTTGCCGAAGAAGTTGGACCCAAAGACTTCGAAGACCCCGGAGACTTTGTTGAGCCAGGCAAGCAACCCTTTGACCATGTTAAGAAACTTTTTCATGCATGTCATATAGCACTTGTTGATTCGATGAAATGATCATGATGAGGTGTTCCCCCTTCGGTGGGATACCTCCGTCACTTTTACCGTTGAGACTTGCATCATGCATGACCCTACCACCTTATGAGGGTTGTGCGGGTGGGTGTATTTAGGATGCTAGTAGATGCTACGCAAGTGGGATAGGGATCTATGCATAGTGATGGGAAGAAAGGAATGATTTCAAAGACTTTCGAAAACCCCGCCGGGTGCCACTAATGCTCGAGGGAGATGATGAGAAGATGGGTGACCACTTGAGAAAGAAGTTCTTGCCGGAGCAAGTTGAGATTGTATTTTCGAAAATGGATTAGGTTTAAGATTTGTCGACCGTCCCAACCTTACATGCGCAACCACGATACCCCTTATGGGACGGGGCTTTGTTGATTACCTTGGTGGGTACTGGCAAGGAGCCCGCGTTACTAGTGGCGGGAGTGGCGTGGTCACTCTCGATACGGGTTCGTACCGGTATGTACGATCATGCGCTGTCTTTACAAGCACCGGGCACACCGTTGGTCCCCTCATGGATGGTACGATTAGAGTGAGGCTCGTGTGATGTACATCGTGAGGGCTGGGTACCAATCGAGTGGACTCTTTGTTTAGTATCGCTAGGGGAAAGGCATTGTTCGGGTGCTTACCTCGGATATGTTATATACCGCGAGCCGTGGATGCCATGGAAGTTCCCCGAGTCTTATGGGTAAAGTGTGCAACCTCTGCAAAGTGTAAAACTATTTGAGTAGCCGTGTCCGCGGTCATGGACAGTTGGTTGCTGCTGCTTAAACTACGTCTGGATGTTTTCATGAAACTTGGTGTGAGTATGGATGTGATGGTGAAAAGAGGTCACTTGAGCTGAGTCCGATGACTTAGCAAGGGAATTAAACTAAGTCCGATGGCTTAGCATGATGAATGAACATGAGATGTTCTACCCCTACTTATGATGATATCGGTAATTTGATCACATGGATACCTGCTAGTTGTTGATGCATGCTCACTAGTTACTTGATCATGTCATTGCATACAAAATTAGCTTTCTGCAAATTTACCTACTTAGTGCTATATCATGCATCATTGTTACCTTGTTCCACAACATGGGTTGCTTGCGAGTACATTCAAAGTACTCATTGGCTTGCCACTGGTTATTTAATTGGCCAGGCATGGAAGAACAAGAGTATGTTGAAGAGTTCGTTGGAGACGAACATGCGAACTAGGACGCTTTCCAGTCAGATTGCCTGTAGGTTAAGGCAGATGGCATGGGTTCACGCTTTCGACCAAGATTTCCGCTACTTGTTCTAGTTTAAGAGTTTGGCCCTTGAGGCCCTATCTATTTAAGATTTGACCATCATGGTCATTATTTGTGTAAGACGTTAAATGTAGATGTAAGACTTTTCTTATCCAGCTTCTGTGTGTTCAGTGAGCATTGATCTCTGGGATCACTATACACGTGCATTCAGTGACCACGACTTATGAGTCGGGGTCCCCACAAAAAGCCTCCCTGTCGAGGATCAAATTTGAACAACTTTACATTGTGAAGTTTCTCTCCTTGACCCCAAACTTTGTGGACATGTTCTAACCACTAAATGATGGTGCTACACTAAGTGGTGCATCAAGGGATTAGATTAACATGACCAGATCTATAGAAACCAGATTTTGTTAATTTCTAGGGTTTCCCAAAGATACATTGTGAACTTTCTTCAATCAAGCTCAAACTTGGTGATCAGGCCTAATTCTAATGACCATTTGATCCTGTCAATTCCTATGGCAAGCAAAACCCATTTGCCTGCCCTAATCTCCATTAAACACCTTCTGCCAGAATGGCAAAAATCCTATTTGACCCCTTCCTCTATTTTTCTTGAGCCCAAATTTTTACCACATCACTTTGCATTTACCTCCAGTAAACATTGCTTGGCCACGGCTCCATGATTGGGGGGGGGGGGGTGAAAACCCCATTTCTACCCTATTATTATCGTTATTTCCGTGATGCTTATTATTATCATTATTTATCGCGATGATAGATTGCGCTATTGACGAGGGAGTTGGACCCAAAGACTTTGAAGACCCCGAAGACTTTGTTGAGCTAGGCATGAAGCCCTTTGACCATGTGAAGAAACCATTTTTATTGCACATCATATAGCACTTTACTTTCGTTATATTTGATCATGTGGAGTAGTGACCACTTCGGTGGGTTGCTTCCGATACTTTTGCCGTTGACACTTGCATCCTGCATGACCCTACCTCCTTATGAGGGTTATGCGGGTGGGTGTAGATAGGTTGATTAGTAGAAGCTACACAAATGTTATGGGATTATGCATGGTGATGGAAACAAAAGTACTTTCAAAGACCTTTCGAAAACCCCGTCGGGTGCCACTAATGCCCGAGGGAGACGATGATGAGTTGGGCAACCACTGAGGAAGAAGTGGTGTACGGGAGCAAGTGAGTGTGTGTGTGTTTTTGAAAACGGGTTAGATTTAAGGTGTGCCGACCGTCCCAACCTTACATGTGTGACCACGATACCCCTTATGGGACATGGCTTTGTTGATTACTATGGTTGGTGCTAGCAAGGAGCCCGCATTACCAGTGGCAAGAGTGAAGTGGTCACTCTTGAGACGGGGTCGTCCCGGAGTGGAAGGCCATGTGCTGTCTTTACAGGCACCGGGCACACCGTTGCATGCCCTCATGGATGATACGAGTGATGTATATCATGAGGGATGGCACCAATGAGTGGACTGTTTGTTTAGTATCACCATGGGAAAGGCATTGTTCGGGTGCTTACCTCGGGTATGTAATATATTGCGAGTCGTGGATGACACGGAAGTTCCCCGAGTCTTGTGGGTAAATCGTGCAACCTCTGCAGAGTGTAAAACTATTTGAGTAGTCGTGTCTGTGGTCATGGACAGTTAGAGATCCTTCTTAAACTATGTCTGGATGTTTTTCGCAAACTTGGTGTATGTGTGTGTGTGTGATGGAGACAAAGGCGATACTTGAAGCTAAGTCCAATGACTTGGCACGATGGTGAACATGGGATGTTCAACCACCCTTATATGATGTTAACTGAATCTTGATCACATGGGTACCTGTTAACAAGTAATGCATGCTTACTCAAGGTTATTTGATCATGTCATTGCATACAAATTTAGCTTTCTGCAAACTACCTACTTAGTACCATACCATGCATTATTACACCTTGTTCCACAACTTGGGTTGCTTGCGAGTACATTCAAAGTACTCATTGGCTGGCCACTGGTTATTTAATTGGCCAGGCATGGAAGAACAAGAGTACAGTGAAGAGTTCGTTTGTGATTAACATGCGAACTAGGACGCTTCCCAGTCAGAATTCCTGTAGGTTTAAGGCAGATGGCATGGGTTCACGCTTTCGATCAAGAATTCCGCTGCTTGTTAAGTTTAAGTGTTTGTCCCTTGTGGCCCTATCTATGTAAGACTAGACCTTCATGGCCTTTATTTGTGTAAGACGCTAAATGTGGATGTAAGACTCTTGTTATTCAGCTTCTGTGTGTTCAGTGAGCATTGATCTCTGGGATCACTTATTGGAAATATGCCCTAGAGGCAATAATAAATAAGTTATTATCATATTTCCTTGTTCATGATAATTGTTTATTATCCATGCTATAATTGTATTGATCGGAGACTTAGATGCATGTGTGGATACATAGACAAAACCATGTCCCTAGTATGCCCCTAATAGACTAGCTCGTTGATCAAAGATGGTTAAGGTTTCCTAGCCATGGACATGATGTGTCATTTGATAAACGGGATCACATCATTAGGAGAATGGTGTGATGAACAAGACCCAAACTACAAACGTAGCTTATGATCGTGTCAGTTTATTGCTACTGTTTTCTGCATATCAAGTATATGTTCCTATGATCATGAGATCATGCAACTCACAGATACCGGAGAAGTGCCTTGTGTGTATCAAACGTCGCAACATAACTGGGTGACTATAAAGGTGCTCTACAGGTATCTCCGATGGCGTCTGTTGAGTTGGCATGGATCAAGACTGGGATTTGTTACTCCGTGTGACGAAGAGGTATCTCAGGGCCCACTCGGTAATACAACATCACAATAAGCCTTGAAAGCAATGTGACTAAGTGTTAGTCATGGTATCTAGTATTACAGAACGAGTAAAGAGACTTACCGGTAATGAGGTTGAACTAGGTATGGAGATACCGACGATCGAATCTTGGGCAAGTAACATACCGAAGAACAAAGGGAACATCATACGGGATTAACTGAATCCTTGACGTAGAGGTTCGACCAATAAAGATCTTCGTAGAATATGTAGGAACCAATATGGGCATCTAGGTCCCGCTATTGGTTATTGACCGTAGAGGTGTCTCGGTCATGTCTACATAGTTCTCGAACCCGCAGGGTCTACACACTTAAGGTTTGGTGACGTTTTGGTAGTATAGAGTTATGTATGGTGGTGCCGAAGGTTGCTCGGAGGTCCTAATGAGATCCCGGATGTCATGAGGAGCTCGGGAATGGTCCGGAGGTAAAGATTCATATATTGGAAGTCCTATTTTGGTTGCTGGAAAAGTTTCGGGCTCATCGGTAGTGTACCGGGAGTGCCGATAGTTTACCGGGAGACCATCGGGAGGGGTATTTTGACCCAAGAGGCAATATGGGCTGTGGGAGATTGAATACCAGCCCTTAGTGGGCTGGTGGAGGTCCCACACAAAGCCCATGTGGCTAGGGAGAAAAATCCCAAAGAGAAAAGGTGGAAAAAGGCAAAAATAGGGTGAATCCTAGTCCTACTAGGATTGGAGGTGGATTCCACCTCCTCCCCTTGGTTCGGCCGACTCCTAGAGCCTCGGCCCTTGGGCCAAGCATCCTCCTCTCTTCCTCTTATATATACTAGAGGTTTTAGGGTTTTGGGCACCTGATTTTAGCCACGTGTTTCCCGTTCCTCCAGTGCATAGTTTCTCCTCTAGATCGGATTTCTACAGTGCTTAGGCAAAGCCCTGTCGGAATTGCTCCACCAGCATCACCGCGGCGCCATCATGTTGCCGGTGAACTCATCTACCTCTCCGCTCCCTCTTGCTGGATCAAGAAGGCAGAGATCTTCATCGAGCTGTACGTGTGCTGAACGCGGAGGTGCCGTCCGTTCGGCGCTAGATCGGAAGGACCGTGATCAAGATCGCGAGACGGATCGTGATGAGTTCGCGGGACGGATCGTGATGAGTTCGCGGGACAAATCATGATTGGATCGCGGGACGGATCATGATGAGTTCGCGGGACGGATCATGATTGGATCGTGGGACGGATCGTGATGTGATCGCAGGACGTTCGACTACACCAACCGCGTTTCTTAACGCTTCCCACTTAGCGATCTACAAGGGTATGTAGATCCACTCTCCCTCTCGTAGATGCTCATCACCATGGATAAATCTTGCGTGTGCGTAAGAAATTTTTTGTTTCCCATGCGACGTTCCCCAAAAGTGGCATCATGAGCTAGGTCTATGTGTAGATGAGATCTCAAGTAGAACACAAAAGGTTTGTGGGCGTTGATGCTTAGATTGCTTCCTCCCTTGGTCGGATTTTGGTTCACCGGTATTGTGAGATGAAGCGGCCCGGACCAACATTACCCGTACGCTTATGAGAGATCGGTTCCCTCAACCGCAACTTGTTGCATAGATGGCTTACGGGTGCCAGTTTCTCTCACTTTAGTTGGATCGGATTCGATAAAGGTGGTCCTTGAGAAGGTTGACAAGCAACCAGTGTATCACCGTTGTGGTTTTTGTGTAGATGAGAACTGTTCTTGCTAGATACCCATAGCAGCCACGTAAAACATGCAACAACAATTAGAGGACGTCTAACTTATTTTTGCAGGGTATGTTGTGTTGTGATATGGACAATTACATGATGTGATATATGTGATGTATGAGATGATCATGTGATGTATAGATTATCACGACTTGCATGTCGATGAGTACGGCAACCGACAGGAGCCATAGGGTTGTCTTTAATTATTGTATGACCTGCGTGCCAATCATTAAGCGCTATGTAATGCTTTACTTTATCGCTAAACGATAGCAATAGTAGTAGAAGCATGGTAGGTGCGACAACCGCGATGGCGACACGTTGATGGAGATCAAGATGATGGAGATCATGGTGTCATGCCGGTGACGATGGAGATCATGCCGGTGCTTTCATGATGGAGATCAAAAGCACAAGTTCATGGCCATATCATGTCACTTATGATTTGCATGTGATGTTAATCCTTTTATGCACCTTGTTTTGCTTAGGACGATGGTAGCATTATAAGGTGATCCCTCACTTAATTTCAAGATAAATTGTGTTCTCCCCGAGTGTGCACCGTTGCGAAAGTTCGTCGTGTTGAGACACCACGTGATGATCGGGTGTGATAGACTCTACTTTCACATACAACGGGTGCAAGCCAGTGTTGCACATGCAGAACACTCGGGGTTAAACTTGACGAGCCTAGCATGTACAGACATGGCCTCGGAACACAAGAGACCGAAAGGTCGAACATGAGTCATATAGTAGATATGATCAACATGATGATGTTCACCATTGAAACCACCTCAACTCACGTGATGATCGGACTTGAGTTGGTGAATTTGGATCATGTATCACTCGAATGACTGGAGGGATGTCAATTTGAGTGGGAGTTATTAAGTAATATGATTAATTGAACTCATTATCATGAACATAGTCAGTAGTGTATTTGCAAACTGTGTTGTAGATTACTAACTCACGCTGTAGCTCCCTTGATTTTTTATATGTTCCTAGAGAAATAGAGTTGAAATAAGATGGTAGCAATATTGCGGACTGGCTCGGTGATTTGAGGATTGTCCTCATTGCTGCACAGAAGGCTTATGTCCTTAACGCACCGCTTGGTGCGCCAACCCCTCTAGCGTTGTTTGTAGATGTTGTGAACATCTGACATGCACGTTCTGATAACTACTTGATAGTTTAGTGCGTCATGCATTGCGGCTTAGAATTGAGGCTCCGAAATGTTTTGAACTTCACAGAACATATGAGATGTTCTAAGAGCTGAAATTAGGATCTTAGGCGCATGCCCGTGTTGCGAGATATGAGATCTCCAACAAGATTCTTTGCCTGTAATATGAAAGAGATTAGCTCAATCGTTGAGCATGTGCTCAGATTGTCTGGGTGCTACAATCGCTTGAATAGAGTGGGAGTTGATCTTCCAGATAAGATAGTGATTGATATAGTTCTCCAAGTCACTGTCACTAAGCTACTAGAACTTGGTGATGAACTATAAAATGCCAGGGATAGAAATAATGATCCCTGAGTTGTTCGCGATGTTTGACACCGCGAAGGTAGAAATCAAGAAGGAGCGTCGAGTGTTGATGGTTAGTCAAACCACTAGTTTCGAGAAGGGCAGGAGCAAGGAGGGAAAACTTCATGGATAGAAAGTCAGTTGCTGCTCCAGTGAAGCAACCCAAAGTTGAACCCAAACCCGAGACTAAGTGCTTCGATTATGAGGAGAGCAGTCGCTGAAGCGGAACAACCCTAGATACTTGGTAGATAAGAAGGCTGGCAACTTCGACAGAAGTATATTTGATATACGTGTTATTTATGTGTACCTTGCTAGTACTCCTAGTAGCACCTGGGTATTGGATACTGGTTCGGTTGCTAAATGTTAGTAACTCGAAATAAAAGCTACGGAATAAACAGAACACTAGCTAAGGGTGAGGTGACGATGTGTGTTGGAAATGTTTCCAAGGTTGATGTGATCAACATCGCACGCTATCTCTACCTTCGGGATTAGTGACGAACCTAAATAAATGTTATTTGGTGTTTTGCGTTGAGCATGAACGTGATTAGATTGTGTTTATTGCAACATGGTTATTCATTTAAGTTAAAGAATAATGGTTATTCTGTTTACATGAACAATACCTTCAATGGTCATGCACCTAGTGAGAATGGTTTGTTAAATCTTGATCATAGTAATACACATGTTCATAACATTGATGCCAAAAGATACAAAGTTAATAATGATAGTACCACATACTTGTGGTACTGCCGCTAAATGTCATATTGGTATAAAGCGCATGAAGAAACTCCATGCTGATGGATCTTTAGACTCATTCGATTTTGCATCGGTTGAGACATGTGAACCATGCCTCTTGGGCAAGATGACTAAGGACCCCGTTTTCTGGTTTGATGGAGCGGGCAAGTGATTTATTGGAAATGATACATGTTGATGTATGCAATCCAATGAGTCTTGTAGCATGCGGTGGATATCGTTATTTTCTTACCTTCACTGATGATTTGAGTAGATAATAGTGTATATTTACTTAATGAAACGCAAGTCTGAATCGTTTGAAAAAGTTCAAGCAAATCAAGAGTGAAGTTTAAGATCATCGTGACAAGAAGATAAAATGTCCGTGATATGATCGTGGAGGTGAATATCTGAGTTACGAGTTTGGTATACAACTTAAGACAATGTGAAAGTTGTTTCACAGTTTATGTTACCTGGAACACCATAGTGTGATGGTGTGTTCGAACGTCATAGTCGTGCTCTATTGGATATGGTGCGAATTATGATGTCTCTTATCCTTTTACCACTATCGTTTTGGGGTTATGCATTAGAGACAACTACATTCACTTTAAATAGGGCACCATCTAAATCCGTTGAGATGACACCGTGTGAATTATGGTTTGATAGACACCTAAGCTGCCATTTCTTAATGTTTGGGCCTGCGACGCTTGTGTGGAAAATGTTTTCACCTAATGAGCTCAAACCCAAAGCGGACAAATGCATCTTCATAGAATACCCTAAGACCAGTTGGCTGAACCTTCTATCTCAGATCCAAGCATAAAATGTTTGTTGCTAAAACTGGGTCCTTTCTCAAGAAAAAGTTTCTCTTGAAAGAATTGAGTGGCAGGAAGATAGAACTTGATAATATTATTGAACCTCTATTTCAACCAGAGAGTAGCACAGCGCAGGAATTTGTTTCTGTGAAGCCTACGTTAGTTGAAGAGGAAGTTAATGATGATAATCATGAAGCTTCGGATCAAGTTACTATCGAACCTCGTAGGTCGATAAGGACGTGTACTGCTCCTGAGCGGTACGACAACCCTGTCTTGGAGGTCATGTTGTTAGACAACGATGAACCTACGAGCTATGGAGAAGCGATGATGGGTCCAGATTCCGACAAATGGTTAGAGGCCATGAAATCCGAGAAAGGATCCATATATGAAAACCAAGTATAGACTTTGGTAGACTTGTTCGTTGGACGGCAGGTCGTTGAGTAAAAATGGATCTTTAAAATGAAGACAGACGTTGATGGTGAATGTCACCATTTATAAAGCTTGACTTGTCGCAAAGAAGTTTCTGGCAAGTTCAAGGAGTTGACTATGATGAGACTTTCTCACTCGTAGCGATGCTAAAGTCTGTTGGAATTACGTTAGCAGTTGCTGCATTTTTCAATTATGAAATCTGGCAGATGGATGCCAAAACACCATTTCCTTCCTTAAGGAAAGGTTGTATGAGATACAACGAGAAGGTTTTGTCAGTCCTAAGGATGCTAAAAGGTGAGCACGCTTCAGTGATCCTTCTATGGACTGAAGCAAGCATCTCAGAGTTGGAATATACACTTTGATAAGGTGATCAAAGTTTTTAAATCTATACAAAGTTTGTGAGAAACTTGTATTTGCAATAAAGTGAGTGGGAGCACTATAGAGTTTCTGATAAGTATATGTGGATGACATATTGCTATTCGGAAATGATGTAGAATTTCTGGAAAGCATAAACGGTTGTTTGAAAAGAGTTTTTCAAAGGAAGACCTGGATAAAGCAACCTAATTGTTGAACATCAAGATCAATAGAGATAGATCAAGATGCTAGATGAGACTTTCAATGAGTACATACCTTGACAAGATTTTGAAAGAGTTCAAATGGATCAGTCAGAGAGAAGTGTTCTCGCCTGCTTTGTAAGGTGTGAAGTTGAGTGAGACTCAAAGCTTGACCACGGCAGAAGAAAGAGAAAGGACGAATGTCGTCCCCTATGCCTTAGCCATAGGCTCTGTATAGTATGCCATGCTGTGTACCACACCTGTGTGTGCCTTGCCATGATTCCGTCAATGGGTACAAGAGTGATCCAGGAGTGGATCATTGGACAGCGGTCAAGATTATCCTTAGTAACTAAAAGACTAAGGAGATGTTTCTCGATTATGGAGGTGATAAAGAGTTCGTCGTAAAGAGTTACGTCGATGCAAGCTTTAACACCAATCCGGATGACTTGTGGTAGCAATCAGGATAGGTAGAGTGGAGCAGCGATTTGGAATAGTACCAAGTGGAGTGTGGTAGGAGTGTTTACAGTTTGACATAGAGATTTGCAAAGTACACACAGATCTGAATGTCGCAAACCCGTTGACTATAAGACCTCTCTCACATGCAAAGCATGATCAAGCCCAGAACCCATTGGGTGTTAGATTCATAACAATGCTAATCACATGGTGATGTGAACTAGATTATTGACTCTAGTCCAAGTGGGAGACTGTTGGAAATATGCCCTAGAGGCAATAAAAAATTAGTTATTATCATATTTCCTTGTTCATGATAATCGTTTATTATCCATGCTATAATTGTATTGATCGGAGACTTAGATGCATGTGTCGATACATAGACAAAACCATGTCCCTAGTATGCCCCTAATAGACTAGCTCGTTGATCAAAGATGGTTAAGGTTTCCTAGCCATGTACATGAGATGTCATTTGATAAACGGGATCACATCATTAGGAGAATGGTGTGATGGACAAGACCCAAAGTACAAACGTAGCATATGGTCGTGTCAGTTTATTGCTTCTGTTTTCTACATGTCAAGTATATGTTCCTATGACCATGAGATCATGCAACTCACGGATACCAGAGGAGTGCCTTGTGTGTATCAAATGTGCAACATAACTGGGTGACTATAAAGGTGCTCTACAGGTAGCTCCGATGGCGTCTGTTGAGTTGGCATGGATCAAGACTGGGATTTGTTACTCCGTGTGACGGAGAGGTATCTTAGGGCCCACTCGGTAATACAACATCACAATAAGCCTTGCAACCAATGTGACTAAGTGTTAGTCATGGGATCTTGTATTACGGAACGAGTAAAGAGACTTACCGGTAATGATGTTGAACTAGGTATGGAGATACCGACGATCGAATCTCGAGCAAGTAACATACCGAAGAACAAAGGGAACATCATACGGGATTACTGAATCCTTGACATAGAGATTCGACCGATAAAGATCTTCGTAGAATATGTAGGAACCAATATGGGCATCCAGGTCCCGCTATTGGTTATTGACCATAGAGGTGTCTCGGTCATGTCTACATAGCTCTCGAACCCGCAGGGTCTGCACACTTAAGGTTTGGTGACGTTTCGGTAGTATAGAGTTATATATGGTGGTGACCGAAGGTTGTTCGGAGTCCCGGATAAGATCCCGTATGTCATGAGGATCTATGGAATGGTCCGGAGGTAAAGATTCATATATAGGAAGTCCTATTTTGGTCACCGGAAAAGTTTCGGGCTCATCGGTAGTGTACCGGGAGTGCCGGTAGTGTACCGGGAGACCATCGGGAGGGGTATTTCGACCCAAGAGGCAACATGGGCTGTGGGAGAGTGAATACCAGCCCTTAGTGGGGTGATGGAAGTCCCACACAAAGACCATGCGGCTAGGGAGAAAAATCCCAAAGAGAAAAGGTGGAAAAAGGCAAAAATAGGGTGAATCCTAGTCCTACTAGGATTGGAGGTGGATTCCACCTCCTCCCCTTGTTTCGGCCAACTCCTAGAGCCTTGGCCCTTGGTACAAGCCTCCTCCTCTCATCCCCTTATATATACTAGAGGTTTTAGGGTTTTTGGCACCTAATGTTAGCCACGTGCTGCCCGTTCCTCCAGTGCATAGTTTCTCCTCTAGATCGGATTTCTGCAGTGCTTAGGCGAAGCCCTGTCGAAATTGCTCTACCACCATCACCGCGGCGCCGTCACGCTGCCGGTGAACTCATCTAACTCTCCGCTCACTCTTGCTGGATCAAGAAGGCAGAGATTTTTATCGAGATGTACGTGTGCTGAACGTGGAGGTGTCGTCCGTTCGGCGCTAGATCGGAAGGACCGTGATCAAGATCGTGAGAAGGTTCATGATGATTTCGCGGGGCGGATCATGATGAGTTCGCGGGACGTATCGTGATTGGATCGCGGGACGGATCGTGATGAGTTCATGGGACGGATCGTGCTTGGATCGCGGGACGGATCGTGATGAGATCGTGGGATGCTCGGCAATTTGGATCGCGAAGACGTTCGACTACACCAACCGCATTTCTTAATGCTTCCTGCTTAGCGATCTACAAGGGTATGTAGATCCACTCTCCCTCTCGTAGATGCTCATCACCATGGATAGATGTTGCGTGTGCGTAGGAAATTTTTTGTTTCCCATGCGACGTTCCCCAACATCACTGTACACATGCATTTGATGACCACGACTTATGAGTCGGGATCCCCATAGAGCTGGTATCAAAGCCATCCTGACTGTAGGAAGTCCTTAGTTAGCATGGACGTTAATTAGGATAAAACCATTTTCAAAACTACACCTAGCACCTATACTTAGGAATTCTGCACTATTTACCTCTTCTATTCTTTACACAACACTCTGCTGACTCTCCTCCCTTCAAACCTTTCTAGATGGTCATCGTACCCGAAGCCTTCCTGACATCCGGCTTTCCCTTACTCCTTGGGGATAGCCTGGAGAAGTGCCAGTTTCACCAACCACCTATTTTCCTCTACCATGAGCACTGGGTCGATGCCGTTACGAAGGAGTACCACGTGGATGTGGTCGTGAAGGCAAACGAGTCCCCGACTAGTTGGTTCTTTGAAGGACCACAAATGGAGACCATCGTACTCACAGTCTAGTCAACTGCATGCAAGGCACTCCTACACCTTCGGGATACCATTCTAGAAATGGCTGACGAGCCAGCTAGTCACTAACTACCTTTTAGAAATGATGATCTTGGCAAGAGTTGGATGTTGGTTCCGTCCCAGGAAGATGGCACACCACTCATGTTCCAGACCTACTTCAGCCTCTCCACCTATAGAATGGTTCGCCACCTGATTAAGGAGTCCGTGAAGCTCCGCGAGGAACTTCACTAAACCCGAGAGCTACTTCGTCAAGCCAAGACGAAGCCAGACATGATCAAGAAGGATGGAGCTCCCGAAGGACGACCAGCTGTCACTTATCGAGGAGGAGCACACCTAGCTAGAGATGCACCCACACGTCGTCATCGCATGAGTGCGAAGGAGAACCGTGAGCTCTTCACCAACCTGCCGGTGAAGCATCATCAGGATGGACCTCCTCTCTACCCGACCCCTTCGACCAGAAATGATGCATGTTCGGATGATGAACAGGAGGAAGATCTAGAAGAGCATGACTACGAGACCGAGCACTCCACCACCTAAGTCCGAGGACCCCTAGGGTAGGATTAATCATGTACCCTCATGCGAAGTCAAGTCCATGTAATGGTTCGTATGAAACCATGTGTGCTTGTTGATTGTTTTGTTGTTTGTGTTCCGATGCAAGTCGCGCTTTTGCCTTAGGCAACCTGTAAGCGACTCCATCATCTATCTTACCTTAATATATGTGTTGGACCTTTGACCCTTGTTTCAACACACTTGCACTCGACCAACCCCCTTAGGCGCGCTTTTCCATTGTTGCCTTTCCTCTCGTCTACCCCTGTTGTTTGACTTGGCTGCTCCAAACAGGATGGTGACTGCTACCCGCAACAGCTCCTTCGCCAACCCTGAAGCTGACAACTCAAGCCAGCAACAGGGAGTTGGTGGGACTGCTCACGCCAGAGGACACCAGGAGCAGCCACAAGGCAACATTCCCCCACCACCACCTCCACTGGAGAATGTGACCATAGCTCAGTTTCTCCAAGTTATCCGGGAGTAACGCCAAGCCAACAATACCGCTATTCAGCAGGTGGCTCAGGCCCTTGTGAACAACCAGTAACAAGGCAGGAACGGCAACGACCGCTCCACTCTGTCTGAGTTCATGAAGAATTCGCCCCCAACCTTCACTAAGACTGCTGAACCCTTCGATGCCGATGATTGGATCCGCACCATGAAGGGCCTCCTTGCACTGGTCAATTGCAATATGGATCGTGAGAAGGTGCTTTATGCCTCTCACTACCTCGGAGGTACTGGCCGAGCTTGGTGGGATGGATTCAAGGTCATGCAAGGCGACCATGTGCTCACTTGGGATGACTTCACGGAAGGATTCCGCACCGCCCACATTCCTTCTAGGATTATGGCTATTAAGAAGAGAGAATTCCGAGCGCTGAAGCAAGGAAGTGGCTCTATCAAAGAGTACCTGCAGAAGTTCAACCTGCTGTCAAGGTATGCACCTAAAGATGTCAACACGGAGGCTGCCAAGAAGGAACGCTTCATGGAAGGGCTTCAACAGACCCTGCAGTATCAGCTCATCGTCTGCGACTGTCATACCTTGTTCGACCTGGTGGACAAGGCCCTCATGCTGGAAGACAAGCGTCATGCCATAAATGACACTCGCAAGCGCAAGTTCATTAGCAAGGGTAGTTCCAGCAACTACAAGCCTCGCCCCTGGCAGCCAGCCCGAGCCAAGCCAACCTATCAGCCACAATAGGAGAGACCTCCTGCACCTCGTCCGAGCTACCAGCCACAGTAGTATGCCAATCCCAGGCCAGCTTATAACAAACCCAATAGCAACAACGGCGGCAGGAACTACAACAACAACCCTCGGCAAGTCACTTGTTTTGGATGTGGTTAGCCTGGACACATCTCCAAACTGTGCCCCAACAAGAAGCCAGATGCCCTACTGCCCCAATGCGCCGAACCAAGGTCAAGGCCATGGAGCACCACCAAGGAACCCCGCTCCCCGCAACCAGCCCAACAATGGCAAGGGTTGTGTGAATCACGACACCACAAAGGAAGCCCAGGAAGACCCAGACGTCATACTGGGTACGTTCCTCGTCAACTCAACCCCAGCAACAGTACTATTTGATTGTGGAGCTTTGCATTCTTCTGT
Source organism: Hordeum marinum (assembly GCA_022496015.1). Classification (NCBI taxonomy): domain Eukaryota; kingdom Viridiplantae; phylum Streptophyta; class Magnoliopsida; order Poales; family Poaceae; genus Hordeum; species Hordeum marinum. The sequence goes on along the minus strand of CM039673.1, from coordinate 214,612,235 downwards.
CACCCAAAAGTTTGTTCTAGGGAGTGGCATGATGCCTACATCCCTAGGTATTCGTATGTTGATACAAACCCCTGGTTCAGTTATGAAGTCTAGTACAGGGTGTAAGGGAGTTGTGATTAACATCAATGGGGTATACTTCCTAGCACACCTTATAGTTTTGGATTCACAGGCTTGGACGTCATCCTTGGCATGAACTGGTTAACCAAGCACCAACGCTTGTTAGACTATGCCAAGATGATGGTTATCATGACCAATAGCCAAGGAGTGGAAGTCAAGTACATTCCCAACCCTGCCTCCACTCAATCCCCTCACGCTAACTATCTATCGGGAATTGAGTTGGATCAAGTGCCAGTGGTATGTGAATACCCGGATGTATTTCCTGATGAGCTGCTTGGAATGCCTCCTGACCGTGACATTGAGTTCATCATTGAGCTAATGCCCGGATCAAGGCCCATCTATAAGAAGCCCTATAGGATGGGATCCGAAGAGTTGGCTGAATTGAAGAAGCAACTGGGAGAGCAGCTCAGAAAAGGATTCATTCGTACTAGTGCCTCTCCTTGGGGATCACCTGTTCTATTTGTGTCAAAGAGGGACGGAACTATCAAACTCTGTATCGATTACCGTTCTCTCAATGAAGTCACAATAAAGAACAAGTACCCACTCCCCAAGATTGAAGATCTATTCGATCAGTTAAACAGAGCCAAGGTGTTCTCCAAGATTGACCTCATGTCTGGGTACTATCAACTGAAGATCAAACCCCAAGACATTCCGAAGATGGCGTTTGTAACCCGGTATGGCCTGTATGAATACACGGTCATGTCATTTGGGTTAACCAATGCCCCTACCTAGTTCATGTACCTCAGGAACAAGGTCTTCATGGAGTACTTGGACAAGTTTTGTCGTCTTCATTGATGACATATTTGTCTTTTCCAAGTCTGAGGAAGAGCATGAGCAACACTTGAGATTGGTCCTAGACAAGCTTCGAGAGCACCAACTTTATGAATTCAGCCAGTGTGAATTCTGGCAGCATGAAGTTGGATTCTTGGGTCATGTGTTGACTATAGAAGGATTGTCAGTGGCTCCTGACAAGATTGAAGTCGTGACTGAATGGCAATCCCCAACCACCGTGAAGGAAGTGAGGAGTTTCCTCGGACTCGCAGGGTATTACCGCAAGTTCATGGAAGGATTCTTGAGCATTGCCCGGCCCATGACTCAGCTTTTGAAGAAGGATAAGAAGTTTGAATGGACAGTTCAGTGCGAGGAAAGCTTCCAGGAGCTCAAGAAGAGATTGACCACAGCCCCAGTTTTGGCCACCCCCGATATTCACAAGGAGTTTGTGATATATGGTGATGCATCGAGAACCGAGCTTGGAGGAGTTCTGATGCAAGAAGGTAGAGTCATAGCATATCTATCTGGACAGCTACGTCCTCATCAAGAGAACTACGCTACTCATGATCTTGAGTTGGCAGCCGTGGTTCATGCCTTGAAGACATGGCGACATTACCTTCTAGGGAAGCGATGTGAGATATACACAGACCACAAGAGTTTGAAGTATATTTTCACCCAAAGGGAGTTGAACATGAGGCAGCAAAGATGGTTGGAGCTAATCAAGGATTATTACCTCAGTGTTCAATACCACCCCGGAAAGGCTAACGTGGTAGCAGACGCCTTGAGTAGAAAGTCTTGTTCCTTGAATGCCATGATTAAGGACAGGCTACCCACCCTATATGAAGAGCTTGAAAGCTTCGGCTTGGAAATGGTTGCACCTGGATTCCTCGCCCACCTCGAAGCAAAGCTAACCTTGATGGATAATATCAAAGAAGCTCAAAAGGGACACGAGAGCATTCAAGGCATCAAGAGGAAGATCAAGGCAGGCAAGGCCCCAGGATTCTCTGTGGATGAACAAGGAGTTGTATGGTTTGGGAATCGCATCTGCGTACCCAACAAAGAGGTGCTCAAGAACTTGATCTCTCAAGAAGCTCATGACACTCCATACTCCATCCATCCTGGAGGAACCAAGATGTATCAAGACCTCAAGGCAAGATTTTGGTGGCATGGCATCAAACGGGAAATAGGCACGTTTGTCGCTAAGTGTGACATATGCCAGAGGGTCAAAGCTGAGCATCAGCGGCCCGTTGAGCTATTGCAGCCCCTTAAAATGCCCGAATGGAAGTGGGATAAAGTTGGGATGGACTTCATCACCGGATTACCAAAGTCAAGCAAGCGACATGATTCCATTTGGGTCATTGTCGATCACCTGACCAAGGTAGCCCAATTCATTCCCGTGAAGACCACCTATGACGGCAACAAGCTAGCCAGCCTTTACATCAGGCGTATGTTGAGTCTTCATGGAGTTCCTAAGGAGATCATGTCAGACCGAGGCACCCAGTTCACCTCGAGGTTCTAGAAGATGTTTCAAGGAGCCATGTGAACCAAGATCTCCTTCAACACTACTTTTCATCCCCAGACCAATGGGCAAGCAGAACGAGTAAACCAGATACTTGAAGATATGATCCGAGCATGCGTTTTAGCATATGGAGCCAAGTGGGAAGATTGCATGTCGTTTGCTGAGTTCTCCTACAACAATAGCTATCAGTCGAGTCTTCAGACGGCACCATTTGAAGTGTTGCATGGACGCAAGTGCCATACTCCCCTCAACTGGTCAGAAACCGGAGAAGGATTAATCTTTGGACCATACATCCTTCGCGAAGCAGAAGAGCAAGTTCAACTCGTCCGAGAGCGCCTTGAGACCGCCAAGACAAGACAGAAGAGCTACGCCGACTCTCACCTCCGAGAACTGAACCTCAACATCGGAGATTATGTTTACCTCCGAGTCACTCCTCTCAAAGGGACCGAGCGTTTCCATGTCAAGGGGAAGCTTCCACCAAGATACATCGGCCCCTTCAAGTTCACCGCAAGATGAGGAGAAGTTGCCTACTAACTAGAGCTACCTTTCGAGCTATTAGATGTGCAAAACATCTTTCACGTGTGACATCTTCACAAGCATCTTCAAGTTCCCAACTGCCCCGACCGCTACAAGGACATCGACCATCAAGCCATCGATCTTAAACCAGACCTCACCTATCGCGAGAGGCCAGTTCGCATTTTGGATGAAGCAGAGCGCTGCACCCGGAGCCGTACCATCAAGTACTTCAAGGTCCAATGGAGCAACCACACTGAAGCTGAAGCAACCTGGGAGCGTGAGGACTATCTTAGATCTGAGTTCCCTTATCTTTTTAGCGCATAGCCTAGGAATCTCGGGGACGAGATACTTGTAAGGGGGTAGGTCTGTCACACCCTGTGTTTGTATCACTTTGCTATGCTTGGATTTATAAAATATGGAGCCAATTAATTTTTTTCTAGTGCTTGTGCTTGTTTGATTGTTAGGTTGTTTGTGTATGGCACTCTTAGATTCTATCCCTCTCCATATTCATCTTCCTTTACCCAAACTTCTTGCCCAATGATCATGCCATGTGAATAGTGCCCAAAACTATTTTTACCAAATAATATTTTGACCAAAAAGTTTTTTTTTCAAATTAGGTCTTTAAAACCCCCTGAGTTGAGGTTTGCACTGCAAGTCCTTAAATTGGGTGGGTCCTTCATCCCCAAAGGCTTTATTTCAAACCTAATATATATGACTTTCCAAAACCACCAAATATGAATTTTAAAGATTATTTACTATTTATTTAAAAGGCTTTTTCTTAAGCCAAAAATGGTCTTTTATAGGGAAAAATTATTAAATGCTTTCAAAATATTTGAGAAAATTTAGGGAAACTCAGTGGACATATATTTTCCATATATATGAGTTTCAACACATGGTCATGTTCAAAATCAAGGGCAAAAGCCCTCAAAACCCTTTCTGTCCAAATCAAGCTTTTGAAATATTTCTTTAAGAAATATTCTCAATAAATTCCAAGAAAATTCCAGCAAGTAAACATTGCCTTTGGTGATGATCTTGCAAAGTTTCATCTCAATCCAAATTGTTTTGAGTCATCAAACTATTCCAAAACCCTCCCTGTCCAGGTTCAAATTTGAACAACTTTACATTGTGAAGTTTGTCCCCTTGACCCCAAACTTTGTGGACATGTTCTAATCACTAAATATCAGTGCTACACTAAGTGGCGCATCAAGGGGATTAGCTTAACATGACCAGATCTACAGAAACCAGATTCTATTAATTTCTAGGTTTTCCCAAAGATACATTGTGAACTTTCTTCAATAACGCTCAAACTTGGTGAACCATTTGATCATGTCAATTCCTATGGCAAGCAAAGCCCATTTGCCTGCCCTAATCTCCATCAAACACCTTCTGCCAGAATGGCAAAAACCCTTTTTGACCCCCTTCCTCTATTTTTCTTGAGCCCAAATTTTTACCACATCATTTTGCAATGGTATTTTACCTCCAGTAAACATTGCTTGGCCACATATCCATGATTGGGGGTGAAAATGCCATTTCTACCCTCTGGACAACAGTAAAACACCCCTATCTCCCCACCCCTCTTATTCTATCTTCCTCCCTAGACATCCAATGCCATTGCCACCTAGCCTAGATGCCCCTAGACCCCCTAGACACCTTTGGCCGCGCACAAAACGCCGTTGGCATGCCTTGGCATGCCATACGCGTGCTCTGGAGCATGCTACAGTGCCGATAGACACTGTAGCCGTTGCCCGCTGCATGGCTTCAGCGGCCTCGGCCCTCGCCCTCGTGGCACTTGGCCCCCCTCGACGTCCGCACCACGGCACCCTATCACCCCCTTCCTCCCTCTACCTCCAATGGCTTCGCTTGCACGCGCCATTGCCGCCCGGTTTGGTCAACCCCGAGCCTCGCACGCGTGGGCTCTCCTCCCTCTCTCTCTTGCTCCCGCTCGTCCTAGACCAGCCCCAGGAGCACCCCAGACACAACCCCGTCTCCCCCCGTGGCCTCTAGCCTTGGCCGCGAGCTCGAAGGCGCACCCGAGCTAAGTGAACCATGGGCCGCCTATTTAAGGCCTCCCCCGAGCCCCTCTTCCCTCATCTGGCCCTCTAGTGTCCCCAATCGACCTCCCAAGCCCCTTCTTGAGCCCCCCTTCCCCCCGAGCACCAGTGCTCGAGATCAACCAAGGTGCTGCCATGGCGGAGCTCCGTCGATCTCGAGACACAGGACCGCTCCCACGCTCCCGTCACCTCCATCGAGCCCGCAGCTAGCTCCTGGACCGTTCCCCCTCTCCCCCATTCAACTTGAGGCAAGGATCGCAGACTCCGACCCCCTCTCGAACCTCCTCCGCCGCGGGTACTCGTCGCCGGCGAGCCAGGCCACCTTCGGCCTTCCCTCCACCTCCAGAGGAACGGCGACTCGACGCTGAGCCCGTTCCGGCCTCCATCTTCCCTCGTCGTGCCTCCCTTTGCCGCTGGTGAGCATCGCCAGCCCCTGGTCAGAGGTGGACGACGACCTGCCAGTGGGGCCAGGTCGTCGGCCCCTCACACCCCTCCCGCCTCCCCCTCTCTCTGATGGGGCCCACCCATTAGGTTTAAACCTGACTCGGTGTGGGCGCCCGGTTCACCTGGGGCTGATTTGCTCTGGGCCGGCCTAGCCGCGGCCAGATCTGGCCCAGGGCAAAGTGCCCCTTTTCCTTTTCTTTTTCTATCTGTTTTCCAAAAATCCCTCAAGATTAAATAAAAATCCAATGCCAATTATTTTCCACCTAAAAATCTTAGAATAATATGTAGAATTTAGTAGTTCCATTTGTGAAAAAAATTGAAAACTTTTTATGTACTGTTTTATTTTAAAACCTGTTTTAGGCATCTTTTTGCCTCTGTTTAAATAGCTTTCAAAAATGTTTTCACAGCAAAACCTTAGACAAATATTTTTAGTATAGTTTTTAGTATTTATCAGAATAGGGTAGCATTTTAATACTAGCTTCGTGTGCTCTATTTTTGTGTGATGCTTATTATTATCGTTATTTATCGCGACGATAGATTGCGCTCTTGACGAGGGAGTTGGACCCGAAGACTTTGAAGACCCCGAAGACTTTGTTGAGCTAGGGAAGCAGCCCTTTGACCATGTTAAGGAACCATTTTTATTGCATGTAATATAGCATTTTACTTTCGTTATATTTGATCATGTGGAGTAGTGACCACTTCAGTGGGTTGCTTCTGATACTTTTGCCGTTGACACTTGCATCCTGCATGACCCTACCTCCTTATGAGGGTTATGCAGGTGTGTGTAGATATGTTGCTTAGTAGAAGCTACGCAAACGGGATGGGATCATGCATGGTGATGGAAACAAAAGTACTTTCAAAGACCTTTCAAAAAACCTTTCGGGTGGTAGTAATGCCCGAGGGAGACGATGATGAGTTGGGTAACTACTGAGGAAGAGGTGGTGTACCGGAGCAAGTGAGTGTGTGTGTTTTTGAAAACGGATTAGATTTAAGGTCTGCTGACCGTACCAACCTTACATGTGCGACCACGATACCCCTTATGGGATGGGGCTTTGCTGATTATTGTGGTTGGTGCTAGCAGGGAGCCCGCATTACTAGTGGCGAGAGTGAAGAGGTCACTCTCGAGACGGGGTCGTCCCGGAGTGGAAGGCCATGCGCTGTCTTTACACGCACCGGGCACAGTGTTGCGTGCCCTCATGGATGATACGAGTGATGTATATCGTGAGGGATGGCACCAACGAGTGGACTCTTTGTTCATTATCACCATGGGAAAGGCATTGTTTGGGTGCTTACCTTGGGTATGTAATATACCACGAGTCGTGGATGACACGGAAGTTCCCCGAGTCTTACGGGTAAAGTGCGCAACCTCTGTAGAGTGTAAAACTATTGGAATAGCCGTGTGTGTCCGCGGTCATGGACAGTTGGAGGTCCTTCTTAAACTACGTCCAGATGTTTTTCGCAAACTTGGTGTGTGTGTGTGATGGAGACAAAGGCGATACTTGAAGCTAAGTCCAATGACTTGGCACGATGGTGAACATGGGATGGTCAGCCACCCTTATATGATGATAACTGAATCTTGATCACATGAGTACCTGTTAACAAGTGATGCATGCTTACTCAAGGTTATTTGATCATGTCATTGTATAAAAATTTATCTTTCTGCAAACTACCTACTTAGTGCTATACCATGCATTATTATACCTTGTTCCACAACTTGGGTTGCTTGCGAGTACATTCAAAATACTCATTGGCTTGCCACTGGTTATTTAATTGGCCAGGCATGGAAGAACAGGAGTACGGTGAGGAGTTCGTTGGTGACGAACATGCGAACTAGGATGCTTCCCAGTCAGAATGCCTGTAGGTTTAAGGCAGATGGCATGGTTTCATGCTTTCGATCAAAAATTCCGCTGCTTGTTAAGTTTAAATGTTTGGCCCTTGGGTCCCTATCTATGTAAGACTAGACCTTCATGGCCTTTATTTGTGTAAGACGTTAAATGTGTATGTAAGACTCTTGTTATTCAGCTTCTGTGTGTTCAGTGAGCATTGATCTCTGGGATCACTATACAGGTGCGTTCGGTGACCACGACTTATGAGTCGGGGTCCCCACATGTCTCCTCCAGTGAACCGCCTCAGAAGCATCTTGGCGAAGCCCTAGCCGCCCAGCCTCTATCCTCAAACGTTCCGACTCGTCATGGAGGCAAGCCTGCACTTCAGCCAAATGGGTGTTTTTAGCATCAATCTCTTATTGAACCTTGGTCATCTCCCTGTGAAGCTTGACTAGTTCTGCGTTACGAGCTTCCTGATTCTCTACAGTGACGGGACTCTCCACGAGTTTAGGCATCTCAACCATGAAGTCACTCGTGTCCTGAGCCGGCATCTTGCCCGACCCGCCCGAGCTGTTTGTAGTAGCTCCCGTAGACGGATCTTGAGTCATCGCAGTACCTGCAATGTAGATGGTGACCTGGCGAGGCGGCTCATATGACTCCTTGTCAGGCTCCACTTCCGTGTTGCCCCCAAGTCTCCCATCGTAAAGAGGACAAATCGACTTCGTGTCTTCCATGGACGACTCGCCATCGGAGACAATGGGGATATCTTTGCCATCTTTTGGCTCGTCCAGAAGGCTGACTCCTTGTGTCAAACCTACGAATACGTGACCACAATTGGCTTGATGTCGGTCGGGTCAAACATACCTAGCCAGCTCGACGATGTCGGTGTAGATGTCCGTCTCGCGCACTGAAGCACCAATCTTGCCTATGAAGACGTCGATCTTGCCAAAGGGGACCTGGTACCCAGACTCGATTGAGTTGGCATCGGGGCCCTAGTTTTAATCGTCGATGAGAAGCTTGTTGTGGCGTCTCTTGCGCGTCTGAGCAACCGCAAAGCTCTCGAACCCTGGAAGAGCTCCCTCTGAGAACTCAACTACACTGCTTGAAGGCCTCACTGTGGGTGCCAACTGTCATGGTTTTGTCACGAAAGATGTTCTCATAGGAGAACTTAGGTGTGAGGCCATCGCTGCTGTGTGGTGACTCAAAGGGGTTGATTGGGAACGAGAGATGGGTTTACCCAAGTTCGGCCCCTCCAATGGAGGTAAAATCCTACATGCTGCTTTGGTGTCTATATTGATGGTGATCTCGATTACAAGGGTGTGGAATCGTTAACTTAGCTTTCAAGAGTTTCTAAACTAACCTATTGACCTCAGGGGCTCACCTTTATATACAGGCTGATCCCCCCAGGTTTACAAGAGTCCGAGTCATATTGTGTCTTGTGTCCTAGTACAACTCTATCTTATCTTGTCTCCCAAGTTAGGAAAACTTCTGGCGTCTCCCACCTTGTGGGACTTGAGTTGCCATCTTCATGTACTAGGACGCCAGGCGGCTCACTTGGTAAATCTCCTTGCTTGTCTTTCTGTCGCCTCTACGTCCCATCGAGCATATGCTCTTTAAGTCGCCCATGGTCTAACCCGGCCCAAGCAGCGGGTTATACCGCGGGGTCATATCCCCGACACCAAGGTGATCCTCTTTCACCGTTTCTATTCTTATTTGTGGATGATGCATTATCTGCATTGATTAGAAAGGTCACTATGGAGAAAGGTTTACTGGGGTTCAGATTTGTAGAAGGGCGCCAGTAATATCTCACTTGCTCTTTGCGGAAGACTCACTTTTATTCTTTTGTACTTATGAGCAATAGGCGAGCATTGTCAAAGGTTTGTTGAACACTTACGCAGAGGCGATGGGTCAACTTATAAACCCATTAAAGTGTTCCATCCTATTTTCTGACAATTGTCGTCAGCTGATCTTAGAGCAAATCCGTAATGTTCTGGACATTATTCGAAGGAATTTTTTTAGCCTAAGTATCTCGGGCTACCTATTCCAAAAGGGAAAATGCACAAGGGTAGGTTTGAGACTTTGCTGTCAAGTTTGAGGAGAAGATTAGTAGACTGGAGTGAGGAGGATATGTCTTCTAGTAATAAGGAGATTTTGATCAAGTTTGTTGCACAAGCTATAACTGCTTATGTTATGAGTGTATTTTGTTTACCGGTGTCGGTGTGTGATGAGATGACCTGCCTAATGAGACAATATTGGTGGGGTGTTGAAAAGGGGAAGAGGAAAATGGCATGGCTAAAATGGGACAAGGTGATTTTGCCTAAATTAAAGGGTGGTATGGGATTTAGGGCGTGAGCTTTTAACCCAGCATTGTTAGCCAAATAGGCATGGAGAGTGATTGATGATCCTACCAGTTTGTGTGCCCATTTGCTCAAATTTAAGTATTATCCAAATGGTGACATCTTGGACACTGTGTTTCTTACAAATTCCTCTGCTATTTGGAAGGGTATTATTTTGGTTCGGAACTTGTGAAAAAGGAGTTATATGGAGTGTTGGAGATGGAAAATCAATTCGTGCTTGGAGGGACCCATGAATACCATGGGGAGATGATTTCAGGCTAGTGACACCAAAGATAAATTGCATATTGAATAGAGTGTCAGATTTTGTAAATGACAATGGTTCATGGCACATGCAACGACTACATGAGTTTTTCTGGCCATTGGATGTACAACATGCACTAAAAATGCATACTTCTCCTCGGAACCGGCAAGTCTTCATTGCCTGGGCACCATGGAAAACTGGCTGTTTTACTGTAAAAAATGCGTACAAGTTAGCAATGGGAGAGCATGATGAATGTGTAGCCGCCGGTGCGTCCAGCTCTCAGCCCGTCGGGAAATGTTCTCTATGGAACTGTATTAGGTGAGCGAAGGTGCCATTGAAGATGCATGCGTCCATGTGGAAGGTAGCGGCGGGCACACTGGCGACTAACCAATGCAAGTCTTACCGCCACCTAAGTACATGTGATACATGCATGCTTTGTGGTGTGGAAAAGGAAGGAATTTTTCATGCATTAGTAACATGTGGTCATGCTAGGATTTAATGGGATGCGATGAGGTCCATCTGGCCACTTCATTCCAATGAGAAACTCATAGACAATGGCCTTGAATGGCTACAACATGTTTTGGTAAACTGCTTTGAACAGGTGTGTGACATGGTTATCATTTTTATCTAGCGTATTTGGCAATTGAGAACTGATATGGTGCATGGAAAAATTGTACCATCGGTGGACACTAGCGTTGAATTCCTGGACAACTATTTAAAGTCATTATGACATGCTAGAAATTTCAGTACTAAAGAGATTATAAAAGGGAATATGCCTCTGCACTTTATTCAGCTGGAAGCGCACTGCACAGGAGGTGCAGTTCCCGACCCTTGGCCATGGCCTCTGACTGGATCTTTGGCCCTGTGTGTAGATGGATCATTCTCACCACTAGACGGTTCAGCAACGACAGGTATCATATTACGCAATGAAGTGTGGGTTGTGCTTTTTGTGGCTTACCGTGTCATTTTCTGAAGGTAGAGATACATGCTTTTATGAAAGGTATGGCTTTGCCCTGTCAGCATACAGAGCTCCCACTTTATGTGCAGTCTGGTTCCTTGGATGCCCTGTCTATCTTCTCTGGTGACTCTCTTACATGGTCGGTATATGGACACTTGGTAATGAAAATCAAGTTTCTGATGAAAGGTCGGGAGTTTATTCCTTAAAAGCTTACTAGGTTTCAGAATAGGATAGCTGATGGTGTGGCTAGTTATAGCCACACTGAGTCGTGTACCGTTGTTTGGCTTCAAAGAGCTCATCCTTGTATTGAATGGCTCTTGCCAGTTGATTGTAATCCTATTACCTAAGAAATGAAACTCCCATTATTCTCGTAAAAAAGGACCGAGGGAGGGAGTACTAGCTGGCGCCACTCGACACTTTCTAGTGCTAACGAAAGTTGGTACTCATATTAATCTAACCAGGCTTAATCCCTCTTCATTTGCTCAACCGAGCATTAAAAACGGGTACAAGCAGCAATTGAAAACTTTGGAATATATCCTAATTACGTGCGAGTGATTCAAAAAATCCCCACGAAACATATATATTGCACACTTACACACCCAAGAGAAACTAAAAAAAGATAATTAATTTTATGTCCTTAGTTGCATCTCACTCGCCCGTTTTTTCTTCTTAATTTTGAAAAACCGTTGGTCTTGCCCAAGTACGTTTAGTCTTCTTATTATTTTGTCCCTTCATCCCAATTCCGTCCGGTCAAATATGTTTGGCCGTTAGGGATATATTTTTTTGACCAATTTGCCCGTCCTTACGTGTTGGCAATGACCGGTCAAATAAGGCAACTAGATCAGTGGGTCCGCCTACCATAGACTGAAACGCCTTTTTATTGTCTCACTACCATGCCGCGTATAACCAACATGTCACATAAATAAAGATAAAGAAAAGTTTCTTAAAACGGAGGGCGGGCTCAAAGTTAACGAACGAACGATTCTGGAAGAGCATGGGCTAGATTATGACTATGTGCGTTTGATGGACTATCGCTGATTGCCTGGGATGGGCCTAATACTAATATGAGAAACAAAATTGAACTAGGGGGGCTCGAGCTTGTTAAAGCCACCAGTCCGGTGCCTGCCCATGCCACCACATCACTAGACCACCTCCAGCAACATACATGCATGGCCCCGTCAGCCCTAGGTGTGGGCACCCCATGAAGGATCTGCCCCTTTAGGCCCCCTGTGGTTGGCGCAAGCCTTGCCGAGGCCGCCAAGCACCCGTTCGCCTTGCGAGGCTCTTCCCACAGGGCAACCACTTCAAGCTTGGCATGCAGCACCAGCCGCGAAGCCTTGTCCCCATCACGTGGGTGACACACCCGCTTGGAGGAAGGTGACAGGGGCCATGCCAGCAGGCATGGTTCGACACCGTTTCCTTTCTGGTGATTAGAGGGCAGAGTTGTTGTCCATTGTAAAGCAGGTTCCCAAAGCTTACCGTTTCGATGATAGAAGATTAGGACGGATCAGCGCTACAGGACGGAGGTCATCGCCAAGCCTGCGAAGGCGTCACAAAGATCACTTTACCTCGCGAAGACCACCTTTAGTCAGGATAGGCCTGGCTCCTATCCCCCTTTGAATTTCCGCCTTATAGCCACCCTTTCCTGCCGATATTTTCGGGGAATAGGACTGATGCCCTACAAAGGGGGAAGGGCGACGTCCATGTAAGGGGTCGGGATATTCTCTCCCCCAACACTGGTGTCCCAGAGCCTCAAGCTCCCTCTTTTCCAAGAAACAAAGTCACAAGCAGGAGTAGGGTTTTACACCCCGGCATCCCAAACCTTGGTAGCTTGCATGTCTCCATCATTTCTGGAGAGGAAGAGTGAGCTCTCCGTTGATCTTGCCGTGTTTGTTGTCATGTTGCAGGTTGCAAGCCAAGCCCCCTAGTGTTCGAGCCCGGTTCTTGGAGAAGTTCTTGGACACAGATCCCAAACTCCGACATGATCTGTGGGAAAGGGGGTGTTTCATAGGCAGGCACAAGGGGTTGGACTTGAGTCGTGTGTGCATTCTATATGGAGGAGCACTACCGTCGAATGCACACACAACTCTAGTCAAGAGAGTCATTCTAATCTGGTAGAAATACATGTACATTTGCATGTCCAAAAATCATGTAGTTTGACATGTGATCTTGAGTAAACTGCATTGGGAACCACTGCCAAGGAAAAAGATACAAAGATTGTCATCTAACAACTCATTATGTGCAGTAAAAGGCTACAGAGTTCTGAGTTATTATATTGTAGAAGTGCAGATCACTATTGTCTTGGATGAACTATAAATAAATAGTTTAATTGCCACATTTCTGACCCATCGTACTAACAATCCTTATTATTTACCTCACATGATGCTGGTTCATGAATATCTCATTGCCCCATATGCAAAAGGGGTCTAAGTGCGGATCTTTACCAGTGAAATATGTACCTACAAGCAACAAGTAATATTAGAAGCTAAACTGCAATTGCACAATGATGTAGTACAATACTCTCTCCATCCCACTATATAAGATCTAATTACATCCAATATACTAACATATTGGATGCATTAACATCTTATATTATAGGGCAAAGGGAGTATAACATGGGAAACAAATATAGCCATGGGAACCAAAAACCATTAAAATAGGCATATGCTTATTATAACAGGCATAACACCAACCAAATATAGTCATTCATAATGGTATTTTTGACATTGTATAGAACAAAGATTGTACTTAAACACCAAATTGTATAATTTAACGTCATAGAGTGAAAAAACAACAGTGGGGCTATTACATACTCTAGGCTTTACAGGAAACAAATATGGCCATTGAACTGGTATTGATCAAATTGTACTGCACATCGGGAATAACTAAATAAACAAGACATACTACACAGAACCAAATATAGCAATTGAAACTAGACAAATGCTTACCACAAACAACCAAAAACCTTTAAAGGAGGCATGTGCTCACTACAACAGACTTAACAACAACCAAATAGTCAGTCATATCGATATTGTTGAAACTGCATAGAACGTACCATGTGCTTAAACATCAAATTGAATGGTTGAACATCACATTGTGACAAAACTGAAATAAACAGGGGCGTGTTAACTACACCAGCTTTAACACAAACCAATTGTATGATTGAACAACAAAATCTAGCAATTAAAACTGGATATATGTTCACTACAAACAACCAAAAATAGCTAAACAATGTATATGCTCACTATAGATAACCAAACATAGGCATTCGTGAAATTGAACTAAACACAACATTCATGAAATTGAACTGAACACGGCTTGGCTCCTTCCCTTTGGAACAGCACGACTGTAGGGTGCCCTCCCTGATGTCGTGGATGGGCTATTTCCCATTGGAAGAGACAGATAGGGTGCCCATGTCGTCGTTGTCATTGTCAATGAGGCCTGGCTTGGCAAATGGCAACGCCAGGGCACCGCCATGGAACGCGAGGTTCAGAAATGACAAAAGAGTCTCGATGGCGATGAAGGCAAATTCCTGACAACGAAGGAGTGTGGATCAGCAACGAGGCTATGGAAGAGATCCACTAGGCTTGAAACCGAGGGGTGGGGGTAAGGGGAGTGCGCCACTTAACATGTGTCATAGCCCACGTCATACCATCACTGTCGACGAGCTTGATGTCATGTCTGGCTGCAACACTCTGGAGTGGGGGAGGGGACGGGGACGGGGATCTGGGAAAGGGGGTGTTTCACACGGCGGCACAAGGACTCGAGGCATCCGTGCATTCGACATGGTGGAGCACTACCTTCGAATGCACACATGGCTCTAGTTCAACCCCTTGTGATGGATCTTCATGAGGACTTCAAGGTAGTCATTGTAGTTTGTCCGAGGTTGATGGTGGAGTCAGAGGCAGCGGCAGCAAGGAGATAGCTAGGGTTCGAGCGTTGGAGGAGTGGTGCGGATGTGAGCAAAGGTTTTCCCCTTCTTCTTTTTTTGACGTAATCTGAGCAAAGGTTTTGTGGTGTGGGGGAGGGGCAGGTGGTGTTTTAGGAAATGTTGAGACTACTAAAAATTTTACTAGACGGGAGTGTAATGCCAGGATGTTGGGGCTACTCAAAATTTATATTACCGGATTGAAGCGGCATGGCCCGCGCAGGAGCAACAAACATGACACACAACCCACACATAATAAGTGTGTGCTATCAAGTAGGAAAAACCCATGGAACCGCTATTTTTCAAATTGCTAAACGCGGTAGATATTTTTGAGATTGCGAGGGAGGTCTCATGGAGCCCAGTCATGTGACCGTGCTGATGTGACATGACACGGTCGTGGCACACGGGTACTCGGAGGGAATAGTGTGTGTTGAGTGTACAAACGCAAATGGTTGTTTTGTTTAAATCGTCGTATATTTACTCCTATAATAATAATATATAGGAGCCTTTCGCCAAAAAGTAATGCGGGAAAGGGGTTAGAACATAAACACACATGCATGTGGAACAAAAATATGTATGGAAAGGGTGGGTTGATATGTTCAAATACCCAGTGTGTAACTTTGATGTGGCACATGTCTCGTCTTCTGCCACTTTGTGTCGGCTGGAGGGAATCCTAGATATGAATACATGCCCCAAACTAGGTGTCTTGTGTCTCACCCTACCATAACTTGAAAATAAAACCTATTTGAATCCAACATGGTCAAAAACCACCTCCGTCTCGCTTTTGGTTGAAGCTGGACGGTGGCACATGCGCCTCACAACATGGACATCGATCCCCGACCCCACCGAGGTTCATGACATGCATACACATTATATATAGCCCCCCCCCACACACACACTTCGAGTCGGTTGGAGGCCATCTCACCAAGACATATCGTGACAAAGACCAAAGAATCAACCTGCTTCTTGGTCAAAGCTCTCTCGCTGTCAGTCGAAGTGATGGATATCAACCTAAGGCAATGAATGGTCATGAAGCCGATAACCACACGGTGGAGTGTCCAAAGACAACCATCACCTGCATGTGGCACAATCATATGTACATAAGTGTTGTGTTGCATTTGAATTAATTAACATAAACATGATACGCAACTTTGATGTGCCACGTGCTTTTGGAATCGAAAGCTCCCCCCCCCTCGATCTAGGGTTCATGGCGTGTATAGCTAGCTAGTCTATCGAGCGCAGATGAGAATGATTCACGCGTACGCAGACGTGCGCTCGGACTTTGGTAAGGAGACCTATAATATATATATATATATCATGACACAAACCATGAAGAATCCACTCTGGTAACCTCTCTCTTATTGTGAGTCAACGTGACAGACATCCACGCGGACCCATGAATGGGCTTCCCATCGACAAGCTCATGAAGGAGTGTCCGAGGACAACGGCCGTCTAAGCATGGATCAAACATGTGTGTGGAAATGTTGTGATGTTTAAACACCAACACACAAACTTTGATGTGGCACTTCCTTTATAATCGCAAAGTCCCCACACAGAGCGAGGGTTCACGACACGTAGTATATAAATGTATGCCCACCTGCCCCATTATGAGACGGTGGGAGGGATTCATCTGTTCACCATGTGCTCAAATTATACCATGCATGTAATCTCACACCATGACCTACATACCGCAATTAACACAAACCAAAAAAGAATCCACGGTAATTAACCTCTCTCGTTCTAGTCAAAGTGATGGACCACACACGAGGCCATGGATGGCGGCAACACTGATAACTACGTGAGGGGGCCGATGTCCGAGGACAACCATCACCTCCATGCTATCCTAACATATGTACGGAGGTGTTGTGGGATGTTTTGAATACCCAATGCACACCTTTGATGTGCATATGCATGCATGCACCTTCGCAAACCGGACAACCCCCCTCCCCCCATGGACGTTCACGACATGTGCGCTTACTTGTAGCCATGGGAGCACATGTACACATGTGCTCAAACTTTCGTCTGGAATCTCACCATGATTTACACCGAAACATAGACCAAGACGAATCTACCTTTGATCAAACCCACCTCACCGTGCCATTCAAAGTGATAGACCGCACGGGGGCAGTGAATGGGTGTGTCGCTGATAACCGCATGAGGGGTGTACGACGACCACAACCGCATGCATGTGACATAAACATATGCATGAAAAGGGGCATGAGATGTTTTAAATACCCAATGCACGACTATTGATGTGGCACATGCCTCACAAATTGGACAACCCCACACGATGGCTCACGACGCATAGTGTGCCGGATCTCCCACCCCAACCCGTCCCACCACACCACCGCCACTTCGAGGCATGCATGCCAAACTTTTTCTATAGAGAACATGTCACAATAGGAGTGTTGTGGTAAAATTTGATTTTTTTAGAGAACTTTAATACATTTTTATACATTAAATTGATTCCTTCAGGATTTAATTTGTAAGTTTCAAATTCGAACTATAAGCACACGCGGATATGCGCCAAAATGGATTAGAAAACCATTTTGTTGTGTCTTGGGTGCATGTTTATTCCCCATGCAAGGAAAGACAATGAATTTCAAATATCTCGGCATCGTGGCTCTGCTGCAAACATTGAGAGTCTTGGTTCTAAAATTCCATCAAATCATCAGCTAAGCTAGAATTAATGATACATTGACATGATTTCATGATATGGAACAAATAGCTTGTGGTAAATAAATTATCCAATCGAGACAAGTTTTGATCTAAGCTTCTTGCAAGCGGGGGCTTATTAATAGATACAACACATAAATATCACGTTAACATTGTAAATGGTTTAATAACCCAACCCGTTGGCGCTACAACAACAATGTACATGTCATAGATTCGGTTAAGCAATAATAAAGCGGTAGAATTAATCCTCAAAAAAGTAAAACAATACACACCCCATGACCCATGTGACAAGATCTGATTTGACAGGACGTACGCTAGTAGGCCGCCGTTCAGGTTAACCAGGAGGCGTGCGAGCAAGTGTGTGAATTGATGGGAGGCGTGTTCGTTGCTCGGTCTCACAGGGAGGAGACAGGTCGTCAAGCGTGTGAATTGACAGTACGTATGCATGCCAGCAATCCGCTGCGTAGGATCACTAGGAGGTGAGCCGCCTCTTCAAACCGCTGCCCACCTCCCTTCCAACTGCTCTATTAATGATGCCCTAGTCGCTAGTTTTAACAGGCGTCCGCGCTCCCCATTCTCGCTACACACACACAATCCTCCCCTCCCCTACCCTCCATCCTCGTCCCCATTATTAGTCGTCATCAGCAGCCTCCCCTAAGTGCACCATGGGAAGGGAGTGACCATGTCGGGGCCGGCGAAGCACCCGAGCACAACGTGAAGCAGGGCACAAAGACTACTGTCATCGCAGATGATGTGTCGCGTGGACAGCGGCAGGGCCTTGACTTCGTCATCGCCATCGTGCTTCCCTATATGGAGTCGGTAGCCCACAATGACTCCGATGACAATAATGACCCCGACGGAGAACAGATTGGTCATCTATACCCATTTTTTGTAAATACATCGTAGATAGGTTTTATCTGGTTACAGATTGTCTATACAAATGATTTTGCTAATAGTCCAATCGACTAGGGTAAGCGATCAAGCTAATAATTCCTAGCTAGATCTTAAAACCCATTTGAATGTCCTACATAGATGACTGCCATTTTTGGGACATGTACTAGTATTTGCGCTCCATTCGCGTAGCCAGATCTTACAATCCATTAATAGCCAGATCTCAATTTATGCATTTCTTTCATCAATATCACTTGATGATTTAGGGTTCACGTTGTCACATGATATGTTATCTTTCATAAAATCTGCCTTTTGAATTCACATTATAAAATGTACTGACGTCACTTTTTTTTACTATATGTACAGGTGCTATCTGACGATGTCGAGAGCCAGGATGAAGACATCCAGGAGAGGTTCAAGAGGCAAACCCTTAGGGAGCTTAAGGCTGGAAAGCATAAGAGGCGTGTCTGGAAGAATAAGGGCTATGTGTTGGAAATATGCCCTAGAGGCAATAATAAATGGTTATTATTATATTTCCTTGTTCGTGATAATCATTTATTATCCATGCTATAATTGTATTGATTGGAAACACATTGCATGTGAGGATACATAGACAACACTGTGTCCCTAGTCTGCCTCTAGTACACTAGCTCGTTGATCAAAGATGGTCATGGTTTCCTAGACATAGACATAAGATGTCATTTGATAACAAGATCACATCATTGGGAGAATGATGTGATGGACAACACCCAAACAATAAACATAGCATATGATCGTGTTAGTTTATTGCTATAGTTTTCTGCATGTCAAGTATCTGTTCCTATGACCATGAGATCATGCAACTAAATGACACCGAAACAGTACCTTGTGTGTATCAAATGTTGCAACGTAACTGGGTGACTATAAAGATGCTCTACAGGTATCTCCAAGGGTGTGTGTTGAGTGGGCATGGATCAAGACTAGGATTTGTTACCCCGTGTGACGGAGAGGTATCTCAGGGCCCACTCGGTAATACAACATCACAACAAGCCTTGCAAGCAAAGTGACTAATGTGTTAGCCACATGATCTTGTATTATGGAACGAGTAAAGAGACTTGCCGGTAACGAGATTGAACTAGGTATGGAGATACCGACAATCGAATCTCGGGCAAGTAACATACCGATAGACAAAGGGAACATCGTACGGGATTATCTGAGTCCTTGACATAGGGGTTCAACCGATAAAGATCTTCGTAGAACATTTAGGGACCAATATGGGCATCCAGGTCCTGCTATTGGTTATTGATCGTAGAGGTGTCTCGGTCATGTCTACATAGTTCTTGAACCCGCAGGGTCTGCACACTTAATGTTCGATGACGAATTGGTATAGATGAGTTTTGTATGTTGGTGACCGAAGGTTGTTCGGAGTCCCGGATGAGATCCCGTACATGATGAGGAGCTCTGGAATGGCCCCGAGGTAAGGATTCATATATAGGAAGTTCCGTGTTGATCACCAGAAAAAGTTTGGGCGTCACCAGTAGCGTACCGGGGGTGCCAGAAGGGTTCCGGGGGTCCACCAGAAGGGGCCACATGGGCTGTGAGGGGTGCGCACCAGCCCTTGGTGGGCTGGGATCACCTCCCCACCTAGGCCCATGCGGCTAGGGCGGGTGGGAGATCCAACCCTAGGGGTGGTGTTACCCTTTCTTGGGTGGCTAGCCACCCTAGGGTGCCTCCACCCTTGGCCGCCGCCCCAAGGAGGAAACCCTAGGGGTTGGGCGCCCCACCCCTAACCCTATATATATGAGAGAGGGAGGAGGAGAGCCGCACCACAAGCCACGGTGCATCCCTTCCTCCCTCCCAGATCGCTTCTCCTCTAGTAGATTGGTTCGGCGCCACTTAGCGAAGCTCTACCGGATAAGCTCCACCATCACCGCCGCCACGCTGTCATGTTGCCAGAGAACCTATCTACCTCTCCGCTCGCTCTTGTTGGATCAAGAAGCCAGATATCATCATCGAGTTGTATGTGTGCTGAACGCGGAGGTGCTATCCGTTCGGCGCTGGATCGGGATGGATCGTGGGACGGCTGTGATTTGGATCGCAAAGACGTTCGACTACACCAACCGCATTTCTTAACGCTTCCCGCTTAGCGATCTACAAGGGTATGTAGATCCAATCTCTCCTCTCGTAGATGCTCATCTCCTAGATTGATCTTGGTGAAGCATAGTAATTTTTTTGTTTCCCATGCAACGTTCCCCAACAGCGGCATCATGATCTAGGTCTATGTGTAGATGAGATTGCAAGTAGAACACAAAGGAGTTTATGGGCGTTGATGCTTAGATTGCTTCCTCCCTTGGTCGTTTTTTGATTCAGTGGTATTGTGGGATGAAGTGGCCCGGACAAAACTTACTCGTATGCTTACGAGAGATCAGTTCCATCGACTAACATGTGACTTTGCTACATAAAGATGGCTAGCGGGTGCCTATCTCTCCTACTCTAGTTGGATCATATTCTACAAAGGCGGTCCTTGCGTAGGTGAGAATTGTTCTTGCTAGATACCTGTAGGTGAGAATTGTTCTTGCTAGATACCCGTAGCATCCACGTAAAAAATGCAACAACAATTAGAGGACGTCTAACTTGTTTTTGCAGGGTATTTTGTGACCTAATATGGCCAATTACATGACGAGATATATGTGATGTATGAAATGATCATGTTTTGTATAGAATAACATGACTTGCATGTCGATGAGTACGACAACCTGCAGGAGCCATAGGGTTATCTTGTATTATTGTATGACCTGCGTGTCAATCATTAAGTGTTATGTAATGCTTTACTCTATCACTAAGTAGTAGCAATAGTAGCAAAAGCATGGTGGGTGCGACAACCCCGATGGCTACACGTTGATGCAGATCAAGATTATGGAGATCATGGTGTCATGCCCGTGATGATGAAGATCATGTCGGTGCTTTAAGGATGGAGATCAAAAGCACACGGTCATGGCGATATCATGTCACTTATGATTTGCATGTGATGTTAATCCTTTTATGCACCTTGTTTTTCTTACGATGATGGTAGCATTATAAGGTGGTTCCTCACTTAAATTTCAAGATAAATTGTGTTCTCCCCGAGTGTGCGTCGTTGCAAAAGTTTGTCGTGTTGAGACACCACGTGATGATCAGGTGTGATAAACTCTATGTTCACATACAACGGGTGCAAGCTAGTGTTGCACGTGCAGAACACTCGGGTTAAACTTGACGAGCCTAAGATCTACAGACATGACCTCGGAACACAAGAGACCGAAAGGTCGAACATGAGTCATATAGTAGATATGATCAACATGATGATGTTCACCATTGAAACCACCTCAACTTACGTAATGATCGGACTTGAGTTGGTGAATTTGGATCATGTAACACTCGGATGACCGGAGGAATGTCAAGTTGAGTGGGAGCCTTAGTAATTTGATTAACTAAACTCATTATCTTGAACAATATTCTAATTAAACTTTGCATATTCATGTTGTAGATCAATGGCTCGCACAGTAGTTCCCTTGAATTTTAATGCGTTCCTAAAGGAAGCCAATTTGAAAGATGATGGAAGTAACTTTGTGGACTGGGCCCGTAATCTGAGGATTATCCTCACGACTTCCTAAAAGTCTTATGTCCTTGATGCACCGCTTGGTGATCCACCCACTCCCGTGTCGTCCAAAGACGTTAGGAACGCTTGGGAGGCACGTTCTGGAGATTACTCAATAGTTCAATGTGCAATGTTGTATGGCTTAGAACCGGGACTTCAAAGACGTTTTGAACGTCATGGAGCGTATGAGATGTTCCAGGAGTTGAAGTTTATCTTTGAGAAGAATGCCCCGATGGAGAGGTATGAGACTTCCGATAAGTTCTATGCTTGCAAGATGGAGGAGAACGGGTCTGTTAGTGAACATATACTGAGAATGTCTGGGTACTCGAACTGTTTGGCTGAGTTAGGGATGCCCTTTCCGCCGGATGTGATCACTGACAGAGTTCTTCAATCATTGCCACCTAGCTACAAGAGCTTTGTGTTGAACTATAACATGCACGGGATGACCAAGTCAGTCGCCGAGATGTTTGCGATGCTGAAAGTTGTTGAGTCTGAAATCCAGAAAGAAATCAAGTGTTGATGGTCAATAAAACCACTAGTTTCAAGAAGAATCGTAAGGGCAAGAAGGGTCACTCCAAGAAGGGTGGCAAAGCAGTTGCCCCTCCCATGAAGAAACCCAAGGTTGGACCCAAGCTAGAAACTGAGTGCTTTCATTGCAACGGAATTGGTCACTGGAAGCGAAACTGCCCCACATATTTGGCCAACAAGAAGGCGGCCAACACCAAACAAGGTATATATGATATACATGTTATTGATGTGTACCCTTTTGATTTATTTCTATATTAAGGATAGACGGACAAAGTTGGCCTAATTTATTAGTAGTGTATGGGTATTTGATACCGGTTTGGTTGCTCACATTTGCAACTCAAAATAGGAACTATGGAATAGACGAAGGCTGGCAAAGGACAAAGTGACGACGCACGTGGGAAATAGTTCCAAGGTTGGTGTGATCATAGTCGGCTTACTCACTCTTCGATTATATCGGGATTAGTGATGAACCTGAATAATTGTTATTTAGTGCCTGCGTTAAGCAGAAACATTATATCCAAATCTTGTTTATTGCGAGACTATTACTCATTTTAATTAGAGAATAATGGTTGTTCTATTTATATGAGTAATATATTTTATGGTCATGCACCCAATGTGAGGGGTTTATTCCTATTGAATCTCGATAGTGATGATACACATGTTCATAACAATGATGCCAAAAGATATAGAGTTGATAATGATAGTACCACTTTCTTGTGGCACTGCCGCTTAGTGTTGGAAATATGCCCTAGAGGCAATATTAAATTAGTTATTATCATATTTCCTTGTTCATGATAATCGTTTATTATTCATGCTATAATTGTATTGATCGGAGACTTAAATGCATGTGTGGATACATAGACAAAACCATGTCCCTAGTATGCCTCTAGTAGACTAGCTCGTTGATCAAAAGATGGTTAAGGTTTCCTAGCCATGGACATGAGATGTCATTTGATAACGGGATCACATCATTAGTAGAATGATGTGGTGGACAAGACCCAAACTACAAACATAGCATATGATCGTGTCAGTTTATTGCTACTGTTTTCTGCATGTCAAGTATATGTTCCTATTACCATGAGATCATGCAAATCACGGATATCGGAGGAGTGCCTTGTGTGTATCAAACGTTGCAACGTAACTGGGTGACTATAAAGGTGCTCTACAGGTATCTCCGAGGGTGTCTGTCGAGTTGGCATGGATCGAGACTGGGATTTGTTACTCCGTGTGACGGAGAGGTATCTCATGGCCCACTCGGTAATACAACATCACAATGAGCCTTGCAAGCAATGTGACTAATTGTTAGTTGCGGGATCTTGTATTACGGAACGAGTAAAGAGACTTGCCAGTAACGAGGTTGAACTAGGTATGGAGATACCGACGATCGAATCTCGGGCAAGTAACATACCGAAGAACAAAGGGAACATCGTACGGGATTGACTAAATCATTGACATAGAGGTTCGACCGATAAAGATCTTCGTAGAATATGTAGGAACCAATGTGGACGTCCAGGTCCCGCCATTGGTTATTGACCGTAGAGTTGTCTCGGTCATGTCTACATAGTTCTCGAACCATTGGGTCTGCACACTTAAGGTTCGGTGATGTTTCGGTAGTGTAGAGTTATGTATGGTGGTGACCAAAGTTTGTTCGGAGTCCCGGATGAGATCCCGGACATCACGAGGAGCTCCGGAATGGTACGGAGGTAAAGATTCATATATAGGAAGTCCCAGTTTGGTTTCCAGAAAAGTTTCGGGCTCATCGGTAGTGTACCGGGAGTGCCGGTAGTGTACCGGGAGGCCTCCGGGAGGGGTATTTCGACCCCAAGAGGTCCATGGGCTGTGGGAGAATAATAACCAGCCCTTATTGGGCTGGGAAAACATCCACAAAGTCCCATGGTGCAGGAGAGAAAGTCCTAAAGCAAAAAGTGGAAGATCAGCCAATAGGAGGCAATCCTACTCCAACTAGGATTGGAGGTGAAGTAGGATTGCTTCCCACCTCCTATTTCGGCTGACCCAAAGGCCTTGGTTGCCTCTCCTCTCCTCTCCTCCTATATATACTAGTGGATTGGGTGGTTTTTGGACAGAATTTCCGGCCACGTGCTACCCGTTCCACCGGTGCATAGTTTCTCCTCTAGATCGTAGTTCCGTAGTGCTTAAGCGAAGCCCTGCCGGAATTGCTCCACCACCATCACCGGAGCGCTGTCACGCTGCCGATGAACTCTCTCTCCTCTCCACCTCCTCTTGCTGGATCAAGACGGTGGAGATCGTCATCAAGCTGCACGTGTGCTGAACGCGGAGGTGCCGTCCGTTCGGCGCTAGATCGGAAGAACCGTGATCGAGATCGCGAGACGGTTCGTGATGAGATCGCGGGACGGATCGTGATGAGTTTGCGAGATATATCGTGATCAAGATCGTGAGACGGATCGTGATGAGATTGCGGGACGGATCGTGATGGGATCGCGGGACGGATCGTGATGAGATCGCGGGACGCTCGGCGATTTGGATCGCGAAGATGTTTGACTACACCAACCGCGTTTCTTAACGCTTCCCGCTTAGCAATCTACAATGGTATGTTGATCCACTCTCCCTCTCGTAGATGCTCATCACCATGGATATGTTTGCGTGTGTGTAGGAAATTTTTTGTTTCACATGCGACGTTCCCCAACAGTGGTATCAGAGCTAGGTTGATGGTTCGATGAGATCTCGAGTAGAACACAAAAGGTTTGTGGGCGTTGATGCTTAGATTGCTTCCTCCCTTGGTCGGATCTTGGTTCAGCGGGATTATGAGATGAAGTGGCCCGGACCAACATTACTCGTACGCTTATGAGAGACCGGTTCCCTCGACACAACTTGTTGCTTAGATGGCTTGCGGGTGACAGTTTCTCTCACTTTAGTTGGATCGGATCCGACAAAGGCGGTCCTTGAGAAGTTTGAAAAGCAATCTATGTATCACCGTTGTGGTTTATGGGTAGGTGAGAATCGTTCTTACTAGATACCCATAGCAGCCACGTAAAACATGCAACAACAATTAGAGGACGTCTAACTTGTTTTTGCAGGGTATGATGTGATGTGATATGGCCAATTACATGATGAGATATATGTGATGTATGAGATGATCATGTGATGAATAGAATTTCACGACTTGCATGTCGTTGAGTACGGCAACCGGCAGGAGCCATAGGGTTGTCTTTAGTTATTGTATGGCCTGCGTGTCAATCATTAAGCGCTATGTAATGCTTTACTTTATCGCTAAGCGGTAGCAATAGAAGTAGAAGCAGGGCTGGCACCACAACCCCAATGGCAACACATTGATGGAGATCAAGATGATGGAGATCATGGTGTTGTGCCGGTGACGATGGAGATCATGCCGGTGTTTCGAAGATGGAGATCTTAAACACAAGTTCATGGCCATATCATGTCACTTATGAATTGCATGAGATGTTAATCCTTTTATGCACCTTGTTTTGCTTAGTACGGCGGTAGCATTATAAGGTGATCCCTCACTTGAATTTCAAGATGAACTGTGTTCTCCCTGAGTGTGCACCGTTGCGAAAGTTCGTCGTGTTGAGACAGCACGTGATGATCGGGTGTGATAGACTCTACGTTCACATACAACGGGTGCAAGCCAGATTTGCACGCGCAGAGCACTCGGGTTAAACTTGACGAGCCTAGCATGTACAGACATGGCCTCGGAACACGAGAGACCGAAAGGTCGAACATGAGTCATATAGTAGATATGATCAACATAATGATGTGCACCATTGCAGCCACCTCAACACACGTGATGATCGGACTTGAGTTGGTGAATTTGGATCATGTATCACTCGAATGATCGAAGGGATGTCAATTTGAGTGGGAGTTCTTAAGTAATATGATTAATTGAACTCATTATCATGAACATAATCAAAGTGTCTTTGCAAATTATGTTGTAGATTACTAGCTCACACTGTAGCTCCCTTAAAAATTTTATATGTTCCTAGAGAAATAGAGTTGAAAGATGTTGGTAGCAATATTGCGGACTAGGTCCGTGATCTGAGGATTGTCCTCATTGCTGCACAGAAGGCTTATGTCCTTAATGCACCGCTCGGTGCGCCACCCCCTCTAGTGTCGTCTATAGATGTTGTGAACATCTGACAGGCACGTTTCGATGACTACTTGATAGTTTAGTGCGTCATGCATTACGGCTTAGAATTGAGGCTCCGAAACGTTTTGAACGTCACGGAACATATGAGATGTTCTAGGAGCAGAGATTGTGATCTCAGGTCTGTGCTTGTGTTGCCAGATATGAGATCTCCAACAAGATTCTTTGCCTATAAGATGAAGGAGAATAGCTCAATCGTTGAGCATGTACTCAGATTGTCTGGGTACTACAATCGCTTGAATCAAGTGGGAGTTGATCTTCCAGATAAGATAGTGATTGATATAGTTCTCCAAGTCATCGTCACTAAAGCTACTGGAACTTAGTGATGAACTATAATACACCAGGGATAGAAGTATTGATCCCTGAGCTGTTCGCGATGTTTGACACCGCGAAGGTAGAAATCAAGAAGGAGCGTCAAGTGTTGATGGTTAATCAAACCACTATTTTCGAAAAGGGCAAGAGCAAGGAGGGAAACTTCATGGATAGCAAGTCAGTTGTTGCTCCAGTGAAGCAACCCAAAGTTGAACTCAAACCTGAGACTAAGTGCTTCTATTATGAGGTGAGAGGTCGCTGAAGCGGAACCACCCTAGATACTTGGTAGATAAGAAGGCTGGCAACATCGACAGAAGTATATTTGATATACGAGTTATTGATGTGTACCTTGCTAGTACTCCTAGTAGCACCTGGGTATTGGATACCGGTTTGGTTGCTAAATGTTAGTAACTCGAAATAAAAGCTACGGAATAAACGGAGAACTAGCTAAGGGTGAGGTGACGATGTGTGTTGGAAATGTTTCCAAGGTTGATATGATCAACATCGCACGCTCTCTCTACCTTCAGGATTAGTGACGAACCTAAATAAATGTTATTTGGTGTTTTGCGTTGAGCATGAACATGATTAGATCATGTTTGTTGCAATACGGTTATTCATTTAAGTCAGAGAATAATAGTTATTCTGTTTACATGAATAATACCTTCAATGGTCATGCACCGAATGAGAATGGTTTGTTGAAATCTTGATCGTAGTAATACACATGTTCATAACATTGATGTCAAAAGATACAAAGTTAAATAATGATAGTACCATATACTTGTGGCACTGCCGCAAAATGTCATATTGGTATAAAGCGCATGAAGAAACTCCATGGTGATGGATATTTGGACTCATTCGATTTCGAATCGGTTGAGACATGTGAACCATGCCTCTTGGGCAAGATGACTAAAGGACCCCGTTCGATGGAGCGGGCAAGTGATTCATTGGAAATGATACATGTTGATGTATGCAATCTAGTGAGTCTTGTAGCGTGCAGTGGATATCATTATTTTCTTACCTTCACTGATGATTTGAGTAGATATAGTGTATGTTTACTTAATGAAACACAAGTCTGAATCGTTTGAAAGGTTCAAGCAAATTCAGAGTGAAGATTAAAGATCATCGTGACAAGAAGATAAAAATGACTGCGATATGATCGTGGAGGTGAATATCTGAGTCACGAGTTTGGCATACAACTTAAGACAATGTGAAAGTTGTTTCACAACTAAACGCCACCTGGAACACCATAGTGTGAAGGTGTGTCCGAACATCATAGTTATGCTCTATTGGACATGGTGCATGCTATGATGTCTCTTGTCATTTTACTACTATAATTTTGGGGTTATGCATTAGAGACAACTACATTCACTTTAAATAGGGCACCATCTAAATCCGTTGAGATGACACCATGTGAATTATGGTTTGATAGAAACCTAAGCTGTCATTTCTTAATACTTGGGGCTGCGACACTTGTGTGGAAAATGTTTTCACCTAATGAGGTCGAACCAAAGGCGGACAAATGCATCTTCATAGAATACCCTAAGATCAGTTGGGTGAACCTTCTATCTCAGATCCAAGTGCAAAGTGTTTGTTACTAAAATGGATCCTTTCTCGAGGAAAAGTTTCTCTTGAAAGAATTAAGTGGGAGGAAGATAGAACTTGATGAGGTTGTTTAAACTTTGTTTAACCAGAGAGTAGCGCAGCGCAGGATGTTGTTTCTGTGAAGCCTATGTTAGTTGAAGAGGAAGTTAATGATGATGATCATGAAGCTTCAGGATCAAGTTACTATCGAACTTCGTAGGTCGACAAGGATGTGTACTGCTCCTAAGTGGTACGACAACTCTGTCTTGGAGATCATGTTGTTGGACAACGATGAACCTACGAGCTATGGAGAAGCGATGATGGGCCCGGATTCCGACAAATGGTTGGAGGCCATGAAATCCGAGATAGGATGCATGTATGAAAACCTAGTGTAGACTTTGGTAGACTTGCTCGTTGGACGGCAGGTCGTTGAGTACAAATGGATCTTTAAAATGAAGATAGACACTGATGGTGAATGTCACTATTTGTAAAGCTCGACTTGTTGCAAAGATGTTTGTGACAAGTTCAAGGAGTTGACTACGATGAGACTTTCTCACTCGTAGTGGTGCTAAAGTCTGTTGGAATTATGTTAGCAGTTGCTGTGTTTTCAATTATGAAATCTGGCAGATGGATGTCAAAACATCGTTTCCTTAACTGTTTACTTGAGGAAAGGTTGTATGTGATACAACCGGATGGTTTTGTTAGTCCTAAGGATGCTAAAAGGTGTGCAAGCTTTAGTGATCCTTCTATGGACTGAAGCAAGCATCTCGGAGTTGGAATATACACTTTGATGAGGTGATCAAAGTTTTAATGTTTATACAAGGTTTGCGAGAAACTTGTATTTACAATAAAGTGAGTGGGAGCACTATAGAATTTCTGATAAGTATATGTGGATGACATATTGTTGATCGGAAATAATGTAGGATTTCTGGGAAGTATAAATGGTTGTTTGAAAAGTGATTTTTCAAAGGAAGACCTGGATAAAGCTACCTAATTGTTGAGCATCAAGATCTATAGAGATAGATCAAGATACTTGATGAGACTTTCAATGAGCACGTACCTTGACAAGATTTTGAAAGAGTTCAAAATGGATCAGTCAGAGAAAGAGTTCTTGCCTGATTTGTAAGGTATAAAATTGAGTATGACTCAATGCCCAGTGACTGCAGAAGATAGAAAAAAGATGAGTGTCATCACCTATGCTTCAGCCATAGGCTCTATCATGTATGCAATGCTGTGCACAAGACCCGATGTCAGCCTTGCCATAAGTATGGCTAGAAGGTTTCAAAGTGATCCTGGAATAGAGCACTGGACAATGGTCAAGATTGTCCTTAGTAACTAAAAGACTAAGGAGATGTTTCTCGATTATGGAGGTGATAAAGAGTTCGTCGTAAAGAGTTACGTCGATGCAAGCTTTAACACCAATCCGGATGACTCGTAGTTGCAATCTGGATACGTATAGTGGACCAGCCATTTGGAATAGTACCAACTGGAGTGTGGTAGCAGTGTTTTCGGTTTGACATAGAAATTTGCAAAGTACACACGGATCTGAATATCGCAGACTCATTGACTATAAGACCTCTCTCACATGCAAAGCATTGTCGAGCCCCAGAACTCATTGGATGTTAGATTCATAACAATGCGAATCACATGGTGATGTGAACTAGATTATTGACTCTAGTGCAAGTGGGAGACTGTTGGAAATATGCCCTAGAGGCAATAATAAATTAGTTATTATCATATTTCCTTGTTCAGATAATCGTTTATTATCCATGCTATAATTGTATTGATCGGAGACATAAATGCATGTGTGGATACATAGACAAAACCATGTCCCTAGTATGCCTCTAGTAGACTAGCTCGTTGATCAAAAGATGGTTAAGGTTTCCTTGCCATGGACATGATTTGTCATTTGATAACGGGATCACATCATTAGGAGAATGATGTGGTGGACAAGACCCAAACTACAAACATAGCATATGATCGTGTCAGTTTATTGCTACTGTTTTCTACATGTCAAGTATATGTTCCTATGACCATGAGATCATGCAACTCACGGATATCGGAGGAGTGCCTTGTGTGTATCAAACGTCGCAATGTAATTGGGTGACTATAAAGGTGCCCTATAGGTATCTCCGAGGGTGTCTGTTGAGTTGGCATGGATCAAGACTGGGATTTGTTACTCCGTGTGACGGAGAGGTATCTCAGGGCCCACTCGGTAATATAACATCACAATGAGCCTTGCAAGCAATGTGACTAATTGTTAATTGCGGGATCTTGTATTAAGGAATGAGTAAAGAGACTTGCCAGTAACGAGGTTGAACTAGGTATGGAGATACCGACGATCGAATCACGGGCAAGTAACATACCGAAGAACAAAGGGAACATCGTACGGGATTGACTGAATCCTTGACATAGAGGTTCGACCGATAAAGATCTTCGTAGAATATGTAGGAACCAATGTGGACGTCCAGGTCCCGCCATTGGTTATTGACCGTAGAGGTGTCTCGGTCATGTCTACATAGTTCTCGAACCATTGGGTCTGCACACTTAAGGTTCGGTGACGTTTCGGTAGTGTAGAGTTATGTATGGTGGTGACCGAAGTTTGTTCAAAGTCCCAGATGAGATCCCTGACATCACAAGGAGCTCCGGAATGGTCCAGAGGTAAAGATTCATATATAGGAAGTCCCAGTTTGGTTTCCGGAAAAGTTTCGGGCTCATCGGTAGTGTACCGGGAGTGCCGGTAGTGTACCGGGAGGCCTCCGGGAGGGGTATTTCGGGCCACGTGCTACCCGTTCCACCGGTGCATAGTTTCTCCTCTAGATCGTAGTTCCGCAGTGCTTAGGCGAAGCCCTGCCGGAATTGCTCCACCACCATCACCGGAGCGCCGTCACGCTGCCGGTGAAATCTCTCTCCTCTCCACCTCCTCTTGCTGGATCAAGACGGTGGAGATGGTCATCAAGCTGCACGTGTGCTGAACGCGGAGGTGCCGTCCGTTCGGTGCTATATCGGAAGAACCGTGATCGAGATCGCAAGACGGTTCGTGATGAGATCGCGGGACGGATCGTGATGAGTTCGCGGGATAGATCGTGATCAAGTTCGTGAGACGGATCGTGATGAGATCGCGGGACGGATCGTGATGGGATCGCGGGACGGATCATGATGAGATCGCGGGACGCTCGGCGATTTGGATCGCGAAGATGTTTGACTACACCAACCGCGTTTCTTAACGCTTCCCGCTTAGCGATCTACAAGGGTATGTAGATCCACTCTCCCTCTCGTAGATGCTCATCACCATGGATAGGTTTGCGTGCGCGTAGTAAAATTTTTGTTTCCCATGCGACGTTCCCCAACACTTAGGTCATATTGGTGTTAAACGCATGAAGAAGCTCCATGCTGATGGACTTTTGGAGTCACTTGATTTTGAATCACTTGACATATGTGAACCATGCCGGCAAGATGACTGACATCACATTTGCTCCGTTGGTGGTTTTGGTAATTAATAACAACATATAAGTCAATGAACTAATGTTTCCACTAAGTATATTTCAGGAAATGTTCAATGGGAGGATTGGCAAAAAGGAGATTGTGGAAAAACCCCAAGATGCAAGGAAATAGGTTGGCCAAGCTTCAAGAAAGAGGACTCTATATTTTATATTTGTGAGAAATCACTTTGTGTCCATATGAAAGCCAATACTATTAAAAGGGGGTAAAGTTTTGTTGGTGAACAATATGCTCAAACATGCACAAGTGATAGTCGCCAAAAACATCCACAAAACTCTCCCACCAAAGTCTGTTCTATACCCAACACTCAAAATCGGTGCAACCAACTATCCCGCTTCGGTGCCACAGATTCCAGTACCTAGACAGACTCTGACAAAGCCTAGCCACTTCGGTGCAACCGATTCCATACCGATGCCACCGAGTTTAGGTTGCCAACTTTCTGTTATGCAAATTCACATTTTTGGTTCCACCGAGAATGTTGTATCGGCATCACCGAGAATGGAAATCTGACCGTTGGTCACCTTATCGGTGCAGCCGAGAATTGTATATCGGTCCCTTCGAGATTCAAAAGTTGCCACCTTTTGGTCACTTTGGTACCACCGAGATTAACACATCGGTGTCACGGTTAGATTTTTGGGGCGGCCTATATATACCCCTTCACCACCACTCACTCTAAAGAAAAGCACTCGGAACTATTCCATACCTATCCTATCAGATTTTCTGAGAGAGAACCACCTACCCTTGTGTTGAGGTCAAGATCTTCCACTCCAATCATATGGATCATGATTTCTAGCCTCCCCAAGTTGCTTTCCACCAATCCTATCTCTTGTACCAAGCCAAACCCATGATAGAGAGATTGTGTGTTGAGTCTATCATCTTGAAGCACAAGAGCAAGGAGTTCATCATCATTACCGAGCCTATTACCTTTTGGAGGGTGGTGCCTCCTAGATTGGTTAGGTGTCGCTTGGGAGCCTCCTACTTTGTGTTGTGGAGTGAACCAAGAAGTTTGTAAGGGCAAGGAGATTTCTTACTTCGTGAAGATCTACCCCATAGTGAGGCTAGTCCTTCGTGGACGGAAGCCGTATGGAATAGTCAAGGTTGCTACTTCATGGACCCTTTTGGGTGGAGCCCTCCGTGGACTCTCGTGACCGTTACCCTCCATGGGTTGAAGACTCCATAAACGTGGATGTACGATAGCGCCACCTATTGGAACCACGGGAAAAATCATCGTGTCCACAATTGCATTTGATCTTCCTACCCTATCCATTCTATACATGCTTGTTGTTACTTTCCGCTGCTATATACTCTTAGACTTGCATGTGTAGGGTGTACTTGACTTGCCATGAAATGCTAAAAACTATCAACCATAAAATTTGGTGTAGGCAAAACCTTTAATTGGTCAAGTAGTCTAATCACCCCCCCCCTCTAGACCTACTTTCGATCCTACAAGTGGTATCAAAGCATTGGTCTCCATTGCTTAGGTCTCACAACTTAGGAGGAGTATGGCGTCTAGGAGAACTAATTTTGCTAGTTGGAAGCATAAAATGAAGATGCATATTCTTGGTCATAACCCCGCCGTTTGGGCTGTTGTTTGTGTTGGCTTGCAAGGTGAGTTCTTTGTGGATAGACGGGAACCGGATCGTGAAGCAACCGCGGATTAATTGAAGATGTTGCAATACAATGCTCAAGCATGTGACATTATCTTCAACTGCTTATGCCCTGAAGAATTAAACAAAATCAGCCGTCTTGAGAATGCAAAGGAGATTTGGGATACTTTGGTTAATATGCATGAAGGAACCGTGTCCGCGAGAGAATCCAAGTTAGATGTTCTTCAAGGTCAACTTGACAAGTTCAAGATGAAGGATGGTGAAGGAGTCGCAGAGATGTACTCTAGGCTAGATCTCATAACCAATGAGATTGCCAGCTTAGGAAGCGAAGAAATGACCAACAAATTCATCATCAACAAGATACTTAGAGCTTTGGATGAGAAATACGACATTGTGTGCACATTAATCCAAATGATGCCAAACTACAAAGATCTCAAGCCTACGGAAGTCATTGGAAGGATTGTTGCTCATGAGATGACACTCAAAGATAAAGAAGAGCTTCATCACAAGTCTAGCGGTGCCTACAAAGCCACAAGTGATGCTCCCACCACTTCAAGCAACAACCTTGTCACCAATGAAAAAATAAGCCTCATGGTCAAGAAATTCAACAAGTTCTATAAGAATAGAAGCAAAGAAAGAAACTCCAACTCAAGATATGAAGAGAAGCGTTCGTCAAGTCGTGACCACAATTGCTACAATTGTGGGAAGCCCGGACACTACTCAAATGAGTGTGTGGCTCCATACAAAAGAAGAGAAGAGTCACCTCGAAGACGAAGCTCAAGGAATGAATCACCACAAAGAGAGAGAAGGAGTAGAGATGATTGTTATGAACAAAGACACTCAAGGAGAAGTAGAGATTCAGAGAAGAAGGACAAGTACACCAAGAGCTACACAAGAAGAAAACATCAAGCTCATGTTGGTGAATGGGCTTCCGGCTCTAACTCCGACAACAACTCTGAGAGAAGCTATCACTCCGACTCCGACTATAGTCAAGATGATGGTGTTGTCGGAATTGCTCTAGCGACTACCAACTCCTACGATCTATTTGATTCACCAAATGAAGGGAGTGGAAGTTGCTTCATGGCTAAACGCCCCAAGGTATCACACCCCGAGTATCTTGATTTTGATAGTGATGAAGATGATCTACTTTGTGATGATGACTTACTTTGTGATAAAACTAGTGATAGTGATCAAAATGAACTTGATAATTATCATGCTAGTCAAGATAAGTCAATTGATGATGATAAGATGAAAATAGAACAACTAACTAAAGAACTAAACACTCTTAAGTTAGCTCATGAATCTACTCTCGAAGATCATAGAGAGCTTGTGAGAACTCATGAGAAGCTAGGCTTCGGGAATCTCAACTTGGAGCAAGAGCATGAGTTTCTCAAAGCTATCAATAACGATCTCCGGAACAAGACCTCATCTTATCTAGCCAAACGACTACTCTTGTCTACTTTCATGCCTCAAGTTAAAACTAAGCAATCTAGTAACAAAGGCAAGGAAGATTCTTCATCTAGTAGCAATAATAAAAGTGATAAATCCAATGATGTTGCTTCTAGTAGTTCTACTGATTCCACTAATGATGCCTCTCTTATCCAAGTTACACTTGATCAAGAAAATGCTTTATTGAAAGGGATTATAGAAAAAGGTATCTACAAGAGTCTTGCCGGATGTAAGCAATTTGAGGAAATTGTACGCAAGCACGGAGGATACCGGAAGAATCATGGTGTTGGCTACTTCAACGCTAATGGAGTTGAGTGGGAAGAAGGTCAATATCCCAAGTCCAAGTTTGTTCCTCAAAAGGAGAAGTATGAAAATACTCTTACCAAGGGGACAAACACTCAAGATGACCTTCCACCACAAGACCACAAGCTCAAGGGCAAGAACAAGCTTCAAGATGACATTGACTCATATGAAGATAAACCCCTAGCTTTGGTGGAGTGGGTTCCCAAGGCTACTTCAAGCTCAACTGCTACAAAGGCCAATTCAACACCAAGGACCCAATCAACTTGATGTGGGTTCCCAAG
The DNA here is from genome assembly GCA_022496015.1 of Hordeum marinum. NCBI lineage: Eukaryota > Viridiplantae > Streptophyta > Magnoliopsida > Poales > Poaceae > Hordeum > Hordeum marinum. The sequence continues at coordinate 214,576,624 of CM039673.1, read as the reverse complement.
AAAAAGAACTAGTAAGTTCTTGGGGGGTGACTCTGCCAATGAAATTCACTCACATTCATTGTTGGCAAGAACTTTTTGCACTCAACATCAACTCAATGCAATAGTTCAAGGAGTCACACATTCCCTCAAAGGTGAGCAAGGGACAAAGTAATCAACAAATCAATGGACATCATAACACATGCTTTGCACTCCATGTCCATAGATATCCTTGTATTTGTCTCTTGTATATTGGGACTAACCCATGTAGGTGAGAGGAGTAAGGAAACAACAATGATGCTCCCAACTCTTGGTGATCTCCATCAACATTGAGCATCCACAACTACCTCACCAACATTAAGTCTTCATCGACAAAACCCAAGGTTAGTTTATCCCTCTTATGGGGGGATATCACATTAAGGAGGAGCTTTACTCTAATTCTTGAGTAGAAGCATCTCTTAACATGTGACAACATTAAATGCTTTATGAAAAAGTGGTAACCCCACTTGTGCTTAAACGATGAGTATGACCTATGATCAAGTACTCTTACTTGGCTCCTAAGTCAAATACTCATATATAGATGACTTTGTCATCGCTCAAGTGCTTGTTAGATGCTAGTGTGTTTGTGGACGTTCGTCATGATTTCTTTTGACATCTTATTGTGTGAGCATCTTGGTCTACATTTATTTTCCCATTCGAGGATATCCAATTGTTGCTATTTCGCTTTTGATTTATCTTTTGCCAATTGGATGGACAAGAATGCCTAGGACCACTCTTTAGCTATCTATGCTTTCTCATCTCATATTCCATTCATGTTGCATCACAAAATTTGAACAAGTGCTTTTCAATCCCTCTGTGTGTGGAGCACTCGGAGTTTTGTATCGACAAGGACTGACCATTAAAACCTCCCAGGTGCAACTCGGTGGAACCAACACTAAAATCTCGGTCTCACCGATTGACTAGGGTTGATCTGGTTTTTCAATCACGGTATCACTGATTCCATTTTCTCGGTTACACCGAGTGTCCCTGTCAGCTGACAGTTGAGGCACTCGGTGACACCGAAAACTTAGAATCGGTGTCACCGACAGTGGTGGGTATATAACTCTGGACCCCGATGTTTTGAAATTTCATCTTCATACGTTGCGCTCCAAAACCCTAAGCTGTCGTTCCAAAGACCCCTGGTCATCGCCCTTGACTTCCCGAGCTCCTCTACCGCTGGGAATCGCCACCTTCGACGTAATCTTCACAAATGTCGCTGCCGTAGAGGATCCACACCAAGCTAGGGTACATATTTGATCTCTAGTGTGCTCCCATTTTAATTCTTGTGCATTGGACCTTGTTTTCTCTATAAGCCACCTATTGCTCATTCATCTATCCACTAGAAATTGCAAAATCTCGAGTTAGATGGATTTTCTAGGGTTTTGCTGTCCGCCCGATACATCTCGGTGGAACCGAAACGAAAATATCGGTCTCACCGATATACTTTTCTGTGTTGCTGAGAACTGACTCGGTGGAACCGAGTGGCTCTTTTCGGTCCTACCGAAAAGGCTGCCAAGTTCCTGTTAAGGAGTTGGTCTGTCTCGGCCCCACCGAAAATTTCATTTCGGATGTACCGATATGTATGTGACAGATTGCAAAACTTTTGAAAAAAGCATTGCTCAAATTTCAAAAAATAGCCTCATTTTGTGTTGACTCATCTACTTCTTCTCGTCTACACTCTATTCACAGGGTCAGCATGTCAGGTTCAGATGACAGTCAAAACAGGTCAGCGCAGAGAGCAGACATGAGTTCAGGCACAAGCCCAGAGCCCAGTTCATTCTCAAATCGAGGCACCCCCAGCTCACATGGGTTGCCCAAGGCTGCCACCAGAACCAGAAAGAGGTTGAACTCAGAAGAAGAAGATTCAGACGTTGTCCCTGAGGAAGTTCTTGCTAAGAAGCAAGAGAAGGCTACCAAGAAAGCTGCAACTGAAGCTACTTCCTCTAGAAGGGTTGTCAACAAAATATATGCACCAGCTTCAACCTTCAAGGCTTATGAGACTGCCAGAGGAACTGTTTCTATTGAGATCCCCAAGAAAGCTATGCCTAAGAAGGCAGGAGAGAAAAAGGCCATGAAGAGGATCATTCATGTGACTGGCAAGCCTACCTCCATGTTTGAGGATCCAGAAGCTGCTGATGCTGAGGAAGAGGAGGTTGAGCCAGCAAAGGCTCCTCCCAAGAAGAAGGCAAAGAAGTTGATGTCTGATGCTATGCCCAAAACCAACACATCCAAGAAGGTTGCTGAGAAGCCCAAGAGGACCACTAGGCAGATTCCAGCCTCTGAGAAGAACAAAGGGAATGCCTCCAGAGCTGAAGCTGATGATGATCTGACAACGTTAATGAAGCTTATACCACACCTCCCTATTCATAATGCCAGCTATCCAGTAGCTGAGGACATGAAGAAGAGGAAGGACTCAGGACTGAGGGCATGGAGAGCTATTGATCCTTATGCCCAAAGAAAGAAAACAGTTGTGGACTACCGGTTCTATACCAAGGAGCAGCAGGACTTCTATGAGATTGTGCTCTTTGACAAGAATCCAGCTATCAACGATATGCGATACGTTGATTGGAAGTACATCAAGGAGAACGAGGACTACTTTCCAAGTGTCCAGGACAACTTCCATTGCATTGGTCTTGATGAATTCATAGGCAGAGAATTCACAGCATGGAATGACGAGATGATCATGTAGTTCTACTCCACTGCACACTTCTATGGAGATGGTAGAATTGTATGGATGACTGAAGGTGCCTGATATGAATCAACTGTTGAGAAATGGGCAGAGATCTTAGGAGTTCCTGTAGCATAGGATGGTGACCTGGATGTCTACTCAGAATCCAAGGCTATTCACAATGCTATGGCCAAGATGTATAAGGAGATCCCTGCTGACAAAGTGAAGTCTCACCAGCTAGGGTCCATTTACTTTCTCCTGGCTGGCCTACGCACTATCAACACCATTCTGAGGCATACCCTGATGCCCAAGTCCGGAGATGACAAGATGATCCGAGACCACTCCATCAACCTGTTGATCCATCTTGACACTCACACCAGGATCAGAGTCATGGACTTGATTGTAAAGACAATCAAGAGGGTTGCTGCTGATCAGAAGCGCTTATGCTGTTATGCACCCTACATCCAGATGCTCATAAACTCAAGACTGGAGAAGCACATCTTTGCCCTAGATCACCCACATTTTCCCCTACAGCCAGATCTAGAGGACAACGTCGTGGTGATGGAAGTTGATCATCCCACTTCTGCTGCAGCTCAGGAAGCAACAGAGACAGTGAGAGCCACTTGTGCTCAAGCCCCTCAATCCAAGAGCGAGCAAATGGATTTGCTGATATCATCTGTTCAGAGCATGCAAAAGGACATTAAGGGGATTCTGGATAACCAAAACAGTCTTGTCAGGATCTTTGAGACCAGAATCAAGTCCCTTACTGATAAAGTGGACGGGCTGACGAAGATAGTCACATAACTTCAGCATGAAGTTGACTTCGTGAAAATCCCTCGGGTCTCTTCTACTTCAGATGATGATGGTGATGAGGAGGAGGAATCACCTCTAGGGACAAGCACTCAGTTCACTACTCAGGCCAGATCAGCCACAGTGCCAGCTCCAACAGCTCCATCAGCTCCATCAATATCAGCTCCATCAGTGACCACTCCAGCTCCATCTACGACATCTGTAGAGATCTTCACTGATGCCTTCATCTTGACTCCTTCATCAACAACCGAAGGAGATGCGCCCAAGAACGCTTAGATGTATGCCTTTGAACTTTTTGGTAACTTGTTGCCAAAGGGGGAGAAGTGTATATAGATCTATAGGCTTCGAGCGAGAGAGAGATTTGTCTTTTTACTTGCTTTTCAAAAACATTTGGTTCTTTTGATTTGATGTGAGATACTTTTGTGTTTGTGTTATGCTACTATGTTATGGGTGATGCTACTATTTCCTATCATCTTAATGCTCATGAGATGATCATTCACCCTTACTAATGTGTGTTGTGCCATGTTATTCACTCTAATTATTCTTGCACACCACCAAGTTGTATGTGACATGGAAGAAGTACCCCATATACCTAATCGATTGTGCATTTGCATTCAAATGCAAGTTTAAAATAATGCACAAATTTAGGGGGAGCTCTTGCTTATCACATACCTCTCAAACCGACGATCAAGCTCATTGATTTTATCATATGTCGAAGCTTTGATCTATATGTTGTCATCAATTACCAAAAAGGGGGAGATTGAAAGCACATTTGCTCCCTTGGTGGTTTTGGTAATTAATAACAACATATAAGTCATTGAACTAATGTTTCCACTAAGTATATTTCAGGAAATGTTCAATGGGAGGATTGGCAAAAAGAAGATTGTGGAGAAACCCCAAGATGCAAGGAAATAGGTTGGCCAAGCTTCAAGCAAGAGGACTCTACATTTTATATTTGTGAGAAATCACTTTGAGTCCATAGGAAAGTCAATACTACTAAAAGGGGGTAAAGTTTTGTTGGTGAAGAATATGCTCAAATGTGCACAAGTGATAGTCACCAAAAACATCCACAAAACTCTTCCACCAAAGTCTGTTCTATACCCAACACTCAAAATCGGTGCAACCAACTATCCCACTTCGGTGCCACCGATTCCAGTACCTAGACAGACTCTGCCAAACCCTAGCCACTTCGGTGCAACCAATTCCATACCGGTGCCACCGAGTTTAGGTTTCCAACTTTCTGTTACGCAAATTCACATTTTCGGTTCCACCGAGAATGTTGTATCGACGTCACTGAGATTGGAAATCTGACCGTTGGTCACCTTATTGGTGCAACCGAGATTGTATATCGGTCCCTTCGAGATTCAAAAGTTGCCACCTTTTGGTCACTTCGATACCACCGAGATTAACACATTGGTGTCACCGAGTTGGTCATTTTGTGTGTAATGGTTGGATTTCTGGGGATGCCTACATATACCCCTTCACCACCACTTACTCGAAAGAAAAGCACTCAAAACTATTCCATACCTATCCTATCAGATTTTCTGAGAGAGAACCACCTACCCTTGTGTTGAGGTCAAGATCTTCCACTCCAATCATATGGATCTTGATTTCTAGCCTCCCCAAGTTGCTTTCCACCAATCCTATCTCTTCTACCAAGCCAAACCCGTGAGAGAGAGATTATGTGTTGAGGAGTCTATCATCTTGAAGCACAAGAGCAAGGAGTTCACCATCATTACCGAGCCTATTACCTTTTGGAGGGTGGTGCCTCCTAGATTGGTTAGGTGTCGCTTGGGAACCTCCTACTTCGTGTTGTGGAGTAAACCAAGAAGTTTGTAAGGGCAAGGAGATCGCCTACTTCATGAAGAGCTACCTCGTAGTGAGGCTAGACCTTCATGGACGGAAGCCGTATGGAATAGTCAAGGTTGCTACTTCGTGGACCCTTTTGGGTGGAGCCCTCCGTGGACTCTCGCGACCGTTACCCTCCGTGGGTTGAAGACTCCATAAACGTGGATGTACGATAGCGCCACCTACCGGAACCACGGAAAAAATCATCGTGTCCAGAATTGCGTTTGATCTTCCTACCCTATCCCTTCTATACATGCTTGTTGTTACTTCTCGCTGCTATATACTCTTAGACTTGCATGTGTAGGGTGTACTTGACTTGCCATGAAATGCTAAAAACTGTCAACCATAAAATTTGGTATAGGCAAAACCTTTAATTGGTCAAGTAGTCTAATCACCCCCCCCCTCTAGACCTACTTTCGATCCTACAATGACTAAAACCCTGTTCTTTGGAACTATGGAACGGGCAAGTGACTTGTTGGAAATCATACATACTAATGTGTGCGGCCCGATGAACATTGAGGCACGCGGTGGATATCATTATTTTCTTACCTTCACTGATGACTTAAGTAGATATGGGTATATTCACTTAATGAAACACAAGTCTGAAACGTTTGAAAAGCTCAAGCAATTTCAGAGTGAAGTTGAGAATCATCGTAACAAGAAGATTAAATTCCTATGATCTGATCGAGGAGGAGAATATTTGAGTTATGAGTTTGGCAGTCACCTAAGATAGTGTGGAATTGTTTGACAATTGACAACGCCTAGAACACCACAATGTAATGGTGTGTCCAAACATCATAATCGAACGTTATTAGATATGGTGTGTTCTATGATGTCTCTTGACTATTTGCCACTATTGTTTTGGGTTAGGCATTGGAGACAGCTGGATTCACTTTAAATAGGGCACCATCGAAATCTATTGAGACGACACCATATGAACTGTGTGTTAGCGAACGTTGCATGGGAAACAAAAAAATTCCTACGCACACGCAGATCTATCCATGGTGATGAGCATCTACGAGAGGGAGAGTGGATCTACGTACCCTTGTCGATCGCTAAGCAGGAAGCGTTAAGAAACGCGGTTGGTGTAGTCGAACATCTTCGCGATCCAAATTGCTGAGCGTCCCGCGATCCGACCACGATCCATCCCATGAACTTGATCATGATCTGTCCCATGAACTTGATCACGATCCGTCCCACGAACTTGATCACGATCCGTCCCACGAACTTGATCACGATCCTTCCGGTCTAGCGCCGAACGGACGGCACCTCCGCGTTCAGCACACGTGCAGCTTGATGACGATCTCCGCTGTCTTGATCCAGCAAGAGAGAGCGGAGAGGTAGAAGAGTTCGCCGGCAGCGTGACGGCACTCCGGCAATGGTGGTGGAGCAATTCCAGCAGGGCTTCGCCTAAGCACTGCAGAAATCCGATCTAGAGTAGAAACTATGCATCGGAAGAACAAGTAGCATGTGGCTGTAAAAACTAGTGCAAAAACCCTCAGTACCACCAGTATATATAGGAGGAAGAGAGGAGTCAGCTTGGACAAAGGGCCAAGCTACCAAGGAGTCGGCCGAACCAAGGGTGGAGGTGGAGTCCACCTCCAATCCTAGTAGGACTGGGATTCACCCTCTTTTTTTGCCTTTTTCCACTTTTTCTCTTAGGACTTTTTTCTTCCAGCCGCATGGGCCTCTTGTGGTTGTTCCACCATCCCAATAAGAGCTGGTTTCCACTCTCCCACAGCCCATGTAGCCTCTTGGGTCGAAATACTCCTCCCGGAGGCCTCCCGGTACACGACCGGCACTCCCGGTACACTACCGATGAGCCTGAAACTTTTCCGGTGACCAAAACAGGACTTCCTATATATGAATCTTTACCTCCGGACCATTACGGAGCTCCTCGTGATGTCTGGGATCTCATCCGGGACTCCGGACAAACTTCGGTCACCACCATACATAACTCTATACTACCGAAACGTCACCAAACCTTAAGTGTGCAGACCCTGCGGGTTCGAGAACTATGTAGACATGACCGAGACACCTCTACGGTCAATAAAAAATGGTGGGACCTGGATGTCCACATTGGTTCCTACATATTCTACAAAGATCTTTATCGGTCGAGCCTCTATGTCAAGGATTCAGTTAATCCCGTATGATGTTCCCTTTGTTCTTCGGTATGTTACTTGCCCGAGATTCGATCGTCGGTATCTCCATACCTAGTTCAACCTCGTTACTGGCAAGTCTCTTTACTCATTCCGTAATTCAAGATCCTGTAACTAACACTTAGTCACATTGCTCGCAAGGCTTATTGTGAAGTTGTATTACCGAGTGGGCCCTGAGATACCTCTCCGTCACACGGAGTAACAAATCCCAGTATTGATCCATGCCAACTCAATAGACACCCTCGGAGACACCTGTAGAGCACCTTTATAGTCACCCAATTACGTTGCAACGTTTGATACACACAAGGCACTCCTCCGATGTCCGTGAGTTGCATGATCTCATGGTCATAGGAACATATACTTGACATGCAGTAAACAGTAGCAATAAACTGACACGATCATAAGCTACGTTTGTAGTTTGGGTCTTGTCCATCACATCATTCTCCTAATGATGTGATCCCATTATCAAATGACATCTCATCTCCATGGCTAGGAAACCTTAACCATCTTTCGATCAACGAGCTAGTTCACTAGAGGCATACTAGGGACATTGTGTTTGTCTATATATCCACACATGTATCCATGTTTCCAGTTAATACAATTCTAGCATGGATAATAAAAAATTATCATGAACAAGGAAATATAATAATAAACACTTTATTTATTGCCTCTAGGGCCTATTTCCAACAGTCTCCCACTTGCACTAGAGTCAATAATCTAGCTCACATCACTATGTGATTTACGTTGTAATGAATTGAACACCCATGCAGTTCTGGTGTTGATCATGTTTAGCTCTTGGAAGAGGTTTGGTCAACGGGTCTGCAACATTCAGATCCGTGTGCACTTTGCAAATATTTATGTCCTTCTCCTCGATGTAATATCGGATGGAGTTGAGGCGTCGCTTTATATGTCTGGTCCTCTTGTGAAACCTTGGTTCCTTGGCTAGAGCAATGGCACTAGTGTTGTCCCAGAACAGGCTCATTGGATTCAGTGCACTGGGCACTACTCCAAGATCTGTCATGAATTGCTTCATCCAGACACCTTCCTTCGCCGCCTCCGAGGCTGCGACGTATTACGCTTCGCACGTAGAATCAGCTACCACGCTTTGCTTGGAACTGCACCAGCTTACCGCTCCCCCGTTAAGAATAAATACGTATCCGGTTTGCGACTTAGAGTCATCCGGATCAGTGTCAAAGCTTGCATCGACGTAATCCTTTATGACGAGCTCTTCATCACCTCCATAAACGAGAAACATTTCCTTAGTCCTTTTTAGGTACTTAAGGATATTCTTGACCGCTTGCCAGTGCTCCATTCCAGGATCACTTTGAAACCTTCCGGCCATACTTATGGCAAGGCTAACATCGGGTCTTGTGCACAGCATTGCATACATGATAGAGCCGATGGATGAAGCACAGGGGATGACACTCATCTTTTCTCTATCTTCTACGGTTACTAGGCATTGAGTCTTACTCAACTTCACACCTTGTAACACAGGCAAGAACCCCTTCTTGGACTGATCCATTTTGAACTTCTTCAAAACTTTATCAAGGTATGTGCTCTGTGAAAGTGCTATTAAGCGTCTCGATCTATCTCTATAGATCTTAATGCCTAATATGAAAGCAGCTTCTCCTAGGTCCTTCATTGAAAAACTCTTGTTCAAATATTCCTTCACGCTTTCCAGCATTTCTATATTGTTTCCAATCAGCAATATGTCATCCACATATAATACTAGAAACGCTATAGAGCTCCCACTCACTTTCTTGTAAATACAAGCTTCTCCGTAAACTTGTATAAACTCAAACGCTTTGATCACCTCATCAAAGCGCTTATTCCAACTCCGAGATGCTTGCATCAGTCCATAAATGGATCGCTAGAGCTTGCAAACTTTGTCAGCATTCTCTGGATCAACAAAACCTTCGGGTTGCATCATATAGAACTCTTCCTCAAGGAAACCGTTGAGGAACGCTGTTTTGACATCCATCTGCCAAATTACATAGTCGAAATAAGAAGCTATTGCTAACATGATTCTGACAGACTTAAGCATCGCTACGGGTGAGAAAGTCTCATCGTAGCCAACTCCTTGAACTTGTGAAAAACCCTTTGCCACAAGTCGAGCTTTATAGACGGTGACATTACCGTCCGCGTCTGTCTTCTTCTTAAAGATCCATTTGTTCTAAATGGCCTTTCGCCCTTCAGGTAATACTTCCAAAGTCCATACTTGGTCTTCATACATGGATCCCATCTCGGATTTCATGGCCTCTAACCATTTCTCGGAATCCGGGCCCATCACTACTCCTCCATAGCTCGTAGGTTCATTGTTGTCCAACAACATGACCTCCAAGACAGGGTTGTCGTACCACTCAATGGTAGTACGCGGCCTTGTCGACCTACGAGGTTCAATAGCAGCTTGATCGGAAGCTTCATGATCATCATCATTAACTTCCTCTTCTACCATCGTAGGTTCCACAGAAACATCTTTCTACGCTGCGCTACTTTTTGGTTGAAGCAAAGGTTCAATAACCTCATCAAGCTCTATTTTCCTCCCACTCAATTCTTTCGAGAGAAACTCTTTCTCAAGAAATGTTCTGTTCTTAGTGACAAACAGTTTGCCTTCGGATCTGAGATAGAAGGTATACCTGACTGTCTCTTTCGGGTATCCTATGAAGACGCATTTCTCCACTTTGGGTTCCAGCTTTTCAGGCTGAAGCTTTTTGACATAAGCATCACATCCCCAAACTTTAAGAAATGACAACTTTGGCTTCTTGCCAAACCAGAGTTCATATGGCGTCGTCTCAACGGATTTTGAAGGTGCCCTATTTAAAGTGAATGCAGTTGTCTCTAATGCATAACCCCAAAACGATAGCGGCAAATCAGCAAGAGACATCATAGAACGCACCATATCTAATAAGGTTCGATTACGACGTTTGGACACACCATTACGTTGTGGTGTTCCTGGCGGTGTCAACTGTGAAACAATTCCACACTGTCTTAAGTGACTGCCAAACTCATAACTCAGATATTCACCTCCTCGATCAGATCGTAGGAACTTAATCTTCTTGTTACGATGATTCTCAACTTCACTTTGAAATCGCTTGAACTTTTCAAATGTTTAAGACTTGTGTTTCATTAAGTAAATATACCCATATCTACTTAAGTCATCAGTGAAGGTGAGAAAATAACGATATCCACCACACGATGTAACATTCATTGGACTGCACACATCAGTATGTATGATTTCCAATAAGTCACTCGCCCGTTCCATTGTTCCAGAGAACGGCGTTTTAGTCATCTTTCCCATGAGGCATGGTTCACATGTGTCAAGTGATTCAAAATCAAGTGACTCCAAAAGTCCATCAGCATGGAGCTTCCTCATGCGTTTTACACCAATATGACCTAAACGGCAGTGCCACAAGAAAGTGGTACTATCATTATCAACTCTACATCTTTTGGCATCAATGTTATGAACATGTGTGTCATCACTATCAAGATTCAATATGAATAAACCCCCAACATTGGGTGCATGACCATAAAAGATATTACTCATATAAATAGAACAACCTTTATTCTCTGATTGTAAATGAGTAAACTTCTCTCAATAAACAAGATCCAGATATAATGTTCATGCTTAATGCAGGCACTAAATAACAATTATTCAGGTTCATCACTAATCCCGATGGTAATCGAAGAGAGAGCGCCGACGGCGATCACATCAACCTTGGAACCATTTCCCACGTGCATCGTCACTTCGTCCTTTGCCAGCCTTCGTTTATTCCGTAGTTTCGGCTTTGAGTTGCAAATGTGAGCAACCGAACCGGTATCAAATACCCGGGCACTACTACAAGAGCTAGTAAGGTACACATCAATAACATGTATATCATATATACCTTGTTTGTCGTTGGCCGCCTTCTTGTCAGACAGGTACTTGGGGCAGTTCCGCTTCTAGTGATCAGTTCCCTTGCAATGAAAGCACTCAGTTTCTGGCTTGGGTTCGTGCTTGGGCTTCTTTACAGGAGTAGCAACTGCTTTGCCATCCTTCTTGGTTTTACCCTTCTTGCCCTTGACCTTGACCTTGCCATTTTTCTTGAAACTAGTGGTTTTATTGACCATCAACACTTGATGTTCTTTCTAGATTTCAGACTCGGCGACTTTTAGCATCACAAACAGCTCGGTGACTGACTTGTTCATCCCTTGCATGTTATAGTTCATCACAAAGCTCTTGTAACTAGGTGGCAGTGATTGAAGAACTCTATCAGTGATCGCCTCTGGCGGAAGGGCAATTCCCAACTCCGCTAGACGAGTTGAATACCCAGACATTCTGAGTATATGTTCACTGATAGACCCGTTCTCCTCCATCTTGCAAGCATAGAACTTATCGAAGGTTTCATACCTCTCGATCCGGGCGTTCTTCTGAAAGATAAACTTCAACTCCTGGAACATCTCATATGCTCCATGACGTTCAAAATGTCTTTGAAGTCCTGGTTCTAAGCTATACAATATTGCACACTGAACTATTGAGTAATCTCCAGTACATGCCTCCCAAGCGTTCTTAACATCTTCGGAGGTCATGTCTTCTGGTTGGTCACCAAGCGGTGCATCACGGACATATGATTTCTGGGAAGCCGTGAGGATAATCCTCAGATTACGGGCCCAGTTAACAAACTTACTTCCATCATCTTTCAACTTAGATTTCTCTAGGAACGCATCAAAATTCAGGGGTGCTATTGCGCGAGCCATTGATCTACAACATAAATATGCAAAGTTTACTTAGACTATAGTTCAAGATAATAAGTTTAGTTAATCAAATTACTAAAGCTCCCATGCAAATTGACATCCCTCGGGTCATCTGAGTGTCACATGATCCAAATCCACCAACTCAAGTCCGATCATCACGTGAGTTGAGGTGGCTTCAATGGTGAACATCATTATATTGATCATATCTACTATATGACTCATGTTCGACCTTTCGGTCTCTTGTGTTCCGAGGCCAAGTTTGTACATGCTAGGCTCGTCAAGTTTAACCCGACTGTTCTGCGCGTGCAACATTGGCTTGCACCCGTTGTATGTGAACGTAGAGTCTACCACACCCGATCATCACGTGGTGTCTCAACACGACGAACTTTCGCAACGGTGCACACTCGGGGAGAACACAATTTATCTTGAAATTTAAGTGAGGGATCACCTTATAATGCTACCATCGTACTAAGCAACACAAGGTGCATAAAAGGATTAACATCACATGCAATTCATAAGTGACATGATATGGCCATGAATTTGTGCTTTAGATCTCCATCTTGAAAGCACTGGCATGATCTCCATCGTCACCGGCATGACACCATGATCTCCATCATCTTGATCTCCATCAGTGTGTCGTCATCAGGGTTGTCACACCCTGCATGATTCTACTACTATTGCTACCGTTTTAGCGATAAAGTAAAGCATTACATAGAGCTTAATGATTGACACGCAGGTCATACAATAATTAAAGGCAACCCTATGGCTCTTGCCGGTTGCCGTACTCATCGACATGCATGTCGTGAAATTCTATACATCACATGATCATCTCATACATCACATATATCACATCATGTAATTGGCCATATCACATCACAACATACCCTGCAAAAACAAGTTAGACGTCCTCTAATTGTTGTTGCATGTTTTACGTGGCTGCTACGGGTTTCTAGCAAGAACGATTCTCACCTACGCATAAACCACAACGGTGATACATAATTTGCTTTTCAACCTTCTCAAGGACCGCCTTTGTCGAATCCGATCCAACTAAAGTGAGAGAAACTGTCACCCGCAAGCCATCTATGCAACAAGTTGCGGTCGAGAGAACCGGTCTCTCATAAGCGTACGAGTAATGTTGGTCCGAGCCACTTCATATCACAATACCGCTGAACCAAAATCCGACCAAGGGAGGAAGCAATCTAAGCATCAACGCCAACAAACCTTTTGTGTTCTACTCGAGATCTCATCAACACATAGACCTAGCTCTAATACCAGTGTTAGGGAACATTGCATGGGAAACAAAAAATTTCGTACGCACACGCAGATCTATCCATGGTGATGAGCATCTACGAGAGGGAGAGTGGATCTACGTACCCTTGTAGATCGCTAAACGGGAAGCGTTAAGAAACGCGGTTGGTGTAGTCGAACGTCTTCGTGATCCAAATCGCCAAGCGTCTCGCGATCCGATCACGATTTGTCCCGCGAACTTGATCACGATCCGTCCCACAAACTTGATCACGATCCTTCCGATCTAGCACCGAACGGATGGCACCTCCGCGTTCAGCACACGTGCAGCTTGATGACGATCTCCGCCATCTTGATCCAGCAAGAGAGAGCGGAGAGGTGGAAGTGTTTGTTGGCAGCATGACGGTGCTCCGGCGATGGTGGTGGAGCAATTCGGGTAGGGCTTCGCCTAAGCAATGCAGAAATCCGATCTAGAGGAGAAACTATGCACTCAAAGAACGAGTAGCACGTGGCTGTAAAAACTAGTGCAAAACCCCTCAATACCACCAGTATATATAGGAGGAAGAGAGGAGGTGGCTTGGCCCAAGGGCCAAGCCACCAAGGAGTCAGACGAACCAAGGGTGGAGGTGGAGTCCACCTCCAATCCTAGTAGGACTAGGATTCACCCTCTTTTTTTGCCTTTTTCCACTTTTTCTCTTAGGACTTTTTTCTTCCAGCCGCATGGGCCTCTTGTGGTTGTTCCACCAGCCCACTAAGGGCTGGATTCCACTCTCCCACAGCTCATGTAGCCTCTTGGGTCGAAATACTCCTCCCGGAGGCCTCCCGGTACACTACCGGCACTCCCGGTACACTACCGATGAGCCCGAAACTTTTCCGGTGACCAAAACAGGACTTCCTATATATGAATCTTTACCTCCTGACCATTCCGGAGCTCCTCGTGACGTCCAGGATCTCATCTGGGACTCCGAAAAAACTTCGGTCACCACCATACATAACTCTATACTACCGAAACGTCACCAAACCTTAAGTGTGCAAACCCTGCGGGTTCGAGAACTATGTAGACATGACCGAGACACCTCTATGGTCAATAACCAATGGTGGGACCTGGATGTCCACATTGGTTCCTACATATTCTACGAAGATCTTTATCGGTCGAACCTCTATGTCAAGGATTCAGTTAATCCCGTATGATATTCCCTTGGTTCTTCGGTATGTTACTTGCCCGAGATTCGATCGTCGGTATCTCCATACCTAGTTCAACCTCATTACTGGCAAGTCTCTTTAATCGTTCCGTAATACAAGATCCCATAACTAACACCTAGTCACATTGCTTGCAAGGCTTATTGTGATGTTGTATTACCGAGTGGGCCCTAAGATACCTCTCCGTCACACGGAGTAACAAATTCCAGTATTGATCCATGCCAACTCAACAGACACCCTCGGAGACACCTGTAGAGCACCTTTATAGTCACCCAGTTACATTGCGACGTTTGATACACACAAGGCACTCCACTGATGTCCGTGAGTTGCATGATCTCATCGTCATAGGAACATATACTTGACATGCAGAAAACAGTAGCAATAAACTAACACGATCATAAGCTACGTTCGTAGTTTGGGTCTTGTCCATCACATCATTCTCCTAATGATGTGATCCCGTTATCAAATGACATCTCATGTCCATGGCTAGGAAACCTTAACCATCTTTCGATCAATGAGCTAGTTCACTAGAGGCATACTAGGGACATTGTGTTTGTCTATGTATCCACACATGTATCCATGTTTCCAATTAATACAATTCTAGCATGGATAATAAACAATTATCATGAACAAGGAAATATAATAATAAACACATTATTTATTTCCTCTAGGGCATATTTCCAACACTGTGGTTTGGCAAGAAGCCAAAGTTGTCGTTTTTTAAAGTTTGGGGATGTGATGCTTATGTCAAAAAGCTTCAGCCTGAAAAGCTGGAACCCAAAGAGGAGAAATGCGTCTTTATAGGATACCCAAAAGAGACTGTTGGGTATACCTTCTATCTCAGATCCGAAGGCAAAGTGTTTGACGCTAAGAACAGAACATTTCTTGAGAAAGAATTTCTCTCGAAAGAATTGAGTGGGAGGAAAATAGAACTTGATGAGGTTATTGAACCTTTACTTCAATCAGAGAGTAGCACAACGCAGAAAGATGTTTCTGTAAAGCCTCCATCGGTTGAAGAGGAAGTAAATGATGATGATCATGAAGCTTCGGATAAAGTTTCTATTGAACCTCGTAGGTCGACAAGGGCGCGTACTGCTCCTGAGTGGTATGACAACCCTATCTTAGAGGTCATGTTGTTAGACAACGATGAACCTACAAGCTATGGAGAAGCGATGATGGGCCCGGATTCCGAGAAATGGTTAGAGGCCATGAAATCTGAGATGGGATCCATGTATGAAAATAAAGTATGGACTTTGGAAGTATTACCTGTAGGGCAAAAGGCCATTCAGAACAAATGGATCTTTAAGAGGAAGACGGACGTGGACGGTAATGTAACCATCTATAAAGCTCGACTTGTGGCAAAGGGGTTTTCACAAGTTCAAGGAGTTGACTATGGTGAGATCTTCTCACCTGTAGCGATGCTTAAATCCGTCAAAATCATGTTAGCAATATGCATTTTTCTATTATGAAATTTGGCAGATGGATGTCAAAACAGCGTTCCTTAACGGTTTCCTTAAGGAAGAGTTGTATATGATACAACCAAAAGGTTTTGTCAATCCAGAGAATGCTAACAAAGTTTGCAAACTCCTGCGATCCATTTATGGACTCATGCAAGCATCTCGGAGTTGGAATTTGCGCTTTGATGAGGTGATCAAAGCGTTCGGGTTTATACAAGTTTACGGAGAAGCTTGTATTTACAAGAAAGTGAGTGGGAGCTCTATAATATTTCTAATATTATATGTGGATGATATATTGCTGATTGGAAACAATATATAAATGCTGGAAAGTGTGAAGGAATATATGAATAAAAGTTTTTCAATGAAGGACCTAGGAGAAGCTGCTTTCATATTAGGCGTTAAGATCTATAGACATAGATCGAGACACTTAATAGGACTTTCACACAGCATATACCTTGACAAAGTTTTGAAGAAGTTAAAAATGGATCAGTCCAAGAAGGGGTTCTTGCTTGTGTCGCAAGGTGTGAAGTTGAGTAAGACTCAATGCCTAGTGACTGTAGAAGATAGAGAAAAGATGAGTGTCATCCCCTATGCTTCAGCCATAGGCTCTATCATGTATGCAATGCTATGCACAAGACCCGATGTCAGCCTTGCCATAAGTATGGTCGGAAGGTTTCAAAGTGATCCAGGAATGGAACACTAGAAGGCGGTCCAGAATATCCTGAAGTATCGGAAAAGGACTAAGGAAATGATTCACGTTTATGGAGGTGATCAAGAGCTCGTCGTAAAGGGTTACGTCAATGCAATCTTTGACACTGATCCGGATGACTCTAAGTCGCAAACCAGATACGTGTTTATTCTCAATGGGGGAGCGGTAAGCCGGTGCAGTTCCAAGCAAAGCATGGTAGACGATTCTACATGTGAAGCGGGGTACATCTCAGCCTCGGAGGCAGCGCAGGAAGGTGTCTAGATGAAGGAGTTCATGACAGATCTTGGAGTAGTGCCCAGTGCACTGAATCCAATGGCTCTGTTCTGTGACAACACTCGTGCCATTGTTCTGACCAAGGAACCAAGGTTTCACAAGAGGACCAGACATATAAAGCAACTCTTCAATTCCATCCGCGATCACAAAAAGGAGGAGGACATAAATATTTGCAAAGTGCACACGGATTTGAATGTCGCTGTAACAGCCCGGGACCGAAGCTCCAGAAGTTTCCCCTTTTATTTCGATTCTCGTCAGGTGGTTCGTTTGGTTGTCGCATTCATCATCGCATCATTTGCATCATCTGCATAGCATCTTCACTTGTTTTTGAAAACTTGCCTCCCTTCGTAGCTGCCCGTTCTCTTGTTGGAAATATGCCCTAGAGGCAATAATAAAATGGTTATTATTGTATTTCCTTGTTCATGATAATTGTCTATTGTTCATGCTATAATTGTGTTAACCGGAAACCGTAATACATGTGTGAATACATAGACCACAACATGTCCCTAGTAAGCCTCTAGTTGGCTAGCTCGTTGATCAATAGATGGTCACGGTTTCATGACCATGGACATTGGATGTCGTTGATAACAGGATCACATCATTAGGAGAATGATGTGATGGACAAGACCCAATCCTAAGCATAGCACAAGATCGTGTAGTTCGTTTGCTAAAGCTTTTCAATGTCAAGTATCGTTTCCTTAGACCATGAGATTGTGCAACTCCCGGATACCATAGGAATGCTTTGGGTGTGCCAAACGTCACAACGTAACTGGGTGGCTATAAAGGTGCACTACGGGTATCTCTGAAAGTATCTGTTGGGTTGGCACGAATCGAGACTGGGATTTGTCACTCCGTGTGACGGAGAGGTATCTCTGGGCCCACTCGGTAAGACATCATCATAATGAGCTCAATGTGACTAAGGAGTTAGCCATGGGATGATGTATTACGGAACGAGTAAAGAGACTTGCCAGTAACGAGATTGAACAAGGTATGGGGATACCGACGATCGAATCTCGGGCAAGTATCATACCGATAGACAAAGGGAATTGAATACGGGATTGATTGAATCCCCGACATCGTGGTTCATCCGATGAGATCATCGTGGAGTACGTGGGAGCCAACATGGGTATCCAGATCCCGCTGTTGGTTATTGGCCGGAGAAGTGTCTCGGTCATGTCTACGTGTCTCCCGAACCCGTAGGGTCTACACACTTAAGGTTCGATGACGCTAGGGTTATAGGGAAATGGTATACGTGATTACCGAAGGTTGTTCGGAGTCCCGGATGAGATCCCGGACGTCACGAGGAGCTCCGGAATGGTCCGGAGGTAAAGATTGATATATAGGAAGTCCAGTTTTGGTCACCGGAAAGTTTTCGGGCTCATCGGTAGTGTACCGGGAGTGCCGGGAGGGTGCCGGAGGACCCCCGGGAGGGGTGTGACGACCAGAGGACTACATGGGCCCTTAGAGGAGGTGTGCCAGCCCATATTGGGTCGGCCAAGACCTCCTAGAAAGGCCCATGCGGCTGGGAACTAGAGATAAGGGCTAAAGAGTTTAAAAAGGAGGAGATCCACCTCCCTTGTGGGAGGTGGACTCTATCCCTAGCTCGGCCGAACCTCTCCTCCTTGGAGGAGGGGCCAAGCCAGCCCTCCCACGTCCCTCCTCCTATATATACTTGAGGTTTTGGATGTTTAGAGAGAGAGGATTTGATCTCTCTCTCTCACGGCAAAGCCCTACCTCTCTTCTTCCTCCTCCGCAGCGCTTAGGCGAAGCCCTGTCGGAATACCTTGCTACTCCACCACCACCACGCCGTCGTGCTGCTGTTGGAGCCCTTCCCCAACCTCTCCTTCCTCCTTGCTGGATCAAGGTGTTGGAGACGTCACCGGGCTGCACGTGTGTTGAACGCGGAGGTGCCGTTCGTTCGGCACTTGATCGGATCTACCGCGATCTGAATCGCTGCGAGTACGACTCCATCAACCGCGTTCTTGTAACGCTTCCTCTTAGCGATCTTCAAAGGTATGAAGATCCACTCTCCCCTTGCTCGTTGCTGGTTTCTCCATAGATGGATCTTGGTGAACGCGTAGGAAATTTTTGATTTACTACTACGTCTCCCAACAGTGGCATCATGAGCTAGGTCTATGCGTAGAATCTATGCACGAGTAGAACACAAAGTAGTTGTGGGCGTCGATTTTGTTAATATGCTTGCCGTTACTAGTCTTATCTTGATTCGACGGTATTGTGGGATGAAGCGGCCCGGACCAACCTTACACGTACGCTTACGTGAGACCGGTTCCACCGCCTGACATGCACTAGTTGCATAAGGTGGCTAGCGGGTGTCTGTCTCTCCCACCTTAGTCGGATTGGATTCGATGAAAAGGGTCCTTATGAAGGGTAAATAGCAATTGGCATATCATGTTGTGGTTTTGACGTAGGTAAGAAACGTTCTTGCTAGAAACCTATAGCAACCACGTAAAAACTTGCAACTACAAATTAGAGGACGTCTAACTTGTTTTTGCAGCATATGCCGTGTGATGTGATATGGCCAAAAGGATGTGATGTGATGCATTGTGATGTATGAGATTGATCATGTTCTTGTAATAGGGTTCACGACTTGCATGTCGATGACTATGACAACCGGCAGGAGCCATAGGAGTTGTCTTATATTATTGTATGACCTGCGTGTCAATCATAAACGCCATGTAATTACTTTACTTTATTGCTAAACGTTAGCTGTAGTAGTAGAAGTAATATTTGGCGAGATAACTTCATGAAGACACAATGATGGAGATCATGATGATGGAGATCATGGTGTCGTGCCGGTGACAGTGATGATCATGGTGCCCCGAAGATGGAGATCAAAGGAGCAAGATGATATTGGCCATATCATGTCACTATATTGATTGCATGTGATGTTTATCATGTTTACATCTTATTTGCATAGAACGACGGTAGTAAATAAGATGATCTCTCAATAAAATTTCAAGAAAGGTGTTCACCCTAACTGTGCACCGTTGCTAAGGATCGTCGTTCCGAAGCACCACGTGATGATCGGGTGTGATAGGTTCTAACGTTCGCATACAACGGGTGTAAGCCAGATTTACACATGCGAAACACTTAGGTTGACTTGACGAGCCTAGCATGTACAGACATGGCCTCGGAACACGGAAGACTGAAAGGTCGAACATGAGTCGTATAGAAGATACGATCAACATAGAGATGTTCACCATGGATGACTAGTCCGTCTCACGTGATGATCGGACACGGGCTAGTTGACATGGATCATGTATCACTTGGAAGACTAGAGAGATGTCTATCTAAGTGGGAGTTCATTAATAATTTGATTAAGTGAACTTAATTATCATGAACTTAGTCTAAAAATGTCCTTGCAAATTATGTCATAGATAGCTCGCGCTGTAGCTCCACAGTTTTATTGATACAATCCTAGAGAAAAGTAAGTTGAAAGTTGATGGTAGCAATAATGCGGACTGGGTCCGTGATCTGAGGATTGTCCTCATTGCTGCACAGAAAGCTTATGTTTTTGATGTACCGCTAACTGCATCACTCCCTCAAGCGTTGTCTGTAGATGTTGTGAACATATGACAGGCACTTTTTGGTGACTACGTGATAGTTCAATGCGTCATGCATTACGGCTTAGAATTGAGGCTCCAAAACGTTTTGAACGTCACGGAACATATGAGATGTTCTAGGAGCTGAGATTGTGATCTCAGGCTCGTGCCTATGTTGAGAGGTATGAGACCTCCAACAAGATTCTTTGTCTGCAAGATAAAGGAGAATAGCTCAATCGCTGAGCGTGTGCTCAGATTGTCTGGGTGCTACAATCACTTGAATCAAGTGGGAGTTAATCTTCCAGATGAGATAGTGATTAATGCAGTTCTCCAAGTCACTGCCACCAAGCTACTAGAGCTTCGTGATGAACTATAACATGCCAGGGATGGATAAGATGATCCCTGAGTTGTTCGTGATGTTTGACACCACGAAGGTAGAAATCAAGAAGGAGCATCAAGTGTTGATGGTTAAGTGAAACCACTAGTTTCAAAAGGGGCAAGGGCAAGAACGGAAAACTTCAGGAATGACAAGCCAGTTGTTGCTCTAGTGAAGAAACCCAAGGTTGAGCCCGAACCCGAGACTAAGTGCTTCTGTTATGAGGAGAATGTTCGCTGAAGCGGAAAACCCCTAGATGCTTGGTAGATAAGAAGGCTGGTAATGTCAATGGAAGTATATTTGATATACGTGTTAGTGATGTGTACCTTGCTGGTACTCCTAGTAGCACCTGGGTATTGGATACCGGTTCGGTTGCTAAGTGTTAGCAACTCGAAATAAAAGCTACGGAGTAAATGGAGACTAGCTAGGTGAAAGGTGACGATGTGTGTTGGAAGTATTTCCAAGATTGATGTGATCACCATCGCACGCTCTCTCTACCTTCAGGATTTGTGATAAACCTAAATAAATGTTATTTGGTGTTTGCGTTGAGCATGAACGTGATTAGATCATGATTAGTGCGATACGGTTATTCATATAAGTTAGAGAATAATGGTTATTCTGTTTACATGGATAATGCCTTCAATGGTCATGCACCCACTCGAAATGGTTTATCGAATCATGATCGTAGTAGTACACATATTCATAACATTGGTACCAAAAGATATAAAGTTAATAATGATAGTACCACATACTTGTGGCACTGCCGCTAAATGTCATATTGGTATAAATCGCATGAAGAAACTCCATGATGATGGATTTTTGACTCACTCGATTTCGAATCGGTTGAGACATGCGAGCCATGCCTCTTGGGCAAGATGACTGAGACCCCGTCATCCAATATGATGGAGCGGGCAAGTGGCTTATTGGAAATAATACATGTTGATGTATGTGGTCCAATGAGTGTTGAAACACACAGTGGATATCGTTGTTTTTCTTTACCTTCACTGATGATTTGAGTAAATATGGGGATATTTACTTAATGAAACACGAATCTGAAATGTTTGAAAGGTTCAAGGAGTTTCAGAGTGAAGTTAAAGATCATCGTGACAAGAAGATAAATGTCTATGATATGATCATGGAGGTGAATATCTAAGTTACGAGTTTGGTATGCAATTTTAGACAATGTGGAAATTGTTTCACAGCTCACGCCTCCTGGAACACCATAGTGTGATGGTGTGTTCGAACGTCGTAGTCGTGCTCTATTGGATATAGTGAGTACTATGATGTCTCTTATCGTTTTACCACTATCATTATGGGGTTATGCATTAAAGACAAATCCATTCACTTTAATAGGGCACCATCTAAGTCTGTTGAGATGACACCGTGAGAATTATGGTTTGACAGAAGCCTAAGCTGTCATTTCTTAATGTTTGGGGCTGCGACGCTTATGTGAAAATGGGTTTTTCAGCTAGCGAGCTCGAACCCAAAGCAGACAAATGTATTTTCATAGAATACCTTAATGAGACATTGGGTATACCTTCTATTTCAGATCCAAGCGCAAAATGTGTTTGTTGCTAAGAATGGGTCCTTTCTTGAGAAAGAGTTTCTCTCGAAAGAATTGAGTGGGAGGAAGATAGAACTTGATAAGGTTGTTGAACCTTTGTTTCAACCAGAGAATAGCGCAACACAGAAAGATGTTTCTGTGGAGCCTACTCAGTTGAAAAGGAAGTTAATGATGATGATCATGAAGCTTCGGATCAAGTCACTATCGAACCTCGTAGGTCGACAAGGACGCGTACTGCTCCTGAGTAGTACGACAACCCTGTCTTGGAAATCATGTTGTCGGACAACGATGAACCTACGAACTATGGAGAAGCGATGGTGGGCCCGGATTCCAACAAATGGCTAGGAGCCATGAAATCCGAGAAAGGATCCATGTATGAAAACCAAGTATGGACTTTGGTAGCCTTGCCTGTTGAATGGCGGGTCATTGAGTACAAATGGACCTTTGAGATAAACATAGACGCTAATGGTGAATTGTCACCGTTTATAAAACTCGACTTGTCGCAAAGAAGTTTCCGCCAAGTTCAAAGAGTTGACTGCGATGAGATTGTCTCATCTGTAGCGATGCTAAAAGTCTATTAAAATTTTGTTAGCAGTTGCTGCATTTTTCGATTAGGAAATCTAGCAGATGGATGACAAAACAAGGTTTCCGTAATGGTTTCTATGAGGAAGAGTTGTATGTGATACAACCAGAAGGTTTTGTCAATCCTAAGGATGCTAATAATATGCAAACTCCAGCGATCCTTCTATGGACTGGAGCAAGAATCTCGGAGTTGGAATATATGCTTTGATGAGGTGATCAAAGTGTTTAAGTTTATACAAAGTTTATGAGAAACTTGTATTTGCAAGAAAGTGAGTGGGAGCACTATAGAATTTCTTATAAGAATATGTAGTTGACATATTATTGATCGGAAATGATGTAGAATTTCTGGAAGAGCATGAAGGGTTGTTTGAAAAGAGTTTTTTCAAAGGAAGACCCAGATAAAGCTACTATTTTATTGAGCATCAAGATCTATAGGGATAGATCAATTCGCTTGATAAGTTTTTTCGACGAAGACATACCTTGACAAGTTTTTGAAGGAGTTCAAAATAGATGGGTCAAAGAAGGAGTTCTTGACTGTATTGTAAGGTGTGAAATTGAGTAAGACTCAATACCCGACCACGGCAGAAGATAAAGAAAAGATGAGTGTCATCTCCTATGCTTTAGCCATAGGCTCTATATAGTATGCCATGCTGTGTACCGCACCTGTGTGTGCCTTGCCATGAGTCTGTCAAGGGGTACAAGAGTAATCCAAGAGTGGATCACTGGACAGCGGTCAAAGTTAGCCTTAGTAACTTGAGAACTAAGGAAATATTTCTCGATTATGGAGGTGATAAAGAGTTCATCGTAAAGTGTTACGATGATGCAAGCTTTAAAACCAATCTGGATGACTCTTAGTAGAAATCCAGCTACGTATAGTGGAGCAGCCATTTGGAATAGCTCCAAGTGGAGCATGGGAGTAGTACCTACAAATATGACATGGAAAGTTTGCAAGGTACACACGGATCTAAATGTCGCAGACCCGTTGACTAAAAACCTCTTTCACGAGCAGAACATGAACAAACCCCAGAACTTATTGGGTGTTAATCACATGATGATATGATCATATGGTGATGTAAGTGTTAATCACATGGTGATGTGAACTAGATTATTGACTCTAGTGCAAGTGGGAGACTGTTGGAAATATGCCCTAGAGGCAATAATAAAATGGTTATTATTGTATTTCCTTGTTCATGATAATTGTCTATTGTTCATGCTATAATTGTGTTAACCGGAAACCGTAATACATGTGTGAATACATAGACCACAACATGTCCCTAGTAAGCCTCTAGTTGGCTAGCTCGTTGATCCATAGATGGTCACGGTTTCATGACCATGGACATTGGATGTCGTTGATAACGGGATCACATCATTAGGAGAATGATGTGATGGACAAGACCCAATCCTAAGCATAGCACAAGATCGTGTAGTTCGTTTGCTAAAGCTTTTCAATGTCAAGTATCGTTTCCTTAGACCATGAGATTGTGCAACTCCCGGATACCATAGGAATGCTTTGGGTGTGCCAAACGTCACAACGTAACTGGGTGGCTATAAAGGTGCACTACGGGTATCTCTGAAAGTATCTGTTGGGTTGGCACGAATCGAGACTAGGATTTGTCACTCCGTGTGACGGAGAGGTATCTCTGGGCCCACTCGGTAAGACATCATCATAATGAGCTCAATGTGACTAAGGAGTTAGCTACGGGATGATGTATTACGGAACGAGTAAAGAGACTTGCCAGTAACGAGATTGAACAAGGTATGGGGATACCGACGATCGAATCTCGGGCAAGTATCATACCGATAGACAAAGGGAATTGAATACGGGATTGATTGAATCCCCGACATCGTGGTTCATCCGATGAGATCATCGTGGAGTACGTGGGAGCCAACATGGGTATCCAGATCCCGCTGTTGGTTATTGGCCGGAGAAGTGTCTCGGTCATGTCTACGTGTCTCCCGAACCCGTAGGGTCTACACACTTAAGGTTCGATGACGCTAGGGTTATAGGGAAATGGTATACGTGATTACCGAAGGTTGTTCGGAGTCCCGGATGAGATCCCGGACGTCACGAGGAGCTCCGGAATGGTCCGGAGGTAAAGATTGATATATAGGAAGTCCAGTTTTGGTCACCGGAAAGTTTTCGGGCTCATCGGTAGTGTACCGGGAGTGCCGGGAGGGTGCCGGAGGACCCCCGGGAGGGGTGTGACGACTAGAGGACTACATGGGCCCTTAGAGGAGGTGTGCCAGCCCATATTGGGTCGGCCAAGACCTCCTAGAAAGGCCCATGCGGCTGGGAACTAGAGATAAGGGCTAAAGAGTTTAAAAAGGAGGAGATCCACCTCCCTTGTGGGAGGTGGACTCTATCCCTAGCTCGGCCGAACCTCTCCTCCTTGGAGGAGGGGCCAAGCCAGCCCTCCCACGTCCCTCCTCCTATATATACTTGAGGTTTTGGATGTTTAGAGAGAGAGGATTTGATCTCTCTCTCTCACGGCAAAGCCCTACCTCTCTTCTTCCTCCTCCGCAGCGCTTAGGCGAAGCCCTGTCGGAATACCTTGCTACTCCACCACCACCACGCCGTCGTGATGCTGTTGGAGCCCTTCCCCAACCTCTCCTTCCTCCTTGCTGGATCAAGGTGTTGGAGACGTCACCGGGCTGCACGTGTGTTGAACGCGGAGGTGCCGTCCGTTCGGCACTTGATCGGATCTACCGCGATCTGAATCGCTGCGAGTACGACTCCATCAACCGCGTTCTTGTAACGCTTCCGCTTAGCGATCTTCAAAGGTATGAAGATCCACTCTCCCCTTGCTCGTTGCTGGTTTCTCCATAGATGGATCTTGGTGAACGCGTAGGAAATTTTTGATTTACTACTACGTCTCCCAACATCTCTCCGTTCATGTCGCTGACCATTTCGAGACCAAACACACACGCACACGCCCACGGCATCAATAAAAATGTTATTTTAAAGTGCGTATAAAATATTCTTGGATCAGGTTGAAAGTTGGCATGCGGTCTTGTTATATTGTAGGTAGACCGCCTGCCAAATTTTGTCGCAATCCGAGTTCGTTTGATACCCGAACGGTCGACCGTAGTGGCACCGTCATTGGTTTAATTGTCACATGTTCCAGTTTATAAAAATTATGTCACGGGCTTCTACCTTCCCTGTCTCCCCAGCCCATAATCCCTCTTACACAGCCCACTAGCCCACCTAGCTAGCCCCCATCCGCTTTCGGACGTTCGATCGAGCTCGAACGGTCCGAAAACGGATGAAATCCCCCTAACCTAGCCCTCCTTCCCTACATAATCCCCCTCCCTTCCTAATTTGGACCTAACCCTAATCCCTCCTTGAATTCCGTGCCAAACCACCCACCAGCCGCCACCAACCATGCCTGTCTCCCTCCTCCCGCCGCCAGGGCCCACCGAAGCCCATCCAAGCCCGCCCCGGGCTCGAATCTCCGCCGTCGCAAGCCCGCAACCACCGCTGCTAGGGCTCCTCCCGGAGCGCCCCGCGCCCGTGCGCCCCTACCTCCCCGCCGCAGGCCTGGCACGCCGCCGCGTCACCGCCGCCTGTGCCTCGTGGCGCTTGCCGGCCGGAATGCCGCCGCGCCTCGCAACGCCGTCTGTGCCTCGCCTCCTGCGCCAGCCGCCGCTATGGCCCCGAGCTGGCCACCCCGACTCGATCTGTGCCGGATCCGGTGGGAATCGGCCGGAGGGGGTTTAGGCTGCATAGATCCACCGCCCCCTCATGCCTTCGCCTTATCGGGCTGCCTGCCGGAGCCGCCATCGTCCGCCGCTGCCGACCTCGCACTCGGGCTCGATCAAGGACGGGGACGAGCGCCCGCGCGCCCGATCCGCCTCCTTGGCTGCCGCTCATCGTGGGCTGCACCAGGCCCAGCCCCACCGCTTGTTGACCCGCCAGCCCAGCCCAGTCGCTGCCTTCACCTCCTCA
Source organism: Hordeum marinum (assembly GCA_022496015.1). NCBI lineage: Eukaryota > Viridiplantae > Streptophyta > Magnoliopsida > Poales > Poaceae > Hordeum > Hordeum marinum. The sequence continues at coordinate 214,549,478 of CM039673.1, read as the reverse complement.
CCGAGCCGGGCAAAGGCCCGCTACGTGAGCGCCCTCGCTGCCCTATCTCTCGCCCATGAGCGCTAAGTAGTTCGTGTCGCCCTCTGTTGAGATGTTGGGCTAGCCAGATTCGTCCCATGTGTTTTTTTCCCAATGCGAATATGCTAATTATCCGCTGAATTTCAGAATTGCAGACCCCCCTCAATCTTCATGCATTTAATAACTTTTCAACTATGCATCATATGTAAAACTTTATATATGTAAAATGAATAGAATTTTGTGTATATTCACAATTTCCAACTCTCACATGTGGTAAAAATGATTAACTTGCTCTTTCCATTGTTTTTGCATTAATGCCATGTCAAAATGAATTGTTTAATAACTTTTAAACCGTAGCTCCGATGCAAATGTTTTATATATGCAACTTGACTAGAAAAATGTGTAGAATCTCATGGTGACCTTTATTTTGATGTTTAACAACTCTAAAATATGCTTAGGACAAATCTGGTCCAATTTCGATATTAACACATGGGGTCATTTCAGAAATGCTATAAGTTGTTTCCGACCTCATTTAAGATGCCTAGATAGATTGTTTACTTATGCTTCACCTCTTGCCAGGTTTAACAACATTTCATATTGATGAGTACCTAAATGAGAGTGAACTAAATAGTTTGAACGTGGAGTTTTGTCAATATGCAACTCCTTGCATATTGAGCTTCACTTTAATGTGTAGAATTTATTTGATGTGAATTGCCATGCCTTGCATATTTAAACCGGACATGCATCATATTTGTTTGCGCATCATGTCATGCATATGTTTTGGTGCTATCACATCTTGATTGTTGTTTCCGGTTTGCTTCTTCTTGATAGAGTTCCGAAAGCATTCGGAGTGTGAGGATTCGTTCGACTACATTGGCTCATCTTCTTCATGGACTCATTCTTCTTCCAAGCGGGATCTCAGGCAAGATGACACATTTCACTGGATACCACTACTATCATTGTTATGCTAGTCGTCTCGCTTTTATCGTTATGTCTCGCTACCTACCACTTTTATGTCAAGCCTCCCAACATTGCCATGAAAAGCCTCTAACCCACCACCTTCCCAGCAAACCTTTGTTTGGCTATGTTACCGCTTGCTCAGCCTTCTTATAGCGTTTCTAGCTACAGGTGCAATTGCTTCCATGTGTCAACATGGACATTCTTTTGTCATCACAATAATATTGCTATTTAATTTAATGCACATATATACTTGGTAAAAGGTGGAAGGCTTGGCCTTTTGCTCAGTGTTTTGTTCCACTTTTGCCACCCCTAGTTACTTGTGTACCAGTGTTATGTTCCATATTAAGCGCTCCTAACATGCTCGGGGTTGTTATGGGGACCCCTTGATTTTTGTTTTAGGATAAAGCTTGTCTGGCATGGCCCAACAGTGGTACTACATTTGCCTAATAACTATTAAAATTGCATAGGAACCCACCGGCACCCGTGGATAATTAATCAACAACCTAGGTTAGTGCTCCTCCTGAGTGTTGGTCCAAACCAAACGATGTCTGGCGCCCCTGGTCACCCGGGGTTTCAGCCAACCCGACGTCTAGCACATCCGGTCGTACCCTGAGAACGAGATACGCGGCTCCTATCGGGTTTAGTCGGTATGCCGGGTGGTCTTGTTGGACTTGTTTTACCCTTCTCAAATGTCTTGCATGAGGAATTCCGTTTTACTTTGGGCTATATCGAGGTGTGGTCTTCCTGTGGAATTGCCTATGAAGATCACGAGACCTGTGGTCGAGGTTATTCTCGCGGCGTGTGGTTAATTTGTGATGGACGAGTTGGAGCACCCCTGCTTGGTTAAATCTTTCGGAAAGCCATGCCCGCGGTTATGTGGCAAACTTGGAAACTTTGGTTAACACCTGGTCATAGCAAACTTGAAGTAAACTCTAATAAAATACACCAACTATCTGCGTAACCGCGACAGTCTCTTTTAGTGAGTCCTTATCCGAGAGAGAACACTATGGGGTTATGTTTGACGTAAGTAGGTGTTCAGGATCACTTGGTGATCATTACTAGTTCATGACTGTTATGCGTAGACCACCCACTTTACTTTCTGTATTCGTAAGTTAGCCACTCAAACAAATGCTTAGTTGATGCTGTAGCCACACCACTTATCCATACCTCACACATTAAGCTTTAATAGTCTTGATACCCTTGGAAATGAGATTGTTGAGTCCCTGTGGCTCACAGATTACTACAACAACAATTGCAGGCATAGGTAATGCGATGCTTTGACATGAGAGCATGCTTGTTTGTTTGGAGTTCTCTTCATCGATCTAGGATGGGTTCCAGGCGGCAGCCTGGGATAGCAAGGATGGATGTCATTTTGTCATTTGATTTCATTCGTAGTCGGACCCTGCTCTTCTGTATGATGTTTGAATATGTTGTTGTATTTATGTGATCTTGATGTAGCTTGTGGCGAGTGTAAGCCAATTCCATATACTCATCTCTTCTGTACATGTACTTGTAATGATATCCATTCTTGCAACACGACGACATGCGCTTCTATCCTTGTCGAGGCCCTCGTGCCGAAATAAGGATAGGATAGCATCTTGGGCATGACAGTTACAGACCCGTTGACTAAACCTCTTCCAAGGGCTAAACATGATCAACACCAGAACTGTATGGGTGTTACATTCACTACAATGTAAATCACATAGTGATGTGAGCTAGATTATTGACTCTAGTGCAAGTGGGAGACTGTTGGAAATATTCTCTAGAGGCAATAATAAATGGTTATTAGTATATTTTCTTTTTCATGATAATCGTTTATTATCCATGCTATAATTGTATTGATTGGAAACACATTGCATGTGTGGATACATAGACAAGACTGTGTCCCTAGTATGCCTCTAGTAGACTAGCTCGTTGATCAAAGATGGTCAAGGTTTCCTAGCCATAGACATAAGATGTCATTTGATAACGGGATCACATTATTGGGTGAATGATGTGATGGACAAGACCGAAACTATAAACATAGCATATGGTCGTGTCAGTTTATTGCTATAGTTTTCTACATGTCAAGTATCGGTTCCTATGACCATGAGATCATGCAACTCACTGACACCGGAGGAGTACCTTGTGTGTATCTTACGCTGAAACATAACTAGGTGACTATAAAGATGCTCTACAGGTATCTCCAAGGGTGTGTGTTGAGTGGGCATGGATCAAGACTGGGATTTGTTACACCGTGTGACGAAGAGGTATCTCAGTGCCCACTTGGTAATACAACATCACAACAAGCCTTGCAAGCAAAGTGACTAATGTGTTAGCCACGGGATCTTGTATTACAGAACGAGTAAAGAGACTTGCCGATAACGAGATTGAACTAGGTGTGGAGATACCGACAATCAAACTTGGGCAAGTAACATACCGATAGAAAAAGGAACATCGTACGGGATTATCTGAATCCTTGACATAGAGGTTAACCGATAAAGATCTTCGTAGAACATGTAGGGACAAATATGGGCATCCAGGTCCCGCTATTGGTTATTGACCGTAGAGGTGTCTCAGTCATGTGTAAATAGTTCTCGAACCCGCAGGGTCTGCACACTTAACGTTCAGTGACGAATTGGTATAGATGAGTTATGCATGTTGGTGATCGAAGGTTGTTTGGAGTCCCGAATGAGATCTCGGACATGACGAGGAGCTCCAGAATGGTCCAAAGGTAAAGATTTGTATATAGGAAGTTCCGTGTTGATCATCGGAAAAAGTTCGGGCATCACCGGTAGTGCACTTGGGGTGCCGGAAGGGTTCAGGGGGTCCACCGAAAGGGGCCACCAGCCCTGGAGTGGCCACATGGGATGTGAGGGGTGCGCACCAGCCCCTGGTAGGTTGGGCACACCTCCCCACCTAGGTGTTGGGGAACGTTGCATGGGAAACAAAAAATTTCCTACGCACACGCAGATCTATCCATGGTGATGAGCATCTACGAGAGGGAGAGTGGATCTACGTACCCTTGTAGATCGCTAAGCGGGAAGCATCAAGAAACGCGGTTGGTGTAGTCGAATGTCTTCGTGATCCAAATCGTCGTGCGTCCTGCGATCCAATCACGATCCGTCCCACGATCCAATCACAATCCATCCCGCAAACTTGATCACGATCCGTCCCATGAACTTGATCACGATCCTTCCGATCTAGCGCCGAAAGGACGGCACCTCCACGTTCAGCACACATACAGCTTGATGACGATCTCCATCGTCTTGATCTAGCAAGAAGGAGCGGAGAGTAAGAAGAGTTCTCCGGTAGCGTGATGGCGCTCCGGCGATGGTGGTGGAGCTATTCCGGCAGGGCTTCGCCTAAGCACTATAGAAATCCGATCTAGAAGAGAAACTATGGACTAGAGGGTAGGGTTGCACGTGGCTGAAAATCTTGTGCAAAAACCCTAAAACCCTCTAGTATATATACGAGTAGAGGAGGAGAGGAGGCAGCCTTGGCTTCCAATCCAAGGAGGCTCAGCCGAACCAGGAGGGAGGAGTCCACCTCCCACTCCTAGTAGGATTAGGACTCCTTCCTTATTTTGCCCTTTTTGCCTTTTTCCACCGTTTTCCATTTGGGGTTTTCTTCCCAGTCGCATGGGCCTTGTGTGGGACCTCCACCAGCCCACAAAGGGCTGGTATTTACTCTCCCACAGTCCATGAAGCCTCTTGGGTCGAAATACCCCTCCCGATGGTCTCCCGGTACATACCGACACTCCCGGTACACTACTGATGAGCCCGAAACTCCGGGACTCCGAACAACCTTCGGTCACCACCATACATAACTCTATACTACCGAAACGTCACAAAACCTTAAGTGTGCAGACCCTACAGGTTCGAGAACTATGTAGACATGACCGAGACAACTCTACGGTCAATAACAAATAGCAGGACCTAGATGCCCATATTGGTTCCTACATATTCTATGAAGATCTTTATCGGTCGAACCTCTGTGTCAAGGATTCAGTTAATCTCGTATGATGTTCCCTTTGATCTTCGGTATGTTACTTGCCCGAGATTCGATCATCGATATCTTCATACCTAGCTCAACCTCGTTACTGGCAAGTCTCTTTAGTCGTTCCGTAATACAAGATCCCATGACTAACACTTAGACACATTGCTTGCAAGGCTCATTGTGATGTTGTATTACTGAGTGGGCCCTGAGATACCTCACTGTCACACGGAGTATCAAATCCCAGTCTTGATCCATGCCAACTTAACAGACACCCTCAGAGATACCTGTGGAGCACCTTTATAGTCACCCAGTTACGTTGCGACATTTGATACACACAAGTCACTCCTCCGATGTTCGTGAGTTGCATGAGCTCATGGTCATAGGAACACATACTTGAAATGCAGAAAACAGTAGCAATAAACTAACACGATCATATGCTACATTTGTAGTTTGGGTCTTGTCCATCACATCATTCTCCTAATGATGTGATCCCGTTATCAAATGACATCACATGTTAATGGCTAGGAAACCTTGACCATCTTTGATCAACGAGCTAGTTCACTATAGGCATACTAGGGACAAAGTGTTGTCTATTTACCCACACATGTAATGTGTTTCCAATTAATACAATTATAGCATGGATAATAAACGATTATCATGAACAAGGAAATATAATAATAAACACTTTATTTCTTGCCTCTAGGGCATATTTCCAACAGTCTCCCACTTGCACTAGAGTCAATAATCTAGCTCACATCACTATGTGATTTACATTGTAATGAATCGAACACCCATGCAGTTCTGGTGTTGATCATGTTTAGCCCTTGGAAGAGGTTTAGTCAACGGGTCTGCAACATTTAGATTCGTGTGCACTTTGCAAATATTTATGTCCTTCTCCTCGATGTAATCGCGGATGGAGTGAAACGTCGCTTTATGTGTTTGGTCCTCTTGTGAAACATTGGTTCCTTGGCCAGAGCAATGGCACCAGTGTGTCACAGAACAAGTTCATTGGACTCAGTGCACTGGGCGCTACTCCAAGATCTGTCATGAACTGCTTCATCCAGACACCTTCCTTCGCCGCCTCCGAGGCTGCGATGTACTCCGCATCACATGTAGAATCGGCTACCACGCTTTGCTTGGAACTGCACCAGCTTACCACTCCCCCGTTAAGAATAAATACGTATCCGGTTTGTGACTTAGAGTCATCCAGATCAGTGTCAAAGCTTGCATCGACGTAACCCTTTACAACGAGCTCTTCATCACCTCCATAAACGAGAAACATTTCCTTAGTCCTTTTCAAGTAATTAAGGATATTCTTGATCACTTCCGAGTGTTCCATTCCAGGATCACTTTGAACCTTCTGGCCATACTTATGGCAAGGCTGACATCCGGTCTTGTGCACAGCATTTCATACATGATAGAGCCTATGGCTGAAGCATAGGGGATGACACTCATCTTTTCTCTATCTTCTGCAGTCACTGGGCATTTAGTCTTACTCAACTTCACACCTTGTAACACAGGCAAGAACCCCTTCTTGGACTGATCCATTTTGAACTTCTTCAAAACTTTATCAAGGTATGTGCTCTATGAAAGTTCTATTAAGCGTCTCGATCTATCTCTATAGATCTTAATGCCTAGTATGAAAGCAGCTTCTCCTAGGTCCTTCATTGAAAAACTCTTGTTCAAATATTCCTTCACGCTTTCCAGCATTTCTATATTGTTTCCAATCAGCAATATGTCATCCACATATAATATTAGAAACGCTATAGAGCTCCCACTCACTTTCTTGTAAATACAAGCTTCTCCATAAACTTGTATAAACTCGAACGCTTTGATCACCTCATCAAAACGCTTATTCCAACTCCGAGATGCTTGCACCAGCCCATAAATGGGTCGTTGGAGTTTGCAAACTTTGTCAGCATTATCTGGATCGACAAAACCTTCTGGTTGCATCATATACAACTCTTCCTCAAGGTAACCATTGAGGAACACTGTTTTAGCATCCATCTGCCAAATTTCATAGTCAAAATAAGCAGCTATTGCCAACATGATTCTGACAGACTTAAGCATCGCTACGGGTGAGAAGGTCTCATCGTAGTCACCTCCTTGAACTTGTGAAAAACCTTTTTCCACAAGTCGAGCTTTATAGACGGTGACATTACCGTCCGCGTCTGTCTTCTTCTTAAAGCTCCATTTGTTCTGAATGGCCTTTCGCCCTTCAGGTAATACTTCCAAAGTCCATACTTTGTTTTCATACATGGATGCCATCTCTGATTTCATGGCCTCTAACCATTTCTCGGAATCCGGGCCCATCACTGCTCCTCCATAGCTCGTAGGTTCATTGTTGTCCAACGACATGACCTCCAAAAAAGGGTTGTCGTACCACTGAGGAGTAGTACGCGGCCTTGTCGACCTACGAGGTTCAATAGTAGCTTGATCCGAAGCTTCATGATCATCATCATTAACTTCCTCTTCTACCGTTGTAGGTTCCACAGAAACATCTTTCTGCGCTGCGCTACTTTTTGGTTGAAGTAAAGGTTCAATAACCTCATCAAGCTCTATTTTCCTCCCACTCAATTCTTTCGAGAGAAACTCTTTCTCAAGAAATGTTCCGTTCTTAGCGACAAACACTTGGCCTTCGGATCTGAGATAGAAGGTATACCCGACTGTCTCTTTCGGGTATCCTATGAAGACACATTTTTCCGCTTTGGGTTCCAGCTTTTCAGGCTGAAGCTTTTTGACATAAGCATCACATCCCCAAACTTTAAGAAACGACAACTTTGGCCTCTTGCCAAACCACAGTTCATAGGGCATCGTCTCAACGGATTTCGATGGTGCCCTATTTAAAGTGAATGCAGCTGTCTCTAATGCATAACCCCAAAACGATAGTGGCAAATTAGCAAGAGACATCATAGAATGCACCATATCTAATAAGGTTTGATTACGATGTTTGGACACACCATTACGTTGTGGTGTTCCGGGCGGTGTCAACTGCGAAACAATTCCACACTATCTTAAGTGACTGCCAAACTCATAACTCAGATATTCACCTCCTCGATCAGATCGCAGGAATTTAATCTTCTGTTACGATGATTCTCAACTTCACTCTAAAATTGCTTGAACTTTTCAAATGTTTTAGACTTGCGTTTCATCAAGTAAATATACCTATATCTACTTAAGTCATCAGTGAAGGTGAGAAAATAACGATATCCACCACGCGCTGTAACATTCATTGGACCGCACAAATCAGTATGTATGATTTCCAATAAGTCACTCGCCCGTTCCATTCTTCCAGAGAACGGCGTTTAGTCATCTTGCCCATGAGGCATGGTTCACATGTGTCAAGTGATTCAAAATCAAGTGACTCCAAAAGTCCATCAGCATGGAGCTTCCTCATGCGTTTTACACCAATATGACCTAAACGGCAGTGCCACAAGAGAGTGGTACTATCATTATCAACTCTACATCTTTTGGCATCAATGTTATGAACATGTGTGTCATCACTATCAAGATTCAATATGAATAAACCCTTAACATTGGGTGCATGACCATAAAAGATATTACTCATATAAATAGAACAACCTTTATTCTCTGATTTAAATGAGTAACCGTCTCGCAATAAACAAGATCCAGATATAATGTTCCTGCTTAACGCAGGCACTAAATAACAATTATTCAGGTTCATCACTAATCCCGATGGTAATCGAAGAGAGAGCGTGCCGACGGCGATCACATCAACCTTGGAACCATTTCCCACGTGCATCCTCACTTTGTCCTTTGCCAGCCTTCATTTATTCCGTAGTTCTTGTTTTGAGTTGCAAATGTGAGCAACCGAACCGGTATCAAATAACCAGGCACTACTATGAGAGCTAGTAAGGTACACATCAATAACATGTATATCATATATACCTTGTTTGTCATTGGCCGCCTTCTTGTCAGCCAGGTACTAGGGGCAGTTCCGCTTCCAATGACCAGTTCCCTTGCAATGAAAGCACTCAGTTTCTGGCTTGGGTCCATGTGTGGGCTTCTTTACAGGAGTAGCAACTTCTTTGCCATCCTTCTTGGTTTTACCCTTCTTACCCTTGACCTTGACCTTGCCATTTTTCATGAAACTAGTGGTTTGATTGACCATCAACACTTGATGTTCTTTCTGGATTTCAGACTCAGTGACCTTTAGCATCGCAAATAGCTCGGCGACTGACTTGTTCATCCCGTGCATGTTATAGTTCATCACAAAGCTCTTGTAACTAGGTGGCAGTGATTGAAAAACTCTATCAGTGATCGCCTCTGGCGGAAGGGCAATTCCCAACTCTGCTAGATGAGTTGAATACCCAAACATTCTGAGTATATGTTCACTGATAGACCCGTTCTCTTCCATCTTGCAAGCATAGAACTTATCGGAGGTTTCATACCTCTCGATCCGGGCATTCTTTTGAAGGATAAACTTCAACTCCTGGAACATCTCATATGCTCCATGACGTTCAAAACGTATTTGAAGTCCCGGTTCTAAGCCATACAATATTGCACATTGAACTATTGAGTAATCTCCAATACGTGCCTCCCAAGTGTTCTAAACATCTTCAGAGGTCATGTCTTCTGGTTGGTCACCAAGCGGTGCATCAAGGACATATGATTTCTGGGAAGTCGTGAGGATAATCCTCAGATTACGGGCCTAGTCAACAAAGTTACTTCCATCATCTTTCAACTTAGCTTTCTCTAGGAAGGCATTAAAATTCAGGGGTGCTACTACACGACCATTGATCTACAACATAAATATGCAAAGTTCAAGATAATGAGTTTAGTTAATCAAATTACTAAAGCTCACGCTCAAATTGACATCCCTCGTGTCATCTCAGTGTCACATGATCCAAATCCACCAACTCAAGTCCGATCATCACGTGAGTTGAGGTGGCTTCAATGGTGAACATCATTATGTTGATCATATCTACTATATGACTCATGTTCGACCTTTCGGTCTCTTGTGTTCCAAGGCCATGTCTGTAAATGCTAGGCTCGTCAAGTTTAACTCGAGTGTTCTGCACATGCAACACTGGCTTGCACCTGTTGTATGTGAACGTAGAGTCTATCACACCCGATCATCACGTGGTGTCTCAACACGACGAAATTTCGCAACGATGCACACTCAGGGAGAACATAATTAAACTTGAAATTAATTGAGGGATCACCTTATAATGCTACCGTCGTCCTAAGTAAAACAAGGTGCATAAAAGGATTAACATCACATGCAAATCATAAGTGACATGATATGGCCATGAACTTGTGATTTTGATCTCCATCTAGAAAGCACCGGCATGATCTCCATCGTCACCGGCATGACACCATGATCTTCATCATCTTGATCTCCATCAACGTGTCTCCATCGGGGTTGTCACGCCCAACATGCTTCTACTACTATTGCTACCGTTTTAGCGATAAAGTAAAGCATTACATAGAGCTTAATGATTGACACGCAGGTCATACAATAATTAAAGACAACCCTATGGCTCCTGCCGGTTGCCATACTCATCGACATGCAAGTCGTGATAATCTATACATCACATGATCATCTCATACATCACATATATCACATCATGTAATTAGCCATATCACATCACAACATACCCTGCAAAAACAAGTTAGGCGTCCTCTAATTGTTGTTGCATGTTTTACATGGCTGCTACGGGTATCTACCAAGAATAACTCTCATCTACGCAAAAACCACAATTGTGATATACTAGTTGTTTTTCAACCTTCTCAAGGACCGCCTTTGTCGAATCCGATCCAACTAAAGTGAGAGAAACTGGCACCCGCAAGCCATTTATGCAACAAGTTGCGGTTGAGGGGACCGGTCTCTCGTAAGCGTACGAGTAATGTTGGTCCGGGCCACTTCATCTCACAATACCGTTGAACCAAAATCCAACCAAGGGAGGAAGCAATCTAAGCATCAACGCCCACAAACCTTTTGTGTTCTACTCGAGATCTCATCTACACATAGACCTAGCACTGATACCACTGTTGGGGAACGTTGCATGGGAAACAAAAAATTTCCTACGCACACGCAGATCTATCCATGGTGATGAGCACCTACGAGAGGGAGAGTGGATCTACGTACCCTTGTAGATCGCTAAGTGGGAAGCGTTAAGAAACGCAGTTGGTGTAGTCGAACGTCTTCGCGATCCAAATCGCCGTGCGTCCCGCGATCCAATCACGATCCGTCCCGCGATCCAATCACAATCCGTCCCACGAACTTGATCACAGTCCGTCCCACGAACTTGATCACGATCCTTCCGATCTAGCGCCGAACAGACGGCACCTCCGTGTTCAGCACACATGCATCTTGATGACGATCTCCACCATCTTGATCCAACAAGAAGGAGCGGAGAGGAAGAAGAGAACTCCGGCAGCATGACGGCGCTCCGGCGATGGTGGTGGAGCTATTCCCGCAGGGCTTCGCCTAAGCACTGCAGAAATCCGATCTAGAGGAGAAACTATGGACTAGAGGGTAGGGTTGCACGTGGCTGAAAATCTTGTGCAAAAACCCTAAAACCCTCTAGTATATATAGGAGGAGAGGAGGAGAGGAGGCAGCCTTGGCTTCCAATCCAAGGAGGCTTGGCCGAACCAGGAGGAAGGAGTCCACCTCCTCCACTCCTAGTAGGATTAGGACGCCTTCCTTATTTTGCCTTTTTAGCCTTTTTTCCACCTTTTTCCTTTTGGGTTTTTCTTCCCAGACGCATGGGCCTTGTGTGGGACTTCCACCAGCCCACAAAGGGATAGAATTTACTCTCCAACAGCCCATGAAGCCTCTTGGGTTTTACCCCTCCCGGTGGTCTCCCGGTAAATTATCGGCACTCCCGGTACACTACCGATGAGCCCGAAACTTTTCCGGCGACCAAAACAGGACTTACTATATATGAATATTTACCTCCGGACCATTCCGGGGCTCCTCTTGACGTCCGAGATCTCATTCGGGACTCCAAACAACCTTCGGTCACCACCATACATAACTCTATACTACCAAAACGTCACCAAACCTTAAGTATGCAGACCCAGCGGGTTCGAGAACTATGTAGACATGACCGAGACACCTCTATGGTCAATAACCAATAGTGGGACCTGGATGCCCATATTGGTTCCTACATATTCTATGAAGATCTTTATCGGTCGAACCTCTATGTCAAGGATTCAGTTAATCCCATATGATGTTCCCTTTGTTCTTCGGTATGTTACTTGCCCGAGATTCGATCGTCGATATCTTCATACCTAGTTCAACCTCGTTACTGGAAAGTCTCTTTACTCGTTCCGTAATACAAGATCCTGTGAATAACACTTAGACACATTTCTTGCAAGGCTCATTGTGATGTTGTATTATTGAGTGGGCCCTGAGATACCTCACCGTCACACGAAGTAACAAATCCCAGTCTTGATCCATGCCAACTTAACAAACACCCTCGGAGATACCTGTAGACCACCTTTATAGTCACCCAGTTACGTTGCGACGTTGTATACACATAAGGCACTCCTCCGATGTTCGTGAATTGCATGATCTCATGGTCATAGGAACACATACTTGACATGCAGAAAACAGTAGCAATAAACTAACACGATCATATGCTACGTTTGCAGTTTGGGTCTTGTCCATCACATCATTCTCCTAATGATGTGATCCTGTTATCAAATGACATCACATGTTAATGGCTAGGAAACCTTGACCATATTTGATCAACGAGCTAGTTCACTAGAGGCATACTAGGGACAAAGTGTTGTCTATTTACCCACACATGTAATGTGTTTCCAATTAATACAATTATAGCATGGATAATAAACGATTATCATGAACAAGGAAATATAATAATAAACACTTTATTTATTGCCTCTAGGGCATATTTCCAACACTAGGCCTATGCTGCCAGGGCTGGTGGGAGGGCCAACCCTAGCGGTGGTGCCACCCTTCCTTGGGTGGCAAGCCACCCTAGGGCACCTCCACTCTTGGTCGTCGCCCCAAGGGGGAAACCCTAGGGATTGGGCACCCCACCCCTCCCCCTATATATATGAGAGAGGTAGGAGGGAAGCCCCACCACAAGCCATGGCGCATCCCTTCCTCCCTCCCAGATCGCTTCTCCTCTAGTAGATTGGTTCGGCGCCGCTTAGCGAAGCTGTGCCGGATCAGCTCCACCACCACCGTCGCCACGCCGTCGTGCTGCCGGAGAACCCATCTACCTCTCCACTCCCTCTTGTTGTATCAAGAAGGCGGAGATCGTTATCAAGATGTATGTGTGATGAATGCGGAGGTGTCGTCCGTTCGGCGCTAGATCGGGACGGGTCGTGATGGGATCACGGGACGCTCGGCGATTTGGATCGTGAAGACGTTTCTACTACATCAACCGTGTTTCTTAACGCTTCCTGCTTAGCGATCTACAAGGGTATGTAGATCCAATCTCTCCTCTCGTAGATGCTCATCTCCTAGATTGATCTTGGTGAAGCGTAGGAAATTTTTTGTTTGCCATGCAATGTTCCCCAACACTATGGATGCCCGTTTTGCAAACATAAGATTAACAACATGTATTCTAGTGTTCTGGCGCATGCAAGAGGATGAGTCGTTGGCTCCTTTAGGCAGAACTATTCTTGTAGGATGGCACACGGCGCGTACGCCGAGTTCCTCGAGAATCTTAATGATCAAGCATGATGATTAGATGTTGGATTGAATCTATCTAGTTTGTGTGTATTAAATCTATGCTTGGCTATATATGTTTATCGGTTGTACTACATGTTGGTGAGACTATGTGTAATGAACTAATAGCGCTATGTAATTGCACTCTTAAGATGCAATCAGTCTGGTTTATTTGATTTGATGCATCTCTTATACCAACCTATGATTGACCACATCACACATAGTTTATTAGCGTTAATCTACTCTGTTACTTCTATTCTTTCCATACAGTTTTATAATAGAAGCCGTTTGCCCACAACACGCGCAACTTTGGGGTGACGTTGGCAAAAAATTGAACAGGTACGGTGTAACACCCAAGGTGCGATCCTATCCTTATTTTGGATCGAGGTCCTTGATACGTCTCCGTCGTATCTATAATTTTTGATTGTTTCATGCCAATATTATACAACTTTCACATACTTTTGGCAACAATTTATATGATTTATTAGACTAACCTATTGATCTGGTGCCTAGTGCCAGTTCCAGTTTTTTGTGTGTTTTTTGTTTCGCAGAATGTCCATATCAAAGGAAATCCAAACACAATAAAAATTTACGAAGATTTTTTTTGGAATATTTGTAAATTTTGGGAAGTGGAATCGATGACAAAGGAGGCCCACAGCCACCACCACCCACCAAGGCGCGACCTCGGGCCCAAGCGCGGGGTGGTGGATTGTGCTCACCTCATATATCGGTTGGAGCTCTCCTATGGCCACAAGAAAGCTAATTTTTGGATAAAAATCCCCTCACAATTTCAGCCCAATCGGAGTTACGGATCTCCAGGAATATAAGAAACGGTTTTCGGCAAAAAAACAGGAGCGCAAAACAGAAGATAACGCAGAGGGAGATCCAATCTCGGAGGGGATCCTGCCCCTCCTCCATCATGACGGCCATGGACCACAGGGGGAACTCTCCTCCCATCTAGGGGGGTAAGGAAGAATAAGAATGAGGGGGGATCTCTCCCCCTCTTTCCCCATGGCACCGGAACGACATCGGGGCAATCATCGTGACGACGATCTACACCAATAACTTTGTCGTCGTCAACACCAACTCTCTCCCCCTCTATCTAGAGGTGTAACAACTCTCTTCCCGTTGTAATATCTACTTAAACATAGTGCTAAACTCCATATATTATTTCCCAATGATATTTGGCTATCATATGATGTTTGAGTAGATCTCTTTTGTCCTATGGGTTAATTGTGGTATGATGTTATGGATGTGAGTTGTATGTTGATACGGTGTTGTCCTATGGTTCCCTCCATATTGTGCAAACATGAGGGATCCTGGATGTAGGGTGTTGCAATATGTTCATGATTTGCCTATGGTGGGTTGCTTGAGTGACATAAGCATAAACCCGAGTAGGTGGGTTGTTGCGTATGGGAGTAAAGAGGACTTGATACTTAATGTTATGGTTGGGTTTTAACTTAATGAACTTTGGTAGTTGCGGATGCTTGCTAGAGTTCCAATCATAAGTGCATATGATCCAAGTACGGAAAGTGTGTTAGCGTATGTCTCTCCCTCATTGCATATAACAAGTATCTATCGTATTATATTCAATTTCCTAGGGACAATCTTTCTCTTGTGTTACATAAAAAGCCTTCTACTAATCTATTTACTTTATTGTTCTTTTATTAAAACGACACCTAACTTTTATTTTGATGTTCTTTATTATCTTGCAAAGTACTTCTAGTTTTACTCCCGCAAATTTGTTTCATACTTGTTCTAGGTAAAGCAAGCATTAGCGTGCGTAGAGTTGTATCGGTGGTCGATAGAACTTGAGGGAATATTTTTTCTACCTTTAGCTCCTCGTTGGGTTTGACACTCTTACTTATCGAAAAAGTCTACAAACGATCCCCTACACTTGTGGATTATCAAGACCTTTTTCTGGCGCCATTGCCGGGGAGCAATAGCGTGGGGTGAATATTCTCGTGTGTGCTTGTTTGATTTATACTAAGTAATTTTTATTTTCTGTTTTTAGTCATTTTATTTTCTGTTATTAGTTGTTTTATATCTTTAATTATGGATATGGAACATGAAACACCAAAAAAATTATTGGTACTTGTTACTCGTGGAGATGGGGAACCTCCTAAAACCCTCAATGCTAGTTATGTGCAGGATATTGAATACTACTTTGATAATCCTGGGAAAACCACATCCAACTTGATAATGGGAGTAATGTTGTATCAATGTGAATAATTTAGGGATTATCGCTTGACTCAAAAATGTAAATTGTTATGGGATCAAATTCATATGTTGCATTGGTATGCTCGGGAGCTATGCTTTAGACATGATATTACTTGTTCCTCTAGGATGAACGCTCCACACCTTCCCTTTTCATGCAAATTTAGTGATAATGAAACCTTAGCTTCTTATTCTAATGGTATATATGATAACTATGATGTGGAAAAAATAGAAGAATTTGTTTATTTTAAGGGTGCTTATGAAATTGCTTCTTTGATTGAAAAGTATAATGATGTTTCTTACAAATCTGAAATTTTTGCCATACTTAAATATTTTTATGATAATTATGAATACAATGCTGATATTATTGAATTTATTAAAATAATTACCGCTGCCTTGGAAGAGATTAATATTTTGCAGGAATCTATGGAAGAGGAAGTTGTTGAAATTGTGAGCTCATTGGATGAAAAAGATTAGGTGGAGAGCAAAGAACAAAAGGAGGAAGAGCGGATTGATCACCCGTGCCCGCCTTCTAATGAGAGTAACTCTTCAAATCATACATTTTTTATGCCCTTTGTGCTTACCAAAGGATGAATACTATGATAATTGTTATGATCCCTTCGATTCGTTTGAAATATCTCTTTTTGATGAACTTGATGCTTGCTATGCTTGTGGCCATGATGCCAATATGAATTATGCTTATGAAGATGAACTTGCTATAGTTCCTTATGTTAATCATTAAATTTTTGCTATTGCAACCACACATGATAGTCCTACTATCTTTTTGAATTCTCCCAACTACACTATATCGGAGAAGTTTGCACTTGTTAACGATCACATTGATGGGTTGTGTTTTACCACTACACATGATGATTTTAATGAGTATAATATGCATGTGAATGCTTCTACTACTTGAAATTATAGAGATGATAATGAATATGATATGTTTGATTCCTTGCAATAGTTTTGCGATATAGAGATGATAATATGTGGGAGGTACTAGTGGATGATCGTGTTTAGTAAGCTATTGGTGTTAAGGTTTGTGATTCCCAAAGCATGCACGTATAGTCTCCCGTTATGCCAGGAAGTTGGAGCACAATTTATCCTTGATTGTCTATCTTTGTGTGAAGGTTGGGGGCGCGCGATGGTTAACTCCTACCAACCTCCCCCCTAGGAGCATGTGTAGTAATACTTTGCTTTGAGGGTTAATAAACTTCTGCAATAAGTATGTGGGTTCTTTATGACTAATGTGAGTCCATGGATTATACGCACTTTTACCTTTCCACAATTTTCTAGCCTCTACGGTACCGTGCAATGCCCTTTCTCACCTCGAGAGTCGGTGAAAACTTCGTCGGTGCATCCAAACCCCGTGATATACTACGCTCTATCACACATAAGACTTATTATATCTTCCTCAAAACAGCCACCATACATACCTATTATGGCATTTCCCTAGCCATTCCTAGATATATTTCCATGCAACTTCCATGGCTTCCATTTTGATGACTTGAGCATTCATTGTCATATTGCTTTACATGATCGTAAGATAGCTAGCATGATGTTTCCATTGCCTGTCCATTTTTTGATATCTTTGCTACGCAAGATCATTGCAAAACATTCATATAGAGTCATATTTTGTTCTAGGTATCGAGTTGTAATATTGTTAGTAAACAGAAGTGTGATGATCATCATTATTCATTATTAGAGCATGTCCCACTGAGGAAAGGATGATGGAAACTATGATTCCACCACAAGTCAGGATGAGACTCTGGACAACAAAAGGGGGAAAAGGAAAAGAAAAGAAAAAGAAAAATAAAAACATGAAAAAAATGATGAGATACAAAGAGAGAAGGGGCATGCTAATTCCACACTTGTGCTTCAAAGTAGCACCCTGTTTTTCATGTAGAGAGTCTCCTATGTTGTCACTTTCATATACTAGTGGGAATTTTTCATTATAGAGTTAGATGCGCACCCACTTAGTTTTCATATTGAGCTTTCATACACTTATAGCCCTTAGTGCATCCGTTGCATGGCAATCCCTACTCCTCACATTGATATCTATTGATGGGCACCTCCATAGCTCGTTGATACGTTGAGTTGATGTGAGACTTTCTTCTCCACTTTTACCCCTTTGAAACCTACCACCGCATTCTATTCCACCCATAGTGCTATATCCATGGCTTGCGGTCATGTATTGCGTGGGCGTTGAAAATGTTGAAGCGCGTTAAAAAGGATGAACCAATTTCTTGGCTAACACCGGGGTAGTACATGATTTATACTTTGTGTTAAGAAGACAGAGCATGACAAGGCTATATAATTTTGTAGGGATCGCGTTCTTTAGCCTTGATATTTTGAAAGACATGATTGTTTGTTGGGATGCCTGAGTATTGATGTCTTTATGTCAAAACTAGACTATTTCTTTGAATCACTTGTGTCTTAATATTCATGCCATGATTAGATATATGATCAAGATTATGCTAGGTAGCATTCCACATCAAAAATTATATTTTTTATCATTTACCTACTCGAGGACGAGCAAGAATTAAACTTGGGGATGCTAATATGTCTCCATCATATCAATACTTTTTGATTGTTTCATGCCAATATTGTACAACTTTCACATACTTTTGGCAACAATTTATATGATTTATTGGACTAACCTGTTGATCTAGTGCCCAGTGCCAGTTCCTGTTTTTGTGTGTTTTTTGTTTCGCAGAATATCCATATCAAACAAAGTCCAAACACGATAAAAATTTACAGAGATTTGTTTTGGAATATTTGTGAATTTTTGGAAGTGGAATCAACGAAAAAGGAGCCACACAGCCACCACCACCCACCAAGGCGTGACCTAGGGCCCAGGCGCGGGGTGGTGGGTTGTGCTCACCTCATATGTTGGTTGGAGCTCTCCTTCGGGAACGATAAAGCTATTTTTTGGGTAAAAAGCCCCTCAAAATTTCAGCCCGGTCAGAGTTATGGATCTCCAGGAATATAAGAAATGGTTTTCGTCTAGAAAACAGGAGCGCGATACAGAAGAGAACAGAGAGGGAGATCCAATCTCGGAGGACCTCCTGCCCCTCCACCACCATGGCGGCCATGGACCAGAGTGGTAACTCTGCTCCCATCTAGGGGGAGGATAAGGAAGAAGAAGAAGGAGGGCGTCTTTGTCCCCCTCTCTCCCGACAGCGCGGGAACACCGCTGGGGCAATCACCGTGACGGTGATCTACACGAACAACTTCGTCGCCGTCAACACCAACTCTCCCACCCTCGATGCAGCAGTGTAACACCTCTCTTCCCTGCTGTAATCTCTACTTAAACATGGACCTCAACTTCATATAATATTTCCCAAAGATATTTTGGCTATCCTATGATGTTTGAGTAGATCTTTTTTGTCCTATGGGTTAATTGTGGTATGATGTTATGGATGTGAGTTGTATGTTGATATGGTGCTGCCCTATGGTGCCCTCCGTGTCGTGCAAACGTGAGGGATCCGATATACTCAAGACGTACATCAATTGTCGTCATACCAATATACTCAATCCAACATAACAAGATCTTAAAGTGAAAGACTCAATTCATCACAACTAGATGGTAAGGGAAATACATCATATGATCTGACTATATTAGCAAGCCCGTGATACATCAGGATTGTGTCATCTCAAGAACACGGGAGAGAGAGAGAGAGAGAGAGAGATTGAACACATAGCTACTGGTACATACCCTTAGCCTCGAGGGTGAACTACTCCCTCCTCATCATGGAGACCATAGGGATGATGAAGATGGCCACCGGTGATGGTTTTCCCTCTCCAGCAAGGTACTAGAATCACTCTAGATTAGTTTTTCGGTGATACAGAGAGCTGCGGCGGCGGAACGGAAAGTCTCCCTTTATTTTGGGGGTTTCTAGAATTTATAGGATTTTTTAGCGTTGGAATCACGGGCAACGGAGCTACGTGGGCCCCACAAGCTATCTGGTCGCGCCCTAGGGGGTGCAGCTAGATGTGTGGTGGCCTCCCGGCACACCCCCTCCGGTGGTTCTTCGCTCCAGTATTTCTTATTTCCTCCAAAAAAATCATAAAAAAGTTTCGGGCAATTTTGAGAACTTTCATTTTCTGCACAAAAACAACACCATGGTAATTCTGCTAAAAACAGCGTTAGTCCGGATTAGTTCTAAATAAATCATATAAAGTGCATCAAAGCCATATAAAATTATTATAAACATAGGTGAATATGACATGAATACTTCATAAATTATAGATACGTTGGAGACGTATCAGCATCCCCAAGCTTAATTCATGCTCGTCCTCAAGTAGGTAAATGATAAAATAAATAATTTATGAAGTGTGAATGCTAGCATGATGTATAATATTGATCAAGGATATTTTCAGCCATTTTTCTAGCATCATAACCAGCAAGTATTTCTCATAAAGCTTCTCATGATCAAGTAGCAAGTTATTCACATGTTAAAAGTATAGACCATAAACTTTCTTGAAAAATAGCAAACTATGTTTTCAGTCATCAAACAATTGCAGTTCGTCTTATTTCCAGGAAGGGTCTATGAAAGAGCTTTGGTTCAGCAGATTCCACATACTCAACTATCATTTAATCTTCCATGATTGCTGACACTCAAAGCATACTTTTAGAACAAATTGTTTCAGTCAAACATAAGGAAGATAGGGGCTTAAAGTTTTGCCTCCCAACTCATTTATCTCGGGGATAATGTCAACAAATAATGAATCATGATCACCTATATTCAATTGGATATATGTGTCACGATCTTTCCCCACCACATGATGCTTGCCAACTAAGGAATTAATAGATTGGAACAAGAAGTTGACTTGGCATGAAAAGTAAAATATAGACCCTTCGCAGAGGGAAGCAGAGGTTGTCTTGCGCTTTCTAGTTTTGGATGTGTAATTTCTTAATTACCCCTTGTGATGGCAACCTTTATTATGTAATCTGTCGCTTTTATTTCTTCACCATCTCAAGTTCGTACAAAGATTATTTTCCCTTCCAATAAAAAACCATACATATTTAGGAGCAATTTTTATTGCTTTTTTTGCACCGATGACAACTTACTTGAAGGATCTTATTCAATCCATAGGTATATATGGTGGACTCTCATGGCAAGAAAAACTTGGTTCAAGGATTTGGATGCACAAGTAGTATCTCTACTTAGTACGAAGTTTTGGCTAGCAAAAGGTTCTAAACAAGCACCACATGTTAGAGGATCCATGACAATATAACTGCTATATAAACAATCATAACCATTAAGTTGTCTTCCTTGTCCAACATCAACTACTTGATCAAGTTTGAAAATAATTACTCACAATCATAGAAGATGTCCAAGATAGTATATCTATATGTGAAACCTCTCTTCCTTCAATGTTCTTTCATGAATCGTTTAAATGACCAATGTTATGTTTGCTAACTTCCAATAAATTTTACCTCTTACACTCCTAGTATGTGAAGTCACTACTCCCCATGGGATAAGCATATGAAGCAAATATATAATTTCACATTTATGATATTCAATTCATTCAACATTTTACTCTTAGATATAAGTGAAGCACAAGAGTAAACATCAAACTACTCTCAAAAGATATAAGTGAAGATCAATGAGTAGTTAAACAATTAAGTAGCTATGTGAGGACTCTCTCTCAGTAAAGATTTTTCAGATCTTGATATTTTATTCAAACATCAAACAAAACAAAAATGACACTCCAAGAATAGCACATATCATGTGAACGAATAAAAATTTAGGCTCAACATAGGCTAACCGATAGTTTACGAAGAGAGGTGGGATGCGTAACATACCCAAGATTAGATGCTTGAGACTTCTTGTAATATTTCCTAGGGGTGCCTTGGAAATCCCCGAGCTTGAGCTTTTGTATCTCTTTAAATTCTCTCATGTCCCGGTTTCACCTATGTCTCAAAAACTTCATGCACACAAAACTTGAAAACAACTCGTGAGAGAGGTTAGTACACATAAGAATAAACCAACACTTCATGTACTTCCAAGACAAGTTGCACAATAATTTTCAAACATTATGTACTGTATACTATCATTTCCACAATTTATATCTACCAATATAAGTCATGAAAACTATAGGAGAAGTAGATAACAAAACTATGACAACAATCTGTCTAAACAGGACACTCTGTAGAAATTTATAAAAATAGTATACTTATGTATCTACAAAATTATGAAAATTTAGGACATGATACAAAATTTGTAAGAAAATAGTGTGTAAAAATTTCAGAAACTTTGCACGTTCCAGTAAAATTACATAATTCAAATAATACAGCAAACGTTTCTGTTTTTATACAGCACAAATCACACATGCAATTCAAGCATTCTAAAGGCAATTCTTGGAACTTTTTATTGAAAAGAAATATAGTAAATAAAATCTAACAGGGAACCAAAAAATAAAATTATGCTCCAAGGAGAACACAAATTATGTGACGAATAAAAATATAGCTTTAAGTAAGATATACCGATAGTGTTGTAAACGAAAGAGGGGATGCCTTCCGGGGCATACCCAAGCTTAGAAGCTTGAGTCTTCCCTAAATATTACCTTGGGGGTGCCTTTGGCATCCCCAAAATTAGGTTCTCACAACTCCTTACTCTCCTCATATCGGTATCTCACCCAAAACTTGAAAACTTCAATCACACAAAACTTAACGGAAATTCGTGAGATGGGTTACTATAATAGATCATTCACTTAGGTACTATCAAGACAAGATTCATAATTGTTTCCATATGATACCAACTGTATTCTATCATTACCATAATTTATATCACTCAATATAACCTACAGAAACACTAAAACAAGTGAACTATGCATGCAAAACAGAATCTGTCAAAAATAGAACAATCTGTGAAGATCTGAGTGAACACTATACGTCCCGGAGTCTAAAAATTCTGAAAAATTAGGAAAATGCATAGAATTTGCATATAAAAACTTTGTAAAAATTTCAGAAATTTTTGACTTTCTAGTAAAATCACAGAAATTCTACACTGGACGCAAAAGTTTCTGTTTTTGCACAGATTCAAATCAACAAGTACTCATACTATCCCAAAGGCTTTACTTGGCACTTTATTGAAATAAAATACATAAAACACGATTACTACAGTAGATTAATCATGTGAACACACAATAACAAAAAGGAAAAGTGTTGGTTTGTCTCCCAACAAGCGCTTTTCTATAAAGCCTTTTAGGTAGGCATGATGATTTAAATGATGCTCACATAAAAATATTGAATTGAAACATAATGGGAGCATCATGAAGCATATGACAAGCACATTTAAGTCTAACTATCTTCCTATGCATAGGGATTTTGTGAGCAAAAAATTTGTGGGAGCAAGAATCGACTAGCATAGGAAGGCAAAACAAGCATAACTTGAAATTTTCAACACATAGGGAGGAAACTTGATATTATTGCAGTTCCTACAAGCATATGTTCCTCCCTCATAATAATTTTCAGTAGCATCATGAAGGAATTCAACAATATAACTATCACGTAAAAGCATTATTTTCATGATCTACAAGCATAGAAAATTTATTATCTCTCCACAAGCAAACTTCTCATACATAATAGTGGGAGTATCATAGGAGACTTGAATGCTATAATTTGTTTCCACATTAAAAGAATAGTGTTCAGAAAAAGCATACTCATAATTGTGACAAATTTATAATAATAACCATCAATATTTCTTATAGCATAAGTATCATCACAATAATCATCATAAATATCATCTTGGTTCTCATCATAAATGGGAGGCAAGCAATCATCATAACAAATTTCATCATTCGAAGTGGGGGGATAAAAAGATCATCTTCATTATGCATAGCATCCCCAAGCTTGGAATACACATCAATTTCAACAAATACATTCTCAAATATTTCATTCTCATCATGCATAGCATCCCCAAGCTTGTGGGTTTGCATATCATTAGCGTAATCATCAATAGCATGAATAGCAGCAATAGTGTAACAATTATTATCATTATAATTTTCCAAGTTGGTGCCAAAAATATTTTCAAGATCATAAGATACATCATTATCTTCCCAATCATAATTATCACAATAAGTAATAGGCATCATGAAATCATCCTCAATAGTATCATCCTCATCAATTTTATTTAATTCATTCTCACGAAGCACAACCATGATAGGAGCAACATTACTTGGGAGAGATACCTTTTTACCTCTACTTTTCCTTCTTTTTCTCTTCATAACCACATTGTTCATGGGTTTAATCAATTTTTTTGAGCTCCACAAAATCAATTTTGAGCTCTTTATTGAAGAGATTGGTTGAATAAGAAGTTCCTCCTCGTCACCTGATTCATCATGAGAAACAATAGGAGGATAATGGGAAATCTCTTACTTTTCATTAGTATTTTCTTCATATTCCATTGGTTTTCTCATCTTTGTATAATTGCCAATGTAAGCATTCTCAATCCAATTTACCTCACAATACATATAGATTTCTTTTAGATCAAAATCAAGAAGTTTCAAGAGAACCCAGTCTGGCAACTCCTTAGTTTTATGTTTCACTTCTTCACACCCCAGAAACATAATAAGTTCATTATAATGCTCAAGGGTAATCAGGTTATCACAATTTTTGGACACGATTCAATCATGAAAGAATTCGCATTGGAAATTAAAATGATCACTTTCATTGCAAAGTTCACACGTAATGCGAAGAATGCATAACCTTTTAGCACAAATATATAACATCTCACACAACCATTTAGTTTCTAAACACTTATGCCTCTTACAAAATCTATTTTCCCTTTTTGGTATGTGTTTGCAAACTCTATTCACTCCACAAAAATCAACATGCTTATAAGAAATTTGTTTATCATGACTAGTGCAATCATCATTAGTATTATGGATATTCAAAGAATTCATACTAACAACATTGAAACCATGATTATCATTCAAGGAATTCTCATTAATCACTTTGTAATTTCTTCTAGCATTTCATCATAATATTTACATTCATTATTTTCAAGCAAGACCTCATGAAGATAATCTATTGCACTCTCACTAGCAATGGGTTCAACATAATCGAGTCTTGTGAAAAGATTAGTAAGTGGATGACGATCCATTTATCTTAAATATTTTTTTATAAAACCAAACTAGTTACAAACAAGAAAGTAAAAGATTTAATGACAATATCTAAAGATATACCTTCAAGCACTCACCTCCCCGGCAACGGCGCCAAAAACTAGCTTGATGTCTACTACACAACTTTATTCTTGTAGACTCGTGTTGGGCCTCCAAGCGCAGAGTTTTGTAGGATAGTAGCAATTTCCCCTCAAGTGGATGGCCTAAGTTTATCAATCTGTGGGAGGTGTAGGATGAAGATGGTCTCTCTCAAGCAACCCTGCAATCAAATGCAATAAATCTCTTGTGTCCCCAACACACCCAATACAATGTTAAATTGTATAGGTGCACTAGTTCGACGAAGAGATGGTGATACAAGTGCAATATGGATGGTAGATATGGATTTTTGTAATATGAAAATATAAAAACAGCAAGCTAAGAAGTGACAAACAGCAAGAAAAACATTGTATTAATGCTTGGAAATAAGGCCTAGGGTACATACTTTCACTAATGCAATCTCTCAACAATGCTAACACAGTTGAATCATATGATCATCCCTTAACGTGCAACAAAGAATCACTCCAAAGTTCCTATCTAGCAGAGAACAATAAGTTGAAATTGGTGTAGGTGGTAGAACCACCTCAAAGTTATTATTTCCGATCGATCTATTCAAGAGTTCTTACTATGATAACATCAAGTTATCTTTTCCGTTCGATCTTTTGAGCTATTCCTATAATTGCCACAAACAGCCCTAGAGTTCATACTAAAATAACACCAATGATACATATCAATTGATCCTAATGTCACCTAGATACTCCAATTTCACCTCAAGTATCCATGGGTAAATTATGCGATATGCATGAAACAATTTCAGAGCTATGATATTCAATCCAACACAAAGAACTTGCAAGGAGCACCCCAACATTTCTATCGGAGAACATGGTATGAAAATGTGCAATCAACCCCTATGCATAGATCCCCAAGGTCACCGGAATTCGCAAGTTGATGCCTCAACATATATCAAGTGAATCTATAGAATACCCCAATGTCACTACGGGTATCCCACGCAAGACGTACATCAAGTGTTGTCATACCAACATGCTCAATCCAACATAACGAGATCTTAAAGTGAAAGACTCAATTCATCACAACTAGATGGTAAGGGAAATACATCATATGATCCGACTATATTAACAAGCCTATGATACATCAAGACCGTGCCATCTCAAGAACACGAGAGAGAGAGAGAGAGAGAGAGATTGAACACATAGCTACTGGTACATACCCTCAGCCCCGAGGGTGAACTACTCCCTCCTCATCATGGAGACCATAGGGATGATGAAGATGGCCACCGGTGATGGTTTTCCCTATTCGTTAGGGTATTGGAATCACTCTAGATTAGTTTTTTGGCGATACAGAGAGTTGCGGCGGTGGAGCGTAAGGTCTCCCTTTATTTCTAGGGTTTCTGGGATTTATAGGATTTTCATCGTTGGAATCACACACAACGGAGCTATGTGGGCCCCACAAGCTATTTGGTCGCGCCCTAAGGGGACGTCCAGATGTGTGGTGGCCTCCTGGCACACACCCTCCGGTGGTCCTTTGCTCTAGTATTTCTTATTTCCTCTAGAAAAAATCATAAAAAAGTTTCGGGCGATTCTGAGAACTTTCCTTTTCTGCACAAAAACAACACCATGGTAATTCTACTGAAAACATCATCAGTCCGAGTTAGTTCTAAATAAATCATATAAAGTGCATCAAAACCATATAAAAGTATTGTAAAGATAGGTGAATATGGTATGCATACTTCATAAATTATGGATATGTTGGAGAAGTATCACATTACAAGTACATGTAAAGAAGAGATGAGTATATGGAATTGGCTTACACTCGCCACAGGCTAAATCATGATCACATCAATACAACAACATATTCAATCATCATACATAAGAGCAGGGTCCAACTACGAACAGAATCAAACGATAAAAATGGCATCGATCCTTGCTATCCCAGGCTGTTGTCCTGGAACCCATCCTAGATCGATGATGAAGAAGAGCTCTGAATCAAACAAGCATTGCTCTCACGTCAAAGCATCGCATTACCTGTACCTGCAACTATTGTTGTAGTAATCTGTGAGCCACACGGACTCATCAATCTCATTTCCAAGGGTATCAAGACTAGCAAAGCTTAATGGGTGAGGTATGGTTAAGTGGTGGGGCTGCAGCAAGCACTAAGCATTTATTTGAGTGGCTAACTTACGACTACAAGAATAAGAGGGGTGATCTACGCATAAATGGACGTGAACTAGTAATGATCACTGAGTGATCCTGAACACCTACTTACGAGTCAAACATAACCCCACCGTGTTCTTGCTCGGTTCAGAACTCACGAGTCGAGACATTCACGGTTACACACACAGTTGGTGTGTGTAACCGCAGACACGGCTTCTCGAAAATATTTAACCCTACAGGGATGCTCAAACTCATCCATCACAAACTAACCACACACACTGCATGGAATAGCCTCAACCACGTAAACCCACGGTCTCCTAGGAAATTCCGTTGGAAAACCTCAACCTCAAGATAGCCCAAAGTATCCTTGGAATCCCATGCACAAGACGTTCGAGAAACGTAAAACAAATTCATCAAGGCTGCACGGCGTGTCAACGAACCTGACAGGAGCCGCGTATCTCGGTCTCAAGACACGACCAGATGAGCGCAGCATACAGTGACCCGACAGAAATCTCCCGAGTTGCCTCGGGTTGGCCCCACACACGGCTCTAGTTTGGACCAACACTCATGAGGAGCACTATCTTGGGTTGTTGATTAATTATCCACGGGGTCCGGAAAGACCCTATGCAAGTTTTATTAGGTTGGTGAATGGTAAAGCCAATGTTGGGCCTTGCTAAAAGAGTTTTATCCCAAAACAAAAAATCATGGGGTCGCCATAACAACCCCAAGCATGCGCTCAATATTGAGCATAACACCGGTACACAAGTAACTAGGGCGGCAAAGGTGGAACAAAACACCGAGCAAAAAGCCAAGCCTTCCACCTTTTACCAAGTATATATGTGCATTAAATTAAATAGCAATAGTATTGTGATATCTCAAGAATATCCATGTTTTCACATGAAAGCAACTGCACCTGCAACTAGAAATGCTATAAGGGGCTGAGCAAGCGCTAACATAGCCAAACAATGTTTTGCTGGGATGTGGAGGGGTTAGAGACTTTTCATGGCAATGTTGGGAGGCTTGACGTACAACTGGTAGGTAACAAGACATAATGATATAAGTGAGACAACTAGCATAGCAATGATAGTAGTGGTATCCAGGGAAATGGTCATCGTGCCTGAGATCCCGCTTGGAAGAAGAACGAATCCGTGAAGAACACGAACATGCGTAGTCGAAAGAATCCTCAAACTCTGAACGCTTTTGGAACTCTATCGAGAAGAAGCAATCTAGAAACAACAATCAACATACACACCACAACATATGCATGACATGATGCTCGAACAAATATGATGCATGTCCGGTTTAAATATGCAGGGCACGACAAACACAACAATCAAATACTAGACATTAAGGGAAGCTTAAGATGCAATGAGTTGCATATTGACGAAACTCCATGTATTAATTAATTAGTTCACTCCTATTTAGGTACACGAAAATATCAAATGTTGTTAAACATGGCAAGAGGTGAAGCATAAATAAACTATATATCTAGACATCTTAAATGAGGTTGGAAACAACATATAGTATTTCCGATAGGACCCCATATGCAAATTATGATTTTGTTCCATATCTGAACTAACCATATTTATATTTGTTAAAGAGGGAAACAAAATGCACCAAGTGATTCTACATGTCATTCTAGGCGATATACATATATAGAATGTTTAAACGGAGCTACGGTCTAAAAGATATGACCAACACAAGATGAATATGCCATGAATGCAAAATGCATGAAAATGACAACCACAAGTATTTGAAAACATGGATGCAACATGATAATATGATACTATATTACATTCTAAGCAATTTTCATATGCAACATATGTAAAACAGAGCAACAGTTCAACCACAACAAGCAACACAAGGTTCATGTATAATCTGCCCAAAAACAGCAACATATCATATTGCAACCCACAAATCAACAAGCTACAACCACCTAAAATGCACAACAAAGACATGGTGATGTAGTCTACATGATGCACAAAAATTCATGTCATTCCCGCAAATTGAGTAGAGGCATGGATCAATAGGAAATGAGCTCACAAGATGACTATAAAATATAGCACATTAGGACTTAGTGAAAATAACAGTTCTCAACAGAGCAGTTTTTCACGGAGGCGTATTGGAAGCTATAAAACTATATGCTACAGGGCATATCATGGCATGAAAAATTTACAGCATGGTAGAGTACATGATGCACTACATTTCATTCCATAGCAGAAAGATCTAATTATGCGTAGAAACATGGATATCATCAACACAACATGGGAATTTGAAATAATCAGGTTCTCGGACTTAGTGAAAATTAGAGTAGACATGTGCAACAATTTTTAACAAGTTGACATGTTTGACAACAACAATAACTATGATGCCAATCCTATAAATTCAACACAATGGCACAACATGACAGAGCATAACATGCTTAACAAAACATTCCATGGTGGCAAACTCAAAGGAGCCCTAGACCATTGGCTAATCACATGGCAAAAAAATTATAACAAATTCCAGACTTAGAATTATTTTGGGCATATCAAAACAACAACATTTTTATAGCATATTGGCAACAAAAAAATAAAACCTACACATGGATTATCATGGCAAACAAAAATACCATGGGCTAGAGGACATGTCAAAGGGCATATCTCATGTTCAAATAATTCATATGATGCATGGATTTAATCACACAAAAATAACAATAGGGCCTCATAGCAAAATAACATGCACACAAACTTACTCAAATGGCAAAACTAATTGCACATATGGATTCAGTGGATTTTCTACCCCGAAAACATATATAATATGTGGGTGTTTACATCAAAAATGACGCAACAATTATGTATGATTATGTCATAAACCATTTTGCATGTTATGTATGCAACTAATACAAACAAGTTAAATATTTTTAAACATGGATAAAAGTGGGATATAATTAATGTACACAAAATTCTACACATTTTTCATATAAAAACATTTTAATCTGATGCACGGTTAATTAATTATTAGCATTTTAAAATGATGCATTTTTCTGTAATTATGAAATATATTGGATAATGTTGAAAATCGCAGAGTTGGAGAAAAAGTACTATGGGCTGGATCTGGTGGATGCAGCATAGCAAAATGGTGCACGGGCGAAGGATAGGGGCACAACGCTCACCCATGGGCTTGGCTCAGTCGAGGAGGCATGCCGATGGAGAGGAGCTCGTCCATGCGGGGGAGAGGCTGGCACGAGGCAGCTGGGCGGATGCCTGGCTATAGCACATGCGCGGGTGAGCGCTGAAGGCGGATGTGGTCCACGAGGCCAGCTGAGCGAGGGCGTCCGTCGTCGTCCTCGCTCGAATTGGCGAGCAGGGGGCAATGGCGCGGGTCTTTCGACGGCGGGCACATCCCGTGATGGGACGGGCTGGGGAAGGCACGGGGGCACGGATCCGGGCCTAGGCGGCCAGATTTGGCCGGAGGCAGGACCGACAGCGAGCCGGTGAACGAACTCCGAGGCGACGACAGGCTGCAGGTCTTGAGGAGCCCAGGCCGGCAAGCGCGGGGTGAGGGGCGGATGGGGCCGGCAATGCGGAGGAGCGGGTCACCGGCAAGGTACTCCGGCAGCTCTGGTGGCCTGCAGGTGCGAGGCGATGGGGCGACGACTTCGGCCATGGGTGCCTCGGGCGTGCACAGAACCAGCTCGGTGCTCGGGCTCCCAGGGCCGGCGTGAGGTGGGAGAAGGAGAGGCGCTGTGGAGGGAGGGTGGGCAGACAAGTGGCTGTGGTGGAGGGGTTGCGCATGGAAATTGAGGAGGGCTAGGGTTCCAAATTAGGCACATAGGGGGTCTATTTATAGAAGGGGGGCTAGGGTTTTGTTTTGTCCGTCCTCGGACCGTACGATCGCGATCGAACAACTCCAAGCGGAGGGGGCTTAGGTTAGGTGGTAGTGGGCTGTGTAGAGGGGTGGGCCAAGAAGAGAGGTAGGTTTGCGGCCCGGCACAGAGTTTTATGAACCGAAAACGTCCGACGAATAAACCGATGACAATGCCACTACAGTCGACCGTTCGGGTATCAAACAGACTCTAATTTCGACAAAATTTGCTAGGTGCTCTAGCTACGCTATGTTAAGACTGCACGCCAACTTTTGACCCAATCCGAGAATATTTTTGGAGTGCTTTTAAAAGGTTTTTTAAATGATGTCATGGGCGCACGTGTGTGTGGTTGGTCTCAAAAGTTAACGATGAGAACGGAGAGAACCGACGAACACGAATGGATTCAAGTTCTGGAAAATGACGGCAACAGAGTGCCGATGCTATGCAGATGATGCGAATGATGCGATAATGAATGCTAACCAAATGGAACACACGACAACAATGGAATAAAAGGGGAATCTTCTGGAGCGTTGGTCTCGGGTTGTTACATACGGTGCATATTAGGGTGAATGTTTAGCGTTGGTAATTTTCCCCCAGATTGGAACTGCGTGCGAGCAACAACAACTGTAGTGCTAAATCTTGGCCTTTACATAAGTGAAGACTCCAGGGCTGTCATATTGAGCTCAAACCATGGATTTACAATCGTTGTTAATGTAAAACTTAATGAAGATTGTCACTCCTATTTTGAAGCGAGCCATTAGGCAGAAAATTCTAAATTTTATGTACTGAAAGCTGGCACTAAAATTACACTACACCTACAAGAGCCTGGTCATATGATAAATGATAACTTCTCCGACAACATTATCCCTCCAGACTTTGTTGGAAGTTCTTGGAAATTCGTCTAATGTTCATCAACATATGATGTTGCCTAAATTAGATACTTTTGTTTTACTTATGAATGAATGACCTAGCATGGACAAGAGGATGGCTATTGGAGCGAAATCAAGCATGGAGAAGAAGGTGTGCATGCAGGAAAGAACAATGAAGTTTCTAGTCATGATTTTCGTACTTTGAAGCCACCATAATGAGAGCATGAAGGATTGGATGAAATATACAAGATGTCACTTCATAAATTTCGTTCATATGAAATTATGGGTGTTGCGTCACCTTATTTTTGGGGTAGGCCCATGTAATTTCAAAATACTACATTATAGGCTATTTTTAGAGTCTGTATGTGTGGGGAAACCGAGTTAGGGTTGTTTTTGGACCCCTCCTCCATGGGGTCATGAAAATTTCCCTCTATTCCCCCATATATACTGCCCCTAGGGTGTTGTTTAGACTTGGGTTTTGTTTAGATTAAAAGTTCGTCATAGCTGCAACTTCGCAATCTTCGTTTGTGTTCCACGACCAGACCAAGGCGTCGTAGAACCCCGCTTTTATCAATAAAGATTTCCTCTTATATTCGCAATATCCAGATTGCAATCTCAGTTTCTTGCTTGTTCTTCATTTGCGTGCAGGAAACAGACCCTCATGGTCAGGTTGATCGTGCTCCGGCATGGTCAATAACCTCTTGGATTTGATTTAGCGATTGCTAAGGCACGACGTCCTCGCACGTTCGTAGTCCGATCGTCAAAGTCGACTCTACCAAAAACGATACCTACGTCTCATTGAAAGACAGGGACTACTTCGCCTCTATCAAGTATTTCAGCAACAAATTGGGATTTCATTTTCTGAATGTGTTAAATCTGTTTTTACCTAGTAACTTCTAATTACCAATGCACTACTCTTTGCCCTGATCTAACGACATAATCACTATCCCCCCACTGCTCTACTCATGTCATAAAGTGTCGCCATCGCTGATACTCCGGAGGTGGAGGACGAGGTTGCCAACAAGCGGAGGCAGGCCGAGCCAGACCAGCAAGCGCCTCTGGCAGGCCTAGACTTCATCAGTAGCCTCCGTGACGATATGTTGACAGGCATCATCTCCCTCCTCCCAATCGAACATGGCATGCGAAAAACCATCCTCTCTTGGCGGTGGCGCCCCTATGGCGATGCACCCCTCTTGGCCTCATCAACGAGCACGTGCTCTACAATGGATATCGCAAACGCTTGGATGCATTTTCCCAGATCCTCGGCACGCATTGTGGCCCAATCAGAGGCCTTACTATGGGCAAGTTTCGTTCCAATGGCAAGGACCAAGCCAAGCTTGACGAGTGGTTCTTATCGACCGCCCTAGATCAGCTCGAGAAGCTCACTTTTACTAATGGACATATGTGCTCGCTGCCACTATCCGTGTTGCGCTTCGCGCCAGTGCCGCGCAATGCCGGGTTCTTGAACTGCCATTTCCCCCCACATTAACGCCGAGCCCGCTCTTTTGCTACCTCGACTGAAGCACCTAGAGCTTGTCGCCATCTGCATCTCCAATGATGACATGGAGCAGCTGCTCCACATCTGTATTGCGCTCGAGTACCTTCATCTTCAGGCGATCAATGGGTTGAGTAGCCTCAACATCGCCTCCATGAGTCCGGACAATTTGTGTGTATTGCTGGTGCTGCAATAGGAGATCACACAAGGTGAATCACCAAATGGTCATTGGGGACATGCCTTTACTTGAGAGATTACTTGTAGTTGATCAACAAGGTCCAACAAGAATTAGGGTCATTTATGCGCCGAAGTTGATCGGCGAGTAGCGGTGTTTGGCTACTCGCCCGTCAACTTCTCTGAACTTGTTATTGGATCCATAACCGTCTAGGTACAACAATCGCCTTCTTATCCTTCTTGAAATTAACATTTTTTTCTCTATTCAAGATGTATGTTCGTCTGTCATCCAGAAAATGATTCTGACAAGCTCGACCCCGTGTCTATGCACATTGAAGGTCTTGGCACTAGAATCCATCGGCCTTGACCTGGACCAAGTTGTCAAGTCGCTGAGATTTTTCCGTACCTAGAGAAGCTACATATCGACGTGATGCTCCTTTAATGTTAAATGCTAACCATAAGGGAGTTCAGTATTTGAAACCCTGCAAATCAGAAGAGGTCCCTTGTGTGTCCAAGCACTAATGTATTCTCTTGTTTTGGAGATACGATTAGGTCCGGTTGTGGATATGATACAATATAACAATCCCATTGAATGCATTGATCACTATCTCTTAGAAATTACTTTGAACTCCTACTGAGGAACCTTACCGGAGATTATATTTTCTAGGATCTTTGTTGTGAGAGCAAGTGTGTTAAAGGCAATGAGATTTTCCTTACATTTATTGCGCAAAAAAGAATGGTTTGTCAGCTATGGCGACTAGGACATAATGGGAAAGGCTCTGCAGAAGCTCAATTTCATTTTGTAACTTCAGTTGACACACTATTCAGAAGTCCTTATCCCAAGCCCATACATGACATGTCAGTGGCGGATACCTTTGCAGAAATATTGAAGTTGCGAAACTAGTTGTAATATCGGTATCAACCTCTCATATGTTCATGTTTAGCTGACCGCGAGTGTCTAGAGCTGCATGACAAGTTTTTGCATAAGCTAAATTTCATTTCTAATATCGGTTCAAACCTTGTAATATTCGAATTTGAGCCTTGTAATGCTGGAATTTGAACACTTGTAATATCTCTGTCATGTGTGATACAATGTCATCGTATGAGACTCGCATTTTGGTAATACTATTTTTCCTCAATATGCAATGGACAATTAATATATGGACCTTAATATGCAATTGACGATTAATATTTGGACCTTAAGAAGCACAACCACGATTGAGGGTATCCTGCACGGCTCAAATGGCGCTCCCAGCACCTGCCGATGACGAGCGCCAGTTCACCATGCATGCCGCAGTGTACACGCATAGAAGATTCACGGAGCTCTCGGTGGTGTACACCAACCATCCAATCTGGGTGGAGAACTCCATTAACATTATGGAAATGTAGCATGACACGAACAAATACAAAGTGGTCAGGTTTGACCTCGTGTTCCTCCGGGCGCTATGCTCTCGCGTCCCTCCGCGTGCTCTCCTCTCCCTCCCCCCCCCGACGCTCTACCAGTGGTTGGGGCCGGCCCACGATCATGTTCATAGTCTCTTCATGCTTTCGATTGCTCCCCACAACATAATAATCACACTCTCGATGGCGCATACAGAGAGGATATCCAGAGGCGCTCCAATGGAGTTCAGCGTGCACCTTATGGAGACCCGCATGTGGAAGAAGGACCTCATGGTGGTGCACACCAACGACCCGGTCATGATGGAGAACTCCATCAACACTATGGAGCAGTTGCTTGCTGAGGATGACAAGTGCAAAGTGGCCGGCTTCGACCTTGCTTAAATCGGCGGTCGTGTCAGGCATGATCAGAAGGTTTTCATGGTCCAGTTGTGTGTGTGCCATCATGTCCTCCTCTACCACTACTATCTGGCCATAATGCCTTGCGAGCGTTTCACCAGGTTTGTCAATAGCCCCCACAACAGGTTCGCTATGGTGGACACCACCAACTATCCAAAGGTGCTCAAGACTTTGGGCTTGGCCTGCCAGAAGCAGGGGCGGAGCCAGGAAACTTGGCCATTGGGTTCACTCCATGACTTGTTGTGACAACTTTATACTAATATCTGAAATGTAAAGTCGATCTTTAAATTATTTTACAAGAAAATTATAGCACCCCAAAACAGTATAATGAATAGAAATATGGTACTCCCTCCATCTATATATAGGGCCTAATACTTTTTTGAGATTTCCGTTGATCATGGGTTAGACTAGTAATATATGACATGTGTGTTACACAAAGTATCACATACTATCACATATTGTGTTGCATTAATAACTAAAGAGTGCAAGACATACCGGTTCAATAAAATTACAAAATCACTTGTTTACATACTATACTCCCGATCTGGTGACCAGGTTTTCTTCAAAAAAAATACAGCTCCATAGCCTAGATCAATCAAAGTCCATGAAAAAAGAAAAAAGAAAAATCTAGGCCAAAAAGATCACTATCGTAGTAGGCTATTAGGCTAGATAGAATACCATAAGAGAGAGGAGACCAGGCAATGTAATCTAAGGGGTTGTTCAGCAGCTCCTGGAGCGAGAGAGCGGCAGCATAATTCCTGGGAGTTGCTCAAACTGAACTCTTCACGCAGAGCAGAGTTTTTGGACGGGAGAGAATCCGAACAGGCTCTAATTACCTCAAATTTTAAGATACAATTGTTGCCGCTGTCGATCTAGCTGCGGCCGGCCGAGGCGGCCATGCGGCGAGGCACTAGAAACATGAACAGACGAGAGGAGAGATTAGATGCGAACTGAAAAAGGAAAAGACGCATGTGACTGCGTACGTGACTAATCACGGTGATTTCTTTCCTTTTTGAGAACTAATCACGGTGATTAATTATGGCAAGCCAGGGCTCCTCGTGGGTTGTTTATGTTTGGGCCTTTTGTTTAGTCGCTCATCGTGACAACCTTTCGTTGATGGGGTCAATCATAAAATTTTAATGGGTTCAGGTAAGTAAACATGCACCTACATGACGTACGAAGCAAAATCCGTTGGGTTCACTTGAACCCAACGCTTGTATGTTGGCTCCGCCGCTGGCCACAAGCTTGTCAACACCCGCGGGCCCTACAAGGTTTGGGGGCAGCAAGAAGGACATGGACTCCCAGGTTAACCTAGCCGAGGCCATCATCGACCCCTACTACGTAGGCATGAAGGATGAGTGTGA
Source organism: Hordeum marinum (assembly GCA_022496015.1). Classification (NCBI taxonomy): domain Eukaryota; kingdom Viridiplantae; phylum Streptophyta; class Magnoliopsida; order Poales; family Poaceae; genus Hordeum; species Hordeum marinum. Next base: position 214,512,751 of record CM039673.1, on the reverse strand, counting down.
CAAGAACAAGCCTGCCTGACACAGAGCCCGGGTGAATAGACTGGATGAACATCACCTCCAAACAATGGCCAAGGAACTGTTGGGGAACATTGCATGGGAAACAAAAAAACTCCTATGCACACGCAAGATCTATCCATGGTGATGAGCATCTATGAGAGGGAGAGTGGATCTACATACCCTTGTAGATCGCTAAGCGGGAAGCGTTAAGAAAAACGGTTGGTGTAGTCAAACGTCTTCGCGATCCAAATCGCCGAGCGTCCCGCGATCTCATCACGATCCGTCCCGAGATCCAATCACGATCCGTCCCGCGAACTCATCACGATCCATCTCGCGATCCAATCACGATCCGTCCCGCGAACTCACCACGATCCGTCCCGGTCTAGCGCCGAATGGACGACACCTCCGCATTCAGCACACGTATAGCTTGATGACGATCTCTGCCTTCTTGATCTAGCAAGAGGGAGCGGAGAGGTAGAAGAGTTCTCCGGAATCATGATGGCGCTCCGGCGATGGTGGTGGAGCTATTCCGGCAGGGCTTCGCCTAAGTACTGCTGAAATCCGATCTAGAGGAGAAACTATGCACTGGAGGAACGGGTGGCACGTGGCAGAAAATTCTGTCCAAAAACCCTAAAACCTCCAGTATATATAATAGGAAGAGAGGAGGAGGCTTGGCCCAAGGGCCAAGCCTCTAGGATTCGGCCGAACCAAGGGGAGGAGGTGGAATCCACCTCCAATCCTAGTAGGACTAGGATTCACCCTATTTTTGCCTTTTTTCCACCTTTTCTCTTTGGGCTTTTTCTCCCTAGCCGCATGGGCTTTCTGTGGGACTTCCACCAGCCCACTAAGGGCTGGTATTCACTCTCCCACAGCCCATGTAGCCTCTTGGGTCTAAATACCCCTCCCGATGGTCTCCCGGTACACTACCGGCAATCCCGGTACACTACCGATGAGCCCGAAACTTTTCCGGCGACCAAAATAGGACTTCCTATATATGAATCTTTACCTCCGGACCATTCCGGAGCTCCTCGTGATGTCTGTGATCTCATCCGGGACTCCTAATAACCTTCGGTCACCACCATACATAACTCTATACTATCAAAATGTCACCAAACCTTAAGTGTGCAGACCCTGCGGGTTCGAGAACTATGTAGACATGACCGAGACACCTCTACGGTCAATAACCAATAGCGGGACCTGGATGCCCATATTGGTTCCTACATATTCTATGAAGATCTTTATCGGTCGAACCTCTATGTCAAGGATTCAGTTAATTCCGTATGATGTTCCCTTTGTTCTTCGGTATGTTACTTGCCCGAGATTCGATCGTCGGTATCTCCATACCTAGTTCAACCTTGTTACTAGCAAGTATCTTTACTCATTCCGTAATACAAGATCCCGTGACTAACACTTAGTCACATTGCTTGCAAGGCTTATTGTTATGTTGCATTACCGAGTGGGCCCTGAGATACCTCTCCGTCACACGGAGTAACAAATCCCAGTCTTGATCCATGCCAACCCAACAGACACCCTCGGAGATACCTGTAGAGCACCTTTATAGTCACCCAGTTACGTTGCGACGTTTTATACACACAAGGTACTCCTCCGGTGTCAGTGAGTTGCATGATCTCATGGTCATAGGAACATATACTTGACATGTAGAAAACAGTAGCAATAAACTGACACGATCATATGCTACGTTTGTAGTTTGGGTCTTGTCCATCACATCATTCTCCTAATGATGTGACCCCGTTACCAAATGACATCTCATGTCCATGACTAGGAAACCATAGCCATCTTTGATCAACGAGCTAGTCTATTAGAGGCATACTAGGGACATGGTGTTGTCTATGTATCCACACATGTATCTGAGTTTCCGATCAACACAATTTATAGCATGGATAATAAACAATTATCATGAACAAGGAAATATGATAATAACTAATTTATTATTGCCTCTAGGGCATATTTCTAAGTGTCTCCCACTTGCACTAGAGTCAATAATCTAGTTCACATCACCATGTGATTCGCATTGTTATGAATCTAACACCCACTGAGTTCTGGGGCTCGATCATGCTTTGCATGTGAGAGAGGTCTTATAGTCAACGGGTCTGTGACATTCAGATCCGTGTGTACTTTGCAAATCTCTATGTCAAACTGTAAACACTGCTACCACACTCCACTTGGTACTATTCCAAATGGCTGCTCCACTATATGTATCCGGATTGCTACTAAGGTCATCCGGATTAGTGTTAAAGCTTGCATCGACGTAACTCTTTACGATGAACCCTTTATCACCTCCATAATCGAGAAACGTTTCTTTAGTCTTTTAGTCACTAAGGATAATATTGACCATTGTCCAGTGATCCACTCCTAGATCACTCTTGTACCCCTTGACGGACTCATGGCAAGGCACACACAGGTGCGGTACACAGCATGGCATACTATACAAACCCTATGGCTAAGGCATAGGGGACAACATTCGTCCTTTCTCTTTCTTCTGCCATTGTCGAGCTTTGAGTCTCACTCAACTTCACACCTTGCAAATCAAGCGAGAACTCTTTCTCTGACTGATCCATTTTGAACTCTTTCAAAATCTTGTCAAGGTATGTACTCATTGAAAGTCTCATCAAGCATCTTGATCTATCTCTATAGATCTTGATGCTCAACAATTAGGTAGCTTTATCCAGGTCTTCCTTTGAAAAAATCTTTTCAAACAACCGTTTATGCTTTCCAGAAATTCTACATCATTTCCGATTAACAATATGTCATCCACATATACTTATCAGAAATTCTATAGTGCTCCCACTCACTTTATTGTAAATACAAGTTTCTCGTAAACTTTGTATAGACTCAAAAACTTTGATCACCTCATAAAAGTGTACATTCCAACTCCGAGATGCTTGCTTCAGTTCATAGAAGAATCACTAAAGCTTGCACACCTTTTAGCATCCTTAGGACTGACAAAACCTTCTGGTTGTATCACATACAACCTTTCCTCAAGTAAACCGTTAAGGAAACGATGTTTTGATATCCATCTACCAGATTTCATAATTGAAAAAATGCATCAACTGCTACCATAATTCCAACAGACTTTAGCATCGCTACGAGTGAGAAAGTCTCATCGCAGTCAACTCCTTGAACTTGTCGTAAACTTCTTTGCAACAAGTCGAGCTTTACAAATGGTGACATTTACCATGAGCGTCTGTCTTCATTTTAAACATCCATTTGTACTCAACGACCTGTCGTCCAACGAGCAAGTCTACCAAAGTCTATACTTGGTTTTCATACATGGATCCTTTCTCGGATTTCATGGCCTCTAACCATTTGTCGGAATCTGGGCCCATCATCGCTTCTCCATAGCTCATAGGTTCATCATTATCCAACAACATGACCTCCAAGACAGGGTTGTCGTACCGCTCAGGAGCAGTACATATCCTTGTCGACCTACGAGGTTCGATAGTAACTTGATCCGAAGCTTCATGATCATCATCATTAACTTCCTCTTCAACTAACGTAGGCTTCACAGAAACAAATTCTTGCGCTGCGCTACTCTCTGGTTGAACAAAGGTTCAACAACCTCATATTCTATCTTCCTCCCACTCAATTATTTCGAGAGAAACTCTTTCTCGAGAAAGGACCCAGTTTTAGCAACAAACATTTCATGCTTGGATCTGAGATAGAAGGTTTACCCAAATGTCTTTAGGCTATTCTATGAAGATGCATTTGTCCGCTTTGGGTTCGAGCTCATTAGGTGAAAACATTTTTTTCACATAAGTGTTGCAGCCCCAAACATTAAGAAATGACAACTTAGGTTTCTATCAAACCATAATTCACACGGTGTCATCTCAACGGATTTAGATGGTGCCCTATCTAAAGTGAATGTAGTTGTCTCTAATGCATAACCCCAAAACGATAGTGGTCGAAGGATAAGAGACATCATAATTCGCAACATATCCAATAGAGCACGACTATGACGTTCGGACACACCATCACACTATGGTGTTCCAGGTGGCGTGAGTTGTGAAACAACTTTCACATTGTCTTAAGTTGTATACCAAACTCGTAACTCAGATATTCACCTCCACAATCATATCGCGGACATTTCATCTTCTTGTCACGATGATCTTAAACTTCACTCTGAATTTGCTTGAACTTTTTCAAACGATTCAGACTTGCGTTTCATTAAGTAAATATACACTATTATCTACTCAAATCATCAGTGAAGGTAAGAAAATAACGATATCTACCGCATGCTACAAGACTCATTGGATTGCATACATCAACAAGTATCATTTCCAATAAATCACTTGCCCGCTCCATCTAGAAAACGGGGTCCTTAGTCATCTTGCCCAAGAGGCATGGTTCACATGTCTCAACCGATTCGAAATCGAATGAGTCCAAAGATCCATCAGCATGGAGTTTCTTCATGCGCTTTATACCAACATGACATTTAGCGGCAGTGCCACAAGTATGTGGTACTATCATTATTAACTTTGTATCTTTTGCCATCAACGTTATGAACATGTGTATTACTACGATCAAGATTCAACAAACAATTCTCACTGGGTGCATGACCATTGAAGGTATTATTCATGTAAACAGAATAACCATTTTTCTCTAACTTAAATGAATAACCGTGTTGCAATAAACACGATCTAACCACGTTCATGCTCAATGCAAAACACCAAATAACACTTATTTAGGTTCGTCACTAATCCCGAAGGTAGAGAGAGCGTGCGATATTGATCACATCAACCTTGGAAACATTTCCAACACACATCGTCACCTCACCCTTAGCTAGTGCTCCGTTTATTCCGTAGCTTTTATTTCGAGTTACTAACATTTAGCAACCGAACCGGTATCCAATACCCAGGTGCTACTAGGAGTACTAGCAAGGTACACATCAATAACACGTATATCAAATATACTTCTGTCGATGTTGCCAGCCTTCTTATCTACCAAGTATCTAGGGTTGTTCCGCTTCAGCGACCGCTCTCCTCATAATCGAAGCACTTAGTCTCAGGTTTGGTTTCAACTTTGGGTTGCTTCACTGGAGCAGCAACTAACTTGCTATCCATGAAGTTTCCCTCCTTCCTCTTGCCCTTCTCGAAACTAGTGGTTTGACTAACCATCAACACTTGACGCTCCTTCTTGATTTCTACCTTCGCGGTGTCAAACATTGCGAACAGCTCACGGATCATTATTTCTATCACTGGCATTTTATAGTTCATCACCAAGTTCTAGTAGCTTAGTGACAGTGACTTGGAGAACTATATCAATCCCTATCTTATCTGGAAGATCAACTCCCACTCGATTCAAGCGATTGTAGCACCCAGACAATCTGAGCACATGCTCAACGATTGAGCTATTCTCTTTCATATTACAGGCAAAGAATCTTGTTGGAGATCTCATATCTCGCAACATGGGCATGAGCCTGAGATCTTAATTTCAGTTCTTAGAACATCTCATATGTTTCGTGACGTTCAAAACGTTTCGGAGCCTCAATTCTAAGCCGTAATGCATGGCGCACTAAACTATCAAGTAGTTATCAGAACGTGCCTGTCAGATGTTCACAACATCTACAAACGACGCTAGAGGGGTTGGCGCACCGAGCGGTGCATTAAGGACATAAGCCTTCTATACAGCAATGAGGACAATCCTCAGATCACGGAGCCAGTACGCAATATTGCTACCATCATCTTTCAACTCTATTTCTCTAGGAACATATAAAAATTCAAGGGAGTTACAGCGTGAGCTAGTAATCTCAAACACGGTTTGCAATGACACTACTCACTATGTTCATGATAATGAGTTCAATTAATCATATTACTTAAGAACTCCCACTCAAATTGACATCCCGCCGATCATTCGAGTGATACATGATCCAAATTCACAAACTCAAGTCCGATCATCACGTGAGTTGAGGTGGTTTCAATGGTGAACATCATTATGTTGATCATATATGCTATATGACTCATGTTCGACCTTTCGGTCTCTTGTGTTCCGAGGCCATGTCTGTACATGCTAGGCTCGTCAAGTTTAACCCGAGTGTTCTGCATGTGCAACACTGGCTTGCACCCGTTGTATGTGAACGTAGAGTCTATCACACCCGATCATCACGTGGTGTCTCAACATGACGAACTTTTGCAATGTTGCACACTCAGGGAGAACACAATTCATCTTGAAATTTAAGTGAGGGATCACCTTATAATGCTACCGTCGTCCTAAGCAAAACAAGGTGCATAAAAGGATTAACATCACATGCAAATCATAAGTGACATGATATGGCCATGAACTTGTGCTTTTGATCTCCATCTTGAAAGCACCGGCATGATCTCCATCGTCACCGGCACGACACCATGATCTCCATCATCTTGATCTCCATCAACGTGTCGCCATTGGGGTTGTCGCGCCCATCATGCTTGTACTACTATTGCTATCATTTAGCGATAAAGTAAAGCATTACATAGTGCTTAATGATTGACATGCAGGTCATACAATAATTAAACACAACCCTATGGCTCCTGCCGGTTTCCGTACTCATCGACATGCAAGTCATGATAATCTATACATCACATGATCATGTCATACATCACATATATCACATCATGTAATTGGCCATATCACATCACAACATACCCTGCAAAAACAAGTTAGACGTCCTCTAATTGTTGTTGCATGTTTTATGTGGCTACTACGGGTATCTAGAAAGAACAATTCTCATCTACGCAAAAACCACAACGGTGATACACTAGTTTCTTTTCAACCTTCTCAAGGACTGCCTTTGTCGAATCCGATCCAACTAAAGTGAGAGAAACTGGCACCCGCAACCCATCTATGCAACAAGTTGCGGTTGAGGGAACCGGTCTCTCGTAAGCATATGAGTAATGTTGGTCCAGGCCGCTTCATCTCACAATACCACTGAACCAAAACACGACCAAGGGAGGAAGCAATCTAAGCATCAACGCCCACAAACTTTTTGTGTTCTACTCGAGATCTCATCTACACATAGACCTAGCGCATGATGCCACTGTTGGGGAATGTTGCATGGGAAACAAAAAATTTCCTACGCACACGCAAGATCTATCCATGGTGATGAGCATCTACGGGAGGGAGAGTGGATATACATACCCTTGTAGATCGCTAAGCGGGAAGCGTTAAGAAACGCGGTTGGTGTAGTCGAACGTCTTCGCGTTCCAAATCGCCGAGCGTCCCGCGATCCAATCACGATCCATCCCGCGAAGTCATCACGATTCGTCCCGCGATACAATCACGACCCGTCCCGCGAACTCATCATGATCCGTCCCGCTCTAGCGCCGAACGGATGGCACCTCCGTGTTCAGCACACGTACAACTTGATGATGATCTCCGCCTTCTTGATCCAGCAAGAGGGAGCGAAGAGGTAGAAGACTTCTCCGGCAGCATGACGGCGCTCCGGCGATGGTGGTGGAGCTATTCCGACAGGGCTTCGCCTAAGTACTGCTGAAATCTGATCTAGAGGAGAAACTATGCACTGGAGGAACGGGTGGCACGTGGCTGAAAATTCTGTCCAAAAACCCTAAAACCTCCATTATATATAAGAGGAAGAGAGGAGGAGGCTTGGACCAAGGGACAAGCATCTAGGAGTCGACCGAACCAAGGGGAGGAGGTGGAATCCACATCCAATCCTAGTAGGACTAGGATTCACCCTATTTTTGCCTTTTTCCACCTTTTCTCTTTGTGCTTTTCCTCCCTAGCCGCATGGGCTTTGTGTGGGACTTCCACCAGCCCAATAAGGGTTGTTATTCACTCTTCCACAGCCCATGTAGCCTCTTGGGTCGAAATACCCCTCCCGATGGTCTCCCGGTACACTCCCGGCACTCCCGGTACACTACCGATGAGCCCGAAACTTTTCCGGCGACCAAAACAGGACTTTCTATATATGAATCTTTACCTCCAGACCATTCCGGAGATCCTCGTGATGTCTGGGATCTCATCCGGGACTCCTAACAACCTTCGGTCACCACCATACATAACTCTATACTACCGAAACGTCACCAAACCTTAAGTGCGCAGACCCTGTGGGTTCGAGAACTATGTAGACATGACCGAGACACCTCTACGGTCAATAACCAATAGCGGGACCTGGATGTCCATATTGGTTCCTACATATTCTACGAATATCTTTATCGGTCGGACCTCTATGTCAAGGATTCAGTTAATCCCGTATGATGTTCCCTTTGTTCTTCGGTATGTTACTTGCCCGAGATTCGATCGTCGGTATCTCCATACCTAGTTCAACCTTGTTACTGGCAAGTCTCTTTACTCGTTCCGTAATACAAGATCCCGTGACTAACACTTAGTCACATTGCTTCAAGGCTTATTGTGATGTTGCATTACCGAGTGGGCCCTGAGATACCTCTCCGTCACACGGAGTAACAAATCCCAGTCTTGATCCATGCCAACCCAACAGACATCCTCGGAGATACCTGTAGAGCACATTTATAGTCACTCAGTTACGTTGCGACGTTTGATACACACAAGGTACTCCTCCGGTGTCAGTGAGTTGCATGATCTCATGGTCATAGGAACATATACTTGACATGTAGAAAACAGTAGCAATAAACTGACACGATCATATGCTACGTTTATAGTTTGGGTCTTGTCCATCATATCATTCTCCTAATGATGTGATCCCGTTACCAAATGACATCTCATGTCCATGACTAGGAAACCATAGCCATCTTTGATCAACGAGCTAGTCTATTAGAGGCATACTAGGGACATGGTGTTGTCTATGTATCCACACATGTATCTGAGTTTTCGATCAACACAATTTATAGCATGGATAATGAACGATTATCATGAACAAGGAAATATGATAATAACTAATTTATTATTGCTTCTAGGGCATATTTCCAACAGCGTACACATGCTACGAGACATTCAGATGGATAGTTGACATGTGAAACTGCCTCCTATCTGAATACATCGAGGGATCGAGCCACACACAAATTGGTGGCGGCAAGCATCATAGGAAGTAGACGATGTGTTGATCGTTTCCCATACTCACTATGTGCCGAAATATTTACAGTTGTAGTAGGCTAAGTTTATTAGGCACGTAATAGTTTATTAAGGTGTGCGCCAATGTTATGTGTGTAATCACTTATGTATTTGGATGCTTAATTAGGTTATGCAGTCATGTTCTTATGTGTGTAATTGTTTATTGAGGTGTGCCATTGTTATGTGTGTACTCACTTATGCGTTTTGATGTTTAATTTGGTTATGCAATCATGTTCTTCTAAACATAGCATATATGTTTGTGAGCAGACTGAGCAGATCACACCGCATACGGATTAAACTACCGAATCTGTCGATGATGATTTAATCAATTACTGACAGTTCTTTACCGACAACTGCCTACAACACATCCAAGAATGACATGTACGTTGTACATCAGACACATCTTGATCTGACCAACCGTTTGTGTTATTTTGTCTCATCGCAAACAGTTCATACGGGCAACGTGTTTGTCGTCTATCTGGCACGTCTTGATCTGGGTAATCGTTTGTGTTATTTTATGTCATCGCAAACAGTTTATCCGGCTGGCCTGTATGTTGTCTATTGAACACATAATCATCTGACCAATCGTTTGTGTTCTGTCGGATCAACGCAAACAGTTGATCGGGGTTAACTGTATGCCGTACATCGCACACACCTTTATTTTATTAACCGTTTGCACTATTTTGTCCCATAGAAAACAGTTTATCTTGGTGAACTGTTTGCCACCGAACGCATATGCACCCTTTTTCTGAGTCGTATTTGATGGATCCGCCGTCTCACACAGTTTTCATTATTGACGACGAAGCTATAACTATACCGTTTGCCATGTCGAAGGGTCTATGACTGATGTGTCGTCTTTAGAGCATCCTGCAGTAGTGATATAGGATTTCAAAACTATAAATTATATATTCAAAAATGTTAAACATGTATAAAAAAATGTTTCTAATGTACGAAAAATGATGAATGTGTACCGAAAACCAAGAAAACCGAGAAAAATAAAAGGAGACAGAGAAACAAGAGAAACCCAAGAAATATTTATTTCTAAATATATTTACCCTATATTTTATTTCTAAAAATATTTACCCTATTTGATTAATATTTATGGTCTAACTATAATTTTATTATTTTTCTAAAAAACATATTATTGTGTTATTTGTATCAAACTTTACAGAATGTATATTATAGCTTCCTAACATTATTAGGTTTCTAACAGATTTCATCAAATGAATGTCTCATCAATCTCTATCTAATAATAAAGCACAAACTATTTCTGTTCGTTCGTTGCATCTTTTTGGAGAAACCCCTGCTATTTAAAATAATCAACCCGCATTTCATCTTCAAGTCAAAAAAGAAATCTTTTTTGGCAGTTTACACAAAAACCCTTGGCTTTTATGCTAATTAACCCACGGTCCATATTTAAGTCACAGCGAATTGTCTTTTGCAGTTTTACATAAAAAAACCTGATATCTACGATAATCACCCTGTAGTCTATGAAAAAAGTATATTTTTCAAATAACCATATCTTTTAAACTGTAACTCCAATTTTAACATGCTACATATGAAATTTGATTACAAAAATATATACAATTTGGATATGATGTTATTTTACATGTTAAATATTTTTAATATGAATTTTAGGATGCAATGTTAATCAATTGCGTATAATCTGTCTTTATTTTGTACTGGCGCGGATCCTTATTGCAACATGTAAAATTGAAAGTTAATATTCAAAAAAAATTATAGTCCTTGGGCATGTTATACTTGCACCAGGTTTTCTCTTTGTACATGTTTCATGATCTAAGACCTTACGTACGTACCTTTTGTTTGTAAAATCCATGCGCGTACTTACCAACGGACTACACAATTTTTTTGTAATGAATACACAAAATGATTTTTATAGAATATACATACACATAAAATTCACGAACATAAAAAATACATGAAGGTTTATTTTGAAATTATCCAAACTATTTGTGTGATAGTCATGTACTACGTTATTAGTGAAACTGATAAGTTTAATCTTAATTTATGTTTCATCTGTTGCATGTGATGGTGATACATGTAGGATGTCTTCAATAAATTTAATTTATAGACGCAGACTCCTTAGTGTCAAACGGCACCACAAAGGTATTGCCTGAGTGTGGTCATAGGTGCTCGTTATCAATGTGATGAGTCAAAATCAAAATTAAGCTTAAATGATAGCGGCTTAGATAAATTTGTTTACTCTCCCGTTGCAACGCACGGACACGTTTGCTAGTTTAAATCGATAAAAAAGGATGCTTTTATTTAAATTGTATTTTTAATTAGAGTTTTCCCTCTTACAAAAACTTGAATGTCGAATTATCTTCAATTTCAAACTAACAGTATTTCAACATGATGCTTATGAGATTATTATGATGTACAATCAATTCCTGATTATTTTACTACTGCTAATATGTGGCTATTACATTACCGACATTTCTGAATGTACAATTGAAGGTATTGGGGTGTCCATCATTTGCGGAGAAAGGTACCAGTGTGCCCCCCACATCATAGGATTCATGACTATCAAGCATTTGGCTATACACATACAACAACTCCCTCTCTTTTCCTTATACGTTTTTTTTATGTTGGCATGTACAACAATAGCTAACAATTTTTTCCTACAGGGTTGTAGGAGGAGAATGCTGCACCGGTCGGGACTAACAGACCAGATGATCAAGTGCAGACAACATCAGAGTAAAAGGCTATTGTCCTCCGCTGGCAGTCCTGCACTGAGAGTAGCTCGACGTCGAATACTTCAAACTGTTTCGCGCTAAAGAACGTCGATGGCCCAACCTTCAGAAAACAAAACATATATGTCAGAAACTGTGTACCATATTTGCTCTTGACAGTGACTGGTACTCCATTCTTATGCCAACGATATCCATATGAGGCAACATCGCATATGAGTAAAGATCTGTGTTGCAGCCACTATAAGCTGGTTCGGTGGGATCTATGAAATTATTTTGATTCCTATATAACTATTACGTATCAGAATATGATTTTTTCCCTTGTTTCTTCGTAAACAGTCTTCTTACCATTAGCATCATATGCACACTAACCTTAAATCCTTCACATTTTTCCTTCTGATTTGTCATTTATATCGCCTCCATAAAATGTTTGTCCAGATGTGAGCTTCTTCAGCTAAGTTCTTCACGCTTTATGGAACTTAGTACTTCCTCCGTCCGGAAATACTTGTCATAGGAATGAATGTATCTAGATGTATTTTAGTTCTAGATACATCCATTTTTATTCATTTGTGTGACAAGTAATTCCGGACGGAGGGAGTATTATACTAGCAAAAGAGCCCGTGCGTTGCAACGGGGGAGAAAGATACCACATGCCCGTAACCCAAGTCAGGGAACCAAATAGATCCAAATTCTTTATTTCAACATGACATCCCATCTGTGTAGCCATTTGGCTGTCGTCCCATTCTCGCATATGATGATCATGATGCTTACAAAACCACAATGTGCTTGAATGTGGTCAATCAGTAGCCATCTCTCTCAAGGCATAAGATGAGGTTTTTCCCTGGCTACATTTATTTCGTCTCCAATTTTGTTTGTCGAGGTGTTCATTTGCAATCTAGATTGGTGCCGGTGCGAAAGAAAGACCGATCGTGCACTATTGATTAAGGTTGCACTCTAAATAACATTTTAAATATGGTTAAGAGGTAAAAGTAACATCATATACGGATTCTACACACTTTTGTAATCAAATTTCATATATAACATGTGAAATTAGAGTTATGGTTTAAAAGATATGGATATTAAAAAAACATTACATAGACCGTGGGCTAATTATCATAAAAGACAATGTTTTCTGTAAAAACGCATAAAATATTCGTTTGGTCACTTACAAGTGAACCGGAGATTAGTTACCTAAAAGGGTAGGGGGTCTTCTGTAAAATCAGAAAAACGATTTGTTTTGCCACTTAAAAATAGGGTCGTGGGTTGATTGTTCGAAACATAAGGGGTTTTATGTAAAAATACATGACTGACAGGCAGAAGCACTAATCCCTTTATTAAGGCATTTCTAACGATCCCCTCAAAGTTAAGGAAGTATCCTTCAGAGTAAAGGTAGTGGAGTAAATTTTTACTCCACTAACGGTGGCCGCACCTAGCTGATCCCCTATAGTTAGTGGAGTAAAAACAAGATTGTGTAAATTATGTGTCCTAGCCACATGAATTTAAACACTACACAATATATATCCTAAAAACATTGAAATTAAAACATGCATAGCATAACCATCATAACATGAAGTTTCATCATCGCGTTTTCAAATTAAAACATGCAAAGTTCACACAAAATACATCACTTCAAACACAATGATTGATCCAAAATCACCACAAACATAGCATGTATATGTTGTGGATCGAGCCAACCAATGGCATGCACCATCACCCCCTCGGCCACCACCACTCAAACGAGGTCGTTGGCGAAGAAATCAACTGGATCATCCTCTCGGCCACCACCATCAACACCACCCCCCCCCCTCGGCCACCACCATCAACACCATCACCACCTTGGCCACCACCATCACCTCAGCCACCATCAACACCACCACCACCATCACCATCATCAACGCCACCACCCCCTCGGCCAACACCAACATTCCGAAGAGAGGCTCCCAAGATATCTCCACGAGTGAGCTCCAAAAACTTTCTTACGGTTTCATCCATTGTGTTTGGATTCATGTAGCACATTCTCAAGTGCAAGCCTACGTTCCTTCGCCTTCAACTTTCTCTCTTCGGCCGCCAACTTGGCCTTCCATTTCTCATCCTCCAATACCTTGAGCTCATTCCACCTCACCATTTTCTCTTATTTGCGTTCGGCCGCCAACACCTTCTTGGTCTCGATCATTGCCACAAGTTCTTCTTTGTAAGTGCCAGTGAATGCATTTCTCTTCTCTTCTTTCTTTTACAATCTTGTTTCCTTCCGGTCTATTGTTGGCATCTTCGTCAACCTCGTCGTCCTCCTCAATGGGTATGCTCAACCTTGATATCTTTGACGTGGTCTCCGCGATCCTTTGGATCCACTTCTCGTTCCAGCATAGCTCTTTGTAGCAATGATGCAACGCGGAGGGCTTGTGGCCAAAATTGGTGTTCCTATGATTGAATAGTTCTTGGATGTAGGGGCCATACTCCGCCACTTGCACACCGCTCGGTGGTGCATGATTCACTTGGGTGATGCAACCAGACCATCGGTTGCATTGGTCATGAATGGTGCTCCAACGATGTCCAATAGAACCTTGCGTACGGCTTAATCTCACGTCCACGGAGTTGTTGTAGTGCTCGGTAATACTCTCCCAAAACATGGTCTTGGTTTGATCCGTTCCGGTCGTTGCATCCATGGAGATCGCGCACCAAGCATCGCAAAGAGCAATATCCTCCTTTTGGTTGTAGTTGGCGGTGCGGGACCTTGGCACCTTCGTGCTTGCTTCGGTCACCTTCACAACCTCCTCTTCATCGGCCACCACCTCTTCGGCCTCCTCCTCCTTGGCCTCCTCCTCTTCCCCCGTCAGCTCTTGCTCCATGTCTTGGGCCACCTCTGAGTGATGCCAATACTAGTCATAGTTGAGCTCCTCAAGTCCAACGGCGGCCGAGGACTCCAAAGACGTGAGGAATTCGGTTGTGCTCATCTCCGCACTACGACAACAAAGCAAACACTACCAACAATCACTACAGGCCACCAATAATTACTATCAGATACCAATAAGACGCGATGTTTTTCTTTACCTTATAGGCATTTCATCAAGCACTTGGCGGCCGCGATGCTTGTTGCCGGCTGCAGCCGCTGCCCGTGCCGGAGCAGTGGCCATAAGGGGCACCAGAGTGGCCACACGAGGCGCCGGCCTAGGACGAGGCGCCGCTGCCTCCTTCTTCACGGCTGCCTCGGCGAGCACGGCTTTCGAGCTCATTTGGCTCCGGCAAGAGAGGTTGGAGGGCGGCAGGCCGCTGCCGGAGATGCGGTGGTCATCCTGGAGGCCATTGGAGCGGTTGGAGGAGCTTGAACCCAGTGGGTTTTTTCATCCCCAAACTCTTCTTCGGTGCGGGCGGTGGAGCGTGGGTGATTTCCGGCGGCGGTGTCCGGTGGGGTGAGGGAAGGGTCCGGGCTATCCATTCCGGCTAGCCGGCCGGTCATCGATGGAGGCGGCGGGAGAGAGGCCGGTGGGGGAAAGAGAGGCAGCAGTTTTACTCGGCCACGGCGGGACTCAATATATTTAGGGAGATTTGGGGGGATATTGGGTGTTGGAGTAATTTTTTTACTCCACTAAGCCGGTTAGCTGATCGGCTAGGTGCGCTGTAAGGGAGTATAACCAAATTTTTACTCACTTATGGCCTTTTAGGGGATCGGTTAGAAATGCCCTTAGTAGGTATAGATTCTCACTGCAAAGATATTTGCAAATAAGGTGCGTCCAACTATGTTTATATTTAACACAAATATTTTTTGGATGGACAGGAATATTATTGCTATGGGAAGTATAGTTCACTTTAGTGCAGGAAATCTAATCTTCTTGTCTCCAGACTACTGCCCTTGCTGGGCTGATTTACTTTGTTTCCCAACGTTTCTGTTTAGTGTTTTGTACTCCCAAAAATATCACTGTACACTACTGGTCCCATAAGAAAAGAACCCTACTAATAAATCAGTGAAACAATGGTCGCACCATGCAACTAGATAGTTTGCAATCTATCTTAGAATAAGTCATCCTACCTATTTACCCTTTGCCTCTACCCAAGAAGTTGTGAGCATAAGTTTATCCACCAGTTCTACGGTTATACGATTTTAAATATTGAATATGGCAGGACAGGGTCAGTGATGATTTCTGATTAGTGCAACAGCAAGTACATACAGAATAAGGTAAAATACACAAGAAGTCAACAAGTGAAAAATGCTACCATGCAAGAGATGACAGTCACTTACAGGAGGACCAAGCTCAGGAGGTATAATCAGCCTTCTCTTCCCCCCTGGCTTCATGTCCCGAATCCCCTCTTCAAAACCTGCATCAAGAAAGCCTGAAATAAGTTGTGGTGTTACAAGGATATGTCTTGAAGGGCGAGCAGTTCATCAGAATAACCAGGCCAAGGATAGTTTTGCAAGCCCAGCCCCAGTTTAGAATATTATTGACAATGAAGACTACGAAATAGCTAGGCATAGTTCAGTCCAGTGTTCAAGATTCCAGAAGACCAAAGGAGGACATATCATGTAACTAGTGAATACTTTCCTGGAACTAATGATTTGTTGCCTAGCCGAATTTTGGCAGGCGAACCCTGGATGTAGGTGCTATCTATCCTTCGTCCTGATTCATTGTAGCCCACATAGTGAAATATAACCTGTAATTTGGCGGATGGAAGTCAGTTTCACACAAGAAGAATAGAACAATAGCATATGCTGCAAATATTTATAAACTAAATGTAGTTCGCTATATTAGTCACCAATTTACAAAAAAAAAATACTTATTCTGCTTTAGACTTCTATTAGAAAATTCAACAAAGCAAGACACCGAACAGAAAATTGCACAAAGGCTCATATTAGGGGATCTCTTGGACCCCCACTCCCGCTCCCGTGTGGCACCGCCCCGCCGCACCGGAGCGCCCCCGCCCCCTTCCTCCGCTCCTCTCCAACGCCATCTCCCCTATCACCGTCGCCGCCGGGGGCTCGCAGGCAAAGCCTGTGCATCGCAACGGTGGCGGCGGCGTTTCTTCTCGGTCAGATCCGGTCAGGGGGGCGGCGGTCCTCACCGGCCGGACATACGGCAGTGATGCGGGGCGACGTCGGCCAGTTTCAGCATGCAGGCTGCGGCGTATGGCGACGGGTCCTGCAGCGGCGGTTTGGGTGCCCGATCTGATCCCAGATGGGCTTCAACGGGCCGCACAAGTTGTTGTCGTGTACCATCCCTATTCCGTCAACGGCATGCTGCCACTGGGCTCGACCTGCAACACGAGGACGTCAAGGGCTCTGGCCCTGGGCGTGGCGGTGGTGGCCACCTCCTTAGCCGGAGGTGGTCGGCTTGAGGCTGGGTGGTCGGATCTCAAGATCCATCATCTAGTGCCGGCTGCGAGTTGGGAGACATAGTTGCCGGTGAAAACTGAGCCGTTGGCGGGCGATGGCAGCGTTTTGCGCCGTTACCTTGATGAAGGCATCGTCTTGTAACTGTTGGCGACCCACTCGTGCTGCTTCGAGGGAAACCCTAGGATCTGGTCTTCCAGATCGGACGATGACGGTACTGCGGTGCCGTTTCTCTCTTGGGAGCATCATTTGTGGAGCAATGCTGGAAGACAAAGGCAGGAGGTGGAGTGGCTTCGTCTTGCACGAAGCTTCGGTGGAGCTGTCAAGTCATGCCTGGCCGACAGGTACTGTGCTGAGTCATGCCTGGTTGGCAGGTGCTACGCAGATAGATCTTTCAGAGTCTTCGCGTTTGGTCTGATGAGCGCAGGGCGATGGCTTTGTTGGACGTCGTGGTGACGTCGACGGATGTCCGAACTGGCAAGGACGATGCGGATCTCTCTCCCGAAGATGGATTAGTGGTCTGATGATGATGGCAGCTTCTAAAAAGTGTGCATGAGGTGTACGCTTCAGGTCTGATGCACTGGTTGTTGGTTCCGATACGTTATGTGGATGGATTGGCGATGACACCGGCTTTAGATATGAGGAGTGAGAGCACTCCACATTATCGAGTTTGTAGGTGTGAGTGGTGGCTTCGGTGGATTGATGTATGTTCTTGTCAGACCTTTGTGAAATAATTAATAAAAATGGCTGCATGCATCGATTGATGCAGAGGCTGGGGGTTTAACCACCTTTTCTATAAAAAAAAAGACTTCTATTAGTGAAAATGTAAATGCAACATTCTTACCCAATATCCCTAATCATCCTTTAGCAGTATATAATAACAATGGAAGAACCAACTGGTCCATTCTTATAAAAAAATGAGAATGAGATTGACAAATTACGTCAAACGTGTTCACACACAAGAAATTAAATATGAAATAACAAATAGTTAATTCCTATCCAAACGAAGAAAACATGAATGCCAGTTCACACACATTTTTTTCTTTTCGAAAAGAGATCAGACAGACATAAATATATTACAATTCAGGGAATAACCTGCTGACCATCCTTTGGGCAATCGCCTGTACCAACTTTGACGTCCTCGTATATTAATCCGGAGTCCCGTGTTATGTAGTTGTCGGGTGTCACTACTTTGACCTGAAAACCTGAAATGCATTTAGTCAGTATATAGCGTGATATTTAATTAGTCATCCAGGTTCCAGAATTAGAAGATAGAAACAAAAACCGTATCAACAATGATTCCCTGAATAACAAAACACCAATTGGCTGGAGTGTAAAATGCTGATGAACCAAAACTTGCAAATGAACAAGCGTAGGGGGTAGCCTAAAGATCAGGGTGGCTTGGGTATTTTAGATATCTCCATCCATAACCAGGCACTCCTTATGAAATTCCTTCACAAGTTCCTAAACAGAGAAGATATCCCATGGGTCAATATCATTTGGGAAACTAACTATTCCAATTGTCTTCCTGGAGAAAGGATGGTGGGTTCATTCTGGTGGAAGTCTATCCTAAAATTACTGCCAACATATAAGGAAAATGCTCTTTGCAGAATTGGTATGGGGGATACAGCTTTATTTTGGACAGACAAATGGCATGGTCAACCATTGCAGGCCTCATACCCACATCTATATTCCTTCACAATCAACAAGATTTTTTTTTGTGCACTAGGCCCTTCAGAATCAGGAAATAAGCTCTATCTTCCACAGGCCCCTATCACTCATTGCTTTCCAACAACTGAATTCTCTTCAAGACATCATCAATAACAGAAATATTGCTGTGCAATCTGATCAATGGTTTTATCCTTGGAGCTCACCAAATTATTCAGCTAAAAAGATGTATACTGAAATAAGGGGAAAGACTTCTGCTCATCATCTCTTCAAGGATATTTGGGATACCACATGCAGACTCACACACAAAATATTTTTGTGGCTCAGCATCCATGACAGAGTTAACACAAGGAATATGTCACAGAGAAGAAGTATGCATTTGCAGAACTACAACTGTGCTTTTTGTGGGGAAAATGCAGAAGAAACCATTGCACACCTTCTATGGAACTGCCCATTTTCTCTTCTCTGCTGGGATCTACTGATTCCTAACAGAAACAGAGGCATTTCTATTTTTGATGAGATCACACTTGCACTATCACAGTTACCAGCAGCCTTCGCTCTAGAGATCATCATTGTTGGATGTTGGAGCATTTGGTCATGCAGAAATGATAAGATATTCAGATCAGCAGTTCCTCACATGCTTTGCTGGAAACACTATCTTAAGGAAGGATTAATAAGTGCACAGATAAGAGCAAGACCCCTGAAATCAGAGAGAATAAAGTCCGGGATTGAACAACACCTATGATTTGCTTTTCTATGTTACACAGAACTGGCATTGGCTAATTGTATTCGTTTTATTTTGATTACTTTGTAACTTTATGATATTTATAAAATTACTGTAGAACGATTGTTCTACAGTTTCAGTTCAAAAAAAGAAAAGAAAAAGAAGGCTACAAATAAATTCATCGATATTTGTGCAAGCGAAAAATTAGCTAGTCATTAGGTTGCATAGTTTGGAATCAAGTAAATTCAGTTGCAGCCTATATCCCAAAGAATTTTGGTGGTGACAAGCATAGAAGTTGAGGCATGCTAGGTATATGCATGGACAGGAAACATAAATAAATAAATACAATTACATCTACGTATATATAGTAGATAATGTACATCATGATTACCTTCTCTGATGAAGTTTGGGAAATCATCAGGTGCACGGTTGGCTTCCTGAATCTTCTTGTTCTGCTGAAGCAAGCGTCTTTCGTCATAAGGATTTATGGTTTTGGTTTTGGCGTGGGCGGAAAAGGGCACTGAGAGCGTGGGTGTAGCCAGGAGCAGAGCAAGAGCCGCCCGCTTCCCGATCTTGAGCGCACCATTCCTGTCTCCACCCAAGACACTGGATTGTTTGCTTTATTTAACAAAAACCACGTCAAATACTATACTTGTACAGCACAAGACAACGATGAAATGTGCATACACGCCGTTGCTGATGCTACGTACTTACTGTACAAAAGAAATTGTTTTCGTTTTTGTTTTCTACCCAACATGTAAGGCTAGCGACCAAAAAAATCAAAAAAAGAAGAAGAGAAGGAGGGTCTAGATTTCTTGAGAAGTGAGGTAAAACAAAGTCGATGGTTTACCATAATAGCCTCTTCCCGTCGCGCGTAGCAGCTGCGGATGCCGTCGTGGAGCTGGAGCTGGACCTGGACGTGGAGGGAGCAACCAGTCCTGCAAGAAGCGCGAGAGAAATGAGCAAATGAAGAGCTCGTTGTTCATGGAGGGGAGGGGAGGCATCACGGTTGCAAGAGGATATGATGGAGCAGGAGGAGGACAGCAGCTCCATCTCCTTCTCCTCCAATCCCACGCACTCGCAGGTGAAGAAGCACAAGGAAGGAAGGGGATACTTTTTTTTTAAGAACAAAAGGAAGGGGATAATTAAGCTAAAGAAACCGAGAGATGACGATGATGGTGAGCTCGGTGTAGAAGCCAGCCGAGGTGGACCGCGCCCAGCCCCAGCCCCAGCCCCAGCCCCAGCCCCAGCCATACAAACACGAGGCCAAGGGCCCCACATGTCGGTGGGCAGAAGAGTAGAGTACCTCTCCCCTGCGCGGCGTGTCCGCACCCATAACCATCTCTCCTTGATTCTCCTCACGCGCCGCGCCGCACCGCACCGCACCGGCAGGCCGCTTCTCCCGCCGGCAACCAGAAAAAGGAAGCCATGTCGCGGTGGCGCGCCGCCTCCCACCTCCTCTCCAGGGCCTTCTCCAAGAGTCCCTCGCCTCTTCCTCAGGCTCTGTCCAGGACCTTCTCCAAGGCCGCTGCCGCCTCCGCCGCCACGTCGCACAGCCCTAGCGCAGCCTCCTCCGCCGGTCCGAGGCCCGAGGTACATCCCCGAGATTCCATTCTTGCCGCTTATTGTTCCGCTTTGCGGGCTCATAGTGTGTGTGATCTGGCGGATTACAACGGCCCCTGTCTCCAGGGAGGATCGCTGTTTTAAGGGCTCGGCGCATTCTAGGTCTGGGTTGCCCCATAACCACCTAGATTTGCAACATGGAACATGTTCACAGGCTTGATATGTGCTTCCGTCCTTCTGCAGTGTAGATAGATTTCAAATTTTGTAAGGTTTTCTGAATGTCGTCTATTTCCTACTTTGGTTCATGGATTTCAAATTGAACTGCCAAAACGTCTTTTTTCAAGAGTACGCAAATTGCGTAACATAGCTTCTTATAATTAGGATCATAGGGAGTACCTAGCAACACTAGAATATTTTCAAGAAAGTGGCAAAAACAAGTCATGTGTTTTTTAAGCTTTTGATCTGTAATAAAGATATGCCTTTTGTGTGGATGTATGGAGAAATGGAAGGATTTTATGGCAACGTCCAACAAGTTTGTTGCCTTCTTATACAGACTATATATTTTTTAATTTAGTGATATTTGTTGCTACATTGTGTGTACTACCTATCTATCACACATGCTAAAAAAGCTACAAAGGCTTAACTAATACTCCCTCGGTCCCATAATATAAGAGCGTTTTTGACACTACACTAGTGTCAAAAACGCTCTTATATTGTGGGACGGAGGGAGTAATTACAACTGATATCTGTAACTCCTATATGCCTCTTGTTAAGGATGAAGTCTTTCTTTTATAGGTCCGACTGAATTCTATGTTCCTGTCCAAGCCCTCTTCACTGGCATTGCCTCCTGATTCTCCTCTTAGAGCGGAAGATCCACACTATGAGGGCATTAAGCGCTTGATGCTCACGCTGCTCTTGTTCTACAGTAAGCAAAGCAAGTCCATCAGAGGAGCAAATGTTGTTTATCACCGCATCACTTCTCATGTTGACAAGCCTGATATCTATGAAGGTACACACCTTTGTGCTTGGTGGTAAACTCCTTCCTTTTGCACTTTCAGCATTTCCTTGATCGTTTCCTATTTGCTGTTTTTTTTTGTATTTCTGCTGCAATAAGATTTATGCATGTTCTGGTACTTAGTACTAAGAAAAAGATACCTCTGGTTGTCCATGATTTTCTGCATGGTTGATCTTGACATTAATTTAACAAAGAGCACTTAATTTCTGATATTCTCAAGTGCATGGGAGTTATATAGATCCGTAATTATTCAGTTTGAGCTGTGCGGTAGAAATTAGCTTCATTATTCTCTAAACATACTAGTACCTTTAACGGTGAGCACCAGATAGGAGGTACATGTTTTTGCTTTGCCATTGAGGAGTTCTATTTTCTGCTCTTAAAAGCAGGGTACTTTCCTGATGTTTTAATGAAGTGCCAGCTTGTTTTCCAAATGAAAGAATGGACTTTGTGTAATCCCGAAACAATATAATTTCTGATTGTACTAGTCCTGAATTGCTGATTACTAGAGCATTAGTCTCCACCCAGTTGCAATCATGTTCCCCGAATTGCATCACTGAACTACTTTTATCTTGTAGATCCGGTTTATAGAGGTACATTATATTTCACTATTTTTGTATGTTTATGGAAGGTGAAAAAATGCTTGTGCAATTGCATTTTTAGACTCTGAGTAAATAATAATCCATTTAAATGGTCATGTTGTGCGTTAAGGCTTTCTGTCAACAAACACTTATGTCCAATAAACATGAAGTGCTTTGTGAATTCTAGCCTCTTATTGTTAATGAAATTGGACTGGGATATCATGTCCTTTGCATCTAATTGAAGTTAACCACATCATTTCACTCCTTTTTATGTTTGATATTTATGGAGACAACAATTTCTGATGTCTCTCTTTTGCAGTGTTTCAGTTGGAGAAAACATTTAAAACAACATTTTCGTTGCTTGTTCTCCATATGTGGCTCGTTCTACGTCGCTTAAAGGAAGAAGGAAAGGACGGTGTTAAATTTGGACAGTACATCTATGAAACTTACAATCATGATGTCGAGCTCAGAGTTTCTAAGGCTGGGGTAGGTCATCCATAATTCTAATATATATATATATCATATATATAGGGATTGACTATTCGTCACCCTGGGTGAGGAATAGTTATTCTTCACCCCCCCTCTATTTTCACATCAATGCACCGTAATTTTACGTTTCGTAAATTTTATTGTATTTCATATGTAAAAAGAGACCGTAAGAAAATATATAGTCACCGTAAAAAATATTTATGTCATGTAAATTTACAAACATAA
The DNA here is from genome assembly GCA_022496015.1 of Hordeum marinum. Classification (NCBI taxonomy): domain Eukaryota; kingdom Viridiplantae; phylum Streptophyta; class Magnoliopsida; order Poales; family Poaceae; genus Hordeum; species Hordeum marinum. Next base: position 214,489,416 of record CM039673.1, on the reverse strand, counting down.
AAACATAGTGCAAAATATACATAAAATGTGATTTTTCGGGTGTTATGACTTATATTTTTATTTTTTTATGTCAAACTTTATGTAGTAAATCAATATAAATGTAACTATTTGCATTTGAAATGTAATTTATTTATGAAACGATCGTAATATTACCTCGGGTGAAGAATAACTTATTCTAGACCCTGGGTGATGAATAGACTTTCTATATATATATATATATAGGTTAAAATATCCAGACATTTCCTGTTATCCTAATTATTGAATCTGATGGTTTTAATCCTCCTTATTAATCATCCTAATGAACTACTGTTGATTAGCAACACACGATTACCATCATGTACATATGAATGTTTTGAAACGAGGGAGTACTAGATTGAAAGATCGAACTTGTGGCAGTTAATTAACCCATTATCATGACTTGAAGGTATGTGGAACAAAGTAGAACTTCGTTTTGCTTGTGAGGAAAAAGCTGGTATTATGTGTAAAGTGATGAAAAGACATTTCTTTTTTTGTGTAATAAGAATGAATAATGCAACTAATCTTGTAAAGCCTAGAATCTATAGTGTTGGTCATCTTTTCACTTCATCTTGCATAATATGAAGACTGATTTCGATTTGTGCATGCTATTGCTTTTCCTTCTGAAAGTTTATGTGTGTAACATACTACAGGTCAACTTGCTATTGACAAAATGGATGAAAGAGCTAGAAAAAATATTCTATGGGAACATTGTGAAATATGATACTGCAATAAGCCCAGAAGCAAGCCAGGATGATCTTGTAAATGTCATCTGGAGGTAATTGTTTAGTTACCTTCTCTAAATATGTAGCTGATTGTTTCATAAGGATGAAAAATAGGCGATCCATGATCCAAGGTCCCAACTAATTGCACGATCCAGCCTCTTTTGTGGCTTTATGATATAGTAGCTGATTCGTACTACAAACAGGTCACATGGTCTTCTGCTATATAATAGGAGTAAGAACTATGTATAATAATAAATCAAGACACTTGTCTTAAATCACTTAGGCTGATGTTTGTTCAATATATTTGTGGCACCTATCGACCAGAAGATAAAATATGTGTTATCTTATCTTGGCGATCAGTCATTGTTCTTATGAGGCCAGTTCATTATTGTCAAGGAAATTAAATACTTCCTGGAAAATAAATGTTTTATTAAGGAAAGCAGTAGTTCACTAGAAGTATAGATTAACTATGTAACCTAATTCTTCTTTTGCTGGTCAACAATAAAATCATAGCCACGTGTTTGCAAAGTTGTTTATGTACAATTGATTCATATTAAGAGAACGTTAGTTCAGGGTAGATCTTGTCAGCTCTTGGCTTGGTGAACGTTAGTTCAGGGCAGGTCTTGGTTGGTGTCATACTTACCCCTTCTGATATCACGTTTCTATGTTAAATTGCCAAGAGACCTCATGAATTGGTTTGATGAACGCCAGCCTTATATGGTTATACTGCCCTTAGCTATCTTTTTTTTTTCATTTGGACCTAGGATGCTGTTGGTCGACCAGTTAAGTACAGGGCACTTGCATCAAACTAATCTGCTCTCCTTAAAAAAGATGTTTTGAGGATGATGCTGAATCGTGGATATAAATTCTGTGCTGAAGTGGGTCAATGGAAGCGGGTAGGGGCATTTTTGTCAAATGCGTTTTAACTATGTCAAGCAGGTGAATCAACTCATGAGAGGTCGAATTGAACCAACCAAATGCTTGGAGGGGCTTATTTTGTTGAATAACTATGAATTATTGAATCGAAACATCTAGAGTAGCAAATGTTTGAAGTGGCACTTATTTCTGTTACTGGTTAACAAATGGTATTGGTATTGAATTGAAACATCTAGAGTAGCACATGTTCAACCAAGTTTAAATGTATTTACAACAGTACATATAGCTGCTGATTGCTACAGATCATCTTGATTCAAGCAATGCCCAATAGGCCCTGTTATCCTTTCAGCATGCCACGTAGTCAAGCCTTTCCTTGTGTTTTTTTACCCAAGCAGGTTTGTTGTGCACTATCCTTACTTTTGTGCCGATCTATTGAAAGCTACACAAGACCCCTGTGATTGACACAGTTTACTTCAACAGCTAGATTCAACAAATAACAAAGGGTTTGTCTTGACTTACCTCTCAATTCTAGCATATGATGTCCTTAGTAGAATCAACAGGAAGATGAACATGGATGCATATATTTTCTTGTCCAGACATGCATATATCAGTGGATTCTGATTTTAAATATCATGGTGTATCATTCACTAGATTTCATCAGAAATGCGGTATCATTCACTGCGGACCAATACTTCCAAAATATCCTGGGGCATAGGTAGTTATTCCACACGTTTCCTACTGTTAACGACGCAACAAATTACCTTTCACCAGTTTGACCATTTGGAGGTATGGTGGATTCTACTCTAGGAAACATGCACAAGGAGATGCTGTGACCAGTGTTACTTCTGATTTTGTATTTGGCACAGTTTAATTGGCTTAACAAAAACATGTATTAGTACTGCAGCTTTCTAACATCAAAGGGGCAACTTTTTGGTTATGGCACGGTAGTAATTATGTGACATAGCTGTGTAAATTGTGGGCTGCATTTCTTTCATAATCCAGCACTGCCATTATGTATGATATTTACTTGTGTTGAATCGTTAGGAATGTGTACGCCGACGAAGGTTCAGAGCCTATGGACGCAGCTGCTACCCCTGCTGTCCAGGCAAGTTCCTTCTCTGATGGAGACAGCCTTAGCTGATTACCTATCATATTTCACAAAACCTTAGACTACCTGTTCTGTCGAATCTCAGGCATTGGCAAGATATACTCGGAGGGAGGCAACTTGTCTATCATTGACAGGTCAGTGTTGACTAATTCTCCCATCTCTATCTCCCATGCATATGCGCACACACGTCCTTACAATGCAAACACACGCAAATGCACACCCATGCACACACACACACAAACTAGCTTTTCTTCTCGCTTTCCTTAAATTGAAAGAACTCTTGTTGAATATTAAACTCACTAAATTCTGCACTTCCTAAACTTTTCAACAACAGATAAAGAAGCTATGTTCTCTGGCAACTTCAAGTTTACGACCGTTTTGCCAACCGTCCCCAGCCCAGTGAAGCGACGGCGATGAGTGTTGGCATTGGTAGATCAGTATTCCATATGCAGGCTGGCTGGTATACATGGGCAGGGAAGATTGAAAGTCCTATCATCATTACAAATAATAGGAAATTTCCAGTATTTATTTATGGACGGATCTGAGCATTTCGGGCCGTTTTGGTGGCTACACCTGCCTCTAGCTAGGAACCTCATTTAAGTTTATCCTGTGCGAGCACTGCATCGATGGGCTGCCCTCGCAGAATAGAGCACACGTCGAAACGTTTTTCTCGTTGAATGCTTGTACTCCTTCCGTCCCATAATGTAAGACCTTTTTTGACACTAGTGTAGTATTAAAAAACGCCCTACATTATGGGACAGAACGAGTAGTATTTTACCATTTTCATTGCTGATTTGGACTTGAGAATCATTCACAATGTCGGTAACGATGTACTGTTTGCATCACGAGCATGGTTTTGGTCTCGTGGGTGATCTGGGGAAACCGATTGTGAAACAAAGCATATTTGGCCAATTTATGATTGCTGAGAAAATTTCTTCATCTGTTTGATGTTTGAACTTCAAACCAACTGCTGGATGAGAGCCAAGAAAACATGAAGGATAATGTGCCGCGCTCTCTTGTCAGGATGGGAATGGGATGGGTCGGCCCACCAGGTTGCTGACCCGACCCAAAATTTTGTGGCCAATGGGTCATGTGGGTCGGTCTAAAATGAGAATTGGGGCAACAGAACCGACAAAGGGTGACCCGACTAAAACGAGAATTGGGTCAACAGAACCGACAAATGGCCAAAATTTTGTGGCCAATGGGTCATGTGGGTCGGTCTAAAACGAGAATTGCGGCAACAGAACCGACAAAGGGTGACCCGACTAAAACGAGAAATGGGTTAACAGAACTGACAAAGGTTGACCGTCGGGTCGGCCCACCTTATAGTCTTATATCTCACATCAGTTGCAATCTTTATATTGACGTAGGACCTGATTTTGTGATGCAATCTGCTGTATAACTTCTGGCGAACGCTGGTATATATGAACAACAAAATTGTCTTATATTTTTAGGCAAGAACGGCTTGATTTTTTCTATTAATCTTATTAATACGTACACTGGTTGAATTGCATTAAACCATGTCTAATTTTAACATCTCTTTTGTCCACAAGGTAATGTAAAAAGCAAGAATTTGGGTCAACCTGAAATATCGACCAGGCCAGCGAGGCCATTACAATTCTTTATATGGGTCGACCGATGGCCCCTCAATTTGGCCTTGGGTCCATAGGGGTCGAGTCCAAGCCAAGTCTGAGTTGGCCCATTCCCATCCCGAAGGTATACCCCCGAAGAGTGACATCCAGAGGTCGAGGAGAACCACTTCAAATGGCCAGTCGGTGTTTCTAAAAAATAAAAATTGGCCCGAGTGCACACAGGTTTCTTCAACCCCAACGCTATAATGAATGACAAAAAAGAGGGAAAAAGGACATCTTGCATCTTTGCTGGAAAAAGGACGAGAAAAGGAAAAGGACCGTGAAAGCCCAAGAGAGTCAAGGATGGGAATGGGCTGACCTAGACCTGTCCTTGGACCCAGCCCTTATGGTCCCAAGGCCAATTTGAGGGGCCACATGTGGACCCATATAAAGAATAGCAACAACCTCGTTGGCCCGATGGGTATTTGAGGCCGACCCAAATTCTTGTTTTACATTGCCTTGTGGACAAACAAGATGTTATAGGCACTTTAATGGAATCTGACTATGTCGGCGTTCTCGGATCGGGGGTATCCAGATTTGCATGCCTGCGGCCCAACGCGTGGCTCACTTTGACGTCCCGGTACGGCCTAGCGGCAAGCCCCTCCAAGTCAAGACCCTCACGAGGGACCCGACCTCGCGAGGTGAACAATGCCAAGACCTCCAGAGGAGTGGCCTCCCCAGGCTGCCTCCCGTCGAGCGGAGTTTCCTATGCAGGTACCCGGCCTCATGAGGCTAAGATGATGTGAGCCTTGACGATCAAGGCCAGGCGGGCGCCAGCGGGCGCAACGAGGACAGTTTCCTCTTCGGTGCTAAGGGAGCAAGGGCAGGTGCAGGTTCCCAAGGAAGCCCCCCAAAGCTTTCCATTCTGGTGCAACAAGACCAAGACCACGGGCTCGACAGGACGGATGTCATCGCCAAGTCCACCTCTGCGTCACGCCTCGAAGCTTTGCAGGCAAAGACCACCTTTAGTCATGATAAGCTGTACCTCTTGCCCCCTTTCAAATTTGGCCAGTGTGGGATCCCTTCCCACCAGTGCAATAAGGGAAGAGGACCAAGTCCACTATAAACAGGGACTAGCCACCACCGTAGAGAGGCACGGATTCACCCTCACCCCTTGAGCCCTCACGAGGTCGCTCAACTACTATACTAGTTCATCCCCATCCTCCTCGTGAGGTCAATCCACCAAAAGCAAGAGTAGGATTTTATACCGCAAGGTGGCCCAAACCTGGGTAAATCTCTGTGTTCATCTTCTTGCCCGCTCACACGCACTTGGCGAGGCTTGGCCGTGGAGTGACGAGCTTGAGACTTTGAGCTGGTTGAGATCTTCGCACACGCCCCCAAGTTCGAACCTTGTTGGGTCCGCAGAGCCCCGATTCCGACATTTGGCGCGCCAGGTAGGGGCGTGTCGTAATCCTCCCTCCAGCTCTGCTTTGTCTTTGCTCCGTCGCTCCCATGGCTGACGCCCGCCGAGTCTGCGCTGAGCGCCGGGCTGCCTGCGTTGCCCAGACGACGCTCGCAGGTCGCGGCGCCCCGCGCCGCTCCGCCTCTCCTGCAGCTGATGCTACCACTGACCCAGCTACTCACGAGCGACAGGACTCGTCGCCGCCATCCTCCGCAGTGGGCGACGTGGCTCACAACGCGCCTCCTCCGCCTTCTCTGCACGACGCCGACCTCGACCCCAGACGTGAAGCGCGCCCGTGCGGTCCTCCGTGTGGGGCACCGATGCAGGCACGTGACGAAGCAAGCTGTCAGGTGGTGCCGTGGCCGCAAGGGAATGCGGGTGCGCTCCCTGCACCACCGCGCCAGCATCAAGACCAAGTGCCGCCGGTGGCCTCGACGTACGAACGCCAAGGCCGAGCTCCCCTCGCACGCGTTGCGCTTGTGAGTATAGCGGGTTGCCATGTCTTCACCCCGTGTCATCTGGCCCGACAAGTTCAAGACGGACTTGCCTCCACACTAAGACGACACCCACGACCCTACGAAGTTCCTTTGGCTCTACCCGCTGAGCATCGAGGCGGCGAACGGTGACGAGAAGGTCATGGCGAACTGGTTCCCCATGGTTCTCAAGGGTGGCGCATGCTCCTGGTTCCTTAACCTCCCGGAGGGATTGATCTCCTCTTGGGGTGAACTTCATGTGCGCTTCATTGCCAACTTCCAGGAACCTCGTGTGATCACTTGCATCCTGGGCGGTGCTCAGGCCCCTGCCTCAAACCACATCTTCAAGCAGTTCTCTCGTGAGGTGAGTGCGGACCTCCCGAAGCTCGAGGCCGCGCGTCTGTCGGTGTTAAAACCGGCGGATCACGGGTAGGGTGTCCCGAGCTGTGAGACTAGGATCGATGGTAAAAAGGGACGAAGGAGACTATGTTTACCCAGGTTCGGGCCCTCCTATGGAGGTAAAACCCTACGGCCTACTTGATTATATTGATGTGTATGAAGGTTACAGAGTTGATCTACCATGAGATCGAATAGCTAAAACCCTATATGAGTTTCTCCGCCCTACAATATAAAACCCTCCCGGTTTATATAGACACCGGGGGGTACCTAGGATTTACACATGATAGGCTCACTGTCGGGGATGGAGATGTCAATTTGTTCATCTTGACTTTGAGTGCACGACGCGCCTTCGAGACTTCCTTCTAGAACACGGGGTCTCGATGTATCCGGCCCCCTCCTACGACAATCGGAGAGCGGCCCACCAAGCCAGCTTATCGGGAGATAGGCCAGCGGCCTAAGGACCCCTTAATCCAGGACTCCCTCAGTAGCCCTCAAACTAGCCCCTAACGCCAAGGGTCTTAGCTATGGCATGTAACAGCCTGGGACCGACGCTCCAGAAGATTCCCCTTGTATTTACATTCTCGTATGTGTTTCGTTTGGTTGTCGCATTCATCATTGCATCATTCGCATCATTTGCATAGCATTGTCACTCATTTTCAAATACTTGCATCCGTCCGCAGTTGCCGGTTCCCTTCGTTCATGTCGTCGACCGTTTCGAGTCCAACCACACACGCCCGCGCCCGCGACATCGTTTAAAAAACCATTTTTAAAGGTGCGCTAAAAATATTCCTGGATTGGGTCGAAACCTGGCGTGCGGTCTTATTATAGTCTAGGTAGGACGCATGCCAAATTTCGTCGCATTCCGAGTTTGTTTGATACCCGAATGGTGAACCGTAGCGGTGCGGTCATCGGTTTATTTATCAGTCGTTTTGGTGTTTTAAAACCTCGTGTCACGGGCCGCAAATCCTCCTCTCTCCTCATCCCACGACCCCTCTCCACAGCCCACTAGCCCACCTAACACCTACCCCTCCGACCGAACCATCCGATCGCGATCGGAGGGTCGAAAAACCACCCCTAGACCCAAACCCTAGACAAAACTGCTATATATGGACACCCCCATGTCCAAAAATAGCCTTCCTCCCTCCCCCCGCATCGTTTTCCATGCCCACCAACCCCCAGCGCCACCACCTGGTCGCCTCGGCCCGTGCGTCGCCGCTAGTGTAGCGACCCGACCTGAAAGGTCAAGTCTTCGGTGTTTCCGTACCATCCCAAGATCATGCTGGTACACACACGGTACATCAATGTATATATCAAAGGGAAATCACACAACATTTTATTAACGAAATCTCATATCGAGTCCTTTATTACAATGATCATTACAATAAAGTGGCCGAAGGCTAACTCATGAGAATAACTAAGTCTTGCGGAAGCTTCATGGTAGATGAGTCCATCTGACTCCAAAGGGCATCTCGCCAAGCGTAGAGCGTGTCCTCACTCCTGGTCGGAAAAGTACTCTGCAACATGATACGTTGCAGCCGTGTAGGTCAGCATATGGAATATGCCGGCAAAGTCACAAGAGAGGGGGTGAAAATAATCAACTAGTCTACATGCATATATGGCAGGTGGTGGGGTGAGTTTTTGCATAAAGCCAAGTTTTTCCTACATCAAGAGAGGGGCTAAGCAAAAATATTACTAAGTTGGTTGATTAATGAGATGGTTCCGCCAACCAAATTCTCATACCCAAATTATTAATACCCACATCATCATATTAATTTGTGTTGAGAATTCCGGAAGTTTCAGTTCCTTTGGCTCAAGTCGTCCATGACCGTGGACACGGCTAATCGATTAGGTTTGGGTTACTCTACAGAGCTTTGCACACGTTCCCCACAAGATTTGATCGCCTCCGTTGGATTCCTCGCACTTCAGGGTGTTTGAGGAACGGATGACCAAAACATGGTCTTCTAAGGGGTCCCACTGAGACTCTGTCGGTGCCCATCCTTTCCTACCGTTCTTCTACATCTCGTAGCACCGCCTGTCCAGTGTCGCCACAATATCCAACCAAGCCAGAGCCCATAATGGCTTGTGGCTGTGCAGGTAAGCCTTGGGTCTTGAAGCATCCTTCCATCCCTTCGTGCCTGGGTGGACCTTTCCGCGTGAATACTGGCACATCTCCAGCATCACCTAGGCTAACCACTGGTTTCTCCAGGGCGCCGTTCCAACCATCATCCACCCAGAGGTGAGTTGAAAACTTGAAGTCTTGAAGTCTTGATCATCATAGGTCTTGAAGTTGTTACCTCACAACCCTCATGATTCACACAACCCACCCCGTCTACTAACAGCATAGCAAAACAAAATTTAACGTTTCCCGGGGCCAAAGTTGTCAAAGGGGTTGAGGGGGTACCTACCACATGATACTACTTCAATTTAACCAAGTTTCCAACTAACCTATCTTGCATGCAATTGGGGAGATGGTAGAACTAATGCATATAAAACATGGGTAAAAACATGATCAAGGTGACTTGCCTGATTGCTGATCCTCGTACGTGAGTGACTCTAGGTAACAAGCTTCGCACTCCGGATAATCTAGCGAAGCAAACAAGCACTCAATAAGTATACAACAAAATAATGTAGCTAACACACACATCAACGAAGAACTAGTAAACATTCAAGACAAAACAATGCACAAATCACAAGCAAGGAAACACACAAAGTTTGTTTTCTAAAAGATGATGGGAAAATCATTACTAACATAACTAAACTATTTGTATTAACAAAACAATGGTTAACAACAAGTAAACAATAAATATTTTTACTAATAAACAGAATAAAAATCAATTTAAAGTTTGTTGGGAAAACTTTAGTAAAGTTTATAAAAGTTTGGTTAAACACTATTAGTTGAGGTAGCTATAGTTTTACTAACAAGGAATGAAACTAAACTTATTATTTATTACTAAGACATTATCTTAACAGAATGGAAATTACTAAAAACTTGTCTTAGAAAAACAGAATTAAATTATATGAAACTTGTTGAGAGAAAACTATTAATAACTAGTTGTTTTAGTACAAATTAAACCTATTTGAAAATGTGTTGAGATTCCTATGCTAACAAGGAAATAAACTAAACAATCAATGTTATTATTAAAAGTAAGTAAAGCACCTAAAGTTTAACTAACAGAACCTATTAATCAAATAAAACTAAATTCTAATCAAAACTAACTAAAACTAAGTTAAATTAAACTATACTAACTAATAGGCAGAATCTGTTTTTAGATAAAACACTAATCAAATTCATCCTAAAATTCTCAAACTAAGCATGAAGGTAGTCCTAACTAATACCAAACATTAGCAAAAAGATTCATGTCAAAATCTATTTTCAAACTCTAGTTATTCAGATTTGAATATTTTGAGAAAATTTGATTCAATTCAAATTTTATAGTTCAAATTTGAAATTTAAAATTACAGGGTGAAACTACATGAAAAATGTGAGCTATTGCAAAAAGAATCAACTCAAAACATTAAGTAGATTAAAAGTTATAGCTAAAACAATTTCAGAATAGTTTCTGTTAACAAAAATAAAACAGAAAAGGAAAAATTCTACCGGTCGGCCAGGGGGTGACGTGGCACGATTCTATTGGCTAGCTAGCGCGTGCATTAGGTGGTTGCGGGCGGACGACCGATCGGAAGAGAAGAACGGTTCGGGAATAAGTTCGATCTAATCTGAGCCGTTGCGTAGGGATCCGACGGATGGGGATGAGCTCGACGGCTTACCAGAGGGGGGTGGAATTCTGGCGATGGAGGCGGCGGTCGGTCGTCGAGGAAGTCGCCGGAGGTGGCTCCGGTGGTCGAGGGAGGCAGCGAAGGGGCTCGGGCGACAGCGGCGGTCCTCCGGCGTAGAACGGAGGAGTCGGGGCGGGGCGAGGATGACCGAGGCGATGGCTACGGGCGATGGGAGCTCCGGTGGTCATGCAACTCCGGCGAGGAATTGGCGGCGGTCTGGCGACGGAGGAAGAGGGATCGGGGGGGGGGGGTAAATGGATGCGGGGAGGGGGCGCGCTTAAATAGGCCAGAGAGGAGCGAGGGGAAGGAAAGAACGAGAGATCCGGCGAGGTGGAATCGCCGGCGAGGATTTCGGTCGCGGGGGAGACGATGGCCGACGCGGGATCCGCGCGGTCGGGTGGGGCCCGGGTGTCAGCGACAGGGAAAGCATCGGCAGCGTGTCGGTCGGCCGGAATCTAAGGGATTCGGCAATTAAGAGGTGGGCCGGCCCGATTCGTTAGTTAATTCTTTCCTTTTTTTAACAAAATAGCGTAGTAAAAATCTTTTTAAAGCAAATAATTTACTTCCAAATATAGAAGTATTATATATCAAAATTATCATAATAAAATATGACATTTAATGAACATTTTTATTCTGGTATTTGAATACCTTGAAAAAAATATTATTTTCAGAATTGGCCTATTTGTTTTAAATCCCTTTTTTGCAAATATTTTCAAAATAACTCCTGGTTATTATTGTTCAAATAAATCACCAATTAGGTCCTGGTGTGGAGTGTCATCTTCCTCCTCTCTTATTTGAATTTTTTACCAAGAATTCAAATGGGTGAAAAGCAACTTCAAAAAAATTGGAAGGGCTTTCAGAATTTGAAAAGGGACATTTCAACAATTGTATATATTCAAGCAATGATGATGATAGATGCATATCTATATTCATAACATTCCAAAATGCATTTTTGGGATGTTACAAACCTACCCACCTTAAGATGAATCTCGCCCTCGAGATTCGGGTTGGCTAGAAAATAGGTGCGGGTGGTCTCTACGAAGATCTTCTTCGCGTTCCCAGGTGGCTTCTTCCTCGGTGTGGTGACTCCACAAAACCTTACAGAACTTGATGATCTTGCTGCGGGTAACTCTGTTGGTAGTCTCGAGGATCCTGACAGGCTTCTCCTCATAAGTCAGATCACTGTCAAGTTGTATGGCCTCTAGGGGCACGATGTCTCTCAAAGGGATATCAACCATCTCAGCATGGCATTTCTTCAGCTGGGACACATGGAACACATCATGAACTCCGGACAATCCTTCCGGCAATTCCAGCTTGTATGCAACTTCGCCTCTACGTTCAAGAATTTTGTAGGGGCCTATGAATCTGGGTGCTAACTTTCCTTTAACACCAAACCTCTTGATTCCTCGAAGTGGGGACACACGAAGATATGCTCGGTCTCCCACTTCATACGTTACTTCCTTGCGCTTGCTGTCAGCATAACTCTTCTGCCGGGATTGAGCTATCTTGAGTCTGTCACGTATCAACTTGACTTTATCTTCTGAATCTCGAATAAGGTCGGGACCAAAAATTTTCGGTCTCCCACACCATCCCACGTCAGTGGTGTTCTGCACCTCCTTCCGTATAAAGCTTTGAAAGGGGCCATCTTCAGACTGGTCTGATAACTATTGTTGTATGAGAATTCTGCGTAAGGCAAGTTATCATCCCAACTAGACCCATAGTCTAGTGCACAAGCTCTCAACATGTCTTCCAGAATCTGATTGACTCTCTCGGTCTGGCCATCTGTCTGCGGATGAAATGCTGTACTAAATTCCAGCCTCGTACCCAAAGTTTCATGTAGCTGATGCCAAAACTTTGAGGTAAATTGTGTTCCTCTATCTGACACGATACTCCTCGGAACTCCATGCAGACACACGATCCTGGTCATGTATATCTTGGCTAACTTAGCACTAGTATAGGTGGTCTTCACCGGGATGAAATGAGCCACCTTGGTCAAGCGATCAACCACTACCCAGATGGAATCATAACCTGAACGGGTCCTGGGCAATCCTGTGATGAAATCCATACCAAGCTTTTCCCATTTCCACTCGGGTATCGGCAAAGGTTGGAGTAACCCTGCTGGTTTCTGATGTTCCGCCTTTACTCGCTGACAAACATCGCATATTGCAACGTGTTCCGCAATATCCTTCTTCATACCTGTCCACCAATAAGTTTCCTTCAAATCCAGGTACATCTTGGTATTGCCTGGGTGTATTGAGTAAGGTGAATCGTGGGCTTCCTGAAGCATCAACTTCCTGAGCTCTGGGTCATTGGGCACATAGATGCGGTTCTCAAACCACAGAGTTCCGTGCTCATCCTCATGAAAACCCTTGGCTTTGCCATCTTTCATTCTTTTCTTAATCTCAGCTATTTCCTTGTCCGTCTTCTGAGTTTCACGAATTCTTTCGGTCAAGGTGGACTGAATTTCCAGTGTGGCAACATATCCTCTTGGGACTATCTCTAGCCGGAGCTCTCTGAGATCATCGGCTAACTCTTGGGGTAATCCTCCCGCTGTGAGTGTGTTTACATAAGTTTTCCGGCTCAAGGCATCGGCTACAACATTAGCCTTACCTGGATGGTAGTGTAATCTCATGTCATAGTCCTTGATTAACTCTAACCATCTCCTCTGTCTGAGGTTCAACTCTTTCTGCGTGAAGATATACTTCAGGCTCTTATGATCAGTGTAAACATCACAACTATTTCCGACTAGGAAATGTCTCCAGGTCTTGAGTGTGTGCACTACGGCTGCTAATTCCAAATCATGGGTGGCATAATTCAACTCATGAGGTCGTAGTTGTCTGGAAGCATAAGCTACAACCTTTCCATCTTGCATAAGTACTCCTCCAAGTCCTTGACGTGAGGCATCACAGTAGACCTGGAAGTCCTTCCGAATATTGGGCAAGATCAGTACTGGGGCTATGACCAAACGTCTCTTTAACTCCTGGAAACTGGCTTCACATTCCTCATTCCAAACATACTTGGATTCTTTCTTCAACAACTCTGTCATGGGCTTGGCAATCTTTGAGAAGTTCTCAATGAACCTCCGGTAATATCCGGCAAGTCCGAGGAAACTGCAGATCTCCTTAACTGAGGTGGGTGACTTCCACTCGGTGACGGCTTCAACCTTAGTGGGGTCCACTGCTATTCCATCTCCGGAAATAACATGTCCAAGGAATCCGACTTTCGTCAGCCAAAATTCACATTTGCTGAACTTGGCATATAATTGATGCTCTCTCAGCTTCTCCAGAACTAAATGTAGATGTTCCTTGTGTTCTTCCTCGTTCTTGGAGAATATCAAAATGTCATCAATGAACACCACGACAAATTTATCCAAGTATTCCATGAATATTTTGTTCATCAAACTCATGAAGTAAGCCGGAGCATTTGTCAAACCAAATGACATGACGGTATACTCATACAAGCCATACCTTGTGGTGAAAGCTGTTTTGGGTATATCCTGTTCACGAATTTTCAACTGGTGATACCCTAATCGAAGATCGATCTTGGAGAATACTTTGGCTCCTACGAGCTGATCAAACAAGTCATTAATCATCGGCAGAGGATACTTGTTCTTGATAGTCACCTCGTTCAAGGCACGATAATCGACTACCATTCTCAAGGTTTTATCCTTCTTCTCCACCAAGAGTACTGGGGCTCCCCAAGGTGAAGAACTTGGGCGAATATACCCCTTGTCCAATAACTCCTTGATATGCTTCTTGATTTCCAGTAGGTCATTTGCGGGCATCCGATAGGGTCTCTTGGAAATTGGAGCGGTTCCTGGTAGTAACTCTATCAGAAAGTCAATTTCCCTATCTGGTGGCATGCCTGGTAATTCTTCCGGAAATACATCCGGAAAGTCTTTTACCACAGGTACTTCCTCCTGAACAACTCCTGTGAGAGAATTTAGCCAAGCACTCATCCGTGTGCGTCGGGATACATACTTAATCCTCTTGTTCTCTGGGGTGGTGAGCAAGATAGCTTGTTGGGACAGTCAAGATTTCCTTCATACTTGGTCATCCAATCCATGCCTAGGATTACATCCAATCCTTGCGACTCTAAGACGATGAGGTCGGTGGGAAAAACATGTTTTCCTATATTGAGTTTCAAGGCATGGCATCCTATCCCTGCCATCATCATACCTCCTGGGGAACTGACCTTAAAGGGCTGACTAAGGGTTCTAGTGGGCAAACCATATTTTTCCACAACTACCCTTGATATGAATGAATGAGTTGCACCGGAATCAAAAAGTACTGTAACTGGACGTGAATGCAATAAAAACTTACCAACCACAGTCTCGGGTTGATCATAGATTTCTTCCACGTCGAGGTGATTCACCTGGGCACGAGGAAACGGATTTGGCTTCTTGGCTGCGGAGTTGCCGCTTCCATTTCCCTGCTTGCTCTGGGGACATTCAGTAGCATAGTGCCCTGTCTTCTGGCACTTGAAACAGGTGATGTGGCTCAGATCCTTCTGAGTAGAAGCGTGATGGTGCTGGTTGTTGTTCCCATTCCCATTGTCAGTCTTGAAGTTGCCATGGTTGGGACGGGCATTCCCATTTCCTCCATGGTTGTGCACGGCATGAGTGTGCCTTCCAAACTTACCGGTCCCTGATCCGGTATTCCCTGAGTACGGGGAGTAGCGGGGCTTCTGATGAGCTCCAGAGTTAAACTTCCCCTGAGTGTACTTCCGCTTGCGGTTCTCAATCTGCTGCTGTTTACCCTCCAAGATGAGGGCCTTGTCCACCAGCTCTTGGTAGTTGTTGAAGGTAGCCACTACCAGCTGTATGCTCAACTCATCGTTGAGTCCTTCCAGAAACTTTTCTTGCTTGGCCACATCATCGGCCACATCTCCGGGTGCATAACGAGCCAACATGCTGAACTCTTCCACATATTGGGCCACGGAGCGATTACCCTGGCACAAGTTGCAAAACTCGCGCTTCTTCAGACTCATGGCTCCAGCTGAGACATGAGCGGTGCGGAAAGCAAGTTTGAACTGCTCCCAAGTCACACCTGCAATAGGATAAGTGGTGGTGTAGTTCTCCCACCATGAAGTTGCTGGTCCTTCCAGTTGATGTGCGGCAAAGCGCACCTTCTCAGCGTCAGTGCATCCAGCAGTGATGAGTTCTCTCTCCATCTTGCGGAGCCAGTCATCTGCCACAATGGGCTCAGTGCTGCTGGAGAAAGTTGGAGGGTTCAACCTCAGAAAACGGGTGAGGTTGTCAGCCTGGGGTGGATGGTGGTGGTTGTTGTTCTGGTTGTTGGTCTGATTCTGGATCAATAGCTGCATCAGTGCATTCTGCTGCTGAAGAAGCTGGGTGAGTTCCGGCGGGAAGGTGAAGTCGGACACACGTCGTGGATGCATCTTACTATTTTCAGAGGGATGAGGATTAGAATAGAACAAGGGCCTAAAAGGTGAAATTCACTACCCATATGCAATGCACAATCATATCACATCAAACACTCATTCATTAATTCAACTCAAGTTCAAACATCGGAAAAATACAAGTCTCAGACAAACCAAACATCGACCTACGATTCAATGTCGGAAAATAAAAGATACATTGGAGGGCATGACTAAAGTTCTCCTCAGAAGTGCATAGTCGTGGGTCCTCCGGTGGTGCTCTCCTCATAATCTTCATCGTCGCTGATGAAAGGTGCCATATCTCCTTCGGGGTGAAGGTTTTCCCCCATGTCTAGCTGCTCCTCCAGAGTTGCGATGCGTGCATTCTGCTCATCGATCCTCTCTAGGAAGTCCTTCACTTCATGCTCGTGTTCATAGTTGGCTTCCCGCAGGTCAGCTTCAAGGTCCAACTCGCGGTTCATCAGGTTCTTGATAGTCTTCGTGTCAGCACGAACTCGAAGCTCCAGAGTCCTGATGTGAGTCTCCAAGGTCTGGATATAGGAAATGGTGGTGTCTACAGTGGGAGGGGTTATGATGTTTCCATGGACATCCCTGCGACAAACCACGCTGAGTCCTGGTGAAATGGTTCCACCTCTGTATTCCTCCTGAATACGTCCAAGGGCACAATGAATGGCCATGTCTCTCCCAAGTATCCAACTGGGTGCCACAAACTTGAAGTCTATGGACTCGGTGATAAATCCAAAGGTCCTCCCGGGGATATGAACTTCAATACTGTAGTGAGCGTCCTGAGGAAAAGACGCGATCGCATACCCGGTGATGGTCGGCAAAGCAATCTTCACATCCTTGACCATCTGGATCTGCCCTTGCCAAAAGGCATGGTGGCATCAGGCTGGCAGAACTCCGTGAAGCGAACGGGGGTGAAGGTGGCCATCTAGAAAAGTTGAAAACAACGGGGAGAAAAAACATGAATGAATAGAGGAGGAAAATGTAAGTATTTGTAAAGCAGAGGAAAGAGAATGATCCTAAGGCTTTTCCAATCCTAGAGGTTACGTCCTACGGTCAGCGTGTGCTCTGATACCATCTCTGTAGCGACCCGACCAGAAAGGTGAAGTCTCGGGTGTTTCCATACCATCCCAAGATCATGCTGGTATACACACGGTACATCAATGTATATATCAAAGGGAAATCACACAACATTTTATTAACGAAATCTCATATCGAGTCCTTTATTAAAATGATCATTACAATAAAGTGGCCGAAGGCCAACTCATGAGAATAACTAAGTCTTGCGGAAGCTTCATGGTAGATGAGTCCATCTGACTCCAAAGGGCATCTCGCCAAGCGTAGAGCGTGTCCTCACTCCTGGTCGGAAAAGTACTCTACAACATGATACGTTGCAGCCGTGTAGGTCAGCATATGGAATATGCCGGCAAAGTCACAAGAGAGGGGGTGAAAATAATCAACTAGTCTACATGCATATATGGCAGGTGGTGGGGTGAGTTTTTGCATAAAGCCAAGTTTTTCCTACATCAAGAGAGGGGCTAAGCAAAAATATTACTAAGTTGGTTGATTAATGAGATGGTTCCGCCAACCAAATTCTCATACCCAAATTATTAATACCCACATCATCATATTAATTTTTGTTGAGAATTCCGAAAGTTTCAGTTCCTTTGGCTCAAGTCGTCCATGACCGTGGACATGGCTAATCGATTAGGTTTGGGTTACTCTGCAGAGCTTTGCACACGTTCCCCACAAGATTTGATCGCCTCCGTTGGATTCCTCGCACTTCAGGGTGTTTGAGGAATGGATGACCAAAACATGGTCTTCTAAGGGGTCCCACTAAGACTCTGTCGGTGCCCATCCTTTCCTACCGTTCTTCTACATCTCGTAGCACCGCCTGTCCAGTGTCGCCACAATATCCAACCAAGCCAGAGCCCATAATGGCTTGTGGCTGTGCAGGTAAGCCTTGGGTCTTGAAGCATCCTTCCATCCCTTCGTGCCTGGGTGGACCTTTCCGCGTGAATACTGGCACATCTCCAGCATCACCTAGGCTAACCACTGGTTTCTCCAGGGCGCCGTTCCAACCATCATCCACCCAGAGGTGAGTTGAAAACTTGAAGTCTTGAAGTCTTGATCATCATAGGTCTTGAAGTTGTTACCTCACAACCCTCATGATTCACACAACCCAGCCCGTCTACTAACAGCATAGCAAAACAAAATTTAACGTTTCCCGGGGCCAAAGTTGTCAAAGGGGTTGAGGGGGTACCTACCACATGATACTACTTCAATGTAACCAAGTTTCCAACTAACCTATCTTGCATGCAATTGGGGAGATGGTAGAACTAATGCATATAAAACATGGGTAAAAACATGATCAAGGTGACTTGCCTGATTGCTGATCCTCGTACGTGAGTGACTCTAGGTAACAAGCTTCGCACTCCGGATAATCTAGCGAAGCAAACAAGCACTCAATAAGTATACAACAAAATAATGTAGCTAACACACACATCAACGAAGAACTAGTAAACATTCAAGACAAAACAATGCACAAATCACAAGCAAGGAAACACACAAAGTTTGTTTTCTAAAAGATGATGGGAAAATCATTACTAACATAACTAAACTATTTGTATTAACAAAACAATGGTTAACAACAAGTAAACAATAAATATTTTTACTAATAAACAGAATAAAAATCAATTTAAAGTTTGTTGGGAAAACTTTAGTAAAGTTTATAAAAGTTTGGTTAAACACTATTAGTTGAGGTAGCTATAGTTTTACTAACAAGGAATGAAACTAAACTTATTATTTATTACTAAGACATTATCTTAACAGAATGGAAATTACTAAAAACTTGTCTTAGAAAAACAGAATTAAATTATATGAAACTTGTTGAGAGAAAACTATTAATAACTAGTTGTTTTAGTACAAATTAAACCTATTTGAAAATGTGTTGAGATTCCTATGCTAACAAGGAAATAAACTAAACAATCAATGTTATTATTAACAGTAAGTAAAGCACCTAAAGTTTAACTAACAGAACCTATTAATCAAATAAAACTAAATTCTAATCAAAACTAACTAAAACTAAGTTAAATTAAACTATACTAACTAATAGGCAGAATCTGTTTTTAGATAAAACACTAATCAAATTCATCCTAAAAATTCTCAAACTAAGCATCAAGGTAGTGTTGGGGAACGTCGCATGGGAAACAAAATTTTTCCTACGCACACGCAAACCTATCCATGGTGATGAGCATCTACGAGAGGGAGAGTGGATCTACGTACCCTTGTAGATCGCTAAGCGGGAAGCGTTAAGAAACGCGGTTGGTGTAGTCGAACATCTTCGCGATCCAAATCGCCGAGCGTCCCGCGATCTCATCACGATCCGTCCCACGATCCAATCACGATCCGTCCCGTGAACTCATCATGATCCGTCCCGCGATCTCATCACGATCCGTCTCACGATCTTGATCACGATCTGTCCCACGAACTCATTACGATCCGTTCCGCGATCCAATCACGAACCGTCTCGCGATCTCGATCACGGTCCTTCCGATCTAGCGCCGAACGGACGGCACCTCCGCGTTCAACACACGTGCAACTTGATGACGATCTGCACCGTCTTGATCCAGCAAGAGGAGGTGGAGAGGAGAGAGAGTTCACCGGCAGCGTGACGGCGCTCCGGTGATGGTGGTGGAGTGATTCCGGCAGGGCTTCGCCTAAGCGCTGCGGAAAACCGATCTAGAGGAGAAACTGTGCACCGGTGAAACGGGTAGCACGTGGCCGGAAATTCTGTCCAAAAAACACCCAATCCACTAGTATATATAGGAGGAGAGGAGAGGAGAGGCAGCCAAGGCCTTTGGGTCGGCCGAAATAGGAGGTGGGAAGAAATCCTACTTCACCTCCAATCCTAGTTGGAGTAGGATTGCCTCCTATTGGCTGATTTTCCACTTTTTGCTTTAGGACTTTCTCTCCTGCGCCATGGGCCTTTGTGGCTGTTTTCCCAGCCCACTAAGGGCTGGTTATTGTTCTCCCACAGCCCATGGACCTCTTGGGGTCGAAGTACCCCTCCCGGAGGTCTCCCGGTACACTACCGGCACTCCCGGTACACTACCGATGAGCCCGAAACTTTTCCGGAAACCAAACTGGGACTTCCTATATATGAATCTTTACCTCCAGACCATTCCGGAGCTCCTCGTGACATCCGGGATCTCATCCGGGACTCCGAACAAACTTCGGTCACCACCATACATAACTCTACACTACCGAAACGTCACCGAACCTTAAGTGTGCAGACCCTGCGGGTTCGAGAACTATGTAGACATGACCGAGACACCTCTACGGTCAATAACCAATGGCGGGACCTGGACGTCCACATTGGTTCCTACATATTCTACGAAGATCTTTATCGGTCGAACCTCTATGTCAAGGATTCAGTTAATCCCATATAACGTTCCCTTTGTTCTTCGGTATGTTACTTGCCCGAGATTCGATCGTCGGTATCTCCATACCTAGTTCAACCTCGTTACCGGAAAGTCTCTTTACTCGTTCCGTAATACAAGATCCCGTAACTAACAATTAGTCACATTGCTTGCAAGGCTTATTGTGATGTTGCATTACCGAGTGGGCCCCGAGATACCTCTCCGTTACACGGAGTAACAAATCCCAGTATCGATCCATGCCAACTCAACAGACACCATCGAAGATACCTGTAGAGCACCTTTATAGTCACCCAGTTACGTTGCGACGTTTGATACACACAAGGCACTCCTCCTATATCCGTGAGTTGCATGATCTCATGGTCATAGGAACATATACTTGACATGCAGAAAATAGTAGCAATAAACTGACACGATCATATGCTATGTTTGTATTTTGGGTCTTATCCATCACATCATTCTCCTAATGATGTGATCCCATTATCAAATGAGATCTCATGTCCATGGCTAGGAAACCTTAACCATCCTTTGATCAACGAGCTAGTCCATTAGAGGCATACTAGGGACATGGTTTTGTCTATGTATCCACACATGCATTTAAGTCTCCGATCAATACAATTATAGCATGGATAATAAACGATTATCATGAACAAGGAAATATGATAATAACTAATTTATTATTGCCTCTAGGGCATATTTCCAACAGTCTCCCACTTGCACTAGAGTCAATAATCTAGTTCACATCACCATGTGATTCGCATTGTTATGAATCTAACACCCAATGAGTTCTGGGGCTCGATCATGCTTTGCATGTGAGAGAGGTCTTATAGTCAACGGGTCTGCGATATTCAGATCCGTGTGTACTTTGCATATCTCTATGTCACCGTAAACACTGCTACCACACTCCACTTGGTACTATTTCCAAATGGCTGCTCCACTATACGTATCCAGATTGCTACTACTAGTCATCCGGATAGGTGTTAAAGCTTGCATCGACGTAACTCTTTACGACGAACTCTTTATCACCTCCATAATCAAGAAACATTTCCTTAGTCCTCTGGTTACTAAGGATAATTCCGACCGCTGTCCAGTGATCCACTCCTGGACCACTCTTGTACCCCTTGACAGACTCATGGCAAGGCACACATAGGTGCGGTACACAACATGGCATAATATAGAGCCTATGGCTAAGGCATAGGGGACGACGTTCGTCCTTTCTCTTTCTTCTGCCGTTGTCGAGCTTTGAGTCTCACTCAACTTCACACCTTACAAATCAGACGAGAACTATTTCTCTGGCTGATCCATTTTGAACTCTTTCAAAATCTTGTGAAGGTATGCACTCATTGAAAGTCTCATCAAGCATCTTGATCTATCTCTATAGATTTTGATGCTCAACAATTAGGTAGCTTTATCCAGGTCTTCCTTTGAAAATCACTTTCCAAATAACCGTTTTACGCTTTCCAGAAACTCTACATTATTTCTGAACAACAATATGTCATCCACATATACTTATCAGAAATTCTATAGTGCTCCTACTCACTTTATTGCAAATACAAGTTTCTCATAAACTTTGTATAAACATCAAAACTTTGATCACCTCATCAAAGCGTATATTCCAACTCCGAGATGCTTGCTTCAGTCCATGGAAGGATCACCGAAGCTTGCACACCTTTTAGCATCCTTAGGCCTGACAAAACCTTCTGGTTGTATCACATACAACCTTTCCTCAAGTAAACCGTTAAGGAAACGATGTTTTGACATCCATCTGCCAGATTTCATAATTGAAAACAAAGCAACTGCTAACATAATTCCAACAGACTTTTAGCATCGCTACGAGTGAGAAAGTCTCATCGTAGTCAACTCCTTGAACTTGTCACAAACATCTTTGCAACAAGTCGAGCTTTACAAATAGTGACATTCACCATCAGTGTCTGTCTTCATTTTAAAGATCCATTTGTACTCAACGACCTGCCGTCCAACGAGCAAGTCTACCAAAGTCTACACTTGGTTTTAATACATGGATCCTATCTCGGATTTCATGGCCTCCAACCATTTGTCGGAATCTGGGCCCATCATCGCTTCTCCATAGCTCGTAGGTTCATCGTTGTCCAACAACATGACCTCCAAGACAGAGTTGTCGTACCGCTCAAGAGCAGTACACATCCTTGTCGACCTACGAAGTTCGATAGTAACTTGATCCTGAAGCTTCATGATCATCATCATTAACTTCCTCTTCAACTAACGTAGGCTTCACAGAAACATCTTTCTGCGCTGCGCTACTCTCTGGTTGAACAAAGGTTTAACAACCTCATCAAGTTCTATCTTCCTCCCACTCAATTCTTTCGAGAGAAACTTTTTCTCAAGAAAGGACCCAGTTCTAGCAACAAACACTTTGCACTCGGATCTGAGATAGAAGGCATACTCATCTGTTCTTAGGGTATTCTATGAAGATACATTTGTCCGCTTTGAGTTCTAGCTTATTATGCGAAAACATTTTCCACACAAGCATCGCAACCCCAAACATTAAGAAATGACAGCTTAGGTTTCTATCAAACCATAATTCACACGGTGTCATCTCAACGGATTTAGATGATGCCCTATTTAAAGTGAATGTAGTTGTCTCTAATGCATAACCCCAAAAATTATAGTAGTAAAACGATAAGAGACATCACAGTATGCACTATATCAATAGAGCATGACTATGATGTTCGGACACACCATCACACCATGGTGTTCCAGGTGGCGTTAGCTGTGAAACAAATTTCACGTTGTCTTAAGTTGTATGCCAAACTCGTAACTCAGATATTCACCTCCACGATCATATCGCGGTCATTTTTATCTTCTTGTCACGATGATCTTTAAACTTCACTCTGAATTTGCTTGAACCTTTCAAACGATTCAGACTTGTGTTTCATTAAGTAAATATACACTATATCTACTCAAATCATCAGTGAAGGTAAGAAAATAACGATATCCACTGCATGCTACAAGACTCACTAGATTGCATACATCAACATGTATCATTTCCAATGAATCACTTGCCCGCTCCATCCAACGGGGTCCTTTAGTCATCTTGCCCAAGAGGCATGGTTCGCATGTCTCAACCGATTCGAAATCGAATGAGTCCAAATATCCATCAGCATGGAGTTTCTACATGCGCTTTATACCAATATGACATTTAGCGGCAGTGCCACAAGTATGTGGTACTATCATTATTAACTTTGTATCTTTTGACATCAATGTTATGAACATGTGTACTACTACGATCAAGATTTCAACAAACCATTCTCACTGGGTGCATGACCATTGAAGGTATTATTCATGTAACCAGAATAACTATTATTCTCTGACTTAAATGAATAACCGTATTGCAACAAACATGATCTAATCATGTTCATGCTCAACGCAAAACACCAAATAACATTTATTTAGGTTCGTCACTAATCCTGAAGGTAGAGAGAGCGTGCGATGTTGATCACATCAACCTTGGAAACATTTCCAACACACATCGTCACCTCACCCCTAGCTAGTTCTCTGTTTATTCCGTAGCTTTTATTTCGAGTTACTAACATTTAGCAACCGAACCGGTATCCAATACCCAGGTGGTACTAGGAGTACTAGCAAGGTACACATAAATAACTCGTATATCAAATATACTTCTGTCGATGTTGCCAGCCTTCTTATCTACCAAGTATCTAGGGTTGTTCCGCTTCAGCGACCTCTCACCTCATAATAGAAGCACTTAGTCTCGGGTTTGAGTTCAACTTTGGGTTGCTTCATTGGAGCAGCAACTGACTTGCTATCCATGAAGTTTCCCTCCTTGCTCTTGCCCTTTTCGAAACTAGTGGTTTGATTAACCATCAACACTTGACGCTCCTTCTTGATTTCTACCTTCGCGGTGTCAAACATCGCGAACAGCTCAGGGATCAATACTTCTATCCCTGGTGCATTATAGTTCATCACTAAGTTCTAGTAGCTTTAGTGACGGTGACTTGGAGAACTATATCAATCACTATCTTATCTTGAAGATCAACTCCCACTTGATTCAAGCGATTGTAGTACCCAGACAATCTGAGTACATGCTCAACGATTGAGCTATTCTCCTTCATCTTACAGCCAAAGAATCTTGTTGGAGATCTCATATCTCGCAACACAGGCACGAGCCTGAGATCACAATCTCTGCTCCTAGAACATCTCATATGTTCCGGGACGTTCAAAACGTTTCCGAGCCTCAATTCTAAGCCATAATGCATGACGCACTAAACTATCAAGTAGTCATCGAAACGTGCCTGTCAGATGTTCACAACATCTATAGACGACGCTAGAGGGGGTGGCGCACCGAGCGGTGCATTAAGGACATAAGCCTTCTGTGCAGCAATGAGGACAATCCTCAGATCACGGACCCAGTCCGCAATATTGCTACCAACATCTTTCAACTCTATTTCTCTAGGAACATATAAAAATACAAAGGAGCTACAGCGCGAGCTAGTAATCTACAACATAATTTGCAAAGACACTTTGACTATGTGCATGATAATGAGTTGAATTAATCATATTACTTAAGAACTCCCACTCAAATTGACATCCCTCGGGTCATTCGAGTGATACATGATCCAAATTCACCAACTCAAGTCCGATCATCACGTGAGTTAAGGTGGCTTCAATGGTGAACATCATTATGTTGATCATATCCACTATATGACTCATGCTCGACCTTTCGGTCTCTTGTGTTCCGAGGCCATGTCTGTACATGCTAGGCTCGTCAAGTTTAACCCGAGTGTTCTGCGCGTGCAAATCTGGCTTGCACCCGTTGTATGTGAACGTAGAGTCTATCACACCCGATCATCACGTGGTGTCTCAACACGACGAACTTTCGCAACGGTGCACACTCGGGGAGAACACAATTTATCTTGAAATTAAGTGAGGGATCACCTTATAATGCTACCGTCATCCTAAGCAAAACAAGGTGCATAAAAAGGATTAACATCACATGCAAATCATAAGTGACATGATATGGCCATGAACTTGTGCTTTTGATCTCCATCTAGAAAGCACCGGCATGATCTCCATCGTCACCGGCACGACACCATGATCTCCATCATCTTGATCTCCATCAACGTGTCGCCATCGGGGTTGTCACGCCCTACATGCTTCTACTACTATTGCTACCGTAGCGATAAAGTAAAGCATTACATAGCGCTTAATGATTGACACGCAGGTCATACAATAATTAAAGACAACCCTATGGCTCCTGCCGGTTGCCGTATTCAACGACATGCAAGTCGTGAAATTCTATACATCACATGATCATCTCATACATCACATATATCTCATCATGTAATTGGCCATATCACATCACAACATACCCTGCAAAAACAAGTTAGACGTCCTCTAATTGTTGTTGCATATTTTACGTGGCTGCTATGGGTATCTAGCAAGAACGATTCTCACCTATGCATAAACCACAACGGTGATACACTAGTTTGCTTTTCAACCTTCTCAAGGACCGCCTTTGTCAAATCCGATCCAACTAAAGTGAGAGAAACTGTCACCCGCAAGCCATCTAGGCAACAAGTTGCGTCGAGGGAACCGGTCTCTCGTAAGCGTACGAGTAATGTTGGTCCGGGCCGCTTCATCTCACAATCCCGCTGAACCAAAATACGACCAAGGGAGGAAGCAATCTAAGCATCAACGCCCACAAACCTTTTGTGTTCTACTCAAGATCTCATCGAACCATCAACCTAGCTCATGATGCCACTGTTGGGGAACGTCGCATGGGAAACAAAATTTTTCCTACGCACACGCAAACCTATCCATGGTGATGAGCATCTACGAGAGGGAGAGTGGATCTATGTACCCTTGTAGATCGCTAAGCGGGAAGCATTAAGAAACACGGTTGGTGTAGTCGAACATCTTCGCGATCCAAATCGCCGAGCGTCCCGCGATCTCATCACGATCCGTCCCACGATCCAATCACGATCCGTCCCGTGAACTCATCATGATCCGTCCCGCGATCTCATCACGATCCGTCTCACGATCTTGATCACGGTCTGTCCCACGAACTCATCACGATCCGTTCCGCGATCCAATCACGAACCGTCTCGCGATCTCGATCACGGTCCTTCCGATCTAGCGCCGAACGGACGACACCTCCGCGTTCAGCACACGTGCAGCTTGATGACGATCTCCACCGTCTTGATCCAGCAAGAGGAGGTGGAGAGGAGAGAGAGTTCACCGGCAGCGTGACGGCGCTCCGTTGATGGTGGTGGAGTGATTCCGACAGGGCTTCGCCTAAGCGCTGCGGAAAACCGATCTAGAGGAGAAACTGTGCACCGGTGAAACGGGTAGCACGTGGCCGGAAATTCTGTCCAAAAACCACCCAATCCACTAGTATATATAGGAGGAGAGGAGAGGAGAGGCAGCCAAGGCCTTTGGGTCGGCCAAAATAGGAGGTGGGAAGAAATCCTACTTCACCTCCAATCCTAGTTGGAGTAGGATTTGCCTCCTATTGGCTGATTTTCCACTTTTTGCTTTAGGACTTTCTCTCCTGCGCCATGGGCCTTTGTGGCTGTTTTCTCAGCCCACTAAGGGCTGGTTATTGTTCTCCCACAGCCCATGGACCTCTTGGGGTCGAAGTACCCCTCCCGGAGGTCTCCCGGTACACTACCGGCACTCCCGGTACACTACCGATGAGCCCGAAACTTTTCCGGAAACCAAACTGGGACTTCCTATATATGAATCTTTACCTCCAGACCATTCCGGAGCTCCTCATGACATCCGGGATCTCATCCGGGACTCCGAACAAACTTCGGTCACCACCATACATAACTCTACACTATCGAAACGTCACCGAACCTTAAGTGTGCAGACCCTGCGGGTTCGAGAACTATGTAGACATGACCGAGACACCTCTACGGTCAATAACCAATGGCGGGACCTGGACGTCCACATTGGTTCCTACATATTCTACGAAGATCTTTATCGGTCGAACCTCTATGTCAAGGATTCAGTTAATCCCGTATAACGTTCCCTTTGTTCTTCGGTATGTTACTTGCCTGAGATTCGATCGTCGGTATCTCCATACCTAGTTCAACCTCGTTACCGGCAAGTCTCTTTACTCGTTCCGTAATACAAGATCCCGTAACTAACAATTAGTCACATTGCTTGCAAGGCTTATTGTGATGTTGCATTACCGAGTGGGCCCCGAGATAACTCTCCGTTACACGGAGTAACAAATCCCAGTATCGATCCATGCCAACTCAACAGACACCATCGAAGATACCTGTAGAGCACCTTTATAGTCACCCAGTTATGTTGCGACGTTTGATACACACAAGGCACTCCTCCTATATCCATGAGTTGCATGATCTCATGGTCATAGGAACATATACTTGACATGCAGAAAACAGTAGCAATAAACTGACACGATCATATGCTATGTTTGTATTTTGGGTCTTATCCATCACATCATTCTCCTAATGATGTGATCCCATTATCAAATGACATCCTCATTTCCATGGCTAGGAAACCTTAACCATCCTTTGATCAACGAGCTAGTCCATTAGAGGCATACTAGGGACATGGTTTTGTCTATGTATCCACACATGCATTTAAGTCTCCGATCAATACAATTATAGCATGGATAATAAACGATTATCATGAACAAGGAAATATGATAATAACTAATTTATTATTGCCTCTAGGGCATATTTCCAACAGGTAGTCCTAACTAATACCAAACAGTAGCAAAAAGATTCATGTCAAAATCTATTTTCAAACTCTAGTTATTCAGATTTGAATATTTTAAGCAAATTTGATTCAATTCAAATTTTATAGTTCAAATTTGAAATTTAAAAGTACAGGGTGAAACTACATGGAAAATTTGAGCTATTGCAAAAAGAATCAACTCAAAACATTAAGTAGATTAAAAGTTATAGCTAAAACAATTTCAGAATAGTTTTTGTTAACAAAAATAAAACAGAAAAGGAAAAATTCTACCGGTCGGTCAGGGGGTGACGTGGCACGATTCTATTGGCTAGCTAGCGCGTGCGTTAGGTGGTTGCGGGCGGACGACCGATCAGAAGAGAAGAACGGTTCGGGAATAAGTTCGTTCTAATCTGAGCCGTTGCGTAGGGATCCGACGGATGGGGATGAGCTCGACGACTTACCGGAGGGGGGTGGAATTCCGGCGATGGAGGCGGCGGCCGGTGGTCGAGGAAGTCGCTGGAGGTGGCTCCGATGGTCGAGGAAGGCAGCGAAGGGGCTCGGGCGACAGCGGCTGTCTTCCGGCATCGAACGGAGGCGTCGGGGCGGGGCGAGGATGACCGAGGCGATGGCTACGGGCGATGGGAGCTCCGGTGGTCGTGCAACTCCGACGAGGAATTGGCGGCGGTCTGGCGATGGAGGAAGAGGGATCGGGGGGGGGGGGGAAATGGATGCGGGGAGGGGGCGCGCTTAAATAGGCCAGAGAGGAGCGAGGGGAAGGAAAGAACGAGAGATCCGGCGAGGTGGAATCGCCGGCGAGGATTTCGGTCGCGGTGGAGACGATGGCCGACGCGGGATCCGCGCGGTCGGGTGGGGCCCGGGTATCAGCGACAGGGAAAGCGTCGGCAGCGCGTCGGTCGGCCGGAATCTAAGGGATTCGGCAATTAAGAGGTGGGCCGGCCCGATCCATTAGTTAATTCTTTCCTTTTTTTTAACAAAACAGCGTAGTAAAAATCTTTTTAAAGCAAATAATATAATTCCAAATATAGAAGTATTATATATCAAAATTATCAGAATAAAATATGACATTTAATGAACATTTTTATTCTGGTATTTGAATACCTTGAAAAAAATGTTATTTTCAGAATTGGCCTATTTGTTTTAAATCCGTTTTTTGCAAATATTTTCAAAATAACTCCTGGTTATTATTGTTCAAATAAATCACCAATTAGGTCCTGGTGTGGAGTGTCATCTTCCTCCTCTCTTATTTGAATTTTTACCAAGAATTCAAATGGGTGAAAAGCAACTTCAAAAAAATTGGAAGGGCTTTCAGAATTTGAAAAGGGACATTTCAACAATTGTATATATTCAAGCAATGATGATGATAGATGCATAGCTATATTCATAACATTCCAAAATGGAATTTTGGGATGTTACAGCTAGCCGCTGCCCGTGGCCACTCGCGCGCTGCCACATGTCCCCCGCAGCCGCCTCCCACCGCTTCGGCCCGCGAGGCCCAAACGCGGCCCGCCTCGGACCCGATCTGGGCCGAGGCCAGCCCGAGCCTTCTTCCCGTTGCCCTAGCCCCGCGCCGACAGGGAGCCGCCTCCGCCCCATGGCCAGCAGCTCCCTCCCCGTAGCTCGAGCCCCGCCCCATCCCCAGCAGCTCCCTCCTCGCCGGACCCCCCGCCACCTCGCCGGAGCTCGCCGCCCTCCCTTCGCTCGTCGTCGCCTCAAGTCCGGGCAGAAGCCGCCCGGATCCGGTCTTCCCCGACCCCGCGCCACCGTCCTCGTCCCCTCCGGCGACCGCCGACGTCGTCCCCACCTCACCGGAGAGCCGCTGCCAGATCTGCACCGTGCGGTTCCGGCGCACCGTCGACCCCTGAGCCAAACGCGTGTGCCTCCCCGTCCCGGTACCACGGGATCCAGATTCCCCACGAGGTAAAACGGCTAAGTCCCTGAACTGCTCATTTTAACATCATGTTAGCATTTTGTGTCGCTTGTATCTCGTGATCCGTGCGTCGTATGGCAATGTGTTATATATCAAAATTGTTCTACAAATTATGCTCTCCATGATGGTGTCACTTGCATGCATATTAGAGATCATATTCATGCCAAAAACTTGGTTGCAAAAGTGCATCGTGTCGTTATGTGCAAATCTGTTATTTTATTCGATCTTTCACAGATGGTTGCATCTCACCCGTAGGTCTTTTGCATGTGGTGCCTTCATGAGTATTGCTTATGTGATGCCTATTTTCATGCCATGCCTCTGGTTGCTAGGTAGGACTTCATTATCATGTTTATTTCCTACTCTCAAGTAGCCATCACGTTAATACCTGAAATCTTTTAACGAAGAGTTCCATTTTGTGAGCATCATATTAAGCAAACTATGCATCCTATGTAATTTTGGCAATGTTGTGATTTGAAGTGTGTCATGTCTAGTTGCTGTTAGAGTCCTTACATGCCTATAATTGATTACTATGATAATGTTATTTCCATGTCAACATGCCTAGTCAATACTGCAGTTCTGTGAGATAGCTAAATATTTCTAAGTCTAAAATTGTTTTCAATTAGCCATGTGGTGAGCTTCCTACCATGTGATCCATGCATATTTTGAGTATGATATGTGAAAATGAAATGAAGTGTGTGTTATATGCTAATGCCCCATGCTTAGTTTGTGCATTTTAGGATCTTGTAGCTTATTGTTTTCATGTGTGCAAAATGCCATCTTGCAGTTTTGGGCAGATTCAAATAAACTTGTGTTGGTTGTTGTGGTTGAAATGTAGCTCCGTTTTGGACATGCCATATATGAAACTTGATTAAAATTTCATGTAGTATCGTAATATCTTGCTGCATTCATGATTTGAAATGTTGGTGGTTTGTCATTTTCATGCATTTTGCATTCATGTCATGTTCATCTTGTGCGTGTCATAACTTTTAGACCATAGCTCCGTTTGAGATGTTCTATATATGTAAATTGACTAGAATGACATGTAGAATTGCATGGTATGATTTATTCTGTTGATTAACAAATATAAAATATGCTTAGTTCAGATCTGGACCAATTTCGAAATTAACATATGGGGTCATTTCGGAAATGCTATAAGGTGTTTCCGGCCTCATTTGAGATGCCTAGAGAGATAGTTTACTTATGCTTCACCTCTTGCCATGTATAACAACATTTAATATTAATGTGTACCTAAGCGGGAGTGAACTAAATATTTCGAACATCGAGTTTCGTCAATATGCAATGCAACTCGTTGCATATTGAGCTTCACTTTAATGTGTAGTAGTTGTTTGTTGTTCTTGCCATGTCATGCCTTGCACATTAAACCGGACATGCATCATGTTTGTTTGCGCATCATGTCATGTATATGTTGTGGTGTTTCTCGTGTGTTGATTGTTTGTTTCGGCTTGTTCCTTCTTCATAGAGTTCCGAAAGCAATCGGAGTGCGAGGATTCGTTCGACTACGTTGGCTCGTCTTCTTCATTGTCTCGTTCTTCTTCCAAGCGGGATCTTAGGCAAGATGACACATTTCCCTGGATACCACTACTATCATTTCCATGCTAGTTGTCTCGCTTTTATCGTTATGTCACACTAGCTACCACTTATTTGTGAAGCCTCCCATCATTGCCATGAAAAGCCTCTAACCCCTTCACATCCTAGCAAACCTTTGTTTGGCTATGTTACCACTTGCTCAGCCCTTCTTATAGCGTTTCTAGCTGCATGTACAATTGCTTCCATGTGACAACATCGACATTCTTTTGTTATCACAATATTATTGCTATTTAATTTAATGCACTTATACACTTGGTAAAGGGTGGAAGGCTTGGCCTTTTGCTTGGTGTTTTGTTCCACTCTTGCCGCTGTAGTTACTTGTCAACCGGTGTTATGTTCCATAATTGAGTGCTCCTAACATGCTCGGGGTTGTTATGGGGACCCCCTCGATTTTTGTTTTAGGATAAAGCTTGTCTGGTAAGGCCCAACATTGGTACTACATTTGCCTAATAACTAATAAACCTGCATAGAGAGTAATTAACCCGAGGATCTTTAATCAACCAACCGGGCCAGTGCTCCTCATGAGTGTTGGTCCACCTACCTAGCAGTCGGCGGTGCCACCTTGGGGCAACTCGAGGCATTTTCAGGTTACCGTCTACTTCGCATAGACGGATGATGCCCGTGGATAGAGAGCGCACGGCTCTAGATGTGGATCTGGGTCACCGGGAGGCCTTGCTGGATTTGTTTTACCTTTCTCGAATGTCTTGAGTGAGGAATTCCGATTTTTCTTCGGACTATCTCGAGGTGACAAATTTCCCGTGGAATTGCCTAGGAAGACCACGAGATCCGTGGTCGAGGTTATTCCCGCTGCGTGTGGTTAATTTGTGATGGATGAGTTGGAGCACCCCTGCAGGGTTAAATCTTTCGGAAAGCCGTGCCCGCGCTTATGTGGCAAACTTGGATATTTTGTTTAACAACGGGTCATAGAAAACTTGAAGTAAACTCAAATAAAATACACCAACCATTTGTGTAACCGTGTATGTCTCTTTTCGTGAGTCCTTATCCAAGAGAGAACATGATGCGGTTATGTTTGACGTAAGTAGGTGTTCAGGATCAGTTAGTGATCACTACTAGTTCACGTCCGTTATGCGTAGACCACCATACTTTACTTTCTGTATTCGTAAGTTAGCCACTCAAATATATGCTTAGTCGCTTGCTACAGCCTCACCACTTAACCATACCTCACCCATTAAGCTTTAATAGTCTTGATACCCTTGGAAATGAGATTGCTGAGTCCCTGTGGCTCATAGATTACTACAACAATAGTTGCAGGTACAGGTAATGCGATGCTTTGACATGAGAGCGATGTTTGTTTGATTTGGAGTTCTTCTTCTTCATCAATCTAGGATGGGTTCCAGGCGTCAGCCTGGGATAGCAAGGAACGATGCCATTTTATCGTTTGATTTCGTCCGTAGTCGGACCCTGCTCTTCTGTATGATGTTTGTATATGTTGATGTATTGATGTGATATTGATGTAGCTTGTGGCAAGTGTAAGCCAATTCCATATACTCATCTTTTCTGTACATGTACTTGTAATGATATCCATTCTTGCAACACGACGGGATGCGCTTCTATCCCTGTCGAGGCCCTCGTGCCAAAATGAGGATAGGATCACATCTTGGGCATGACATGGCAGCTCCATGTGATTAGAGTCTTTGGCTTGCGGTGTGAGTTCTTCTTCCCATTAATGATCGGCTGAGACTAGTCCGGTTTTCGATGATGCATAATTTTTCCGATCATACAATCGTCCGGACACCATGAGTTGCTCAGCCCCAAAGGCCAAACGTCAAAGTGTAAACTGTGTTTTCTGATGACATTTCCAACGAAGGGTAGTGGCCTACCACGACAGCTAAACCACTTATGAAAACTCAATTTGTGGTTCGAGGTCATTTTTACATTGGCACGACTCATCAATGCTGAGATCATGCTCCGTTTCACACAGGATATGATTAACATCTCATGTTACTTTACGCATGTATAACGACATGCATGTCTTGGGAAGCAAAGAGATTTGCGGCACAGTAAAGGGAGGCTAATCGCATCACGCCTCATAAAAGGGAAAAAACCCGAGGCCTATTCACGCTTCCCATTCGCATGCTCTGCTTCCCCAATCTCCCCAAGCTTCAAGAGCCAGATCTAGTTCTTCCTCCATTTCTCCTCCGAGCTTAGCCATGGCGGGTTTAGGCTCCATGGGCAAGTGGGAGGCCTCCACGGTCACCGACAAGGACATCCAGGACTTAAAGCTCGCCGGCTACCTCCTTGCCAACATTGTCCATCGCGTTCCGAAGGTGAACCAGGTGGTCCCCACCCCTAAGCCAGGCGAGAGGGTGGTGTTCGTCCCCCATTTCATTCGAGGACTGAGCTTCCCGCTCCACCCCTTCGTCAAGGGCCTCATGTTCTTCTATGGGTTGGACTTCCATGATCTTCCCCCGAACTCCTTTATGCATATTTTGGCATTCATTATTGTCTGCGAAGCCTTCCTGCGGGTCGAGCCGCACTTTGGCCTGTGGCTTAAGGTCTTCAACGTCAATCCGAATATCGTCGCGGGCGAGCACGCAGACTGTGGAGGGGCGGTAACCAGCAAGCTCCCCCACGTCGAGTGGTCGACTGACACCTTCATCGACACAATCAAGATCTGGCAGACGGAATGGTTCTATATCACCGAACCAAGGGACGAAGGCTGGGCGGCACCTACCGAGTCAGATCCGACCCCCCACGAGATTAACCTCGTGGCTTAGGAAGGGCCCCGACTGGGGTTCGGATGCAGAGGTGGAATTGCTGCAAAAGCGTATTTCCTCGATGATCAAGGCCAAGATCGAGTTGGTTAATGTGGTCCAGGTCATGCTCCACCATCGTCTCCTTCCCTGCGAGCGTTGGGCTTCCCCATGTGGGCTTATCAGCTTGAGGACGAGCCTACGGTGCACCAACTCTTCCGCACCACTCCTAAGAAATTGTGGAAGGCATTATTCAAGCCCCGAAAGTGTTGGCCAGCCGAGTTGGAGGAATCGGGCCTGAGCACCGATAACCCTCCTACCCAGGTATAATATTGTTTTGACACTCCAGCCCCGTTATTAAACAAAGAGCTAAACAAACTTCTCCTTATCTTTACAGAAGCGTCTAAGCAAGGCCGTCAAAATGGATTGCCCGGCCCCACAGCTCGAAGGACCCAGGTCGGATTCATTGACGGCGATGCTCGTCGTGGTGCTGTACACGACGCTAGAGAAGAAGGAGAAGATGAAGAAGGCCAGAGAAGGTCTCCGCATAAGGGACCAGTCGGATGCTTTGTCCGAGGAAACCCATACCTCCTCTACCCATGAGGAAGAGCATGCGGTCAGGGGGGAGGCGATTCCCTCCTTGCAAGGAAGAGGTCGGCGTCGCCTGACGCCACAGAGGATGTTCCTCCTCCTGCCTCGGAGAGGGCGTGTCGGCCGAGGTTGATCCCGGCTGACGACAGCTCGGACTCTGATGCAGAGTCTGAGGACTTTGAGAAGGTTCCCCAAAGGAACCTAAGGGTCAAGCCCCCAGCTCGAATGTATGAATACGAAGACTCCCTGGGTCATTTATGCAAAGTTTTTAATGTTTTAAATGTATGAACACCTTTTGATTTGCAGCCCATGACGCGTTCTCCCCACCGACCAAATATCGGATGGGGAGTCTCCACCCGCCGAGCTGGCTGAGAGTGGGACTGCGTCACAACCAACACCTCCAGGGGCCGCGAAGGATGCCGCGGAGGTGTCATCCCGCCAGGATCCTTTGGAGCCAAACACAGACAGCAGGGGTGATGACATCATGGTCGAGGTTAATGCCTCGACCGCTGAAGACCAGGGGGAGGAGCCCCTCCTGGCAGCTGAGGAGGAAGGACAAAGGAATGTCCAGTCCCCTCCGAGGTCATCTCCAGAGTGCACTATGCCTCCAGAGCTACTGGCTCAATCCCGATTAAAGATTGGGCTGTCCGGTCACCACCGGTGCCACCGATGACTAGGTGGCCGGTAATGGAGGAGACTCTATCAAGTGCCTCCATCTCCGAGGATCACTACACTCTTATGGGTGCGGTTTTGCAAGGCATTTAGTCCATTGATAGCGGACTAAAAGAGGCGGCCAATGGTCTCTTGACGGGCTTCAAGGTGAGCCACGTAATACCCTTTTCCTAAAAAAATAATTTTATTAGGTTTGCGCTATCGTTATATATATAGCAGCCCCCGAGCCCTGGGTGAGTTTGGATAAAACTCACCTGGGGGTCAAATACCCAGGAGTAACCAACGACGCACAAGACATTATTCGTCCCATAATGTTCTAAAATCCCTTAAGAGGACCGAGCACGGGGTCATATTCTGGACAGTTCAGGGGTTTCAACGCACATAATCTAATATATATTTATTGTTTGTAGGCCTCGTCATCGGCGGCGGCCGTTAATGCCATGGAGCTTGCCGATCTAAATCGGAAGCTCAAGAGCTCTGAAGAGGAGCTTGATGCCCTGAACAAGAGGTTCGATGAGGCGCAAGGTAAGCCGAATTGTAATATCCGGGCTTTCTATCATTAGTGATCCATACTGGTGACCCAGTGTAATTATATATTTATTGCTTTCATAGCTTTGTCTAAGGAGGTCAAGAAACTCAAGGCCAAGCTGAGAAAGATGAAGCAAGAGGCCGCGTACAAGAAGGCGGCAGCCGAACAAGCAGTAGCCGCACTCTTTGCATTGAAAACAGCGAGTGCTAAGCATGAGGCCCGGGTGGAGGAGGTGCAACAGGAGCTCAAGGATGCCAGCACGAAGTGCGAGGCCCTTGAGAAGAAAGGCAAAGAGCCAAGCTATCCATGCTGAAATCCAAGCTCCAAAAGGAGTGGGTGGACAGGGGGTTCTTTGAAGAACAGATCTGCCAATTCAATGCTGTCAAAGATGGTAAGCCATATTTACTACATCGTGCCTTCGGTGATAGCAGGTTCGCATTGCTCACCCAGGTGTGGTGTTCCTCAGGCGCCTGTTCATACCTCGAAAAGAGTGTAGCGGACGCGAATCAGTTCTATGCTTCACGAGATGAAGACGATGAGGCTCGGCTCTTTTGGGCACAATTTGAAGACCCCGAGCGCTCTCCTCTTCTGATCGAGCAGATGAAGCAATTGATGGAGATGCACAGGATGGCGGAGCCAGGCATGAAGGATCTCTGCATCCGTCTATGGCCTGAAGAGCCGTTCCCAGGCAACTACTTCAACCTGGTGCGGAGGCTGAGCGATGCTACACCTTAGATTGATGTGCTAAAGCATTCTACATGCATCGAGGGTGCCCGGATGGCCTTTGCAAGGACCATGGTGCATTGGCCAAGGCTCGATCCGACCAAGATGGACACCGCACCACCGCCACCTGGAAAGGAGTATAGGCGCCCCGAGCGATACTTCTCCGCAGTGATGGAGGGTGCTCGGGCGATGGAGGCTCAATGCTCAAAGGATGTTTTTATGAATGAGCGCGTTGTAATATGTCCGAAGACTGTTAACGCTTTATGATGAGGCTACATGGTTTAATATGTCTTTTTAGTCGTTAGTATTTATTTTGACTCCCATGTGGCCGTTTTATCTGAAAGTTGTGATTCATCGGCTTCAGCCCCCATGTAGATACTATGCGGGGTGTTTCAGCCTCCACACTGTGACCCTTAGCCGAGGTATCGGTACCCGAAGGCGGTAGTGCGAGGGGAACAAGGCAATCAGACTATAGTGCTTTATCACTTTCACTTAGCTGTAGGAGCTTAACAAAAATGTGGGGGCTGATGACCAGCCCCCAATGTTTTGTGATTTTTAGATGTACCGAGGCCGAAGTCAGCATCACATGGTTTGTACAAGTACGAAACCCATCGTATAACACAGAATAATGTCTGTCGATGTTTTAGTATGACACTTACGCTCGGATTTGCAGGTCGGTTCTTGCTTACTATGACAGTCAGTTTTCGGCTTTCTCCCCTGAGGTGCTTGACCAGGCGAGCTGGAAACACAATCGCAGTGGTTCTCCCTTTGCCCTTTTATCCGGACGAGCATAATGTAAGAGGGCAGACACAGGAGCCGGGCAACCCAACTATTGACCCAAGACATAGTTCGGATCCGATGCATATAAAGAAAAATCCAAGATGTCGAACACGCAATCATTTGTATCAGAGCGATGCTTAGGGTGATATTTTAAATTCAATCCCCCGATCTATTAGCCGGTTTCATCGTAATATATACTGAGCAGTTTCTCAAGAAGCGTTAATGAGGGAAGAACAGAGTATGCATAAACTACAACGAAGTGGCCATGTATAATGGTTATGTATTTGCTCAATCTTATAACTCAAATTTCCGAAGCAACTATTTATAGGTATTTGGAGTTGAAATATAAAATTTACACACGAGAGGTTGTACCAGGGGTCTTGGATTGGTGGCTTGACGTCCTCGATGTGCCATGTCGTCAGTCTGCTCCTATGCCTCCTAGGGATTTGCATTCCTTTAAGGGTGATGTTGTCGTCGAGCGGACCTTGGGAAGAAGATCTTGAGAAGTCACCGAAGTATGGATGAGCTTTACGCTTTAACAGGTCATTGATGGTACCCGTGGTATGTCCGAGGACGTGTACTGGTAATAGTTCAATCTGGCCGAACACTTACCCTTTGATAGTTCTTCCCCACTGCTACCCATGGAATCTTGAGTGCAAAGTTGTGCCTTCTCGACATGTGTTTGACAGGCATTAGGACTGTGCAATGGGGAGCGTGTCCCTGTTTCTGGGGAGAAGAAGATTCTGGGAGTTCATACAGAAACCGAGCTCATTTGTCAACTTTACGTGCCTTTATGGCAGATTGCGACATTTTCCGATCGTCATTGTAATGGAATTCGGCCGCCAGGGCCAATGCATGTTCCTCAGTTCGGAAGGAACGCTCTATGTTGCCGTTGGCAGTAATGACCCCCTTGGGCTCGGGCCTCTTGAGCTTGAGGTATGCAAGTGTGGGACGGCGTTAAAGCGAGCGAACGCTATATGACCTAGCAGGGCATGATAACCGTTGGGGAAAGGTACAATGTCGAAGATCAAGTCCTTGCTACGGAAGTTATCGAGTGAACAGAACACTACTTCCAGGCTCACAAAGCCCGTGCACCGGGCTTCAACGCCTGTGATCACTCCTTTAAAGGTAGTGTTGCCGAGTTTGATCCTTGATGGATCTATACCCATCTTTTTCACCATGTCTGAGTAAATCAGTTGAGGCTACTTCCTTCGTCCATTAGGACTTTAGTGAGGTGATACCCATCGATAATGGGGTCTAGGACGAGGGCAGCCGAACCCCCATGAAGGATACTAGACGGATGGTCTCGTCGATCAAAGGTGATCGGGCACGCCAACCATGGGTTATACTTCAGGGCTACAGGTTCTACAGCGTAGACCTCTCGAAGGGTGCACTTCCTCTCCTTTTTGGGTGTGTGAGTGGTGTATATCATTTTCATGGTCTTTACCTTTGGAGGGAACTGCTTTTGTCCACCATTGATAGGACCGTGGGGCTCGTCATCGTCCTTGTTGTATGGGCCCTTGCCTTGCTCCTCGGCTGTGAGTTTCCCGGCCTGTTTGAACACCCAATAGTTATGGTTGATGTGGGTGGCGGTCTTGTCTTGAGTGCCATGGATCTGGCAAGGCCTCTCCATGATTTTGTCAAGTGGGGTAGGTCCGTCACGATTGCCTTTAGGAGTATTTTTCCGCTGCCCGGATCGAGGGTTGCGGAAACCGGCGTTAACGGTCGTTGAGGGAGTCCTGGACTAAGGGGTCCTCAGGCCGTCGTCCTATCTTCTAATAGGCCGGCTTGGTGGGCCGTTCTCTGATTGTCACAGGAATGGCCGAATACATTGAGAGCCGACATTCTAGAAGGAACTCCCGAAGGCACGTCGTGCACTCCAAGTTAACATGAGGAAATCAACATCTCCACCCTGGGCAGGAGACCTACCATGTGTAAACCCTAGTACCCCTGGTGCCTATATAAACCGGGAGGGTTTTAGATTATAGGACAGAGAAACTCATCTAGGGTTTTAGCTATTCGATCTCGAGGTAGATGAACTCTGTAACCTTCATACCATCAATATAATCGAGTAGGACGTAGGGTTTTACCTCCATAGGAGGGCCCGAGCTTGGGTAAACTTCGTCTCCTTCGTCCCTTGTTACCATCGACCCTAGTCTCATAGCTCCGGACCCCCTACCCGAGATCCACCGGTTTTGACACCGACATTGGTGTTTTCATTGAGAGTTCCGCTGTGATCGCCAAAGAAATCGATTGACTGTGTTTTCATCAACGAAGAAGTCTGTAACATGGACTCCTTTGTCCCCGGACAGATCTTTGCTTTTGGCAGCATTGTGCTGCATGCTGACCCGACTGGCCATCTTGTCCGGGTCGGGAGTTTCGCCCCTGATTAAGAGGTCAGATTTGGGAACCTGGAGTTCTCCGTAGACTCTCGGGGAGATCTTTCACTAACCGGGCTCGCGATCTCATCTGACATGCCTGAAGATTCCGAGGCCTTAACCTCGGATTCCGCTTTGAACCCCGTCCACGGGACCAACCCCGACGGTGATCAGGCTCCTAGTCCGGATCCAACCATAGCGCCAGATGCCCGGGGACAGGCTCTTGCCGAACACATCCCTTGCATGGACACATTGAAGGTTAACTCCGAAGGCTCTGAGCTGGTTGACCCAATCGAGCTCTGGACACTCAACGAGGCTATAGATCAGATCTTATCGATGAAAATTACTAACGACCCAGCCTCGATCTACGTTCAGATCGGCCTTGAGTCGAGTCAAGAGGAATTTTTCACCCCACCCACCACCCACTTGGTAGCCACTTTCGAAGTCTTAACCGACATGTTGAACTACGCCTCCGATGAGGCCGAAGATATGGATGAGGAAGATTGCGCTCCCACCCCCGTTAACACCGGGCGATGGGCCGCCACCTCCACCTATGACATCTACTCAAGCCGATAATGGCAAGCACACACCCAAAAATAATGGCGACAAATCGGGTGAAGCATCGTCATGGCGCCGGAAGCCGCACAAATGATCAAAGGCAAAAAAGGGAAGAAAAGCTAACGTTGGCACCGTGGACGGAGATACCCTGGAAGACCTTGGTGATCCTGATATACCTGAACATCCGCTAGAGGACCATGAGAGGTCAGAAGATCAGCGCAACCCCGATGATCTAAATGATTCTGAGGACGATAACTACCTCTCCCCTGTCGACGAGGAGGATAGCCCGAAAGCCAAAGACTTCGCCATCCCCGAAAACCTTGAAGATCAGGAGTAGTTCAGGCAACAACTTATAGCCACGGCCCGAAGCCTGAAGGCAAAAGAGTGGTAGCTTAAGGCAGAACATGACAACCTCAACGATAGATGGACGAGGATCCTATCAGCTAAGGAAGGATACGGTACCGGTTTATTGGACCAACCCAAGAGCTATCCACGCCGACGGCTACTTCCACAATTCGATGACGAGCTTACTAATACACCATCTTCCAGACATACTCCATACGACAAGCCAGACCGCCCTCCTCGAGGACGAGATAGGACGGTTGACGACACCTGTTATAGGTCGATGATACCCCGAAGAAGAGGAAAAGAGCCAATAGAGCCCTATAATAGGTTTGAGCTGCGACACGACCTGGACTATAGAACAAGTCATACAAGATCCATCTATGGATCCATAGGGTACTCACCCGATAGACGGGATGGGTACCAGCCTTGGCTCGACCACAACAATAGAGGTCGGGAACGAAACCAGGCCAGAACAGACGCCGATTACCAGCGCGACATAGCTCATGTCAGAGGCGCTGTCCACCCACTGTGCTTCACCGACAAGGTGATGCGGCATCAGTTCCTGGAAAGATTTAAACCCGTGAACATAGAGCAATACGACGGAACAAATGACGCAACAATATGGATGGAGGATTTCCTCCTTCACATACACATGGCGCGAGGAGATAATCTCCACGCCATCAAGTACCTACCCCTAAAACTTAAGGGGCCATCTTAGCACTAGTTAAACAGCCTCCCCGAAAATTCCATCGGGTGCTAGGATCTAGAGGATGCATTCCGATCTAACTTCGAAGGCACCTATGTTCGGCCGCCGGACTCCTCCGACCTAAGCAACGTCGTCCAGAAGGCAGGAGAGTCTGCTCGACAATTCTGGAATCGGTTCTTGACAAAGAAAAACCATATCGTTGATTGACCAAACGCCAAGGCAATAGACTCCTTCAGGCACAATATTCGGGATGAATGGCTGGATTGCCAGCTCGGTCAGGATAAACCTAGGACAATGTCCGCCCCTACATCACTCATGACCCGCTTTTGCGTGGGCGAGGATAACTGGCTAGCAAGATGGAGCCACAACCCCGAAGAACCCGGAACCTCTGAAGTTCAGGATAGTAACGGGAAACCAAGATGCAATAAAAATAAGCGCCAACACAACAATAGTGATGCCGATGACACGACCGTTAACGCCGGCTTCCGCAATTCCTGACCCGGGTAGCGGAAGAAGCCTCCTAAAGGCAATCGAGGCGGGCCTACCCCGCTGGCTAAAATCATGGAGTGGCCTTGCCAGACCCATGGCACTCAAGAGAAGCCCGCCAACCACACCAACCATACTATTGGGTGTTCAAACAGGCCAGCAAACTCGTAGCCGAGGATCAAGGCAAGGGCCCACGCAGCAAGGATGAAGATGAGCCTCATGGTTTGATCAATGGCAGACAGAAGCAATTCCCTCGAGAGGTAAAAATAGTGAATATGATATACGCCACTCACATACCCAAAAAGGATAGGAAGCACACCCTTCGAGAGGAAGCACACCTTAAGCCGTGAGACTAGGATCGATGGTAACAAGGGACGAAGGAGACGATGTTTACCCAGGTTTGGGCCCTCCTATGGAAGTAAAACCCTACGTCATGCTTGATTATATTGATGTGTATTAAGGTTACAGAGTTGATCTACCACGAGATCTAATAGCTAAAACCCTAAATGAGTTCCTCCGCCATACAATCTAAAACCCTCTCGGTTTATATAGACATCGGGTGTACCTAGGGCTTACGCATGATAGGTCCGCTGTCAGGGATGGAGATGTGGAATTCTTCATCTTGACTTGGAGTGCATGATGCGCCTTCGAGACTTCCTTCTAGAACATAGGGTCTTGATGTATCCGGCCCCCTCCTATGACAATCGGAGAGCGGCCCACCAAGCCGGCCTATGGGGAGATAGGCCAGCGGCCCGAGGACTCCTTAATCCAGGACTCCCTCAGCGTCCCCTCAGGTGGTCGCTGTATGCCATTACCTTCGACTCCAAGGATCACCTCAAGTGCTCGGTCGCCGCTGGAGCATTCCCCATGTTGTGCACACCCATCATCAGCAACGTCCTCGTCACCAAGACCCTCACGGACGGTGGCGCTAGGCTCAATGTCCTCTCTGTCGAGGCATTTGAGACGCTTCAGGTGCCCTATGACCGGCTCATGCCAACCAAGCCCTTCTCGGGAGTGACCAACTGCTCCACCGTTCCCCTAGGGTAGGTACACCTCCCAGTCACCTTCGTCAAGTGTCATAACTATCACACTGAGCTCATCAACTTCAACATCGCCCACATTGGCCTCCCTTACAATGCCGTCCTCGGGTACCCTGCCATTGCCAAGTTCATGGCGGCAACCCACCATGGCTGGGTGCAAGAACATTACTACGATCGCCTACGATGATAAGGATGTAATATGCTCCCTCAAACGCGCCTACCATGCCATGGCGGCCGAAAACTCTGATGGCGAGGGCGGCATCCTGCGTCCTGAGGACACTCCCAAGAAGAAGAAGCATCTCCTCCCTAAGAGCCATCAGGGGACAGAGATCCCTATGGGCGGTGCCTCAGGACCCGTGTCCGTTTCTAGGGCGCCTCTCCCTCCCATATAGGAAGGAGCGCCCACGCCTCCCTCAGGGCGGGCTCGGGGCTTCCACCTGGAGAGCTTCCGACCTGACCGGTGCGATGATGGAGTTGCTCGGGCAGCACATGGAGGCGTGCTTCGACGCACATGCCCACAAGCATGGAGTACGACGCGAGGCGCCAGGAGCACGGGAGTTCATCACCAACATGATCGAGGAGCTTTAGAAGGCGTAGGCCATGCGTGGCGAGCGTCGCCCCACACCACCAGGTGCAGCAGCTACCCCCGACATGGGCGGCAGGCTGCGTGTCTACGTCAACATCCCGGGACTCAAGATGGTCGCATCACAGGGCCTCTTCTGGCCATCGCATGTTGGCCGCAGTGGTGGCTACCCCTATAGCTACATCCGCATGCCTTTGGCCTCATGAACGAGGGCGCTACGTACCAGCGCCTCATGCAGGCCGTGCACACGTCTTAGGAGCCCGACACCGCGTGGTCCTTCAGGAGGTGCCGGACCCTCACGAGCCCCCTGGACCTTGCATGCCCTCAAGCCTCCCGAGACCTCATGCTTGTGATCATCAAGCTTTAACAGCTACCCCAATGCTTTAGCAACATCATTGCGAGGTGAGTTTTGTCCTGTTTAATTGAGGGGGTCCCTCGGGCTGCATCATGCTCAAGCTGTTTGGGCCCGCCCCTGCAGCTATATCGTTTTGCGCATGTATCAGAACTGCTCCTGTATTTAA
The DNA here is from genome assembly GCA_022496015.1 of Hordeum marinum. Taxonomy (NCBI): domain Eukaryota; kingdom Viridiplantae; phylum Streptophyta; class Magnoliopsida; order Poales; family Poaceae; genus Hordeum; species Hordeum marinum. The sequence continues at coordinate 214,445,279 of CM039673.1, read as the reverse complement.
CAGATTTTGCAAGTATTTCGACACGCATGCCCGGTGCTTCGTCACCATGAATGCCTCTGCGCCCTAACATACCGGTGGAGAGCAACCTTGAGGCCTGCAGTGGGGGTTGGATCGGTGAGCTTCAGTCCGTGTGGTGGTCCATCCGCACCACTACGACTAAGCCCAGCGGTGAGACCCCATTCTTCCTCGTCTACATGGCTGAGGCGTTCCTCCCCCACGAGGTTAAGCATCGCTCCCGACAAGTCTTGGTATTCGATGAGGAGCGTTGGGATGCCTTGCGGGGAACAAATCTCGTGCTCGGGGAGGAGGCCCACCACCAAGCCTTGCTCTGTGCATCGAGGTACCAGCAGGCGCTGCTGTCGGATTTCGGGCTACGTAAAACCCTCAAGGTTCGAACTCAGGGGCATGTGTGAAGATCTCCTTCAGCCTCGCCCAACCTAGCTCACTACTCAATGGTTACTACTACAAACTCGCACGATGACGAGGAAGAAGATGGACACGGCAGTTTACCCAGGTTCGGGCCGCTGTGAAGCGTAATACCCTACTCCTGCTTTGGTGGATTGCCTCTCGGGGAGGTGTGGTGGGTGAAATAGTACAGTAGGCTCGAGCCTCGCGAGGACACTCAAGTGGTGTTCTTGGCTCTCTGCCTTGTCGTGGTTCGTCGGGTGGCTAAGTGGTGGATCACATCCCCTTCTACAGTGCGGCCTAGCCTCTATATATAGCAGCGACCCGAGTCCTCTTCCCTTATCACAATGGCAGGAAGGAATCCCACAATGGCCAAATTTAAAGGGGGCAGGAGTACATCCGTGCCCTGTCCAAAGGTGGTCTTCGCCTGCAAAGTGTCTTTCGATGATGTAGTGGTGGGCTCGGCGATGACATCTGCCCTCTGGGCTCATGGTCGTGGTCTTGTTGCACTAGAATGGAAACCTTTGGGTGGCACTTTGGGAACCCGCCTTCGTCCTTGCTCCCTTTGCACCAATGGGGAAACTATGCCGCCTGGCGCGCTGGCACCCACCTGTCCTTCCTTGCATCACCTTTGACTCCTGAGGCCGAGCTCTTCATAGAGATCTCCGATGCTCAGGAGGGGGCCTGAGGAGGGCCATCCTTGCTAGTCTTGGTGCCGTTCCTCCATGCGAGCCCAGGGTTCTCGCGAGGGCCTTGTCTTGAGTAGAGCCACGCCACGCAAATGCCTGGCTAACGAGGTGGGCCATGTCTTGGGCCGTAAGCAGGTAGGCTGGGTACCCCCATTCCTAGAACACCGACAGTAGCCCCCGGGCCCAAGGCATGCCCGAGCTGGCTTCTAGGCGAAGCCGACGCAGGTGACCCGAAGTGCCACGGGCCCTAAACGCCTACGGCCAGGCTTTACACGCGTCAAACGCCTGGGTGGCGACGTCCCCACTCCCCGAAGGCGTCAGGAACCGCCCGAAGTCAAACCGATGTGATGCCTACACACAGCGCTGACCATCATTACCCTTCCTTGAATGCTGCTACTCCCTCGGCCTTCCCTCCTCGGGCCACGCAGATGCGATCCTTCAGAGGCTGCATGCCTCCCGGGATGCGAGGGAGTTTCGGTTGGCCCCTGGTTGTACATAAGAAAGCGAGGGCGAGAAAGCCCTCAACACACCTTCATCTTCTTTGCCTCCCAAATTCCGAGCTGCCGCTCTCCGAATCATGGCTCCAACGAGGAAGCACTCCATCGTCGATAAGGGGAAGGCCCCTGAGGAGTGCCCAGCCTCACCGCCGCCCAAGAGGGGCCATGACGATCTTGGAGATGAGCTTACCCTTCGTGACGAGCGTAGCGCCTCCAGCGACAGTGACAATGAAAGTGCGTTATATCGACTAGAGAGGGTTGAATAGGCGATTTTTATAAATTCATCACTTGAGGAATTTCAACTTGAGGAATTTGAAATGTGATGAATAACTAGCAGCGGAATAAGTACTAAAGTTCATGAGAAACATAGCGACAACGTAGTCATCATGATGAAATAAAACATGAACATATTACAAGTAGCGTGATACATGATAAGCAGGTGAGGAACAAGGTAACTTGAAGAATTTGAGGTGAGGAAATTGTGAAAGTCTTCAGTAAAATTCTTCAAACAATAACAATCAATTTCATCAACAAGTATATGAGGGAATAGAGGGGTTGAGGAAATAGAAACAGGTAGCTCGATGAAGACAATGGTTTGATGACCCAGTTCCAACTGCTGTGATAGTCATACGTCTGGTTTGGAGCAGCCTGGTATTTAAACCAGAGGACACACAGTCCCAAGACACACAGTCCTTACCGTATTCTCCTTGAGCTATGGTCACAAAGTCCTTGCCCAACACTCATGGTAAGTCTTCAGGGTAGACTTCCAAAATCCTGACAAACTGGCCACTCGGCGATCCACAATTGACTGTTGGATGCTCTAGACCAAGGTCACTTTGTGATCCCCAATTGACTGTAGGATGCAGTAGACCATGACGCCTAACCGTCTAGAAGATACACAGTCTTCAAAGGTAACAAGCATCGGTTCCACATAGGAACAATCTCTTCAGTGATGCTCAATCACTTTGGGTTTGGTGGTTTGGATTTGGGTTTTTCCTCATTGATGATTTTCTCTCAAAGTCCTCGGAGGACGGGTTGCTCTGAAATGACAAGTGTCAGTTCTCTCTTGGAGCAGCCAACCAACTAGTGGTTGTGGGGGGTGGCTATTTATAGCTAGGGTGCAACCTGACATGAGAAGACATAAATGCCCCCATTGATATGACCGTTATGTGGATAAGATGATTGGGGACAGCTGGCGCTAAGCACAACAAAGGTCGGAATTTTGAACTATGAAAGTCCTCAGGATTATCATGTTCCTCACTTGTAGGAAGTTCGCACTGGCGAAATCCTAACTCCTCAGTCAGATCAATTTCATCAGGGACCAGAAAAACATCGTCTCTGTCACTGAAGAACTTGACTGAAGAACTTGGCTTCACTCGAAGGATTGGATAGGTTGAGGCTCTTGAGTTGAGGATCAGTTGGAAATTTTCCGTAGTATTACCTCGGCCCCCTTTAACAATATGGTGTTTCCTAGACTCAAAGAAAGGAAATGAAACTGCAAAAACAAAAGTCTTCATGCTTCATAGTCCTCGTTCATATCTTCAAAGTCACACCAACTTCTTCATTTTCAAAGTCTCCAGGGAATACCAAAGTCTTAAAGTCTTCACCAAAGTCTTCATTTGAAGACATACATTTTTAGGGGTCGGTAATCTCCGAATATATCAAACTCCTCATCGACTTATAGAGCCTGTGTACACTCACAAAAACATTAGTTCCTTAACCTATAAGTCTTCAATACACCAAAATCACTAAGGGGCACTAGATGCACTTACAATCTCCCCCTTTTTGGTGATTGATGACAAATAGGTTAATTTTTCAACAGGGCTAAACCTATGAAGTGTAAGTACTGAGTTTGAGGAATTTGACTCCAAGATATAGAAGAACTCCCCCTGAAGATGTGCATATTTGAGGAATTTGCTTTGGACTGCAAATGCACATGGCAGGTTAAAAACATGGAAAACTCCTCCTATATCTTGTAATTCATACACGCATTTATCATATGATATGAAAAATTTGATATGCATGATGAAAATGGTGTCTGATGAAATTTAGCATACATGCATTAAGTTACTTGAGGAAATAAGCATGCGGAAAACAGTTCAAAAGCGTCAGACCACCATCGGACTTAAGTTTACAACCCAACCAACAAAAGCTTCAGAAGAGCGAGAGTTGTAACTTAAACAAAAACAATCCATATATAGAGACCCGCTTGAAGACTAACTCAAATTTTCTCCCCCTTTGTCATCGAAGACCAAAAGGGACGAAAAATGAGGACTAACGCCCCTTGAAGAATTTCATCTTGTTGGTGAGGAAGGAGCACCAACATTTTTGGGGTCGTTTGTCGATGCAGGGCCTGCCGCAATGTCGTTAATATCCTCAGCTTCATCCATCTCACATGATGAAGAATATGAACTTGTAACCAGCTGAGGAACTTGAACTTTCTTCAATTTCTTCTGAGGAGGATGAGACCAGTCAAAGTTTTGCTGAAAGTCCATGTCCTTGAGTTCCTCGGTAGTCTTGAGATGTACGAGAATGGCCCATGCGCGATCGAAGATCTCGTGCACATAGTAGTGATTTTTCCTCATAGAGTTCTGCATCACAGTCATGTTCTGAAGAATTGAAGCAAACTGACACTTCACCCACTTGTGATTGCGATCAACCTTCTGATGAAGACTTATGAGAAGCTCACGGTCAGTCATCACACGAGGGGCACACTCTCGAGGTTTTTACGCTGAGGCTTTTGCAGCAGAGTCCTGGGTAGCAGTGTCATCATTGGTGGAGTAAGATGCAACTTTGCAAAACTGACCATCTAATGGACGAGTACCTTCATCAATGACAACTTTCCCTTTTCCATCAACTAAGGTAACTGTGTTCTTGAGGACTTCAATCGGAGGCAGAAAGCCGAAGTGAATTTCAAAGTCAGCCATAAAGGGAATTGAAGACCTTGATCTGATGAATTTCATAATCCAGGGAGCATAAGGCTTCAATTCAAATGGGGCTAATGCTGCATTTGCCAAAGTCCTCATGAAGAAATCATGGTAGTTGATGGGAATCCCATGAATGATGTTGAATAGCATGTTCTTTATGACTCCCTCAACTTATTATTCTTCAGAGTTGTGACCCTTCTGAGGACAAAGGGTGTTGGTGAGGATGCGATAAATCGTCCTAGGCACATAGAGCAAATCCTTCACAAGGAAGGTGGTCCTTTGAAGTTTTCCAGGAGCCAGAGGTTTCATCAGCACTTGCATCATATGGTTGGAGCAGGTTCATCTAACAAGCATCGAGCTTCTTCTGAAGGAATTGGAACCGGGACTGACCGAAGTAATTCACATGCTGGTGCAGTGTATTGAGTAGATCTAGTCATCCAGTCCAAGACCCATAAGTTTATGTCAGAAGAATCACCTGTGATGTGCTTTGGCTGAAGGTCTAGCTTGAAGCGCTCACAATTTCCTTAGGCATAGGAGGAACTTCTTTAGACTGAGGAATTTGCACAACAGTTTCCTCAGTGGTAGTTGGAGCAACAATTTCTTTAGCTGATGCAGCTAAAATTTCTTTAGTGGTAGTTGCGGCCAAGTCATTAGATCCTGTATGAATTTCTTCAGTCTGGGCTAGAGACTGAGGAATCTGTGACACATGAGTGGTCATTGGGGAATTTGGGTGTGCAACTTCCCAATCTTCATCATTGAGGACAGGGGTTGTGTTGACAATGTCCATGTCCTCATCAATTTCTTCAACGCCGGCCTCTTCAGTAGTCAACTAAGGCTGGGGCGATGATACCTTTGGAGTTGAAGCATTTGCTTCCACTTCAATTTCTTCATCAATCTGCTCTGAGGTAGCAGCATATTGATCCTTTTCTTCTTGATCATCATTTGGGATGACATAGTGAACACCAAATGGCACAATTTCATAGGATGGCACGGAGCTGATAGGAGTTGCATCAAGCAATTCTGTTGAAGGACTTGGCAGTGTCTTCAATTTCTTCACTGCTGAGGAATCTGAAGTTGATGCTTTTCTTTCTAGTGCCTTCTTCTCCGCATCCTTTGTTTTCTTCGCTTCTGATGCAGAAGGAAGGTTGATGATCTTCACCCTTGATGATTTTACTGTCTTTGCAGAGGGTGAAGGAGGAGCATTTTCTTCAGGCGCAACTGATGTAGTCGCCCTTGTGGTCTAAATTTCCTCAGGCACAACAAAAGCTTCAGCTGGCCTGGCAATTTGTTCATGCCCAACAGTGGAGGTTGTCCTGGCATGTTCTTCAGCAGCTTGAATTTCTTCACCTGCGAGAGCAGTTTCTTTAGCAGGCTGAGTAGATTCTTCAGCCTGAGGAATTTGTGGTTGCGATCGAGCTGCAACCCTTGAGTTATGGTCCTTAACGGTAGCTTGGGACGCCCTGAAAATTATCATTTTGGTGCCCTTGCATTCAACATCATATTTATCTTGTTCCTCAGAGAGGCAGCGAATTTCAGATTGAACAATGATGAGTTGATTTGGAGTCAAATCTATCACATTATTCCTCAGAAATTTTTCTTTTCGAGCCCTGCTCCTCTTATCTCTTAGAGCTTGATCTCTTTTCCATTTTTCCTCAGCTAAGAAGTGAGTGAGGACATGGTCCACACCAAGAGGTAGGTTCAGTGAGGAAAGTGGGGTGCTGGGATCCTCATGCCATATGTCAATGAAGTTGAGGATCATCTTGGGATGCAACATGAGAGGAACGTAGCTGCCTTTGGCTATTGCAGCCCTTTGTTGACTTTCTTTAATAATTTCTTCCAATTCTTCATCATCAGCCTCATCATCAGCCTCAGATCCTAAGGGTACATTCACTATAGCTTTGCTAGTGTGAGGACTTGGTCTTTGACCTCGTCCAGTAGTTTTCTTTAGCTTTAACATAGTAGGACTTGTTGAAGACTATGCTTTAGCAGAGGGACTTGCAGAGAACCTTGAAGCAATTGAGAATTCCTCTGTCCTCTGACATCATGCAAGGTGCACAGGTGTTGAGGACTTTGCGGCAGCAGTAGAGGACTGAGCAACTAGTGAACCAGTGGTTGAGGCCTTTGAAGGCTTTGCTTGAGGAATCTGAAGTGATGATTTTGAAGTTGAAGACTTTGACTTCACTGCAAATTTCTTCACAATTGTTTTCTTTGGAGCACTAGTAGTGGTTCTTGCAGTCGCAGCAGCAGTAGAGTGTTCGTTTAATTTCTTCACAACCTCTTTTTCTTTCTTCGCCAGCTTGTCTTGCCGTCTTTCCCATTCATGAGGAAAGTCATCACTAGTCTTGAGACTTGTGGGATCAACAGTTTGGTTCGGAGCCAAGGGGGGCCTATTGCAAGGGGGTTTAACTGCAAATTTCTTCATATACTTGGGAGTGACATAGCGATATTCTTTCCACTCCTTTGCCCATCTTCTCTCAATTTTCTGTATGCGAATCTTTCTCTACTTTGTTGTTTCCTTGCCATGAGTTTCTTCATCTGGAGTGCAATATTCCTCATACAAGTCATCAGGTATCTCAAACGCAGTCCAAACTTTAGGTTTCTTTCCACCTTTCCGTGGCTTCTTCCCATCAACCATTTTCTTGGGCTAAGGATTCTGAACTCTTGAAGATTCTGAAGATGTACACAGTTTTTCCTCAAGAAATGCTGCAAATGAGTTAAGTTGATGAGAACATAGTGATCCATCAGCGGACATGTTTGTACTTGTGAACAGAGTATAGGTGCGAGGAATTTGAAGAGGTCATATGCATTCTCAAAAGTTTTTCAAAAACATCAAGTGTGAGGAATTTGACCATGGGTGTCTTGAGGATTTTGACTAAGTGTTCTTTTGTCTTAGGTTCCAGAGTTGTGCAAATTTTGAGGATTCACACAATTGAGGAATCTTGAAGAAAATCATAACTTAGGAAAAAACGTCAAGTGTATGAACATGTAAGGTGCTTTAGAATGAGATTCTTGAAGAATAAACACCTTTGAGGAAATTGAGGAAATCTTGAAGATCAAACAAGGGCAGTAAAAACAGATTTTATTTACCATGATGAAGAACACGATGAACTGAGAGAAGAAAACAAGGAAGTTCGTCCGTCCAGATCTCCCACGCCCTAGCTTGACAGAGGGAGACAACTACAACAGCGGCGGAGTGAAGATTTTCACGGCCGATGCGAGTACGGCGACGACGAGGTCGAGGCAGTGAAGCTCTTCCACACCGGCGATGATGACTTTAGCGGTGGTGCTAGGTCGGAGCTCGGGAGAGAGTAGGAGTGAGGAGTAACCGAGCATAGTGAAAGGGAAGGGGTATTTATAGTGGAGGTGAAAATCAATCTGTCTGATGATTTTGGACTAGATTGCCCCTGACCCTTGCTGTCCATGCGACATGTGTCACCCATGTTCTGAGTAGTGGTGATAGTGGGGGATCATGGGTTATCCAGTCGTGGGAATCGGAACGATTTGAGCGGGAAACGTCGAAAATTTTGATAGTGAAAATTTTAAAGTTTCCCTTCACAAATTCTTCAGCTATCAAGGACACAGTGAAGACTTTGAACGAGTTTCAAAGTAGAACGCATATGAAGCATTTGTGAACAGAGTGGGTTGAGTTTAGCATAGAGGGGGAAAGGGTCCGATCACATTCACTTAGATGAAAATCAACTTGAAGAATTAGCAATAACTGAATGCTATTGAGGACATTGAAAACTCAAAAAAATAATATAGATATAGTCAATGAAGAACATGAGTTTCATAATTTGAAGAATTTGAAAAGTTGGGGAATTTGCAAGCTTGAGGAATTTGAAAATTTGAAGAATTTGCAAAATGACGAAAAACTCAACTTTGAAGAATTTCAACTATTGTTGGTGGCGTGACTCACCGTATAAGAATGATGATTTCAGACACCGCGTACAATTGTCATAGGGTTCTGAGAATCAAATTCTTCATTAATTTCTTCACACTTAGAGGGTTATTCTTCATTGATTGAAGAAAAACATTACTTCGTGTGTTGCACATCTAAGTCATCAATTTTTGCATAAGTGTTAGGATGTGTGTCCTTTCAAAGAACATTTGAAGATTCTAAGATATTTAGCTCATACCGCAACTTGCCAAATATCTTTTCATCCAAGGGCTTTGTGAAGATATCAGACAGTTGTTCTTCAGTAGGGATGTGGTCCATGGAGATGTCGCCCTTGAGTACATGATCTCAAAGAAAGTGATGGTGAATCTGGATGTGCTTGGTCTTGGAATGCTGAACTGGGTTGTAAGCGATCTTGATGGCACTCTCGTTGTCACAGTAGAGAGGCACATTATTCACCTTGATGCCATAGTCCTTGAGGGTTTGCTTCATCCACAGTAGCTGAGCGCAACATGAACCAGCAGCAATGTACTCAGCTTCAGTAGTAGATAATGACATGCAGTTCTGCTTCTTCGAGGACCAGCAAACTAAGGATTGTCCGAGGAAATGACATGTGCCTGAGGTTGACTTGCGATCCACACGATCTCCAGCATAGTCAGCATCAGAGTATCCGACGAGGTGAAGATTTGAACCCTTGGGATACCATAATCCAAGCGTTGGTGTGTGAGCTAAGTATCGAAGAATATGTTTCACAACCTTATGGTGTGATTCCTTCGATGTCTATTGGAATCGGGCACACATGCAAACACTCAGCATAATATTAGTCCTAGATGCACATAGATACAATAAATATCCAATCATGGAGCGATATACCTTTTGATCGAAATCTTTACCATTTTCGTCAGTGCAGAGGTGGCTTTTTTAAGGCATTGGAGTTTTGACGGCTTTGCAATCTTGCATGTCGAATTTCCTTAGAACATCCTTGAGGTATTTCTCTTGAGAGATGAAGATGCCGTTGTCTTGCTGATGAATTTGAAGACCTAAGAATAATTTCAACTCTCCCATCATAGACATTTGATATTCTTCACTCATCATATAGGAAAATTCATCACTGTAACGTTTGTCAGTACAACCAAAGATAATATCATCTACATATATTTGGCATATGAACAGTTCATTGTCATAGGATTTTCCGAAAAGAGTTGGGTCGAGTGAACCGGGTTTGAAGCCTTTCTTCATGAGGAATTCCTTCAGAGTGTCATACCATGCCCGAGGGACCTCCTTGAGGCCATAGAGGGCCTTGTTGAGTCTGAAGACTTTGTCAGGATGCTTAGGGTCTACAAAACCTGGGGGTTGAGCAACATATACTTCTTCCTCAAGCTTACCATTGAGGAATGCACTCTTCACATCTATTTGATATAAGATGATATCATGATGGTTAGCAAAAACAAGCAATATGCGAATAGCTTCAAGTCTAGCAACAGGTGCAAAAGTTTCATCAAAGTCAATTGCTTCAACCTGTGTGTAGCCTTGAGCTACAAGACGAGCCTAATTTCTTACCACAAGGCCATTTTCATCTTGCTTGTTGCAGTAGATCCACTTCGTACCTATGATGTTATGCTTGCGAGGATCTGGCCGCTTGACAAGTTCCCACACATTGTTGAGCTTGAATTGATGCAATTCCTCTTGCATAGCTTGAATCCACTCAGGCTCCTTGAATGCTTCATGAACTTTCATGGGCTCTATGATAGAGACAAAAGCAAAGTGCCCATGAAAGTTAGTCAAATGTGAAGCTCTTGAGCGAGTGAGGGGACCTGGTGCATTGATGTCATCGATGATTTTGTGGAATTATCATGTCTTCGATGAGCAGGTTGACGTGGCTGAGGATTTTCTTCAACACCATTTTCTTCAGGTGTATCAACATGAATATCTTCATTCATTGGAATGACTTCCTCAGTGGGTATGACATCTTCAGTAGCCTTCAGCTTAATGGATTCCTCAAGAGACTGTTCATCTCACACAGAAGGCAGGTGCTCTCTTTGTGAGCCGTCAGTTTCATCGAACCACACTCTACAGTTTCAACAACCTTATGGTGGTAGGTGTTGAAGAATCTGTTGGTGTGTGAGTCCTTTCCGTAACCAAGAATAAAACCTTCATGTGGTTTCGGTGCAAATTTAGAACTATGGTGAGGATCTGTAATCCAGCATTTTGCACCGAAGACTTTGAGATAACTTACATTGGGTTTCTTGCCAGTCATAAGTTCATATGAAGTCTTCTTGAAGAATTTGTGAAGATATACCCTATTGCTGATGTGGCATGCTGTATCGATTGCCTTAGGCCAGAAGTGACGAGGATTCTTGTATTCATCAAGCATGGTGCGAGCCATCTCAACAAGAGTCATGTTCTTGTGCTCCACGACGACGTTCTGCTGAGGAGTATATGGGGCAGATAACTCATGAGTAACACCAAGTTCATCAAGATATTCATCCAGATTGGTGTTCTTGAACTCAGTCCCATTATCACTCCTGATATGCTTGATCTTGATGCTGAAGTTCGTGGAGGCCCTTGAAGCAAATCGTCTGAAGACATCCTGCACTTTAGACTTGTACAAAATAATATGCAGCCAAGTGTAACGAGAGTAATCATCAACAATGAAAAAGCCATACAAACTTGAAGAATTTGTTAGTGTGGAGTAATGAGTGGGGCCAAAGAGATCCATGTGAAGCAATTCAAAGGGTCGAGGTGTGGTCATGATTGTCTTCGAGGGATGCTTGGATCTGGTCATCTTCCCGGACTCACATGCACCACAGAGGTGATCCTTGAGGAATTTGACGCCTTCAATGCCAATGACGTGCTTTTTCTTCACAAGTGTGTGCAAGTTCCTCATACCAGCATGTCCAAGTCGTCAATGCCACAACTAACCTTCTGAGGACTTTGCAAGTAGGCATGTGGCAGGCTGAGGACTTGTAGAGAAATCAACAATACACAAGTCTCCTCTCCTAAAGCCTTCGAAGACTTTGGAATTGTCAGATTCCATGATGACAACACAACGATATTTTCCAAATACGACAACCATATCAAGATCACAAAGCATTGAGACAAACATAAGGTTGAACCCAAGGGATTCGACAAGCATCACCTTATCCATGTGTTGGTCCTTTGAGATTGCAACCTTACCTAGACCCAATACCTTGATTTTTTCCTTTGTCAGCGTAGGTGATATGCTTCATATGAGATGGAGCAAGTGGCAAATTCATTAGTAGATTCTTGTCACCAGTCATGTGGTTTGTGCATCCACTGCCGAGGACCCACTCAGTAGCTTTTGGAGATTCATCCTGCAGATAAGTTAGTACAACTTACAAACTCATATGCTTTAGAGTGAAGAATATGACGTCAATTTCATTAGACAGAATCTCATCACACAACATAGTAAGTAAAGCAGTGTGAGGACGTGAGAAATGAGAAATTCATTTCTACATGATTAGCTTGCGTCCTTTCAATCATTTCCTCAGGTCTCGAGCAAATTCATCAGATGTTCAAGTTCATCTGGAGACCTGACCCTGCATAAGAAATTAGTTCAATTTCTTCACCACCCACATCTTGAGGGGTGGCATTCATCATTCTGCGAGCACCATATGAGAAGGGAGGCATTGAAGCTAGTGCACTTCATTTTACATGACGCGGGTTAGAGTACTCATATGAATAATCAGAGAAATTCTTCGAGCACTTATGAACATAATGATTTGAAGAATAATGCACATATTCAGAACTCTTAGATTTTCCTTGCGAAACAGATGCATTAGCACAAGAATGATATTTTTGACCATTTGAGGAATTTGGTCCAAGTGAAGACTTTGGTCCATCCGAGGAATATGATTTGGGATTCCTGTTCTTGATGAGTGGTGTCGTGAGGACATTCACTTGAAGATTTTGTAAGTAGCTCTTGGGAACCCAGATTTTCTTCATAGGTGAACCGTTCCTGCAGTTAGTTCCAACAAATCTGGCAAATACTTCACCTTTCTAATTTTTGAAGAATTTGTAGTTGGAGTCAAGTGACTCATCAGAGGAATATGACGTTTCACAAGTAAAGTCAGATAGAGTGGATGGATCTACATGAGGTCCTTTTGCAGCAACCCATGAGGTTTTGGGGTACTGCTCAGGTGTCCAATAGGATCCATCAGCATTGATTTTCCTCTCAAATGAAATACCCTCTTTCCTAGGGTTCCTGTTCAGAATCTGCTTTTTGAGGACATCACAAAGGGTTTGATGCCCTTTGAGACTTTTGTACATGCTTGTCACATACAATTCCTTCAACCTGCGTTTTCGTCAGTGATACTTGTGGTATCCTCAGATGAGGAATTTGTGACCACTAGAATAGTTGAAGAATTTGCAGCAATAGAAGCATTTGAACATTCAGGTGAAGAATTAGTAGTTTCACGTTCGATGCATTTCAAACAAGGTGGAACAAATTCTTCCTGAGCAGTACTGATCTGTTGAGCCAGTAAGGAATCGTTTTCCCTTTGGAGATCCTCATGTGACACCCTTAGTTTCCAAGATCTTGCTTTCTTTGAAGAAATTCGTAAGAAAGCTTCTAATGATCGGCTAAGAGAGCATTATGATGACTCGGAAGGTTATCATACTTTATATGAAGACTTTTGAGATCCTCAAACAGAGTTTGAGTCCGATCCACTTCCTTATTCAACAGATCATCGCTTTTGCCTAGCATTTTCTAAAGCTTTTCAAGTGCACTTTGTTGCCTAGTAGCAATATTGGAAAGTTTGGCATAGCTAGGTTTCACATATTCATCAGATTCACCATCACTTGATTCAGAGGAGGACTGATGCTTATGTACCTTGGAACCTTTAGCCATGAAGCAATAGGTGGGAGCGAAATCATCAGTGCTGACGTCAGAGTCGTTGGAGTAGTCATTTTATTCATCATTGAAGATAGACTTGCTGACGAAAGCTGTAGCGTGAGCAAGGCTAGCGACACCAGATTCAGATTCCACCTCAGATTCTTCCTCTTCTTCATATTCTTTTGATTCTTCTTCAGAGTCCATTTCCTTGCCAATGAAAGCCCGAGCCTTTCTAGAACCATTATTCTTGTGCGTTGAGGACTTTGAAGATGAGGACTTTGCAGATGAGGACTTTGAAGATTTCTTCTTTTTCTTCGAGTCATCAGAACTGCCGTCCTTGTACTTCTTCTTCTTCTTCTTCTTCTTTGGTTCTTTTTCCCAGAGAGGACAGTCAGAGATGAAGTGACCAGATTTCTTGCATTTGTGACAAGTTCTCTTCTTGTAGTCATCTGAGGAATCTGATTTCCTCAAGCCACTTTTTGATGACTTTCCAAATCCACCTCTCCTTGAGAACTTATGGAATTTCCTCACGAGCATTGCTAGCTTCTGACTCATTTCTTCAGGATCACCAAGGCTACTATCAGAATCTTTGCCTTCGGATGAGGTAATTGTTTTGCCTTCAGAGCACGAGATATTCCATAGCTTGTCCCGTAGAGGTCTCTCTTCTGAGCTTGTTGGAATTCATGAGTATTGAGTCTCTCAAGAATATCAGTAGGATCAAGTGACTTGTAGTCTCCACTTTCTTGAATCATCAAAGCCAGAGTATCGAATGAGGAATCAAGAGATGTCAGCAGTTTCTTTACCACTTCATGGTGAGTGATATCAGTGGCACCCAGTGCTTGAAGCTCATTAGAGATATCAGTGAGACGATCAAAAGTTTGCTGAACATTTTCATTGTCGAGTCTCTTGAAGCGGTTGAAGAGATCGCGAAGAACATCAACACGAGAGTCACGTTGAGTGGAAACACATTCATTGACATTGGACAGCCTATCCTAGATAAGCTTAGGAGACTCCAAAGCACTCACTCTGCCATACTGACCTTTGCTTAGATGGCCACAGATGATATTCTTCACTTGAGAATCGAGTTGCTTGAATTTCTTCGTATCAGCAGCAGTAACAGTTGGAGAAATGCGGGGAACACCATTTTCCACAACGTACCAAAGATCGTTGTCAATAGCATCAAGATGCATGCACATCTTGTTCTTCCACTAAGGGTAATCCGTCCCATCGAAGGTAGGACACCCTACGGAAACCTTGATCATACCAGGTCGACATAACTAGAACTCTAGCTGGTTAAACCAAAATCACAAAGAACAAGGGAGTACCTTGCTCTGATACCAATTGAAAGTGCGTTATATCAACTAGAAGGGGGGGGGGTGAATAGGCGATTTTTACAAATTGATCACTTGAGGAATTTCAACTTGAGGAATTTGAAATGTGATGAATAACTAGTAGCAGAATAAGTACTCAAGTGCATCAGAAACATAGCGACAACATAGTCATCATGATGAAATAAAACATGCACATATTACAAGTAGAGTGATACAAGATAAGCAGGTGAGGAACAAGGTAACTTGAAGAATTTAAGGTGAGGAAATTGTGAAAGTCTTCAGTAAAATTCTTCAAATAGTGACATTCAATTTCATCAACAAGTATATGAGGAAATAGAGGGGTTGAGGAAATAGAACCAGGTAGCTCGATGAAGACAATGGTTTGATGACCCAGTTCCAACTGCTGTGACAGTCACACGTCTGGTTTTGGGCGGGCTGGTATTTAAACCAGAGGACACACAATCCTTACCGTATTCTCCTTGAGCTAAGGTCACAAAGTCCTCGCCCAACACTCGTGGTAAGTCTTCAGGGTAGACTTGCAAAACCCTCACAAACTGGTCTCCCGATGATCCACAATTGACTACTGGATGCTCTAGACCAAGGTCACTCCGTGATCCCCAATTGACTACAGGATGCACTAGACCATGATGCCTAACCATCTGGAAGATACATAGTCTTCAAATGTAACAAGCGTCGGTTCCACAAAGGAACAATCTCTTCATTGATGCTCAATCACTTTGGGTTTGGTAGTTTAGATTTGGGTTTTTCCTCACTGATGATTTTCTCTCAAAGTCCTCGAAGGATGGGTTGCTCTCAAATGACAAGTGTCAGTTCTCTCTCGGAGCAGCCAACAACCTAGTGGTTGTGGGGTGTGGCTATTTATAGCCAGCGTGCAACCTGACATGATAAGACATAAATGCCCCCAATGATATGACCGTTATGTGGATAAGATGATTGGGGACAACTGGCACTAAGCACAACAACGGTCAGAATTTCAAACTATGAAAGTCCTTAGGCTTATCATGTTCCTCACTTGTAGGTAATTCGCACTGGCAAAATCCCAACTCCCAAGTTAGATCAATTTCATCAGAGACTAGAAGAACATCGTCTCTATCACTCAAGAACTTTACTGAACTGTAAGAGATTTCCAAAGGCTTCACTCAAAGGTTTGGATAGGTTGAGGCTTTTGATTTGAGCATCAGTTGGAAATATTCCTTAGTATTACCTCGGGCCCCTTTAACAGTATGGTGTTTCCTATGACTCAAAGAAAGGAAATGAAACTATGAATACAAAAGTCTTCACGCTTCATAGTCCTCCTTCATATCTTGAAGGTCACACAAACTTCTTCATTTTCAAAGTCTTCAGGGAATACCAAAGTCTTCAGCAAAGTCTTGACCAAAGTCTTCAATTGAAGACATACATTTTTAGGGGTAGGTAATCTCCGAATATATCAAACTCCTCATCGACTTATAGAGCCTGTGTACACTCACAAACACATTAGTTCCTTAACCTATAAGTATTCAATACATCAAAATCACTAAGGGGCACTAGATGCACTTATAGACACCCCCTCCGAGTGGAGCCCGATCGACAACAGCGACAATGACGACAGTAGCTACGATGCACCACCACATTGTTGGGCCCGGACCTCGGGGGGTTGCCAGCCGTCATGGCGTTGCTCCTCTGCTCCTGAAGCCTCCGAGTCGGCGCACCTCCATGAGCCAATTAAGGAGGAGGAGGACACCGACTAAGTGCCCATGCGTGGGCCCTAGAGCTCCCGAAGCAGCAGGCCCCGTGGGGGGCTTTTTCCTTCTTTTCTTGCCACTGTAATCAAAGAACTAAGAAAGGTCATGTAGGCGTGTAATGAACTTGGGCGCTAGCCTCTTTTATTTGTGCTCCTGTTATGTGTCCTTGTTTATGCGTTTTCGTTAATTGAGGTGGTCTTCCAGTTGTGATTAGGGTACTTAGCTTGTCATGCTCGTTGTATTCTCCAAGGGGGGGCATGGCTATGGCGCTTGGGGAGTCTGGATGTCCTGTTGAGCTCTTCTTGTTGCAAGTGATGGAGCTTGGGAGCCCTTTTGGCACTCTATGTCTGCAGGTCCTTGTCCCGCACAATTCCCTACCACCACAGCTGCGTCTGGCCAAGGACGCAACCACAGGGTGTGGTCTCAACACCCTCGATGCCAACCGGATCACCAAGGACGGCATCGAGGCCGCAAGTGGCTATATGACCGGTTAGGTTCCTGAGGCATGCTGCTCAGGAGCCCCCTTTGACACTCACGCAGCTCTACGTCGGCAAGTCCCAGTCCCGCACATTTCCCTACCACTGTGGTATACGACCGGATCACCAAGGACACAACCACGAGGTGAGGCCTCGACACCCTCGATGTCGACCGGATCACCAACGATGACATTGAGGGTGCCGAGTGGCTATATGACCGGTAAGGCTCCTCAGGCGTACTGCTCAGGAGCTCCCTTTGATGCTCGAGCGGCTCCCCAAAGATTTTTTTTGTTTCCATCCCCAAGAGGGGTGGGCCTCCTGAGGCTCCGAGATGGCGCAACGGGCCGTGAATGGAGCCTCCGAGCAAGTATGAAGCGCCACACGCCTGCTAAACTCGTCCGGGAGTACCACGCGAGGATCCGGGTGCCAAGGCCTTGGAAAGCTGTGAGCACTGTGCCCCCAGTCCTTGCTCGCGGGGTGCGAGTGGGAGGGAAGTAGGCGAGTGCCCGTCCAGAAGAGAGAAAACCCAAGATGGGAAATGGCGATGAACACGAATCCCTGTCCCGTTTCCTGAAAACATGATTTGAAAAAAACTTGAGTTTTTTTCTAGGAAAGTTAGCAAGTTCAAATACGAGAAGAGCAAATAATAGCCGCGTCCAGCACCTAGACTAGTCTTCGTCTTCCGCCAACGTTGAGCGTAGGGCATCCACGTTGCATGGGCATAGCCATTGATGGGCAGTGTTGATTTCTCCGCCAGCGGGGAGCTATGGCTACCAAATTGCGTGGGAGGAACCCCTCCGCGTCCTTGGGGGATTCGGGCATATACAACCGACTCATTATTACATGAGAGTGTCAAGGGTAGAACCTCCGGAGGTGCTAGATGTTCCAGGCATTCTAGATGGGTACCCCGTCCTAAGTCTCTAGGCGCATGGCACCAGGCTTGGAGACATGTGCAACCTTGAATGGGCCCTCC
Source organism: Hordeum marinum (assembly GCA_022496015.1). Lineage (NCBI taxonomy): Eukaryota > Viridiplantae > Streptophyta > Magnoliopsida > Poales > Poaceae > Hordeum > Hordeum marinum. Next base: position 214,427,486 of record CM039673.1, on the reverse strand, counting down.
CACATGGGCGAGAGCTTGTGCAAGCCCTCCCTAGAGAGAACCCGCCTCAGGACAAGGTCACTGAATTCGAGGGTCCTAGAGTGGATATTATGATAGTGGTAGCGCCGTAGCGCTTGTTGATACCTTGCAGGTCGGAGTGAGGCTTGGTGACGAGATTCCTCCCCAAGCATGAGGTACGTTTCCCGCACGGCATCTTGACGCTCCTCGTCGAATGCCATTACCTGGGGGAGCGGTGCTTGACCTCATGGGGGAGGATGTCTTCGGCTCCATAGACGAGGAAGAATGGGGTCTCACCGGTGGGCTGAGTCGCGATGGTGCAGATGGACCACAACACGGACTGGAGCTCATTGACCCAACCCCTACCGCAAGCCTCCAATTTCTTATTGAAGCTCCTTGTCTTGAGGCCTCGCAGGACTTCCGCATTGATGCGCTGCACCTTGGCCGTTGCTCCTAGGGTGGGCTACTGAGGGTGTAGCAAATCTGTGTTCCAAGGTTAGCGCAATAAGTCTTCTTGTGAACTGCGACCGTTGTCGGTGATGATGCGGTTGGGGATGCCGAATCGGCTTACGATACCCTTGATTAACTTGACGGCCCATCCAGCCGGGATGGTGCACACTGTCCCCACCTCGGCCCACTTGGTGAACATGTCGTTAGCGATAGAGGTAGAGGTACCCGCCCGCTGCCTGCGGAAAAGGCCCTAGTATGTCCAACCCCTAGACCGCAAAGAGCCAGGAGAGCGGGATGTTCTGGAGGCCTTGGGCGGGCTGGTGAATCTGCTTGGCATGGAATTGGCAGGCCTCGCCAGACCGGACCAACTCGATGGTGTCATTAAGCGCCAAGGGCTAGTAGAAGCCTGATCGGAACACCTTCCTTGCAAGGGTGCGTGACGAGGAGTGGTACCTGCAGTCCCCTCCATAGATGTCTGCCAGCAGCTCGCACCCCTCTTCCTTGGAGATGCATCGCAGTGCGACGTCATTCGGGTGCTTGCGGTACAAGTCGCCATCTTGCAAGTACTAGGCTGTGGCCTACCATGCTACGTGCTTTGTGTCTTCCTCTTTTTCCGATAGTGTGCCGTGAAGCATGTATTCCTTGAGCTCTTGCATCCAGTCATCAGCCCGAGGCTCCATCGCCAGGAGGTGTCGGGCTCCTGAGGTCGGTCCGCAATCCGGAGCCCCCAAGGGCCGAGCTATGGGGAGCTCCTCACTTCACGACGCCGGGTCCTCAGAGGGCAGTGCCACGGAGGGTTTGAAGAGCTGCTCCTCGAAGATGCCCGACTCCTTGGGCTCACGCCATGACACCTTCTTGGTGATGTCATCGGCATCCTTGTCTGCGCCGCGCGGAATGTGCTGCAATTCCAAGCCCTGAAAACGTTTTTGAATCTTACGTACCTCTTCCAAGTATGCCTCCATATGCTCGTCCTTGGGTGTATACTCTTTGTTGGAGAAGTTGACGAGGAGCTGGGAGTTACCCATGACGGTGAGGTACCGAACCCCCAAGGCCGCCGCTACCTTGAGGCCTGCAATGAGGCCCTCGTACTCCGCAATGTCGTTGGAGACCTTCTCTCCGCGCTAGAAACAGAGCTGTACAGCGTACCGAAGTTTGTTTCTTGGCGGGGAAGTGAGCACGACCCCAACCCCTTATCCTATGCGCATGAAGGCTCCGTCGAAATGCATGGTCCAACCCTCTGGTGTCTCGTTGCTGTGGGTGAGGGACTGACTCCTGTCCAGCCCCCGGTCAGGGGCGTCAATCCACTCCACCATGAAGTCCGCCAGGGCCACCCCTTTGATGACCTTGGTCGTGCTGAACTCTATGTTGAAGGCCTGTAGCTCGATGTTCCACTCAGCGACCCTTCTCGTCGTGTTGGGGTTGCGCAAGACCTTCTCCAGGGGGTATGCGGAGACGACCTTGATGGGATTCCCCTAGAGGTAGTGGTGCAGCTTTCTCGAAGCCACGAGGAGCGCTAGGAGGAGCTTCTGTTGTATGGGTAGCATGAGCGTGCGTCCCGTAGCACCTTGCTGACGTAGTAGACCGGGTGTTCAACGAGGGTGAGGTCTCCCCTGGTGTCATGTCCCGCAGTGGGCTTAGGAGGCTTGGGCGCCTCGAGGGCATTGGAGCGGTCGGGACCTCATGAGGCTTAGGTGCCTCAGGGGCCGTTGGAGCAGTTGGGGCCTCATGAGGGTTGTGCACTTCTGGGATTGCCAGAGCGGCAGTGGCCTCAGGAGCTCCGTCTTGGGGAGAAACGGGTTTCTTGGGATCCTGTGAGTCCCCATGTTCCATGCTCGGGGACTCACCCGCGTTCGATGACGCAGCGCGGGTGTTGATCCGCTCCTCCGTGACCGCCACCAATGCGGCACTGGCAGAGTGAGGGGTGGCAACCAAGTATAGTAGTAGCGGCTCCCGAGGGCGAGGCGCCACCATCACTGGTGGGCTCGTGAGGTATTGCTTGAGCTCCTTGAAGGCAGCGTTCGCCTCCGAGGTCCATTTGAAGGTCCCCTTTATTTTCATGATCTTGAAGAACGACAGGGCCCGTTCACCAAGCTTGGAGATGAAACGCCCCAGGGAAGTCACGCAACCTGCCAATTTCTGCATTTCCTTGAGGGTCTGGGACACGCTCATCTTGCTTATGGCCTTGATCTTCTCCGGGTTCGCCTCGATCCCCAGTGCGACACCAGGAAACCGAGCAGCTTGCCCGAGGGGACTCGGAAGATGCACTTTTCGGGGTTAAGCTTCCGGTTTACTTCCCTCAGGGTTGCAAACGTCTCCTCCAAGTCCTCGATCAGGGTCTTGTCCACCTTGGACTTGACCACGATGTCGTCGACATAAGCTTTTGCATTCCTCCCGAGCTGTGTCCCGAGGGCAATGTGCATCAGCCTTTGGAAGGTTGCCCTGGTAATCCACAGCCCGAAGGGAATGCATGTGTAGCAGAACACCCCGCACGAAGGTGAGGAAGACCGTCTTCTTTATGTCCTCCACAACCATTTTGATCTGGTGGTAGCCCGAGAAGGCGTCGAGGAAGCAAAGGAGGTCGCACTCCGCGGGGGAGTCCATGATCTGGTCGATGCGCGATAGCGGAAATGGGTCCTGGGGGCAGGCTTTGTTCAGGCCCGTGAAGTCGACGCACATACGCTCCTTCCTGCACTTCTTCGGGACGACCTCCGGGTTGGCAAGCCACTCTGGGTAGTGCGCCTCCCAGATGACCCCAACCTCCTTCAGCTTTCTGACCTCTTGGGCGACGAACGCCTGCTTCTCATGAGCTTGCCTTCTCGCCTTTTGCTTGATTGGACACGCGTTCGGGCACACCATGAGTTGGTCCTCGATCACGTCCCTCGAGACTCCCACCAGGTCAGAGGCGCTCCATGCGAACGCGTTCTTGTTCACGCGGAGGAATGCCGCCAACGCCTCCTCTTGATCTCGGGGCAGGTCGGCGCCGATGGTGAAGGTAGGACCAAGGTTTCCTTTGTCTGCCGGCACCCGCTTCGTCTCCGTCCGGATCTGGGAGAACAACTGCCTCTTATTTACCGGCACAACATCGAGGACACCCCCGGAGTCCTCTGTGGCCTGTGCGGCGTCCTTGACACTGGGGCGTGCCTCCAGCACCTTGTAGGTGAGCGTGAGCACGTGGGATGCGTCCTTGACGCTTCCTTGGATGGTGAGGATGCCACCGCTCCTAGGCATCTTGATGACGTTGTATCCCGGGTGCGTTGTCGCCATGAACTGGGCGAGCGCGGGGTAGCCGAGTATTGTGTTGTACAAAAGGTGGATGTGGGCAGTGTCGAAGTTGACCTACTTGGTGCAGAAGTTGGTGCTGGTGCAGAAGGTGACGGGGAGGCGCACCCACCCCATGGGGACGATAGATCCTTCGACCACCCCGACGATGGCTCCTGAAGGCGTGAGTCGATTGTGGGGCAGCTGCAACGTATCAAAGGCCTCCACAGAAATGACGTTGAGGCCGACGCCACCGTCTATGAGGGTCCTGGAGATGGCCACGCCGCATATGGTGGGTGTGCACAATATGGGGAGTGCCTCGACGGCCATCGTCGTCTCCCGATGGTCGTCGGGGCTGAAGGTGATGTCGATCTCCGGCCACGCTCGAGGTGGCATGAGCTCGGGGTGCGGCTGGACTGCCCCTACGTGGTGGAGTAACTGCTTGACTTGGTGGTTCAAGGAGGGTGCCTGCGATATGCCGAGGATGTAGGCGACCGCGGGGCCGGCCTCACATGCCTCGGTGCCACCGCGCGCCATGGGTTGGCTGGCATCGAGAATCTTGCCCGCCATGGAGTTGCCGAACCAGGGCTAGACGGTCATTGAGAGAGGGGAGGCTTCGACACGCCCCTAGCTAGCACACCAAATGTCGGATTTCGGGCTCCGCAAAACCCTCAAGTTTCGAACATAGGGGCGTGTGTGAAGATCCCCTTCAGCCTCGCCCGACCTAGCTCGCTACTCAATGGTAACTACGGCAAACTCGCACGATGACGAGGAAGAAGATGGACACGACAGTTTACCCAGGTTCGGGCTGCTGTGAAGCATAATACCCTACTCCTGCTTTGGTGGATTGCCTCTCGGGGATGTGTGGTGGATGAACTAGTACAGTGGGATTGAGCCTCGCGAGGACGCTGAAGTGGTGCTCTTTGCTCTTTGCCTTGTCGTGGTTCGACGGGTGTCTAAGTGGTGGATTGGATCCCCTTCTACTGTGCGGCCTAGCCTCTATATATAGCAGCGGCCCAGGTCCTCTTCCCTTATCACAATGGCGGGAAGGGATCCCACAACGACCAAATTTAAAGGGGGACAGGAGTACATCCGCGCCCTATCCAAAGGTGGTCTTCGCCTGCAAAGTGGCTATCGATGATGCAGTGGTGGGCTCGGTGATGACATCCTCCCTCGGGGCTCATGGTCGTGGTCCTATTGCATTGGAATGGAAACCTTTGGGTGGCACTTTGGGAACCCGTATTCGTCCTTGCTCCCTTTGCACCAAAGGGGAAACTGCACCGCTTGGCGCGCTAGGGCCCACCTGTCCTTCCTTGCATCACCTTTCACTCTTGATGTTGGGCTCTACATAGTGGTCTCCGTCGCTCATGAGGGGGCCTAAGGAGCCCCATCCTTGCTTGTCTTGGTGCCCTTCTTCCTTGCGAGCCCAGGGTCCTCGCGAGGGCCTTCTCTTGAGTAGAGCCACGCTAGGCCATGCCTGGCTAACGAGGTGGGCCATGTCCTGGTCCGTAGGCAGGCAGGGCTAGGTATTCCTAGAACGCCGATAGCTGTGGCGCTACCGTTGTCGCAGCGTCCGGTCCAGGACCCTCGAAGTCGGAGACCTCGTCCTGAGGCGGGTCCTCTCTAGGGAGGGATTGCAGAAGCTCTCGCCCATGTGGGAGGGCCCGTTCAGGGTCGCCCACGTCTCCAGGCCTCTGGCACCGTACGCTTGGAGACTCAGGATAGGTTCCCCCTCCAGAATGCCTGGAACATCCAGCATCTTTGCAAGTCCTACCTGTGACACTCTCACGTAATAATGAGTGGGGTTGTACACGCCCGGAGTCTCCCGGTGCCTCGCCCCTCGGCCCCGCGGGGGCTCCCACCCATGCCCAAGTGGAAGCCCCATGCTCCGCGCTAGCAGACGACATGGTCTTTCAGCGACTATGCCCACGCCTAGTGGAGGCCCCATGCTCCGTGCTGGTGGGAAGACTAACTTAGGTGCCGGACGCGGCTGTTCTTGGCTCTCTTTTTTAACCAGATTTTCCATTCTTCGGAATGAAGTTTGAATTTTCGCGTCTTTATTAAAAAAAAAGGGATGGGAATTTTTCTCCTTGTAGCATTTACCATTTTTTACTTTCTCTTTTAAGAGATTTGACACCTGCGAGTTCTCTCTCTCCTTCGTGTCCCGCGAGCAGGGGCTGGACATAGTGTCCATGCTTGCCCACCCCCGAGGGCCCAGGCCACGTGCACACCTCCCCCAAACTTTGGCGTTCTAATCCTCGCGCGACGCTCTCGATTGAGCCAGTACGGCTTTCGCCCCCGCCTCAGGAGAGCTCATTCCCTGGCCTTGCCAGGCATCGTGAGCTGACATACCAGAAAAAATTGACCCTTGCTCGGGGGCTCTAACCCAAAATGATCACCAGGGGAAGGATGACAGAAGAAAGTGCAGCCACGGTTTCGATCGTTATCAAGGAACCCTATGCAAAGGGCGTTTTAGCGTCTTCGCAGGGTGCGATGCCTTGTGGAGGCACCTCTAGAGGACCTGAATCCTCGCGAACCCCCTAGGGGCCTCATGAGCAGCGGGCACCTCTCGAGGCTCCGGAGCTGTCTGGTCCGCAAGGAAGATGCCCCCCGAAGGGATCTCTAAGCTGCCTCGGTGCCCCAGCTGCATCACGGCAGGAACAAGAGGCGCGCATGGGATCGAAGCTCCGAAGGAGCGCCCCTCACGATGTGGGAATCGGCCACGAGCACACCAAGCTAAGTTACCCTAATCAAGGCAGGCAGCAACTTTTGAATTAGAAGCAATATAAGTGCTAGAATATGAGACGGAAAGCACTAACATAAAAGCGCAAGCGTGATAGTTCGTTACACGCCCTCGCGGGGCTCTCCATGGTTCTTTATGGAGGAAATAAAAAAACAAGAACAAAAAGTGTCCTCCCAAAGACCGCCACTCATGAGGCCTAGCTCCGGCACCACCCATGCTCAGTCGGAGTCCTCCTCCTCCATGACGAGAGCGCGGCATCGTGGCAGCTCGACATCCTCCTGGGCAGGGGCATGGCGCCAAGGTGGCATGCCGTCCTCCCTGGTCCGGGTGCGGCGGCGTGGTGGCTTGTCATAGTTGTCTTCGCTCGAGCTTCCCCCGGAGGAGGCGTCACCACCACTAGAGGTGTTGCGGCCTTCGCCAAGGGTAAGTTCGCCGCCGAGGACGCTGCCATTGCAATGGCCGTCGTCGACAGGGAGGCCATCGATGTCGCCGCCGTCGCCCTCAGGGCAGCACCCCAAGCACCTACCGTCTTCCCCAAAGATCTTGAAGAAGAGCGCTACTGCCCCGTCATTCTTGAAGTGGAGGGTACACCTCCCCTGTAGGCCGCGAGCGCGGCCAAATGTCTGCCACCTGCAGTACAGGAACACGTAGCCCACGGGGGTGACCTCGACCTCCACCCATGAGGCCTTGCTGCAGCAGCCGTCGTCTTGCACCCATAGGCCTGTAGGCCTGCCGGCCAACAGCGCCTCTGCGATGAAGCACGAAAGTTGGAGCCAAGTGATCGCTAGTCTCTCCACCCACACCACAAACTCCTGGGCCACATCATCCGAGTGGGATCACAGGCAGAGCGGCAGGGCGGCCTCCACAGGCTTCCCCCCTTTGCCACGGCCACCACGGCTACTACAGCCGCCTGTGAGAGAGGGAACCTTCCCTCCGCTACTGAAGGTAGCGCCTGTCCTCACAGGAGTGCACCTGCGCCCACAAGGGACCACCACCGGCATGGCGATGTACTTGTAAGAATGACCGCGGCCCCTCTTGCGCGCCGGCCAGCCCGGCCCCTCCAGGGGGTTTTCCCTTTCTTGGCAGCAGAGAACCTCCTCACCGAAGCCATGGCTATGGAAGCGGTGGCTTGGAGTGGGGAGGAAATAAGATGAATACGGGCTCGGGGCTTTGTCCCCTGTGCCCACTTATACTGATCGAAGGTCGATGTCCCACCGCATTCTAGGCAATGATGGCCCCGCAACGCATGCTAGCCTTTGTCAGTCAGGGCGGTTGCCGAGGTGATGTGGGGAAGTGGAGGCATCCGCGCCCCATCGTGTGCCACACGTCAAGCCAGGCCTGCAGGTGGTTGGGGCATGCGACGCTTCGGCCTCCCTTTCTTGGGCTTCGCCTTGAAATCAATCCAAGCGCGTCTTGGGCCCGAGGGCTACCATCGGTGTTCTGGGATCGGGGGTACCCAGATCTACCTCCTAGCCGCCCAACGCGTGGCTCACTTCGATAGCCTAGTACGGCCTAGCGGCAAGCCCCCCCAAGTCAAGACCCTCGTGAGGGCCTCAGCCTCACAAGGTGAACAATGCCAAGCCTCTAGAGGAGTGGCCTCCCCAGGCTGCCTCCCGAGGAGTGGAGTTTCCTATGCAGGTACCCGGCCTCATGAGGCTAAGATGACGTGAGCCATAATGATCAAGGCCAGGGGGCGCCAGCGGGCGCAGAAGGGATAGTTTCCTCTTCAGTGCTAAGGGAGCAAGGGGAGGCGCAAGTTCCCAAGGAAGGCCCCCAAAGCTTTCCAATCTGGTGCAACAAGACCAAGACCACGGGCTTGGCAGGACGGATGTCATCGCCAAGCCCACCTTTGCGTCATCCTCGAAGCTTTGCACACGAAGACCACCTTTAGTCAAGATAAGTTTTACCTCTTGTCCCCTTTCAATATTGGCCGTTATGGGATCCCTTCCCTCCAGTGCGATAAGGGAAGAGGACCAAGGCCACTATAAATAGGGACTAGCCACCACCGTAGAGAGGCATGGATTCACCCTCACCACTTGAGCCCTCACGAGGTCGCTCAACAACTGTACTAGTTCATCCCCATCCTCCTCGTTAGGCCAATCCACCAAAAGGAGTAGGGTTTTACACCGCAAGGTGGCCCGAACCTTAGTAAATATATGTGTTGATCTTCTTGCGTGCTCGCACGCACTTGACGAGGATTTGCTATGGAGTGAAGAGCTTGAAACTTTGAGCTGGTTGAGATCTTCGCACACACCCCAGAGTTCGAACCTTGTTGGGTCCGCGGAGCCCCGATTCGGGCAGACTATTGTAAGATTTAATAAGATTACAAATATGTGGTGAGATATAGGACTGTTGACACTATTGTAAGATTTAATAAGATTAAAATCAGGCCCTACGACAACGCTGACACGATGAAGATTGCAACTGTTGTGAGATATAGGACTATAAGGTGGGCCCACCTGGCTAACGCAACGTGACACTAGGTGCTGGCTCTGTTGGCCTTGAATTTTTGGGTCAGGTTAGCGACCCACCAGGCCATCCCAACCCATTCCCATCCTAAGCAAATATCTTGCAGGCTAGGCCATATGTGAATGCTACAACTACAACTAATCAAGGAAAGTATACTTTATGAAAGCACTATTGCTCCCTTGGTGGTTTTGGTAATGAATAACAACATATATGTCATTGAACTAACAGTTCCACTAAGAATGTTTTAGGAAAAGTTCAATGATGGGTTGGCAAAAGGATTCTAGAATACCCCAAGATGCAAGGAATAGATTGGCAAAGCTTCAAGCAAAGAGGACTCTACATTTTACTTTGTGAGAAATCACTTTGAGTCCATAGGAAAGCCAATACTATGAAAAGGGGGTAAGGTACCGTTGGTCAACAAAATGCTCATACGTGCACAAGTGATAGTCACCACATACACCCAGAAGATCTTTCGCAAAAGTCTGTCCAAAGCCAAACATTCAAAATTGATGCAACCAATACTTTCCACTCGGTGCCACTGATTCTCAGCCTGAGACAGGCTTAGCCAAACCCTAGCCATTCGGTGCAACCGATTCTGCTTCGGTGCCATCGACTTTGGGTTGCCAACTTCCTGTTACACAAATTCAAAAAATCGGTACCATCGAGTTTGTTGAATCGGCATCACCGAGTTTGGCAATCTGACCGTTGGTCACCTTATCGGTGCAACTGAGTTTTATGTATTGGTCTCACCGATATTCAAAAGTTGCTACCTTTGAGGCAACTTGGTACTACTGAGATTAACACATCGATGTCACCGAGTCTGACTTATTAGGTGTAACGGTTGAATTTTTGGAGATGCCTATATATACCCCTCCACCACCACCGAGTCGAATGAGAAGCACTCAGAAAAGATCCCCACTCATACCAATTGATTTTCTGAGAGAGAGCCACCTACTCATGTGTTGAGATCATGCCATTCCGTTCCAACCGTATGAATCTTGATCTCTAGCCTCCCCAAGTTGCTTTCCACCAATCAATCTCTTCCACCAAAGCCAAATCTGCGAGGGAGTGATTGTGTGTTGAGGAGTCTATCATCTTGAAGCACAAGAGCAAGGAGTTCATCGACATTATCAAGCCTATTACCTTTTGGAGGGTGGTGCCTCCAAGATTGGTTAGGTGTCACTTGGGAGCCTCCTACTTCGTGTTGTGGAGTGAACCAAGAAGTTTGTAAGGGCAAGGATATCACCTACTTCGTGAAGATCTACCCCGAGTTAGGCTAGTCCTCCGTGGACGTAGGTCATCATGGTATAGTCAAGGTTGGTTCTTCGTGGAACCCTCCCTGGGTAGATCCCGCCATGGACTCTCGTGACCGTTACCCTCCATGGGTTGAAGACTCCATAAACATGGACGTATGATAGCACGACCTAACAGAACCAAGGAAAAATCATCATGTCTCCCAATTGCGTTTGATCTTCCTACCCTTCCTTTACTTACATGCTTCTCTTTACTTTCCACTGCTATACTCGTAGATATGCATGTGCAGGATGTACTTGACTTGTTATGAATGCTAAAATCTCCCAACACTTAAAATTGGGAAAAGTAGATTTTTAATTGGTCAGGTAGTACAATCACCCCACCTCTAGACCTACTTTCGATCCTACAAGTGGTATCAGAGCATTGGTCTCCATTGCATTGGTTTCACAACCTAGGAGAGTTTGGTGTCTAGTGAGGGAAATTATCACCCTAGAGGTCCGTACTTTGATGGCACTAATTGTGCTAGTTGTAAGCACAAAATGAAAATGCATCTTCTTGGTCATAACCCCGCCATTTGGGATGTTGTTCGTATTGGATTGCAAGGTCAATTCTTTGTGTATGGAAGGGAACCAGATCGCGAAGCGGCTGTGAAAGAATTGAAGATGTTGCAACTCAATGCTCAAGCATGTGCCATTCTCTTCAACTGCCTATGCCCCGAAGAATTCAAGAAAATCAGCCGTCTTGAGAATGCAGAGATTTGGGATACTTTGGTTCATATGCATGAAGGCACCGAATCTGTGAGAGAATCCAAGTTGGATGTTCTTCAAAGTCGGCTTGACAAGTTCAATATGAAGGATGGTGAAGGAGTCGCTGAGATGTACTCTAGGTAGCTCTCATCACCAATGAGATTGCCGGCTTAGGAAGCAAACAAATGACCGACAAATTCATCATCAAGAAGATACTCCGAGCTTTGGATGATCTATATGACACCATATGCACATTGATCCAAATGATGCCCAACTACAAAGATCTCAAGTCAACGGAAGTGATTGGAAGGATTGTTGCTCATCAGATGACACTCAAGGACAAGGAAGAGCTTCACCACAAGTCGAGTGGTGCTTACAAGGCCACAAGTGATGCTCCCGCTACCTCAAGTGACGACCTTGTCACAAATGAAGAGATAAGACTCATGGTCAAGAAATTCAACAAGTTCTACAAGAATAGAAGCAAATATTGAAGCTCCAACTCAAGATATGAAGAGAAGCGTTCATCAAGTCATGACTGAAACTGTTATAATTGTGGGAAGCTTGGAAAAAATACAATGAGTGCATGGCTCCTTACAAAAGTAAAGAAGAGTCACCAAGAAGACGAAGCTGAAGAGACAAGTCACCTCGAAGAGAGAGAAGGAGTAAGGATGATCGTTATGAATGAAGACCCTCAAGGAGAAGTAGGTACTCGGAGAAGAAGAACAAGTACACCAAGATCTACTCAAGAAGAAGACATCAAGATCATGGTGGTGAATGGTTTTACGGATCTGAATCCGACAACCACTTTAAGAGAAGCTATCACTCCAACTCCGACTATAGTCAAGATGAAGGTGTTGCCGTACTTGCGCTAGTGACAAACGACTCCTACGACCTATTTGATTCATCAAATGAAGGGAGTGTATGTTGCTTCATGGATAAAGGCCCCCAAGGTATCACACCCTGGTGACCCACAAGTATAGGGGATCTATCATAGTCCTTTCGATAAGTAAGAGTGTCGAACCCAACGAGGAGCAGAAGGAAATGACAAGCGGTTCTCAGTAAAGTATTATCTACAAGCATAGAAATTATCGGTAACAGATAGTTTTGTGATAATATAATTCGTAACGGGTAGCAAGTAACAATTGTAACAAAGGTGCAGCAAGGTGGCCCAATCCTTTTTATAGCAAAGGACAATCCTGGACAAACTCTTATATAAAGCAAAGCGCTCCCGAGGACACATGGGAATTTATGTCAAGCTAGTTTTCATCATGCTTAGTTGATTTGCGTTCTCTACTTTGATAATTTGATATGTGGGTGGACTGGTGCTTGGGTGCTGTCCTTACTTGGAAAAACCTCCCGCTTATGATTAACCCCACCCTGCAAGCATCCGCAACTACGAAAGAAGAATCAAGATAAATCTAACCATAGCATGAAACACGTGGATCCAAATCGGCCCCTTATGAAGCAACGCATAAACTAGGGTTTAAGCTTCTGTCACTCTAGCAACCCAACATCTACTTATTACTTCCCAATGCCCTCCTCTAGGCCCAAACAATGGTGAAGTGTTATGTAGTCGACATTCACATAACACCACTAGAGGAGAGACACCATACATCTCATCAAAATATCGAACGAATACCAAATTCACATGATTAGTTATAACAAGACTTATCCCATGTCCTCAGGAACAAACGTAACTACTCACAAAACATATTCATGTTCATAATCAGAGGAGTATAAGTGATGATCAAGGATCTGAACATATAATCTTCCAACAAGTAAACCAACTAGCATCAACTACAAGGAGTAATCAACAATACAAGCAACCCACCAGTTCCAATCTGAGGTTTTGAGACAAAGATCAGATACAAGAGATGGACAAGGGTTTGGAGAGGAGATGGTGCTGGTGAAGATGTTGATGGAGATTGACCCCCTCTCGATGAGAGGATCGTTGGTGATGACGAGAGCTTCGATTTCCCCCTCCCGGAGGGAAGTTTCACCGGCAAGATCGCCTTGCCGGAGCTCTAGATTGGTTCTGCCCAAGTTCCGCCTCGAGACGGCGACGCTTCATCCCAAAAGGTCTCCTCTGATTTTTTCCTCGATGAAACCCTCCGTCTAGCAGAAGATGGGCACCGGAGGGCTTCCAGGTGGGCCATAAGCTCGCTAGCCATGGCCAGGGGGGCGGCCAGCAGGTTTGTGGCTCCCTGGTGGGCCTCCTGATGTATTTCTTTCGCCTAGTATTTTTTATATATTCCAAAATAATTCTCCGTAGATTTTTAGGACTTTTGGAGTTGGGTGGAATAGGTATCTCAGATTTGCTCCTTTTCCAGTCCGGAATTCCAGCTGTCCACATTCTCCCTCTTCATGTAAACCTTGTAAAATAAGAGAGAAAAGGCATAATTATTGTACCAAAATGTGTAATAACAACCATAATGCAATAAATATCAATATAAAATCATGATTTAAAATGGACGTATCAACTCCCCCAAGCTTAGACCTCGCTTGTCCTCAAGCGGAAGCCGAAATCAATAAATATGCCCACATGTTTTGAGATAGAGCTGTCGATAAAATAAAATATAGACATGAAGGAATCATGATCACCTTTAGAACAATGATATATTTTGACATATGATTTCTTATGCTAAAGTAACAATTCATTCCCAATGGCAAAGTATGAACCAAGAACTCTATCTAGAACTGACAAACTATGATCTCAGTTACTGAAGCAATTCCAATTTATCATAACGTAGGAAAGAGTAAATATAAGAGGTTGTAAAGCAAACACACATGATCAATCATCTTTTAGTGTTTCAAAATTGCTAACACTCACGAGGTACCTATGAGTTCAAAGTTTCAATCGGACACGGAGAAAGATAGGGGCTTATAGTGTTGCCTCCCAACTATTTACCTAAAGGGTAACACCAACAATAATAACTCATACTCACCCACTTCCGAGTGGATATATGTGCCTAGATCATTCCCCAACACGTGGCACTTGCTAGAAGATAAAGGCGAAAATAACAAAGGCGACTGAGATCACCACGACTCTTGCATAAAGGTAAGTACTAGAAAATAAAGGTAACACATATGCCCTTCACAGAGGGAAGCAGAGGTTGTCATGCGCTTTTATGATTGGATGCACAATCTATTAATGCAAAAGAACGTCACTTTATATTGCCCCTTATGATAGAGAACATTATTATGCAGTTCGTCGCTTTTATGTCTTCCCTATCACAAGTTCGTATAAAGTTTATTTTCCTCACACTAATAGATCACACATATTTAGAGAGCAATTTTTTTTGCTTGCACCGATGACAACTTACTTGAAGGATCTTATACTACCCTTAGGTAGTTATGGTGGACTCTCATGGCAAAACTGGGTTAAGGGCGTTTGGATGCACAAGTAGTATCTCTTCTTAGTGTAAAAGTTTGGCTGATATGAGGTGGAAGCAAGAGACACATGTTGAGGGATATATAACAATATAACTTCTATTCGGAAATAAGCAAATAACCCATTATGTTGTCTTCCTTGTCCAACATCAACTTCTTAGCACATAATATTTTAATGAGTGCTCACAATCATAAAAGATGTCCAAGATAATATATTTATATGTGAACCTCTCTTTCTTTATACTTCCTTTTAATTGTCCCAATGACCAACAACTATGTTTGTCAACCCACAACAGGTTTCAATCGACATACTTTTTATATGTGGATTCATCACTCCCCATAAGATTTTCATATGTACTCTTTGCTTTTGTTCTACACTTCTTTATACTTCATCTTTCTCAAGATTAAAATCATACCAAGCAAGGCCCTCAACTCAAAAGCACTTTTCATTATATAACTCAGGGACTTGCTTACATAGGGGGGATCACAAAGAAAAGAATCAAAGCTAGATCACACGAAAACTTTATTCTACTAGATCAAGACATAACCAAATGGATTGACCTAAGAAAAGATGATGAAAATAAAAAAAATAAAAAAAATATGTGATGGTGATATGATACCGGGGCCCCTCCCCCAAGCTTGGCACAAGCCAAGGGGAGTGCCGATACCCATGTGTTTAGTTGTCTTGCTTCAGAGGTGATGATGTGGGAGTTGTTGATGAGGTTGGAAGCTTGTCCTCCATCTTCCAAGGCATAGGCTCACCATCATAAAAGGATGAACGAGTCTCCGAAATCCTCAAATTTGCAGCCAAACTGATTCTCTTAAAACTGTATTCATACTCACAGTTTTGGTTTTGCAGGTCATAGGTCTGGGCTTGGAGGTGCTCGATTGTCTCGTAAAGCTTGAAGATGTGATCCGCAACATCGTTGGCGTCCAACTTATGTTTATGGGTAAACTACACGATCATCATCTGATTAGCATCAAGTCCCCGTTCCACCATCCCTTGGCACTTGAAGACCTGCTATTCCATTGCTTCGAGCCTTGTCTCCATGCTTCCAGTTTTCTTTGGCCCCTCCACATCACGGATCTGCAGCACCGCCTCACACGCCTCAATGGTTTGATGGTATTGCAGCACGTCCGCAAAGCAGGGGCTAATGGCCTTCTCAGAGGACTTGTCCTTCAGAACACTTTGGGACACCATGTTGACCTAAATCTGCTGCAGAAACAGCTCAAAAGAGAAAACGGGAGGTATTGTCATGATACGAGAGTCAAAACCTTCGGGAGATTATATAATGAATTTTTACCGCCCTGAAGGAGTATGCCACAAGAAAACAGAGTCTGGGTGGTGCACGAGGTGGCCACAAGCCCTAGGGGCGCGACCAGGGGGTGGCCGCGCCGACCAGGCTTGTCGCCTCCTCGTGCACTATTCAGACTGCTTTAAATTTTCCTAATTTTTTAAATATTCCAAAACAGATGAAACTTGCCACAGAAAAAGTTTTGCAGTATTTTTTACTTACAGTACCACGTACCTATTCCTTTTCAGGGTTTGAAACGTTTTGGTAAGTCTCCCTAATGTACTCCTCCGGAGTTATGCTATTGATGATATTGGTTTCAACATTTATGGGAGTACTTGAGATATAATGTTTGATTCTTTGACCGTTCACCACCTTCGGGTTTGTGCCTTCGCCGCTGTTAATCTTGATGGCACCGGAACGGTATACCTCTTTGATGACGTACGAACCTTCCCATTTGGATAGAAGTTTTCCTGCAAAAAATCTTAAACGAGAATTGTATAGCAAGACATGATCACCTACATTGAATTCACGCTTTTGTATGCTTCTATCATGCCATCTCTTAACATTTTCTTTAAACAACTTAGCATTCTCATAGGCTTGGGTTCTCCATTCATCAAGTGAGCTAATGTCAAATAACCTCTTTTCACCGACAAGTTTGAAATCACAATTGAGCTCTTTAATTTCCCAATAAGCCTTATGTTTTAGCTCTATAGGTAAGTGACATGCTTTACCATAAACCATCTTATACGGATACATACCCATAGGATTTTTGTAAGCAGTTCTATAAGCCCACAATGCATTGTCAAGTTTCTTAGACCAATTCTTCCTAGATCTATTAACAGTCTTTTGGAAAATCAATTTAATCTCTCTATTGCTCAATTCTACTTGACCACTAGACTAAGGATGATAAGGAGATGCAACTCTATGATTAACATCATATTTAGCAAGCAATTTACGGAAAGCACCATGAATATAATGTGAACCACCATCAGTCATCAAATATCTAGGGACTCCAAATCTAGGGAAAATAACATCTTTAAGCATTTTAATAGAAGTGTTATGATCAGCACTACTAGTTGGAATAGCTTCTACCCACTTAGTGACATATTCAAATGCAACTAGAATATGAGTATACCTGTTAGATTGTGGAAAAGGCCCCATATAATCAAAGCCCCAAACATCAAATGGTTCGATAACAAGAGAGTAATTCATAGGCATTTCCTGACGTCTACTAATATTACCAATTCTTTGACATTCATCACAGGATAAGACAAACTTATGAGAATCCTTGAAGAGAGTAGGCCAATAAAACCCAGATTGTAGTACCTTGTGTGCAGTTCTATCTCCAGCGTGATGTCCTCTGTAGGTTTTGGAGTGACACTTGCGTAAGATCTGTTCCTATTCATGCTCAGGTACACAACGTCTAATAATACCATCTAATCCTTCTTTATAAAGATGCGGGTCATCCCAAAAGTAATGCCTTAAATCATAGAATAACTTTTTATTTTGGTGGTATGTGAAACTAGGAGGTATAAATTTAGCAACAATGTAACTGGAGTAATCAGCATACTAAGGAGCATTATGTGAAGTATTCACGATAGCTAATTGTTCATCAGGAAAGCTATCATCAATAGGTAGTGGGTCATCAAGAACATTTTCTAACCTAGACAAGTTATCTGCTACACAGTTGCCATCACCCTTTCTATCAATGATATGCAAATCAAATTCTTGTAGTAGAAGGACCCACCTAATACGTCTTGGTTTAGCATCTTTCTTCTCCATAAGGTACTTAATAGCAGCATGATCGGTGTGGACTGTTACTTTTGAATCAACAATGTAAGGTCTAAATTATCACAAGCAAACACAACTGCTAGAAATTCCTTTTCAGTAGTAGCATAGTTTCTTTGAGCACTGTCTAGAGTTTTACTTAGCATAATGGATAACATTTAATTTCTTATCGACTCTTTGTCGTAGAACAGTACCGACATCATAATCACTAGCATCACACATAATTTCAAAAGGTAGGTTCCAGTCGGGTGGTTGAACAACAGGTGCGATAGTCAAGGCATTCTTAAGAATTTCAAATGCTTCTATGCAATCATCATAAAAAACAAACGGAACATCTTTTTGCAAAAGGTTTGTGAGAGGCCTAGAAATCTTAGAGAAATCTTTGATAAACCTCCTATAGAAACTAGCATGACCAAGGAAACTTCTTATACCTTTGATATCCGTAGGACACGACAGTTTTTCAATAGCATCAACTTTAGCTTTATCAACTTCGATACCTCTTTCGGAGTCTTGTTCCCCAAGACAATACCTTCATTAACCATAAAGTGGAACTGTTACTAATTCAAGACAAGATTAGTTTCTTCACATCTCTTCAAAACTCGATCAAGGTTGCTCAAACAATCATCAAATGAAGTTTCATAAACAGAAAAATCATCCATGAAAACCTCAAGAATCTTTTCACAAAAGTCAGAGAATATAGCCATCATACATCTTTGAAAGGTAGTAGGTGCATTGCATAAACCAAAAGGCATATGTCTATAAGCAAAGGTACCGAAAGGGCAAGTAAAAGTGGGTTTTTCTTGATCCTGGCTTGATACAGGTATTTGAGAGAAACCAGAGTAACCATCCAGAAAGCAAAAATGAGTATGTTTGGATAATGTTTCTAGCATTTGATCACTAAAAGGTAAAGGGTAATGATATTTCTTAGTAGCTTTATTTAATTTCCTAAAATCAATTACCATTCTCTAACCTCTAACAATTCTTTGCGGGATCAATTCATTTTTATCATTAGGAACAACGGTAATACCTCCCTTCTCAGGGACACAATGGACAGGACTAACCCATCTACTATCAGCAACATGATAAATTATACCTGCCTCCAGAAGCTTTAGTACTTCTTTTCTTACCACTTCTTTCATCTTTGGGTTCAATCATCCTTGGTGATCAATAACATGTTTGGCATCAGGCTCCATATTAATTTTATGCTGGCATAGAGTGGGACTAATGCCCTTAAGATCATCAAGATTATAACCAATAGCAGCACGGTGCTTCCTTAGAGTTTTCAATAATCTCTTTTCTTCATGCTCTGAAAGGTTAGAACTAATAATAACATGATATATCTCCTTTTCATCAAGATGAGCATATTTCAACGTATCAGGTAATTGCTTGAGCTCAAACACGGGATCACCCATGGGTGGAGGAGGATCCTCAAGTATTTCAATAGGTAAGTTATGCATCAAAATAGGCTGCTGCTCAAAGAAAATTTCATCTATTTCATTCCTCTCATTCATATGCATATCATTTTCATGGTCTAGCAAATATTGTTCTAAGGGATCAGTAGGAGGCACAACAATAGAAGCGAGACCAATAATTTCATCTTTACTAGGCAATTCCTTGTCATGGGGTAGTCTACAAAATTTAGAGAAATTAAACTCATGAGACACATCCCTAAAGCTTACAGTAACTATTTCTTTCTCACAATCAATCTTCGCATTAACAGTATTCAAGAAGGGTCTGCCAAATATAATGGGACAAAAATTATCTTGTGGGGAACCAATAACAAGAAAATCAGTAGGATACTTTACTTTCCCACCCCAAGACTTCAACATCTCTAATAATCCCCATTGGTGCCATAGTGTCTCTATTAGCAAGCTTAATAGTAACTTCAATATCCTCTAGTTCAACTGGTGCAATATAAAGGATGATTTCTTTGTATAAGGAATAGGGAATTGCACTTACGCTAGCATATCACATAAGCCATGATAATAATGATCTCCTATTTTAACAAAAACAACAGGCATGCCAACAACTGGTCTATGTTTATGCTTAGTATCAGGCCTAGCAATTCTAGCAGCTTCATCACAGAAATGAATAACATGCCCATCAATATTATCAACCAAGAGATATTTAACCATAGCAATACTAGGTTCAATTTTATTTTGTTCAAGGGGTGTAGGTGTTCTAATACAACTCTTATGAACCTTAGTTGAAGCTTTAGCATGTTCCTTTATCCTAACAGGGAAAGGTGGTTTCTCAATGTAAGAAGTAGGGATAACAGGATAAACATTGTAAGTAACAATTTTCTCCTCAACTTTAATAGGTTCCACTACTTTCACTTAAATGGGAGGATGATATTTAAACCACTTCTCCTTAGGGCGATCAACATGAGTAGCAAAAGATTCAGAGAAAGAAGCTACTATCTCAGAGTCAAGTCCATATTTAGTGCTAAATTCACGAAAAGCATCGGTGTCCATGAAGGATTTAACACAATCAAACTTAAGATTTATACCTAAATCCTTACCTTTGTCGAGTTCCCAATCTTCAGAGTTGTGTTTAATTCTTTCCAATAAATTCCATTTGAATTTAATATCTTTCTTCATAAAAGAAGGAGCACAAGAAGTATCGAGCATGGATTGATCATTACGAGAAAGCCGAGCATAAATTTTTTGAATAATAATTTCTCTCGAGAGCTCATGATTGGGGCATGAATATAACATTGACTTAAGCCTCCCCAAGCTTGAGCGATTCTTTCTCCTTCACGAGGCCAAAAATTATAAATATAATTCCGATCACGATGAATTAGATGCATAGGATAGAACTTCTGATGAAATTCTATTTTTAACCGGTTGTAGCTCCATGATCCAATATCATCACATAGCCTATACCATGTGAATGCCTTATCCTTCAAAGATAAGGGAAATACCTTCTTCTTGATGTGATCCTCGGGTAGACCCGCAAGCTTAAATAATCCACAAACTTCATCCACATAGATTAGATGCAAATCAAGATGTAGTGTTCCATCTCCTGCATAAGGATTAGCCAGCAGTTTCTCTATCAAATCAGGATGTACAATCACCCCACCTCTAGACCTACTTTCGATCCAGATGGTATCAGAGCATTGGTCTCCATTGCATTGGTTTCACAACCTAGGATAGTATGGTGTCTAGTGAGGGAAATTATCACCCTAGAGGTCCGTACTTTGATGGTACTAATTGTGCTAGTTGTAAGCACACAACAAAAATGCATCTTCTTGGTTATAACCCCGCCATTTGGGCTGTTGTTCGTATTGGATTGCAAGGTCAATTCTTTGCGGATGGGAGGGAACCGGATCGCGAAGCGATTGTGAAATAATTGAAGATGTTGCAACTCAATGCTCAAGCATGTGACATTCTCTTCAACTGCCTATGCCCTGAAGAATTCAAGAAAATCATCCATCTTGAGAATGCAGAGATTTGGGATACTTTGGTTGATATGCATGAAGGCACCGAATCTATGATAGAATCCAAGTTGTATGTTCTTCAAAGTCGGCTTGACAAGTTCAATATGAAGGATGGTGAAGGATTCGCTGAGATGTACTCTAGGTAGCTCTCATCACCAATGAGATTGCCGGCTTAGGAAGCAAACAAATGACCGACAAATTCATCATCAAGAAGATACTCCGACCTTTGGATGATCGATATGACACCATATGCACATTGATCCAAATGATGCCCAACTACAAAGATCTCAAGCCAACGGAAGTGGTTGGAAGGATTGTTGCTCATCAGATGACACTGAAGGACAAGGAAGAGCTTCACCACAAGTCTAGCGGTGCTTACAAGGCCACAAGTGATGCTCCTGCTACCTCAAGTGACAACCTTGTCACAAATCAAGAGATAAGCCTCATGGTCAAGAAATTCAACAAGTTCTACAAGAATAGAAGCAAATATTGAATCTCTAACTCAATATATGAAGAGAAGCGTTCATCAAGTCATGACCGAAACTGCTAAAATTGCGGGAAGCCCGGACACTAATCCAATGAGTGCACGGCTCCTTACAAAAGGAAAGAAGAATCACCAAGAATATGAAGTCGAGGAGATGAGTCAACTTGAGGAGGGAGAAGGAGTAAGGATGATCGTTATGAACGAAGACCCTGAAGGAGAAGTAGGTACTCGGAGAAGAAGGACAAGTACATCGAGAGCTACTTAAGAAGTAGACATCAAGATCATGGTGGTGAATGGTTTTCCGACTCCGAATACGACAACCACTCCGAGAGAAGCTATCACTCATACTCCAACTATAGTCAAGATGAAGGTGTTGTCGGACTTGCACTAGTGACAACTGACTCCTACGACCTATTTGATTCCTCAAATGAAGGGAGTGTATGTTGCTTCATGGCTAAAGTCCCCAAGGTATCACACCCTAATGACCCACAAGTATAGGGGATCTATCATAGTCCATTCGGTAAGTAAGAGTGTCAAACCCAACGAGGAGCAGAAGGAAATGACAGGCGGTTCTCAGTAAGGTATTCTCTGCAAGCACTAAAATTATCAGTAACAGATAGTTTTATGATAATATAATTCGTAATGGGTAGCAAGTAACAATTGTAACATAGGTGCAACAAGGTGGCCCAATCCTTTTTATAGCAAAGGAAAAGCCTGGAAAAACTCCTATATAAAGCAAAGCGCTCCTGAGGACACATGGGAATTTATGTCAAGCTAGTTTTCATCATGCTTACTTGATTTGCGTTCGCTACTTTGATAATTTGATATGTGGGTGGACCGGTGCTTGGGTGCTGTTCTTACTTGGAAAAACCTCCCGCTTATGATTAACCCCCCCCCCCCCCGCAAGCATCCGCAACTATGAAAGAAGAATCAAGATAACTCTAACCATAGCATGAAACGTGTGGATCAAAATCAGCCCCTTATGAAGCAACGCATAAACTAGGGTTTAAGCTTCTGTCACTCTAGCAACCCAACATCTACTTATTAATTCCCAATTCCTTCCTCTAGGCCCAAAAAATGGTGAAGTGTTATGTAGTCGACATTCACATAACACCACTAGAGGATAGACACCATACATCTCATCAAATATCGAACGAATACCAAATTCACATGATTACTTATAACAAGACTTATCCCATGTCCTCAGGAACAAACGTAACTACTCACAAAACATAGTCATGTTCATAATCAGAGGAGTATAAGCGATGATCAAGGTTCTGAACATATAATCTTCCACCAAGTAGACCAACTAGCATCAACTACAAGGAGTAATCAACACTACTAGCAACCCACACGTACCAATCTGAGGTTTTGAGACAAAGATCGGATACAAGAGATGAACTAGGGTTTGGAGAGGAGATGGTGCTAGTGAAGATTTTGATGAAGATTGACCCCTCTTTATGAGAGGATCGTGGGTGATGACGAGGGCTTCGATTTCCCCCTCCCAGAGGGAAGTTTCACCGGCAGGATCGCCCTGTCAGAGCTCTAGATTGGTTCTGCCCAAGTTCCGCCTTGAGACCGCGGCGCTTCATCCCGAAAGGTCTCTTCCTATTTCTTCCTCGACGAAACCCTCCATATAACAGAAGATGTGCACCGGAGGGCTTCCAGGTGGGCCACAAGCTCGCTAGCCACGACCAGGGGGGCGCGGCCAACAGGCTTGTGGTTCCCTAGTGGGCCTCCTGATGTATTTCTTTCCCCTAGTATTTTTTATATATTCCAAAATAATTCTCCATAGATTTTCAGGACGTTTTGAGTTCCATAGAATAGGTATCTCAGATTTTCTCCTTTTCCAGTCCAGAATTCCAGCTGTCGGTATTCTCCCTGTTCATGTAAACCTTGTAAATAAGAGAGAAAAGGCATAAGTATTGTACCAAAATGTGTAATAACAGCCCATAATGCAATAAATATCAATATAAAAGCATGATGCAAAATGGACGTATGACACCCCGAGTATCTTGAATTCAATAGTGATGAGAATGACTTGCTAATTGAAGATGACTTGCTATTTGAAAAATCTAGTAATGTTAGTCAAGATGAACTTGCTAGTAATCACTCTAGTCTAGATAAGTCGTGCGATGATGATAAGTTAGAAATAGAATGATTAATTCAAGAACTAAAAGCTCTTAAGTTAGCTCACGAGTCTACTCTACAAGATCATAGAGAGGACACATGAGAAGCTCCGCTTCGAGAAGCTCAATTTAGAGCAAGAGCATGAGTTCCTTAAAGCTATCAATGATGATCTTCAAAAGAAGACTTCCTCTTATCTATCCAAATGACTTCCCTTGTCTACTTTCATGCCACAAGTTAAGACTAAGCAAACTAGCAACAAAGGCAAAAAAGGTTTGCCAACTAGTAGCAATAAAAATGATAAATCCAATGATATTGCTTCTAGTAGTTCTATTGATCCCACTAACTCTTCTCTTAGCCAAGTTACACTTGAGAAAGAAAATGAACTCTTGAAAAGGATTATGGAGAAAGGTATCTACAAGAGTCTTGAAGGGTGCAAACAATTTGAGGAGATTGTACACAATCACAGATCATACCGGAGGAACCATGGTGTTGGCTACTTCAACGCTAATGGAGTTGAATGGGAAGAAGGTCAATACCCCAATCCTAAGTTAGTTCCTCAAAACGAGAAGTATGAAAATACTCTCTCCAAGGGAACAAAAGCTCAAGTGAACTTCCACCACAAGACCCCAAGCTCAAGGGAAAGAACAAGCTTCAATAGGACACTGAATCACATGAAGATGAATCCCAAGCTTTGGTGAAGTGGGTTCCCAAGGCTACTAGAAGCTCAACTTCTACAAGTGCTACTTCAACACCAAGGATCACCATCAACTTGATGTGGGTCCCCAAGAAGAACAACTAGAAAATATCTTGAGGGATGACTCCGCCAATGAAATCCACTCCTATTTATTATTGGCAAGAACTAGTTCCAATCAACATCAACAACATGCAATAGTTCAAGGAGTCACATTCCCTCAAAGGTAAGCAAGGGACAAGGTAATCAACAAATCAATGGACATGATCATATATGCTTTGCACTCCATGTCCATAGATATCCTTGTATTTGTCTCTTGTGTGTTGGGACTAACCCATGTAGGTGAGAAGAGTAATAAAACAACAAGGATGGTCCCAACTCATGGTGATCTTCATCAACTTTGAGCATCCACCACTACTTCACCTACATGAAGTCTTCATCAACAAAACCCAAGGTTAGTTTATCCCTCCTATGGGGGGATGTCACATCAAGGGGGAGCTTTACTCTAAGACTTGAGTCAAAGCATCTCATAGTATGTGACAACAATAAATGCTCTATGTAGAAGTGGTAGCCCCACTTGTGCTTAAACGATGAGTATGACCTATGATCAAGTATTCTTACTTGGCTCCTAAGACAATATACTCATATATAGATGACTCCTTCATAGCCAAAATGCTTGTTAGATGATAGTGTGTTTGTGCATGTTTGTCATGTTTTCATTTGACATCTTATTGTGTGAGCATGTTGGTCTGCATTTATTTTCTTATTCGAGGACATCCAATTGTTGCTATTTGGCTTTTGATTTTTCATTTGCCAATTGGATGTACAAGAATGCCTAGGACCACTCCTCTAGCTATCTACGCTTTCGAACCTCATGTTCTATTCATGCTGCATCACAAAATTTGAACAAGTACTTTTCGATCTCTCTGTGTGAGGAGCACTCGGAGTTCCATATCGATAAAGGACTGGCCATTAAAACCTCCCAAGTGCATCTCGGTGTAACCAACTCAAAAATCTCGGTCTTACCGAATGCCTAGGGTTGATCTAGTTTTCAATCTCGGTACTACCAATTACATATTCTCAGTTACACCAAGTTTCCCTACCAGCTGACAGTTGAGAAACTCGATGACATCGAAAATTTAGAATCGATGTCACCTACAGCAAGGGGTATATATGTTGTGGACCCGACGCTTTGAAATTCCAT
This sequence comes from Hordeum marinum, assembly GCA_022496015.1. Lineage (NCBI taxonomy): Eukaryota > Viridiplantae > Streptophyta > Magnoliopsida > Poales > Poaceae > Hordeum > Hordeum marinum. The sequence continues at coordinate 214,402,148 of CM039673.1, read as the reverse complement.
CCTCAAACCATTGTGCCCCAAAACCCTAAGCTGCCGAAAAGGACCCCTTGATCATCACCTTTGCTTCCCCGAGCGTCTCCGCCACTGGGAATCACCGTCGCCGACGAAATCTTCACCATCGTCGCTGCCGTAGGAGATCCATCATCGAGATAGGGTATGGATTCGGCCCTCCTTGTGCTCCGCGTCCAAATCTCGCGCATTGGAGTTTGTTTTATCATTAATCAACCGTTTGCAACCACTCAATCCTCTAGAAATCTCAATAGTCTAGCGAATCGAAGAATTCTAGGTTTAGTTGCCCGCAAAGGTTCATCTCGGTGATACCGAGTCAGAAAAATTGGTTCCACCGATTTCCTTTTTGTGCTACTAAGGATAGAACTTGGTGAGACCGAGTGGCAGTTTTTGGTCCGACCAAAACTGTTGCCAAGTTTCGGTTAAGAGTTTTGTGCATCTCGGCAGCACCAAAATATTTGACTCGGTGACACCGAAATCCAATTTTGTTGTGAACTACATCTATGCTTTTTCTGTTCAAACTTTCAAAAACCAGCTGCATTTTGTGATGACTTGTCCTATTCCACTCTTCTATACTCTACACACAGGGCTAGACATGTCAGATGCTGAGGACATCAAGAACTTGCAGGAGCAGAACATTGACATGAGTTCAGGCACTAGCCCTGGGTCCAGCTCATTTTCAGATCCAGGCAGCCCGAGTTCTCATGGGTTGCCCAAGGCAGCTACAAGGACCGGGAAGAGACTGAATTCAGATGAGGAGGATTCATATTTTGTGCTAGAGGAGGTTCTTCCTAAGAAGAAAGAGAAGGCTGCCAAGAAGTCAGCCAATGAGGCCACCTCTTACAGGAGGGTAGTCAACAAGACATATGCACCTCCAGAGACTATGAAAGCACCTGAGAGTGCTAGGGCTACCATGACCATTGAGCCCCAAGGAAGTCATTGCCTAAGAAGGCATGAGAGAAGAAGGCCAGGAAAAGGATCATCCGTGTTGTTGGCAGGCCTACCTCAATGTTTGAGGACCCTGAGGAGGCTGCTGGTACTGCTGCTGAGGAGGAGAAGGAGGAAGAGCATGTTGTCAAGGCCCCTCCCAAGAAGAAGAAGAAGAAGCTGTTGGCAGATGCTATTACAAATCAAGGTCCCTCCTAGAGCACCAAGTCTGTACCCAAGAAGGCTGCTGCAGAGAATTCCAAGAGGATTACCAGAGACAACCCAGCTTCTGAGAAGAACAAGGGACCCACCTTCAGAGAAGCTGATGATGATGCTATGTTTGCTTTGATGAAGCTGAGACCTCACCTTCCAAAGCACAATGGAAGCCATCCAATTGCTGTTGACATGAATAAGAAGGATGTAGGTTTGAGAGAGTGGAGAGCCATTGATACTTACTCTCAGAGGACTAGAGGTTCTACACCAAGGTGCAACAGGATATCTATGAGACTGTGCTGCTTGACAAGAGTCCAGCTATGAGTGACATGAGATATGTGGACTGGAAGTACATCAAGGAGAATGAAAACTATTTCCCAAGTGTGCAAGACAACTTCCACTAGATTGGCCTAGACAAGTTTGTTGGCAAGGAATTCACTGCATGGAACGACGAGATGATCATGCAATTCTACTCCACTGCTCACTTCTATGGAGATGGTCGGATCATGTGGATGACCGAAGGAGCAAGATATGAGTCTATTGTTGATGAATGGGCTACCATCTTAGGTGTCCCAGAGGCACAAGATGGAGATATATGCATATACTCAGAGTCCAAGGCAAGCCACAATGCCATTCCTGTTGCACAGATTCAATCCCACAAGCTAGGATCCATCTATCACCTCCAGGAAGGTCTCCGCACCATTAACACTATTTTGAGGCATACCTTGATGCCCAAGTCAGGTGACGAGAAGATGATCCGAGGCTACTCCATCAACTTGCTGATTCATATTGACCAGAACCAGAGATTCAGAGTGATGGATCTAATAGTGGAGACTGTGAAGAGGGTTGTTGTTGATTAGAAGCGCTCATGCTACTATGCACCCTACATTCAGATGCTCATCATCTCCAAGCTAGAGAAGCACATCTTTACTTTGGAAAGACCCCACTTTCCCCTACATCCAGACTTCAAGGACAACATTGTGGTGATCGACCCAAACCATCCCACATCAGCTGCAACTCAGGCAGAGGCAGAGGCAACTAGAGCCACTAGTGCTCAAGTCCCTAGATCTAGGAACAAGCAGATGGATCTCTTGATCTCTACAGTTATGGACATGCAGAAGCACATCAAAAGCATACTAGACGATCAGAAGAGCCTTGTGAACATCTTTGAGGATAGAGTGAAGACCCTCAATGACAAGGTGGATGGGCTAACCAAGACCGTGAACGAGCTTAAGAAGGAAGTACATGAAGCTCCTATACATCACACCTCTTTAGAGTCTGATTCTTCTGATGATGATGAGGATAGTCCACCTGTTAGGACGACTGCCCAGTTTAGGACACAGGCCAGGACACCTATAGTGCTAGCTCAGGAGATGAGACCTTCATCGTTTGCACCAGCTACAGTGACTTCAGCTCCATCAGCTCCTCTAGTGCCACCAGTTGCTACTCCAACTCTATCCAGGACATCTACAGAGATATTTGCCGACTTAGTTCTCTCGACTCCGACATCGACCACTGGAGGAGATCAGCCTCAGAAGGACGATTAGCCATATCTCTTTGAACTTTTTGGTAACTTGTTGCCAAAGGGGGAGAAGTTGTATATATATTTTTAGGCTTTGAGTGAGAGAGCGTTTGGTTTTTGTTGTTGTTTTAAAAACATTTGGTCTTTTGGTTTGCATGTGTTATACTTTTGTTTGTGTTTGGTCATATGCTTTAATGAGTGTTGCTACTATTTTCTATCCTTTTGAAGGTTATGAGATGATCATTCACTTTACTTGATGTGTTGTGCTGTGATATTAACTCTTATTACTCTCGCACATCACAAGATGTATGTGACATGGAAGAAGTGTCCCATGTACCTAATCGATTATGCATTTGCATTCAAATGTAAATTTAAAAATAATGCACAAATTTAGGGGGAGCTCTTGCTTATCACATACTTCTCAAAGCGACGATTATATTCGTTGATTATATCATATGTCGAAGCTTTGATCTATATGTTGTAATGAATTACCAAAAAGGGGGAGATTGAATGCACATTTCCTCCCTTGGTGGTTTTGGTAATTAATAACAACATATATGTCATTGAACGAACATTTCCACTAAGCATGTTTCAGGAAAAGTTCAATGATGGGTTGGAAAAAGGATTCTGGAATACCCCAAGATGCAAGCAAAATATATTGGCAAAGCTTCAAGCAAAGAGGACTCAACATTTTACTTTGTGAGAAATCACTTTGAGTCCATAGGAAAGCTAATACTACCAAAAGGGGGTAAGGTACTATTGGTGAACAAAATTATCGTACGTGCACAAGTGATAGTCACCACATACACTCACAAGCTCTTCCACAAAAGTTTGTCCAAAGCCAAACACACAAAATCGGTGCAACCAATACTTTCCACTCGGTGCCACCGACTCTCAGCCTCAGACAGACTCAGCCAAACCCTAACCATTTGGTGTAACCGATTCTGCTTTGGTGCCATCGATTTTGGGTTGCCAACTTCCTGTTACGCAAATTCACAAAAATCAGTACCGTCGAGTTTGTTGAATCGGTGTCACCGAGTTTGGCAATCTGACCATTGGTCACCTTATCGGTGCAATCGAGTTTTATGTATTGGTCTAACCGAGATTCAAAAGTTTCTACCTTTGAGGCAACTCGGTACCGCCTAGATTAACACATCGGTGTCACCGAGTCTGACTTATTAGGTGTAACAGTTGGATTTTTGGAGATGCCTATATATACCCCTCCACCACCACCTACTCAAAAGAGAAGCACTCAGAACAGATCCCCACTCATACCAACTGATTTTCTGAGAGAGAGCCACCTACTCATGTGTTGAGATCATGCCATTCCATTCCAACCATATGAATCTTGATCTCTAGCCTCCCCAAGTTGATTTCCACCAATCAATCTCTTCGACCGAAGCTAAAATCTGTCACAGAGTGATTGTGTGTTGAGGAGTCTATCATCTTGAAGCACAAGAGCAAGGAGTTCATCGACATTATCGAGCCTATTACCTTTTGGAGGGTGGTGCCTCCTAGATTGGTTAGGTGTCGCTTGGGAGCCTCCTACTTCATGTTATGGAATGAACCAAGAAGTTTGTAAGGGTAAGGAGATCGCCTACTTCGTGAAGATCTAACGCGAGTTAGGCTAGTCTTCCATGGACGTAGGCCATCATGGTATAGTCTAGGTTGCTTCTTCGTGGAACCCTCCGTGTGTAGAGCCCTCTGTGGACTCTCGCGACCGTTACCCTCCGTTGGTTGAAGACTCCATAAACATGGACGTACGATAGCACCACCTATTGGAACCACGGGAAAAATCATCGTGTCTCCCAATTGCGTTTGGTCTTCCTACCCTTCCTTTACTTACATGCTTGTATTTACTTTCCGCTGCTATACTCGTAGATATGCATGTGTAGGGTGTACTTGAATTTCTATGAATGCTAAAATCTACCAACACTTAAAATTGGGAAGTAGATTTTTAATTAGTCAAGTAGTCTAATCACCCCCCTCTAGACCTACTTTCGATCCTACACGTTCCCTCTCAAATCCTTGTTTACGGATGCATAAGGCACTTGAAGGTGTCATGGATAGGGGGGTGCTAACCATGTTGGCTCCCAGATATAGGCTGGGACGAGGACCCCCAAACAAACAACCAGTGGGCCACATTCCCCAGGCCCCATGACGTACTCAAGATGGAATCTTCTGAAGACTTAGCGCATACTCCAAGGAACGAATGAAATCCTTGGAATGTTAATCTTAGGATTTAACCTACCTATATGTAACCTAGATACTCTTGTGTCTACATAAACCGAGGGGTTTAGACCGTGGATCAATTTGTATTTTGTACCCCATCCACAATCAATATAAATAAAGTACGACATAGAGTTTTACCTTTTTGAGATGGCCTAAACTTGGGTAAACATCATGCCCCCTCTCTGTCCTGTTACCATCGTGTCGAGGCTACCACCTCGGGACCCCCTACTCGAGATTTGCTGGATTTGACTCCGTTGCTAGTGACCCATACATGTCCCTTTGCGTACCCGAAGTGGTGCGATGGCTGGCCTCTAGATCGATGACAATGTCGACTACGACATGAATTTCTTCCCGAGAAAACTTTTTTTCTTTGGCGGCATCATTCTCATGCTAATTAGATTGGCCACCACAGCTAGACCAATTTTTTTGCTCTAGGTCAGATCATCATATTTGGTAACATGGAATATGTTGTGGATTCGTGTGGCGAGCTTGCATTTTCGGCGTGGTACAAGACTAGACCGATGAGCAGAATGATGCATCCCACTAGATATCGTATTTAATCTTAGATCAGGACCACAACATGGATCACACCTCAGATCTAGCCTTGAGCCTGGATCCAAACACCATGGTTATGCATCAACATTTAGCGTGAACAACAAAAATGCCAAGATCATGTTAGATCGGATCCGAGCCCAACCTTCAATCAGGTTATGGGAAAAGCCAACAAGGCGCTCCTAAAACGAGATGATAGATCAGATTTAGTGCCTTGAAACCTTAGATGATCGACACTCAGTGTACGATCAGATCTGGGAAAACCAGGGGAAGCTAGAATTTTCAACCCAGTCCACCCACCTAGTCACCACCTTAGAGTATCTAACCAACATCCTAGATAGTGCCCCTAAAGAGCCAACCGACATAGATGAAGACGTCAACGAGGCATCAGATACCGCCCCACCACCTGCCATCAATCACACCGACAAATGGGCAAAAACCTCCACCTACAAAGTCTACATGGTAGACACTCCAAAGAACGGGGGAGGAGGAAACCCCAAACGCTAATGCACAGGCCGTCATAATGGGGGCATCAAAAATGGCAATGCAAGCAATGGCAACACTAGAAACGGTGACACCGCTGTTAGGGCATATTTCTCCCTTTGTGGTTTTGGTGATTGATGACAATGCATTTGTGAACTAACCGTGTGCATTAGGCCTTTCAGATAATTCATCATGTGGCACAAGACGATTCTAGCCTCTGCGAATAATAGTGCCGGCGACTATTTTCCCGTGTTTCCTTTTTGGTGGAATTGAGTCATAGGAGAACCGTACTATTAAGAGGGGTTCCGCATCGGAAAGGTTTGTGTGGATGAACACGTACACCTTCATTTGCACCCATGTTCCATTCCCTCATCAATGGAGTTGTCCCACCTTGCCCTTTGTACTGGTCCTGAAGGAACCAAGCAGTTGTACCGCCCTGGAAAGTGGTAGCATTTGTTCACTATAAGCAGTAGTACTTCCTACGTGCGGTGGTACCACTTGGCAGTGTCGCGCGTTGTACGGCTGCTCTGGAGTCTTGACGTTTCGTGTCGTACTGAGCGGTTCTTAGGATGGTAGTACGGAGCGGTAGTACCACCTATAAGTGGTAGTACCGCTCCACTACCTCCCAACCTTCTAGAGTCCGTACTCTCGGCAGACATAGAGGCAATAGTAGGACGAGGCAATACCTCCTATAAGCGGTAGTATCACTTCAGCGGAACTGCCCATGTTCCTGCTCCTGCCCTGTGTCTGAGGGCCTCTAGACTGCAACCCCAATGATAGTACCACTAGGGTGAGTGGTAGTACCACTCCCGCGTCACTACCAACCAATGGCCCTTTGCCATTGCACTATGTAGCTGGCACAATCGTCCAAGTGGCAGTACCGCTCCCATGTGCGATAGTACCGCTTGTATGCAGGCTGAGAGCAGGTAACAGTTTGATTTGTCCCCCCACTATAAAAGGGGGTCTTCTACCCCAATCTCCATTGTTGCTTCAAGCTCTCTCTTCCTAGTCAACAAAGCTTATTGATATTCTAGGGTTTGGGTGAGAGGACCCCTATCTACACTTCCATCAAGAGAAATTTGATTCCACCCACTAATCCCTTGCGGATCTTGTTACTCTTGGGTGTTTGATCACCCTAGATGGTTGAGGTCACCTCGGAGCCACAATCCATTGTGGTGAAGCTTCATGGTGGTGTTGTCCGCCTCCAATTAAGTTGTCGAGATTGCCCCAAACTTGTTTGTAAAGGTTTAGTCGCCACCTTCAAGGGCAACACTAGTGGAATCATGGCATCTCGCATTGTGTTAGGGCGTGAGTCGAATATGGTGACCTTAGTGGCTTCTTGCGGAGCATTGTACCTCCACACTGCTCCAACGGAGACGTACTTCCCCTCAAAGGGAAGGAACTTTGGTAACACATCCTCATCTCCAACGGCTCCACTTGTGGTTTTTTATTACCTTTACTTTGTGCAAGCTTCACTTGTGTGGTATCCTTCGCTTGCTTATATTGTTGTTGTCGTTAGCATCATATAGGTTGTTCACCTAGTTGCATATCAAGACAACCTATTTGTTGGTAAACCTAATTTGCAAAGAAAACCTAAGAATTGGTAGTTGCCTATTTAGCCCCCCTCTAGTCAACCATATTGATCCTTTCAATTGGTATCAGAGCGAGGTTTCTTTATTAAGGGCTTTACCGCCCGAAGAGTATGGTTGACGAGGGGTATAAGGCTGAAGATTTACCCGAGGCCGAGGGAGTGAACGCAGTGTCTCATGAGGAATTAAATGAGGCAATTGCCTCGCTTAAATCTTCTACCACGACCGAGGTCCAATTGTTGTTTAAAGAATTCCTTGATGGTCTAAAACTTTCTATTGATCCATTGCAAGTGGTTAATCCCACTAACTCAGAGTCAGATGCCATCTTTGGTAAGGAGGGAGCTAGTAGTGACATGGCTAAGTTGCTTCAAGGAAACAATGGGACGAAACCTTTTCCTCGTTCCCCCTTGCCATGTCTACGGAGGATCGGTCCACACACCTCATATTAACAACCTTGGTCCTCCTCCTAAGCTTGTGAAGAGTGATTTCGCTAATTATTTTTTTCATATCAAGTCTCATTTGAATCAGAGCTCGAATCATTGAGCAAGGTTACTACCCGCATGATCCAAACAATCTAACCCAAGAAAAGATGTGGAAAATCAGTACAATTACTCTACCTTGTTCATCCTTCAAACTGCAGGCCCCCTTGAAGATCTAACTCACTTGTGTCCCTTCACTCATGCAAAGGATTGTTGGGAACATATTGTCTAGTTATATAAGGTAAGATCTAGCATTCAATGGTCCAACTTTGAGGTGGTTCTTGATGAGGCCGATGAGTTTCTGATCAATGAAGATGAAGATCCTCATGAGCTCTACTGGAGATTGACAATGCTCCTGGTCTCTCTTCAAGATCATGGGAGTAAGAAGGCGGGTGACAATTGGATCAAGCGTAAGTTTTGTTAAGCTTCATGCACTCCAAAATACCCGCGTGATCCTAAAAAAATTTTGAGCGAGAAGAGGAGTAGAATCAAAAATTCGCAAGTTGAATACCTCACCAGAGCATAGAAGAGGAGTAAAAAGAAACCTACTCTCCGATATAACTAGACTCAAAATAGTTTTAACTAGACTCGACTCGACCAAGTTCGATCAAGCAAAGGGCTCCTATGGTCATATGGCTCTGAATACCAACTTGTCACGCCCAAGATGCGTGCCTATCCATATTAAGACACGAGGGCCTCGACAAGGATAGAGGTGCATCTTGCCGTTAGCAAGTACATCATCATTACATTCATTTAGGAAGAGAAGAGTATAGAGTTGGCCTACATTCGCCACATACTAAATTACAAATCCACACAATTATTCCAATCATCTATAAAAGGCAGGGTCCGGCTACGGACGAAATCAAACGATAAAATGCTGCAATGACACTGGCTTGCTAGCCCAAAGATCACGACCACGGTCCTCTACTCGTCTGGATAAGTCACGTACATCCTTCCACGCTCCTTGTTATACTCCCACTGTAGCTACGTCACATCATCCTGCATGATCTCATCTGTACCTGCACCTCGATTGTTGTAGTAATCTGTGAGCCACGGGGACTCAGCAATCTCGCGCCCGGGTACCAAGACTATTCAAGCTCATAGGTTGGGAAGGGGTATGTGTTTAGTTTGTAGCAGCACTAAGTATATGTGGTGGCTAATCTTATGAAACATGAAAGTAAATATGTGGTCTATGATAAATGATCGAAACACCTACTTACGTCAATCATAACCCAACCATGTTCTCTCTCGGTTCATGTTCTCGAGTAGAGACGATCACGGTTACTCACACAGTTGGTGTATTTTATTAGAGTTTACTTCAAGTTAACTATAACCGGGTGTTAAACAAATATCCAAGTTGCCACATAACCGCGGGCACCGCTTTCTGAAAGTTTTAACCCTGCAGGGGTGCTCCAACTAGTCCATCATAAATTAACCACACTCCATGGGAATAGCCTCGACCACGAATCTCGTGATCATCCTAGGCAACTCCAAAGGAATTCCAACACCTCGAGATAGCCCGAAGAAAGTCAGAGTCCCACATGTAGGCCACTCAATAAAGGTAAAACAAGTCCAGCAAGATCGCCCGGCAGGCCAGATCCCAATAGGAGCCGCGCGTATCTCTGTCTCAGGGCACTACTAGATGAGTAGTACGTATGGTGGCCTAATAGAAATCCCTCGAGTTTCCCCGAGGTGGCCCCGCAAGTGGCTCTAGTTTGGACCAACACTCATGAGGAGCACTGCCCCGGGGGTTGAGTAATTATCCACGGGGTTGCAAAGCCCTATGCAAATTTTATTAAGTTGTTTAAGCAATAATACCAATGTTGGGTCTTGCCAAACAAGTTTTAATCTCAACCGAATAATCAAGAGGGTCCCCATAACAACCCCGAGCATGTTAGGAGCGCAAAATATGGAAAACATAACACCAGTAACAAGAAACTATGGCGGTAGAAGCGGAACAAAACACCTAACAAAAGGCCAAGCTTTCCACCATACCAAGATATATATGTGCATTAAATTAAATAACAGATAATAATATTGTGATATGCCAGAAATCCATGTTATCACATGGAAACAAACTGCACTTGCAACTAGAACACTATAAGAGGGGCTGAGCAGCGGTAACTTAGCCAAACAAAGGTTGCTAGGATGTGGAGGGGTTAGCAGCTATCATGGCAATGTAGGAGGCTTGACATTCAAGTGGTAGGTAGCACAAAAGTAACGATAAGATCAAGACAACTAGCAAGCAAAAATAGTATCGGGATCCGGGTACGGCCATCTTGCATGTTGGTTCTTTAGAGGGACATGTAGCGGGATCCTTGTAGTGGTACTCTCCTGGATCTTCGTACTCAGGTTCAACATCTGCGTCTACCCAGAAGAAACAGAAAGAATAAACAAGCAATCAAGGTGCAATGCACAAACAAGAATGACGCATGGTTTATGTGAAGAATTTAGCATGGCAACCCTAACTAGTCATGTTTCACATGCAATAGATTAGTTATTTATGATTCTGTACAGAACTTCATGTTAAGTTATTTAAACATGCATCAACATGGAAAATATGGATTCTTCATGCAAAAACGATACAAATGCATATGTAGAACGTAGGAAACGGAGTTACGGTTCTCACGCTACGCTCACGACAAGTTTCGAAGGCAAAACACAAGACAAGACGACCATGGGCTATTCCTTGGCATTCCAAGGTAGCCACTGGTTAGGAAATGAAAAACCAACCACAATGGAGTCAAAGATCAAGTCATTCCATGGAGTATAGCTCCCACAAGTCACAAAACACTAAAACACACAATCTACCACAAAACAGCAACACAACAACTTACACAGCCAATAACTAGCGCTACAGGAAGTTCCCAGCCACAAACAAGGAATTGGCAGAAACTACAAAGCATTCTTATCAAATTTGGCATGATGAAACATATTTTAAGGACTTAGTGAAAATAACATTTTTCTGGAATCTGAGTTAAGCTGTTAGCAAGTTGACAGTAGAAACTAATGGTGATAGAGACCACCTCATGGCATGAAAATTAGCAAGATGGTAGAGAGAAACATCTACTTCAAAACACTAGCACTGAGCTTGATCTAATTCTCAACATATCACTTGGTAGCATCCACTCTTCATGGCATAAAAATATTAACAAATTCTCAGACCTAGAAGTATTTGGCATGTTTGAAAACAGCAACATTTTAGTAGCTACTTTAGAGCATGGTTCCCACTTATATGCAAGTTTAACATGACAAAAATAAATACCATGGCATTCTACTCAACAAAGGCTAGCATTTTCATGTTGGCACAATTATCATAGCATGCATGGATTAAATATAACAAATATGACAAAATGGCACTTTGGAACAAAATGACATTTTGTCAAACTTACTCAAATGCCCAAACAAGTCACACCAACGGATTCCTTGGGTGATTCTACCCCAAAATCATATATCATACTCCTATGTTTATATGGAGCATCATGGCAAAACACTAGTTAGATAAATACCCAACAATCCTATAAGTGAAAACTTACTAAAAATACCCATATGCATATATGATCATGTCCAGATTTGGAAATATTGCTAGAAATGGAAATGACCTAATATAACAACTAAAACAATAAAACAATAAAAGATAGTGCATGACAAGTGGGGCCTGGGCCCACTTGTCACACTCACACCACACACACACAACACAACACACACACACACACAACACAGCACACACACTCTGCACTAAGCACAACCACACGAGATCTGGGCTGGCCGCACCAGATACACACACACACACACACAACATGCACACGGGATCCGACACCACACCGGATCCTAACACAGCACAACACTACCAACCACTCACAAAAAGGAAAAAAGGGGAAATGCTTGCGCCCGCGGGGGATCGAACCCGAGTCTCCCCGCTGGGAGGGCGCGGTGCTGGCCACTGGGATACGGAGGGAAGTCTGCTAGAGAGGGGAAATGCCTCCTTTGAGGTATCCCCGTCGTCTAACTGATGAAACTGAAAAACAGGTACCATGCACACACAGCAGGAACGCGGCGACGACTCCGGCGATGATGGAACTCTCCAACGAGGTGGAAGAACACGGCGGGGATGCGGGATGCTTGGAGGAACCCATCCCCATGGCAAGCGAGCACCGGAACGGCAGCGAGCACCAATCCACGGGCCAAAGCCCCACCTTCTAGCCATGGCGCACGCGGCTACAGGCAGCGAACGGCGGCGACAAAGCGGCAACACTACTGCTACACGACACTACGAAGAGATGCAGAGAGGGGGGAGGCCCGTAGATGCTCACAGCAGGCGATGACGCGGAGCCAGGAACGATACGGGCGTCAACGATAGCTTCAGGAGCGCAGCGCCAGTGAGAAAGAAGAGGGCAGTGAGGTCGTTCCCACAGCACCCTAGCGCCGGGAACGGGATGCGGGGACGGTCGGAGGCCGCCACGACATGCCGGCGTGGAGGAGGGCCACCGGAGAGGCAGGGATGATGACGACGACGACCGCTGATCTTCTCTGAAACCTTACCTGCTCTGCTCTCGCCTGACAGAGAAGAGGGAAGGGGAAGAAGAGGGAGGAGGAAAAGGGAGATGGCGGCGCGCGAGGGGGAAGACCAAACCCTAGGGGTTTGCGCCTATTTAAAGGAGCGCCTCGACGTCCGTGAGCCCTGACGGTGACGGCGACGACGCTCTCGCAAGCTCTCTCTCTCGGCGACGCAAACTGAACCGAACAGAGACGCAACGGGAGCAGGTGTCCGTCAAGGAGCTGGGCTGGGCTGGCTTCGCTAGCTAAATGGGCCACAAGGGAGAAGAAGGGCCTAGTAACACTCCTCTCGCAGACAAAGAAAAACAACAGGGTTTTTCCTATAAATAAAACAGCCACACAAATCAAAAACCCTAGAGGAAAATAAAACGGTTTTTGCAAGAACAAAAATACTTTTGTATGAAAGAGAAATGTGAACTGTTTAATAAAATTAACAAGAGGATTTTTAAAGCAAGTATTTTTAATACTATTATGAAAACAGCACCTCTGTTATTTTAAAACCCCAAACTCGTATAGCTCAAAACTCCAAAAGGACAACACAGATTGGCTCAAATTAATATTGGCTACATCATGAACATTTTTAACAAATTTATAGCCCAAGTTAATTATGTTGGAGAAGAAATAAAAGGGAAGAAAGTCTAGGTTTAGTTTGAAAAACAAAAGGAAGGAAATGAAGTTGATGCCCCCACTTGCACTCATCACAAACCACACAAGAACTACTCACACCCTCAACATGTCACATGGAAGCACACCACATTACCTAATGCATGACATGAAGATGAAATGATATGATGCATGATGCATGAAACAATGTCATGACAAAGAGCAAACTCATATCATTCGACATATGGCAACAAGAGTCCACATAGGTTGCATGCCATAAAAGGTAGGGGCAGGACTTGGGTTGTCTCATCAGGATCGGAGAAAGGCTAATGGACAAAGGTATGTTGGACTCGCATGGCATGAGAAACACACAATATCAACAAATTTGATGGACGTGACAGGAAATATAAAGAGAGCTACAAGCTAAGAACCATACACGACACAAAGATGCAAAATCCATCGTGTATGCGGAATACATTGGGCTCCTTTATTGTTCTTGAAATCAAGACGGGAACAGAGAAGAAGCTAGCATGCGACCACGTATGCGACAAAAAACCAACAGCTAGCACGCAGGAGCGAACGCTACAGCTAGCATGTAGGAGCATACCCAGCAGACTCAACGCAGAACACACATGCGGACGGGTGAGTACAGAGCAGCAGCCAGCCATGCGGAGCACATGCGAAGGGCAGGAGGTAGCAGCGTGGACCAAGTTGAGATCCAGCAGGGATCGGAGCCGTCCTGATGTGCTTTGAGTCAAGCACCAACAAGGCCATGATCCCGATCTGGAGAGGCAGCCACCATCGATCTAGGAGGAGCGGCCAACGATGCATCGCATCAATCTGGTGCGGGGGTTGCAGCAATGGAGGGAGAGTCATGCATGGAGCAGATAGCGTTGGTCGAATTGGAACCAGTTGCAACCGAATTAGAGCTACGACAGATGAATCGGCAATAGCGGTCTTCACATCCGAAAGCATGACGAGCAACATCAATCGTTGAGGGCACGTACAGCAGCAAAGGCCACGTTGGCCTGCAGCGGACAAGCGGACTAGCTGACCAGAGACCAGGACTGACGCATGCAACTACGCCTGGCATGGTCCAGCGGATGCATGCAACCGCACCTCCAGCAGGAGCATTGACCTTAAGGGCTGGGCGATCCAGACTAAAGCGGTGGTCTCAAGGGAAAGCATCCAACAACGGGAGGACGTGCAAGAGTTGCAAAGGGCGGGTGGACGGAAGGTGGAACCGACCTAAGAGAGAAAAATACAGCGGTGGTCAGCAAGAAAAGCAACGACAATGCATGAGATTGGATTGGGAGGGCGAGTTGTGGCGCCAAAAAAATGGCCTAAGCTCTAATACCATGTTAAGCTTCATGCACCAACCAATGCAATCAAAAGCCTGAATTTATGGAAAGGTCTAGGCAATCCACATATACACTTCAACAAGTTTCTCAAGGCCATCATGCCATTCAACATGGCCATGTCCTCTGTGATCCATCAAAGACCGGACTTCCACACCTTGTCATCAAGCGATGTCCTAGATGAATTTATTTCTATGAACATCTTGAACAAGACCGCCGACGGCGCTCTAGCTCGTGTCCAACGGTGAAAGAAAGCCTCACCCAACCTTTCTTTGAAGGCCAAGGCAATTCCGGAAGAACAAAAAGAGGAAGAAGAGGAGAGTTACACTGAAGAGACCAAATATGATTACAACGATAACATGGCTCTTGCGTCAAGGCAATTTTGGGTCAACAAGAGAAACTCAAGGTCCAATTTCTCCAAGAACAACTCAAGTGGCTCAAAAGGCAAGCGCCATGTTAGGACTTGTTATAATTGTGGGATTGGGAATCACTTTGTCGAGGATTGACCGTAAGAGAAGAGGGAATACAATGGTGGCAATCTCATTCACAAATACAAGGCCAAGTCCTTCCCCAACAAGAAGAACTTCACCAAGAAGGTGCCTGAAAAGGCACACGAAGAGAACATCTCTGATGATGATGATTATGAAGAAGATGCAAGTGGTGAAGGAATGGCGATGGCCACAATGTCCATTGCAACTTCTTCCCCAACCAAGGCGTCTCACTTCGACGCCCCAACGAGAACCGCATTGCCACGACCAAAGGTGTCAACAAGGTAACCTCCAACATCAAAACATCCATTACTACTACTCCTTCTTTGTTGGATTGTGTGGATGAACATGAGGAGGTGAAAGTATATGAGAATGAGTTTGAGAAATTCATGGGTAAACTCAAATGTGGGACCAAGAATCACTTTTTTGCTCTCTTGGAATAACTTGGTGAGGCCAGTGATACCATTGGGTCTCATGAGGAAACCATCTCTAAGTTGGAGGGTCATAGTCATGACTATGCTGATGAAATAACGAATCTTTCCATTGCCCTTGAGGAAGAGTGAGGTTTTCGTTTGACTCTTGAGGAGTCACACAACAATGACTTTGCTAAATTAAAAAAATATCATGATCATGCGCTTGTTCTTACTTGTGTGCTCAAATCTGAAAAGGTTGCACTTGGGGTTGACCATGATAGACTCAAGGAAGAGTTTGACACACTTTACAAGGCTCACAAGGCTTTGAAGAGTGCTCATGCTTCTCTTTAGGAATCTCATGTTCAACTCCAAGTAAAACTTACTAAGGAGATAGCCACGTGTCCTCCTTTTGTGTTAATTGGTAATGCCCATGCTACTAACCCTTGTTGTGAGCATGTGCACCTTGTGGAGGGGAATACCAAGTTGAAAGAGAAACTTGAGAAAGGCCTTGTGATGTGTATACAAGGTGAAAAGAACCTCAATGAAATTTTGATCAATCAAAAGGAAGTTGTGGCAAAGAAAGGGATTGGGTTCGCACCCAAGTCAAAGAAGAAGAAGAATATGAAGACCAAGCAATCTCTCCCACCCAAGGGAACATGATACGGGGTGACCTGATCTTCATTGAGGATCTGCTCGGTGATACAAATCAACGCCACCTGAAGGGTACGAAGGAAACCCTTGATCCAAGCCAACAACGTTGTGAGATAATGGATAACCAGTGGAACCTGACAAAACCAAAGCAAGCTACTGCATATGCAACAACTAGAACAAATATTCTCCCAACCACGCTCTTAGGATTCCAATCGACGCAACCACGCACAAAATTGGAAGCACGAACTGGTTGCCACCTTAACGGCTGCTGTTGTAAAATCACAAGTGAGTTTACCGTCTCACAAGGCAAGATTACAAGAGCTAAGGACGAAGTGAAATCTCGAACAAGATTTTGCTTGCACCTGGCTAACCTAGTATTCTCATATCAAATTGGGAAAGAGTCGTGGCTGAAGTGGGGGAAGGGGTATTTATAATAGGAACGTCCCTCCTAGTTTATGTGTGAAACCAATGCAAAATAGGGGCTCAAATATGTGGTAACTTTCTAGCCAAGGGAGCAAACACGTGGAGCCACGCACAACAATTAATGTTGTGGACAACTTGCATTGGAATTGTCATATCCTTTGACTCAGGACTCCCGGTGATGCACTGTTTGATTTTCCTGAAAGTAGACTTGAGATGTTGTCCTTTTTGTACTCCCACACGTGTTGGATACTCATATATTTGTGTTGTCTGATGCAACAAGTTCTGGGACGAATTCTAAAATTGTGCATGCAACAATAGAGTGTTGAGATTGCCTGGTATTGTTCCTTGAGTAGTAACTAGCTTCCCTTGTCACCAAAACATGGTTCACATCAGAGTTGAAACTTGTTCTCTTCAAACTTCTTGTATGTCTTCCGAACATGTTTCTTCACGTACTGAAAGTTGTTGGTTTTCGTCAACATTGTACCTGAGTAAAATCAGCACACAAGATTTAGGTAATATAAAGTTCTCATGGATTGTTGAATTATGATCAGCTAGGAGCGTGTTCACCTCTTGTTCTATTTGTTTGGTATGGTTCCTTGTCATGGGAACCAAATAGGTCTTCTTTATGGAAGGTCCATTTGATAGATAAGATTTATCATGAGGAGAAGGCAACAAATGAGGTGAACCTGGGATGTCCTCATCATCCTCCCCCTCTTCAAAAGGAGTCATCCTCGACTCTTGCCCCTCTTGATCAAAGCATGGGAAAAATCGGCAACGTTGAATGTTGGACTCATGGCATAGTATTAGGGAAGATCAATCTTGTAAGCATTATGATTGATCTTGGCCAAGACTTTCAATGGTACATCTCCACGAGGCATCAACTTGGATTTGCGCTTCTCTTGCGCAAATGTATCCAAACTAGATGTCTGGGTCGAAAAGTCACCTTCTTGCGGTTTTTGTTGGCCTTAGATGGATAGTACTTGGATTTCTTTTCTATCTCTTCTCTGGTCTTCTCATGAACCTTCTTCACATATGGAGCACGCTTATAAGCCTTCATGTTACATCTCTCTTGAAATGGAAGTGGCAGCAAGTTGATTGGTGCAAGTGGTTTGAATCCATATACAACCTCAAATGGACACATGCCTATGGTAGAGTGACGTCTCTATTGTAAGCAAACTCCACGTGTGGTGAACACTCTTCCCACTCCTTCAAATTCTTGTTGATCATTGTACACAACAAGGCTGAGAGTGTGTGTTAATCACCTCTATCTGTCCATTAGTTTGTGGGTGACATGTTGAAAACATAGCTTGGTTTCCAACTTTGCCCATCATGTTTTCTAGAAGTAGCTCATGAACTTCACATCACGGTTTGAAACAATGGTCCTAGACATTCCATGCAAGTGAACAACTTCCCTCCCCCGTTTGATAACCTATCAACCACAATAAAAAATGAATCCCTCCCCCCTTTTAGTCATGGTAGTCCTAAAACAAAATCCATGCTGATATCTTCCCTAGGAGTATTTGAATAGGTAATGGAGTATATAAACCATGAGGTTCAATTTAGACTTAGCTTTATGGCACGTGATGCATCGCTGCACAAATATCTCAATGTCCTTCCTCATCTTGGGCCATTAAAAATGATCAGGCAACAACTCATAGGTCTTCTCATGACCAAAGTGTCCCATTAATCCACTTGCATGCATTCCCGCAGCAACAAGGGCCTTACGACGAATCTGGAGCACACAGTTTGTTAGCCCTACAAAGGAACCCATCATGCATATGGTATTTATCCCAACCTTTACCATCCTTACATTTTGCATGTGGTTCTGAAAATACATGATCAGTGCAATACAATTCTTTTAAGCTCTCAAGTCCTGGTATGTTCACTTCTAATTGTGTGATAAGAACATGCCTACGGTACAAAGCATCAACAACCATGCTTTCATTTCCTTTCTTGTACTTAACAACATATGGAAATGTTTCAATGCATTATACCCATTTAGCATTGCTATGATTCAGTTAGCTTGGATTTTCAAATGTTTCAAAGCCTAGTGATGAGAATGTACAATAAATTCCTTAGGCCAAAAGTATTGTTGCCATGTTATAAGCACTCTAACCAAAGCATACAATCTTTATCATAAACAAAATACCTTAGTTGTGCACCACTTAGCTTCTCACTAAAATATGCTATCGGTTTTTGTTCCTGCATTGACACACCTCCAATGCCTATTCCATCAGCATCACATTCTATCTTAAAAGTTTTATTGAAATCAGGTAAAATTAGCAATGGGGCTTCAGTTAATTGTTTCTTAAGCTCAGGAAATGCTTCTTCTTGTGGTGCACCCAATTCAAAAAGAAATTCCTTTCTTTGTCAATTCATTCAAAGGTGCAGGAATTCTACTGAAATCTTTCACAAACCTCCTGTAGAAACCAACAAGGCTATGAAAACTTCTCACCTGGCTTACATTCACTAGAGTTGGCCAATTCTTGATTTCTTCCAACTTAGATTCATCCACTTCAATTCCTTGCCCTGAAACAACATAACCAAGAAAAACAATGTTGTTTGTGCAAAAAGGAGCACTTCTCGATGTTAGCATATAGTTTTTAAGTCCTTAGAACATTCAACACTTGTTTTAGTTGTTCAATATGTTCCTCAATGGACTTGCTATAGATTAGGATGTCGTCAAAGTACACAACAACAATTTTTCCAATGTAAGCTCACAAAACATGGTTTATCAATCTCATGAATGTACTTGGTGCATTATTTAACCCAAAAGGCATGACTAACCACTGATACAACCCAAATTTTGTTTTGAAAGAAGTTTTCCATTCATCTCCTTCTTTCATCCTAATCTTATGGTATCCACTTCTCAAATCAATTTTAGAGAAAACAGTAGAGCCACTCAATTCATCAAGCATATCATCCAACCTAGGAATAGTATGATGATGCCTAATAGTTATAATATTTATAGGCCTACAATCCATAACCAATCGCCATGTTGCAACTTTCTTAGGCACCAAAACCATAGGTACAACACAAGGACTTAGACTTTCACGCACATAACCTGTCTCTAGAAGTTCAGGTACCCTCCTTTGTATATCCTTTGTTTCTTCAGGATTGGTGTGGTAGGGATGACGATTCGTAAGTGATCCTCCTAGAATGAGGTCAATCTGCCGCGTAAGGGAGGTAGATCAATGGGTACTTCTTCTGGAAAAACGTCCTCGAAATCCTGCAAGACATCACAAACAACACTAGGGAGAGTCATTAGCTGAAAGCAAAGTGTCTTCATACACAAGTACAACTACCACTTGATTGGGGTTGAGCCTCACATATCCCAGTTCTGATTTGGTGGCTAACATGATCAAGTTCTCTCCCGCTCTTTTATTTTTATCTCCCAGATTTAGCTTGTGGCGCTCACTCACCGATTTTTGGATCTCTCTCATTCCTTTTCTCCCCCTCTTTCTTACTCACTACTTTTTCTTCAGAAACCTGTTGTATGTGCTCAACCATGATTTGTTGGGGGTGTCATCGGACTTAGAACCAAGTCTTTCCCTTTCCAATTGATGGTGTATTGATTGGTTTTTCCACATTGTTGGGTTAAAATCTTGTATTTCCATGGTCTTCCCAATAGCAAGTGGCACACCTTCATGTGCACAACATCACACTCAAAGTTAGAGTGCGTTTGCATCCCAAGAAAAATCAGTTATAGCCTTGCCAAGCTAGGAAACGCGTTTGGTATAGCCCATAAAGTATCACTTTTGATGGCAAGTTAGCCTCGCGGGGCAAGGAATTCCTTGCCGGCTTGGGAGAGCCGATTTGGCTAGCTCTCAACGGCAAGACACATCAAACAAAAAACTGCTCCGAGCCAAACGTGCAACCAGGAAAAATCAACAGTGTTGACCCGCGCTATCTGGGCTAGCTAGGCCATGGCTCGTCGGGGCAAGGAAACCAAACACACCAATAGTCTCCAATCTTGAATTGCATGTGTACCATCTGTGTGACCTTCAGCTCTCCACATTCACCCAACCATTGTATATGATATGGATTGGGGTATTGCAGTAGCTTTAGCCCAAGTTTATCACACATTTATCTACTCGCAAGATTGTGACAACTTCCACCATCAACAATTACTTTGCATACCTTGTTTTGCACCTTGGTTCTTGTTTTAAACAAATTGTGCCGCTGTGCATTCTCAGCTTCTTTGATATGCACACTCAAAACTCTAGTGACAACAAGAGAGGCACCTTGCTCATAATCACAATAGGTATCCTCGTCACCATTTGAATTTTCACCATTCTTAGTTTCTTCTTCAGGTTCACTACAAGACTAATATTCTCCATTCTCTACGATCAGCAGGGTATGCTTGTTGGGACAATCTTTATTCGTATGGTCACGTCCCCTACATGTAAAGCATTCTATATCATTGGTTTTCCCTGTGGAGCCAATGAAAAATGAACTAGGGACTCCAAATTTGCTCTTCTCCTTCGAATTTGATGCATCATTTCTTGTCGTGGCTACACGTCCATTGAGCTGATTTACACCACCATAGCTACTCATGATACCTCGACCAACATTGAATTGAGGTGCAAACTTACTCCCACTTGATGTAGTTCTGTTTTGCTTCGAGTCTTCTTGCAATTGAAATTCATCCTTAGAAGCAAGATGAACAAGCTCTACCACATTCTGATATGGTTGTAGATCAACAACTCATTTGACAATAGGATTCCAAACATAAAGAAACCTTGCCATGGACTGCTTGTCACACCCTGTGTTTTGCCTCATGACCAAGTTAACATGACTCAAAAATTAGGTCCAACAAAAACTTTTTATGTGCTTGTGATGCTTGACTTGATTGCTAATTGGTTGTATGCCTTCTAGTGCTTCAATTCTAAAAATTCCTCCTACTCTCTAGACTCACCTCCTTGATCGAAAGCTTTGCCCAATGATCATGCCATGTGTATAGGACATAAAACTATTTTTATAAAATCTTATTTTGGCCAAAATACATTTATTTAATTTAGGTTTTAGAAAATCCGTGAGTTGAGGCCTGAACTACATGTCCTTAAATTAGGGTATTTAAATTCTTTAAAAACCTATATTTGAAACCTATTATATATAAGACTTCCTAAAATCACTAAATATTATTTCCTATTTTATTTAAAGGTTTTTTCTTAATGCTAGAAATAGTCTTGTGTGGGGAAAAAAAATTTATGCTTTCAAAATATTTGGGAAAAATTTAGGGCAACTCAGTGGAAAGATTTTCAACACATGGTCATGTTCAAAATATTAGACAAAACCCTCGAAAACCCTTTCTGCATATTTCAAGTATTTGAAATATTTCTATAAGAATTTTCCCCACATAATTCCAATAAAACTCTAGCATGTCACATAGGCCATATGTGATCATATTGCCAAGTTTCATCTCAATACTAATAATTTTGGTTCACCAAAGTGCCCTCAAAACCCCTATGTTCAAATCCAAACTTGAGCAACTTTACATTTCCAAGTGCCTCCATTTGTGCTCAAGATTTGTGGACATGCTCTAATCCTCCAATAATGCATCCACACCAACTGGTGCATCAAGGAGAACAGATCCACTTGTCCAAATCCCCCCAAACCCATTTCGACTGATTTCTAGAATGGGGATTTTTTCATTGCCAAGTTTCTGCATTTGGTCTCAAACTTTTGGGGGCATGCTCTAATCCCCAAATGATGCCACCACACCCAGTGGTGCATCAAGGAGAATGGATTTGCATAGCTAGATGTAAGCAAATCCTTTTCTGCCCATTTCTAGGGTTTACCAAGTTTGGATTGTCAACTTCCTTCAATCATGCTCAAGCCATGTGATCACTCTCATTTCTACCCACCAATTAATCTTGTTAAGTCTAATTGCAAGTGGGAAAAGTAATCTTACCCAAATCAACATCAAACACCTTATGGCGAAATGGTAGAGCCCTTGTTTTAACCACTTCTACTCTTCTCCTTCACCTCAAATTTTTACCACAACCCCACATGGTTACTTTCTACCCCTAGTAAGAACCTCTTGACCATAGATTGAGTGGTAAAACCCTCCATTTTTACCTCCTGGACAACACCCTTTTCTCTCCCTCTCAGCTTTCCTTCTCAACTAAGGTACCCCAACATCATCCAATGTCTTCCCACCTTGTTTACTCCCTCCTAGGCCTAGTGGACACAAGTGGCCATGTCCAAAATGGCAAAGGCATGCCATGGCATGGCATTTGGGTGCTCTGGAGCGAGCTACAGAGCACCAAAGCACCGTAGCCATGCCCATCCACATGTCCTGAAAGCCTCGAGTGGAGAAAGCATGCCACCGAGGCCCCTCAACGTCTACAGCATGTCTGTTGGGTGTCCTCTCCTGCCCTGTCATCGTTTCCCCCCATCTAGCTCGCCCGAGCGAGGACCAAGCTTGCCACTCGCTACATACGCGCCTGGCCCGCTTAAAGCTCGCCCAGCCCTCTCTCACTCCCTTGCGTCGTGGACAAGCCCCACAACACCGCAAGGCAGCCCCGACTGAGGGAGTCCTGGATTAAGGGGTCCTCGGGAGGCCGACCTATTTCTATGGGCCGGACTATGTGGGTCACTTACCGCACATTGGATCGATCGAAGGCCCTGTCTCCAAGAAGGAAGCTTCAGGAATTGCAGATTTTCCTCCACGTTTGATGTAGCGAATAGGCATGTTTATCTCTTCGGCATGTAACCGACCATGTGTAAACCCTAGGTACCCTCGGCGTCTATATAAGTTATAGGGTTTTATGTTGTAGACAAAGAACAACTCATCTAGGGTTAGCTATTCGATCTCGAGGTAGATCAACTCTGTAACCCACATATAAACAATACAATCAAGTAGGACGTAGGGTATTACCTCCATAGGAGGGCCCAAACCTGGGTAAAACCTTGTATCCTTTGTCACCTGTTACCATCGATTCTAGTGTCATAGTTTGGGACCCCCTACTCGAGATCTGCCAGTTTTGACACCGACATTGGTGCTTTCACTGAGAGTTCCGTTGTGAGTGCCCAAGGAATCGATATCTCGCCTTGTCATCAACGAAGAGGTCCGCAACATGGACACTTTCGTCCCCGGACAGATCTTCGCCTTTAGCAGCATTGTGCTGCACGCCGACCCGATCGGCCATCTAGGCCATGTCGAAAGCTTCGTCCCTGATCGAGAGGTTAGATTTGGAAACCTAGAGTTCTTTGTAGATTCTCGGGGTGAATTTTCACTAACCAGGCTCACAGTCTCGCCTGTCATGCTCGAAGATTCTGAGGCTTTAACCTCGAGTTCCTTCTTTGGTCACACCCACGGGGTTAACCCCGGCGATTGCCGATTCCTAGTCCGGATCCGACCATAGTGCCAGAGGACCGGATACTAGTTCTTGACAAACACTCCACTCTTCTGGAGTCATCGAAGGTCAACTCCGATAGCTCTGAGCAATTTGACCCAATCCAGCTCTTGACATTCAACGAGGCCCTAGATCGGATCTCGTCGATGAAGATTACCAACGATCCAACCCCGATCTGTTCTCGGATCGGTTACAGAGCGGGTCAGGACGAATTTTTCGACCCACCCACCACCCACTTGATAGCCACAGTCAAAGATTTAACCGATATGCTGGAATATGCCTCTAGGGAGGCAAAATACATGGATGAAGAGGACTGTGCTCCCACCCCCTTTAACACCGGGCGATGGGCCGCCACCTCCACATACGACGTCTACATGGTGGACACTCCTGTCGCTAACGGTGAAAAACGCCTAATAATGATGGCGACAAGTCGGGCGACGCGCCGTCAAGGCGCTGGAAACCGCATAAGCGGTCAAAAGGCAAAAAGGGAAGGAAAGCTATCATCAGCACCGACGACGGAGATACCCAAGAGGACCGCAACGATCCCGATATCCCCGAACACCCCGACGACTTCAGCGATTCCGAGGATGAAAACTACCTCCCTCCTGTCAAGGAGAATGACATCCTGGAAGCCGATAACTTAGACATTCCTGATAATCCTGAAGATGAGGAACTGTTCCGACAACAGCTCATAGTGACGGTCTGCAGCCTTAAAGCAATAGGACAACAAGTTAAAGATGAACAAGATGACCTCGATGACCGATGGACGAGAGTCCTATCAACTGAGGAGAGATATGGTAATGGTCTGTCGGACCAACCTAAGAGTTATCCACGCAGACGGCTGCTGCCGCAATTTGACGATGAGCTCACTGATACTCCACCTCCCAAACATACCCCACACGACAAGCCAGACCGCCCTCCTGGCAGATGGGATAGGACGGCTGACGACACCGGTTATAGACCAGTGATGCCCCGAAGAAGGGGAAAGGAGCCACTAGAGCCCAACAACAGGTTTGACCTATGGGACGACCTAGACTACAGAGTAGGTCGTACAAGATCCAAGTACGGATCTAGAGGTTACTCACCCGATAGATGGGAAGGTACAGACCATGGCTTGACTGCAATAACAGAGGTCGAGAATGCAATCGAGGTAGAACAGACGCCAAATACAGGCGCGACATAGCTTGGGTCAGAGGTGCCACGCACCCACTGTGCTTCACAGATGAAGTGATGCAGCATCAGTTCTGAGAGGGGTTTAAACCTGTGAATATAGAACAGTAAGACGGGACAATTGACCCAACTGTATGGATTGAGGACTTCCTCCTCTACATCCATATGGCATGAGGAGACGATCTCCATGCCATAAACTATCTCCCCCTAAAACTCAAGGGGCCAGCTAGGCACTAGTTAAGCAGCCTCCCCAAAAGTTCCATTGGATGTTGGGAAGACCTAGAGGATACATTCCGATCCAACTTCCAGGGCACCTATGTTCGCTCGCCGGATTCCTCTGACCTAAGCAACGCCATTCAAAACCCCGGAGAGTTTGTGCGGTAATTCTAGAATCGGTTCTTAACCAAGAAAAACCGTATTGTTGAGTGCCCGGATGCCGAGGCAATAACCTCCTTCCTGAACAATATTCAGGACAAATGGCTGGCCCGCCAGCTCGGCCAGGATAAACCTCGGACCATATCCGCCCTTACATCCCTCATGACCCGCTTTTGTGCGGCCAAAGATAATTGGCTAGCAAGACGCAGCCACAACTTCGAAGACCCCGGAACCTCTGAAGTTTGGGATGGCAACGGGAAACCCAAGCACAACAAGAACAAGCGCCAGCACAATAATAGTGATGCCGATGACACAACCGTGAACTCTGCCTTCCGTAACTCCCGACATGGGCAGCGGAAGAAGCCTCCTAAAGGAAATCGCAACAGACCCACCCCGCTGGAGAAGATCATGGAAAGGCCTTGCCAAATCCATGGGATTGAAGAGAAGCCCGCCAATCACACACACCGTAATTTTTGGGTGTTCAAATAGGCCGGCAAGCTCCCGCCCGAGGATCAAGGCAAGAGCCCTCGCAGCGAGGATGAGGATGAGCCTCGGGGTGTGATTGGTGGCAGACAAAAGAAATTCCCTCCAGAAGTCAAAACGGTAAACATGATATACGCCACCCATACACCTAAGAATGAGAGGAAGCGCGCCCTTCGAGAGGTCTACGTTGTAGAGCCTGTAGCCCCGAAGTATAACCCATGGTCGTCATATCCGATCACCTTGGATTGACGTGATCACTCGACCGGTATCCGTCATGGGGGTTCGGCTGCCCTTGTCCGAGGCCCCATTATAGATGGGTATCACCTCACAAAAGTCCTAATGGACAGAGGAAGTAGTTTTAACCTGATTTATTCAGACACAGTGAAAAAGATGGGCATAGATCCGTCAAGGATCAAACCCAGCAACACTACCTTCAAAGGAGTGATTCCAGGTGTCGAGGCCTGGTGCACGGGCTTCGTCAGCCTGGAAGTAGTATTCCGCTTGCCCGATAACTTTCACAGCAATGGCTTCATCTTCAACATTGTACCCTTCCGCAGAGGCTATCATGCCTTGCTCGGACAGATAGCGTTTGCTTGCTTCAATGCCGTCTTGCATTATGCATACCTCAAGCTCAAGATGCCCAGCCCCAAGGGGGTCATTACTATTAACGGCAACACGGAGCGCTCTCTTCGAACTGAGGAACATGTGCTGGCCCTGGCAGCCGAATTTAATTACAAAGACGACCGACAAGCTCCAACATCTGTCGTAAAGGCACGAAAGGTTGGGAAACGTGCACGACTTCAGTATGAACTCTCAAACACTTCCCCTCCCCTTAAATAGGGACTCGCCCCCCCATAACAAAACCCTAGGACCAACGAAGTACGTGCCAAGGAGGCACAACTTTGCTCTTAAAATTCCACGGGCGGCGGTGGGGAAACAGGGGTGGGTGTTCGGATGGACCGAACTACTACCATCAATATGTCTTCGGACACAATGCAAGTACCATCAAAAAGGCCTCCCAAAGGCGTAAAGCTCATCCGCACTTCGGTGACTTCTGAAGACCTTGTTTGCAAGATCTGTTTGCCGAATAGTACCGCCCATCGAGGTGTACAAAGTCGCAAGAGTAGAACAGTGACAAGGCACATCAGGGATGAAAGGTCACCAATCAAAGACCCCTGGTATAACCACTCTTGTACAATTTGTTTTTCAAATACTTGTATGCAGTTGCTTCGGCAATCCGAGCAATAAGAGTTGTTGAGAAAAATATAACAACATTACACATGTTTGTCTCATCTGTCCTCTTTGGCACATATTTTGTTTTTCTCCCTCTTCTCGTGAAACTGTTCGGTATGTTACGATGCAACCGACTAATAGACCGGGGGCGCGAATTTTAAGAAAATCGCCTTATGTACAACTTATTGTTGAGGAACGTTGCACGAGAAACAAAAAATTTCCTACGCACGCACAAGATCTATCCATGGTGATGAGCATCTACGAGGGGGAGAGTGGATCTACATACCCTTGTAGATTGCTAAGAGGGAAGTGTTAAGAAACGCGGTTGATGTAGTCGAACGTCTTCGCGATCCAAATCGTCGAGCGTCCCGCGATCCAATCACGACCCATACCGATCTAGCGCCGAACGGACGGCACCTCCGCATTCAGCACACATACAAGTCGATGATTATCTATGGCTTCTTGATCCAGCAAGAGGGAGCAGAGAGGTAGATGAGTTCTTCGGCAGCGCGACGGCGTGGCGGCGATGGTGGTGGAACTATTCCAACAGGGCTTTGCCTAAGCACCGTTGAAATGATCTAGAGGAGAAACTATGATCTAGAGAAGAGGGTAGCACGTGGCTGATTTTTTTAGTGGAAAACCATCAACACCACTAGTATATATAGGAGGAGGGAGGGAGGAGACTTGGCCCCCAAGGGACCAACCCTTGGTTCGGCCAAAGTGGGAGGAGGAAGAGTCCTCCTCCAATCCTAGTAGGATTAGGACTCCTTCTCTCCCACTTCAAACCCTCTTTCCACCTTGGGTTTCTCCTCCCAGTCGCATGGGTCTCTTGTGGGGCTTCAGCAAGCCCACTAAGGGCTGGTGTACCTCCTACCACAGACCATGTAGCCTCTTGGATCGAAACACCCCTCCCGATGTTCCCCCGGTACCCTCCCGGCACTCCCGGTACACTACCGATGAGCCTGAAACTTTTCCGGTGACCAAACCAGGAATTCCTATATCTCAATCTTTACCTCCGGACCATTCTGGAGCTCCTCGTGATGTCTGGGATCTCATCTAGGACTCCAAACAACCTTCGGTCACCACCATACATAACTCTATACTACCGAAACGTCACTGAACCTTAAGTGTGCAGGCCCTGTGGGTTCGAGAACTATGTAGACATGACCGAGACACCTCTACGGTCAATAACCAATAGCGGGACCTGGATGCCCATATTGGTTCCTACATATTCTATGAAGATCTTTATCGGTTGAACCTCTATGTCAAGGATTCAGTTAATCCCGTACGTTGTTCCCTTTGTTCTTCGGTATGTTAGTTGCCCGAGGTTCGATCGTCGGTATCTTTGTACCTAGTTCAATCTCATTACCGTCAGGTCTCTCTACTTGTTCCGTAATACAAGATCCCATGGCTAACACTTTAGTCACATTGCTTGCAAGAGGCTTGTTGTGATGTTGTCTTACCGAGTGGGCCCTGAGATACCTCTCCGTCACACGGAGTAACAAATCCCAGTCTTGATCCATACCCACTCAACAAACACTCTCGAAGATACCTATAGAGCACCTTTATAGTCACCCGGTTACGTTGCGACGTTTGATACACACAAGGCACTCCTCCAGTGTCAGTGAGTTGCATGATCTCATGGTCATAGGAATAGATACTTGACATGCAAAAAAACTAAAGCAATAAACTCACACAATCATATGCTATGTTTATACTTTGGGTCTTATCAATCACATCATTCCCCCAATGATGTGATACCATTATCAAATGACATCTCATGTCACTGGCTAGGAAACCTTGACCATCTTTGATCAATGAGCTAGTCTACTAGAGGCATACCAGGGACAAAGTGTTGTCTATGTGTCCACACATGCAATGTGTTTCTAGTCAATACAATTATAGCATGAATAATAAACAATTATCATGAACAAGGAAATATAATAATAACCATTTTATTATTGCCTCTAGGGCATATTTCCAACACTTATTACGCGTTCGGCGTCTTGGAATTCACTTTATATGCATTGGTTATGAACTATATCTTGGGTCAATAGTTGGGTTGCCCGACTCCTTTGCTTGCCCCTTTACGTTCCACTCGTTCTGCTAAAAGGGCGAAGGGTGAACCCATGCGATTGTGTTTCCGGATAGTCTGGTCAAGCACCTCAGGGGAGCCAAAAATTGACTGTCATAGTATGCGAGAGTCGATCTGTGCATCCAAGCTTAAAGTGTTATACTTAAATCCTCATTAGAGGATATTTCGTGTTATACGAGGGGTTTGTTCTTCATGCAAACCATGTGATGCTGGCCTTAGCCGCGGTTCATCCAAACATCACAACACTCCGGGGGCTAGTCATCAACCCCCCGTAGTCCTTTTCGCGCCCCTACGACTAAGTGAAAGTAATAAAGTAGTATGGTCTGATTGCCTCGTCCGCCGCACTCTACCGCCTTCGGGTTCGATAACTCAGCCCAGGGACATAGTGCATTGGCAGAGACACCCCATGTAGTATCTACATGGGGGATGAAGTCGATGACTCGCAGCTTTTAGTTTCAACAACCACACAGGAGTTATAAAGGAATGCAGCACATTGAAAGCATGATAAATTATAACATTAAAATGTTAAAATGTCTTCGGACACATTACAACCTATTCATACATGTTCTCCTTCGAACACTGCGACTCTATCGCCCGAGCACCTTCCATTACACCGCCAAAGTATAGCTTGGGGAGCCTATGTTCCTTTCAAGGAGGCGGAGGGGCCATGGCTATATTCATCGGATCAAACCCTGGCCAATGCACCATGGCCTTTGCAAAGGCCACCAGGGCTCCCTCAATGCAGGAGGAGAGCCTCAACACGTCAAGACGGGGTGAAGCATTGTTCAGCTTCTGCACTAGGCCAAAGTAGTTGATGCAGAGATCCTTCATGGATAGCTCCACCATCTAGTGTAGCTCCATCAGATGCTTCAGCTACTCATCAAGAAGAGGAGGGCGCTCGGGGGCTTCAAACTGCGCACGGAATAGACGAGCTTCCTCCCCTTCTTCCCGCGACATATAAAGCTGATTATCGTCCGCTACTCTCTTCTAGAGGTCGGAGGAGGTGCCTGAGGAACGCCACACCTCGGTAAGCAACTCGAACTTGCTATTCCCGAAGACACACTGCAATAAGTATGGCTTACCATCCGTTATATCATTCGC
The DNA here is from genome assembly GCA_022496015.1 of Hordeum marinum. NCBI lineage: Eukaryota > Viridiplantae > Streptophyta > Magnoliopsida > Poales > Poaceae > Hordeum > Hordeum marinum. Next base: position 214,371,831 of record CM039673.1, on the reverse strand, counting down.
TTGGTGGACTTGCTCCTCAAAGAACCAGCTATCCACCGGCTCCTTTTGGAGATCGGCCTTTAGGGTGGATAGTTCAGCCGCATCCTCCTTGCTTTTCTGCTCAAGGACCTCGCACTTCCGGATGGCGTCCTTGAGATCCTCTTGGATCTCCTCCACCCTAGCCTCATGTTTGTTGCTGGTAGCTCTTAGGGAGGAAGTGCGGTAGCCGCTTGTTCAGTCGTCGCCCTCTCAACCTCCGCTTCATTCTGCGCTTGTCGCAGCTCGGCCTTGAGCTTCTCCACCTCCTTCGCCAAGGGTATGTGATCAATAACACTATGAAAAACTGCATTGATAGTATTCTGACAGAAGTGTCCGGATGATGATTTATGCTTACCCTGTGCCTCGTAGATACTTCTACTGAGAGCATCAAGCTCGTCTTCGGAGCTTCTGAGCTTTCGATTCAGCTCATCCAGCTCGACACCATTCATAGCCACCGCCGATGACGAAGCCTGTAACACACAAATCCTTGTCAGGTTACATGGGTTCAATACTTCTAAACTGTCGTCAATCTGATCATATGTCCGGTCCTCATAGGGGCTATTCGAACGTTTGGAACATATAGTTTTGTATATAGTTCGGAAACGAATCCATGATTGACCCATAGGTAAGTTTTTTTCAAACTCACCTAGGGCTCGGGGGCTGCCATGTATATAATAATAAAAAGAAACCAATATTTTGCAAATAAAGTGTTGTGTGGCCTACCTGAAAGCCCTTCAAGAGACCCTTGAAGGCCTCCTTCAGCCGGTTGTCGACGGACTGAGTGCTCGGTCCTCCTCGGAGATGGAGGTGCTCGATAGAGCCTCCTCCCTGACCGACCACCCATTGGTCGGTGACGCCGGTGGTGATTGGATAACCCATTCACTGACCGGGGTATGAACCATTGCGTCCATAGGCATGGTGCGCTCTGGAGATGTCCTTGGAGGGTACCGAGCATCTGCTCGTCCGACCTCCTCAGTATCTGAGTGGGGTTTTGCCCCCCGGTCTTCAGACGCCGAGGCGTTAGCCTCGACCATGATGTCATCTCCCCCGCCGCTGGTGCCTGGCTCCATAGGAGCATGCTGGGATGACACCTTCGTGGTGTCCTTCGTGACGCTTGGAGGAGTGGGATGTGACGGATTCCCGCTCTCCGCTAGCTCGGTGGGTGGGGTCTTCCCGTCCAAAACCTGGTCGGTGGGGAGGACGCGCGGGGGGTGCAAAGTCAACAAGTGTTCGCGTGTTAGTAAACCTTAAACTTATCAATGACAGTCAAAGGAGTCTTTGGATCCTAACCTTCGAGCAGGGGGCCTGACCCTTAGGCTCATTCATGGAACCCTCTCAAAATCATCGTACTCAGTATCCGAGTCTGAACTGTCGTCGATAGGGATATCTATGTCCGATGCGCTTTCTTCTGTGCAGAAGGAGGTACCTCCTCCATGGCGTCGGATGATGCCCCCTCTTTCTTGTGAAGGGGGAATCGCTCTCCCCCTCGACTTTGTCCTCCTCCTCCTCATGCTCCTCTTGATTCGAGGAGGCATGAGTTTCCTCGGACATAGCCTATGGCTGGTCCCCGATGCGAAGGCCTTCTCGACCTGGTTTCTTCTTCTTCTCCTTCTTTGTAGGAGCCTCGTAAGGCTCCTCGACGAGCATTTGCGTTAATAGACCGGACCTGACGTCTTTGGGCTGAGGCACCGAAATTTTGATGTATGCGGCGTTGCTCATCCATTTTTGCAAAGAATGATCAGAAAGATGTTTTAGATCTTCTTTATAAAGGATAGAGCCGATCAAGCAAAACTATGTTGTACTTTGGAAGCAGGCTTGGCGGCATGTAGACTCTGATCTTCCTCCTCTGCTGGTCAATCCTCTTGCGACTTGAAAAGCACCTTCTATAGCTTCTCTCGCATAGTGCAGAAGAGATGCCGAATCATGGGCACGTTGTCAAGCCGACGAGCCCACAGGGGAGTATCCCGGCGCTGGCAAGGGAGGATGCGCCGCCGGAGCATAACCTGGACCACGTTAGTCAGTGAGATGTCGTTCTCGATCAAGAAGCCGATGCGCTTCTGCAGGTCGTTCACTTGTTTGCTCGATCCCCAGTTGAGGTCCTTTCGGAGCCACGAAGTTAATCTGGTGGGGGGATGGATCTAAATCTTGTGTGGGCAGTTTGACCTTCCTCCCTTAGCCCAGTGATATAAAACCACTCCGTGTGCCACACCTTGATGGTGTAGATGAAGGTGCCGGATGGCCATACGACGTGGGTGAGGTTGCCGATGATAGTCCCGCTGCAGTCTGTGTGTTTGCCTCCGACACACTTCGGCTAGATGTTGAACACCTTGAGCCAAAGCCCAAAGTGTGGCTCGACTCACAGAAAGGCCTCGTAGACGAGGATGAAGGCCGATATGTTCATGAAGGAGTTCGGCGGGAGGTTGTGGAAGTCGAGGCCGTAGAAGAACATGAGCCCCCTGATGAAGGGGTAGAGCGGGAAGCTCAGTCCCCGAATGAAGTGGGGGAGGAAGACCACCCTTTCTCCTAGCTTGGGAGTGGGGATCACTTGGTCCTTCTCTGGTGCGTGGTGGGAGATGTTTGTGGGGAGGTAGCCAGTGTCCTTGAGGTCCCGGATGTCCCGGTCGGTGACCATGGAAGCCTCACACTTGCCATTGGAGCTGGAGCCCGCCATGGGTGAGATCAAAGGGGGTGATGGAAATCCTAGATCTGCGCTATGGAGGCTTAGAGGAACGGGGAAGCAGAGGAGGCGAATGGGGAGTGTGGTTAGGCTTTGAGGTTTTCTTCCCCTTTTATGAGGTTTATCGCTGTTAGGCCTCTCTTTGCAGCGGTGTGAATCCCTTCGCTTCCCAAGATGTGTGTGCCATTGCATGCACATGATTAAACATATCCCATATAAAACGGGGTACGATCTATTCACTGATAGATCATGGTTATGGAAACGGCCTCGAACCGCGAATCGAGCTTTTGCAACTAGTCTAGAGGTCGTGGTGGGCCGTGACCTTTCATCGGAAAGGTTGCCAAGATACACTATCTCACCCCTTGACATTTGGCCTTCAGGGGCAGCCTATTCACAGTATTCGGATGCGCCTCTGTTTGGAAAACTACATGTTATCAAAGGCCGAACTAAACTCGGCAGGAAGAACTCACCTCACAAGCCGATGACTCTGATTGTACGAAGCAACTGATGCTAAGACCCTTGGCGTTGGAGGCAAGTTCGGGGGTTACTAAGGGAGTCATGGATTAAGGGGTCCCCATAAGGCCGACCTATTTCTATGGGCCGGAGTATGTGGGTCACTTACCAAACATTGGATCGATCGAAGGCCCTGTCTCCAAGAGGGAAGCTTCGGGAATCGCGGCTTGTCCTCCACGTTTGATGTAGAAAATAGGCATGTTTATCTCTTCGGTGTGTAACCGACCATGTGTAAACCCTAGGTACCCTCGACGTCTATATAAGACGGAGGGTTTTAGGTTGTAAACAGAGAACAACTCATTTAGGGTTAGCTATTCGATCTCGAGGTAGATAAACTCTGTAACCCACATATCATCAATACAATCAAGCAAGACGTAGGGTATTACCTCCATAGGAGGGCCCAAACCTGGGTAAAACCTTGTCCCCTTTGTCTCTTGTTACCATCAATTCTAGTCTCACAGTTTGGGACCCCCTAACCGAGGTCCGCCAGTTTTGAGACCGACACCGACCTCCTCCCCTAGACTCTAGGACTCTCCCCACGGAAGACCATGGACTCCGTCCATGGCGCACTGGTGCCAGGGTATAAGAAGACCACCTCATGACCCTCTCCCCCCTCTGATTACCCTCTCATGGCCCCAATTGATCACCCATTCCACCCAATCTTCCTCCCCCGCTGCCTGTGCTCAACCCAAGCCGAAGCTTTGCCGCCACTATCCACCGTCATCCGACCAGTACGGAGCCCTTTCGGCCACCATTTCCGCTACATTCGCTCTCCCTCTTATTCAGGAGCCTGACCCCCTTTCCATTTCATGTTCTTCCCACAGGAACAAGCTCGTCGACCATGCCTTCTCCTTTGTCGTCTAGGTCTCTTGCCGCTAATGAACCCTTCGACCCCGGTGACAACTCCGTCCTTCCTTGAAGCACGGCTCGACATTGATCCCTCCGGTGCCCTTCGTTCGAGTTGTTGTGGCTTCGATCGCCGCCGGTGAGCACCCTGCGTCCCTGACCGAGGTTACGGAAGATAGGTGGAGCCCACCTATCGTCCCCTCACTCTTCCCCTCTCGTTGCCAGACTCGGCCAGTGTGTAGGTTTAAAACAAAACCTGACGCGCGTGCCCCCTCGCGCTGGGTTGAATCCACTCTAGGCCAGCTTGGCTCTAGGTCTTTTAGCCCAAAGGAACAATAGGGTTTCCTTTATTCTATTATTCAAAGAGCTTCCAAAATCTACACAATAATAAATACTTCCACAATTTCAACAATTCAAATTCCCAAATTCCTCTAAAATTCCAACTTTTTAATGATGCAACCTTCATATTTTCGACCACCTGTTTTTCTGTACTATTCCAGTGTAAATTCAAATTTGAATTATTCAAAACCCAATTTATAAAATCTCTAGAACATCCAAATCAACTCCAAATGGAGTAATTCCAATTTCTAGATGCTCTTAAAATCACCCCTATTTATCTGGCCATTGTTAACACTTTTACCTTGCATTGACTCTTCTAGATCAAATAAATAGCCCCATTTATCATTCATTTTATATACTGAAAATTCATAGGAAAATCATATCAACTCCAAATCCAGTGAAACCACTTCCTACATGTTTCTAAAATCATGCCCTATTTAATAGGTGCAATCGCTCATTTTTATAAAAATGTTTCTTGTAGACTCCTTATAGGATCAATAATTCCCTCCATTTCCATCATTACAAAATCTCTGGTAATCCAAATCCATTAGCACAACTTTAGGTATTTTTCTTATGACTATAGACATCCTAGAAAAAATATTTTTTCTATTTTTGAACACTTCTGTTTGCTACCTTGTTGTGTTGCTCATTGTGATTGTTTTCGAGGGTAGTTGACCAACTAGACGAAGTGCCCGGAGTTGGACCAGAATATTGTGAAGACCTCAAAGACTTTGCTGAGCTAGGCAAGAAACCCTTTGACCATGTCTAAGAAATCATTTTATCCATGCCATATAGCACTTTATTCCATTCCATTGAATCATGATGAATCGGTGACCACCGTGGTGGGTTACCACTGTTACTTTCCTTGTTGATACTTTCACTAAGCATGACCCTACCTTCTTATGAGGGTTGCGCGGGTGGGAACTAGTTAGGATGTGAAGTAGTTGCTACGCAAGTGGGATGGGGAAATGCATGGTGTCGGAAACAAAAGTGTATTCATAGACTTTTTGAAAACCCTGTAGGGTGCCCCTAATGCCCGAGGGGGACGGTGTTGAGCTAGGTAACCACTTGAGAAAGAAGTGGTGTACCAACGCAAGTGAATGTGCTGTTTTCGAAAATGTACTAGTTTAAGTTGTGACCGTTACTTCAACCTTACATGTACAACCAAGATACCCCTCATGGGACGGGGCTTTGTTGCATACTTTGGTCGATGCTAGCAGAGAGCCCGCATTACTATTGGTGGGAGTGATGTGGTCACTCTTGATATGGGGTCGTGCTAGGTATGGCGACCTTGTACTATTTTTACAGACATCAAGCACACCGTTGTGCGCCTTCATGGATGGTACAGTGTTGAGCGAGTCTCATGTGATGTACATCATGAAGACGTGGGCCAACAAGTGGACTTTTTGTTTAGTGTCATCAAGGGAAAGGCATTCTTTGGGTGCTTACCTCGGGTATGTAAAATACCGGGAGTCATGGATGACACGGAAGTTCCCCTGGTCTTGTGGGTAAAGTGTGCAACCTCTGTAGAGTGTAAGACTATACGAATAGACGTGTCCATGGTCAAAGATAGTTGGACGACCGCTCTTGGGCTACATCCATTGTTTACAAACTTGGTGTGCGTGCGTGTGTGGTAAATATGATACTTGAGTTAATTCATATGACTTGACATGACGTTGAACATGAGATGTTCAACCCCTGCTTATATTAATATTTGTAACTCAATCATATGGATATCTGCAACCTCATGATGCATACATTTACAAGTTGATGGACCATGTCATTGCACTGAAAAACTAGCTTTCTGCAACTTACCTACTTAGTGCTATATAATGCATTGTTATGCCTTGTTCCAAAACATGGGTTGCTTGTGAGTACATTCAAAGTACTCATCGGCTTGCCACTTGGTATTTAATTGGCTAGGCATGGAAGAGAAGCAATATGGTGAAGATTATGTTGTTGAAGAACATGTGAACTAGGATGCTTCCCAGTCATAATGCCTGTAGGGTTAAGGCATATGGCATGGGTTCATGCTTTCGTTCAAGATTTCCACTACTAGTTGTGTTTGGTATTTGGCCTTTGTGTCCCTATCTATGTAAGACTTGACCTTAATGGTATTTATTTGTGTAAGACGGTATGGATGGATGTAAGACTCTTGTTATACAACTTTTGTGTGTTCAGTGAGCATTGATCTTTGGGATCACTGTGCATGTACATTTGGCGATCATGACTCATGAGTTGGGGTCCCTAGAGAGCTGGTATCAGAGCCATCTTGACTATAGGAAGCCCCTAGTTAGCATGGACATTAGTTAGGTCATGAACTAAAAGAGTGGATTAGGAACCTCTGCCCAATCCATGATTTCCCCAAAAGACAAAGATCCAACCCTCAAGCTCCAGATCCGCTTCTCCAACGCGGTCAATTACCTTCTGCGATACCTTACCGAAGAATTCCTCAAGTCCAGCTAGGATTTCCTCTCGCTCCTACACCTTCACTACCTACCCAAAAATATTGCTGCCCTACAAGTCTACATCACCAACCAACAGAAAAAAATTGAGGAACTTCAGGAAGCCTGCAACCGAGCCTCGCATAGAAGGAGTAGGAATGGATTTCCATATCCACCACGTGAAGGACCATCGTCAGCTCACCGATGCTATAACTCGAGGAGGAATAACATCCTCTTTGCTCCTGTCACATGCCACAGATGTGGCGAATATGGACATATTGTTAAGAGATGTCATAACAAGAAGCTGACTGTCGCATACCCACTGGTACCACAGGAGGGCTTAGGAGTTGAAGATTGAGCGTCCTTACCTCCAAGACAGGAAGCAAGGCATGACCACTTGAGTCCGAGAACCCGCTAGGGTAGGATGAGTCGTGTATTCCCTATGTGAAGTCAAGTCCATGTGATGGTTCAAATGAAACCATGCTGTGTGTTGTTTGTTTTTATCAGTTTGTGTGTTGGTATAACTCACACTTTTGCCCTAGGCAACATGTACACGACTATACCTACTATCTTATCTTAATTAGTGTGTTAGCCTTTTCAGCACTTGTTTGATTACACTTCCACTATACCACCCCCTTAGGCACTCCCCTCTATGCTACTTTTCCCTCTCACCTTTGTCGCGAACTGAAGACCAGCAAGGCAAGATGCACCAAGGATCTACCTCGACAAACAAATAGTACTGAAGATTTTCACGACAACCTATTCAACCAGGTGCTACTTGATATGTCTCCAACGTATCGATAATTTATAAAGTATCCATGCTATATTTACCTATATTTACAATACTCATATATGACTTTGATGCACTTTATATGATTTATTTAGAACTAACCTGGACTAACGTTGTTTTCAGCAGAACTACCGTGATGTTGTTTTTGTGCCGAAAATAAATTTCTTAGAATTGCCCAAAACTTTTTTACGATTTTTTGGAACAAAAGAGGCACTAGACGCTTCATGGGAGGGACAAAAGAGCAACAAGGTGGGAACAACCCACCAGGGCGCGCTAGGCCCCTTCGGCATGCCCTGATGGGTTGTGCTCTCCTCATTACCCTTCTTCGCGTGAAACTGACGCTCAAAAATCCTATAAATATAGAAACCATCAAAAATAACCATAGACTCCTCGTTCCGCCGCCGCAACTCTCTATATAATTGGAAAACCAATTGGGAGGCATTCTAGTGCCCTATCGGAGAGGGTAGTTCATCTCCGGTGGTCATCTTCATCATCCGTCGAAGGCCATGATGAGGAGGGAGTAGTCCACCCTCCAGGCTAACGATTTGTACCAGTAGCTATGTGTTCAGTCTGTCTCTCTCGTGTTCTTGATATGACACGATCTTGATGTATAATGGGCTCTATTAATATTGTTGGATCATATGGTGTTTTCCCCTCTCTATCTTGCTGTGATGAATTGAGTTTTCCATTTGAGATTTTGTTATTACCGAATTGAATACTTTTATCGATTTGAGAGCACTTGACATATGTCTTGCATGCAGATACCCATAGTGACATTGGGGTACTCAAGTGATTCACTTGATATATGTTATGGCATCAACTTGGGATTCCGATGACCTTGGGAATCTATGGATAGGGTTTGATTGCACGTTTTCGTACCATGTTCTCTGATAGAAATCTTGGGGCACTCTTTGAGTTTCTTTGTGTTGGATTGAGTATTATGAATCTGAAATTGTTTGATGCGTATCGTATAATTAACGCATGGATACTTGTGGTGACATTCGAGTATATCGGTAACATTAGAGTTGGTTGATGCATATCATACAAAACCTATTTCTATCATCCATATTGCACTTGTATCACCATCTCTTCGCCGAACTAGTGCACCTATACAATTTGCCATTGTATTGGGTGTGTTGGGGACACAAGAGATTTGTTGTATTTGATTTAATGGTTGTTTGAGAGAGACCATATTCATCCCACACCTCCCACGGATTGATAAGACTAGGTCATCCACTTGAGGGAAAATTGCTACCGTCCTAGAAAAATCTGCGCTTGGAGGCCCAACGTAGTCTACAAGAATAAAGTTGCGTAGTTGACATGAAGCTCTTTTCTGGCGTCATTACCGGGGAGTTGAGTGGTTGAAGGTATATCTTTAGATCTTGTAATTAAATATTTTAGTTTCTTATTTTTTGCTACTTTCGTTTTATAAAGAAAACTACAAAAATGGAGTTTAGGTTGCATCAATTGCTTCATTTTAATGTCTTTCGTGAAAATGATGGCTTGGAAAATTGTTCTCAATTGGTAGAGCAAGAATTTATGAAAATACTTAATGTGAATTATTTTAATGGTGATCATGATAGAAATTTTGTTAGTATGAATTCTTTGAATATTCAAAATACTAATGTTGATTGCACTAGTCATCATAAAAATGTTTCGTATAAGCATGTCAATTGTTTTGGAGTGCATAAACTTTGTGAAGACGTGCCTTATAGGGAAGATAGATATTCTAAGAAGCATAAACATGATAGAACCAAATTTTCTGCTCAAAGTGGTAGATGAATTTTCTACAAAATTATGTTCTCTTTGTCCTATTACTTGTGAACTTTGCAATGAAGTAGGTCATCTTAATTTCCAATGTATACTTTTTCATGATCAAATCATGGACAAATATTCTAATTACTTTATCACCCTTGAACTTTATAATGATCTTTCTCTATTTTGGGGGAGTGAATAATTGACACATAAAAATAGTTAGTTTGAAGTATTCATTCTCACGGGCGACATTGTAAGTAATCTAAAAAATATCTATATGTTTTGCATGGTAAATTGCAATGAGAATGCTTATATTTCCAACTATATAAAGATGGGAAAATCAGTAGAATATAAAGGGAATCCTAATTAAAGGTTAAATATTTGCACTTTCCTTCCTATTGTCTCTCATGATGTAATAAGTGACAAGGAGGATCTCCTTATTCAACCAATCTCATCAATAAGAAGCTTGAAAACATTAATTAAACCCACACATGATGTGGTGAATAAGAATAAAATAATAAAGAGTAGAGGTGAAAAGGTATCTCTCCCAAATGATGTTGCTCCTATTATTGTTGTGCCTCATGAAGATGAATCAAAAATAATTGTGGAATATGATACACTTGATGATTATTTTGTTATGCCTATTGCTTGTTGTGATGAGTATGAGTGGGAAGATAATGATACTTCTTATAATATTTAAAATATTTTTGGCACCAACTTGGTAAATTATTATGATAATAATTGTTATACTATTGGTTCTATTCATACTATTAATGATGAGAGTGATTATGCTTGTGATATGACAAGCCACAATCTTGGGGATGCTTTGTTTGATGAGAATGACATGTTTGCGAATATATTTGCTGCAATTAATGTTTGTCCCAATCTTGGGGATGCTATGCTTAATGAAGATGATCTTTTTAGTTCCCCTACTTTGAATGATCAAATTTTGTATGAAGATTGCATGCCTTCTATTTTTGATGATTATGATATTTATGAAAGTGCGTTTGGAAGAGTGTCAACTTTAGATAATTATTATCCAACTATTTTGGAGGCTTTTGAATTTTATTATAATTATAGAATCGGATTTGGAGAGGTCATTACTTTATTTAGTAATGATTCCACTATTTCGGAAGAGGTTTCACTTGACAATGATGAGAATCAAGTTGCTACTTATGTTGATTATTGTGATGATACTATGTTATAAAAAGTAGTGATGATTATTGTCATAATTTTGAATATCCTTTTGCTGAAAATTAATCTTTTAATGTGGAAAAAATTATACTATTTGACTTTCATTTGATGCTCCCACTATCATGAATGAGAAGAAATTTGCTTACGTGGGCAGTAATAAAAATTCTATGCTTGTGAATCATGAAAAGAATGCCGTATGTGATAGTTATATTGTTTAATTCCTTCATGATTATACTAAAAACTATTATGAGGGAGTAACTTATGCTTGTAGGACTTGCAATAATATCAAGTTTCCTCTCTATGTGTTCAATTGTTTGAAGATATGCTTCTTTTGACCTCCTATGCTAGTTGATTCTTGCTCCCATAAATTGTTTTCTTGAAAAATCCATATTCATTTTAAGTGGGTTAGACTTAAATGTGCTTGTCATGTGATCCATGATGCTCTTTTGCATGTTTCAAATACTATTTCTTTAAGAGCATCATTGAAATCATCATGCCTAGCTAAAAGACATTAAAGAAAAGCGCTTGTTGGGAGAAAACCCAACACATATAATTTATGTTTTTGTGTGTTCACATGATTAAACTAATGTTTTAATCATGTTTTATATCTTTGATTTCAATAAAGTGCCAAGTAAAGCCTTTGGGATAGTGCGGATACTTGCTAGTTTGATTCTGTGCAAAAACAGAAAGTTTTGTGTCCAGTATATGAATTATATGATTTTATTGGAGCATCAAAAAATTATGAATTGTTTACAAAAGATTTGTTTGAAAATTATATGGGCTTTACTATTTTCATAATTTTTAGAGTCAGGTAGGTATGTTGATCATTTAGATCTTCACATACTATTCTGTTTTTGACAGATTCAGTTTTGCATGCATAGTTTGCTTGTTTCAAGTGTTTTAATAAATTTTATTTGGTGATATAAATTGTGTGAATGATGGAATACATTATTATTATCTAATAACAAATATTAATCTTTTCTTGACAGTAACTAAGTGAATGATCTATCTTTACTACACTAACTCATCTCTCGAAGTTCCGTTAAGTTTTCTGTGATTGAAGTTTTGAAGTTTTTGGTGAGATACCAATATGAGGTGAATAAGGAGCAGCAAGGACCTAATATTTGGGATTCCCAAGGCAACCCAAAGGCAATATACAAGAAATAATCAAGCATATAAGCTTGGGGATGCCCTAGAAGGCATCCCCTCTTTTGTCTCCAACATTATCGGTAATCTTACTTGGAGCTATATTTTTATTCATCACATGATATGTTTTTTCTTGGAGCGTCATTATAATTTGGTTTTGTCTGTTATTTGTTGTTTATAATCTTGTTTTTCAATAAAAAGTTCCAAGAATTGCATTAGGATGCTTGTGTTGCATGTTTTACTGGAACCTGGAAAGTTTCTGAAAGTTTTACATAGTATTGGCATATGAAATATTTATCATGTCCTAAAGTTCAATAATTGTTTGAGTTAGTGAAGTACACTATTTTAATAGGTTTCTATAGACTGTTCTATTTGGACAGATTGCTGTCATGGTTTTTTTATCTACTTTTCCTATAGTTTCCATAGCCTATATTGGTAGAGATAAATTGTGGAAATGATATTAAGCATTAAATGATGTTTTAAATTATTATGAAACTTGTCTTAGCAGTACATAAAGAGTTTATTTATTATTATGTGCACTAACCTATCTCACGAGTTCTTTTCAAGTTTTGTGTGGATGAAGTTTTTGAGAATAGGTGAAACCGGGATATGAGAGGATTGAAAGAGATATAAAAGTTCAAGATTGGGGATGATCAAGGCACCCCAAGTAAATATTTCAAGATGTCTCAAGAATCTAAGCTTGGGGATGCTACGCATCCCCCTCTCTTCGTCCACAATTATCGGTTAGCCTATGCTGAGCCTAAATTTTTATTTGTCCACATGATGTGTGCTATTCTTGGAATGCCATTTCATTTTGTTTTGATTGCGGATTAATAGAATGATCAGATCTGAAAATATTTATTGAGAGAGAGAGCCCTCACATAGCTACTATTGTTTACCTACTCATTGATCTTCACTTATATCTTTTTGAAGAATAGTTTGATGTTTACTCTTGTACTTCACAATGAAATATCATAAATATGAAATTATCAATGTGTTTTATGATTAGTAGTAGCTTCACATCTGGTTCATAAACTAAAATCTATTGAAGTTTGACACTCACAATAGTGGTCATACAAGCAATTTTTGAATGATTAGTATAAGGAAGAGAACTTTCACATACAAATATTTTATCTTGGACATATTCTATGATTGTGAATAACCATTAATTATTTTTAAACTTGAGGAAATTAGTTGAATTTAGACAAGTAAGACAACATAATGAATTATGGTTTTGTATATTTGCATAGAAGTTACATTGTTATGGATCCTCCAACATGTGCTGTTTGCTTAGGATCTTTTGCGGGCCAAAAATTAGTACTAAGTAGAGATACTACTTGTGCATCCAAAAACCCTTAAACCCAGTTTCATGCCATGATATTCCACTATATCTACCTATATGCGGTATTACCCTGTCGTTCCAAGAAAATTTGGATGTGCCACCTCTAAAATTTCTAATGAGTGTCTGTTTTGTGTGTCTGGACCGCTCATGGAGGTACAGGGGAAGTTAGTATCTTCCATGTTAAGCAGGTTATTCTCATGATGAGTGTTTATTCACTCATCCTTGCATGAGAGGGGTGGTAATAGGGATTCCCAGTCCCGAAATAAAAAATGCAATTAATTAAACGAAACTCCCCCAAGAATGTTGTTGGTATGGACGGTACCCGTGGATTCGGCTACCCATGGAGTGTGTTTGTTGGTGGAGGCGGAGTAAACCTTTACTTTTACCGCTTGGGAACCACCGCTAATGTGTTTAACATGGAAGATATTGATAACTCTTGGTCGTAACGTTGACAGGAGGGGTGCACCTCCCAAAATTATATTTATCTCTCTTTTAAACAATGAGCTTTATCACATTTGCAAATCCTTGCTTCCCTATGCGAAGGGGCAATCTATTTACTTTCACATTATTTACTTTTCACGTTTAGTCAACTTCTTATTCCAACCTACTTCTATTAGTTGACAAGCATCATGTGGTGGGGAAAGATCTAAGCACATATTGTCAGTAAAATATATTTGATCATGACTTATTAATTTTTACAATTATATTTATGATAAGTATGTTGGGAGGCGAAACAATAAGCCCCTATCTTTCTATGCGTTCGATGGATAACATTTGTTCTAAAAATATGCTTTGAGTACTAGCAATCATAGAAGACTATATGATGATTTAGTATGTGGGCCTCTTACTTAGACTTCGTTGAGAATAAGTTGAATTGTAATTGTTTGGTGACCAAGAACATAGGTTGTTAAGTTTCACGAGCATTCATTATTCGGGGATGCTGATACATGTGAATTGGTTGCTACTTTATCATGATGAGTTTTATGAGAAAGAATTTATGTTATGATGCTAGGAAAATTGGTTCAAATTATAATTGATCAAACTTATGCACTATGCTAGCATTCACACTTCATAAATTATTTCTTTTATCATTTACCTACTCGAGGACGAGTAGGAATTAAGCTTGGGGATGCTGATAAGTCTCCACTGTATTGATAATTCATGAAGTATTCATGCCATATTTACCTATGTTTACAACACTTTTATATGATTTTTATGCACTTTATATGACTTATTTAGAACTAACCCAGACTGACACTATTTTCAGCAGAACTACCGTGGTGTTGTTTTTGTGCAGAAAATGGAAATTCTCGGAATCGTCCCAAACTTTTTGACGATTTTTTGGAACAAAAGAGGCACTAGATGCTTCGTAGAAGGGCCAGAAGAGCCACGATGTGGGCACAACCCACCAGGGCACAGCATGCCCCTCTGGCGCGCTCTGATGGGTTGTGCTCTCCTCGTGGCCCATCTTCGCATGAAATCGACGCTCAAAATCCCTATAAATACAAAAACCATCAGAAATAACCCTAGACTCCTCGTTCCGCCACCCCAACTCTCTGTATCGATGAAAAACCAATTTGAAGGCATTCCAGTGCCTTGCCAGAGAGGGTAGATCAGCTCCGATGGTCATCTTCATCATCCCGGTGGAGGTCATGATGAGAAAGGAGTAATCCACCCTCGGGGCTGACGGTTTGTACCAGTAGATATGTGTTCAATCTCTCTCTCTCTCTCTCTCGTGTTCTTGAGATGGCACGATCTTGATGTAGCACGGGCTTTGTTAATAGAGTTGGATCATATGGTGTTTCCCCCTCTCTATCTTGTTGTGATGAATTGAGTTTTCACTTTGAGATTTTTTTTATTACCGGGTTGAATAATTTTATGGATTTGAGATCACTTGATATATGTATTGCATGCGGATACCCGTAGTGACATTGGGGTATTCAAGTGATTCACTTGATATATGTTATGGCGTCAACTTGCGGATTCTGGTGACCTTGGGAATCTATGCATAGGGGTTGATTGCATGTTTTCATACCATGTGCTCCGATAGAAATCTTGGGGCACTCTTTGAGGTTCTTTGTGTTGGATTGAGTATTATGAATCTGAAATTGGTGTATGTGTATCGTATAATTAACTCATGGATACTTGTGGTGACATTGGAGTATCTAGGTGACATTAGAGTTGGTTGATGCATATCCTATGGTGTTATTCTTGTACGAACTCTTAGATAGATCAATCAGAAAGGATAACTTGGTTATTTTAGTATGAACTCTTCGATAGTTCAATCGGAAAGGGTAACTTGATTATTTTAGTATGAACTCTTGGATATATCGATCGGAAAGGATACCTTTTAGGTAGTTTCTTACCCTACAAACGATTTTTTTCTTATTTTCTCCGCTAGATAGGAACTTTGGACTGATTCTTCGTTGCTCGTTGAGGGATGGTTATGTGATCCAATTATATTAGCATTGTTGAGAGATTGCACTAGTGAAAGTATGGACCATAGGCCTCATTTCCAAGCATTTATACAATGTTTTGCTCGCTGTTTACCACTTGTTACCTTGCTGTTTTATATTTTCAGATTACAATAACCTATTTCTATCCCTTATTGCACTTGTATCACCATCTCTTTGCCAAACCAGTGCACCTATACAATTTTCCATTGTATTGGGTCTGTTGGGGACACAAGAGTTTTCTTTAATTTATTGCATGGTTGTTTGAGAGACCATCTTCATCCTACACCTCCCACATATTTATAAACCTTAGGTCATCCACTTGAGGAAAAAATGCTACTATCGTACAAAATTCTGCGTTTGGAGGCCTACCATAGTTTACAAGAATAAAGTTGTGTAGTAGACATCCCTGTTCAAGCATTCGTCCGATTAACCAGTTAACTTGCCGATTAATCCCTACTCGTAGGGTCACCGAATAGCCGATTAATCGCCCAATTAATTGATTAAATGGCCGATCAACTTGCCGATTAGCCTATTAATCCCCTAGTTGCCAACCAACTGAGCAGCTACCAGTTAACGATTTTATCAACAATGGTAGACATTACTACCCCATAGAGTTATGCTTGACCCTCAACATTGGAAACCCTCCCCTAGACTAACCTAGACCTCACCAACTATCCCCGTCTGAACCCTTAATCATGCGCTTAGCATACGGGTTTGCGAGAGAACACCAGTTAAGCTTCGATAACCTTGGTTTAGCATTGGGCTTCCGGGACTAGTGATCATAGTGAATAAACACTAAGCCAACACATGAACTGACGATGCCATAGGGAAGATCGTTTTGAGAATAAATGATTAGTAGACTGATTATTTGACGAGGCTATAATAGGTATATTGAGGAAGTAGTTGAGACCCTTGGTGGATTATGAGACTTCCATGATGATAGGTGAACTTGGTGGACCAAGTTGATAGAGTAGCACAACCTACTTATCCCTTGAGTAAATTGGATTTAGTAGGACAATTGGGATCGCAAGTTCAAATTCTTGGTGGTATGATAATTTGATTTTGTCAAGCAATAATCATGGATTGATGATGTTACAATAATGACTCGGGAGAACAAGTAGAAATTCTCATAGGACATGAGATTTGGATTAAATAGGTGACCCTCGTAGAGTATAGATGCTAATTGATTCTACATGGTTTGGAGTAATTTAGATTTAGTACGGTGATCTCGATCTTGATACCATGTTTCTTGATGGAAGATAAACCAGGGACATTGTATTATTGTGCGATTTGATTTGAGAATCCATTTGCACCTAACATTAGATGTTACTAGATCATCATGATGGGAATTGGTGGATATTCTACAATGAGATAGTCCTTTCAAGGATTTGGGGACTATAGGATCTCTAGGAGATACGTGGAACAATCAATGGTATTGGATCTATAGCAGTAATACATCATGTGATCTTGGATGGTATTCGCGGACTAAATTGGATTCTTAGGAAGGAAACAAGATCTTGGATTGGTATAACACATTTTTCCTTAGCATAGAGATGCAGCACCTTAGACCTTGGATAGGTTAGTAGAGAACTTGGATTTTTGGTGTCATAATCAAGCCTAGCAGCTTGTATACTTTCCAAGGATTTTTACATATGAATACATGTGAGTTGGCTATAGTATACATGGGAGATTTTGGTTTAGTCCTTCTCTCAAAACCTTGGAGTTGGATAACACGAGTGATGTTCAAGTTGAATTAAATGATATGGTACTTTTAATGATATAGGATGATTTTGTTTGGAGAAATATGAAGGAGTATTGGCATCTAAGAACTATGCTCAAGGATAAGATGATAGACATTCACTCTCATCCTAAGCTCCTTGAAACCTCGAAGCTTTACCGATCCATAACATAGTCGTATTATGACCACATGTCTTGGCTCTAGGTCATTAGGCTATGGCCAATACTCCACCTTGACCACCACCAATCCTTTTCATAAGGAAGCTGGACACGAAGAACTAGATTACGTTGGACCACCAACATCTTGGACAAGTGACCATCCAGAACAAATGGCTCTCCTCTCACATATCCCATGAGCAATGTGTTTCTGTTATGCCTGGAGAATTATGTTGTTGTCCTCATGGATGACATACTTATTTACCCAATAAGATAAGGAAAACCTTAGTCCTATTTGGATAGGCCCCAAAAGCACTAATTACCATGCCTCTCAAGTATAAGGTTTCACCTTGAAGGAGTTGGACTCGCCGAAGCAACCCCCCCCCCCCGCCCCCCGATAGCAAAATATATTCTTGCCCAAGCAAGATGAAGAACCACTATGGTTGGGAATCCATGAAGAAGAACAAGAAAAAGAAGAAGAAGCAAGAGAAGTTAACCACCATTCCTCAGCCGGCTACATCAGCTAGACTATATCAAGAAGCACCAACGTTCAAGAACGATGAATCCCTTGGGCATCAAGAGGATTAAAGAGCCCCTTCTTTTAAATGGTCACCTATCAGTTCCTGACTATCTAGGAAGGAACTGAGAAGTTGATATCACCCCTCCCTACACCACCTTGATGATGTACGATGAGCATGACATCCCTACCCCCTTCAGATGTCTAGAACAAAGTGGAACAACTGTCACGACTTTGTTACTAGCCCCTTATTGGTCCAACCTTGGGCATGACCCTAACCGGATCGTGGTAAACCACCTGTCAAAGGTAGTTCACCCCACTTGCCAAGTCTCGGGCCATGGGGATTGGGTGGCTGATCTATGCTTTTGGGAAGTCAGCTTATTTAGAAACCCCTAAAAAACTTTCCTAGGTGGTAGAACCCATTTTGACAACAAGTCTCTAATCTTAGTCTTAGGGACAAGTCTTAACCCAAACCTTGCCACAAATGGCAACAAAGAGACAAGCACACCAAACACTTGAAGACACGCTCGAAACATGCCTCCGTGACTACAAAGACAAGTGAGCAACGATGATTGAAGAATGTGCCTCGACAACTTTGCTAAGCGGAATACCTTGACAAGAATCCTACGTTGGCACGCCTCAACACTCTCAAAGATGAAGACCGCCTGCAATTGAAGACCGTCTGCCTTAAGGGAGTCAAGGACTTCCCCACTGACGAGAAGGTCCACCAAGACTCGACCCTTCTATTCTAGAACGAGACATCTAGTTGTCACTAACCAATGTGAGTAACCCAAGGACCAACATGCAAACACACTACTTTGCCCTGTACTCCGACTTTGAAATACACACGCAAGCCATACCCTGGCCCGAACCTCGGTCACTAAACCCTTGAACTTTAGGCAAGCCTCGCATAATGCAAGAACCCCGTTCACCTTCAGACGAAGCCAATGATGCACTCAAAGCCATATCATCAAGCACTTCAAGATCCATAAGGACAACCACACCAGAGTAGAAGCGTGACGTGGCTTGAGACCACGTCGCTATTTCTCCAAAGAGGAAGGGATGATGCAACACAACTATGGTAAGTATTTCCCTCAGTCATGAAACAAAGGTTATCGAACTAGTAGGAGAAGCAAGCAACACTTTGTAAACAGTACCTGCACACAAAGAACAAATACTTGCAACCCGATGCATAAGAGAGGTTGTCAATCTCTCCACGGTAAAAGACAAATTGGTTTGTATGAGATTGGATAAATAGAAGGCACAAGAACACAAAATAAAAGATACAAATAAAAAGTGCAGAAAGATATTTTTGGGTTTTTGGAATAATAGATAGGAAAACAAATGCGAAAAAAGATAGATCAGAAAGCAATATATTAAAAGGATAGACCCGGGGGCCGTAGATTTCACTAGTGGCTTCTCTCAAGAAAATGGGACACGGTGGTTAAACAAATTATTGTTGGGAAAATGATAGAATATCTAATATTCATGACGATATCCAAGGCAATGATCAATATATAGGCATCAAGTCCAAGATTAGTACACCGCAATGATTCTGCATCTACTACTATTACTCCACACACCAACCGTTATCCAGCATTCTCTAGTGTATTAAGTTCCTGTAAAAACGGAGTAATGTAATAAGAAAGATGAGATGATGTAGAAAAGATCTATTCATGTAGGAATAGACCGCATCTTGTCATCCTTAATAGCAACGATACATGCATGCCTCACTGCCCCTTCTGTCACTAGGAGAGGACATTGCAAGATCGAAGCCATCACAAAGTACCTCTTCCCATGGAAAGAAAAATCGATCTAGTTGGCCTAACTAAACCAAAGATTCAAAGAAGAAATATGAGGCTATAACTAATCTTGCATATAAGAGATCAAATAATACTCATGGATAGAAACTGATCATGAACTCAAACTTCATCAGATCCCAACAAACACACCGCAAAAAGTCATTACATCAAATAGATCTCCAAGAGAACATTGTATTAAAAATCAAGAGAGAGAGAAAGAGAAAGCCATCTAGCTAGTGCCTACGGACACGTAGGTCTATGGTGGACTACTCACGCATCATCAGAGAGGCATCCATGAGGATGATGAACCCTCTGTGATGGTGTTAGATTGGATCCCGTGGTTTTGGAACTTGCGGCTGCTTGAATTGTGTTTTGTCGACTCTCGTATGGTTTCTAGAATTTTTGAGGATTTATAGAGCTGAGAGGTGGTGGAGGAGACTCCCATGGGCCCCACAACCCACCAGGGCGTGTGTGTGGCCTCTAGTGCTCCCTGGTGTCTTGTGGGCCCCACGGGCCTCCCCCTAGTGCTTCCTTGGCTCCCAAGTTGTCTTCTGGTCAAAAAAATCTCCAAAAACATTCGTGGCAATTGGACTCCATTTGGCACTGATATTCTGTGAAGTAAAAAACAAGCAAATTACAACAACTGGCACTGGGCACTATCTCAATAGGTTAGTCCCAAAAATGATATAAACTTGCTATAAAATGATTGTAAAACATCCAAGAATGATAACAACAATGAACAATCAAAAATTATAGATACTTTGGAGATGTATCAATATCCCCAAGCTTAATTAATGCTCATCCTCGAGTAGGTAATTGATAAAAACAATATTTTTGATGTGGAATTCTGCCTAACATGTTCATCACATATTCTTTTATTTTGTATCATGGACATTTGGACTTTTAGATGGTTCAAATCAATAGTCTAGTTTTGACTTGAAGACTTTAAAACCCATCATGCTCAGCCATTGATCCACTCATGAAAAACACTCGAATATTAGCTACACCTAATGCACAAGTATGGTCATAGTGCCTCCTAGTTGGTTCTTTATAAGAGAAGATGGAGACTGAAATAAAAGTAAAAATTGCATAAAGTAAATAGATAGGCCCTTCGCAGAAGGAAGTAGGGATTTGTATAGGGCCAGAGCTCAAAGTTTAAATTGAGACACAAAAATATTTCGGGTGGTATGCCTTTCCTGTCAACAAAAATGACCGAGAGTTTGCAGTACTTTCCATGTTAGATATATCATAGGCGGTTCCCAAACAGAAAATAAAATTTATTCCCTTTTGCACCATTCCTGCACAATCCATGGCTAGCGGTATCCATGGGCACCATCCATACCAACACTTTCCAAGGAATTTATTATTTCACATCATAAAGTAAATTTCTTTTTCATTTCGGGACTGGGCATCCCTATTACCGCCATACTCTCATGCAATAACAACTGAATAAACACTCATCTTGAGAATAACACATCTAGCATGAAAAATATCGGTCACACCCTACCGCTTCATGAGCGGTACGAGGGCACACAAAAAGGAAATTCATTTTGAAAATTAGAGATGGCACATACATTCTTGGAACATCATGGAAATGCCCCATATAGGTAGGTATGGTGGACTCATATGGCAAAACTGGGTTTAAGGATTTGGATGCACAAGTAGTAATTTTACTTAGTGCAAATGGAGGCTAGCAAATAGATTGAGAAGCAACAACCCAAGAAAAAAATATTCTCATAAACGGGAATTAAGCATATCTAACACCGAATAATGCACCATAAGTAGGATGTAGTTTCACTGCATAACTAGTGACTTTCCTTCCTGCATAGGGAATCACAAACCTTAACACCAATATTCCTACTAAAGCATAATTACTCACCAACATAACTCACATATTACTATCACTATGTCCCAAAACTATTACAAGGAATCAAGTTTAATTTGTTCAATGATATTGATGAAAGGTTTTTGGGTTTCTGACATTTGTGCCCCTGGTTCCTTAGATCTACTCACTCATCCCCACGCTCTTAACTTTTGCTCACTTTTCCCCACTCCCTTGCCCGATACCCTCAGAAGAGGTTAGAATGGACGTTGTCGTCGGGTCAATGTCTTGACCGTTAACTCTGACGGGTGGGGCCGCACTGGACTGTGTTGCCTGTTGGACCTGACAAGTGGGGCTGCGTTGGGCGGTGTCCCTGTTTAACCGTTGGGTCGTGGTTTCGTTGGGTCGTCCCTTGCATTAAATGCCTATAAGCCGCCATGACAGAAGCCTTCTATGCATGCACCTAGCAAGCCTGCCTGCATGGTTCGATGCGCGCCGCCACGATGCACCGACCGAGCCTGCATGCAGCGATGTCTGCCGCCACGATGCACTGACCGAGCCGCTTTCATGCATGCCAGCCGCCACGGATGCAATGATGGTCCTACACGCATCGACACATGCACTAGCGCATCGACTTCTCGCACGCTTGTCTCCTCGATTTAGAGCATCATTTTTTTACGGTCAATTTCAGCCTTTTTGATCCACTTGCATCTACACCCGTTTTGCTATGACAAATAAATTGAACGATATGCTTTTATATTTTCGTGGCTGCATGCACTATCTAGGCGGATACATATTTGTGGCTTCTATAAAAAAAGAGAAGGGTTCGTTGTGGCTGCATGCACTAGGTGGTTACTAACAAAGTGAGCTCTGTAAGAAAACAATCAATAAATATGTAGATAGGGCTAACAAGCCCATAGCACGATCACATAGTTCAAACTAGCAAGAACTTAATAATAGAATAGATAGAAAATTTAATAATAGAACTCAATAAAAGGTCCAACAAGCCCATAGCATCTCCAACATAGTTTAGTTACAACTTAATTAACATAACATAGATTCAAAAAAACTAGATATAGTGTTTAGAACCCTAGCTGCCGCCTTCTCCACCTCGCTCCTCCTCTGGGCGCCCTTCACTGCTCCTCTGGGGCGTTGTCGATGGGGTAAGGAAGAGTGTGCATGCATGATGCGGTGGGGAAAATGTTGGCATACTCCGTATACCTATTGTGGGTGGTGAAAGCGATGAACTCACACCCACACCAAAACACCCGACCGAGGAGGTAGAAGGCGTTGAATGTGTTGGTTAAGTGGGCAAGGAGGGCAACCACCACCCCGTTTGGGATGACCTCCTTGATGCGAAACATCATTGGCGATCCCCACGGGAGGTGGCGGTAGCCGACACGAAGGAAGAACTTGGTGAAGTTCCTTGCGGTCCTCCACCTTGATATCGCCCACACACATAGTGTGCACACAACGTACACGCCGATAGGGTGGAGCCTCTCCAGCACGGTGGGTGGGAAGCGGTAGCTTGGTCCAGTGTACTGCATGGCTGAGGGATGTGGAGAAGAAGGAGAGGGGGTCGAAAAGCAAGAAGGGTAAATGGCAGAGGATGGGAGATGGATGAGGGATGGCATAGGCAGAGGGTTGCTTAAATAGCCATAGTGCTACATGTTATTTCGTTGTGTCAATAACGGGGTCAAATGTGAAGTGGCCCGTTTTCACACCCACCGCGGCTTCGGAAGTGTACACGCGTGGGAAACTATGCTTTCAAAAGAAGAAGAAAAAGAAGCTAATTACACGTGTGTGAATCCGTGGTAATATATATTATATGAACAAAAAAGACAATTTACTATGCAATATCAATTTCTGTGTAATTTCAAACACTGCAAAAAATAGAACCAGCACGTTCACTAAAAATAGATCAAACGATGCAAAAAATGATGCAATTCGACGGCCCAAGCAGAGCTTGGTTTCCTTTTGGGTCCAATAACTACTTTTTTTCGCGGAGTCAATGGTGGGCGAGCAATCGAGCACAACCAATAGGATCGCCTCTCGTGCATCGCCCCACGATCCAATAATGTGGAGCCGTCCATAAGATCGGACGGCTGACGTTCGGAGCTAGTGTTAGGAGGGGTTTTGAGGGGTTTTGAGCTGGTCAACGGACATTTCCTTCGTCACTCGTCATTGTATAAGACACACTAACTAGGAAAAATACTAAACTTGGTATACGGACATTTTCAAAAAAACTGGGTGGCACCAATGAGCACCATTAATTAAAAAATCAAATAATATAAAACCTGCACACAATGTTGTCTTATGTGACATGTTACCAACAAAAAAATCATAAACTTGGTATATCGTCATTTTCATGAAAATCCTTCACACATATGAGCTATCACGTACAACATTTCATAGAGTTCAAGGAGAGGAGGTAGGGTTACCTTCTGTTTTTTTTAAATGAAAAAAACAGAAAAATTACCAAAGCTTTATTTCAATTTGAATGAGAAGGATCTTAACTTAGTTTTCCATTTTCATATTTTAAACGTGTTTTGAATAGTTTTTATATTAAAGCATACTTTCTCAAAAGAAATGTAAAATATGAAGATTAATTCAAAAAATAGTGAGACTTCGAATATGCACTATATAGATTGAATAGGTCTTAATAAAAAACATTTGGCTCATTTAGAGTAGGTCCAAAAAAACGTGATTACAAATGGGGTTGTTTACCCTAGCATTGGAGCTCATTTGAAGCACATTTCTCAAATTCAAATTTCTTTGACCTCCTCTAAATCACCTCAAAAAAATTTGCATTTTTTTGAAATTATACTGTCCTATCGAATGTTGTTTTTTGCTCTGTTATTGGAATATTTGATAAAATGATGGCTATATAGATAGCCATACCATCATATCATGTGTGATCCTTGCAGCACCTAAATTCAGAAAATAAACACTGAAACAAATCATAACAGGCAAATTTAAAAGGGTACACACAAATACCCAATATAGATAGCCATACCATGATAGTACCATACCATGCATCCATAGATAGTTCACACACAAAGTTCACCAAAAGTACGTAAAACACATCATCACATCACTTGGGAAGGGGAGTCAGGGCTTTCGCGAGGGCACCATGTTTCCCCCTGATCTTATAGTCCTCATCGTGGATGGCTACCTCTTCTGCATGAGCTAGAAGGTGAGTGAATCGTCCGGACTTTGGCTTTGGCTTGGTGGCGCAGTAGGGGCAGCACCAAGTGTTGGTCTAGCTTTTGTAGTAGTAACCAACTCCCTTGGCCTTGATCTTCTCCACTTCCCTCGCTTTGAAGGACGCGAAGTTGCCATTGTCCACATCCACACCTTGTCCAGAGACGTACTGCACACACAAATGAATTACATTAATACATTATAGATTCATATACACCATGTCAAAGGAACTAAATGTACAAACTAAATATCAAGTAGGCTTACCTCATACTCTTCATCGTCACCATACCGTGGATCGTACGGGTGCTTGAACCCAGTAAGGTCTAGCTTCCACTTTTCCCCCCAACCATAATCCTCCTAAATGTACAATTACATCCATCACTAGTAAATACAGAAGCTAATTGAAAATTTATATATGCACACATGACACATTGATGATAGGGCTAATATAGTATGATCCTATTTGCATTTTCCATTGTCATGCACACACATTGAACAACAAAGCTAATATAATTACATATTGTGGACAAATTTATATACTAATGAATCAAATAACTTCTTAATAAATGGATTTCATTTGGGCATATGACATTCAAAACCCCAATCTGCGTAGCATTCAAAAACAAATCTAATAGGGACCCAATAAGCATACATGCGTGTAGCATTAAAAAATCCCAATCTGTGTAGCATTAAAAACAAAATATAATAAGCATACATCTGTGTAGCATTGAAGCAAAGAGATCCATATCTCTCATACAAATATATCTAGCATTTTTGCAAAGAATGTAATCCAAAAATCCTAGTACAAAAACCCCAATCCCCCCATACAGAAAACCCCAGCCCATCTGTCAAACCAACTACTCTAACCATCAGTACTACCGTACGAATCAAAATCTAACTAATGCACTTAACTCTACAAGCTAAATATTCGAACTAACAAGCAAGTGCAAATACCTCCTGCTCCTCGCGAGGCTGCACATCCGAATGGAGTGAGCCGCTCGATGCCGTCATCTTCAGCTCCGGTAGTGATGACCCACAAGTATAGGGGATCTATCGCAGTAATTTCAATAAGGAAGAGTGTTGAACCCAACGAGGAGCATAAGGAAATGACAAGCGGTTCTCAGTAAGGTATTCTCTACCATCACCGAAATTATCGGTAACAAATCGTTTTGTGATAAGATAATTTGTAACGGGTAGCAACTAACAATTGTAACAAGGGTGCAGCAAGGTGGCCCAATCCTTTTTATAGCAAAGTACAAGCCTGGACAAACTCTTATATAAATCAAAGCACTCCCGAGGACACATAAGAATTTATGTCAAGCTAGTTTTCATCATGCTCATTTGATTCACGTTCACTACTTTGATAATTTGATATGTGGGTGGACCAGTGCTTGGGTGTTGTCCTTACTTGGACAAGCCTCCCACTTATGATTAAACCCTCCCGCAGCATCCGCAACTATGAAAGAAGAATTAAGATAAATCTAACCATAGCATGAAACGTGCGGATCCAAATCAGCCCCTTACGAAGCAACGCATAAACTAGGGTTAAGCTTCTCTCACTCTAGCAATCCATCATATACCTATTACTTCCCAATGCCTTCCTCTAGGCCCAAAAAATGGTGAAGTGTTATGTAGTCGACGTTAACATAACACCACTAAACGAGAGACAACATACATCTCATGAGAATATCGAACGAATACCAAATTCACATGATTACTTATAACAAGAGTTATCCCATGTCCTCAGGAACAAACGTAACTACTCACAAAACATATTCATGTTCATAATCAGAGGAGTATAAGTGATGATCAAGGATCTGAACATATAATATTCCACCAAGTAAACCAACTAGCATCAACTACAAGGAGTAATCAACACTACTAGCAACCCACAGGTACCAATCTGAGTTTTGAGACAAAGATCGGATACAAGAGATGAACTAGGGTTTGGAGAGGAGATGGTGTTGATGAAGATGTTGATGGGGATTGACCCCACTCCATGAGAGGATCATTGGTGATTACGATGGCTACAATTTCCCCCTCCCGGAGGGAAGTTTCACCGGCAGGATCGCCCTACCGGAGCTCTAGATTGGTTCTACCCAAGTTCCGCCTCAGGACGGCGGCGCTTCATCCTGAAAGGTCTCTTATGATTTTTTCCTCGATGAAACCCTCCATATAGAAGAATATGGGCACCAGAGGGCTGCCAGGTGGGCCACAAGCTCGCTCGCCGCAGCTAGGGGGTGGCCGCGGCCAGTAGGTTTGTGACTCCCTGGTGGGCCACCTGATGCATTTCTTTTGCCCAGTATTTTTTATATATTCCAAAATAATTCTCCGTATATTTTTAGGACTTTTGGAGTTGTGCAGAATAGGTATCTCAGATTTGCTCCTTTTCCAGTCCAGAACTCCAGTTGCCGGCATTCTCCCTCTTCATGTAAACCTTGTAAAATATGAGGGAAAAGGCATAAGTATTGTACCAAAATGTGTAATAACAGACAATAGTGCAATAAATATCAATATAAAATCATGATGCAAAATGGATGTATCATCTCCCCCAAGCTTAGACCTCGCTTGTCCTCAAGCGAAAGCCGAAATCGATAAATATGCCCACAAGTTTAGGGATAGAGGTGTTGATAAAAATAAAATACGGACATGGGGGCATCATGATCATCTCTAGAACAACAATACATTTTGACATATAATTGCTTATGATAAAGTAATAATTCATTCACAATGGCAAAGTATGAATCAAGAACTCTATTAAGAACTAACAAACTATGATGTCACTGAAGCAATTAAAATTTATCATAACATAGGAAAGAGTCAATATAAGAGCTTGTTAAGCAAACCCACATACTCAATCATCTTTCTGTCTTTCACAATTGCTAACACTCATGAGGTACCTATGAGTTCAAAGCTTCAATCAGACACAGAGAAATATAGGGGCTTATAGTGTGGCCTCCCAACTATTTACCTCAAGGGTAATGTCAACAGTAATAACTCATGCTCATCCTCTTCAGAGTGGGTATATGTTCCTAGATCTTTCCCCAACACGTGACACTTGCCAGAAGATAAAGGCAAAAATAGCGAAGGTGATGGAGATCACCACGACTCTTGCATAAAGGTAAGTACTAGAAAATAAAAGCAATAGATAGGCCCTTCGCAGAGGGAAGCAGAAGTTGTCATGCGCTTTTATAATTGGATGCACAATTTCTTAATGAAAAATAACATCACTTTATATTTCCCCTTGTGATAAAGAACTTTATTATGCATTTCGTCGCTTTTATTTCTTCTCTATCACAAGTTCGTATAAAGTTTATTTTCCTCACACTAATAGATCATACATATTTAGAGAGCAATTTTTATTGCTTGCACCAATGAAAACTTACTTGAAGGATCTTATTCTATCCATAGGTAGGTATGGTGGACTCCCATGGCAAAACTGGGTTAATGGTGTTTGGATGCACAAGTAGTATCTCTACTTGGTGCGGATGTTTTTCCTGAGATGAGGTGGAAGCAAACGGCACATGTTGAGGGATCTATAACAATATAACTTATATCCGGAAATAAGTAAACATAACCCATTATGTTGTCTTCCTTGTCCAACATCAACTTCTTAACATATAATATTTTAATGAGTGCTCACAATCATAAAAGTTGTCCAAGATAATAAATTTATATGTGAACCTCTCTCTCTTTATTACTAATTTCCCCAATGACCAACAACTATGTTTGTCAACCCACAACAGGTTTCAATCGACATACTTTTTATATGTGAAGTCATCACTCCTTATAAGATTTTCATATGTATTCTTTTCTTTTATTCTACACTTGATCATACCAAGCAAGGCTCTCAACTCAAAAGCACTTTTCATTATATAACTCACGGACTTGCATACATAGGAGGAACAAAGACTCACAACTAGATCACACGAAAACTTTATTCTACTACATCAAGATATAACCAAAAGAATTGAACTAAGAAAAGATGATGAAAATAAATAAATAAAAAATGAAAGATGTGATGGTGATACGATACCGGGGCACCTCCCCTAAGCTTGGCACAAGCCAAGGGGAGTGCCCATACCCATGTGTTTAGTTGTCTTGCTTCATAGGTGATGATGTGGGAGTTGTTGATGATGTTGGAAGCTTGTCCTCCATCTTCCAAGGCATAGGCTCACCATCATAAAAGTATGAACGAGTCTCCGGAATCCTCAAATATGTAGCCAAACTCATTCTATTAAATCTGTATTCATACTCACAATTTTGGTTTTGCAGGTCGTAGATCTAGGCTTGGAGGTGCTCGATTCTCTCATAAAGCTTGAACATGTGATCCACAACGTCCTTGGCATCCAGCTTATGTTTATGGGTAAATTCCGTGATTATCATAGGATTAGCATCGAGTCCTCGTTCCACCATCCCTTGGCACTTCAAGACCTGCTACTCCATTGCTTCGAGCCTTGTCTCCATGCTTCCGGTTTTCTTTTGCCCCTCCACATCACGGATGTGCACCACCCCCTCACGCACCTCAATGGTTTGAGGGTGTTGCAGCACCTCTGCAAGGTAGGGGCTGATGGCCTTCTCGAAGAACTTGTCCGTCGAAACACTTGGGGACACCATGTTGATCTAAATCTGCTGCAGAAACAGCTCAAAAGAGAAAAACGGGAGGTATTGTCGTGATTCGAGAGTCAAAACCTTCGGGAGATTATATAATGAATTTTTACCGACCCGAAGGAGTATGCCACAAGAAAACGGAGTCCGGGTGGTGCACGAGGTGGCCACAAGCCCTAGGGGCGCGACCAGGGGGGTGGCCTTGCCGAGCAGGCTTGTCGCCTCCTCGTGCACTATTCTGACTACTTTAAATTTTCATATTTTTTAAATATTCCAAAACAGATAAAATTTTCCATTGAAAAAGTTTTGGAGTCTTTTTTGCTTACCGTACCACATACCTATTCCTTTTTAGAGTTTGAAACGTTCTCGTAAATCTCCCTAATGTACTCCTCTGGAGTTATGGTATTGATGATATTGGTTTCAACATTTATGGGAGTACCTGAGATATAATGTTTGTTTCTTTGACCGTTCACCACCTTCGGGTTTGTGCCTTCTGCATTGTTATCTTGATGGCATCGAAACGGTATACCTCTTCGATAATGTAAGGACCTTCCCATTTAGAGAGAAGTTTTCCTGCAAAAAATCTTAAACGAGAATTGTATAGCAAGACATGATCACCTACATTACATTTATGCTTTTGTATCCTTCTATCATGCCATGTCTTAACCTTTTCTTCAAACAACTTAGCATTCTCATAGGTTTGGGTTCTCCATTCATCAATTGAGCTAATGTCAAATAAGCTCTTCTCACCAGCAAGTTTGAAATCGTAATTAAGCTCTTTGATTGCCCAATAAGCCTTATGTTCTAGCTCTAGAGGTAAGTGACATGCTTTACCATAAACCATCTTATACGGAGACATACCCATAGGATTTTTGTAAGCAGTTCTATAAGCCCACAATGCATCGTCGAGTTTCTAAGACCAATTCTTCCTAGATCTATTAACAGTCTTTTGCAAAATCAATTTAATCTCTCTATTGCTCAATTCTACTTGACCACTAGACTGAGGATGATAAGGAGATGCAACTCTATGATTAACATCATATTTAGCAACCAATTTACGGAAAGCGCCATGAATAAAATGTGAACCACCATTAGACATCAAATATCTAGGGACTCCAAATCTAGGGAAAATAACTTCTTTAAGCATTTTAATAGAAGTGTTGTGATTAGCGATAGTAGTTGGAATAGCTTCTACCCACTTAGTGACATAATCAATAGCAACTAGAATATGAGTATACCCGTTAGATTGTGGAAAAGGCCCCATATAATCAAAGCCCCAAACATCAAATGGTTCGATAACAAGAGAGTAATTCATAGGCATTTCCTGACATCTACTAATATTACCAATTCTTTGACATTCATCAAAGTATAAGAGAAACTTATGAGCATCCTTGAAGAGAGTAGGCCAATAAAACCCAGATTGTAGTACTTGTGGGCGGTTCTATCTCCAGCGTGATGTCCTCCATAGGCTTCGGAGTGACACTTGCGTAAGATCTGTTCATGTTCATGCTCAGGAACACAACGTCTAATAATACCATCTACTCCTTGTTTATAAAGATGTGGGTCATCCCAAAAAGTAATGCCTTAAATCATAGAAGAACTTTTTCTTTTGTTGGTATGTGAAACTAAGAGGTATCAATTTAGCAACAATATAATTGGCGTAATCATCATACCAAGGAGCATTATGTGAAGTATTCACGATAGCTAATTGTTCATCAGGAAAGCTATCATCAATAGGTAGTGGGTCATCAAGAACATTTTCTAACCTAGACAAGTTATCTGCCATAGGGTTGTCAGCACCCTTTCTATCAATGATATGCAAATCAAATTCTTGTAGCAGAAGGACCCACCTAATAAGTCTAGGTTTAGCATCTTTATTCTTCATAAGGTATTTAATAGCAGCATGATCGGGGTGAACAATTACTTTGGAATCAACAATATAAGGTCTAAACTTACCACAAGCAAACACAACTGCTAGAAATTCCTTTTCAGTAGTAGCATAGTTTCTTTGAGCACTGTCTAGAGTTTTACTAGCATAATGGATAACATTTAATTTCTTATCGACTCTTTGTCCTAGAACATCACCAATAGCATAATCACTAGCATCACACATAATTTCAAAATGTAGGTTCCAGTCGGGTGGTTGAACAACATGTGCTGTAATCAAGGCATTCTTAAGAATTTCAAATGCTTCTATGCAATCATCATCAAAAACAAACAGAACATATTTTTGTAAAAGTTTTGTGAGAGGCCTAGTAATCTTAGAGAAATCTTTGATAAACCTCCTATAGAAACTAGCATGACCAAGGAGACTTCTTATACCTTTGATATCCATAGGGCACGGCATTTTTTCAATACCATCAACTTTAGCTTTATCAACTTCAATACCTCTTTCGGAGATCTTGTGCCCCAAGACAATACCTTCATTAACCATAAAGTGGCACTTTTCCCAATTCAATACAAGATTAGTTTCTTCACATCTCTGGAAAACTCGATCAAGGTTGCTCAAACAATCATCAAATGAAGTTTCATAAACGGAAAAACCATCCATGAAAACCTCAAGAATCTTTTCACAAAAGTCAGAGAATATAGCCATCATACATCTTTGAAAGGTAGCAGTTGCATTTCATAAACCAAAAGGCATACGTGTATAAGCAAAGGTACCGAAAGGGCAAGTAAAAGTGGTTTTTTCTTGATCCAAGCTTGATACATGTATTTGAGAGAAACAAGAGTAACCATCTAGAAAGCAAAAATGAGTATGTTTGGATAATCTTTCTAGCATTTGATCAATAAAAGGTAAATGGTAATGATCTTTCTTAGTAGCTTTATTTAATTTCCTACAATCAATTACCATTCTATAACCTGTAACAATTCTTTGCGGGATCAATTCATTTCTATCATTAGGAACAACGGTAATACCTCCCTTCTTAGGGACACAATGGACGGGACTAACCCATCTACTATCAGCAACATGATAAACTATACCTGCCTCCAGAAGCTTTAGTACTTCTTTTCTTACCACTTCTTTCATCTTAGGGTTGAATCGTCGTTGGTGATCAATAATTGGTTTGGCATTAGGCTCCATATTAATTTTACGCTGGCATAGAGTGGGACTAATGCCCCTAAGATCATCAAGAGTATAACCAATAGCAGCATGGTGCTTCCTTAGAGTTTTCAATAATCTCTTTTCTTCTTGCTCTGAAAGGTTAGCACTAATAATAACAGGATATATCTCCCTTTCATCCAGATAAGCATTTTTCAACATATCGGGTAATTGCTTGAGCTCGAACACGGGATCACCCTTGGGTGGGGGAGGATCCCCAAGTATTTCAACAGGTAAGTTGTGTTTCAAAATAGGTTGCTACTCAAAGAAAATTTCATATATTTCATTCATCTCGGTCATATGCATATCATTTTCATGGTCTAGCAAATATTGTTCTAAGGGATCAAGAGGAGGCATGGCAATAGAAGTGTGACCAATAATTTCATCGTAATAGGCAATTCCTTGTCATGGGGTTGTCTACGAAATTTAGAGAAATTAAACTCATGAGACACATCCTCAAAGCTCACAGTAACTATTTCCTTCTCACAATCAATCTTAGCATTAACAGTATTCAAGAAGGGTCTGCCAAATATAATGGGGCAAAAATTATCTTGTGGGGAACCAAGAACAAGAAAAACAGTAGGATACTTTACTTCCCCACACAAGACTTCAACATATCTAAAAATCCCCATTGGTGCAATAATGTATCTATTAGCTAGCTTCATAGTTACATCAATATCCTCTAGATCAACTAGTGCAATATCATGCATGATTTCTTTGTCTAAGGAATGAGGAATTGCACTTACACTAGTACCCATATCACATAAGCCATGATAAGAATGGTCTCCTATTTTAACAGAAAAATAGGCATGCCAACAATTGGTCTATGCTTATGCTTAGTATCAGGTCTAGCAATTCTAGCAGCTTCATCACAGAAATGAATAACATGACCATCAATATTATCAACCAAGAGATCTTTAACCATAGCAATACTAGAATCAACTTTAATTTGTTTAGGGGGTGTAGGTGTTCTAATACAACTCTTACGTACCATAGTTGAAGCTTTACCATGTTCCTTTATCCTAATAGGGAAAGGTGGTTTCTCAATGTAAGCAGTAGGGATAACAGGATCAATATTGTAACTAATAATTTTCTCTTCAACTTTAATAGGTTCCATTACTTTCAACTCAATGCGAGGATGATATTTAAACCACTTCTCCTTAGGGAGATCAACATGAGTAGCAAAAGATTCACACAAAGAAGCTACTCTGTCATAGTCAAGTCCATATTTAGTGCTAAATTCACGAAAAGCATCGGTGTCCACGAAGGATTTAACACAATCAAACTTAAGATTTATACCTGACTCCTTACCTTCGCCGAGTTCCCAATCTTCAGAGTTGCGTTTAATTCTTTCCAATAAATTCCATTTGAATTCAACATCTTTCTTCATAAAAGAACCAACACAAGAAGTATCAAGCATGGATTGATCATCACGAGAAAGCCGAGCATAAAAATTCTGAATAATAATCTCTCTAGAGAGCTCATGATTGGGGCATGAATATAACATTGACTTAAGCCTCCCCCAAGCTTGAGCGATTCTTTCTCCTTCACGAGGCCAAAAATTATAAATATAATTCCGATCATGACAAACTAGATGCATAGGATAGAACTTCTGATGAAATTCCATTTTTAACCGGTTGTAGCTCCATGATCCAATATCATCACATAGCCTATACCATGTCAATGCCTTCTCCTTCAAAGATAAAGGAAATACCTTCTTCTTGATGTGATCCTCGGGCAGACCTGCCAGCTTAAATAATCCAGAAACTTCATCCACACAGATTAGATGCAAATCAGGATGTAGTGTTCCATCTCCTGCATAAGGATTAGCTAGTAGTTTCTCTATCATACCCGAAGGAATTTCATAATAAATATTTTCAGTAGGTTCAGTAGGTTGAGGGACAACTCTTTGTGTTTTCGGTCGAGGTGAAGATACCCCGAAGAAGCCCCTCAAAGTATTACTTTCCATAGTAACAAGTGACAGTAAATTTCAGCACACTATATAATTTTTTCCTTACCAAGTTCAACTCACCAAAGGCGCTTCACTCCCTGGCAACGTCGGCAGAAAAGAGTCTTGATGACCCACAAGTGTAGGGGATATATCATAGTACTTTCGATAAGTAAGAGTGTCGAACCCAGCGAGGAGCAGAAGGAAAAGACAAGCGGTTCTCAGTAAGGTATTCTCTGCAAGCACTGAAAATATCAGTAACAGATAGTTTTGTGATAAGATAATTCGTAACGGG
This sequence comes from Hordeum marinum, assembly GCA_022496015.1. Lineage (NCBI taxonomy): Eukaryota > Viridiplantae > Streptophyta > Magnoliopsida > Poales > Poaceae > Hordeum > Hordeum marinum. The sequence continues at coordinate 214,337,119 of CM039673.1, read as the reverse complement.
TAGCAAGTAACAATTGTAACAAGGGTGCAGCAAGGTGGACCAATCCTTTTTATAGCAAAGGACAAGCCTGGACAAACTCTTATATAAAGCAAAGTGCGCCCAAGGACACATGGGAATTTATGTCAAGCTAGTTTTAATCATGCTCATTTGATTCGCGTTCGCTACTTTGATAATTTGATATGTGGGTGGACCGGTTCTTGGGTGTTGTCATTACTTGGACAATCCTCCCACTTATGATTAACTCCTCCTGCAAGCATCCGCAACTATGAAAGAAGAATTAAGATAAATCTAACCATATCATGAAACGTGTGGATCCAAATCAGCCCCTTACGAAGCAACGCATAAACTAGGGTTTAAGCTTTCGTGACTCTAGCAAACCATCATCTACTTATTACCTCCCAATGCCTTCCTCTAGGCCCAAACAATGGTGAAGTGTTATGTAGTCGCCGTTCACATAACACCACTAGAGGAGAGATAACATACATCTCATCAAAATATCGAACAAATACCAAATTCACATGATTACTTATAACAAGACTTATCCCATGTCCTCAGGAACAAACGTAACTACTCACAAAACATATTCATGTTCATAATCAAAGGAGTATAAGTGATGATCAAGGATCTGAACATATAATCTTCCACCAAGTAAACCAACTAGCATCAACTACAAGGAGTAATCAACACTACTAGCAACGCACACGTACCAATCTGAGGTTTTGAGACAAAGATCAGATACAAGAGATGAACTAGGATTTGGAGAGGATATGGTGCTGATGAAGATGTTGATGGACATTGACCCCCTCTCGATGAGAGGATCGTTAGTGATGACGATGGCTTCGATTTCCCCCTCCCAGAGGGAAGTTTCACCGGCAGGATCGCCCTGCCGGAGCTCTAGATTGGTTCTGCCCAAGTTCCGACTCAAGACGGACGCGCTTCATCCCGAAAGGTCTCTTATGATTTTTTCCTCGATGAAACCCTCCATATAGCAGAAGATGGGCACTGGAGGGCTGCCAGGTGGGCCACAAGCTCGCTAGCCGTGGCTAAGGGGGTGGCCGCAGCCAGTAGGCTTGTGGCTCCCTGGTGGGCCTCCTGATGTATTTATTTTGCGCAATATTTTATATATATTCCAAAATAATTCTCCGTAGATTTTGAGGACTTTTTGAGTTGTGCAGAATAGGTATCTCAGATTTGCTCCTTTTCCAGTACAGAAGTCTAGATGCCGGCATTCTCCCTCTTCATGTAAACCTTGTAAAATAAGAGGGAAAAGGCATAAGTATTGTACCAAAATGTGTAATAACAGCCCATAATGCAATAAATATCAATATAAAATCATGATGCAAAATGGACGTATCAGGCAGCGCTGAGGCGGAGCCCGCCACCTCCTTCTTGACATCCGCAGCGGTTGCGAGTTTCCCCGCTGAGGGAGTCCCGGATTAGGGGATCCTCGGATAGCCAACTTGTTTTCTTATGGGCCAGACTATATGGGCCGCATGGTAAATATCGGATGATCAAGGGCCCCGTCACCAGATGAAGGTTTCCAGAAGCCATGGCGTGTCCTCCAAGATGGCGACGTAGATAGGCATGTTTATCCCTTCGGCATGTAACCGACCATGTGTAAACCCTAGGTACCCTGGACGTCTATATAAGCCGAAGGGTTTTAGGTTGTAGGGGTAGAACAACTCATCTAGGGTTAGCTCTTCGATATCGAGGTATATCAACTCTGTAACCCCATATCATCAATACATCCAAGCAGAACATAGGGTATTACCTCCATAGGAGGGCCCGAACCTGGGTAAATCTATGTCCCCTTCGTATCATGTTACCATCGGTTCTTGTATCACAGTTCGGGACTCCTACCCGAGATCCACCAGTTTTGACACCGACATTGGTGCTTTCATTGATAGTTCAACTATGACCCACAAAGGAATTGATGGCTCACCTCGCCACAAGCAACGAGATCTGCATCCAGGGGATTCTTGCCCCCGATCAGACTCCAACAGGCGGTGACATCTTGTCACACACCAATCCGATCAGCCACCCTGGCCAGATCAGAAACTTCTTCCCCGATCAAAGAATCAAGTTTGGAACCTTAGAGTTCATTGCTAATTCACGGGGAACACTTGTTTTTATGGAACCTTTGACCCTTGAGGAGGAGCCCGCAAGTCTTGATGCCTCGATGCTGAAGACATTGGGCATCACCCCCTATAGAGTCGTCACCCCTGGGCGGTGTAGGATGCCCAATCCGATCGATGTGACCGGACCCCTCCTGGCTAGAAAGAACGCGGATCCGCTCTCGCGCGGCCCTAGAACCATCATACCGCACATTGAGTCCACTCGCCTCAGCGACACACATCCTACCATCGCCTCATTTTTAAGCAAGCTGTTCGATCGGGTCAAAGCTATGCATATGTCGGATGACCAGATTCCGGTCTATGTCTGGCTCGGGGTTAGTCCCGATAACAGGGAGATTCATGTCCCTCCGGTCACCCACCTTGTCTCTACCCTCGAGTGTCCGGCTAAGGACTCATCCCAAGAGCCAAAATTAAAAACAGTTTACACCTCGGTCTCTGATCATCGAGACTTCATCGGCAAATCAGATACGAGAGTTCATCCTAAAGCTGGACCATCATCGGTCCAGGATCTACCACATGGTTTGGATTCCATAATTCCAAACACTTGTTGTGGCGCGGAATCCAATTTGTCCTCGCCCACCAGCTAGGACGATAATCCTAGTATCGCTCCAAAGCCTGCATCCTCGGACTTTTGGGATATTAAGCAACTACAAGGAGAGTCCGTCCATCACTTTTGGGCCAAACTCCTGCTCGCCAGAAGTAGAGAAAAAGTTCTTGGCGAACAAGAGGTAATGACAACTTTCATTCACAATTGCCATGATGAAGGGATTCTTAATGCCCTGGCTCACCGACAGATTCGTGACTTTTCTGAGCTATCCGACGTGGTACAAAAATATCGTGCCATGGAAAGTGTTTGGCAATCCGAACGATTATTTTCAGAATTAACTTTCCCCCAACACCCTAGAGGAGATCGGAAAAAGAGGACACCTCCAAAGCGGCAAGCCAGATTCGAACCCGCCGAAAAAATAAACAGACCCCTTCCTGGGGTCAGCACTGTCTTTGATGGACTATTGGATAAACCTTGGCCTATACACTCCGTATTGCTAAACACAAACCCGACTCACAGCCTTAGAGCTTGCTGGGACGTCAGGTACGTCACAAAAAGTGGTGTTACCATCCTCGCAGCACCTTCATCGAACATGCGCTCCCCATCATCGTCCGCATACAATACTGAAGTCTTGACGGTCTACAAAACATTCCCCTCGAATAACAGGAGGAAGAGGGCTCTTAGAGAACTCGAACAGGTGTACCATGTGGCAGCAACAAGTGCATGGGCAGACATACCGATTAGCTTCAGAAATGCTGACCAGCCGGCCATTCTTCTGGGAAGCTCACCGACTACACTGGTCCTGAACCCCATCATCGATGGTTACAGGCTGCATAAGGTGCTAATGGACGGCGGTAGCGGTTTAAACCTCATATACAAAGGCTCCCTAGAAAGTTTGCAGTTTGGCCGATCTCGCATCGAACATAGCAGTACAACTTTTTGGGAAATTTTTCCTGGGAAAGAGGCGCGTTGTTCCGGACATATCATCCTGGACGTTGTGTTCGGCACGCCAGAAAACTACCGATCTGAAGAACTTCTCTTCCACATCGTGCTCTTCCCAAGCGGCTACCAAGCCCTATTAGGGCGTGACACCTTTACAAAATTCCAGGCTATAACCCATTACGGGTACATGAAACTTAAAATATCAGGACCAAATGGAGTGATCACAATTGACAGTGATCCGAACATAGCCCTTCGAGAAGAAAATAAGACATCGGCGCTTGCCATCGAGGCATTAGCTGAGACTTTCGCTACCAAAGAATTGACCGCACTATGGTCAACAGTTGACAAGGATGACGTGATCCTCAGCAAAAGTCCCAAGCTCACCTCCTTCAATCCTGCAGAGTTTCAAGTGCTCCCGACAGACCCCAATAAGACAACATCCATCGGAGCTCAGCTCGATCCCCATGTGGATGAGGCTCTGCGGAACTTTCTCCAAAAAAACTAGGACATCTTCGCCTGGCATCCTTCCAATATGCCTGGAATCCCACAGCGGCTCGTCGAGCATAGTCTGAATGTTATCGCAGGCTTCAAGCCCGTCAAGCAGACTCTGAGCCACTTCTCTGAAACCAAACGACAAGTTATGGGTGAAGAATTAGCTAAACTATTAGAGGTTGGATTCATTCGGGAGATTAAGCACCTGAATGGTTGGTAAACCTGGTGATGGTACCAAAGCCTGCCCTAAGGACCCTTCGCCCTTACCAATAATAGACCAGATCATCGACACCACCGCCAGACATGATTCGTTGTGTTTCCTCGACGCCTATTCCGGATACCATCAAATCAAAATGAAGGAATCCGATCAAGTAGCAACCACATTCATGACCCCCTATGGGCTATTCTGCTTTAACACGATGCCTTTCGGGCTAAAAAAACACTGGGGCCACATACCAGCGCATGATCCAGACGTGTCTGGTGACACAGGTCGGTAAAATAGTCGAGGCATATGTAGATGACGTGGTAATTAAAATCAAACACGTCAGCCAGTTAATCGACGACCTACGACAAATCTTTGCCAGTCTACGTGAGTATGACATACGACTCAACCCGAAAAAATGTGTATTTGGAGTTCCCTCTGGTAAACTGCTCGGATTCATTGTCTCCCATAGAGGAATAAAATCTAATCCGGCTAAAATCCGTGCCCTGTCGGAACTGGCAATCCCTACAGAGCTAAAGCATGTCAAGAGGCTAGTTGGGTGTGTAGCGGCGTTAAGCCGCTTTATCTCCCGCCTTAGAGATAAAACTTTACCGCTCTATAAACTACTCAAGCAGACCAACAATTTCGAGTGGACCAATGAAGCAGCGACTGCGTTAGAGGAAATCAAAACACTACTGGCAACCAATCCCATCCTCATAGCACTAGGCACTTGTGAGCCCATGTTGTTACACATATGAGCCACCAACCAAGTTGTTAGTGCGGTGCTCGTCGTCGAACGAGATGAGGAGGGACATAAGTTCTGGACTCAGAAGCCGGTCTATTACGTGTCAGAAGTAAAAAACGAAGTGCAAATCCAGATATCCGCACTACCAAAGGATAGTCTATACAGTGTTTATGGCATCAAGGAAACTCTGACATTATTTCCAAGAGTGTGCGGTAATGGTAGCATCCGAAGTACCCTTGAATGATATAATCAAGAACAGGGACGCCATCGGCTGCATAGCCAAATGGGCCATTGAGCTCCTTCCTTTTGAAATAGCCTATAAGCCAGATCGTGCCATCAAATCTCAGGTATTGGCAGACTTCCTGGCTGAATGGACAGAGGCCAAGATCCCCAAGGAATACAGTGCATACTCCCATTGGACAATGTACTTTGATGGATCAAAAACCCTGGCCGGACTAGGGGCTGGAGTTATCCTCACATCTCCCACAGGCGACAATATGCGATACGTGTTGCAGATCATGTATGCCGAATCTAACAATGCTGCTGAATACGAAGCACTCCAACACGGTATTCGGATGGCAGTATCAATGGGCATACTGTGGCTAGATGTACGGGGAGACTCCAACTGGGCCATCTCCCAAATTAATTGCGAATTCGACACCAAAAACCCAAAGATGGCGGCATACAAAAACGCCGTCCTAAAGATATTCGCATGGTTCAAGGGGTTGGAATTTCACCACGTCGTCGCGACAACAACCAAGCCGCCGACGTACTGGCTCGTATGGGAGCCAAACGCGACCCTGTCCCGAGAAACAGCTCCCTGGAGCGGCTCTTTAAGTCATCCTTCGTGTGGCATGACGATGACAAGGGCGCCGGTGTAAATACGGCTAATGAGGTTGTTCCCCCTATAAACGAACCCGATGATCAAATCATCAACGGCTCCGTCATGGACGAAACGCCTTCGGCTCATGAGGTAATGGCAGTAATTGCACCATGGACAGAGCCCTTCCTCGCCTACCTTCTTCGCAAGGAACTCCCCGAAGACCAGACAGAGGCACGACGCATAGTTCAGCGATCCAAGGCCTACAAAGTACATGAGGGTGAGTTATACAAGAAAAGCACCACAAAAATATTATAGCGGTGCATATCCGAGGAAGAAGGACGGGAGCTCCTAGCCGAAGTTCATGCAGGAATGGGCGGCCACCATGCCACGACAAGAGCCTTAGTTAGCAAGGCCTTCCGAGCCAGTTTCTTTTGGCCTACGGCTCGGACGGATGCCCAGTCACTTGTCAAACATTGCGTAGGGTGTCAACTCTTTGAAAATCGAAGTCACATGCCCCCAACAGATCTTTGGACTATTATGATAACTTGGCCTTTCGCGATCTGGGGGCTGGACATGTTCGGACCCCTCAAAGGGGCGACCTAGAAGAACAAATACTGACTGGTCATGGTCGACAAGTTCACTAAATGGATAGAGGCAAAGCCCGTCAAATTGGTCAAGTCTGGACCAGTGATCGACTTCATCTCCAGCATGGTACACCGTTATGGTGTCCCGCACAGTATAATAACGGATAATGGATCCAATTTCATGAACCAAGAGGTCAATTATTGGTGCGCAAAAATGGGCATAAAGCTCGATTATGCATCAGTCTATCATCTGCAGACCAATGGACAAGTCGAATGAGCAAACGGTCTCATTATGAGCGGCACTAAGCCACGTTTGGTCCGATCTCTTCATGAGTCCGACTGCCATTGGGTGAGGACCTCGACTCCGTTTTAAGGGGATTTACACCATTCTTCATGGTTTATGGGGCAGAGGCAGTCCTCCCCTACGACATTATTCACGACGCACGAAGGGTGCACATGTACGAGGAAAAGGAAGCCGAATTAGATCGGCATGACAACCTTGATGCCTTAGAAGGAGAGCACGACATCGCTCGGGCTCGCTATACTTTTTACCAACAGCAAGCCTGACGTTACCAGAGCAGGGAGGTCAGGGCAAAAGCATACAACATAGGCGAACTCATCTTACGACTCCCGAAGAAGCAAAAGCATAAACTTAACCCCAAATGGAAGGGGCCCTTCATCATCGATGAAGTACTCGCGGGAGGAGACTACCCTCTTCAGAACCCATCACACAACCGCCTCGAACCAAACCCATGGAACGCAGCTCATATTTGATGCTTCTACGGATAAATCGATGTCGTTTAAATACTTCAGCATTTCTTCTTTTTCCTTTTTTTCTTTCTTTCCCCTTCCACTATGCTGTTTAGTAGGATTGAACTTTTTCCTTTTCTTTTCATATTCAGTTAACCAATCTTGTACCAAGGTTATCGGCTTACACCATTAACTGTTAAATCCGAACATAGCACCTAGGGCATTCTTCCCGAAGCCACTCCTTTTATATTATAAAGAACTTATTCACACTCATTGTGTACACACGTTTCCTTTGTCACTTTCAAGCCATCATATGCATCAATTCAAACTAAGATTTTGCCAAGATGGGTTGCCTCGCTCCTGTGTTTACCCTCTACGTCCCCGATTGTTTGGCTAGAGGGTAAAGGGAGCACCTCTGCGATTGTTACGATCGGGTCCTCCGGATACGTACCTCAAATGGGTGAAGCCGAAAGCTAGCTATCTTACATAGACAATTGGTCAGCCGTGACGGAAGCACTTAATATGGCTATGGTCGTTATCGCCACTGTTTGGGTTCGTTTTTTCCCTAAAAACACCCTTAGCCGCATACTAGCAGTATGCAAACCTTTACCTATTGAAAGGATCGATATGGTTGACTAGAGGCGGGGGTGAATAGGCAACTAACACCTTTTAACTTTTCCTTAACAATTTAGGCTTAGCATCAAAGAACTTGGCTACATGTGCAACTAGATGAATAACCTATATGATGCTAAACACAATAAGTTCACAAGAAAGCAAGGGATACAACACAATAATAGCTTGCAAGAAGTTAAGGTATGAGATAACCAAAAGTGGAGCAAGTGGAGACGAGGATGTGTTACCGAATTTCCTTCCCTTGTGGGGAAGTACGTCTCCATTGGAGTGGTGTGGAGGCACAATGCTCCCCAAGAAGCCACTAGGGCCACCATATTCTCCTCACACCCTCACACAATGCAAGATGCCATGATTACACTATTGGTGCCCTTGATGGTGGTGAACGAACCTTTACAAACAAGGTTGGGGCAATCTCCACAACTCAATTAGAGGCTCCCAACGACACCACGAAGCTTTACCACAATGGAATGTGGCTCCGAGGTGACCGCAACCATCTAGGGTGCTCAAACACCCAAGAGTAACAAGATTCGCAAGGGATAAGTGGTGGCAATCAAATTTCTCTTGGTGGAAGTGTAGATCGATGCCTTCTTAACCAAACCCTACAAAATCAACAAGTTTGATTGGCTAGGGAAAGAGATCGGGCTAAAATGGTGTTTTGAGCAACAATGGAGTTTTGGGAAGGAAGAGGTAATCTTCTTGAGGAAGAAGACCTCCCTTTTATAGTGGGGGAAAAGATCCAACCGTTTTCCCCACCCTTAGCCCTGCACGACGTGGTACTACCGCAGAAAACAACGGCACTACTACAAGGGCTTGTGGTACTATCGCTCCGACCTGCGGTACTACAGCTCGCACGGGAGTATCAATCTCAGGCCGAAAGCACTAGGGAGCTAGTGGTAGAACCGCCAGAGCGGTACTATCGCAAGCCCATGCGGTACTACCGCACGGTCAGTAGAGACCGACACTTGGACGTGCACAGAAGTAAAAAATTACTTCCGTGCCTACCTCCGTTGAGGACGAAACTGCGAAAAGTCCGGCACAATAGTACCGAAACTACATCATGGTACTATCGTACTAGGGCAGATGTCAAAACTTACATCCACGCCTAGTACCGCAGGCGTACGTATTAGGGCAGGGGTTAGTGGTACTACCACTCCACTGAGCGGTACTACCGCGGGCCCCTGCGGTACTATCACTCCCTTTGGTGGTACTATCGCTGGCCACTGAACAGAAGTATCCCACAGGCTACACTTTGCACAGAAGAGGAAAATAGCTCGTGCTCCATCGAAGTAATTGGAAGGTGGTGCAAACAGGATAGATGTGTACATGTTGATTCCTCCCAAACCTTTCCGAAGCGGACCCCCTCTTAATAGTACGACTTTCCTATGACTCAAATCCACTGAAAGGAAACGTAGAGAACAACCGTCTTCAATAAGCTTCGAGGTGACCAAATCGTCTTGTGCCTAGACATGAAATATCTGAAATGCTCAATGCACACGATTAGTCCGCAAAGGCATTGTCATCAATCACCAAAACCACTTAAGGAGAAATATGCCCTTACACCTATGACCTTCATAGGGGCCCGAAGAAAGGTATCAAAAGAGGTATTATTTTCCTCGGAAGATGTTTCTTATGCTAAGCAGTAAAATAACATACCTCTCCATGTGCTTTCTGTTTGTTCGCACCACATGGCCGGATTGCCTGGTTCCCCAAATAGAATTCACTCTTTTGGAATAACAAATTGCGAGGAACACGCTTGTGCTCTTCGCACGGGAGGGATAAGCCGATGGACGGTTAAGACAAAGTTTACAACACAGATTGTTCATACGGAAGTATACAAAATTACACATTTGGTTGCCGATCTAAGTTATCGATTACGGTGTCTAGGGAGCAGTCTTCCTGTGAAAGGCAGGCGGTAGGCATCACCTGGTCATACACCAGGTGGAGGGGCACTTCTTGACCATCCGATCCCATGGGACCAACCTGGGACATCCGCTCGAGGTCAAGTCTGGTGCAACGGGTCTTGATCATTGCCCACACCTCCCGTGCTCCCTCCCGGCAAGCCGATGTCTTCCACAGCTCGAACCTGCTTTGAGCTTCCTTGAATCGATCGGTCAGTTCGGACATCCCTTCTGGTGGCTGTTCGGCAAGCCATAGAACTTTTACCATGCCTATCATTGCTTTCCGAGCATGCTCATGGAGGGCCAACATCTCCTTTAGCAAGTCCCCCCGGTATGATCCAAACTCTTCTTTAGGATGCCCGGACAAAAGGCCTATACATGAGGGAAAGACATGCTTATCATACTTCCTTTATACGAATATTTGTATCACACCGAACATGCCCCTCTGAAGTTTCTGATTTTCTTCTTGGTCCTGGGCCAATTGAGCCATTAAATTCTCAATTTCTTCAGCCTATTTTTTCTTCTCCACTTGGAGATGGTTCATAACACCACACCTAACCTTGTGCTGAGACTCGGCGTACCGTTGAGCTTCTCGGGCTTCATTGAACTCTTTTGGCATATTCCCTATGGATTCGACTGCTAAATAGAATCCTTGTGTCAGCATGGACATTTAGTAGAAATTAGCAGCACCGGTATACTCACCATGGGCCTCCCGGGTGAAGCTCTTCACTTCCTCCAGCTCTGCCTTCACAGATTGTACCTGTGATTGGCTCTTCTTTAGCTCCTTGGCCAGTTGCACGTTCTTTTGCTTCAAAGCCTGCATTAGCAGCACAATAGCGTTAAAGACCCTTAATTTGGTTGTTCTGAACAAATTTAAGGCTCGGAGGCTACTGGGTGCACACGAGAATCTAAACTCTTTCGAAGCCGATTACTCGCCTGCAAACTGGCCGATATCATCTTCAAGGCCTCGCCGAACCCAGCTCGGTCTGCGCCAATGTGTGCATCCGCCGTTCGTAGGGCGCCTTACTCTTGTTCGGAAAACACCAGGTGACACATGGCCTCCTGTTTTCACCAATGATTCATATCGCTTCCTACCTCCGATTTAGTGATAGATACACCATCACCAAAATCGGTGGGAGCCGGATTGGCCATAGGGGCCTCGGTAGCAGGTTCGGCCTGGGTCATAGCCCTGTAATTTTGAGTGATGCCAGCCACATTGGTGACCTCTTCGGCAGGAGAAGCATGGGCCTTTCGCCTAAGTGTTTCAATGCAAACTACCGTCAGAATCTATTAATTGTGATAATGCATAGACGACCGAACAAAATACCTTGGGGTTGAGCGAGCGGGCGAGTTCGTCCTCGCGGCAGGCTTGTAGGTTGGACCATTGTTGGCTTCCGACCTGGGTGTTGTTTCGATTATCAGCGTGTGGTGCTCATATCGTCAAATCTTGGGAGTAGGAGCTGGCATGTTTGGTGCACTCGTAGATGCTTGCCTCTTCCGGGATGAGCTTTTTTCTTCCTGTTTGTCGCAGGAATGGAGAACGGCCCAGGGTAATCGTCTATAATAGCCACTGGAGATCGATCGATACTCTCCTGATAGAAGACCCCGTCGTCAAAACTAATTGAAAGATTAGGGTCCTCGTGAAAACCCGGATCGTCATCGCACAAATAGTCTTCGGGCTAGGGCGCCGGATAGCTGACTATCTCGATGAAGCCCCTCCATTCCTGTCCGTGAAGGGTTAAAAGCTTCGGTCAATCGAAGGACGAAATGGAAACCCCGAACTATGTTCACAGAAGAGAAAATCTTACCCATTCGATGGGATTATGGCTAGAGTACCCTTCCTTGGTTGCCAGCCAAATGAAATCCTCTTGCTCCCGTTTGTACAGGTCGGCAAGTGCGGCGGCCAATGTTGTCTGATTGGCGGGTCCCAGTCTTCAGGAAGGTGTGGTGTTTCTTGTCCTGTTGTAGCGCCACAAGGGGTGTACCCTCTGTTGGAGGGGCTGCACGCACTGGGAGATGGCAGCGGCCATGACATCAATCATGGTTAGTTGGTGGTGAGTGAGCATCAGCACCTGATCCGCCAGGCATTGAACTTAGACGCTTTCCTCCTGGGACGAACTCCTTGGCCGCTAGTTGTATATTTTCCTCGGGGGGGCATCAGAGTATTCAGGTGGACCTCTCCGAGCAGACTCGAACAGGGGGACATCTTCGATGTAAAACCATTCCGAGGTCCACTCTTCGAATTCCTTCGGTGTACCCACCGGATACCCCGTCCCCGCTATACGGCACACTTCGGCTCCGTCGACCTAAAAAATTGTCTAGTCCCAAGTCCTTCGGACGAGACATAAATACCTTCTCCATAGTTCTAAGTGCACTTCGCAACCCAAGAACATCTCATAGAGGGCTACGAACCCCGAGATGTGCAAGATGGACCCCGGAGTAAGGTGGCAGAGTTGGATCCCATAGAATTCCAGCAATCCCATCATGAACGGGTGGATGGGAAACCCGAGGCCTCGCAGGAGAAAGGGGATGAAGCATAAGTGTTCCCCTCTTTGAGGATTGGGGAAATGCTCCACAAAAACCTCGTTGTGATAAGAAGTTAGACCTGCGCGGGTCACCGCCAGATCTGAAGAAGGGAGGTACCCCTGCGTCTCTAGATTGCGGAGCCGCAGAAGTGCTACGGAGTAGCTAGTCCAGTCCCCTGGACGTGAACCCTAGGGGCGCGCAAAGGAGCTGTGGGCGTTAGCCATGTTTTACGGGGATCTTCCGCTAGGAGTTTTTTCCATTGGGAAGGAAGGGGATGTAGTCTAAGCCATGATTTAATTCATTTAAATGGGTGGTGCCCCCCTTGCGGAGGGGTAGTATTGTAAAAAAGGACTACTAAACCACTCCTCTTCCCATGATGCGCGCAAATTGAGGAGCATGGGTGCTTGTTATAATGGGCCCATGGAGCTCATGATGTTTCGGATTTTGTCGGTGACTGGTCGGTTGCCGAATAAGAAGATGTAAGGGACTCGCCTTGCAAGCCAAAGATTACGACGCGTGCAGATCAGTCGAACATACATCAGCGTTGAAGGCTAGTCCGGGGGCTACTAAGGGAGTCCCGGATTAGGGGGTCCTCGGATAGCCGACCTTATTTCTTATGGGCCGGACTATATCGGCTGCAAGGTGAATATCAGATGATCAAGGGGCCTGTCACTAGATGGAGGCCATAAGTCGTGGCGTGTCGTCCAAGATGGCGATGTATATAGGCATGTTATCTTTTCGGCATGTAACCGACCATGTGTAAACCCTAAGTACCCTCGGCGTCTATATAAGCCGGAGGGTTTTAGGTTGTAGGGGTAGAATAACTCATTTAGGGTTAGCTCTTTGATCTCGAGGTAGATCAACTCTGTAACCCCATATCATCAATACATCCAAGCAGGACGTAGGGTATTACCTCCATGGAGGGCCCGAACCTGGGTACATCTGTGTCCCCTTCGTCTCCTGTTACCATTGGTTCTAGTCTCACGGTTTGGGACCCCCTACCCGAGATCCACCGGTTTTGACACCTACACCCACACCACCGTGGACGCCGCCAACGTCCTTCACCTCATTCGCGGTCGCCGCGTCCTTCGTCTCCACTACTAGATCTATGGCTGCTACTCCGACGTCGCCACGAGCGTCCGCCATTGGACAGATGGAGGCGATGAAGGTGAGGAAGAGGTTGTGGTGGGGGGGGAGTGAGACGATGTAGTGGAGGCAGTGGAGGAAAACGAGACGACGCAGTGGGAGAGAGGAAGATGATGCGGCGGGGAGGGATTTGGGGGAAATGGTAGGGGCGATGCGTCGGGAGGTGGTTCCCCCTCTTTATACAATGGAACATTTCGGGCAAGTCCCATGGACACGTGTTACCCCACGACCATGGACGGCTGCATGAGTGGGAGTGACCCCACTCGTTAGAGTTAATGGTCAGAGGCATTGACCCGACGGCAACGTCCGTTGTAACCTGTTCTGAGGGTTTCGGGCAAGGGAGTGGGGAAAAGTGAGCAAAAGTTAAGAGCATGGGGATGAATGAGTAGAGCTAAGGAACCAGGGGCACAGAATTAAAAATCCCAAGTTTCTATTATATCCCTCTTGAATATATATCACCTTGGGACTGGTTTCATATATTGCCATCGCTTTTGACAAGCTCAAATAAATTTAAGTGAAGAACATAAGCATAAAAATTTCATCTCTCAAAATAATATAAGTGAACCACGAGAGAATTTATTCAAAATTTAATAACTCTCAAATTAATATAAGTGAAGCATGAGAGTATTTCTTCAAAAATTTAAAGCACAACATGCGCAAAAATATATAAGTGAAGCACTACAGAAATCCCATAGTTCAAAAAATTGAAGTGAAGCATATAGAGCAATTCTAACAAATCATAGCATAATTTTGCCTCCCTCAAATAGCAAGGATACTTGTGACAAACTAAAAAGCAAATCAAGCAAAGACTCATATAATACAAGATGCTCCTAACAAAACTCATGATATGTGACGAATAAAAATATAGCTCCAAGTAAAAAATACCGATGGTCATTAGATGAAACAGGGGATGTCACTCGGGGCATCCCCAAGCTTAGTTGCTTCTTTATCCTTGGATATTTTCTTGGGGTGTCATAGAATCCCCAAGCTTAGGCTCTTTTCACTCCTTATTCCTTAATCCATCGTGATCTCATCCAAAACTTGAAAACTTCAATCACACAAAACTTAACAAAACCTTCCTGAGATCCGTTAGTATAATAAAGAAAATCACCACTCTAAGTACTATTGCAAACCCACTCATATTTTTATTATTGCATTATATCTACTGTATTCTAACTTTAACATGGCTTATATCCTCCAATACAAACCATAGATTCATCAAAATAAGGACACAATGCAACAAAAACAAAACCTGTCAAAAACAGAGAAGTCTGTAGTAATCTGTACTCTAACCATACTTATGTAACTCCAAAAATTCTGAAAAATTAGGACAATATCTGCAATTAGTATATCCATCTTATGTAAAAAATTCAGAATTTTTCAACACTTCTGTGAGTTTTGAAAATTCTGCTACTAGACGCAAAAGTTTATGTTTTCCAACAAGATCGAATCAACTATCACCCAACATGATCCCAAAGGCTTTACTTGGGACAAAGACTAATTAAAACATAAAAAACACAATCATAACAGTAGAATAATTTTGTAAACACTCAAGAACAGGAAGAAAAAGGCAAAAAAATATTCATTGGGTTGACTCCAAACAAGCTCTTTCTTTATAGCCATTAAGATAAGCTTGAGATTTCAATGATGCCCTCATGAAAGATAATAATAGCAACACAAAGATAGCATCATGAACCATATGGAAAATTGTAGGATCGAGAGAGGCGTGTCTAGAGGGGGGGGTGAATAGACTACTAGCAGAACTTTAAAACCTAATCTTTTACCAAGTTGTTTGGTTGGCAGATTTTAATGGTTTCAACAAGTCTAGAGAGTCTAACAGCCCTACACATGCAAGTCTACGAGTATGGCAGCGGAAAGAAAAGACATTACACATGTAATTAAAGAGATGGGATAGGAAGATCAAACACAAGTGATGACACGATGATTTTTCCTGTGGTTCCGATAGGTGGTGCTATCGTACGTCCACGTTCATGGAGTCTTCAACCCATGGAGGGTAATGGTCACGAGAGTCCACAGAGGGCTCTACCCACGGAGGGTTCCACGAAGAAGCAACCTTGAATATTCCATGCAGCTTCCGTCCATGAAGGACTAGCCTCACTATGGGTAGATCTTCACAAAGTAGGCGATCTCCTTGCCCTTACAACCTTCTTGGTTCACTCCACAACACGAAGTAGGAGGCTCCCAAGCGACACCTAACCAATCTAGGAGGCACTACCCTCCAAAAGGTAATAGGCTCGGTAATGACAATGAACTCCTTGCTCTTATGCTTCAATATGATAGACTCCTCAACACAAAATCTCTCTCTCTCAGATTTGGCTTGGTAGAAGAGATGGGATTGGTGGAAAGCAACTTGGGGAGTCTAGAAATCAAGATCCATATGGTTGGAGTGGAAGATCTTGACCTGAACACAAGGGGAGGTGGTTCTCTCTTAGAAAACTGAGTAGGATAGGTATGAAACAGTTCTGAGTGCTTCTCTATCGAGTGGGTGGTGGCGAAGGGGTATATATAGGCATCTCCAAAAATCCAACCATTACACACAATAAGTCAGACTCAGTGACACCAAAGTGTAAAACTCGGTGGTATCGAAGTGACAAAAGGTGGCAACTTTTGAATCTCAGATGGATTGATATATAACTCTCGGTTGCACCGACAAGGTGACCAACGGTCAGAATTACCAAACTCGGTGACGCTGATTCGCCATTCTCGGTTGGACCAAAAATGAGAATTTGCATAACAGAAAGTTGGCAACCCAACTCGGTGGCACTGAGTGGAGTGTCGGTTGCACCGAAGTGTTAGTGTTTGGCTGAGTCTGTCTAGGGTTTGGAACTCGGTGGCACCGTGAGAGTAAAGTTGGTTGCATCGATTTGGTATATTTGGCTTAGGATAGACTTTGGTGGGAGATAATGTGGATGTCTTGGTGACTGTCACTTGTGCACGTTTGAGCGTATTGTTCACCATCATAACTTTACCCCCTTTTAATAGTATTGGCTTTCCTATAGACTCAAAGTGATTTCTCACAAATATGAAATGTAGAGTCCTCTTGCTTGAAGCTTGGCCAACCTATTTCCTTGCATCTTGGGGTAATTTCACAGTCTCCTCAACCTTTTTGCCAACTCAGGTCTTCATGGCAATCATCTGAAATATACTAGATAGAGGTGTTAGTCCAAGAGACAATGTATGTTGTCATGGATTGTCAAAACCACTAAGGGAGCATATTGTGCTTTCAATCTCCCCCTTTTTGGTAATTGATGACAACATACAATCAAAGCATCAAATGACGATATGCACGGATGCAATGAAGACTTTGAGAAACACATGACTTAGATTTGCTCCCCCTAAGTGTGTGCAGTCCTTTAAAGGATATTTTCTTTGGTATGCATGGACGCACATATGAATGAAGGGATATAAGGAGTCATGTGTATCTTGTCTATATGAATCAATATATGTGAATGAAATTTATATCCTTGATCAAGACTTCACTCTTGCAAATAATATGTGCAAGAAGCAAGAGATCATGTTGATCAAAGATGTGATGCATATACTTACCTTGAGATCTTGAGCATTCTAGTAGTAGAGACACACTTGAGAAAACAATGTTAGGAAACTCAAGAGTATTCTACTAAGCAGAAGAAAATATAACTCAAAGATACCAAGATATGGAGAACATATAAAGTATGATAATCCTTAAGATTAATATGTCTCCCCCTTATGCATAAATTCTTTAGAACTTTCTCCCCTTTAGATATGAAAGTAGTAGTTCATCCTCTCCCCCTGAATCTTAGCATTTAGATATTGGGATTGGATAGGGTGAGAAAAGTCAGATATCAAAATTCAACAGTAGTTTTATCTCCCCTTTAGATATTATGTATTTTCCTATCCCCCTAAATCGTATCTCCCCTTTTGCATAAGCATGTGACTCCCCCTTTAGCATGAAGCTTTGATATTCCCCCCCTTTGGCATAAAGTACCAAAAAGGTTAAACTTAGGAGTAGTGACAGGGATCATTGATAAGGAAGGGATCCTGGAGATCAAGGGTCATTGAAAGTAGGGTCCAATAAAAGACTAAGAGAATCATTGAATGTAGCTTCTCTCCCATTAGCAAATTAGAGTTTTTTTCTCCCCTTTTAGCATGAGAAGGGGTCATTGAAGGAACAGGATTGTCTCGGGAACAGTAAGCAAAGTAAAGTGGATCAAGTAAACATAAAATTTGAACTTCAAGAGAATCGGTGGCTCCGAGATTAATAAATTGATGGTACCGAGATTTGTGTGTTGCAGCTTATCTGTGAATTCGGTAGGACCGAGTTATTTATCTCGGTGACGCCGAAAGATAAACCAAGATTCTGTTCGAGAGGGACAAATGTAATTGTTTTAAAAGTAAAATGTGAAAGATTTACAAAGGACATCAAATAGATAAGATTTGAGTGGTTATGATAAATCATGCAATAAGAGAGAAAACCACGCAAGTTCCTTAACTAAAGGATGGGCGGTGACTATGTCACCTATATTAGAGTATATTGACTTAGGAGCCAAGCAAGAATACTTGATCATAGGTCATACTCATCGTTTAAGCTCAAAATGGGGTTACCATTTTTCGATTAAGCGTTTTGATGTCTTCATATCTCTTGAGTTGCTTTAGCCCATGACTTGGAGTAAAGCTATGGGTACCCCGACTCATAAGTCCTGATCCCAGAGATCAATGCTCACTGAACACACAGAAGCTGAATAACAAGAGTCTTACATCTACATTTAGCGTGTTACACAAATAAGGACCATGAAGGTCAAGTCTTACTCAGATAGGGCCACACAGCCAAACACTAAAAATAGAAAAAGCAGCGGAAATCTTGGTTGAAAGCGTGAACCCATGCCATCTGCCTTAACCTACATGCATTCTGACTAGGAAGCGTCCTAGTTCGCATGTTCATCACCAACGAACTCTTCAACATACTCCTATACTTCCATGCCTGGACAATTAAATAACAAGTGGCAAGCCAATGAGTACTTTGAATGTACTCGCAAGCAACCCAAGTTATGGAACAAGGTGATAATGATGCATGATATAGCACTAAGTAGGTAATTGTGCGGAAAGCTAATTTTGAATGAAATGTCATGATCAAGTAACAGGTAAGCATGCATCAACAATTAGCAGTTATCCCTATGAACGAGTTACAGATATCATCATAATTAGGGGTTGAACATCTCATGTTCATTCATCATGCTAAGTCATCGGACTTAGTGCAATTCCCATGCTAAGTCGTCGGACTTAGCTCATGTGACCTCTGTGTCACCATCACATCCATACTCACACCAAGTTTTATGAAAACATTCGGACATATTCTAAGCAGCACCACCCAACTGTCCTTGACCATGGGCATGGCTATTCGAATAGTTTTACACTCTACAGAGGTTGCACACTTTACCCACAAGACTCGAGGAACTTCCGTGTCATCCACAACTCGCGGTATGTCACATACCCGGGGTAAGCACACGAACAATGCCTTTCCCCTAGCGATACTAAACAAAGAGTCCACTCGATTGGTACCCAACCCTCATGATGTACATCACACGAGCTCCGCTCTCATCATACCATCCATGAGGGGACCAACGGTGTGCCCGGTGCCTGTGAAGACGGCGCATGGTCGTACATACCGGTACAACCCCGTATCGAGAGTGACCACGCCACTCCCGCCACTAGTAATGCGGGCTCCTTGCCAGTACCCACCAAGGTAATCAACAAAGCCCTGTCCCATAAGGGGTATCGTGGTTGCACATGTAAGGTTAGGACGGTCGACAAATCTTAAATCTAATTCGTTTTCAAAAACACATTCTCAACTTGCTCCGGCACACCACTTCTTTCTCAAGTGGTCACCCATCACATCATCATCTCCCTTGGGCATTAGTGGCACCCGACGGGGGTTTCGAAAAGTCTTCTAAATAATTTCTTTCCTTCCATCACTATGCATAGGCCCCGATCCCACTCGCGTAGCATCTACTAGCATCTTAACTACTCCCACCCGCATAACCCTCATAAGGTGGCAAGGTCATGCACGTTGCAAGTGTTACTCGTAAGAATGTTGGAAGCAACCCACCAAAGGGGTAACTACCCCACATGATCAAATATGATGAAAGTAAAGTGCTATATGACATGCAATAAAAATGGTTTCTTATCAAGGTCAAAGGGCTGCTTGCCTGGCTCAACAAGGTCTCCGGGGTCTTCGAAGTCTTCGGGTCCAACTTCTTCGTCAACAGTGCAATCTATCATCGCGATAATAAAAATAACGATAAAAATAATCAACAAACAAAAACAGAGCACTCAAGCTACTAATAAAAATGGTACCCTATTCAGATAATGCTAATGACCATGTTAAAAATGTTTGTTAATGGTTTTCAGCTTAGAAAGATTTTCAAAAACATTAAAACAGGGGCTGATATTGCCCAAATAGGGTTTTAAAAATAAAACAGTACAAAAAATATTTTCAAACATTTTTACAAATGGCACTAATAAATTCTATGGATTATTCTAAGAATTTAGGTGGAAGAATTATGGGCATTGGATAAATATTCAAATCTATGGAATTTTTGGAAGTTGCAGAAGAAAAGAAAAAGGAAAAAGGGTTTTGTGCCCTCACGGGCTAGAACCACCCAGCCGAACCGGCCCACCGGAGGAAGCCGGCCCAGGCGAGGCGCCGCGCACGGCAGGTTTAATTTTAAACCTGCCCGTGGGCCCGGCCTGCCAGCGAGAGAGGAGGGGAGCTCGACGGCGGTGAGCGTTTGGTGCGGGAGAGGGCTCCCAGCCACAGGGGAGAGCGCGCTGGGCACGGGGGAGAAGAGAAGGAAGGGGAGAGCGAGGAGGGAGGAGCAGGAGGAGCAGGGAGGCCTTAAATAGACGGGTCGTTGGTCCACCGTGGACGTGGTGCGCTGGTGAGGACCAGGGTGTCGCCATGGGCCACGGGGGCGAGCCGGGCCATGTATGGGGGCTTTGTGGATGCAGTCCGCACCCTGGAGAAGAGAGAGGGAGAGCGAGAGAGGGCGCGCGTGCGAGCGCTGCCACTGGCTGGTTCGGGCGATGCCGTGCACGCGCGAAGGAGGGGAGGAGAGAGAAGGGAGGGAGAGTGCTGACTTCCTGCCGCGTCGCGGATGTCGAGGCTGACCGGGGGGACAAGGTGGGGCGGCTCGAGGCTGTCGGGAATGCCAATTGGGCAGCAGCTACAGTGCAGGTGCGCACTGTAGCGCGCTCTAGAGCACAAGCCTTGCATGCCAAGGCATGCCCTTGGCACTTTCTGCATGGCCACCTGTGCCCAGAGGATTCTAGGGAAGGAAAACAAAGCCTAGGGCCTTAGGGAGGCATCTGGGGTGCCTTAGGGTAGAAGGAAAAGGGGAGAGGGTTAGAAATGGTGTTGTCCAGGCGTGAAAATGGGGGTTTTACCCCACCTCCCAGTGACTTGAGGACTTGGGTTTTTTACTGGAGGTTCTTGGGCAATGCCAGAAGGTGGGGTAAAAAGCTGGGGGCAAGGGTAAAAGGAAAAGGAGTGAAACCAGAGGTTTTACCAATTCACCAGAAGGTGTTTGGTATGGTTTTGGCCTAGAAGAAGTTACCACCTTACCGATATACTTACCAGGGTCAAAGGTTAGGTATAGATGAGGAGGATTCACCAAGTTTGAGCTCAAGGGGAAAAAGTTGACAGTGAAGATTTGCTAAACCCTAGAAATTCACAGAATCGGGTTTCTGTAGATCCATTGATGCTAGGATTTTACCCTTGATGCACCACTTAGTGTATCATCACTATTTGGTCATTAGAGCATGCCCACAAAGTTTGAGGCCAAGGGGAGACACTTCACTATGTAAAGTTGTTTAAATTAGAATCTGGACAGAAAGGGTTATGAGATGGTTTGATGAACCAAATCAATTTGGATTGACATGAAACCTTGCAAGATCATCACTTATGATAGTGTTGACTTGCTGGAATTTTCTTGGAATTTATTGAGAATATTTCTTATAGAAATATTACAAAAGTTTGATTTGAACAGGAAGGGTTTTGAGGGGGTTTTCCCATGATTTGATCATTCCCTTGTGTTGAAACTCATATATATGGAAAATATATGTCAACTTAGTTTCTCTAAATTTTCTCAAATATTTGCCAAGCATTTAAATAATTTTTCCCTATGAAAAACCATTTCTGGCCTTGAGAAAAAGCCTTTAAATAAAATATAAGAATAATCTTTGAAAATAATGTTTTGTGGTTTTGGGAAGTCTTATATGTAGTGGGTTTTAAATAAAGTCTTTGGTAAAGAAGGATCCACCTAATTTGAGGACATGCAGTGCAAACCTCAATTCAGGGGGGTTTGAAAACCTAATGTGAATATATCATTTTTGGTTAAACCAAAATTTGATAAAAATAGTTTTGGGCACTATTCACATGGCATGATCATTGGGAAAGAGGTTTGGGATAAGGAAGATGAATATGAAGTGGAATAGAATCTAGGAGTGCCATAAATCACAATCACCAAGCAGGCAACAACATTGAAAACAAGCACAAGCATTTTGAAAAAGTTTTAGTCCGTTCCCAATTTTATAAATCCAAACATATCAATGTGCTACAAACACAGGGTGTGATAAAAGCCTTTTCAAGGATATGAGTACATACCTTTGAATGATGTTGATGACGCTACTCCTAGGTGAACTTTTGTTGAGGATGCTTGAGCTTGATGAAGATCATCTTGAGTTTGAAGCATTCGTTCTCTTTCTAGTACACTCATCACCTACTAAGGTTAGTCATGCAAGGAAGAACAATGCATATATCCTATTGACATGATACCACTTACAGATTTGCAACTAAGATCAAGTATATGTCAAGGATATTTTTGTTGTCTTCTTCCTTCCATCATCAAGAGGGGTTGTGGATACTTGGTAATGACAAGATTGTTTATTATTGGAGTTGATAGAAATCTTGTGGAATGAAGTTCTTCCAATTACCTACAAAAGGTTAGACGCAATACAAGGGAGCATAGAATTCCATGGCATATGATAATGAGTTATGGGATCATGGAGACAATAATTAAGCTCATTTCCTTGCTTGCAACCGAGTGAGTCTAGCTCAAGTTTGAAGCATCAATGATGTTCAACTCACTCCTCAAATTACAAAATGTCTTCTCATCAAGTGGCTTAGTAAAGATATTTTCCAATTGCTTGTTAGTACGAACATGCTTAAGATTGATATCTCCTTGGATATGCTTGGTTAGAGAATGTTGCACAGGATTATGTCCAATTTTAATAGCACTTTCATTGTCACAAAGTAATGGAACATTTTTAACATGAATAACATAATACTTAAGCTTTTGTGTCATCCATAGTAATTGCACACAACAAGATCCATCAGCAATATACTCAGCTTCGGTAGTAGATAGAGATACCGAGTTTTGTTTCTTGGAGTACCAAGACACAAGAGATCTACCTAAAAATTGACAAGTACCCGAGGTGGATTTTCTATCAACCTTGTCTCCGGCATAGTCCGAATCGGAATAGCCAACAACATCAAAAGAAGATCCCTTGGGATACCAAATGCCAAAGTTTGGTGTTTGTATCAAATATCTCACAATATGTTTCATAGCCAAAAGATGACACTCTTTAGGGTAAGCTTGATATCTAGCACACATGCATACACTAAGCATAATATCGGGACGAGATGCACATAAATATAACAAAGAACCTATCATAGATCGATAAAATTTTTGGTCAACTGGTTCATCCTCCCTGGTAAGGTCAACATGTCCACTAGTGGGCATAGGGATATTCATACCTTTGCAATACTGCATGTTGAACTTCTTGATTAAGTCCTTGGTGTACTTAGTTTGAGAAATGAAAGTTCCTTCTCTTGATTGCTTGATTTGCAATCCAAGAAAGAATTTCAGCTCACACATCATAGACATCTCATACTTATCGGACATCAACCTTCCAAATCTTTCACTAAATTGAGGGTTAGTGGAACCAAAGATAATATCATCCACATATATTTGGCACACAAATAATTCTCCATTAACTATCTCAGTGAACAAGGTTGCATCAATCTTACCAATTTCAAAACCTTTTTTGATGAGAAATTTCGTTAAGCATTTATACCAAGCATGAGGGGCTTTCTTAAGACCATAAAGAGCTTTGCGAAGCTTGTAAACATGATTAGGTTCCTTAGGATTCACAAAACCAGGTGGTTTCTTAACATAAACTTCTTCCTCTATTTCACCATTTAAAAATACACTTTTAATATCCATTTGATAGAGTGTGATGTACTAGTGATTAGCATAAGCAAGAAGAATACGAGTAGCTTCAAGTCTAGCAACGAGGGAGTAAGTCTCACCGTAGTCCATACCTTCGACTTGCGTATATCCTTGGGCTACGAGACGAGCCTTGTTGCGTACGACTTGACCATATTCGTCTTGTTTGTTCCGAAGCAACCATTTGGTTCCGATGATTTTTTTCTCATCTTCGGGTTTCTCCACGAGTGTCAACACTTCGTTCCTCTTGAAGTTGTGTAGCTCTTCATGCATTGCGTTCACCCAATTCGTGTCTTCAAGAGCTTGTTCTACCTTTAAGGGCTCAATGCTAGAGATGAAAGAATAATGCTGAGAGAAGTTAGCTAGACGGGTTTTAGAGTGAGTGATTCTCCCTGTTTGTATATCACCAACGATTTGGTTTAGGGGATGGTTCTTGGTCACTTGAGCTCGAACACGGGTTGTTGGATGGTGGAGCTTCTTCTTCTTCGTTATCATCTCGTTCACCTTCATTGTTGTTGAAGGTGTCGTTCCCTTGAGGTGGTGGTGAAGGTGGTTGTGGTGGGTCTTCATGATGCACCTCCTCCTCTTCATCATCTTGTCGAGTACCGTTTGTGGATGCCTCCATGTTGTGTTGAGGTTCACCTTGACGTTAGGTAGGGGCTTCCACTTGAGTTGATGAACTACTTTCTTTCACCTCCATGGGACGAATCTTGGCAATGGGTGGATCTAGTATGGCTTCCGAAGGATCCTTATCACCTACATCATTTAGCAATTGTTCGACTTGCGAACCATTAGATCCATCAAACTTCATATCTATCGTCTCTTCAACTTTTCGAGTGAAGTTGTTGCAGACATGGTAGGTGTGAGAGTTCAATCCGCAACGAAGTAGGAATCCTTCATGAGATTTAGGAGCAAATTTAGTACGACAATGCTTATCAAAAATGTAGAACTTTGAGCTAAATACCCAAAAGTATCCGACTTGGGGTTTGTTACCGGTGAGTAGCTCGTATGTCGTTTTGCCGAGAAGCTTGTGTAAGTAAAGTCAGTTTGTGGCATGACATGTTGTTTCAACGGCTTCTGCCCAAAAATTGTCTTGGCATCTTGTATTCGTCAAGCATCGTTCTTGCCATCACAATGAGCGTCCGGCTCTTCCTCTCAACAACTCCATTTTTTTGAGGTGTGTATGTAGCCGAGAATTCATGTGAGACACCTTCTTTGTCAAGAAAGGTATCCACATGGGTGTTCTTGAACTCCGATCCGTTATCTCTCCGAACCTTATTGATCTTCACTTCGAACTGATTTTGCGCTTTGTGAGAATAGTTCTTGAAGATCTTTTGAACCTGTGACTTATCATCACGAAAGAATACCCACATAAATTTGGAAAAATCATCAACTATAACTAGACCATAGGAATTTCCACCGAGACTCTTGTAAGATCCATGTGAAGTAACATGAGTGGTCTCCTAGTAGTTATGATATTCTTAACGGGATGACTTCCACCTACTTGCTTTCTAGCTTGACAAGCACTACAAAGTCTATCTTTGTCAAAGATAACATCTTTAACTCCAAATATACGATCACCTTTGATTAGCTTATCTAGATTTCGCATGCCTACATGTCCAAGTCTTCTATGCCAAAGCCAACCTTTAGAAGATTTTGCAATTAAACAAGTGCGAGGCTTACATCTTTTAGTGAAATCAACAATGTATAGATCACCTCTACGGAAACCGGTAAAGACCATTTTATGATTATCTCGACGAAACACTTGGCAATCAATTTCCGTAAATAAAACATTGAAACCAAAGTCGGCAAGTCTAGATACGGAAAAAAGATTATAGCCAAGGGATTCAACAAGCATGACGTTTTGAATAGAGCTATCATGAGATATGGCCACCTTACCAAGGCCAAGTAACTTACCCTTAGAGTTGTCTCCAAAGGTAACGTACCGTCGAGGACCTTGATTAGGTGTGATCTCTTGGAACATGTCTCTATCACCATTCATATGATCCGTACATCCACAATCAAGAATCCACTCTTTTCCTCCGGACATGTAATCTCTAAATTTTGCCATAAGACTCAGATTCTTCATGATCTTATCATACTCGATATTGAACAACTCATCTTCTTCATAGTATCCATGTTCCACATTGTCATCATCAAGTGGGAAATCCTCGTCATAAAGAACAAGAGATTCATTAGAATAGTGATTATGACAAAGCTCAAGTTTATCAATGCAAATGGCTTCAAAGATAATGTTGTTGGTAGTGGTAATATCTCCTTTAGCACGCATAAGATCACGGAGCTCAAACAGACATTTGTCAAAGTTTGGATCACTAGGCTTCATTTTGTGAAAAGCAACAGTTTTATGAAGAATTTCATTAGGACTTCCTAAGGAAAGATTTGGAATATCATTTCTACAAATCAGTCCATAAGGTATAGGCACATGCAAAGTTCTTCATTTGAGAAAGCACGAATCTTGGTAAACCTCTAACAATAAGATTGACAGCTCTTAGATTACCAAGCATGTTAATTTCCTCTTCGTGTGTGGGATGCAATTCATCAATGGGAAGCACATAGGGTTGTTCCATATATTTAGTCAAATGTAATCAATTAAATAGATCAATCATGGCACTTTCCATTGACGGTAGTACTCTCCATCAAGAATGGGCACTCTACAACTCAAACTCTCCATTCTAGACACATCCATCTTTTTCCATGATGATTAAACCGAAGCAATGGAGACCAAAGCTTTGATACCACTTGTAGGATCGAGAGAGGCGTATCTAGAGGGGGATGAATAGACTACTAGCAGAAATTTAAAACCTAATCTTTTACCAAGTTGTTCTGTTGGCATATTTTAATGGTTTCAACAAGTCTAGATAGTCTAACAGCCCTACACATGCAAGTCTACGAGTATGGCAGCAGAAAGTAAAGACATTGCACATGTAAGTAAAGAGATGGGATAGGAAGATCAAACACAAGTGATGACATGATGATTTTTCCCGTGGTTCTGATAGGTGGTACTATCGTACGTCCACGTTCATGGAGTCTTCATCCCACAGAAGGTAACGGTGGCGAGAGTCCATGGAGGGCTCTACCCACGGAGGGTTCCACGAAGAAGCAACCTTGACTATTCCATGCGGATTCCGTCCACGAAGGACTAGCCTCACTATGGGTAGATCTTCATGAAGTAGGTGATATCCTTGCCCTTACAAACTTCTTGGTTCACTCCACAACATGAAGTAGGAGGCTCCCAAGAGACACCTAACCAATCTAGGAGGCACCACCCTCCAAAAGGTAATAGGCTCGGTAATGACGAAGAACTCCTTGCTCTTGTGCTTCAATATGATAGACTCCTCAACACACAATCTCTCTATCACATATTTGGCTTGATAGAAGAGATGGGATTGGTGGAAAGAAACTTGGGGAGGCTAGAAATCAAGATCCATATGGTTGGAGTGGAAGATCTTGACCTCAACACAAGGGTAGGTGGTTCTCTCTCAGAAAAATGAGTAGGATAGGTATGGAATAGTTCTGAGTGCTTCTCTATCGAGTGGGTGGTAGCGAAAGGGTATATATAGGCATCTCCAAAAATCCAACCGTTACACACAATAAGTCAGACTCGGTGACACCAAAGTGTAAAACTCGATGGTACCGAAGTGACAAAAAGTAGCAACTTTTGAATCTCGGATGGACCGATATATAACTCTTGGTTGCACCGACAAGGTGACCAACGGTCAAAATTACCAAAATCGGTGACGCCGATTCACCATTCTCGATCGGTCCGAAAATGAGAATTTTCTTAACAGAAAGTTGGCAACCCAACTCGGTGGCACCGAGTGCAGTGTCGGCTACACCGAAGTGTTAGGGTTTGGCTGTGTCTGTCTAGGGTTTGGAAATCAGTGGCACCAAGATAGTTAAGTTGGTTGCACCGATTTGGTATATTTGGCTTAGGACAAACTTTGGTGGGAGAGAATGTGGATGTCTTGGTGACTATCACTTATGCACGTTTGAGCATATTATTCACCATCAAAACTTTAACCCCTTTTAATAGTATTGGCTTTCCTATAGACTCAAAGTGATTTCTCACAAATATGAAATATAGAATCCTCTTGCTTGAAGCTTGGCCAACCTATTTCCTTGCATCTTGGGGTAATTCCACAATCTCCTCAACCTTTTTTCCAACTCGGATCTTCATGGACTATCATCTAAAATATACTAGATAGAGGTGTTAGTCCAAGAGACAATGTATGTTGTCATTAATTATCAAAACCACCAAGGGAGAATATTGTGCTTTCAAAAACACACTTAAGTATAACATAGTTCCTATGCATAGACATTTTATAAGCAAACAAATTATCAAGGTAAGCAAAAACTAGCATATGGAAGGAGGAAGAAAGAGACAATAGCAATCTCAACATGAAAAGAGGTAATTTAGTATCATGAAAATTTCTACAACCATAATTTCCTCTCTCGTAATATTTAAATGTAGGATCATAATCAAATTCAACAATATAGCTATCATAAACAATACTCTCTTTATGATCAACATGCATAATTTTTTATCATCTTCCAAAATAGTGGTATTATCATCAACTAAATGTAAGGCCCCTCCAAACCCACTTTTACCATAAAATTCATAAGATTGAACACTCTCCAAATATGTGGCATTCTTTTTACCTAAAGTTGATGGTCTCCAAAACCCACTTTCGATACTATTGCAAACATTACTATCAATAACATATTCAACATGTGGCTTAAATAATTTTTCAAGATCATAAGAAGCATTATCACCCCAATCATGATCATTCCAATAAGAAGTGGACATGACAAAATTATCATCCCCAAGCTTGTAGTTTTGCACATCGTTAACATAACTGACATTATTAGAGTTTATATTAACATCATTGCAATCATGCTTTTCAATCAAGGAGCTATCAGAATCACCTTATAAATTTCTTCTTTCAACACTTCATCAAAAATTTCAGATTCGTGATTTTAAAACAAAACATCATAGAGATAATCAAGTGCACTCAACTCACTAGCAATTGGTTCATCATAATTTGTTATTTTGAAAATATTAGCAAGGGGTGGATCCATATCAATAGATTTTTACCAAGCGAAGATGCAAGAAAATAGAAGGCACATGGCAACACAAGCAAAGATAGCAAACAAGCAAAATGGCAAACGGAAAATATTTTTGTATTTTTGTAAAACCCTTTTAGAAGTGGAGGAGAGGCAAAAAAAGAGGCAAATGTCAAATAATGTAAATTGCAAGGAGATGAGATTTGTGATTAGGAACTTGATAGATCTTGATTTGATGTCTCCCCGGCAACGGCACCATAAATTTCTTTGACGTGGTTTGAGACTGCGTCGGTATTTCCCCAAATAGGAAAGGATGATGCAACACAGCTATGGTAAGTATTTACCTCAGTTATGAAACCAAGGTTATCGAACCATTAGGAGAACCAAGCAACACTATGTAAATGGTACTTGCACACAAAGAACAAATACTTGCAAGCCGACGCATAAGAGAGGTTGTCAATCTCTCCACGGTAAAAGATAGATTGGTTTGCATGAGATTGGTTAAGTAGATCACACAAGAACACAAAATAAAACATACAAAAAAAGTGCAGCAAGATATTTTTGGTTTTTTGGGATAAATGATCTGAAAAATGCGGAAAAACTTAGATCGGAAAGCTATATATTAAAAGGATAGACCCGGGGGCATAGATTTCACTAGTGGCTTCTCTCAAGAAAATGGTGCACGTTAGGTAAACAAATTACTGTCGGGCAATTGATAGAAGATCAAATAATCATGACGATATCCAAGTCAATGATCAATATATAGGCATCACGTAAAGTATGGTAGACCGAAATGATTCTGCATCTACTACTATTACTCCACACATCGAGCGCTATCAACCGTGCAGCAAGTGTATTAAGTTCGTGGAAAAACAGAGTAATGCAAGAAGAACGACTACATGATGTAGACAAGATCTGTTCATGTAGGAACAATAGAGTTTTCTTTTTCCTGTTTTTTAGAGAGCTTCCAAAATCTACATAAAATAAATACTTGCCCAATTTCAATAATTCAACCTCCGAAATTCCTCTAAAATTCCAACCTATTTAATGATGCAACCTTCATATTTTCTACCACATGTTTCTACACTGTTCCAGTGTAAATTCAACTTTGAATTATTCAAAACTCAATTTGTAAGTGCCTAGAACATCCAAATAAACTCAAAATGGATTGACTCTGATTTATAGGTGCTCTAAAAATCCGCCTATTTATCTAGCCATGGTTAACATTTTTACCATCCATTGACTCCACTCGATCAAATAAATATCGCCATTTGTCATTTATTTCATCTTAAGAAATTTATAGGAAAATTATCTCCACTCCAAATCCAGTGAAACCACTTCCGACATGTTTCTAAAATCATGCCATATTTAATAGGTGCATTCACTCATTTTTTATAAAAATGTTTTCTGTAGACTCCTTATAGGATCATTAATTCCCTCCATTTCCATCATTCAAAAATCTCTAGTAATCCAAATCCAGTAGAGCAACTTTTGGTATTTTCTTATGACTATAGACATCCTATAAAAATAAATTTTATATTTTTGAACATTTTTTGTTGCCTTGTTGTGTTTCTCATTGTGGTTGTTTCCGGTGGTAGTTGAAGAACTAGACGGAGTGCTCGGAGTTGGACCAGAAGCGTGTGAAGACCTCAAGGACATTGCTGAGCCTGGCAAGCATCCCCTTGACCATGTATAAGAAACCATTTTATGCATGGCGTATAGAAATTTATTATGTTGCATCGAATCATAATGAATCCGTGACCACCATGGTAGGTTACCTCCGTTACTTTCCTTGTTGATACTTGCGCTGAGCATGACCCTACCATCTTATAAGGATTGTGCGCGTGGGAAGTAGTTAGGATTCCAAGTAGATGCTACACAAGTGGGATGGGAAAAATGCATGGTGTCAGAAACAAATGTGTTTTCAAAGACTTTTTGAAAACCCCGTCGGGTGCCACTGTTGCCCGAGGGGGTGGTGTTGGGCTAGGTAACCACTAAATAATGAAGTGGTGTATCGAGGCAAGTGAATGTGTTGTTTTTTAAAACGGATTGGTTTAAGTTGCGTTAGTTACTCCAACCTTACATGTACAACCACGATACCCCTTATGGAACAGGGCTTTGTTGATTACTTTGGTTGATGCTAGCTGAGAGCCCACATTACTAGTGGTGGGAGTGACGTTGTCACTCTTGACACGGGGTCGTGCCAGGTAGGGAGACCATTTACCGTTTTTACAGACACCAAGCACACCATTGTGTCCCTTCATGGAAGGTACAGTGTTGAGCGAGTCTCATGTGATATACATAATGAAGACATGGGCCAACGAGTGGACTCTTTGTTTATTTCATCAAGATAAAGGCATTGTTCGTTTGCTTACCTCAGGTATGTAATGTATCGTGAGTCTTGTGGGTAAAGTGTGCAACCTCAACAGATATCCGTGTCCACGGTCAAGGACAGTTGGATGACCTCTCTTGGCTATGTCCATTGTTTACAAACTTGGTGTGCGTGCATGTGTGGGAAAGATGATACTTCAGTTAAGTCAGATGACTTGACATGACGTTGAACATGAAATGTCCAACCCCTGCTTATATTGATATTTGTAACTTGATCATATGGATATTTGGAACCTCATGATCCATACATTTACAAGTTGATTGAACATCTCATCGCACTCAAAAACTAGCTTTCTGCAACTTACCTACTTAGTGCTATATAATGCATTGTTATGCCTTGTTCCAAAACATGGGTTGCTTGCGAGTACATTCAAAGTACTAATCGGCTTGCCACTGGTTATTTAATTGGCCAGGCATGGAAGAGCAGGAATATGGTGAAGATTACGTTGGGGAAAAACATGCGAACTAAGACGCTTATGATACGTCTCCAACATATCTATAATTTATAAAGTATTCATGCCATGTTTACAATAATTCTATATGATTTTGGTATGATTTTATTGGAACTAACCCGGACTGATGCTGTTTTTAGCAGAACAACCGTGGTGTTGTTTTTGTGTAGAAATAAAAGTTCTCAGAATGAGATAAAAATTTACGGAGAATATTTTTGGAAAATATAAAAAAATTGGACCGAAGAGTCATTAGAGAGGAAGGCCGAGGAATCCACAAGCCACACGGGCGCGCCCACCCCCCTAGGGCGCGCCCCCTGGCTTGTGACTTCCTTATGGACCCCCTGGACTTGTTTCTGCCGCCACAAATTCTTATAAGTATAGAAACCCCCGAAAAGAAACCTAGATCGGGAGTTCCGCCGCCGCAAGCCTCCAGAGCTAGGAAAAAACAACCGGGAGCCCGTTCCAGCACCCTACCGGAGGGGGAAACCATCACTAGAGGCCATCTTCATCACCCGGCGGTCTCCAGGACGAGGAGGGGGTAGCAACCTTGGGGCTAAGGTATGTACCAGTAGCTATGTGTTTGATATCTCTCTCTCGTGTTCTTGAGATGTCCCGATTTTAATGTACCACGAGCTTTATTGATATAGATGAATCCTATGGAGTTTTACCCTCTCTATCTTGTTGTGATGAATTGAGTTTTCCCTTTGAAGTTTTTTATCGGATTGAGTCTTTAAGGATTTGAGAACACTTGATGTATGTCTTGTGATGGGATATCCGTGGTGACAATGGGATGTTCTATTCATCCACTTGATGTACGTTTTGGTGATCAACTTGCGGGTTCTGTGACCTTGGGAATGTATGCATAGGGGTTGGCACACGTTTTTGTCTTGACTTTCCGATAGAAACTTTGGGGCACTCTTCGAAGTTCTTTGTGTTGGATTGAACATGATGAATCTGAAATTATGTGATGCATATCGTATAATCAAGCCCATGGGTACTTGTGGTGATATTGTAGTATCTAGGTGACATTAGGGTTTTGGTTGATGTGTATCTTAAGGTGTTATTTTAGTATGAACTCTAGGGCTGTTTGTGACACTTATAGGGATAACACATAAGATTGATCGGAAAGTATAACTTTGAGGTGGTTTCTTACCCTACAATAATTTCTTTGTTAATTCTTTGCTATTTGTGACTTTGGAGTGAGCTCTTTGTCGCACGAGAGGTATTCACATATGATTCAACTATGCCAATATTGTTGAGAGAAATTGCACTAGTGAAAGTATGGACCCTAGGCCTTGTTTCCAAGCATTAATATAATGCTTTGCTCACCGTTTACTATTTGTTACCTTGTATATATACCATCCATATTACACTTGTATCACCATCTCTTCACCGAACTAGTGCACCTATACAATTTACCATTGTATTGGGTGTGTTGGGGACACAAGAGACTCTTTGTTATTTGGTTGCAGGGTTTTTTGAGAGATACCATCTTCATCCTACACCTCCCACGGATTGATGAAGCTTAGGTCATCCACTTGAGGGAAAATTGTCATTGTCCTACAAAACTCTACGTTTGGAGGCCCAACACGAGTATACAAGAAGAAGGTTGTGTACTAGACATCAAGCTATTTTCTAGCGCTGTTGCCAGGGAGGTGAGTGCTTGAAGGTATATCTTTAGATCTTGCAATGAAATCTTTTAGTTTCTTGGTTTTCGCTAGTTTAGTCTATAAAATAAAACTAAAAAATGGAATTGAGGTTGCCTCATACGCTTCATCTTTTTAATGTCTTTCGTGAAAATGATGGAAAGGAAAATTGTGCTCAAGCGTTAGAAGAAGAAGTTATTAAAATGTTTGGCACTAAATCTTTGAGTGATGAGCATGATTTTAATTTTCTTAGGATGAATTCTTTGAATATCCATAGTATTAATGATGATTGCACTAGTCATGATAAAAATGTTTCTTATAAGCATGTCAATTTTTGTGGAGTGCATAGAGTTTGTAAAGACATGCCTAAAAGGGAAGATAGATTTTGTAAGAGGCATAAGTATTTAGAAACTAAATGGATGCAAGAGAGGCTATATGTTTGTGCTGAAAGACTTAATATTTCTCGCCGTCCTTGTGAACTTTGCAATGAAAGTGGTCATTTTAATTTCCAATGTGAATTATTTCATGATCGAATTGTGTCCAAAAATTGTGATAACCTCATTACCCTTGAGAATCATAATGAACTTAGTCTATTCTTGGGGTATGAAGAAATGAAACATGAAACTAAGGATGTTCCAGCTTGGGTTCTCATGAAAATGATTGATTTTGATCTAAATGAAATCTATATGTATTGTGCGGTAAATTGCATTGAGAATCCTTATATTGCCAATTAATTAAAGACAAGAAAACAAATATAAGAGTAAGAGAATACTAATGAAGGGGAAGAGGTTTCCCAATATCCTCCTATTTTTTCTTATGATAAATCAGGTAATGAGGAGAAGCTTTTTATTCAACCAACCTCTTCAAAAAGAAGTTTTGAAGAATTAAATAAAGTCACACATAATGTGGTGAATAAGAAGAAAATAAGGAAAATTAAAGGTAGAGAGGTATGTCTCCCAAAGAATGAATCAAAAATAGTTGTGGAAGATGATACACTTGAGGATGATTTTGTTATGCCTATTACTTGTTGTGATAATTATGATTGGGAAGATAATGATACTTCTTTATAATCTTGAAAATATTTATGGCACCAACTTGGAGGACGATGATAATAATTGTTATACTATTGGTGCTATTCATACCATTAATGATGAGAGTGATTATGTTTATGATATACAAAGCCACGAGTTTGGGGATGCTATGCTTGATGAAAATGACATGTTTGAGAAGTTATTTGTTGTAATTAATGTTTGTCCCAAGCTTGGGGATGCTTTGCTTAATGAAGATGATCTTTTTATTCCCCCTACTTTGAACGATCGAATTTGTTATAATGATTGCATGCCTCCTACTTATGATGATTATTGTGTTGATACTTATGCCATGAAAAAGTGTGATGATTACTATTATGAAGATGATCTTTTTATTCCCCCTACTTTGAATCATCAAATTTGTTATAATGATTGCATGCCTCCTACTTATGATGATTATTGTGATTATACTTATGCAATGAAAAAGAGTGATGATTACTATTATGATAGTTTTCATAATTATGAATATACTTTTACTAAATATTACTCTTTTAGTTTGGAACCAATTTGTAGTATTCAAGTCTTTTATGATATTCCCACTATTAGTCATGAGAAGAAATTTGCTTATGTGGAGAGTAGTAAAATTTCTTTGCTTGTAGATCATGAAAAGAATGCTTTATTTGCTGGTTATATTGTGGAATTCCTTCATGATGCTACTGAAAATTATTCTGAGGGAGGAACATATGCTTGTAGGAATTGCAATAATATCAAGTTTCCTCTCTATGTGTTCAAAGTTTTGAAGTTATGCTTGTTTTGACTTCCTATGCTAGATGATTCTTGTTCCCATAAATTGTTTTATCACAAAATCCCTATACATAGTAAGTGGGTTAGACTTAAATGTGCTTGTCATGAGAGTCATGATTCTATTTTGCATGTTTCAATTACTATTCCTATGTGAGCATCATTGAAATCATCATGCCTAGCTAAAAGGCATTAAAGAAAAGCGCTTGTTGGGAGACAACCCAACACTTTACTTTCTGTTTTTTTGTGTTTACATGATTAAGATACTGTATTAATCATGTTTTGTGTCTTTTCTTTCAATAAAGTGCCAAGTAAAGCCTTTGGGATAGTGTGGATATTTGCTTGTTTGATTCTGTGCAAAAATAGAAAGTTTTGTGTCCAGTTTATGAATTATCTGATTTTACTGGAGTGTTAAAAAATTATGAAATGTTTACACAAACTTTATATTAAAATTACTTTAGTTGTCGAAATGTTTCAAAAAATTTAGAGTCACGGAAGGTGATCATTCAGAGCTTTACAGATTGTTCTGTTTTTGACAGATTCTATTTTGCATGCATAGTTTGCTTGTTTCAAGTGTTCCTATAGCTTATATTTAGTAATATAAATTTTGGGAATGATGGAATACAATAGGTATTATGTAAGAACAATTATTAATCTTGTCTTGACAGTACCTAAGTGAATGATCTATCTTTATTACACTAACCCTTCTCACAAAGTTCCGTTAAGTTTTGTGTGATTGAAGTTTTCAAGTTTTGGTAGAGACACCGATATAAGGAGAATAAGGAGTGACAAGAACCTAATATTGGTGATTCCCAAGGCAACCCCAAGGTAATATCCAAGGAAGACTCAAGCGCCTAAGCTTGGGGATGCCCCGGAACGCATCCCTTCTTCCGTCTTCAACACTATCGGTATATCTTACTTGGAGCTATATTTTTACTCGTCACATAATATGAGTTTTGCATGGAGCGTCATTTTATTTTGTGTTCTATATTAGGTGTTATTTACAATCTTGTTTTTCAGTAAATATTCCAAGAATTTCCTTTAGGATGCTTGAATTGCATGTTTGATGTGTGTTGTGTAAAAACAAAAACTTCTGTTGTAGTGTTTCAATTTTCATATTTTATTGGAACGTGGAAAGTTTCTAAACATTTTTACACAGTGTTTTCATATAAATTTTATAGCATGTCCTAAATTTTTATAATTGGTTCAGTTACAGAAGTACACTATTTTCATAAATTGCTACGGACTATTCTGTTTGGACAGATTGCTGTCATAGTTTTGGTATCTACTTATCCTATAGTTTCCATAGCCAATATTGGTAAATATAAATTGTGGAAATGATAGTATAAAGTACCTAATGTTTTAAAAATATTGTGCAGCTTTTCTTGTAAGTACATGAAGAGTTGATTTATTATTATGTGTACTAACCTATCTCACGAGTTCTTTTCGAGTTTTGTGTGGATGAAGTTTTTGAGAATAGGTGAAACCATGATATGAGAGGATTTGAAAAAGATACAAAAGCTCAAGCTTGGGGATTCCCAAGGCACCCCAAGTAAACGTTTCAAGAAGTCTCAAGCATCTAAGCTTGGGGATGCTACGCATCCCATCTCTCTTCATCAACAATTATCGGTTAGCCTATGTTGAGCTTAAATTTTAATCCGTTCACATGATGCATGCTATTCTTGGAGTGATATTTTTCTTTTACTTGCTATTAAATAAATACTCAGATCTGAAAATATTTATCGAGAGAGAGAGAGAGAGAGTCCTCACATAGCTACTTAATTGTTTGACTACTCGTTGATCTTCACTTGTATGTTTTGGAGTAGTTTTGTCATTTACTCTCGTGCTTCGCTTATATCCTATGAGTAAATGGTTGAACGAATTGAATATCATAAATCTGAAATTATATATGTTGTATATGCTTATCCCATGGGGAGTAATGACTTCACGTATAAGAAGTATAGGTGGTAAAAATTATTGAAAACTAGCAAACACCGCATCGGTCACTTGAACCATTCATGAAAAAATATTGAAGGAAGAGAGATTTCACATATAAATATACTATATTGGATATCTTCTATTATTGTGATTACCCATTAATTATTTTCAAACTTGAGAAAATTAGTTGAAGTTGCACAAGGAAGACAATGTAATGAGTTATGGTTGCGTATATTTGCATAGAAGTTATATTGTTATGGATCCTCCAACACGTGGTGCCTGCTTCCACCTCATACTAGCCAAAACTTCCGCACCAAGTAGCAATACTACTTGTGCATCCAAACACACTTAAACCCAAAGTTGTTCCATATGAGTCCACCATACCTACCTATATGCGGTATTTACCTGTCGTTCCAAGTAAATTTGCATTTGCCAAACTCTAAACCTTCAAATAATATTTTGTTTTGTATGCCCGAATCGCTCATATAGTAACTAGGGGCCGCCAGTATCTTCCATGCTAGGTGGGTTATTCTCAGGATATGTGTTGATTCACTATCATTCACGAGAAAGTGGCTGGTAATAGGGATTCACAGTCCCGAAATAAAAAAATGCAAATAATTAAACAAACCTCCCCCAGGAATGTTGTTGGTATGGACGGTACCCATGGATTCGGCTTGCCATAGAGTGTGATTGACTGTTGGAGGGGGAGTAAAAACTTTACCATTCTGTTTGGGAACCACCTATAATGTATCTAGCATGGAAGATACCGAGATATTTTACCATTCTGTTTGGGAACCACCTATAATGTATCAACGCTTCCCTCTGCGAAGGGCCTATCTTTTACTTTCTAGTACTTACCTTTATCCAAGAGTCATGGTGATCTTCACCACTTCCTATATTTCGCCTTTTTCTCTTGGCAAGCGTCATGTGTTGGGGAAATATCCAAGCATATATGACCAATCAAATATATTTGATCATTAATTATAATTGTTAACAATTATCTATGTGATAAATAAGTTCGGAGGTGAAACTTTCAGCCCCTATCTTTCTCTGTGTTCGACAGATGCCATTTGCTCTAAAAATATGCTTTGAGTGCTAGCAATCATGGAAGACTATATGATAGTTGGGTATGTGGAATTTGCTCAATCAAAGCTCTTATATAGACCCTTCCTGAAAATAAGATGAATTGCAATTGTTTGGTGACTAAAAGCATAGTTTGTTAGTCTATACTTTAGACATGTGGATAGCTTGTCATTTTATCATGAAGGTTTGTGAGATGAGCTACTGTTTATGATATATAATGATGCTAGAAAAAGTGTTTGGAATTATCATTGATCAAATTTATGCACTATGCTAGCATTCACACTTCATAAATTATTTCTTTTATCATTTACCTACTAAAGGACGAGCAGGAATTAAGCTTGGGGATGCTGATACGTCTCCAACGTATCTATAATTTATGATGTATTCATGCAATGTTTACAATAAATCTATATGATTTTGGCATGATTTTATTGGAACTAACTCGGACTGATGCTGTTTTCAGTAGAACTACCGTGGTGTTGTTTTTGTGCAGAAATAAAAGTTCTCGGAATGAGCTAAAATTTACGAAGAATATTTTTGGAAAATATAAAAAATACTAGACCGAAGAGTCATCTGAGAGGAAGGCCGAGAAAGCCACAAGCCACAGGGGCGTGCCCACCCCCCTAGGGCATGCCCCCTGGCTTGTGACTTCCTCGTGGACCCCCTGGACTTGTTTCCGCTGCCAGAAATTCTTATAAATACAGAAACCCCTGAAAAGAAACCTAGATCAGGAGTTCCACCACTGCAAGCCTCCAGAGCTAGGAAAAACCAATCGGGAGCCCGTTTCGGCACCCTACCGGAGGGGGAAACCATCATCGGAGGCCATCTTCATCATCCCGGCGGTCTCCATGACGAGGAGGGAGTAGTTCACCCTCAGGGCTAAGGGTATGTACCAGTAGCTATGTGTTTGATGTCTCTCTCCCGTGTTCTTGAGATGGCCCGAACTTGATGTACCGCAAGCGTTATTGATATAGATGAATCATATGTAGTTTTACCCTTTGTATCTCGTTGTGATGAATTGAGTTTTCCCTTTAAAGTTTTCTTATCCAATTGAATCTTTAAGGATTTGAGAACACTTGATGTATGTCTTGCGATGGGATATCCGTGGTGACAATGGGATGTTGTATTGATCCACTTGATGTACGTTTTGGTGATCAACTTGCGGGTTCCATGACCTTGGGAATCTATGCATAGGGGTTGACACATGTTATTGTCTTGACTTTCCGGTAGAAACTTTGGGACACTCTTTGAAGTTCTATGTGTTGGATTGAACATGATGAATCTGAAATTATGTGATGCATATCGTATAATCAAGCCCATGGGTACTTGTGGTGACAATGGAGTATCTAGGTGACATTAGGGTTTTGGTTTATGCGTATCTTAAGGTGTTATTTTAGTATGAACTCTAGGGCTGTTTGTGACACTTATAGGGATAGTTCATAAGATTGATCAGAAAGGATAACTTTGAGGTGGTTTCGTACCCTACAATAATTTCTTCGTTTGTTCTCTTCTATTTGTGACTTTGGAGTGAACTCTTTGTCGCATGAGAGGTATTCACATATGATTCAACTATGCCAATATTGTTGACAGAAATTGCACTAGTGAAAGTATGGACCCTAGGCCTTGTTTCCAAGCATTTTTACAACGTTTTGCTCGCCGTTTACGATTTTTTACCTTGCTGTTTTTATATTTTCACATTACAAAAATCTATATCTACCATCCATATTACACTTGTATCACCATCTCTTCACCGAACTAGTGCACCTATACAATTAACCATTGTATTGGGTGTGTTGGGGAAACAAAAGACTCTTTGTTATTTGGTTGCAGGGTTGTTTGAGAGAGACCATCTTTGTCCTACACCTCCCACGGATTGATAAACGTTAGGTCATCCACTTGAGGGAAAAATTCCGCTGTCCTACAAAATTCTGCGCTTGGAGGCCCAACACGAGTCTTCAAGAAGAAGGTTGTGTTTTAGACATTAGCTTCCTAGTCAGTATGGTTGTAGGGTTAAGGCAAATGGCATGGGTTCATGC
Source organism: Hordeum marinum (assembly GCA_022496015.1). Classification (NCBI taxonomy): domain Eukaryota; kingdom Viridiplantae; phylum Streptophyta; class Magnoliopsida; order Poales; family Poaceae; genus Hordeum; species Hordeum marinum. Next base: position 214,296,950 of record CM039673.1, on the reverse strand, counting down.
TTTTGTTCAAGATTTGCGCTACTAGTTATATTTGGTGTTTGGCCTTCATATCCCTATCTATGTAAGACTTGATCTAAATGGTCTTTATTTGTGTAAGACGGTATGTATGGATGTAAGACTCTTGTTATCCAACTTCTATGTGTTCAGTGAGCATTGATCTCTGGGATCATTGTGGATGTACATTTGGCGATCATGACTCATGAGTTGGGGTCCCCACACTACTTCTCATCTTCATGTATGTTGGCTCTTATCATTGCCTTCTCCATCTCCTAATGGTACTCCTCAACTTACAATTTTCCTTGACACAAATTATTGAGCTTATCAAAGATATCGCGCCTACAATGCACTGGGATAAATCTTGCTCTCATCTCTCTTTTCAATTCAGCCCACGTGGCAACATAAGGTTCTCCTTCTTCTTTTCGTTGAATTTGAACTTGTCCCCACCATATTAGAGCATAATCTTCAAACTCAAGTGATTTCTAACTTGTTCTCTTCAAAGTTGTTGTGCATGCAAAAAATCTTGTCAATCTTAAATTCCCATGTGAGATATCTTTCAGGATTAGATCCACCATTAAACTTGGGCATGGTGAATTTCAGCTTTCCAAACCTGTCTTCCTCCTGTCATCCATGAGCATAGTTTCTACCATGATGAAATCTATCATTTTGGTGCATGCAATCTTCATCTTCATCAAACTCATCTTCACTATCTTCATGGTGGAGATTTGCTCTCTGGTGTCTAATACCACGACCAACAGCAGCATAATGATGACCACGACCATTAGCCTGCGAACTTCCATGTTCGGGACCAGGAGGTCTCATGGCATGAGGAGCAGTAGGACGGTTTCTTCTAGCTTGTGCATTGGATGCAATAACTTCCACATCAGTTGCATTATGCTCATCACCATGGACACTTGCATCTTCACGGTCTTGAAGAAGCTCTTGCACAATATCACCAACAATATCGGCCCTCATGGCTGCTATGTTCTGAGTGAGCTGTTCATTAACATTACCCATAAGTTTCTGCAAATCTCTTGACAACTTATCTCGCTTCTATTCAATTGGATCCATGTTGTTTTTGAATTCTCGGTGTAGATGACCACGTAATGCATTAAAGTGAAATAGTGTGATGGCCTGGCTGAGATGCTCATTTACTTCAACAGCATACTCATGTTCATCACCTGTCATGTTTAGTTTTGCAAAATCTCTATAGTACTAGAAGCATATATGTGAGTAACAACTCAAGATCACCTCAAGAAGTGAGCCTAGCTCACTTGGCTAGTGGAGTGGATGTACAACCTAGACACCCAGGTCCAAGTCCTCACAGACGCGAATTTGGGTTCTTATTATTTTAAGAAAATCTCACTGTGGGGGCTTCCCTTACAGTTTTCCTTTCAAAAAAATCAAACTCACCTCACTTAACAACCATAGCTCATGTAACTTCCAACTGAAAGCTGGATCATGCTCAACTATGGTGTCGATGGTTGGTGTACCAAGAGTGATAATCAAGCGAATACAGTTCAAGGGATGCACATGCGGGGCTGTTTGGTGGAGATTGGGTAGGATATATCTGTAGCAAAAGATACACTAATCTGCAATCTAGATATTGTTGAACCAAGTAATCATCCACACAAAATTCTAATGCCCTTAGTTGCTGAAAGATATAAGTGAAGAACATGCAACTCACACCAAGGAATCAGATTTGTTGCAAGCAAGGATTGAAGACTTTTCACTCTTGACATGTTTCAGCTCACAACACAAACAAATATTTCTCAAGATATAAGATGTCCCAAATTTATTTCTTTTCCTTCTTACACACACTTTTTCTTTCTTTGGGCAGATCTTTCTTTCTATTTCTTTTTTTGCCTCTTTTGTTTAGCTTTCTCTGTGAAATTCCAACAGTGGACTTGAATCTGAACACACACTTTGTGGGAATCACGAAAATTGAAATGGACAAGCTCAAACAACAACAACAAGCAACTGAAACTTTGGTAGCAAACACACATGAACAGATCTAACTTTTTTGGCTGAAAACATAGTGTGAATCAGATCTAACAAGGATGGATGGAAAGAGCATGGAGTAGCCTTTCCAAAATGCACAAAAACACTCGAAACAGACTCTTGATAACAAAGATAAGCAAGATTTGGTGTAGGGTGCAGATCTGAAAATGATGCACGAAAACAAACACAAACACACAAGATAGGATGGGTGAAACTTAGCAACTAAAAACAAAGATCTAGTGGACAAGAACTTGATAAAACTCACCAAATAACAAATTAAAGGTTGCAAAGGGGCCAGGTACAGGTGATTTTTGTGCACTATTTTCTAGAATATAGGGTGAAAAAGAACACGAACTAAGCTAGGGATACAAGATCCTACCATGTGAACCAAAGCTTTGATGCCAAGGTGATACAGGGTGGCCCAATATTCACGGAGGATCTGCTCGATGATGCGAACCAATGCCACCTGAAGGGTACGAAGGAAACCCTCGATCTAAGCCAATAATGTTGTTGGGTAATGGATAACTAGTGCAACATGACGAGACCGAAGCAAGCTACTGCATATGCAACAACCAACAACAAGTATTTGGCCAACCACACTCTTAGGATTCCAACCAACGCAACCACGCACGAAGTTGGAAGCACAAACTGGTCGTCGCCCCAATGACTGATGTTGTAAAATCACAAAGTGAGTTTACCCTCTCACAAAGCAATATTACAAGAGCTAAGGAGGAAGTGAACTCTCAAACAAGATTCTGGTTGCACTTGGCTAACCTATTCTGAAATCAAATTACCAAAGTTGTGGCTGAAGTGGTCGAAGGGGTATTTATACTAGGAACATCCCTCCTAGTTTTGTTGTGAAACCAATCCAAAAGAGGGGCTCAAATTCATGGTAACCAGTTGGCCAAGGGAGCAAACCCATGGAGCCACACGCAACAATTAATGCTTTGGACATCTTGCATTGGAATTGTCATATACTTTGACTCGGGAATCCAAATGATGCACCATTTGATTTTTCTAAAAGTAGACTTCATATGATGTCCATTTTGTACTCCCACACGTGTTGGATACTCATATATTTGTGTTGCATGATGCAATAAGTTTTGGGACAAATTCTGAAACTGTACATGCAACAATAGAATGTTGAGATTCCTCGTTATTCTTCCTTGAGGAGTAACTAGTTGCCCTTGTCACAAAAACATGGTATACATTAGAGTTTAAACTTGGTCTCTTCAAACTTGTTTTATGGGCTTCAGAACATGTGTTCTTCACGTGCTGAAAGTTGTTGGGTTTCCTCAACAATGTATGTGAATAAAATCAGCACAAAAGATTTAGGCAGTATAAAGTTCTCATGGATTGTTGAATTATGACCTCTTGTTATATTTGTTCTGCATGACTCCTTGTCATGGGACCCAAATAGGTCTTCTTTGTGGATGGTCCATTTGATAGTTGAGATGTATCATGAGGAAAAGACGATAAATGAGGTGAACATGGGATGTCCTCATCAAAACCTTTGTCAAAGCGGGGGAGGATGCTCATGAGAATAAGAAGGACAAGGGTGTGGGTGGTAATACCAAGACAAGCAAGACCACCCCTTCCAACAAAACAAGTGACTTTAACCCCTCTTATGTTTTATGTCGTGCTAGTGATGGGCATGTTCATGCCAAATTTGTTCATTCTTCTTATGAGTACATTGAATGATCTATTTTGGTTCCTAAGACCCTTGTTAATAACATAAAAGGAACCATTAAAGAATGGGTACCTAAATCCATTCATTTATCTCTTGTAGGAGTTTTCTTCCAGAGGAGGTCTAGGGTTGCTTGATGGTGGAGCAACAATTCATATGACTAGAAGCAAGGACTTGGTGTTGGAAGTTCAAACTAATTCATCTTTGGCCACTCAATTCCAATTTGGTGATGATACAATTTCAAAGATATTGAGTCTTGGCAAGGTAGTGATCTCTTCGGATTTAACCATTGAGGAAGTCATGCTTGTTGAGACCCTTGCATACAATTTACTTTCCACTCGTCAACTTGCACTCATGGGATTTTGCACCTTCTTTTATATTGATATTATTTCCCTTTTGTGGAGCAAGACTCTTAAAGTAGCCTTTGTTGGGCATGTCGAAAATGGTCTCTATGTGGTTAACTTTTCGGAGCGACCCACTAAGACCATGACTTTCCTAATGGCTAAAGTTGACGTGGGATGGCTTTGGCATCGCTGTCTAGCCCATGTAAATATGAGATATTTGCAAAGTCTATTCAAAGGGGATCTCATTCGTGGACTAAAAAATTTGTGTTTTTCCAAAGATCGTGCTTGACATTCTTGTATCGAACGGAAGCTACATGAGATGGCTCACTGTCACATGACTACCATCTATTCGAATATGCCCTTCGAGCTCCTTCACATGGATCTCTTTAGTCCTCCATCCTTTGATAGTCTTGGGGAAGAAAATATTTCTTGGTGATTGTGGATGATTACTCAAGATATATTTGGGTATACGTCTTCAAGAGGAAGAGTGAGACCCAACATACCGGCATCAACTTTGCAAATAAAGCTCAATGTCACCATGAGGCAAATATAATGATGATTAGAAGTGACAATGGAATCGAGTTTAAGAATTACACCTTGATGAGTTTCTTAGTGAACAGAGGATCAAGCATCAATACTCCACACCATATACCCCTCAAAAAAATGGGTTCACGTAGAGGAAGTACCGGATGTTGATGGATGCAGCAAGGACCGTATGGAGGAATTAAAATCTCTATACAACATTTGGGTCGAAGCCATCAACACCATATGTCATGCATCTAATCGGCTCTACCTCCGAAAAGTCTTGAACAAGACTCCATATGAGATACTTATCGGTAACAAGCACAACCTCAAGTATTTCTGGGTGTTTGGTTGTAAGTGTTTCGTTCTCAAGAAAGGTGTTCATTTGTCCAAATTTGAACCTAGAGCTCAAGAGGGTTTATTTGTTGGTTATGCCAGAAACTCTCATGTTTGTGATGTAGGTCATGAAATTCCTCCCCAAGCCATAAAAAGAATGGGTGTGAGACACTTCCCACCCATCGAGGAACCCGTTGTGGCTGAAGGAGAAGGACAATGTTCTATGCAAGTGGAACCATCACCAACGCAAGACCCACTTGCTTCCGAAGAACAAAGTGAAGGCCCACAACCAAGTGAACAAGATCAAGGGCAAGACCAACCTCATGATGATGGTGATTCACCAAGGGATGCCCAAGATCAAGTTCATACCCCCGACCAAACTCAAGATCAATAGCAAGCTCATGACGGTGCTCAAGATTGTCAAGATGGTTCTCCTCAACCTTCTATGGGGGAGATATTAGAACGACGAGCCTCCAAGATTGCTTTCAAGCTTAACTATTGCGAACATGTTTTGGAAAATGCCTATGAAAGGTTGAGTAAAGAGGTAACAAATCATAAACAATTAACAAACCTTTGTGATCATCACGCGTTTGTGATAGAGGCGAGTTGTCCCTGTCTTTTGATGGGACGTGGCTATCATTTTTGGCAGAGTCAACTTTGACGACCCAACTATGAATGTGTGAGGATGTCACACCTTAGTAATCCCTAGACCAACTCCGAGAAGTTATTGACCACGCCAGAGCACGATAATCCTGACCACGAGGGTTTGTTTCCTTTACGCAAATGAAGAACAAGCAAGAAACTGATACTGCAATCTGGATATTGCAAATATAAGAAGAAAGCTTTATTGATGAAAGTGGGGTTCTATGATGCCTTGGTCTTGTCGTGGAACACAAACGAAGAAGGTGAAGTTGCAGCTATGGTGAACTTTTAATCTAAACAAAACCCAAGTCTAAATGGTGCCCTAAGGGTTGTATATATGGGGGAATAGAGAGGGATTTCATTGCCCCTTGGAGGAGGGGCCCAAAACCAACCCTAACTCAGTTTCCCCCCACATACAGACTCTAAAAACTGCCTATAATATGGTATTTCGAAATTACATGGGCCTGGCCCAAAAATAAGGTGGCACAACACCTATAATAGCCTATGGATGAAATTGATAAAGTGGCATATTGAATATGTTGTCCAAGCCTTCATGCTCTCATTATGGTCACTTCAAAGTGCAAAAATCACCATTGGAAGCTCCATTATTCTTTCCCGCGCACGCACCTTCTTCACCATGCTTTTTTGTGCTCCAGTGGCCATCTTTCTTGTCCATGCCACGTTATTCATTCATAAGTGAAACAAAGGTATCTAACTTAGGAAGCATCATATGTTCATGAACGTTAGAAAGATTTCCAAGAAACAAAAGTACCTGGTAATTAAATTGGTGTGCGCAAGCTTTAGTAATTGGTTCAGTATGTATAGCAGCAGGGGTTGTGGGTGTAACAATTGCATTGATGTCCTCATCATCCTCCCCTTCTTGAACTGAAATCGTCCTCAATGGAAGCTCATCTTCCACAACGAAATAAGGCTTCAAATCTGCAATGTTAAAAGTGGTACTAACCCCAAAATATGCAAGCAACTCAATTTAATATACATTATTATTTATTTCTCAAACACCTTAAAAATTCCATTAACATGTGGCATTAGCTTTGACCTGCACAAATCAGGAAATCTATGCTTACGCAAATATAACCAAACAAGATCTCCAGGTGCAAATACAACATGTTTTCTACCCTTATCCTCAACAAGTTAACATTTAGCATTCATAAGCTCAATGTTTTCCTTAGTTAACTCGTGCATCTTTAAGATCAATTCAGCATGTTCTATAGCATCAAAATTAACCTTTTTCAAAGATGGAAGATGCAACAAATAAATAGGTGCACGAGGTAGGAAACCATACACAACTTCAAAAGGGCACATCTTAGTAGTAGAATGCAGCGAACAATTATAAGAAAATTCAATATGAGGCAAGCATTCTTCCGACATTTTCAGGTTATTCTTCAAAACATCCCTAAGCATAGTATACAATGATCTATTGAGTACTTCAGTTTGTCCATCAGTTTGGGGTGACATGTAGTACTAAAAAGTAGTTTAGTCCCAAACTTAGCCCATAAACATCTCCAGAAGTGTCCAAGAAATTTAGCATCATGATCTGAAACAACTGTACTTGGCAAACCATGTAGGCGAATAATTTCACGAAAGAAAAAATCAGCAACATTAGCAAAATCATCACTTTTATGACAAGGTATAAAGTGTGCCATTTTTGAAAATCTATCCACGACAACAAATATGCTATTTTTACCCTTCTTTGTTCGAGGTAAACCAAAAACAAAGTCCATGGATATATCATCCCAAGGAACACTAGGTACAGTCAAAGGCATATATAAACCATGAGGATTGAGTCATGACTTAGCTTTTTGACATGTAGTGTAGCAAGCAACAAAGCGCTCAACATCCCGTATCATCTTTAGCCAAAAAATGTGTATCAAGTACATCCTCTGTCTTCTTCACACCAAGGTGTCACATTAATCCTCCTCCATGCCTCACCTGTAACAATAAAAGATGAACAAAGCTAGCTAGAATGCATAGCTTGTTAGCACGGAACACAAATCCATCATTAGTGACGAACTTGTTCCATGTTATCCCTTCTTTATAATTCTGCAACACATCTTTAAATTCAACATCATGCACATATTGATCTTTGATGGTCTCCAAGCCAAATACTTTAAAGTCAAGTTGTGAAAGCATAGTATAGCGACGAGAAAATGCATCAGCAATAACGTTTTCTTTTCCTTTGTTGTGTTTAATGATATAAGGGAAAGTTTCAATGAATTCAACCCATTTAGCATGTCTACGATTCAGTTTTGCTTGTCTTTTAATATGTTTCAAAGATTCATGATGAGAATGTATAACAAATTCTTTGGGCCATAAATAATATTGCCATGTTTCCAAAGTCTGAACAAGAGCATATAATTCCTTATCATAATTAGAATAAATCAGACTAGGTCCACTCAATTTTTCAGAAAAGTATGCAACGGGTTTACCATCATGTAATAACACACCTCCTAATCCAATTCCACTAGCATCACATTCAAGCTCAAAATTCTTATTAAAGTAAGGAAGTTGGAGTAAAGGAGAATGTGTTAACTTATGTTTTAATACTGTGAAGGCTTCTTCCTTTGTGGCACCCCAACCAAAAGGCACATCCTTCTTTGTAAGCTCATTGAGAGGTGCAGCAATGGTGTTGAAATCTCTCAAAAAATCCTATAGAACCAGCAAAGCTAAGAAGACTCCTCACTTGTGTGACCGTTTTGGGCTGTGGCCAACTCTTAGTAGCTTCAATCTTGGCTTTATAAACTTCAATTCCCTATGGAGTAACAACATAGACAAGAAAAGATACTCGATCGGTGCAAAAGGTGCACTTCCCAAGGTTACCAAACAAACATGCATCACTTAGAGCAATAAAAATAGCACGTAAATGTTCCAACTATTCCTCCAAGGATCTACTATAAATCATTATATCATCAAAAATAGACTAGCACAAATCTTCCAATGAAAGCACGTAAAACCTCGTTCATTAATCACATGAAAGTACTAGGTGCATTATTTAACCCAAAAGGCATGACTAACCACTCATATAATCCAAACTTAGTTTTAAATGATATTTTCCATTCATCTCCCAATTTCATACAAATTTGATTGTATCCACTATGCAAATCAACTTTGGAGAAAATTGTAGAGCCACTTAATTCATGAAGCATATCATCTAGCCTAGGAATAGTATGTCGGTAACAAATAGTAATATTATTAATGCCTCTACAATCAACACACATACGCGATGTACCATCCTTTTTCGTCACTAAGATAATAGGAACAACACAAGGACTAAGGAATTCACGTATATAACCTTTGTCGAGTAGCTCGTTTACTTGACGCATAATCTCCTTCGTCTCCTTTGGATTGGTACGGTATGGCGCACGGTTGGGTAGTGATGCATTGGGAATTAAATCAACATGGTGCTCAATGCCTCTAATAGGTGGTAGTCTTGGTGGCACATCTTGTGGAAACATGTCAACAAACTCCTGCAAAATGTTAGTGACAGCAGGAGGCAAAGAGGGATGCACATCCTCGAATGAAAATAATACCTATTTGCACACAAATGCATAGCAAATAGATGTAGTAAAATGCAGATCAGTAATATCATATTTAGTAGAAAGTAAACATCTACTCTTCAAGTTTATTTCAGATGCAACACTAGATGATGGTTTATTAGGCTTATTGTGTTGTTCAAATTCCTTTGCTACAATCTGATTTTCACTCTTATTTAGGTCCTTTTTTGCTTTACTGGATGTAGCAATGTCATCTTCCATAATATGTTCAGGGGATATAGGAAGCAAACTTATATGTTGATCCTTATGAACAAGAGTATACTACTTTGTCCTACCATGGTGTACAAAATTTGTCTCAAATTGCCATGGTCTACCAAGTCAAACGTAACATGATTGCATGTGTACCACATCACAATCAACATAATCACAATACGTAGAAATGCTAAAATGCACACCAATAGTACGTATTACCTTAACCTTGCCACTGTTGCTGAACCATTGGATGTAATAAGGATGAGGATGTGGTCTGGTGGTGAGAGACAGCTTCTCCACCATCTCCATGCTAGCAAAGTTGTTGCAACACCCTTCATAAATGATTACACAGACAAAACGTTCCTTCACAACTCCCTTTGTATGGAACATGTTATGCCTCTGATTTTGCTTAGCCTACGTTACCTACACACTTAAAAGATGTTTAGCGACTAAACTTTCATACATTTAGGCATAGTCAGCAACCATGTAGTGTGTCTTCTGTTCAGTATAATTGACACCTTGTTCTTCACTCGGAATATGGGCCAGAGTCTCATCATCATAATCACTAGTGGATTCATATCGACCATCCTCTATAACAATCATCACATGCTTGGATGGACATTCTCTCACATAGTGACCTCCCCCCTTGAAATGATGACATATTACCTCATGTGTTTCCCCTATGGATGCAATGGATGAAGAATAGCTTTGTGTAGGCCCGGAAGGTGTGCTCTTGGCGAAGGGTGGGGAAGGGGCCTATTTCCTGGTATCTCGTTTGGAGTTAGTGGATGAAGTAGGCAGTGTTGTAGCAGGACGTGTCGATGTAGATGAGGTACGTGGTGTCCATGATGAAGTGCGGCTTGCAAAAAAATTAGTTCTGGCCAATGCATGTCAGTCCTGCACTTCACGTTCAGCTTTGCAGGCAAGATGGAATAAACGAGTGATAGTGTTATACTCCTTATACTCTAAAATAGTATGAATATCTCTATTTAATCCACCCACAAAACGTGCAAGCATAGTTTCATTCCCATCTACAATACCACATCTAATCATGCGAGTTTGTAGTTCCTGATAATATTCTTCCACATAAAATTTTTCTTGTCTTAAACGCTGCAATTTTTGAAGTAATTCATATTGATAATATGGTGGAACCCAACGAGTATGCATAGCAGTTTCCAAAGAAGCCCAAGTAGTTGGAATATTAGCATGATCTATTCTATAATGTTCAGACCACCAAACACAAGCAAAACTAGTGAATGCACAAACAGCAGCACCAACACGTGTATCCTCAGAAAATTGTAAGCATGTAAAACGTTGTTCTATTTCTAGCTCCCAAGTAAGCTATATATCAGGAACATATCTACCATCAAATGTAGGAGTATTAAATTTAAGCTTAGGGAGATGGTGATGATCCCATACCTTAGGGGTGGTGCATCCCTACCATTGCAATTGTATACATGTGAACGACCTGTTACTTGTCCTAGGTGTTGATTTGGAGCAACATCTCCCTCACCATTGTAATTGACATCATAATCCTTATACTACTCAATGACAATAGCAACAGCAGCAGCCACACAAGCTGCAACAGTAGTAGCAAAAGCAATGGAACCAAAATTTTGGCCTTGGTCGATAGGTACACATTGCGCACATCCTGCAAAATTCAGGCATTGTTGGTGTTGTTGTTGCCGAGGTACGACAGGTATAGCTGCTGGTGGTAGACGGGCAAGCACCTCATCGAACCTATCATCCATCTTGGCATCGAACATCTTCTCCAAACCATCTAGTTTCTCCATGGCCTCTCTAAGGCTGGTCACAAAGTCTTGTACCTGCTCAGCCATCATTTGCTAAAATTTATCATGAAGCTCCTTGTTGGTCATGCTCTCCCAAATGATGTCATCGGCTTGTGATCCTGGCATGGTTAGCAGCAATAGGAACACACAAGAATGTGAACTTATAGACTACTAGGAAGTGGTGGTGGCGGTGTCTCACAGATCCTTCAAGTAAATCTCAAATTCTTACAAGTTCTTACCCAACATTAGGTGGTGATCGGCAACCGTTGTAGTCAAAACTCTCAAAGCATGGATAGAGCGATTGCTAGGTGGTGTCCACACACGATGTAGATGTATGTATAGCACGGATGGCTTATAATATGGTAGAAAAAGGGGTCAGCAATAATCAATTCAGAGATGCAAAGTTAAATAAACTCTCACCGACAATATTGTGTTGGTCCTAGGCTACACCGTACTAGAGACACGAGCCTAGAACACCAAAAAAATCACGACGCTACACATAATCAAGGGAAGGGCACACTCTGAAATTTTTTCTATTTTTCTGGAACCTCTTTTTTTGCGCTCTTTTTTCAGAAAAACACTATAATGGCAAGTGTCTCAAAACTCTTCCCAAGGTGTATAAACAAGATAGGCACACACAAATTGACTATTTTTTAAAATTTTCTGGAACGATTCGGGGATGTGATGACCAAAAATTGTAACAGAAAATCACTATGCATGGTGGTGAGTGTCTCAAAACAATGTGCAAAGCCTAAAAACAAGATAGGGAAAAAATTCCCCCACCGTAATTTTGGCATTAAAACTGTCTGAGGGTCTCTAGACTTTTTTTCGAAACCTACTTAGGTAAGGAAACATGAAACTAGAAACAAAAGGATCTTAAAATAAAACCTAATACGGGATGGACTCGGATTTGTGGCGGACATGTGGTGATATATGGACACGGTGATAATGATAGTGGGTATGGCAGCGGTGATGATGATGGTGGGTACGGCAGCGGTGCCGATGATGGTGGGTATGGCAGCGGTGATGATAATTGTGGGTATAGCGGCGTGACAACTTATGAACAGAACTCGAAACTCTAAAGGACTATAAAGTAATACTAGCAAATTGACACGACGATGCAACCGTAAATTCAACAAAGCAACACCGAACAAAGCAACATCAAACCCTAATTTTTTGCGGCTTCTTCGTGGACGGTAGGTATGAAGAACAGATGCGATCTACACTATGAAAAGCTGGAAATTCGCATAGAGCAACCTAGAAATCAGATACCACTTGATAGAGGCGAATTTGTCCCTGTATTTCAATGCGATGGGGCTATCGTTTTTGGTAGAGTTGACTTTCACGATCTGGCTACGAATGTGCGAGGACGCCGCGCCTTAGCAACCACTAAACCAACTCTGAGAGGTTATTGACCATGTTGGAGCACGATCAACCTGACCACAACGGTGTGTTTCCTGCATGCAAATGAAGACCAAGCAAGAAATTGAGATTGCAATCTGGATATTGCGAATATAGCAGGAAAGCTTTATTGATGAAAGTGGGTTTTGTGACATATTGGTCTAGTCGTAGAATACAAATGAAGAACGCAAAGTTGCAGCTATGGCAAACTTTTAATGTAAACAAAATCCAAGTCTAAACATTGCCCTAAGTGTTGTATATATGGGGGAATAGAAGGGAATTTCATGGCCCCTTGGAGGAGGGGTCCAAAACCAACCCTAACTCAGTTTCCCCACACTAACGGACTCTAAAAATAGCCTATAATATGGTATTTCGAAATTACATGGGACTAGCCCAAAAATAAGGTGGCGTAGCACCTATAGTAGCCAATGGACGTAATTTATAAAGTGGCGTCTTGAATATTTTGTTCAAGATTTTATGCTCTCATTATGGTGGCTTCAAAGTGCGAAAATCACCACCGGAAGCTCCATCGTTCTTTCTCGTGCGTCCACCTTCTTCACCATGCTTGTTCCCACTCAAATGGCCATCCTTCTTGTCCATGCTTGGTCCTTCATTCATAAGTAAAACAAAAGTATCTAACTTAGGCAGCATCATATGTTCATGAACATTAGAAGGATTTCCAAGAAACAAAAGTACCTGGTAATTCAATCAACATGTGCGAGCTCTAGTAACTGGTCCAGTATGTATAGCAGTAGGGGTTGTGGGTGTAACAATGGTATTGATGTCCTAATTAGTTTGTTTCTTGTATTGAACCCCTAAAGTTACAAGAGGATCTCAAGGACATGAATTGGCTTGAAGCCATGCATGATGAACTCAACAACTTCAAGCGCAACAAGGTGTGGCAATTGATGTCAAGGCCAAAGGAGAACCACAATGCCATTGGAACCAAATGGATCTTCAAGAACAAGCAAGATGTGAACAGTGTTTTCATGCACAACAAGGCAAGATTGGTAGCACAAGGCTACTCCCAAGTCAAGGGTATTGATTACGGTGAAACCCTTGCCCTCGTTTCATGCCTTAAATCTATTTGCATGTTACTTGTATATGCATCTCATCATGATTTCAAGTTGTGACAAATGGATGTGAAGAGTGCATTTATTAATGGTCCACCTAAGGAGTTGGTATATGTCAAGCAACCCCAGGGTTCGAGGATCCCAAATTCCCCAATCATGTATACAAGTTCGAGTAGGCACTCTATGGCCTTCAAGAAGACCCACGTGCGCGGTATGAGAACTATATGTTGTTGCAATACCGTGGGTTTGAAATTGGGAAAATTGATATCACTCTTAACTTGTTCATATGCCAACTATATGTTGATGATATTATCTTTGGTTCTCCTAACAAAGCTTTCAATGGCGAGTTTGCCGCACTAATGAACGAAAAGTTTGAGATGTCTATGATGGGAGAGTTGAAGTTGTATCTTGGACTCAAACTCAAGCAACGAAGACAATGTACCTTCATCAACCAAGAAAAATATACTCAAGACATGCTCAAAGGTTCAAGTTGGATGATGTCAAGCTGGCCAAGACTCCTATGCAACTCAAGTGCCAACTTTACATTGATACCAACGGTAAAAAGTCGTAGGTATATCACTCCATGATTGGATCCTTGCTTTATCTTTGTGCATCTAGACGAGATATTATGTTGAGTGTGGGAATTTGTACATGATTTCAAGCCGCACCTAAGGAAAGTCACTTTTTGGCAGTCAAGCAAATCTTTCTATATTTGGCTCATACCCCAAACTTTGGCTTATGGTACCCCAAATTTGCTTCATTTGATATGATGGGATATTCGGACTTGGATTGGGAGAGAGACCGTGTGGATAGGAAGTCAACTTTCGGAGGGTGCCAATTCATTGGTCGCTCTTTAATAAGTTGGTCTTTAAAAAAACAAAATTGTGTTTCTCTCTCTACCATCGAGGCCGAGTATGTATCCACCGCAAGTTGTTGTGCACAGTTTCTATGGATGCGGTGAACTTTAAAGGATTGCGATGTCATTTGTGACAAAGTGCCTCTTTTTGTGACAATGAAAGTGCTATCAAGATCTCCCACAACCCGATTCAACATTGCAAGACGAAGCATGTTGAGATTCGTCATCACTTCATCCGGGAGCATACCAAGCGTGGGGAGATTGATCTTCTTTATGTCAACACTCTTGAAGAACTTGCAGATAATTTCACGAAGCCATTGGATTAAGCAAGATTTCACGAGTTAAGGCATGAGCTAAATATCATTGATTTGAGCAATGTGGCTTGAAGTATTGCACAACCCACCACACTCATTGTTTTATCTCATTTAATTGTAGGCATGGATATAGGGGGAGTGTTGTTATCTCAGTGAACTCTCCGCCCCCTCATTATGCATAAATCGATCAAGTCTTTCACATTTTTATGGTACTTTTGCTTCAAAGAAAAATTTTGGTCATGGGCCCAATGTTAAAATCTTTGCGGTGCCATACCAATTGACTCAAACATAGGTGGAAACGGGCATCGCCCCCTCCTAGTGAGGCATTTGTTTTTTAGAGCTTGTTTTTTATTTCCGTCACTCCAAGTTTTCTATTATTATTTTTGTCATTGAACTTGGAATGTCCCCTCCAATTTGCTAGGTTTTGTGTCTCCAGCTCAAGCCATTTCTCAGCTACAAACTCTTAGTTTGCATAAGCCACCCTTTTAGAGCTAGTTTGGCAAGTTCTGATAGTCCACGCAGTGCTACCGCTGGATCAAGGGCGGTACTGCCGCTTATAAGAGGTACTACCCAACCTCCTGCCATGCAGTAGTACCGGGGCGGTACTACCGCTTCTCCAAGCGGTACTACCTCTTGTGAGTGCACAAAGGGGGTTATGTGCCGGGCACGGGGAGTTCCCGTTCCCCATACCCATTATGATCGGTGGAGTCGATCCGCACCCTCTCATCTTGACATGGATGCTGATATTGCCCTTTGTTTTGCTCTCCTATGGTTCTATTTCTTGGATCTAGGGTTTAGGGCAATATGAGATGCATTCACCAATTTTTGGTCAAATCGAGGCATGAGTAGGACGTGGAAGACTTCTAGTGAGTAGATTTGTTGTTCTATTGCAATAATTTTGAGTTTCGAATCACCCGTAGTACCGGATCTGACCCGCATTGGTTGTTCCTCCTGCGACCCCTGCCCAGAGCGGTACTACCACTCCTCCAGGAGCGATACTACTGCTAGCGGGCGGTACTACCGCTTATGGGGAACGATACTAGCAACCGTGTTACCCAACTCACATTTATTTTGATTCAACCTAAAGTCTACCCTTTGTTTTTCTTTTTGGCTTATGCATTTTGTTTATACTTGGTTTTACCTCACTCTTTTTTGTGGGTTCTAGGTGGTAGTAGCTCGGCTCATCAGGAGTGTTGGGTGAATCCAAGTCATGAGGGTGGCTCTAAGCGTTACCGCACATCACGGGATACAATGCCATTCCCAATGCACCACCCAAGCAGAGGACCAAGAAGACTGCTACCAAATCTCAAAAGACTAATTCAATGAGTGAGTTTGCAAGAAAATGTTTTTGTATTGTCTGTCGTCGCAACCCGTACGTCAACCACAAGATCGAGCTCTCTCGACTGTCACTTGTAAACTAAGAAGCAATGCTCTGTTTTATCATGACATGCTCAAGAAGAAGAAGAAGAATATGTTCGTTCCTCATGTCAAGTCCATTGATATGGACCATTTGCGGAAGAATGTTAGCTATTTTGGGGAAGCTCTTGTGTGAGAAGCTAGATATTATCACGCTAATGCAGTTCAACAAAGGTTTTGATGCAGCGATAGTGGTTGTGTTCTTTGCTATGGTCCATCTCGGATCTGATGAGGATAGCACCTTGACCTGGATGACAAATGGAAGGAAACTTAGTGCTAAATGGAAGGAGTTCATGGCTTTACTGAGCCATGATGATCAGGGGCTCCATACCCCAATTGGATTTCATCCTCACACCAAGGTCACCTCCACTCACAAGAGACATCTCTAGGCCTTCTCTACTAAGAAGGTCTCCTCCACCACTGGCAACATAACCTATGTGTTGTATTCATTCCTCGACATCATGCATCACATCTTCAGGCACACTCTTTTTTCTCATGTTGGGAACTTGGATCTAGTACACTCTTATATAATGGATATGTTGCCCTAGTGTCATAACATGAAGAACTCGGAGGAGGTGGACACTTTGGATGTTTGCCACATCATGTGGTCAGAGCTTCTCTCAGCTATGATGGAGCGTAAGTGTCCCATGTATGCTCCCTCTATGATGCATATTATTGACAGAACCTGGGAATCCACCTTTCACAGTGAATTGTTTGAATGTGTTGATCTCGTTACCCATGAGGTTGTGCAACTGATACTCAAGGACAAGTAGAACACTCATGCTATTTCGGAGGTTGATGTTCTAGAGGATGTTGATGAGGGTGAGGAATAGGATGAAAATAAAGGTGGTGATGACCCACATTACACGCCATCTGGCGCAAAGCCGTCTTGGGACCAAAAGCTGAAGGAGAAGATGAAGAAGTTGTTCTACGTGCAGGATCATGGTCAGTACACAACACATGTGATAGAGAAGCAGGCTAGGAGTTTTCACAAGGCTATGAGGGGCACCTTGGGATGGAGATCCCCGGTGGGTCTGGGGATAGGGTCGTTGTCACACCCTATGTTTGTATCACTATGCTATGCTATGGATTTATAAAATTTGGAACCATTTATAAAATCACGGTGCAGGTGCTTGTTTGAATTGTTTGATGATTGCTTGTTTGGTTGATTGTGTTTGGGACTCAAAGATCTTCTTCCCTCTAGAACTCAACTCGTTGATCCAAACCTCTTGCCCAATGAACATACCATGTGTATAGTACCTAAAAATATTTTTATCAAATATTGTTTTGTCCAAAAAGGATTTATTAAAATTAGGTTTTCAAAACCCCCTCAATTGAGGTTTGTACTACAGGTCCTCAATTGGGGTGGAATATTTTACACCAAAGGCTTTATTTGGAACCTACTATATATATATGACTTCCCAAAACCACCAAATATTATTTTAAAGATTATTTTACTATTTTATTTAAAGAATTTTCTTAAGGCCAGAAATGGTCTTTTGTAGGGAAAAATTATTCTAATGCTTTAAAAATATTTGAGAAAATTTAGGGAAACTCAATGAACATATATTTCCCATATATATATATATATATATATATATATGACTTTCAACACATGGTGATGTTCAACACAATGGGTAAAAACCTCCAAAACCCTTTCTACTTAAATCAAGCAATTGAAATATTTATATAGGAAATATTCTCAATAAAACCTAGGAAAATTCCAGCAAGTCACACATGCTATATGTGATGACCTTGCAAAGTTTCAACCCAATCCCAATTGATTTGCTTCACCAAAATATCCCAAAACCCTCTCTCTCTCCAGAATCAAATTTGAACAACTTTACATTGTGAAGTTTCCCCTATTGACCCCAAACTTTGTGGGCATGTTCTAATCCCTAAATCTGGCTAGTACACCAAGTGGTGCATTTAGGAGAATAGAATTGCATGCCTAGTTCTACATAAACATGATTCTGTTGAATTCTAGGGTTTACCAAGTTTGCACTATAAACTTTCCTCTAACCATCTCAAACTTGATGGACTACTCTGTTTTTACCTACAATTTTATCTTGTTAAATCTCATGGCAAGAAACCTCCTTTTACTTGCCAAACTCAACATCAAACACCTTCTGGTTATTTAGTAAAAACCATGTTTGACCTGCTTCCAATATTCTCCTTGAGTTCAAACTTTTATCACAATCACTTGTATGCCCCCTCTACCCCCAGTACAAATCTCAAGCCGTGCCTCAATCATGGAGTGGGATAAAAACCCATTTCTACCCCCTGGACAGCAAGAACAGGCTCAATTTTACCTCCCCCTCATCTACCCTGTGGCTTACAGAATACTCAATGCCCCCCTACCAATTTCCTACTCCCCTAGATGCCATGGACATGAGTGGCCACACCCTAGTGCCAAAGGCATGCCATGCCATGCCATAAGCATGCTCTGGAGAATGCTACAGTGCCTAGCCGAACTGTAGCAGGAGCATCCCAAGGCGCCTGACAGCCTAGGAAAGCGGGACCTTGTCCCCCTGTGTCCCACTCGATGTCTGCAAAGCTACAAGTGGTCGCCCCCCTCTCGTTTCTTTTCTCTCCGGTGACCTCTTGCATGCACGCCGCGGCCTCCCCTCTTGGAAAACCATGGGTCTCGCACGCGCGAGCACCCCCGCTCCCCCTACTGCTCCCTCTAGTAGTGGATGACCCCCACAAGCGCCGTAGACACGCCCTGGCTCGCTCCCGTTCCCTCTGCCCTCAGCCTCGAGCTAGCCGACGCACCTGCGTTCGGTGGACGCGCACCCACCTATAAAAGGCCTCGCCAGGCTCTTTCCTCCCCTATGATCTCTCTCTCTCTCCGTCCAAATAGACCCCTAGCAGAGCCCCCGCTCTCCTCTTGCTCTCTGTGCTTGGGATCAAGCTCAGTGCCGCCGCCTCGAGCCACCATCGATCTCACGGTAGGGTGCCGCTTCGGTCCCATTCTTCCTCTCATTTGTCACCCCCTCAGTGCCTTGACCATTTCCCCCTTCCACCCCGGTCGATATGTAGTCGAAGGCATCGACAACGACCACCTCCCGAAGCACCTCTGTCGCGGGACCTCATTGCCGGCAACCCAGGCCTCCCCGTTGACCAGCTCCGGCAACAACCGAATGGCTACAGCCTCCCAAGTCCATTCCCACCCTCACCAGCCGCCATCGTGCCCTCTGTTGACATCGGAGAGCATCATCGCCCCTCTGTCTAGAGGTGGGAGATGACAGGTGGGACCCCAATGTCATCCCCACACTTCTCTCCCCCTCTCCCTCTTGCTGGCACTAGGGCCTGCGCGTCAGGTTCAAACATGGCTACGTGCGCGCCCATAGCTCAGCTGGGTCGGCCGACCAGTTCGGCCCGGTTCTCCTAGCCACTTGGCCAATGGGCACAGTGCCCATTTTCTTTTTCTTTTTGTTTAAACTTCCAAAATTCCATAGGTTCAAATACTTTTCCAAAGTCAAAAATTCTTCCACCATAAATCTTGAAATATTTTGTTGTATTTAATAGTGCCACTTGTGTAAATTTTTGAAAGTGTTTTATGTAGTGATTTTATTTAAAACCTAGTTTTAAATATTTTCAGCCTATGTTAAAATAGATTTCAAAATATTTTTCACTACAAAGCCAGAGAAAAATATTTTTAGTTTTGAATGTAGTATTTTACAAAGGAGGGTAACATTTTATAAGTGGATTTTGTGATCTGCTTCTGTTGTGATTCTTATTATTGCCCGTTATTATCGTGATGGTAGATTGTATTGTTGATGAGGGAGTTGGACTTGAAGATCCCTAAGACTGAGTTGAGCCATGCAAGTAGCCCTTTGACCATGTTAAGAAAAAAAAATCATTGCATGGCATATAGCACTTTATTTTTGATATGTTGATCATGATGATGTGGTGACCACTTTGGTGGGATGACTCCAATACTTTTACCGTTGATATTTGCATCATGCATGATCCTATCTACTTATGAGGGTTATGCTGGTGGGAGTAGTTAGGTTGCTAAGTAGTGGCTACACAAAGAGGGAAGGGGATACGCATGAAGATGGAAATAAAATTATTTTCAAACGACTTTTCAAAAACCCCGTCGGGTTCCACTAATGCCTGTGGGAGATGATGTGGAGCTAGGTAACCACTTGATAAAGAAGTGGTGTACTGGAGCAAGTGAGCATGTGGTTTTCGAAAATGGATTGGTGTAAGTTGCGACTGTTATTCAACCTTACATGTACAACCACGATACCCCTTATGGGACGGGGCTTTGATGATTACTTTGATCGATACTAGCAGGGAGCCCACATTACTAGTGGATGGAGGGTATGAGTTACTCTCTCGATACGGGGTCGTGTCTGGTAGGGAGATTATGTACTGTCTTTACAAGTACCGGGCATACCATTGTGTTCCTTCATGGATGGTACTATGTTGAGCGATGCTCGTGTTTTGTACAGCATGAAGACACGGACCAACAAGTGGACTCTTTGTTTAGTGTCGTCAAGGGAAAGGCATTTTTCGGGTGCTTACCTCGGGTATGTAATATACCGCAAGTCATGGGTTGACACAGAATTTCCCCGAGTCTTGTGGGTAAAGTGTGCAACCTCTACAGAGTGTAAAACTATTGGAATATCCGTGTCCATGGTTAAGGACAGTTGGATGACCACTCTTGGGCTACGTCCATTGTTTACAAACTTGGTGTGTGTGTGTGTGTGACAAGGATGATGGTTGAGCTAAGTCCGGTCACTTGGCATGATGATTGAACATGAGATGTTCAAACCATTGTTCATATTTATATATGTAACATGCTCACATGGGTACCTGCTACCTCATGAGGCATGCTTTCATAAGTTAATTGATCACGTCATTGCACTGGAAAGTTAGCTTTTCGTAAACTTACCTACTTAGTGCTATATCATGCATTGTTAAACCTTGTTCCAAATTTGGATTTCTTGTGAGTACATTCAAAGTACTCATTGGCTTGCCACTGGTTATTTAATTGGTTAGGCATGGAAGAGCAGGAATATGGTGAAGAGTTCATTGGTGACGAACATGCGAACTAGGATGCTTCCCAGTTAGAATGCTTGTAGGGTTAAGGAAGATGGCATGGTCTACGCTTTCGATCAAGATTTCCCTTTCTAGCTATGTTTGTTAATTGGCCTTCATGGCCCTATGATGTCTACTATGCAACTTTATTCTTGTAAACTTTGTTGGGCCTCCAAGCATAGAGTTTTGTAGGACAGTCGCAATTTTCCCTCAAGTGGTTTACCTAAGGTTTATCAATCCGTGGGAGGTGTAGGATGAAGATGGACTCTCTCAAACAACCCTGCAATGAAATACAAGAAATCTCTTGTGTCCCCAACACACCCAATACAATGGCAAATTGTATAGGTGCACTAGTTCGGCGAAGAGATGGTGATACAAGTGCAATATGGATGGTAGATATAAGTTTTTGTAACCTGAAAATATAAAAACAGCAAGGTAGCAAGTAACAAAAGTGAGCAAAAACAGTATCGCAATGCTTGAAAACAAGGCCTAGGGTTCATACTTTCACTATTGCAAGTTCTCTCAACAATACTGACATAGTTGAATCATATGTAAATCCCTCACATGCGACAAAGAGTTCACTCCAAAGTCACAAATTGCGGGGAACGAACGAACAAAGAAATTATTGTAGGGTTCACTCCAAAGCCAACCCCTATGCATAGATTCCCAAGGTCATGGAACCCGCAAGTTCATCACCAAAACATACATCAAGTGGATCAATAGAACATCCCATTTTCAACATGGATATCCCATCGCAAGACATACATCAAGTGTTCTCAAATCCTTTTAATACTCAATTCGATAAGAAAACTTCAAAGGGAAAACTCAATTCATCACAACAAGAGAGAAGGGAAAACTCCATATGATTCATCTATATTAATAAACCTTGCGGTACATCAAGATCATGTCATCTCAAGAACACGAGAGAGAGAGAGATCAAACACATAGCTAATGGTACATACCCTCAGCCCTGAGGGTGAACTACCCCCTCCTCATCATGGAGACCACCAGGATGATGAAGATGGCCTCTTGTGCTGGTTTGCCCCTCTGGCGGGGTGTCGGAACGGGCTCCCGGTTGGTTTTTCGTGGCTATAGAGGCTTGCGGCGGCGGAACTCCCGATCTAGGCTTCTTTCTAGGGGTTACTAGATTTATAGGAGTACTTCGTGTTGGAATCACGTCAAGGGGACTCCTGAGGTGCCCACAAGCCAGGGGTGCACCCTGGTTTCTAGTGCCTGCCTCAGGACTCCACGCTAGTATCTCTTTGCTCCAGTATTTTTTATATTTTACAAATATATTCTCCGTAAATTTTCAGCCCATGCCGAGAACTTTTATTTCTACACAAAAAACGACACCATGGTAGTTCTGCTGAAAACAGCGTCAGTCCGGGTTAGTTCTAATAAAATCATACCAAAATCATATAGAATTATTGTAAACATGGCATGAATACTTCATAAATTATAGATATGTTGGAGACGTATCAACATCCCCAAGCTTAATTCCTGCTCATCCTCGAGTAGGTAAATGATATTAGAAATAATTTATGAAGTGGGAATGCTAGCATAGTGTATAAATTTGATCAATGATAGTTCCAAACACTTTTTCTAGCATCACTATATATCATAAACAGTAGATCATATCATAAAACTTCTCATGATGAAGTAACAAGCTATTCACATGTTAAAGTATAGACCATAAAGTTTCTTGAAAACTAACAAACTATGCTTTCAGTCACCAAACAATTTCAATTCATCTTATTTTCAGGAAGGGTCTATATAAGAGCTTTGATTTAGCAAATTCCACGTACTCAAATATCATATAGTCTTCCATGATTGCTAACACTCAAAGCATATTTTAGAGCAAATGGCATCCATGGAACACAAAGAAAGATAGGGGCTTAAAGTTTCGCCTCCCAACTTATTTATCATATAGATAATTGTCAACAATAATAATTCATGATCAAATATATTTGAATGGCCATATATGCTTGGATCTTTCCCCACCACATGATGCTTGCCAACTAAAGAATAATTGAGGTTGAACTAAGAAGGAATTCTATTAACTCTTTCATAAAGTAAACACATGAAAGTAAAAGATAGGCCCTTCGCAGACAGCAGCATAGGTTGTCATGCGCTTTTTAATTTTGGATGTGCAAACCATTAATGTAAAGGAACGTAATGTTGTATTGCCATTTGTGATAGCAACCTTTATTATGCAGTCCGTCGTTTTTATTTCTTTACCATCACAAGTTCGCACAATGCTTATTTTCCCTTACTATAAAAGATCATACATATTTAGGAGCAATTTTTATTGCTTTTTGCACTGATGACAACTTACTTGAAGGATCTTATTCAATCCATAGGTAGATATGATGGAAACTCATGGCAAGAAACTGGGTTTAAGGGTTTTGGATGCACAAGTAGTATCTCAACTTATTACAAATTTTTGGCTAGCAAAATATCCTAAGCAAGCACCACATGTTGGAGGATACATAACAATATAACTTCTATACAAATATACCCAAGCATAACTCATTACGTTGTCTTCATTGTCCAACTTCAAGTAATTTTCTCAAGTTTGAAAATAATTAATGGGGATCACAATCATATAAGATGTCCAAGATAGTATATTTATATGTGAAATATCTCTTCCTTCAATATTCTTTCATGAATTATTCAAGCGACCACCGCAGTGTATGCTAACTTTCAATAAATTTTACCACCTATACTTCTTATATGTGAAGTAATTACTCCCCATGGGATAAGCATATAAAACATATATAATTTCAGATTTATGATATTCAATTCATTCAACCATTTACTCATAGGATATAAATGAAGCATGAGAGTAAATTACAAAACTACTCCAAAATTTATAAGTGAAGATCAATAAGTAGTCAAAAAATTAAGTAGCTATGTGAGGACTTTATCTCTCTCTCTCAATAACAATTTTCAGCTCTGAGTATTTTATTTAAACAACAAGAAAAATAAAAATATCACTCCAAGAATAGGACGCATCATGTGAACGAATAAAAATTTAGGCTCAACATAGGCTAACCGATAGTTGACAAAGAGAGGTGGGATGTGTAGCATCCCCAAGCTTAGATTGTTGAGAGTTCCTAAAAAATTTACTTGGCGTGCCTTGGGCATCCCCAATCTTGAGATTCTGTATCTTGTTCAATCCTCTCATATCCCGGTTTCACCTATTCTCAAATACTTTCATCCACACAAAACTCAAAAGGAACTCGTGAGATATGTTAGTACACATAAGAACAAATCAACACTTCATGTACTTCCAATACAAGTTGCACAATAATTTTCAAACATTCGGTATTGTATACTATCATTTCCACAATTTATATCTACCAATATAGTTTGTGGAAACTATAGGATACGTAGATAACAAAACTATGACACCAATCTGTCTAAACAGAAAAGTCTGTAGGAATGTATTAAACTAGTATACTTCTGTAACTTGAAAAAATATGGAAACTTAGTAAATGATAAATAATTTATATGAAACTACTGTGTAAAAATTTCAGAAATGTTTCACGTTCTAGTAAAATATGAAAATTCAAACACTACAGAAAAAGTTTCTGTTTTTACACAGCACACATCGAACATGCAATGCAAGCATCCTAAGGCAATTCAAAGAACTTTTTATTGAAAAAACAAGATTATAGATAAAACCTAACATATAAAAACAAAATAAAATGATGCTCCAAGCAAAACTCATATTATGTGACGAATAAAAATATAGCTCCAAGTAAGATAAACCAATAGTGTTGAAGACGAAAGAGGGGATGCCTTCTGGGGCATCCCCAAGCTTATGCGCTTGAGTCTTCCTTGGATATTACATTGTGGGTGCCTTGGGCATCACCAATCTTAGTTTCTTGTCACTCCTTATTCTCCCCATATCGGTGTCTCACACAAAACTTGAAAACAACAATCACACAAAACTTAACGGAACTTTGTGAGAAGGGTTGGTCCAATAAAGATACATCATTCACTTAGGTACTGTCAAGACAAGATTCATAATTGTTCCCACATGAGACCTACTATATTATAACATTCACATAATTTATTACACTAAATATAAGCTATGGAAACACTAAAACAAGCAAACTATGCATGCAAAACAGAACCTATCAAAAACAGAACAGTCTGTGAAGATCTGTAGTATAGCCATACTTCCCTGTCTCTAAAATTTCTGAAACATTAGGACAACCTGAAGAATTTGTATATAAATACTGTAAAAAATTCACATCATTATGACGCTCCAGTAAAAAATTAAAAATCCTTTACTTGTGCCAAAAGTCTCTATTTTGATTCAGCATCAATTCTACTCATCTTGCGAGTCATACCAAAGGCTTTACTTGGCACTTTATGGAAATAAAAGACACAGAACATGATTACTACAATTCTTAATCATGTGAACACACAAAAACAGAAAGTAAAAGTGTTGTGTTGTCTCCCAACAAGCGCTTTTCTTTAATGCCTTTTAGTTAGGCGTGATGATTTCAATGATACTCGTATAGGAATAGTAGTTGAAACATGCAAGAGGGCATCACGAATCAAATGAAAAGAACATTTAAGTCTAACGCACTTCCTATGCATAGGTATTTTGTGAGAAAACAATTTCTTGGGAACAAGAATCAACTTGCATAGGAAGGCAAGACAAGTACAACTTCAAAACTTTGAACACATAGGGAGGAAACTTGATATTTTTGCAATTCCTACAAGCATAAGTTCCTCCCTCATAATAGTTTTCAGTAGCATCATGAAGTAATTCAACAATATAACTATCACATACAACATTCTTTTCATGATCTACAAGAATAGAATATTTATCACTCTCCACATAAGCAAACTTCTTCTCATTCATAATATTGGGAGCAAAATCAACGAAATAACTATCATGAGGTACTTGATTGACATAACCACTTTGAATATTAAAATCATGATGACAATTTTCATGGTTTTCATTACAATTTATAGCATACATTTCATCACAATAATCATCATATATAGGAGGCATGCCATCATCATAATAGTTTTGCCCATCAAAACTCGGGGGACTAAGAATATCATCTTCATCAAACATAGCATCCCCAAGCTTGTGGCTTTGCATATCATTAGCATCATGGATATTTAGAGAATTGATACTAGCAATATTGCAATCATGCTCATCATTCAAGGAATTCTCATTTAGTATTTTCATAAATTCTTCCTCTACCAACTGAGCATAATTTTCAAACCATCATTTTCACGAAAGATAATATAAAGATGAAGAATATGAGGCAACCTCAATTACATTTTTTTATAGTTTTAATTTATAAAACCAAACTAGTGAATAAACAGGAAACTAAAAGATTCAATTGCAAGATCTAAAGATATACCTTCAAGCACTCACCTCACCGGCAACGGTGCTAGAAAAGAGCTTGATGTCTACTATGCAACCTTCTTCTTATAGACTCGTGTTGGGCCTCCAAGCGCGGAGTTTTGTAGGACAGTAGCAAATTTCCCTCAAGTGTATGACTTAAGGTTTGTCAATCTGTGGGAGGCGTAGGATCAAGATGGTCTCTCTCAAACAACCCTGCAACCAAATTGTATAGGTGCACTAGTTTGGTGAAGAGATGGTGATATAAGTGTAATATGGATGGTAGATATAGGTTTTTGTAACCTGAAAATATAAAGACAGCAAGGTAACTAATGATAAAAGTGAGCACAAACGGTATTGCAATACTTAGAAACAAGTCCTAGGGTTCATACTTTCACTAGTGCAAGTTATCTCATAAATACTAACATAGTTGAATCATATGTAAATCCCTCACGTGTGACAAAGAGTTCACTATAAAGTCACAAATAGCAGAGAACGAACGAAGAAATTATTTTAGGGTATGAAACCACCTCAAATTTATCTTTTCCAATCAATCATATGAGCTATCCCTATAAGTTTCACGAACATCCCTAGAGTTTATACTAAAATAACACCTTAAGATACACATAAACCAAAACCCTAATGTCACCTAGATACTCCAATGGCCCCACGAGTACTCATGGGCTAGATTATATGACTTGCATCACACAATTTCAGATTCATCATGTTCAATCCAACACAAAGAACTTCAAAGAGTGCCCCAAAGTTTCTACCGACGAGTCAAGACGAAAACATGTGCCAACACCTATGCATAGATTCCCAAGGTCACGGAACCCGAAGTTGATCACCAATACATACATAAGGTGGATCAATGGAACATCCCATTGTCACCATGGATATCCCATCGCAAGACATACATCAAGTGTTCTCAAATCCTTTAAAGACTCAATCCAATAAGGAAACTTCAAAGGGAAAACTCAATTCATCACAAGAAGAGAGAGGGGGAAACTCCATATGATTCATCTATATTAATAAAGCTCGTGGTACATCAAGATCATGTTATCCCAAGAACATGAGAGAGAGAAAGAGATCAAACACATAGCTATTGGTACATACCCTCATCCCCGAGGGTGAACTAATCCCTCCTCGTCATGGAGACCGCCGGAATGATGAAGATGGCCTCTGGTGATGGTTTCCCCCTCCAAAGGGTGTCGAAACGAGGTCCCGATTGGTTTTTCATGGCTACAGAGGCTTTCGGCGGTGGAACTCTCGATATAGGTTTCTTTCTAGGGGTTACTGGATTTATAGGAGTACTTGGCATTGGAATCATGTCAAGGGGACTTCTGAGGGGCCCACAAGCCAAGGGAGCGCGCCCTGAGGGGCACCCTATTGTCTTGTGGCTGCCTCGGGACTCCTCTCCGGTATCTTTTTGCTCTAGTATTTTTATATTTTCCAAAAATATTCTTCGAAATCTTCAACCCATTCTGAAGTTTTATTTCTACACAAAAAACGACACCATGGTAATTCTGCTGAAAACAACGTCAGTCCGGGTTAGTTCTAATAAAATCATACCAAACTCATATAGAATTATTGGAAACATGGCATGAATACTTCATAAATTATAGATATGTTGGAGAAGTATCAGGGTGACACTAATGCCCGAGGGAGATGATGTGGAGCTTGGTAACCACTTGATAAAGAAGTGGTATATCGGAGCAAGTGAGTATGTGGTTTTGTTAAACAGATTGGTGTAAGTTGAACCATTATTCCAACCTTACATGTACAAACACGATACCCCTTATAGGACGGGGCTTTGTTGATTACTTTGGTCAATACTAGTAGGGAGCCCGCATTACTAGTGGCGGGAGGGTATGCATTGCTCTCTCGATATGGGGTCATGCCTGGTAGGGCGAATATGTAGTGTCTTTACAGGCATCGGGCACACCATTGTGTTCCTTCATGGATGGTACTATGTTGAGAGATGCTCGTGTTTTGTGCATCATGAAGACACGGATCAACAAGGGCACTCTTTATTCAGTGTCATCAAGGGAAAGGCATTGTTCGGGTGCTTACCTTGGGTATGTAATATATCGCGAGTCGTGGCTTGACACAGAAGTTCTCTAAGTCTTGTGGGTGAGTGTGCACCCTCTGTAGTGTGTAAAACTATTCGAATAGCCATGTACACAGTAAAGGGTAGTTGGATGACCGCTCTTGGGCTACGTTCATTGTTACAAACTTGGTGTGTGTGTGTGTGACAAGGATGATGGTTGAGCTAAGTCCAATGACTTGGCATGATGATTGAACATGATATGTTCAAACCCCTATTCATATTTATATCTGTAACATGTTTACATGGGTACCTGCTACCTCATGATGCATGCTTTCATAAGTTACTAATCATGTCATTGCACTCAAAAGTTAGTTTTCTGATACCTTACCTACTTAGTGCTATATCATGCATTGTTAAACAATGTTCCAAATTTGGGTTGCTTGCGAGTACATTCAAAGTACTCATTGTCTTGCCACTGGTTATTTAATTGGCCAGGCATGGAAGAGCAGGAATATGGTGAAGAGTTCGTTGGTGACAAACATGCAAACTAGGACGCTTCTCAGTCAGAATGTTTGTAGGGCTAAGGCAGATGGCATGGGTCTATGCTTTCGATCAAAATTTCCACTGCTAGCAATGTTTCTTAATTGGCCTTCACGTCCCTACCTATGTAAGACTTGACCTTCATGGTCTTATTTGTGTAAGACGATATTTATGGATGTAAGACTCTTGTTATTCATCTTATGTGTGTTTAGTGAACATTGATTTCTGGGATCATTGTACATGTGCATTCAGTGATCACGACTTATGAGTCGGGGTCTCCACAATCACTTATGAGGATACATGGACTTCCAAGAATTTCATGTGGGTCTCCAATGTTGATCAGCCTGGCATAACAACTTCCAACTCCAATGAGTTCGGGGAATATTGAGGATGATCCCATGCGTTCCTACCATCTTGGATCATATTAGTACTTTTTGCCCTTTTGATTAATGCCAAAGGGGGATAGAGGTTACAGATTTGCCGAGTCATGAGTTCGTCTTAGTTGGTCTCTTGTCTTCTCTAATGAACTCTTCTATCATTTTCTTTGGTTTGGTTTGTGTTCGTGAGACTTAAAGACCAAGTCGTATGGTGTGAGACATATGCTACCCTATACTTATCTTTATAAGTCTTAGTTTTCTACTAGTATGTGAGTTTATGCCTATCATGTGCCCTATGTGCATGTTCACATGCCATCTCTTGCATATATGCTTATTGCTCTTCATGATATTGCAAGTATTGCATGTCTGTAAATTATAGGGGAAGCGTTGATCCTTGTGTGTGCTTTGTGTCGGAGTCAAAACCGGCAGATCTCAGGTAGGGGATCCGACCTGTGGATCTTGGATCGATGGGTAACAGGAGATAAGGGAGACGATATTTACCCAGGTTCGGGCCCTCTTACTAGAGGTAAAACCCTACGTCCTGCTTTGATTGTATTAGGTATGGTGTATCGAGTACAAAGTTGATCCACCTCGAGATCGTATGATGTGTTCAAACCCCTAAGAGCTATGATCATAACCTCATAATGTCTAATAACTATCCTGGCCTCAGCTTATATAACACACCGGAGGCCTAGGTTAATAGAGTCCTAGTCGACTACGTCGGTGGAGAGGATTCCTTGTCTTGATCACCAAGTCTTGTGGAATCTTCCTTGCATATGTCATCGGCTACCCGAAGTGGCCCATGAGTCTGGCCCGTACAGATAGGCCAGCGACCCGAGGACCCCTTATTCCCGGACTCCCTCAGTAACCCCCTGAACAGTTCTTCAAGTTAGGGACGCTCCTAGGTTCTTCTGAATAGTTCTTCATCTTTGGTCGTCGCTCTTGAAAACTGGTTCAATAAATCTTCCCATCACTGATCTTGAGGATCATCGAGGTGAATCCAAAGATTTCCCAAGACGGGCATCCGATGAGCCCCTTTAAGTTATCCGCCTTTATTAATGACTCATTGTTTTTACACCACAACTCGGGTTTGAAGTGTTTCCCGTGTGGTGGTATCCTCTTGCATCTGAGCTCCAACGTCGGACTGCGTCCGAGGTATCTTTTTGCATCCAAACTCTAATGATGATGGGCGTCCAAGGTGCCATAGATTACCTTGGTCTTTAAAATTTTGAAGGAATTCAACCAAGCATAATGCAGGAAATGTCCTCTATGAAGCTAGCCACTTGCACACGAGCTTTATGCCGAACTACTTCCGAGGTGGTGCACCACCCAGACCATGGGCTGATTTTTGTGGGTATTTTCGATTGGTGCAATTTATTCTCTGCTGAGATATATAGCCAGTAGCCCTCAAGGTGTGTGTTGGTCTAAAAACTAGGATGCACCTGAAGGATAGAATCAAACTACTAATCCTAGTAGCCCCTGAGACTTAGGTCGATTCGCAAAATCGTCCTAAGGGTTTATTCCTCACTTGGAAGCATACTTTAAGGATTAAAATGTGGTGTGTAGTAGCCCTCGAGACTCATGTTGGGTGCGTACGACCGATCCTAAGGATCATAATCTCCTCGAAAATTGTATTGCACTTGTTCTGTATGTTTTGACAACGCCAAAGTACAGATCGGTGGGAAAGATGATGAACTAAGGGTCGGAAAATATTTCTCGAGAAGAACTACCACGCGGGACACCTCGAACAAGACGATGTCCCACCTCCTGAAAGAAAAACATAAAAAATAGGTTAAAGGTGTCATAAGCCTGGAAAACCAAGAAACTTTAGCAGAAACTTTATGTCCAAACTAAATCAAGTGTCTTCGTGCCAATACGAAAATTGGTCTTAAAATTAGTATGTGCTTCCACCGTGCTTTAACATGACACATCCGATCTCAAGAGTTCGAGTGGGTCAGCCTTCGGCTTCAACCTCCATATCCCAAAGGTAGAGTGTTTCTCCGAGGCCAGTTCAGCGAACTAAACTCGAGCGGATTTAGAAAGAACCTAGTCTATCCGGATATTGACCAAACACTCGTGTCGAGAAAGGAGTGTAGAAAAAGACTGTGCAACGACCAAGAAGAAAACAACATTTATCATAAAACAACTCATATAAATTCAAGAGCCTATAGTTATCATGGGGAAAATAAGTGTTTTTAATAAACGACACTATTAACAACCTAAGTTTTTAACAAACAACTTTTTTGTTCAACACAAATATAATGTTTGGTTGAACCGCATAGAAATCAAAAATTGAAAAAAGGTTGAGCATGAAAGCGAGTTAGATGGTTAATGTGCTCGGTGTGACATGGGTCGAGCTTGTAGCGGGTCATGGTCCTAGCCCCCAATCTGGTCCCAAAATGCCCGAGCCAAGAGCTCGGCTTGTCGAAGTGCCGACATAGCATGACCGATGTGGCGAGGCGAGGCCTTGGTCCAGCCGAGGTGATGAAGTTGGTCGGCTAGTGACGCTGAAGTCCCAAGAATATCTTGATGAAGAGATGGCAAAGCCTCTGGTCTAGATGAGGTGCTGGAGAAGGTCGGTAAGATGACGCTAGAGGCCCCATGATAGGCGACGTGTCGAACCAGGTTGGCATGATGGTTGTCGGCTGGAAGAAGCAATGGCGCAGCGATGCCGACGCACGTTGGAATTTGTGACGCGGTCAATGCTGGCTTGATGAATCAATGATGCGCCTGACCCGTGCAACCCGTGGGGTGACGAGGTTCACTTTAATGATAGTTCGGCCCTCGCGATGTCGAACTCTTGGTTGGCTGGCCGATGTGAGGAGAAATTTCCTCCAAAAATGACGTCCGACAACCCATTCATGAAAAAGATGAACTCGGGTCGAATTCGTTTTCGTCTAGAAAATATATCCAAAATTCGTTGTACTCATCAGACTTTTCCCGGAGTTTGGGCATTCGAATCGACATGAAATTTTGGTTGATCGGTATATGAATTCCGCAGACGATGAATGCTCAGATTTTCCAACGGATATCCGAGCTAGATACTAGACACCTCGCCCTAAACTCATCTAGATTCGACAGAGCTCTGGTATATCCGAGATTGTGGGAGATTCTTCCATCAGAACATGATGAAATTTTGCAGGGTTGTTCTAGACTCAATTCCGCACAATTCCACCCAAGCAATCATTAAAGCGGCGATCGAGGAGGCAGGGACACCAAACATGATCTTGTTGTCCAAAAAAACTGCAATCTGTAGATGAACCATCAATCCTTGTGTCGATCTCGCAGCGGAACTCTCCATGAAAGCACCGATGTTAGAGTCAAAACCATAAGATCTCGGGTAGGGGGTCCCGAACTGTGGGTCTTGGATCGATAGGTAAGATGAGACAAGGGAGACCATATTTACCCAGGTTCGGGCCCTCTTATTGGGGGTAAAACACTACATCCTGCTTTGATTGTATTGAATATTAGGTATCGAGTACATAGTTGATCTACCTCGAGATCGTATAATGTGGTCTAAACCCTAAGAGCTATGATCGTAATCTTATAATGTCTAATAACTAGCCTGGCATCATCTTATATAACACACCGGAGGCCTAGGATAATAAGAGTCCTAGTCGGCTACGTCGATGGAGAGGAGTCATTGTTTTGATCATCAAGTCTTGTGGAATCTTTCTTGCACATGGCATCGGCTGCCCGAAGTGGCCCATGAGTCCGGCCGGTAAAGATAGGCTGGCGGCCCGAGGACCCCTTAATCCCGGACTCCCTCACTTTGCATCCCAAAAGCATATCTAAAATGGTGCACACATCTAGGGGGAGATCATCTATATTTTGTAGATGTTAGAGTTTGCTTTCCACCTTATGATATTACTTGTGCAAATCCCGTGTTGTCATCAATCCACCAAAAAGGGGGAGATTGTTAGGGAATATTTCTCCCTTTATGGTTTTGGTGCTTGATGACAATGCTTTTGCGAACTAATCATGTGCATTAAGCCTTTCAGATAATTCATCATGTGTCACAAGATGATTCTAGTCTCTCCGCGGAAATTAGTGAAGATGGTTATTTACCCGCGTTTAGTTATTGGTGGAATTGAGTCGCAGGAGAACCGTACCATTAAGAGGGGAGTCCAAATTGCAAAGGTTTGGGTGGAATCAACATGTACACTTTCATTTGCACCCATGTTCCATTGCCGCACCAATGGAGTTGCCCACCTTGCCCTTTCTACTGGTCCTGAAGGAACCAAACGCTTGTACCGCCCGATACTATCGCTTACACTATAAGCGGTTGAAAGCACAATATGCTCCCTTGGTAGTTTTGATAATTCATGACAACATACATTGTCTCTTGGACTAATACCTTCACCAAGTGTATTTCAGATAAACTCCATAGAGAGAGATGGGTTGGCAAAAAGGAGTGTGGAGAGTATCCTCATGAAGAAGAAGGAGAAGAAATAGCATTGGACAAGCTTCAAGCAAGAGGACTCTACATTTTATGTTGTAAGAAATCACTTTGAGTTCATAGGAAAGCCAATACTATCAAAAGGGGGTAAGGTAGTGTTGGTGAACAAAATGCTCATGCGTGCACAAGTGATAGTCACCACATACACCCACAAGCTCTTCCACAAAAGTCTGTCCAAAGCCAAATATCCCAAATCAGTGCAACCAACACTTTCCACTCGGTGCCACCAACTCTCGGCCTCATACAGACTCAGCCAAACCCTATCCATTTGGTGCAACCGATTCTGCTTCGGTGCCATCGAGTTTGGGTTGCCAACTTCCTGTTACGCAAATTCAAAAAATCGGTACCACCAAGATTTTTGAATCGGCGTCACCGAGTTTGGCAATCTGACCATTGGTCACCTTATCGAGGCAACTGAGTTTTATGTATCGGTCTCACCGAGATTCCAAAGTTGCTACCTTTGAGGCAACTCTGTACCACCGAGATTAACACATCGTTGTCACCGAGTCTGACTTATTAGGTGTAACGGTTGGCTTTTTGGAGATGCTTATATATACCCCTCCACCACCTCTCACTCGTAAGAAAATCATTCAGAATAGATACCCACTCATACCAACTGATTTTCTGAGAGAGAGCCACCTACTCATGTGTTGAGATCATGCCATTCCATTCGAACCACATGAATCTTGATCTCTATCCTCCCCAAGTTGCTTTCCACCCACTCAATCTCTTCCACCAAAGCCAAATTTGTGAGAGAGTGATTGTGTGTTGAGTAGTCTATCATCTTGAAGCACAAGAGCAAGTAGTTCATCGACACTATCGGGCCTATTACATTTTGGAGGGTGGTGACTCCTAGATTGGTTAGGTGTCCCTTTGGAGCCTCCTACTTCGTGTTATGGAGTGAACCAAGAAGTTTGTAACGGCAAGGAGATCGCCTACTTTATGAAGATCTACCCTTAGTGAGGCTAGTCCTTCATGGTCGGAAGCCGTTATGGAATAGTCAAGGTTGCTACTTCATGGACCCTTATGGGTGGAGCCCTATGTGGACTCTCGGGACCGTTACCCTTCGTGGGTTGAAGACTCCATAAACCTAGACGTATGATAGCACCACCTATCGAAACCACGAGAAAAATCTTCATGTCCTTCATGCGTTTGATATTCCTATCTCTACTCCTTACTTCCATATGCAATGTCTATACTTTCTGCTGCTATACTTGATGACTTGCATGTGTAGGGTGTGCTAGACTTGCTATATATGCTAAAATCTGCCAACATTTAACTTTGCACCTTGTGTAGATTTTAAATTCTTGCTAGTAGTCTATTCAACCCCCCCCCCCTCTAGACATACTCTTCTAGTGATCCCGCATCGGTAGTACCACTCTAGAAAGTGGTAGTACCACCTACGGGCGGTGGTACCACTTGCCAGTGCCGCGCGTTGTACCGCCCGGTACTACGGGCAGTGACTCTTCATGTTAGACTAAGTGGTTGTTGGTATGGTAGTACGGTGCATTAGTATAGCCTATAAGCGGTGGTGCCGCCCGCTACTGCCACCCGCTACTACCGCTCCACTACCGCCCAACCTTCTGCACTCAGTACTCCCGGAGGACATAGGGGCGGCAGTAGGGCGAGGCACTACCGCCTATAAGCGATAGTACCGGTCTAGAGAGAGGTAGTACCGTTGCAATAGTACTACCCATGTTCTTGCTCCTGCCCTGCGTTCGAGGGCCTCTACACTGCAACCCTAGCGGTAGTACCGCTCCAGCGGCACTAGCGGCTCGTGGCCGTGTGCCACTGCACTACGAAGCTGGCATAGTTGCCCAAGCAATAGTACTGCTTGTGTACGGGTTGAAAGGGGGTAACGGTTGGATTTGTTCCCTACTATAAAAAGGGGGTCTTCTTCCCAATAAGACAACCTATTCCATTAAGCTCCATTTTTGCCTGATCTCTCTCCCTAGCAAACAAATTTTTAAGATATTCTAGGGTTTGAGTGAGAGGGCCTCAATCTACACTTCCACCAAGAGAAATTTGATTCCCCCACCAATATCTTGTGGATCTTGTTACTCTTGTGTGTTGGAGCACCCTAAACAGTTGAGGTCACCTCGAAGACACTATCCATTGTGGTGAAGCTTCATGGTGGTGTTGGGATCCTCCAATTAAGTTGTGGAGATTGCTCCAACCTTGTTTGTAAAGGTTCAATCGACGCCTTCAAGAGCACCGCTAGTGAAATCACGACATGTCACATTGTGTGAGGGCTCGACGATGATACGGTGGCCATAGTGGCTTCTTGGGGAGCATTGTGCCTCCGCACCGCCCCAACAGAAACGTACTTCCCATCAAAGAGAAGGAACTTCGATAACACATCCTCGTCTCCACTGGCTCCACTTGTGGTTATTTATTACCTTTACTTTGTGCAAGCTCCACTTGTGTGGTATCCTTTGCTTGCTTGTATTGCTGTTATTATTGGCATCCTATAGGTTCTTCACCTAGTTACATATCAAGACAACCTATTTATTACTAAACCTAATTTGCGAAGAAAAGCTAAAATTGGTAGCTGCATGTTCACCCCCCCCCCCATTCAACCATATCAACCGTTTCAACCGCCAACGATGATGTAACGATGGTGCTGATAACAATGTTGTTGGCAATAACAACGACGGCGACATGATCGATGGGGATGACGATGACCTCAACAATGGCGATTATAATCCGGGGGCCGAGTGTCGTGGGAACGAACACCTATGGGATCATGGGGATCCCTTTCGGTTTAGTGGGGGGCAGGTTGCATGAAGATCCGGTCTGATGAAAAGCACGCGGGGATCTTTACCCAGGTTCGGGCCGCACGGATGCGTAAAACCCTACTCCTGCTTGGTGGTATTGAGAGTGTTCTTAGGGTTCTTGCTATAGTGATGCTGCGATCCATTGCCACACGTGTGCGCTAGAGGGTCCCTAAAAGTGCAAAAGTCCAAAAGTCCAAAAATCCTCTACCATATCGCCCTGGGCCTCCTTTTATACTCTAAAGGGGATCCCAACAACGACGTACAGTGCGTACACGGGGTGTACAGAGCTACAGTGCTATCATAACTAACCCTGACGGAATAGGACAGGCGCATTTAATGCACCGACAGTCATCTCTGTCCGTCAGAGGGACGGGATGGGAGCCCGTCCCATCGACACCGCTTAAGTCTCTCCGACGTCGACGCCGCGACACGTGTCCAGATGGATTGACACCTGGCCCGTGTGCTGATGGGGTCTTTCCAGGGCTTCGCCTTGTCAGGTCCTTGCCTTGTCGGGGCCTTGCTTCGCCTCGGGGTTCAATAGCCCTCCTGGCAAGACCTTGCCGGTAGTCTTGATTTTCCTGTGCTGGTTTCTGGTAAGTCCCTGCTGGGTCTTGCCGCTAGGGCAGCTGCCACAACTTGTGCACGAGTAAGGGGCACTGCAGAGCCCAAAGCTCTAGTGCACCGGCAGGAGCCCCCAGGGCACGGCCTGATGTCTACTACACAACCTTCTTCTTGTAGACTCGTGTTGGGCCTCCAAGCACAGAGTTTTGTAGGACAATAGGAATTTTCACTCAAGTGGATGGCCTAAGGTTTATCAATCCACAGAAGGTGTAGGATGAAGATGGTCTCTCTCAAACAACCCTGCAATCAAATAGCAAAGAGTCTCTTGTGTCCCCAACACACCCAATACAATGGTAAATTGTATAGGTGCACTAGTTCGGCGAAGAGATGGTGATACAAGTGCAATATGGATGGTAGATATAGTTGTTTGTAATCTGAAAATGTAAAGACAGCAAGGTAACAAATAGTAAGCGGCAAGCAAAACGTTGTATAAATGCTTGGAAACGAGGCCTAGGGTCCATACTTTCACTAGTGCAATTTCTCTCAACAATATTGGCATAGTTGAATCATATGTAAATACCTCATGTGCGACAAAGAGTTCACTCCAAAGTTACAAATAGTGGAGAACAAACGTAGAAATTAAGGTAGGGTACGAAACCACCTTAAAGTTATCTTTTCTGATCAGTCTTATGAGCTATTCCTATAAGTGTCACGGACAGCCCTAGAGTTCATACTAAGATAATACCTTAAGATACACATCAACCAAAACCCTAATGTCACCTAGATACTCCAATGTCACCACAAGTACCCATGGGCTTGATTATACGATATGCATTACAAAATTTAAGATTTATTCATCCAACACAAAGAACTTCAAAGAGTGCCCCAAAGTTTCTACCGAAATGTCAAGATAAGAACGTGTGCCAACCCCTATGCATAGATTCCCAAGGTCACGAAACTCGCCAGTTGATAACCTAAACATACATCAAGTGGATCAATAGAACATTCCATTGTCACCATAGATATCCCATCGCAAGACATACATCAAGTGTTCTCAAATCCTTAAAGACTCAATCCGATAAGTAAACTTCAAAGGGAAAACTCAATTCATCACAACTAGATAGAGAGGGGAAACTCCATATGATTCAATCTATATCAGCAAAGCTTGCAGTACATCAAGATCGTGCCATCTCAAGAACACAAGAGAGAGAGAGATCAAACACATAGCTAATGGTACATACCCTCAGCCCTGAGGCTGAACTACTCCCTCCTCGTCATGGAGGGCGTCGGGCTTATGAAGATGGCCTCCGGTGATGGTTTCCCCCTCTGACGGGGTGCTGGAACAGGCTCCCGATTGGTTTTTCGTGGCTTTGGAGGTTTGCAGCGGGGGAACTCCCGATCTAGGTTCTCCATTGGGGTTTTTGGAGTATTTGACGATTTATAGAGCTGAGAGGGAGGTTGGTGGACTCCCGAGGGGCCCACAAGCCTGGTGGCCGTGACTAGTGGGTGGCCGCGCCCCTAGGGCTTGTGGCCTCCTCGGGAGTCTTTTGACTTCATCTCCAAGTTGCGTAGGTTCCTTCTGATCCAGAAAAAATCATATTGAAGGTTTTATTCCGTTTGGACTCCGTTTGATATTCCGTTTCTGTAAAACTTAGAAACAAGGAAAAAACAGAAACTGGCATGGGGCTCTAGGTTAATAGGTTAGTCCCAAAAATAATATAAAGTTGTGGTAAAATGATCGTAAAATATCCAAGAATGATAATATAGCAGCATGAAACAAGCAAAAATTATAGATACGTTGGAGACGTATCAGGGCCACACATTTCACGAGCCGATGTTGGGCTAGTCCCAATTAGTGCACGGGCCCGCGTGGCAGGGCCTTGCGGTTGTGATCATTGCGCTCACTGCGCTTCCCCATGATGCCCATTGAATGTTGGGCGTGGGATACGTGCGCGGCGCAACCGTTACAGCAGCGCGCCCGCGAAACGTTTCTATGTTAGCTTATTTTAGTAAAGAGGCCCCCCCGTGCCTTCCCCGTAAAAGAGGAAATTGCAGAGGTGCTGCTCATTTACCTCTCGCCTTCCCCAATCTAAGAACTGCCACCGTCTTCTTCCTCGAGCCCGAAACAAAGCCCCTCCATCCTATCCATGCCACTGCACTCTCTTCGTTTTTAGCCCCCGCGTTCGTCGCCCCCATGCCGCCCAAAGCTAGCAAGGGCAAGGAAATAGAGGCCGTCTCGGAGAATAAGATGGTGAGGATGCGGAGGGAGCACACTGTCTTTCCGCCAGGGCTCAGTTTGGATGTCCTGAAGGAGCAATACCGGTGGATGTGGGCGACGAGGACGACGGCGCATCCCGCTACCTGCGTGAGTCCAGGCCCCTCTGGGGACGGCCTAGGTAGATACCCTTTCTTTGCCGATTAATTTTACTGCGGGCTATGTCCCCCCTTTTCGGACTTCTTCATCAACCTCATGTTCACCTATGCCTTCCATCTCTTGGATTTCACGTCGAATTCCATGATGTCCGTGGCAGTTTTCGCCCACCTCTGCGAAAACTTTGCCGGAGTAGTCCCCAGCACCACTCTTTTCCACCACTACTTTCCCCCTCGCATCCAACCAGGAGAATCCCTATCTGGTGCTTTCACTTGAATTCCAAGGCCAGGAGCCAAGGAGGTCTACCCTTATGGGGCCTACTTTGATAGGTGGGACGAGTGGTGGGGCAGATGGTGCTGGATTCTGGAGGAGAAGGTCCTGCACTTATGTTTGCCGCGGTAGGCCAAAATGGTGCGTGGCGAGGACTGGGGTGCCATCGACCCTGATGACGAGAAACTTACAGTCGCGACCACTAGGATCCTCCACCTCAGGGACGCCGGCCTTTCTGTAGAGATTATAGGCGCCCATTTCCTTCGTCGACACATCGCTCCCCTGCAGAATAGGGGAGGCCGGATTGGGATTTCCGGAATGTGGCGGATATCATGAGATTGCGCCCTGGGCTGAACCACAACCTGGTCGTTATGCAGCATGGGGCCCTCCGCCAGAAGCTATTCAAGAGCGCCCCAGTACGTGTGCTGCCGGCAGGCATAGTCCCCTTGTGCAACAATGCCTCCCTAGGGAGAATCAATGCCATGATGCCGGTGTTTGACGCCCATAGCCTCAACGCGTCTTAGATTGAGCCGCCTGCCGAGTAGGTGCAAGAATTCTTCGATAATCTGGTGGAAAGGGCCATCCGCAGGGAAGAGGGCCTCGTCCACGACACCACTGAGCAGGAGTTAGCGTACATCGCCAGCAGGGCAAAGGAAGCGGATCTTGCCGTGGAGGCCGGCAGCGCTGGCTTCCTGGAAGATGAAGCCGGCAAAGGGGAAACATTGCCGAACGAAGGCCTAGCCGAACAAGGCGGGACCGTCGGGGAGCAAGGCGGCACATCCGCCCGGGGTTGTTCTGCCGAAGACGCAGCTGAGGAGGAGTAGTTCGAGGAGGCTCCGTCCCTTGTGCAAGCAAAAAGGCACGTCCTCCGGCAAGGGGGCGGCCGGCAAGGCCGCACAGCGGCAAGAAACCCACCGACAACCCGCACCTTCCGCGACCAAGCGACCCAGGAGAACCCCTCCACCTCCTCCCATGAGCACCACGGTAGGGGTCGCCTTCGACCTTTCCGCCCTTAGCTTGGAGGAAGAAGATGAGGAGTAAGAGTCCTGCTGCATCTTTCACTTTTTCCAATTTTTGGATTTTTCTTTACTCATTTGGTTCGCTTTGGTTTGCTTCTGCAGGGACGCGGAAAGACTAGCACAGCAGGTAGCAAAGAGGGCGAGGACCTCGACATCCGAGGAGTCATTGGCAAGCGCCTCAGGAGCGCATGGGACGACCACCGTCAGCCCGGAGGCTAGCCCACGGTGCAGCCCTGGACTCAATCCCTGGAGGAGCCCCCAGTGTGAGCCCATCACTCACTTCCCGCTGGCAAGTGTCGTGGTGTGCATCTTTACTGCTGACATCACCGGACGTGCAGGCAGAGGACGGCGGCAAAGAGAACCACCGGCAACCGTCCCGAACATGTCGCCCTCGTCGCCTACGCCACCTAGAGACGAGTCCCTGGCAAGGACCTCCTCTAGAGCACTTTACCGCGACGAGGGGGAACCAGTAAGCATAGGCACCGGCAGGTCTTCGCCGGAGACCGTTGTTGGTGCGGGTATTCTTTGTTATGTTTGTCTCTCTCTCTCTCTTTTTTGTTTTCTTGAACTTCCACCTAAAGTTTGTTTGGCTTGTTTTCTTGGCCCCATACGTTCCCTCGACGGAGGGCATGGACGTCGACACCGTCATAGAGGAGACCGCCACAGACGCCGCCGCCGAGGCCGATAGGACTGCTGCCGAGGAGGCCGCCAAGGGTGTTGCCCCTGAGGTTGCCAAAACCGCTAAGAATGCTGCCGCTAAGGCTGCCAGCACCGAGGCCGCCAAGGCTGCACAGAAGGAGGAGGCCGCCGAGAACATTGGTGGGGAGGCCAGTGGTCGCACTGACATCATCCTTGCCGCAGGAGTGCCAGGCGCTACGCCGACCACTAAGCACCCAGCCGCTGGAGAGGCGGTCGTCGAGGACCAGCCGCCTCCTCCTGAAGCCCCTTCATCGAGCAGATACTTCAAGGTCGGCGACAACCTATTCGTCAGCATCCCCGACATGGAAAACATTGGGGTGCCACCTGAAGGGGGGCTCTTGTTGAGGAAGCCAGCATTGCTGCCAGGCTCTACATCGTTGAAGAGCCAAGCTCTAGCAGCAAATCTCAAGAGGAGCAGCTCCTCCAGACTATGGGCGACAACTTCCAAAAGCTTCGAGCGCTCCACCATGCCCGGAAGGAGAAGCTGGACTCCAAAGCGGCAGTCATGGAAGCAGCTGAGGCCAACTTCCAGGAGCGCGTCAAGGAGACCCAGGCCTAGTTCGCCGCCTCCCACGACATGAAGACTGGACAGACACAGTTGAGTCAGGGCTAGAGCCAACTCTTTATGCAGCAGTCAGATGACGAGCAGGCACCGGAAGAGGTCAAACAACGGGCCGCCGCAGAGGATGCTCGCTTGAAGGAGCGTCGTGTCCTTCTTGATGCCCATGAGGAGGACTTTTCCGCTCGTGAGAAGGTGCTTGCCGAGAAGCTCTGCGGCAAGGAGTGGAGCTCGAGGATCTCGTCACATGGCGGACCCAGGAGCTGGAGCAGAAGCATAAGGAGGCGCTCAAGGCCCTAACCGCGGACCATGCCATCAAGCTGAAAGGGGCTGCCGACGCAGCAGAAGCTGCCAAGGCCGCCAAGAACTTACAGGAGGAGCGAGTGAAGAAACTGGAGGCCGATCTTGAAGATTTCGGCAAGGAGGTCTCGTTTCTTGACGATGAAAGGGACAAGGCCGT
Organism: Hordeum marinum; assembly: GCA_022496015.1. Lineage (NCBI taxonomy): Eukaryota > Viridiplantae > Streptophyta > Magnoliopsida > Poales > Poaceae > Hordeum > Hordeum marinum. The sequence goes on along the minus strand of CM039673.1, from coordinate 214,254,236 downwards.
CGCCAGCTTAATGGAGACGGAGGTCACCATTTCTGATAGGACCAAGCGGCTCTCTTTGGCCAAGGAGTCCATCAGCGACCTGAATATGAAGCTGGTCACGCTGACCGGGACCCTCAAGACCGCCAAGGCCCAGGAGAGGTCCCTGGTCAGAGAGCGCCACCATTGCCCATAACGACAATGTTCATGGAGTGGAGATCTGGACCGAAAAGCTCGTTGATGTCGCGGAGAGGCTTGCCGAGAAGCTGACCACCATGGGCCTAGAAGGCCCCACATATTCTCCTGATGCCGGGGTGTCCACGAGCGCCAAGGTAACCATGTTGTTTGACAGCCTGCTTGGATCCTTGGAGAAGCTCCACTCCGGCCGGGCGTCCCACTTGGCCAGTGAATCGCGTAAGCTCTGCCAGGCCATCCTCTGCAAGGTGCTCGTCACAGTGGCGTATAAGAACCCCAACCTCAACCTCACCAACATCCTTGACCACTAGACGAAGGACGCAGATGTCAAGGCGCTCGAGGAACTCGTTGCGCCCATCGTCGAGCGAGTAAGCCATGTCAAGCGGGTCGAAGGCGATCGTCGGGATTAGCTGACTCACTCCTCGCTGTCGCATATGCCAAAAACAATTTATTTTATGTTAGAACCTCGGCAAGGCCGATGTAATATTCCTCGTTATGTTTTGAGAAATCGTTATGTTATCTCCCTTGCTTGATTTCTCCCCGTATGTGTTCACCCATTGCTTGATTGGAAACTTGCCGGCGCACATATCTCTGCCGCGAGCGCTAGGTGTGGGACTTTAGCAGACTACTGGCGAAATTGCCGCTGGCAAGAGACCCTGGTGCTTCTAGTGCAGTCACCTAGGCTGTTGAGCGGACTCGAAATAGAATAGGGGTGCAACCAATCGCAACAAGGTTCTTCCGCGTGCAGGTATTCCATATAGAAGTCGAGATCGCCCAAGGAAGATAATCTTACGGCAAGAATTTACTTGGGTTTTTTGCAACTTATCTTTTGTTGTCGTGCTCCCTCCGGCAAAAAAAATTGGGACGTCGCTCATAGGTATCCATACCATCTTTCCCCCCCACCACCACCTCGGCAAAGCTGCATGCGAGGGGTCCTTCCGTCCTTTGAGAAAAAGAAAGAAGAGAAAATATGGATATGGAACCTTGGCGGTCCGTTAGTCCTTGCCGGTATTAAGTGCAATGCAACACCTTAGACAAACATGCACATAAGTTAACATGAGAATCGAACAGGATTGCGGAACACTTATCTTGATTTAACTATGCACAAGGTTCAAGCCTGGCTTTCTATCAAGGATTACATGCTTCAGCGGCAAGACTTGTACAAAAGGTGGTTGCCGGAAGGCCCGGCAACCGTGCCTCATGGTTAGAACTTGCAAAGATGTTCGATATTCCATGAGTTTCTCACTGGGATGCCATCTTCGGTCTCTAGGCAGACTGCGCCAGGCCTGGTGACTCGTACTATCCGATAAGGGCCTTCCCACTTCGGTGTCAACTTGTTGGAATTCTTGGCGGACTGAACTTGCCGAAGAACAAGGTCACGTTCCTCAAGACTTCTGGCATTAACTTTGCGGCTGTGGTAGCGGCGCAAAGCTTGCTGGTAGCGTGCAGCTCTCACAGCAGCCTGAAGACGGTCTTCCTCAAGGAGCGTCGCATCATCTTGCCGCAACTGCTCTTGCTCAAGCTCATCATAAAAGAGCACTCGAGGCAAACCGTATATGGGTTCCATGGGGAGAACTGCCTCCGCCCCATAGACAAAGGAGAAGAGTGTTTGGTCGGTATCTCAATTTGGTGTCGTTCTGATTGACCAAAGAACCACTGGCAACTCATCAATCCAGTTCCTTCCGCACTTGTGCAGCCTATCAAAAGTTCTTGTCTTGCGACCTCGCACCACTTCAGCATTAGCCCTCTCTGCTTGGCCGTTGCTCCTCGGGTGGGCAACGGAAGCAAAATAGGTTTTTGTACCAAGGTCTTGGACATACTGCATGAAGGTGCGGCTCGTGAACTGTGTGCTGTTGTCAGTGATGATCCTGTTGGGAACACCAAAGCGGCAAATTAGTCCCTTGAAGAACTTGACGACTAACTGTGCTGTCACCTTTCTCACTGCTTCCAGTTCTGGCCACTTTGTGAACTTGTCGATCGCAACGTACAAGTACTCAAAGCCCTCGGCAGCAAGGGGAAAGCGGCCCAAGATGTCAAGCCCCCAGACCGAAAATGGCCAGGAGAGAGGGATCGTTTGAAGTACTTGAGCTGGTTGATGTAGTATCTTTGAATGAAACTGGCATGCCTCACACTTGGCTACCAATGTTGTTGCATCCTAGAGGGCAGTGGGCAAAAATAAGCCTTGCCAGAATGCTTTCCCAGCAAGGGCTCTTGACCCTATGTGGGAGCCACATATGCCTCCATGTATCTCTGCCAACAGCTTCAGTCCATCTTCCCGATAAATGCATTTGAGTTTCACACCGTTCGATCTTTTTATGTACAGGACGTTGTCTACGAACTGGTACATATTAGACTGGCGGGCTACTCTCTCCGCTTCTTCTTGTTCCCCAGGAAGTTCTCCTGTCTAAAGGAAATGGACGATGTGCTGCGCCCATGCCAGAGCATGTGGCTCGACACCAAGGACCAAAGGCATATCCTCCGCCGGGGTAGCATTTGTCTCGACGGCAAGGGCCTGAGGGACTGCCGGAGTCCGCTGCACCCTGGCAAGCCTGTCGGGAGCGTATGCTTCTATGGCAAGAGCCGGGGGCCCTGCCGGAGCACGGTACTCATCGACAAGCCTACCGTTCCCTCTCGCAACCTTCTCCCCGACAGCTTCGGGGAGCTCTGCCGGGAAATACTTGTCAAAACTTAACTTTCTTCTCTTCTCTTGTCTAGTTGATGGTGTCATGGAGGGTTGAGTTAGTTGGAGCACGAAAGTTCCTGGTTCCACAGTTAACTTAAGGGCAACACACTTTGACAGGCCATCGGCAACACTGTTCTATGCACGTGGAACGTGCTCCATTTGCGGACCGTCAAAACGTTCTTCCAACTTCCTCACTTTGTCTACATAAGCTTTCATCAACGAGCTCTAGTAATCTTTGTTCACTTGCCTGACGACAAGTTGAGAATCACCCCTGACAATAAGTTTCTTGATCCCAAGGTCTGCCGCGACCTTGAGACCGGCAAGCAGCCCTTCGTACTTAGCAGTGTTGTTCGTTGATCTCTCCTAGGGAAAGTGCATCTGGACCACATATCTGAGGTGCTCTCTGGTGGGTGCAACAAGCAACACTCCAGCACCAGCGCCTCGCAGTAAGAAAGCTCCATCAAAATACATGATCCATTCTCGATCGGATTCCTTGCCGGGGAGAGTTGACTCTAGAATCTCTTCATCAGGCGTTGGGGTCCATTCTGCAATGAACTCCGCCAAGTCCCTGCTCTGAATGGTCGAAGTGCTTTCAAACTTAAGACCAAAGCTTGATAGTTCCAAAGCCCACTCCACAATCCTGCCGGTAGCTTCTGGGATCCGCAAGATCCGCTATAGCAGAAGGCGAGTGACAACGGTGATCTCATGTGCTTGGAAGTAGTGGCGCAGCTTCCTCGAGGCCATAAGAAGGCCTAAGAGCAACTTTTGCATGCCAGAGTACCTTTATCTAGCCCCCTGCAACAAGGAGCTGACAAAATAAACTGGTCGCTGCACCACCTTCTTCTTCTGAATTGCTTCATTCAACTGCGCAGACCATCCTTTGCCGACACCAGACCCTGTCGGGGAATGTCCTGGCTCGTCGCTTGGCGGTCCTGCTATTGCTGCTGCTTCTTCATCAACTTCTCTTTCAGCCACTAGTGCAGCACTCACCACTTGATTTTTTGCCGCTAGATACAGCAGCAATGGCTCTTGTGGTTTTGGCGCGACTAGGAATGGCGGAGAGGAAAGGTACTTCTTCAAATCCTGCAGCGCTGCCTCCACTTCTGGAGTCCATTTCATTGGACCTGCCGAACACACACTTCTTAGGGTTGAGCTTCATGTTGATCTTGCGTAGATTTGCAAATGTTTCTTCTAGGTCTGATCGTGGCCTTATCCTTTGTTTTGACCACTATATCGTCCATGTAAGCTTCCATATTTCTATGTAGTTGGGGCTCAAAACTAATCTGGACCGCTCTTGCAAAGGTAGAACTAGCACTTTTCAACCCGAAAGGCATACGCCGAAAGCAATACGTACCACATGGGGAGATAAATGCGGTCTTCTCCTCGTCTTCTTTGGCCATGAAAATCCAATGATAGCCTGAATAGGCGTGAAGGAAAGACAATAAGTCGGAGCCGGCAGTGGAGTCCACAATCTGGTCAATGCGCGACAAGGGAAAAGGATCTTTGGGGAAGGCCTTATTGATGTCTGTGAAATCAATGCATAGCATCCACTTCCCATTCGCCTTCTGCACTATGACTGGATTGGCCAACCATGTAGGATGGAGTACTCCTCTGATCAGGCCAGCCGCTTCTCACTTCTTGATTTCTTCGGCAATAAACGGTTGCCGCTCCAAAGGTTGCTTCCGAACCTTCTGCTTGACGGGTCACGCGTGCGGACAGACGGCGAGGTGGTGCTCAATCACCTTCCTGGGAACGCCGGGGATATAAAATGGTTGCCATGCAAACACATCGATGTTCGCCTGCGGGGAGGCAACGAGCGTGCTTTCCTATTTGTCATCAAGGGTGGAACTTATGGTGAAAATTCCCCCCGTGTCATCCTCCTTGGCGGGCACCTTCTTGGTATCTGGTGGAGCTGCCTTGGACTACTTGTTATTGCCGGTGGATCTCTCTGGCACATCGTCGATAGGAGCGCAACACCCCGAGGGGGTGCGCTTGCCGGAATGTGCGCCAGAGGCATTGCCGGTCTTGTTTCCCTCGGGAGCTTTAGCGGTAGGAGCAAGTGCCTTGGCGGCAGGTGCTACAGCTGCCCTCGGTAGAGTTGGTCGGCATAGATAAGTGAGATTTTCTTGTCGGAGTTAATGGTGATGACGCTCATTGGCACGGGTATCTTCAACATGTTGTAAGCGAAATGAGTGGCCGCCATGAACTTGGCTAGTGTCGGGCGGCTAAGAATGCTATTGTATGGCAATGAGATCTTGACGACGTCAAAAACGATCTTCTCCGTTCTGAAATTGATATCACTGCCAAACGTCATGGATAGCGTGACATTGCCTCTCGGCTGAGTCCTTCCCGAATTGACCCCTTGGAAAGCGCATGTCGGCTCGAGATCTCCATCAGGAATTTGTAGCCTCTGAATGACATCGGGCGAGATCAGGTTCATACTGGCCCCACTGTCGACTAACATGTTCGTCACCCTGATGTTGCAAAATTGTTGACGAGACCAACAACGGCAAGCACCCGACTGCAGTTATGCGATCAGGGTGGTCCTCGGTGTCGAAGATGATAGGAGTGTTGGACCACTTCATAGGTCTTTGTGCGCCGATATAGGGCTCTACCGCATTAACCTCGCACGCCCACTGTTTAAGTTGGCGGTGAGAGGAATGCGATGAGGCTCCTTCTATGCACATCATCTCTGTAGCCTTCTGTCCTCTTTGACATCATCATCATCTCCCTTTTGCTTGTCACGACCATGGGCTAGCCAGTATTTTTGTTGCTTGGGCTTGCCGCGGTGACCTCCTTGTCCAACACGCTTCTTGCCGGACACCTCGGCACCGTCCTGGCCCTACTCCTTGTCTCGCCGGGGAGCCTCCTCCCTTCTTCAGCCCGAGCACAATTGTCTGCCAAAGCATAAATCTCGGCGACGTCCTGTCACACCCTGTGATTTGCCTCATGACTAAGTTATCATGACTCAAACATTAGGGCCAACTAAAACGGTTTTTCTGTGTTTTTGATGCTTGACTTGATTGTTGATTTCTTGTTTGCTTTCATGTGATCTATATTCATAAAACTCTCTCCTACTCTCAAAACTCTTTTCCTTGACCTAGAACTCTTGTCCAATGATAATTCCATGTGTATAGGACTTAAAACTATTTTTATCAAAATTTATTTTTACCAAAAAGAATATATTCAAATTAGGTTTTCAAAAACCCCTGAGTTGAGGTTTGTACTACAAGTCCTCAAATTGCATGGATATTTTTTCCCCAAATGCTTTATTTGAAACCTACTATATATATAACTTCCCAAAACCACAAAATATTATTTCAAAAGATTATTTTCATATTTTATTTAAAGGCTTTTTCTTAAGACCAGAAATGGTCTTTTATAGGGAAAAATTATTTAAATGCTTTAAAAATATTTGAGGAAATTTATGAAAACTCAGTGCACATGTATTATCCATATATAAGAGTTTCAACACATGGTCATGTTCAAGATATTGGACAAAACCCTTCAAAACCCTATCTGCCTATTTCAAGGATTTGAAGTATTTCTATAATAAATATTCTCACAAAAATCCAGGAAACTTCTAGAATCTCACATATGATATATGTGTTCATCTTGCCAAGTTTCATCTCAATACCAGTTGTTTTCATTCACCAAAATATCCTAAAACCATTCCTGTCCAGAGCCAATTTTGATCAACTTTACATTGTGAAGTTTCTCCCCTTGACCCCAAACTTTGTAGACATTCTCTAATCACCAAATAATGATGCTACACTAAGTGGTGCATCAAGGGTAAAATCTTATCATAACTAGATCTATAGAAACCTGATTCTGTTAGTTTGTAGGGTTCACAAAGTTTCCATTATCAACTTTCTTCATTTGATCTGAAAACTTGTGATCAGGACCAAATGGACTTACCATATACCCCTGGTAAATCTCAAGGTCATAGGATTCCCCAGCCTAGCCCAATCACAGCACAAACACCTTCTTCCATAAACTAGTGGACAAGCAAAGTTGACCCAAAAAGATTCCCCTTGCCCCCAACTTTTTACCACAGCATATTATAACCCTCTTCTACCTCCAGTAACTTTTCCATGGCCTCTGGTCAATTATTTGTGGGGTAACTCCCTCATTCTCCCTCTCTTTTACCATGGCAACACCTCTTATTTCCCCTATCCCATTATTATGTTCCTGATAATGCCCCCAAACCTTTCCAAAGGATCCAATGCATCAAACCAAACCCATATATGGCATGGTCATGTGAAAAATATGAGCAAACCATCTAAATCTAGTTTATGGTAGTAAGTGTAGCTTTGTACTACAAGTACCTTACCCTCTCATCTCCAGGATCTGAAAATTGTTTTGCATGTACTCCCTCCATAGCTAGGGCTTCTAGACAAGGTTTTATCCATAGTTCCCTGCAGTAACTGCCAGTAGATCAGCCCCGAGTTTGCTGCTTCAAACTTACCCTCTATGGAAAACCCCTCTAAACAACTCCATTTACCCGTAGAATCTACCACTACTCTTATGCGTGTGTGCCTTACTCACTAGACAAGGCTCTCCGACCAAAAAGTCACCCTCGCAGTCCACGGCGTGGTGACCACGCTACTGGCATGTAGCAATGGCGCTCTGCCGACAAACATTGTCATGTAGCTCGCAACAATCTTCGGCAGGGCATCCCCGCGCGCCAATAGCCTCCTCTCGACCTCCCACGCCTCTCCTTGACGCCAGGATGCAACCAAGGGAGCTCAGGCACGCGCATGCTTGGCGCCCGAGGGCATCCGAATTGCATCCGAGCTTCCCTCGGCGCCCCTCCTGCTTTTACCTCTCCCTGAGCCCCTTCTTATCCCCTATAGATCTCATTTCACCTCCCGCAGACCCTCCTAGCAAGCCACTGGAGCTCCCGAGCTCGGGTCCTTCCCTCATGGCCGCCGTAGCTCCGCCTCGGGCTCGGGAAAATGGGCGGAGCCCTGCCTCCCTTCTCCCCTCTGAGGTCCGCCTGTGAGCCCAGCGTCTCCACCCCCCGTTTCCGTGCCCTTTCCCCGGATTGCCAGAACGCCTTCCTCCCCCCAAACGGTCGCCGTGGCCGACCTCCACCACAACCAATGTTGCAGTTGACCCCGGACCTCCCCAGGGCCCGGGGATGGCCCTGGCGGATGCGGCTCACCGCCCCAAGCACGCCAGTAGCCGGAGCGCCGTAGGGGACGGTCGGCGCTGGCGGGGGCGGGGGCTGAAGCCGCTCGGCTCTGCCTCCTAGCTCCTCCTCTGATCGAGCAGGAGGAGGAAGGAGGTCCTGACCGGCGGGGCCCGCGAGTCAGCGACCCAGCTAGCCGGGCCCAGCGGTTTAAGTGGAGACGGCCCAGGGACTGGCGCCTTCCCCGATCAAAGGCGCATTCCAGCTAATGCGCCATCGACGTGGCACATGGCGTGCGCGTTTGGGCCGCCCCAGTGCGCTAGTAGCTATATCGCGCCCAGCGCGTGATTGGCCCATTGGGTAACCCCCCCCCCCTTTTCAATTTCTGTTTTTCCAGAATTTGTAAAATCCATATTAAATTCATTTTAGCTCCAAATTGGATGATTCAAATTTCTGCACCCTTCTAAAAATGTGACCTATTTACTGATGTCACTTTCATTATTTTCCTCCACACATTTCTGTCATGTTCAAATTTAAATTCAAATTTGAACTATTAGGACCACTTTGTAAAATCTATAGATCATCCATTATAGCTCCAAATGGAGTGATTCAAGTTCTTGCGTGTGTTTAAATTCATGCCCTAATTAGGGAACATTTTTCCTGGTGCCTCTCTGCCATCCAAATAATTGAGCCATTTATTCATGTATAACCCACTTGGAAAATCCCTAGGATATTCTTACCAACTCCAAAACCAGAAAAACAAATTGCTAAATGTTTCTAAAATCATGCCCTATAAAATGGGTGCCTTCACCCATATTTGTAAACATCTTTTATGTAGACATCTTTTCGGGGCATCAATTCCTCCATTCATCCATTCCAAAAAAATCATTGTTGATCCAGATCTAGTTCAACCATTTTATTTATTTTTCTCATGACCATAGAGGTCTAAGAAAAATATATTTCCTATTTATAGAGCACTTTTATTATCTGTTGTTGTGTTGCTTATCATGGTTGTTTCTGGTGATAGTTAGCAGAATAGACGAATTGCTCAGAGTTGGACGAGAAGCGTGAGAAGACCTCGAAGACGTCACTAAGCGAGGCAAGCAGCCCTTTGACCATATTAAGAAACCATTTTCATTGCATTCCATGTAGCACTTTGCTTACGTTATACTTGATCATGTGGAGTAGTGACACCTTCGGTGGGGTGCCTCCGATGCTTTTACCGTTGACACTTGCATCGTGCATGACCCTACCACCTTATGAGGGTTATGTAGGTGGGTGTAGATAGGATGCTAGTAGATGCTACGCAAGTGGGTTCGGGATTTATGCATATTGATGGAAAGGAAATGATTCTTTCAAAGACTTTTCAAAAAACCCGTCGGGTGCCACTAATGCCCGAGGGAGATGATGATGAGATGGGTGACCACTTGAGAAAGAAGTGGTGTGCCGGAACAAGTGAGTGTTGTGGTTTTTCGAAAACGGATTGGTGTAAGTTGCGACCGTTATTCCAACCTTACATGTACGACCACGATACCCCTTATGGGACGGGGCTTTGTTGATTACTATGGTTGGTGCTAGCAAGGAGCCCACATTACTAGTGGCAAGAGTGAAGTGGTCACTCTTGGGACGGGTTCGTCCTAGAGTGGAAGGTCATGCGCCGTATTTACAGGCACCGGGCACACCGTTGCGTGCCCTCATGGATGATACGAGTGATGTACATCATGAGGGATGGCACCAACGAGTGGACTCTTTGTTTAGTATCACCATGGGACAGGCATTGTTCGGGTGCTTACCTCGGGTATGTTATATACCGCGAGTCATGGATGACACGGAAGTTCCCCGAGTCTTGTGAGTAAAGTGTGCAACATCTGCAGTGTAAAACTATTCGAATAGTCGTGTCCACGGACAAGGACAATTGGATGACCGCTCTTGTGCTACGTCTAGATGTTTTCGCAAACTTGGTGTGTGTGTGGTGACAAGGATGATACTTGAGTCAAGTCAGATGACTCGGCATGATGGCTGAACATGAGATGTTCAGACGGTACATGAGATAAGTCTGAGGATTTGGTGTGATGAATGAACATGAGATGTTCAACCCCCGCTTATGATGATGACGGCGACGTGTTCTTATGAACACCTATCCATGGTTGATGCATGCTTACTTAAGTTACTTGATCATGTCATGCACTCAAAACTAGCTTTCCGCAAAACATACCTATTAGAGCTATATCATGCATTGTTATTGCCTTGTTCCAAACGTGGGTTGCTTGCGAGTACATTCAAAGTACTCATTGGCTTGCCACTGGTTATTTTATTGGCCAGGCATGAAAGACCAGGTTATGATGAAGATTACCTTGGTGGCATACATGCGAGCTAGGACGCTTCCCAGTCAGAATGCCTGTAGGGTAAAGGCAGATGGCTTGGGTTCACGCTATCGTTGAAGATTTTCGCTGCAGTCATATGAAGACTTGGCCATGAAGGTCATATTTGAATAAACCGGTATGTAATGTATGTAAGACTCTTGTTATTCAATTTCTGTGTGTTCAATGAGCATTGATCTCTGGGATCACTCTGCACGTACATGGGGTGATCGCAACTTATGAGTCAAGGTCCCCATACGTCCCTGACTTTGTTCATCGCCTGCTCTTCCCGCATCCTGCGGTTGTGCATGTTCTGATGGAACGTGCTGATAACAGTGGTAGGATAAACGTTTGGGATGTTGTGATGCACGCGGATGAACCTTTGAATGTACTTGCGTAAATTTTTGCATTGCTTATGAGGGATGATGTGTAGATCACTTTCTTGGCCAGGAGCTTGATGACCTCCTGTGAAGGCGCCAACAAACTCGTGGCACAAGTCTGCCCAGGAGGCGATTGACCCCTCTGGAAACTGCATCAACCATGACTTGACATTGGGCTTAAGCACCAATGGGAGGTAGTTGGCGAGTATCTTGTCTTCGCGACCCCCAGCAGCTTGCACTGCAATGGTGTAGATGCTCAGGAATTCTGATGGATGAGTCTTGTCGTCATACTTCTCCGGGACTTTTGGCTTAAACGTGCGAGAGTTGGGCCACTGGACTTGTCGCAGCTCACGGGTAAATGCTGGACAACCCACCTCGTAAGGTAGGCTGACAAGATACCCTGGCACAGACTTGTCTACAATGGGCCCTGCGCACCTATCCAACTGGAGGCATGCTTCCTGCTGCTCGATTGCAGTTCGAGCGTCTTACTTGCCACGTTCTCGAAGAACTTGACATTGATCACGGTGCATCCATGGGTCGGACGATGCCATCGAGTAGCCATCATGAACGTCGGTCCATCGATTCGGTGACCGGTGCCATTGTTGTGAAGGAGAATGTGCCGAGGTCACGCCGGCTTCGGTCTTCTCTCCATTGGCACGAGCCGGCTCGGTGGACCAAAACTTATCTGCGAGGCTAAGGAGGCTCTAAATGGTGGCTCTCCATTCATCGAGCTTCTCCGCAGCCGACGGGAAGTTTAGGAGTAGCTGCGCCCACACCATCGCTTCCTCTGACCTGGTCGGTAACGAACACCGTGAGGAGCGCGAGGTGCTCTCACTCCTAACCATGATAGAAGGAGCACCGCCGTGGTCCTGCGTCGGCACACTACTCCCGCCTACATGTTGGTGAGCAAGCTGGTCCCGCGTGTCTTAGGAAGGATGTGCAGGAGCTTTCCCGTGGGGGCGCTGAGAATTGCGGGCGCCTTGGCACGGCCCTCCGTGTGCATCCTGAGAAGGGCGCAACATAGGGGATGGTGTGGGTGCCCTGGAGGATACCCTTCTGTCCCTAGAGTTCGTCGTACCACCCGCAGGCGGTATCGCTCCGTCTTGAAACCCAGGGGTGTGGGGCTTCCCGCCACCATCATGTGTGTCTCCGCAGCGAGTGTCGCTGTTAGTTTGGCCTTGATCACCAGAGCGTCGCGAAAGTTCCAAACCTCCGCCTCCTCCTCCTCCACCCGCGTCTACGCCCTCTCCTATCTACGCAGATACAGGGATGGCGGACGTGGATGGGCCAGCTGCTATCGGGGCCCTACCTGGCGCACCAAAGATGTCGTGGAAACGAACACCTATGGGATCATGGGGATACCTTTTGGTTCGGCAGGGGGCGGGTTGCGCGAAGAGCCAGTCTGATGAAAAGCACGCGGGGATCTTTACCCAGGTTTGGGCCACACGGATGCGTAAAACCCTACTCCTGCTTGGTGGTATTGAGAGTGTTCTTGTCACACCCTGTGTTTGTATCACTTTGCTATGCTTGGATTTATAAAATTTGGAGTCAATTAAAACTTTTTAGTGCTTGTGCTTGTTTGAATTGTTGCTTGTTTGCTTGTTTGTGTATGACACTCTTAGATTCTATCCCTCTCCATATTCATCTTGCTTGACCCAAACTTCTTGCCAAATGATCATGCCATGAGAATAGTACCCAAAACTATTTTTATCAAAATATTATTTTGACCAAAAGGGTTTTATTCAAATTAGGTTTTCAAAAAACCCTGAGTTGAGGTTTGCACTGCAAGTCCTTAAATTGGGTGGGTCCTTCATCCCCAAAGGCTTTATTTCAAACCTACTATATCTAAGACTTTCCAAAACCACCAGATATTAATTTTAAAGATTATTTTACTATTTATTTAAAAGGCTTTTTCTTAAGGCCAAAAATGGTCTTTTATAGGGAAAATTTATTAAATGATTTCAAAATATTTGAGAAAATTCAGGGAAACTCAGTGGACATATATTTTCCATCTATATGAGTTTCAACACATGGTCATGTTCAAAATCAAGGGCAAACCCCCTCAAAACCCTTGATGTCAAAATCAAGATTTTAAAATATTTATATAAGAAATATTCTCAATAAATTCCAATAAAATTCCAACAAGTCAACATTGCCTTAGGTGATGATCTAGAAAAGTTTCATCTCAATCCAAATTGTTTTGATTCATCAAACTATTCCAAAACCCTCCCTGTCCAGGTTCAAATTTGAACAACGTCACATTGTGAAGTTTCTCACCTTGACCCCAAACTTTGTGGACATGTTCTAATCACCAAATAATAGTGCTACACTAAGTGGTGCATCAAGGGGATTAGCTTAACATGACCAGATCTACAGAAACCAGATTCTGTTAATTTCTAGGGTTTCACAAAGATACATTGTGAACTTTCTTCAATCAAGATCAAACTTGGTGATCAGTCCTAATTCTAATCACCATTTGATCCAGTCAATTCCTATGGCAAGCAAAGCCCATTTGCCTGCCCTAATCTCCATCAAACACCTTCTGCCAAAATGGCAAAAACCCTGTTTGACCCCCTTCCTCTATTTTTCTTGAGCCCAAATTTTTACCATATCATTTTGCAATGGTATTTTACCTCTAGTAAACATTGATTGGCCACAACTCCATGATATGGGGGTGAAAATCCCATTTCTACCCTCTGGACAGCAATAAAACACCCCTCTCTCCCCTCTCCTCCTATTCTATCTTCCTCCCAGGGCATCCAATGCCATTGCCGCCCAGCCTAGATGCCCCTAGACTCCTTAGACACCTTTGTCCATGCACAAAACACCATTGGCATGCTGTGGCATGCCATACGCATGCTCTAGAGCGCGCTACAGTGCCGACAGGTAGTGTAGCCGCTGCCCACTGCATGGCCCCGGCAGCCTCGGGCCTCCCCCTTGCGCCACTTGGCCCCCTCGACGTCCACACCACGGCACCTTGTCGGCCCCCTCCTCCCTCTCCCTCCAACGGCTCTGCTCGCATGCGCAATTGCCGCCCGGTTCGACCAACCCCGAGCCTCGCACGCGCGGGCTCTCCTCCCTCTCTCTCTCTCTTGCTCCCGCTCGTCCTGGACCAGCCCCAGGAGCACCCCAGACACACCCATGTCTCCCCCAGTGGCCACTGGCCTCGACCATGAGCTCGAAGGCGCACCCAAGATCGGTGGAGCATGGGCTGCCTATTTAAGGCCTCCCCTAAGCCCCCTCCTCCCTCCTCTGGCCATCTCCTGTCCCCAATCGACCTCCCAAGCCCCTTCTTGAGCCCCCCGAGCACCAGTGCTCGAGATCGACCAAGGCGCCACCGCGATGGACCTCCGTCGATCTCGTGACACAGGCCCGCTCCGGCGCTCCAGTCATCTCCATCGAGCCCGCAGATAGCTCCTGGCCCGTTCCCGGCTCTCCTCCGTTCATCTTGAGGCAAGGATCGCTGACTCTGACCCCTCCAGAACCTCCTCCGCTACGGGTACTCGTCGCCGGCGAGCCAGGCCACCTCTGGCCTTCCCTCCACCTCCAGAGCAACGATGACTCAATGATGAGCCCGTTCCCGCCTCCAGCTTCCCTCGCCGTGCCTCCCGCCGCCGTTGGTGAGCGCCGCCAGCCCCTAGTAACAAGTGGACGACGACCTGCCAGTGGATCCAGGTCATCAGCCCCTCACACCCCTCCCGCCTCCCTCTCTCTCACTGGCCCATGGGGCCCGACCGTCAGGTTTAAACCTGACGCGGCGTGGGTACCCAGTTCACCTAGGGCTGATTTGCTCTGGATCGGCCCAGCCGCGGCCAGATCTGGCCCAGGGCACAGTACCCCTTTTTCCTTTTCTTTTAGTATTTGTTTTCAAAAAATCCCTCGGGATTAAATAAAAATCCAATGCCAAATATTTTTCCACCTAAAATCTTAGAATAATATGTAGAATTTAATAGTGCCATTTGTGAAAAAAATTGAAAACTTTGTATGTACTATTTTATTTTAAAACCTATTTTAGGCATCTTTTTGCCTCTGTTTAAATAGCTGTCAAAAATGTTTTCACAGCAAAACCTTAGACAAATATTTTTAGTATTTAGTTTTTAGTATTTATCAGAGTAGGGTAGCATTTTAGTATTGGATTTGTGTGCTCTGTTTTTGTGTGATGCTTATTATTGTCGTTATTTATCGGGACGATAGATTGTGCTATTGACGAGGGAGTTGGACCCGAAAACTTTGAAGACCCCAAAGACTTTGTTGAGGCAGGCAAGCAGCCCTGTGACCATGTTAAGAAACAACTTTTATTGCATGTCATATAGCACTTTACTTTCGTTATATTTGACCATGTGGAGTAGTGACCACTTCGGTGGGTTGCTTCCGATACTTTGCCGTTGACACTTGCATCGTGCATGACCCTACCTCCTTATGAGGGTTATGCGAGTGGGTGTAGATAGGTTGCTTAGTAGGAGCTGTGCAAATGGGATCGATTTTATGCATGGTGATAGAAACAAAAGTATTTTCAAAGACTTTTCGAAAACCCCGTCGGGTGCCACTAATGCCCGAGGGAGATGATGATGAGTATGGTAACCACTTGAGGAAGAAGTGGTGTACCAGAGCAAGTGAGTGTGTGTGTTTTCAAGAATGGATTATATTTAAGGCTGTTGACCATCCCAACCTTACATGCGCAACCACGATACCCCTTATTGTACGGGGCTCTGTTGATTACTTTGGTGGGTAGTGGCAAGGAGCCCGCATTACTAGTGGCAGGAGTGGCATGGTCACTCTCGATATGGGGTCGTGATGGTATGGACGATCATGCGCTTTCTTCATAGGCACCAGGCACACCGTTGGTCCCTGCATGGATTCTACGAGTGATGTACACCATGTGGGCTAGGTACCAATCGAGTGGAGTCTTTGTTTACTATCGCCAGGGGAAAGGCATTGTTCGCGTGCTTACCTCGGGTATGTTATATGCCGCGAGTCGTGGATGACACGGAAGTTCCCTGAGTATTGTGGCTAAAGTGTGCAACCTCTGCAGAGTGTAAAACTATTCGAAAAGCCGTGTCTGCGGTCATGGACAGTTGGAGGTCCTTCTTAAACTACGTCCGGATGTTTTCGCAAACTTGGTGTGTGTGTGTGGAGACAAAGGTGATACTTGAAGCTAAGTCCAATGACTTGGCACGACGGTGAACATGGGATGTTCAACCCCCTTATATGATGATAACTGAATCTTGATCACATGAGTACATGTTAACATGTGATGCATGCTTACTCAAGGATACTTGATCATGTCATTGCATACAAAATTAGCTTTCCGCAAACTACCTACTTAGTGATATACCATGCGTTATTATACCTTGTTCCACAACTTGGGTTGCTTGCGAGTACATTCAAAGTACTCATTGGCTTGCCACTGGTTATTTAATTGGCCAGGCATGGAAGAACAGGAGTACGGTGAAGAGTTCATTGGTAACGAACATGCGAAGTAGGACGCTTCCCAGTTAGAATGCTTGTAGGTTTAAGGAAGATGGCATGGGTTCACGCTTTCAATCAAGATTTCCGCTTCTCGTTATGTTTAAGTGTTTGGCCCCTATGGCCCTATCTATGTAAGACTAGACCTTCATGGTCTTTATTTGTGTAAGACGCTAAATGTGGATGTACTCTTGTTATTCAGCTTATGTGTGTTCAGTGAGCATTGATCTCTGGGATCACTGTACACGTGCATTCGGTGACCACGACATAAGAGTCGGGGTCCCCACAGAGCTGGTAGCAGAGCCATCCTGACTGTAGGAAGCCCTTAGTTAGCATGGACGTTAAATATGATAAAAATTGTTTTCAAAACTACACCTAGCACCTATACTTAGGTGTTCTGCAATATTTACCTCTTCTATTGTTTACACAACACCATGCTGACTCTCCCCCCTTCAAACCTTTGTAGATGGTCGTCGTACCTGAAGCCTTCCTGACATCCAAATTTCCCTTCCTCCTTGGGGATAGCCTGGAGAAGTGCCAGTTTCGCCAACCACCCGTTTTCCTCTACCACGAGCACTAGGTCGATGCCGTCACAAAGGAGTACTACGTGGATGTGGTCGTGAAGGCAAACGACTCCCCAACTAGTTGGTTCTTTAAAGGACCACAGACGGAGACCATAGTACTCGCAGTCGAGTCAGCTGCACGCAAGGCACTCCTACACCTTCGGGATACCATTCCAGAAATGGCTGACGATCCAGCTACTCGCTACCTACCTTTCAGAAAGGATGATCTTGGCGAGAGTTGGATGTTGGTTCCGTCCCACGAGAATGGCACACCACTCACGTTCCAGATCCTACTTCTGGCTCTCCGTCGATAGTCTGGTTCACCACCTGATTAAGGAGTCCGTGAAGCTCCGCGAGGAACTTCACCACACCCGAGAGCTACTTCGTCAAGCCAAGATGAAGCCAGACAAGATCAAGAAGGATGGATCCCCCGAAGGACGACCAGCTATTGCTTATCGAGGAGGAGCATCCCCAGCTAGAGATGCACACACACGTCGTCATCGCATGAGTGTGAAGGAGAACCGTGAGCTCTTCACTGACCCGCCAATGAAGCGTCGTCGGGATGGACCTCCTCACTCCCTGACCCCTTCAACCGGAAACGATGCCCGTTCGGATGATGAACAGGAGGAAGATCCAGAAGAGCATGACTACGAGACCGAGAACTCCACCACCTGAGTCCGAGGACCCCTAGGGTAGGATCAGTCACGTACCCTCATGCAAAGTCGAGTCCGTGTAATGGTTCATATGAAACCATGTGTGCTTGTTGTTTGCTTTTATGTTTGTGTTCCAATGCAAGTCGTGATTTTGCCTTAGGCAACATGTAAGCGACTCCATCGTCTATCTTATCTTAATATATGTGTTGGTCCTTCAACCTTTGTTTCAACACACTTGCACATACACCAACCCCCTTAGGCGCGCTTTTACATTGTTGCTTTCCATCTCGTCTATCCCAGTTGTTTGACTTGGCTGCTCCAGACAGGATGGTGACTTCTACCTGCAACAGCTCCTTCGCCGACCCTGAAGCCGGCAACTCAAGCCAGCAACAGGGAGCTGGTGGGACTGCTTAGGCTAGAGGACACCAGGAGCGGCCACAAGGCAACATTTCCCCACCACCACCTCCACCGGAGAACATGACCATAGCACAGTTTCTCCAAGTTCTCTAGGAGGAATGCCAAGCCAACAATGTTGCTATTCAGCAGATGGCTCAGGCCCTTGTGAACAACCATCGGCAAGGCAGGAACGGCAATGGCCGCTCCACTCTGTCTGAGTTCATGAGGAATTCTGCCCCAACCTTCACTAAGACTTCTCAACCCTTGGATGCTGACGACTAGATCCGCACCATCGAGGACCTCCTTGCACTGGTCAATTGCAATGAGGATCGTGGGAAGGTGCTTTATGCCTCTCACTGCCTCGGAGGTACTGCCTGAGCTTGGTGGGATAGATTCAAGGTTATGCAAAGCAACCATGTGATCACTTGGGATGACTTCAAGGAAGGATTCCGCGCTGCCCACATTCCTTCTGGGATCATGGCTATCAAGAAGAGAGAATTCCGAGCGCTCAAGCAAGGAAGTGGTTTTGTCAAGGAGTACCTGCAGAAGTTCAACCTGTTGTCAAGGGATGCACCTAAAGATGTTAACACGGAGGCTGCCAAGAAGGAACGCTTCATGGAAAGGGCTTCAACAGACCCTGCAGTATCAGCTCAACGTCTGCGACTGTCGTACCTTCTTCGACCTGGTGAACAAGACCCTCATGCTAGAAGACAAGCGTCGTGCCATAGACGACACTCGCAAGCGCAAGATGGTCAGCAAGGGTAGCTCCAGCAACCAGAAGCCTCGCCCCTGGCAGCCAGCCCCAGCCAAGCCGACCTATCAGCCACAACAGGCTAGACCTCCTGCGCCTCGTCTGAGCTACCAGCCTCGGCAGTATGCCAATCCCAGTCCAGCTTACGACAACTCCAATAACAACAACAGTGGTGGGAACTACAACAACAACCCTGGGCAAGTCACTTGCTTTAGATGTGGTCAGCCAGGACACATCTCTAGGTTGTGTCCTAACAAGAAGCCAGATGCATCGCGCCCCAATGCGCCGAACCAAGGTCAAGGCCATGGAACACCACTAAGGAACCCCGCTCCCCGCAACCAGCCCAACAATGGCAAGGGTCATGTGAAACACGTCACCACTGAGGAAGCCCGGGAAGACCCTGACATCATACTGGGTACGTTCCTCGTCAACTCAACCCCAGCAACAGTATTGTTTGATTGTGGAGCTTCGTATTCTTTTGTCACCCAAAAGTTTGCTTTAGAGAGTGGCATGAAGCCTACATCTTTGGGTAGTCGTATGTTCATACAAACCCCAGGATCAGTTATGAAGTCTGGGATAGGATGTAAGGGAGTTGAGATTAACATCAACAGGGTAGATTTCCTAGTAGACCTCATCATCCTGAAGTCAGAAGGCTTGGATGTGATCCTAGGCATGGACTGGTTAACCAAGCATGAACGCTTGTTAGACTGTTCCAAGAGGATGGTTACCATGACCAATAGCCAAGGAGTGGAAGTCAAGTACGTTCCTAACCCTGCCTCCACTCAAGCCCCTCGGGCTAACTGTCTATCGGGAATTGAGTTGGATCAAGTACCAGTAGTATGTGAATACCCGGATGTACTTCCTGATGAGCTGCCCGGAATGCCTCCTGAACACGACATTGAGTTCATCATTGAGCTAATGCCCGGATCAAGGCCCATCTATAAGAATCCCTATAGGATGGAATCAGAAGAGTTGGCTGAATTGAAGAAGCAACTGGCAAAACGGCTCAGAAAAGGATTCATTCTCCCTAGTGCCTCTCCTTGGGGATCACCTGTTCTATTTGTGTCAAAGAGGGATGGAACCATCAGACTCTATGTCAATTGTCGTTCTCTCAATGAAGTCACAATAAAGAACAAGTACCCACTCCCCAAGATTGAAGATCTGTTCCATCAGTTGAACGGAGCCAAGGTGTTCTCCAAGATCGACCTCAGGTCTGGGTACTATCAACTGAAGATCAACCCCAAGACATTTTGAAGACGGCGTTTGTAACCCGGTATGGCCTATATGAATACACGGTCATGTCATTTGGGTTAACCAATGCCCCTGCCTACTTCATGTACCTCATGAACAAGGTCTTCATGGAGTACTTGGACAAGTTTGTTGTCATCTTCATCGATGACATACTGGTCTTTTCCAAGTCTGAGAAAGAGCATGAGCAACACTTGAGATTGGTCCTAGACAAGCTTTGAGAGTACCAGCTTTATGTCAAGTTCAGCAAGTGTGAATTCTGGCTGCATGAAGTTGGATTCTTGGGTCATGTGTTGACTGTAGAAGGACTATTAGTGGATCATGCCAAGATTGAAGTTGTGACTAAATGGCAATCCCCAACCATCATGAGGGAAGTCAAGAGCTTTCTCGGACTCATGGGGTATTACCGCAAGTTCATGGAAGGATTCTCGAGCATTGCCCGACCCATGACTCAGATTTTGAAGAAGTATAAGAAGTTTGAATGGACAGCTAAGTGCGAGGAAAGCATCGAGGAGCTCAAGAAGAGATTGACCACAGCCCCAGTTTTGGCCACCCCCAATATTCACAAGGAGTTTGTGGTATATTGTGATGCATCGAGAACCGGGTTTGGAGGTGTTCTGATGCAAGAAGGCAGAGTCGTAGCATATCTATCTAGATAGCTACGTCCTCGTGAAGAGAACTACGCTACTCATGATCTTGAGTTGGCAGTTGTGGTTCATGCCTTGAAGACATGGCGACACTACCTTCTGGGGAAGTGATGTGAGATATACACAAACCACAAGAGTTTGAAGTATATTTTCACCCAAAGGGAATTGAACATGAGGCAGTGAAGATGGTTGGAGTTGATCAAGGATTATGACCTCAGTGTTCAATACCACCCCGGAAAGGCCAACGTGGTAGTAGATGCCTTAAGCAGAAAGGCTTGTTCCTTGAATGCCATGATTAAGGAAAGGCTACCCGCCCTATATGAAGAGCTTGAAAGCTTCGGCTTGGAACTAGTTGCACCTGGATTCCTCTCCCACCTCGAAGCAAAGCCTACCTTGATAGATTATATCAAAGAAGCTCAGAAGGGACATGAGAGCATTGAAGGCATCAAGAGGAAGATCAAGGCAGGCAAGCCCCAAGGATTCTCTGTGGATGAACAAGGAGTTGTATGGTTTGGGAATCACATCTGCGTACCCAACAAAGAGGAGCTCAAGGACTTGATCTTGCATGAAGCTCATGACACTCCATACTCCATCCACCCTGGAGGAACCAAGATGTATCAAGACCTTAAGGCAAGATTTTGGTGGCATGGCATGAAACAGGAAATAGGCACGTTTGTCGCTAAGTGTGACATATGCCAGAGGGTCAACGTTGAGCATCAGCAGCCCGCTGGGCTATTGCAGGCTCTCAAAGTGGTTGAATGGAAGTGGGAGAAAGTCGGGATGGATTTCATCACCGGCTAACCAAGGTCGAGCAAGGGACATGATTCCATTTGGGTCATTGTCGATCACCTGACCAAGGTGGCCCATTTCATTCCCGTCAAGACCACCTATGACGGTAGCAAGCTAGACAGCCTTTACATCGAGCGTATCGTGAGTCTTCACGGAGTTCCTAAGGAGATCATGTCAGATCGAGGCACCCAGTTCACCTCGAGGTTTTGGAATAGGTTCCAAGAAGCCTTGGGAACCAAGCTCTCCTTCAGCACTGCTTTTCACCCCGAGACCGGTGGACAGGCAGAACGAGTAAATTAGATACTCAAAGATATGCTCCGTGCGTGCGTTTTGGCGTATGGAGCCAAGTGGGAAGATTGTCTACCATTCACCGAGTTCTCCTACAACAACAACTATCAGTCGATCCTTCAGATGGCACCATTTGAGGTGTTGTATGGACACAAGTGTCGTAATCCCCTCAACTGGTCAGAAACCGGAGAAGGATTAGTCTTTGGACCAGACATCCTCTGCAAAGCAGAAGAGCAAGCTCAACTTGTCCGAGAGCGCCTTGAGACCGCCAAGACAAGATAGAAGAGCTATGCCGACTCTCACCGCCGAGAACTGAACCTCAACATCGGAGATTATGTTTACCTCCGAGTCACACCTCTCAAAGGGACCAAGTGTTTCCATGTCAAAGGGAATCTTGCACCAAGATACATCGGCCCCTTCAAGGTTACCCGAAGACGAGGAGAAGTTGCCTACCAGCTAGAGCTACCTTCCGAACTATCAGATGTGCACAACGTCTTTCACTTGTCACAACTTCGGAAGTGTCTCCAAGTTCCCAACCGCCCTGACCTCTATAAGGACATCGACCATCAAGCCATTAATCTTCAGCCAGACCTCACTTATCATGAGAGGCCGGTTCGGATTTTGGATGAAGCCGAGCGCTGCACCCGAAGCCACACCGTCAAGTAATTCAAGGTCCAATGGAGCAACCACACCGAAGCTAAAGCAACCTCGGAGCGTGAAGACTATCTTAGATCTGAGTTCCCTTTTCTTTTTAGCACTTAGCCTAGGAATCTCGGGGACAAGATTCTTGTAAGGGGGTAGGTCTATCACACCTTGTGTTTGTATCACTTTGCTATGCTTGGATTTATAAAATTTGGAGCCAATTAAAACGTTTTCAGTGCTTGTGCTTGTTTGAATTGTTGCTTGTTTGCTTGTTTGGTTGTTTGTGTATGACAATCTTAGATTCTATCCCTCTCCATATTCATCTTCCTTGACCCAAACTTCTTGCCCAATGATCATGCCATGTGAATAGTACCCAAAACTATTTTTATCAAAAAATTATTTTGACCAAAAGGGCTTTTTTCAAATTAGGTTTTCAAAAACCCCTGAGTTGAGGTTTGCACTGCAAGTCCTTAAATTGGGTGGTTCCTTCATTCCTAAAGGCTTTATTTCAAACCTACTATATATAAGACTTTCCAAAACCACCAAATATTAATTTTAAAGATTATTTTACTATTTATTTAAAAGGCTTTTTCTTAAGGCCATAAATGGTCTTTTAGAGGGAAAATTATTAAATGCTTTCAAAATATTTGAGAAAATTCAGGGAAACTCAGTGGACATATATTTTCCATCTATATGAGTTTCAACACATGGTCATGTTCAAAATCAAGGGCAAAACCCCTCAAAACCCTTTATGTCAAAATCAAGCTTTTGAAATATTTCTATAAGAAATATTCTCAATAAATTCCAAGAAAATTCCAGCAAGTCAACATTGCCTTAGGAGATGATCTTGCAAAGTTTCATCTCAATCCAAATTCTTTTGATTCATCAAACTATTCCAAAAACCCTCCCTGTCCAGGTTCAAATTTGAACAACTTCACATTGTGAAGTTTCTCCCCTTGACCCCAAACTTTGTGGACATGTTCTAATCACCAAATAATGGTGCTACACTAAGTGGTGCATCAAGGGGATTAGCTTAACATGACCAGATCTACAGAAACCAGATTCTGTTAATTTCTAGGGTTTCACAAAGATACATTGTGAACTTTCTTCAATCAAGCTCAAACTTGGTGATTGGGCCTAATTCTAATCACCATTTGATCCTGCCAATTCCTATGGCAAGCAAAGCCCATTTGCCTGCCCTAATCTCCATCAAAGACCTTCTACGAGAATGGCAAAAACCCTGTTTGACCCTCTTCCTTTATTTTTCTTGAGCCCAAATTTTTACCACATCATTTTGCAATGGTATTTTACCTCCAATAAACATGGCTTGGACACAGCTCCATGATTGGGGGGGTGAAAACCCCATTTCTACCCTCTGGACAGCAGTAAAACATCCCTCTCTCCCCTCTCCTCTTATTCTATCTTCCTCCTAGGGCATCCAATGCCATTGGCCTCTTGCCTAGATGCCCCCTAGACCCCCTAGACACCTTTGGCCGTGCACAAAACGCCGTTGGCATGCTGTGGCATGCCATACGCACGCTCTAGAGCACGCTACAGTGCCGACAGGCAGTGTAGCCGTCGCCCACTACATGGCCTCGGCGGCCTCGGGCCTCCCCCTCGCGCCACATGGCCTCCCTCGACGTCTGCACCATGGCACCCTGTCGGCCCCCTCCTTCCTCTCCCTCCAATGGCTCCGCTCGCATGCGCCATTGCCACCCGGTTCGGCCAACCCCGAGCCTCGCACGTGCGGGCTCTCCTCCCTCTCTCTCTTGCTCCCGCTCGTCCTGGACCAGCCCCAGGAGCACCCCAGACACACACCCGTCTCCCCCCGTGAACTCTGGCCTCGGCCACGAGCTCGAAGGCGCACCCGAGCTCGGTGGACCACGGGCCGCCTATTTAAGGTCTCCCCCAAGCCCCATCTTCCCTCCTCTGGCCCTCTCCTGTCCCCAATCGACCTCCCAAGCCCCTTCTTGAGCCCCCCGAGCGCCAATGCTCGAGATCGACCGAGGCGCTGCGGCGGTTGAGCTCTGTCGATCTCGGGACATAGGCCCGCTCCGGCACTCCAGTCACCTTCATTGAGCCCACAGCTAGCTCCTGGATCGTTCCCCCCTCTCCTCCGTTCATCTTGAAGCAAGGATCGCCGACTCCGACCCCTCCCGAACCTCCTCCGCCACGGGTACTCGTCGCCGGTGAGCCAAGCCACCTCTGGCCTTCCCTCCACCTCTAGAGGAACAACAACTCGACGGTGATCCTGTTCCCACCTCCAGCTTTCCTCGTCGTGCCTCCCTTTGCCGCCGGTGAGCACCGACAGCCCCTGGTCAGAGGTGGACGATGACCTGCCAGTGGGGCCAGGTCGTCAGTCCCTCACATCCCTCCCGCCTCCCTCTCTCTCACTAACCCGTGGGGCCCGCTCTTCAGGTTTAAACCTGACGCGGCGCTGGCGCCCGGTTCACCTGCGGCTGATTTGCTCTGGGCTAGCCCTGCCACGGCCAGATCTGGCCCATGGCACAATACCCCTATTTCCTTTTCTTTTTTGTCTGTTTTTTAAAAATCCCTCAGGATTAAATAAAAAATCCAATGCCAAATATTTTTCCACCTAAAATCTTAGAATAATATGTAGAATTAAATAGTGCCATTTGTGAAAAAATTTGAAAACTTTTTATGTATTGTTTTATCTTAAAACCTGTTTTAGGCATCTTTTTGCCTCTGTTTAAATAGCTTTCAAAAATGTTTTCACAGCAAAACCTTAGGCAGATATTTTTAGTATAGTTTTTAGTATTTATCAAAGTAGGGTAGCATTTTAGTATTGGATTTGTTAGCTCTTTTTTGTGTGATGCTTATTATTATTGTTATTTATCGTGACGATAGATTGCGCTATAGACGAGGGAGTTGGACCCGAAGACTTTGAAGACCCCGGAGACTTTGTTGAGCCAGGCAAGCAGCCCTTTGACCATGTTAAGAAATCACTTTTATTGCATGTCATATATCACTTTACTTTCGTTATATTCGACCACGTGGAGTAGTGACGACTTCGGTGGGTTGCTTCCGATACTTTGTCGTTGACACTTGAATCATGCATGACCCTACCTCCTTATGAGGGTTATGCGGGTGGGTGTAGATAGGTTGCTTAGTAGGAGCTACGCAAATGGGATCGGGTTTATGCATGGTGATAGAAACAAAAGTATTTTCAAAGACTTTTTGAAAACCCCATCGGGTGCCACTAATGCCCGAGGGAGATGATGATAAGTTGGGTAACCACTTGAGGAAGAAGTGGTGTACCTGAGCAAGTGAGTGTGTGTGTTTTTGAAAACGGGTTAGATTTAAGGTCTGCTGACTGTCCCAACCTTACATGCGCAACCACGATACCCCTTATGGGACGGGGCTGTGTTGATTACTTTGGTGGGTACTGGCAAGGAGCCCGCATTACTAGTGGTGGGAGTGGTGTGGTCACTCTCGATACGGGGTCGTGCCGGTATGGACGATCATGCGTTGTCTTCACAGGCACCGGGCACATTGTTGGTCCCTGCATGGATGCTACGAGTGATTTACATCATGTGGGTTGGGTACCAATTGAGTGGACTCTTTGTTTAGTATCGCCAGGGGAAAGGCATTGTTCGGGTGCTTACCTCGGGTATGTTATATATCGCGAATCGTGGATGACACGGAAGTTCCCTGAGTCTTGTGCGTAAAGTGTGCAACCTCTGCAGAGTGTAAAACTATTTGAATAGTCGTGTCCACGGTCATGGACAGTTGGAGGTCCTTCTTAAACTACGTCCGGATGTTTTCACAAACTTGGTGTGTGTGTGTGTCTGTGATGGAGACAAAGGCAATACAGGAAGCTATGTCCAATGACTTGGCACGATGGTGAACATGGGATGTTCAACCCCCCTTATATGATGATAACTGAATCTTGATCACATGAGTACCTGTTAACAAGTGATGCATGCTTGCTTACTCAAGGATACTTGATCATGTCATTGCATACAAAATTAGCTTTCTGCAAACTACCTACTTAGTGATATACCATGCATTATTATACCTTGTTCCACAACTTGGGTTGCTTACGAGTACATTTAAAGTACTCATTGGCTTGCCACTGGTTATTTAATTGGCCAGGCATGGGAGAACAGGAGTACGATGAAGAGTTCATTGGTGACGAACATGTGAAATAGGACGCTTCCCAGTCAGAATGCCTATAGGTTTAAGGTAGATGGCATGGGTTCACGCTTTAAATCAAGATTTCCGCTGCTTGTTATGTTTAAGTGTTTGCCTCCTGTGGCCCTATCTATGTAAGACTAGACCTTCATGGTCTTTATTTGTGTAAGACCCTAAATGTGGATGTAAGACTCTTGTCATTCAGCTTCTGTGTGTTCAGTGAGCTTTGATCTCTGGGATCATTGTACACGTGCATTCGGTGACCATGACATATGAGTCGGGGTCCCCATAGTTCTTAGGGTTCTTGCTACAGGGACGCTGTGAGCCACTGCCACGCATGTGCGCTAGAGGGTCCCTGAAAGTGCACAAGTCGAAAAGGCCAAAAGTCCTCTACCATATCGCCCGGGTCCTCCTTTTATACTCTAAAGGGGATCCCAACAGCGGCGTACAGTGCACACGGGGTGTATAGAGCTACAGTGCTATCATACCTAACCCTGACGGAATAGGACAAGCGCATTTAATGCACCGTCAGGCATCTCTATCCGTCAGAGGGACGGGACAGGAGCCCGTCCCATCGGCACCTCTTAAGTCTCTCCGACGTCGACGTCGCGACACGTGTCCAGATGGATTGAGACCTGACCCGTGTGCTGGCGGGGTCTTGCCGGAGCTAGGCCTTGCCGGGTCCTTGCCTTGCCGAGGCCTTGCTTCGCCTGGGGGTTCAATAGGCTTCCCGACAAGACCTTGCCGGTAGTCTTGATTTTTCTGTGCTGGTATCTGGTAAGTCCCTACTGGGCCTTGCCGCCAGGGTGGCTGCCACTGCCCGTGCACGAGTAAGGGGCACTGGAGAGCCCAAAACTCTAGTGCACTGACACCGAGGAGGAAGGAAGCCTCGTGTAATGTCCCGTGGTTTAGAGAGTGGGGATTTTTTGTTGAGTGTTCATTGCATGCGTGCATATAACCTTAACTGAAACATGCATATAACTTCCTAAGTCAAATTTGCATTCAAAAGAAATTCTAACATTATCTTTGCTCAATCTTGAGTATTTGGCTTGCAATTCAAATGGATAGAAATAAAGGACTTAAATGTAAAAGTACATTTCATTATGAAATGGACATGCATTTAATTCAAATAGATAAATAGAAATTCAAACTTTACTTATAAATAAATAATACAAGTGAATAATAAAAAACGAAATACAAATTAAATAAAAGGAACTTTACAAATAAGGAATATTATCACAAAGGGAATATGTAAAGGGCATCGATAGGTGCCGCCACGCCAACCCAAAGTTTCGACCAGACGCGCCCCAGCCGTTTGATGCGAGCCGCGTAACCGTTAGATCCGGTCAAAAAAACTGCTCGGTCCAACGTCTTATTCCACCCCGCTCGAGTGCGCGGTGTCGTATCTCCTGGCCCCTTTGGTGGCCGTCCTCGTCGCCGGTCCCCACCCCTTGTCAACATGTCCCCTCCGGTGGGCGTTCTTGTCGCCAATCTCCACCCTCGCTGGCCATCCCCATCATCGGTCCCCACCCTTGTCGGCCGCTCTCGTCATCGCCTCGACCAGTGCAGCAGCTACACCTATGGTTGTAGCTCTTAGCAGCGATGGTTATAACTCTGGTCCTATCTCTGTCGCCGCTCCTCGCCATTGACGCTCCCTATAATTGCATCGACGATGACCATCGAGTCAGTCACCGACATTGAATGGATGTAGCAGAAAAAGACAATAGATGTAGCAAATCGTTGTCGCCGCCATCGCGAGGTCGCAGCTCCGCCTGATGGATGTAGCAAAAAAACTTCGCCGTTAATAGCAAAATCCAACTACGGTTGAATGTTTAATATCAACTGTTGAAGCTTTTTTTCGTGGTAGGTTGAAGATTTCTACCATGTGGTTGAAGCTTTTTGTGATGTTGGTTGGAGCATTTTGTTGTGGCAGTAGCCGATTCCAACATTTTTATCGTTGTTTGAAGCTTTTTTGCTCCATCGTTGTAAATTCTTGCAACATTAGGGATTTCCCCCCTTGAAGCATTTCGTCGTTGTTCCCCTGGGTGGAGGTCGTTGCCATGGCCGGGGTCGCCGCCGTGGTTGTAGCTCTCCGCGTAGCCGGTTGTAGCAAAATCCAGGGCCGATTGCAGCTAAAAACGATGCTATAGGGAAGGCAGGTCTGTGGGGTGAGGTGCAGGACGACATAAAGATGTGATGAAACCTGCAAGGCGGCGACCGCGTGTGGCCATGGGATGGCCTGCAATGGCCGCAACAAGATGCGTGTGGCCATGGGATGACCTGTGGCAGCATGTGCCCAACACGCGCTTTGGTTGGATCAAGTGGCCAGTGCGCGTCCGACAGAAAGTTCGACCAACGCGCCTGTATAAACGTTTCCCATATGTAAAACATGAAATCTGGATGAGCAAGAATAAACTTTATTAATACAGACACAATACAAAGCTCTTATGAGTTACATGGGATAAAATAAAAGAAATGAAACGAAGAACGAATGAATCCTAAGCTAAACCTACACTAAGTCTTCTAATCTTCTTCTTCTTGTCATGATCTTAAAAACCAGCAAAACATATAAGAAACATGAAAAGAATTATGTTAAGTTAGAAATGCTGTATTTTCCTTAGGGAAATGCATTGTCTTATGATCTGGCGTATTAGGGAGTTGGAACCAGTCCCAAAACCCTTAGGGCTTGTTCGGTTAATCCCCACCACAAGGGGAATGGAGAGGATTGGAGTGGTTTGAGATGGATTTTGACTTGCGAAGGATTTAATCCTTTCCAATCCCCTTCAAACCTCTTGAAATCCTAAGCAACCGAACAAGGCCTTAAGCAGAAATGTCCAAGAGAAATCCAGCAAGGCCAAACTTAAAGCCAATGGATAATCCTTTTAAGTAATTAAAACAAAGCCACGAGGGAGGATAAAGACCAGATCCAGCCATGGTTATCCTTAATGACAGCCAGCATCTCAAGAGATATGGATGAAGGAGAGCAAGACAACACTAAGCAGCACACCCTGCATGCACACAGCTGAGTCACATGTGAGGTGTCAGCCACCTATGACTCTCAAAGCACTACCAGCCATGAGCTAGAGCTTGATCACCACTTGATACAATTGTATCAAACCAGGAGGAGGTGGACCAGAACAATAGTTACATATGAAGCAGCTAGGAGGTGCATGACTACCACAAGAAGAAGATTAATCTGAGCCAGAAGAACAAGCTACAAAAGTCTGAGGTAGGATTTGGGGGGAAGTATCCCAGGCAGCCTTGAAATGCAAGGACTTGAGCATCATTGGATACTGGAGCCAATGTAGTAACTGCAATATCTATATCCTAGTGAGGAGCCTCGAAGCAACATCATCGGCTGTCAGAAGATCAAGTCACACTGTTTCTTATCAGATTTTAGTAGAGAAAGAAGAAAGGGAAGAGATGAACTAGACAAGAAGTAATTTAATTGTACAGCTTTTTTTAACAAAGAAAGGCACCAACAGGTGCCAATATATTCAGCTCAAAGTCCAACAGAATAGAGAAGATCATGTTCAACGGGAGAAGTCCAAGCTTATTATAACACCAAGGGAGGCTTCTCTAGCCTTAGAAGCAGTACAGCGTGTGCATCTGAATGCCTGCAGGTTTAAAGTTAGAAAGAAGGCAAACCAGTTGACATAAAGCAGTTAAAGAGAACAAATAAGTTGCGGTTGTCCAGTAGATCTAAAGACCTGCTGTGCAAGGTTATGTGCAACACCATTGATTTCCCTACAGGCATGAAACACCGGAGGGAATAGATTAGACATGCTTTTAACAAAGGTAGCCAGCTCTTTCCTAATGCTCCAGGGGGAATGAAATATTTCTAGATGCTGTAGCAGAAGCCAATGTGAGACAATCCATCAAGAAGGTGGGATTAATAAGATTAAGACGGGCAGCCAGCTGAGCTGCACAGAAAAGGGCAACTGCTTCAGCGTGCAAAGGAGTTACACTTGGGAATAGTGGTAAACACACTATGCACACACGTAAATGTGTGTCCTGATCACTATTAGACTCTGCCTATGCTAGTAGACATTACACAACACCTGGTACTGTTAAATCATAGTAGATCAGAGTAGTGTATATTATTGTCCATATAGATCATCTTTACAACAACTAAATTAACACGAGAGTTTTGGGAGCACGCAAATATTAATTCACCAGGGAATTAATTAACACTACACTATGATCATACAAATCGACTGAGAAATTCAAATACATGTGTTAGCTGAAATAAAACTAGTTCTGTGTTACAACAGAGAAGGTCTGTTCTATACTGGAGCATACGAATCAATATAATTACAAAGCGAGACCTTATATGTGTGCAGATTCAGCATAAACAAATCTTCAGCACAAGACCAAAGATTTTTAACTAATTTATTACATAATCCATAATAAAACAAACAGTAGCAAACTATGCTAATGGACCCAGAACAACAGCTATAGTAAAAACTGTATAAGCCGAAAGGCCTATAAAATTAGCAATTGTGAGTAAAGGTATGTCCAGACCGAACTCTAGTTGTAGACTGTAAATTTGTAAATAGAACTAGATTAATATTGCAGTAAACATAGCATTCCAGAACCAGTAGATGAACATGTTCTCCTATCACCAAAGGGTGTTAGCAACCTAGCAATATCTCCTCTCGATCTATTACTCTCACACGAAATCGAGTAGCAATTTAGGAATTACAAATACTAGATACAAGAATTGGGGAAGAAGGAGGAAGGGGAAGGAGATAGCCGCCGCCGCCAGGTTCGTGATCCACTGGATACCGAGCTCGTTACCTGCTTCCGAGTACTTGTAGTCGAGTGGTGTGCATAGGCGGGCCCGGCCCATGAACTGTCGAAGGGAAAAGCCCATGTACCAGAATGGGTTAGGAAGGTCCCTAACACGCCTCCCTCCTTGAAAATCGGCTTGACCACAAGCCGATGCCACCGGTAACAACCCAGATCCCATTGCACTCGATGTTTTCGGACTTGATCGGAAGCGCCCTGGTAGCCGTAGTCAAGGTAGACTTCAACAAGGTAGTAGTAGACGTGGTAGATGAAAACCCAATCGAATGAACCACCCGGATCCTCTTGCAGTTGATGTGGCTTTAATTGGTTGTAGTCATGATGGTAGCCGAAACTGGAATAGACTTCAACGAAATAGGAGCGGTAGTTGTGGCTCATGGGAGCCCCGCCGAAGAAGGCGTCGATGGCATAGCCCTTGTCAGCACAGTCGTGGTCGAAGATGAGGTAGTACTTGCAGTCGCTAGCACCTGGTGGAAAGATAGCAGCAACAGTTATGACGCCACTCCCTCCTTGAGGAACCGCTTGTCGAGTGAATTCCAGTAACAGCAACATTGCAAGCTCACGTGTCGAACTGCTGCTGGAACTAGCCGAGCCATAGAGAGTCTTAGTGTTGTGTTGTTGCACCAAGGTCACGCCCCAACTACAGGGGATCACTATTTTATGGCCAGTGAAGATTGCACAGAACATAGGAATAGCAACACTTGATGACAGCAGGTAGTCACACCAAGTATGAAATGCCCAGTGATGTACTGATTTTTGCAGATGCTCCCTAGCATTCTGTACTCCTGCATTATTTGCTGCACCATCTGGTGGATACCAAGTACCGAGTTCACCGATATGTGTGTCAGCCTGTTCACCTTGAAAACTGAAAGGCTCGTCTATTGGAATCAGCTCACAATCGCAGACTTCAAAAGAATTGTCACCTCCGAATAAGAACTTCACTAGCCCGGAACTGAACCATGGACCCTCATGTGACCGGAACTGAAAATAATTGTCATGTAGTTTCAGGTGCACACCGGGGCGACATCTCAAGGATACTGTCAGAGAATTCAGAGTACCGGCAAAATGATGCATCACATAAAGAATTTTCGGCCATGTGTACCTCAGTTGCATGCCTTGGAGAAAGCAATCGAATGACGGCCATGGGCATGGTCTGGACGTACAAGGAATCAGATAAGTTATGTGTATAGCAATTGTTCCATGGCAAGAAATTCCCTCCAACCCTGCCATACTGAACCCTGCAAAGATATCCAAAGAACGGAGCCAGATTGCATTCTGCAAACGACTCCCTATACTGTGTACCTCTGCATTATATGGTGCACGATCCGGGGAATACTGAGTTTGCTTGAACTGTGTTAACTGAAGATCGTTTTAGCTTGACAGTTCTATGCTCAAAGTACCCGGGTTCTTCACGCTCGGAAACAGATGTGCACCCATAGTAGCATGCTGAGTAGGAGGTAACCATGCTTGTGATTCGTTCTTCATCCTGAGCTGGTGGTTCGGTGGCCACCACACATATCCAGAGCTGCGACTGAACTGAATAGCAGAAGATGCTCCTTGATCATCCAAATCCATCAGTGATAACATATGACTCATGGGGAGGAGGAAGCATGAACGTACTGTGGGATTCGACACTTCCGGTTCATGGTCCTCGGACATCTGCATCGAATTGGCGACTGGGACCCTGGGAGAGGCTTGAGTGAGTACGAGCACGTCCTTCGTGGCCAGGGGCACCCGCAGGATAGAATCGCAGACCCCGGTCGAGTGAAGGGCATCAGTGGCAGGCGCCCTAGAGGCTGCAGGAAGCAGAACCCTCGGCATAGTTGTATTGCAGAGACTATCAGGGGACCGGCCATGGAGAGCCGAGTTACACTTCAGTACAACTTGAGAATCTGCTATCCCCTTGTCAAGAAAGCTCCTAACCTGCAGCGAGTGCGTTTGGACAATTGCACTTGTGTAGAAATATCCAGCATATGTGATATCATGAGAGGTGGGTAGTAAATATTCCAAACAAATGGCACAATCAGTGGACTCCAGGATTGCTTTTCCACTAGCTGAACCAGCAGCAGCACAGGCAGCGAAAGTCCTCAAACATCTTGGTACTGAGAGTAACCATTTTTGCACTTGGCTCCATATCCTTGGCTGATAGTCAGGTGGCCACCACACATAGCCAGTATCATCATTCACAGCTATGCCCAGGACCTGCATATCATCATCCGTTGCGATCTGCACTCGAATTGGAGGCAACCATGGTTGCTGCTTGATGCCCTGATCGACTTCGTGGATGTGGTATTCCGTCCAATGCCTTACATGTGTCAGTGCATTTGACTGATGACCAACAGAAGGTGGCAGCAAGAAGGTCAAGAAGGCAACCGAAGGCACCGCTGCCGTCGGGCCTGTGACCGACGAATTCCGAGAGGCATCCGCAACATTGGTGTAGTGGTTGGTGATGTCCGGACCGTGCCTCGAGAGAGCAGGATATACAGGAGTGGCAAGTTTGAAATCAATGGTGATGTCGACAATAGGGGACATCATCGCCACAACCAGGTACTCCTCCTGATGTACTGGTTCGACCATTTGAGGGGTTGCCATGGTGTCATTGGGGTCAACCACAGGCTCAAGGAAGGTGGCAACGGTGGCGTCACGGACCTCGTTGAAGATGTCGCTAGTGGCAACCTGGTGTGAGCATTCCATCAAACATGTGACGTGCGCCATCTCCATACAATCAGGGGATGCATCATGGACGAACTGGAGGACCTCCGGGGCCTTAGCGGTGGAGACTTTAGTGATAGTGGCGTCGATGGAGAGGT
This sequence comes from Hordeum marinum, assembly GCA_022496015.1. Classification (NCBI taxonomy): domain Eukaryota; kingdom Viridiplantae; phylum Streptophyta; class Magnoliopsida; order Poales; family Poaceae; genus Hordeum; species Hordeum marinum. The sequence goes on along the minus strand of CM039673.1, from coordinate 214,220,291 downwards.
CGACATCAAGCTCGGGGCAGAACTCGGAGGCGGTGTCGTGGACCTCCTTGACAAAGGCGGGCGGAGCGGGGGTGGTGATGATGCTGACGAAATTGCCGTCGCCGCCTGAGATGGTCTGGCCGATGTGCGTGGACGAAACCCGCGTGGTGGTCGCGAGGTCCGTGCTAGGCACGACCAGGACAACAGCTGGAGTGGAAGTAGCAGTGGCCGGAGCCGGATCAACAAGCGAGGAAGCCCCTGGAGAGTCACTGCGTGCAGCAACGAGTTGGGCTGTCATGCCCTCAACCTTAGCTATTAAGGATGCGATGTACCAGATCGTTTGCTCCTTCGCGGACATGGAATCCCATTCCGGTGGTAAGGTAGGCGGCATGGCTTCATCGCCGGTGGAAGCAGGGGAATCAGGTGTGGAGGAAGAAAAATTGAAGGTGGAAGGGTGATGGTCTGGCTCTGAAAATCAGATGTTAGCAACCTAGCAATATCTTCTCTCGATCTATTACTCTCACACGAAATCAAGTAGCAATTTAGGAATTACAAATCACTAGATACAAGAATTGGAGAAGGAGGAAGGAGAAAGAGGTAGCCGCCGCCGCGTTCGTGATCCACTGGATACCGAGCTCGTTACCTGCTTCCCAGTACTTGTAGTCGAGTGGTGTGCATAGGCGGGCCCGGCTCATGAACTATCGAAGGGAAAAGCCCATGTACCATAATGGGTTAGGGAAGGTCCCTAACAAAGGGGGAGTCGTTCGTTTACATTAGCTAGAATTAAACTAGCTACCACCAGAACTCCAATTGCCAAGACCATCAATCTACAGAGTCATCTTCACGAAATCCTTTAATTAACCTATACGGCCAACATTGCTCGACGACCACAGGCTTAGAGCAAAAAAGAAAAGGAGCAGCGTAAATCACGGTAGCGTGATTGTAGCCAAGCCAGTACTCAAAGGGCGTCGGGGTTGCGCCTAATCACCGTCCGACCGGCGTGGAATAGCCGCCGTACCGCGAGACCCTATATAGGGCAGGGGCAAGACAGTGAGCGAATCCAAGGCAGATCCGCGAGGAAGAGGAGCATGAAGCGTCGAGAAGATCACACGCAAACACAGGCGTCGTGCCGGCGTCAATGGCGCGGTCGTGCACCGGGGACCATGGCGGCTAGGGTTAGACACAGGTCGCAGAGGAGGACGCGAGCATCGGATCGATGCAGTGGAGGAAGTAGAGCGGAGGCGCCGGAGTTCGGGGGTGTGCTGGGACAAGTCAGAGACCGCCGGAGTCGGCTGGAATCTGCCGGCGTCCGTGGCGGTGGCATGAAGGGACTGACAAAGGAAAGTACAGGAGAGAAAGAGAGCTGAACGAATGAGAGGGCAGATTCTACTTGACGAGCGCACGCAGGCGAAAGCATATTTTTTTCCAAAACTATGACATATTTTATAGCAAATACGAAAACTATAGGCCCGAATGCAAAAAAAAGACAGAGATGTGACCCGTCAGCCTCTGGTGGGCCGAAGAGGGGCCTTTCGGCCTGCGGTTAGCCAAAGAAGGGCCCGTCGGCTTGCGGGCGGCTGAAGAGCGTCCGTTGGCCTCTAGGAGGCCGAAAAGAGGCCCATCAGCTTGCGGGCGATCGAAGAGCGCCCGTAGGCCTTTAGGCGGCCGAAGAGCCCCTGGATAAGCCTGAGCGAGCAACTCCTTTCTTCCTCCTCTGGTCGCTGCCTCCTCTCTCTCTCTCATTTCTCCGAGCCAGTTTCCACCCCCGCACTGATCTCTTCACTCGTCCACCCATTTTCCTATCCAACCCGCAGAAACAATAGATCATAGCATTCTTGTGCTGCAAACTAAATGCATCCAACGCCACGCTTTAAATAAAACATAATGCCCACAAAACAAGATAATATAAAATACGGCTGAATTAAACAATACAACTGAAATGACAAATTATAGCTAAAAAACTACATGAATGCATCATCATCATCCTCCGTCCATGCAGAGCTCTTGCCCTTTGTCGATGTAGAGCTCTTGCCCTTTATCGACGCAAAGCTCCTGCCCTTCGTCGATGCAGCACTCTTGCCCTTCGACGATGCGGTAGTCTTGACCTTGGTGCTCAGCATGAAGACGTCGTCTTCGTCCTCCGTCGATGCAGATCTCTTGCCCTTCGTCGATGTAGACCTCTTGCCCTTCGATGCTGTGGTAGTCTTGACCTTAGTGCTCGGCACGAAGAGGTCGTCTTCGTCCTCACTCTCTGCTAACCATAAATCTGAATTTTTTACAGCAATCATGAGGTATGCTTCACCCTTATGCAGTTGCTTCTGCCATCTGCAATGCAACCTGAGAAGTTCTTTCCGTATCTCCCCAAATGTCCTGGTAGGCACCCACTCCTATCTAATGAGTGATCCAACTCATTCATTATGGTGTCACTACTGATGAGTTCCTCCCATGGAACTACTCTATCGTCGATCTTGAAATTGGTGTCTAGACAGAGAAGACGATCGGACATACCAGAGTGAAAACTACGATCAAAAGGACAATGGGACATATCCACGAAAGGATGACGGGAGAGAAAGGCAGGAAAGAAGGGCCTGCTCACCCACCTTACTGCGGAGGGGGTTATATAGGTTCAGGAGAGAAGATGGCGGGAAAGAATGGCGAGAGAGAAAGGCGGGAAAGAAAATGGCAGGAGAGAATGGCGGGAAAGAAAATGTCGGGAAAGAAGGGCGGGAAATAAAATGGTGGGATAGTAGGGCGGGAAAAGAAAATGGCGGGAAAGAAGGGCGGGATAGTACGATCACTGCGGCAGATGGCTGAAAACAACATCAAGCTCCTGATCACGCTCTTGAAGGTTATGAGCAACAAATTGTTGACTTCAATAGACGATGCCCGAAGAAAATTATAGAAAACTTCCTTCTTGAACGCCATTCTACCACCCAAGAAAATAAAGTAGTAATAAGGAATGCTCACAGATATATCATCATCTTCAGAGTCCAAAGTAATTTCAAGAGTTAAAGAACCAGTCCTAGGAATTGACAAAAAATCCTTCAAACTCTTCACAACCATGCTCGGAATAACCTGACAAAAAACATCAAGTTATATGATGTCCAGCTTACAAATTTAAAGCAGTATGCTAGAGCAAAGAGCAAATAAATAAACAGTAGCCAAAAACAAAGCTCACCGTATGTTGAGAAATAACATTCATGGAATCAATCTTATGAACAAAAGGAGTACACAATATGTAGTTTTCATCAAAGAGTTGTCATGACATGAAATACATTTGTTGATAATTCAGACTGACACCACGACTATAAAAACAACTGTCAACAAGTTCCCTCTGGGTTTCACTCAGATCCTCAAGAGCTAGAAAAAAATAATTTCACAAATTGAGCAGAACAGCAAAATGTATAAGTTGAAACAAAACTTAAAATCACTAAAAAACTTTCCAACACAGGGTAAAGGGAACAACATAACACCATCCCGATTAAAATCAACACCAATCATAGTTCCATAGTGCTCAAGTCTAATAGTCATCATGTCACGATGAAGAGGACCACAATCATTCACAAGTTCCTCCCAGGAAGGACCATGTAATTTACTGCTCACCCGACCATGTCTAAACAGAACACCATATAAGTTCCCCTCACTGTTGTGAAGAGCAAGATCAATATCTGTGTCACCCCTTCGAATAGCTAAAGCTTTACACTCCTCAATGTACAGAGCAAGATGTGATCTAACACTGCATGGAACATACTACAACAAGAATGGAAGAAAACATCATAATCATATAAACAAAGGCATTAGAATACATTCCAACCAAAACAACATCAACCATATGCCACAATCAGATAAACAAGATATAGAATCTTACAACACGCCTTGAACATCGACGATCCAGCACCACAATGAAGACAGACGCCCAAGAATCAAAGGAAGAACAAGGGCCACCTGGAACTCGACAAAAGGGGCAAGCCATTACCTGCAAAGAAACGGTGACCAATAAGAACTGAATCCACAACCGAGTTGAAAGTTGACATTTCATTGTGTTGGAAGAAAAAAAATACCATAGGCCAGCGGAGAATGCTATGATCTATTGTTTATGCGGGTTGGATAGGAAAATGGGTGGACGAGGGAAGAGATCGGCACGGGGGTGGAAGCACCAGAGAGCAACGGGAGAGAGAGGAGGAGCTAGCAAGGTGAGGAGGAAGAAAGGAGTGCCTCGACCTTAACCAGGGCTCTTCGGTCGCCTAGAGGCCGACTATAATAGCCCGGAACCGACGCTCCAGAAGATTCCCCTTTTATTTCCATTCTTGTTTTCGTTTCGTTTGGTTGCTGCATTCATCATTGCATCATTCGCATCATCTGCATAGCATCGTTACTTGTTTTTGAAAACCTGCATCTGTGAGTACCTGCCGGTTCTCTCCGTTCGTGCCGTCAACCTTTCGAGACCAACCACACACACGCGCGCCCGCGACATCATTAAAAACTCGTTTTTAAAGCGAAAAAACCGTTTTTAAAGCGCGCGAAAAATATTCTCGGATTTGGTCGAAACCTAGCGTGCGGTCTTATTATAGTGTAGGTAGACCACCTGTCAAATTTCGTCGTGTTCCGAGTTTGTTTGATACCTGAACGGTCGGTCGTAGCAGTGCGTCATCGGTTTATTATCGGACGTTTTTCGGTGTTTTAAACCTCGTGTCACAGGCTGCAAACCTCCCTCTCATCTCCCCATAGCCCATCTGCACAGCCACCGCAGCCCAGCTAACCCCCCTCCGCTTCCAGACCATCGGATCAAGATCCGAGGGTCCAAAAACGGTGCAACCCCCCCTAAACCTAATCTCGTGCTATAAATAGGAGGTCTCCCTGCCTATTTTGGCCTTCTCCCACCTCTAGCATCGAAATCCGTGCCCCTCCAGCCGCCATCTGCCACTTGTCACGCCTCCGCCGCCACCCAGTCGCCGGCCACAGCCAACCAAGGGCTGCCACATCGCCCCACAGCCCCCTAGCCGCCGCGGCCCTGCAAAGCCCATCCGGAGCCTGCTCGGGCCTAGATCGCCACCGCTGCTTGCCCGTGCACCCCAAGCCCGAACCAAGGAGTTCATTCCCGAGCTCCCCGTCCCCGCAACCGTTGCCTCGTCGCCGGAGGTCGCTGGACCACGCTGGTCACCGGAGTCCCGACGCTGCCGGCCACCCGGTCGAGCCCGCGTCGCCCCTCTCCTTATCCTCCCGATGCCCTCTCCCCGTCTAATCTCTCTCTCTGTCCCTATTATGCAGGAGATCTTGCCAGACCTCAAGCCCTCGCCGGATCAGGCCGGGAACAGATGGATCCGGGCAGCCCCGCCCCAGATCTGACGTCCCTGCCTCCAGATCGCTGCGTCGTCGCTCGCCATCTCACCGGAGTCCCGTGTTGACATGCGTTGTTGCTGCTTGTGGCGTCGTTCGTGCGGAACCAGGGGACGATGATGCCTCGCTCGCCCCTGCCTCGCCCGTGAACCCTCCCAAACCGGCTCAAACTGGAGAAGGCCGACCAGACCGGCCGGTTCACTTGAGCCACCCGGTTCGCGTCGACCCGACGAGTCCAACCGCCGCCTCATGGTCCGCCTCGCCCGGCCCAGCACCGAGCGCCCAGATGGGCCCTATGGTGAGCCCAATTCCATGCCCCTCTGAACCCCGTTATCCCTTGCCATGGGCACTGTGTTCATATGTTGCTCCTACCCTATTGAGCCCATCAGTGCACAGATTCGGCCCGTTGTGTTTTTTTGTTCTGCGAATTTATCAATTTATCCACCAAATAACAGATTTACAGAAAAAACCCTCGTATTTAAATTGCTAATATCTAATTAACCGTGCATCATATGTAAAAAACTTTATATATGAAACTTGACTAGAATTTTATGTAGATTTACGATATCCCACTTGTACACATGATAAAAATGTTTAAACTTGCTGTTTGCATTGATTTGCATTAATGCCATGACAAAATGATTTATTTCATAACTACAAAATCGTAGCTCCGATAAAAATGTTCCACATATGTAACTTGGCTAGAAAAATGTGTAGAATCTCATGGTGACATTTATTTTGGTGGTTAACAACTCTAAAACATGTTTATAACAGATCTGGACCAAATTCATCTTATGCTTATGGGGATGTTTCGGAAATGTTATATGTTGCTTCTAGCCCCATTTAAAATGCCTGGATGATATAGTTGATCATGCTTCACCTCTTGCCATGATAAACAACATTAACCACTTTCTCATAATATGGAGAGTTAATATTTTGTTATATGTATGTTGTCCCTCCCCATTTAAAATTGCTTAATTCTATCTTTGCCTTATGCCATGACCACCCATGTTAAAAATAACATTTAATATTGATGAGTACCTAAACGAGAGTGAACTAAATAATTCAAACGTGGAGTTTCGTCAACATGCAACTCGTTGCATATTGAGCTTCACTTTAATGTGTAGTAGTTGTTTGATGTGATTTGCCATGCCTTGCATATTTAAACCGAACATGCACCATATTTATTTGTGCATCATGTCATGCATATGTTGTGGTGTTTCTCGTGTGTTGATTGTTGTTTCGGTTTGTTCCTTCTCGATAGAGTACCGAAAGCGTTCGGAGTGTGAGGATTCGTTCGACCACGTTGGCTCGTCTTCTTCATGGACTCGTTCTTCTTCCGAGCGGGATCTCAGGCAAGATGACACATTTCCCTGGATACCACTACTATCAATGCCATGCTAGATGTCTCGTTTTCTATCGCTATGTCATGCTACCTACCACTTGTTTGTCAAGCCTCCCAATATTGACATGAAAGCCTCTAACCCCTCCACATCCCAGCAAACCTTTGTTTGGCTATGTTACCGCTTGCTCAGCCCTTCTTATAGCGTTTCTAGCTGCAGGTGCAATTGCTTCCATGTGACAACATGGACATTCTTTTGTTATCACAATATTATTGCTATTTAATTTAATGCACTTATACACTTGGTAAAGGGTGGAAGGCTTAGCCGTTTGCTCGATGTTTTGTTCCACTCTTGCCGCCCCTAGTTACTTATGAACCGGTGTTATGTTCCATAATTGAGCGCTCCTAACACGCTTGGGGTTGTTATAGGGACCCCCTTGATCATTCGTTTTGGGATAAAACTCTTCTGGCAAGGCCCAAAATTGGTACTACATTTTCCCAACATAATAATACTGATAATTAATTTGACGCATAGGGAGTTAACGCTACCCGCGGTTCGTTATTCTACATAATACAGGGGGCAGCGCTGCTGGTGTTGGTCCAAACTAGAGCACTATGCGGGCTACCTGGGGCAACTCGGGACGTCAGTTACTGTACACTTAGCGCATCAGCCGTGTCCTGAGAACGAGATACGCGGCTCCTATCGGGATTGTCGACACGTCGGGCGACCTTGCGGGATTTGTTTTACCTTTCTCGAATGTCTTGTGTACCGACTCTAAGGATACCTTGGGCTATCTCGAGGTGGAGTTTTTTCGGTGTAGCTTGTGGTAATTTGTGATGGACTAGTTGGAGCACCCCTGCAGGGTCAAATCTTTCGGAAAGCCGTGCCCGCGGTTATGTGGCAAACTTGGAAACTGTGTTTAACACCCGGTCATAGTAAACTTGAAGTAAACTCAAGTATAATACATGAACTGTGTGCGTAACCATGATTGTCTCTTCTTGCGAGTCCTTATCCGAGAGAGAACACGGTGGGGTTATGTTTGATGTTAGTAGGTGTTTAGGATCAGTTAGTGATCATTACTAGTTCATGTCCGTTATGCGTAGACCACCATACTTTACTTTCTGTATTCATAAGTTAGCCACTCAAATAAATGCTTAGGCGTTGTTGCAGCCTCATCGCTTAACCATACCTCACCCATTAAGCTTTAATAAGTCTTGATACCCTTGGAAATGAGATTGCTGAGTCCCCGTGGCTCACAGATTACTACAACAACAGTTGCAGGTACAGGTAATGCGATGCTATGACGTGAGAGCGATGCTTGCTTGATTTGGAGTTTCTTCTTCTTCATCAATCTAGGATGGGTTCTAGACGGCAGCCTGGGATGGCAAGGATGGATGTCATTTTGTCGTTTGTTTTTGTCCATAGTCGGACCCTGCTCTTCTGTATGATGTTTGAATATGTTGATGTCTTGATGTGATGTTGATGTAGCTTGTGGCAAGTGTAAGCCAATTCCATATACTCATCTCTTCTGTACTTGTACTTGTAATGATATCCATTCTTGCAACACGACGAGATGCGCTTCTACCCCTGTCGAGGCCCTGGTGCCAAAATAAGGATAGGATCACATCTTGGACATGACAAGTTGGTATCAGAGCCTGTACTGACCTAGGAGTCACCTTGATTGATCGAACTTGGCTGAGTCGAGTCTAGTGAAAAACTGTTTTGAGTCTAGTTATATCGGAGAGTAGGATTCTTTTCACTCCTCTTGTATGCTCTGGTGAGGAATTACGACTTAGGAATTTTTATTTTACTCCTCTTCTCATTCAAAAAAATTTAGGATCACACGGGTATTATGGAAACTATAGGATACCGATGTGACGGAGTTTTGTCTTGGTGCCTCCTGTCTGACTTGATTTCTTCCGAGGAGTTGAGCTCTAGGGAATTCTTGGCACATCGTTATCATTCAGCTTCCTTAGTATCTCAGGATGGAGGGTGTTCGGAATTGCTTCAATACTTGTCGTGGTGACATAAGGTTGGAGTCACCCAGTACTAGGGAGGCATCCGGGGTACCACCATGGTTAGTATCGTTGCGCTTTCGAGGATCCGAGTTAGATGGATTTCCGGAAGCCTCTGGTTATGTGTTGAAGGATGGATACAGTTGGGCTGTAGGTTTGTTAGTTGTGTGATATATTTCCTCCTTGCATCCCCAACACTAGATTGCATAACCAGAAAGTTTTCGGAAGTTCTTAGGTGGGAATTCAAGTAGTTACCTAGGATATCTTCCAACAGATCATGATGTGAGGTTGGGGTTCGACATCTAGTGGTTTCGTTTGTTCACGGTCTTTCTTACAGAGGTCAGTCTCGATATATGTCATCACATATGCTTCGTCAAGCCTTGTAGTTCGCTATGCCTAGGGAGCATATTCGAGCGTCATTTCAATATGACAATCCAATGTACGATCGAGCCCGTGCGAACCTTAACACGAAAATATTGAGCGAAATCTCTGTTATGCATTTGTTCTGGCTTGTTTCATAAGCCTCATCCTTTGTTTTGTTTTGAATGTGGTAATTCAAGTTGCTTCGATGTCAAGTGGTGATTTCATATCTTTCCTAAGAAGTGTTCTCATATTTCTGTGAGAATGCTAATTCTTTTGCTCAATCAAGTTGCCATGTCAATTCTTTTCATTCAGTGTGCTCTCTTCAAGTGAATTCAATCCTTTCAATAATTGCAAGATCAATCCTCATATTTATTTCCGGAGTTCTTTCATCCGTCTTAAGTTGTCTTTGTTTTTCCTGCCCTCCCGCCCTTTTTCTCTATGATTAAATCTCATCCAAGTGCCTTTCTCTTCATTGATGCTTCACTATCATTTCTTCCGTATTGTATCCTCTCTATCTATTCTATCCAGAGTGCTGAAGATATCTCAGAAGACTTTCATTTCCATTCATATCCTCTTAAATTTTTTCGAGGTTCTCACCTCATCAAGTTCTTAATTTCTTCTAGTGTAATATCTATTTCTAAGTAATTGTCTCACCGGTGGTTTATTTTGAGTGGGACCATAATCCACAGGTTTTTCCCCATGATCTTACCCGTCTCTTCTAATCTTTCCGGAGATGTTCTCAAGTTCTCTTCTAATACGACGTAAGTAGGAATTCCATCAGTCATGTTCCTTCTCGAAGATCGCTTCTAAATCATTTTCATTGTTTGCTCAACCTTCTTTATTCATTATTCCGGAGTGTCTCAATAATTCATGGTGTTGTTTCTCGTCATCATTCTCTGCATTGAAGACCGAAGGAGGGCTCTCTTAAATCTTAGTCCATTCTTCTAGAGATTCATGGTTTCAGCTTGTTGCTATCATCTCAAATTGTTTTTGATCATGAGTAGTTTCTCCCATATCTATCTGGTGCATTTCATAATTGTTTTCATTTCTTGATCCGCCAAAGGCCATTATTTCAGAAGATTTCTTTGTTCTCAGCTTTCAGCTTTTGTTCTCAAATTTTTCTCAATTGTTGTCCCTTCATTCGTATCTCAATTATTCCGGTGCCTTGTGAAGTTTTCCATTAGGTGGATCGTGATCTCTTCGGTCCCATGTATCTTCGTTCAAACGTAGTATCCTCGTTCGTTGTGAATTCTCACCGGCGTTGTCGTTCAAGACTTGTTCAAGTTTGTGTTCTATCTCTCTCTTTAATCTTTCAAGAAGAATAAGTGGTGTGTGAAATACGTTGCTTGTCATCAATTTAACTTGATGAAGGATAAGCATAACATAATTCTTATTCTAGTTTCATCAAGGTGATCTCAATCCTTCTTCCGGAGTTATTCATGATATCAAATTATTCATTCTATGTTGTTCAGCTTTCTTTTACGGAGTTCCAAGCTTTCTCAAGTATCTATTCGTGAAGCTTCTTCTAAATCATGACAAGCCTTCCATCTTATTCTTTCCAACCTTCATTCTTTGATCATCATTTGTTTTCGGAGTTCTTCAAGATGCTTCTTCATGGTGGTTTGTTAAGGATGTAATTCTTCTCGAAGTGTTCTTCAAGATTCTTTTTGGAGGTGCTCAAGTATTCTTTATCTTGGAATTCTAAGTTCAATTCCTATCCATTATCTTTTGAGATAGTGTTATTAAATTATTGGTTATGAGGAGTCTCGAAGAAAATTGTCAAGAATAATATAAGTAAACCTATCTTGTTTTCTCGGAGTTATCTTGGGTTGAATTTCACCTAAAGCAATTCCTAAGGATGTTGCTATCATGGTGTCATAAATGATCCAAGTTTCCTCCTCCTCCTCTTGGTGAAAGAAGTTTTGCATATCTTGTTGCTCTCAAGCAATCAATTGTTCTGTTGTGGCAGGTTGTCACCTCATAATTTTGAGATGTTTTCCATAAACCCATAACAAGCTTATTCTCTTCGTTGTTGGTTTTTCAACAACTCCGTTCAATCATGCGTTTCAAATTCATTTGTAGTAGGGGTTTTCATTTTCTTCTCCGTTCTCTTCTCTCGAAAGATCTAGCTTCTATTTTTTGTTCCGGAGATGTGGTGTTTTTGCTCTCTTCGAACCATCATCTCGTTTTATCAAGATCATGTTCCTTCCTGCTTATTCATTTAACCGAAGTCGTGTCAAATATTTTCATGATCCTTCTATCTTATGAAGTTTTGATTCTAATCCAACAGAAGTTTGGTGTATCTCTTTCAATTTCTTTCCATCACATAAAATTTTTCCTCTCTTTCCTACCGAAGTGCTGCCGAAATTTCTTGTGAATTCTTGCTTGTTCCTCATGTAATTCTTCATCTCGTTGAAGCTTTCATGTTTCATTGGTTTCACTTATTTGTCTCTGAAGCAACTAAGTTTTACCTCTTGCTCTTTCTCTTCGCCTTCTCATTCTAGATCTCGGTACAAGATACACCTATAGTGGAGGAGAAATGTAACAGCCCGAAACCGACGCTTCAGAAGATTCCCCTTTTATTTCCATTCTCGTTTGTGTTTCGTTTTGTTGCTGCATTCATCATTGCATCATTTGCATCATCTGCATAGCATTGTCACTCGTTTTCGAAAACCTGCATCCGTGAGTAGCTGCCGGTTCTCTCCATTTGTGTCGTCAACCTTTCGAGACCAACCACACACGAACACACCCGCAGCATCGTTAAATAACCATTTTAAAGCGCGCAAAAAATATTCTCGGATTGGGTCGAAACCTGGCGTGTGGTCTGATTATAGTGTAGGTAGACCGCCTGTCAAATTTTGTCGCGTTCTGAGTTCGTTTGATACCCGAACGGTCAGTCGTAGCAGTGCGTCATCGGTTTATTATCGGACGTTTTCGGTGTTTCAAACCTCGTGTCACGGGCCGCAAACCTCCCTCTCATCTCCACATAGCCCATCTGCACAGCCACCGCAGCCTAGCTAACCCCCATCTGCTTTCGGACCGTCGGATCGAGATCCGAGGGTCCGAAAACAGTGCAAACCCCCCTAAACCTAATCTCATGCTATAAATAGGAGGTCTTCCCTGCCTATTTTGGCCTTCTCCCACCTTTGGCATCGAAATCCGTGCCCCTCTAGCCGCCAGCCGCCACTTGTCGCGCCTCTGCCGCCACCCAGCCGCCGCAACCAACTAGGGGCAGCCACATCACCCCGTAGTCCCCCAACCGTCACGACCCTGCAGAGCCATTCGGAGCCCGCTCGGGCCCGGCTCGCCGCCGCCGCTCACCCGCGTAGCCCGCGCACCCCGCGCCCCGAGCCAGGGAGTTCGTTCCCGAGCTCCCCGTCCTCGCAACCATTGCCTCGTCGCCGGAGGTCGCCGAACGGCATCCGAGGTAATCCGGCGGCCCGAGGACCCCTTAGTCCGGGACTCCCTCAGTAGCCCCATGAACCGGTCTTCAAGTTAGGGACGCTCCTTAGTTCTTCCGCACAGTGCTTTGTCTTCGACTGTCGGTCTTGAAAACTAGTTCAATAAATCTTCCCATTACTGATCTTGAGGATCATCGAGGTGAATTTGAAGAGTTCATAAGATGGGCATCTGAGGAGCCCCTTTAACTTATCGGCCTTTATTAATGCCTCATTATTTTGATGCCACAACTCGGGTTTGAAGTGTTTCTCATGTGGTAGTATCCTCTTGCATCCGAGCTCCAACGCTGGACGGCATCCGAGGTATCTTTTTGCATCGATGTTCTAATGACGTTCGGCATCCGAGGTGTCATAGATTACCTTGGTCTTTAAAAAATTGAAGGAATTCAATCGAGCTTAATGCCGAAATGCCCTCTATGGATCCAACCACTTGTGCCCGAGCTTTATGTCGGACTACTTCCGAGGTGGTGCACCACCCTGACCGTGGGCTGATTTTTTGTGGATATTTTCGATTGGTTGAAGTTATTCTCTGTCGAGATATATAGCCAGTAGCCCTCAAGGTGCGTGTCGGTCTAAAAACCGGAATGCACCTGAAGGATAGAATCAAACCACTAATCCTAGTAGCCCCTGAGACTCAGGTCGATTCACGAAATCAGCGTGAGGATCAATTCCTTGCTTGGCAGCACACTTTAATGATGAAAATGCAGTGTGCAATAGCCCCCGAGACTCAGGTTGGGTGCGGCCGACCAATCTCGTGGATCATAATCTCCTCGGAAACTGTATTACACTTCTTGCGTACATTTTGACAACGCCGAAGTATAGATAAGTAGGAAAGATGCCGAAATAAGGGTCGAAAAAGATTTCCCAAGCAGAACTACCACGCCAAACACCTCAAACAAGACGATGTCCGGCCTCCTGAAAGAAAAAAAGAAAAAAAGGTTAAAGGGGTCATAAGCCTGGAAAACCAAGAAACTTTAGCAAAAACTTTACGTTCAAAGAAAATCAAGTTTCTTAGTGCAATACAAAAATTAGTCTTAAAATTAGTATGTGCTTCCGCCATGCTTTAACATGACACATCCGATCTCAAGACTTCGAGCGGGTCAGCCTTCGGCTTCAACCTCCATACCCCGAAGGCTGAGTGTTTCTCTGATGCAAGTTCAACGAAATAAACTTGAGCGCCTTTAGAAAGAAACCAGGCTATACGACTATAGACCAAACACTCGTGCCGAGAAAGGAGTGATAGAAAAAAATACTTTGCAACGACCAAGAAGAAAACAACATTTGTCATAAAACGACTCATATAAATTTAAGAGCCCCCCAATTAACATAGAAAAAATAGGTGTTTTCATAAACGATGCTATTAACAAGCTAAGTTTTTAACAAAGAATTTTTTTGTTCAACACAAATATAATGCTTGGTTGAACTGCACATAAATTAAAAATTGAAAAAGGGTTGAGCATGAAAGCAACTTAGCCGGTTAATGTGCTCGGTGTGACGTGGGCCGAGCATGTAGTGGGTCACGGTCCCAGCCCTCAAGCTAGTCCTGAAGTGCCCGAGCAAAGAGCTCGGTTTGCCGAAGTGGCGACGCAGCACGACCAATGTGGCAAGGCGAAGCCCCCAATCCAGTCAAGGTGATGAAGCTAGTCGGCTGGTGATGTCGAAGTCCAAGGAATAGGTTGATGAAGAGATCTCAGGTAGGGGGTCCAGGACTGTGGGTCTTGGGTCGATGGGTAACAGGAGACAAGGGAGATGATATTTTCCCAGGTTCGGGCCCTCTTATTGAAGGTAAAACCCTACGTCTTGCTTTGATCGTATTGAATATGGGGTATCGAGTACAGAGTTGATCTACCTCGAGACAGTATGATGTGATCTAAACCCTAAGAGCTATGATCGTAATCTCATAATGTCTAATAACTAGCCTTGCCTCGGCTTATATAACACGAGAGGCCTAGGATAATAAGAGTCCTAGTCGGCTACATCGATGGAGAGGAGACCTTGTCTTGATCACCAAGTCTTGTGGAATCTTCCTTGCAAATGTCATCGGCTGCCGGAAGTTGCCCATGAGTCCGACCCGTACAGACGGGTCGGTGGCTTGAGGACCTCTTGGTCCGAGACTCCCTTAATGCCCACAACAGATTAATGAGGAAGTACTTTGTGGAGAATCCCACATACCCCGCATCATACTTACGTTGATGAGCATCGATTTGTTCAAACACATTGCAAAGAAACTAGCAAGGCATGATTAGTTTTTTCAACAAAGGAGGAATGCCGCCGGAGAACTCGGGCATAGCACCTTCCAAAAGGTGACCGCCTCTTTGTGTATGTTGGCATACGGTATTCCAGCGGATCTAGTTGACGACCACTTGGCCATGGGTGAGATTCAAGCCATCATTGATGTAAAGCGCTACGCGGTTGGAATTGTGCAAGTGTTTGGTCCAGAATAGTTTAGAGCTCCCAATGTCCAAGACACTGTAAGGCTTCTAGAGTTGAACAAAGATCGTGGGTTCCAAGGAATGCTTGTCTCAATAGATTGCATGCATTGGAGTTGGAAGAACTATCCTGCTGCATGGCATGGACAATTCAACAACTAGAAAAAGGGTTTCGCTATAATCCTTGAAACGGTGGCTGATCATGAGACTTGAATTTGGCATGCTCTTTTGGAATGCCTGAATCTTGCAATAACATCAATGTTATTCAACAGTCACCACTCATGAATAAGATTGCAAATGGTGAAACTTCACTGGTGGAGTTTGTAGCAAATGGTCATATGTACAACTATGGCTACTATCTTGCGGATGGCATTTACCCAAGGTGGCAAACATTTGTGAAGCCGTTGAAGGCATTGCAAGGTAAGAAAAATGTTGATTTTCAGAATGCTCAAGCATCGGCTAGGAAAGATGTGGAGAGAGCTTTTGGGATTTTTCAAGCCCAGTTTGCTATTGTGAGAGGACGGACTAGATTTTGGGATCAAAAGATACTTTAGCGCATCGTGAATGCTTGTGTGATCATTCATAACATGATCATCGGGAATAAGTGTGAACAAGATTTAGACTATTCTCAGCACGAGTTGATGAGAGACCCATGCGAGTGTGGAGGAATGCTGCGAGGGTGGCCAGATTTGTTGCCTCCTATCATGTCATTCGACATGCTGAAATGTGTGATGAGCTTCAAAATGATCTAATCGATGGGCGGTGATCATGGAATGGGCAATGTACGAGTTGATGTTATGAATTATTTATTCTATCGATAATGAACTATTTGTTGTATTTATTCATGAACTATTTGTTTTATTATTAATGAACTATTTGTTGTATTATTCATGACTATTTGTTTGAGTTGAACTAATAATTGAACTATTTATTGTTGATTTATTTTTTGTATCCTTTTGGTTCTATGTTTGAGTGGGAAATTTGTTTGTGCTAGGCGCGTGTTGTGTATATTTAGCACCATTGCTAGAGAGTGACCTACGACGCGCTAAAGTTTGCAGCGCCTGCTAAAGCTACCACACGTTTGAACGTGCAAAAATGATATTTCTATAACAAAAAAGATAGCGCGTGGCGCTACTGCGCGTCTATTGGAGATGCTATAGGGGCAGCATGTTGAGCATTCGCTGAGGCGAGATCCGGTTGGGCCAGCCCACGTATGAGATTTGTATTTGGTTTGTCCGATGTTGTTTCCCGCGTTGTTTCATGTGTTTTTTATTCTTCAGTGTTTTTTTCTTTCGATTTTCTCAATGTTTTGTCCGGTTTTTCAGTGGTTTTGTTGTGGTTTCCTCCGTTGCCTTTTCTTTACTCTTAACTAGCAAAAATGCATGTGTGTTTATACAGGGAGAAAAAATAACACACATCCATAATAATCTTATAATTCATAAAATGAAATGAAACATCTAATTAGATCTCTTTTAGACTTAAGTGAAAAATATTTTTAAAAAGTGAGATTTTTTTTACAATAAATGACATACTATGTGAATGTTTAATTACTTAATTAGATGTTTTTTCCTGCATGTCATTGATGTGACTACTTGGTCACTAATAAACACCTCATTGCCGTTCATCACGGAGTAGGTGCTAACTCGGGTATCAATGATATCTAACGATGTCGGTGTCGTGCTTTGAGAAGCTCCCATGAAAGGACACTCCTCTAGTCATTGAAGATGATGGCGTGCGTATGCCAGTTGAGGAGGTTGCGCACATGGGAGAAGAGGTATACTATATGCAACATTACCGATGTTTAGATCAAAGTACAATGGCGTAGTAGAGTTCCACCTCGCATGTCCTTTTCCCATCCATTGACATGCGGGATCCTAACACATTTGTCGTAACAGTCCAAGAAGATAAAGGGAGGCTGAAGTCATGCGCTCCACATGAAGCGTTCAATTTCACATGCGGCCAGCACCCGCGGCTTCCCCTTTTCATAGTCCACTCCCTTGTCATCATCGTGAGGGACGCCAGCAAGGTACGTGATGCCGTGGGGAAATCAGGATGGTGACAAGCAAGGGAGCCGATGCCGTTTGGAACACAAGATGGTCGTGGGGATCCTGGTGGGCTTACTCCTTGACATGCTAGCGTTGGCTGCAGCGGATGCGACCGTGCTGATGTCCCTTGTGGGTCACATGCTGCCTTAGATAGATGAAGGGGGGGGGTGGCAGCTGCGTCGGATAGGAGGCAACTGTTCTAGAGCTTCAGGCAGATGGCGGGTTTGGGATCAACTCTTGATTTTCGTTCTAGTCTAGCAATTACTATAGATGCTGATTTGGACATTGCCCTATGCTTTTAGGTGGCTCACGGCGCTGCAGCGAGTGGTTCCATATACAAATTTATCTCTTGTCTCTTCTTCCTCTATGTGTCTGGTCACCGAAGCCATACAATGGATGGAACAACCCGAGGTTCTCGTCATCCGTACCATGCCACGTCACATCATTCAACGGAGGTCGAGCTCACCCATGTAGAGGCCATAATATTACAATAAATCAAAGCAGCTGATTTGACCGATTGCAAATTTACTTCTTGTTCTGGCTAATCAAAAATCCTTATACGCATCTTCTAATATCGCAACATCACGTGGTCGAAGATCTGGTTCCGATTTGTCAGCTTCAAAAATCGCCTCTCTCGTGCAGGAGCATGAAGGCCAGGACCGGATGCGGATGCATGGCCACAGTTCACAACCACAGTTGATGGTCAGGGCCACGATTGAGGTTATTCCAAACGCCATGGCACTAGGCAAGGAGGCAGCTGGGGTCTGGCAGGTGGCATTGAGGCGACGAAGCAAAAGACGGTGCCACTACTACAGAATGGTCCAAAGACGACACATGAATCAGAGACACTTTGGCAAAACTGTGTGCGATGACCAAATCGCAAACGGTATAGTTATAGCTTTGTCGCTAATGACGTTAACTATGTGCGATGGCGTATCCGTCAAATACGATCTAAAAAATAGTTGCGTGTGCGATGTTTGGCAAATAGTTGGCCTAGATAAACTGTTTGCGATTGGACAATATAATGCAAACGGTTATAAAAATACAAGTGTGTGCGATATACGGCATATAGTTCACCCCGATAAATTGTCTACGCTGATCAAGAAAAGCAGAAACGATTGTACAGATGATCACGTGTGCGATAGATGACATACAAGTCACTCGAATGAACTGTTTGTGAAGACATAAAATAACACAAACGTTTACATAGATCAAGATGTGTGTGATAGACAGCATACATGCCATTGGGATGAACTGTGTGCAAAAAGAAAACAATAACACAAACGGTTTCTCAGATGAAGATGTGTGTGATGTAC
Organism: Hordeum marinum; assembly: GCA_022496015.1. Classification (NCBI taxonomy): domain Eukaryota; kingdom Viridiplantae; phylum Streptophyta; class Magnoliopsida; order Poales; family Poaceae; genus Hordeum; species Hordeum marinum. Next base: position 214,202,006 of record CM039673.1, on the reverse strand, counting down.
ACATGCCACTCGGATGTATTGTTGGCAAACAATTTCGGATAAAGAACTGTCAGGGAATGATGAAATCATCACCGACAAATTTGGTTGTTTATTCCATATGCGATGTGATTCGCTCAATCTGCCCACAAACATCTATGCTCTATTTATAATAACATGATTGCATAATAAAATTAAACATCTAGATACACACATAATATTGGCGCACACCTCAATAAACTATTACATTCATAATAAACTTATGCCTCTAAAACTATGAATATTTCGGCATAGAGGGAGTATGAGAACTGAGAAACGATCATCAAATCAGCTACTTCTTGTAATGCTTGCCACTTCCACTCTGCTTGTGGCTCGATCCCTCGTTTTCTTTATGTAGGAGGCACTTCCTCATGTCAACGATCCGCTTGAACACCTCGTAGCATGTGTATGCTTCCTTGGTCATGGTGTGGAGGTGATATTCATCCAGTTTCTTCACCCAGGCCTTGTGCGGACAGGCTTGTTCTTGTCGCACTCAGCCTTCATGTCAGTGTAGTAGGGGTCGATGACGGTATCGTCCAGGTCAACATGGGAGTCCATATTATTTTGGCTTCCCTAGATCTTGTGGTGGCCACGGCTGTCGACAAGCTTTTGGCAGGCGAAGCCCGAAGTCTTGAGCACCTTTGGATCGCTGGTGGTGTCCACCATAGTGAACCTGTAGTTAGGGTTGTTGACAAACCTGGTGAAATGCTCGCAAGGCACTATGGCCAGGCAGTAGTGGTAGAGGAGGACGTGATGGTCCACACACAACTGGGCGACGACAACCTTCTGATCATGCCCGACACGACCGCCGGTGTAAGCGAGGTCAAAGCCGACCACTTTGTACTTGTCATCCGCATCAAGCAACCACTCCATAGTGTTAATGGAATCCTCCACCATGCCCAGATCATTGGTGTACACCACCGTGAGGTACGTCTTCCTCATGTGGGTCTCCATATGATGCATGCCGAACTCCATTGGAGCACCGCTGGACATCCTCTCTATATGCATCGTCGATGGTGTGCTTACTGTGTTGTGGGGCGTGATCAAAAGCGTGAAGAAACTATGGTTAGTGGTTGTGGGTATGAGTGGGGGCCAGACGTCCTAGAAAACCGACACGTCCAGATGGCAGTTTTTTGCAATGCGTGATTGAGTCATGGAGCACGTAACTGCATGGGGCGACACACGTGGCACAACCACATGCATGTGGATCCCCGAACGTGATTGTGGGCCGGCCCAAACCGCTAGCAGAGCGCGCGTAGAGGAACGCAAGAGCAGAGGACGCACAGGGACGGGAGGGCAAAGCATGCGGTGGGACGTGAGGTCGAACCAGACCAGTTTGTACTTGTCCTCGTCAAGTAACAAGTCCATGACCTTGGATTTATCCACCCACATCAGATGTTTGGTGTACACCATCGATAGCCTCGAGAAACGATAGGGCGTGTCCACTACAGCATGCATGATGAACTAGTGCTCGTCATCGGCAGCCACTCGGAGCTCCATTGGAACCACGTAGGATAAACTCGGTCGTGGTTTTGCTTCTCAAGGTCCGGATATTAACCGTCAATTGCATATTATTGTCTAAATATTAATCATCCATTGCATACTAAGGAAAATATAGTACTACCAAAATACAAGTCTCCCTCATAAGATGCCATTTGCGTGATTGTATGTGATACCCGACAAACAAGTCATTCGGACGAACTATTTGCGTTGATAAAAAATAACACAAACGATTCTACGTAACAAGATGTGTGTGATACCCAGCAAATAGGTCAGCATCAGAATTGTGTGGGAAGACCGATAAATAGACAGACGAATCTTTATAATAAGTTGTGTGTGATGTGGCCTATGGGAAAACGCTTGCTCGCACCCAATTGTCCGTGATTGTTGAAAGCATTACGGACGTGTTCCTTTCTATAATCATGAGCGATGTGATTTGCTATGTCTGCATAAATCATCTATGCTCTGTCTACAGAACAACAACATGATTGCATAACCTAAATGAACACCCAATTACATTACTGACAACAGATAACATTTGCACTCATCAATTAACAAGTACATGCATACTAAACTAGTAGTGACGATCATCAAATCATTCATCTATACTTCTTGTGATGACGGTACTGATCAGCGTAGGACGGAGGTACTTCCTCATGTCAATGATCCTCCTGCACATCTGGTAGATTACGTATGCGCCCTTGTCTACGTACTTGATGTGATCTTCATCCAGTCTTCAGACCCAGGCGCAGTGCCAGGCAACCTTCTTCTTATTGCAGACATCCTTCATGCCTCTATAGTAGGGGTCGATGATGGCCATGGAGAGATCAACCAGGGAGTCCTTATACTTCTCCTCACCGCCCAAGATCTTGTACATGCATTGGATGTCCACAAGATTCCGGAGGCAAAGCCCGTGGTCTTTAGCACCTTTTCAGCGTTGGTGGTGTCCACCATACCAAATATGTAGTCGGGGCTGTTGAAAAACCTGGTGAATCGATCACAGGGCCTTGTGGTTAGGCGGTAATGGTAGACGAGGATGTAATGGCCCAGGAATAGCTGGGCGACGGTAACCTTCTAATCATGCCCGACACAATCACCGGTGTACTCAAGATTGAAGCCTACCACTTTGTACTTGTCATAGGCAAGTAACTGCTCCATGGTGTGGATGGTATCGTTGTTTTGTCACAATAGATGTCCTCATAGGAGAACTTAGGTGTGAGGCCATCATCGTTGTGAGGTGACTCGAAGGGGTTGATCGGGAACAAGAGATGGATTTGCCCAGGTTCGGCCCTTCCAATGGAGGTAAAAGCCTACGTACCGTTTTGGTGTCTCTTTTGATACTGATCTCGATTACAAGGGCGCGGAGTCACTAACCTATCTATCGAGTGTTTCTATCTTAGCCCTATTGGCCTCAGGAGCTCGCCTTTATATACAGGTTGAGGCCCTGGGTTTACAAGAGTCTCGGCCATGTTATGACTCGTGACCTATTACAACTCTACCTCGTCTTGTCTCTCAAGTAAGGAAAGTCTCTAACGTCTTCTGCCCCATGGGCCTTGAGTCCCATCTTCGCGTGTTGGGCCGCTAGGCGGCCATTTGGTAAGCCATCCTATTTGCCCTATTACCAACAGTGCGGCCAATCTTGAGTCAACTCTTAAGCCGCCAGTACGATGAACCGGTCCAATAGGCGGGTCATACCACGGGGTTATATCCCCGACATTAGGACCCAGGTTGATTTGAATTTATTCATGTTAATCTCCCTTACTTTCATTCAGCGGCTTACCTTCTGTTTATGTCCGTGTCTTCTCTATATGTCCAAATGCCGGCTTATGATACCTTCAGACTTGTATTTTTTCTTGCACCACCCATCCGTGATGTCACCCACCAGATTTTTAGGGAATTCATAATGACATCACAATGGATCTTTTGCACGTTTCCGTGTATCCTGAAAATTGAGGCGTCAACTTTTTCAATATTTACTGTGTATCCTTGTTTCCCGCGCTTGTCAGTTGCCTCTTCGGGTTTTTACCCTATAAATATTCACGAAAAGGCCTGTTACTCATTTTCCACTTCTTCTTCCTCGTGCTTGTATTCTCAGTCAAGCACCGCCGGAGTTAGAGGACGATGCCGAGGCTTTCCGAACGTACTCTTCACGCCAGCAAATCTCCTCGCAATCGCTGGAGCAAGCGCGTCCGCCTCCACTTTGCTTCCAACAAGATCCGGTACGCTTCGTCCCCCATTTAGCATTTGACTCTACTAGTGTTCATACCGTGTTCTTCGTGTTCGTTGGAGACATTCTTGTAGATCCATAAACTTCTCATTCCTTTAACATTCGTGGCCTGGTTGTATTTGCTGCATCTCATTTCTTACAAATAGATCTAAAAGTGATGCTTTGAATGGTACTTTCAAATGCCCCAGTTCAGTTCCTCGGTCGGCTAGAACATATTTACCTTTCCTTTCTTATGTTTATTTAGATCCATCATAGCAAGCATCTTGGTAGAAACTTGTTTGTGCATGACTTTTTCTAAGTCCTGTGTATATATGATATGCCTTCATGCTCTTTTACTTGATTTTGGCGTCTTAAACTTCTCTTTACTGATCATTCATGGCTTGAATATTTCTTCTGTATAAACTATAATTTATCTCGCATGTGAATAATCGTAAGTTGGTGGCTTATGTTGCGCACCGACTTATCTTTCTTATCTCCTTTGTAGTTGTCTTGTAACCCTCCATGGCCCCTAAGAACGCCAAAGTTTGTAACTGGGTCAGATCCCAAGAATTCAAACTCACTTTGGAGAAACTTGTGATTCAAGGTTCCTGCCAGCCGGAAAGGAAATAGAGTGGCGCGCTACCAAAGGAGAGACTTATTGTAGGATCGAGAGAGGCGTGTCTAGAGGGGGGTTGAATAGACTACTAGCGAAAATTTAAAACCTAACCTTTTCCCAAGTTAATTGGTTCGCAAATTTTAATACTTTTAGCAAATCTAGATAGTCAAATAGCCCTACACATGCATGTCTACAAGTATGGCAGCGAAAAGTAAAGACATTGCACAAGTAAGTAAAGAGATGGGCTAGAAAGATCAAACACAATAGGAAACACAAGGATTTTTCCTGTGGTTCCGATAGGTGGTGCTATCGTACGTCCACGTTCATGGAGTCTTCAACCCACGGAGGGTAACGGCCGCGAGAGTCCACGGAGGGCTCCACTCATAAGGGTTCCACGAAGAAGCAACCTTGACTATTCCATGCGGCTTCCGTCCACGAAGGACTAGCCTCACTATGGGTAGATATTCACGAAGTAGGCGATCTCCTTGCCCTTACAAATTTCTTGGTTCACTCCACAACACGAAGTAGGAGGCTCCCAAGCGACACCTAACCAATCTAGGAGGCACCACCCTCTAAAAGGTAATAGACTCGGTAATGACGATCAACTCCTTGCTCTTGTGCTTCAAGATGATAGACTCCTCAACAGACAATCTCTCTCACACAAATTTGTAGAAGAGATGAGACTAGTGGAAAGCAACTTGGGGAGGCTAGAAATCAAGATCCATATGGTTCGAGTGGAAGATCTTGAACTCAACACAAGGGTAGGTGGTTCTCTCTCAGAAAAGTGAGTAGGATAGGTATGGAATAGTTCTGAGTGCTTCTCTTTCGAGCGGGTGGTGGTGAAGGGGTATATATAGGCATCCCCAAAAATCCAACCGTTACACACAATAAGTCAGACTCGGTGACACCAAAGTGTAAAACTCAGTGGTACCAAAGTGACGAATAGTGGCAACTTTTGAATCCCAGATGGACCGATATATAACTCTCAGTTGCACCGACAAGGTGACCAACAGTTAGAATTACCTAACTCGGTGACGCCAATTCACCATTCTCGGTCGGACCAAAAATGAGAATTTGCATAACAGGAAGTTGGCAACCCAACTCGATGGCACCGAGTGCAGTGTCGGTCGCATCGAAGTGTTAGGGTTTGGGTGAGTCTGTCTAGGGTTTGGAACTCGGTGGTACCGGGATAGGAAAGTTGGTTGCACCAATTTGGTATATTTGGCTTAGGACAGACTTTGGTGGGTTTGGTACTGTCACTTGTGCACGTTTGAGAATATTATTCACCATCAAAACTTTACCCCCTTTAAATAGTATTGGCTTTCCTATAGACTCAAAGTGATTTCTGACAAATATAAAATGTAGAGTCCTCTTGCTTGAAGCTTGGCCAACCTATTTCCTTGCATCTTGGGGTAATTCCACAATCCTCCTCAACCTTTTTGCCAACTCAGATCTTCATGGACCATCATCTCAAATGTACTAGATAGAGGTGTCTGTCCAAGAGACAATGTATGTTGTCATGAATTATCAAAACCACCAAGGGAGCATATTGTGCTTTCACTTATCCCCAGCCTCGACAAGGGGAACTTGTCATCTTTGGTGACCATCTATGTAGGGGTTTTCGACCCCCCGGCTCAAAATTTTGTAGAGACCTGTTGCATTTCTTCAAGTCCCCCCCTCAGGATATTTCACCTAATTCAATGACCAACATCTGTCAATTCTACGTTCTGTGCGAATTTTATTTGCAGATAGAGCCAACTGTAACCCTCTTTATGGAATTTTTCTATCTGAATTGCCGAACCGAGACCAAGAATGGACCCTCTTGCAGACTCAATGGAATTTCCATTCAAAAAGGAAAACAACCTCTTTCCTGATTGCAACCTAGCGAGTCATCCGAAAGGGTGGAACAAGTCTTAGTTCTATTGCAAGAACATTGCCCCAGTGGAGAAAATCCCCTTCCGGGTTATAGGATGGAACGGCTTGGCAGTAATATCGAGCTTCCGGGTTTGCCCTCAAATGAAGAGAGGTATCGAATGGTGCCTCTTCGTACCAAATTAAGTCCCCTTATCGCGCATGGATTAACTGGGATCGACTTGGTCCATTGCTGGTTGAAATGGCGGATCGAACCCGTCAGTGTGAGAGGTAGCTTGATGTGTAAGTATTGGGCAAGTCGTCAGATGCTCAGCGCTTTTCCAATGAAGACTTATCAGATGAAGCCCTTAACAAGGTGATGGGGGATAACCCAGGGTAGCCTTAGCTGGGTCTTTACTCCATCTTTTCGAAAAACGACTATAGGGCGAGCCGCCTGTAACAGCCCGGGACCGATGCTCAAGAAGATTCCCCTTTTATTCCATTCTCGTTTGTGTTTTGTTTGGTTACCACATTCATCATTGCATCATTTGCATCATCTGCATGGCATCATCACTCGTTTTGAAAACTTGCATCCATTCGTAGTTGCCGGTTCTCTCCATTCTTGCCGTTGCCAGTTTCGAGACCAACCACACACGCACGCGCCCACGCATCGTTTTAAAATGTTTTAAAAAAGCGTGCTAAAAATATTCTCGGATTGGGTCGAAACTTCGAGTGCGGTCTTATTATAGTTTAGTTAGGCCGCCTGCCAAATTTTGTCGCATTCCGAGTTCGTTTGATACCCCATCGGTCAACCATATTAGTGCGGTCATCGGTTTATTTGTGGTCATTCCGGTGTTTTAAAACTCGTGTCACGGGCCACCATTCTCTCTCTCTTCTCAACCTTAGCCCACTCCACACATAGCCCACCAACCTTGCCCTGATCAGGCCGTCCGATTGCGATCGCACGGTCGAAATCGGCCCTAAAACCCCTAACCCTAGCCCTAATAAGTATAAATAAACCCCTAGCCCACCCTACCTCGAAATCTGTGCCCTCCTAACCCTAGCCGCCACTTGGCCAGCCTCCTCCCACCTCCAGCGCATAGGGCCTGCCAAGCCCATCTAGGCTCGAACTGCCCCGCCGCCCGAGTGCCTCCCGCTCGCTCCCGCAGCCCTCGCGCCACCCCTCGCTTCTCCCGCGGCTCCCAGACAGCCTCGCCGGTTGACCGCCGGAGCACCGCCGGAGCGCCGCCGACAACGAGTGCCAGGTTGACCTCGCTGCTCCTCTCCTTCCCCGGTTCTCTTTCCCTCCCTCTAATCTCTCTCCCTCGCGCGCCTCTCATAGGAACCGCCATGGATGGTGGTCACTCGTCGCCGTCGCCCCAAGTCGCCGCCCCGCCGCCGTGAGCTCGCCGCCGTCACCGGATCCGGCCAGATCCGGACTGGAGCCCCCCGTTTCTGGCCCCCCTTTGCCATCCCCCGCGCCATCCTGTCGCCGTTTGGCGTCGTGGCGCCGCCACCCTGCCTCCCCGATCCGATTGGGAGGAGGACGAGTGCCCGACTATGCGGGCGTTGACCGAGCGCCAGGTGGGCCGCCGCCCTGCCTCGGCCCAGCTTGCCCCGCGTCCAGGCCCAGTCGCCCGAGCCACTCCGCTTGGGCTGAGCCCACTAGGTGAGCGCCCGATGCCCTATCCCTCACCTCGGGCGTATTATAGTATCATGTGCTTGCAGATTCCCATGGTCCTTTTCTCCCTATTGCGAATTTGTCTAATATTCAGAGAATTGTCCTTTTACAGAAAAACCCATGAGTTAAAATTGCTAATAACTAATTGTCCGTGCATCGTATGAAAATAATGTAGATATGAATAATGTCCAAAATTTTGCATAGATTAATAATATGCCATTTTCATCCATGTTTTCAAATGTTTAATATATTGTTTCCCTTATTTTGCATAAATATCATGTTTGTTGCATTGCGCATAATTATTGATTCGTGCATCGGAATTATTCAAACTCTATATGTAAATGTGCATGTTGATAGTATCGCATTTTCATGCATGATAAAAATATGTAATGTGATGTTTGCATTTTATTTGCATAAATAACTTGCTAAAACGGTTTAGGTTCTAATCCCGCAAAATTGTTGTGTCATTTTGTTAATAAGAAAACCCACATATTAAATATGTTTTCGGGGTAGAAAAATCCATAGAATTTATATATTCACTTTGTTTTGTCATTTGAGAATGTTGTGTGCATGTTATTTTTGCTATGATGCTCTTTTGCTATTTTTGTGTGATTTAATCCATGCATGATATGAATTGTTGTTAAACATGAGATATGCTCTTTGACATGTGTGCTAGGCCCTGGTCATTTTGGGTGCTATAGTAATCCATGTTTAGGTGTTGTTTTCTTGTGCCATAATTCTATAAAAAATTATGCTGTTTTGAGATGCTAAAATATTTCCAAGTCTGGAATCTGTAACATTTTGTTGCTATCTTGCCATGTGTTTTGCTAGTGAACTATAGGTCCTTTGGGGTTGGTGTAATGGAGTTAATTGTAGCTGATAATGTCCTCTAACATGCTGTTAATTTTCATGCAATAATTTGCACTATAGCTTATAGTTTTACTGCTGTCAAAATGCCTTCGTGATAAAAACTGCACTGTCAAAAATTGGGTTATTTTCACTAAGTCTGAAAAACTACTTAGTTCAATATGCCATGTTGTGAGCTTCGTACCATGTGATCCATGCCTCTTTTGAGTATGATATGTGAAGATGAAATGAAGTGTGTGTTACATGCTACTGCCCCATGTGCAGTTTGTGCATTTTAGGTTCTTGTAGCATGTTGTTGTCATGTGTGCAAAATGTCATGTTGCTGTTTTGGGCAGATTTGAACTAAAACTTGTTTCGCTGATTGTGGTTGACCGTAGCTCCGTTTTGGACATGCCATATATGAAACTTGCTTAGAGTTTCATGTAGTATCATAATATTTTGTTGCATCCATATTTTGAAGTACTTGTGGTTGTCATTTTCATGCATTTTGCATTCATGACATATGCATCTGGTGAATGTCATATCTTTTAGACCGTAGCTCCGTTTGACATGTTCCCTATATGTAAATCGTCTAGAATGACATGTAGAATTGCATGGTATGATTTATTCTGTTGTTTAAAAAATATAAAATATGGTTAGGTCAGATCTGGACCAATTTCGAAATTAACATATTGGGTCATTTGGGAAATGCTATAAGTTGTTTCCGGTTTCATTTAAGATGCCTAGAGAGATAGTTTACTTATGCTTCACATCTTGCCATGTTTAACAACATCTAATAATGTTGTGTACCTAAATGAGAGTGAACTAAATAATCGAACGTGGAGTTTCATCAATATGCAACTCGTTGCATATTGAACTTCACTTAATGTGCAGTAGTTGTTTGTTGTTCTTGCCATGCCATGCCTTGCATATTTAAACTGGACATGCATCATATTGGCTTACGCATCATGTCATCCATATGTTGTGGTGTATCGTGTGTTGATTGTTTGTTCCGGATTGCTTCTTCTTGATAGAGTTTCGAAAGCGTTCGGAGTGTGAGGATTCGTTCGACTACGTTGGCTCGTCTTCTTCATGGACTCGTTCTTCTTCCAAGCAGGATCTCAGGCAAGATGACACATTTCCCTCGATACCACTACTATCATTGCTATGCTAGTTGTCTCGCTTTTATCATGATGTCTCGCTACCTACCACTTGTTTGACAAGCCTCCCAACATTGCCATGAAAAACCTCTAACCCCTCCACATGCCAGCAAACCTTTGTTTGGCTATGTTACAGCTTGCTCATCCCCTCTTGTAGTGTTTCTAGCTGCAGGTGCAATTGCTTCCATGTGACAACATGGACATTCTTTTGTTATCACAATATTATTGCTATTTAATTTAATGCACTTATACACTTGGTAAAGGGTGGAAGGCTTGGCCTTTTGCTCGGTGTTTTCTTCCACTCTTGCCACCCTAGTTACATGTGAACTGGTGTTATGTTCCATAATTGAGCACTCCTAACATGCTTGGGGTTGTTATGGGGACCCCCTTGATTTTCGTTTTAGGATAAGCTTGTCTGGCAAGGCCCAACATTGGTACTACATTTTCCTAATAACTAATAAACATGCATAGAGAGTAATTAACCCGGGGATTTTAATCAACAACCCAGGACAGTGCTCCTCATGAGTGTTGGTTCAAACTAGGTGATGTCCGACGCCCCCTGGTCACCCAGGGTCTCAGCCAACCCGGTGTCTTGCCCATCCAGTCATACCCTGAGAACGAGAGACGCGGCTCCTATCGGGTTTTGTAGGTATGCCGGGCGGCCTTGCTGGATTTGTTTTACCTTTCTCGAACATCTTGAGTGAGGAACTCTGATCTTCTTCGGGCTATCTCGAGGTGTCGGATTTCCTTTGGAATTGCCTAGGATGATCGTGAGATCCGTGGTTGAGGTTATTCCCGTTGCGTGTGGTTAATTTGTGATGGATGAGTTGGAGCACCCCTGCAGGGTTAAATCTTTTGGAAAGCCATGCCTGCGGTTATGTGGCAAACTTGGATTTTTTGTTTAACACCCAGTCATAGCAAACTTGAAGTAAACTCTAATAATATACACCAACTGTGTGCGTAACCATGACTGTCTCTTATCGTGAGTCCTTATCGGAGAGAGAACATGGTGGGGTTATGTTTGACGTAAATAGGTGTTCATGATAAGTTAGTGATTATTGCTAGTTCACGTCTCTTATGCATAGACCACCATACTTTACTTTATGTATTCGTAAGTTAGCCACTCAACCAAATGCTTAGTCGCTTGCTTTAGCCTCACCACATAACCATACCTCACCCATTAAGCTTTAATAGTCTTGATACCCTTGGAAATGAGATTGCTGAGTCCCTATGGCTCACAGATTACTACAACGACAGTTGGAGGTACAGGTAATACGATGATTTGACGTGAGCGCGTTGCTTGTTTGATTTGGAGTTCTTCTTCTTTGTCAATCTAGGATGGGTTCCAGGCGGTAGCTTGGGATAGCAAGGATGGATGTCATTTTATCGTTTGATTTCGTCCATAGCCAGACCCTGCTCTTCTATATGATGTTTGAATATGTTGTTGTATTGATGTGATCTTGATGTAGCTTGTGGCGAGTGTAAGCCAATTCCATATACTCATCTCTTCTGTACTTGTACTTGTAATGATATCCATTCTTGCAACACGACGAGATGCGCTTCTACCCCTGTCGAGGCCCTCGTGCCAAAATAAGGATAGGATCACATCTTGGGTGTGACAAGTTGGTATCAAAGCCTGTACCAACCTAGGAGCCCCCTTGATTGATTGAACTTGGCCGAGTCGAGTCTAGTAAAAACTATTTTTAGTCTAGTTATATCGGAGAGTAGGTTTCCTTTTACTCCGCTTCTATACTCTGGTGAGGTATTCCACTTAGGAATTTTGATTGTACTCCTCTTCTCGCTCAAAATTTTTTTAGGATCACGTGGGTATTTTGGAAACTATATGATACCGATGTGACGGAGTTTGGTGCCTCTTGTTTGACTTGATTTCTTCTGGGGAGTTGAGCTTCAGGGAATTCTTAGCACATCGTTATCATTCAGCTTCCTTAGTATCTCAGGACGGAGGGTGTTCAGAATTGCTTCAATTCTTGTCGTGGTGAGATAAGGTCGGAGTCACCCAGTACTGGAGAGGTGTTCGGGGTACCACCATGGTTAGTATCGTTGTGCTTTTGAGGATCTGAGTTAGATGGATTTCCGGAAGCCTCTGGTTATGTGTTGAAGGATGGATACAGTTGGGGTGTAGGTTTTTAGTTGTGTGAGATATTTCCTCCTTTTATCCCCAACACCCGATTGCGTAATCAAGAAAGTTTTCGGACGTTCTTAGGTGGGAATTCAAGTAGTTACCCAGGCTATCTTCCAACAGATCATGATGTGAAGTTGGGGTTCGACATCTAGTGAATTCCTTTGTTCATGGTCTTTCTTACAGAGGACTGTATCGATTTATGCTTCATCAAGCCTTGTAGTTCGCTACGCCTACTGAGCATATTCGAGCATCATTTTAATATGACAATCCAATGTACGATCGAGCCCATGCGAACCTTACCACAAAAATATCGAGCGGAATCTGTGTCATGAATTTTTTCTGGCTTGTTTCATAAGCCTCATCCTTTGTTTTGTTTTGTATATGGTAATTCAAGTTGCTTCGATGTCAAGTGGTGATTTCATATCTTTCCTAAGTGTTCTCATATGTCTGTGGGTTTTGCTAATTCATTTGCTCAATCAAGTTGTCATATCAATTTTTTCCTACCGGTGTGCTTGTCTTCAAGATAATTCTATCCTCTTCAATATTGCAAGATCAATTCTCATTTCTTTCCGGAGTTTGTCTCATTTGTCTCAAATTGTCTTTATTTTTTCCCACCCTCCCGCCCTTCTTCTTCAATGATTAAATTCTCTTCCAAGTGCCTTTCTCTTCATCAATGCTTCCACTATCATTTCTTCATATGGTATCCGGTGATTCCTTGTGGAGATTCTCAAGAGTTTCGATTTCAAGGTCTATCCTCATATTCTTTGTTCTTGTTGTTATTGTTCTCCGGTAGATTCAATTAAAGCTTCGGTGCTCATCTTATCCTTTCTCATTCGTTCAATGGTTTCCATGTTGGAATTTCTTTTCCAATCCTCTCTTGTTTATTCTTCTCTCTTTGTTCTATCGAGAGGCAGAAGATATCTTAGAGATTCGTGTTTTCTTTCATTCCTTCCAAATTATTTCGAGGTTCTCACCTCATCAAGTCCTTGATTTGTACCAGTGCAATCTCTCTTTTTAAGAAATTGTTTCAACAGTGGTCTCTTTTCAATGGGCCCATAACCCACGGGTTTTCCCCAGGATCTTACCTGGCTCTTCTAATCTTTCCGGAGATGTCCTCAAGTTCTTTTCAAATATGATGCAAGAATGTTTTTCATCAGTCATATTCCTCTTCCAAGATCACTTCGAATCATTTTTGTCATTGGCTCAACCTTTCATTATTCATATTCCGGAGTATCTCAGTAATTCATGGTGTTGTTTCTCGTCATCATTCTCAGCATTGAATCCCGAAGGAGAGTTTCTCTTAAATCGGTGTTCGTTCTTCCAACGATTCATCGTTTCAGGCTGTTGCTATCATCTCAAATTGTTTTGATCATGAGTTATTCCTCCCATGTCTATCCGGTGCATTTCATAATTGTTTTCATTTCTCGATCCTCCCAAGGCCATCGTTTCAGAAGATTTCTTTGTTCTCAGCTTTCAGCTTTCGTTCTCAAATTCTTCTCAATTGTTGTCCCTTCGTTCGTACCTCAATAATTCCGATCCTTCGTTCATGTTTTCTCTTAGGTGGATCATTCTCTCTTTGTTTTCAGGTTATTCCATTCATTCAAAGTATCCTCATTCATTTGCAAATTCTTACCGTGTTCTTGTGCAAGACTTCTTCAAGTTTGTGACCTATGCTCTCTTTCTCTTCAATTCTTTGCAAGAAGAATAAGTGGTGTGCGAAATCCGTTGCTTGTCATCAATTTAACTTGATGAAGCATAGGCATATCATAATTCTTATTCTTGTTTCATCCAAGTGATTTCAATCCTTCTTCCGGAGTTATTCATGATATCAAATTCTTGATCATAGTTGCCTATCTTTTCTTTTTCGGAGTTCCAAGCTTTCTCAAGTATCTCTTCGTGAAGATTCTTCTAAATCATGGCAAGTCTTCCATATTATTATTTCCAACCTTTATTGTTTGATTATCATTTGTTCCCGAGTTCTTCAAGATGCTTCTTCATGGTGGTTTGTTAAGGATGTAATTCTTCTCGAAGTGGTCTTCAAGATTCTTGTTGGAGCTGCTCAAGTGTTCTCTATCTTGGGTTTCTAAGTTCAATTCCTTCTCCATTGTCTTTTGAGATGGTATTTTTAAATTCTTGTTTATGGGGAGTCTTGAAGAAAAAAATTGTCAAGAATAAAGATAAGTAAACCCATCTTATTGTCTATCTTGGATTGGATTTCACCTAAAGCATTTCCTAAGGATTGTTGCTATCATGGTGTCATAAATGATTCAAGTGTCTCCTCCACCTCTTGGTGAAAGAAGTTTTGCATATATTGTTGCTCTCAAGCAATCAATTGTTTCTGTTGTGGCAGGTTGTCACCTCATGATTTTGAGATGTTTTTCATAAGCCCGTAACAAGCTAAATCTTTTCGTTGTTGATTCTCCATCAACTCCATTCAACCGTGCTTCTCAAGTTCAATGATGGTAGAAGTTGTTATTTTCTTCTCTGTTCTCTTTTCTCCAAAGATCTAGCTTCTATTCTTTAGTTTCGGAGGCATAGTGGTGTTGCTCTTTTAAACTCTCATCTAGTTTGATTAAGATCATATTCTTTCTTGCTTATTCTTACCGGAGTGTTGTGCTCTATGTTCAAGTTCCTTCGATCTTATCAGTTTTGCCTCTCTTTCCTACCGAAGTGCTGCCCAAATTTCTTGTGAATTCTGGCTTGTTCCTCATGTAATTCTCCATATCTTTATAACCTTTATGTTTCATTGGTTTCACTCGTTTGTCAAAGAAGCAACTAAGAATACCTCTTGCTCTTTATCTTCCCCTTCTCATTCTAGATCTCGGGACCAAATCCTCGTGTAGTGGAGGAGAGTTGTAACAGCCCGGGACCGACGCTCTAGAAGATTCCCCTTTTATTCCATTCTCGTTTGTGTTTCATTTGGTTGTCACATTCATCATTACATCATTCGCATCATCTGCATGGCATCATCACTCGTTTTGAAAACTTGCATCTTTTCGTAGTTGCCGGTTCTCTCCGTTATTGCCGATGCCCGTTTCGAGACCAACCACACACGCATGCGCCCGCGGCATCGTTTTAAAAAGGCGCACTAAAAATATTCTCGGATTGGGTCGAAACTTCGTGTGCGTTCTTATTATAGTCTAGGTAGGCCGCCTGCCAAATTTCGTCGCATTCCGAGTTCGTTTGATACCACATCGGTCAACTGTATTAGTGCGGTCATCGGTTTATTTGTGGTCGTTCCGGTATTTTAAAACTCGTGCCATGGGCCACCATTCTCTCTCTCTCTCTCTTCTCAACCTTAGCCTACTTCACACACACCCCACCAACCTTGCCCCGATCAGGCTGTTCGAATGCGATCGCATGGCCGAAATTGGCCCTAAAACCCCTAACCCTAGCCCTAATTCATATAAATAAACCCCCCTAGCCTACTGTGCCTCAAAATCCATGCCCTCCTAACCCTAGCCACCACTTGGCCAGCCTCCTCCAACCTCCAGCATGCAGGGCCCGCCAAGCCAATCCAGGCCCACCGCCGGGCCCGAACCGCCCCGCCGCCCGAGCGCCTCCCGCTCGCTCCCGCAGCCCTCGTGCCGCCCCTCGCTTCTCCCGCGGCTCCCAGCTAGCCCCGCCGGTCGACCATCGGAGCACCGCCGGAGTGCCACTATCGGCGAGCGCCAGATCAACCTCCCTGCTCCTCTCCTTCCCCGGTTCTCTCTCCCTCCCTCTCATCTCTCTCCCTTGCGCGCCCCTCGCAGGAACCAGCATGGCTGGTGGTCACTCATCGCCGTCGCCCCAAGTAGTCGCCTCGCCGCCATCACCGGATCTAGCCAGATCCGGACCGGAGCCCCCCGTTTTTGGCCTCCCTTTGCCATCCCCCGCGCCAGCCTGCCGTCGGCCGGCGTCGTGGCGCCGCCGCCCTACCTCCCTGATTCCATCAGGAGGAGAACGAGCGCCCGACCGCGCAGGCGTTGACCGAGCGCCAGGTGGGCCGCCGCCCCGCCTCGGCCAAGCTTGCCTCGCGTCTAGGCCCAGCCACCACGTGGCCCAGCCGCCCGAGCCACTCTTCCTGGGCTGAGCCCACTAGGTGAGCGCCCGATGCCCTATCCCTCGCCCCGGGCGTATTATAGTATCCATGAGTTAAAATCGCTAATAACTAATTGTCCATGCATCGTATGAAAATAATGTAGATATGAATAATATCCATAATTCTGCACAGATTAATAATATGCCATGTTCATCCATGTTTTCAAATGTTTAATATATTGTTTCCCTTATTTTGCATAAATATCATCTTTGTTGCATTGCGCATAATTATTGTTTTGTGCATCTGAATTATTCAAACTCTATATGTAAATGTGCATGTTGATAGTATCGCATTTTCATGCATGATAAAAATATGTAATGTGATGTTTGCATTTTATTTGGATAAATAACTTGCTAAAATGGTTTAGGTTCTAATCCCGCCTAATTGTTGTGTCATTTTGTTAATAAGAAAACCCACATATTAAATATGTTTTCGGGGTAGAAAAATCGATAGAATTTATCTGTGCACTTTGTCTGGAATCTGTAATATTTTGTTGTTGTCTTGCCATGTGTTTTGCTAGTGAACTATAGGTCCTTTGGGGTTGGTGTAATGGAGTTAATTATAGCTAATAATGTCCTCTAATATGCTGTTAATTTTCATGCCATAATTTTCACTGTAGCTTATAGTTTTACTCCTGTCAAAATGCCTTCGTGATAAAAACTGCACTGTCAAAAACTGGGTTATTTTCACTAAGTATGAAAAACTGCTTAGTTCAATATGCCATGTTGTGAGCTTCCTACCATGTGATCTATGCCTCTTTTGAGTATGATATGTGAAGATGAAATGAGGTGTGTGTTACATGCTACTGCCTCATGCTTAGTTTGTGCATTTTAGGGTCTTGTAGCTTGTTGTTTTCATGTGTGCAAAATGTCATGTTGCTGTTTTGGGCAGATTTGAACTAAAACTTGTTTTGGTGATTGTGGTTGAACCGTAGCTCCATTTTGGACATGACATATATGAAACTTGCTTAGAATTTCGTGTAGTATCATAATGTTTTGTTGCATTCATGTTTTGAAGTGCTTGTGGTTGTATTTTGCATGCATTTTGCATTCATGGCATATGCATCTTGTGAAGGTCATATCTTTTAAACCGTAGCTCCGTTTGAGATGTTCCATATATGTAAATCGTCTAGAATGACATGTAGAATTGCATGGTATGCTTTATTCTGTTTTAAAAATATATAAAATATGGTTAGTTCAGATCTGTACCAATTTCGAAATTAACAAATGGGGTCATTTCGGAAATGCTATAAGTTGTTTCCGGCCTCATTTAAGATGCCTAGAGAGATAGTTTACTTATGCTTCACCTCTTGCCATGTTTAACAACATTTAATAATGTTGTGTACCTAAAAGAGAGTGAACTAAATAATCAAACGTGGAGTTTCGTCAATATGCAACTCGTTGCATATTGAACTTCACTTAATGTGTAGTAGTTGTTTGTTGTTCTTGCCATGCCATGCCATGCATATTTAAACCGGACATGCATCATATTGGTTTGTGCATCATGTCATGCATATGTTGTGGGGTATCGTGTGTTGATTGTTTGTTCCGGATTGCTTCTTCTCGATAGAGTTCCGAAAGCGTTTGGAGTGTGAGGATTCATTCGACTACGTTGACTCGTCTTCATCATGGACTCGTTCTTCTTCCAAGCGGGATCTCAGGCAAGATGGCACATTCCCTGGATACCACTACTATCATTGCTATGCTAGTTGTCTGGCTTTTATCATTATGTCGCGCTACCTACCACTTGTTTGACAAGCCTCCTAACATTGCCATGAAAAGCCTCTAACCCCTCCACATTCCAGCAAACCTTTGTTTGGCTATGTTACCGCTTGCTCAGCCCCCTTGCCGCGCTTCTAGCTGTAGGTGCAATTGCTTCCATGTGACAACATGGACATTCTTTTGTTATCACAATATTATTGCTATTTAATTTAATGCACTTATACACTTGGTAAAGGGTGGAAGGCTTGGCCTTTTGCTAGGTGTTTTGTTCCACTCTTGCCGCCCTAGTTACTTGTGAACCGATGTTATGTTCCATAATTGAGCGCTCCTAACATGCTTGGGGTTGTTATGGGGACCCCATTGATTTTTGTTTTAGGATAAAGCTTGTCTAGCAAGGGCCAACATTGGCACTACATTTGCCTAATAACTAATAAACATGCATAGGGAGTAATTAACCCGAGGATTTTAGTCAACAACCCGGGCTAGTGCTCCTCATGAGTGTTGGTCCATACCGGGCGATGTCCGGCACCCCCTGGTCACCCGGGGTCTCAGCCAACCCGACGTCTTGCCCATCCGGTCACACCCTGAGAACGAGAGACGCGGCTCCTATCCAGTTTTATCAGTACGCCGGGCAGCCTAACTTGATTTGTTTTACCTTTCTCGAATGTCTTGAGTGAGGAAGTCTGATCTTTTTCGGGCTATCTCGAGGTGTCGGATTTCCTTTGGAATTGCCTAGGATGATCGTGAGATCTGTGGTCGAGGTTATTCCCGCTACGCGTGGTTAATTTGTGATCGATGAGTTGGAGCACCCCTGCAGGGTTAAATATTTTGGAAAGCCATGCCCGCGGTTATGTGGCAAACTTGGATATTTTGTTTAACACCCGTTCATAGCAAACTTCAAGTAAACTCTAATAAAATACACCAACTGTTTGCATAACCGTGATCGTCTCTTCTAGTGAGTCCTTATCTGAGAGAGAACATTGTGGGGTTATGTTTGCCATAAGTAGGTGTTCAGGATCAGTTAGTGATCATTGCTAGTTCACGTCTGTTATGCGTAGACCACCATACTTTACTTTATGTATTCGTAAGGTAGTCACTCAACCAAATGCTTAGTCGCTTGCTGGAGCCTCACCACTTAACCATACCTCACCCATTAAGCTTTAATATTCTTGATACCCTTGGAAATGAGATTGCTGAGTCCCCGTGGCTCACAGATTACTACAGCAACAGTTGCAGGTACAGGTAATATGATGATTTGATGTGAGCTTGCTGCTTGTTTGATTTGGAGTTCTTCTTCTTCTTCATCAATCTAGGATGGGTTCCAAGGGGCAGCCTGGGATAGCAAGGATGGATGTCATTTTATCGTTTGGTTTCATCCGTAGTCGGACCCTGCTCTTCTATATGATGTTTGAATATGTTGTTGTATTGATGTAGCTTGTGGCGAGTGTAAGCCAATTCCATATACTCATCTCTTTTGTACTTGTACTTGTAATGATATCCATTCTTGCAACACGTCGAGATGCGCTTCTATCCTTGTCGAGTCCCTCGTGCCGAAGTAAGGATAGGATCGCATCTTGGGCATGACATCGCCTCCCCCTGTAGTCCAGCTCAGAGCGGCCGGCTGCGACCAGCCGGTCGGCTAGAGGTGGAGATGCATGGCTTTCTAGCTGGCAGGTCGGCTCCCATACCATCACCACTCCTTGCGGGACGATGACCTGACATACGACGTGTCAGCAGTGCCTCCAGTACCGCAGTGAGGGCACGCATGGCTATAGTGACCCCTGTCGCGTCGGAGGTCAGCACCCGCATGGCCATAGTGGAGGCAACAGTGCCTCTGACCCCGGCCGACTATGACTGGGTGGACGACACACTGCCGACACGCCCTTAATGACTCCATTACCTGCCCCGGGATGACTACAACGCGGCCGGCAGTACCGCTGACCGCGGCCAGCTACCACAAACGATGCCCCAAGGACGACCTTTGCCGCAACGTTACAACATCGGAGCCTGCTAGGCGGGTCCCTTCCGGCTCCCGACGGGACCCTACAGCTAGTGAGCCCTACCAACGACAAGACTCCTCAACCGGGGGCCCCATGGTCGGCTATAGAGACCGCTAGTTGGGGCCTTCGGGTGCCTTCTACACATATTGTAATCTAGGGAGTTGGCCTATAAAACCCCCTGGAGCTCCCACATGCACGTGACGATCGATTCCTACCCCCCGCCCCACACACATTCATGTAGAGAGGCAAGGAGAGAGAGCTATCTCCTTCTTCCTCCTCTACCTAGGCAGTTCAAGGAGCACCATTGTAGCCCCTCCCAGTTCATCAACCAGACTAGCAGGACTAGGGGTGTTACCTCCCACGGAGGGCCCCGAACCTGGGTACATCGTGTGTCTCGCACCGCTTGTTCCCAATCCCACTGCCGGAGTCCACCGACGTCCTTCGGCCCCAACCACTCTCGATAAGCCACCCCATGGCATCTGTTGTTAGAAAACAACGACAGTTGGCGCCCACCGTGGAGCCGTCTGCGACGCTGGGCGGAGTCATACTCTGGGCGGGACCCCTCGCCAACTCCACCAGGCGTCTCACGTCCGGGCTGATCAGCATGCCCGTGGGTCCCACCCATGCGGAAGCTCCCACGACACCTGGCCACTGTTCCATCCGCCTCGCGGGCGGAACCAACATGTCCTCCCTCGAGCAGAGCCACGTCGATGCCCCTCTCAACGCCGCCGACCTCTGCACACTCTTCGGTGAGCCGCGTCTTGGTGATATTAGTGGCTCTCACGAGCCTTTCGCCAAGCTGCGTCCTTACGACGCACCAGCACTGGACAATTACCCTAGTGTGGTGCTTGACTGTTGCAACCCTCCACCATGCACGAGCGGAACCACCACGGGTGGCGCGTGCGACTTTCGCGTCATCATGGAGGTATTGACCAGCGGCTCCTCCACATCCTCCAGTCGCGCCAGGGCGGACACGCTGGCATCCGTCACTGCCACTAGTGGTGGCGTCTCCGACCCCATCGGCTCCACCCTTCGGGGCCTAAGCACCCCCATCGTGCCGACAACCAACCCAGCTACGGCTACAACCGAGCTGGAAGTGGCGCGCTAACTACTATTCGCGGAGGCTACCTCCTTCGCTACTGCCAAGCGCCAGATGGAATCCGCGCAGCATGAGTACAACGTCCGGGCTGTAATGAGCCCAGTTGGCGGAACGACGTTCGGGCCACGGCCGCATGGGCGCGAAAATCCTTGGTGGCTGACTACACACCTATGACACGCCCGCGGCCAACATGAGGGTCGCCTAGGTGGCCTACGCCGACCTAGCCTACCTAGAAGGCGAAGAGCATGCGCAGTAGCACCAGCACATCCAGGACCTCATCAACACCGCCAACGTGCAGCAGGCCCGACTTGACCACATCAACCTCGGCTTCAAGATCCCGCCTCCCAAAGGAGACGGCGTGCTGACTGTCGGCCACCATCGGCCGGCCCAATAGGACTCTTCCCCCCACGGATCCGCCCGACGCGGCGGAGGCTCCAGCGGCATGCATTCCCAACCGTGAACGAGCCGCCAGCTATCACCAGCCAGCGTGTCGACGGGCCGGAGGAAGACGGCCGGTGCCCACGCGCCCACACAACGCCTTTGTGGCGGGAGCGCGCACACTCGCCTGCCTCATCGGTTCGCCCCGAGCTCGCAGCCCGCCTTGGCCTATGCGTCCCCCAGAGCGAGAACGATGCCCGGACCCGCATCGACCGGCTGGTGTAGTCGGCCCTCCTGGAGGAGGAGGGATCGATCGGCCCGGCATGTTTCGGCCGTCGGATCCGCAATGAGCCATTCCCAACCGGCCTCACACTCCCTCACGACACCCCAAAGTACAATGGTGCCGCCAAGCCGAAGGACTGACTGATCGACTACACCACAACGGTCGGCATCGTCAGGGGAAACAAGCGCGTAGGCATGCACTACGCCCCCGTCATGTTGATCGGCTCGGTTCGGGGCTGGCTTAATAGCCCGTCGGCCATCAGCATCAACACCTGCACGGACTTTGAAGAGTCGTTCGTCTGCAACTTCACCGGCACCTACAAGCGGCACAGTCGCCCCCGTGAACTGGTCGTGTGCATTCAGGACCAGACAAGGCCCTCCACGACTACCTCACCCGATGGACCAAGCTCCACGACTCCTGTGAGGGGGTGCACGAGGTGCATGCCATCTAGTATTTCATCTAGGGCTGCCACGATGGAACCCACCTCAAGCACAAGCTCCTGTGCTCCGAGCTGCCAATCCTGGCGGACCTCATGGACAAGGCGGACAAGTACGCCACGGCCGACTCCACGATGCGGATCAAGGTGAGCGTGCCCGACAAGGCGATCCCACCGCCGGCCATGCCACGGCTGGCTACCGACAACCGGTAGCAGGAGAACAACTAGCATAAAACCGACCAGCCAGATCCCTGCTATGGGAGCCGGCAGGTCACAACCGTCGAAGAGGAGCAACCGACTGCCCAGTCCTCCATCCAGCATTAGCAGACTGGCAAGGCTGCCTAACAGCCCAAGCTCACCTTCGATAGTTGCTCGATGCACCCTGCAAAATGCACTCCGGGACAAGCCGGCCACACACGTGCTCCGGCAGTGCAGCTTCTCGTAGCGGTTGGCCGGGGGCGAGGGCCATCTGGACCCTTCACCGCCGCCGCCCCAAGCGCTGGCTCCGACTCCGCCCCCAGCACCAGCTCCAGCCCCGCGTGACGGACGCCTTCACGGCCAGTTCCCCGACCAGGATGGGACGTACGTCGTCTTCACCAGTGAGGAGACGAACAAGCACCCCCAACATCGGCTCTGGCACGATGTGAATGCTACCGTAACCTCGACCCCCAAGTTCATGCACTAGTCTGAGAAGCCTGTCACCTGGAGCCGACAAACCACCCGGCTGTGATGCCAAACCCGGGTAGCTACACCCTCATGCTTGATCCCACCATCGCCTCCGAGAGACTCACCTACCGCTTCTCGCGGGTGTTGGTTGACGGGGGTAGTAGCATCAACATCCTCTATTGTGACACCCTACTCTAGCTGGGGTTCAAGGAGAAGGACTTGCAGATGAGTGGGACGGTCTTCCATGGCATCGGCCCGAGCTGTCCTGCTCCCCCATTGGCAAGATCTAGCTCGACATCCTCTTAGGCAACAAGTCCCACTTTTGCCGCGAGCTAATCTTGTTCAAGGTGGTGGACCTTGATAATCCCTACCACGCGTTGCTGGGCCGACCGACACTCGTCAAGTTCATGGTTGTGCCCCACTACGCCTACCTCAAGCTCAAGATGTCGGGCCCAAAGGGCATCATCACCGTCGACGGCAACTACAAGATGTCGATGGTGCGCACACGACGGCAGCTGGCTGGCCCAGCCTCTGGTGATCGCGGAGGAGAGGCGGCAACTCGACTGGCTCGTGGCTCACGCTGCCGAGTAGCCGACCGTGCTGGCTCCCCCGCCCCGGACGGTCGGCGAGGCGTCTTTCCAGCTATCCAAGGACACCAAGCAGGTGCCGCTCGACCCAGCTAACCCCAAGCAGTGCATCACCATTGGCACCAACCTCAACATCAAATAGGAAGGCGAGCTCGTCGACTTCCTCCGTGAGAATCGATACATCTTTGCATGGTCTCCCAAAGATATGTCGGGTGTTCCGAGGAGGTATGTCAAGCACAAACTTCATGGGCGGCCAGATGCGAAGCTGGTCAAGCAACCCATGCATCGTTTCTCTGAGGAAAAGCAGCGCACTATAGAAGAAGAGATACCCCGACTGCTCACAGTCAACTTCATCATGGAAGTGTTCCACCCGGACTGGCTGGCCAACCCGGTCCTGCTGCTGAAGAAAAACAAGACTTGGCGCATGTGTATCGACTACACTAGCCTGAACAAGGCATGTCCCAAGGACCCGTTCGCCCTGCCCCGGATCGATCAAGTAATCGACTCCACGGGCGAATGCGACCTGCTGTCCTTTCCGGACACCTACTCAGGCTACCACCAGATCAAGCTGGATCTAGCCAATCAGCTGAAGACCTCCTTCATCACCCCCTTAGGGGTCTACTTCAACATCACTAGGTCGTTCGACTTGAAGAATGCAGGCGCGACCTTCTAGCGCTGCATGCAGAAATACCTCCTACCACAGATCAGAGGAACATCCACATCTATGTGGACGACATCATCATGAAGACCAAGAAGAATTTTAGCCTCCTCCACGACCTCCGGGAGGCCTTTGCCAACCTGCGTGAGTACAAGGTCTGGCTCAACCCGGAGAAGTGCGTCTTCGGCGTGCCAACCGGCCAACTCTTGGGTTTTTCGTGTCTGCTCATGGCATCGAAGCCAACCTGGAGAAGATCAAGGCGATCGAGCGTTTGCCCAAGCCGACCCGGCTCCACGACGTTCAGAAATTTACCAGCTGCCTCGCCTCGCTTAGTCGGTTTGTCAGCCGGATGGGAGAGAAGGCCCTGACCCTTTACCAACTCATGCAGATGGCCCTGATCGAGCTGGAGCATGACTCCATGAAGAAGCCGACCATGTTCGAATGGACCGATCAGGCGGACAAAGCGTTCCGCGACCTCAGACGGGTGCTCACCAGCGCATCCATCCTGGTTGCGTCGGCTGAGGAGCCCATGCTCGCATCCATCGCGGTGACAACGTGCGTCATCAGTATCATCCTGGTAGTGGAGCGGTTGGAGGAGGGCAAGGCACTGCGAGTCCAACGCCCCGTCTACTACCTCGGCGAGGTCCTCTCTGCCTCCAAGCAGAAATACCCCCACTACCAGAAGATGTGCTATGGCATATACTTCGCCACCCAGAAGACCAAGCAGTATTTCTAAGAGCACACCATCACCGTGGTGAGCACGACACCGCTTGGCAAGATCATGAGCGACCGGGAGGCCACCGATCAGATGGCAGAATGGGCAATCGCTCTCACCAAATACGAGATCCGGTACGAGCCGTGCACCGCCATAAAGTCACAAGCAATGGACGATTTCATCATCGACTGGGCCGAGACCCAGTTTGTGCCGTCTCCTCCAGACACTACGCAATTGCTCATGCACTTCGATGGCCCGAAGATGCGAACCGCCCTGTGAGCCGACATCGTCTTGTCATCCCCGAAAGGAGACCAGCTCAAGTACGCGCTCCAAATCCACTTCGCCACCTACAACAACGTGGCCGAGTATGAGGCATTCGTCCATGGCCTCTGACTCGCCAAGGGGATTGGCATCCGCCGCATCTTGTGCTTTGGCGACTCCGACATCATGGTGTAGCAGGTCTTTGGCGAATGGGACGCTAGAGACGCCAACATTTCCAGCTACTACTTCCTCGTCCAGCAGCTCACCGACTCGTTTAAGGGTTGCGAGTTCCATCATGTGCCCCGGGCGGACAACGAGGCGACAGACGCCTTGGCAAAAATAGGCTCCACCCGCCAGGCCATCCCGGCTGGCATCTCCCTTGGACAACTATGCAAGCCATCAATCAAACCCTCCAACGAGTGGGAATCCATCTTTGTGCCCGTGGATCCCACTGGCTCCTCGACGAGCCTCGGGGCTCCGCTGGCTCCACCCACCGTGCCAGCTCCAACCGTTGACGTTCCAATCACCGCCGGCTCTGAGCCCATAGCTGTCATGATGGCGGTCGACATGCCCCGTACCTCCCAGGACCCAGGAGCTGGCGAGCCGGACCCAGGAACTAACGGGCCTGGTTCGGGGGCTCCAGTTTCCCAGGGCATCCAGCTCGAGCCAGAGCCGGCCCTCGTCTCGGCACCCTCATGGGCCTAGCCAATCTTGGCTTTCCTCTTGCGTGACGAGCTTCCCTCCGACGAAGACAAGGCTCCACAGATCCAGCGTCGTGCTCCCGGCTACAACATCATCAATCGCGAGTTGGTCCACCGTAGTACAATCAGCGTATAACAGCGTTGCGTCGAGTCCGAGAGGGGCCAGGAGATCCTCTGAGATATCCACCAGGGCGAGTGCGAGCATCACGCCACCTCGAGGACCCTGGTGGTCAAGGCGTTCCATCATGGTTCTATTGGCTGACTGTCCTAGAAGAGGCAACACATCTCGTCGACATGCGCGAGGGGTTCCAACGTTTCCGTGCGCAAAGCCACCTGCCAGCTGCGGCACCCAAGACCATCCCGCTGTCGTGGCCCTTCACCATGTGGGGGCTCGACATGGTGGGGCCATTCAAGATAGCTCAAGGCGGCATGACGCACCTGCTGGTAGTTGTCAACAAGTTCACCAAGTGGATCGGGCCAGACCCATAAAGAAACTAGATGGACCCACGACCATTCGGTTCTCAAAGACATCACGGTCCACTATGGCATCCCGCACAACATCATCACCGATGATGGAACCAATTTCGCCAAGGGCGCGCTCGCACGCTTCTGCGCCAAACAAGGCATCCAGCTCAACCTGGCATCTATTGCCCACCCACAGTCGAACGGCCAGGCGGAAAGAGCAAACGGCTTGATATTGGCTGGCATCAAGCCCCGGCTCGTGTTACCGCTCGTCCGGTCAGCCGGCTGCTGGATCGCAGAGCTGTCAGCCGTCTTGTGGAGCCTCAGAACCACGCCCAACCGATCAACCGGCTTCACGCCCTTCTTCCTCATGTACGGATCCGAGGTTGTCATCCCCACGGACATCAAGTTTAACTCGCATCGTGTCACCCTATACACGGAGATGGATGCAAGGAATGCGAGGGAGGATGGCGTCGACCTCCTCGAAGAGGCTCACGAGTTAGCCCTGAGCCGATCGGCCATCTACCAATAGAAGATCCGACACTACCACAACAAGCGGATCCAGCCCCTCTCCTTCCGTGAGGGGGACCTGGTGCTCAGGCGGATCCAACGAACTGCCGACCAGCACAAGATGTTGTCCCCATGGGAGGGCCCGTTCATCGTCAGCAAGGCACTGCACAAAAACGCATACTATCTAATAGACGCCGAGAAGCCGCAAAATCGCAAGAGAGACGCCTCCGGTGAGGAGACGGAGCACTTGTGGAACGCGACGCTCCTCCACCAGTTTTACTGCTATGGACCAGTGTATGTATCTATCCTCCCTTTTGGGCTTATGAATGCAAAGGGTGCCCGAAACCAGCCATTGGGGCACGCCTCTTTCGTTTCCATTCAAAGCACTTTGCCCCGCGCACCGGCTCCCGGATCCGGCCTCTCGGTCCTGGGGGCTCGTCGGCTAGCCTTGGCGTTGCTCCCCAAATCTGGTCAAGTAATGTGAACTAAGGAAAAACCCTCCCACCCGTCCCAGCTATAGACCGACTCCCGACTGTTCGGTTGATGGGATCTTGGGACGGAAAATTTACCGCACATGAAAAACAGTCATAAGGGGGGTGGCCGGCTAGGGCTAGCCGATTCACTTTTCTTGGACTCTGTCGAACTCACCTTGGCTGCAACATCCCCATGGCTTCCGAGCTCACAACCGAATCCCCCAAGGCAGATGCCCTATCTCAGCACAGACCAGCTCCCGGTTGTCCGGCTGGCGGGGCTGAAGCCGAAGGGGTCAATGTTTTGGGCAAAAGGAATCAAAGGGACCAAAAGCTAAGGCTGAGTCGGTACGCACAAAAAACTTTGGCAAACCAAAAGCATAAACTGATATACAAAATCATAATGGTCCACGACCACATGTTCATTACATTTACACCCCTAGTGGGTGGAACTGCTGCCTAACAAAGAGCAGGAAAACAAAAGGACCCTAGTCGGTGGCGGCACCGTCTCCTCCCCCCGGCTCCTCCATGATGGCTGAGGTAGAAGCCCAGTCCTTGGCCACGGACACTCCATGTCGTTGGTGCTGGACTCAGCGTCCTCATCGCCCGTCTCACCACCGTTACCCTCCGGATCATTAAGCGCGAGCGTGTATCGATCCTCCGAGGTCACCTTGCCGTCTGTCGTACGCTCCAGGACGTACTCATCCCATGGAGCAAAGGACGCAAGGTCACTGGCCCGCACGGCCAGCGCGTCGTCAACCGCCTCCAGTTCCGCATTAGTGCCGACACGCTGGGCCGTAAGAAGCCCCAAGTCTAGCTCGGGGTACCATGACCTCGCAATGCGAAGCGCCATGGCCACTCTGGCGCTCGTAGTGGAAGCCCTCCAAGCATTCACTCGTGCGGACCTGACCTCCAGCCACCTCGACAGCCGGCTCATGGAGCCCGGCTCCACCGCGTCCAGCCAAAGACTGCGAACCAGCGCCGAGCCGGCCCCTACAACCGCTTCATGGCCCGGACCACCTCGGTTAGGCACACCTTGGCGGCGATCCCCACCTCATCCACAGTCTAGGCGGCAAGCTACCCGGCGGGGATTTGCTACGCCAGCTGATCCTCGCGATAGGCCTCCACGGCGACTTCCGCGACCTCCCGCGTGCCCGAAAAGAGCCCTAAGGGAGAAGGGGGTGCAAGGTGAGTGACTAGGGAAACACTAGCCCTAAACCGACACACGAAGACAAGCAAGACAATAAAACTTACCAGCGAGAAGCCGGTCCGCCGCCTGCGCTTGCTCCTGCAGCGCGGCCTTCCTAGCCGACCACTCCTGGATTCGGCCCTCGTGCTCATCCAGTGCCGCCTGCGCATCCTCGGCCGCCTTCACCAGAGAGGCGTCCTTGGCCTCTTGCTCTCGATGATGGTCTGTCTCCTGCTCCTCCAACTCTTGACGGTGGGCCGTCTCCCACTCCTCCAGCTCCCGGCGGTGGGCCGCCTCGCGCCTGTCCTTCTCCTGTGCCCAATCGGCCTCCTGGCGGAGCCGGTCACACTCCATGGACAGGAGGTCCCATCGCTCGCCAACCTGCACCACCTGCCGACGGAGGCAGACCATCTCGGCATGGGCGGCTGCCCGACACGAAGACGTTTCTGTTAGAAAGCAAACAAAGATGGGGATTTATCCCGCCTTCGGAGTAGCCAGACTGAATCTCGGGGGATACACCTAGTGGGTGTGCGCGCGTGCCCCCACTTGAAACTCACAGGATGCATATCATGCAGATCCACGGACATGATGACCGACCAGATTTTGTCTCCCGGATACAGGCCTAGCAGCGCGTTGTACATGGCCACCCAACGGTCGTGGACAGCCTGCAAGGAACGCGGTAAGAAAGACCTGCGCAATTAGACTCGACCCGCCTGCGTCCCAGCCGGCCCGAGTCTCGGGGGCTACACCCAGTGGGTGCGCTGGTGCGCCCCCACTGGAAAAACCAAAGCAAAAAAGACAAGACCTCGAGCTCTTACCGTGACGGACTGCTCGAGGTGCACCAGCCGGTTGCTAGCGACATGAGCCTCCTGCGTCGTCTAGGCGCGGTAGACGGCAAACTCGACGAGGTCCGTGGCCACCGCAGCCCCAAGGGCGCTCTGCACGTCGTTTATAGGTGTGTCGCCAGCCGCGGCCCAGGTCTCTTGCGTCCGACCCTCGTCGGTGGGCCCGGGCGGATCCCGCGCTGCGGCAAGCATGGGACTCGCTCTTCCTGGCACAACAGTTCCAGGTGCCTCGGCTGATGAGCTAGTGGCGGGGGGCCCTCCAGGCATCGCGACCTCGATCTCCGGCATGCTGCCCCTGGTGATGCCTTCTCGGCTCGCTTCTGGCTCCAGGACCTTTGGCACCAGAATGATGACCTCCGGGGGCTCGTCTGCGCCCGACGGCACATCATCCACCTCCGATGGAGCTACGTTGCAGCCCAACTCCGTCCCTTCGGCGGCATCCGCCACGCTCACAGCCGCGAGTGCCTCATGCTTGGCCCATGCGTCTGCCTCCGCCCGTCATGCGGGGTCGTGCTTGTCCTTGGACCTCCTCTCCCGGCCAAGGGAAAATGGCTCCCACGACTGGCCGCCCGCCTCCAAACTACCCTTTCCTAGCGGTTGCTTCCGTGCCACCTCCTCCCACGGGTGATGCTCCTCCTCGAGCCGCTCCTGCTCGGTAGCCTCCCGGTCTTGCCATGCCTCGTGCTCTCTTTCGTCGACGATGGTCGAGGCCCTCCCCAGGGCAGTGGCTCCCTGGATTGACAAAAATAAGGATAGAAGACGCACAAAAAAACCAAGCAGGAACTCAGGGGAGACCTACTCGACGCTAACGGGGACCGCCCGGGCGACCGACGTTTCTTCCAGCGGCCTCTCGGGGTGCCGCCCGACTGACTGCTGGCTGCTCGTTTAGGGGTCGGCCTGGAGCTGGTCAGCTGCTTCCCTTTCTCGCCCGTGGTGGCGTCACCTCGGGTAGGGTCACGGTCGACCCGGCGAGCGTGCTTCTTCAGTGCGATGGCGTCGTCTCCTGTAACAGCCTGGGACTGACGCTCTAGAAGATTCACCTTTTATACCATTGTCATTGTACGATTCGTTTGATTGTTGCATTCATCATCGCATCATTCTCATCATTTGCATACCTTCGTCACTCGTTTCGAAAACTTGCATTCATTTGTAGTTGTCGGTTCGACCCATTGAGCGTTTCGAGACCAACCATACATGCACGCGTCGTGGCATCGATAAAATATTGGTTGTAAAAGTGCATATAAAACTTTCTCGGATTGGGTCGGAAGTTGGCATGCGGTCTTGTTATATTGTAGCTAGACCGCGTGCCAAGTTTCATCACAATCAGAGTTCGTTTGATACCCGAGCGGTCGTCCATAGCGACGTCGTCATCAGTTTATTCGTCAGACATTTTTCGGTGTTTAAAACCTTTGTCACGGGCCACCATCTCCCTCTCTCCTCATCCCACAACCCCTCTAACACAGTCTACTTAGCCCTGCTAGCCCCCCTCCGCTTGTGGGCCGTCGGATCGAGATCCGAAGGTCCAAAAACGGTGCAAAAACCCTCTATCCCTAGCCCCTTCCCTATATAACCACCCTTGCCTAAAATGGTCAAACCCTAGTCCTAGCCTTCCCCTGCCTCTGCCCCGCTGCCACATGTCACCCCTCCACCGGACAGCCGCCGCCTGAGCCGCCAGCTCTTAGCCGAGCTGCCGGATCAGCTCGCGAGCCGCGATCTAGGCCTCTTGTGGCCAGATCCAAAGGCCAGGGATCCGGCGAGCCAGCCGACCAGCTTCCCCCCAGCCTCGGCCATCCGCCCAGCCTCGCGGGTCCGCAAGCCTAGATGTGAGGCCCGTCGGGCCCGAAACCGCCGTCGCCGCAAGGAACCTCCCCGAGCTCCTCCCTTGCCCCATGGAGCCGCCCCCGCCGCCGCTCGCCCTCTGGTCAACCCCGCCTCCAGCTGTTGGCCAGGGAGCCACCGCGTCGCCAGAACCCCATGCCGGTGCCCCGCGCCCTCGCCTTGCTCCTCTCCTCCTCCCTCTGAGTTTCTCTCTGTCATCCCCCTCTCTGTCCCTCTATGTCCGCCCCACAGGAGACACCATGGCTATGGGAGCTCGAAGCTCTGCGTTGCACATCAGATCCATAGCTCCCTCTCCCGGATCCTCCCCCCCCAAGCTTTTACTCCTCCCGCCGGCCGCCGCATATAATAACCCCATGGATCATGCATATAATAACTCTTTAACTGTATGTCGGATTGAAACGCTTTGTATATGTAAATTGACTAGAATTTCGTGTAGATTGACAATATACAACTCTCACATGTGTGTAAAATGTTTGAGTTGCTGTTTTCATGCAATTTGCGTAAATGCCATGTAAAATGATTTATTTCATAACTACCAAACCGTAGTTCCAATAAAAATGTACCACATATGTAACTTGACTAGAAAGATGCATAGAATCTCATGGTGACGTTTATTTTGATGTTTAACAACTCTAAATTGTGGTTAGTTCAGATCTGGACCAAACTTAAAATATGCATATGAGGTCGTTCCAGAATTGTTATTTGTAGCTTCTGGCCTCATTTAAAGTGCCTAGGTGATGTAGCTTATTTATGCTTCACCTGTTGCCATGTTTAACAACATTTAATATTGATGAGTACCTAAACGAGAGTGAACTAAATAATTCGAACATAGAGTTTCGTCAATATGCAACTCGTTGCATATTGAACTTCACTTAATGTGTAGTAGTTGTTTGTTGTTCTTGCCATGCCATGCCTTGCATAATTAAATGGACATGCATCATATTGGTTTGTGCATCATGTCATGCATATGTTGTGGTGTACCGTGTGTTGATTGTTGTTTTCAGATTGTTCCTTCTCGATAGAGTTCCAAAAGCGTTTAGAGTGTGTGGATTCGTTTGACTATGTTGGCTCGTCTTCTTCATGGACTCGTTCTTCTTCCAAGCGGGATCTCACGCAAGATGATACATTTCCCTGGATACCACTACTATCATTGCCATGCTAGATGTCTCATTTTCTATCGCTATGTCACGCTACCTACCACTTGTTTGACAAGCCTCACAACATTGCCATGAAAAGCCTCTAACCCCTCCACATCCGTGCAAACCTTTGTTTGGCTATGTTACCGCATGCTCAACCCTTCTTATAGCGTTTCTATCTATAGGTGCAATTGCTTCCATGTGACAACATGGACATTCTTTTGTTATCACAATATTATTGCTATATAATTTAATGCATTTATACACTTGGTAAAGGGTGGAAGGCTTGGCCTTTTGCATAGTGTTTTGTTCCACTCTTGCCCCCCTAGTTACTTGTGAACCGGTGTTATGTTCCATAATTGAGCGCTCCTAACATGCTCGGGGTTGTTATGGGGACCACCTTCATTTTCGTTTTAGGATAAAGCTTGTCTGGCAAGGCCCAACATTGGTACTGCATTTGCCTAATAACTAATAAAAATGCATAGGGACCCGCCGGCACCCGCGGATAATGTATTCAACCCCCGGGCCAGTGCTCCTCATGAGTGTTGGTCCAAACTAGAGTCGTGTGCAGGGCCAACCCGGGGCAACTCGGATGATTTCTATCAGGCCACTGTACGCTGCACTCATCTGGTCGTGTCCTGGGAACGAGATACGTGGCTCCTATCTTGTTTGTCGACACGTCGGATGGCCTTGTTGGATTTGTTTTACCTTTCTCCAATGTCTTGTGTGAGGAACTCCGATCTTCTTTGGGCTATCTTGAGGTGTTGGATTTCCTTTGGAATTGCCTAGGATGATCACGAGATCCGTGGTCGAGGTTATTCCCATGGAGTGTGGTTAATTTCTGATGGACGAGTTGGAGCACCCCTGCAGGGTTAAATTTTTCGGAAAGCCATGCACGCGGTTATGTGGCAAACTTGGAAACTTTGTTTAACAGCCGGTCAAAGCATACTTTAAGTAAACTCTAATAAATACACCAACTGTGTGTGTAACCGTGACTGTCTCTTCTCACGAGTCCTTATCCGGGAGAGAACATGGTGGGGTTATGTTTGATGTAAGGAGGTGTTCAGGATCATTTAGTGATCATTACTAGTTCACGTCCGTTATGTGTAGGCCACCATACTTTACTTCCCGTATTCGTAAGTTAGCCACTCAAATAAATGCTTAGTCGCTTGCTGCAGCCTCGCCACTTAACCATACCTCACCCATTAAGCTTTAATATTCTTGATACCCTTGGAAATGAGATTGCTCAGTCCCTCTGGCTCACAGATTACTACAACAACACTTGCAGGTTCAGGTAATGTGATGCTTTGACGTGAGCGCGATGCTTGTTGAATTTGGAGTTCTTCTTTTTCATCGATCTAGGATGGTTTCCAGGTGGTAGCCTGGGATAGCAAGGATGGATGTCATTTTATTGTTTGATTTCATCCGTAGTCGGACCCTGCCCTTCTGTATGATGTTTAAATATGTTGTTGTATTGATGTGATCTTGATGTAGCTTGTGGCGAGTGTAAGCCAATTCCATATACTCATCTCTTCTGTACATGTACTTGTAATGATATCCATACTTGCAAAATGACGAGATGCGCTCCTATCCCTGTTGAGGCCCTTGATCCAAAATAAGGATAGGGTCGCATCTTGGGCGTGACAAGTTGGTATCAGAGCTTGTACCATCCTAGGGCCCTTGATTGATCGAACTTGGTCGGGTCGAGTCTAGTGAAAAACTATTTTGAGTCTATTTATATTGGAGAGTAGGATTCTTTTTACTCCTCTTCTATGCTCTGGTGAGGAATTACGACTTAGGAATTTTGATTCTACCCTCTTCTCACTCAAAAAAATTAGGATCACGCGGATATTTTGGAATCTCTATGATGCCGATGTGACGGAGTTATGTACTTGGTGCCTCTTGTTATCGAGGAGTAGAGCTCCAAGGGATTCTTGTTACATCATTATCATTCAATTTACTTAGTATCTCAGGACGGAAGATGTTTCAAATTACTTCAATACTTTTCGTGGCGACATAAGGTCGGAGTCACCCAGTATTGGGGTGGCGTCCGGGGTACTGCCATGTTTGGTATCGTTGTGTTTTCGAGGGTCCGAGATAGATGGAGTTCCGAAGCCTCTGGTTATGTGTTGACGGATGGATACATTTGGAGTGTAGGGCTTGTTAGTTTTGTGAGATATTTTGGCTCCCTATATCCCGAACACCCGATTGCATAACCGGAAGATTTCGAGAATTCTTAGGTGGGAATTCAAGTAGTTACGTAGGCTATCTTCCAACAGATCACGATGTGAGGTTGGGGTTCGACGTCTAGTGGTCTGTTTGTTCACGGTCTTTCTTACAGCGGTTCTTGTTTGTCTTAAAGAGTCCTTGTAGCTTGTTACAACTTGGGGACACTTCGTATGTCGTGTGCACTGCCTTGCACATGATGACTTCTATAAGATCAATCCCATGCGAACCTTACCACGAAAATATCAAGCGAAATCTCTGTTATGCATTTGTTCTGGCTTGTTTCATAAGCCTCATCCTTTCTTTGTTTTGAATATGGTAATTCGAGTTGCTTCGATGTCAAGCGGTGATTTCATATCTTTCCTAAATGGTTTTCGCATATTTCCATGAGACTAATCCTTTGGATCAACTGGAGTTCTCATATCAATTCTCTTCATCCGGTGTGCTCTCTTCAAGTGAATTCTATCCTCTCAAATAATTGCAAGATCAATCCTCATATTTCTTTTTGGAGTTCGCCTCAATTGTCCCAAGATTTCTTTGTTTTCCCCACCCTCCCGCCCTTTTTCTTCAATGATTAAATTCTCATCCAAGTGCCTTTTCTATTCATGTGATGCTTCCGCTACCTTTTTTGTATTGTTTCCGATCAATCCTTGTGAATATTCTCAGGAGTTTAATTTCAAGATCTATCCTCATATTCCTTGTTCTCGGTTTTATTATTCTCCGATGGATTCAATTCAAGCTCTCGGTGTTCATGTAACAGCCCAGGATCGATGCTCCAAAAGATTCCCCTTTTATTCCATTCTCGTCATGTGTTTTGTCGGGGTGTCGCATTCATCATAGCATCATTCGCATCATCTGCATAGCCTCGTCACTCGTTTTCGAAAACATGCATCTGTTTGTAGTTGCTGGTTCTCTCCGTTTTGTCGTTGACCGTTTCGAGGCCACCCACATACGCACGCGCGGCATCGTTAAAAAAACGGTTTTTAAGGCGCGCAAAAAATATTCCCGGTTTAGGTCAAAACCTGACGTGCGGTCTTATTATAGTGTAGGTAGACCGCCTGCCAAATTTCGTCGCATTCCGAGGTCGTTTGATACCCCAACGGTCAGTCATTGCAGTGCGGTCATCGGTTTATTATCGGACGTTTTCCGGTGGTTAAAACTCATGTCACGGGCCGCATCACCTCCCTCTCTTCACAGTCCTATCCCCTCTTCATAGCTCACGTGCCCGCCTGCTAGCCCCCTCCGCATCCGGACTGCTCGATCGTGATCGGAGGGTCCAAAAACGGTGCGAAACCCCCTCCCCTAGCTCCCAAATTGCTATTTATAGACCCCTAGTTGTCCCAATTAGGAAACCCTAGCCGCCTAGGGATCCCCGCAGCCGCCAGCAGCCTCCCTCCAGCCATCGGACCCGCCGAGCCCATCTATGGCCCGAATGGGCCCGAATCAGCCCCGACCTCAAGCTCCCACAAGAGCTCCTCCCATAGCCGCCCCATGCTCTGCTCGACCTCGCCGCTGGCCAGCGTGCCGTTGCATCCCGAGCCCATAGCCGCCACAAGCCGCCGCCTGCTGCCTGCTGCCACCCCGTGCCGCCCTAGCGCCAGCAGCCGCTGCCGTCGCAAGTTGCCTGCCTCCCGAGCTCCCGCATCGCCGTGCCAAGGCCCGATCCGGCCGCCCACCGCCCGGATCCAGTGGACCCCGGCCGGATCCGTCCATCCCCGGCCTGTGCCTCGCCGGAGCCCCGGCTGCCCCGCCGGAGTCCGTCGGACACCGCTCCTCGCTGTAGACCGCGCCGCCATGGACCTGCGTTGGGTGGAACTCCCGCTCGAGCGCCCACACGCGCATGCGTTGGCCAGCGCCTGACTGGGCCTCTTCTGCCGTGGCGCATCCGCTCCCGCAACCATCTGGGCCCGAGGCCCACTACGTGAGCGCCCCTGTCTCCCGCCCTGTGCACATATTAGCTATCCGTCGCCCATTGCTACTATTGGGCTACTCCAGATTTGGCACATAGTCATTTGTTTTCCTTTCATGCGAATTTTCTAATTAACCAGTGAATTAAGATTTACAGGAAACCCCTGTTTTTAAATTGTTAATAACTTTTTAACCGTGCATCGGATTAAAAAACTTTATATATGTAAAGTGACTAGAATTTCGTGTGGATTCAAAATATCAAAATTTCACATGTGATAAAAATATTTAAACTTGCTGTTTACATTAATTTGCACATATTCCATGCTAAAATAATTTTATATCATAACTAATTGACCGTAGCTCCGTTGTAAATGTTTTATATATGTAACTTGTCTAGAAAAACGTGTAGAATATCATGCCACACTTTATTTTCATGTTTAATAAATATAAAACATGTTTAGTACAGATCTGGGTCAAATTCATAATATGCATATGGGGTTGTTTCGGAAGTGCTATATGATGCTTCCGTCCTCATTTAAAATGCCTAGATGATATAGATATTAATGCTTCACCTCTAGTCATGTTTAACAACATTTAATATTGTCGTGTAACTAAACGAGAGTGAACTAAATAATCGATCGTGGAGTTTCGTCAATATGCAACTCATTGCATATTGAGCTTCATTGTAGTGTGTAGTAGTTGTTTGATGTGATTTGCCATGCCTTGCATATATAAACCGGACATGCATCATATTTGGTTGCGCATCATGTCATGCATATGTTGTGGTGTGCCGTGTGTTGATTGTTATTTCCGGTTTGCTTCTTCTCGATAGAGTTTCGAAAGCGTTCGGAGTGTGAGGATTCGATCGACTACGTTGGATCGTCTTCTTCATGGATTCATTCTTCTTCCAAGCGGGATCTCAGACAAGATGACACATTTCCCTAGATACCACTACGATCATTGCTATGCTAGTTTTCCCGCTTTTATCATTATGTCACGCTACCTACCACTTATTTGTCAAGCCTCCTAACATTGGCATGAAAGCCTCTAACCTCCTCCTTCCCAGCAAACCTTTGTTTGGCTATGTTACCGCTTGCTCAACCCTTCTTATAGCGTTTCTAGCTGCAGGTGCAATTGCTTCATGTGACAACATGGACATTCTTTTGTTATCACAATATTATTGCTATTTAATTTAATGCACTTATACACTTGGTAAAGGGTGGAAGGCTTGGCCTTTTGCTTAGTGTTTTGTTCTACTCTTGCCCCCCTAGTTACTTGTGAACCGGTGTTATGTTCCATAATTGAGTGTTCCTAACATGCTCGGGGTTGTTATGGGGACCCCCTTGATTTTCATTTTAGGATAAAGCTTGTCTGGCAAGGCCCAACTTTGGTAATACATTTGCCTAATAACTAATAAAATTGCATAGGGACCCGCCGGCACCCGCGGATAATTTAATCAACCCCCGGGCCAGTGCTCCTCATGAGTGTTGGTCCAAAATAGAGCACTGTGCGGGGCCACCCTGGGGCAACTCGAGAGATTTCTATCAGGCCACTGTACGCTTAGTTCATCTGTCATGCCCTCAAAACGAGATACGTGGCTCCTATCGGGATTGTCGGCACGTCCGGTGGCCTTGCTGAATTTGTTTTACCTTTCTCGAACATCTTGAGTGAGGAAGTCTGATCTTCTTCGGGCTATCTCGAGGTGGCGGATTTCCTATGGAATTGCCTAGGAAGATCACGAGATCCGTGGTCGAGGTTATTCCCGTTGCATGTGGTTAATTTGTGATGGAGAAGTTGGAGCACCCCTGCAGGGTTAAATCTTTTGGAAAGCCGTGCCCGCGGTTATGTGGCAAACTTGGAAACTTTGTTTAACACCCAGTCATAGTAAACTTGAAGTAAACTCTAATAAAATACACCAACTGTGTGCATAACCGTGACTATCTCTTCTCGTGAGTCCTTATCTGAGAGAGAACATGGTGGGGTTATGTTTGACGTAAGTAGGTGTTGAGGATCAGTTAGTGATCATTATTATTTTATGTTCGTTATGCGTAGACCACCATACTTTACTTTCTGTATTCGTAAGTTAGCCACTCAAATAAATGCTTAGTCGCTTGCTGCAGCCTCACCACTTAACCATACCTCACCCATTAAGCTTTAATAGTCTTCATACCCTTGGAAATGAGATTGCTGAGTCCCTATGGCTCACAGATTACTACAACAACACTTGCAGGTTCAGGTAATGCGATGATTGGATGTGAGTGTGATGCTTGATTTGATTTGGAGTTATTCTTGTTCTTCATCAATCTAGGATGGGTTCTAGGTGGCAACCTGGGATAGCAAGGATGGATGTCATTTTGTCGTTTGTTTTTGTCCATAGTCGGACCCTGCTCTTCCATATGATGTTTGAGTATGTTGATGTATTGATGTGTTATTGATGTAGGTTGTGGCGAGTGTAAGCCAATTCCATGTACTCATCTCTTCCGTACATGTACTTGTAATGATATCCATTCTTGCAACACGACGAGATGCACTTCTATCCCTGTCGAGGACCTCGGGCCGAAATAAGGATAGTATCGCATCTTGGGCATGACATTTCATCATATCCTTTCTCATTCGATCAATAGTTTCCATGTTGGAATTTCTTTTCCAAGCCTCTCTTATTTATTCGTCTCTCTCTGTTCTATCCGGAGGCTGAAGATATCTCAGAAGATTCATGTTTTCTTTCAATCCTTCCAAAAAAATTTGAGGGTCTCACCTCATCAAGTCCTTAATTTGTATTGGTGCAATATCTCTTCCTAAGCAATCGTTTCAACGGTGTTTCTTTGAGTGGGCCCATAACCCACAGGTTTTCCCCAGGATCTTACCTGGCTCTTCTAATATTTCCGGAGATGTCCTCAAGTTCTTCTCAATATAATGCAAGAATGATTTTTCATCAGTCGTATTCATTATCCAAGATCGCTTTGAATTAATTTCATAATTGGCTCAACCTTTCCTTGTTAATTCTTCCAGAGTGTCTTAGTAATTCTTGGTGGTGTTTATCGCTATCATTCCTTGCCTTGAAGACTGAAGGAAAGTTTCTCTTAATCTTTGCTCATTCTCTTGAAGATTCATGGTTTCAGCTTCATTCTGACCTCTCGGATTTGTTTTGATAATGAGTAACTTCTCCCATATCTATCCGGTGCGTTTCAGAGTTGTTTTTGTTTCTCGATTCTCCGAAGGCCATCATTTCAGAAGATTTCTCGTTCTCAGCTTTCAGCTTTCGTTCTCAAATTCTTCTCAAGTGTTGTTCCTTCATTCGTATCTCAATTATTCCGGTGGTTCATTCAAGTTTTCTATTAGGTGGATCATGCTCTCTTCATTCTCATGTTATATCATTCATTTGTATTATCCTCTTTAGTTCCTAACTCATACCGGTGTTCTCATTCAAAGACTTCTTTAAGTTTGTGATCTCTCTCTCTTTCTCTTCAATTCTTTGCAAGAAGAATAAGTGGTGTGCAAAATCCGTGGCTTATCATCAGTTTACCTTAATGAAGGATAAGCATAATATAATTCTTATTCTTCTTGGTCAAGTGATTCCAATCTTTCTTCCAGAGTGTTCATGATATCAAATTATCAATATCAAGTGTTCTCATCTTTTCTTTTCCGGAGTTCCAAGTTTTCTCAAATATCTCTCTGTGAAGCTTCATTTAAAGCATATCAAGGCCTCAATCTTGTTCTTTTGTAACCTTCACTTCTTTTCTAACATCCTCTCATTTCCGGAGGTTCTTCATGGTTGTTTGTTAAGGATGTAATTCTTCTCGAAGTGTTCTTCAAGATTCTTGTTGGAGGTGCTCAAGTGTTCTTTATCTTGGATTTCTAAGCCCAATTCCTTCTCATTGTCTTTTGAGATGGTTTTATTAAACTCTTGCGGAGTATCGAAGGTAAATTGTCAAAAATGATATAAATAAACCCATCATGTCTTCTCGGACTTATCTTGGGTTGGATTTCACCTAAAGAATTTCCTAATGATTGTTGCTATCATGGTGTCGTAAATGATCCAAGTTTTCTCCTCCTCTTCTTGGCACAAGAAGTTGTTCATCCCTTTTGCTCCCAAGCAATCCTTGTTTCGTTAGTGGCCGGTTGTCACCTCATAATTTTGAGATGTTTTCCATAGGTCCACAACAAGCTTGTTCCTTTTGTTGTTGATTTATCAACAACTACGTTCAATCTCTTCTTGTAAGATGCTTTTCAAGTTCAATGGTGGTAGAAGTTGTTATTTTCTTCTCCATTTTTTCCTTCCAATGATCTAGTTCCTATTCTATACTTCCGGAGGCGTTGTCATGTTGTTCTCTTTCAACCATCATCTTGTTTTATCAAGATCATGTTCTTCCCTTCCTTGTCCATTTACCGGAGTGCTGTGAAATCTTTTCATGATCCCTCCATCTTATGAAGTTTTGATTCAAATCCAATGGAAGTTTGGTGTCTCTCTTTAAATTTCTTTCCATCTTATCAATTTTGCCTCTCTTTTATATTGAAGTGCTCCCGAAATTTCTTGTGAATTCTTGATTGTTCCTCATGTCATTATTCATCTCGTTGAAACAGTCAATGATCATTGGTTTCACTCGTCTATCAAGGAAGCAACTAAGTTTACCTCTCCTATTGCTCTTTCTCTCCCCTTCTCATTCTTAGATATCGAGACA
Organism: Hordeum marinum; assembly: GCA_022496015.1. Taxonomy (NCBI): domain Eukaryota; kingdom Viridiplantae; phylum Streptophyta; class Magnoliopsida; order Poales; family Poaceae; genus Hordeum; species Hordeum marinum. The sequence goes on along the minus strand of CM039673.1, from coordinate 214,161,138 downwards.
AGATCCTTGTGTAGTGGAGGAGAGTTGTAACAGACCGAGACCAAAGCTCCAGAAGATTCCCCTTTTATTCCATTGTCATCATGCGATTCGTCTGATTGTCGCATTCATCATCGCATCATTCGCATAGTCTGTATAGCACCATCACTCATTTTGAAAATTTGCATCGTTTGTAGTTGTCGGTTCTCCCTATTGAGCGTTTCGAGGCCAACCACACATGCACGCACCGCGACACCGATAAAATATTGGTTTTAAAAGTGCATATAAAACTTTCTCGGATTGGGTCGGAAGTTGGCATGCGGTCTTGTTATATTGTAGGTAGACCGCCTGCCAAGTTTCATCTCAACCAAAGTTTGTTTGATACCCGAACGGTCGTCCGTAGCAGCGCTGTCATCAGTTTATCCGTCACACGTTTTCCGGTGTTTAAAACCTTTGTCACGGGCAACCATCTCCCTCTCTCCTCAGCCCACCCCCCTCTAACACAGCCTACTTAGCTCTGCTAGCCCCCATCCGCTTCCGGACCGTCAGATCGAGATCCGAAGGTCCAAAAACGGTGCAAAAACCCTCTAACCCTAGCCCCTTCCCTATATAAACACCCCCCCTGCCTAAAATGGTCAAACCCTAGTCCTGGCCTTCCCCTACCTCTGCCCCGCCGCCACATGTTGCCCCTCCACTGGACAACCGATGCCTGAGCTGCCAGATCTTAGCCGAGCAGCCGGATTGGCTCGCGAGCCGCGATCAACACCGCTCGTGGCCAAATCTGAAGGCCAGGGATCCGGCGAGCCAGCCGACCAGCTTCCCCCGAGCCTGAGCCATCCGCCCAGCCTCGCGGGCCCACAAGCCCAGATCTGAAGCCCGTCGGGCCCGGAACCACAAGAACAGGGCAATCAATCCATCATTTTTGGGCCAGATTCCTCCTTAAAAAAGATAGGGCGAAGGGCTGTAGCGACTAGGAGATGATAACAGCCTTCCGGCATAATTGCCATGATGAAGGAATTCTCGACGCCCTCGCCCGTCACCGCATTCAAACTTGCATCGAGCTATCAAACCTGGCGCGCAAATATTGCACCATGGGCAGCACCTGACAAGTACAACAAATGTGCACAGAATCAGTCCACACTGAACAACACAGAGGAATTCAAAGGAGGCGCATACTCCCGTGATGGTCAGCCACTCCCGAGCCCACCGAGAAAAGGAATCAATAAAACCCTAACAAGCGCCAAAACTATCCTTGATGGACTATTGGACAAGCCATGCTCCATACACTCCGTCTTGCTAAACACAAGCCCGACCCATAGCCTTCGAGCATGTTGGGTCGTGAGGCAAGTCGAGAAGAGCGGAGAAGACATCCTCAAGGCCTCACCCCGAGACAGATGTTCAGCATCGCCACCCAAATACAACATCGAGGTCCTAATGATCTACGACACATTTTTCCTCCAAAAACCAAACAAAAAGAGATCTTCGAGAACTCCGTCGAATACACCAGGTGGCAGCAATGAACACATGGATAGACACATCGTTCACTTTCGGCAAGGCTGGCCAACCTATAGCCCGCATAGACCGAACACCTGCCGCCTTGGTCCTTAACCCCATAATCGATGGCTTCAGGTTGCACAAGGTACTAATGGATGGTGACAGCGGTTAAAACCTCATTTACGAGGATACCTTGGACAAAATGCAGTTCGATAGATCTCGCATCGAACAAAGCAACACAACTTTTTGAGGAATCGTCCCCAAGAAAGAAGCACGTTGTACCGGGCGAGTAACACTCGACATAGTATTCGGAAAACCCAAGAACTACATATTCGAAGAACTTCTTTTCCATATTGTGCCCTTTCACAATGGCTATCATGCTCTATTAGGGCGCGTCGCCTTTACAAGATTTCAGGCCATGCCACATAGTATATGAAGCTCAAAATGCTGAGGCCCAATGATGTGATCACAATTATAAGTGACCCGGATAGAGACCTCTGAGCTGAAAATAAAACAACATCACTAGCCCTCGAGGTACCAGCTGAGAATCTCACTGCAAAAGAACTGACCACACTCCACTCTATAGTGGATAAGGATGATGTGATCCTCGGCAAAAGGATGAAATCCACATCCTTCAAACCTATAGACGAAATCACCAAATTTTAGGTACATCCAATGGACCCCGGTAAAACAACGTCCATCGGAGCCCAATTGGACCCCATGGTTGACGAAGTACTGCGCACATTCTCGCGTGAAAATTGGGACATATTCGCCTGGCACCCCTCAGATATGCCGAGAATCCCATGAAGGCTGGAAGAACACAACCTGAACATAATCGCAGGCTTCAAGCCATCAAATAGGCTTTACGCTGATTTTCTGAACCGAAGCATCAAGCTCTGGGCGAGGAACTTGCCAAATTACTTGAAGCCGGATCCATTAGAGAAATCAAACATCCCGAGTGGTTGGTAAGTATGGTCATGATGCCAAAGAAGGAAAATTCATGGCGGCTGTGCGTTGACTTCAAAGACCTCAATAAAGCCTGCCCCATGGATCATTTCCCCTTACCTCGTATAGACCAGATCATCGATGCAACCGCCGGAAATGGCTCACTATGCTTCCTCGACGCTTATTCTGGATACCATTAGATTAAAATGAAGGAGTCCGGTCAAGCTGCAACCTCCTTCATCACCCCCTATGGGCAATTCTGCTTTAACGCAATGCCCTTCGGGTCAGAAAAACGCAAGCGCCACATACCAATGCATGACTCAGACATGTTTGGCAAAGCAAATTGGCAAAACAGTCGAGGCATACATGGACGATGTGGTCATCATGACCAAACACGTTAGCCAGTTGGTACATGACCTTAGGCAAACCTTCGCTAGTCTATAGGAATACGACATACGGCTCAACCCGGACAAATGTGTCTTCGGAGTCCCCACCGGTAAACTACTCAGATTCATTGTCTCCCAAAGAGGAATAGAGGCTAATACCGCTAAGATCCGAGCCTTATCCCAACTTACGGTCCCTACGGAGCTAAAGCAGGTTCAAAGACTAGTGGGCTGTGTGGTGGCTTTGAGCCGCTTTATCTCCCACCTCGGTAAAAAGGCTCTACCACTCTGCAGGCTGCTGAAACAGAAAAAAAACTTTGAGTGAACCAACGAAGCAGCGGGCGCACTGGAGGAAATCGAAACACTGCTAGGTACTAACCCCACACTAGCAGCACCTAGCACTGGTGAACCGATGTTATTGTATAGCCCAGCCACCAATCAAGTGGTCAGTGTGGTCCTTGTCGTACAGCAGGAGGCTGAGGGTCACAAATTCTGGATACAGAAGCCAGTCTACTATGTATCCGAAGTGTGCACTCTGTGCAAATCCAGATACCCACATTACCAGAAGATAGCCTATATAGTGTTTATGGCATCACGCAAGCTCAGACACTATTTTCAAGAGTGTTCGGTCATAGTGACATCCGAGGTACCCCTGAGAGACATAATCAACAATAGGGATGGCACCGACCGGATAGCTAAATGGGCCATCGAACTCCTTTTGTTTGAAATCACTTACAAGCCACGACGAGCTATTACATCTCAAGTGTTGGCTGATTTTCTTGCCGAATGGACGGAGGCCGTTCTCCCCGGAGAGTACATCACATATTCCCATTGGACGATGTACTTTCATGGGTCTAAGACTCTTGTCGGACTAGGGGCTGGAGTTATCCTCACATCCTCCACTGGATACAACATCCGATACATACTATAGATCATGTACGGGCACTCAAACAACGCGGCAGAATATGAGGCACTGTTGCATCGACTTTGCATGGAAACATCAATGTGTGTACAATGGCTCGAAGTACGGGGGGACTCTAATCTTGCCATCTCGCAAATCAATGGCGAATTCGATGCGAAAAATCCAAAAATGACAGCATACAGAAACGCCATCCTTAAGATATTCGCACGGTTCAAGGGGCTAGAATTCCACCACATCTCCAGAGACAACAATCAAGCTGTCGACGTCCTCGCTTGAATGGGCACCAAGCGCGACCCCTTCCCTAAGAACACATTCCAGAGAGGCTCTTCCAGCCATCTTTTGTATGGCAGGATGAGAACACGGGCGCATAAACTAATGGTGTTGAATAGGTCGTTGCCCCCATAGTTGAACCGGACGGGTAAATCATTGGCGGCTCCACAATTCAAGAAACACCTTCATCTCACGAGGTCATGGCAGTAATCGCACCATGTACTGATCACTTCCTGCCTACCTTCTGCGGAAAGAACTCTCCGATGACCAGACTAAGGTGAGATGCATAATTCGGCGATCAAAAGCCTACAAGGTCCATGAGGGCAAACTGTATAAGAAAAGCACCAGTGGGGGTCCTCCAACGGTGCATGTTAGAGGAAGAAGGAAGGCAGCTCTTGGCTGAGGTACATGCAGGCATGGGCGGCCACCACGTAGCGGCGCATGCCCTGGTAAGCAAGGCCTTTCGAGCTGGGTTCTTTTGGTCCATCGCTCGAGCGGACGCCCACACACTCGTCCAACATTGTGTGGGATGTTAGCTCTTTGCAAATCAAAGCCACATGCCCCCAATGGCTCTTCGGACCATTCCAATCACCTAGACTTTCGCGGTCTGGGGTCTGGATACGGTTGTACCACTTAAAGGGGGACCAAGAAAAATAAATACCTACTGGTCATGGTTGACAAGTTCACTAAATGGATTGAAGCAAAACCGATAAGTTCAGCTAAATCCAGACCGGTCATCGACTTCCTATCTGGCGTAGTACACCATTATGGTGTCCCACACAACCTAATAATGGACAATGGATCCAACTTCACCCCCAATAGTTAAAGGACTGGTGTGCTAACTTGGGCATCAAGCTCGACTATGCCTCGGTGTATCATCCGCAGACCAATGGACAAGTCGAACGAGCCAACGGCCTCATTATGAGTGGTATCAAACCTCGTCTGTCCGATCTCTTCAAGAATCTGACTGCCATTGGGTGTAGGATCTTGATGCCGTACTATGGGGTTTGCGCACCACCCCGAATTGATCAACAGGGTACACACCGTTTTTCATGGTCTACGGGGCAAAAGCGGTCCTCCCCTGTGACATCATCCATGATGCGGCTACAGTGCACATGTACGAAGAAAAAGAGGCTGAACTAGATCGGCAGGACGACCTAGACGCCCTAGAAGGAGAGTACGATATAGCTCAGGCCTGATCTACCTCTTATCAATAGCAAGCTCGGTGATACCAAAGCAGGGAGGTTCGAGGGAAGGAGTATAACATGGGCGAATTTATATTACGACTCCTAGAGAAGCAAAAGAATAAACTCAACCCAAGTGGGAGGGGCCTTTCATAATTGATGAAGTATTGCTAGGAGGAGCTTATTGACTTTGCAACCCACAGGATAATCATGTCGAAGCAAACCCATGGAACGCAGCTCGCCTTCGGCGCTTCTATGGCTAGACCGGTGTCGTGACCTTCTCTAAACACTTGTATTTCTTTTTTTTCCATTTCCTTGTTTACTTTTATATGATTGTTTAAAATTTCCCAGGACGTGTTTAGCTCAACCGAACTACATTAAGTTTTGATCGGCATACATTCAAAAAATGTCCTACCTAGTAAGACCTGGGGGCTTCTTAATGAAGCCATGCAATTTATTCTACATCTATCTGCATTATATGCATCCTTCCGATATCGTTTTACGCCACTATATGCATCAATTGGACATATGATTTTGCCAAGCTGGGTTGCCTTGCTCGTATGCTTACCCTCTACGTTCCCGAATGTTCGGCTAGGGGGTAAAGGGAGCACCTTTGCGATTGTTACAACCGGATTACCCGGAGACGTACCTCAGACGGGTGAAGCCAAAAGCTAGAATTCTTAAGAAACAAATTGGTCTGCCATGGAGGAAGTAAAGAAAATTGGTGATCTTCGCCATAAACCCAAATTATCCTCCAAAAATAGCATCTATCCGCACACTACGGGTACACGGCTATGACGTCTAAGATCTACGTAGTAACCCGAAGAAAGGAACCCATGGAGGAACTATTTTCTTTGGAAGATGTTTCTTATGTTACACAGTAATATAACATACCTCCCCGTGCGTGTTTTTTCTGTTAGCACCACTTGGCCGGATTGCCTAGTTCTCCAAAATGATGTCCTATTACCACATGATACACAGTACGGAACACGCCCCAGCTATTGGCGGGGGAGGCAGAAGCCGATGGCCGGTTAAGACAAAGTTTATAGCATAGATGGAGTTGGTTTGGTGTAAAGTACATGGTTACATAGAGTTAAACACTAGATTGTTAATCGAGACGATCTATTATGACATCCAAGGCGCAGTCCTCCTGAGAAATACGAGCGGCTGGCATCACTTGGTCATAAACCAAGTGAAGAGGTATCTCTTGACCATCCGTCCCTCTAGGCCCAACCCGAGCCAACCCGATCCAGGTGATCTGGTTTTAGTTTGGTAAAGCGGGTCTTCACCATGACACAAGCCTCCTGAGCTCCCTCTTAACAAGATGAGGTCTTCCATAGCTCAAAACAACTTTGAGATCCTTTAAACCAATCGAACAGCTCGCCCATCCCTTGTGAAGGCGTCTAGGTTGGCCAGAGCGCACTGGTCATGCTCCTCATAGCTTTTCGAGCTCGCTCGTCCACAATAGATAGTTCCTTCAGCACCCCACCCCCCGAATGAGCTGCTTTCTTCCTGAGGACGCCTGGTCAGGAGACCTAAGCATGAGATGTGACGTATTTCTTACACTCGACACAACAAGCACACTTTATGGAATTTTAGGTTAGAATTTCACTTATAGAACATGCCACCCATTAATTTCTGGCTCTCTTTATGCGTTTGCGCCAATTGAGTCTTTAAACCCTCAATTTATTCGGCTTCTCGTTGATTTTCCGCTTTCAGTTGGTTCTTTTCTTCACGACATCGTTTCAACACATGGTGGCCAGCCTCAAGCTGAGACTCAGCATACCTTTGATATTCTCGGGACACATCCAAATCATTCTACACTTGACATATAAGAACTCAGCTGCTATGACGCAATCCTTCATTAGAAAGGGTATCTCAATAATTTCGGCATATAGAAATACTTTTTTCACATTGTGTGCCTCTCTGGTGAATTTTTCACCGCCTCAAGTTTAGCCTTAATGGCTTGTAAATCTGTCTAGCTCTACTCGAGGTCCTTGGACAACTTCTCATTTTGTTGCCTTAAAACCTAGATAGTAACGAAACAATGTTTAGACCCCTAACTCAGCCGTCTTGACCAAATTAAGGCTCGAGAGCTACTAATTTAGGACTTATGTTCGGTTATCAAAACTGACCACTTACCCGCATGTTGGAGGATATTAGTCTGGCAGCTCCCTCAAGTCCTGCTTGGGCAGCTCCAAGGTATGCATCCACCGAATTAAGAGCATTAAACTCTTTCTCGGAAAATGTTGGGTGGCGTAATGACTGGTTTCGCTGCCGGTGATTCATTGCACTTCCAACCTTGGAATTAGTAACCAAGACTCCCTCGGAATCTGCAGGGAGTTGGTCAGCAATAGGGACTTCTGCTTCAGCTTCAGCAGGTGCCGAAGACCTAGGTTCACGATGGTTATCTGGTTCCTCGGTGACGTCTTCGGATAAAGGTGGATGTACTCTTCTCCTGAGTACTTCAGCAAAGGACTATGAGTGTTGAAGGCGATGGTTATAATGATCGAATCACAAGGTTAATATAAGTTCCTCTTGGTAGAGGGTGTGGTCGATGTGTTTCCCGCCATTGCCTCTCGCTCGGGAATCCTACCGTCGTTTGATGTGGACCCAACTGGTGTAGCCCTGGATGGTGTTCGGCGCATGGTAAGACGGCCCTTGGGGGTAGAAGTCAGTATATTCAGAATGACGAGAGGTGTGCACCCTTGTTTGGAAGATGCCTTCTTTTTTACTTACGACAGATGAAGGGAGAGATCTGCGGTGATCGGCCATGAGGGCCACCTTGAGTTCATCGACACTCCCATGGTAAAAGACCCCATCCTCAAAGTCAATCAAAATCTCTGGATCATTGTGAAATTCGGAATCATCATTACGAGAATGATTCTTTGGTTCAGGGGCGGCACAGTTGACTGTCATGATCCAACTCTCCATTTCTTTTCAAAAAGATGAAAGGTTTCGATTAGTAAAATCAAACATAAGCATGCAAACTATGGGAAGATGATCAAACTTACCCATTCTGTTGGGTGTTGAACCGATGGTGACACCCGCCTAGGAGGGGTCGGGTTAGGAAGTTGGTAGCTTAAGCAGTAAGGCTTTAGGCGGGATGGAAGACTAAGACGGGCCGCATGGCTATTCCTAGACGGGCCGGGCGGAGGCCCATAGCCAGAAGATAACATATGACCCGGAGGCGTAAGCCGCCGAAGATGACTTGCTAGATAAGATAGGGCGATTTAGAGATAAGGTCGGTTACTGAATGTAACCCGGCCCGGACTCTTGTAAGCCTAGGGCCTCGACCTGTGTATATAAAGGCAGGTTACCTGGGTGGCTTAGAGTAGGAAACAATCCATCAAGAGCTATATTAAGCGAATCTGCTCCCTTGGAATCGATACCCAATCAATACTACACAAAGCAGTATGTAGGCTTTTACCTCTTTCCGAGGGGCCAAACCTAGGTAAACTCGCGTCTCTTGTCCCGATGAACCCCTTCGAGTCACCGCCTAGCAATGGCCTCAAACCTAAGTCCTCTCACTAGGACATCTGCCGTGACAAAGCCACGACAGTTGGCACCCATCATGGGGTGTATGCACGGTGGTGTGGAGTTCTCAAAGGGCTCTCTCCTAGGGATCGAGGGATACGACATCGGCAGGATGACTAAGAGTCACTACGGTAAGCTCTACATCTATGAAGCTAGCTGGGGCCCCAAAGCCAACTCAATTGAGTACGGGTATCGGGTCCCCTTCGACGGAGTTCTCATTTTCATTGGAAAGATCGGCGGATCCGAGCTCGGTCCGGACATCTGCACCAACCTCGTCAAGTCGGCCCGACGTGCGCAACCCGCCTGTGTTCAACCCGGTCGGAGGAGTGTTTTCATTGGCTTCACCTAGGGCATGGAAGACTCTGCGTCGGGAGGGGAAACCCTTATCCTCTTAGATGACGGGTCCTCAAGCGGAGAGACATAATCGATCGATCAGCTTCATGATGGTGGTCTTGGGGGCTATGCCGATGGTGACAGTATTCCGGAGCCCTATGATCCGCTAAGACGAGCCACCATCTTCATGGAAGGCACAACGCCAGCTCTCAACAGCATGATGACTGGAGCGACGGTGGGGGCCGCCCCTTTAGGTCCCGGGTCAGCGAGGCTGACGGCTCAAGTTTTGTTGGATCTGATGGATGAGCTCACAACCTTGATGGGAACTGAGGTCATGGCTGGAAATCAAGCAGAGGTTAATGTAGAGATTACTAGGATGAAAGTGCTGATGACTAAAGCCCATGAGGATATCAACACGTTGCAAGTTCAGATGGATGCTGAGTCACAGCGTCTGAGGACAGAAGCTTTCCGTATTAATCTGGATCAACACGCTTCTGAGGCAGTCCTTCGGAGGAGAGTTCAAACCCGCCTCCCGGTGCAGTATGAGCCCCGAAACCTTTTTGACACCATAGGGACTGGGCCGAATGCGCCACTGGCTGTAACCCGGGCCGTGGAAGCACCACAACAGCTAGACCCGCCTGTAGGGATAAGACCCTGCCGCGGCACTTTTTGACACCGCCTGGCCATTATTCTAACCCGGTGGATAACATGATAGCAACGGGTACTAGGCTATATGCACGCCTTCTCACTGGGGGGACGCCTTTCGCTCAGGAGGCGTAGAATGCCATCGAGTTATTACAAACGACGGTGGCTCACCAGGAGAAGTATACTGTAATGCCCAAGATGCGATCATATCCTTATTTTGGCTCGAGGGACTCAACAAGGATAGAAGCGCATCTCGCCGTTTCATAAGAATGGATATCATTACAAGTACATGTACAGAAGAGATGAGTATATGGAATTGGCTTACACTCGCCACAAGCTGCATCAATTTCACATCAATACAATAGCATATTCAACCATCATACATAAGAGCAGGGTCCGACTACGGACGAAATCAATCGATAAAATGACATCCATCCTTGCTATCCCGGGCTGCCGTCTGAAACCCATCCTAGATCGATGAAGAAGAAGAAGAACTCCAAATAAAACAAGCATCGCTCTTACGTCAAAGCATCACATTACCTATACCTACAAATGTTGTTGTAGTAATCTGTGAGCCACACGGACTCAGCAAACTCATTTCCAAGGGTATCAAGACTAGCAAAGCTTAATGGGTGAGGTATTGTTAAGTGGTGAGGCTGCTGCAAGCAACTAAGCATTTATTTGAGTGGCTAACTTACGAATACATAAAGTAATGTGGGTGTTCTACGCACAACAGATGTAAACTAGTAATGATCACTAAGTGATCCTGAACACCTACTTACGTCAAACATAACCTCACCGTGTTCTCTCTCGGATAAGGACTCATGAGAAGAAACAGTCACGGTTACGCACACAGTTGGTGTATTTTATTTGAGTTTACTTCAAGTTTGCTATGACCGGGTGTTAAATAAAGTTTCCAAGTTTCCACATAACCGCGGGCATGGCTATCCGAAAGATTTAACCCTACAGGGGTGCTCCAACTCATCCAACGCAAATTAAGCACACGCCCCGTTGGAATTCCTCAATCGCGGAATCAACCGTAGTATTTGAGGAATCCCGATGGAAATTCTCAACTTAGAGATAGCCCGAAGTGTCGTTGAAATCCCGCGCGCAAGACGTTCGAAATAGGTAAAACAAATCCAGCAAGGCTGCCCGGCGTGTCGACGAACCCGATAGGAGCGACATATCTCGTTCTCAGGACACGACCAGATGAACACAACGTATAGTGTCCTGATAGAAATCACCCGAGTTGCCGCGGATTGGCCCCGCACACGACTCTAGTTTGGACCAGCACTCATGCGGAGCACTGGCCCGGGGGGTTGATTAAATTATTCGCGGCTGCCGACGGGCCCCTATGCAATTTTATTAGTTATTAGGCAAATGTAGTACCAATGTTGGGCCTTGCCAGACGAGTTTTATCCTAAAAAAAAATCAAGGGGGTCCCCGTAACAACCCCGAGCATGTTAGGAGCACTCAATATGGAACATAACACCGGTTCACAAGTAACTAGGGCGGCAAAGATGGAACAAAACTCCGAGCAAAAGGCCAAGCCTTCCACCTTTTACCAAGTATATACGTGCATTAAATTAAATAGCAATAATATAGTGATATAACAAAATATCTGTGTTGTCACATGGAAGCAATTGCACCTGCAGCTAGAAATGCTATAAGAAGGATGAGCAAGCAGGAACACGGCCAAACAAAGGTTTGCTGGGATATGGATGGGTTAGAGGCTTATCATGGCAATATTGGGAGGCTTGTCAAACAAGTGGTAGGTAGCGTGATGTTGCGATAGAAAACGAGACAACTAGCATGGCAATGATAGTAGTGGTATCCAGAAAAATGTGTCATCTTGCCTGAGATCCCGCTTGGAAGAAGAATGAATCCATGAAGAAGACGACCCCTGAAGTAGACAAACGAATCCTCACACTCTGAACGCTTTCGGAACTCTACCGAGAAGAAGCAATCCGGAACAAACAATCAACACATGAAACACACTACAACAAGAACCCCCATTTAGCAACACATCAATGCGTTGTCTTATGTCCATATATGTGTTGCTAACATCTACACCAACGGATTAGAATGCGTTGCTGTTGGTGGCGTTGGAAAGATCTACAACAATGTATATGCATGCGTTGGTAAACGGCATATAGAAGCGTTGTTAGATAGCAACATATAAATCTAAAGCCCAACAACACTTCATATGCGTTGGTGGCGCCCCTGCACAAAATGATTTTTAAATGGGCATAATGAAGCATTGCAACGACTTTAAGCTTCACTAGATAGCATGAACAATTAAAGACATTTTATATATTGGCATCCGTTATTACGCCAATGCCGATAGTGCATAGGAGACACAATATAACAAGCTGAAATATCTCATATATTAAATCGACTATGTTACGTTACAAGGAACATGATCCAAACCTTATAGATCTCATATATTAAATCGGCTATGTTGCATTAAAAAGAACATGATCCACAGATTACATGAGGTGAAACTATATCTAGTAGAGGCCCAATTCTTGACCTTGCAATCAACTATAATGTTCGAAACATTGATCCTAACATGACATTCTAATAATCTTGTAGTAGATCCATTCTTAACCCTGCAATCAACATCTGAGCCATGCATCGTCAATTTATCTTGGTGATCTACAACAATATGAGACGAGTAACTTACAATAGACAAATCAGGCTAATAAATTAGTAAAATTTAAAAGGCCACTGTACAAATGTGATTAACCAGGACTTAGGTTTATACATAGATGTGGGCTAATTAATAATCTAATAGAAAAATTCTTTAACATGAACTTATCAAACGACATTGCTGATTGTACAGCCTATATCCATGTACTGATTTATTTTTCATCTTTGACCAGTAGAACACCAAGCGCCTCTGACCAATCGGATGTGGTTGTTCATTGTGAAAACTATCAGCTTGTCTTTACTACTAAAAATTATCCAAACAGTACATTATAGTAACAATGAGATGAATTTAGAAAACAACTAATGACAAGTAGGTAACCAATAGTACCGACTATTACAAAATTGAACACCTCCATTTTCCTTAGGTCTGAGCTAATTAGCTTTCCATCAGATTACTCATGTACTACTCAAGCTTGGAATGATTCATTAGTCATGCTTGCTATGGTGTGTTGGGAGAAATATCAGTGCGAACAACTTGAAAATCCTTAAATAATCTACATCACGCAAAAGTTTGTAGTTACCTGAGAACTGCAAAGTCACAAAATACAAATTTCCTAGTCCATGAATAAAATTCTCAGAACCTGCAGAAGCAACAACATGAAAAACGCATCAGATTTGGGACAGTTGGAGTTATTAACTCATGGCTACATGTTCTCTCCAATAAAACTTGGCCAGAGGGAACCATACTAAAAGCAAAAGGAAAGAAAACAGTAGATCATCACCCCATCTGATGTAGTGTAGAACACTCTGTATACTATGTTACCTTATAGCTAGGAGATTTCATTTTAACTCTAGCCAAATTTAAGCATACGAGGATACATCTTTCGAGAACCAAGGCAATGCTTATGTAATACTGGGTACTCAAACCAAGCCATGTGACACACATAGAACCCAAATATCATGTAAGATCAAGGGTATTGTTAGTTAACCATTACTTGCGGAGATGGATTTTATCACCACACACATGGCTCCGTGTACACAACCATGTAGTCATTTCAAAGAAAGATTAGGCATACCTAATTGATAGAATTATCGGAAGTGTGGGCACAATGAGACATCCAGTATCCAGTTGTCAGAAGTGGACACTCAAGTTACCAAATATCATGGTTAAAAAAGAAGCGTCTAAGCGAGCGCTTAAGTGCGCCTAGGATCTAGGCGATAGCAAAACGACTAACACATAACTACGCTTAATCTGCGGATAAGCATACACTTTGGTCAGAAAAGCGCAAGGCGGTGGAAAAATGCACAATTAACGCCTAGCACTTTTTGAACTATGCCAAATATGGAGTAGTTACTCACTAAACAAAAATTATAAAAAGAAAACAAAGTTAAGTAGATGTCACTCGTCTTGCGTGCAGAAACAATCCATGTTTAAGCATTTATGTATTACACGACACATTTCCGAAAAAACACGTATACAATCCAAGGTATTTGAGTCAAACAAACATGCCATGAATTCATTTGTTACAATTCAAAAGGCACAACATCTCCCTATTACAAATAGTAATACAGTGAGGCAGGTGCATACTGGTCCACCTGTGGTTCAGTCAGGAAACAAAAGGAGCTATATAATAAATAATTCATTAGAGGTAAGAGGAAAACAATTGAAAGAACAAAAACTGAAAGATAACAGATACCTCATTCTATATGCACTTATAATTTCAAAGAGCCGCCTGAAATCAATGAGCCAAGGTGAAGTAATCACATAGGAAAATCAAGAAGCAGAATTGTAGGTACAAACAGTAAGTATTGGCCTTTACAATTGTTCCATGCCCAATTTAAGTTGCCAGCTCCACATGAATAAGGGTGAGCAAGAGCAAAACGGTGATGTAAATTTTGTGAGGAACCAATTGTTGGAGGCAAAAGGTTAGAAGATTAGCTCACCAATATGGAAAAGATAGAAGAGAATCACCAGTTGGCACCCTCACAGGATAAGATGGGAGGAAGAACACGCTGGTGATAGGTTTTAGGGGCTGTGGGCAAGGACATGATGTCGTAGTTGCTGCCGGCGGCGCTAGCTTGGGCGAGCGCTCGTAGAGGCTAGAGGGTCTTCTCCTTGCGTTAGACATTCCTGCATAGAAAGGGACGTGGATTCGACAGGAACAAAACACTGGGAGGCAGAAATGACAGAGATAGGACGGCCATCTTCCGGCGGCAGCGACGGCGACACACCGGTACATCTCCCTTCTCTTTCTTCTCATCTTCTTAAATTGTAGGCTAGGTTTAGACCGAGACTGTTCTTGTCTTCTTGATCCTAGTTTCCTGCTACATCTTAGCTAGGGCTGAATTATCCAATTCTCATCACCAATTAATTAGTTGTTGTGTGCATGTATTTGGTTTCTTTGTTATCCAGATTTGTGAAATCCACTTATAGTATTAATCAAGTTGATTACCACACGTACTTATTAGAGTATACTCTGCTTATTAGTAATTGTGTAATGCCTTTGCTGTGAAGATTTAAACTGGGAAGCAACAAGCAAATAAACTTTGTTTTGCTATTAAATGATAACATATATATACTAGCAATAATCATGAAACAAACATGCGGTTGTCTAGAAAAAGGAATGTGATGATGCATTAGTTTGGATCTATACATACGTTAATTCATGTTTTTTATATAATATGAATACTTGTGCTTCAAATCTCGGTGTTTTGTTGTCTGCCATCGTGATAGGAAGTATTTATATAATAGGAAGTATTTGACAGGAACAAAACACTGGATTCGACAGGAACAAAACGCTGGTGTTTTATATTTGTTAAACATGAAAATAAAGTATGGCATGCTATTCTAAACGTTTTTCTAGACAAGTTACATATGTGGAACATTAAAATCAGAGCCACGGTTGTTTAGTTATGAAATAAATCGTTTTGGCATGGCATTTACGCAAATTAATGCAAACAGCAAGGTAAATATTTTAAACACATGTGATATCTGGATATTGTGAATCTAAACGAAATTCTAAACATTTTACATGTACAATTCGTTTCAATCTGATGCACGGTTGAATTTTTGTGATTTCTCCAATACTCTAACATATATTTTGTAAAATTGCGCAGTTTTTGACTTTGGAAAAAAACAGTAAACCAATTGGACACCGGCTCGGCTAGCCACTATCAATGACAGTGGGGCCGCAAGGGTGGTCAACCGAGTCAATGGAAAGGTCAACAGGGGCGCTGGGTCCTAGATGTCATAGAGGGATGGTAAACTAAACAGACAAAATAATCTCGGCTGAGAGATGTGGCACTAGCCACCAAGCTACGACCGGTGCTTGTGACATGAGTTGGCTCAGCCTTAAATAAAACAAGGCAAGAGCTGATCCTCTGTAGAGGCAAAAAAATCCAAATAAAATCGCAGCCGCAGGGAATTGATCCGTCGCCTGGGTAAAATTCAGAGGTGCTAGCCACTGCGCTAAGGTTCAGTTGTCATGCAAATGGGGACATTTTGAACATGAAACAATATGCTAACGCGAATCAAAAGCAACATGAACAAAAAAACGGAAATAGCTTTTTTCCAAGACCGTGGCTGGGCACGTACATCGGCGAGGTTCCTCCGGAAGTCCGGATACGTGCAAGGGGCGGCGGAGTGCGTGGATCCAATGCTCTGGCTGGCCAGTGGCGAGGCCTTTTCTTGATGTTCCTGAGAAGAGACGAGGGGAGACAGTTGAGAAGAGGGAAAGGAGAGAGCAAGGGAGAGAAAGCAGGGGCGCGAGACATGAAGCTGGACCTGCGGCTACGGTGGTCGCTGACGGAGGCTGTTGCAGGGCTACGGGCGCGCTGGACCTTGCTCGAGGAGGAGCACGGGAGGTGGCACGGCGGGGCAGCTTGGGCCCCTGAATCGGGAACCAGAGGAGGCGATTGGCTCCAACCATGGCAGCGGAGTTTCGGGCGGCCATGGCTGCTCCTCGCGGGTTCCTGGGTGAGAAATTGAGAGAGAGAGAGAAGAAATTGAGCGGGGGTAAGGGAAGGAAGAAAAAGAGGAGAGAGGGAGGCCGGGTAGGAAGGGAAGGAAGCACGGGGCGACAGGGCAGGTCCTGGTCCGGCGGCGACGCTCGCCGACGCAGTCACCAGAGGCGGCGTTGCAAGCAGCGGTGCGAAGAGCTCGGGGACGCGGGCGCCTGCGGTAGTTGGACGCGTCCGTGTGGGCAGCTGGAGGTGGTCGGACTTGACCAGGAGACAGGGAAGGAGGTGCCTCAGACTACTCACAACGAGAGAAACATAGGTAGTAACATAAATGCCACCTAACCAATAAATATGATGTGCCATTTAATTAATGAGAAAAAAAGAAATTGGGTAACTTAGGTACTATCCCTATGAGTAACATAACGCATACCAAAACAAAATGAGTCTATAAGCTAATAAATGAAAGGCTCAATGTTACTACTCATATGTTACTATCCATTGTGGAGGTAGTAACTTAGACTAGTAACATATGCATGTTACTACTATATGTTACTCCCCACTGTGAGTAGTTTCATGCGAGGGGGATTTGTGGTTGGCTCGGGTTGGTGGTTTGGATCGGGAGGGGATCCTGAGGTGGGAGGCGACATGTGGGGTGGACGGGACAAAGTCCCTAGATTTTAGGGTTGGACCTCTATTTTTAGCAAACGTGCTTAGGTTAGGGACTATAATGGACCCTTTGATTCTGATCGGGCGATTGAGAATAAATAGGTTGAGGAGTCCAAGTGAAAAACGATGATGGTTTGAGGTATTACGGGGTTAATCTCGACCCAACGTTCATGACTCGACAAATCGGGTTCGGGGAAGTTTCGGATGCACGTGAGGTGTGTATGCACTGTGCAGAGGGGCTAGGCATGAGAAGGGAGGGAAGACGCGATCAGCCCGACAACAGGTTTTTTTGAAATACCAAAAAGATCCAATAATTTGACCAGCTATACTGCCGCAATAGTTATCCGCTCGTGTATCAAACGATCTCCGATTACGACGAAATTTGGCAGGCGGTCTACCTACAATATTTTTTGACCCAATCCGAGAATATTTTTTGCGCACTTAAAAAACAATATTTTCCCGATGTCGCGGGCGCGTGCGTGTGTGGTTGGTCTCGAAACGGTCATCGACGAGAACGGAGAGAACCGACAACTACGACCGGATGCAAATTTTCGAAAACGAGAGACGATGCTATGCAGATGATGTGAATGATGCAATGATGAATGCAACAACCACACAAAACACAAGACAAGAATGGAATAAAAGGGGAATCTTCTGGAGCGTCAATCCCGGGCTGTTACAACTCTCCTCCACTACACGAGGATCTCGTCCCGAGATCTAAGAATGAGAAGGGGAAGAGAAAGAGCAAGAGGTAAACTTAGTTGCTTCTCTAACAAACGAGTGAAACCAATGATGATTGAAGGTTTTAATGAGATGAAAGATGACACAAGGAACGAGGAAGAATTCACAAGAAATTTGGGAAATACTTCAGTAGGAAAGAGAGGCAAAATTTGATATGATGAAAAGAAATTGAAAGAGATACACCAAACTGCGGTTGGATTAGAATCAAAACTTCATAAGATGGAAGGATCATGAAAAGATTTCATAGCACTCCAGTTCATGGATAAGCAAGGAAAGAACATGATCTTAATCAAACTAGATGTGAGTTGAAAAAAACAACACCACAATGCCTCCGGAACAAAAGAATAGAAGCTGGATCTTTGGAGAGAAGAGAACGGAGAAGAACATGAAAACTTATACCACCATTGAATTTGAAAAGCATGGTTGAACGGAGTTGATGGAGAATCAACAACGAAAAGAATAGCTTGCTATGGGCTTATGGAAAACATCTCAAAATTATGAGGTGACAACCTGCCACAATAGAAACAAATGATTGCTTGAGAGCAACAAGATATCCAAAACTTCTTTCACAAAGAGGTGGAGGAGACACTCGAATCATTTATGACACCATGATAGCAACAATCCTTAGGAAATGCTTTAGGTGAAATACAACCCAGGTAACTCCGAGAAGACAAGATGAGTTTACTTATCTCATTCTCGACAATTTTCCTTCGAGACTCGTCCTAATCAAGAATTTAATAACGCCATCTCAAAAGATAACGGAGAAGGAATTGAACATAGAAATCCATAAAGAACACTTGAGCACCTCCAACAAGAATCTTGAAGTACACTTCGAGAAAAATTACATCCTTAACAAACTACCATAAAAACCATCAGGATGAACTCCGGAATGAAAAGATGAAGCTTGACATTGAGGATTTGATATCATGAACAACTCCGGAAGAAAGAATTGAGATCACCTTGATCAAACAAGAATAATAATTATGTTATGCTTATCCTTCATCAAGTAAATTGATGACAAGCAACGGATTTCACACACCACTTATTCTTCTTGCAAGGAATTGAAGAGAGAGAGATGACAAACTTGAAGAAGTCTTGAACGAGAACACCGGTAAGAATTCACAAACGAATGAGGATACTATGATTGAACGAAGATACATGGGAACAAAGAGATCACGATCCGCCTGATGGAAGATTGAATGAAGCACCGAAATAATTAAGAGGCAAACGAAGAGACAACAATTGAGAAGAATTTGAGAATGAAAGCTGAGAATGAAGAAATCTTCTGAAATGATGGCCTTCGGATGATTAACAACTGAAAACAACTCTAAAATGCTTCGGATAGATATGGGAGAAATTTCTCATGAATGGAAACAATTCGAGAGGAAAGCATCAAGATGAGATGACAAACCTTCAAGAGAATAGACCAAGATTAAGAGAAACTCTTCTTCGGTCTTCAATGCTGAGAATGATGGCGAGAAACACCACCAAGAATTATTGAGACACTCCAGACTAACGAAGAAAGAAGTGGTCGGGCCAACGATGAAAATGATTTGAAGCAAACTTTGAGAAGCAATATGACTGATGAAATCCATTCTTACGTCACATTAGAAAAGAACTTGAGAGCATCTCCGGAAAAGATTAGAAGAGCTAGGTAAGATCCTGGGATAAAACCTGTGGGTTATGGGCCCACTGAAGGAAACAACGTTGAAATGATTGCTTAGAAAGAGAGATTGCACCGATAGAAAATGAAAACTCGACGAGGTGAGAACCTCAATATAAATTGAAAGGATTATTGAATGAAAACAAAAAACTTTAGAGATATCTTCAGCCTCCGGATAGGATAGAGAGATATGAAAACCAAGAAATACATGGACAAGAATTACCAACACATAAAAGCTATTTAACAAATGAATAGATATGATGAACATGGAGGGCTTGAATTGAATTCACCGGAGAAGAATAACAGAGACGAAGAAATGATGAACTTGAATCCCTTGAGCATCATCACAAGAAATCACCGGATACAATATGAAGAAATGATAGCGAAAGCATTGATGAAGAGAAAGCACTTGGATGAGAATTAATCATTGAAGAAAAAGGGCGGGGGTGGGGAAAACAAGGACGACTTAGGATGGATGAAAAGAACTCTAGAAAGAAACATGATGATTGATCTTGTAAATATTGGAGATGATTGACTATCTTGAAGAGGAGCGGACCGGTTGGAAAGAATTTCTTGACAACTCCAGTTGAACAAAAGGATTAGCATTCCCATAAAATATGAGAACACTACTTAGAAAAGATATGAAATCACCATTTGACATCGAAGCAGCTCGAATTGCCATATACAAAAACAAAACAAAGTACAAGGCTTACGAAACAAGCTAGAACAAATACATACTCATTATGCACTTGTTGGAAAGATAATCCTAGGTACCTACTTGAATTCCCACCTAAAAACTTCCGAAATCTTTTGTTATGCAATCGGGTGTTGGGGATATAGGGAGGCAAAATATCTCACACAACTAACATGCCCTACAGTCCAATTGTATCCATCCGTCAACACATAACCAAGAAAACCTCGAAAATCGTGTACCTCAGACCTTCGAAAAATATCCCATATACTAGCTGTGGCAATACGTCTGATCGCTCTCCCTAGTACTGGGTGACGCCAACTACTCTCATCACAAAGAGTATAGCGGTGTTTTTGATGTCGGCAACCTCTAGTATTCCGGAACTACAACGATACAAATGTGACGACAACACCTCGGAGCTCAACTCCCCAGGACTGCCACAACCCCTAATGTCAGGAGGCACCAAGAAAATGTTCTCGTCACAAAGATATCGGAATGATCCCAACAATACCCGCGTGATTCCCAAAAAAATTGTGTGAGAAGAGGAGTAGAATAAAGTTCCTAAGTCGAATACCTCACCTGAGTATAGAAGAGGAATAAAAGAACCCTACTCGCCGATATATAACTAGACTCAAAATAGTTTTTCACTAGACTCGACTCGGCCAATGTTCAATCAATCAAGGGGGCTCCTAGGTCAGTATAGGCTCTGATACCAACTTTTAATGTCCAAGATGCGATTCTATCCTTATTTTGGCTCGAGGGCCTTGACAAGGATAGAAGCGCATCTTGTCGTTTCACAAGAATGGATATCATTACAAGTACATGTACAGAAGAGATGAGTATATGCAATTGGCTTACACTCGCCACAAGTTGCATAAATTTCACATCAATACAACAAATTATTAAACCATCATACACAAGAGCAGGGTCCGACTACGGACGAAATCAAACGATAAAATGACATCCATCCTTGCTATCCCAGGCTGCCACCTGGAACCCATCCTAGATCAATGAAGAAGAAGAAGAATTCCAAATCAAACAAGCATCGCTCACACGTCAAAGCATCACATTACCTGTACCTGCAACTGTTGTTGTAGTAATCTGTGAGCCACAGGGACTCATCAATCTCATTTCCAAGGATATCAAGACTAGCAAAGCTTAATGGGTGAGGTATGGTTAAGTGGTGAGGCTGCAGCAAGCAACTAAGCATTTATTTGAGTGGCTAACTTACGAATACAGAAAGTAAAGTGGGTGGTCTACGCACAATGGAAGTGAACTAGTAATGATCACTAAGTGATCCTGAACACCTACTTACATCAAACATAACCCCAGCATGTTCTCTCTCAGATAAGGACTTAAGAGAAGAGATTGTCACGATTACGCACATAGTTGGTGTATTTTATTTGAGTTTACTTCAAGTTTTCTATGACTGGGTGTTAAATAAAGTTTCCAAGTTGCCACATAACCTTGGGCATGGCTATCCAAAATATTTAACCCTACAGGGGTGCTCCAACTCATCCATTACAAGTTAACCACACGCCGCATTGGAACTCCTCAACCGCGGAATCACCCATATCATTTGCGGAATCCCAATGGAAAATCTCAAGTTCGAGATAGCCCGAAGTGTCGTCGAAATCCCGCGCACAAGACATTCGAGAAAGCTAAAATAAATCCAGCGAGGCTGCCCGACGTGTCAACGAACCTGATAGGAGCCGCGTATCTCGTTCTTAGGACACGGCCAGATGAGCACAGCGTACAGTGGCCTGATAGAAATCACACGAGTTGCCCCGGGTTGGCCCCAGACACGACTCTAGTTTGGACCAACACTCATGAGGATCACTGGCCCGAGGGGTTGATTAAATTATCAACGGGTGCCGGTTGGTCCCTATGCAATTTTATTCGTTATTAGGCAAATGTAGTACCAATGTTGGTCCTTGCCAGACGAGTTTTATCCTAAAACGAAAATCAAGGGGGTCCCCATAACGACCCCGAGCATGTTAGGAGCACTCAATATGGAACATAACACCGGTTCACAAGTAACTAGGGCGGCAAAGATGGAGAAACCACCGAGCAAAAGGCCAAGCCTTCCACCTTTTTACCAAGTATATATGTGCATTAAATTAAATAGCAATAATATTGTGATACAAGAAAATATCCATGTTGTCACATGGAAGCAATTGCACCTGCAGCTAGAAACGCTATTAGAAGGCTGAGCACGCGGTAACATAGCCAATCAAAGGTTTGCTGGGATGTGGAGGGGTTAGAGTATTATCATGGAAATGTTGGGAGGCTTGACAAACAAGTGGTTGGTAGCGAGACATAACGATGGAAGCGAGACAACTAGCATAGCAAAGATAGTAGTGGTATCCAGGGAAATGTGTCATCTTGCCTGAGATCCTGCTTGGAAGAAGAACGAATCCATGGAGAAGACGATCCATGAAGTAGACGAACGACTCCTCACACTCCGAATGCTTTCGGAACTCTATCGAGAAGAAGCAATCCAGAATAAACAATCAACACATGGAAAAACACCACAACATATGCTCTATTGTTCAGCAAGCTCATGAGATACAGTCTCTCGCCAAGGAGCTTGAGTACTTCAAGTGTGTGTTACCGGACAAGTTTGTGGCCGGGGGCATTATTGCCAAGCTTCCACCCTCATGGAACAATTTTGCCACTTCTATGAAACACAAGAGACAAGAGTTTTCCGTGTTGGATCTCATTGGAACTCTTGATGTTAAAGAGAAGGCGAGAGCAAAAGACACACACGCTCGAGCAGTTGAGGGAGCTTCTTGTGCCCACATGGTGCACAAGAAGAACTTCCATCTCAACAAGTCCCAGAACAAAAAGAACAAAACTCAGGGCAAAGGCAAGTTTGTTGCAAACAACAAGCCGTCACAATCTACCAACTTCAAGAAGAATTCTCATAAGAAAGGGAAGGGACTGTGTCGTGTCTGCGGTGATCCCAATCATTAGGCTCCGAGATGTCCTAACCATTATGAGGAGCGCGAACATGAGAAGAGCGACAAGTCCGCTAATGTGGTCATCGGTGATACTGATATGAAGGATTCTAGGTACGGTATTTTTCCTACCATCCTTTCAGTTTGTCATTCTCTAGTTTGGTTAATTGACACTGGTGCTAATGTACATGTTTGTGCTGATGCCTCTATGTTTTCTTCTTATCAGGTCACATGAACTTCTCCCATGCTGATGGGGAACGGGTCACATGCCACTGTTCGAGGGGTTGGTACGGTCGATCTGACGTTTACTTCATGGAAGATTGTGCGTCTGAAGAACGTTCATCATGTACCATCCATCAATAAAAATCTCGTCAGCGGTTCTCGTTTGTGTCGAGACGGTTTTAAGTTGGTTTTCGAGTCCTATAAAGTAGTTATTTCTAATATGGACAATTTGTTGGAAAAGGCTATGAGTGCGGAGGCTTGTTCCGCCTGTCTTTTTCAGATATTTGCACTAAAGTTATTAATAATGCTTGCCATGATAATGAGTCTAATATTTGGCATTTGTGACTTTGTCATATTAACTTTGGTTGCACGATGCAGCTAGCCAATATGAGTTTAATTCCAAAATTCACTACTGTCAAGGGCTCCAAGTGCCAAGTGTGTGCAAGCCAAGCAACCTCGCAAGTCCCATAAGACTGCGGAGGCGAGAGACTTGGCGCCACTAGAGCTTATGCATTCTGATCTTTGTGAGATGAATGACATGTTGACAAAAGGTGGAAAGAAATACTTAGGTCCGATCGTGGTGGAGAGTATTTTTCCACTGAATTTGCTTCGTTTTGTGCGGAACATGGGTATAATCCATGAGAGGACGCCTCCCTACTCACCTTAGTCAAATGGGGTGGCTGAAAGAAAGAAATGAACTCTAATTGATTTGGTTAATGCCATGTTAGACACATCGGGTCTCTCCAAGGCATGGTGGGGGAGGCGCTAATGACTGCATGTCATGTTCTAAACCAAGTTCCCACAAAGAATAAAACCATTACTCCATTTTAGGAATGGGAAAGGAAAAGGCTGAAACTCTCTTATCTACGTACTTGGGGTTGTTTGGCGAAAGTTAATATACAAATTCCCAATAAGCGCAAGCTTGGACCAAAAACTGTGGATTGTGTTCTTCTGGGCTATGCTTTTCATAGCATTGGCTATAGATTTTTGATAATAAAATCTGAGGTATCCGACATGCATGTTGATACAATATGGAGTTGAATGATGCGGCTTTCTTTGAGGACATATTTCCTATGAAGGATATGCCTAACTCATCAAATCAGGAGATACCTACTCTATCTACTCAGGAATCTTCTATAATTCCTGAACCCACCATTGCGATGGAACACGTTGAGAATCTCGAGGAGGGTGACAATGAAACTTCTATAAGGAGTAAGAGACGAAGGACTGCAATGTCTTTTGGTGATGATTTCATTGTGTACCTCGTGGATGACACACCCAGAACTCATTCAAAAGCCTATGCATCTTCTGATGCTGACTACTGGAATGAAGCTGTCCTTAGTGAGATGGATTCCATCTTAGCTAATGGAACCTAGGAAGTCACTGATCGTCCTTATGGGTGTAAACCCATGGGATGTAAGTCGGTGTTCAAGAAAAAGCTTAGACCTGATGCTACAATTGAAAAGTACAAGGCACGGCTTGTGGCCAAGGGTTATACCCAGAAAGAAGGTGAAGACTTCTTTGATACTTACTCACCTGTGGTTAGACTAACCACAATTCGGGTGATACTATCACTGGCTGCCTCACATGGTCTTCTCGTTCATCAAATGGACGTTAAGACAGCTTTCCTCAATGGAGAGTTGGATGAGGAATTTTACATGGATCAGCCTGATGGTTTTATAGTACCTGGTCGGGAAGGGGAAGTGTGCAAGTTATTGAAGTCTTTGTATGGCCTTAAGCAAGCTCCTAAGCAGTGGCATGAGAAGTTCGAAAGAACATTAACTACTACATGCTTTGTTGTAAACGAAGCTGGAAAGTGTGTATACTATCGCCATGGTGGGGGCGAAGGAGTTATTCTCTGTCTGTATGTCGATGACATACTGATCTTTGGAACCAACCTTGATCTAGTCAAGGAGGTTAATGATTTCTTATCTCGCTGTTTTGAGATGAAAGATCTTGGAGTAGCTGATGTTATACTGAACATCAAGCTTCTGAGAGATGAGAATGGTGGGATTACACTACTCCAATCTCACTATGTGGAAAAGGTCTTGAGTCGTCTTGGGTATAGCGACTACAAGCCTTCTCCCACTCCATATGATGCTTTCACAGATAATAGGCTCGCTTATGTACTTGGCGAGTGCCACGAGGCCTGACATCTTGTTTGCTGTGAGCAAACTAAGCCGGTTTGTATCGAACCCGAGAGATGATCATTCGCATGCGCTTGAGAGAGTTATGCGCTATTTTAAAGGCACTGCGAGCTATGGGATTCACTACACCGGGTACCCGAGGGTACTAGAGGGTTACAGTGACTCAAACTAGATATCTGATGCTGATGAGATTAAAGCCACAAGTGGTTATGTTTTTACACTTGGTAGTGGCGTTGTTTCCTGGAAGTCTTGCAAGCAGACCATCTTAACAAGGTCAACTATGGAAGCAGAACTCACAGCATTAGACACAACCACTGTTGAAGTAGATTGGCTTCGTCGGCTCTTGATGGACTTGCCTATGGTTGAAAAACCTATACCCGCCATCCTGATGAACTGTGATAATCAAACTGTGATCATAAAGATGAACAGTTCTAAGGATAATATGAAGTCCTCATGGCATGTGAAGAGGAGATTGAAATCTGTCAAAAAAATGAAGAACTCCAGAGTTATTGCGTTGGATTATATCCAAACATCTAAAAACTTGGCAGATCCCTTCACAAAGGGTTTATCGCGTAATGTGATAGAAAATGCATCGATGGAGATGGGTTTGAGACCCACCATATGAGTTGTCCATAGTGGTAACCCACTCTATGTGATCAGAGATCCCGTGAAGTAGAAGTGGGAGACAAGCTATTGGACAGCTAGAACGAGAGTATCCCTATATTCGCTATCCCACTCCTTGACGATGCAATACTCTCATAATATGCATGGCAGGTTGATACCTATCTTAATGTGTGGCTTATTTGGGTAAGCAGAGATGTTGTCCTGCAGAACATCTCCTAAGGAACACACCTATATGAATTTGACTGTAAACGTCACATTCCGTCAGAATTGGGTGCTCTCTAAGAAATTCATGAAAGGCCTTGGAGTATGACGTATACGCTCCACCCGCGGGGAAGCCTTGCGGCAGCCCAGTATCGGTCAAGGATTTGTGTGAAACTAGACTCGCAGAAAACTTGTAGTTCAAGGCATAGTTCACTATTCAAGTTGTGATCTAGTGTGGTTCATAAATTTCTAAATGGAAGTCCAAATTAACAATCTCCATCAAGAACCGGTATATAAACAATGTTTTGGAACTAAGAAATGATGAGATGTGCCAATGAGACTTTGTGGGGGATTGCTGGATTTTGCTATGAGGCCTTTGGAACAAAGCCCATCCAAAATCTGAAATTCTCATGGCCCATGTGTGTTGGCTATTTTGAGTGGTGTGGTTGGGACTAAAGTTTAGTCCCATACCGCTAGTGGAGAGAGAGAAACACCTCTTTATAAGGTGAGCTTTTCTAGCACTTGTAAGAGAGTGAGAAGAGAAGAGGCCCTCGCGCACTCCTCCTCCTCGCCCGCCTCGCCACGCCACACCTTGTCATGATGCACCGCGGGTTGCGGGATTGAGCCGAGCCGAGCTCATACCTACGCGCTTATTTTTGCTGGTCAGGAACGAAGAGTCCTTAACAGACGCGACACGATCTGAGACGTCGGATCGTGGGCTGTAACCGACTCGGACGTGGGTCTATCCCACGTCTCTCCACCGCCCGCGCATAATATATATAAGGTTCCTTCCAAGCCTAGATGCCGTCACAACATGTGGTTTCGCACTGTTCCAGATCATTGCGCCACCATCCAAGTCTTCTCCATCCCTCCTTCCAGCATGCACCGCGAGAAGGGACAGGAGGCCTCCGGAACCCCGCCTCTTGTGATCCTATATGGGAGAGGGACGATCAGATTTTTGGGGAGCGCACACGCACGACTGCTGGCAGCGATGATTTCTCAGACGACGACTTCTTCCTCGACCTCGGCAACCTCTTCCTCAATGACATGGACGACAACGTCAACACTAGCGGTTCTACTCCTGCTGCACTGTATGCAATCTTGTCCTCCCTGTTTGAGATCATACTAGAATTCCTATGTCTAGTTTGTGTCGTAGTTTCGATCTACTCATTTACGTTGCTAGTGTGCATGATTAGTTTAATCTATGCTCTTAGTGTCATGATTTATTTTCTGCTTATTTGGATTAAATATTGTAGTAATTTGCTCATATACTCAACAGGCATGACCTGGTCCAGCATCGGCGCAGTCACCAGAGGCGGTGTTGCAAGCAGCGGTGCGAAGAGCTCGGGGACGCGGGCGCCTACGGTCGTTGGAAGCGTCCATGTGGGAAGCTAGAGGTGGTCGGACTTGACTAGGAGACAGGGAAGGAGGTGCCTCAGGCGAGGGGGATTTGTGGCTGGCTCGGGTTGGTGGTTTGGATCGGGAGGGGATCCCGAGGTGGGAGGCGACATGTGCGGTGGTAGCGCGATGATGGGATGGACGGGACAAAGTCCCTTGATTTTAGGGTTGGACCTCTATTTATAGCAAACATGCTTAGTGTGGGGACTATATGGACCCTCTGATTCCGATCGGATGATTGAGAATAAATAGGTTGAGGAGTCCTACTGAAAAACGATGATGGTTTGAGGTATTACGGGGTTTATCCGGACCCAACGTTTATGACTCGACGAATCGGGTTTGGGGAAGTTTCGGATGCACGCGAGGTGTGTGTGCATTGTGCAGAGGGGCTGGGCATGAGAAGAGAGGGAATACACGGGCAGCCCGACAACAATTTTTTTTGAAATACCAAAACGTCCGATAATTTGACCGGCTATACTGCCACAATAGTTATCCGCTGGTGTATCAAACGATCTCCGATTGCGACGAAATTTGGTAGGCGGTCTACCTACAATATAACTAGACCGCATGCCAACTTTTGACCCAATCCAAGAATATTTTTCATGCACTTTAAAAACAAAAAATTTCCCGATGCCGCGGGCGCATGCGTGTGTGGTTGGTCTCGAAACTGTCATCAACGAGAACGGAGAGAACCTGCAACTAGGAACGGATGCAATTTTTCGAAAACGAGAGACGATGCTATGCAGATGATGTGAATGATGCAATGATGAATGCAATAACCACATGAAACACAAGACGAGAATGGAATAAAAGGGGAATCTTCTGGAGCGTCTGTCCCGGACTGTTACATATACGTGCAGCCGGAGTCGTGTGCTCTCAACCCCCATCCCAAGCCATACTTACTGCCAACACGTGGAGTCACTAGCAGTCTCTAGCAATGAGCAACGACGCAACATGCCCTGTGATGATCTGCCCCGCACCAACGCTCAGGAGATTGTGGACAGGGGTAGAGCCCATCGGGGAGCAACGCCGGTGACAAATTACCCGGAGGTTCCTGACCCGTCTCTGGTAACCCCTTCAACCTCGGTGGGAACTGGAGTCTCATCCACGGTTATCGGTATGCCTTGTTTAACAGCGGCACTACACAATGAGCGATTGCCTAAGGACTTTAAAGGACCGCGCAAAGTGCCTAACTATATGTCTGATTTAACCCCAGAGGTCTGGATCTAGAGCTATGAGCTTGCCATGGAGATGTTGGATGTTACTGATGCGGTCTGTGCAAAATACTTCATCATGATGTTGGAAGGACTGACTCGTACATGGTTAAAGGGTCTGCCTCCCAATACCATTGCTTCCTGGGCCGAGTTGAAAGCACGATTCATCAAAAATTTCCAAGGGACATGCAAGTAGCCTATGACGATTGTCGACCTCAATCATTGCATGCAGCAAGAGTATGAGTCAGCCCATCATTGGGTCTGACGGGTTTCGACCGTCATTCATTCATCTTATAATATCTCGGCGGCTCAAGTGGTCCTGATTCTGGAGAAAAATTGTCACCTCTTACCCCTTAAGCAGAAGTTTGGATAGCTCAAGTGTTCCTGTCAGGACATGGGCGAGCTCATGTCGGCTCTCACCAAATATGCAGATTTTTATACCACTAAGGATCCAGGTTACGATGAGGAGAAGTCAGCTAAGGGTAAGAAGAACGACAACGACAAGGGCCAATAGTCGAACGGGGTAGGAAATAGTGACCAGGGTAATGGTGGTAAGAGGAAGAACCCTGATGGCGGGTCAGATCTAGTTGCCAACACTAACACTAGAAATAATCGGACAAAGCGCAACGGTAAACCGCCTTTTGGCAAGGCTAAAACCCCCCTTAACATAGAGGCAATGCTAAACAAGCCATGCCCGGAGCACACTCAACCCGGCAAACCATCCACTCACGCTTGGAGAGATTGTTATATCATGAGGGAATTCCAAAATTAGAGCCTTAATCAACATCATGGTAATTGCAATGGACCATCTGGCGGGTCAGGCTTCGGCTCTCATGGGTCAGGCTTCGGCGTAGGCGGCTCAAGTTCGGGCTATCATGGTCAAGGTAATCAAAGTGCTCACCATCAGCAACCTGGCAACAGTGGTGAACAACAAAACAACAAGTTAGGGTAACCCGAAGTAGCTTAGTGGAGGCTAGTATCATGTCTTCACCACAAGTCTGGACAAACGAGATCAGAAGTTGCGCAAGAGGGCGGTTCACACTGCAACACCGGCTCTTCCGCAATATTTGAAGTGGTCTGAGTATACGATATCATGGAGTAGGGCGGATCACCTGCCACGGGTTGATAACCCGGGACACTTGGCGCTTGTGGTGGCCCCTCGGGTAGGAGGCTATAAATTCACTAAAGTACTAATGGACGGCGACAGCATCATCAACATCTTATACTATGATACCTTTTGCCGGATGGAGCTGACTGACAAGGCTCTTAAGCCGTCACCTACAGTATTTCACGGTGTCGTGCCGGGCAAGTCTGCTTATCTAGTGGGAAAGATTGCTCTCGTGGTGGCGTTTTGGTGATGACAACAATTACAGGGTGGAAACTTTGTGGTTCGAAGTAGTCAAAATCAAGAGTCCATATCATGCCCTGTTTGGGCGGCCAGCTTTTGCTAAATTCATGGCCAGGCCATGTTATGTCTACTTGCAACTCAAGATGCCGGGTCTGAAAGGGATGACCACGGTGGAGAGTGATTGGAAGAGTGCTCTTGAGTGTGAGGAAGGTGATGCTGCATATGCGAAGACAAGTTGTGCTGAGGCGGAGCTCAGGTTTTATACAGATGATGTTGACCCAGCTGATATGACTCCGCTGAAAAAGCCCAACACAGAGTCTGAGCCGCCCCTGAAGTTTGTGGGAGAAGATACCAAGTTGGTGGATTTTGCTCCTGGCAATTCATCGAAGCAGTTCACTATCGGGGCTAATATGGACCCCGCATAGGAAGGCGCACTCATGGAATTCATCCCTGAGAATCGGGACATCTTTGCATGGAAACCTTCTGACATGTTGTTTGTACCGAGGGAATTCGCTAAGCACCACCTTAATTTGGATCCTAAGTTTAAGCCAGTCAAGCAATTTCTCCGTCGTTTCAATGAGGAGCGATGTAAAGCTATTGGGGAAGAGATAGCCCGGCTCTTAGCAGCAGGGTTTATCGTGGAAGTTTTTCGCTCGGACTGGTTGGCTAATCCCGTGCTTGTACTTAAAAAGAACGGCACATGGCACAAGCGTGTGGATTACACAGATCTTAACTAGGCTTGTCCGGTTGATTCATTTGCTCTCCCTCGCATTAACCAGATCATTGACGCCATGGCGGTTGTGAGAGACTATGTTTCCTAGATGCTTATTCGGGTTACCATCAGATCAAGATGGCAGTTAAAGACTAAGAGAACACATCTTTCATCACGCATTTTGGAGCTTTCTGCTATGTGTCCATGCCCTTTGGACTTAAAAGTGCGCAAACGACTTATCAACACTGTGTGTAGAACTGTCTTCATAGCCAAATTGGGCACAATGTTCATGCTTATGTGGATGATATTGTAGTTAAGTCAAGGAAGAAGGAGACTCTGCTTGACGATTTTGAAGGAGACTTTTGATAATCTGCGGGTTTACAACATGATGCTTAATCCGACTAAGTGTGTCTTTGGTGTCCCTGCAAGCAAGCTCCTGGGTTTTCTGGTCTTAGAAAGGGGGATCAAAACTAACCCAGATAAAATAAACACCATCACCTCATTATCTAAGCTGGCGTGTGTTAATGATATCCAGCGCTTGGCGGGTCGTATTGCCGCCTTAATCCGGTTCATAAGCTGCCTGGGCGAGAAGGCTATCCCTTTATATCAGATGATGAAGAAGACAAATGATTTTGTCTGGAGTGATGCTGCCAATGATGCGTTTGAAGGGCTCAAAAAATAGTTAGTTGAGCCTCCGGTTTTGGCCGCTCCTACGGAGAAAGAACCACTGCTCCTGTATGTGGCGGCTAATAACAGGGCCGTCAGCGCTGCAGTTGTTGTGGAGCGCAAGGAGGCAGGGAAAGAGTATCCAGTGCAGAGGCTGGTTTATTATGTCAGTGAGGTTTTAACAGAGTCCAAGCAAAGATACCCGCGTTGGCAAAAACTTATATATGAAGTGTTCATGGGAAATCGCAAAATGAAGTATTATTTCCTTGGACATTCGATCACGATGGTTAGCTCTTCTCCTTTGGGAGATATCATTCAAAATAGAGAAGCCAAGCATAATTGGTAAGTGGACATGAGAGCTTGGGCCTCTTAATTTGAGGTATGTGCCTCGAATAGCTGTCAAGTCTCAAGCCTTGGTGGATTTCATAAATGACTAGACGGAGTGTCAAGCGCTTGAGGAGAAGCCAGATCATACATATTGGATGATTCACTTTAATGGAGCGAGACAGTTGGAAGGCTCGGGGGCTAGAGTTGTTTTCACTTCCCCAGAGGTGACAAGTTCTGTTATGTGTTAAGGTTAATGTTTCCTTAAACTAACAATACAACTGAGTATGAAGCTTTACTTCATGGGGTCCGTGTGGCCAGGAGATGAATCTGAGCCAGGTTAGATGCTTGGGCGATTTAGACCTTGTGGCTCATCAAGTTTCAGGCACGTGGGATTCTAAGGATCCTTGTATGGCGGCATATCGTTAGGCGGTTGACATCGTCGCCGGTCACTTCAAGGGTCATCAGGTGGATCATATTGATCGTCAGAAAAACAATGCAACGTGTGCATTGTCAAGACTGGGGTCTCAGCACAAGCCGGTGCCGCCTAATGTATTTCTTGACATCTTGCATCACTCGTCAGTCAGATTATCCTCTAAGGAGGATCTTGCTATGCCTGACCCGGAGGGACAATTGGTGGCGGATCTTCATGCTATTCCTGATTGGATGTTGCCTTATCTGACGTATCTGACTTGAAGCGAGTTACCCGAGGATGACACCTTGGCATGGAAAATTGTGAGGTGGTCCAAGTACATGACTATCATTAATGGCGAGTTACATAGATGCAGTGTGACTAGTGTCTTTCAGCGTTGCATTTCCCCTGAGGAGGGCCAGAAAATTTTACATGAGATATACGCCGGTGATTGTGGTCATCACGCCGGCTCAAAATCTTTTGTGGCCAAGGCTTTCCGGCATAGTTTTTTCTGGTTAACGGATCATAAAGATGCAGAGGACATGGTTACCAAGTGCGATGGATGTCAGAAATTTAGACGACGAGCCCATGTGCCGGCTCAGGAGCTGTGAATGATTCCAATCACCTGGCCGTTTGCGGTCTGGGGGCTTGATATGGCTGGGCAGTTTAAAAGGTCTAAAGATAAGAAGACCAACCTCTTGGTGGCGGTTGATAAATTTACCAAGTGGGTTGAGGCAGAACGGTCAGCAAGTGCAATGCAGCAACGACAGTTCAGTTTGTCAAGAAGCCGATCTTTCGTTTTGGTTACCCTCACAATATCATTAGTGACAATGGTAGAAATCTGTCCAAGGGGGCTATGAAAGCATTCTGCGAAAGTGAACATATCCACCTGGATGTCTCCTCTGTGGCTCATCTGCAGTCCAATGGTCACACAGAACGTGCTAACCAGGAGATCATGAGAGGGATCAAACCCTGGCTCATGGTTCCTTTGGTATGGACGCCAGGTTGTTGGGTGGAGGAATTACCTTCAGTTCTTTGGAGTATCAGAACCACCCCCAACAAATCAAGAGGCTATCCGCCATGGTTCACCCAGGGTGGCGGCTTATGTTGAAACTGATAATGAGACGACACGTCAGAACGCACTAGATGCTTTAGATGAGGAGCGGGATCTTGCAACAGCATGATCGATGATTTATCCGCAAGAACCGCGTCGCTATCATAGCGATAGAGTCAAGACCCAGACGTTCCAAGAAGGTGACTTAGTGGTACGTCTAATTCAAGATCAGACAGATATACATAAGTTATCCCCCCCTTTTGGAAGGACCTTTCATGGTCAGTAGGAATATCAACAATGGGCCATATTACCTCATTTATATATGGAAGAGTGATGAGTCACGCACTTTCGGACAAGAGACCAGGAGGCCGTGGAATATTGCTCATCTCCGGCCTTACTATACTTGAGACATTTACTCTCGGCAATGTGCATACATCTTTCATTGTATATACCTTTTTAATATAATAAAGTTGGCATCCACACAATTCAGGGCCTCTGCCCTTTTCATGCAACAAGTTTTGTGCAAAAGAGTTGATCATTCAACAGGTCATTTGGGGGCTTCCAACTCACTGGGTTTAGCTTTCATACCCTCTTGACCGGTTTCCACGCCACATATGGGTTAAACCTGCCTGTTTGCAACTTCACACTCCACCATGTGACCCGCCGAACTCTTACCAGTCAATCGTGAAATAAAGACACTGAACTTGTCAGGACTCTTGACAGTCAATTTTGCGATGAGACTGTAGGATCACTAGAAGTGTATGTCTAGGGGGGGGGGTGAATAGACTACAACTAGAAATTTAAAACTACCTCAAGCATAAGACAGGATGTTGGCAGTTTTAGCATACATAATTAGTCTATGACACCCAACACATGCAAGTCATCAAGTATAGCAGCGGAAAGTAAAGACATTGCACATGGAAGTAAGGAGTAGAGATACAAAGATCAAACGCATGAAGGACACAAGATTTTTCCTGTGGTTCCGATAGGTGGAGCTATCATACATCCACGTTTATGGAGTCTTCAACCCACGGAGGGTAACGGCTTCGAGAGTCCATGGAGGGATCCACCCATAAGGGTCTACAAAGTAGCAACCTTGACTATTCCATAACGGCTTCCGTCCATGAAGGACTAGCCTCACTATGGGTAGATGTTCACAAAGTAGGCAATCTCCTTGCCCTTACAAACTTCTTGGTTCAACTCCACAACACGAAGTAGGAGGCTCCCAAGAGACACCTAACCAATCTAGGAGGCACCACCCTCCGAAAGCTAATAGGCTCGATAAGACGATGAACTCCTTGCTCTTGTGCTTCAAGATGATAGACTCCTCAACACACAATCACTCTCTCATGATTTGGCTTGGTGGAAGAGATGGGATTGGTGGAATGCAACTTGGGGAGGCTAGAAATAAAGATCCATATGGTTGGAGTGGAAGATCTTGACCTCAACACAAGGGTAGGTGGTTCTCTCTCAGAAAATTGGATTGGGCAACTATGGAATAGTTCTGAGTACTTCGCTTGCGAGTGAGTGGTGGTGGAGGGGTATATATAGGCATGTCCAAAAATCCAACCGTTACACACAAAATGACCAACTCGGTGACACCGAAGTGTTAATCTCGGTGGTACCGAAGTGACCAAAAGGTGGCAACTTTTGAATCTCGGTGAGACCGATATAGGAATCTCGGTTGCAACGATAAGGTGACCAATGGTCAGATTATCCAATCTCGGTGATGCTGATCCAACAATCTCGGTGGTACCGATATTGTGAATTTGTGTAATAGAAAGTTGGCAACCCAAACTTGGAGGCACCGAAGCAGAATCAGTTGCACCGAAGTGGCTAGGGTTTGGCTGAGTCTATCTAGGTTCTGAAATCGGTGGCACCGAGTGAAATGTGTTGGTTGCACCGATTTTGATTATTTGGCTTTGGACAGACTTTTGTGGAAGAGCTTGTGGGTGTATGTGGTGACTATCACTTGTGCACGTATGCGCATTTTGTTCACCAATCAATACCTTACGCCCTTTTAATAGTATTGGCTTTCCTATGGACTCAAAGGGATTTCTCACAATGTAAAATGAAGAGTCATGTAATAGCCCAAGTGCGCCCCTTGCATGGACCTTCCATGTTTGCCACCATGTGTTGTGCTTAATATAATTTTGGTTCATGTCATTCTTGCATCATGGCATCATAAGCATTCATCATCATTTGTATTGTGTGCCCATGTTGTGGAGTGGTGTTGTTGATGTGAGTGGTGTGTTGTGAAGTGGATGCATGTGATGCTTGGCTTGTATTCACCTTTTTCCCATAAGCAAACTATCCCCGTTTCTCTCTTATTCAAATAATGCAACATGTTAAATATTTTCTTGTTGTTTTCCTTCTTTAAAATTGTTGATCTTCTTCCAAATATTCTACTAGGATTTATCAAGTAATCCTTCTGCCATGGTTGTAACTTTTCCCTTTCAAATATTGTTGCATCAATGTCTAGCTACATATTTAGGTAAATAATTGCTTGCTCTAAAAATACCCTAACCAATTTTGTTAAATTGCTAGCATTTTTGTGAGCCCAAAAAATGTATTGATTTTAACTTTATCTTCTTCGTTTGTTCCTTTCCTTAATTTCTGTTCTCTATATTTTTTGAATAAATAAAAGCCCGCGGTTTAATTCCGTTTTGCGCCGAAAGAGAGAGAGTCGGCCCACCTAGGCTTCTCCTTCCCGTGGCCTAGCGAGCCCGTGCGCTGGCTTGTTTCTAGCATGGCTGAGCCAGGGCCCGCGCATCAACGGCTCCTACCGCCCTCCTTCCTCCTCCCTTTCCAGCTCCCTCTCGGACACAACGAGCAAGCAGGGCCCCACCATGGCCGAGGTGGTGAGTAGAGCCATGCCTCCGGGGCCTATAAAGCCCCTCGGCGTCCGCGCCCCTTCCTTAGGGTTTCCCCACTTCTCTCCGTGCCGCCGCCGCCCCTTCTCTTCCCTTCTTCCCTGGTAATTTTAGAAAGCGAGAGAGAGATTCAGAGAAGTTCAGAGAGAGAGCACAACCGCTGAACGTGCCGCCATCGTCCTCGTCGCCGGTGGCCTCCTCCTCGTCACCAGATATGTCGAGGAGCTCCGCGGTGCCTCCCGCGCCCCGTTCCTAGCGTTAGGGCATGGAGGATGTCCCCCTGTCGACGGCCTCTTCCTTATCTCTAACGCGCACCCGAAGCCCCGCCGTGAATCTTCTTCCTCCCCCGCTCAGCGCAGAGCCCGTCATCGAGCCCCTCTCGGTGAGCAGCCGTTCTGCTGCCCCTTTCCGCGCATTTGCTCCGCTAGCCTCGCCGTCGTCGTGCTCCGGGCGCCGTCGTCGCGCTATACCCGAGACGAGCACAAGATCGTGCTCGAGATCCTCGTCGCCGCCGCGCCTAGCTAGAGATTAGGTATGGGGATGGGTTCCCCTAGGACCCTGCAAGCCCCGCGTAGTGCCAGCTTGGGCGATAGCCGCGTAGGTCGCCGGAAACGCGTCGCCGCCGTGCCTGTCGCCGGTGTCATTTTTTTCAGTTTCGTCAGTGTTCGTCGTCAACAGTTAGTAGTAGAGGCATCGCTCCCCCTCTATGTCAGTAGCTATGTCGTAGCGCAGTGGTAGCCGTATCGAGGGGCGACAGCAAGGTCGCGGGTTCGAATCCCCCTGGCCCCCTTTTCTTTTTCGCTGTGATGTGTGTGTGCGGATCCCGTGCGGCCATGGCTGGATCTTGTGTGCCAGTGTGTGCGCATGTGTGGGTGGATCCCCTGTGGCCAGGTGGATCTGGTATGGCATGTGTGTACCTGAGTACGTGTGTAGTGTGTGAGGGCATGACAAGTGGGTCCTGGCCCCACTTGTCATCCATAGAGGGGCCCTCGTGTCTATGCCAGTGGGACCCCTCCCCTTTTCTTTTTATTTATTTGTTGTTTTTTCCTCTCCGGTTTGTTTTTATCTTAATCTGGTAACCTACCAAATCAGGACATACCCATTTTTGTTCATGTGCAAATATCGAAGGTTTTAACTTATAAGTGCATGTGTGTGTTTTCGAATTGCATTGTGGGCATTTTATCAAACTAAAGATATGAGTATGATATATGATTTTGGGGTAGAATTTCCCAAGGAATCCAGTGGTGCAATTTGTTTTGTCATTTGAGCAAGTTTAAAAAATGTCATTTTTCCCCAACATGCCATTTTGTCAATTTCTTATGATTTAATCTATGCAATATATGTGAAACTTGTCAACATGAACATGCTAGTGTTTTGTGGGCACTAGGCCCTAGTATTTTCTTTTGACATGATAAACTTGCATATAATGGGAATCTTGCTCCAAAGAAGCTAATAAAATGTTGCTGTTTTCCACATGCTAAATATTTCCAAGTCTGAGAATCTGTTATTATTTTTATGCCATGTTGAGTGGATGCTAGCAAGTGCTCTGTTGTGTTTTAGCTCAAGCTCAGTGCTAGTGTTTTCAGTAGATGTTGTCCTCCACCATCCTGTTAATTTTCATGCCATGAGGCGGTCTCTAGCATCATTGTTTTCTGCTGTCAATTTGCTACCAGCTTAACTCAGATTCCAGAAAAACTGTGATTTTCACTAAGTCCCTAGCATCTGTTTCATTATGCCATCTTGCGAGCTTCATGCCCAGTGATCCTTGCTTCCTTTCAAGTTTGTGTAGTTAGATGATTTGTCATGCATGTTATGTAGTTTCTATACATGCTTTGTTTGAGGTTGGAAACATCCTATAGCTCTAGATAATTGCTGTGGAAGTTGCTATGTTCCTGTTTCGGGCAGATTGTGTGTGGTAGTATTTTGTGACTTGTGGGAGCTATGCTCCATTGTTTTGCTTGATCTTTGGCTCCATTGTGATTGGTTTTTCATTTCCTAACCTATGGCTACCTTGGAATAACAAGGAATAGCCCATGGACTTCCTTGTCTCGTATTTTGCCTTTGTACCTTGTCGTGAGCGTAGTGTGAGAACCGTTATTCCGTTTCCTACGTTTTACATATGCATTTTCATAGAATTTGCATGAAGCGTCCATATTTGTCATGATCATGCATGTTGAAATAACTTAACATGAGGTTCTTTCCAGAATTCTAAATAACTTAACTATTGCACGAGAAACATGACTAGCTTAGGATTGCCATGTTAAATACTTCAAATGAATCATGCATCATCTTGTTTGTGCATTGCACCTTGGTTGGTTGTTTATTGTTGCTGTTTATCTTGGGTAGACGCGAGTATTGAACCTGAGTACGAGGATCCAGGAGAGTAACACTACGAGGACCCAGCTCTTTGTCCCTCTGAAGAACCAACAGGCAAGATGATTGTACCTGGATCCCGACACTATTTTTGCTTTGCTAGATGTGTCGCTCTTATCATTACATTTGCGTTACCTACCACTTGAATGTCAAGCCTCCTACAATGCCATGATAGCCTCTAACCCCTCCACTACCTAGCAAACCTTGTTTGGCTAAGTTATCGCTGCTCAAGCCCTCTTATAGCATTCTTAGATGCAGGTGCAGGTTGTTTCCAGGTGATAACATGGATATCTGGGGATATCACAATATTTTTCTGCTATCTAATTTAATGCACATATATATCTTGGTATGGTGGAAGGCTTGGACTTTTGCTCGGTGTTTTGTTCCACTTTTACTGCCATTGTTACTTATTACCGGTGTTATGTTTCCATATTTTTGCGCTCCTAACATGCTCGGGGTTGTTATGGGGACCCCCTTGATTATTCGGTTGAGATTAAAGGTTGTTTGGCAAGACCCAACATTGGTACTATTTGCTTAACAACCTAATAAAAATGCATAGGGCTTTGCAACCCCGTGGATAATTAATAAACAACCTGGGCCAGTGCTCCTCATGAGTGTTGGTCCAAACCGAGCGATGTCCGGCGGCCCCTAGTCACCCGAGGTTTCAACCAACCCGGCGTCTAGCTCATCTGGTAGTTCCCTGAGACAGAGATACGCGCGGCTCCTATTGACATCTGGCCTGCCGAGCAGTCTTGTTAGACTTGTTTTACCTTTCTCGAATGGCTTGCGTCAGGAAATCTGATCTTTTTCGGGCTATCTCTAGGTGTCGGTTTTTCCTTTGGAATTGCCTAGGACGATCACGAGATCTGTGGTCGAGGGTATTCCCGTGGAGTGTGGTTAATTTGTGATGGATTAGTTGGAGTACCCCTGGAGAGTTAAATCTTTCGGAAAGCTATGTCCGCGGTTATGTGGCAACTTGGATTTTTGTTTAACACCCGGTTATAGTTAACTTGAAGTAAACTCCAATAAAATACACCAACTGTGTGTATAAACGTGATCGTCTCTGCTTGTGAACATGAATCGAGAGAGAACACGATGGGCTTATGTTTGACGTAAGTAGGTGTTCAGGATCACTTAGTGATCATGGTAGTTCTTGAACGTCTTTCGTAGGCCACCATATTTACATTCATGTTCTCGTAATATAGCCACCAAACATGCTTAGTGCTTGCTACAAACTCAACACTTACCCCATCCAACCCATAAGCTTGCATAGTTTTGGTACCCGGGTTAGAAGATTATTGAGTCCCTGTGGCTCACAGATTACAACAATACAAGTGCAGGTGCTGATGAGTCCGTGCCAGATGATGTGACCCAGCTTTAGTGGGAGTATGATGAAGAACGTGGCAGAATGTACGTCATGTATCCCGATGAGTAGAGAGGCCTTGGTCGTGATCTTTGGGCCAGCAAGGTAGTTTCATTGCTTCTTTTCTTCATTTGATTTCATCCGTAGACGGACCCTGTCTTCTGTATGATGTTTGAATAATTGTGTGAACTTGTAATTTAGCTTATGGCGAGTGTAAGACAACTCATATACTCATCTCTTCATACATGTATGCAATGTTACTGTACTTGCAAAACGACTAAATGCGCCTCTATCCCTGTCATGACCCCCGTGCCTAAATAAGGATAGGCGCGCATCTTGGGCTTTACCAGTCCTCTTGCTTGAAGCTTGGCCAATGCTATTCCTTCTCCTTCTACTTCACAAGGATACTCTCCACACTCCTTTTTGCCAACCCATCTCTCTCTATGGACTTTATCTGAAATACACTAGGTAAAAGTATTAGTCCAAGAGATAATGTATGTTGTCATGAATTATCAAAACCACCAAGGGAGAACATTGTGCTTTCAATCTCCCCCTTTTTGGTAATTGATGACAAAATACAATCAAAGCTTCAAATAAAGATATGCATGTATATAATGAAGACTTTGAGAGACACATGACTTAGACTTGCTCCCCCTAAATGTGTGCAATCCAGTTAAAGGATAGTTGCTTTGGAATGCATGGACACACATGTAGTAGAAAGGATAAAAATGAGTCATGTGTATCTTGGCTATATGCATCAAACGTATGTGAATGATATGTATCCTCGTTCAAGACTTCACTCTTGCAAACAATATGTGCAAGAAGCAATAGATCATCATGATCAAAGATGTGATGCATATACTTACCTTGAGTTCTTGAGCATTCTAGTAATAGAAACACACTTGAGAAAACAATGTTAGGAAACACAAGAGTATTCTACTAATCCAAGGCAATAGAACTCAAAAGTAAACACTATATCTTTGTACTTTAGATATGGAGAACATATATAAAGCAGTATTCCTTAGAATTGATATGTCTCCAAGATCATTTAGAACTTTCTCCCCTAGATATGAAATAGTAGGACATTCTCTCCCTCTGAATCTTAGCATGTAGATATTGGGATTGGATAGGGTGAGAATATTCTTCTCCCCTACTTTGGTATTCTCCCCTTGTAAATGTAAGTGTAAACTTGATATTCTCCTATCCCCCTAAATTATATCTCCCCCTTTGCATAAGCGTGTATCTCCCTTTTTAGCTTTCAAGCTTTGTATATCTCCCCCCTTTGGCATTAATTTCCAAAAAGGTCAGACTTAGGGTAAGATACAGGGATCATTCAATAAAATGGGATCCTTGAGAACAAGGGTCATTGAATGTAGGAGTCATAGAAAATGAAAAATAGGAGAAAAATTGAGGGAATCATTGAAATTAATTCTATCCCTCTGGATAAACTGAGAACTTGCAGAACTTCTCCTCCTTTAAATTAGGGATCCTTGAATGTATTTCTCCCCCCTTTTTAAATAAAAGGGATCATCAAAGGATGGAGAAAATACATAAAGGAACACAAGGAATATTTACAATTTCAAGCACAAACAGAAATATGATAGAAAGTCGGTGGCTCCGAGACAGATTTGTCGGTAATACCGAGGTAATGTTATGCAGCTCATTTGCTATATCGGTACAACTAAGTTCTTTGTATTGGAGGCTCCGAGGTGAAACTCAGAAACTTGGATGAATTTCCAAATTTGCTGAATTTCCATACATGGCAAAAGTGAAAATTTGAACAAAAGACTAAGGTGTAAATCATAAGAAAAACAAACACATTGTACCAATTACGAATAATTTACAATGAGGTATCAACTAGAAGAGATTTGAATGGTTCCAAGAAATTTGCAAAAGAGAATGAACCAATAAAGATTCTTACCTAGATGATGGGCGGTGACTAGGTCACCTATATTAGAGTATATTGGCTTAGGAGCCAATCAAGAATGCTTGATCATAGGTCATACTCATCTTTAAGCTCAAAATGGGGTTACCATTTTTCGATTAAGCATTTTAATGTCTTAATATCACTTGAGTTGCTTTAGCTCATGACTTGGAGTAAAGCCTTTTTCAAGGATATGAATACATACCTTTGAGTGATGTTGTTGACGTAGATTGTAGGTGAAATTGATGAGGATGCTCGAAGTTGATGAAGATCATCTTGAGTTGGGAGCAACCCTTG
This sequence comes from Hordeum marinum, assembly GCA_022496015.1. Classification (NCBI taxonomy): domain Eukaryota; kingdom Viridiplantae; phylum Streptophyta; class Magnoliopsida; order Poales; family Poaceae; genus Hordeum; species Hordeum marinum. The sequence goes on along the minus strand of CM039673.1, from coordinate 214,118,964 downwards.
TTGTTTTCGTTCACTCTTCACCTACATGGGTTAGTCACGCAAGGAAAAACATGATATATCCAAATGACATTACCGATTTGAGATTTAGCAATTAAGGGATATATGTCAAGGATATGTTTTGTTGTCTTCTTCCTTCCATCTTTAAAGCGAGGTTATGGATACTTGGTCATGACAAGATTGCTCAAGATAAGAGTTGATGGAAATATTGTGGAGTGTCGTCCTTCCAAGTACCTACAAAACGGTTAGATGCAAGACAAGGGAGCATAGAATCCCAAGATATGATATTCAAGGTAATAGCATGGAATAATGAATGAAGCGCATCCCCTTGCATGCATCCGAGTGAGCTTAGCTCAAGTTTGAAGCATCAATGATGTTAAACTCACTCCTCAAGTGGAAAAACACTTCTTCATCAAGTGGCTTAGTAAAGATATCGACCAATTGCTTGTTAGTACAAACATGTTTAAGATTAATATCTCCTTTGGCAACATGATCACGAATGAAATGATGTCAAACTTGAATATGCTTGGTTCGAGAATGTTGCATTGGATTATGACCAATCTAAATTGGACTTTCATTGTCAGAAAGTAACGACACATTTTTAACATATATTCCATAATCTTTAAGCGTTTGTGTCATCCATAACAATTGCGCACAACATGATCCGACAGCAATATATTCAGCTTCGGAGGTAGATAGAGATACCGAGTTTGTTTCTTGGAAGACCAAGACACAAGAGATCTACCAAGAAATTTACATGTACCCGAGGTGTATTTTCTATCAACCTTGTCACCAGCATAGTCCAAGTTGGAGTAGCCAACAAGATTACAGGAAGATCCCTTGGTATACCAAATGCCAAAGCTTGGTGTATGAATCAAGTATCTCACAATATGTTTCACAACCTTAAGATGACATTCTTTAGGTGGAACTTGATATCTAGCACACATGCAAACACTAAGCATAATATCTGGACGAGAGGCACATAGATAAAGCAATTAAGCAATCATTGATCGATAAGCCTTTTGATCAACCGGTTCACCCTCCTTAGTAAGGTCATCGTATCCGCTAGTGGGCATGGGAGTTTTCATACCTTTGCACTCTTACATGTTGAACTTCTTGATTAAGTCCTTGGTGTACTTTTTTTGAGAGATGAATGTACCTTCTCTAGTTTGCTTGATTTGTAGACCAAGAAATAATTTCAGCTCACACAACATAGACATCTCATACTTCTGTGACATCAACCTTCCAAATTTCTCACTGAGTTGTGGGTTAGTAGATCCAAAGATAATATCATCCACATAAATTTGGCACACAAATAATTCACCATTAACTCTCTTTGTGAATAAGCTTGCATCAATTTTACCAATTTCAAATCCTTTTTCAATAAGAAACTTCGTTAGGCATTTATACCAAGCACAAGGAGCTTGCTTAAGACCATATAAAGCTTTGTGAAGTTTGTAAACATGGTTAGGTTTCTTAGGATTTACAAAACCAGGTGGTTGCTTAACATAGACCTCTTCTTCATTCTCACCATTTAGGAATGCACTTTTATTGTCCATTTGGTAAAGCGTGATATCATGGTGATTAGCATAAACAAGAAGAATTCAAATGGCTTCTAGTCTAGCAACAGGGGCGTAGGTCTCACCATAGTCCATACCTTCAACTTGCATATATCCTGGAGCTACGAGGCGAGCCTTGTTGCATACGACTTGACCGTCTTCATCTTGCTTGTTGCGAAAAACCCATTTCGTACCAATGACGTTTTGCTTGTCCTTGGGATTCTCCACGAGTGTCCACACTTTGTTCCTTTTGAAGTTGTGAAGCTCTTCATGCATAGCATTCACCTAATCCGCATCTTCAAGAGCTTGTTCTACCTTCAAAGGTTCAATGCTAGAGATAAAAGAATAATGCTCCCAAAAGTTAGCCAAGCGATTTTTAGAGCGAGTGATCCTCCCAGTTTGTATATCACCAAAGGTTTGGTTTAGGGGATGGTTCTTGGTCACTTGTGCTCGAACTCGGGTCAACTTCCAATTGTTGGATGGTGGAGCTTCTTCTTCATCATCATCTCCTTCGTATTAGTTGTTGTTGAAGGCGTCGTTCCCTTGAGGTTGTGGTGAAGGAGGTTGTGGTGGATCTTCATGATGTACTTCCTCCTCCTCTTCATCTCATCGTGTACCACTTGTGGATGCTTCCATGTCATGTTGTCGGTAGCCTTGGTCCGAAGTAGGAGCTTCTACTTGGGTTGATGAATTACTTTCCTTCAACTCTGTGGGCCAAATCTTAATGATGGGCAAGTCTTGGATAGGTTCCGAAGGATCTTTATCACCTACATCATTTGGCAACTGTTCGACCTGCGAACCATTGGACTCATCAAACTTCACATCTACTGTCTCTTCAACTTTTCGAGTGAAGTTGTTGTAGACACGGTAAGTGTGAGAGTTCTATCCATAACCAAGTAGGAAACCTTCATGAGACTTGGTAGAAAATTTAGCATGATGATGCTTATCGAGAATGTAACACTTGGAGCCGAATACTCGAAAGTATCCAACTTGGGGTTTGTTACCGGTGAGAAGCTCATATGCCATTTTACGGAGAAGCTTGTGCAAGTAGAGTCGGTTTGTGGCATGACATACTGTTTCCACGGCTTCTGCCCAAAAGTGTCTTGGCGTCTTGTATTCGTCAAGCATCGTTCTTTCCATCTAAATGAGGGTTCGGTTCTTTCTCTCAACAACTCCATTTTGTTGAGGCATGTACGTAGCCGAGAACTCATGTGAAATACCCTCTTCTTCAAGGAAGGTGTCCACATGAGTGTTCTTGAACTCCGATCCATTACCGCTTCGAACCTTCTTGGTCTTCACTTCAAACTAATTTTGCGCTTTGCATGCGAAGTTCTTGAAGATCTTTTGTACCCGCGACTTATCATCAAGAAAGAATACCCACCTAAATCTGGAATAATCATCAACTATAACTAGACCATAGGAATTTCCACCGAGACACTTGTAAGCATTGGGACCAAAAAGATCGATGTGAAGTAACTCGAGCGGTCTCCTAGTAGTCATGATATTCTTAACAGGATGACTTCCACATACTTGCTTTCCCACTTGAAAAGCACTACAAATTCTATCTTTGTCAAAGATAACATCTTTAACACCAAGAATGTGATCGCCCTTGATAAGCTTATCTAGATTGCGCATGCCTACATGTCCAAGCCTTCTATGCCATAGCTAACCTTTAGATGATTTTGCAATGAGACAAGTACGAGGTTGGGCCTTTTTAGTGAAATCAACAATGTATAGATCACCTCTGTAAATCAAAACACTTGGCAATCTACATTAGTAAATAGAACATTGAAACCAAAGTCTGCTAGTCTAGATATGGAAAGAAGATTGTAGCCAAGGGATTCAACAAGCATCACATTTTGAATTGAGATATCATGAGATATGGCCACCTTACCAAGGCCAAGTATCTTACCCTTAGAGTTGTCTCCAAAGGTCACGTACCTCCGAGGACCTTGATTAAGCATGATCTCTTGGAAAATGTGTTTATCACTAGTCATGTGATCCGTGCATCCACTGTCAAGAATCCACTCTTTTCCGCCGGACATGTAATCCTTGAAGTTTGCCATTAGACTTAGATTCCTCATGATCTTTTCATGCTCAATGTCGAACAAATCATCTTCATCATAGTAGCCATGTTCCACATTGTCATCATCAAGTGGGAAATCCTCGCCATAAAGAACAAGAGATTCATTAGAATTGTGATCATGACAATGTTCAAGTCTATGGATGCGAAGTGCTTCTATAATGATGTTGTTGATAGTTGTGACATCTCCTTTAGCACGCATGAGATCACGAAGCTCAAATAAGCATTTATCAAAGTTTGGAGCACTAGGCTTCATGTTGTGAAAAGAAATGGTTTTATGAAGAATTTCATCAAGATATCCTAATCAAATATTTGGATATCATTTATCCAAATAATTCAACAAAGTATAAGCACATGCAAAGTGCTTCAATTGAGAAAGCACGAACCTTGGTAAGCCTCTAACAATAAGGTTGACAGTCCTAAGGTTACCAAGCATGTTAATTTCCTCTTCGTGTGTGGGATGCAGTTAATCAGTGGGGAGCACATAGGGATCTTCAATATGTTTTCTCAAATGAAATTTATCAAATAGATCAATCATGGCATTCTTCCATTGACTATAGTACTCTCCATCAAGAATGGGTACTCTATAATACAAAGTCTCCACACTAGACACACCCATCTTCCTCCACGGCGTTGAAACCGAAGCAATGGAGACCAAAGCTCTCATACCACTTGTAGGATCACTAGAAGTGTATGTCTAGAGGGGGGGGGGTGAATAGACTACAAGCAGAAATTTAAAACTACCTCAAGCATAAGATAAGATGTTGGCAGTTTTAGCATACATAATTAGTCTATGACACCCAACACATGCAAGTCATCAAGTATAGCAGTGGAAAATAAAGACATTGCACATGGAAGTAAGGAGTAGAGATAGAGAGATCAAACACATGAAGGACACAAGATTTTTCCCATGGTTCCGATAGGTCGCGCTATCATACATCCACATTTATGGAGTCTTCAACCCACGGAGGGTAACAGTCACGAGAGTCCACGGAGGGCTCCACCCATAAGGCTCCACGAAGTAACAACCTTGACTATTCCATAACAGCTTTCGTCCACGAAGGACTAACCTCACTATGGGTAGATCTTCACGAAGTAGGTGATATACTTGCCCTTACAAACTTCTTGGTTCAACTCCACAACATGAAGTAGCAGGCTCCCAAGCGACACCTAACCAATCTAGGAGGCACCACCCTCCAAAATGTAATAGGCTCGATAAGACGATGAACACCTTGCTCTTGTGCTTCAAGATGATAGACTCCTCAACACACAATCACTCTCTCATAGATTTGGCTTGGTGTAAGAGATGGGATTGGTGGAAAGCAACTTGGGGAGGCTAGAAATCAAGATCCATATGGTTGGAGTGGAAGATCTTGACCTCAACACAAGGGTAGGTGGTTCTCTCTCGGCTAACTAGATGGGGCAAGTATGGAATAGTTCTGAGTGCTTCACTTGCGAGTGAGTGGTGGTGGAGGGGTATATATAGGCATCTCCAAAAATCCAACCGTTACACACAAAATTAACAACTCAGTGACACCGATGTGTTAATCTCGGTGGTATCGAAGTGACCAAAAGGTGGCAACTTTTGAATCTCGGTGAGACCGATATAGGAATCTCGGTTGCACCGATAAGGTGACCAACGGTCAGATTGCCCATTCTCAGTGACGCCGATCCAACAATCTTAATGGTATCGATATTGTGAATTTGCATAACAGAAAGTTGGCAACCCAAACTCGGAGGCACCGAAGCAGAATCGGTTGCACCGAAGTGGCTAGGGTTTGGCTGAGTCTGTCTAGGTTCTGGAATCGGTGGCACTGAGTGGAATGTGTTGGTTGCACCGATTTTGAGTATTTGTCTTTGGACAGACTTTTGTGGAAGAGCTTGTGGGTGTATGTGGTGACTATCCTTTGTGCACGTATGAGCATTTTTGTTCACCAATCAATACCTTACCCCCTTTTAATAGTTTTGGCTTTTCTATGGACTCAAAGTGATTTCTCACAAAGTAAAATGAAGAGTCCTCTTGCTTGAAGCTTGGCCAATGCTATTCCTTCTCCTTCTTATTCATGGGGGTACTCTCCAAACTCCTTTTTTGCCAACCCATCTCTCTCTATGGACTTTATCTGAAATACACTAGGTAAAAGTATTAGTCCAAGAGATAATGTATGTTGTCATGAATTATCAAAACCACCAAGGGAGCACATTGTGCTTTCAGAGACCCTGAACTGGTTGAGGTTAAAACGGAGACTTATGTCATGAGAGAATTGGGTTGCAGAGAGCTAGGATAAACTCACCCGTCTGTTGTAGTCTCTCCGCTATGTGGCCTGTTCGTGCTCTTAACAGTCAATCTTTTTTAAGACCCTGAACTGGTTAAGGTGAAAATGATGGATTTATGTCCCATGATTGGGTTTGGGGGTCATCATGCCACGCGGAAGTCTTTCCGCTATATGGCTTGTTCGTACTCTAAATAGTCAATCTTTTTAAGACCCTGAACTGGTTAAGGTCAAAACGACGGATTTATGTCATGTGAGAGCCGGCTTATGAGATTTTGGGCAGTTTTGCCTAGCTTTTTCAAAAGCAACACACTTGAGTTTTTCTCAAAAATATAAATAAGAGGTTAATTCTTTTGGGGTTGTGCCTTCAAAGCCGCCTAAACAATGATCGATAATATATACATATTTTCTGCCTTTTATTTTTAGGGATTCTTTCATGATAAAATTCTAAAAGCCTTGGGATGATATTATATCCCAACAAAGGCGTTGTTCATTGTGTAAAGGCTTTTGGCTATTATGACCCGCCAACAGGCATCATGAAGTATGGTCAGAGCACAATATAACATATGCAGGGCAGCAAAGCTGTTGGAATATGGGTTGTTCAAACTCGAAACCTAGACGAAGGCACGATTCAAGCAATCAGTTTTTCCTACAGCTATTACACGACTATGTAAAAGCCCAAAAAGATGGTACTCATGTTTTTTCATGAACAGTTATAACCCGGCAGGGAAGCACCCTGGGTTAAACTTCATCTGAGGCTGACTCTTCGGTCAGCTCGTTGATGGGTCATCCCGCGCCTGGTCTGCCTAGATCTAAAGGTTGTCCACATCCCAGTTGCAATTGAGTAAAGCTTCAAATTCGGTTTCGTCATTCAAGATTGGTGAGGGGTGAAGATCAGGGGCAAAGAGGTCCTTACGAGAGTTAAGTCCTTCGTTTCAAAAGTCGGCGGCTGAAGACACATGTTGTCATCATCATAAGCCGTCTGGTACTTTGACAGATCCGCTACGCCGACAAGCCACCTAGACAATGCCTATGATGCCCTCGTGCAATGGGCGTAGTCTTCTTGAGTGAACTCTGAGCCGTCATCCTTCAGCTGTGGAAAGCCGTTCTTCATCTCTTCTGTGTTAAGCTCCGGAGCGTAAGCCAACGACCGACTCAAAGTAGCCACTACGCCTTTGTGGGCGGCTGATTTCTTTATCTCTTCTAGTTGCTTGGGGATGGTGGAGAGGCAATCCAGAACGCCTTTAATCAGCTTTGGCATACCCTTTTCACCCATGAAAGCTCAGATAGTGAAAAGGCTTCCAGCGTACAACTATCGAGGTAACGTGTATAAAGACTTCAGCTTCAGTAAGCTGTCATCTAGAAGTTGCAGGGTTCGTCGGCCTGCACACAGTCAAAAGTAAGTCGCCAGGCGAGTCTTTGTAAGACTCTTCAAACAGAATGCCCGTAGTCAGGGACTTACCAAAGACAACCTCATTCATCCATGCTATATGGCATTTCAGACCATTCAACTCTTTGGCAATAGGCTTAAGTTCGCCCTCGGCGTCTTCGGAGCGTTTGATTAAGGCGGCTTGTTCTGCTTTAGCAGATTGTTTGAAGGCCTAAAAATCTTCCTTGGCCTTCTCAAGCTCTATTGATGAGAGCCTCCACTTTTCTTTAGCTTGAGCATAGGCGTCTTGTTGCAAGACCAAATCCTTCTTAAGGTCTGTCAAACTAGACTCGGCCACATTTAAGGCTTCCTGCACAATACAAATTGACAAGTCCAAGTTTACTTCCATTTTTAAAGCCGCCAGAACAGTGATCAACAACACTTGGGGGCAATGAAAAGATTATTACAAGTCTCAAGCAGATTGCAGGGTGTATCAGTTCTTTCAAGGTTTACAATACAAAAAAGCCCGAATCGTCTTCAAGAAGATGACCCGACCCTTGGGGGATACACTTGGCTCTTATTCTATACAATAAGTGTCGGCTCATTATTTACATAATGACCCAACCCTTGGGGGCACACTTGGCTCTTATTATATACAATAAGAACCGGCTCATTATTTACATAATGACCCGACCCTTGGGGGCTACAAGACAATTTATTAAAATCTATAAAAGGTTGAAGGCCTGGCTCATTTCTTGAGAAAGTAAGCTGACTCTTGGGGGCTACGTACGGATATTTGGAAGGCAAAGCAGGATGAATACCTCATATTTCTTCTTCATCATGCCAACTAGGTTGGCCTCCATGTCCTAGCTTGTGGAGGGGCGGTTTAGATATCCAGAGTGCAACTCATCAGCAGTAAGCTTCTCCAGATTAGGAAGATCAAGTTTAGCCTTCTGTTTATCAGATGAAGGCGCCTCATCCTGGCCGACGTGCTTGGTTAGCACATTGGAGGGAGCTAGATATTTATAAGCCATCCTAGTGATGATAACCTCTTTTGCATGAGAAGTCACATCTTAAGTGGTCGGCCGGGGCTTGGCGGCTTAGGGCTAACTTTTGGGTTATCTTCGGGGATCACAACATCAACATCCGCCGTCTCGTTAGGCTGAGGAGTTTCATTATGGGCCCTTTGATCAGCTTCGGGCGGCTCGACATGAGCTTTAGAAGTGCCAGACTTCAAATTCTTCGGCTCTCAAGCATCTAGATGGGTGGACGACTCACTTAGCTTCCTCCTTTTAGCTTGGGCCCTATAAACAAAGTTTGCATTATTAAACATATGCAAGGACAGAATATTAACAAACAGTTTGGGGTGTAAAGAAGCCTACCCCGGGTTGATAACAAGAGGAGGTAATTTCGAGGCAGTTGAGTCGCTACAAGAAGGAGGTGTTTCCTGAAAAGTCAAAATTGGAAAATGTGAGTAAGTTCCAACACAAGTTCAATATACAGAAGAAATGGAAGCTTAGTGTGGGAACCCCGACTCATAAGTCGTGATCACCGCTTGCACGTGTATAGTGATCCCAGATATCAATGCTCATCGAACACATAGAAGCCGAATAACAAGAGTCTTACATCCTTACATACCATCTTAAACAAATAAAGACCATGGAGGTCAAGTCTTATAGAGATAGGGCCACAAGGGCCAAACACTTAAACATAACAAACAATAGAAATCTTGGTCAAAAGCATGAACCCATGCCATCTACCTTAAACCTATAGGCATTCTGACTAGGAGCATCCTAGATTGCATGTTCCTCACCAACGAACTCTTCACCATACTCCTACTCTTCCATGCCTGGCCAATTAAATAACCAATGGCAAGCTAATGAGTACTTTGAATGTACTCGCAAGCAACCCAAGTTTTGGAACAAGGTACAACAATGCATGATATAGCACAAAATAGGTAATTTTTTGCAGAAAGCTAATTTTGAATGCAATGACATGATCAAGTAACATGTAAGCATGCATCAACAGTTAGCAGATATCCTTACGAACAAGTTACAAATATCATCATAACAGGGGGTTGACCATCTCATGTTCAGTCATCACATCAAGTCCTCTGACTTAACTCAATTATCATCTTCGTGTCATGCACACACTCACCAAGTTTTGTGAAAACAACTAGACGTAGTTGAAGTAGCACCACCCAACTATCCTAGATCGTGGACACGGCTATTCGAATAGTTTTACACTCTGAAGAGGTTGCACACTTTACCCACAAGACTCGGGGAACTTTCGTGTCATCCACGACTCGCCATATATTTCATACCCGAGGTAAGCACCCGAACAATGCCTTTCCCTTAGCGATACTAAACAAAGGGTCCACTCGTTTTCTGAGCTGCTCTGCCAGTTGCTTCTTCAATTCAGCCAACTCTTCGGATCCCATTCTATAGGGCTTCTAATAGATGGTCCTTCCCCGGGCATTAGCTTAATGATGAACTCAATGTCGTAGTCAGGAGGCATTCCGGGCAACTCACCAGGAAAAACATCAGGGTATTTGCATACCACTGCCACTTGATCCAACTCAATTCCCGACAGACAGTTAACCTGAGGGGCTTGAGTGAAGGCAAGGTTGGGAACATACTTGACTTCCACTTCTTGGCTATTGGTTATGGTGACGGTCCTCTTGGCACAGTCTAAGTAGCCTTGGTTCTTGGTTAACCAGTCCATGCCTAGGATCACATCCAAGCCTTCTGACTTCAAGATGATAAGGTCTGCTAGGAAATCTACCCCGTTGATGATGATCTCAACCCCTTTACATCGTATCTTGGACTTCATAACTGATCCCGGGGTTTGTATCAGCATACGACTACCTAGGGGTGTAGGCCTCATGCCACTCTCCAGTGCAAAATTTTGAGTAACAAAAGAATGCAAAGCTCCACAATCAAACAATACTGTTGCTAGGGTTGAGTTGACAAGGAACGTACCCAGTATGACGTTCGGGTCTTCCTGGGCTTTCTCAGCGGTGACGTGATTCACATGACCCTTGCCATTGTTGGGATGGTTGCGGGGAGCTGGGTTCCTTGGTGGCGCTCCACGGCCTTGACCTTGTATTGGCGCATTGGGGTGTGGGGCATCTGGCTTCTTGTTGGGGCACAATTTGGAGATGTGTCCAGGCTGACCATATCCAAAACAAGTGACTTGCGTAGGGTTGTTGTTGTAGTTCCTGTCACTGTTGTTGTTATTGGGGTGGTTGTAAACCAACCTGGGATTGGCATACTAATGAGGCTGGTAGCTTGGACGAGGTCCAAGAGGTCTAGCCTGCCGTGACTGATAGGTTGGCTTTGTTGGGGCTGGCTGCAACGGGCGAGGCTTCTGGTTGATGGAACTACCCTTGCTAATCATCTTGCGCTTGCGAGTGTCGTGTATGGCATGACACTTGTCTTCCAGCATGAGGGCCTTGTTCACCAGGTCAAAGAAGGTTCGACAGTCACAGACGATGAGCTGATACTGGAGGGTCTGTTGAAGTCCTTCAATGAAGCGTTCCTTGTTGGCAGCCTCCATGTTGACATGTTCAGGTGCATACGTTGACAGCAGGTTGAACTTCTGCAGGTACTCCCTGACAGATCCACTTCTTGATAGCCATGATCCCAGAAGGAATGTGGGCGGTGTAGAATCCTTCCTTGAAGTTATCCCAAGTGATCACACGATCACCTTGCATGACCTTGAATCCATCCCACCAAGCTCGGGCGGTACCTCCAAGGCAGCGAGAGGCATACAACACCTTCTCACGATCCTCATTGCAATTGACCAGTGCAAGGAGGTCCTCGATGGTGCGGATCCAGTCATTAGCATCCAAGGGTTCAGCAGTCTCAGTGAAGCTTCGGGGCGAATTCCTTATGAACTCAGATAGAGTGGAGCGGCCATTGCCATTCCTGCCTTGTTGCCGATTGTTCACAAGGACTTGAGCCATCTGCTGAATAGAAGAAGTGTTGACTTGGTGTTCCTCCCGGAGAACTTGGAGAAACTAAGCTATGGTCATGTTCTCCGGTGGAGGTGGTGGCGGGGGAATGTCGCCTTGTGGCTGCTCCTGGTGTCCTCCAACCTGAGCAGTCCCGCTAGCTCCTGTGGCTAGCTGGAGTTGTCGGCTTCAGGGTTGGTGAAGGACCTGTTGCGGGTAGCAGTCACCATCCTATTTGGAGCTGCCAAGTCAAACAATTGGGATAGACGAGGGGAAAAGCAACAATGGAAAAGCGCGCCTAAGGGGGTTGGTCGAGTGCAAGTGTGGTAAAACAAAGGTCGAAGGGCCAACACATATATTAAGATAAGATAGATGATGGAGTCGCTTACAGGTTGCCTAAGGCAAAAGCACGACTTGCATAGGAACATAGACAACAAAAACAAACAACAAGCACACATGGTTTCATATGAACCATTACATGGACTCAACTTCGCATGAGGGGTACATGACTGATCCTACCCTAGGAGTTCTAGGACTCAGGTGGTGGAGTGTTGTGCTTCCTACCCAAGAGGAAGGAAGACTTGGTTGCTCGCTGGGACTCCTTTTGGCAAGAAGACCATACTTTCCATACCCGAAATATGTGACGAAAATCCAGAGGTCGCTATTCGTCCTTGGTTCAATATGTTAGTGGTTTGGCAGACTAGCTCTCAAAGGTGGTGAAGTTGCTGGTGAAGCTTCACAGATTCCTTAATCAGGTTGTGAACCAGACTATCGGCGAAGAGGCCGAAGTAGGTCTGGAATCTGAGAGGTACACCATCCTCCTTGGATGGAACCAGCGTCTGACTTTTGCTGATGTCGTCCTTTCTGATGGGTAGATAACGACTAACGGGCTCGTCGACCATGTCTAGAATGATTCCTCGAAGGTGGATGAGTGCCTTCCATGCAGCTGTCTCGACTACGAGTGCCAAGATCTCCATCTGCGGTCCTTTAAAGAACCAACTGGTTAGGGAGTCATTTGCCTTCATGAACACTTCAACGTGATACTCCTTCATGACGGCATTGACCCAGTGCTCGTGGTAGACGAAATAGGTGGTTGGCAGAACTGGCACTTCTCCAGGCTATCCCCAAGGAGTAGGGGAAAACCACATGCTAGGAGGGCTTCACGTACGAGGGCCATCTACAAGGTTTTGAATGGAGGAGAGTCATCAAGAGCTTGAAATAGACTAGAAGAGAAGAGAGGTATAAAATTCATTGCACCTAGCAACCAGGCACAATTTTCAAAAAGTTTTTATCCTAACTAACATCCATGCTAACTAAGGGCTGGCTCTAATACCAGCTCTGTTGGGACCCCGACTCATAAGTCGTGATCACAGAATGCGCGAGTATAGTGATCCTAGAGATCAATGCTCACTGAACACACAGAAGTTGAATAACAAGAGTCTTACATCCTTACATACCGTCTTACACAAATAAGGACCATGGAGGTCAAGTCTTACATAGATAGGGCCTCAAGGGCCAAACACTTAAACATAACAAACATCAGAAATCTTGGTCGAAAGCGTGAACCCATGCCAACTACCTTAAACCTACAGGCATTCTGACTGGGAAGTGTCCTAGATCGCATGTTCCTCACCAACGAACTCTTCACCATACTCCTGCTCTTCCATAAACCAGTGGCAAGCCAATGAGTACTTTGGCTGTACTCGCAAGCAATCCAAGTTTTGGAACAAGGTACAACAATGCATGATATAGCACTAAGTAGGTAAATTTTTGCAGAAAGCTAATTTTGAATGCAATGACATGATCAAGTAACTATGTAAGCATGCATCAACAGTTGGCAGACATCCTTACAAACAAGTTACATATATCATCATAACAGGGGGTTGGAAATCTCATGTTCAGTCATCACGTCAAGTCCTCTGACTTAACTCAAGTATCATCTCTGTGCCATCCACACACTCACCAAGTTTTGTGAAAACAACTGGACATAGTTTAAGCAGCACCACCCAACTATCCTTGACCGTGGACACGACTATTTGAATATTTTTACACGCTGTAGAGGTTGCACACTTTACCCACAAGACTCGGGGAACTTCTGCATCATCCACGACTCGCGGTATATTTCATACCCGGGGTAAGCACCAGAACAATGCCTTTCCCCTAGCGATACTAAACAAAGAGTCCACTCGTTGGTGCCATCCCTCATGATATACATCACACGTATCATCCATGAGGGCATGCAACGGTGTGCTCGGTGCCTGTAAAGACAGCGCACGATCGTCCATTCCGGTACGACCCTGTATCGAGAGTGACCTCGCCACTCCCGCCACTAGTAATGCGAGCTCTATTCTAGTACCTACGAAAGTAATCAACAAAGCCCCGTCCCATAAGGGGTATCGTGGTTGTGCATGTAAGGTTGGGATGGTCGACAAATCTTAAATCTAACCCCTTTTCGAAAACACACACTCACATGCTCCGATACACCACTTCTTCCTCAATTGGTTACCCAACTCAACACCATCCCCCTCGAGCATTAGTGGCACCCGACAGGGTTTTCGAGAAAGTCTTAGAAATCATTTTGCTTCCATCACTATGCATATTACCATCCCACTTGCGTAGCAACTACTAGCAACCTAACTACTCCCACCCGCACAACCCTCATAAGAATGGTAGGGTCATGCACGATGCAAGTATCAATGGTAAAGTTCATAGGCATCCCACCGAAGTGGTCACCACATCAACATGATCAACATCACAGAAATAAGTGCTATATGCCATGCAATTAAAAGGGTTCTTAGTCATGGTCAAAGGGCTAATTTCCTGGCTCAACAAAGTCTTCAAGTTTTTTAAAGTCTTCAGGTCCAACTCCCTCATCAGCAACGCAATCTGTCATCGTGATAAATAACGATAATAATAAGTATCGTGGGAACGAGCCTGATAGTAGATGGTAGGGGTACGAATGGAGAGGGAAGAGTCCTAGCTACGGTGAGGGTGTACACGAGAGGGACCTGAACTCATACATCTGTGTGTACACCCTCACTGTAGCTAGGACTCTGCCCTCTCCATTCATACCCCTACCATCTACTGTCAGGCTCGTTCCCACGACAGTTGGCACCCACCGTGGGGCAGGCGTCTAAGCGACTTCCGGCGAGGTTGCATTTTTCATCCTTCGACATGTCTTCTAGTGGTGTTTTTGCTCTGGGCCACGAGATCCGTTTCGGAGCGCTCACTTTCATCACCGACGATTTGGCATGGCTCCAGGAGGCGCCTCTCGATGTCGAGGTGCTCTCGGTCCGCGGGGCCGCGCATTTTCGCGCGAGTCCGTGCGGCGTGTTGCTGTGTCAGCCGTCGACCCCCTAAGCATCGGCTCCTTTTGCCGTTCACGGTCGCAAGCGGTCCGGTTGCTCACGACTCCAGCAGTGGGTCGAACACACAGCGGCGCATCAAGCTTCTTCACAGGTTATAACACTCGAGCCTGCCGAGTCCCTTCATGGCGTGTTCGAGTCGGATTCCGATCCATCCGACGTGCCTTTCGAGTGCGAGAGCTGCAATCCCGCAGCGGAGGTCTTGATGGCGGGCTCTCATCAGAGCTCACCGCCTGGATTTGGTCGTGGCAAGCACGAGGCTGGAGGCCCGCCGAACATGCAGTCGCGTCACGATGAGAAGGTCCTTCATAGCCCCATCTTCGGCGCGACCGCCGAGGCCCAGGCTTTGGAGGCCGCGCGCATTCGTTTGGAAGAGCTCCAGGCAGAGATCGACGAGCGCGCCCGTTCGCGCCCGCCGTGCCCCAGTCGACGTCAGCGACAGCTGTTCCCGACTGGATCTCACGATGGCATTGAGGTATACTGAACTCCTGTGCTTAATGTTGTTGCTGCTGCTAGGATAGCAGATTCCATTCAGTCGCCCCGGTTAGAGGCTGGTAGAGGGCTGTTGCAGATCAGAGCGCTGTTGGATGCAGCACAACGTCAGAATTCAGCAGTTTCTCAGTCCCGTCACAAGATACACAACAATTCACCTAAGGCAGAGACCGTTCAGTCGGTACACAGTCCTGGATCGCCCTTGCATCGTCGAGGCGGCTTTTCGTGAAGGGCAAGACAGAGATCAGCATCACCGCGAAGACCACCATCGAGTGCTCACTCCTTCGTGGAGTGGTCCGTACGCGCCCCGACACCAGGACAACAGGCACTCCTTCGGTGATGAGAGGGACACAGAATTTGATGCCCGCGCCTACCTTCTTCAGAAGCGGATCGAGAAGAGCAGAGCCTACAGAGAAGGACACGGCAGAGATGTCCCGAGTGGAAGCTTGGCTGCAGTGTCTGGTCCAGAGTGTTTCAGCAGAGCTATACATTCTGTGGAGATTCCCCCCAACTTCAGAATGGCGGCAGGGATCGGAAAGTTTTTTGGTGAAACAAAACCAGAGACTTGGCTAGATGATTACCGAGTGGCTGTGCAGATTGGTGGCGGGAATGACAATGTCGCAATGAAGCACCTGCCCCTTATGTTGGCTGGTCCAACTCGAGCTTGGTTGAATCGTTTGGCTCCTTCCAGCATACATTGTTGGGAAGATCTTGCCTGAGTGTTTGTCCGGACCTTTGAGGGCACTTGCAAGCCAGGTCTGGTCGACTTACAGCACTGCGTCCATAAGCCCAGTGAAACCTTAAGGGACTATATTCAGTGATGGTCCACCCTGCATCATATGGTGGAAAATGTGTCGAAACACCAGGATGTTTGTGCCTTCAAGGCCGGTGTGAGATATAGAGAGCTGTACCTGATGTTCGGGCGCACTGGTGAAATTTCACTCGGCAAGATGATGGAAATTGCCACTCACTATGCCAATGGCGAGGAAGAAGACCGCCTCCATAGCGGCAAAGGAAAAGCAGTCGCCAACGAGTCTGGCGGCGGCAACAATAGGAAACAAAAGCGGAAGGCTGAAGACCCAGCTCCGGCAGAGGCGGTAGCACTAGCGACTCAGTCGAAGAACAAGGGCAAGGCCAAGGCTCAGTATGCCCCCAAGAAGGGGAAGGGTCCACCAGGAACGGATATCTTGGATCAGCCGTGTGTGATTCACACGAAGAAACATGCAGAAGGCAACCTGATTTTGCCCAAGCACACCACTCGATAGTGTCGAACCCTCATCCAACAGTTCAAGGGAGACCCGTCGAGTGGGAAATCTACTGAAAAAGAAGATGAAGATGAAGAAAAGGAAACATTTCCGGATGTCACTGCTACACTGATGATCTTTGCTAATGTCGCGAGCAAGATCCGTCTGAAAGTCATAAATAGAGAGATCAACATGGCTGTGCCAGACACCCCCACCTACCTCAAATGGTCTCAGTATGCTGTCACATTCGACCAGACTGACCATCCTGCTCATGTGGCCACACCCGGTCGACAGGCTCTAGTAGTTGATCCGGTGGTGTAGGGGACTCGACTCAGAAAGGTCCCCATGGATGGCGGCAGCGGCCTGAACATTCTGTATGCGGATACCCCGAAGGGGATGGGCATTCCTATGTCCCATCTCAGCGAAAGCAGCATGCATTTTCATGGGGTCATCCCAGGAAAGAAGGCCAAGTCACTCGGCCAGATAGCATTGGATGTGGCATTTGGAGATAGCAAAAATTTCAGAAAAGAAAAGTTGACGTTTGAAGTCGTGGATTTCAAGAGTGCTTACCATGCCATTTTGGGTCGACCCGCTTATGCACGTTTCATGGCCCGACCATGTTACGTGTATCTCATGCTGAAAATGTCGGGCCCTAAGGGCGTGATCACAGTCACTGGCAATCGACAGCGGGCCAAAGAGTGTCTCCAGCAAGGGTCCAAGATCGCCGATCAACAGATGGCCATGGTCGAGCTAGATGAGTACAAGAAAACCGCTGACCCTGCTGATTTGCTCCGTGCAAAAAAGCTGGCTTCCGAGTCGCCATTTCAGTTGGTAGGGGAAGTGAAGAAGGTGCACATCCACCCGACGGATCCAACCACTGCCCCGACGAATATCTCGACAACACTCGACAGCAAATAGGAAGCCGAGCTCATCCAGTTCCTTCGTGAGAACTGGGATATCTTTGCATGGAAGCCTGCTGACATGCCGGGAATTCCCAGGGACCTGGCTGAGCACCGTCTATGAGTGGATCTGAAAGCCAAGCCTGTCAGGGAGCATTTGCGTCGATCTGCGGCGGAGAAGCGCAAGGCAATCGGAGAAGAAGTGGCCTGTCTCTTGCAAGCCAAGTTCATTCGGGAGATTTACCACTCCGAGTGGCTCTCGAATGTTGTGATGGTGCCCAAGAAAGATAATTCGTTGCGCATGTGCATTGACTTCAAACATCTCAATAAAGTGTGTCCGAAGGACCATTTTCCGCTCCCCCGCATAGATCAAATTGTTGACTCGATAGAGGGATGCGAGCGATTATCGTTTTTGGATGCCTATTCTGGGTACCATCAGATCCGTCTGTTTGGTCCAGATGTAATAAAAACAGCCTTCATCACCCCGTTTGGGTGCTTTTGCTACATCACCATGCCTTTTGGTCTTAAGAATGCCGACGCTACTTTTATGCGCATGATTCAGAAATGTTTACTCGACCAAATTCCTCGGAATGTCGAGGCGTACATGGACGACATAGTGGTCAAGTCCCACAAAGGTTCCGACCTACTGGCTGACTTGGCCGAGATGTTCGCCAATCTGAGGCGATTCGACATAAGGCTGAATCCGACCAAATGTACCTTCGATGTCCCTGGCGGCAAGTTACTCGGTTTTCTTGTTTCCAAGCGAGGAATTGATGTCAATCCCGAGAAGATCAGTGCCATTACCCGTATGAAGACTCCCATGCGAGTGCATGATGTTCAAAAGCTCACAGGTTGCTTGGCAGCATTGAGTCGATTCATTTCTCGTCTTGGTGAGAAGGCTCTGCCCCTGTATCAGTTGATGAAGAAATCCAACACATTTGACTGGACTCCTGAAGCTGAAGCAGCGTTTGTTGAGCTCCAAGCCCTGCTCTCCACCC
This sequence comes from Hordeum marinum, assembly GCA_022496015.1. NCBI lineage: Eukaryota > Viridiplantae > Streptophyta > Magnoliopsida > Poales > Poaceae > Hordeum > Hordeum marinum. The sequence goes on along the minus strand of CM039673.1, from coordinate 214,100,733 downwards.
AGCCGGTGCTTGCCGCTCCTGCCAGCAAAGAGCCCTTGCTCCTGTACATCGTAGCCACAAATCAGGTCGTCAGTATAGTGCTGACTGTCGAGCGAGAAGAGGAAGGTAAAGCCAATAAGGTCCAACGGCCAGTTTATTATGTCTCAGAAGTTTTGTCCCCCTCAAAGCAGAGATATCCTTATTACCAGAAGCTGGTGTATGGTATTTACTTATCAGCAAAGAAGGTGGCACATTATTTCCAAGACCATTCGATCTCAGTCATCAGTGATGCTCCTTTATCAGAGTTTTTCAATAATCGCGACACATCAGGTCGAGTGGCTAAATGGGCAATTGAGCTTGGACACTTTGACATCAGATTTGAGGCCAAGAAGGCAATCAAGTCCCAAGCATTGGCAGATTTCATGGCCGAGTGGATCGAACAGCAACAGCCCATCCAAGTTCACTCGGCGCATTGGACAATGTTCTTCGACGGCTCCAAAATGTTGAATGGGTCCAGTGCTGGCGTTGTTTTTATATCCCTGAGAGGCGACAAGCTCAGCTATGTCTTGCAAATTCACTTTGACTCCTCCAACAATGAGGCAGAGTATGAAGCACTTTTGTATGGGTTGCGCATGGCTATCTCACTCGGCGTCAAGCGCCTGATGGTTTATGGCAACTCAGATTTAGTGGTGAATCAAGTGATGAAAGAGTGGGATGTTAGGAACCCTGCTATGACTGGATACTGCAATGCAGTCCGAAAGCTGGAGAAGAAATTTGAAGGTCTGGAACTTCACCATGTTCCTCGACTGAAAAGTCAGGCAGCTGATGAGCTATCCAAGATTGGTTCCACTCGACGGCATGTCCCCAGCAGAGTGTTCCTGGAGCATTTGCACACTCCTTTGATTCAAGAGGATCCCTTCACCGAAGAGCCCCCACAAGCTTTAAGCTCCTCTGACTCGACTGAAGTTGATGTTCCTGCTGTGATTGACCTGGTCATGGAGGTGCTAGTTATCATTCCCGACTGGACTGTGCCGTACATTCCCTATATCCTTAGACAAGAGCTCCCTGAGGATGAAGCAGAGGCTCGACAGATTGTGCGCAGGTCCAAGGCTTTCACTGTGATGGGAGATCAGCTATTCAGAGAAAGTGTGACTGGTGTCACTCGGCGCTGCATTTCACCCGAGGAAGGTCGAATGATTCTAGACAAAATCCACTCGGGAACTTGCGGGCACCATGCGTCTTCAAGCGCAATCGTCGCTAAAGCATACCGAGATGGTTTTTATTGGCCACGAGCTAATGAAATGGCTAAGGACATTGTTGATCATTGCGAGGGATGTCAGTTCTATGCAAATCTGTCACACAAGCCAGCGTCTGCTCTGAAGACAATTCCACTCGCCTGGCCGTTTGCGGTTTGGGGACTCGACATGGTTGGTCCTTTCCGGCCCGGAAAAGGAGGATTCACCCATCTGTTGGTAGCAGTCGACAAATTCACCAAGTGAATTGAAGCTAAGCCCATAAGGAAGCTGAATTCCCGCACGGCGGTCACGTTCATGAGGGAGATCATTATCCGGTTTGGCATTCCCCACAACATCATCACGGACAATGGCACTAATTTTGACTCGGAAGAATTCAGGAGATTCTGTAACTCCCAAGGCATCCAAGTGGATTACGCTTCCGTTGCACATCCTCAAACCAATGGGCAAGTTGAGCGGGCTAATGGTCTCATTCTGCAAGGTCTGAAGCCTCGTCTCATGCGCGGTTTGGATCATGCCGCTGGTGCGTGGGTAACTGAGTTGCCGTCTGTTTTGTGGGGGTTGAGGACAATGCCTAATCAGTCGACTGGACAAACACCTTTCTTCCTTGTCTATGGTGCTGAAGCTATACTGCCGAGTGACTTGGCCCACAATTCTCCTCGAGTGGAGCTGTATTCTAAGGCTGAAGCCGAACATGCTAGACAGGATGGGGTAGATCTTCTGGAGGAAGAGTGTGAGATGGCTCTGATTCGGACCACAGCCTATCAGCAAGACTTATGGCGCTTCCATGCAAGGAATGTCAGAAGCCGAGCATTCCACGAAGGAGATTTGGTACTCCGAGTGAATCAGCGCCGACCTCACAAGCTTGCTCCTGCATGGGAAGGCCCTTTGGTCGTCACCAAGGTGCTAAACGATGGAGCCTATCACTTATATAATCTCATGAAGCAGATGGATGAGCCACGAGCTTGGAATGCAGACCTACTTCGACGTTTTTACACTTGAGACATTAGTTTTCTGATGTAATAAGAGTACTTCATCAATGCAATTTGTGTCTCTGCAATTAATACTTCGTCGATTCCAACCGTGCAGTTATTTACTTGGGGATACTCCGAGTGATGAGCAGTCCTCGCACTCGGGGGCTTAGCTGCGAAACATGTTTTGCCTAAGTTAAAAACCCTGTCGGGTGGATAGCAGTCCATTCACTCGATGGCCTATTTGCGAATCCGTCTTCGCTTGGGCTCAAAAAAAACCTCGTCGAGGCAATGGTAATCCATTCACTCGACAACTTATATGTGAAGCGACATTCTCCTAAGTTCAAAATACTCTGAGTGATGAGCGATCCTCACACTCGGGGCCTTAGCTGCAAAGACATTTCGCCTAAGTTAAAAACCTTGTCAAGGCGATGGTAATCCATTCACTCGACAGCTTAGATGCGAATCGACATTCACCTAAGTTCAAAATACTCCGAGTGATGAGCGATCCTCACACTCGGGGGCTTAGCTGCGAATACATTTTGCCTAAGTTAAAAACCTCGTCGAGGCGATGGTAATCCATTCACTTGACAACTTAGATGCAAATCGACATTCGCCTAAGTTCAAAATACTCCGAGTGATGAGCGATCCTTGCACTCGAGTGCTTAGCTGCGAATAAATTTCGCCTAAGTTAAAAACCTCGTCGGGTGGATAGTAATCCATCCACTCGACAGCTTAGATGCGAATCGACATTCGCTGAAGTTCAAAAATACTCCGAGTGATGAGCGATCCTCACACTCGGGGGCCTAGCTGCGAATACATTTTGCCTAAGTTAAAAACCTCGTCGGGTGGATAGTAATCCATCCACTCGATAGCTTAGCTACGAATGAACATTCTCCTAAGCTCGAAAATATTCTGAGTGATGAGCAATCCTCACACTCGGGGGCTTAGTTGCGAACACGCTTCGCCTAAGTTAAAAACAAACTCAGTCGAAAAAAATATTGAAAGCCAAATACGAATAAAATCCAAAAGATAAACCACAGATAAATGTTTCGTACGGAAGCAAATGTGTTCAGTCCCAAGGCCTGAATGAAGTTTTTAGGGATACAAATCCACTCGGCATACCGAGGCAAATGAAACTGTTTCTTTCAAACACAAGTTTTTCATGCAGGCGACGGACTGGCGGGCTCGACGAAGGTGTCTAGGTCGATGCCGTCGGCGATTTTGGTAGCCGCTTCAATGAAGATCTCCATGAAGTCCTCAAACTGAAGTTTGTTCATGTTGACAATCTGAAGCTCCTTCAGCCTCTCCTCCTTCACGTCCCTGCAATGGACCCTGACGAGTGACAACGCCATGTCAGCCCCACAGTGAGCGGCAGATTTCTTCTAGGCCTGCACTCGACTTGGAAGTTCATCCAGGCGAGCCATCATCAAGTTGAGGTCAAGCCGGAAGGTGTCCTCAGGCCATAGCTCTTTGTCGATCCTCCCCATTGTAGATTTCAGTCGCACAAGATATGCCTGGACGCCCTAGAGCCAGAAATTGAGTCGAAGCATATTCATGGCCACCGCGTCTTCGACAGGAGACTTGGTGGGATCCATATTGGGCTCAACCTCCTCTGTCTCCTTCTCAAAGTCTTGGAAGAATTCTGTTGAAGAATAGAGAATGGGAGGAGAATCGGTGAACGACAATCCTCAATGATTTTACAAAGCTCAGTCGACAAAAATACTTACCGTTGAGCAGAATATACATCTTCCTCGAGAACTCGCCCAGATGCTTCTCCAAGCCATTGCTCCTCTTGTTTAGCTGCTCGGCCTTTTTGGCAAGGTCCACGCGCTCCTGCTTGAGTTTGGCGTTCTCCTCTTCCAACTTCTGGGCGGCCGCCAGCTTCTGCTCTGCAGCTTCAGTTTTGTCCTTGGCCACTCGTTGGGCATCAGCAAGTGCTTTGTCCTTATCCTCCAGTGCCCTCTTCATGGAATCCAAAGAAACAACATTGTTGAGTCGCGCTTGGAGTCGATAGTTTTCATAGCGCACGTCTATTCGAGTGAGAGCACTCGGTTCACAACATGAAAAGGTGAAGATGGGAATGCTGACAGTCAGCAGTTATTACCTCCCGGAGACTTCAGCTCAGCACGTGCTCGCTCCAAGGCGTTGTTGGTGACTGCAAGGTCCACCTGCAACTAGTTCTTCTCCTCCTCCATCTCCTTGTACTACGTTCCAAGTTCGCAAGCCGTCTTGAACCAACAAAAGACAGGAGTTCAATCAGCAAGTGATTCTTGGACAGTCGACCGAGTTATTAAAACCGGCGAATGCCCATGTTGGAAGAATTCAAACAGAAAATCCACTCGACATGTCGAGTGGCTCTGGCGCTCCGCACGCCATAAACAAATTCAAACAGAAAGTCCACCTGACATGTCGAGTGGCTCCGGCGCTCCGCACGCCATAAACAAATTCAAACAAAAAGTCCACTTAACATGTCGAGTGGCTCTAGCGCTCCGCATGTCGTAAACAAATTCAAACAGAAAGCTATCTCTATTAAGACCCCTGACGATGCAAGCACTCGATAGCGGTCTCGGGGACTACACCCAGTGGGTGCGCTAAGAGCGCCCCCACTAAGACGGTTAACTCTCGATCCGTCGAGTAACTCGTTAGAAAACACACTCGACAAGGTGAGCCATGTCGTGACACTCAACCCATCGAGTGACGCACCCACCCTACTCTATAAAGTGCAGTCTATCCTTATGCAGCATCATATCATGGTTTGTAAATAATATTCATGAAACCTGCAAGGTAGCTACGGAGTGGTGTAATTCAAGGTGAAGTGTATCCTGTATACAATAGACTCTAAGACCCCTGCCAATGCAAGCACTCGACAGCGGTCTCGGGGACTACACCCAGTGGGTGCGCTAAGAGCACCCCCACTGAGACGGTTAACTCTCGATCTGTCGAGTAACTCGTTAGAAAACACACTTGACAAGGTCGGCCCTGTCGTGACACTCAGCCCGTCGAGCGATGCACGCCCCCACTCTATGAAGTGCAGTCAATCCCTATGCAGCGTCATATAATGGTTTGTTAATAATATCCATGAAACATGCAAGGTATCTATGGAGTGGTGTGATTCGAAGACAAAATGTATCCTGTATACTCTAAAGACCCCCGTCGATGCGAGCATTCGATAGCGGTCTCGGGGACTACACCCAGTGGGTGCGCTAAGAGCGCCCCCACTGAGACGGTTAAATCTCGATCCGTCGAGTAACTCGTTAGAAAATACACTCGACATGTCGAGCGACAATAGTACCACGTGTACTACCAATCCTAATCCTACTCAACTACGATCCGATCTATTCGACTGGAGAAAGTTCAAACATTCTACGGCGATCACCCAGTGGGTGTACAACAGCCAAGAAAATACAAGAATTCAATCGATAATGGACTCACGATCGAACTTACTCGGACATTGGTGCGGAGGGCTGTGCTGACGTCAAAAGCCAGTTTGCTGGCCTCGTACACCTCCTTGGTCCTCAGCATGAGCTGCTCCGCCTGGATCATGGCTTCCTTTGCAGCTCCGGTTTGATCTTCCGGGGTGCGATGCAGAGGGAAGGCCATCACAAGTGGGGTCGGCGTGGTCACTGGGGCAACTGAGGCAGCCTGAAGGGGTCCAGTCGGAGTCGATGTCACGACGGTCGAGATGGCTAGAGGAGCATGCGACAAAGGCGTTGCAGGCTCAACCTTGGGTCGCGTCGAGTCACCTCTCCTCTGGGAAGACTCTGCAGTTGAGCGCTGAGGTGCTTGCACCGATGACGCCCTTCGGGTGCGAGCGCGCGAAGTGTCCAGTGGCCCCTCGTCGTCCTCCAGTTGAATGACCTCTGCAACAACCGACAACATCAACATATGCATGTGTCGAGTCCTATTCGGACAAACTAACAACTTTCTTACCTCTATGAGAAGTGGCAGCATCAGCGGTGTCAACATCCATCGCGTCCACTCCATCTCGATGAGGCGAGGTCACAGATGTTGCAGCTCTAAAGGATTAAACAACTTTCGCTCAGATATAACTCAAGACTTCAGTCAACAGAACAATTCGGAAATGAACACTTATGTGGAGACGACAAGTACGGCCACCCTCATGCGGGGCAGTGCTTTGTGAGGCTTAGAGATGGCTTGCTTGGGCTGCTTGGCCAGTCTTTCATTCGACTTGACAGTTGAGGGGCGGCTCCATTTTGGGTTCTTCTCGCTTGGGCCCGGGGCCTTGTCCTCAGCAGTTGCCGGATCATGGAGGGCCTTGGTGCGGCCTTCACGACGAGGAGGCGACTTGGCTCCTTACTCTTCACCGGAATCTTCATATTCATCCTCGGAGTCGGAAAGTCCGTCGCCGTCCATGCTGCCGCCCTCGCTCACCATGCCGTCATCCACATGGTTCCCGTTGGGAACGGACGAGTGCATGTTCGTCCATTCTTGCATAATTCAAACAACAGAGTCAGTCTACAAGTCAATACGTCACTCGACGGTATAAATGTATCAGTCGACATCACATGTCTCACCAGGTTCTTCGGTGGGTTTTCAGCCGAGTAAGGCCGGATCCTCTTGGCTCTCGAGGGGTTGTCGCAAGCTCCAGTGATGCTCCGAATCCACTTCTCAACGGTCTCCTGTGGAACTTCTTCTGGATGCATCCTGGTCGAGTCCCCCGGACCTGAATAGTGCCACATGGTGTGGTCTCTAGCCTGGAGTGGCTGAATGCGTCGACTGAGGAATGTTTCAAGCAGATCGATGCCAGTCACCCTGCCCCGGATCACCTGCACCACCGCCTCGACTAAGATACCTACTTGGACATGCTCCTCATCAGTCACGTTCAGGGACTTGGGGGCAGCGGGTCGGTTAGGCAAAAACGGGGGAAGACCAATCGACATGTTGGGTGGCGCTACATCTTTGCAATAGCACCAGGTCGACTGCCAGCCTCTGACAGACTCAGGAAAAGTAATGGCAGGAAAGGAACTACACTGCCTTTTCTAGACCCCTAAACCTCCACACAACTAGAGCACATGAGTCTTCCCATCGGTGGCAAGGGCTTTCTTCACAGTCTGTGATCTGACCGTGAAGAGATGCTTAAACAACCCCCAATGGGGAGAGCACCCCAGGAAACACTCGCACAAGGTAACGAATGCTGACAAGTACGCCATGGTGTTTGGTGGAAAGTGATGCAGTTGCACACCAAAGAAATTCAGAAATCCCCAAAAGAATGGGTGGGGTGGCATGGAGAAACCTCTTTCTACATGGGAGAGGAGAAGAACTCGCTCCCCGTCACGTCGCTCCGACTCGTGCTCCTCCCCCTGCAGTCTCCAGGCGCCGTTCGCCACCAGCCCGTCGAAGACGAGACCCTCGATGTCGGCATGGGTGACAACAGAGGGGAGAAAATCCCCCTGCATCCACCCCGCCGGCGCGGTGAATCGAGCAGTCAAGGGCTTCTTGCCCTTGAGCTTCGACGTCCCCTTCTTTTCTCGCTCCAGCTTCTTCGCCGCATTCTTCGCTCTGTTGCATGTCGATCCTAAATAAACACCGACGCTCAGAGTTCAATTGACGCAAGTTTCATGGAAACCCCAAATACCATTCGGAGGATTCGATGCATTAACTAAAGGTTGACGTTGATACCTCCTTCCACCACTCGAACCCCGATCCATTCGGGGGCTAATGACGAGGATATGTACCTAGGATACGGTCCTAGGCAAGGCCCACCTACCCTACCTAAGGACACTACATGGGAGGACTTGAAGATCAAGCATGAACTTTCGAGTGGATCCCTGGAGACGTCCAAGGCCACTCGACAGTAATCCACTTGGAGATCCTCCTCTCACTCGGCAGTCGCGTGTCACTCGACAGACCTCGCTTCACTCGATGCCAGAAGACCAGGAGGCATCATCAAGAGCCCAACAGGCAGACGCTGGCTTAATGGTCCTTAATAGCTTTTATTACGTATGTTACCTATAACGGCAGACTTTACACCCCACGACCAGACCCTTTGATGCGGGGCCATTATGAGGGGCAACAAACTTTATATAAACCGCCCCTCCCATCCTACACAAGGGTTAGAAACTATTGTAATCTCAACAGTCCACTCGACATAAAGCTCCTGAGCACTGAGACATAGGGTTGTTACCTCCACGAGAGGGGCCTGAACTCATACATCTGTGTGTACACCGTCGCCGTAGCTAGGACTCTACCCTCTCCATTCGTACCCCTACCATCTACTGTCAGGCTCATTCCCACGACAATAAGCATCACAAAAAAAAAGCACAAAAATCTACTACTAAAATGCTACCCTACTTTGATAAATACTAAAAACTATTCTAAGAATAATTGTCTAAGGTTTTGTATTTAAAAAGGTTTTTTAAACTATTTAAAACAGAGGCTAAAAATGCCTAAAAGAGGTTTTAAAATAAAATAGTAGATAAAAGGTTTTAAAAAATTTATTCAAATGGAAATGTAAAATTCTACAGAATATTACAAGAATTATGGTGGAAAAATATTTGGCATTGGAGTTTTACTTAATACACTAGAATTTTTGGAAAACTCGAGTAAAAGAAAAAAAGAAAAAGGCCTTAGAGCCAACTAGGCCAAAATAGACCCAGTTGGGCCTGCCTGTGGCCAAGCCAGGCCTGGGCGAGCCAGGGCGCGCGTCCTGTCTGGGTTCAAACCTGATAGGCAGGCCATTGGAGCCAGCCTCACAGAGGGAGAGAGAGAGAAGAGAGGATGACAGGTGGGGGCCACCTGTCATCTCCTTCCTCTTGACGCGAAGGAGGCGGCGCTCACCGGCGGCGAAGGAGGGCACGGCATGGGGAGCTGAGGGCAGGGACAAACTTAGCATCGACCTGCATTCCTCTAGAGGTGAAGGGGAGGTCGGAGACTCGCAGGTTCGCCGACGACGAGGAAGTGCGGCGGATCCGCTTCGGGAGGAGATCGTCAGCGATGTTTCTCTGCTGAAAATGGATGGGGAGGAAGGTCAAAAGGGTAAGGGGGACCCTACGGACCTAGAGAGAAGGGGAGGAGGCCCGGAGCGGGTTGGTAACCCGAGATCAACGAAGCCCCAACGAGGCGGCACCTCGGTCGATCCCGAGAACTGGGGCTCTGGGTGGTCACTAGGGTGGCATAAGGGGGCATTTGAGAGGGGAAAGGGGCTCCAGAGGGAAGGAGGGAGCTTGGGGGAGCTTTTATGGTCGGGGCACGAATCCACCGTGGACCCATGCGCTGGTGAGGTCGGGCTGGCTGCTGGAGGGGAGGGAGCACATAGGGCTTTGCCCTAGGGAGTTCCCGGGGTTGGTCTACGACGGGAGGGAGCAAGAGAGAGAGAGAGAAAGGAGTGCACGCGTGTGAAGCCGCGGGTTGGCCGAGCTGGGCGGTGCTCGGCAGGCCCGGGAGGAGGGAGAGGGAGTAGGAGAGAGGAGGGGGCCAACAGGGGGGCATGTCCTAGATGTCGAGGGAGCCAGGTGGAGAGAGGGGAGGCCCGAGGCGGTCGGGGCCATGTAGTGGGCGGCAGCTACAATGCTTTTTGACACTGTAGCACGCTCTAGAGCGCATGTATGGCATGCCATGGCATGCCAACGACATCCTGGGCAAGGCCAACCCTGTCCAGTGGGTCTAGGGAGGCATAAACAATGCGGGGGAGGCATTGGATGCTTTGGTGATCCACCAGGGTGAGAGAGGAGTGGAGAGAGAGAGAGATTCCTGCTGTCCAAGCGGTAAAAATGGGGTTTGACCCCATCTACCAGGGGCTTTTGGACATGGACTTTTTACTAGAGTTAGAAGGAGCATCCTAGAGACAGCGGTAAAAGTTTGAGACCAAGGGGAATAGGGGAAGGGGTCAAACTTGGCTTTTACCAATCAGCCAGAAGGTGTTTGATCAAGGTTTTGGCTAGTAAACGGGGTTTGCTGGCCATGGGATTTAACAGGATGAAATAGAAGGTAAAAATAGCGAGGATCACCAAGTTTGAGAGGATTTGAGGAAAGTTGACAATGAAACCTTTTGAAACCCTGGAAATCAACAGAATCTGTTTTCTGTAGATCTAGTCCTGCTAAACTAATCTTCTTGATGCACCACTTAGTGTAGCATCATCATTTGGGGATTAGAACATGTCCACAAAGTTTTGGGTCAAGAGAAGAAACTTCACAATGTAAAGTTGTCCAAATTTGAATCTGGACACAAAGGGGTTTGGAGTATTTTTATGAAGCAAATCAATTAGGATTGAGATGAAACTTTGCAAGGTCTTCACCTATGACAATTGTGACCTCCTGTATTTTTCCTGGAATTTATTGAGAATATTTCTTATAGAAATATTTCAAAATCTTGATTTGCACAGAAAGGGGTTTGAGGGCTTTTGCCCAAGATTTTGAACATGACCATGTGTTGAAACTCATATATATGGAAAATATATGTCCATGAGTTTCCCTAAATTTTCTCAAATATTTTCAAAGAATTAAAATAATTTTTCCCTATGAAAAACCATTTCTGGCCTTAAGAAAAAGATTTTAAATAAAATAGTAAAATAATCTTTAAAATTAATATTTGGTGGTTTTGGGGAGTCATATATATAGTAGATTTCAAATAAAGCTTTTGGGGAAACATGATCCACCCAATTTGAGGACTTGTAGTGCAAACCTCAACTCGGGAGTCTTTGAAAACCTAGTTTGAATAAATTATTTTTGGTAAAAATTATTTTTGATAAAAACAGTTTTGGTTACCATTCACATGGCATGGTCATTGGGCAAGAAGTTTGGATCGAGGAAGATGAATATGGAGACAAGTAGAATCTAAGAGTGACAAACATACTCAACCCAACAATCAAACAAGCAACAATTCAAACAAGCGTACACTAAAAAAGTTTTAATTGGCTCCAAATTTTGTAAATCCAAGCATAAAAAAGTGATACAAACACAGGGTGTGACACTTAGGCTATGGCATACTTCGGTACGATGCGTCCGAGGAGCCAGATTGTCAAGTAAGACGGCTGACAAGGCTTCAGAGTCGCCGCTCCAAGTTCGGTGTGTGTTATCATCTTGTTGTTTCTTCAAAACAAAGTCGGGATCCAAGTGAGCAAGAGGATGTGAAAGTTTTACCTTCCGGACAACCCGCTGTATTTTCTTTGTTGTTAAGGCTTCCGAATCTAAGGATACAATAGTTACCTTTGTGGCATCAACATGGCTTGTCTCCACTTCCTCTTGAGAGCAATCAGTGGAAATAAGTTGCATAAAGAGAAGTCCAAGAGTGTCAAGTTCTACCTCTGAGTCCTCATGCTCAAGCAGCTCTTGTACGGATGTTTTCTTCTCACGACCCGGAACACGGGCCTTCACAACCTTAGTTTTCTTCTTGGAAGCCCCAATTGGTTTCTTCTTCCAGAAGGAGGAGTTGGCCTGCATACGATTACAGAAGGATTAGAAAGAGTATGAAACACAAAATTTAGAAAAAACAAATAGCTGGCTCAAAAGGTTTTTACCTCTGGAGCCGGGTTGTTAACGTAGAAGGGGTTCATCTCGATCTTGTTGTAAACTTCCTGAGGTTCTCCAAGCAGGGACTTAATAATAAAGCTAAGGTCTTTATCCATCAAAGGCGTCTGATTGAAACACAGAGGGTCGTCCACTTGACCGGTGTATCAACACATTAACCTATCGCACTGGCTTAGCGCCAAAATTCCCCAAGTGACCCAGCAGCGGGTCAGATCAACACCAATTGATCCGTTGGCTAACAAAGTCTTGATCTTCAAAAAAATTGGGGCGTTTTGGGCGCACTCTGTTGTGGACATCCGGTTTGGGAGTTCTGCGGTGGTGCAGAGCCGGGTGGGACGATAACCTGGTAGCGGTCTTTCCCCTTCCAGAGAGGTATCTTCGAAGTAGAACCAGGTTTGGTTCCAATCCTTGGATGACTTGGTAGAGTGGCTGAAGGGAAAGCTAAATCTCTTCGCCGCTGAATTGAAATGCCTCCGAGCTCAAGACTCGTCCCGAGTACTACTTCGGTCTGGCTGTTGATTTAAAAGAAGTCCTGAAAGAGGTCAACGGCGGGTTCTTCTTGTAGATATGCCTCGCTGAGGACTTGGAACTAGCATAAATTGGTGACAGAGTTGGGGCCGATATCCTGAGGGTGGAGTTTATAAAAATGCAGGGCGTCCCGGAATATTTTTGACCCGGGCAGTGAGAAGCCGCGAAGGAGATGATCTGTGAATACAATTACTTCCCCTTCCTTAGGTCTAGGCCTGAATTCATCACCGAGAACCCGCCAGTGGATGATGTTTTGAGCCGGTAAAACTCCCATAACTACGAAGTCATTCAGCATTTCCTCAGTAACCCCGAAGCCTACCCAACCGCAAGAAGCGGGGGCTTTGGCCATAGTGACCGGTTAAACACTGTGGAGGGACATAAAGATGTGGTGGGTTAAGAATGCCACATGATAAAGACAACTATGACTCTGATATGACAATGATGCTTGGAGGGTCATGGTCAAATGATAAGCCGCCATTAAGTACAAGTATGAGAAAATTGCATTTTTTCAAGGGTGAGCCGGCCACATGATGGCGGTTCACTTAGACAATGAATACAAAAATATTGCTAAGTGTGGGCAAACAAGTTTCGAACTGCTACTGCTCCCATTACAGATCTACTGATGAAAATAAAAGGGAAATATTTACTAACCCTAAAAACAGTGGGGGGAGAACTGATAGCTAATGGGCGGAGTCTAGCAAAGAAGACGATCTAGCCTAGATGCCGAATGGATGCTACCGTGGTTTTGTCATGGCAGACGTCCTAGTGAGAGGACTTAGGTTCGAGGCCATCGCTGAGGCAGTGAGCTCAAAGGGGTTGATCGAAATCGAGAGACAAGGTTTTACCTAGGTTCGGCCCGTCGGAAAGAGGTAAAAGCCTACACCCTGCTTTGTGTTGTATTGATGGGGTATCGATTACAAGGGAGCGAGTTCGCTTGACCTAGCTATCGATGAGTGGTTTCGTACCCTAAGCCGCCATAGGGGCTCGCCTTTATATTGGTAGGCCGAGTACCTAGGCTTACAAGAGTCAGGACTGGCTTATACAATGTATCCGGTCTTATCTCTAAGCCGCCTTGCCTTCCTAGGCATGCCGTCTTTCGGGCGGCCCACACGCCCGGTTCTCGCGTCGTCTTCCAGCTCTAGGCCTCCATCTAAGCCCATCCGACGAGTCGCCTATTAGGATTTTATTCATACCTCTGGCCCTCTTAATGCCTTTTATTATAAGCCGCCAGGTATGACCCGGCCCCTCCTGGGTGGGTCACACCATGGAGCTATATCCCCAACATTAGGCCCCAGATTGATTTGAACCTGTTCATGTCAATCTTCAAACCATTCGGTGGTGAGTCTCACACCTTTGTTCTCCTGAAAGTAAAACTTTGTAACCCGCCATGACGTCACTTTAGATATGTACAAAAAAGATTTTGTGACGTCACAAGAGATCATCTCATTAAAACGGTGAACCTGAAAGTCGAGATGTCTTCCTTGGTCAATCAGCATTGCGTCTCCTCGATTCTCGTGCAGACCGTTGCTGTTCCACGTCATAAATAGGTGGGGGAGGGGGACCCATTTATTTTTCACCTCTCTGCTGCCACTATCTTTCTGATTCTTCTTCCTCTAGCGCCCGCACAACCAAAACTCCGCCGCCGTCGCCGGTCGTTCCTCGTCTTCTCCGACAAGGGCCACTGCATCAACCTGATTGGACCAGAGCTTGCCGGCGTTTAGCCATCTCCTCCACACCCTTCAGGTACGTTTCTTCTTCCCCTCATAGATCTACATTAGCTCATCATAGTTCCTCCCTGTCCGCCACCGCTCGCCGGAGTGCTCATATGGATCGGTACAGAAAATACCATTCGGGCCCCAAACACCAGTCATCTGACGTGCTACTCCGCTTAATATGAATCCCCACTCATTGTGGATTAGAACCTGGATAGAAACACACACATGAACTGCTTGTTCTTCCGTCACCTATTTTAGGTTTAGAATACATTTCATTTTATCCTTGCCCATAGATCTTGTAATTGCTACTATAGTTGACAGAATCTATTTGTCAACACTTAGCAGAATTCTCAACACTAGCTGTCTTTTTGACCCGCCATTGTACTGCGGGCTTATCCTACAGCCACTTTAACTCGCCTTGGTCTCATAACAGACGATGGCTCTAGAACACAAACATGACTCGCCAAACTTCATTGTCGTGTTAGCTTTATCTCCCTTTGCAGTGAGGTGTTTCTTAACCCTCCACAACCTTGCGCTTTCTCATAGAGTTTAACCCGCCGTCATGGACAAAGCCCCTACTTTGTGTGTCTGGGTCCCCTCCGGGGTCACCGAAGCATCTCTAAAGGAATTCATGACCATAGGAGCCTTGCCGGCTTAGGACATCATTCGTTGGCAGGTTCCTAGTAAAAAGGTCAAACCCATACCTCAAGAAGGGGAGTAGTCATGTTCACAGACCATCTTCTCCGTGGCTTTTCACCGCCCGGGTCAAAGTTCTTCCAGGATGCCCTACACTTATACAAGCTCCACCCTCAAGACATTGGCCCCAATTCCATCTCAAACTTGTGCCAATTTCAAGTCCTTTGTAGAGCCTATCTACAAGAAGAATCCACAGTGGACCTCTTTAGGGATTTTTTCTATCTGAACTGCCAGAAGAAATTGGTAGGTGGGCCGAGTCTCGAGCTTGGAGGCATCTCAATCCAGAGGCGAAGGGACATGGCCTTCCCTGCAACTGTCTTGCCGAGCCATCCCAAAGATTGGAACCAAACTTTGTTCTACTTCAAAAGACACCTCTCCGGCTGGAGAGAATCTGCTGCTGGGTTATCGCCCTACCCGGCTCTGTACCAAGACTGAGCTTCCTGAATGGATGAGCGCCGCAGAGCATGTAATGTACGCTTCGACATTCTTAAATATTTCAGCCCTACTGGCTCATGGATTAACCGGCATGGACTTGACCCGTTGCTAGGTCACCTGGAGGATTATGCTGCTGAGCCGGCGTGACAAGTTAATGTGTGAATATTCTGGTGAAGTGAGCGATCCGATGCGCTTCAACCGGACCCCTTTGAATGAGAAGGAGCACAACTCCATCATGAAGTCTCTGCTTGGAGAGTCTCAAGCTGCATGTAACTAGACCAGGTTGAAGCCATTCTGTGTTCTCAACCTGGCTTCCTTTGAATAAAATGTTGCTTGTGACCTCTCAATTCCGTGATTCATACTCTTTCCGACCCTTCTCTGAATCATAGGCAGGCAAAATCCAATTTCTGGAAGAAGAAATACACCCCCGCTCCCAAAAAGAAAGCGAAGACGACCAAGACCCGTGTTACAAGTACTATGGGTCGCAAGAAGAAACTCTCCGTTGCGGAACTGCTCGAACTTGATGAATCGGAGGTAGCACTTGAATCCCTTGGGATTCTCTTTATGCAACTCATTGACAATTATTACTCATAGGAGGAAGCAGAAACAAGTCATGTTGATGCTATAGAGATAACCATTATCTCCTCTGACTTGAAAATTTTACCAATAAAAAGAATACGACGGGCTCTACCGAAGGTAAAGTGCTCACGCCACTTTGCTCATTTGGATTCCAACTTTCTTTAAGCAACAAGATGACCACAGACTTTAGACCCGGAGCATCGGCTCTGGAGACCTTTTGGCCGGCTTACCGAATGAGCCGGCTCCTTGGAAACGGTGCAATGAGGTGCTTCCTTGCCTTAAATTCTTTTCCTCTGCATGCTAATCTTGGGTTGTAGCTCATTTATGTTTTACAATGCTTATCTTTCTAGGACTCGCCTCCTTCCTCCGGTGACTCAACCACCACAAAGCTGCCTCCTCTTGTCATCAACCCAGGGTGATCATTTTTACATCTTTCTCCGTATGTTAATATTATACCCTTGCTTATGATGTATAATACCACCTTTGTTCATAGAGCTCAAGCCAAACAAAGGAAGGTGAGCGGGTCAACTGCCACTCCTGAAGCTCAAGAGTCAGAGATCCCGGGTCAAGCACTCCCGGAGCTCATGTTGAGCCATCTGATGCTGGCAAAGATGCTGATGACGAGGTTCCTCAGCATAATGAGCCGACTGTTATGGACACTAAGGCTCCTGAGGCCCCAGCCAGTAACGGAAGGCGTGGCTTCTCATGAAGAAGTTACTATTACCGAGGCAGCTTACAAGTCTCCATCTACCTCCACTTTGCTATCGAAGCATACCAAGGAAGACGAGGTGGTTCCTCTTAAGGATGAGAGGATTCAATTTGATCTTCCTAACTTCGAGAAGTTATCTGTTGATGAATTGCATTCCGGCTATCTAAGTTGTCTTTCTGCAAGCTGGGACATGGAGGCCAGCTTGGTCGCCATGATGAAGAAAAAATATGAGGTATTCTTCTTCCTTTGTCTTTCCATATATAATTAAGTAGCCCCCAAGGGCCTGCTTACCTTTCCAAAGGTTGGCCGGGTCATCACTCTATTATAGATTTTTTATGAATCGCCATGTAGCCCCCAAGTGCTGGGTCATTATGTAAATAATAAGCCGACACTCAATCGTAGAATAAGAGCCAAGTGTATCCCTCAAGGGTCGGATCATTATGTAAATAATGAGACAACACTCAACATAGAATAAGAGCCAAGTGTAGCCCTCAAGGGCCGGCTCATCTTCTTGAAGATGACTTGTGTCTTATCTGAGTTGTAACCCTTGGAAATAACTGATACACATTAGCCCCCAAGTGTCAAGTATATTGCGTGCAATCTGCTTGAGACTTGTAATGTCTTTTCCTCATCGCCCCTTAAGTGCTTATCACATATTGCTCTCGCGTCTTGAGAATAAAAATTAACCTGTTGTTGATGACCATGCAGGAATCCTTACACACAGCTGGGTGTAACTTGACTGACCTAAGAAAAGAGCTGTCTTTTCAACAAAATGCTCGGGCTAAAGCCGAAGAAAAATTGCGGCTCTCTATCATAGAGCTTGAAAAGGTCAAGGTGGCCTTCGAGGCTCACAAACAAATTGTGGAAATAGAACAAGCCACCCTAACCAAACGGGTAGAAGATGCCGAGGGCCAATTGCAACTCGTCGTAGAGGAGCTCAACAATCTGAAAGGCCATATATCCCGGATGATTGCAACCATCTTTGGTAAGTTCTTGTAAACTATCAATATTCCTTGTAAAAGAATCTCCTCTGCCTTTTACCAACTTTTTGTCAGTTTATAAAATTTTACTCAGACGACTTATAAACTTTGTCTTCCAGGTGAACGAAGTCGCTAAGTTTCCAACGACAGTCTGCTAAAGCTGAAGGTTTTATATTCCCTTACTGAGTAGTTGTATGTTAGATCCGATTTCACCATTAAAGTTGTGATGACTGAGAGGGGTGTGACAAAGTTCATGAAGGGTGTGCTAGAGACCCTCTCCACCATCCCGAAGCAGATAGAGGACCTAAAAATATCAACCGCCCGTACGGGTGCAATGGCTGCCTTGAGTCGGTCACTAGCATATGGACCGGAACTTAACTTGGCAGAGATGATGGACGGCTTCCCTCAACTCAAAGACGACAACTCGCAATTCATCCAAGAAGACTATGTCCGATGCATGAAGCCGTCCCGAGATTTACCGAGCTGGTTAGCCGCAGAAGCTGACATGTCATCTTACCAGGCGGCTTATTCTGAAGAGAATAGACGAGTTCGAGGGCCTACTTTCGAAGCAAGAGTCTTGATCCCTCAACTCCGTAAGCATCTCTTTGCTCCTGATGTGGACCCATCTCCCCTCTTGCAAGACGAAGCCGCATTCAAAGCTTTAACAAACTGCAACTGGGATGTGGACAACCTTCAGATCCAGGACCCCGAAGACCCGGCGCAGGATGACCCGGCGGCGAGTTAACGAAGAGCTGTCTCCGTATGAAGGTAACCCAACCCTGTTTGAAATGTCGGGTTATAATTTGCTGTAAAAAACTTTAAGTCCGTAGAGTTTGGGCTCCTTGATAGTCGTGTAATAGCAGTAGTTAAAACTAGTTTCCTTGGTCGTGCCATCATGCATGTTTTTGGAATTTGAATATCTTTATAAACTTATCCATATTTCCTTTAACCTGGATATGATCATATTTCATGATACTTAGTGGCAGTTTATCACAAGAAATAAGACCTGCAAAATAACAAGACAGAAAATATATTCTCTGTCATTGTTAAAGGCAGCTTTAAAGGCACAACCCAAAGAGGTTAACTGTTAGTTATAATCTTGCTTCAAACTCAAGCTTTTATTTTTCAAAACATAGGCATGACTGCCAAACTCATATGTCGACTCTCACATGTCACAAATTCATTGTTTTAACCTTAACTAGTTCAGGGTCTCTAAAAAGATTGACTGTTAAGAGTACAACGAGCCATATAGCGTAGAGACTATATCAGGGCATGAGTACCCCAAAAACCCATGAGCCGGCTCTCATGTGACATAATCCTTTGTTTTATGCTTAAACAGTTCAGGGTCTTTAAAAAGAATGACTGTAGAAGAGTACGAACGGGCCACATGGCGGAGAGACCACAACAGACAGGTGAGTTTATCCTAGCTTTTTGTAAGTCGGCCCTCTCGTGACTAAGCTGCCGTTTTAACCTTAATCAGTATAGGGTCTCTTTGAAAGATTGACTGTCAAGATCATTGAACAGTTCAGGGTCTTTATTGCGAGATTAACTGATAAGAGTTCGACGGGTCACATGGTGGAGTGGCAAGTTGCAAACATGCATGTTTAACCTGGGTAAGGCTTCAAAGCCGGTCAAGAAGGTATGAAAGCTAAACCCGATGGGTTGGAATCCCCCAAGTGACTTGTTGAATTATCAACTCTTTTGCACAACCTTGTTTTAGGAAAAACGGCAGAGGTGCCAAATTATGGGGATGTCAACTTTATTATATGAAAAAGGTGTAACAGCCCGGGAACGACGCTCCAGAAGATTCCCCTTTTATTCCGTTGTCGTCGTGTGATTCATTTGGTTGTCGCATTCATCATCGCATCATTCGCATCATCTGCATAGCATCATCACTCATTTTTTAAAACATGCATCGTTCGTAGTTGCTGGTTCTCTCTATTCGTGTCCTCGACCTTTTCGAGACCAAGCACACATGCACGCACCCGCGGCATCGATAAAATATTGTTTTTAAATTTCTTATGAAATATTCTCGGATCGAGTCGAAAGTTGGCGTGTTGTCTGGATTTATTGTCGGTAGACCGCGTGCCAAATTTCGTCGCAATCAGAGGTCTTTTGTTACACGAACGATCAACCATAGTAACACAGTCATCGAATTATATATCAGACGTTTTCTAGGTTTTAAAAAGTTCGTTGCTGGGCCACACCACCTCCCTCTCATCTGAGCCCAACCACTCTACACAGCCCAAAGCCCAACTAGCTTGCCTCTTCGTCTGTGAGTATTACATACAACCATGTAAGATTTTTGTATTTACCCCATTGTATAAGGGGTTTCTTGCATATATTCCACACATGTAGATGTATATATACTGGCCTTTGGCCTCCTGGAAATACAATTTGCATATTTCCTAACATGGTATTAGATCTTAGTTTTTTTACCACGCGCAACTCATGCTGGATCCTCGTCGCCGCCTCGTTCTCATCTAGTCTGGCTGCTTCTTCCAGCTATCCCGATCACCGAAGCTACCCCGACCTCTCTGCCTGGTCCCGATTTGAGTCAGCTCGCCTCGAGCCCTCTAGATCAGGTCAGCGCATCCGTCTACGCTTTCGGAAGACTCATCCGCCACCCAACCCAATCTAACCGTTGTAGCAATTTTTTGCTCCCAATCGGATCGAGTCATGCATCAGTCTTGTGGTTGCATGGTTGTTGCTGCCTATTTTCTAGCCGGCGTTGACTCCAGCACGCTTTGTATCCAGCCACAAGCTTCTGAGTGTTGGATCCAGCCGCCGTCGCCATGCGTTGCTAGGTGCTAGCTCGTCCTGAGCCATGCTGGTTTTCTAGTCTCAAGCACTTCTCTCAGCTGTCGAATTCCTACCATCGGCCGGCTGATTCGATTCCTGGCCTCCATCAAGACCCTTTGGTGACTGCTACCTGTTGATCTGTAAAAAAACATGGTGCCTTCCGCCTGCTCTGAGGTGATTTCCGATGGTGTTTTCGATGTTCGTTACACCGATCCCGTATTGCACATGTGCCTTTCCTCGGTGCTTGGTGCTCGTCCATCTATTTTATCGTCCCCTGCGGTGACTTCCATAGATGGTGATTGTCGCTCTACATCGACTCCTCTCACGACTTTTACTGGTAGCTCTTCTGCTGCTCCTCCCACGAGCTCCACATATGATGATTGTCGCTCTACACCGACTCCTCTCGCGACTTTCATCGGTGAATGTCGTTCTTCCCCGACACCTCTCATGACTTTCACCGGCTGTACTGGTGCATATGACTCCATCGACTGCGCTCCGCACAGGCGTCTTCCCTCGGCACTTGGTGCATGTCTGCATACGGTCTCATTGTCTTCACCGGTCTTTGCGGACGATACTGGTCATGCTGCACCGCCACTTTTAGCAGCTTCCACAGGTGGTGTGGCTGCTTCTCTCCTAGTGCCACTATGACGCCTACTTCAGGTGTGTCCTTTATGGAGGATGAGATTGCGTGACTTCGTGCCGTGCTGTCGGGTGCATCTACATCGACATTTTCAGTTGTGCCGCCGAGCGAGCAGGAGATTGTGCGCTTGCGATGCCTACTAGCTCTATCTTCTGGTTCTCCATCGACAGGTTATGGTGGTTCTACTACGGACTCTCCGACATTGTGAGAGCACTTTCTACACAGGCAGGTACATCTCCATGGATTCTTGATACTGGAGCATCTTTTCTTATGACTCATGACTCATCCACTCTGTCATCTACTCAACCTCTCGATTCTCCTATTCATGTTCTTACTGTTGATGGAACCTCTCTCCCGATTCCTGGCCGAGGCACTCTTAGCACTTCATTTTTTCATGTTCCCGATGTTGCTCATGTTCCCCGGCTTACCATGCAGCTCATTTCTGGTGGTCAGATTGTTGACTCTGGTTGAAGGGTCATTCTCGACTTTGACTCATGTTCCATTCTGGACCGTCACACTGGTGCTCTTCTTGGTGCTGGCCCTCGATGCCATGACTCTCAGGGTCTCTGGGAACTTGACTGGCTTCATCTTCCATCCGCTGCCACCGCCGCCAGTCTCTCCACCTCTGTTGCCTTGTTTACTAGCTCTTTTCAGCAGTGGCATCATCGCCTGGGTCACCTATGTGGCTCTCGTCTCTCATCCTTAGTTGGATGTGGTATTCTTGGATCCGTCTCTGGTGGTGTGTCTTTAGATTGTCAGGGTTGCAGGCTTGGTAAACAGGTTCAATTACGTTATCCTCATAGCGAGACTGTGTCTCAGCATCCTTTTGAGCTTGTTCGCTCTAATGTATGGGGTCCAGCTCCCTTTGCCTCGAAAGGAGGCCGTCAATACAATATTATCTTTATAGATGATTTATCTCGACACACATGGATACATTTCATGTCTTCTCGTAGTGAGGTCTTATCTATTTATAAGCATTTGGCTACCATGGTTCACACTAAGTTCTCTACGTCTATTCATGTGTTCCGTGCTGACTCTGCTGGAGAGTATATCTCCAAGATGTTGCGTGGATTTATTGCTGAGCAAGGTACTCTTGCTCAATTCTCTTGTCCTAGTGCTCATGCTCATAATGGCATGGCTGAGCGCAAGCATCGTCACCTTCTTGAGACGGCTCGTGCGATGATGATCGCCGCCTCTCTTCTGCCTCACTTTTGGGTTGAGGCTGTCTCCACTTCCACCTATCTCATACACCTTCAGTCGTCCACTTCTTTGCAGGGTGGCATTCCTTTCGAGCGTCTCTTTGATCATTCTCCTGATTACTCGGTGCTTCGTTTGTTTGGTTGTGTTTTGTATGTTGTTCTTGCCCCTCGTGAACGCACAAAACTATTCGCTCAGTCAGTTAAGTGTATCTTCTTAGGTTATAGCAATGAGCATAAGGGCTATCGTTGTTGGGATCCTATTGGTCATTGGATGCGCATTTCTCGGGATGTGACTTTCAATGAGTCCCGTCCCTTCTACCTGTGTCCATCTTCCTCGACTTTTTTAGTGGAGGATATCTCTTTCCTCATTTTTCCTAACACACCTATCACCCCCACCAAGCCTTTGTCTATTCGTCCTGCTAACTTTGCTTCCCCACCTATTGCAGATGATTTGTCGCCACCGTCTCCCACGATTTCCTCATATCGCATGTCACCGGTTCTGCACCTTCATCCCCAGTGCCTTCTTCGTCTCCACCCCCTGATTCTACCTCGACGATTCCTCCTGGTATTCTTCCATCTTTTCCTCAGTTATACTCGTCGATCATGTCATATGGATGCATCTACTCATGTGCCCTCCTCCTCGTCTTAGCCTACCTATGGCTTGTGTTCTCGTCCGCTTTCGCCTATTGATCGCTATGCTTTTTCAACCGCTGGTGCTACTGTTCTTGAGACGACTACTTATCGCTAGGATGTTGTTCATCTTGTATGGCAGTTTATGATGGCAGAGGAGATTCCTGCTCTTGAACGCACCGGTACATGGGGTCTTGTTTCTCTTCCTCCAGGTGTTAGTCCCATGATTTGTAAGTGGGTCTACAAGGTTAAGAATCGCTTCGATGGTTCTCTTGAGCGTTACAAAGCTCGTCTTGTGGCTTGTGGCTTTCAGCAGAAGCATGGTCGTGATTATGACGAGACTTTTGCTCCTGTGGCCCATATGACAAATATGCGTACACTTCTTGTCGTGGCCTCTACACGCCACTGGTATGTATCTCACCTTGATGTTAACAATGCCTTTCTTAATGGTGATCTGCATGACGAGGTCTACATGCAACCACCATCTGGGTATTCTGTTCCTGATGGCATGGTCTGTCGTCTTCGTCGCTCTCTCTATGGCCTTAAGCAAGCCCCCCATGCCTGGTTTGAGCGTTTTGCCTCTGTGGCGACTGTCGCTGGTTTTTCAGCAAGTGCTCATGATCCAGCGTTGTTTGTCCACCTTTCACCTCGTGGACGAACTCTTCTTCTTCTCTATGTCGATGACATGATCATCACTGGCGACGACCCCGAGTATATTGCCTTTGTAAAGGCCCGTCTTAGTGAGCAGTTTCTTATGTCCAAGCTTGGACCTCTTTGCTACTTTCTTGGGATTGAAGTCTCTTCTACCTCTGATGGATTTTTTATATCCCAGGAAAAGTATATACAGGATCTTCTTGCTCGTGCTGCTCTTACTCATGAGCGCACTCTTGAGACTCCCATGGATCTCAATGTTCACCTCCGTGATACTGATGGTGACCCCTTGTCTGATCCGACGCGTTATCATCATCTTGTTGGGAGTCTTGTCTATCTAGTTGTTACTCGTCCAGATATTTCTTATCCACTTCATATTCTGAGTCAGTTTGTCTCTGCTCCCACTTCAGTTCACTATAGTCACCTCATTCATGTTCAATGATATCTTCGGGGCACGATCTCTCACCGTCTATTCTTTCCTAGATCCAGTTCCTTACAAATCCAGGCCTATTCGGATGCTACGTGGGCTAGTGATCCCTCTGATCGCCATTCACTTTCTACTTACTGTGTTTTTCTTGATGGTTCTCTCATTGCTTGGAAGACAAAGAAACAGACTGTAGTTTCCTGTTCGAGTGCAGAGGCTGAGTTATGAGCTATGGCTCTTTTAACGGTAGAGGTGACTTGGTTACGGTGCTTACTTCAGGATTTTGGTGTTTTGTCACTACATCTACTCTGCTATTATCTGACAGTATAGGTGTTATTAGCATTGCGCGTGATCCTGTGAAGCATGAGCTCACCAAGAATATTGGTGTTGATGCTTTCTATGTGCGTGCTGGTGTGCAGGATCAGGTTATTGCTCTTCAGTATCTGCTTTCCGAGTTACAGTTGGAGGATTTTCTGGCGAAGGCCCAAACTAGAGCGCATCATGGCTTCTATCTCCCGAAACTCAGTATTGTTAATCCACCATGAGTTTGAGGGGGGTGTTAGAGTACTGCATACAACCATGTAACCTTTTTGTATTTACCCCATTGTATAAGGGGTTTCCTGCATATATTCCACACCTGTACATGTATATATATTGGCCTTTGGTCTCCTGGAAATACAAGTTGCATATTTCCTAACAGGATCATGATCGGATGGACGATATCCATCCCACCTAGCCACCTCCCCTATATATAACCACCCCATGGAGAGAGCCCCCTCACTCTCTAGGGTTTCCGCATGTAAAAATGCACCCCCTCAAAACCCCCAACTTCTAGCTCCACCTCCTCCCCACAGCCCCATCAGCCCTTCAGATCTAGACTATCTGATCCCCATCCAATGGCTCAAAATCACCCATTTGCCCACCTACCAGACATGTCAGTGGTCAAACCGGACATGTCCGATGACCGCAACTACCTCAGCTGCAGTCCCATAGCCCACGCGCTGCTTGCTCCCTGGCCGAAGCCTTGCCCGCCGTTCGACCTCGCCGAAGCCCCGCGTCACAGCTTGCCGCCCTCGGGTCAGCCCCGCCGCCTCCCTCTTCTTCCCTCTCTCTCCCTCATGCTTTATCCCCCTCCATACCCGCAGGAGCTCCGCCCCCATGGCTGTGGAGGACCCCGCTGCCTGATCTCTATCCCCCAGCACCGCCTCAAGCTGCCACCGCCGGGAATGGCTCCGCCCCGACCGGATCCGTCCTTCTCCAGCCTCCCCCTTGTCGGATCTCGCCGCTCAGGCGCCATCTCGCTGGAGTTCCCCTGGAGTCCCGTCGCCATGGTCGTGCTCGAGCTCGTGTGTGAGCGAACGAGCGAGGCGCTCGCATGGGCCGTGCCTCCCCATCCCAGTCGGCCTCCTCCTGCAAGGCCCAGCCCCACGCCGCCAAGTGGGCAAGCCCAGCCGTAGCATCGTCGACCCAAGGCCACACTGGTGAGGTGCTCGGCCCAGCCATCCCTCGCCCATGCCTTTTTTAGCTATCCGACGCTTTGTCTATTAAAAAATATCAAATCTTGCATAAATCATCATGGCATATTTTCTGAAGCACCATACTGATATTATATATGACTTTGTGGTAGAAAAAATCCATAGGATTTATTTGTGCAATTAGTTTTGTCATTTGAGCATTTTGTGTGCATGTTATTTTGCTATGATGCCCTTTTGTTTATGTTGTGTGAATTAATCCATGCATGATATGAAATAATTTTGAACTTGAGATATGCCCTTTGACATGTGCACTAGCCCCTGGTCATTTTGTTTGCCATGATAATCCATGTTTATGTATTGTTTTCTTGTTGCCAACATGTCATAAAATAGTGCTGTTTTGAGGGGCCTAAATATTTCTCAGTCTGGAATCTGCAATATTTTGTTGTTGTCCTGCCATGTGTTTTTCTAGTGATCTAGAAACCCTTTGGGTTAGGTGTAATGGAGTTATTTGTAGTTGATAATGTCCACTAGCATGCTATTAAATTTCATGCCATTATATGCCCTGTAGCATATAGTTTTATTGATGCCAATATGCCTTCGTGATAAAACCTGCACTGTCAAACTGCTATTTTCACTAAGTCTGAAACTGTTTCCAATTAGCCATCTTGTGAGCTTATTTCCTAGTGATCCACGATCCTAAACTACTTGCTCCTGTGTTAATGCTTTGTGCATCATGTAAGATACTGCCCCATGTCTTTGTTGTGCATTGTAGACCTTTGTAGCTTGTTGTTTTCATGCGTGCAAAATGCCATGTTGCTGTTTTGGACAGATTTGCAGTAAACTTTGTATGGGTGTTTGTGGTTGAACCCTAGCTCCGTTTTGAGCATGCCATACATGAAACTTGCTTAGGATTTCATGTAGTATCATAATATCTTGTTGCATTCATGATTTGAGATGTTTGTGGTTGTCATTTTCATGCATTTTGCATTCATGGCATAGCCATCTTGTGTTGTTCTTATCTTTTAGACCGTAGCTCCATTTCAAACGTTCTATATATGTACATCGACTCGAATGACGTGTAGAATCACATGGTATGATTTATTTTATTGTTAAATAAATTATAAAATATGGTTAGTTCAGATCTGGACCAATTTCGAAATTAATATATGGGGTCGTTTCGGAAATGCTATATGTTGCTTCTGGCCTCATTTAAAATGCCTAGATGTTGTAGTTGTGTATGCTTCACCGTTTGCCATGTTAAATGATAACCCACAACTATAGGGTATCGCAAAAGTTTTCGAGGGTAGAGTATTACACCCAAATTTATTGATTCGACACAAGGGGAGCCAAAGAATATTCTCGAGTATTAGCAGCTGAGTTGTCAATTCAACCACACCTAAAAGACTTAGTATCTACAGCAAAGTATTCAGTAGCAAAGTAGTATGGAAGTAATGATAATGATGGAAAAAGTGGCAGTAGCAATTTTATAGTGATTGTAACAGTAGCAACGGAAAAGTAACTTAGCAAAGATCAATATGTGGAAAGCTCGTAGGCAATGGATCGGTGATGGATAATTATGTCGGATTGCGTTCATCATGCAACGATTATAACATAGGGTGACACAGAACTATCTCCAATTCATCAATCCAATGTAGGCATGTGTTCCATATATAGTTATATGTGCTTATGGAAAAGAACTTGCATGACATCTTTTGTCCTACCCTCCCGTGGCAGCAGGATCCTAATGGAAACTAAGGGATATTAAGGCCTCCTTTTAATAGAGAACCGAATCAAAGCAATAGCACTTAGTGAATACATGAACTCCTCAAACTACGGTAATCATCAGAAAGAATCCTAGTTATTGTCACCCTGGGGGATGCGGATCATAACTCATAATAGGTCTCTACAAATTGCAAGATAGGATCAAGAACACATATATATATTCATGGAAACATAATAGGTTCAGATCCGAAATCATGATACTCGGGACCTATTGAGAAGCATTAAGCACAGCAAAGTCATAGAAACATCAATCTTAGAACATAGTGGATACTAGGGATCAAACCCTAACAAAACTAACTCGATTACATGATAAATCACATCCAATCCATCACCATCTAGCAATCCTACGATGGGATTACTCACAAACGATGGAGAGCATCATGGAATTGGTGATAAAGGATGGTTGGTGATGACGATGGCGTCAATTTCCCCTCTCCGGAGCCCAAAACGGACTCCAGATCTGGTCTCCTAAGGAATAACAGGAGGTGACGGCGGCTCCATATCGTAAAACGCGATGAACTCTTCTCCTTGATTTTTCTCTCCATGAATAAGAATATATATAAGTAGAATTGAGGTCGGTGGAGCAATAGGGGGCCCACAATCCTGCTAGGCGCAGTCAGGGGGGTTGCTGCACTTGGCAGGCTTGCCACCTGTGGCTGGCCCCTCCAGTTGATTCTTTCTCTAGTATTGTTTATTAATTCCAAAAATATTCTCCGTAAACATTCAAGTCTATCCGAGAACTTTTATTTCTGCACAAAAATAACACCAAGGCAATTCTGCCAAAAACAACGTCAGTCTGGGTTAGTTCCATTCAAATCATGCAAATTAGAGTCCAAGACAAGGTCAAAAGGGTTTGGAAAAGTAGATACGATGGAGACGTAACAACTCCCACAAGCTTAACCCATTACTTGTCCTTAAGCAATTCAGTTGATAAACTGAAAGTGATAAAGAAAATTTTTTACAAACTCTATTTGATCTTGTTGTTGTAACTACGTCTAACTGATGTTCAGATTTTCAGCAAAGATTATGGACTAACCATTTTAACAATAACATTTAGGTCTCATGTTTACTCATACCAATGGCATAATCAACTAGCAAGCAATAATAATAACTCTCGGATGATAACACTTTTATCAAAACAATCATTATACAATATGACGAAATGGTATCTCGCTAGCCCTTTCTGAGACCGTAAAACATAAATGTAGAGCACTCAATATCAATTAACAGCAAAACACACAAATGGTAGTGGCACTCTCTAACTGGTGCCTTTTGTAAGAGAAGGATGACTCAACAATAAAGTAAATAGATAGGCCCTTCGCAGATGGAAGCATTGATTTGTAGAGGTGCCAGAGCTCGAGCTTTTTAAAATAGAGATGAATAATAATTTTGAGTGGTATGCTTTCATTTCCCACATAATAACCAAGAGTTTTCAATATCTTCCATGCTAGATACATTATAGGTGGTTCCCAAACAGAATGACAAAGTTTTTACTCCCCCTCCACCAATCAATCACACTCCATGGCGGACACAATCCCGGGGGAGTTTTGTTTCATTATATTTTTTATTTTATTTAGAACATGGAACTGGGCATTCCAAATACCAGCCACTTTCTCGTGAATGATAGTGAATCAACACATATCATGAGAATAACCCACCTAGCATGGAAGATACTGACAGCCCCCAGTCACCACATGAGCGATTCGGGCATACAAAACAGAATGTTTATTTGAAGGTTACAGTGTGGCACAAGCAAATTTACTTGAAACGGCAGGTAAATACCGCATATAGGTAGGTATGGTGGACTCATATGGAACAACTTTTGGTTTTGATGAATTGGATGCACAAGCAGTATTCCCGCTTAGTACAGGTGAATGATAGCAAAAGACTGGGGAGCGACCAACTAGAGAGCGACACAATCATCAACATGGTTCGACATTAACCAACATTGAAAGCAAGCATGAGTGGGATATAAATCACTTTGAACTTAAGTATCATAGAGGCTATGTTGATTTGTTTCAACTACATGCATGAGCATGTGCCAAGTCGAGCCACTCGAATCATTCAGAGGAGGATACCATCCCATCATACTACATCACCACAATTTTGACATGCATGTTGGCACCCAAGACAAACCGTTATCCACTCCTAGCTAATTAAGCATGACATGAGTAACTATAATCTCTAATTGTCATTGCAAATATGTTTCACCCAAAACTCAAAGGAGAAGACAAGGTAATATGGGTTCTCTAATAGGTAAACAATTAATGCATATGAGAGCCACTCAACATTTTCATTGTGGTCTTCTCCTTACGACCCAAGGGAAGAAAATTCAAAATAAGAACGAGAAAAAGCTATTTACACAGGAAAGCTCCCAACAAGCAAAAGAAGGACGAAAAATCTTTTTGGGTTTTCTTTTTAATACCACAACTAAACAGACTAGAAGGTAAAGCTATAACTAATTTTTTAGATTTTCTCAAAGTTAATTAAACACACAAGAAGAAAGCGGAAAAAGAAATAAACTACCATGGATAGTACAATGAAAGAGTATGAACACCGACTACTAAAATGAATGTGTGAACATGAATGTAATGTCAGTGAAAAGTACGTACTCCCTCAAGCTTAGGCTTTTGGTCTAAGTTTGTCTAGGGCCACGGCTGGCTCGAATGATATCCAAAGTCATAGTTGGGGTTATACTGAGCTGCGGCAGCAATGGCCTGCATGGCTGCAGCATGGAGGCGAGCGGCTTCCACATTCCGCTCGTACTCGTTTGCCGACTCTCTACATATAAAGTGTCTATTTTTCCTGTAAGTTAAACAAGGAAGGAGCAAGAAGGGTAATATGGAGAGCATGTTGTCTATCAAAGATAAGTCGATACTGGAGGGATTGTTCATTCCTTTCAAGAAACTGATGATCCACCAAAGCCTCATAATCAACAAAAGCAGGTGGTAACTCAATATCATTTCCCCGTGTGGGTACCCCAAGATAATCAACTACTCGAGTGGCATAAGTCCCACCAAAGAAATGTCCATTCTTAGCATTATTATGCAACCTTCTAGAAATAATGGTCCCTAAGTTATATCGCCTATCACCCATTACTTCACTTTTAAGAATACCGAGATCGGTAACACAAAGGTGCCTATGATTAGTTTTACCGTTAATACATCTACCTATGAATATAGCAAAATAATATATAGCAGGAAAGTGAATGCTCCCCACGGTAGCGTGTGTAATATTTCTAGTTTCTCCTACGGTGATGGTAGCAAGAAAATCATTATATTCAGTTTTATGCGGATCTCTATAGCTGCCCCATTGTGGAATTTTGCATGCATGGTTAAAATCTTCTAGGTCCAAAGTACAAGATTTCTCATAAATATTAAATAGGACGAAAGGTTTATTACAGTTGAATGAAAATTCACACCTCCGCACGAAAGAATCCGTGAGTTGATAGTATTGCTTGCATTTGTCTGAAATGAATTCCTCAAGGCCAACATTTCTTGTGTATGCATAGAATTCTTCATTGAAATCGGCATCACTCATAAATTGATCCAATGTCCATTCAGAAGGTCATACTTGTGCTTCCCTCAGTGGTTCAAGGTCGGGCTCACGTATCGCGAGTCTCGGGGCCTTCTTGCTCGAGGACCCCCCTTGAAATACCTTCCTCAACATTTTTCTTTCCTCGAAAATTCTGAAATTCTTAGTGACTCAAAGTAAAGGTGAACAAAACTTAGCAAAACTCATAGCAACTACTCCCACAAGTGCCTAGAGCATATATCATGCATCAAAACTACTTGGGACCAAACAAAATTGACATGCAAGATCAAGAGCATGGTCACCATAGCAGCAAAAATTTGCAATATATATAGCACTAGAACAAAAATAAATTGGACCATTGGAGGAGTCACATACCTAAGAACAATCTCCCCAAATATTTTTGCGGATGAAGCTTTGCACAAGGAGATCAAAAATGGCAATCAAATGAGCTAGAACTTGGGTTTGAGCAATGGTGGGATTTTTTCTGGAGGAAGACGAAGCGGATGGGTGCTGGAATAAGTGAAGGGGGCCTACATGGGACCCACAAGCCTGCTAGGCGCATCCAGGGGGTGGCCGTGCCCTATGGGCTTGTGACCCACTGGTGCAGCCCCCTGCTATGTGTTGAGTGCCTCATATTTTTAAATATTCCAGAAAAAATCATACTAAATTTTCAGGGCATTTGAAAAACGTTTATTTTTAGGTCATTTTTCTATTGCACGAAAAACTCAGAAAACGAAAAAATAGAAGCATTTTTACTTTATTTACTCTAACTAACATAAAGTAAAAGCTGGGTTCAGAAAGTTGTGTTTTCTAAATTCATCCATCCCATGCTCATGAAAAGGAATCCATCAATAAGGTTGATCAAGTCTTATTAACAAACTTCTTTCGAATAACATGAAACTGGAGAATTTTCGAATAACACTAAGTTACCTCAATGGGGATGTGCATGTCCCCAACAATAAGTATATCACATTTCTTCTTGGCAGTAGGAAGAGGGAATTCAAAGTCTCCAATAATAATCATTGAATTTTTTTCGATGGAGTTGATACTATGAACTTGAGGTTGTTTCTTCGGAAAGTGTACCGTATGCTCCTTACCATTAATATGAAAAGTGGCATTGCCCTTGTTGCAATCAACAACAACCCATGTAGTATTCAAAAAGGCTCTACCAAGGATGATCGACATAATGTTGTCCTCGGGAATATCAAGTATAAAAAAGTCCGTTAAGATAGTAACATTTGCAACTATGATAGGTAAATCCTCACAAATACCGATAGACAAAGCACTTGATTTATCAGCCATTTGTAAAGAGATTTCAGCAGATGTCAACTTATTCAAATCGAGTCTACGATACAAGGAGAAAGGCATAACACCAAAACTAGCTCCCAAATCACATAAAACAATTTTAACGTAGTTCCCTTTAATAGAGCATGGTATAGTTGGTATTCCTGGATCTCCTAATTTCTTTGGTGCTCCACCCTTAAAAGTATAATTAGCAAGCATGGTGGAAATCTCAGCTTCTGGTATCTTTCTTTTATTAGTCACAATATCTTTCATATACTTAGCATAAGGAGACATATTCAGAATATCAGTCAAGCGCATACGAAAAAAGACAGGTCTAAGCATTTCAACGAAGCGCTCAAAATCCTCATCATCCTTTTTCTTGGATGGTTTAGGAGGAAAGGGCATGGGTTTATGAACCCATGGTTCCCTTTCTTTACCATGCTTCCTAGCAACAAAGTCTCTTTTCTCATAGCTTTTATTCTTTGGCTGTGGGTTATCAAGATCAACATCAGGTTCAATCTCCACATCTGTAAGAGCACATTTCTCCATGTGTGGTTTTGTTAATTGATGAAACCCCTATGGAATAATGGTTGCCTTGAGTTATATTCGAAGTATTTGTCCATAGGCACTTCTTGAAGTCCATCTATTGTGTTTCAAGGAGTTTATATGGTGACCAAGGTGGTATTCGAGATTTATCCATAGATTGGTCATGTGGGAGTTGAGCTTATTGCAAGCATGTCTTGAAGAATAAGATTGTGTAAGCATTCATGTTTACCTTCAATACATCACCTTTATGAAGAGAGAAGCTAAGATACAAGATTGATCAATAGTAAGTCAAAAAGTGAATCAAGTTGATCAACACACAAAGCGTACAAGATGTACTGAGTTGGATCAAGTGATCCCATGGTGTGGTAAGCATTGTCCATTACGCTTTGTGTACTAATCCATGGTCTACATGAGAGTTCTTTGTGGGGTTAGGTATATTTCCATGGGCTTGCATCAAGAGGCAGATCCCATACATCGCATGGAAGATGACATCAAGTGGAGATCGTCATCAAGGTTGCGATGTGCAAGATCAAGTGAAGCATCACGGAGAGATCATGCTTGAGGCTCGCCATTCATTGTGGCGACAACGGACTTGTGAAGATGTGACGAAGAGTGTCTCACCCAAAGTGGAGTATGGGGGAGCAATCATCTAGTCTTCATCAAGCCAACGCAATCAATAAATGTGGTCCATCTTGAGGAAGTCAAGATCGTCATCATCTAGCTGAAGTGGACTATGCGCAAGGCTTAGGTTTGACCTTGATAGGGTTTCTATTTTACCTGTCTCATGGTGGTAGTTGAGAGACCGGGTTATAGGATCGATTGCCGTACTATCAAGGGGCTCTCAAGTGAGTAGCTTGATTGTATCGTTCATTGAGAGCTGAAACCATTGCATTCTTGGCATCATCATATTTATTGGTTCTTGGTTGGATTTTCCCTATGTGGGTGCTTGAGCTTGTGGTTATCTTCATGACAAGCTCTAGTACATCGAAAATGGATTTCATATGCTTCGTCTATTGCGTTTTCGGTGTTGGAAGTTTTACCGGTCTTATTCGAGGAACGATTCTCACCATTTTCATATGGGACTTTTATCATTTGCTTATTATTGATATTTCAATCAAGATTGTATTAGCACATGTCGTTAGCTTTCCAACAAACTTTGTTTCATTGAATTCCGAGTTCGTTTGCAAAAGTTGTGATAGTTTTGGTGTTCTAAAAAGGCTGCAGTGGTACTACCGTGGCTAGAGCGGATGTAATTGTTTACTACCGCTCCAGAGTGGTACTACCGTGGCTCCAAGAGCGGTACTACCGCTCCGGACCAAAATCTCGTGTTATTTACAGCCGTGGTAGGCACAGATGTAATTTTTTAGTACCGCTCGCAAGCAGTAGTATCGCTACCCGCAGCGGTAGTACCGCTATCCATAGAGGTAGTACCGTGAGGACGAGCGGTAGTACCGCTCCGGTGGTTCCACTGGCCTTTTGCCTCCTCGGTGTTGTTTTTCAAAGGGGTACTACCTCCATGGCGGTAGTACCGCTCCTTGGAGCGGTAGTACCGCTCCTTGGAGCGGTAGTACTGCTCTGTGCGGGCTGTGAGGATAACGGTTGGATTTTTCCCCACCTATAAAAGGGGGTCTTCTTCTCCAATGGACCTCATCTCTTGAGCTCGTGTTATTCCCCCATTGTTGACCTTCTTAGAGCTTGCTAACTCTCAATCCCTCCAATTATTCTTGCTATTTCTTGAGGGAAAAGAGAGAGGAGATCTAGATCCACTTTTCCACCAATCACTTTCTCCTCTAAGTGAGGGGAACCCCTTGGATCTAGATCTTGGAGTTCTTCATGTTCTTTTTCGTTCTTCCTCTCATTTCCCTCCCTAGCATTAGTTGCTTTGGTGGGATTTGGGAGATAAGGACTTGGGCACTCCGTGTGCCCTTGCCATTGCATTTTGTGCATAGGTTTGAGTTCTCCACGGTGATACGTGGAAGTGAGAAGTTGAGAAGCTATTACTCTTGGGTGTTTGAGCACCCTAGAGCTTGTTCCTCTTGGGTGCTTTGGCGCCCTAGATGGTTGGTGGTGCCTCAGAGCTCAATCGTTGTGGTGCAAAGCTCCGAGCAAGCTTCGGGGTCTCCAATTAGGTTGTGGAGATTGCCCCGAGCATTTGAGGTCACCTCGGAGCCACAATACATTGTGGTGAAGCTTCGTGGTGTCGTTGGGAGCCTCCAATCAAGTTGTGGAGATTGCCCCAACCTTGTTTGTATGGGTTCGGTGACCACCCTCAAGGGTCCCTTAGTGGAATCACGACATCTTGCATTGTGCGAGGGCGTGAGGAGATTATGGTGGCCCTAGTGTCTTCTTGGGGAGCATTGTGCCTCCACACCGCCGCGAACATAGATTAGCATCTGCAAGGGTGTGAACTTCACGATACATCGTCCTCTCCATGTGCCTCGGTTATCTCTTACCCGAGCCCTTTTACTTATGCACTTTACTTTGTGATAGCCATATTGTTTCTTGTTATATATCTTGGTATCACTTAGTTGTGTATCTTGCTTAGCATAAGTTATTGGTGCACATAGGTGAGCCTAGTTGTTTTAAGTTTTTTGCTTGACTAATTAAATGATAGTTTTATTCCGCATTTGTTCAAGCCTAAACCGTAATTATTTTAAAGCGCCTATTCATCCCCCTCTAGGCGACATCCACGTCCTTTCAACATCATTATCATTGCTAGGTTGAGCATCAACATGAGCATCATCATTAACATTATCACTAGGCTCATGTTCATCACCAGATTGTGTCTCAACATGAGAAACATAAATATCATTTGGATTGTCCTATCATCGTCCTTTTTATTCCTATTACTGGAATGACTAGGTTTATCAATATTAATTCTTTGAGAATCTTACTCAATTCCCTTAGGATGGCCCTCAGGATACAAAGGTTCCTGAGTCATTCTACCACCTCAAGTCACAACTCTAACACAATGATCATTGTTCTTACTATTCATCTCATTAAGCAAATCATTCTAAGCCTTAAGTACTTGTTCTACTTGAGTAGAAACCATACAAGCATGTTTACTAATAAGTTTAAGATCATTGATGGTTCTACGCATATAATCACCTAAGCGATCAAGCAAGAAAGCATTATGTTTCAATTGCCTACTAATATAAGCATTAAAAATTTGCTGCTTAATAACAAAGTTATCAAACTCATCCAATTATTGGCTAGCAAAGTTATTATAAGGAATATCGCCATCATCAAATCTGCGAAGAGTATTTACCTCGTCTATATATGTCCGGTTATCAAGACCATGTATTTCTTCAATAGGTGGTAGATTCTTGACATCTTCTGTTTTAATACCTATTTCCTTCATAGATTTGTTTGCCTCTTGCATATCTTCAGGACTGACAAATAGAATACCTCTTTTCTTTGGAGTTGGCTTCGGAGGTGGTTCGGCAACAGTCCAACCATTATCATTGATTAATATATAATTCAACAGTAGTTTGGGTTTTTGAACAGTTCGTTCCCTGAAAACACAACCAGCACAACTATCTAGGTGGTCCCTAGAAGCATCGGTTAGTCCATTATAAAATATATCAACTATTTCATTTTTCTTGAGAGGGTGATCAGGTAAAGCATTAAGTAATTGGAGAAGCCTCCCCCAAGATTGTGGGAGACTCTCTTCTTCAATTTGCACAAAGTTCATTATTTCCTGCAAGGTAGCTTGTTTCTTATGGGCAGGATTTTTTTTCCAGAGAAGTAATATATCATATCCTGGGGACTACGCACACAACCAGGAGCAAGAGAGTTAAACCAAATCTTAGCATCACCCTTTAATGAGAAAGGAAACAACTTAAGAATATCGTAATAACGAATTTTTCCCCATGAGTAAACAAGGTGGCTATATCATTCAATTTAGTAAGATGTGCCACAATAGTTTCAGATTCATAATCATGGAAAGGATCAGATTCAACCAATGTAATTAACTCAGGATTGACAGAGAATTCATATTCCATATTAGTGACAAAGATAGGTGAAGTAGCAAACTTAGGATCATATTTCATTGTAGCATTCAAAGATTTTTCTTTACACTTGCATAGAAGTTTCTTAAGATCATCTCTATCCTTACAAGCAAGAAAGTCCCTAGCTACCTATCCTTCCATAACATAACCCTCGGGTATATCAGACAATTCATATCTGGGAGATCTAGGTCTAGCATGTGTCTCATAGTATTCAGTTTCAACAATTTCATCAGTTTCAACAGTATCATAAGTTTCAGCATTAACTCTAGCAATTTGTTCATTAAGAAATTCAACCAGTAGCACAGTAATATCAAGCAAAGTATCATCATAAGCATTATGCATAGAAGAAGTGGCATCATCAATTACTTGCGACATATCAGAATTACTAGCAGGTGGCGGTGTCGCAAGTTTACTCATAACAGAAGGTGAATCAAGTGTAGAGCTAGATGGCAGTTCCTTACCTCCCCTCACAGTAGAGGGATAGATCTTGGTTTTCGGATCTTTTAGATTCTTCATAGAGATCAACAGATATAAATCCCAAGTGACTCGGAGAATGGAGCTATACTCCCCGACAACGATGCCAGAAAGAGGTCTTGATAACCCACAAGTATAGGGGATCACTGCAGTTTTTGAGGCTAGAGTATTCAACCCAAATTTATTAATTCGACACAAGGGGAGCCAAAGAATATTCTTGGGTATTAGCAGCTGAGTTGTCAATTCAACCACACCTAAAAGACTTAGTATCTGCAGCAAAGTATTCAATAGCAAAGTAGTATGGAAGTAACGATAATGATTACAAAAGTAACAGTAGCAGTTTTATAGTGATTGTAACAATAGCAATGGAAAAGTAACTTAGCAAAGAAAAATATGTGGAAACCTCGTAGGTAATGGATCGGTGATGGATAATTATGTCGGATGGCATTCATCATGCAACAGTTATAACATAGGGTGACACATAATAAGCCCCAATTCATCAATGTAACGTAGGCATGTATTCCATATATAGTCATTCGTGCTTATGGAAAACAACTTGCATGACATCTTTTGTCCTACCCTCCCGTGGCAGCGGGGTCCTAATGGAAACTATGGTATATTAAGGCCTCCTTTTAATAGAGAACCAGACCAAAGCATTAGCACTTAGTGAATACATGAACTCCTCAAACTATGGTAATCACCGGAAAGAATCCCAGTTATTGTGACCCTGGGGGATGCGGATCATAACTCGTAATAGGTGTCTACAACTGGCAACATAGGATCAAGAACACATATGTATTCATGAAAACATAATAGGTTCAGATCTGAAATCATGGCACTCGTGCCCTAGTGACAAGCATTAAGCATAGCAAAGTCATATCAACATCAATCTCGGAACATAGTTGATACTAGGGATCAAACCCTAACAAAATTAACTCGATTACATGATAAATCTCATCCAACCCATCACTGTACAGCAAGCCTACGATGGAATTACTCACGAATGGCAGATAGCATCATGGAATTGGTGATGAAGGATGGTTGGTGATGATGATGGCGCCGATTTCCCCATCTCCGGATCCCAAAACGGACTCCAGATGTGGTCTCCCGAGGAAGAATAGTAGGTGTCGGCGGCTCCGTATCGTGAAACGCGATGAACTCTTCTCTCTAAATTTTTTTTCTCCGCGAATAGTGTTATATGGAGCTGGAGAGGAGGTCGGAGGAGCCACGAGGGCACCACAAGCCTGCTAGGCACGGTGAGGGGGTGGCCATGCCTAGTAGGCTTGTGGTCTGCAGGTGGCCCCCCTCTGGTTACTTCTTGCACCAGTATTTTTAATTAATTCCAAAAATATTCTTCATAAATTTTCCGGATGATCTGAGAACTTTTATTTCTGCAAAAAAAATAAAACCAAGGCAATTCTGTTGAAAACAACGTTAGTCCGGGTTAGTTCCGTTCAAATCATGCAAATTAGAGTCCAAAACAAGGGCAAAAGGGTTTGGAAAAGTGAATGGAGACGTAACATTAAACAACATTTAATATTGTCGTGTACCTAACGGGACTGAACTAAGTAATTCAAGCGTGGAGTTTCGTCAATATGCAACTCATTGCAGATTGAGCTTCACTTAATGTGTAGTGAGGGATTGTTGTGATTGCCTTGCATTGGATAATCAACCATGCCATGCATCATATTTGTTTGCGCATCATGTCATTCATATATTGTGGTGTTCCGTGTGTTGATTGTTGTTTCGGATTGTTCCTTCTCTATAGAGTTCCGAAAGCGTTCGGAGTGTAAGGATTCGTTCTTCTGCTTCATGGATCGTCTTCTTCATGGATTCGTTCTTCTTCTAAGCGGGATCTCAGGCAAGATGACACATTTCCCTGGATATCACTACTATCATTGCCATGCTAGTTGTCTCGCTTCCATCGCTATGTCTCGTTACCTACCACTTGTATGTCAAGCCTCCCAACATTGCCATGATAAGACTCTAACCCCTCAACATCCTAGCAAACCTTTGTTTGGCTATGCTACCGCATGCTCAGCCCTTCTTATAACATTTATAGTTGTAGGTGCAATTGCTTTCATGTGTCAACATGGATATTCTTTTGTTTTCACAATCTTATTGCGATTTAATTTAATGCACATATATACTTGGTAAAGGGTGGAAGGCTTGGCCTTTTGCTTGGTGTTTTGTTCCACTCTTGCCGTCCTAGTTACTTGTGAACCGGTGTTATGTTCCATAATTGAGCGCTCCTAACATGCTCGGGGTTGTTATGGGGACCCCTTGATTTTCATTTTAGGATAAAACTTGTCTGGCAAGGCCCAACTTTGGTACTACATTTGCCCAACATAATAATACTGAACACCATTTCTAAAGCATAGGGCGTCATGAACCCGAGGAGTAATTTAACATAATACATGGGGGCCAATGCTACTGGTGCTGGTCCAAAACTAGAGCACCGTGCGGGGCCAACCCGAAGCAAC
This sequence comes from Hordeum marinum, assembly GCA_022496015.1. Classification (NCBI taxonomy): domain Eukaryota; kingdom Viridiplantae; phylum Streptophyta; class Magnoliopsida; order Poales; family Poaceae; genus Hordeum; species Hordeum marinum. The sequence goes on along the minus strand of CM039673.1, from coordinate 214,061,465 downwards.
TCAGGTGATCTCTATCAGGCCACCGTATGCTTTGCTTATCTGTCGTGTCCTGAGAACGAGATACGCGGCTCCTATCGGGTTTGTCGACACGTTGGGCGGCCTTGCTGGATTTGTTTTACCTTTCTTGAATGTCTTGCATGAGGAATTCCGAAAATACTTTGGGCTATCTCGAGGTTGCGCTTTTGAAAGCACATTTGCTCCGTTGGTGGTTTTGGTAATTAATAACAACATATAAGTCATTGAACTAGTGTTTCCACCAAGTATATTTCAGGAAATGTTCAATGAGAGGATTGGCAAAAGGAGATTGTGGAGAAACTCCAAGATACAAGGAAATAGGTTGGCCAAGCTTCAAGCAAGAGGACTCTACATTTTATATTTGTGAGAAATCACTTTGAGTCATTGGAAAGCCAATACTATTAAAATGGGGTAAGGTTTTGTTGGTGAACAATATGCTCAAACGTGCACAAGTTATAGTCGCCAAAAAAATCCACAAAACTCTCCCACCAAAGTCTATTCTAAACATACCACTCAAAATCGGTGCAACCAACTTTCCCATACCGGTGCCACTGATTCCAGAACCTAGACAGACTTTGCCAAACCCTAGCCACTTCAATGCAACCGACTGCATACTGGTGCCACCGAGTTTAGGTTGCCAATTTTCTGTTACGCAAATTCACATTTTCGGTCTCACTGAGAATGTTGGATCGGCGTCACCGAGATTGGGCAACCTGACCGTTGGTCACCTTATCGGTGCAACCGAGTTTCCTATATTGGCTTTACCGAGAATCGAAAGTTGCCACCTTTTGGTCACTTCGGTACCACCAAGATTAACACATCAGTGTCACCGAGTTGGTCATTTTGTGTGTAACAGTTGGATTTTTGGGGATGCCTATATATACTGCTTCACCACCACCTACTCGAAAGAGAATCACTCAGAACTATTCCATACCTATCCTATTAGATTTTCTGAGAGAGAACCACCTACCCTTGTGTTAAGGTCAAGATCTTCCACTCGAATCATATGGATCTTGATTTCTAGCCTCCCCAAGTAGCTTTCCACCAATCCCATCTCTTCCACCATGCCAAATCTCTGAGAGAGTGATTGTGTGCTGAGGAGTGTATCATCTTGAAGCACAAGAGATCGTCATTACCGAGCCTATAACCTTTTGGAGGGTGGTGGCTCCTAGATTGGTTAGGTGTCGCTTGGGAGCCTCCTACTTCATGTTGTGGAGTGAACAAAGAAGTTTGTAAGGGCAAGGAGATCGCCTACTTCGTGAAGATCTACCCATAGTGAGGCTAGTCCTTTGTGGATGGAAGCCGTCTGGAATACTCAAGGTTCCTACTTCGTGGACCCTTTTTGGTGGAGCCCTCCGTGGACTCTCGCGACCGTTACCCTCCATGGGTTGAAGACTCCATAAACGTGGATGTATGATAGTGCCACCTATCGGAACCATGGGAAAAATCATCGTATCTACAATTGCGTTTGATCTTCCTACCCTATCCCTTCTATACATGCTTGTTGTTACTTTCCGGTACTATATACTCTTAGACTTGCATGTGTCGGGTGTACTTGACTTGCCATGAAATGCTAAAAACTGTCAACCCTAAAACTTGGTATAGGCAAAACTTTTATTTGGTCAAGTAGTCTAATCACCCCCCTCTAGACCTACTTTCGATCCTACAAGTGGTATCAGAGCATTGGTCTCCATTGCTTAGGTCTCACAATCTAGGAGAAGTATGGCGTCTAGTGAGGGAAGTTATCACCGTAGAGGTCCGTACTTTGATGGCACAAATTTTGCTAGTTGGAAGCATAAAATGAAAATGCATATTATTGGTCATAACCCCGCCATTTGGGCTGTTGTTCGTGTTGGCTTGCGAGGTGAGTCCTTTGTGGATGGACGGGATTTGAATCGTGAAGCGACCACAGATGAACTGAAGATGTTGCAATATAATGCTCAAGCATGCGACATTCTCTTCAACTGCTTATGCCCTGAAGAATTCAACAAAATCATTCGTCTTGAGAATGCAAAATATATTTGGGATACTTTGGTTGATATGCACGAAGGAACCGAGTCCGTGAGAGAATCCAAGTTAGATGTTCTTCAAGGTCAGCTTGACAAGTTCAAGATGAAGGATGGTGAAGGAGTCGCAGAGATGTACTCTAGGCTAGCTCTCATCACCAATGATATTGCCGGCTTAGGAAGTGAAGAAATGACTGACAAATTCATCATCAAGAAGATACTTAGAGCTTTGGATGAGAGATACGACACTGTGTGCACATTAATCCAAATGATGCCAAACTACAAAGATCTCAAGCCTACGGAAGTCATTGGAAGGATTGTTGCTCATGATATGACACTCAAAGATAAAGAAGAGCTTCATCACAAGTCTAGCGGTGCTTACAAAGCCACAAGTGATGCTCCTGCAACTTCAAGAAACAACCTTGTCACCAATGAAGAGATAGCCTCATGGTCAAGAAATTCAACAAGTTCTACAAGAATAGAAGCAAAGAAAGAAACTCCAACTCAAGATATGAAGAGAAGCGTTCGTCAAGTCGCAACCGAAATTACTACAATTGTGGGAAGCCCGGACACTACTCAAATGAGTGCACGACTCCCTACAAAATAAGAGAAGAGTCACCTCGAAGACGAAGCTCAAGGAATGAATCACCATAAAGAGAGAGAAGGAGTAGAGATGATCATTATGAATGAAGACACTCAAGGAGAAGTAGAGACTCGCAGAAGAAGGACAAGCACACCAAGAGCTACACAAGAAGAAAATAGCAAGCTCATGTTGGTGAAAGGGTTTCCGACTCTGACTCCGACAACCACTATGAGAGAAGCTATCACTCCGACTCCGACTATAGTCAAGATGAAGGTGTTGCTGGAATTGATCTAGTGACTACCAAGTCCTACGATCTATTTGATTCACCAAATGAAGGGAGTGGAAGTTGTTTCATGGCTAAAGTCCCCAAGGTATCACACCCCGAATATCTTGATTTTTATAGTGATGAAGATGATTTACTTTGTGATGATGACTTGCTTTGTGATAAAACTAGTGATATTGATCAAAATGAACTTGATAATTCTCATGCTAGTCAAGATAAGTTATTTGATGATGATAACATGAAAATATAACAACTAACTAAAGAACTAAACAATCTTAAGTTAGCTCATGAATCTACTCTCGAAGATCATAGAGAGCTTGTGAGAACTCATGAGAAGCTACGCTTCGAGAAGATCAACTTGGAGCAAGAGCATGAGTTTCTCAAAGCTATCAATGATGATCTCCGAAAGAAGACCTCATCTTATCTAGCCAAATGACTACTCTTGTCTACTTTCATGCCCCAAGTTAAAACTAAGCAATCTAGTAACAAAGGCAAGAAAGGTTCTTCATCTAGTAGCAACAATAAAAATGCTAAACCCAATGATGTTGCTTCTAGTAGTTCTATTGATTCCACTAATAATGATTCTCTTAGCCAAGTTACACTTGAGCAAGGAAATGCTTTATTGAAAGGAATTATAGAAAAGGGTATCTACAAGAGTCTTGTCGGATGTAAGCAATTTGAGGAAATTGTACGCAAGCACGGAGGATACCGAAAGAATCATGGTGTTGGCTACTTCAACGCTAATGGAGTTGAGTGGGAAGAAGGTCAATATCCCAAGCCCAAGTTTGTTCCTCAAAAGGAGAAGTATGAAAATAATCTTCCCAAGGGGACAAACACTCAAGATGACATTCCACCACAAGACCACAAGATCAAGGGAAAGAACAAGCTTCAAGAGGACATTGACTCATATGAAGATGAACCCCTAGCTTTGGTGGAGTGGGTTCCCAAGGCTACGGCTATGATAGTGACCCAGGTCTTGCTGATAAATTTTTGATGATGCTACTGCAAGATACCGTTCCTCATCCAAAGCGTCTAGCATGTTCTGCCGTGCCATCTCATTTTCAGTTTCGACATAAGCCGCCACTCTGGGCGAGTCATGGCGGATATCACTTGGGAGGACAGCTTCCGCACCATAAACCATGAAAAAAGGTGTATAGCCTGTAGACATGTTGGGGGTGGTTCAGATAATCCAAAGAACTGAAGGCAATTCCTCCTCCGAACAACCTGGACTTCTCTCCAAAGTAACCACAAGCCGGGGTTTTATCCCTCTTAAAATTTCTCGATTCACACATTCTACTTGCATGTTGGACTGAGGATGAGCCACTCCTGATACATCAAGCCATATGTGCTCAAGTTCACAAAATGCCTTCATGGCTCCCTTGGATAGATTTGTACCATTGTCAGTAATTATACTGTGAGGGTAACCAAAATGAAAGATCAACTTCTTGACGAATTGAATAGCTGTGGCTGCATCGCACTTTCTGATCGGCTCTCCCTTGACCCACTTGGTAAACTTATCAACCGCCACCAAAAGGTGGGTCTTCTTATTCTTGGACCTCTTAAAGGGCCCAACCATATCAAGCCCCCAGACCGCAAATGGCCAAGTAATAGGAATCATGCGCAGCTCCTGAGCCGGCACGTGGGTGCGTCGTCCATTTTTTGACAGCCGCTGCACTTGGTAACTATATCCTCCGCATCTTTATGAGCCGTCAACCAGAAGAAACCATGTCGGTATCCTTGGCCACCAAGGATTTTGAGCCAACGTGATGACCACAATCACCAGAGTGTATCTCATGTAAAATTTCCTTGCCTTCTTCAGGAGAAACACAACTTTGAAAAATGCCAGTCACACTGCACCGGTGCAACACGCCATTGACAATAGTCATGGACTTGGACCGCCTCACAAACTACCGCGCCATGGTCACATCTTTGGGCAACTCGCCGTGAGTCAAATACGCCAGATATGGCAACACCCAATCAGGGATAGCACGGGGAGCCGCCACCAACTGTCCCTCCGGGTCAGGCATAGACAGATCCTCCTCAGAAGGTAAATTGACCGACGTGTGACGCAAAACATCCAGGAACACATTAGGTGGCACCAACTTGCGTTGAGACCCCAATCTTGATAAAGCGCCAGCCGCCTTGTTCTTGGGACAATTGATATGATCCACCTGATACCCTTTCAAGTGACCGGCAACAATATCAACCACCTGGCAATAAGCCGCCATACGTGGGTCCTTGGAATCCCACGTGCCAAACACTTGCTGAGCCACCAGGTCTGAGTCGTCCAAGCATCTGACCCGACTGAGATTCATCTCCTTAGCCACATGGAGACCATGAAGCAAAGCCTCATATTGAGTTGCATTGTTAGTAGAAGGAAACATTAGCCTTAACACATAACAAAACTTGTCACCTCGAGGGCAAGTTAACACCACTCCAGCCCCAAGCCTTCCAATTGCCCGGATCCATCAAAGTGGATTGTCCGGTATGTATTATCCGGCTTCTCCTGAGGTGCCTGGCTCTCCGTCCAGTCATTTATGAAATCCACAAAGTCTTGAGACTTGACAACCGTCCAAGGCACGTACTTCAAACTAAGAGGTCCACGTTCTAGTGCCCACTTAGCAATCCTGTCGGCGGCCTCTCTGTTTTGAATAATATCACCCAAAGGTGCAAAATTGACCATCGTGATCGGATGTCCAAGGAAATAATGCTTCAGCTTGCGATTCGCCATGAAAACCCCATATATCAGCTTTTGCCAATGTGGGTACCTCTGCTTGGACTCTATCAACACATCACTAACATACTAAACCGGCCGTTGAACCGGATATTCCTTTCCTGCCTCTTTGCGCTCCACAACCACTGCAGAACTGACGACCCTGTTATTGGCTGCCACATATAACAACAACGACTGTTTCTCCATAGGGGCGGCCAGAACCGGTGGCTCAACTAATTGTTTCTTGAGCGCCTCAAACGCCTCATTGGCAACATCACTCCGGACAAAGTCATCTGTCTTCTTCATCATCTGATACAAGAGAATAGCCTTCTCGCCGAGGCGGCTTATGAACAGGCTTAAAGCGGCAATAGGACCCGCCAGACGCTGGACATCATTGATGCATGCCGGATTAGACAATGAGGTGATGACCTTGATTTTGTCTGGGTTAGCTTCGATCCCCCTTTCTGGGACAAGAAAACCCAAAAGCTTGCCTGCAGGTACACCGAAAACACATTTGGCCGGGTTAAGCATCATCCTGTAAACCCACAGATTATCAAAATTTTCCCTCAAATCATGAAGTTGAGTCTCCTTCTTCCTTAACTTGACCATAATATCATCCACATAAGCATGAACATTGCACCCAATCTGACTGTGAAGGCAGTTCTATACACATCGTTGATAAGTCGCCTATGCACTATTGAGTCCGAAAGGCATGGACACATAGCAGAAAGCCCCAAAAGGCGTGATGAAAGACGTCTTCTCTTGGTCTTTGACTGCCATCTTGATATGATGGTAACCCGAATAAGCATCCATGAAACACAACTCTCACAACCCGTCGTGGCCTCAATGATCTGGTCCATGCGAGGAGGAGCAAAACCATCAACTGGACAAGCCTTATGAAGATCAGTGTAATCCATAGACATGCGCCACGTGTCGTTCTTCTTGAGCACAAGCACCGGGTTGGCTAACCATTCTGGGTGAAAAACTTCCACAATGAACCCTGCCGCTAAGAGCCGGGCTATCTCTTCCCCAATAGCTTTGCGCTGCTCGTCATTAAAATGTGAAAGAAATTGCTTGACTGGCTTAAATTTAGGATCCACATTAAGATGGTGCTCAGCGAATTCTCTCGGTACACCCGACATGCCAGAGGGATTCCATGCAAAGATGTCCCAAATCTCATGGATGAATTAGATGAGCGCGCTTTCCTATGAGGGGTTAATGTTAGCCCCGATAGTAAACCACTTCGATGAGTCGCCATCAGTGAAATCCACCAATTTGGTATCTTTCGCTACAAACTTCAGCGACGGCTAAGATTATGTATTGGGCTTCTTCAACAGAGTCATATCTGCCGGGTCAACATTATCCATATAGAACTTGAGCTCTGCCACAACACAACTTGACTCTGCATACACAGCGTCACCCTCCTCACACTCAAGACCTATCTTCTGATTAGCATGCACCGTGATCACCCCTTCGAGAGCTGGCATCTTGAACTGCAACTAGTCATAATAAGGCCTAGCCATGACGTTAGTGAAAGCTGACCACCCAAACTGGTCATGATATAGACTCTTAATTTTGACCACCTCAAACCACAAGGTTTCCACCCTATAATTATATTCATCACCAAACGCCACCTCAAGAGCCATCTTTCCCACTAGGTAAGCAGACTTACCCGGCACAACACCATGGAAGACTGTGGACGACGACTTAAGAGCTTTGTCGGTCAATTCCATCTGGCGAAAGGTGACATAGTACAAGATGTTGATGCTGCTGCCATCGTCCATCAGTACCTTTGTGAATTTGTAGCCTCCCACGTGAGGTGCCACCACTAGTGCCAAGTGTCCCAAGTTATCAACCTGCGGCGGGTGATCCTCCTTGCTCCATGTATTGTATGCTCAGACCACTTTAAGTATCTTGGAAGAGCCGGCGCAGCAGTGTGAACCGCCCTCTTATGTAACTTGTGGTATCGCTTATCTAGACTTATGGTGAAAACGTGATATTGTCCTCCACTAAGCTGCTTCGGGTTACTCTGGTACCCTACTGACTGTTTTGCTGTTGACCACCATTGCTAGGATGCTGATGGTGACCACCTTGATTGCTTTGCCCGTGACAGCATGAACCTGAGCCGCCTCCACTGAAGCTTGGCCCATGAGAGCCAGATCCTGACCCGCCAGGTAGCCCATTGCCACCACCATGATGCTGATTGAGGCTATGATTCCAGAACTTTCGCATGATATAACAATCCCTCCAAGTGTGACCGGACGGCCTATCGGGTTGACTGTCCTCCGGGCAGGGTTTATTGAGCATCTCTTCCATTTTAAAGGAAGCCTTAGCCTTACTGAAAGGCGGCTTACCGTTGCCCTTAGCACGATTATTTCTAGTACTGGTGTTGGCTACTAGATCTGACCCACCATCCGAGTTCTTTCTCTTAGTACCGTTGCCAGGGTTGTTATTTCCTACCATGTTCTACGTCTGGCCCTTGCCACCGCCGGTCTTCTTGCCCTTTGCTGATTTCTCCTCGTTAGACCCTGGGCCCTTAGTGGTATCTGAATCTGCATACTTGGTGAGAGTCGACATGAGCTCACCCATGTCTTTACAGGAGCGCTTCAGCCGCCCGAGCTTTTGCTTAAGGGGTAAGAAGTGTCAGTTTTTCTCTAAAATCATGACTACCTGAGACGCCGATGTCACAGCCCTAGCTAGCCATTGCCTATCATTGCATTAATCATCATGTCGTCATGTTTAAATTCAAATTAATTTGAAATCGGGATGTCAAACCCTAGCACCTCATTGAATAAACAAAATTCCAACAATTAAATTTTCAATGAATTCAAAATGCTCTCTAAAAATGTCCCCCCTCTAATAAATGTTGGCAACATCATACCAGGGGTGAACTATATTTTCACAGCTATTTTGGAAAATTTAATAAATCGGCAAAGTTCTGAAAATGACAAATAAAGCTCTATAAATATGTTAGCTGCTCCAAAATTACTGGAATTATTTGTGGTACTTGGAAATAACTAGTTTATATTCCACAAATGATCTCTAGGTTTTGGGACTTATGGTTTTGCCCAAACAAAAATAAAACAAAGAGCAACAATTAGAAAACATAACAAAATCAAGAAGGGAAATACCCACTTGGGCCTTACATGGCCGGCCCAATAGAGCAGCCCAGCCGACTAGGGGTATCTCTATCTTCTACCTCTTGCCAGAAGGCATAGGAGAAGTAGAGGACGGCGAGCACGCGAGATCGCCACGCCAGTAGCCTGCCTGGGCCTCCCTTGGCCAGCGCACCGAGCAGTTATCCCGGCAAGAGATGTCTGGATCCATCCCCTCTTTCCATTGCTCTCCCTCCCGCCTCCCTCTTGCTTCCTCCGCCATGGCCGAGAGCGTCGGTCGCCGCCGTTCGCTACCACCACGCCCTCCAGCCAAACCTCGCCGCGTAGTTGTGCCCTAGCGCTCCAACCTGTCGCCCTGAAGCTCCCTGTCTATGCACGCAAGCATGGAGGCCCTCCAGTGACGCCAATGCTGTTGTCTTGTCCATCTCTGACCGCGGGTCGCCGGCGTTCGATTCGCTCCGTCCAAAGCTTCCCTAGACTCTTCGACTGTGCCAGACGAACCACCATGAGCTGTTCTTTCTCTTCCTCTAACCTCGCTACCCCACTCTTCCCCCTACCGCTATCACCATTGTGGCCAAATCTGACCCGCCGCCGTGAACTCGCCTCCGATGAGCCCAGGCGCCCCCAGCGCCTCCTCTGACTCCCCCTGGATGTGCCCGAGTGCGGGCGACGTGTTGGTGCCCTCCTCCACCGTCCCAGTGGCCTTTGGACGGGACACCGCCGTGCCCGTGGTCACCGGCGACAGCCTGGCCGACGTGTGCCACTACCATGTGGTCCGACCCGTCAGGTGATTAGCTTAACGCTAATCACCATTTTTTAACCACCCTATCAGTAGCATGTGGACCCCACCTTACTAATTACCCCATGTTTAACTTAGTTTAAGTTATTTAAACTGGTTTAGCCACTGTTAGTATGACGTGCGGGTCTCACAGGTCAAGTTTGACCCCGACCTGATGTCGTTGACTAGATGACATCATGGTGACGCAATACTGATGTAGTTAATGTTTTCTAGGATTTAAAATAAATCAGAAATGTTCATTAAATTTAGAAATGTTCAAAACTTCTAAAAATCATAGTAATTCAACTGTAACTCAGATGAAAATAATTTATATATGAAAAATGATCAGAAAAATCCATTGAATCTATTTATGCCATGATCATACAGGTTTGAGCAAGTTAAAATCACCAACTATGACAAATGATGGTTAGGACAACTTGATAAATAGTGTTGGAGTTGGAGTTTAGTATATATTGGAATTCCACTTCACTTAATATGACTATCCTTTTCATTAGATCAATTAAATGCCTTAACATGCCATATCATACATCATGTTTGTTGCATTGAATTAAATTTGTTCTTTCTTGTTTTGTCAGTGTTTGTTCCTTATCGGTAGATGATGGTTCCGACGTTGTGATCATTGACTCTACGAAGAGAAGTAATATCTTCAGAACTGTCAAGCAAGCAACCCCCTCTTGAGCATTTCGATATAATCCTACTATCTCTCTCTCTTGCTCTCATTTCAATCCATTGGGACAATATGATTCGACTGCTACTTTTTCTCAATAGTTGAACCTATTCCTTTGCATAACCTGTCTTTGCCACAGTAAATAGTTGAAACCACTTAGCATGAGTAGCAACTTCTTGAGCCTTGTTGTGCTTACTCTTCCATGTTGGCTTACTATGCCTGCTATGCTTAGAGTCTTGTCGGGTCTGATCCATTTGGGCGATGAATTGGAATGGTGGTGAACATGTCCTACTGTGTGAGAGCTAAGTGTGTGAACACGATTTGGTAAAGGTAGCGATGAGAGGCCATGTAGGAGTACATGATGGGTTGTCTAATTGGGGCCGTCTGTAGGAGCTGAGTTCTGAGTATGTTATCCAAGACAAGGTACTACCGTGCATTAGGATCCTTAATTAACCCTCTTTGCTTATGAATCGCCTTGATCTTTGTCCAGGAGTTGCAACCAGTTTCTGGTGTTTGTAGGATGTGTTGGCTGCCGTGCATAGCGCTGACCGGAGGGGTAGGTTATGGCGTGGTAGATGCATCAATGGCCGGGTATACCAAGCGTAGAACCATCTGTCGAGGTGGGCTTGGGAACCTTGTACACATCGTTTGGGGCAATAATGGAAACTTTGGACGGACTTCCTTGTGGGTTCAGTCTCAAATAGGCGATAAACCTGGACTAGGGTCTTGTGTGGTTGACAGTCATGGCCGACGCCCACACTAGTGCTTCCGCTTGAAGGTTGCAGAGATGCATGACGTGCATATGGTGATAAGTGGCGAGAGCGTGTGTGAAGAATTATACCCCTGCAGGGTGTAATAATTTGTTCGAATAGTCGCGTCTTCGGATATGGATTACTTGGATTCTTATGTGGTACATAGCCAAGTGAAATGGATACTCTAAAATGTGCAAGATAAGTGTGAGTGCTATGGATGGCCTTCTCTTAGGGAGACGGGAGTGGATCCATAGTGGTGTATTGATATGGTGAATATGTGGACTTGTGTGCTCTATCCCACCTCAAAGAAAGTACTCATAGTCGTAGTACATGTTAGACAAGAGTCAAAGTTGGCTTGCTGTAGTAAACCCCACAACCACCTTCACTGATACTGATGCATATGTAGTTAGTTCTGATGTAAGTTTTGCTGGGTACCTTTGTACTCATGTTTGATTAATTTATGTCTTTGCAAAGGAGACGTCAGTCTCATTAGTGATTCTTATGATGTGAAGTGCGATGTTGACCGGATTAGTTTGGGAATACCAGACAGAGGTCTGGTTCCTTTGGTAGGGTCCTTGTAGCTTTCAAGCTCCTTCGGCCACTTTTAGTAGATGACTATTCCTAGACATGTTTTGCTTCCTCTTGTTGCTTGTATGACTTGAGTGTTGGGTCATGTGACCCCTGTTTGTAATATCACACTATGTTGGCTCCTATGAGTCATTAATGATTACTTCAGTCATAGAGTTACGTTGTGATGCCATGTTGTATCTACGCATATCGTGCATATTGCGTGTATGTTTGAAATGTATTGGTATGTTTGGGATTCGACACCTAGTTGTGCGCCTTTAGTAGTACTCTTTATGGGGAATGCCTCTTTGTGCTTCCACCATGCCTTGGTAGTCCGGACACATTGATTGACCAGCATGTATCCTTCTTTGCTGTTGTGTCTGTCCCTTCGGGGAAATATCTCGCAGTGTAATGGAGTCCTTGTAGCTTGCTATGACTCGTCTACACACGCTAGAGATCGACACCTGCATTGCTAGGTTACGTATGTCTGTCCCTGTATGGATGTGCCACTTGGGTTCTACGACTAGTCATGTCGACCCGGGTTCTCTGTCATTTGAATGCTAGTGACACATTCACATACTTGAGCCAAAAGATGCAAACGGTCCCGACCCAGGTAAGGTGGCAGCCGTGGAGATAACTGTGCGTGAGGCCGCAAAGTGACGTGATGTGTTACAGGATAGGTTATTATGGCTTAGGATCGGGGTCCCCACAACGTTGGTATCAGAACTTGAATGCCAAGCCAAACTGGTTGATGTTGAGTCTTGAACTACTTTAGTTATATAAGGGAATTGATTGTGGAAGGGAACGTAAGGCTCTTTTTACTCCTTTCCTTCTGCCATTCTAATCCTGAGTCACCCTCTTCTTTTCTACAGGGATTAGAACTAGGCTTTCTCATCTATCTATCAGGATGACAAGTTACTGTGCTGGATACCTATAGGAAAGTTGTTGTCTTCCTCGATCGATGTCTCCATAGGAATTCATTTTTATGTTGTTAGTTGTCTTGCAGGTTGCTCATATTTCATGCCCGTATAGCTGTTATGTTATCCGAGTTATACAAGGTTTCTAAATTATCTGATGCAATTGCAAAAATCTTTCATCTTGAGTCGATGCGTTTCAAGCCATACTAAGCACACTAATTATTGTGTTTGGGTACTCCATTACCTCAACGTGTTTGTTGGAGTGTTAGGAAACCATGTTGTTTCAGTGAACCACTCAACAGTCTAGTTGTGTTTGTGTTTCCAGTGTGATAATTCTAGCCATCATTATTGAAAGCATCCTGTGTAGCCATTTCTGGGTTCATGAACCCAAGGATCATTCTGCTCACTCCCATTGATAGTAGTTGCTCGCCCCTTTAGGATACTAGTGACCCTTGTGATAGTCCTCAAGGTTTGTGGTACATCATTCTTCCAATACCATGAACCAGTTATGGCAGGAGTTCCTTGTGAACGAAAGATCACAACATGAGTGCTCATGATGAGTTTTCCATTCTATCGTCGTGACTCTGCCAATGCTACTCTTCTGCATGGGTTATCCGGAAGAATTGTGTTGAACTCGTTCGACATGCTAACCTATGCATCTACAACTTAGGAATGATCTTGAGTTGCCACTCTCTATTTGTATTCTGACCCTTATCTATCAATGGATGGTCAAGAGTAGTTGTGCATTCATGTTTATTGATGCCTATTATTCTTGTGGTCTGTCAAGCCATTCTATTTCAGAATGACTAGGAGAAACAAACTCCAGTTCCTCATCCATTTTTTGGATTGGGTCAAAGCAGTTCTGTTCCGCACATCAATATGCCAATCCAGCTTTTGTTCCGTTCTACCTTGAAGTATTACCATCTTCATGTCATGATTGTCATGAGAATTGCACTCCCTCTTATGGACTCTTGATGTAGTGATACCTCTCGCCATCATTGTTCATTTTTCGGTACCTGAGCTGGTTGTAACCGGAGTACCAACAAGTGAACCGTGATGTGTGAAATAAATACTCCTAGAAACTTTGTTGCTTGGTAGTTAATGGACAATAATTTCATTCTTGGTGTGTTGGTTATTGAATCACCCCGTCTAAAGATTTATCGTGCTACCTAGTCTATTTTCCATGGTGCACTTTTTGATTAATGAGTTAGGATTGTGTCAATCATTCGCTTTGTTGATCATATCATATTGCCTTGAAAAGCAAGATTACTCTCGAGCTCAAGAACATATTGGTGATTCGTGATTTTCTGAATATCTTCTTAGAACTATTACCAAGGTGTTCCTTGACTGTTGTGTTGAGTTCGCGATCAAGTTGGTTTCCTATAAACCACCCCTCTCCAAGAATCTGTGTTGGATACCCTTGAGCTAGGTGGTTAAGCTAAACTAAAACATGGAGAGTTGGAAGATAAATGCTTCGCCGAACTTAGTTCATCCCAAAGGGATATCCCCATATGTGTTCATGTGTGTTGAAGAACGACGATATCTTCATCGATTGATCCTAGTGATCAACTGGTGCACCTATCATTTTGTACAACCTTTGACTTGAGTGTGGGCTATCGTCAAATCAAGATCAGAACTAAAGGTTCTCCTAATGTTGTTTTACTCGTGGAATTTCCTCGGGCATACACCATTATATCTTTGGGCTGACCAAGGCTATCAGCTTGTTCTCATAGTTGTGGAATTCCATCCAAAGTGATACCTTGATGAATTGTTGTTGAGCCCATCGACAACATTTTTCATGTGTTCCATGATTCATGATGAACATAAAGCTATCATTGGAAAATTTGTAGTCATATATTCATGTTCCGTTCGTGAAGTATATGTTAGGTGTAAGAAGTGACTCCCTCTTAGTTCATGTGCATCAGATGCAAGTTGCTGTCATGAATTGAGAGAAGTTCAATTTTTCCTCCTCTGGAATCATCTCAAGTCAGTCATGCATGTGCGAAGTACGCTATGGTTTGATAGGTTGTCCGACTCCATTCCAGATGTATTCCTAGCACACCAAGCCACTGATTGAGTTGTTCAAGGAAAAGAAGTTATTTCTTAAGAGCTGATCATATGACTTATGCAAGGACTTTCCTACCTCCAATCATGGTTCCTAACCCGAACTCGGTGGTGTTTTGTTGTAAGACGTCAATGTCAGCATGCTTGTCTTAGATAGTTTGTTCACATGTATCTTGCAGTCTAGCTCAAGTTTTGGAGTTGGCTTCCATAGTTCATTTCCCGATAATCTCGCAACGTCATCTCATCGATTTGTGTTGCAAGCTTTCTTTTCAGATATGCTGAGTCTGAAACACCCTATCCCCAACCAGATCTGAATCTCACGCAGATATGATGGTCGGAATATTTCCCAAGAATTATAATATCGTGCTCATTATAATCCGGTAAGGTGATGCCATGGCTAACACACCTTTCTATTTCAACTATTGCTTAAACGCCTCACATCCCGGAGTTGCTTGTCGGATCAATCTCTCGTAGACTAGGCCCCTATGGTTATGGCTTTGAGCTGTGAATAAGTGTTAAGGATTTCGCTTGACTGCAGCATTTCGCTTCCTCCGTTCATAAGATGTGAGCCTGGCCCTTCCATTCCTCCGCCTACCAAATCTATTCTGTCTCTCTCTTTTCTATTCGCAACAAAGCCGGAAGACCTATTGTTGTAATATCTTGTGTCAGCAACATTAGCCACCTCCACATGAGGATTTTGTATGACTTATTCTGGAAGTTGTTCCTCATGGACCCTTTTATGCTCGCAAAGTCCAATCTTTACTTGATGTTCTAGATACCAAATGTTATTTGTGTTTGGGTTATGCTACTACATCAAGGAGAACAATAGAAGCGGAATGCTAGATGTCTCTCGGTCGATCATCCAGGTCTGCTTCCCTTGGCTTAACCAAGGTGAAATCTGAGAAAGTGTTGTCTTTCTTTGCATCTGCATCCTCCATTATTATTCATCATGGTAGTGTGATGTGTGTCCAGGATCCTTTGCATGGATGTTAGCAAAAACCTTGATGAATATGGAAATGCTCAAGTTCTTGAGAGCATGCTCAGACACTAAGTTATATCCTCGGTATCAATTGAAATGTGCCTTCTATTGCCGAGTTGCTATATAACTCTAGTTCACATTCCGATATGAGTATGCCATTCTTTTGAATTCCTTCAAACAATCATTGTGAAATGCCTTAGGCTGGTATGAAGAATTTCAACGATCTCTGTATCAAAAGTAATTATTTTTGCCACTTAAGGGAATAACTCTATGAGTCACCTCCTCTAAGGTGCCCTGCTATGGAATCATGGCAATTAGCTCCTTGCTACTTTGAAACCCGCTCACCATCTTTCAAGCAGGGAATTGTTGCCTAACAAATTGAACCTTGTCATCTATCTCATTCCATCCCTCTTGATGTGTTTTGTGTCTCAGCTCAGGAGACATTCTCACGTCTCATTCCATGAGTTGCTCGTGAGTTGCTCGATCTTCCAGAAGATCGATTATTGTAGGGTTTCTCGGTATCCGTGGTCAATGTGTTTAGATGAAGATCCCGAAGCAAAGATGTCAAGATCAACATGATGCAACAAATCAACATCTTTAAGAAGGACAATTAGATCGTGAAGATTGTGTTAGTTTGTGTCCCCTCTGCCCTCTTACCCTATTCCCGAATCTCGAGACGAGATTCTTGTTTAGTTGCGGTGAGTTGTCACAGCCCTAGCTGGCCATTGCATCTCATTGCATTAATCATCATGTCATCATGTTTAAATTCAAATTAATTTGAAATGGTGATGTCAAACCCTAGCACCTCATTGAATAAACAAAATTCCAACAATTGAATTTCAATGAATTCAAAATGCTCACTAAAAATGTCCCCCCTCTCTGATAAATGTTGGCAACATCATACGAGGGGTGAACTATATTTTCACAGCTATTTTGGAAAATTTAGTAAATCAGCAAAGTTCTGAAAATGACAAATAAAGCACTATAAATATGTTAGTTGCTCCAAAATTGCTGGAATTATTTCTGGTACTTGGAAATAACCAGCTTATCTCCACAAATTATCTCAGGGTTTTGGGACTTATGCTTTTGCCCAAACAAAAATAAAACAAAGAGCAACAATTAGAAAACGGAACAAAATTAAGAAGGGAAATACCCACCTGGGACTTACCTGGCCGGCCCAATAGAGTAGCCCAGCCCACCAGGGGCATCTCTGTCCTCTACCTCTTGCCAGAAGGCAGAGGAGAAGCAGAGGACGGCGAGCGCGCGGGATCTCCACGCCAACAGCCTGTCTGGGCCTCCCTTGGCCAGAGCGATGTACGGTGAGCCCCGCAAGAGAAGTCCGAATCCATCCCCTTTTTCCATACCTCTCACTCCCGCCTCCCTCTTGCTTCCTCCGCCATGTCCAAGAGCGCCGGTCGCCGCCGTTTGCTGCCATCGTGCCCTCTAGCCCAACCTTGCCATGTAACTGTGCCCTAGCGCTCCAACCTATCACCCTAAAGCTCCCTATCTATGCACGTAAGCACGGAGGCCCTCTAGTGACACCAATGTTGTCGTCTTCTCCATCTCCGACCGCAGGTCATCGGCGGTCGATTCGCTCCGTCCAAAGCTTCCCCGGACTCTCCGACTATGCCAGATGAACCGCCGTGAGCTGTTCTTGCTCCTTCTCTAACACTGCTGCCCCGCTCTTTCCCCCTAGCGCTAGAGCTGCCGTGGCCGAATCTGCCCCGCGGCCGCGAGCTCGCCTCCTGTGAGCTCCGGCGACCCCAGTGCCTCCTGTGACTCCCCCTGGATGCGCCCGAGTGCGGACGACATGTTGGTCCCCTCTTTCGCCGTCCCCGTGGCCTCTAGAGTGGACGCCGCCGTGCCCGTGGTCACCGGCGACAGCCTGGCCGACGTGTGCCATCGCCATATGGTTCGGCCCGTCAGGTGATTAGCTTGCCACTAATCACCATATTTTAACCATCCTGTTACTGACATGTGGACCCCACCTTACTAATTACCCCATGTTTAACTTAGTTTAAGTTAATTAAACTGGTTTAGCCACTATTAGTATGACGTGCGGGCCCCATAGGTCAGGTATGACCCCGACCTGATGTCGTTGACTTGATGGCGTCATGGTGATGCAATACTGATGCAGTTAATGTTTTCTAGGATTTAAAATAAATCAGAAATGTTTATTAAATTTAGAAATGTTCAAAACTTATAAAAATCATAGTAATTCAACTCAGATGAAAATAATTTATATATGAAAAATGATCAAAAAAATCCAATGAATCTGTTTATGCCATGATCATGCATGTTTAAGAAAGTTAACATCACCAACTATGACAAATGATGGATAGGACAATTTGATAACTAGCGTTGGAGTTGGAATTTAGTATATATTGGAATTCCACTTCACTTAATACGACTATCCATTTCATTAGATCAATTCAATGCCTTAACATGCCATATCATACATCATGTTTGTTGCATTGCATTAAATGTATTCTTTCTTGTTTTGTCGGTGTTTGTTCCTTATCGGTAGACGATGGTTTCGACGTTGTGATCATTGACTTTATGAAGAGAAGTAATATCTTCAAAACTGTTAGGCAAGAAACCCCCCATTGAGCATTTCGATATAATACTACTCTCTCTCTCTCTTGCTCTCATTTCAATGCATTAGGACAATCTGATTCGACCGTTACTTGTTCTCAATAGTTGAACCCATTCCTTTGCATGACCTATCTTTGCCACAGTAAATAGTTGAAACCACTTAGCATGAGTAGCAACTCTTGAGCCTTGTTGTGCTTACTCATCCACGATTTGGCAAAGGTAGCGATGAGAGGCCATGTAGGAGTACATGATTGGGTTGTCTCATTGGGACCGTCTTTAGGAACCGAGTTTTGTGTATGTTATCCAAGACAAGATACTACCACGCATTGGGATACTTAATTGACCCTCTCTACTTATTAATCGCCTTGATCTCTGTCCAGGGGTTGCAACTAGTTTCTCGTGTTTGTAGGATGTGCTGGCGGCCGTGCATAGCGCTGAACGGAGGGGTAGGCTATGGCATGGGAGATGCACCAGTGGCCAGGTGTACCAAGCATAGAACCATCCGTCGAGGTGTGATTGGGAACCATGTACACATTGTTTGGGGCCGTAATGGAAACTTAGGCCAGACTTCCTTGCGAGTCCAGTCTCAAATAGGCGATAAACCTGGACTAGGGACTTATGTGGTTGACGGTCGTGGCCGACACCCATGCCAGTGCTTCCGCTTGAGGTTGCCGAGATGCGTGACATGCATATGGTGATAAGTGGCGAGAGCGTGTGTGAAGAAGTATACGCATGCAGGGTGTAATAATCTATTCGAATAACCGCGTCCTCGAATATGGACTACTTGGATTGCTTACGTGGTACATAGACAAGTGAAATGGATACTCTAAAATGCGCAAAATAAGTGTGAGTTCTATGGATGGCCTTCTCGTAGGGAGACGAGAGTGGATTGATAACCCACAAGTATAGGGGATTGCAACAGTTTTTGAGGGTAGAGTATTCAACCCAAATTTATTGATTCGACACAAGGGGAGCCAAAGAATGTTATCGAGTATTAGCAGCTGAGTTGTCAATTCAATCACACCAGAAAGACTTAATATCTGCAGCAAAGTATTCAGTAGCAAAGTAATATGGTAGTAACGATAATGGTGGCAAAGTGATAGTAGCAGATTTGTAGTGATTGTAATAGTAGCAACGGAAAAGTAATGGAACGAAGATCAATATATGGAAAGCTCGTAGGCAATGGATCAGTGATGGATAGTTATGTCGGATGTCATTCATCATGCAATAGTTATAACATAGGGTGACATAGAACTAGCTCCAATTCATCAATGTATTGTAGGCATGTATTCCTTATATAGTCATACGTGCTTAGGGAAAAGAACTTGCATGACGTCTTTTTTCCTACCCTCCCGTGGCAACGGGGTCCAATTGGAAACTAAGGGATATTAAGGCCTCCTTTTAATAGAGAACCAGACCAAAGCATTAGCACTTAGTGAATACATGAACTCCTCAAACTACGGTAATCACCGGAAAGAATCCAAGTTATTGTGAACCTGGGGATGCGGATCATAACTCGTAATAGGTATCAACAACTTGCAAGATAGGATCAAGAACACACATATATTCATGAAAACATAATAGGTTCATATCTGAAATCATGGCACTCGGGCCCTAGTGAAAAGCATTAAGCATAGCAAAGTCATAGCAACATCAATCTCAAAACATAGTGGATACTAGGGATCAAACCCTAACCAAACTAACTCGATTACATGATAAATCTCATCCAACCCATCATCCTCCAGCAAGCCTACAATGAGATTACTCACGAACGGTGGGGAGCATCATGGAATTGGTGACGAAGGATGGTTGGTGATGATGAAGGCGTCGATTTCCCCTCTCCGAAGCCCAAAACGGACTCCAGATCTGGTCTCCCGAGGAAGAACTAGCGATGGCGGTGGCTCCGTATCGTGAAACATGATGAACTCTTCTCTTAGATTTTTTCCTCGACAAATAGGGTTATATGGAGCTGGAGAGGAGGTCAGAGGAGCCACGAGGGGCCCACAAGCCTGCCCCACGCGGCCAGGGGGGTGTTCGCGGCTAGCAGGCTTGTGGCCTGCTAGTGGCCCCCTCTGGTTAATTCTTGCGCCAGTATTTTTTATTAATTCCAAATACATTCTCCGTAAATTTTCAGGACGATCCGAAAACTTTTATTTCTGCACAAAAATAACACCAAGGCAATTCTGCTGAAAACAACACCAGTCCGGGTTAGTTCCATTCAAATCATGCGAATTAGAGTCCAAAACAAGGGAAAAGGAGTTTGGAAAAGTAGATACGTTGGAGAAGTATCAACTGCCCCAAGCTTAAACCTTTGCTTGTCCTCAAGCAATTGATAAACTGAAAGTGATAAAGAAAAACTTCTACAAACTCTACTTGATCTTTCTATTGTAAATATGTCTAACTTATGTTCAGATTTCCAGCAAAGATTATAAACTAACCACATTCAAAATACATTTAGGTCTCACATTTATTCATGTCAATGGCATAACAAACTAGCGAGCAATAATAACAAGTCTCGGATGACAACAATTTATCAAAATAATCATGATACAATATGACATAATGGTATATCGCTAGCCCTTTTTGAGACCGCAAAACATAAATGCAGAGCACCTCTGGAGAACAAGGACTGACTAAGCATTGTAATTCACAGTGAGAGAGATCCAGTCATGCTCACACTCAACATCAATTAATAGCAAGACATACAAATGACAATGGTGCTCTCTAACTGGTGCCTTTTATAAGAGGATGATGACTCAACAATAAAGTAAATAGCTAAGCCCTTTGCAGAGGGAAGCATTGATTTGCAGAGGTGCCAGAGCACGAGCTTTTAAAACAGAGATATGTAATGATTTTGGAGTGGTATGCTTTCGTTGCTCACATAACGACCAAGAGGTTTTCAATATCTTCCATGCTAGATACATAATAGGCGGTTCCCAAACAGAATGGTAAATTTTTTACTCCCCCTCCACCAATCAATCACACTCCACGGCGGGCCGAATTCACAGGTACCGTCCATACAAGCACATTCCTGGGGGAGTTTTTTTAATTATATTTTGCTTTTTATATCGAGCATGGAACTGGGCATCCCAATTACCAGCCACTTTCTTGTGAATGATAGTGAATCAACACATATCGTGAGAATAACCCACCTAGCATGGAAGATACTAACAACCCCTAGTCGCCACATGAGCGATTTGGGCATACAAAACAAAAGCTTTATTTGAAGGTTTAAAGTTTAGCACATGCAAATTTACTTGGAACGGCAGGTAAATACCACATATAGGTAGATATGGTGGACTCATATGGAACAACTTTGGGTTTTTTGAGATGGATGCACAAGCAGTATTCTTTCTTAGCACAAGTGAAGGCTAGCAAAAGAGTGGGGAGCGACCAACTAGAGAGCGACACAGTCATCAACATGCCTTGAGATTAACCAACATTGAATGCAAGCATGAGTAGGATATAATTCACTGTGAACATAAATATCCTGGAGGCTATGTTAATTTGTTTCAACTACATGCATGAACATGTGCCAAGTCAAGCCACTTGAATCATCTAGAGGAGGATACCATTCTATCATACTACATCACAACCATTTTAATGCGCATGTTGGCACTCAAGACGAATCATTATCCACTCTTAGCTAATTAAGCATGGCATGAATAACTATAATCTCTAATTGTTATTGCAAATATGGTCAACCTATAATGTACTAAATTCGGAACGATGAGCTAATAATATTTACAAAAGCAAGATAGGTCGAGTTCTTGCCAGCTTTTCTCCATCTCAATCTTTTCATCAAATATCGTCATTATTGCCTTTCACTTGCACGACTGAATGATGTGAATAATAATAAGAGTGCACGTGCATTGGACTAAGCTAGAATATGCAAACAATAAACCAAAGGAGAAGAGAAGGCAATATGGGCTCTTTGTAAGATAAACAATAATACATATGAGAAACACTCAACACGTCATCGTGGTCTTCTCCTTATGACCTAAAGAAAAGAAAGGAAAGTTATTTACACGGGAAAGCTCTCAACAAAAAACAAGAACGAGAAATCTTTTGGGGTTTTCTATTTAATGCTACAACTAAGAAACTAGGAAATAAACCTAGAACTAATTTTTTTGTATTTTTCTCAAACACACAAGAAGAAAGCAAAACAAGAATTAAACTACCATGGATAGTACAATGAAAAAGTATGAGCACCGACAACTTAGGCTTTTGGCCTAAGTTGGTCTAGGGCCATGGCTGGCCTGGATAATATCTGAAGTCAAAGTTGGGGTTGTGCTGGGCGGCGGCGGCTACCGCCTATACCACTGCAGTATGAAGGCAGACGGTTTCTGCATTTCGCTCGTACTCGTTTGCCTCCTCCCTGGTTATAAAATATCTCTGTTTTTCCTGAAAATTAAAGAAGGCAGGAGTAGGAAGGCTAACATGGACAACACGTTGCCTGTCAAAAATTAGTCGGTACTGAAGGGATTGTTCGTTTCTTTCAAGAAACTCATAGGGCACCAAAGCATCATAATCAAGGAAAGCAGGGGGTAATTCAATGGCATTCCCTCTTATGGGCACCCCAAGATACTTAGCTACACGGGTGGCATAAATTCCACAAAAGAAATCTCCATCCTTAGCATTATGATTTAACCTCCTGGCAATAATAGTGCCCAAGTTATCGTCTATCTGCCATTACCGCACTCTTAAGGATGCTCAGATCAGGTTCACAAAGGTGGCTATGCTCAAGTTTACCGTTAATACATCTACCTATGAAGAGAGCAAAATAATGTATAGCAGGAAAGTGAATGCTCCCCAAAGGAGCTTGTGTAATGATTCTAGTCTATCCCACTATGATGCTAGCAAGGAAATCATTATATTCATTTTTATGAGGATCGCTACAACTACCCCACTGTGCAATTTTGCATGAATCATTAAAATCTTCTAGGTCCATGGTATAGGTCTTATCATAAGGATCAAATAGAACAGAATGAGAATTACGCTTACATGAAAATACAAACCTCCACATGAAAGAGTCGGTGAGTTGATAATATTGCTTGCATCAACCTGAAATGAAATCCTCAAGGCCGACATTCCTTATGTACGCATAAAACTCTTCCTTAAATCCAGTGTTCTCCATGAGTTGATCCGACGGCCATTCACAAGGCAGTACCCGAGCTTCCCTGGGTAGTTCAAAATTGGGCTCACGTAGTGCGAGTCTCGGTACTTTCTTGCTCGAGGAACCACCTTGGTACATTCTCCTCAACATCTTTTATTTCTCTGAAAAATTTCTGAAATTTTTAGTGAGTGAAAATAGAGGTGAACAAAACTCAACAAAACTCATAGCAACTACTCCCTCGAGTGCCTAGAGACCATATCATGCATCAAAAATACTTGGGACCATAAAAATTGACATGCAAGCTCAAGAACAAGGTGATGACAGTAGCAAAAATTTGCAATATATAAGGCACTAGAACAAAAACTAATTGTACCATTGGAGGAGTCACATACCGGTGAGTAATCCCCTAAAACAGTTTTGCAAATGGAACTTTGAGCAAGGAGATCGAAAATGGCAGCAAGATGAGCTAGAACACGGGTTTGATCAATGGTGGGATTTTTTTTGTAGGAAGATGAAGTGAATGGGTGCTAGAATAAATGGAGGAGGCAACGTGGGACCCACAAGCTTGCTAGGTGCGGCGAGCGGGGGTGGCCGCGTTCTGCAGGCTTGTGGCACACTGGTGCAGCCCCCTGATGCATTCTCAGTGCCAAAAATTCTTAAATATTCCAGAAAAAATCATACTAAATTTTCAGGGGATTCTGGGAACTTTTATTTTTAGTTCATTTTTCTATTGCATGGAAAACTGAGAAGACAGAAAAATAATAGCATTTTTACTTAATTTCATCTAGGTAACAGAAAGTAAAAGTTAGGTGCAGGAAGTTGTGCTTTCTAAATTCATCCATATCATGCTCCTCAAAAGGAATCCATCAATAAGGTTGATCTAGTCTTATTAACGAACTTCTTTTGAATGACATGAAACCGAAGAATTTTCGAATAACACTAAGTTACCTCAATGGGGATATGCATTTCCCCAATAAAAAGTATATCATATTTCTTCTTGACAATAGGAAGGGGGAACTGAAAGTCTCCAATAATAATTGTTGGAATTTTTTCAATAGATTTGATACTATGAACTTGAGGTTGTTTCTTCGGAAAGTGTACCATATGCTCATTACCATTAATATGAAAAGTGACATTGCCCTTGTTGTAATCAATAACAACCCCTGCAGTATTCAAAAAGGGTCTACCAAGGATGATCGACATACTGTCGTCCTCGGGAATATCAAGAATAAATAAGTCTGTCAAGATAGTAGCATTTGCAACTACGACAGGTACATCCTCACAAATACCGATAGGTAGAGCAGTTGATTTATCAGCCATTTGCAAAGAGATTTTAGTAGGTGTCAACTTATTCAAATCAAGTCTTCGGTATAAAGAGAAAGGCATAACACTAACACCAGCTCCAAGATCACATAAAGCAGTTTTAACATAATTTCCTTTAATAGAGCATGGTATAGTAGGTACTCCGGGATGTCCTAGTTTCTTAGGTATTCCAACTTTACAAGTATAATTAGCAAGCATGGTGGAAATCTCAGCTTCTGGTATCTTTCTTTTGTTTGTCAAAATATCTTTCATATACTTAGCATAAGGAGACATTTTCAAAATATCGGTCAAGCGCAAACGTAAAAAGACAAGCCTAAGCATTTCAGCAAAGAGCTCAAAGTCCTCATCATCCTTTTTATTGAATGGTTTAGGAGGAAAGGGCATGGGTTTCTGAACCCATGGTTCTCTTTCTCTACCATGTTTCCTAGCAATAAAGTCTCTTTTGTCATATCTTTTATTCTTAGGTTGTGGGTTATCAAGATCATCAGCAGGTTCAATCTCCACATCATTATCATTACTAGGTTGAACTTCAACATGAACATCATTATTAATGTTATCACTAGGCTCATGTTCATCACCATATTGTTTCTCAGCATCAGAAATAGAAATATCATTTGGATTCTCAGATGTATCTATAATAGGTTCCCTATTAGCATGCAAAGTACTATCATCATTATTTTTCCTACTCTTATTGGAAGGAATAGGTGCATCAGTATTAACTCTCTGAGAATCTTGCTCAATTCTCCTCGGATGGCCCTCAGGATACAAAGGTTCCTGAGTTATTCTACCACCTCTAGTCACAACTTTAACAGAATGATCATTGTCTTTACAATTCATCTCATTAGGCAAATCATTTTGATCCTTAAGTACTTGTTCTACTTGATTGGTTACCATGGAAGCATGTTTACTAATTACTTAAGATCACTGACAGTTCTACTCAAATAATCACCCAAGTGATCACGCATATAAGCATTATGTTTCACTTGTCTACTAACATAGGCATTGAAATTTTCTTGCTTCATAAGAAAATTATCAAATTCATCCAAGCATTGGCTAGCAGGCTTATTATAAGGAATATCTCTTTCATCAAATCTTCTCAGAGAATTTACCTCTACTACGTGTGTCGGGTTATCAAGACCATGTATTTCTTCAATAGGTGGTAGATTCTTAACATCTTCAGCTTTTATACCCATTTCTTTCATAGATTTCTTTGCCTCTTGCATATCTTCAGAACTGAGGAATAGAATACCTCTTTTCTTTGGAGTTGGCTTTGGTGGTGGTTCAGGAATAGTCCAATCATTCTAATTACTCAATATATTATTCAATAGTAATTCAGCTTGCTCAACAGTTCGTCCCTAAAAACAAAACTAGCACAACTATCTAGGTAGTCCTTGGAAGCATCGGTTAGTCCATTATAAAAGATATCAAGTATTTCATTTTCTTGAGAGGATGATCAGGCAAAGCATTAAGTAATTGGAGAAGCCTCCCCCAAGCTTGTGGGAGACTCTCTTCTTTAATTTGCACAAAGTTAAATATTTCCTGCAAGGCAGCTTGTGTCTTATGGGCAGGAAAATATTTTTCAGAGAAGTAATAAACCATGTCCTAGGTACTACACACACAACCAGGAGCAAGAGAATTAAACCATTTCTTAGCATCACCCTTTAATGAGAAAGGAAACAACTTAAGAATATAGTAATAGCGATTTTTTCCTCATGAGTAAATAGGGTGGCTATATCATTGAATTTGGTAAGATGTGTGAAGGATCATATTCGTAACCATGGAAAGGATCAGATTTGTGACCATGGAAAGGATCAGATTCAACCAAAGTAATTAACTTAGGATTGACAGAGAAATCATAGTCCTTATCAGTAACAAAGATAGGTGAAGTAGCAAACTTAGGATCATATTGCATTCTAGCATTCAGAGATTTTTCCTTCCACTTGCAAAGCAATTTCTTAAGACCATCTCTATCCTTACAAGCAAGAAAGTCCTTAGCTACCTCTCCTTCCATAACATAACCCTCAGGTATATCAGGCAATTCATATCTTGGAGAGCTAGGTCTAGCAGGTGAATCATAGTGTTCAGTTTCAAAAATTTCATCAGATTCAGCAATATTATCAGTTTCAGCATTAGCTCTAGAAATTTGTTCATCAAGAAATTCATCCAGTGGCATAGTATCATCAAGCAAAGTATTATCGTAAGCATCATGCATAACATAAGTAGCATCATCAATTACTTGCAACATATCAGAATTACTAGCGGGTGGTGGTGCCGCAAACTTACTCACAACAGAAGGTGAATCAAGTGCAGAGCTAGATGGCAGTTCCTTACCTCCCCTCGTAGTAGAGGGATAGATCTTGGTTTTTGGATCTTTCAGTTTCTTCATAGTGATCAACAGATATATATATACCACGTGACTTAGAGAATAAAGCTATGCTCCCCAGCAACGGCGCCAGAAAAAGGTCTTGATAACCCACAAGTATAGGGGATCGCAACATTTTTCGAGGGTAGAGTATTCAACCCAAATTTATTGATTCAACACAAGGAGAGCCAAAGAAGATTCTCGAGTATTAGCAGCTGAGTTGTCAATTCAACCACACCTGAAAGACTTAATATCTGCAGCAAAGTATTCAGTAGCAAAGTAATATGGTAGTAATGGTAATGGTGGCAAAGTGATAGTAGCAGATTTGTGGTGATTGTAACAGTAGCAACAGAAAAGAACTGAACGATGATACATATATGGAAAGCTCGTAGGCAATGGATCAGTGATGGATAATTATGTCGGATGTCATTCATCATGCAACAGTTATAACATAGGGTGACACAGAACTAGCTCCAATTCATCAATGTAATGTTGGCATGTATTCCATATATAGTCATACGTGCTCAGGGAAAAGAACTTGCATGACATATTTTGTCCTACCCTCCCGTTGCAGCGGGGTCCTATTGGAAACTCAGGGATATTAAGGCCTCCTTTTAATAGAGAACCAGACCAAAGCATTAGCACTTAGTGTGTAGCGACCCAACGTGAAAGGTTGAACCTCTGG
This sequence comes from Hordeum marinum, assembly GCA_022496015.1. Classification (NCBI taxonomy): domain Eukaryota; kingdom Viridiplantae; phylum Streptophyta; class Magnoliopsida; order Poales; family Poaceae; genus Hordeum; species Hordeum marinum. The sequence goes on along the minus strand of CM039673.1, from coordinate 214,033,923 downwards.
TGTTTCTATACCATCCCAAGATCATGCTGGCACACACACGGTACATCAATGCATATATCAAAGGGAAATCAAACATCATTATTTAATAGAAATCTCATATCGAGTCCTTTATTACAAGAAGGATTACAATAAAGTGTCTGAAGGCCAACTCATGAGATAAACTAAACCAAAAACTTGCGGAAGCTCCATAGGTAGTTGAGTCCATCTGACTCCAAGGGCATCTCACCGAGCATAGAGTGTATCCTCACTCCTGGTCGGAAAAGTACTCTGCAATAAGATACGTTGCAGCCGTATAGGTCAGCATATTGAATATGCCGGCAAAGTCACAAGAGAGGGGGTAAAGTAATCATCTAGTCTATATGCAAATATGGCAGGTGGGGTAGTAAGTTTTTGCATAAAGCCAAAATTTTCCTACAACAAGAGAGGGCAAAAGCATAATTACTACAATGTTGGTTGATTAATGAGATGGTTCCACCAACCAATTCTCATACCCAAATTGACATTTATAACCCACATCAATATAATTAGTTGTGTTGAGAGTTCCAGATAGTTTCAGTTCCTTTGGCTCAAACTATCCATGACCGTGGACACGGCTAATCGATTAGGTTTGGGTACTCTGCAGAGTTTTGCACACGTTCCCCACAAGATTTGGTCACCTCCGTTGGATTTCTCACACTTCATGGTGTTTGAGAAACGGATGACCAAAACATGGTCTTCTAAAGGGTTTCCCTGAGACTCTGTCGGTGCCCATCCTTTCCTACCGTTCTTCTACATCTCGTAGCACCGCCAGTCCAGGGTCACCACGATATCCAACCAATCCAGAGCCCATAATGGCTTGTGGCTGTGCAGGTAAGCCTTGGGTCTTGAAGCATCCATCCATCTCTTTGTGCCTGGGTGGACCTTTCCGCATGAATACTGGCACTTCTCCAACATCATCTAGGCTAACCACTGGTTTCTCCAGGGCACCGTTCAACCATCATCTACCCAGAGGTATGTTGAAAACTCAGAGTCTTGAAGACTTGATCATCATGTAGGTCTTGAAATTATTAACTCACAACTCTCATGAATCACACAACCAACCCTGTCTACTAATAGCATAGCAAAATGTAAATCAACGTTTCCCGGGGCCATGTGTCAAAGGGTTGAGGGGTACCTACCACATGATACTACAACAAGTAACCAAGTTTCCAAATTACCTACTTTGCATGCAATTGGGGAGATGGAAGAACTAATGAAATAAAACATAGGTATACATGGTCAAAGTGACTTGCCTTGCTGACGATCCTCGAAATCAAGTGACTCTAGATAACAAGCTTCGCACTCCGGATGATCTAACGAATCAAACAAGAGCACACCATCAGCATAAACACAATACAATTCATTCAACATCAAGGTGAACAATTGCTTCAACAAACAAAAGCACAATCAAAAGAAGAATCACTTAAGGTATAAGACTATAAAAATTTTGGTGTCAAAACCCCTACTAAGACATACAGGTCAAAAAAATTGGTTTTGAACAACTAGACATTTAGATAACAGAAAAGTAAATATAAAATTTTATTTGAAAACATAAAGTATTTCATTATAAAAGTATTGTGCTAAAAGAAGTACTTCAAAACTTTTTCTAAACAATATACATGAGGAAAAACAAGATGAACCTATTCAAACTAGAGCACACAAAATTTGAAAACATATTTTATTAACAGAAAAAAATACAACTAGTGTTGAATCAACAGAACCTAATGAAACCTAAAAAAAAGTTAAACTAATTCAGGTTCAAATTAAATAAAAATCAATTTAGTTAAAATCTATTAAGAACTAAACAGATTCTGTTTTTGTTAAAAATAGTTACCAAATTCATTCAAAAAATTCTTAAATTATGCAGAATGATAGGTTTAACTAATACAAAACAGTGGCAAAAAGACTCACTCAAAAAAATATTTTTAAACTCCAGTTATACAGATTTTAGTAATTTAAACAAATTTGATTAGATTCAAAATTTAAAGTTCAAATTTGAAATCTAAGCATACAGACATGAACTACATCAAATTTGTGAACTAATGCAAAAAGAATCAAATAAAAACACCAAACATTTTAAAAGATATGATAAAAACAAAAACAGAATACATTCTGTTTTCTAAAACAGAAACAGAAAAAGGGAAACTATTATCGTTCGGTTAGGGGCTACGAGGCAAGATATGATTGGTCGGGGCTATGTGCGCGTGGGTGCTAACGAACGGACGACCGAAGCGTAGAGGAAAACGTTTTGCTGATTAAATCTTATAATCGGGAGCGTTGGATCTAAATCTAACGGTCCAATGGGGTCCGGTGGCTTACAGAGGGGAGGTGTCGAGGTTCCGGCGAGGTCGAGGGCGACCGGAGGTCGAAGGTGGTCGGGGGCGATGGTGCGGTGGTCGGGGCGACGTCCGAAGTGCTCAGGCAACGGCGGCGAAGCTCCGGTGTCGATTGGCGGCGTCGGAAGGGGCTGGGGACGACGGAGGCGACGGCCGCGAGCTCGGGAGGGTTCGGTTGGAGTCCGAACTCCGGCGAGGTGGTGCGGTGGCATTCTGGCAAGGTAGAGGGGGAGCTCAGGGTGGAATGGAGCGTCGGTTGAACAATTCGAATTGAATTCGGGAGTTAAGACTGTGGGCCGGCCCGATTCGTTTTAGAAACTTTCCTTTTCTATTTTCCAGTGCAGTAAAAACTCTTTTAATGCATTCAAAACATTTTCAAACATAAGAAATATATATATCAAAATGATCAGGAGAATTAATTCTATTTAATGAACATTTTTCCTTTGTCATATTGAATATCTTTTAAAAAATATTTTCAAAAAATGCCTAATTGATTTTAAATCCTTTTGAGATAAATTTTCAAATAACCCCCTGGTTTAATTGCTCAAATATTTCACCAAGATGCCCCTGGTGTGGAGTGTCATGTTACTCCTCTCTTTGAACATTTCCAAAGGTTTTCAAATAGATGAAACAGATACATGGAAAAAATAGAAATGGCCTTTTAGAATTTCAAAAGAAGCACTTCAACAAATCATTACATTCAAACAAAGTGATGATGCAAAGCTATATATCATAACATTCCAAAATGAAATTTTGGGATGTTACAAACCTACCCACCTTAAGATGAATCTCGCCCTCGAGATTCGGGTTGGCTAGAAAATAGGTGCTGGTGGTCTGTACGAAGATCTTCTTCGCGTTCCCAGGTGGCTTCTTCCTCGGTGTGGTGACTCCAGAGAACCTTACAGAACTTGATGGTCTTGCTTCGGGTAACTCCGTTGGTAGTCTCGAGGATTCTGACAGGCTTCTCCTCGTAGGTCAGGTCACTGTCAAGTTGTATGGCCTCTAGGGGCACTGTTTCTCTCAAAGGAATATCAGCCATCTCTGCATGGCATTTCTTTAGCTGGGAAACATGGAAAACATCATGAACTCCAGACAGTCCTGCCGGCAATTCCAGCTTGTATGCAACTTCGCCTCTACGTTCCAGAATTTTGTAGGGGCCTATGAATCTGGGTGCTAACTTTCCTTTAACACCAAACCTCTTGATTCTTCGAAGTGGGGACACACGAAGATATCCTTGATCCCCTACTTCATATGTCACCTCCTTGCGTTTGTTATCAGCATAGCTCTTCTGCCGGGATTGAGCTATCTTGAGTCGGTCTCGAATTAGTTTGACTTTCTCTTCAGAATCTCTGATAGATCGAGACCAAAAAGTTTTCGGTCTCCAACACCATCCCACGTCAATGGTGTTCTGCACCTCCGTCCGTATAAAGCTTCAAAAGGGGCCATCTTTAGACTGGTCTAATAATTGTTGTTGTACGAGAACTCTGTGTAAGGTAAGTTTTCATCCCAACTGGACCCATAATCTAGCGCACAGGCTCTCAACATGTCCTCCGAATCTGGTTGACTCTCTCAGTCTGTCCATCGGTATGCGGATGAAAAGTTGTACTGAACTCCAGTCTTGTACCCAAAGTTTCATGTAGCTGATGCCAAAACTTTGAGGTAAATTGTGTTCCCCTATCTGACACGATACTCCTCGGAACTCCATGCAGACATATGATCCTGGTCATATATATCTTGGCTAGCTTAGCACTGGTATAGGTGGTCTTCACTGGAATGAAATGAGCCACCTTGGTCAAACGATCGACCACTACCCAGATGGAATCATATCCTGAACGGGTCCTAGGTAGTCCTGTGATGAAGTCCATACCAATCTTATCCCATTTCCACTCGGGTATCGGCAAAGGTTGGAGTAACCCTGCTGGTTTCTGATGTTCCGCCTTTACTCACTAACAAACATCACATACCGCAACATGTTCGGCAATATCTTTCTTCATACCTGTCCACCAGTAACTTTCCTTCAAATCCAGGTACATCTTGGTGTTGCCTGGGTGTATCGAGTATGGTGAATCTTGGGCTTCTTAAAGTATCAACTTCCTGAGCTCTGGGTCATTGGGCACATAGATTCGGTTCTCAAACCATAGAGTACCCTGTTCATCTTCACGAAAGCCTTTAGCCTTGCCTTCCTTCATTCTCTGCTTTATCTTAGCTATCTCCTTGTCCGATTTCTGGGCTTCTCGAATTCTTTCGGTCAAGGTGGACCGAATCTCTAGTGTGGCAACATATCCTTTTGGAACTATCTCTAACCGAAGCTCTCTGAGATCTTTGGTTAACTCCTGGGGTAATCCTCCGGCTATGAGTGTGTTCACATAACTCTTCCGACTCAAAGCATCTGCCACAACATTTGCCTTTCCTGGATGGTAATGTAATCTCATGTCATAGTCCTTGATTAACTCTAACCATCTCCTCTGTCTGAGGTTCAACTCCTTCTGCGTGAAGATATACTTCAGGCTCTTATGATCAGTGTACACGTCACAACTGTTTCCGATAAGGAAATGTCTCCAGGTCTTGAGTGCGTGCACTACAGCTGCTAGTTCCAAATCATGGGTGGCATAATTCAACTCATGGGGTCGTAGCTGTCTGGATGCATATGCTACAAATTTTCCCTCCTACATGAGTACTCCTCCAAGTCCTTGACGTGATGCGTCACAATAAACCTAGAAGTCCTTCCGAATGTTTGGCAGTATCAACACTGGGGTTGTGACCAAACATTTCTTCAACTCCTGGAAACTGGCTTCACATTCCTTAGTCCAGATATACTTAGACTCTTTCTTCAACGGCTCTGTCATGGGCTTGGCAATCTTTGAGAAATTCTCAATGAATCTCCGGTAATATCCGGCAAGTCCGAAAAAACTGCGGATCTCCTTAACTGAGGTGGGTGACTTCCACTCAGTGACTGCTTCAACCTTAGCGGGGTCTACTGCTATTCCTTCTCCGGAAATAACATGTCCAAGGAATCCGACTTCCGTCAGCCAAAATTCACATTTACTAAACTTGGCATATAACTGATGCTCTCTAAGCATCTCCAGAACTAAACGCAAGTGTTCCTTATGTTCTTCCTCGCTCTTGGAGAATATCAAAATGTCATCGATGAACACCACGACAAACTTGTCCAAATATTCCATAAACACTTTGTTCATCAAATTCATGAAGTAGGCCGGAGCATTAGTCAAACCAAAGGACATGACTGTATACTCATATAAGCCATACCTGGTGGTGAAAGCTGTTTTGGGTATATCCTGTTCACGAATCTTCAGTTGGTGATACCCTGATCGAAGATCGATCTTGGAGAATACTGTAGCGCCTACTAGCTGGTCAAACAGGTCATTAATCATCGGCAGAGGGTACTTATTTTTGATAGTCACCTCGTTCAATGCACGATAATCGACCACCATCCTCAAGGTTTTGTCTTTCTTCTCCACCAAAAGAACTGGGGCTCCCCAAGGTGATGAACTTGGGCGAATATATCCCTTATCCAATAGCTCCTTGATCTGCTTCTTGATTTCTACTAAGTCATTCGCGGGCATCCGATAGGGTCTCTTGGAAATTGGGGCTATCCCTGGTAGTAGCTCTATCAGAAACTCTATCTCCCTATCTGGTGGCATGCCTAGTAATTCCTTCGGGAATACATCTGGAAAGTCTTGCACAACCAGCACTTCCTCCTGAACAACTCCTGTGAGGGAATTCAACCGAGCACTCATTTGTGTGCTTCGGGATACATACTTAATCCTCTTGTTCTCCGGAGTGGTGAGTGAAATAGACTTGCTGGGGCAATCAAGCTTTCCTTCATACTTGGTCATCCAATCCATGCCTAGGATTACATCCAATCCCTGGGATTCTAAGACGATGAGGTTGATAGGAAAAACATGGTTTCCTATGTGGAGTTTCAGGGCGTGGCATCCTATCCCTGCCATCATCATACCTCCTGGGGAATTGACCTTAATGGGCTGACTAAGGGTTCTGGTGGGTAAACCATACTTTTCCACAACTACCCTTGATATGAATGAATGAGTTGCACCAGAATCAAAAAGTACCATAACTGGACGTGAGTGCAATAAAGACTTACCAACCACAGTCTCGGGCTGATCATAGACTTCTTCCACATCAAGGTGATTAACCTAAGCACGAGGAAAAGGATTTGGCTTCTTAGCTGCGGAGTTGCCGTTGTTGTTGGCGTTTCCATTTCCTTGCTTGTTCTGAGGGCATTCAGTGGCATAGTGCCCTGCCTTCTGACACTTGAAACAGGTGATATGGTTCAGATCCTTCTGAGATGGAGCGGGACGGTGTTGGTTGCCATTCCCACTTGCATTACCATTCTTGAAGCTGCCATTGTTGGGACGATTATTCCCATTTCCTCCATGGTTATGGCCTCCATGGTTGTGCACGGGATGAGTACACCCTCCATACTTACCGGTCCCTGATCTGGTATTTCCTGAGTACGGGGAGTAGCGGGGCTTCTGATGAGCTCCAAAGGTAGACTTCCCCTGTGCATACTTCCTCTTGCGGTTCTCGATTTGCTGCTGCTTCCCATCCAAGATGAGGTCCTTGTCTACCAGCTCCTGGTAGTTGCTGAAGGTAGCCACCATCAGCTGCACGCTCAACTCATCATTGAGTCCTTCCAAGAACTTCTCCTGCTTGGCTGCATCATCTGCCACATCTCCTAGTGCATAACGAGCCAACATGCTAAAGTCATCCACGTACAGGGCCATGGAACGGTTCCCCTGGCGTAAGTTGCGAAACTCACGCTTCTTCAGACTCATGGCTCCAACTGAGACATGTGCGGTGCAGAAAGCTTGCTTGAGCTGCTCCCAAGTCACACCAGTAATGGGGTACGTGGTGGTGTAGTTCTCCCACCATGAAGCTGCTAGTCCCTCCAGTTGATGGGCGACAAAGCGCACTTTTTAGCCTCATTGCATCCTCCGGTGGTGAGTTCCCTCTCCGTCTTGCGGAGCCAATCATCTGCCACAATGGGCTCTGTGCTTCTGGAGAAATTTGGGGGATTCAGTCTTAGAAAACGGGTGAGGTTGTTGCCTTGAGGTGGAGGGTGGTTGTTGGTCTGATTCTGAATCAACAGCTGCATCAGGGCGTTCTGCTGCTGGAGAAGTTGTGTGAGCTCTGGCGGGAAAGTGAAGTCGGGCTCACGTCGTGGAGGCATCTTGCTGTTTTCAGAGGGGTGAGAATTAGAATAGAACAATGACCTAAAATGGAAATTCACTACCCATATGCAATGCAACAAACATATCACACCAAACACTCATTCATTTATTCAACTCAAGGTTTCAAACATCGAGATACAAATCTCCAAAATCAAACTAAACATCGACCTACGTTTTAACGACCAAAAAATGAAGATACATGGGGGCATAACTAAAGTTCTCCTCAAAAGTACATGGTAAAGGGGCCTCCTCCGGTGGTGCTCTCCTCATAGTCATCATAGTTGCTGATCAAAGGAGCCATGTCTCCTTCTGGATGAAGATTTTCACCCATGTCCATCTATTCCTCCAGAGTTGCGATGCGAGTGTTCAGCTTATCGATCCTCTCTAAGAAATCCTTCACCTCATACTCATGATCGTACTTGGCTTCCCGTAAGTCAGCTTCGAGGTCAATCTCATGGTTCATCAGCCTCTTGATCGTCTTCGTGTCGGCATGTACCCGAAGCTCCAAGGTCCTGATGTGCGTTTCCAAGGTATAGATATAGGAAATGGTGGTGTGTTCAGTGGGAGTGGTTATGATATTTCCATTGGCATCCCTGCGACAAACCACGCTGAGTCCTGGTGAAATGGTTCCACCTCTATATTCCTCCTGAATACGTCCAAGAGCACGATGAATGGCCATGTCTCTCCCAAGTATCCAGCTGGGTGCCACAAACTTGAAGTCGATGGGTTCCTTACGATTTCCAAAGGACTTCCTGGGGATGTGCACCTCGATCCTGTAGCGTCCGTCTTGTGGAAAAGACATGATAGGAGTCCCGGTGATGCTCAGCAAAGCAATCCTTACGTCCCTGACGATCCTCATCAGCTCCTTGCCAAAGGGCATCGTTGCGTCAGGCTGACAAAACTCCGTGATCAAAACTGGGATGAAGGTGGCCATCTATAAATTTTGAAATAAATCAGAGGGAAGTCAGAAACGAGTAGATGAGAGTATAAGAATTTTAAATACAAAAGAGAAATAAATCCTAAGGCTTTTCCAATCCTAGAGGTTACGTCCTACGGTCAGTGTGTGCTCTGATACCATTTCTGTAGCGACCCGACCTGAAAGGTCGAATCTCCGGTGTTTCTGTACCATCCCAAGATCATGCTGGCACACACACGGTACATCAATGTATATATCAAAGGGAAATCACACAGCATTAATTAATCGAAATCTCATATCGAGTCTTTTATTACAAGAAGGATTACAATAAAGTGGCTGAAGGCCAACTCATGAGATAAACTAAACCAAAAACTTGCGGAAGCTCCATAGGTAGTTGAGTCCATCTGACTCCAAGGGCATTTCACTGAGCGTAGAGCGTATCCTCACTCTTGGTCGGAAAAGTACTCTGCAACATGATACGTTGTAGCCGTATAGGTCAGCATATTGAATATGCTGGCAAAGTCACAAGAGAGGGGGTAAAGTAATCATCTAGTCTATATGCAAATATGGCAGGTGGCGTAGTAAGTTTTTGCATAAACCCAAATTTTTCCTACAACAAGAGAGGGCAAAAGCATAATTACTACAATGTTGGTTGATTAATGAGATGGTTTCACCAACCAATTCTCATACCCAAATTGACATTTATAACCCACATCAATATAATTAATTGTGTTGAGAGTTCCAGATAGTTTCAGTTCCTTTGGCTCAAACTGTCCATGACCGTGGACACGGCTAATCGATTAGGTTTGGGTACTCTGTAGAGTTTTGCACACGTTCTCCACAAGATTTGATCGCCTTCGTTGGATTTCTCGCACTTCATTGTGTTTGAGAAACGGATGACCAAAACATGGTCTTCTAAAGGGTTTCCCCGAGACTCTGTCGGTGCCCATCCTTTCCTACCGTTCTTCTACATCTCGTAGCACCGCCTGTCTAGGGTCACCACGATATCCAACCAAGCCAGAGACCATAATGGCTTGTGGTTGTGCAGGTAAGCCTTGGGTCTTGAAGCATCCATCCATCTCTTTGTGCCTGGGTGGACCTTTCCGCATGAATACTGGCACTTCTCCAGCATCATCTAGGCTAACCACTGGTTTCTCCAGGGCGCCATTCAACCATCATCCACCCAGAGGTAAGTTGAAAACTCGGAGTCTTGAAGACATGATCATCATGTAGGTCTTGAAATTTTTAACTCACAACTCCTCATGAATCACACAACCAACCCCTTCTACTAATAGCATAGCAAAATGTAAATCAACGTTTCCCGGGGCCAATGTGTCAAAGGGTTGAGGGGTACCTACCACATGATACTACAACAAGTAACCAAGTTTCCAAATTACCTACTTTGCATGCAATTGGGTAGATGGAAGAACTAATGCAATAAAACATAGGTATACATGGTCAAAGTGACTTGCCTTGCTGACGATCCTCGAAATCAAGTGACTCTAGATAACAAACTTCGCACTCCGGATGATCTAACGAATCAAACAAGAGCACACCATAAGCATAAACACAATACAATTCATTCAACAGCAAGGTGAACAATTGCTTCAACAAACAAAAGCACAGTCAAAAGAAGAATCACTTAAAGTATAAGACTATAAAAAATTTGGTGTCAAAATCCCTACTACGACATACAAGTCAAAAAAATTGGTTTTGAACAACTAGACATTTAGATAACAGAAAAGTAAATATAAAATTTTATTTGAAAACATAAAGTATTTCATTATAAAATTATTGTGCTAAAAGAAGTACTTCAAAACTTTTTCTAAACAATATACATGGGGAAAAAAGATGAACCTATTCAAACTAGAGCACAAAACAATTTGAAAAACATATTTTATTAACATAAAAAAATTACACCTAGTGTTGAATCAACAGAACCTAATGAAACCTAAAAACGAAAGTTAAACTAATTCAGGTTCAAATTAAATAAAAATCAATTTAGTTAAAATCTATTAAGAACTAAACAGATTCTGTTTTTGTTAAAAACAGTAACCAAATTCATTAAAAAAATTAAATTATGTAGAATGATAGGTTTATCTAATACAAAACAGTGGCAAAAAGATTCACTCAAAAATATATTTTTAAACTCTAGTTATACAGATTTTAGTAATTTAAACAAATTTGATTAGATTCAAAATTTAAAGTTCAAATTCGAAATCTAAGCATATAGACATAAACTACATCAAATTTTTGAACTAATGCAAAAAGAATCAAATAAAAACACCAAATATTTTAAAAGATATGATAAAAACAAAAACAAAATATATTCTGTTTTTTAAAACAGAAACAGAAAAAGGGAAACTATTATCGTTCAGTTAGGGGCTACGTGGCAAGATATGATTGGTCGGGGCCGTGTGCACGTGGGTGCTAACGAACGGACGACCGAAGCGTAGAGGAAAACGTTTCGCTGATTAAATCTTATAATCGGGAGCGTTGGATCTAAATCTAACGGTCCAGGGGGTCCGGTGGCTTACAAAGGGGAGGACTCGAGGTTCCGGCGAGGTCGACGTCGGCCAGAGGTCGAAGGTGGTCGGAGGCGATGGTGCGGTGGTCGGGGGCGACATCCGAAGTGCTCAGGCAATGGTGGCGAAGCTCTGACGTCGATTGGCGGCGGCGGACGGGGCTGGGAACGACGGAGGCGACGACCTCGAGCTCGAGAGGGTTCGGTTGGAATCCGAACTCCGGCGAGGTGGTGCGGTGGCGTTCTGGCGAGGTAGAGGGGGGGTTCGGGGTGGAATGGAGCGCGGCGAGGGCTGGGGCTTTTATAGGCCAGGTGTGGGGTCGGGGGAGGGAGAGAGGAGGGAGATCCGGAGAGAGGGACCTCCGGCGATGGTGGCGCGCGCGAGGAAGGAGACGGGCGCGCGGATGACGCTGTCGGTCAGTGGGTCCCGCATGCCAGTGAGAGAAAAGGCGAGGTTAGCGTGTCGGTTGACCGATTCGAATTGAATTCGGGAGTTAAGACTGTGGACCGGCCCGATTCGTTTTGAAAACTTTCCTTTTCTATTTTCCAGTGCAGTAAAAACTCTTTTAATGCATTCAAAACATTTCCAAACATAAGAAATATATATATCAAAATGGTCAGGAGAATTAATGCTATTTAATGAACATTTTTCTTCTGTCATATTGAATATCTTTCAAAAAATTATTTTCGGAAAATGCCTAATTGATTTTAAATCCTTCTGAGATAAATTTTCAAATAACCCCCTGGTTTAATTTCTCAAATATTTCACCAAGATGCCCCTGGTGTGGAGTGTCATGTTACTCCTCTCTTTCTTTGAACATTTCCAAAGGTTTTCAAATAGATGAAACAGATACATGGAAAAAATAGAAATGGCCTTTCAGAATTTCAAAAGAAGCACTTCAACAAATCATTACATTCAAACAAAGTGATGATGCAAAGCTATATATCATAACATTCCAAAATGAAATTTTGGGATGTTACATAGTGAATACATGAACTCCTCAAACTATGGTAATCACTGGAAAGAATCCCAGTTATTGTCACCCTAGGGAATGCGGATCATAACTCGTAATAGGTGTCTACAACTTGCAAGATAGGATCAAGAACACACATATATTCATGAAAACATAATAGGTTCAGATCTGAAATCATGGCACTCAGGCCCTAGTGACAAGCATTAAGCTTAGCAAAGTCATAGCAACATCAATCTCAGAACATAGTGGATACTAGGGATCAAACCCTAACCAAACTAACTCGATTACATGATAAATCTCATCTAACCCATCACTGTCCAGCAAGCCTATGATAATATTACTCACAAACGGTGGGGAGCATCATAGAATTGGTGATGAAGGATAGTTGGTGATGACGAAGGCGTCGATTTCCCCTCTCCGGAGCCCAAAACGGACTCCAGATCTGGTCTCCTGAGGAAGAACTGGCGATGGCGGCGGCTCCATATCGTGAAACACGATGAACTCTTCTCTCTGATTGTTTCCTCAACAAATAGGGTTATATCAGGCTGGAGAGGAGGTCGGAGGAGCAATGAGGGGCCCACAAGCCTGCCCCACGTGGCCAGGGGGTGGCCGCGGCTAGCAGGCTTGTGGCCTGCTAGTGGCCCCCCTCTGGTTAATTCTTGTGCCAGTATTTTTTATTAATTCCAAAAATATTCTCCATAAATTATCAGGACGAGCCAAGAACTTTTATTTTTGCACAAAAATAACATCAAGGCAATTCTGCTGAAAACAACGTCAGTCTGGGTTAGTTCAATTCAAATCATGCAAATTAGAATCCTAAACAAGGGCAAGAGAGTTTGGAAAAGTAGATACGTTGGAGACGTATCATGGATCCATAGTGGTGTATTGATATGGTGAATATGTGGACTCTTGTGTGCTATTCCACCTCAAAGAAAGTACGTGTAGTCGTAGTACAGGTTAGCCAAGAGTCAAAGATGGCTTGCTGCAATAAACTCCACAACCCCCTTCATTGATACTGATGCATATGTAGTTTGTTCTGATGTAAGTCTTGCTGAGTACCTTTGTACTCACATTTGCTTAATTTATGTTTTTGCAGAGGAGACGTCAGTTTCATTAGTGATTCTTATGATGTGAAGTGCTATGTTGACCGGATTAATTTGGGAATCCCAAACAGAGGGTTGGTTCCTTTGGTAGGGTCGTTGTAGCTTTCAGGCTCCTCCAGCCACTTTTAGTATATGTTTGTACCTAGACATATTTTGCTTCCGCTTGTTGCTTGTATGACTTGAGTGTTGGGTCATGTGACCCCCGTTTGTATGTTGGCTCCTATGAGTCATTAATGAATACTTGAGTCATAGAGTTATGTTGTGATGCCATGTTGTATCTACACATATCATGCATATTGCATGTATGTTTGAAATGCATTGGTATGTGTGGGATTTGACACCTTTGTGTGTGCCTTTAGTTGTACTCTTTCAGGGAAATGCCTCTTTGTGCTTCCACCGAGCCTTTGTAGCTTGCTACTGCTCCGGACACATTGATTGACCGGCATGTATCCTTCTTTGCTGTTGTGTTTGTCCCATTAGGGAAATATCTCGTAGTGTAATGGGATCCTTGTAGCTTGCTATGACTCATACACACACGTAGAGATCGACACCTACATTTTTGGGCTACGTATGCCTGTCCTTGTATGGATGTGCCACTTGGGTTCTACGATTAGTCATCTTGACCCAAGTTCTCTGTCATTTGAATGCTAGCAACACATTCACATACGTGAGCCAAAATACGCGAATGGTGCCGGCCCAGGTAAAGTGGCAGACATGGAGATAACCGTGCGTGAGGACACAAAGTGATGTGATGTGTTATAGGCTGGGTTCTTATGGCTTAGGATCGGTGTCCTAACAGCGGAGATGTTGTCAGACGAGTGGATAACAGTCGAAACCCACCGAACCAAGTAATGGGCCAACTCATCTTCATCTTGCACACAATGATCAAGATCAACAATCGTCATCGGCTTCTTGGATGTTCTGCGGAAGTTCTTGATAAAACGTGATTTCAACTCGGCCCGGGATGTAATGGTATTGGGGGCAGACCCTTTAACCATGTACGAGTCGGTCCTTCCAACATCATGATGAAGTACTTTACACAAACCGCCTCACTGACATCCAACATCTCCATGGCGAGCTCATAGCTCTCGACCCAAGCCTCCGCGGGTAATTCGGCTGTGTAATTAGGCACCTTGCGCGACCCTTTAAAGTCCTTACGCAAACACTCATTGCATAAATCTGTTGTTAAGCAAGGCACACCAACACCCCTAGATGAAACTCTGACTCCCGTCGAGGTTGAAGGGGTTACCGGAGACGACTCAGGAATCTCCAGGTAATTTGTCACAGGCATCCCTCCCCGATGGGCTCTGCCTCTATCCGCAATGTCTTGGCATTGGTACGGGGTGGGTTACGTCATCGCACACTGCTAGAGACCTCCCGTGACTCTAGGTGTTGGCTATAGCTATGGCTCGGGATAGGGGTTGAATGCACCTAGCTCCAGCTGTAGGCATACTTCTCCTGTTGAGCCACTGCTGTCTGTAACAACTGGATGGCTTCCCGTGCTTCTTCAACGAACGACGTCCCCTCTATAAGAGGGAGCGCATTAAGCCTAGTAGTTGCCGCCACCATGTTATCCACCGGGTTAGAATAATGACCCGGCGGGGTCATAAGGTGTCGCAGCGGAGTCTGATCCCTCCAGGGCGGGTCTGGCTGCCTTGGTGCCTCCACAACCCGGGTTATGGCTAGTTGCGGATTTGGTGCCGCCGTAGGGGTGTTAAAGAGATTACGGGGCTCAAGCTGTAGCGGGAGGCGGACTTGGGTCCTCCTCCGTAGAACCGCCTCCCAAGCATGTTGGTCCAGACTAAAGCGGAGGGCCTCTGTCCTCAAACGATCTGACTCAACATTCATCTGATCTTACAACATGTTGATATCCTCTTGGGCCTTGGTCATTAGCGTCTTTATCCAAGTAATCTCTGTATTACGCTCTGCCTAATTCTCACCTGTAACATCGATTCCCATTAAGGTTGTTAACTCCTCCATTAGATCCAGCAAAGCTTGAGCCGGCGACGTCTGAGTCAGCGCCCTGGGAGACGTCGGACATGGTGTCGTGCCTGCGTCGTTCTGAGCCGGCGTCGTGCCTGTGAAACACATTTGCTCCCTTGGTGGTTTTGGTAATTAATAAAAACATACATGCCATTGAACTAATGATTCCACTAAGCATATTTCTAGAAAAGTTCAATGATAGGGATGGAAAAAGGATTCTAGAATACCCCAATATGCAAGGAAATAGATTGGAAAAGCTTCAAGCAAGAGGACTCTACATTGTACTTTGTGAGAAATCACTGTGAGTCCATAGGAAAGCCAATACTATTAAAAGGGGGTAAGGTACTGTTCGTGAACAAAATGCTCATACATGCACAAGTGATAGTCACCAAAAACACCCACAAGCTCTTCCACAAAAGTCTATCCAAAGCCAAATATTCAAAGTCGGTGCAACCAAAAACTCCCACTCGGTGCCATAATTCCCATACTAAGACAAACCCATGCCAAACCCTAGCTTTTTGGTGCAACCGATTCTATTTGGTGCCTCCAAGTTTGGGTTGCCAACATTGTGTTACCTCGATCTAGAAAATTGGCCCCACCAAGTTTGTTGGATTAGTGTCACCGATTTTTGCAATCTGACCGTTGGTCACCTAATCGGTGCAACCGACTTTTATGTATCGGTCTCATCGAGATTCAAAAGTTGTTACCTTTGGACCAACTCGGTACCATCGAGATTCAGACATCGGTGTCATCGAGTTGGTCACTTAAGGTGTAACGGTTGGATTTTTGGAGATGCCTATATATTCCCCACCACCACCACTCACTCGCAAAAGAATCACTCAAAACAGATCCCCACTCATACCAACTGATTTTCTGAGAGAGAGAGCCACCTACTCATGTGTTGAGATCATGCCATTCCATTCCAACCATACGAATCTTGATCTCTAGCCTCCCCAAGTTCATTTCCACCCAATCAATCTCTTCCACCAAAGCCAAATCTGTGAGAGAGTGATTGTGTGTTGAGGTGTCTATCATCTTGAAGCACGAGAGCAAGGAGTTCATCGACATTATCGAGCCTATTACCTTTTGGAGGGTGGTGCCTCCTAGATTGGTTAGGTGTCACATGGGAGCTTCCTACATCGTGTTGTGGAGTGAACCAAGAAGTTTTTAAGGGCAAGGAGATTGCCTACTTCGTGAAGATCTACCCGAGTTAGGCTAGTCCTCCTTGGACGTAGGCCATCATGGTATAGTCAAGGTTGCTTCTTCGTGGAACCGTCCATGGGTAGAGCTCTACATGGAATCTCGTGACCATTACCCTCCGTGGGTTGAAGACTCCATAAAGGTGGACGTATGATAGCACCACCTATCGGAACCACGGAAAAAATCACCATGTCTCCAAATTGCATTTGATCTTCCTACCCTTCCTTTACTACTCATGCTTGTCTTTACTTTCCATTGCTATACTTGTAAACATGCATGTGTAGGGTGTCCTTGACTTGCTAGGCATGCTAAAATCTGCCAACACTTAAAATTGGGAAGTAGATTTTTATTTGGTCAAGTAGTCTAATCACCCCCCTCAAGACCTACTTTCGATCCTACAGCCTGCTATAAAGATGGTGGCTCGGCTTGGCGGGTTGTAGGGCTCCGGAATACTGTCTCCATTGGTATATCCCCCAAGACCACCATCATGAAGATGCTAGATCGACTCCGCCTCTCCGCTCGAGGACCCGTTATATGAGAGGATAAGGGTCTCCCCTCCTGACACGGAGTCTTCCACACCTTGCGTAAAGCCGACAAAAATGCTCCCTTACTTGGATTGAACACGGGCGGGGCGTACGGCGAGCCGGCTCGATGAGGTCGGTGCAAATGTCCGGCCCAGGCTTAGATCCGTCGATCTTTCCAATGAAAAACGTGAATTCTTCCGAAGGGGACCCGATACCCGTACTCGATTGAGTCGGCCTTTGGGCCCCAGCCAGCATCGTCGATCAAGAGCTTGCCGCGGAAACTCTTACTCATCATGCCGACGGCGTATCCCTCTATCCCTAGGAGAGAGCCCTTTGAGAACTCCACACCACTGAGCGCTATCCCCACGGTGGGCACCAACTTTCGTGGTTTTATCACAACAGATGTCATAGTGAGAGGACTTAGGTTTGAGGCCATCGCTAAGGCGGTGAGTTCGAAGTGGTTGATCGGAATCGAGAGACAAGGGTTTACCCAGGTTCGGCCCCTCGGAAAGAGGTAAAAGCCTATGTCTTTCTTTGTGTTGTATTGATGGGGTATTGATTACAAGGGAGCGATTTTGCTTGACCTAGCTATCGATGAGTGGTTTTGTACCCTAATCCACCATAAGGGCTCGCCTTTATATTGGTAGGTCGAGGCCATGGGCTTACAAGAGTTTGGACCAGCTTATACAATGCATCCGGCCTTATCTCTAAGTCGCTTTGCCTTCCTAGGGAAGTCGTCCGTGGTCTTGCGCCATCTTCTGGCTCTGGGCCTCCATCTAAGCCCATCTTATGAGTCGCCTCTTAGGCTTGTCTTCATCCCTCTGGACAGCTTAAGGCCTTTGATTATAAGCCACTAGGTATGGCCCGACCCCTCCTGGGTGGGTCACACCACAGAGCTACATCCCCAACAGATGCCGAGCAAGGCACCACATGTTTTTTCTAATATTTCTAGGGAAAATGATGACTCTATCCTTAGGGAAGGGCATGAATTCCGACGGACGGCGGCGGACACCGAAGAACTCCGACGAACTGAATGTGGATATAAGAGGGAAAGAAAGTGCAACCTGGAGGACGCAGTGGATGCGGGAATATGCAGACGAACTCAGGTCGCAATCAGGGTGATGCAGTGGCCTTTGTTGATGATGACGGCGAGATCAGTACAACGCGATGGAGCTTCGATGGCGCGAGCGTCGTGAGGAAGTAGAAGAGAGAAGTGGCGATGGTGAAAAGAGAAAGGGATGGGACCCCCCTATGCCTATTTATGAGGAAAAGATGGAACAACAATAGTCCAGCGCGGGAATCAAGGAGACATGATAATGATTGACCAAAGAAACGCCCCGATTCTCGGGTTGACCAGTTAATGCAAAGATTTGTTTTGATGTCATTAAGATCCATTGGATATATCCAAGATGATGTCATCCATTTTACATGGCGGGTTAGGAGGCTTTATGTTAGGTCAAAGTGAACCAGAAGACTTGAGGATTGACATGAACAAGTTCAAATCAATCTGGGGCCTAATGTTGGGTATATGACCGCATGATGAGACCCGCCCAGGAGGGGCCAGGTTAGAAAGTTGTCGGCTTAAGCAGTAATGCTTTAGGCGGGCTAGAAGACTAAGACGGGCCCGATGGATTTTACCAGACGAGTTGGGCGGAGGCCCATAGCCAGAAGAGAACATATGACCCAGAGGCATAAGCCGTATGAGATGACTTGCCAGATAAGATAGGGCGATTTAGAGATAAGGTCGGTTACTGGATGTAACCCGACCCGGATTCTTGTAAGCCCAGGGCCTCGACCTGTGTATATAAAGGCGGGTTACCTGGGCGGCTTAGGATAGGAAACAATCCATCGAGAGCTAACTTAAGCAAATACGATCCCTTGTAATCGATACCCAATCAATACTACACAAAGAAGGATGTAGGCTTTTACCTCTATCTGAGGGGTCGAACTTGGGTAAACCCGCATCTCTCGTCCAAATCAACCCATTCGAGTTCACCGCCGTAACGATGGCAACGAACCTAAGTCCTCTCACTAGGACATCTGCAGTGGAAAAACCATGACACATTCGATGGGTTTATAAGTTGAAAAGCCGTCCCTGATCATCAGGTCGGGAAACTCTTTTTTTCTCCTTTAAAGAGATCAGCCAGTATGATCGCTAGTGCTTCCTGGTTGGCAGGCCCTTGCTGTCTGGAACTGTTTGTGTCGCTTGTCCCGTTGTGACACCACATGGGATGCATCCTTTGTTGAAGAGGTTGGACACATCAGATAATGGTCGCGTTCATCACCTCAATGATGGTTAACTTGCTATGAACTAGCAACTTCACCTTTGCGGCTAGACACTTTACCTCGGGGCTCCGCTCTTGAGAGGGGCTCTTTGACCACCATTTGAATCATTTCTTTAGAGAAGCATCGGAGTATTCGGGCAAACCCCTCCGGGATGGGTCGAATAAGGGGACGCCCTCAATATAAAACCACTCTGAGGACCACTCTTTGGATTCCTTCTTTGGGGTCCCGATAGGATATCTCGTCCTGGCTATACGCCATACTTTGGCTCTGTCCACTTCCCGGTCTGTCCCATCCCAAGTACCGAGGACAAGACAGAAATACTTTCTCCATAAATCAAAATGGGGCTCGCAGCCTAAAAACATCTCGCAGAGGGTGACGAAGCCCGAAATGTGTAAAATCGACTTGTGAGTAAGGTTGTGAAGCTGGATCCTGGAAAACTCTAGCAGACCCCTCAAGAAGGGGTGATGGGGAAGCCTAGGCCTCTCAAAAGGAAGGAAACAAAGCATATCTTCTTTACCTTGGGGGTAGAAAAATTCTCCGCAAAGGCCTCGCCATTCACGGAAGTCAACCCAGCGCGAGTGGGCGTTATATCCAAAGCATGGAGATACCCTTGTACCTCATGATTGCATAATTCAAGAAGAGAAATAGAACAACTCGTCTAGTCACCTGGGAGGGGGGCATGAGGGCACGAGGAGGGACTTGGGGTGCTGGCCATATCTCCAGGCTCTCTAACTTTAGGGCTTCTTGGTGGTAAAGGAGGGGGGGGTATTACCTACGGCAGGTCGGCCTGCCTAAATAATTGTCTTTCCCTTGATTTGCTAGGGACAGTTCTATAAAAAACTGCTGAGTTCCTATCTTCTATTAGCGTGCGGGAATCAAGGGATGTCACCGATCTTCAGGCAGAGAAATTAATAATGTGGGCCCCGCGACGCTTCGACAGTCGAAAACCTGTCAGTGGCCGAATTATTGTTCTATTAATCAGGGGGAGGAGAGGAACTCGCCTTGCAAGCCGAAGACCTTGGATGCATGGATTTGCAGAAGACTATATACCTCGTCATCGGAGGCTAGTTCAGGGGCTACTAAGGGAGTCCGGTATTGAAAGGATCGATATGGTTCACTAGAGGGGGGGGGGGTGAATAGGCAACTAACATTTTTTAATATTTCTTTACCAAGTAAGTCTTAGCAACAAAAATATTGGCTAGATATGCAACTAGGTGGGCAACCTATATGATTCTAACTACAATAACAATACAAGCAAGGAGATAAACAATACAAATAGCTTGCACAAAGTAAAGGTAAGAAGTAACCACACGTGGAACCAACGGAGACGATGATGTGTTACCGGAGTTCCTTCCTGGTAAAGGGAAGTATGCCTCCGTTAGAGCGGTGTGGAGGCACAATGCTCCCCAAGAAGCCACTAGGGCCACCGTATTGTCCTCACGCCCTCATGCAGTATCGTAATTCCACTAGTGGTGCCCTTGAAGGAGGCAACCAGACCTTTACATGAAGGTTGGGGCTCTCTCCACAACTTAATTGTAGGCTCCCAACGAAACCATGAAGCTTCACCACAATGGAATATGGATTCGAGGTGACCTCTTCCGTCTAGTGTGCTCAAACACCCAAGAGTAACAAAATCCACACAAGAAAGTATGGGGGGATCAGTTTTCCTTTAATGGAAGTGTAGATCTAGATCTCCTTCTTCAATCCCTAGGAAGACAACAAGTTTGGGTGGCTAGAGAGAGATCGGGCAAGAAAGATCAATGGACATCAATGGTGGAGAGAGAGAGAGGTAAGAGATAAGATAGAGGTGGAAGAACCATCACTTTATATAGGTCCCCCACTTTCCAACCATTACAACCATTATTACGGAAACGTGGCCGGTGGTTCCACCAAGATGCAGCAGCCAAGCCAGAGAACTGGACCAGGCAAAGTCCCCAGCGGTAGAACTACTTGGGACACCGGTAGTACCGAGCTAAACAAAATAGCAGTACAACCGGTCCAGGTCCGCCCAACAAACGAGGCCCAAGAGAACAGAGTCTGGTTGTAGCTTGGTGTTGGGCCGATTCAACCGCGCAGAGCTGACACCCTGGGTCACCCAGCTATGGGCGGTACAATCGCCCAAAGGTAGCGGTACAACTGTTGGGGACTTCTTAGTGGCAGCAACTCCAGGGTATCACCCCTGGAGTGGTGGTCAAACCGGATGTCTGGAGCAAGCGGTGCATCAAGTCGGGATAGCGGTATAATCGGCAAGCATGGAAGGAAAGAGGGGCCTCTGTCTATGATGTGGAGGAACAAGTTGGGTGTATAAGGATGTGCGAGAGAACTGATTCACCCAAGACCTTCCAATGTGGATTCCCTCTTAATAGTACGGGATCCCTACGTCCAAAGAGAATAGACACGTAGAGAACACCGTCTTCGATCTATTCCATTTGGAGGGAATACCTAACCGTCTTGTGTCCCACACACAATACTTGTATAATTTGACACACAGTTAGATCATAGTGAGTTGTCATCATCACCAAAACACTAGGATAAGAGAATGCCCTTACAATATTCCCCTTTGTGGTGGATGATGAGAACAACACGATTTGCATTGATGATCTATAAAATAAAAGTGGAGATCCCCCTCAATGTGTGCACCAGATGAGACCTGTGCAAGAATTGAAGCTCCCCCTTGATTTTATAGACCAACCAATGGGTGAATATATAAAAAGAAACATCAAGGAGGAATTGTACGAGATAATAAGTAGAGCTTAATAGCAAGGGCACGATTAATCTCAGACTCTACTGAAATGCACATAGTCTTCACACAAGATGGGTTGTTCATAACCGACTAAGAGCAAATAAGAGTTCAACTGGAAGACGCAACAAAGAAAACAATAGACAACTAGGCAACACCCATGCAAATCCCATCATAATGTAACTCTCTCCCCCTTTGGCTTCAAGACACTAAAAAAGGAAAAGAGTGATGCTAACGCCCCACAACTCAGTAGACCTCCTCATACTCCTCGGAATCATCATCATCAAATCCAACCCCATCATCATCATCATCATCAGCAGCAGCAGCAGCAGCAGCATCAACAGAGGAGGAGGAGGTAGCAGGCTGACCCGAGATCTCATCATCAGTCCAAGTGGTATGTGCATAGATCCACTACTCCTTAGGAGTGATGGTCTTCTTAGAACCACTGGCGGCCTCAAGATGGAGAGCCCGCATAATCTATCTACGTCTGGCAAGTTTCTTGTTGACATGGGATTCATAGAGCTTCTTCTAAACATTAGTCTAGAGGCAGAAGGTCTTCTTTAATTTATTAGAGAGCTTGGAGACCCAAGATGGCTTGGCGCCGGCAGGAAGCTCAAAATCACTGTCACTAGAAGTAGAAAAGACATCCTTAGGGTCGTTAGCTGGGAAGCGTGGTGAAAGATGCTTCTTCTTATGGAGTTGCATGTCCTCATGCTCAATGAGGTTGTCTAGAGAAGAGAGAGGCTCTCGAGGCCTACGAACTTCCCTCACAGAGTTGAGTAAACACATGATGAAAGGTGCATAGGTGGGATCTTTTTTGTATAAGACCGTGGAGTACATGTCCTCCCACATCCATTTGGAAGAATCAAACGTAGCCCTAGAGCCAGCTTTAGTCTTCATGGCAACAAGCAGATCAACAAAGTATCCATGAATCTCATCTTGATTTCCAACCTTGGGCAGAAGAACATTCCGGAAAACTTGGTGCAAAATATCATAGACCTACTACAGGTTCTTAGTGGCTCCAGGAACCCTACGCATGTGAATGTACAAGGGGGCTAACTTTATCTTATCCATAGGAGTAGCCCAATCATGAGGACGGATGCCGCCATTCCCAGTGAGGTCAGTATCATCATAACCAAGTGCATTGCAAAAGGCACGCCACGGGACCTGGAAAATCTCATCATGACACATGAAGGAAAGGGTATGAGCCTCATCATTTCTAAAGTGAACAGTGGCATAAAACTGGTGAATGAGCTGCACATCAAAGGGACAGTTGTTAGTCATGAGCTTGATCAAGTCAAACTCCTCACACAGTGCTAATGCCTCTCCAAAGTAATCCATGTTGTTCTTCCAGTGCTCAATGTCAATAGTCCATTGCTTGGAAAACTAGTTCTTGTGCTGGTCATAGAGCTCGTGCACAATCCGCAATTGTTACTCATTCCGGAACTGAGGAGTGGTCCACCTGGGAGCAACAGGGACCTCATAAGAATTTTGAAACCAAACCCGCTCCCAGTCAACATGCTTCCACGAGTGCACTGGCTTGGCAGTTTTCTGCTTGGCGGACAAAGACTTCTCACGGCAAGTGGGATTGGTGGGGATCACAACTTCCTCGTGGTCAGACTCATAAACTAGCCTGCACCTGCGAGCTCATTTCTTGGACTTCTTCCGAGGAGCAGAACAAGAGCTAGAGCCACCTATAGACACGCATAATAGGAACACATAGGAGAAACCCAGAAAAGATGAGAGGATTGGACACAAGAGTAGAAATAAATTGGGTGTGAAGATGAGAAACAAGAAATAGGCGGCAGAAATCAGAGAGTCCAGTTGAACCGGTCACCCAAGCGATTGTGCCGTAGCAACGTTGCACCGCTAGTTAGGGTGGTTGTACCGCTACTAGGGAACTGGTGCATTCGGATCTGATAAATGCACCCCTCTTTTAAGTCTCTAACAATAACAACTAATTGAAAATAGAATATAGGATCTCATCCCTCCAATAGTTTTGACTAGAAAACGTGGGAACTGAGCAATACCCTAACGATGGAGGATTCAACGAAAATCCAAGAACAACGAGGAACTCGGCATTACCGACATCCATGGGAGGAGATCGGGGGAAGGAATGGCCTCCATGGAGCAGATCTGAGAGGAGGCCACGGATCCGGGGTGCCAGAAGAGTCGAGCACGAAGGGGAAAACTGAATACCCTTTCGGCCTGGCCCTCCCCTTTTAAGTACCGGTTGACACAACCGGTTGTACCGCTCTAAAGAGCGGTTGTACCGGTCCAGGTACATGGCCTGGGGATTAGCGGTTGAACCACATACACCCCCAGTTGTACCGCTGGGGCAGGACAACTAGAGGATTAGCGGTTGAACCACTTTTCCCATCGGCTGTACCACCCGGGCACAGCCACTACCACCAAGAAATCAAAGCGTACAATTGGAAATGAGGGGTTTCGAGATGAGGAGAGCTTGGGGTAGAGAAAAAGGCAAAGGAGTATGGTGAGGTAAGCTCCATGGTTGGAAGAATACAAAAAGCAAATAGAAATACCATGGGGAATGCCCACACCTAGGACCCATAAGAACGAGTAAGATCAAGTAGAATTAAAAAAACACAAACTTATGACACAAATATGGTCAAATGCCTCACTCGGAGGGGGCGGTGGCTGATGCCACTTATGTTTGAGTCAATTGGTATGGCACCGCGAAGATTTTAACCTTGGGCCCATGACCAAAACTCGCCTTTGAAGCACAAGTGTCATCAAAAATGACTAAAGTGAAAGACTCGATCAATTTATGCATAATAGGAGGAGATATAGTTCATTGAGAGAACTAGACTCCCCCTATGTCCATGCCTACACCTAAACAAGACATGATGATGAGTGTGGTGGGGTGTGCACTAAGTCAAGCCACATTGCTCGAATTAATGATATTTAGCTCATGTCTTAACTCGCGAAATCTTGCTTCATCCAATGGCACCATGAGTATATCTGCAAGCTATTCCTTGGTATAGAGATCAATAAGATCAATTTCTCCATGCTTGATGTGACCTCGGATGAAGTGATGACGAATCTCAATATACTTTGTCTTGCAATGTTGAACCGGGTTGTTGGAGATCTTGATCGTGCTTTCATTATCGCGGTAAAGAGGCACTTTGTCATAGTTGACACCATAATCCTTTAAGGTTTACCTCATCCAATGAATCTAAGCACAACAGCTTGTGGCGGCTACATACTCGGCCTCGGTGGACGAGAGAGAAACACAGTTTTGTTTCTTTGAAGACCAACTTACGAAGGAACAACCAAGAAATTGGCAGGATCAAGAAGTGGAATTCCATTCCACACGGTCTCCCGCCCAATCCGAGTCAGTATATCCAATGATATCAAATGAAGCACCCTTGGGATACCATAAGCCAAAATTAGGGGTATGAGCCAAATATTGGAAGATTCGCTTGACAACCACATAGTGACTCCCCTTAGGTGCGGATTGAAATTGTGCACAAATTCCCACACTAAACATGATATCTAGTCTAGATGCTCAAAGGTAAAGCAAAGATCCAATCATGGCATGATATACCTTTTGATCCACAGCTATACCATTGGGATCACTGTCAAGTTGGCATTTGAGTTGCATAGGAGTGTTGGCCTTGGGAGGATTGAGCTCATCCATCTTGAACCTCTTGAGCATGTCTTGAGTGTATTTATCTTGGTTGATGAAGGTTCCTCAGCTTCGTTGCTTGACTTCGAATCCAAGGAAGAACTTCAACTCTCCCATCATAGACATCTCAAACTCTTTGGTCATTAGTGTGGCGAACTCATCATTAAAAGCTTTGTTAGAAGAACCAAAGATAATATCATCTACATATAGTTGGCATACGAAAAAGTTCCCGTTAACCCTCTTAGTAAAAAGAGTGGGGTCAATTTTCCCAATTTGAAACCCACGATCTTGCAACATCTCGGTAAGATGCTCATACCATGCACGCGGGGCTTGTTTAGGGCCGTAGAGTGCCTTATCAAGAACATATACATGATTGGGGAACTTGGGATCTTCAAACCCTGGGGTTGCTTGAGATATACCAACTCGTTAAGTGGACCATTAAGGAAATCTCTCTTCACATCCATTTGATATAATATGAAATCATCATGAGAGGCATAATAAAGCAACATGCGAATACATTCAAGGCGAGCAACAGGGGCAAAGATTTCACCTAGTCGATACCCATGACTTGGGAGTAGCCTTGAGCCACCATACTTGCCTTCTTGCAAATAATGATACCATGTGCATCTTGCTTGTTCTTAAAGATCCATTCAGTTCCAATGACATTGTGCTTATCCTTTGGTCTTTGCACCAATAGCCACACCTTGTTGCGCTCGAAGTTGTTGATTTCTTCATGCATGGCTTCAAGCCATTCCTCGTCTTTGAGCACACCTTGTATCTTGAGGGGTTCAAAGCAAGAAACAAATGCATGATGTGCGCAAAAGTTTGTTAATTGACGACGAGTAGTTACCCCTCTCTTCAAACTTCCATAAACGTTCTTTAATAGGTGGTTCTTGACTCTTAGTTTGGAACCGATCTTGGCAGCTCGTCTTCCAAGTATTTCCTCCATGGAAAGTTGAGGCTTGGTAACTTGATGAAATTTGCTACTAGCACCGGCTTGCTCTTGATCTTGAGAATGATATTGATCTTTAGCTTGACCATGATCTTGAGCTTGATCTTGGTATTGAGCTTCATATTGATGCCGAGCTTCCACGGGGGTGTCAGTAAGAAATAGAGAATCACGTGATGAAGAATCATCATCATTAAGTTGATCTTGCTCTTGATCTTAAATAACGGGGTCGAGGGCCTTCACTTTGTTCTTTGGAGGCGTGTGGGTCGTGCGTGGGTGATGGTTCCACTTGAGTGGGACATTGTCCTTCTCCTTCATCCACAAGGGGTTCCTTAACGGGAAGGAAGTATCCCACTCCCATTCTTCTTATGGCTTGGGAAGGAATTTCATCACCTACATCACAAAGACCACTTTGCTCCAATTGGGAGCAGTTATTTTCATCAAACTTTACATTACTCGTCTCCTCAATGAGTCCCGTGGACTTGTTGAGGACATGGTAAGCATGAGAGTTTGCAGTATAACCAATAAATATGCTCTCATGAGCTCTAGATTCAGATTTTATCAAACGAACACCTTTCTTGAGCATGAAACACTTACAATTGAACACCCGGAAGTACTTGAGGTTGGGCTTGTTCCCAGTAAGAATTTCATAAGGAGTCTTTTTCAAGCCTTTATGGAGATAGAGCTGATTTGATGCATGACACACAATGTTGATGGCTTCGGCCCAAAAGTTGTAAGGATATTTAAACTCTTCCATCATGGTTCTTGTCGCATTCACCAACATCTGGTTCTTTCTCTCTTCAACACAATTTTGTTGAGGGGTGTAAGGAGTGGAATATTGGTGTTTTATCCCCTCATCACAAAGAAACTCATCTAGGTTGTAGTTCTTGAACTCAGTGTCGTTGTGACTTATAATCATCAAGATCTTTGCTTCATGTTGACATTGGACTTCATTTGCAAAGTTGATGACTGTCTGTTGGGTCTCACTCTTCCGCTTGAAGAAATATACCCATGTGTATCTTGACTAATCATCCACGATCACCAAGCAATACTTTCTCCCTCCAAGACGGTCAAAAGATGGAGGACCGAAGAGATCCATGTGAAGGAGCTCTAGGGTCCTTTTTGAGCATATCGTAGTGGTAGGACGATGAGCCTTTTGATATGTATCCATCATATCTATAATTTTTGATTGTTTCATGCCAATATTCTACAACTTTCATGTACTTTTGGCAATTTTCTATACTATTTCTGGGACTAACATATTGATCCAGTGCCTAGTGCTAGTTCCTGTTTGTTTCATGTTTTTGTTTCGCGGAATATCCATACCAAACGATGTCCAAATGCGATAAAAACTTACAGAGATTTGTTTTGGAATCTATGTGATTTTTGGGGAAAATAATCAACAAGAGATGATGCCCGAGGGGCCCACAAGCCGTAGGGGCGCGCCCTACCCCCTGGGCGTGCCAGGGTGGCTTTTGGTCACCCCTTAAGGCGGTTGCGACCCTTCTTTCGCAGCAAGAAAGCTAATATCCGGATAAATGTTAAAAATTTCAGCCCAATCAGAGTTACGGATCTCCGGGAATTTAAGAAACGGTGAAAGGCCAGAATCTGGGAACGCAGAAACAGAAGGAAACAGAGAGGCAGAGAGAGAGAGAGATCCAATCTCGGAGGGGCTCTCGCCTCTCCGCCACCATGGAGTCGAAGGAACAGAGGGGAAACCCTCCTCCCATCTAGGGGGAGTCCAAGTAAGAAGAAGAAGGAGGGGGCTCTCTCCCCCTCTCTCCCGGTGACGCCCAGAACGCCGTCGGGGTAATCACTGTGTGATGGCGATCTACACCAACCCTCCCGTCATCTACCCCAACATATTCATCACCTTCCCCCATATATATTCAGCAGTCCACTCTCCCACAACCCGTTGTACCCTTTACTTGAACATGGTGATTTATGCTTCATATTATTATCCAATGATGTGTTGCCATCCAATGATGTGTGAGTAGATATTTGTTGTCCTATCGGTGATTGGTGGATTGCTATGATTGGTTTAGTTTGCTTGTGTTTATGTTGCTATCCTTTGGTGCCCATCATTTGAGCGTGCACGTGGATCACACCATAGGGTTAGTTGTATGTTGATAGTACTATGTATTGGAGGGCAAGGGTGTAGCAGCTTCAGCCTAGCATAGAAATTGATGCATACGGGATTAAAGGGGTACCAATATATCTTAATGCTATGGTCGGGTTTTACCTTAATGAGCGTTATTAGTTGAGGATTCTTGCTAATAGTTCCAATCATACATGCATAGAATTCCAAGTAAGGGATGACATGCTAGCAGTGGCCTCTCCCACATAAAACTTGATATCGGCCTAGTAACATAGTCAATTGCTTAGGGACAATTCCGAAACTCCTACCACCACTTTTCCACACTCGTTAAACTAACTTAATTGTTACTCTATCTAAACAGCCCCTAGTTTTTAATTACGTGTTATTTATTATCTTGCAAACCTATCCCACAACACCTACAAGGTACTTCTAGTTTCATAATTGTTCTAGGTAAAGCGAACGTTAAGCATGTGTAGAGTTGTATCGGTGGTTGCTAGAACTTGATGGAATATTTGTTCTACCTTTAGCTCCTCGTTTGGTTCAACAATCTTACTTATCGAAACAGTCTACAACTTACCCCCTATACTTGTGGGTTATCACCTTTTCACGTAGCTTATCTTCGATACAAGCACTTCAAGCTCGATCTCTAGCAAAACTCACATTTGTTAGTCCAAGAATGTGATCCCCTTTGAGTAAACTTTTCAAAGGTCTCATATTGACATGGGCTAGTCAGTGATGCCAAAGCCACCCCACATCAACTTCATCCATTAGGCCTGTCGCGGTCTAAGTGGGTCGCTCTGAGAATTTAACCACACAGAGACCATTTTCGACATGCCCAACAAAGGCTACTTTAAGAGTCTTGCTCCACAAAAGGGTTACGGTGTCAATGCCAAAGGAAATACTAAAACCCATAAGTGCAAGTTGATGAACGGAAAGTAAATTGAATGCAAGGGTCTCGACAAGCATGACATTCTCAATGGTTAAGATTGGAGAGATAACCACCTTGCCAAGACCCAATACCTTTGAGATTGTGTCATCACCAAAGGATACTTGAGTGGACACAAATTTATTGGGTCGAATGTCCACCACCAAGTCCTTGCTTCCGGTCATATGATTTGTTTCTCCACTATCGAGCAACCATGAGACTCCTCCAGAAACAAACTCCTATAATAGATCAATGCTTCATTTTAGGTACCCATTCCTTAATGCATCTTTCATGTTAGTGACAAGGGTATTAGGAACCCAAATAGACCACTCAATGTACTTATAAAAAGACCCAACATATTTGACATAAACATGCCCATCACTAGCACGACACAACATATAAGAGGGGTTAAAGTCCCTAGCCCTGTTGGAGGGAGTGATCTTGCCCTTCTTGGCACTACCACCCACAACCTTGTCGTTCTTCTTCTCATGAGTAAGTCCCCCTGCTTTGACAAAAGTTTCCACAAGCGGGGGAGCTTGCTTGGTCTTCACCTTCTTCTTCTTTTTGGACTTGGGTGCAAACCCAATTCCTTCCTTTGCAACCACTTACTTTTGATTGCTCAAAAGATCATTGAGAGTCTTCTCACCTTGGATACATGTCACTAGGCCTTTCTCAAGATGCTCTTTTAGCTTAGCATTTTCCTCCACAAGATGTACATGCTCACATTATCAGAGGACACGTGGCAATTTACTTAGTGAGTTTTACTTGGAGTTGATCATGCGACCCTTAAGAGAAGCATGGATACTCTTCAATGCCTTGTGAGCATTCTCAAATGAGTCAAGCTCATTCTTGAGTCAATCATGGCCAACCCCAAGTGCAACCTTTTCAAATTTGAGCATGCGGTTAAGAACGATAGCATGATCATAATCTTTGCGTAATTTAGCAAGGTCGTCATTTTGTGACTCCTCAAGAGTCATACGAAGACCTCGCTCTTCTTCAAGAGCAATAGAAATATCTGCTATCTCATCGGCATAATCACGACTATGCCCTCTCAACTCCTCAAGGTATTCTTCATGAGACTCAACAGTGTCATTGGCCTCACCAAGTTGTTCCAAGAGAGCAACGAAGTGCTTCTTGGATGCTCCGTTGAGTTTACACAAGAACTTGTCAAACTCATTCTCACCCTCTTTCGCCTCCTCATGTTCATACACACAATCTAACAAAGATGGAGTGGAAGAAATAGAAGTATTAATGTTTGAGGTTTTGGCTTTGGAGGTTACCTTGGTGATACCTTTGGCCATGAGGCACCTAGCAATGTGGTTCTCTTTGGTGGAATCGAAGAGTGACACCTTTGTTGGGGTAGAAGATGCAATTGCCACAGATGCCATTGCCATTATTTCACCACATGTGTCTTCGTCATCAACATCATCATCAGAGACATACTGTTCTTGAGCCACCAACACTTTGTGAGGAGTCTTCTTGGTGAAGTTGGTCTTGTTGGGGGAAAGACTTGGCCTTATCTGTGCGGATGAGCTTGCCGCCATTGTCTTCCCTCTTCTCATATGGACAATCCACCACAAAGTGAATCACATTACCACAGTTGTAGCAGGTCCTCACAAGTTACTTGCCCTTTGACCCGCTTGAGTTGTTCTTGGAGAAATTAGGCCTTGTGTTTCTCTTGTTTCCCCAAAATTGCTTGGACGCTAGAGCCATATGCTCATGGTAAGCATATTTGGTGTCCTTAGGGCAACCTCTTCTTCTTCTTCTTCTTCTTCTTCCTCTTGACTGACCTTGGCCTTCAAAGCAAGGTTGGTAGATGATTTCTTTTACCATTGGACGCGAGCAAGAGCATTGTTTGCGGTCGTGTTCAAGATTTTCATTGCAATAAATTCATCAGACACATCGCCAAAGGACAAGGTGTGGAAGTCCGGTCTTTGGCGGATGACGGAGGACATGGCCTTGTTGAAGGGCATGATGGCCTTCAGAAATTTACGCTTGACCCCGGTGTCATCCACATCCTTGCTGCCATGATCTCAGAGGGAAACGACAAGAGTAGTTACCCTCCTATAAAGCTCACGCGGTTCCTCATTTTCTATCATTACAAACTCATTTGACTAATCACGCACTACCTCATAGTTCCACCATTGAATGCTTGAGCTGCCCTTATACATGGAGACAATGTGTTCCCAACAATCTTTAGCAACAATGAAGGGACGCAGGTGAGCTAGGTCTTCGGCAGGAACTACAACTTGGGGCATGAACAAGGTGGAGGGATTTAGCTATTTATCCGCCTCTTCTCTTGGAGTGAGGTTGCGTGGATCACGAGGATAGTATACTTCTTCATTGACTTGCATGAGTTGAATTGAGATGTGATCCAAATGAGACTTGATATGAAAAAACCAATTAGCAAAATCATTCTTAACAAGTTTAGGAGGAGGAAGAGATTAACTATATGAGGTGGGTGCACCGGTCGTCCATAGACCAAGGGAGGGGTACCGAGGCAAAGGTACTTGTTCCACTAGTTCCTTGATGTTGCTTATTCTGCTCAGTACTAGCCCCCTCCTTTTCAGAGTGGACATCCGATGACAAGTTAGTGGAATTTACCACTAACGACGGATTGATAGTAAGTTTGAGACCCTCAAGAAATTCTTTAAACATGGATTTGACCTCGATCGTCATGGAGAAATTGTGTAAGGACATGGCCTCATTCAAATCCTCATGTGACACCGTGTTCACACCCACAACCTACGAGAGTTCAACCGGCCGTACCCGATCGTCAGCCATACTCTTCGGGTGGTGAAACCCTTAATAAAGAGACGAGGCTTTGATAACAATTGAAAGTATCGATGTGGTTGACTAGAGGGGGTGAATAGGAAACTAACACTTCTTAATATTTCTTTAACAAGTAAGGCTTAGCAACAAAAAGGTTGGCTAGATATGCAACTAGGTGAGAAACCTATATGATGCTAACTACAATAACAATACAAGCAAGAAGATAAACAATACAAATAGATTGCACAAAGTAAAGGTAAGAAGTAACCACACGTGGAACCAATGGAGATGAGGATTTGTTACCAGAGTTCCTTCCCGGTAAAGGGAAATACGTCTCCGTTAGAGTGGCGTGGAGGCACAATGCTCCCCAAGAAGCCACTAGGGCCACCATATTTTCCTCACGCCATGACACAATGCGAGATGCCGTGATTCCACTAGTGGTAACCTTGAAGGCGGCAACCGTACCTTTACAAACAAGGTTGGGGATCTCTCCACAACTTAATTGGAGGCTCCCAACGAAACCACGAAGCTTCACCACAATGGAATATGGCTTCGAAGTGACCTGTTCCATCTTGGGTGCTCAAACACCCAAGAGTAACAAAATCCACACAAGAAAGTATGGGGGAATCAGTTTTCCTTTGGTGGAAGTGTAGATCTAGATATCCTCCTTCAATCCCTCGCAAGACAACAAGTTTGGGTGGCTAGAGAGAGAGATCGGGCAAGAAAGCTCAATGGACATCAATGGTGATAAGATAGAGGTGGCAGAACCAACCCTTTATATAGGTCCCCCACTTTCCAACTGTTACAACCATTATTACATGGCAGCGGTACAACCGGTGTTGGGGGCGGTACAACCGACATGATCGGTACACCGTCCGACCACCGCCCAACCACCGGACCACAACAAAAAGGTGGCTGGTGGTTCCACCAAGATTGAGCAGCCCGGCCACAGCACTAGACCAGGCAAAGTCCCTAGCAATACAACCACTTGGGACACCGGTAGTACTGGGCTATACAAAATAGTGGTACAACCGGTCCAGGTCTGCCGAACAACTGGAGCCCAACATAACAAAGTCTAGTAGTAGCCCGATGCTGGGCCGGTTCAACCGCTTAGAGCTGCCACCCTGGGTCACCCAGCTATGGGCAGTACAATCGCCCAGAGGCAGCGGTACAACCGCTAGGGACTTCTTCGTGGCAGCACCTCCAGGGGTATCACCCCTGGAGTGGTGGTCAAACCGGATGTCTGGAGCAAGCGGTGCATCAGGTGGGAACAACTGTACAACCGGCAAGCATGGAAGGAAAGAGGGGTGTCTCTCTCTATGATGTGGAGGAACAAGTTGGGTGTATAAGGATGTGCGAGAGAACTGATTCACCCAAGACCTCCCAATGTGGATTCCCTCTTAATAGTGCGGGATCCCTACGACCAAAGAGAATAAACACGTAGAGAACACCTTCTTCGATCTTTTATGTTTGGAGGGAATACCTAATTGTCTTGTGTCCCACACACAATACCTGTATAACTTGAAACACTATTAGATCATAGTAAGTTGTCATCATCACCAAAACACTAGGATAAGAGAATGCCCTTATAGGGATTAAGGGGTCCTCGGGCGGCCGACTTATCCCATATGGGATGAACTAATGGGTCGCTTGGTGGCTACTGTGGGAAGACCAAACTATAAGAGTACTTAGCAATTAGGGAGGAAACCTGAGGTGTCGTGGTGTGTCCTCCAACCTATGGATGGTGGAATACACGTGTTGAAACCTTCGGTAACAACTGAATACATGTGACCCTAGGTACACCTGGTGTCTATATAAACCAGAGGGTTTATTTCATAGAGGCTAGTTGACTCATCTAGTGTTTTAGCTCATTTGATCTCGAGGTAGATCAACTCTGTAATCCTCATTCACATCAAT
Organism: Hordeum marinum; assembly: GCA_022496015.1. NCBI lineage: Eukaryota > Viridiplantae > Streptophyta > Magnoliopsida > Poales > Poaceae > Hordeum > Hordeum marinum. The sequence goes on along the minus strand of CM039673.1, from coordinate 213,999,796 downwards.
ACAATCAAACATGATGTATGGTTTTACCTCCTCAAGAGGGCCTGAACATTGATAAACATTGTCTCGTTCGTCCCTTGTTACCCATCGATCCCAGATCCACAGCTCGGGACCCCCTACCGGAGATCCGTCGGTTTTGATACCAACAATCACCTGATTGGAGTCGCATAAAGAATACATGCATGTTTAACCATTTTCCTGGTATTTTATGCCAGGTCAAGAGGGTGAGAGAGCTAGGCTCGATGAGTTGGAAGCCCCCAAGTGACCTATGATCATGGAAAATCTCATCATAGCATATAGAGGAGACAATGCTACTACTGCAAAACATTTGGTGTCTAGATAAGCCAGATCTATTACAGTGATCATAAGAGTATAATGACTCGTTGATCCAAAAGCTCCCAAGTGATGTGTTTCAAACAATAAAAACGTATGCTCAATGTATAGGCTGAAACAACAGAAACCTTGGGTTTCGAGGGTGCCGACTTTATTATATTTGAAAACATAGAAGTATGTACAGAAGTTGGGGGTCGATAGAAAGATAGTGAGCCAATGGCTTTATGTATAATAAGACTAAAGGTGTGTCGGATCAACTCACTCAATTGTTGGTTTTCTTGAAGGGACTCTGATCAGTCGGGTCCACATCGGCTACATTGAATTTTAGCTCTTGAACGGCGCATGCCGACTCAGCATAAGTTGCATCTCCTTCCTCACACTCCCGATCTATCTTCCTGCTGTTTCCCACGATTATAATGCCTTTGGGACCCGACATCTTGAGCTTGATGTAAACATAGCAAGGACAAGCTATGAAACGAGCGTAAGCCGGCCTTTCGAATAGAGCATCATAAGGTTTTTTATATTTACCACCTCAAAGTTTAACGGGTTCCATCTGTAGTTATATTCGTCACCAAAAGCAACGTCAAGCTTAACCGGCCCAACTGGGCATGCTGATTTCCTAGGAACAATGCCATGAAAAACAAAGGTTGATGGTTGTAAACTGCTATCTAGGAGGCTCATCCGTCAAAATGTGTCGTAATACAGGATGTTGATGCTGCTACCTCCATCCATGAGAACCATTGTAAGGGGATATCCACCCACCTAAGGCGCCACAACCAAGGCGATATCTCTTGAATTATCAACCCGGGAGGGGTGATCTTCTCTGCTCCAGGTAATAGGTTGTTCAGACCAATTGGGGTATCTGCGAATGCTGGTTCTATGATACGTCTCCAACGTATCTACTTTTCTTAACACTTTCGCTCTTGTTTTGGACTCTAATTTGCATGATTTGAATGAAACTAATCCGGACTGACGTTGTTTTCAGCAGAACTACCATGGTGTTGTTTTTTGTGCAGAAATAAAAGTTCTCGAAATGTAACGAAATTTTTTGGAGAATTATTTTGGTATATATGAGGAATTTTGGAGCCAAAAGCCACCAGAGAGGGGGCCCAGGGTAGCCACCCTCCACCAGGGCGCGCCAGACCCCCTGGCTCGGCCTGGTGGAGCGTGCCCACCTCGTGGGCCCTCCTACCCTAATTCCAGCGCTATAAATTCCTAAATTTCGAGAGAAAAAACAAAGAGAAAGTTTCATCGCGTTTCATGATACGGAGCCACCACCACCTCTTGTTCTTCATTGGGAGGCCACATCTGGAGCCCGTTTGGGGCTCCGGAGAGGGGAATCTTCGGTCTTCGTCATTATCAACCCTTCTCCATCACCAATTCCGTGATGCTCCCCACCAGGAGTGGGTAATTCCTTCGTAGGCTTGCTGGTCGGTGAGGACTTGGCTGATATTCATCATGTAATCGAGTTAGGTTTGTTAGGGCTTGTTCCCTAGTATCCACTATGTTCTAAGATTGATGTTGCTATGACTTTGCCATGCTTAATGCTTGTCACTAGGGGCCGAGTGCCATGATTTCAGGTCTGGCCCGTTTATGTTATCATCATTATATCTATGTTCTTGATCCGATCTTGCCTAGTCATATGCACCTATTACTTGTTATGATCCGTCAATCCCGGGGTGAAAGAAATCGGGATACTTCACGATGATGACCGTAATTTGAGGAGTTCATGTATTCATTATGTCCTAATGCTTTGTTCCGGTTCTCGATTAAAAGGAGACCTTAATATCCATTAGTTTCCTTATGGACCCTGCTGTCACGAAGATGTCATACAAGTTCTTTTCCATAAGCACGTATGACTAACAATTTGATCAGCTCAAGTGAGGCAAGTGTGGCAAAAATAATGTGGCAATATATGACAATGGTAGTCACAATCCAAACAGCCCCTGTTAGCCACACTTTCGCTTGTCTAAAGGAATCTTGGCACACTTTTTGTATCTATGACATGTGAGGTTTACTACTCATTAAAAAATTCTTATCTTAGATGTGGTTAGAACCAAACACACACCTAACTTGATCAAACTTGTCTAAAGTAAGGTGTGATAAAGTGTGGCAAGGTAGGGCTAGGAACCAAACAGCCCTAAAATCAGTTTTGAGAGAAAAATAAAGTTTGGAGACGTGCGCACAGTCGGCAGAGCTGGCAGAGCAAAGGTGCAAAAACGAGTTGATTAGGAAACCACAAGCTATAGCTAAGCAATATTTTCATGGGGACTTGAGCCAACGGGCACACCATGTGAAGGCCATGGAATAGTCAAATGCCATTGGTACTAGTCCAGGACAAGACAAGGTGAATCCAACAAAAAAATTACCTGTCGTTCAAACAAAACATATGCGGAGCACGATGCGCAGTCCTCTACTTTGCAGTCCGTTCACTTCAACAAAAAAGAAAGGAGTGGAGTTTTTTTATATCCAGATCAGAGCAGACAGTTTAGAGGATAGTTTTCCAACTCAGATATGACTCAGACGTTGCAAAGAAAAGGAAAAGGTGATTGGCTTAGGGGAATTTAAAAAAAGAGCGATGAGCCATTGTGGCACTCTGAGGTACTCTCACGCAAACATATATTATATGTAAAAAAAAGTATTTGATGGGCTAAACGGGTTAACCAAAAGAAGAATTACGTTAGAAAATACCATAATAATTAGAAACATCTAACCTTTAATTTTATACATTAGAAAACCATAACTATTAGATCTGGTTTAAGACAAAGAAAATTGCCCACCAATGCCGTTTTCTCTACAGTTTACGTGGTGAACTATGAAAAACATATCCTCTCAGATCTATCCATCTCTTGCTGGGTACGAAAACAGAGAAGAAAACCCTCGCCCTCAAGATGTCTCCCAAACAGCGCGAGAGATTGGTGTGCAGATGCATCGCCATGTTGCTTGCCCCTCTGCACTTCATCAACTGGACAGCCATGCCATCAGTAACCCCACAGTAGTACAATCGTGCAGAGAAGAATCAGCCGTCAGCATGTAGGTTGCGTCCGTCTAGGTTTCTTGATTTATTAAATCAACTCTAACATTGGTATTTCGTGTTTTTTTGTAATTTTTGTTTCCGGGTGGCTGCAAGTTGATTAATTAGCTAGCATGGCTAGCTTTCCTTGCTGGATACTCCCTTCATTCCATAATATAGTGGGTCCGCGCTTCTTTAAATCTAAATATGACCATAAATTTAACCAACGAGACCGATTGCGACCGGAGTAAAACTTATATCATTGAATTCGTATTCGAATGAAGTTTTCGATGATACAATTTTTACTTCCGCCGCAATCGGTCTTGTTAGTTAAATTCATAATCAAACTTAAAGCTCGGAAATCGAGCACGGGCTATGTTATGGAATGAAGGAAGTACGTGGGTTTGTTGCTAATGGATAAGCATAGACCGAGCTAGCTTCTATGTACATGGCCATGCTACTAGCCGATCAGTACAGATCGTGCATGGTTTGTGTACAGCCCGGCCTGGAGATCCTGTCACTTGGTCAGCTTGCCTCGTCAAATTCGTCATAAGTTTTCAATCGATTGAGGTCCAAGAGTTAAGCACACTTGTGGAATTACTGCTCTCGGTTTCCTCTTGGTAACCAGGTTAACCCTCAATCTTCAACACTACACGAGAAGATTCATCCGTGAGAGCAAAACATGGTACTCGCTAGAGCCATGTGCACTGTAGTTGATTGGATAATACCAGCGGCGCACCCTGACAAGTGTTCTCTGCAGCTGCCACATCTTTCACGTGCAAAAACAAGTCTGTCATTAGTGATATCTTCATCATCAAGGTGAGATGTACTACTGCAAAAGTATTTCTAATTTTTTTGTATGCAGCACGCAGAATGAGAAAACATCCTCATACCTTACCACTGTGCAATGTTATTGTGCAACGTAGAAATAGTTTCTTCTCATGTAACTGTAGTTAAATGATATGCTAGCACCTGCAGCATATGAAATTAGCTTTTGTATGTGTTGCTTTGATGTTACTAAAAACATTAAAGCATTCATATGTAAGAGCTTTTGAAAGTTTTTTCTTTTATGTATTATTCATTTAAGAGCATTTTTTTTATTTTTTATTTATTTTTAGAAAAGGAGGATGACCCCCGGCCTCTACATCGAGGAGATGCATGCGGCCATTTTATTGATTATTCCTGAGGACTTTACAAAGTAGTACAATAATATGGCTGAATCCGCCATCTTGACAACATCTGCCGCTATTCCTATTCATATGATGAAGGGGTGCAAGCTGGGTCAAATACCCAGACCTCTCACCTAAGCCTAACATCTAAAGCCGGAGGCCCCGACCGAGCCACATACCGGGTCCGAGGCACAAACCGGCCTGACACACTCACATGTGTCGTCGCCACCATCTTCCACTAGTTCATCTTCAAAGCACATTGAGGTGCCAACCTTGGCAGGTGCCTCCGCCATCGACGCCACCAAGACGCCAAACGACGACCTCCACCTACACGAGTCCATATCCAAGCAGCGGACGCAGATCCATGCTAGGATAGGTCCGCACCACCGCCGTCTCCCACCACCCACAAGCACCACCCAGCCCCAAGGTTCCCAAAGCAACGCCTTCAAGAAGGGAACGACGTCGTGAGCGTCGCCGTCGCCCAACAAAGTTAGGGCTTTCGCCCGGGAGACCTAGGGGAAGGGAAAGTGAGGGGATCAGTCCATACCGACACCTCCAAAGAGGGGAACGACACCCTCAGGCGTCGCCGTCGACACGGCCGGCCATGGCCGGCCAGGGATTTTGCCCGAACTAGATCCCCGCCACCAACAACGCCTCCCGTACAGAACCGGCGACCAAAGGAAGCGTGGCCCGACCAGGCTAGCCCGCACGCCGAACAGGGGAGGAGGGGAGGCACTATATCGCGCGCACCGACCACCGCAGAAGCCACCGCCGGCCGCCAACGATCACCGGATCCCGCCGCCCGCGCGGCCGGGACGCTAGATCCACCGCTCGCACGGCTGCTAGCCTGTCGTGCCTCGCCAATGGAGCCGCCGCTCCAGATCCGGGGTTCCCCACGCAGAGACAGGGCAGTCGAGGCCCCGCCGCCACCATCCTTGGCGCCCTGGGCTTGCCAGGCGGCTCCCTCAGGCAGCGGCGAGGAAGGGAGGGGGAGGGAGTGAGGCCGGGGGGCGACTAGGGTTGGGAGGGAGGAGGGGGAGGGGGCGGCTAGGGTTGGGTCAGGTTCTTTTTAACTTCTTACTTCATTCATTTAAGAGTAGTATAGTATGGACTTCACAAAAATTCATAATTTCGGTTGCTTCTACGTTTGTACTCGACAACCAAAGTACAAATATTAATATCGAGCTTACCACATTTTTTTTCCTTGATGAGCTACACTCCTCGAAATTTAAAACTAGCAACCTTGCCAACAATTTTTATGTCTAGGTGTGCATATTTAATGTTCATATTACTTATTGATCCACGTTCCTCTTTTTCACTTCCGATCTTTGTGTATATATTATTGGGGATCAAATTATCTTTGAAGAGAACTGAATACCATCCTGGCACTAGAGCTATTGTGTGATTGTTTGCTCAAATATTTTTCCTGACCTAACGGAACCTGAACATTCAGTTACACCATAGTTTTACTACATCTTCAATGTTCGCATCTTCCACATGGTATGTGTGTATAGGTTGCGTAATCCATTGCACTAACTAGCAATGATTCGTATGGAAGATAGACTGACTCAGCTATTATAGATTATAAGTTCTGATGATATAATTAGTACACAATCATATATCTCATTTAGTAATTGAACAAATTATTTTTCCAAACACACTTATTTTTATGTCTAAGAGTATATTTCAATTCCTATCGTCCTTCTATCCACGCCCCTTTCTTTCTCCTGGTGTTTTTGTGAGTATCTCTTATTAATGTGATCAATTTTATGATTCTCAGAGTGACCTCGGTAACTTTCTTAAATAATAATGGACTTTAATTTGTCCTCATTTTTATTTTTCTCAAAAATACATCACCCTTATAAATACTTCAATTTTCATATTCCATTTTTATTTTTACTAATCATTTTTATTTCCATTTTTGTGTACTACTATACCACCTAACTGAAACTGAACACATAATTTCAACAAATTGAGGACCAAGAAAGTGAAGTACTCGACGAGGTTAGGCATGTCAGTCATATAATATTAGCATCCTACTACGTGTATGACCACATATGTAACATTTACGAGTCAAACACTAGCATGAGTCAAACACTAGCATCATAACGAACGTAGAAGTCACAATTGTTTCCCATTGCTTCATAGATAGATGAAGTAGAACATGTTTCATTGTCAGAATGAGTTGAGAGTGTGTGCGTGTGCAAAGTATTCCGCAACTACAAAGTGAGGATGAAGAATATGAAAAACAAATAAGGGGGCAATAGAAAGAGGCCAAAGTATAATTATCACATATGACAAACAACATTGATCAAAATGATCAAGGTTGATTATGTGTTCTTGATCAGAGTATAATAATTATATTGAACATAATGAAAACATTACATTCAAAAGATCAGTTCAGCTACCTAAAAATATATATTTTAACTGAGCCTCTGCATCATAAAAATGCATAAAACTAAAGTTATTACATTCTTTAACAAAAAAGAAAAATCAAATGATGGTCCCATTGGAAAGAGGTAAAGATCGAAACTACAATCAATCATTACCTACATATAAGACAAACATTCCAACCTTGACTACTCTAACGACTAGGAAATCTATCACTCGTATGATGCTCAAATATGAATGTAGACTCCTTGATAATGCACTCCAGCTGCTTGATACCAAGATTTATCCGCTCATTGCGACACACCTTTTGTATGTGTACCCACATGTCAATTATGATGATTACTACTAAGATTTCTTTCGCGAGACACTTAAGTAGTATTATGATTTGAAAGGATGAGTATTTCCATTTCATAGAGTAACGATTATTCACATAGTAAAAGGTGTTGCAAGAATACGGTGATTTTAGAAATTTCATAATACTGACGAGACATAAGATATTGACAAGTAAATATATTAGGTGTGCATATGATCATTAAAATTATCTATAACTATACTATTTGAAGTTGGATAATATGAATGAAATTTCAAATTTGTTTTCCAAACATGTACAACTCATCGAAGACGATGCTCTCGCATTTGCGAGGGCCACTCTGCTAGTTGCTAAAAAAGAAGATGATAAAAGACAAAGAAAGGAGACGAGGGTGCTAATGCTACATCACCTAGACGAAAATTACCCATTACAAAAATGGTGTTGTATTGCGCGCGCCAATATCATCATGTGCCAGCATCCGTCCATCTTGCATCGCCCTACAGACGAATGCAAATCGTGGCCACAATCTAGTTTACATCAACAACGTTGCGGACGCCTCGCGTGTCCGCACTGGCTTACAACCCGCAGCCGACTTGCACATCCGTGCCGGTTTCCAACGCCACGGCCGACTTGCGCGTCTTAATCGGCTGATAACGCTGTGGCAACTCCCGCATCCGCGCCAAGTTACCGGCCACCTCTCGTGTCTACATCAACACGCTGGTGCCACACTTGCTTGCTCGAGCCGCCCAACAGATGCGCGCTAGTCGCCACCCTCATAGTCCGGTCTACATCAACACGCCGGTGCCGTGCTTGCTCACTCGAGCCACCCAACGAATGCGCGTGAGTCGCCGCCCTCACAGTCCGGTCTACATCAACACGCCTATGTCGTGCCTACTCACTCGAGCCATCCAAGGGATGCACATGAGCCGCCGCCCTCGCGGTCTGGTCTACATCAATCGTTGGGGCCGCAAACGCCCATACGAGCCTCCCAACGGACCTGTGCAAGCCGCCGCTGCCACAATCATGTCTACAACAACACACCGGGGCCAACGACCCGGTCTCCTGCAACAACATTAGAGCAAAGGAAAAGTGACATTTGTAATCATGTCATACACAAGGTTGCCAAAACCCGCACCAGTTCCTACTCGCACTGGGTTACCTAATGGATAGGCGCTCTGGCTTGCCACCCCCCGGTCCGGTCTGCTTCAACACATTGAAGAAACATTATAGCTAGTCATGAAGGAAACATCCCTCGAGAAGCTACAATTTGAGCCAGCAATTATCAAGCCGGCAACTCAAATGGCGTCGGGAAAGAAAATGGCCCTGGAGGCGAGCTGGACTACCCGAGAATAACAAAGCATGGGTCAAGAGGCATATAAACTCAATTTAGCCACGACATTTGCCAAAGTCTACTATGAAGACTCTCAAGTCGTCTCCTCGAGTTGACTTAAGACTCAGGGGCTACACAGATATGGATCGACAGATTTGATCGGTTCCAATAAATACAATAACCCCGGATCACCATAAGGAAGACAACCTAGTCCCGGGGACTGCTACCTTATTGGTGAAAAATATAAAGTATCCCAAGAGGACGAGCCAGCATGATGCGCAGTTCAAACATGGGTTCCCTGCCTTATTGGCGAAAAAAATGAGAAGTCGCCCAAGAGGACTAGCTGCCATGATGCATAGTTCAGACATGGGTGCCCTACGTTATGGGCAAAAAATTAAAGGTTGCCAAAGAGAACCAACTTCCATGATGCGCTATTCAAACATAGGTATCCTGCTTTATTGGATCGTCATATTATCATATTATGATCAATGGAATAAAGTCAGCATATCTGAAACCCGGATGTTTTGCAATAGTAGCATTGTCTCATGTATATCCTATGTTGAGATTTTCCATGATCATAGGTCATTGGGGGCTTCCAACTCATCAAGTTTAGATTTTCTCTCCCTCTTGATCCGGCAAAGACGCCACAAAATGATTAAACCTTCCTGTATGCTTGATGCGACTCAGATCAGGTGACCCCATGTACTCTTGACAAGTCAGTCCATTTGGACTCTTGACTTACCAAGGTTAAAACATCAGCTTGAGTCACGTGAGAGCCGGCTTACAGAGTGCTAGGATAAACCATGGGTTATAACATCCGCTTCACTAAAGCAAGACTCGAGCCTCGAAAGCCGGTCGTTATGTCATGCCTTGAAAACTGACACTTTATATTTTGTTACCATATAAATACATCATCATGCATTGCATCATACATCATACATACATATCAAGCCGGTCATCAAACTGGGTTACATCATAACTTCTGCAGGAACAAATAGATCTTTGATAGCCAAAATGGCCGGATCTTCATCATGGTTTATCATAACCAGTATTAAATGATTGGGTTTTTTTTCAAGCCAACTCGGAAGAATTAACTATTCTTGAAGAGCCGCCCTATCACATGTAATGTCGGTTCATTTAGACTCTTGGGTTTTTCAACTTGTGCTCTGTAGTAAACTACAACACTTATGGATTTCTCAAGCATATATTTGCCGGGTTGCACCCCAACCACGAGCAAGTACTTCATTTCAAGGACAGAGGCATTGTTCCAAGATATTCATACAAACAATAAATTGCTAGGTTGCATTATAACCACGGTCAAGGATTAATTCAAGTTCAAGAGAACTTATGCCCTGCATTATGAGCTGAGCATACTGAAACTTGCAACTATACTCATCCTCTTGAAACGAGATTCATACTCATAGTTTTGGATTTGTAGGTCAAAGATTTGGTCCTGGAGATCTTGAAGCATGTCATGGAGTTTGAAGATCATCTGCACGATCTCCTTTTTGTCCATCTTATGTTCACGAATAAAATCTGTGATCATGGAATGATTAGCGCTAAGTCCGTGCTCCACCATCCTCTATCACTTGAACTTCTCCTGTTCTATAGCTGCAAGCTTGGCCTTCTCGCTTCCCTCCTTCTTTGGCCCTTGAACATCCCAGACGTGAAGAAAACACTCACGCTTCTCAATGGTCTGAGGGTGTTTCATCACCTCCGGAAGATAGGGGTTGATGACCTTCTCGTAGAACTTGTACTTGGAGGAGCTTGACGACGCCATGGCGTTCTAGCTCTGTAAAAAATAGCCCGAAACAAGAACAGAGGAGAAACTTGTGATGTGGTGGTCAAAACATACATGAGTATATATAATAAAAATTTCTAGGTCATAATACGAGTCTAGGAATAAAGCGGAGTGCGGGAGGCACACGAGGTGCCCCCAAGCCACCAGGGCGCGCCTAGGGGGTGGCCGCATCCTGTTGCCTTGGGAGTCCCATGTGGGTCCCCTTCGTTGGTTTTAATTTTTGTAATTTTTCTAAAATACCAAAACACCTAGAAATATTTTTATGGAATTTTTCGAGTCGGTTTACTTATCGTATAACATACCTACCCCTTTTCAGGTTTTTAGAGTGTTCTGGAAGATCTCTCTTATGTGTTCTTCTAGTGTCATCACTTGAATAATATTAGTTTCAACATTAATGAGCATACCTGAGATGTAATGTTTAATTCTTTGCCCACATACCACTCACAGATTTGTGCCCTCGGAGTTGTTAATCTTGATAGCACTGGAGGGATAAACCTCCTCAACGATATGAGGTCCTTCCCATTTGGAGAGAAGCTTAACTGCAAAAAATCTGAAACGAGAATTGTACAATAGAACAAGGTCCTACATTGAATTCTTGTTTTTGGATTCTCTTGTCATGCCATTTAACTTTTTCTTTAAACAACTTGGCATTTTCATAAGCTTGTGTCCTCCATTCATCTAAGGAGCAAATATCAAATCACCTCTTTTCACCGGCAAGTTTGAAATCATAATTAAGTTCTTTGATTGCCTAATAAGCTTTATGTTCTAACTCAAGAGGTAAATGGCATGCTTTTCCATAGGCCATTTTATATGGGGACATTACCATAGGATTTTTATAAGTAGTTCTAAAAGCCCATAAGGCATCATCAAGTTTCCTAGACCAATTCTTTCTAGACCTATTAACAATCTTGTGCAAGATCAACTTTATATCTCGGTTACTCAACTCAACTTAACCGCTAGACTAAGGATGATAAGTTGATGCAATTCTATGGTTAACGTCATATTTATCTAGAAGTTTATGGAAAGCACCATGAACAATGTGTTAACGACCATCAGTCATTAAATATCTAGGGACTTCAAACCTTGGGAAAATTACATCTTTAAGCATTTTAATAGAAGTGTTGTGATCAGCACTACTGGTGGGAATAGCTTCTACCCACTTAGTAATGTAATCAACAACAACTAAAATATGTGTATACCCATTAGAGGAAGGAAAAGATCCTATATAATCAAAACCCCAAACATCAAATGGTTCAATAGCAAGTGAATAATTCATAGGCATTTCCTGACGTGTCCCGATGTTACCAATTCTTTGACATTCATCACAAGAGAGGACATACTTAGGAGCATATTTTTAAAGAGTAGGCCAATAAAACCAGACTATAATACCTTTTGTGTAGTTCTGTCACTAGTGTGGTGTCCTCCATATGCCTAGGAATGACACTTTCGCAGGTTCCGTCCTTGTTCATACTCAGGCACACAACATCTAATAAAACCATCTCCTCCTTTATAAATATGTGGGTCATCCCAAAAGTAATGACTTAAATCATACAAGAACTTTCTCTTTTGTTGCTAGGTGAAACTAGGTGGTATATATTTAGCAACAATGTAATTAGCATAACCTGCATACCAAGGAGTACTACGGGAAGCATTTATGACAGCTAATTGATCATTAGGAAAATTACCATCAATAAGCAGTGGGTCATCAAGAACATTTTCCATTCTAGACAAATTATCTGCTACCTGGTTTTCAGCTCCCTTTCTATCAACAATATGCAAATCGAACTCTTGAAGTAAATGAACCCACCACTACTGGAATTCAGCAATTTCCTGTCTGCCAGCTCTTTGTCGTCTGCTGGCAGATGGCAAAGAGAGCCTTTGCCGTCAGATTAGTAGGAACAGATGGCAAAGCAATGATTGACGGCAACAAAACCATTTGCCATATGCCAGGGCTTTGCCATGAGCCAGCAAACGGCAAAGATCTTGAAGGCAGACGACAAAGACCCCAGCTGGGCTCGACTGGCCCTATGAGGGTGGTGGGCTGTATGCTCAAAATTTGTCATCTACCTGGGGACTCTTTGTCGTCCACCCCTAGACGGAAAAGCTGATGGCTAGCAATGGCTACCCCCGCACCCACCACAACCCCATCCCCTCTCACTCTCTCTTAGCCCCAATCCATGCCCCACCGCCCCTCTCGCCTCGCCGCTGGCTGCCGCCGCACCCACTTCCCGTCCGCCTCGCTAGAGGCCGCCCCCGCACCCACTGCCGATAGCCCCCACACCCGGGCCCGCGCACCTGTCGTCAGCCGCCCCCGCACCCGGCCCCGCCCGCCCCCGCACTCGCTGTCGGTCGACCCGTGGCCGTCCGCCCTGCCGGCAGAAGCCCCGTCGCCGCCGCCTCACCATCAGCCGGCCCCGCACCTTTCACCGGCCGTGCCAACGCCAGAAGCCCCCCCCACCACCGACGCTCTACCGCCCGAGCCGTCCCCGGCCCCGCCGCTCCTCCGTCTCCGGTGAGTGCCTGGGCGCCCCCCTCACATTTTTTTGTTTTTCTATTTAATTAGATAGTTAGTTTATTAGGTAATTAGATAGTTAGTTTGTTAGTTAGTTTATTAGATAGTTAGTTTATTAGAGGAGAGGAGTAGAAGGATAAGACGAAAAGGAAAAGAAGAAGAAAAAGAAGAGAAGAAGAAGAAGAAGAAAGGGGGAGGAGGAGAAGGAGAAGAGGAAAAAGGAAAAGAAGAAGATAAAGAGGAGAAGAGGAGAACAAGAAGAACAGGAAAAAGGAGGAGGAGGAGGAGGAGGAGGAGAAGAAGAAGAAGAAAAATGGGAGAAGAGGAGAGGAGGAGAACAAGAAGAGGAAAAAGGAGGAGGAGGAGGAGGAGGAGGAGAAGAAGAAGAAGAGAAGAAGAAGAAGAAGAAGAAGAAGAAGAAGAAGAAGAAGAAGAAGAAGAAGAAGAAAAGAAGAACAAGAAGAAGAAGAAAAGAAGAACAAGAAGAGGAGGAAGAAGAATGAGAAGAAGAAGAAGAGGAAGAAGAAGAAAAGGAAGAAGAGGGAAAAAGGAAGAAGAGGAACAAGAAGAAAACGACACCTAGACACGATACCCCGCCAAGAACCCCTAGACCCCGACACCCAGACACGATACCCCGCCAAGAACCCCTAGACCTCGACACCCAGACACGACACCCCGACACCCCAACATGACGCCTGGACACACCGACAACAAGCCCTGACACCCCAACACGATGCCCCGACACGACACCCAGACACCCCTGCATGACACTCCGCGCAACTGTTAATGCGCCGCCCCTGATGCCACTAACCCCGACCCCCGACACCCGACACCTTTTTGGCCTCCTGTTGACCGAAATGGTGATCTTCGTCCTTCAAGAGGGCGAAGGGTTCATAGTTTTGTAAATCATGTGTTAGGTCATATATTTTCCGATTTTATGGAAAACATCATATTTGTGTTGATCGGGCAGATTTCAATGTGTAGTTGTTTGGTCGCTGCGAGGGTCTGTTGTTCGGCGACCTCCCTATGCGTTGGACGAGCTCCGCCCCTGCATTCACGGGTGAGCACAAATGACTCCTCCTCCTCCCCCCTTAATTTTCTCTGTTCTGGTAGTCGTGCCGATGAAACTTGCTAGCTATAGGTGTCTTCAATCATCACTATGCATCACTAGTATGTGTCTCCCGTTCGAAAGGATGACATCTATAAATATGCATGTCTTTGCATATTTATAACCGTCATACTTTAGAATTGTCCAACATTATCCATGGACAGCCCGAGTATGTGTAGATTGGGTTCGTTTTCCCGTATATGCCCTGCTCCGGATCCGACGCAGAATTTTGTTAGTGCCTCCCTGTTGTTCTTTGGGTACACATCCTCTCTGCTTATTGCCGAGACGTGTATCAGGAGAACAGCGGGGAGGTGTTGTTGAAATTCCGCGTCGAATCTAGAGCAGAGCATGGGAAAACGAACCCAATCTACACATACGGGAGTGGGATTAGGACCTATCTTAACCTATTAGTGTGTAGGTTCCATGGACGTAATAAAACTGAAAAACTTGATTAACCGATGAATATATATGCTGAACTATATATATATATATTTCTTGCGTGTCCAGTAGCTAGGCAAGATGAGTGATCGTGCATGGATGTACACCGGTCACACCAGTCAGAAAGACATGACCAAAGAATGGTTTAGAAATACCAAGGGGTTTGTGAGAGCCGCTTTTGCAAATGGCCAGGAAAAAAAATGGTGCCCCTGTCCCCGATGCGAAAACTTTAAAAAGAAGAGAGAGTTTGAAATGGTTAAACACCTGCAGAAGTGGGGTTTTAAGCCTAATTATACGGTGTGGACTTTTCATGGTGAGTCTGCCCAACGTGCCAGAACTGAGGGGGTTCATCATTGCACCGACGAGCATGGTACCGGGATCGAAGACATGGTGCAAGACTTTCATGATGCTCGGGATTCGGATGATGAGATGGAGGAATCTGCAAAGGCATTCTATGAAACATTGGAGTCTTCAAAACATCCTCTCCATGAGCACACTGAGCTTTGTCAGCTCGATGTCATCGTGCAAGTAATGGCTTTGAAGGCTCAATTCAACCTGGGCAGAGAATACTATGACGTGACAATGACAATATTTGGACGCTTTCTACCCAAAGGCCATGTACTGCCTGCAAACCTGTACCAGTCGGACAAAATCCTACGTGTACTTAAGATGCCCTGTGAGAAGATAGATGCATGTGAGAATGGATGTGCCTTATTTAGGCTTGAGTATGCAGACTTGACCTATTGTCCCATTTGCAAGTCTTTGAGGTATGTTGTTGTAGACAACGATATTGGTGAGAAGATACAAACAAAACTCCCTGTTAACATTCTTCGCTATATGCCAATCGTACCAAGACTTCAACGTATTTTCATGGTCGAAGAGACGGCCAGACAGATGACATGGCACAAATTGGGCAAACAAACTGAAATAGATGCACATGGGAATCAGATGTTGGTACACACTTCAGACGCTTTTGCGTGGAAGAATTTAGATGTAGATAAAGCGGCAGATCCAAGGCATCCTCGAGTCACCATCAGAACGGATGGGTTCAATGTGTTCGGTATGACGGCAACCCAATACAGTTGTTGGCCTGTATTTGTCATTCCCCTCAATCTCCCCCGGAGAGATTATGAAAAGAAAGAACATTTTCCCGACGTTGATAATTCCAGGGCCCAACTATCCGGGGAACAATATGAATGTGTACATGCAGCCACTTAAGGATGAATTGCAAGAAGCTTGGGATAATGGGTTCAAGACACACGACGCCGCTACCAAAAAAACTTCAAAATGCATGTGTGGTACATGTACTCGACGCATGACTTGCAGGTGTATGCCCTATTCATTGGATGATGTGTGGATGGAATGTTCCCATGCCCCACATGCAAGGCAACTCTTGAGTTCCGTTGGCTGCAGGCGGGCCACAAGTATTCTTGCTACTACATGCATAGACAATTCCTGGATCCTCGCCATAAGTTCAGAAAAGACAAGAATTTCATCAAAGGTAGAGTTGTCAAAAACTCTGCACCACCCACATAGACAGGCCAACAAATGTTGGATCAGTTAATTGCTCTCGAGCCGGATCCAAATCGTCCTGGGTATTTCAAAGGGTATAATAGGGAACACGCATGGACTGACAAATCATGCTTATGGGATCTGCCTTACTTCAAAGACCTCCTTTGCCCACACAACATCGACGTGATGCACACTAAAAAGAATATCGCCGAGGCTGTTTTTGTACATTATTCGGCATAGAGGGGAAGTCAAAGGATAATCCTAAGGCTAGAATCGATCAGGAGGCTCTATGTGACAGACCGTTACAAAACATGCGACAAGTGAAAGGAAAGCAGAACTGGACAAAGCCAAAGGCAGGGTTCAATCTTGGAAGGCCGACTATGAGGAAAATGATCTTGTGGGTGAAAATGCAGTTGATGTTCCCCGATGGTTATGTAGCGAATCTAGAGAGGGGAGCGAGTCTTGACAAACTAAAGATATTTTGTCTCAAGAGTCATGATTAGCACATATGGCTTGAGCGGGTAATGCCGGTGATGCTGCGTGGGTTTATCCCTGAGATTGAATGGCTAGTATTGGTAGAGTTGAGCCATTTCTTCCGTTCTCTTTGTGCGAAAGAACTATCGCCTTGCATGCTAGATGAAATGGAAGAGTTGGCATCGGATTTAATTTTCAAGTAAGAGAAGATCTTTCCACCTGGCTTCTTTAATCCAATGCAGCATTTGATTTTGCATCTCGCGACCGAGGCAAGATTGTGGGGGGGGGGGGGCATGCGAAATCATTGGTGCTTCACAACTAAGAGGATGCAGAAGATGCTTCGAGCATAATGTAAAACATAGAATTGAAGCATCGATGGCCGAGGTATGTATTACTAAGGAGGCGACAAACTTCGTGACGGCACACTATGAAGCCAAAAATCATCATTTGCATAATCTGAAGCCTCGGTAGAATGATGGCGACCCAAAAAAGTTGATCCAACCTCGTGCTATTCAAAGGGAAGATCGCACCATCCGGTGCTTCTAAAGTAAAAGTGTTGGATGTTGATGAATGGCGAACCATTTCGTTGTATATCTTCAATAACCTAATAGAAGTGCGACCGTACATCGAGTAAGTTGTCGGTATATTATTGTTTCGCAACCTGTATTCCTTAGAACTGCTCTTATTCCCGTATATTTGATATAGTCGATACGTCGCCAAATTCTTGGATGGAGTAGTCATCAAAAAGGATTCCGTCGAAGATTATGAGCTCCTGGCGAAGCAAGGAGGTGGCTATCCCGGTTTCATCTCTTGGTTCAAACAAATGGTAATTACCATTAATGGACCATTTCATTTCTTTGTCTTATTTGCGGCTAATGCAACAATCATTTTGTACTAAACTTGTAGGCTAATTCAGAGTCTATGGATGCCGAGCTGAGACAAGTCACTAATGGTTTTAACTATAAGGTCTGTTTATTTGACACATACGACATCAACGGGTATCGCTTTCGTACCTTTGGCAAAGAGCTATCTATGCCCGACCTAAAGACTACAAATTGTTGTGTCTCTGTTATCGGCGAGGAAGGTACATAGTACTATGGAAGAGTTGAAGCAATTTATGAAGTTCTATTCTATGGTGAAAACCCACCGAACGTCGTAGTCTTGAAATGACATTGGTTCCAGCCGAAGGAGGCTAGAAGGACTCATGAACATATAGGGCTAGTCGAAATCAAAGAAAGGACCCATTTAGATGTGCCTGATGTCGATATTACGGCTCAACAGGCGACCCAAGTTTTCTATCCACCGTGGGCCTCCCAAACTGATCCAAATCTGAAAGGTTGGGATGTCGTTTATGATGTGCCGCCACATTTTAGACCACCTCCCCTCAATGAAGAGGATTATGAACCTCACATTAACCAAGACACATATGATGGGAAATTCTTCCAAGAAACATGTATTTCCAAAAAAAAATTAAGCACCGCTCTACTTCACCCCGGAACATTGAAGCAGACAGCGACAATGAATCCGACTTAACCCTTGAGCCGGAATAGGATGAGCCGGAACAAGAAGAGTTTACTGATGCGGATGACCTGTCAATGCTTAACCGATTACATGAAGAAGGCCTTTCGCATGTTTTTCCTGATAGTGATGATAATCATGCATTTATTGATGATAGTGATGATGATGATCCATTTATTGATCCCAGAGAATATATAGGCGATCAAGATTATTATTAATTCATGCCAGGTAATCAACTTTTAGTTCATGTTAGGTATGTGATGATACACTTAAATTATATACATTTTATTATTCATGTCGATATTCAATTTTATGTTTTACTAATTTTGTTTACTATTTATCATGGTAGTTGTTGAAAGATGGTGGGAAAGGGTCGAGTTCACTCCATGGCTCCATCAGATGGTGATGGGATGGGCACTTCCCTTCCTAGCGACTCTCTCCGGAGAGCGTTGTATTCTAGTCTGCATACACCGGTGACCGCTTCTTCGTCGACCCCCGTGAGAGGAGGTCGAGGGAAGAAGAGAGGTACACGTGGGAGAGAAGGACGCGAGAGAGATAGGGTGGCTGCTACACTTCCCTCACCACCACCCCCAGCTGATTCACCTGAGCACAGGACTGCTATGGTGGATCCGTCTGAGGACAAGCCTATGCGGACTCTGGTCCACGAGCCTCGGGCCGACGAGCCTTTGACCTACAAGACTCCTGTCCTAGAGGCTTCGTCCCACGAGACTCCGGAGCAGAGTAGGGCTGAGGGCACGTCCCGACAGACCCAATCGGATGGCTAGCTAGAGGAGCCTAGTGGTCATGCTGATGGTGGCGGGGATCGTTTTTCTGATAGTGATGAGGAGGTGTCTTGAGGGGGCCACCGTCTACCAGCATGGTAGTACACGGCTCCCGCCCGTGCCGGCAACCCGTGAGCGGAAGCGGACGATTTGGCCTGATGGGGAGAGGTAACTGCATGTACTCCTTTTCAACCATTTGCATTCACGTTTTTTCAAATATCTAATGTGTTGGCTTTGTCATACTGTAGGGGTTGGCATCAACCCCAGGATGCCCACAGACCCAACAACGTCCTTGGTGTCCTTATCAGGCAAAACTTCCCCGGGTTTTTGCTAGTTACCCGATGAGGGTAAGGTTCCAAAGTTAGGACTAACCTGGGAGCACTAATTGGCTACACCGGCCCCGCCGGAGGAGTGGATCAACGGTATTTTGTGCCACATGTGGGCGGAGATGGTGATCAGACAGTTCTGGGTAATTTCTCCTTTACACAATTAAAAATCAAAAATAGCTAGTTATTGTACTAATAGTTATTGCATACCTTCTATAGGTGTCAAGAGGGATACGAGGAGGCCGCAACAAAGACTATCGATCAGCAATGCAGGCGCCTACTGCAAAACTTTCAGCATGAGGCTCGGGTGCAGACAGTTCGAGTCTACTAAGCCTCGTGGCGTATTAGGAAGGATAAGTCGACGTGCCGTGGAAATAAGATGGAGAAGGAGCATTACATGAATGTAATTACATATTCTTAAGGCCTTGTACTTAGTTTCTATCATTTGATTCCTACGTGTAGCGCTCAAATATCTCTTTATTAACTTAGGTGCCCCCAAGATGGTGTGCGGATAAGATGGCTTGTTGGGAGGCGTTGGTGGATGGGTGGTGCTCAGAACAATGGCTAGCCATCCACAACAATGCCAAGGACCGGCGTAACAAAATGGTTGGTGTGCCACACCATCAAGGGAGAGCCAACTTAAATCAGTTGGGTCAGAACTGGGTATTTGGTTAGCTTCATGATTCGTGCAATTCATTCTTGATTATAGCTTGATCCCTTTACTAATACTTTGTTCCTCTCTCTATTTTAGGCGCATCACAACAAAACAGAGGTGCCAGAGATGTACGACCTCTATGCGATGGCCCATACTGCCTCGTACAAGAAGTTCAAGGCATTCTCTGAGTCTGACCTCGATCATCCGGAGAAGTTCACCAACATATCCTCCCACAACAAGCTCGTGAGGTACAGATATGAGGGGAAGGAGAGGAAAGGGGAGGACTTTAACCCGAGCCAGGGGCCTATTGATCCAGAGCTGGTGATGATAGCTGGCGGCAGGAGACCCCATGGCTCGATTGCCATTAGAGATGGCCTTATACGTTGTCCTGGCACTCTCTGGTAGATCAGGGCGCTCCAAACAAGCTCTTGTCCCGAGATTAGGCCTCTTCCATGGCCTGTCAAGCTCGCCATCTAGGTTAGTTATACGAACTCAGATATCTTTCCTCATTATGTTGTGTGTGTGAACAAAGATGATTACAATGCTAACGAGGAGTTGTGTTGCAGGCTGCTATTCAGAAAGAGAGAGAGAGAGGCAACACGGGCGCATATGGCGGTGAAGGAGAAGGAGATGGAGGAGAGGATATCTAGGTTGTTGGAGGAGGAGAGAGTACAGTCGGATGCGTCTTACCGGGCCATCTACGAGCTCGCCGTGGTAAGATTCTTCTTCATATTTCTCAAATCTTGCATTTAATGTTTGTTTCATTAATAATGAATATCATTAACTTGTGAAAACTAAATGTGCAGACTATGTGCGAGAAGAACAGCCAGACCACCCGTCAATGCTGGTCATTACCACGGCTGCAACGGTGAGTTTCATTTGAATGCTGCAATGATCTTTTCAGTGTCATCATGCTAACAAGATATTGCAAATCATCTTTGGTGCAGCATAACTCTGGAGTCGCATCGCATAACCCTTCTCCTGGGCAACCTTCTCTAGGTGAAACCAACCCGAGCAACCGTGCGCCTCACCTCCATGATGACGTGTTTGTTGTTGTTGGATCATAATTACACTTTCTACTTGTTGTTGGATGATATTTGTGCTTGTTGTTGGATGAATTGTGCTTGTTGTTGGATGATAGGATGATATTTGTGTTTGTTGTTGGATGATATTAATTTGTGCTTGCTGGATGATCATCATCATGGCAAGAATATTGTTATTGTGTAATATATACATATTATTCCTGTGATAATTGTTGGATATTAGAAAAAACAAAAAAATGGGGCAATATTGCCACTTTGCCATCTGCTACCGATGACAAAGGTGCCACGTGGCACTCACCTGTGCAACCTGGTGCAATTTGGGGAATTTGCCGTTCGGGGGCCGACGATAAAGGGTGCCGGACGGCAAAGCTGGGGACTGGCAGACGACAATGGTGGGGGGCCGCAGACGGCAAAGGTGGGGCTCGCAGACGACAAAGGTGGGGGCTGGCAGACGGCAAAGGGGGGAGGGCTGGCAGACATCAAAGGTGGCAGTGCTTTGTCCTCGGCGGCGGACGGCAAATACTGCCGTTAGCCATTAACGGGGGTTAATCCCAACGTAGGTCGTCCAACGTCTTTGTCGTCTGCATCCTCACAGTAAAAAATATTGGTCATCCGCTGAGCCAAGGTAGATGGCACAGCACACTTTTACCGGGTTTTTCCAGTGCCGGAAATTTTTCCATCCGGTAGCTGACGGCAAAGCCTTTGCCGTCAGTGGTCCCGACCTTTGCCGTCAAATATGGCAGACAACAAAGTAACTGATTCCTGTAATGCACCTAATCAGTGTAGGCTTAGCATCTTTATTTTCCATAAGGTATTTAATAGCATCATGATTAGGGGAAATAGTAACTTTGGAATCAAGAATATAAGGTATACACTTATCACATGCAAACACAACTTCTAAAAATTCGTTTTTAGTAGTAGCATAATTTATTTAGGCACTGTCTAGAGTCTTATTAGCATAATGGAAAACATTTACTTTCTAGTCTACTCTTTGCCCTAGAACAACACCAACAACATAGTCATTAGCATCACACATAATTTCAAATGCTAAATTCCAATCAGGTGGTTGAACAATAGGTGGCTTCGACACAGCCAGCATAAAAAATAAATGGAATATATTTTTGAAGAAGATTACTTAGTGTCCTAGATATCTTCGAGAAATGTTTTATAAAATGCATATAGAAAGCAGCATGACCAAGACAACTTCTTATACCTTTCACATCTTTAGGACATGACATTTGCTGTATTGCATCAAATTTAGCTTTGTCTACCTCAATACCTCGTTAAGAAATTTTATGCCCAAGTAGTATACCTTCATTCACCATAAAGTGACACTTCTCCCAGTTCAAGACAAGGCTCATTTCTTTAAATCTCTGCAAAACTTGATCAAGGTTGTTCAAGCAATCATCAAAAGAAGCCCCGTAAACGGAAAAATCATCCATGAACACCTCAACAATCTTTTCACGAAAGTCATAGAATATAGTAGTCACACATCTTTGAAAGATAGCAGGTGCATTGCATAAACCAAAACGCATACGTCTATAAGCATAAGTTCGAAATGAGGAAATGAAAGTAGTTTTCTCTTGGTCTTCCTTTGACATAGGTATTTGAGAAAAACCAGAATATCCATCAAGGAAACAAAAGTGTGTGTGCTTAGATAATCTTTCTAACATTTGATCAATAAAAGGCAAGGAGTAATGATCTTTCATAGTAGCTTTGTTTAACTTCCTAAAATTAATTACCATCCTATAACCAATTACAATTCTTTGTGGGATATTTTCATTTTTAACATTAGGAACAATAGTTATACCTCCTTTCTTAGGAACACAATGAACATGACTTATGTTGGCGTTCTGGGAACGGGGGTACCCAAACATGCCTACCTGCGGCCCAGGGCATGGCCCACTTCATCGACCACGCATGGCCAGGCATGGCCTCACTCAAGATAAGGCCCTCGCAAGGGCCCCAACCTCGCGAGGAGGAACAACGTTAGGACCGGCAAGGGACGGGCCTCCTCAGGCCCCCTCCGGAGCGGCGGAGACCTCTATGCAAGGCCCGACCTCGAGAGTCAAGGGTGACGCAACGAAGGACAGGCGGGTGCCAGCATGCCAGACGGCGCAGTTTCCCCTGTGGTGCAAAGGAAGCAAGGATGTATGTGGGTTTCCAAAGCACCACCCAAAGGTTTCCGTTCGGTTGTAACTAGACCGCAACCACTCGCCCTGCAGGGTGAATGTCATCGCCGAGCCCATCCTTGCACCATCGACAACTACTTTGCAGGCGAAGACCGCCTTTGGGCAGGGCGAGCACGTACTCGTGTCCCACTTCAAAATTGGCCATTGTGGGATCATTTCCCGCCATTGTGATAAGGGAAGAGGACCCAAACCACCGCTATATATAGAGGGTAGGCTGCACCGTAGAGAGGGATCCGAATCCATTCCACCATCCACCCAACACCAAGCACAGAGTGTCTCGAACTCGTCGAAGGGAGCCCTCATGAGGCCCTAAACACTCTACTAGTTCATCGATATCACCTCCTCGAGAGGCAATCCCCCAAAGCAGGAGTAGGGTATTACGCTTCACATTGGCCTAGACCTGGGTAAACTGTCGTGTTCATCTTCTTCCTCGTCATCGTGCGAGTTTGTTGTTGTGTTCATTGAGTAGCGAGTTAGGTTGGATGAGGCTGCAAGGGATCTTCGCACATGCCCATGTGTTCAAATCTTAAGGGTTTTGCGGAGCCCGAAATCCGACAACTTACCCATCTACTATAGCAAGATGATAAATAATAGCTACCTCCGGAGGCTTTAGTATATCAATTCTTACTACTTCCTTCATCTTAGGATTTAAGCGGCGTTGATGACCAATGAAAGGTTTGAGATCTGATTCCATATTAATCTTGTGCTGACATAGAGTGGGACTAATGCCCTTAATATCATCAAGAGTATATCCAATAGCAGCTTTGTGCTTCTTCAGAGTTTTAAGTAATCTCTTTTCTTCATGCTCTGAAAGGTTAGCACTAATAATAACATGTCATATCTTCTTTTCACAAAGATAAGGTTATTTCAAAGTATCAGGCAATTTCTTTAGCTCAAACATGGGATCTCCCATGGATGGAGGAGAATCCCCTAAAATGTCAACATGCAGTTTATGTTTAAGAATAGGTGTTTGTCTAACAAAAATCTCATCTATCTCATTTCTCTCATTCATATGCATATCATTCTCATGGTCTAGCAAATATTGTTCTAATGGATCAGAAGGAGGCATGACAAATAAGCAAGACCAATTATTTCATGATTACTAGATAATTATTTCTCATGGGGTTGTCTACCAAACTTAGAAAAATTAAATCCATGAGATACATCACCAAAGCTTACTTTAACCTTCTCGGTAACACAGTTAATTTCATCATGAATGGTATTCAAGAAAGTTCTACCAAATATAATGGGACAAAAAACATCTTATTGTGAACCAAGTACGAATAAATCAGTAGGGTCTTTAATTTTTCCACACAAGACTTCAACATCTCTAACAATCCGAAGTGGTGAAATGGTGTCTCTGTTTGCAAGTTTAATAGTCACATCAATATATTCTATCTCAGAGTGTGCTATGCCATTCTTGATACAAGGTAAAAGGTATGGCACTAACACTAGGACCCATGTCACACATGCCATGATAACAATGATCTCCAATTTTAACAGAAACAACAGGGATGCTAACAACTGGTTTATTTTTGTCTAACTCATCCTGATTGTTTGTTACATATTTTGCAATTCTAGCAGCTTCATCACAGAAGTAAATAACCTACCATCAATATTATCAACTAGGATATGTTCAACCATAAAAATATTAGGTTCCACATTTATTTGTTAAGAAGGTTTAAGTGTCCTAATATGACTTTTGTTAACCACAGTTGCAGCTTTAGCATGTTCCTTAATCCTAATAGGGAAAGGTGGTTTCTCAATATAAGCATTAGGCACAACTGGATCAACATGATAGAAAAATCATCTTCTTTAAATTTAATGGGTTCTTCTAATAATTTTTCAACAGGTGGATGAAATTTAAACTTCTCCTTACGGAGATCAACATGAGTAGAAAATGGCTATTATCCTAGAGTCAAGCCCATATTTATTGCTGAACTTATGAATAGTATCAGTTTCCATAAAAGGTTTAACACAACCGAACTCAACATTTATATCCGAATATTTACCTTTGTCGATCTCCCAATCTTCAGAATTTTGTTTAATTGTTTCCAGAAGATCCCCTTTGAATTCATTAGTTCTCTTCATGTAAGAACGCGTAGAAGAATCAAGTATGAATTGATCATCATGAGAAAGCCAAGCATAAAAGTTTTGTATTATCATTTATCTTGAGAGCTCAAGGTTAGGGCAACTGTGCATCATAGATTTAAGCCTCCCCCCGAGCTTGAGAGATGCTTTATCCTTCGCGAGGCCAATAATTATATATATAGTTTTGATCATGATGAATTAGAGGCATAGGATAAAAGTTCTGATGAAATTCCAACTCCAAGCGATTCAAGTCCCGTGATCCAAATCATCCAACAACATGTAGCACATCAATGATTTTCCCTCCAAAGATAAAGGGAAAACCTTCTTATTAACTTTGTCCTTGGATAAACCTTCAAGCTTAAATAATCAACAAATCCCATCTACATATATCAAGTGGTAATCAGCATGAGGTGTACCGTCTCCAGCATAAGCGTTAGCTAGCAATTTCTTTAACATAACTGAAGGAATCTCATAATAAATATTTTCTGAAAGTTCAGTAGGTTTGGGAGCTTATTTTGCCACTTCCATTCGAGGAAAAGATGCCCTGAACAAACCACTCAAAGGATGACTATCCATAGTGACAAGCAACATTAAATTTCAGCATGTACCAAAAATGTTTCCTTACCAAATTCCACTTACCAAAGGCACTTCACTGCTCGACAACGAGCCAGAAAAGAGCCTTGATGACCCACAAGTATAGGGGATCAATCGTAGTCCTTTAAATCAGTAAGAGTGTCGAATCCAACAAGGAGCAGAAGGAAATGATAAGAAGTTTATAGTAAGGTATTATCTGCAAATGCTGAAAGTAACAGTGATAGATAGTTTTGTAGTGATATGATTCGTAACAAGTGACAAGTAACAATAGTAACAAGTGTACAACAAGATAGACCAATCCTTTTTGTAGCAAAGGATATGCCTAAGAGTACTCTTATACGAAGCATTGGGCTCTCGAGGACACATGGGAATTTCTGTCTAATCATGTTCATTATGTTGAGTTGATTCGCATTCTTTACTTTGATAATTTGATATGTGGGTGGACTGGTGCTAAGTTTCTATACTTACTTGAACAAGCATGCCACTTATGATTACCCCCTCTCGCAAGCATCCGCAACTACGAAAGAAGAATTAAGTTAAATCTAACCATGGCATGAAACATGTGGATCCAAATCCGCCCCTTATGAAATAACACATAAATTAGTGTTTAAGCTTCTGTCACTCTAGCAACCCATCATCGACTAATTACTCCATAATGCCTTACCTTAGGCCCATAATATGGTGAAGTGTTATGTATACGACGTTCACACGACACCACTAAGAGAAGCAACAACATACATATCATCAAAATATAGAATGAATACCAACTTCACATGATTACTTATAACAATACTTATCCCATGTCCCCAGGAAAAAAAGTAACTACTCACAAATCATCACCATGTTCAACATCAGAGGTATAATAATTCTGATTAAGGATCTGAACATATTATCTTCCACCAAATAAACCAACTAGCATCAACTACAAGATGTAATCAACACTACTAGTAACCCACAGGTACCAATCTAAGGTTTTGAGACAAAGATTGAATATAGGAGATGATCTACGGTTTGATATGAGATGGTGTTGGTGAAGATGTTGATGAAGATTGCTCCTCCCACGAAGGAGGAAGAATTGGTAATGACAATGGCTTCGATTTTCCCCTCCCAGAGGGAAGTTTCTCTAACAGAATCTCTCCATCGGAGAGCAAAAGGGCCTCTGCCTAGGTTTCCCCCTCGATAAGGCAGTCTTTTGTCCCGAAAGTATCTTCTTATTTTTTTCTAGGTCCAAACTCAACTTATAGCAGAAGAGGGAGGCTGGAGCACATGGGAGGTGGCTCCAAGCCATCTGGGCGAGCACCAACAGGTGCCCCCTCTGGTATATTTTTGCTCCAAATATTCACATATATTCCCCAAAAAATCCCCATGAAGTTTCACGTCATTTGGAGTCTAGTGATTTTTCGGCCTTTTTCTTGGCCTTCCGGTCCAGAATTCCTATTTTTGGCAATTTCCCTCTTTGTGATATACCTTGTAAATCCAGAGAGAAACGACATTATAATTGTATCATAAAGTAGAATAATGACCAAGAATAAAAATAATATGAAGATGAAATCATGATACGAAATGGGTGTATCAACTCTCCCAAGCTTAGACCTCGCTTGTCCTCAAGCGAAAACCGAACTCGATAATAATAGAAGAGTCTATGTAAGAGATTTTATTTTATTAAGTCCACATACTCAACTATCATTTAGTCTTCTATGATTGCTGACACTCATTGCATACTTTAGGAGCTAATGTTTGCATCAGACACATAGGAAGATATGGGATTTAATTTTTTCACCACCCAACTTATTTAACTCAAGGATAATTTCAACAATAAGGACTCATGATCAGCTACATCAAGCCAGATATATATGGCTCGATCTTTCCCCAAGACATGATGCTTGCCAACTAGAGAATTAATTGGTTGGAATAGGGAGAAAAATTATTAACTCTTGCATGAAAATAAATACGTGAAAGTAAAAGATAGGCCCTTCATAGAGGGAAGCAAAGGTTTTTATGTGCTTTCTATTTTTGGATGTGCAAGCTCTTAATGTAAAGGAACGTCACTTTATATTGCCCCTTATAATAACAACCTTTATTATGCACTCAATCACTTTTATTCCTTGTCAATCTCAAGATCGTACAAAGCTTATTTTCTCTTACAATAAAAGATCATACATGTTTAGGAGCAATTTTTATTGCTTTGTGCACCGATGACAACTTACTTGAAGGATCTTATTCAATCCATAGGTTGGTATGGTGGACTCTCATGGCAAGAAAGTGGGTTTAAGGATTTTTGGATGCACAAGTAGTATCTCTACTTAGTACGAATTTTCCTCTAGCAAAAGACCCTAAGAAATGTTAGAGGATCCATGACAACATAACTTTATGTGAACGTAAACAATCATAACTCATTACGCTATCTTTCTTGTCCAATATCAACACTTCGATCATTATATTATATTTGGTGGGGGCTCACAATCATAAAAGATGTCCAAGATAGTATATTTGTATGTGAATATCCTCCCCTCTTTCATAATTTGGATGTATTGTATCAATGACTAATTTTATGTTTCTTAAGTAGCAACAACTTTTTGTCAAGCATACTTTTTCTATGTGAAGTCATTACTCCTCATGGGATTAGCACATGATATTACTATTTCTTTTATTTCATTGCTATGATTGATGCATGAGAGTAACAAAAGCAAACTCAAACTAATATTTTTATATAACTCTCACGATCGATTACAAGGATATATAGATCTCAAAGCAAACACTCTAAGCAAAGCAATACTAAAATTTTATTTCTCCAAATCACGAAATAACTAAGGATCTGATACTTGTGATATGCGTTGGTTTTTTCCCCGAAGAGGAGGGGATGATCGAACAAAATATAGATAAGGATTTACCTCTGTGATACCCAACGTTATCGAACTAATAGGAGGATCAGACAACTTCATGTTTTAAGCGCCTACACACAAAAGAGCATAGACTTGCACCCAAGACGGGCAAGAGGGTTGTCCATCCCCTTAAGCTCATTACTTGTATGCAATGAGTAGTGTAGATGATAATTGATAATTGTAAATTGCACAATAAAAATAAAACAAATAAATGGCAGCAAGATATTGAAAGAATTTATAAATATATATGTGAATAGACCTGGGGTCCACAATTTTCCCTAGAGGCATCTCTCATGTAGATGGCATATGGTGGATAAAAAACTTCTGTTGGGAACTGATAGAAAAGCACATAGTTATGAAATATTTATTTGTGGCAAGGTTCATTACATATAGGCATCACGTCTGTAAGCAAGTAGACCGACTCCTACCTGCATCTACTAGTATTACTCCACCCATTGACCACTATCCAGCATGCATCTACAGTATTAAGTAAAACAGAGTAATGCTTGGAGAACAATGCCATGATGTAGACAAGGTAAATCCAATTAATATGAATAAACCCCATCATTTTATCCTTAGTGGTAGCAATACAAATACATGTCATGTCCCTTTCTATCACTAGGATTGAGCACCGCAAGATTTAACCCACTACAACGTACCTTCCCGCTGAAGATAAATACATCTAGTTGGATAAACTATATCAATAGATCGGAGAGAATTATGAAGCTATCATATAACCATGCATATATATGAAAGGAGTAGAAATAAACACAATATGATTTCATGAACAATCTAAGCATAAACCCACAATTCATCGGATCCCAACAAACGCACCACACAAAATGATTACATCGAAAAGATCACCACGAAGATGCGATGAATTTTGTATTTAAGAACATAGAGAGAGAGATCCATATAGGTACTAACTACTGACTTGTAGGTCTATGGTGAACTACTAACACATCACCATGGGAGCAGCAAGGTTGATGTAGAGGCCCTCCATCATCGGTCCCCCCTCTGACATGGCACCGAAACAAAGGGCCAGATGGGCACAAGATAGAACAGAGACTTGCGGCGGTGGAAAAAGTGTCGTGGGTGGCTCCTTAGTTTTTTTGGAATATATGAGAATTTATAAGCTAGAGTACAAGGTCAGGAGAGCCAAGAGGGAGCCACAATCTAATAGGGCGTGAACACCCCCTTGGGCTGGTGGGGACCCTGTGCGGGCTCCGGTCTTCCCTCGAAGCTTCCATGTCTTCTTTTGGTCCAAAAAAAAATCATCAAAAAGCTTCATGGTATTTGGACTCCATTTGGTACTTCAAACCCGAAAAGCCAAAAACATGCAGAAAACAGCAACTGGCACTTGGCAGTGGGTTAACAGGTTAGTGCTAAAAAATAATATGAATCAACAAATAAATGTCTAAAAAGTATCATAGAATGATAATGTTATAGCATGTAACAATAAAAAAAGTTATAGATACATTGGATATGTAATCCCCAAGCTTAATTCCTACTCGTCCTCGAGTAGGTAAATAATAAAAACAAAACTTTCGATGTGTCGTGCTACACAACATGTAATCTATTGCATGTATGATCATTAAGATACACTGAATTAATAAATATGAACACAGTAATATCCATACAAATAAATAACTTCATCATTGCCTTTCAAAATATATGATCCTTAAAGAAGGTTTATCCCCAATTCATTTTCTCATATTAGCATGGCATGGCTCCGTATTCCCCACATCAATACAAATGCCAAGCACCACATGGTGTTAAGCCAGGCGATTGGATCGTACTTTTTAACATGCTTCAGGTTTTTATTACTCATGCAATACATGAGCATGAACCATGGATATATCATATAGGTGGACTATAATATGGTAGTAGGTTTCAAAGGGGTTAAAGTGGAGAAGAAACTCTCACATCAACTAGGCGTATCAATGGGCTATGGAGGTGCCCATAAATAGATATCAATGTGAGGAGTAGGGATTTCCTTGCAACAGATGCGCTAGAGCTATAAGTGTATGAAAGCTCAACTGAAGCTAAGTGGGTGTGCATCCAGCTTGCTTGCTCATGAAGACCTCGGGCATGTGAGGAAGCCCATCATCGCAATGTACAAGCCAAGTTCTATAATGAAAAATTCCCACTAGCATATGAAAGTGACGACACATGAGACTCTCTATATGAAAACATGGTGTTAATTTGATGCAAACGTGCGTAAAAAAGGCAGGAGCACCGTCCCTTCTCTCTTTTCTATAATTTTTTCTTTTTCTTTTTTTTCTTTTTTTCTTTCTTCCTATTTTTAAAAAAAAATTCGTCTGAAGTCTCATCCTGAATTGTGGGGGAATCATTGTCTCCATCATCCTTTCCTCACCGAGACAGTGCGCTAATAATTATGATCATCACACTTTTATTTACTTACAACTCGATATGAAGAACTACTAAACAATATCAATGCCTTTGGCAGTGTACCAGGATGTGAAATTGTCTAGCATAACATGTATAACAATGGTGAACGGTGGCTTTGCTGCAAATACTATGTCAGGTACGTGATCATGCAAAGCAATAGGACAATGGGTTTACTAGTCATATGATGTAACCGTAGAAGTTGCATGGAAATATATCTCAGAATGGCTATGGAAATTTCATGATGGGTAGGTGTGGTGGATGTTTTTGAGGAATATATAAGGTGGCTTGTGTGAAATAGAGCATATCATGTCATGGGATTTGGATGCACCGGTGAAGTTCGCACCAATCCTCGAGGTGAGAATGGGAAATGCACGATGTCGAAGAGGCTCGAAAATATAAGGTGGTGAGAGTGCGTACACCCATGGGTTCACATTAGTCATAAAGAACTCACATAATTATTGCAAGGTTTTATTATTTCTCCCGAAGTAAAGTACTACTCGCATGCCCCTAGGGAGGAGGTTGGGAGGAGTTAACCATCGCGCCCCCAACCTAAACAACACTAAGATTTCAACGAGGAATAAGAACGATCACACATCATCACCATGCCATAACCAATATTTATATGAATAGAAATTTAAAATCCTTTAACTATAGATATTTTTACTAAGCAACAACCATGCACTCACTCCCTTTCATATTAGCACATCAATATCATTAACTCACAATTTATCTTTTATGTGCTACTTGAAGGTTTTGATTATGCACTCCTTGAATACCTATTATTTTTGGACTAGTCTTGTAACCCATGCAAATTACCGTCACTATTTATTGACTCTAAAACAAATTTAAATGAATAATGAGAGTGCAATTATTTCTATCAAATCTATACGCCACCCTGCTCTAAAAGATATAAGTGAATTACTAGAGCAACTGCTTACCTCAAAATATACAAGTGAAGCACAAAGAGTATTCTAATAAATCATGGTGAACATGTGTCCTTCTCAAGTGGGTGTGTCCAACAAACAATGACTGAGGAAAACTGAAAGAAAGGATGCCTTCCGGGGAATACCCAAGCTTAGACGCCCGAGTTTTCCTAGAATTTGACTTGGGGTACCTTGGCCATACCCATGCTTAGGATCTTGACTCTCCTTACTCCTTCATCCATCGTGATAACACCCAAAACTTGAAAACTTCAGCCCAAAAAACTCAATAACAAACTCATGAGATCCTTAGCAGGATAGGCAAACCATAATTATCAGGTACTATTATAAATTTATTCATATTTTATTATTTCATAAGGTACTGTATTCTAAGTTATCAATGGATTATACCCCACGATACAATCCATAGCATCATCAAAACAAGCAAACTATGGAAGCAAAAAACAGAATCTTTCTAAGACAAAATAGTGTGTAGTGACCAGCAAAACACCATACTTTTGTAACTCCAAAAATTCTGTGAAATTAAGAAAAACCCCGAGTAATTTTTATACCTATAATGTCTATTAAATTCAGATCAAAACGACATTGCAGTAAAATCAAAAAAATTCTGCACTCGGCGCAAAAGTTCATTTTTTGCATCGTATCAATTCTACTTTTGATGTAAGACCTCCCAAAGGATGTACTTGGCACAAATAGGAATTTAAACATAAAAACACAGTCAGTACAGTATCAATAATAATGTTATCTCACACAAACAGAAAGTAGAACAAGAAAAATAAAATAACTATTGGATTGCTTCCCAACAAGCGCTATTGTTTTATGCCCCTAGCTAGGCATAATGCATAGTTCCAAATGTTGTAATAGTCACGAGGAAAATCCATTTTGCTATAATCATATTCCATTCTCGCAGCAGCAATATTTCTAATAAGTAAGAAAAATTAATTGAAAGGACTAAACTTCACAATACAAGGGTCCGTGAGATTTATCTTAGGAGTAAGAGGAGGCTCCTCATTAGGCTTCTCATAAGTAAAAGTAAACTCTTCATTGTATAGGTTTCAGTAAAGATACTTTCTAAATTCTTTCTCAATCTCATAACCCAATACAAGTTTCTAATAATAATTTGGTCATTGTATTCAGAAAATTATAAACTAAGACATTAGGTGGAACCTTCTTTCTAAGGTTTTAATTATAAGCAACATAATCCTTTGATCTTAATTTACTTATTTATTCCATATCATAAAGGATTCCCTGTATTGGTGGGCACTCAGGATTGACCCTATAATGATCTAATATTTCTATTGTCTGCTGCATAATATGCTTAAATTCATGAATGATAAATACTGTTGCTAACCATTTAGTAGGAGCATACCGAACATTAAAGAATTCTAAAAGCAACCATTGTATGAAGGGATGCATCTGAACGTATTGTCTTTCCAATTCAACCATGAGCAAAGATATGACATATGCATAACTAGTAGTTCTAGCGAGAATAAATCCTCCTATCAAGGGTAATGAGCGAGCACAAGTGAAAAAGTCATTAATTACACTTTTCCAATAAGATTACTACTACCTATAGGAAATTTCTTTGTTTGCATAATAGGTTCTTATTTAGAAGGATCATCATCTGCAAGATTATCAATTTTTTCCTTAGGAACTTCATCAAAATATCTTTTATCATTATCATTGAGAGTAGAAGTGAATTGTCTAGGGCTTCCGCACTAGAGGCGAAAGTATCACTAGTTTCAAACTCAGACATGATATCAACTACAAGCAAGGGAAACAAGTAAACTAACAAATATAAATATTTTGTATTTTCGATTTTTTTATAGCAAGAAAAATATAACATCAAATAAAAAGTATAACAAGTGAATGATAATTTGTGCCAAGGTAATTGATAGTAAGATGATGATACTCCCCGGCAACGGCGCTAGAAATCCTTCCTGATACTTGTGATCTGCGTAGGGTTTTTCCCCAAAGAGGAGGGGACGATGCAGCACATTATAGATAAGTATTTCCCTTGGTGAGAACCAAGGTTATAGAACCAATAGGAGGATCACAACCCGTCTTCAGCACCTACACATAAAAGATCACACACTTGCATCCAACGCGGGTAACAGGGTTGTCAATCCCCTTGAACTCGTTACTTGCAAGCAATTGGTAGTGTAGATGTTAATTCATAATTATAAATTGAAATTAAAAATAAAATAAATAAATGGGAATAAGGTATTGAAAGATTTTGTAAATATATATGTGAATAGACCCGGGGCCATAGTTTTTTCTTGAGGCATCTCTTGTGTGGAAGGCATATGGTGGGTAAACAAATTACTGTTGGGCACTTGATAGAAAACCAGATAGTTATGCAATATTTATCCATGGTAATGATAATTACGTATAAGCATCACATCCTAAGCAAGTATAACTACTCCTTCCTGAATCTACTACTATTATTCCACCCATCGACCACTATCCAGCATGCATCTAGAGTATTAAGTAAAACAGAGTAATGCTTGGAGAACAATGGCATGATGTAGACAAAGTAAATCCAATTAATATTAATAAACCCCATCGTTTTATCCATAGTGTCAGCAGTACAAATACGTGTCATGTCCCCTTCTATCACTAGGATTGAGCATCGCAAGATTGAACCCACTACAAGGCACCTCTCCCACTGAAGATAAATAAATCTAGTTGGCCAAACTATATCAATAGGTCAGAGAGAATTACGAACCTATCATATACTCATGCATATATATGAAAGGTCCAGCAAGGAACTCAATATAATTTCATGAAAAATATGAACATAAACCCATAATTCATCAGATTCCAAGAAACCGCCACACAAAGTGATTACATAGAATAGATCATCGTGGAGATGCGATGAACTTTGTATTGAAGAGAATAGAGAGAGATACCATCTAGGTACTAATTAGTATCCATAGGTCTATGGTGAACTACTCAAACGTCACCTTGGTAGCATCAAGGTTGATGTAGAGCCCCTCAGTGATCGATCCCCAATCCCGGAGGGCACCGGAACACGGCTCTAGATGGTCACACGGTAGAACAGAGACTTGCGATGGCAGAAAAAGTGTTTCAGGTGGCTCCTTAGGGTTTCTGGAATATATGAGAATCCATAAGATAGAGTATGAGGTCAGGATAACTGGGAGGGGGCCACAAGCTAACAGGGCATGCCCTGTTGGCTTGTGGCCTCCTGTGCAGGCTCCGGTCTTCTCTTGAAGCTTCGAGGTCTTCTTTTGGTCCATAAAAAATCATCAAAAAGTTTCATGGTAATTGGACTCCATTAGGTACTGTAAACCTGAAAAGCAAAAATCATGCAAAAAACAAGAATTGGCTCTTGGCACTGGGTTGATAGGTTAGTCAAGAATAATATGAGTCAACAAATGAATGTCCAAAAAGTATCCTAGAATGATAATATTATAGCATGGAACAATAAAAAATAATAGATACATTGGAGATGTATCAGGATCGAACTAAGATAGATGATAATGGTAAAAGTGATGATGATACGATACCGGGGCACCTCCCCCAAGCTTGGAACAAGCTAAGGGTGGTTCCCATACCCACATACTCAGGTGTCTTTCTTAGGTGATGGTGGTAGGCTTATCCTCCATCTTCCATGGTATATGCTCCTCGTTGAAGAAGGGAGAGCTTGTATCTGGAATACTGAAACTTGCAGCTATACTCATTATCTTGAAATGAGATTATACTCATCGTTTTGGTTTTGTAGGCCAAAGATTTGGTCCTGGAGATCTTCAAGCTTGTCGTGGAGTTTGAAGATCATCTCCATAGTCTCCTTGTTCTCCATCTTATGTTCACGAATAAAATCCGTGATCATGTAGTGATTAGCACCGAGTCCATGCTCCACCATTCCCTGACACTTGAAGATATAGTGTTCCACAACTACAAGCCTGGACTTCTTGATTCCCTACTTCTTTGGACCTTGAACATCTCGGTCGTGAAGCAACTGCTCATGCACATCAATGGCCCGAGGGTGTTTCATCACCTCCTTGTAGAACTTGTACTTGGGGGAGCTTGACGGCGTCATAGCAATCTAAATCAACAAGAACAGAGGAGAAACTTGCGATGTGGTGGTCAAAACATACGAGAGTATATATAATAATTTTTTCTAGGTCAGAATACGAGTGCAAGAAGAAAACAGAGCCCGAGAGGCACACGACGTGCTCCCAAGCCATCAGGGCGCACCCACGAGGGTGGTCGCGCCCTGTTGGTTTGGGAGTCCCTCATGGGTCCCCATGGTTGGTTTTTATTTTTGTATTTTTTCTAAAATGCAAAAATCAACAAAAAATATTTTTATGGAATTTTTGGAGTCAGTTTACTTACGGTATCACATACCTACCCCTTTTTAGGTTTCTGGAGTGTTTTGGAAGGTCCATCTTATGTTTCAACATTAGTGGGTGTACCTGAGTTTGAAGTGTTTTTGGGGTGTTTTGGAGTCAGTCTATCTTATTTTTCACTTGAATAATATTAGTTTCAACATTAATGGCCATATGTGACTTGTAAAGTCTATTTGTTTTCCCATTTACCACTCTTGGATTTGTGCCCTCGAAGTTGTTAATCTTGATAGCACCGTAGCGATAAACCTCCTCAATGATATAAGGTCCTTCCCATTTGGAGAGAATCTTACCTATGGAAAATCCGAAATGAGAATTCTACAAAATAACAAGGTATCCCACATTGAATTCTCATTTTTGGATTCTCCTGTCATGCCATCTTGTAACTTTTTCTTTAAATAACTTGGCATTTTCATAAGCTTGTGTCCTCCATTCGTCTAAGGAGCTAATATCAAATAACCTCTTTTCACAGGCAAGTTTGAAGTCATAATTATGTTCTTTGATTGACCAATAAGCTTTATGTTCTAACTCGAGAGGTAAATGACATGCTTTTCCATAGACCATTTTATACGGGGGCATTCCCATAAGATTTTTATCAACAGTTCTATAATCCCATAAGACATCAGCAAGTTTCTTGGACTAATTCTTTCTAGATCTATTAACAGTCTTTTGCAAGATCAACTTTATTTCTCGGTTACTCAACTCAACTTGACTGCTAGACTGAGGATGATAAGGTGATGCAATTTTGTGGTTAACATCCTATTTGGCTAGAAGATTACAGAAAGCACCATGAATAAAGTATGAACCACCATCAGTCATTAAATATCTGGGGACTCCAAACCCCGGGAAAATAACATCTTCAAGCATTTTAACAGTAGTGTTGTGATCAACACTACTGGTTGGAAATAGATTCTACCCACTTAGTAACGGAATGAACATCAACTAAAATATGCGTATACCCATTAGAGGAAGGAAAAGGTCCCATATAATCAAAACACCAAACATGAATTAGTTCAATAGCAAGTGAATAATTCATAGGCATTTCCTGATGTGTCCCAATGTTACAAATTCTCTGACATTCATCACAAGAGAGGACATACTTAGGAGCATCTTTGAAAAGAGTAGGCCAATAAAACCAGACAGTACTACCTTGTGTGTAGTTCCGTCACTAGTGTAGTGTCCTCCATATGCCCAGGAATGACACTTCCGTAGGTTCCTCCCTGCTCATGCTCAGGCACACTACGTCTAATAACACCATCTACTTCTTCTTTATAAAGATGTGGGTCATCCCAAAAGTAATGCCTTAAATCATAGACGTCTATTTTCTTTTGTTGGTAGGTGAAACTAGGTGGTATATATTTAGCAACAATGTATTTAGCATAATTTGCACACCAAGGAGTACTACAGGAAGCATTTATGATAGCTAATTGCTCATCAGGGAAATTATCATTAATAGGATGTGGGTCATCAAGAACATTTTTCATTCTAGACAAATTATCTACCACCGGGTATTCATCTCCCTTTCTACCAACAATCTACAAATCAAACTCTTGAAGTAAAAGCACCCACCTAATCAGTGTAGGCTTGGCATATTTCTTTTCCATAAGGTATTTCATAACATCAAGATCAGTGTGAATAGTAATTTTGGAAGCAACAATATAAGGTATAATCTTATCACATGCAAACACAACTACTAAATATTCCTTTTCAATGGTAGCATAATTTCTTTGGAGAATGTCTAGATCTTACTAGCATAATGGATAAAATTTATTTTTTTCTACTCTTTTCCGTAGATCAACACCAACAACATAATTACCATCATCACACATAATTTAAAATGGTAAATTCCAATCGGTTGGTTGAACAATAGGTGCAGAAATTAAGGCTTTCTTAAGTATCTCAAAGGCTTCTACATATCATCACCAAAAAAATGGAATATATTTTTGAAGAATGTTAGTTACTGGCCAACAAATCTTTGAGAAATCTTTAATAAAACGACTGTGGAAATAGGCATGACCAAGAAAACTTCTTATACCTTTAACATCTTTACGAGCTGACATTTTGTCTTTGACATCAACTTTAGCTTTGTCTACCTCAATACCTCGTTCAGAAATTTTATGCCCAAGTACTATACCTTCATTAACCATTAGGTGGCACTTCTCCCAGTTCAAGACAAGGTTCATTTCTTCAAATCTCTGCAAAACTTGATCAAGGTTGCTCAAGCAATCATCAAAAGAAGTCCCGCAAACTAGAAAAACATCCATGAACACTTAAACAATCTTTTAACAAAAGCCAAAGAATATAGCAATCATACATTTTTGAAAGGTAGCAGGTGCATTACATAAACCAAAAAGCATATGTCTATAAGCCTAAGTTCCAAATGAGCAAGGAAAGGAATTTTCTCTTGGTCTTCCTTTGACACAAGTATTTGGGAAAAACAAGAATATCCATCAAGGAAACAAAAGTGTGTGTGCTTAGATAATCTTTCTAACATTTGATTAATAAAAGGCACGAGTTAATGATCTTTACTAGTAGCTTTTTTAATTTCCAGAAATCAATTACCATCCTATAACCAGTTAGAATTCTTTGTGGGATAAGTTCATTTTTATCATTAGGAACAACAGTTATACCTCCTTTCTTAAGAACACAATTCTTTGTGGGATACCCATCTACTATCAGCATGAGGATAAATTATACCTACCTCCAGAAGCTTAAGTATTTCAGTTCTTACCACTTCATTCATCTTAGGATTTAAGCGGCATTGATGATCAACGACATGTTTGGCATCAGGTTCCATACTAATCTTATATTGACATAGAGTGGGACTAATGCCCTTAAGATCATCAAGAGTATATCCAACAACAGCTCTAGGCTTCTTAAGAGTTTTAAGTAATATCTTTTCTTCATGCTCTGAAAGGTTAGCACTAATAATAACATGATATATCTTATTTTCATCACGATAAGCATATTTAAAAGTATCAGGTAATTTATTTAGCTCAAACACGAGATATCCCTTGGGAGGAGGAGGATCCCCTAAAATGTCAACATGCAAGTTATGTTTAAGAATAGGTGGTTGTCTAAGGAAAATGACACCTACCTCATTTCTCTCATTGATATGCATAGAATTCTCATGTGTTAGAGCATATTTCTCCATGTGTGGTTTTGGTAATTGATCAGAATCCCTATGGACTAATTGTTGCCTTGAGTTATATTTGAAGTATTTGTCCATGGTAATTTCTTGAAGTCATTTGTTGGTTGCAAGGGGTTTATGTGATGACCAAGGTGGTATTCAAGGATTTATCCAAAACTTGTTCATGTGAGAGTTGAGCTTATTGCACGTATGTCTTGAAGAACAAGATTGTGTGAACATTCATGTTTATTGTCAAGACATCACCTTTATGAAGAGATAAGATAAGATACAAGGTTGATCAAGACTAATGCAAAGAGAGATTCAAGTTGACCATCACACAAAGCGCAGAAGATTTCCCAACTGGGATCAAGTGATCGCATGGTACGGTAAGTACTGTCCATTATGCTTTGTGTACTAACCCATGATCTTTGTGAGTGTTCTTTGTGCTATTAGGTATGTTTCCATGGGCATGCATCAAAAGGAGGATCTCATACAATCCATGGAGGATGACATCAAGTAGTGATGGTCATCACGGTCGAGCTGTGCAAGTTCAAGTGAAGCATCATGAAGACATCACATGCTTGAAGATTTCCGTCCATTATGGTGATTATGAACATGTGAATCTGTGCCAAAGAGAGGCCCACGCATAGTGGAATATGGGCGAGAAATATACTGGTCTTCATCGAGCCCACACAATCAAGAAAGGTGGTCCATCTCGAGGAGGACAAGATCTTCATCATCTACCTCAAGTGGATATGTGCAAGGGAAAGGTTTCACCTTGATAGCCTTTTCAATTTTACCGGTGTCATGGTGTTAGTTGGTAGACTGAGTTATAGGATCAATAGTCGTACTATCAAGAGGGGCTCTCGAGTGAGTATTTTGACCATATCATTCATTGAGATCTCAAACCATCGCATTCTTGGCATCATCATCTTTCTTGGATCTTGTTGGGCTTTTCTCTTTGTGGGTCTTAGTGCTTATGGTCATCTTCATGACAAGCTCGAGTTCACTGAAAACGGAATTCATGTGCATCCTCTATGATGTTTTTGATGTTAGAGTTTTTGCCGGTTCTTCATTCATA
The DNA here is from genome assembly GCA_022496015.1 of Hordeum marinum. Classification (NCBI taxonomy): domain Eukaryota; kingdom Viridiplantae; phylum Streptophyta; class Magnoliopsida; order Poales; family Poaceae; genus Hordeum; species Hordeum marinum. The sequence continues at coordinate 213,959,391 of CM039673.1, read as the reverse complement.
GAGGTTTAACATCTCTATATCATTGGCATTTTTATACGGCCTCTTCTTATTATAGCAAGCTTGACTTTGCTAATTCAGAGATCGTATGCGAAATTTATGATAGTTAGGGTTTTATTGTATTTCTCTGTTTGCTTTGGCATCGTTGTTGCTCTTCGGCGGTAGTACTGCTCTGGGAAATCGGTAGTACCACCTATAAGAGGTAGTACCGCTCTGAGAAAGCGGTAGTACCACCATAGGCGGTAGTTCCCCTATCCAGTACCGCTGGTATTACCACTGCCTCTGGGGGTCTCGACTTTTCGTGTCATACTGCGTGTAGTGGCACGGTAGTGCAAAGCGATTGTACCGCCTTCAAGCAGTAGTACCACTCGTCACTACCGCTCCACTTTCGCTTACAAGAGGTACTACCACTAGGGAAATGGGTAGTACCGCTCTGGTGGCACTTCCGCCTTGTGGATCCTTGCCATTGCCCTTCTCTATGGGTACCACCGTCCTAGTGGTAGTATCGCCCTCCGAAGTGGTCATATCGATTGTGTGCAGGCTGAGGGGGTAACGGTTCAATTTCCCCCATCTATAAAATGGGGTCTTTTTCCCCTAATGGTTTTTATCTCTTGAGCTTGATTTCTTACCTCATTGTTCACATTCTTTGAGCTTGCTAACTCTCAATCCCTCCATTGATTTTGCTAGTTTTTGAGGGAAAAGAGAGAGGATATCTAGATCGACATTTCCACCAATCACTTTCTCCTCTATGTGAGGGGAACCCCTTGGATCTATATCTTGGAGTTCTTTGCGAGTTCCTTGTTCTTCTTCCCATATTCCTCCATAGCTTTTGTTGTGGTGGTGGGATTTGGGTGTGAGGGACTTGACCAGTTCATGTGTTCTTTCCATTGCATTAGTTGCATCGGTTTGAGTTCTCCAAGGTGATAAGTGGAAGTGAAATTTGAGAAGCTTATTACTCTTGGGATGTTTGGGTACCCTAGAGGTTTTTTCTCTTGGGTGCTTTGGCGCCCTAGATGGTTGGTGGTATCTCGGAGCTAAATCATTGTGGTGTAAAGCTCCGTGTTAGCATCGGGGTCTCCAATTAGGTTGTGCAGATTGCCCTGAGCAATTTGTACAGGTTTACTGACCGCCCCCAACGATTGCCATTTGTATGGGTTTGGTTACGGCCCTCAAGGGTCCCTTAGTGGAATCATGACATCTTGCATTGTGCGAGGGTGTGAGGAGATTACAGTGGCCCTATTGGCTTCTTGGCGAGCATTGTTCCTCCACATCGCTCCAAACGAAGATTAGCATCTGCAAGGGTGTGAACTTTAGGATAAATCATCGTCTCCGCGTGCCTCGGTTATCTATTACCCGAGCCCTTTAGTTATGCCCTTTACTTTGTGATAGCCATATTGTTTCATGTTATATATCTTGCTGTCACTTAGTGTTTATCTTGCTTAGCATAAATTTTTGGTGCTCATAGGTGAGGCTAGTGGTTTTTAGGTTTTATGCTTGACAAATTAAACATTAGTTATTTATTCAAGACTAAACCATAATTATTTTAAAGCGCCTATTCACCCCCCTCTAGGCGACAACAATGTCCTTTCATCATGGTCTAGCAAATATTGTTCTAATGGATCAGTAGGTGGCACGACAATAGAAGCAAGACACTTTATTTCATCCTTACTAGATAATTCTTTCTCATGTTGTTGTCTAGGAAACTTAGAAAAATTAAATTCATGAGACACATCACCAAAGCATATTTTAACCTTCTCGGTAACAAAACTAATTTCAGCACTAATGATATTAAATAAAGGTCTACCAAATATAATGGGACAAAAAAATTATTGTTGTGAACAAGTACTAATAAATCAATAGGGTACTTATTTTTCCACACAAGACTTCAACGTCTCTAGCAATCCCAAGTGGTGAAATGGTGTCTCTATTTGCAAGTTTAATAGTGACATCAATATCTTCTAACTCAGATGGTGTTATGTCATTCACAATTTCTTGATATAAGATAAAAGGTATATTACTAAAACTAGCACCCATGTCACACAACACATGATAACAATGACCTCCAATTTTAACAAAAACAAGAGGCATGCCAACAACTGGTTTATTTTTGTCTAACTGGCCTAATTGTTTCTAACAGGTTTTGCAATTCTAGAAGCTTCCTCACAAAAGTAAATAACAACATTAGGTTCCACATTTATTTGTTCACAAGGTTTAGGAGTCCTAATATGAATTTTTTAACCACAGTTGCAGCTTTAGCATGTTCCTTAATCCTAACAAGGAAAGGTGGTTTATCAATATAAGCAATAGGCACAACTGGATGAATATGATAAAAAATTGTTTCTTCTTTGACTTTAATGGGTTCCTCTAATAAATTTTCAATAGGTGGATGAAATTTAAACCACTTCTCCTTATGGAGATCAACATGAGTAGCAAATGATTCACATAAAGTAGCTACTATCTCAGAGTCAAGCCCATATTTATTGCTGAACATATGAATAGTCTATGTTTCCATAAAAGATTTAACACAATCATACTCAAGCTAATTTATAGCTGACTCTTCACCTTTGTCGAGCTCCAAATCTTTAGAGTTGCGTTTAATTCTTTCCAGAAGATTCCATTTGAATTCAATAGTTCTCTTCATGTAGGAACTAGTAGAAGAAGAATCGAGTATCAATTGATCATCCTGAGAAAGCCGATCAAAAATATTTTGTGTGACCATTTATCTTGGGAGCTCATGGTTTGGGACAATGAGCATTGATTTCTACTAAGCAACTTTATTTTGGCAGACTCTGTTGGTCCTCCAAGCGCAGAGTTTTGTAGGACAATAGCCATTTTCCCTCAAGTGGATGACCTAATGTTTATCTATCCATGGGAGGTGTAGGATAAAGATGGAATCTCTCGAACAATCCTGCAATCAAATACAAGAAATCTCTTGTGTCCCCAACACACCCAATGCAATGGTAAATTGTATAGGTGCACTCATTCGGAGAAGAGATGGTGATAAAAGTGTAGTATGAATAGTAGATATAGGTTTTTGTAATTTGAAAATATAAAAAACACAAGGTAGCAAGTGGAAAACAGCGAGCAAAATGTTCTATAAATGCTTGAAAATAAGGCCTACAGTTCATACTTTCACTGGTGCAATCTCTCAACAATGCTAACATAATAGAATCATATGATCATCCCTCAAAGTGCGACAAAGAATCACTGCAAAGTTCATATCTAGCGGAGAACATAAGATGAAAGTGTCAAAAACAACCCTAGTGTTCATACTAAAATAACACCTATGATACATATCAATCAACCGTAATGTTACCTAGATACTGCAATGTCACCACAAGTATCCGTGGGTTAATTATTCAACATGCATCAAACAATTTCAGATTCGACATATTTAATCCAACACAAACAACTTCAAAGAGTACCCCAAGATTTCTATCGGAGAAAGTAGGACAAGAACATGTATCAACCCTTATGCATAGATTACCCCAATGTCACCTCAGGAATCCGCGAGTGGAGTACCAAAACATACATCAAGTGAACCAATAGAACACCCCATTGTCACCATGGGTATCCACATACAATACATACATCAAGTGATCTCAAATCCAATATTCAATACGACAAAACAAAATCTCAAAGGGAAAGATTCAATTCATCACAACAAAGTAGTAAGGTAATAACATCATATGATCCAACTATAAGAACAAGGCCCATGATACATCAAGATCATGACATCTCAAGAACATGAGAGAGAGAGAGAGAGTTCAATCACATAGCTACCGGTACATACCTTCATCCTCGAGGGTGAACTATTCCCTCCACGTCATGGACACCGCTGGGATGATGAAGATGGCCTCCGGTGATGATTAGCCGCTCCGGCAGGGTGCCGGAATAGGGCATCGGTCATGATTACCCCCTCCGGTAGGGTGCCACCATTGGGCTCCGGATGAGTATTCTTCGGTACAAAGGCTTGTGGTGGCGGAGCGGAAGTTCTACTTTCATTTATGAGGTTTTCCGTATATATAGGATTTTTGACATTGGAATCATGCTAACCGGAGCCAGGACATGCCCACAAGCTATCAGGGCGTGCCTATGGGGGTGGGCACGCCTTGTTGGCTTGTGGCCAGTAGGTTGCCCCCCCTCTGGTGGTTCTTCCCTCTGGTATTTCTCATATTTTCTAGAAAATATCATTAAAAAATTGGGTGTTCTCGTAACTTTTAGTTTTTGCATAAAAATATGGAATGCCCAAGATGCGATCCTGTCCTTATTTTGGCACGAGGGCATCGACAGGAATAGAAGCGCATCTCGTTGTTTCGCAAGAATGGATATCATTACAAGTACATGTACAGAAGAGATGAGTATATGGAATTAGCTTACACTCGCCACAAGCTACATCAAGATCACATCAATACAACAATATATTCAATCCTCATACACAAGAGCAGGGTCCGACTACGGAGGAAAACAAACTATAAAAATGACATCCATCCTTGATATCCCAGGCTGCCGCCTGGAACCCATTCTAGATCGATGATGAAGAACTCCAAATCAAACAAGCATCGCGCTCACCTCAAATCATCGCATTACCTGTAGTTGCAACTGTTATTGTAGTAATCTATGAGCCACAGGGACTCACCAATCTCATTTCCAAGGGTATCAAGACTATTAAAGCTTAATGGGTGAGGTATGGTTAAGTGGTGAGGCTGCAGCAAGCAACTAAGCATTTATTTGAGTGGCTAACTTACGAATACAGAAAATAAACCGGGTGGTCTACGCATACCGGACGTGAACTAGTAATGATCACTAACTGATCCTGAACACCTACTTACGTCAAACATAACCCCACCATGTTCTCTCTCGGATAAGGACTCACGAGAAGAGACAATCACTGTTATGCGCATGGTTGGAGTATTCTATTAGAGTTTACTTCATGTTTGCTATGACCGGGTGTTAAACAAAGTTTCCAAGTTGCTACATAACCGCAAGCATGGCTTTCTGAAAGATTTAACCCTGCAGGGGTGCTCCAACTCATCCATCACAAATTAACCACACGCCACGTTGGAATTCCTCAACCGTGGAATCACCCATAGTATTTGCGGAATCCCGATGGAAAACCTCAATTTCGGGATAGCCCAAAGTGTCATCGAAATCCCACGCGCAAGACATTCGAGAAAGGTAAAACAAGTCTAGCAAGGCCTCCCGATGTGTCGACGATCCCGATAGGAGACGCATATCTCGTTCTCAGGACACGGCTGATAAGCAACGCGTACGGTGGCCTAATAGAAATCCCTCGAGTTGCCCCAGTGTGTCCCCGCATAGTGCTCTGTTTTGGACCAGCACCAGGAGCAGGGGCCCCTTGTATTATGTTAAATTACTCCTTGGTTTCATGACGCCCTATGCTTTAGTAACGTTGTTCAGTATTATTATGTTGGAAAAATGTAGGACCAAAGTTGGGCCTTGCCAGACAAGTTTTATCCTAAAACGTCCCCATAACAACCCCGAGCATTTTAGGAACACTCAATTATGAAACATAACACCGGTACACAAGTAACTATGTCGACAAAGGTGGAACAAAACACCGAGCAAAAGGCCAAGACTTCCACCCTTTACCAAGTATATACATGTGCGTTAAATTAAATAACAATAGTATTGTGATAACAAAAGAATGTCCATGTTGACACATGGAAGCAATTTCACATGCAGCTAGAAACATTATAAGAAGGCTGAGCAAGCAGTAACATAGCCAAACAAAGGTTTGCTGGGATGTGGAGGGGTTAGAGGCTTATCATGGTAATGTTGGGAGGCTGGACATACAAGTGATAGATAACGAGACATAAGGATGGAAGAAAGACAACTAGCATGGCAATGATAGTAGTGATATCCAGGGAAATGTGCCATCTTGCCTGAGATCCCGCTTGGAAGAAGAACGAGTCCATGAAGAAGACAAGCCAACGTAGTCGAACGAATCCTCATACTCCGAACGCTTTCTAAACTCTAATGAGAAGGAACAATCCATAAAACAACTATCAACACACGGTACATCACAACATATTCATGACATGATGCGCAAACAAATATGATGCATGTCCAGTTTAGTTATGCAAGACATGGCAAGCACTACAATCAATTACTACACATTAACTGAAGTTCAATATGCAACAGGTTGTATATTGACGAAACTCCATGTTCGAATCATTTAGTTCACTCTTGTTTATTTACATGGCAATTATAGGTGTTGTTTAACATGGCAAGAGATGAAGCATAAACAAGTACAACATCTAGGCATTTTTAAATGAGGCAGAAAGCAACTTATAGCACTTCTGAAACGTCCCCATAAGCATAATATGAATTTGGTCTAGATCTGTATTAAACATGTTTCCGAGTTGTTAAACAACAAAATAAAGTGCACCAAGTTATTCTACACATTTTTCTAGTCAAGTTACATATATGGATCATTTTTACCGAAGCTACGGTTATTTATTTATGAAATAAATCATTTAACAGAAAGTGTGATATAGTGAAACTACATAAACTTCTATCCATTTTACATCCATGACTTGTTTTATTTGGATGCATGGATGGTTTTTTTATATGGAGAGACAACAAAAATAATAGGAAATGGGAGAACTTAGGATTTGAACCCCGGTCTCTTGGTCAACACATGCGGGCTGACCAGCTGCTCTACGGTTGAATTGTGAGAAAACATGGGTTCAGGCCTAATTGACTGAACCATCTAGCTTAGTCGCTGCCCTACTAAAATAGAGAACAAAACAACAAAACAAGTTTGGAGGCGTCAGGGATTGAAGGACCTCATGATGTGTGCTTGCGTGCACAACCAACAGGCTGGTGAGCCACTTGTGACAGAAAACACTTGCACGGCTAAACAATATCTGATTCAAAACGGATCTAGCAACAAAGAAGCCTTTCGGCCATGGCATTTCTTTCCTCACCGGGCGCATATGGGATGATGGCAAGGATGCGGTTGGCAGACAGGGGAGGCCGGAGGGCAACAGCAATGGTCGGTCCCCGACGGATCTTGCCGGAGAAGGTCCCGCGAAGGAGGTCGGCATGGGAGATCGGGGCGGTCATGGCGCCATGGTTATTACCTGACGAAAATAAGAAGAGGGACAGGGAGGGATTTGACAAACACATGAAACCACATGAACTTGAAGGATTGCAAGAGATGAAGAATGACATGAGGAATAAGCAAGAATTCACATGAAATTTCGGCAGCACTTTGGTAGGATAGAGGGGCAAAATTTGATAAGATGGGAGAACTTGAAAAGAGAACACAACACTCTGGTCAAATGGATAAGCAAGAAAGAGCAAGATCTTGACAAACGAGATGATGAGTCGAAGAGAGCAACACTACGATGCCTCCGGAACAAAATAATAGAAGCTATATCATTCGAATGAAAAGAACGAAGAAGACAATGACAACTTCTACCACCATTGACTTGAGAAGCATAGGATGAACAGAGTTGTTGAAAAACCAACAACGAAAAGAATAAGCTTGTTGTGGGCTTATGGAAACATCCCACATGAGGTGACAACCTGCCACTAACGGAAACAATTGATTGCTTGGGAGCAACTAGATATGAAAACTTCTTTCACCAAGAGGATACATTGAGAACTTGTATAATTGATATGCACCATAATTAGCAACATTCCTTACGAAATGCTTTTGGTGAAATCCAATCCAAGATAACTCCAAGAAAGAAATGATGGGTTACATATCTCAAGCTTGACAACTTCTCTCGAGACTCCTCATGAATGAAGAATGCTATAACACCACCTCAAAAGATAAGGGAGAATGAATTGCACTTTGAAATGTGAGAAAAGAGTGCTTGAGCTTCTCCAACAAGAATCTTGAAGAACACTTCGAAAAAGAATTACATCCTTATCAACCACCAAGAAGGACCTCTTGGAGAACACCGGGATGAAAGGACGATCAAAAGAATGAGGTTGAAAGAATAGATTATGATGTTGCAAAGATTTACATAAATATTCGCAAAGGGATGCTTTGAGGAAAACTCAGAACTACGGAAAGAAAAGCAGAAGATCTCAGACCCAAGAATTTGATGCCATGAACACTCTGGAAGAAGGATTGAAATCACCTTGATGAAACTAGAATAACAATTACGTTATGCTTATCCTTCATCAAGTTAAATTGATGACAAGCAACGGATTTGGCATACCACTTATTACTCTTGAAAATGAATTGAGAGAGATTGGGCACAAACTTGAAGATGTCTTAAACGAACCAGTAGTAAGAATTGATACGAATGAGGAAGATAAGAATGAATGGAGATACATGAGAATGAAGACATCACGGTTCTCCTAGAACGAAACTTGACCGAGGCACCAGAATAATTGAGAGATGAACAAAGAGACAACAATTGACAAGAATTTGAGAATGAAAGCTGAAAGCTGAGAGCAAGGAAATCTTCTGAAGTGATGGCCTTCGGAGGATGGAGAAATGAAAAACAATTCTAAAATGCTCCTGATAGATATGGCAGGGATTACTCGTTATCAAAAATAATTCGAGAGGATAGCATGAAGCTGAAACCATGATCTACAAGAGAATGAGCAAAGATATAAGAGAAACTATTCTTCGATGTTCAAATGTAGAGAATGATGACGAGAAACGACACCATGAATTACTAAGACACTCCAAAATAATAAAGAAAGAAAGGTTGAGCCAACCATGAAAATGATTTGGAATCGATTATGGAGAAGGAATATGACTGATGAAATTCCTTCTTATGTCATATTTGAGAAGAACTTGAGATCCCCGGAAAATATTAGAAGAGCCAGGTAAGATCTGGGGAAAAACCTGTGGGTTATGGTCCCACTGAAAGGAAACCACCGTTGAAACAATTGCTTAGAAAGAGATATTGCACCAGAAAAAATTAAGAACTTGATGAGGTGCATATATTGGTATGAAACTTAACAGCATGCTAGAGGAAATTATAAGATACAAATAACTCCATTACACCAACCCCAAAGGGTCTGTAGATCATTAGCAAACATATGGAAAGACAACAACAAAATATTACACATTCCAGACTCAGAAATATTTCCGCATCTCAAATCCGCAACGTTGATTAATCTTGTTCTCATGATGAAATCTATAGATCATCACAATATTCATGGCATAGCAGCCCTACCAACAGCAAGTATAGATGTCATACTACATCACACTCCAAAGACACAACTAAAAGGAGGCATGGATTGCTTAATACTCCAACAGATTTCAGTTTGAACGTGATGGCTACTTGAGAGGAAGAAATTAACATGTTAATGAATTCCCACCTAGCAACCAGAGGCATGGCATCAAAGTAGACATGTTATAGATCACATCTCATGAAGAAATGACATGGAAAAGACTTACGTTTTACTTGCAATCATCCACACAAAATCAAACAAAATATAAGATTTGCACCTAACGACAAGATGCACTTTTGCAACGAAGATCTGAACATGTAGATGATTCCTATCATGCATTCCAATGATGCTCCCATGTAGAGCATGAAGAGTAGATGCATTTACATATAAAATTCATCACAAACGGAAACATATGCACAAACTTATGCATGGTTGAAAATGACTATGAGCTGAAAACAGGTGATTCTCAGGGAACTAGACGAATTTTACCCCTGGGCGAACTTGGACGAGGTGGAACCGGGATCTCGCGGACTTGCGTGACAGGGCCATTTGGATCAGTGGACCCGGGACACCGGCATCTGGGAGGAGGTCATCCCGATCCGGTTGGGCAAAGGAGGCCATCCATGGCAAGGGCGACTGGGCCTGCCGGAGGTCGGGGAGGCGCCGACGAAGCAGGGCACGTGGCGAGAGGCAGGGCGCACGCGAGGGGAGGAGGAGGTCCGGTAGTGGCATCTGACGGCCCAACGACATGGAGTAGGCTCGGGCGCAGTGGAGACCGGGCAGGGGCGAGCGGGCTCATGCGGGCCGGTTCGGGCCTGAGCAGCCTAAGAAGGGCTGATTGAGGGATCAGTGGTCCTCGTGGTGGCTGGCACGGCGGGGAGGCCCGTATAAGGTGACGTGGCACCCCTTGAGTGGCCACGGGAGGCGGCTGGTGGCTGCACCGCAAGCAGGGCGGTGACAAGTGACGGGTAAGGTTGACCGGCGCAGACGGAGTAGGGTGGAGGCTACAGCTGGCAGCGGGAGCTGGTTGGCTATGCATGGAATTTGATGCAAATGGGATAGGGTCTCCAGATTTGGTAGGGGTGTTGCTTAAATAGGAAATGGGGCTAGGGTTAGGGGGTTCCGCACTGATTCGAGCCCTCCGATCGTGGGGGATGTTAGTATTGGCTTAGGTGGGCTGGTGGGCTGTGTTAGAGAGGGTCCGGGGGGAAGAGAGGGAATATGGTTCCCCGTGACAGAGTTTTAAAACATTGAAGATGTGTGATAATAAACTGACTGCGGTGCCACTACAGTCGACCGTTCGGGAATAAAACGGACCCTGATTGCGACAAAATTTGGCAGGTAGTCTAACGACAATAAAACAAGACCGCACGCCAAGTTTCAACGCAATCCAACAATATTTTATACACACTTTCAAAAACAATATTTTGATGATGTCACGAGCACATATGAGTGTGGTTGGTCTCAAAATAGTCGACCACAAAACGAAGAGAACATGCAGATACGAACGGATGTAGTTTGAAAAATTACGGCAATAGAGTGCTGATGCAATGCGGATGATGTGAATGATGCGATGATGCTTGCGACAACCAAACGAATTGCACCACAGCAATAGAATAAAAGGGGAATCTTCTGGAGTGTTGGTCTCAGGCTGTTACAACTCTCCTCCACTAACAAGAGATCTCCCCCCAAGATCTTAGACTGAGAAGGCGAAGAGAAAGAGCAAGAGGAAGAGGCAAAACTTACTTGCTTCATTGACAAATGAGTAAAACCAACGGAACTTGAAGGTTGCAAAGAGAAAAAGAATGGCATGAGGAACAAGCAAAAATTCAACAGAAATTTGGGCAGGACTTCGATAGAAAAGAGAACCAGAACTTGATAAGTTAGAAAGAACTTGAAGAGAGGACACAGCGATCTGGTTAAATGGATAAACAAGTAAAGAAGATGATCTCGACATAACGATATGATGGTTCAAAGAGAGCAACATCACAAAGCTTTCAGAACAAAGACTAGAAGCTAGATCGATCGAAGGAAAGGAACGGAGAAGAAAATGACAACTTCTAGCCCAATTGAACTTGAAAAGAGCAGCCTTACAAGAAGGATTGAATGGAGTTGTTGGAAAACCAACAACTAAAAGAATGGCTTGTTGTGTGCTGATGGAAAACATCCCAAATTATGACTTGACAACCAGCCACTAATGTAAACAATGATTTCTTGGGAGCAACAAGATATGCAAAACTTGTTTCACCAAGAGGATACATTGAGGACTTGGATCAGTGATAACCACCATAATAGCAATAATCCCTAGGAAAAGCTTTAGGTGACAACCAATTCAAGATAGCTTGAAGGGAGACAAATGGGTTTTAATATATCATTCTTGAAAAATTCTCTTAGATACTCCCGATGAATAAGGAATGCTATAATACCATCTCAAGAGATAAGGAGAATGAATTGCACATTGAAATGCAACATAAGAATACTTGAGGTACTACCACAAGAATCTTGAAGAACACTTCAAGAAATGAAAGAAATCCTTAACGAACCACCATGAAGAACCTCCTGAATAACACCAGCATGAGAGGATTATAGAAAAGAAATGAAGGTTGAAAAGAATAAGCTTATGACCTTGCAAGATTTAGATCGAGCTTCGCGAAGAGATACTTGAGAAAACTTGGAACTCCAAAAAAGAAAAGATGAAAACTGACAATCGATAATTTGATATCATGAACAACTTCGGAATAAGGATTGAAATCACCTTGATGAAACAAGAATAGGAAGTAAGTTATGCTTATCCTTCATCAAGCCAGATTGATGACAAGCAACAGATTTGGCATACCACTTATTCTTTGAGACAAAGATTGAGGGATCCCATCAACATGAAGAAATCTTGAGTGAGAACACCGATAAGAATTTGAAACAAATGAGGAAACTATGGATGAATCGAATGCATGAGAACAAACATATCATGATCCGTCTAGCACAAAACTTCAACAAGCCACCGGAATAATTGAGATATGAACAAAGAGATGACAATTGAGAAGAATTTGAGAATGAAAGCTGAAAGCTGAGAACGAGGAAATCTTCGCAAATGATGGCCTTCGAAGGATCAAGCAACAAATGGTAGGAATTACTCATGATCGATAGCAATTTGAGAGGATAGGAGGAAACTGAAACCACGAATCTTCAAGATAATGAGCAAGGATTTTTAGAGAAACTCTTCTTCGGTCTTCAAGCTGAGAATGATGATGAAAAATAGTACCATGAATTACTGAGAGACTCCGGGACAAGGAATAAGGAAAGGTTGAGCCAATGATGAAAATAATTTGAAGCGATCATTGAGAAGGAATATGACTAATGAAAATCATTCTTACGCCATATTTGAAAGAACTTGAGACCTCCGGAACAGATTAGAAGAGCCAGGTAAGATTCTGGGGAAAACCTGTGGGTTATGGGCCCACTGAAAAGAAACTACCATTCAAATGATTGCATATAAAGAGAGATTGCACCGATACAAACTGCAACTTGAGGAGGTGTGCACCGTGAAATAATTAAAAGATTTTGAACGGAAACATGAATCTTCTGAGATATCTTCTGCACTCCACATAGAATAAAGAGAGAGACGAATAATCGAGAGAGCCTTAGGTAAGAATTTCCAACATGGGAAATCATTAAAAGGATGAAAAGGATATGATGAACACCGAGACATTGAATCGAATCCACTAGGGAAGAAAACGAGAATGAAGAACTACTAACTTGAAGCTTCTAAGAATCTTCCAATGACTCGTCGGATATGATACGAAAGAAAAGAAAGCGGAACTGTCACATGAATAGAAAAAGGCACTTAGATGATAATTTAATTGTTGGAGAAAAAGGGCGGGAGGGTGCGAAAAACAAAGAAAATATGACACAGATGAGTAAGACTTCGGAAAAGATAATGAGGAATTATCTTGCAAGTATTGATAATTATAGGATTATCTTGAAGAAAAGCACATCGGATGAATAGAATTGAAATGACAATTTGATTGAGCAAAAGAATTAGCATTCCCATAGAAATATGAGAACGAAGGTTAGCAAAGATATGAAATCACAACTTGACATCAAAGCAACTCAAATTACCATATTCAAACAAAACAAAGGATGAGGCTTACGAAACAAGCCAAAACAAATATATATGACAAAGATTTCGCTCCATATTTCCGTGGTATGGCTCGCACGGGCTCGATCTTATAGTAGCCATCTTGTACAAGGTAGTGCACACGACATACGAAGAGTCGCCGAGTCGTAGCAAGCTACAAGGACTCTTTAAGACCCAACGACAACCGCTATTAGAAAGATCGTGAACAAACGAACCACTATATGTCAATCACCAACCTCACATCATGCATCTATTGGAAGATAATCACTTGAATTCACACCTAAGAACTCCGGAAATCTTTGGTTATGCAATCGGGTCCATGGATACAAGCAGTAAAATCCATCCCTCAACTCCTAGCAGTAATACTACTATATCACATCCGTCAACACATAACCAGAGGCCTTAGAAATTCATCTACCTCAGACCCTCGTAATCACAATGATACTAAACATGGCAGTACATCTGGACGTTCTCCCTAGAATTGTGTGACACCAACCTTTTCTCGCCACAAAGAGTATTTGAAGCAATTTCGAACATCCTTCGTCCCGAGATACTAAGGAAACTGAATGATAATGATGTGGTCAGAATTCCCTGGAGCTCTACTCCTTGATAACAGGAGGCACCAAGAAAAAACTCTATCACATCGGCTATAGTTTCCAAAATACTCGCAAGATCCTAAAAAATTTGAGTGAGAAGAGGGTAGAATCAAAATTCCTAAGTCGTAATTACTCACAGAGTATAGAAGAGAAGTAAAAGAAACCTACTATCTTATATAACTAGCTCAAAATAGTTTTTTACTAGACTTGACTCGGCCAAGTTCGATCAATCAAGGGGGCTCCTAGGTCGGTACATGCTCTGATAACAACTTGTAACACCCAAGATGCGATCTTATCCTTATTTTGGCTCGACGGGCTCGACAAGGATAGAAGTGCATCTCGTCGTTTTGCAAGAATGGATATCATTACAAGTACATGTATAGAAGAGGTGAGTATATGGAATTGGCTTACACTCGCCGCAAGCTACAATAGGATCTCCTTAATACAATAAGCAATCGTCCTACATAATAGCAGGGTCCGACTATGAACGAAATCAAAAGATAAAATGACATTCATCCTTGCTAGCCCACGCTGCTAGCCTAGAACATATCCCACGATCTATGAAGAAAAAGAACTCGAAATCAAACAAGCATCGCTCTCACGTCAAAGCATCGCATTACTTGTACCTGCAACTATTGTTATAGTAATATGTGAGACATGAGGACTCATCAATCTCGTTTACAAGGGTATCGAGACTAGCAAAGCTTAATGGGTGAGGTATGGTTACGTGGTGAGGTTGCAGCAAGCACTAAGCATTTATTTGAGTGGATAACTTACGAACACAAGAACAAGGGGGATGATTGGCGTATAAACAGACATGAGCTAGTAATGATAACTAGGTGATCCTAAACACCTACTTACGATCAAACATAACCCCACCATGTTCTCGCTCGGTTCAGAACTCACGAGTCGAGACGGTCACGGTTACGCACACAGTTGGTGTATATTATTTGAGTTAGTTCAAGTTTTCTATGACCGGGTATTAAACAAAGTTTCCAAGTTCCCCCTTAACCACGGGCATGACTTCTCAAAAAGATTTAACCCTGTAGGGGTTCTCCAACTCACCCATCATAAACTAACCACATGCTGTGTCAAATAACTTCGACCGTTGAAAACCCGTGATCTCGTTGGAAATTCTTTTGGAAAACCTCAACCTCGAGAATGCCCAAAGTATCCTCGGAATCCCTTGCACAAGACATTCAAGAAAGGTAAAACAAATCCAGCAAGGCTGCCTGGCGTGT
Organism: Hordeum marinum; assembly: GCA_022496015.1. Taxonomy (NCBI): domain Eukaryota; kingdom Viridiplantae; phylum Streptophyta; class Magnoliopsida; order Poales; family Poaceae; genus Hordeum; species Hordeum marinum. The sequence continues at coordinate 213,944,251 of CM039673.1, read as the reverse complement.
CGACGATCCCGATAGGAGACGTGTATCTCGTTCTCAGGACACGACGGATTGTCCAAACTTCTGGTAGGCCAATTGCAGAGATGCCCCTAGCGGCCACCGGCTGGTGACAGGTTGGACCAACACTCATGAGGACCACTGACCCGGGTTGTTAATTAAAGATCCTCGTGTTAATTACTCCCTATGCAGGTTTATAAGTTATTAGGCAAATGTAGTACAAATGTTGGGCCTTGCCAGTTTTATCCCAAAACGAAAATCAAGGGGGTCCTCATAACTACCCCGAGCATCTTTGGAGCGCTCAATATGGAACATAACACTAGTACACAAGTAACTAGGTCGACAAAAGTGGTACAAAACACCGAGCAAAAGGACAAATCTTCCACCTTTTACCAAGTATATTTGTGCATTAAATTAACTATCAATAATATTGTGATATAAAAAGAATATTCATGTTGTCACATGGAAGCAATTGCACCGGTAGCTAGAAACACTATAAGAAGGGCTGATCAAGCGGTAACATAGCCAAACAAAGGTTTGCTGGGATGTGGAGGGGTTAGAGTCTTTTCATGGCAATGTTGGGAGGCTTGACATATAGGTGATAGGTAACGTGACATAATGATAGAAGCGAGACAACTAGCATTGCAATGATAGTAGTGGTATCCAGGGAAATGGTCATCTTGCCTGAGATCCCGCTTGGAAGAAGAACGAATCCATGAAGAAGACGAGCCAACGTAGTCAAACGAATCATCACACTTTGAATCGGTTTCAGAAATCTATCGATAAGAAACAATCGAGAAACAAGCAATCATCACATGATAAACACCACAACATATGCATGACATGATGCGCAACCAAATATGATGCATGTTATGCATGACATGGCGGAACACCACAATCAACTTCTACACATTAAGTGAAGCTCAAAATGTAGTGAGTTGCATATTGATGAAAGTCCACATTTGGATTACATAGTTCACTCCCGTTTTGTCACACGACAATATTTAATGTTGTTAAACATGACAAGAGTTGAAGCATAATGAAACTACACTATCAAGGCATCTTAACTGAGGTCGGAAACAACTTACAGTATTTCCGAAGTGACCCCATATGCATATTATGAATTTGGTTCAGATATGTCCAAAGCACATTTTTATTAAACAGCAAAATAAAATGTACCACGTGATTCTACATATCATTCTAGGCGATTTATATACGAAACGGAGCTACGATCTAAAAGATACGACCCGCACAAGATGGACATGACATGAATGCAAAATGCATGAAAGACCACCACAAGAACTTCAAATCATGGACATAGGATATTGCATCCCACAAATCAACAAGCTACAACCACCTAAAATGCACAACAAAGACATGGTGATGTAGCCTACATGATGCACAACAATCCATCTAACTACGGCAACATGAATGGAAGCAAGGATCAACGGCAATTCATATCACAAGATGGCATATTGAATCAGTATTTAAGAACTTGGTGACAATACCAGTTTTTAACAGAGCAGTTTTTATCACAAAGGCATTTTCGCAGCAGTAAACTATATGCTACATGGCATATATTGGCATGAAGCTTAATAGCATGCTAGAGGACATTATAAACTACAAATATTTCCATTACACTAACCCCAAGGTGGTATCATTTTCAAAACACATGGCAAAATAGCAACAAAATAATATAGATTCCGGACATGGAAATATTTCCGCATCTCAAATCAGCAACGTTGATTAAGATTGTTCTCATGATGAAATATCCAACTAATCACAATATTCATGGCATAGCAACCCTACCAACAACAAGAATACATGTCATACTACAACACACTCCAAAGACTGAACTAAAAGGAGGCATGGATTACTTACTACGAGCATAAAAAGTGGAACTTATTGTTAAAAGATTTTAGTTTTAACAAGATGGTTACTTGAGACCAAGAAATTGACATGTTAACGGATTCCTAACTCGTAACTAAAGGCATGGCATCAAAGTGGACATAGTCTATAACACATATCATGAAGAAACCACATGGAAAAGTCCTACGGTTTACTTGCAATCCCGCACACAAATTCGAACAAAAGAACACATTCGCACCTAACGAAACGATGCACTTTTGCAATGAAGATCTGAACAAGTAGATGATTCTTATTTCCATTTACATATAAAATTCATCAGAAATGGAAACATATGCACAAAGTTATGCATGGTTGAAAATGACTATGAGCTGAAAAATAGGTGATTCTCAGGGACATGGACGAATTATTTCCCCGGGCGAACTTGGATGAGGTGGAACCGGGATATCATAGACCCACGGGTCAAGGCCATTCGGATTGGCAGATCCGGGACACTAGGACTTGGGACGGTGTCATCCCTATCCGACTGGGCAGAGGAGACTGGCCACGACAATGGCAGCGGGCCCCCCGGAGGTCTGGGAGGGCGTCGACAAAGCACGCCACGCGGGGAGCAGCGGGGTGCACTCGGGCGGAGGAGGAGGTCCAGCAAGCGGTGCGGTGGCCAAGCGGCACGGGAAGGAGGCGGTGTTTAGAGGTGCAACGATGAGAAGGAGGCCTCGGCACAGAGGAGACCGAGCAGGGGCGAGCGGGCTCATGCGGGCTGGTTCGGTCCTAAGGCGGCCCGGGGATAGCCGTTTGCTGGCTCAGCGAGCCTCACGGTGACTGGCGCTGTGGGGAGGCCCCTAGGAGGCAATGTGGCACCCTCTAAGTGGCCACGAGAGGCGGGATGGCATGGACGGAGGTGGGTGGAGGCCGTGGCTGGCGGCCGGAACCGGTTGGTTTTGCATGGAATTTGATGCAAAGGGGCTAGGGTCTCCAGATTTGGTCGGGGGTTGATTAATAGGAAATGGGGCTAGGGTTAGGGTTTTTTTGCACCAATTCGATCCCTCCGATCACGCGGGGGGCGGGGGGGGGGGGGAGGGGGGGTTAGGATTGGCGACAAAACGGATAGAACCGGCAACTACAAAATGATGCAGTTCTGAAAAATGACGGCAACGAAGTCTCGATGAAATGCGGATGATGTGAATGATGCGATGATGAATGAGACACCCAAATGAATCGCACGAGAACAACAGAATAAGAGGGGAATCTTCTAGAGCGTCGGTCTCGGGCTGTTACAACTCTCCTCCACTAACAAGAGATCTTGCCCCGACATCATAGAATGAGAATGGGAAGAGAAAGAGGAAGAGGAATAGGTACAACTTAGTTGCTTCATTGACAAATGAGTGAAACCAACAAAACTTGAAGGTTGCAAAGAGATGAAGAATGGCAAGTGTAACAAGCAAGAATTCAAAAGAAATTTGGGCAGCACTTCAGTAGAAAAGAGAAGCAGAACTTGATAATATAGAAAAACTTGAAGAGAGGACACAACACTCTGGTTAAATGGATAAACAAGGAAAGAAGATGATCTTGACAGAACGATATGATGGTTCAAAGAGAGCAACATCACAGAGCCTCTGGAACAAAAACTAGAAGCTAGATCGATGGAAGGAAAGGAACGGAGAAGAAAATGACAACTTCTATCCCAATTGAACTTCAAAGGAGGAACCTTAGAAAAAGGATTGGATTGAGTTGTTGGAAAACCAACAATGGAGAGAATGGCTTGTTGTGGGCTTATGGAAAACATCCGAAATTATGAGGTGACAACCATCCACTAATGGAAACAATGATTGCTTGGGAGCAACAATATATGCAAAAATTATTTCACCAAGAGGATACATTGAGGACCAGAATAATAGCAATAATCCCTAGGAAAAGCTTTAGGTGACAACCAATCCAAGACAGCTCAAAGGAAGACAAATGGGTTTAAATATATCATTCTTGACAAATTATCTTTGATACTCCTGATGAATCAAGAATGTTATAATACAATCTAAAGAGATAAGGAGAATGAATTGCACATTTCGATGCAAGAAAAATAATACTTGAGGTACTACCACAAGAATCTTGAAGAACAATTCGAGAAATGAAAGAAATACTTGACAAACCACCATGAAGAACCTCTTGAAGAACACCGGATCGAGAGGATGATAGAATAGAAATGAAGGTTCAAAAGAATAATCTTATTACGTTACAAGATTTAGATGGAGCTTCACGAAGAGATACTTGAGAAAACTTCGAACTCCGGAAAATAAAAGATGAAAACTAATAATTGAGAATTTGATATCATGAACAACTCCGGAATAAGGATTGAAATCACCATGATGAAACAAAAATAAGAATTTATTTATGCTTATCCTTCATTAAGTTAAATTGATGACAAGAAGCGGATTCGGCATACCACTTATTCCTTGAGAAAAAGATTGAGGAATCTCAAGAACATGAAGTACTGTTGAATGAGAAAACCAGTAAGAATTTCAAATGAATGAGGAAACTATGGATGAATGGAATGCATGAGAAGGAAGAGATCACGATCCGTCTAGCACAAAACTTCAACAAGCCACCGGAATAATTGAGATACGAATGAAGAGACGACAATTGAGAAGAATTTTGAGAACGAAAGCTGAAAGCTGAGAACGAGGAAATCTTCTGAAATGATGGCCTTCGGAGGATCGAGAAACAAAAACAACTCTGAAATGCTCCGAATAGATATGGGAAGAATTAATCATGATTGAAAGCAACTTGAGAGGATAGCAGGAAGCTGAAACCACGAATGTTCAAGGGAATGAGCAAGAATTTTAAGAGAAACTCTTCTTCCCTCTACAAGCTGAGAATGATGACGATCATAAATTACCGAGAGACTCCGGAATAAGGATCAAGGGGTGGCCGGCATAGACAGAGGTGGGTGGAGGCTGCGGCTGGCGGCGGGAGATGGTTGGCTATGTATGAAATTTGATGCAAAGGGGCTAGGGTGTCCAAATATGGTAGGGGGCTTCTTAAATAGGAAATGGGTCTACGTTTAGGGTTTTTGCACTGATTCGAGCCCTCTGATTGCGGGGGAGGTTAGGATTGGCTTAGGTGGGCTGGTGGGTTGTGTTAGGGAGGCTAGGTAGGTGATAACCCACAAGTATAGGGGATCAGTTTTAGCCTTTCTCGATAAGTAAGAGTGTCGAACCCAACGAGGAGCTAAAGGTAGAACAAATATTCCCTCAAGTTCTATCGACCACCGATACAACTCTATGCATGCTTAACGTTCGCTTTACCTAGAACAAAGTATGAAACTAGATGTACTTTGTAGTTGTGACCGGATAGGTTTGGAAGATAAAAAAGAGCAGGTAAATAAAATGTAGGGGCTGCTAAGAGAAAGTAACAATTAAGTTAGTTTAACGAGTGTGGAAAAGTGGTGGTAGGAGTTGCGGAATTGTCCCTAGTCAATCGATAACTAGACCGGTAATCATTATTGCAATTTTATACGAGGGAGAGGCATAAGCTAACATACTTTCTCTACTTGGATTATATGCACTTATGATTGGAATTATAGCAAGAATCCGCAACTACTAAATATCATTAAGGTAAAACCCAACCATATCATTATAAGGTATCAAGCCCTCTTTACTCCCGTATGCAACAACCCACCTACTCGGGTTTATCCTCCTATCACTCAAGCAACCCACCATAGGCAAATCATGAACACAGTGCAACACCCTACAACGAGGATCCCTCACGCTTGCTCGACACAGAGAGCACCATAGGACAACACCAATAATAAAACATGTAATTCAAACCAATCATGATCATCAATCAAACCACAGGACAACAAAAATCTACCAAGACATCATAGGATGGCAACACATCATTGGATAATAATATGAAGCATAAAGCACCCTGTTCAAGTAGAGGGTATAGTGGGTTGTGGGAAAGTGGACCGCTGTAGATAGATGGGGTGAAGGTGATGGAGGTGTTGGTGAAGATGACGGAGTTGTTGGAGTAGATCCCCGTCACGATGATGGCCCCGGCGGCGTTCCGGCGCCACCGAGAGAGAGGGGGAAGAGCCCCACTCCGTCCTCTTCTTCCTTGACCTCACCCTAGATGGGAGAAGGGTTTCCCTTCTGGTCCTTGTCCTCCATGGCGGCGGACGAGCGAGAGCCCCTCTGAGATTGGATCTCTCTCTATGTTTCCTTCTGTTTCTGCGCTCCTAGATTCTGGCCTTTAACCGTTTCTTAAATATCCGGAGATCCATAACTCTGATCAGGCTGAAATTTTGAGGGGATTTTTATTATAAAAATATATTCCTTGTGGAAAAGGACAGCTCTAACCGATCTAAGGGGTGTCCACAAGCCTACCAGGCGCGACCAGGGGGGTGGGCCGCGCCTAGCAGGCTTGTGACCTCCTCAGCCATCGTCTCGCATTGATTCTTTCTCCCAAAAATCACATATATTCAAAAATAAATCTCCGTAAGTTTTTATTGCGTTTCGACTTCGTTTGATATGGATTTTCTGCGAAACAAAAAACATGCAACAAACAGGAACTTGCACTAGGCACTGGATCAATATGTTAGTCCCAAAAATAGTATAAAAGGTTTCCAAAAGTATATGAAATTTGTAGAATATTGGCACGAAACAATCAAAAATTATATATATGACGGAGACATATCAGTAGGGAAGAGAGGGAATATGGGGGCCGATGAAAGAGTTTTAAAGCACCGAAAATGTCTCATAATAAACCGACTACGGTGCCGCTACGGTCGACCGTTCGGGAATCAAACATATTCTTATTGTGACGAAATTTGGTAGGCAGTATAACTACAATAAACCAAGACCACATGCCAAGTTTTGACCCAATCCAAGAATATTTTATATGCACTTTCAAAAACAATATTTTGACGATGTTGGTGGCACATGCGAGTGTGATTTGTCTCCAAACAGTCGATGACAGAACAAACATAACCGACAACTACGAACGGATGTAGTTTTCAAAAACGACGGCAACTGAGTGCCGATGCATGCGAATGATGCGATGATGAATGCGACAACCAAATGAATCACACGACAACAATAGAATAAAAGGGGAATCTTCATGTGCCTCGGTCTTGGGCTGTTACAACTCTCCTCCACTAACAAGAGATCTTGCCCCGAGATCTTAGAATGAGAAGGGGAAGAGAAAGAGGAAGCAGAATAGGTAAAACTTAGTTGCTTCATTGACAAATGAGTGAAACCAACATAATTTGAAGGTTGCAAAGAGATGAAGTATGGCATGAGGAACAAGCAAGAATTCAACAGAAATTTGGGCATCACTTCGGTAGAAAAGAGAAGTAGAACTTGATAAGATGGAAAGAACTTGAAGAGAGGACACAACACTCTAGTTAAATGGATAAATAAGGAAAGAAGATGATCTTGTCAGAACGATATGATGGTTCAAAGAGAGCAACATCACAGAGCCTCCGAAATAAAGACTAGAAGCTAGATCGATGGAAGGAAAGGAACGGAGAAGAAAATGACAACTTCTATCCCAATTGAACTTGAAAGCAGCATCCTTATCAAGAAGGATTGGACGGAGTTGGTTGAAAACCAACAACAGAAGGAATGGCTTTTTGTGGGCTTATGGAAAACATCCAAAATTATGAGGTGACAACGAGCCACTAACGGAAACAATGATTGCTTGGGAGCAACAAGATATGCAAAACTTCTTTCACCAAGAGGATACATTGAGGACTTGGATCAACGATAACCACCATAATATCAATAATCCCTAGGAAAAGCTTTAGGTGACAACCAGTCCAAGATAGCTCAAAGGAAGACAAACGGGTTTCAATATATCATTCTTGACAAATTCTCTTTGATACTCCTGATGAATCAAGAATGTTATAATACCATCTCAAGAGATAAGGAGAATGAATTGCACATTGTAATGCAAGACAAAGAATACTTGAGGTACTACCACAAGAATCTTGAAGAACATTTCGAGAAATTAAAGAAATCCTTGACAAACCACCATGAAGAACCTCTTGAAGAACACCGGAATGAGAGAATGATAGAATAGAAATGAAGTTTCAAAAGAATAATCTTATTACGTTACAATATTTAGATGGAGCTTCGCGAAGAGATACTTGAGAAAACATTGAACTCTAGAAAAGAAAAGATGAAAACTGACAATCGAGAATTTCATATGATGAACAACTCCAGAATAAGGATTGAAATCACCTTGATGAAACAAGAATAAGAATTAAGTTATGATTATCCTTCATTTATTTAATTGATGAGAAGCAACGGATTTGGCAAACCACTTATTATTTAAAAAAAAGGTTGAGGAATCTCATGAACATGAAGAACTCTTGAATGAGAACACCAGTAAGAATTTGAAATGAATGAGAAAACTATGGATGAATGGAATGCATGACAACAAAGATATCATGATCCATCTAGCAAAAAAACATCAACAAGCCACCGGAATAATTGAGATACGAACGAAGAAACGACAATTGAGAAGAATTTTGATGGGAATCTTCTGGAGCGTCGGTCTCGGGCTGTTACAGTTATGGCAGGACATGATGAGATTTGATGATCATGTACTAACGTTTCTAATAAAATTTTGTCAAGTTTTGTTTTGATGAAGTGTTCAAAGATCAAGGAGCTATTGATATTAGAAGAATAAGGAGAGGCAACATCTCAAGCTTGGGGATTCCAAAGGCAGCCCAAGTAAATATTCAAGGATACTCAAGCATCTAATCTTGGGGATGCCCCGGAAGGCATCACATGTTTCTTCTTCAACAACTATCAGTATGTTTTGGTTTTGGTTATGTTCACATGATATGCATAAATTCTTGGAGCGTAGTGTGCCTTTAATTTTCCTTTTAGCAATGCACCATGATGGTTTGGGAAAGTCCGTGGTTGATTTATAGAATGTTTTTTGCGCTTCACTTATATCTTTTGAGTATAGGTTTATAGAATGCTTCATGTGCTTCACTTATATCATTTGAAGTTGGATGTCTGCTTCTCTACATATAGAAAACCGTTAATTGTGGAATGCTCTTTTGAGTCACTTATATTCATTAGAGCATGGTCTTTTGTAGAAAGAATTAAACTCTCTCTCTCTTCACTTATGTTTGTTTGATAGTTAATAAGCAGTGGCGGTAATTTGCATGGGTTATAAGACAAGTCCAAAAATAATAGGTATTCAAGGAGTGATAATTAAAACGTTCATGTAGCACATTAAAGTGAAATTGTGGGCTAATGATATTGAAGTGGTAATGTGAAAGGGTGTGAGTGCATCATTGTTGATTCATAGAGGTGTTGATATTAAGAGAGGTTAACTTCTTGTTTGTCTAAAACTTAAAAAGGCATGGTGATGATGTGTGAGCTTTTCTATTCCTTGTTAAAATCCTAGTGTTGTTTCGAGTCAGAGGTGCGTGACGGTTAACTTCTCCCAACCTCCTCCCTCGGGGCATGTGAGTAGTACTTTTATTTGTGATAAAACTAATAAAACTTTTTAATAAGTATGTCGTGGTTTTGTCACGTAAGATGTCCTCGTGCAATGACTTAGGTATGTGTCCATCGCCGCTGGGTGGTGACTCAAAGGGATCAAACGAGAATGGGAGGCGGGTTTACCTAGGTTCGGCCCCTCCTATGGAAGTAACAACCTACGTCCTGCTTAGTGTCTATATTACTGGATATCTCGATTACAAGGATCCGGAATCACTAACCTAGCCTTCGAGGGTGTCTAACCTAAATCTCTCTGTCCTATGGACTCGCCTTAATATATAGGTCGAGACCCTAGGGCTTACAATAGGGTCCAAGCCATGACATGACTCGTAACCTTACATATCTCTAACACGCCTTGTCTCTCAAGCAAGGAGTCTCTCGATGTCTTCTACCCTGTAGGCCTTGAGTCGCCAGTTTCTTCGTGCTTGGGCCGCCTGGTGGCTTACTGAGCAACCGTCTCGTTGCCTTGTCTTCATGGCGTGGCCCGTGTTGAGTTCTACTCCAAAGCCACCACAATATTTACCCGTCTCAATAGGGTGAGTCACTGCATGAAGTTATCTCCCCAACATTAGGCCCCAGATTGATTTGAATTCATTCATGTCAATTTCTGTTGTTCTCTCTTGGCAGCTTAAGATCTATGTTCCTCATGGACTCCAAAACACTAGCTCACAACACTTCTAGACTTGTTATTTTTCCAATGGTTGTCTATGAGTTACATCACTTTTGTTGAGCATTGTTTCTTTAGAGTCATCATGACCAATATTTCAAAACTGCGCCAAATCTAGGCCGATGCGAAAATCGAGGCGTACTTCTAGCCACAAATTTACTACAGACGTTTTGTCTTTTCACCATGCCGCTTCATTTTCCTCCTCAAAAATAAGTCCACTATCATCACCTTCTCATTTTTGCTCCTGGCAGCAGAGGACTCTGGCAAGTCCTTGACGGGTGTGTTGCACTTTGCCGTGCACTTCCCGGAGTTCTTGCGAGATTCACCAGAGCTCTCGTCCTTGTTCTTCCCCCGGGAGCTTTGCCGGCGGGAGTGAGCGCCTCATCGGCGGACGCTGCCACTACCTCCCGGTAGAGCTTGTCGACGAAAAGAACCACGTCCTTCTTTTTTGAGTGGATGGTGCTAATGCTCATCGGGTCCAATATCTTGAGTGTGTTGTACGAGTGGTGAGGCGCCACCATTAAGTTCGCCAATCTCGGATGGCCCAGGATTCCATTGTAAGGCAGCGACGTCTTGGCAACGTCGAAAACAAGCCTCTTTGTCCTAAAGTTGAGCTCGCTGCCAAATGTGACTGGAAGTATTATCTTCACTTTTGCGGTGATATCGCCCCGTCCACTCCTTCAAAAGAGCTCGTTGGCTTAAGGCCAAATCAGGGATCTGCAGCCGCTTGATCACATCGGGCGAAATCAGGTTCAGGCCGGCCCCACTATCGACCAACATCTTCCTGACCCTAAGGTTACAGACCGTTGGCGATAGCAACAACGGCACAGACCCGACCGCCTTGGTGCGGTCAGGATGATTCTGAATGGCGAAGATAATGGGAGTGTTGGACCACTTGAGTTGCTTCCTTGCTTCTACCACCAGTTCTGCAATGTTGATTTCTTGGGCCCATAGTTTGAGCTGCCTAAGGGAGGAGTGCAAAGATGCGCCTTCGTAAACATGCATGGCGTCCACGGCCTTCTGGAAATCTTGTCGATCAGATCTCTCTTCATTGTCGTTGTTGTTATCATCAGCGTCAGGCTTGTCGTCTCGGCCCTAGCAGGTTTCTGCTTCTGTTGTTTGGCCTTGCCGTGGCGGTCGCGTCAACTGCTGCGGCCCTTCTTATCAGACCCACCAGCTCCGTCTCGTCCCTTCTCCTTGTCAGCAGTTCAAACTCTTGCTTCTGCTTCTAGGCAAGCTTCTCTACTTGGCGACATTCGGTGATATGGTGGCCCTTAGTGAGGTGGCTTGCCGATCTCCTTGCCTACCACGGCCTTGTCATGTCCAAAGCAAGCGAAACTATCCTTGCCAGACCCCTCAGACTTGGCTTTCTTGCGGGCATGGGGCTTGACGGAGCTCTCGACAACCATGAGTGCCTTGGCCTTGCGCTTATTGTTGAGCGTCCGTCAATTCTTCAAGGAGGTATGCGTGTTTTCGTCGTCGTTGGAGTCGACCTCCGCGTCCTCCCCCAGGAGTCTTCTTCCTTCCTCAACCGACACGCACTTGTCTGCCAAAGCATAGAGCTCGGCAACAACCCATACTTCGTTTATGCTCATCTCCTTGCGCATGCGATGATTATGTATGTTCGTGTGAAACATAGTGATCACCGTAGCAGGGTGGATGCCTGGGATGTTCTGCCGCACACGTCTGAATCTCTAGATGTTCACCATATCATTGGGGGAGCATGTGCAGGTTGTTGGGCTATCCCTTGAGCTTATGCCCCCCATGGTAAGCTCCAACGAACTGATTACATAGGTCCACCCAAGAAGAAATGGACCCTTCCAGCAAGTTCATCAGCCAAATCCTCATGTTGGTCTTGATTGCTAGCGGGAAGTAGTTGGCAAGCACCTTTTCATCACGTCGTCTGGCAGCCTGCACCGCAATGGTGTAGATGCCCAGGAACTCCTATGGGTTGATCACATCGTATTTATCTGGCAACTCCGGCATGAAGGCCCTGTTGGAAGGCCAGCGGACCTGCCGTAGATCGTGGGTGAATGCCAGGCATCCCACTTCACAAGGTAGGCTACCGGGCACCCCTAGCGTGTGCTCGTCGACAGCTGGATCAGCGCAACCATCAGATTGATGATGTGCTTGTCGCCACTTGTCGATGGCGGTGCACGCATCGTCCTTGCACATGTCCTTCAGGACGTGACGCTGGTCTTGCTGCAGTCACAGGTCCGTCGATGCTTGGGACACCTCATCTTGCACATCGATCCAGTGGGAAGATTGTTGTTGTCATAGGGGAGACTGCACCATGTGTGCTCCACCAGCGTCGCGCCCAGCGGTGGGTCCTGTGGAGATCGCATGCTGCATCTGGCTTGTTCTTGTTGGCAAAGCTCAGTTGGCTTTTATGGTTGCCCTCCACTACTCCATTTTTTCTGGTGAAGGAGGTAAGTTCAGCAGTACTTGAGCATGCGTTAAATCTTTCTCCATGGTCTTAGGGAACGAACGGGGCGAGACATGGGTGGCACTCTTACGTCTGGCAATGCCAGAATGAGCGCTCACCCGTGCCTCCGCCCGCCATCTATCCTCGCCAAGGCGAGGTGGTTGGGCCTGGCCTTGCATTCCTTGCACAAGGGTCAAGTCCGCGTGCCACTTTGAGTTGCCATCCTACAAGCGCAACCGTCGCTGCTGCGGTTGCAGATGCGGCTACAACGTTGCCTTCGATCGCTGCTGTCATGCCCCGGGTCGCCAGGACGGTGAGGTCTGGGTCGTGGCTCGTGGAGCTCCACGTGGTGTGGTGCCTATGCTCGCTAGTGTGGTGTGCATGACGTCCGCTCCCGCCTCCGTGTGAGGGCGGCAACTTGGACGTCGACAAGGCGGCCGGTGGGCCACCCTTAGCTTTCTTGGGCACCATGGGCGTCATTGGGGACACACTGAAGATTCGGTAAAGGTTCGCGCACCGGAAATTTCCCCTACCTGGCTCGCCAAAGATGTCGGGATAACGACGATCTATGGGACCTTCGCGGCCCCTTTTCGGTTCTACAGGGGGGCTTCGGATGCGCAAAGCGCATCAGTCGAACAATGTGCATGCGGGAGTTTATATAGGTTTGTGCCACTCGAAAGCGTAAAACCCAACATCATGTCCGTGTCTGGTTGGTTATGCAAGTCCAAGTACAGGTGCGTAGCAACCTGGCAATGGTGCTCGAGAGGTGCATCTACACGTGCAATTGAATAGGGTGTCGACCTTTATAAATATAGTCGTGGGCCTCCTTTTATAGTCCAAGGGGTCACGACAATGGCTATAATGGTCTTTTCCTATGAGTACAGTGCGTACTACCGCTACAGGGATTGCCTGTCAGGGCGAGTAGTGGAGAATACCTACTTCTAACGGATTGGGACAGGTGCATTGAATACGCCGTGAGGTGGCGCGCTAACGATGTTCTTGGACAATGATTGCCTCTCCTTCTGTGTCGTTCGCCCAGCTACCTTCAATCCTTCTGCCACGTCACGGGACGGGTGTTATTAAAGCTGCCACAAGCCTGCCGCAGGGGCCACGTGCGTGGGCTAGATCCGCCTGCCTATGCCCGGGCCAGCTCCGCCCGTGCACAAGTCTGGGTACGAAGAGCCCCCAGTTCTTAGTACACCGGCACGCCGATAGGCTCCAGGGAAGCGGCGGCAGGGCGGCGGCATGGCATAGGGCAAGAGCTGCTGGCGTGCAGGCAAGCGGGTGCTTGTGCGTAGGGTGGCTTCGGGCCTCGGTGGGCTCGGGCGGGCCTGCATTGATGGGAGGCTGTGGAGGCGACATGGCATCACGTGATTGGCTGAAGGTGGCGGCGCAGGTGGTGGCACAACCATTGGGGAGCCACGAAATGGTGGTGGTGTCATGGTGGCGCGGTTTGAGGGAGAGGTGGTGACGACTTGAGGTAGGAAAGGGGTTAGGCTAGGGTTTTCTCTATATTTGGACTAAGGGGACTTCCTTTTATAGCATGTAGGGCTAGAAATGGGATTTTGAGGGGGATTAGGAGCCGTTCGATCTCGATTGTATAGTCTAAATGGAAGGGGGTGTTGGCTGGGCTATGGTTGGCTGGTGTAGGCTGTGTAGGTAGCCTTGGGCTTAGAGGAGAGGATGGATTGCTACTCGACAAAAGTTTTTTTGAAAACCTAAAACTTCTGAGATTTACCGTCTATAGTGCTGCTATAGTTTTAATGGTTCAGATACCAAACGAGCTCCGAATGAGGCAAAATTTGGCACTCGGTCTGCCTACAATATATTAACACCGTGCACCAGTTTCAACCCATTCCAAGAACATTTTATTTGCATTAACAAAACAGTATTTTTACAATGTTGCGGGCACATGTGTGTGTGTTTGGTCTCGAAACGATCAACGAAAAGAATGGGGAGAACCGACATCTATGAAAAGATGCATGTTTTGGAAAACCATGGTAACGGAGTGACGATGCAATGCGAATGATGCAATGACGAATGTGACTAACAAATAAAACACACTGTGATACCAGAATATATCAAAGGCGTATGGATCATCGGTCTCAGGCTGTTATAGTTACTTTCGTGTAGAATGTCTACGATCGAGAGTTTCCTTTCCTATAGCCATGATCGCGATCCCTGTAGAGATCGAGTTAGTTTTTAGGATGTGTAGCCATCGAGTAGGATGAGGAGTGAGGAGAAAAATTCCTTATCCCCTGTTTCAATGCTCCTCGCCCGATGGCCTTGTCGCCTCGACTCCATCCCACTTTGGAGACGAGTGCCCACCGACCCAGTAGTGGTTATTTTTATTAATACCAGGCCTATAGAAATGATTTGCCCCCCCCCCAGAATTTTGAGAACTATACGGGCCGCACAATAGGCACGACTTTGGGCCCGATCCCGCGATGGTGTTGTCAGAGGAGACAAATCTTGTAGAGATGGACCCGACACACCGCTCTCTAGTATATACATAGAGGGGAGGTTTCGTTAGGAAGTACAACTGTTTTGCCACTTGCAAGAAGTCCATTAAGGGAGAGAGGGGTCAGTTGTGTATGTTGGTCAAGAGGTAACGAATGCTAATGTGGCATAGCTGCTATGGTGGTTGACCCCATCTGTAAACCAACAATCGAGACCTAATGTGGCAGGTCTGCTGATTCGGATGGCCTGCATGTCAAGGGAAACAAAAATAGTGGGGATAAACTATTTAGTTATTATTGATTCACATACATAAGCTTGTTAGGTAACTGAAATTTGAACGGAATTTTGCAAAAAGTGCATTGGTTTGTGGCTCCAAGCTAAGCATCTAGCTAACTTCTCCTAAACTTCCCTGCTTGTAATTTCCTGGATATGGCATTATGGGATTTTCTCATTTAATCTTTGATATTTCGATGACTCACTTTGAGCATACTAGACAATTACATCCATGTTGTTGTGTCAATTGTTGCCAATGTGTTTAGATGATACTTCCTTATGTGGAACGTGAATAATTTACAATATGAGCATAAAAAATACAAAAATATGAGATTTATTATGCTTTATTTGTTTACTGTTCCAACATAGTTTTGGAACATAAGTACATTAATGTGCATTTAAATTTCCTTGGAGTTGTCCATGCAGGTGTCATCTTCACTGAGGAAAAATTAGACATGAGTAGTGAGGATGACACTCTCCCCGCACGTTGCGGTAACTTTGTTAAAAATGCATAAGTAGTTGCTAAAGAAAGTATAAACTTAAAAAGGAGACGCACCAGACCCTGGTGGGCTGGGTGCCCCTCCCCTAGAGGCCCATGCACCTAATGGTAGGTGGGGGAGGTGCCTTGGGGAGGAAGGACTCCTACCCTAGGGCGCTCACCTCCCTTGTTGGAGGTGAAATCCTCCCCCTTGGCCGTCTGGCCCTCCCTTGCAGGATGGGCCAAGGTTGCACCCTACCTACCCATCCTCCTATAAATAGAGAGGGATAGGGAGGGAAGCCGCACCCCAAGCCATATGTTCAGCCCTACGTCTCTCCCTAGATTTATTTCTCCTCCAAATGCATGTGCGATAGTGCTTGGTGAAGACCTGCTGAGATTGCTCCACTACCACCGCCACCACGCCGTTTTGCTGCCGGATAACTCATCTACTACTATGCCCTTGCTTGCTGGATCGAGGAGGCGGAGACGTCATCGATTTGTATGTGTGCTGGACGGGGAGGTGTCGTGCATTCGGTGCTAGATCGGGACGGATCGTGATTGGATCGTGGGACGAATTGTGATAGGATCGCGAACACATTCGACTACATGAACCGCGTTTCTTAACGCTTCCCTCTTAGCGATCTACAAGAGTACATAGATCCACTCGCCTCTCGTAGCTATACATCTCCATAGATAGATCTTGGGTGTGCGTAGGAAATTTTTTGTTTACCATGCAATGTTACCCAACAATACCTGATGATTGGCCTGGGGATGGATGCTAGCACCACTAGTTCCATTGCCCTGCAAGTGGGGACGATGCACCCGGAGGCGGATCATGTGCGCTTTGCGCTGGAGGGGAGCTTCCCGACAGGGGATTCTTCTGCTAAACATGCCGACGCTAGGGAAGCGCCGGCAAGCGAAGCCGTTGACGACTGCACGACGACAACAAACGTGCCGAAGGGGCCAATCTCCCACTATCAGGAACCCATGGGTAAGCCTTCATCATCGAAAATATCTTATCCTATTTTTGTCTTCTTGAACTTATTCTTAGTTCAATTTTTATTTTCCCCTCACGATGCAGATCTAGCCCCATCGGGGGAGCCCGATGCTGGTGTAAACATCGAGGGGATCGCCGAGGAAGCAACCCAGATTGCAACCGGGAAGGACGTCGCTCATCGTGCTCCCTGACACACCTGGAAGAGGGTCCTCGAGGGTCCATCCTTAGAGACAGGAGCAGATGCCACGCAGGCTTATGCTTCGGGAGTGTTGGGGGCAGGCCCGTCCTTCTTGCTGGGGGCGCCAGTAGGATTGTTGTCGGCCCATCATCATCGACGGAGCCGCCTATGAGCCGGTAATTGAGGATCAGCAATTTACACGCAGAAGACTTGGACACGGGGGCCTCTTCTCCCTTTCGAAAAAGATGAAATGGCTTCCAGGTGGAGGAAGAGAAAATGGAGGAGGCTAGGAGCCTTAGTGGTTCGATAGCCACATTACAAGTGTGAGGAGTGACCGCAACATTTCATGTAATATACATAACTTAAATAAGTACTTGAAAAAGAGTTTTAGAACACTTAGCTTTTACTGACTACGCACAGGGTCATCGCCTGGCTTTGTACAAAGGATTACATGCCTTGTTGGGAGACTTGTTCAAAAGAGATTGCTGAGCGGCCCAACAACCGTGCCTTCTAGGTGGAACTTATGAAAGCACCCAATGTTTCTGTGTGTCCACACCTGGGTGTCACTCCTAGTCTCTAGGCGGCTCTTTCCTGCACTAGGGATTCTTTCCACCCGAAAAGGGCTTGATGGTCTTGTTTTTCTTGCTCCTGGCAGCAGAAGTCTCAAATGAGTCATCGATGGGCGTGCTGCACTCTACGGCGCACTTCCTGGAGTCCTCTCGAGCCTCGCCAGAAGTCTAGTTCTTGTTCTTCCCCTTGGGAGTTTTGCCGGCAGGAGAGAGTTCCTTGTCGGCAAACACTGCAACTGCCTCCCGGTAAAGCTTGTCGACGCAGAGGACTGCGTCCTTGTTGTCAGCATGGATGGTGATGATGCTCATCGTCCCTGACATCTTGAGTGTATTGTAGGTGTGGTGGCATGCTGCTATGAACTTTGCCAACGCCGGACGGCCCAAAATCCCATTATATGGCAGTGACCTCTTGGCGGCGTCAAAGACTAGCCTTTCTGTCCTGAAGTTGAGCTCGCTGCCGAATGTCACCGGTAGAGTAATTTTCCCCTTGGGTTGTGTTCTCCATGTCGGCTTGAGCTTCGTGTCGGGAATCTGCAACCGCTTGATCACGTCGAGCGAGATCAAGTTCAAACCAGCCCCACTGTCGACCAACATCTTGTGACCTTGAGGTTATGAATTGTTGAAGAAACTAACAATGACACACACCTGACGGTAGTGGTGCTGTCGGGCTTATCCTTTGCGTCGAAGATGATGGGAGTGTTGGACCACCTGAATGGTTTTCTTGCCTCTATCGCTTGTTCTCTCGCATTGACTTCACAGGCCCATTGCTTGAGCTGCCTATGGGAGGAGTGGAAAGATGTGCCCCCTGCGATGCACATAGCGTCCATAGCCTTGGAACTCTTGTACATCGGATCCTTATTCATCATCATCATCATCTGCTTCGTCATTTTTTTGCCTCGACCTCAAGCAGGCTTCTCCTATTGTTGTTTGGCCTTGCAGCGGCGGCTGCCACAATTTTCTTATCGGACCAACCAGTACTATCCAAGCCCATCTCCTTGTCGCGCTTTTCATACTCTTGCTTCTGCTTCTTAGCAAGTTGCTCTACTTGGCGGCACTCTATAATGTCGTGGCCCTTGGGGAGGTGGATCTTGCAGTATGGCATGTTGATCTTCTCTCCTGCCATGGCCTCATCATCTCTAGATCAAGTAGCAACGTCCCTGCCAGACCCATCAGAATTGACCTTCTTGCCGGTGTTAGAGTTGCACGCGCTTTCAACAGCAATGACTGCCTTGCCTCTATGTTCCTGGTTGTGCTTCCTACCCTTTTCGTTGGAGGCAGGTGCAACATTGTTGTCTGAGTCGACTTCTGTGCTAGTGTCCTCTTAGGGGAGCCTCCTTCCTTCTTTGTCCCACGCACACCTGTCAGCCAGAGCATAAAGCTCGGCGACATCCCTCACCTTGTTGATGCTCATCTGCTCGCCCATCTAGCGATTGCGTACATTCGCGTGGAATGCAACAATCACCACAATAGGGGGGATGTCTGGGATGTTGTGATGGATGCGGGTGAACCTATAGATGTACTTTCGGAGGGTCTCATCGTCTCTTTGAGGGATCACGTGCAAATCGCTCGGCTGCCAAGGAACTTGTGGCTCCCATGGTATGTGCCAACGAACTGATTGCATAGATCCTCCCAGGTGGAAATAGACCCCTCCGGCAAGATCATCAGCCAGCTCCTCACGTTGGGCTTGAGCGCTAGCGGGAAGTAGCTAGCGAGCACTTCCTCATCGCGTCCCTCGGTAGCCTGCACCACTATGGTGCGGATACGAAGGAACTCTGACAGGCTGATCTTTCCATCGTATTTGTCCGACAACTCTGGCTTGAAGGCTCTGCTAGAGGGACAGCAGACTCGTCGTAGCTCGCAAGTGAACGCCAAGCAACCAACCTCGTAAGGCAGGTTGTCAAGAACCCCCGACATAGGCTCATCGGCCTTTGGATCTGCACGGGCATTTGATTGTCGACCCATCTTCCGTCTCCTCTCAATGGTGGTGCATGTGTTCTCCTTGTGCCCATCCTTCAAGACTTGGCATTGATCTCTCTTTTGCTGGAGGTCTGTCAAGGCATAAGACACTTCATCTTGCGTGTTGGTCTGTCGAGGCATAAGACACTTCATCTTGCGTGTCGGTCCGACAGGATTGTTGTTGTTGTTGTGGGGGCAACTACACTGTAGGGTCTGTCAAGGCATAAGACACTTCGCCTTGAGCGTCCGGTGGCAGGCCTCATCGGGGGCCTCTAGCGCGCATGCAAGTGCCCCATCGGGGGCCCCTAGATTCACGAAAATCAGCATGCTCTGTATAGTTGCCCTCCGGTCCTCCATCTTCTCCGACGCAGGAGGAAAGTTCACCAGTAGTTGTAACAGCCCAAGTGCACCCCTTGCCATTTTGGTCATGTATGTCATGTGGACCTTCCATGGTTGCCACCATATGTTGTGTGTATGTCATGTGGACCTTCCATGGTTGCAACCATATGTTGTGTTAAATATATTTTGCTTCATGTCATTCTTGCATCATGGCATCATAAGCATTCATCATGATTTGGTTTTGTGTGCACAAAGGTTGTGGTGGTGTTGTGAGTGTATGTGTTGGGAGCAAATGCATGTGTGCTTGAAATGTGACTCTCCTCTCATTTCAAAAACCCATCACCTCTTCCCTCTCACTCAATTTTTCCTCATGATATAATTTCCTTGTTGTTTTCTCTCTTTTAAAATGTTGGACATGTTCCAAATATTCTACTAGGATTTATAAAGTAATCCTTCTTGCATGGTTGGAGCTTTGCCCTTTCGATTTTTTGCAACAATGCCTAGTTAATATTTAGGTAAAATATTTGCTTACTCTAAAAATGCCCTAACGATTTTTATTAAATTGCTTGCATTTTTGTGAGTCCAAAAAGGTTTTTATTTTTATTTTTGTGAGCCCAACATATTTTCTTAGTCTTGTTCTCTAGCTTTTAAATAAAAGTAATAGAGTTTTTCTGTCCTGTTGAGAGAGAGGGGGGAAACGAGTGGGCCTCCTTGGCCAACTCGCTGCCCAAGGCCCAGCCCCTCGCAAACGCCTACCTGCCCGTCTCCCACCTTCCGTCAGTGAGAGTGCGCGCGCAAGAGAGAGAGAGTGTGACAGCCCAAGTGTTGTCCCTACGTTTTATGGCATGTATCTTAAGTGAACCTTGTTGTCATGAGATTAATGATATGAGTTGAACCTTGTTATGCCATGTCTTGTTCATGCATTCATGCATCATATGATCCATCATGCCATGCCTTGTTTGTGATGTGACCTTGTAGTGGTTGGGTGTGTTCTTGTGTTGTGTGATGTGGTTGGAGTGTATGTGGTGCAACACTCCTCTCCTTTCCCCTCTCTTTTCTTTTCAAAAAACCCAACCCAATGCCCCTTTATTTCCCTTGTCATTTTAATTAACAAATTCTACTTGCTAATTAATTGTTTTAAAATGTTCAAGAGGTAGCCTATAATGTTTCAAAATTATGTGTGTGGTTATTTTGTTGTTTGAGCTTAATGTGTATTTGAGGTTTAAATAACAAAGGGGCTGTTGATTTTAAACTATTTATATTTCTTGCTTAAAAAATTCACATGTCAATTTTATTAAATAGTTCTCATTTTCTTTTAGTCAAAAGTATGTTTGCCTTATCAAAAATCCTTTTTATTTTTCTCTAGTGGTTTTTGCTGTTTTCATTTAATAGGAAACCCTGCTGTTTTTGTTTCTCCGAGTGAGAGAGGAAGACTGGGTCGGTTCCTCCCTAGCGCGGCCCAGCCCAGGTACTAGCGCCTACCTGCCCCGTTCCTTCTCCATTAGTGGAGCAGAGAGAGCACTTGCTGTGCGTTCACGGAAGCTGAGGAACGCCGTCTGTCCCCTCCTATTTAGTCTCTCGACGTGCGTGTCGTCCCCCCTAGGGTTCCTCTTCCTCCTAGGGTCGCCGTCGCTCCCTTCTTCCCCTTCTCCCTTCGCTTCTTCCTCCCCTTCAGGTAAGGTTCAGAGAGAGGTTCAGAGAGCAGCCGCATTGCCGGTGTTTCTTTGGGTCATCTCGCTGCCTCCGGTAACCTGCTCGTCGCCATCGGAGATGGTGAGGTGGTTCCTGGTGCCACACGCGCTCCGTTCCCGGTGCTAGGGAGGTCCTAGCTCCTCCATGGTGCCGCCTCGTCGTCACCTCCCGTCGGCAAGCGTGCAAGGCGCTGCACTTCTTCAGGCTGCACCGAGCCGTCCTCATGCATCCCTGCGTCTCCGACCATCCCCTCGGTGAGCAGGTCGACGCCGCAGCCCCTTCTTCCCCACATAGCGTGCTAGTCGCTGTAGAGCTCGCCGCCGTAGTGTTCGTCGCCACCGGCAGCAAGGTGCGGCCTTGATGGCAACGCCTCCATCCTCCTCGTCGCGAGACGAGCATGGTACTGGATCTCATAGGTTCCCGCTCGTCCTGCATGTAGTTTGCGCCGCCGGAGAAGCCCTGTAGCCGCCGGAGAAGCCGATGCGTTTGCTGTCGCCGGGTTGTGTTTTCTTCAGTTTCGACAGTTAGTGGCGTAGTGGTGTGTACTAGTGGGCTCGTCCCCCTCCTCTATTAAGACCCGTAGCCTTAGCGCAGTGGTAGCGCTCGAGAGGGAGAGACCGTGAGGTTTGGGGTTCGACCCCGCACTCCTCCCTTTTTGTTCTTTTTCTTCCTTTGTTTTTCTGTTGTTTTCTTTGTTTTGTGTATGTGTGTATGTGTTGTGTGTATGTAAATGTATACATACATGATGGATGTTTTTTCCCTTTTTCTGTTAAGAAAACATGTGTATGTGTAGTATATGTGTGTGGGGGGCTGATTGCATACATGTGTGTGAGTGTTTATGTGTGAGGTGGTGACCCATGTGCATGTATATGTGCACATATGCACTTGTGCATGTATGCGTGCATATATGTGTGTGTGGTGAGAAACCACACACATAGGTGAGTGTATGTGCATGTGCACTTGTGCATATGTGTTGTGCATGCCATGTGTGTGTGTGGTTTAGATGTGTAGAATTGGGGTGTGTGTGTGACAAGTGGGCATGCCCCACTTGTCATACACTATTTATTATTGTCTCTTGTGTGATATTTAGTAGTGTTAAATAGTTCTTTTACAATTTTAGCTATGTTACCAAATCTGGCCATGTTCAAATATGCTCATGTGCATTTTAAGTAAGTTTTCACTGATAAGAGAGGTGGTTGTGTTGCTAGTATAGTTTGTGCCATGATGCTTCAAGTAAGTATATGAGTATGACACATGATTTTGGGGTAGAAACATCCAAGGAATCCATTGGTGCTATTGGATTTCACTATTGAGCAAGTTTATAAAACTGTCATTTTCTATTGTGATGCTACTTTGTCATTTATGCATGAATTAATCCATGTTTGCTTTGGGGCATGTGCCAACATGGAAGTGTTAGTGTTTCATGCCTATTATGCCATGGTATTTTTGTTTGACATGAGAATCACCCATATAAGTGGGAAACTTGCTGCAAAGTAGCTAACTTGATGTTGCTGTTTTCACCATGCTGAATATTTCTGTCTGAGAATCTGCTGTTATTTTTATGCCATGAAGAGTGGTTGCCATCTTGTGATATGTTGAGAATTAGCTCAAGCTCAGTGCTAGTGTTTTGAAGTAGATGTTGTCTACTACCATCCTGTTAATTTTCATGCCATGAGGTGGTCTCTAACACCATCAGTTGTGGCTGTCAACATGCTACCAGATTAACTCAGATTCCAGAAAACTGTTATTTTCACAAAGTCCCAGAAATCTATTTCATCATGCCAACTTGTGAGCTTCATGCTTATTGATGTGTGCCTCCTTTCCAGTTTGTGTAGTTGGATAAGTTGATGAGCATGTCATGTAGTTTTTGTCAATACCTTGGTTGTGGTTGTAGGATTCCTATAGGACAAGTTATCGGCTGTGAAAGTTGCTATGTTGCTATTTTGTGGCAGATTGTTTGTTTTATTGTTTTGTCACTTGTGGGAGCTATACTCCATGGAATTGCTTGATCTTTGGCTCTATTGTGGTTGGTTTTTCATTGCCTAACCAGTGGCTACCTTGGGATGCCAAGGAATAGCCTAGGGCTTTCTTGTCTTGTGTTTTGCCTTCATATCTTGTCGTGAGCGTATCGTGAGAACCGTAACTCTGTTTCTTACGTTCTTCATATGCATTTTTATCGTTTTTGCATGATGCATCCATATTTGCCATGTTCGTGCATGTGGAGATAACTTAACATAAGGTTCTGTCCAGATTCATTAATAACCAATCCTTTCCATGTGAAACATGACTAGTTAGGATTTCCATGTTAAAAACTGTTCAAATAAGCATGCATCATTCTTGCTTGTGCATTGCACCGTGGTTGTTTGTTTATTCTGGCTGTTTATTTTGGGTAGACACGAACGTTGAACCTGAGTACGAAGAGCCAGACGAGTACAACTACGAGGATCCCGCTACGTGTTCCACTCAAGAACCAACAGGCAAGATGATTGTACCCTGATCCCGATACTATTTTCGCTTGCTAGTTGTCTCGCTCTTATCATTACAATTGCGCTACCTACCACTTGAATGTTAGCCTCCTAATTGCCTTGATAGCCTCTAACCCACCACCTCCTAGCAAACCTTTGATTGGCTAAGTTACCGCTGCTCAGCCCCTCTTATAGCGTTCTTAGTTACAGGTACAGGTTGTTCCATGTGATAACATGGATTTGGCATATCACAATATTATCTGTTATTTAATGTAATACACATATATATATATATATTGGTATTGGTGGAAGGCTTGGACTTTTGCTAGGTGTTTTGTTCCGCTGATGCCGCCATATATGATGATTGTCCTAAATGGTCCCTAGTTGAAAGGGTTGTGTGGACACGCAGCCAGTTACACTAGCATATGACATGGTGGATGGTCCAGTCTCACTGACCATGTAGCATTGGATGCTAGCTGGATAATATGGACTGAGAAAGGTCTGGTCGGATTCGACATAGTCGAATTCGAGTCGAGATAAGGTCTGAGTTGGACAGACCCAACTATGAGACGCAGCGATAGGTCATCTATAAGTCTTTGGTACAACATACATTCTATGTCCTAAGACCTGAGCTGGCGCATGTACTCGGGATGGTGACAGACTTGCTTTGGGCCGACCAAACACTACTCCATGACTGGGTAGTTACAAAGGTAGGTTTCGGGCTTGTCCAGACCCATGGTGCGAGACATGGTCGAGCAAGATGGGATTTGCCCCTCGTACCAGGAGAGATATACTTTGGGCCCCCTCAGGTGATCCGACCTGGATAAGCATGGCCATGCGATGAGCATTATGAGATAATCCGAAGTGTTGGTCGGATTCACCGGAACGAGAAAGAGGTCGTGTTGCAACAAGGATGACCATGTTGCCTTGTGCACGACAACATATATCGTGTGGCAAAGGGAACAGAAGTGTGAAGTACAGGTTCACCTAACCAGCTTGATCGGACACTTGGAGTCGGCACGTCTTGCTAGAGGCCACTACCGACCGGTCGAGTCAGATGTCATCTGACTCGCGACCAAGTGGACGAGAACCTAAAGGGTCGCGCACCTAAGAGAAGGAACACATGGGCTTTAGGATCCGTGCAAGGCCCATGAGTTGAGCCCGCGCCGGATGCCTATATATAGTGGAGGTGCGGCACACCCATCCGGTTGATCGTTTCAGCGCCGTCATTAGGGTTTGCATGTGTTGCGAATAGCCACCTCCACTCACCGCCGCCGACCGTGTAATCGGACCTAGCAGTCCACCGCACGAGTGTTCCTCCTGCACGCGCGGATACCGTTAGAGGCGGTGCATTTGCGCCGCTCTGATGAACTTGCACGTGGGATCCGTCGACCGGCTGTTCGAGGGAGATCGGAACGGCTGTTCGACGGAGATCGGACGAGGAGGAGACGGACCACATGAACGCGCTGCCCCAACTCTAGTTCCGCTGCACGTCACTACGTGTCTAATGGTAACGAATTGTGATCCATCTCCATAGCATGTTCTTGGATATTCTGTGCATAGGAAAAATTTAATTTGCATGCGATGCACCTACGATAGAACCCAACACCGGGTGCTTCCCGCGCTCCGCTCCCGCCGCTAGGGAGGTCCGAGCTCCTCTGTGGTGTCGGCTCCGTCATCGCCTCTCATCGGCGAGCCATGCGGGTGGAGCTGCGCTTTGACAGGCTGCACCAACCCTTCATCCCTGCCTCGCCGCGACCTCGTGTAGCCCCGCTGCGAGCATCGCCGCAACTTCCCCCTTCTTTGTTCGTGCATCGCCTCACTTTGCCGCCATAGCACCGCCGTCGCCGCCTTGCCTGAGCGAGTGCAAGCTCGAGCTCGAGCCTGTCGTAGCGCGTAGAGTTCTTCCCCTCTGAGTGCGGGAACGGGTTCCCCTAGGAACCCGCAAGCCCCCACTTGTGTCTGCTGTAGCCAAGCTCCGTCGCCTCGCCGGAATCGCGTTGCTGCCGTGCTCTCTCGCCAGTGTCGATTTGTTCAGTTTCGTCAGTGTCAGACAAGTCAGTTAATAGTAGAGGTGCTGGTTCCTCCCTTCAGTCAGTTGCCGCATCATAGCGCAGTGGTGCGCGCCGGGGGAAACGATCGAGAGGTCACGGGTTTGAATCCCCCCGAACCCTTTATCTTTTAAGTGCTAAGTGTGTGCGCCCGCGCGTGTGTGTGGCATGGAATCCCGTGTGTCCACGGGTGGATCCCATGCGCATGCGTGGATGTGTGTGTGCGGCTCTATGTGTGTCTATATTTATGTGTGTGTGTCCCATGTGTGTGTGTGTGAGAGTATGACAAGTGGACCCTGGCCCCACTTGTCATACCCATAGAGGGGCCTTGGCTCACTACCAGGTGGGAGACCTCCTTTATTAATTTGTTTTTTTTCTTTCTTTTCCTTTTTTATTTTGTTTATTAGGATTGATTCTATTTCTGGAAATATGTTCAAATTTGGACATGCCATTTCTGACAGTAGACTAAATAGGAAAGATTCCACTTATGAATTCAATAGGATTCCTATGCATGTTTTTTGAGGTACCTTTTGTGATATTTTTGCATTCAAAGATAGGAGTATGATATATGGATTTGGGGTAGAAAATCCAAGGAATCCATTGGAGTAATTTGTTTTAGCTTTTGAGCAAGTTTTGCAAAATGTCATTTTGTTCCATCTTGCCATTTTTGTCATTTTTATATGAACAAATCCATGCATGCTAGGATAATTGTGTCAACATGTATGTGATGCATA
The DNA here is from genome assembly GCA_022496015.1 of Hordeum marinum. Taxonomy (NCBI): domain Eukaryota; kingdom Viridiplantae; phylum Streptophyta; class Magnoliopsida; order Poales; family Poaceae; genus Hordeum; species Hordeum marinum. Next base: position 213,917,590 of record CM039673.1, on the reverse strand, counting down.
GCGTCTTGTATTTCGTACATGATCACACAAAGACGGTAGAATGCGATTCTGTGCATGAGTTTATTTTGCAAGTTTGATGTGAATAGTATGGCTCATATGTATGTGATGCATGTGTGTAACTTAACATGACCTGTGTGTCGTGATTGTCAGCCGGCAGGAGCCAAAGTGATGTCATTATATTGTATAACGACATGCATGTCGAGTTGTGATTCTCTGTAAATTCATTACTAGTTGTAGAACTTGGAGGACAGAGATAAAGTTCGAGGCTTTGGCGTCCTGGCAAGGCTGACAAGATGGAATTCCTCCTTGGTCATCAGAGTTGGAGCCGACCTGGAAGGATGCCCATGAAGGAACCATACTATTTGACATATTTATGTTTATATGTGATTGATATTGATTCTTGTTTCTATGCATGTTAGTATGGTAGAAAGATCCCTCATTAATATCAAGCACATTGCCATTCCGGATGTTGCACCTTCACACGTCAAGTACGTCTAGTGGTGGGCTCATAAAATTGAGGTGCTACAAGGTGTCCTTGAACTGGAGGGTTCATGTCGGACACGGACATGCACTGCACCCGGTTAACTTGACAAGGCTATAAAAATGGTTTTGGGCCTTGTGGCAGAGAAGGTTCGGAGCCGGGGTATGAGATACCTACCCAACCGACACGAGTCGTATAGAGATATGATTAGCAAGGAGTTGCTTGCCAAATAGGCAAGTTGGCTAGCAGTGATGCTAAAGCTCACTAGTCGCTCGCGCTAGACGGGTCCTGAATCACTAAGAGTTTGCGGAGGGATGTTGTCTTCAGTGGGAGTAGTTCTGTTTAAGGCTTGAATTACTCTACATAAACACATTGATTAGTGATTGCATATTTTCTGTTGTAGATCAATGACACCACCTGCTCAACCCAATTTTGCATTGAAATCATTTCTGGAAAAGGATAAACAAAATGGAACAAACTTTACCACCTAGTATAGAAATCTGAGAATTGTTCTCAAGCACGATAAAAAAGAACATGTTCTAGAGGATCCACTTCCAGAGGAACTTGCCGAGAATGCTAACGTCACAACCAAGAATGCCTATCAGAAACTCGTTGATGAATCCAATGAGATCAGCTACCTCATGATGGCTTGTATGGAGCCTGATTTGCAATAGCATTTCAAAAAAATTCAGGCTTTCGATATGATCGAGAGTTTGAAGAGCATGTTTCAGGTGCAGGGTAGGACGGAAAGGTTCAACGTCTAGCAGTCCTTGACGGATTGTAAGCTGAAGGAGGGTGATCCACTGAGCCCGCATGTGATCAAGATGATCGGGTACGTGCAAGCTTTGGATCAGTTTGGCTTCCCACTTCGGGACGAGCTTTCCACAGATGCAATTTTGGGTTCTCTTCCACCTAGCTATGGGACGTTCGTATCAAACTATCATATGCACAGCATGGATAAGAAGCTCACTGAATTGCATGGGATGCTCAAGGTGGCAAAGCAAGATATTAAGAAAGGCACACATCAAGTGTTGATGGTACAGAACTCGGCTAAGTTCAAGAAGAGTTGGTCCAAGAAAAAGATTAAGGCAAAGGGCACGGAGAAGGATTTCTCCGCCGTTGAGCCAAAGTCTGGACCGAACTCAAAGACCATTTGCTTTCACTGCAAGGAAGCTGGTCATTGGAAGAGGAACTATAGCAAGTGGCTTTCTGAGCACGGCAAGAAGGCCGGAGATGCTTCTCTAGGAAAAGGTACACTTGTTACATATGTTATAGATATTTATCTTGCTAACATACCTAGTAGCTCTTGGATATTTGATACCGGATCGGTTGTTAATATTTGCAACTCGATGCAGGCGCTGGTAAGAACTAGGCATGTGGAACAAGGGGAGATTGACATCAGGGTCGGCAACAAAGCAAGAGTTGCTGCGTTGGAGGTCGGCATGATGCAGCTCAAGCTTCCTTCTGGATTTATTTTGGAATTGAATAATTGTTATTACATCCTCGCACTTAGTCGGAACATTATTTCTGCCTCATGTTTGACGAATCGAGGTTATGAATTCAATATAAAGGACAATGGTTATTAATTTTATTTGAATGGAATGTTCCATGGCTATGCACCCATAGTAGATGGGCTATTTATTTTAAATCTAGAAACGGAACCAGTCTATAACGTGAATGTGAAGAGGCATAAGCCTAATGAGATAAATCCGACATACTTCTGGCATTGCCGGCTTGGACACATTAGTCCAAAATGCATGAAGAAGCTCCATGATGATGGACTCCTAACCTCGTCCGACTCCAGGTCGTTCGAGACATGCGAATCATGCTTGCTAGGCAAGGTGACAAAGTCTCCTTTTGCAAACAGCTGTAAGAGGGCGTCCGACCTGTTGGAGCTTATACACAGTGATGTGTGTGGTCCAATGAGCACAACGGCTAGAGGTGGCTATCAGTACTTCGTGACTTTTGTCGACGACTTCAGTAGATATGGATATATCTATTTGATGAGGCACAAGTCATAAGCTTTTGAAAAGTTCAAATAGTTTAAAAACGAGGTTGAAAATAAGCTCGGCAGGACGATAAAACTTCTACGATCAGATCGTGGAGGTGAGTACATGAGCCAGGAGTTTGATAATCATCTGAAAATCCGAGGTATAGTACCTCAACTCACACTTCCGGGTACGCCGCAGAGAAACGATGTGTCAGAACGGAGAAATCAAACCTTGCTGGACATGGTCCGGTCGATGATGAGCAAATCGGATTTACCCTTGTCATTTTGGGGATATGCTCTAGAAACTGCAGTTTTCACACTTAATAGGGTACCATCTAAATCCGTAGACAAGACACCACATGAGATGTGGATTGTGAAGAGTCCTAGTTTGTCTTTTCTAAAGATTTGGGGTTGTGAAGCATTTGTCAAGCAGTTCATGTCGGACAAGCTTACACCCAAGTCGGATAAATGCATATTTGTGGGATATCCAAGGGAAACCTTGGGATATAACTTCTACAACCGAGAAGAGAACAAAGTGTTTGTGCCCAAAACGAGGTTTTCCTAGATAAAGAGTTTCTCAATCGAGAGGCCAGTGGGAGAACGGTGCTACTCGAAGAAATTCGAGAGCCATTCGGGGCCACTCGGGTGGTGATGAGATCATATCGGAATTGACCAGGGAACCCATAGTGGAGTCGGCACCAAAGCCATGGAGGTCGGAAAGATTGCGCAAAGTGCAGGATGTATTGTTGTTGGAAAGCGACGAGCCTCCATGTATGCAGAAGCGATGGTGAGCCCAGATTCCGAGGCATGGCTAGAGGCCTTGAGATCCGAGTTAAAGTCCATGGATGAGAATCAAGACTAGGACTTGGTTCATCCGCCACCTGGCGTAGTTGCCATTGGTTGCAAATGGGTCTTTAAGAAGAAAACCAATGTGGATGGAAATGTTCAAATTCACAAAGCTCGGCTTGTTGCTAAAGGTTATGGACAAGTTCAAGGTATTGACTACGACGAGACCTACTCGCCGGTAGCGATGTTAAAGTAGGTGAGGATCATACTAGCTATAGCTGCATATTTCCATTATGAGATATGGCAGATGGATGTCAAAACAGATTTCCTTCATGGAAATTTAAAAGAGCATGTATATATGATACAACCCGAACGTTTTGTCGATCCAACTAACGCTGGTAAAATATACAAGCTCAAGAGATCCATTTATGGATTGAGGCAAGTAGCTCAGAGTTGGAACATTCATTTTGATAAAGTCATCGTTGACCTTGGTTTCATCAAGAAGGAAGAGGACTATTGTTTATACAAGAAGTCTAATGGGAGCTCGGTAGTATTTTTGATCTTGTATGTGGATGACATATTGCTGATCGAAAATGATGTTTCGATGCTGAACTCAGTCAAGGAATCATTCAATGGCAAGTTTTTGATGAAAGACATTGGAGAGGCAGTTTACATTTTAGGCATCAAGATCTATAGAGATAGATCGAGGAGGCTGCTCGACTTAAGCCAAAGCACGTACATAGACAAAGTGTTGAAGAGGTTCAACATGAGTGAGGCCAAGAAAGGATTCTTGCCCTTCTCACATGGTATATGCTGGAAATATGCCCTAGAGGCAATAAATAAAGTTCTTATTATTATATTTCCTTGTTCATGATAATCGTTTATTATCCATGCTATAATTGTATTGAATGCAAACACATTACATGTGTGGGTAAATAGACAACACTTTGTCCCTAGTATGCCTCTAGGGAACTAGCTCGTTGGTCACAGATGGTCAAGGTTTCCTAGCCATTGACATGTGATGTCATTTGATAATGGGATCACATCATTAGGAGAATGATGTGATGGACAAGACCCAAACTACAAATGTAGCATATGATCGTGTCAGTTTATTGCTACTGTTTTCTGAATGTCAAGTATATGTTTCTATGACCATGAGATCATGCAACTCACGGACACCGGAAGAGTGCCTTGTGTGTATCAAATGTCGCAACGTAACTGGATGACTATAAAGGTTCTCTACAGGTATCTCCGAGGGTGTCTGTTGGGTTGGCATGGATCAAGACTGGGATTTGTTACTCCGTGTGACGAAGAGGTATCTCAGGGCCCACTCGGTAATACAACATCACAATAAGCCTTGCAAGCAATGTGACTAAGTGTTAGTCACGAGATCTTGTGTGACGGAACGAGTAAAGAGACTTGCCGGTAATGAAGTTGAACTAGGTATGGAGATACCGATGATCGAATCTCGGGCAAGTAACATACCGAACAACAAACGGAACATCATACGGGATTAACTGAATCCTTGACATAGAGGTTCGACCGATAAAGATCTTCGTAGAATGTGTAGGAACCAATATGGGCATCCAGGTCCCGCTATTGGTTATTCACCATAGAGGTGTCTCGGTCATGTCTACATAGTTCTCGAACCCGCAGGGTCTACACACTTAAGGTTTGGTGACGTTTCGGTAGTATAGAGTTATGCATGGTGGTGACCGAAGGTTATTCGGAGTCCCGGATGAGATCCTAGACGTCATGAGGAGCTCCAGAATGGTCTGGAGGTAAAGATTGATATATAGGAAGTCCTATTTTGGTCACCGGAAAAGTTTCGGGCTCATCGGTAGTGTACTGGGAGTGCCGGTAGTGTACCGGAGACCATCGGGACGGGTATTTCGACCCAAGATTCTACATGGGCTGTGGGAGAGTGAATACCAGCCCTTAGTGGTCTGGTGGAAGTCCCACACAAGGCCCATGCGGCTGGGAAGAAAATCCCAAAGATAAAAAGGTGGAAAAGGCAAAAAGGCGAAAATAAGGACGAGTCCTAGTCCTACTAGGATTGGAGGAGGAATCCTCCTCTCCTCTTGGTTCAGCCGACGCCTAGATGTCTTGGCCCTTGGGCCAAGCCTCCTCCTCTCTTCCTCTTATATATACTAGAGGTTTTAGGATTTTTGCACTTGATTTTCGACCACGTGCTACCCGTTCCTCTAGTGCATAGTTTCTCCTCTAGATTTGTTTTCTGTAGTGCTTAGGCGAAGCCCTGCCGGAATTGCTCCACCACCATCGCCGCGGTGCTGTCACGCTGCCAGAGAACTCGTCTACCTCTCCGCTCCCTCTTGTTGGATCAAGAAGGAGGATATCTTCATCAAGCTGTACGTGTGCTGAACGTAGAGGTGTCGTCCGTTCGATGCTTGATCGGGACGGATCGTGATTGGATCGCGGGACGCACGGCGATTTGGATCGCGAAGACGTTCGACTACACCAACTGCGTTTCTTAACGCTTCCCTCTTAGCGATCTCCAAGGGTATGTAGATCCACTCCCCCTCTCGTAGATGCTCATCACCATGGATAGGTCTTGCGTGAGCGTAGGAAATTTTTTGTTTCCCATGCGACGTTCCCCAACAGTGGCATCATGAGCTAGGTCTATGTGTAGATGAGATCTCGAGAACACAAAGAGTTTGTGGGCATTGATGCTTAGATTGCTTCCTCCCTTGGTCGTGTTTTGGTTCAGCGGTATTGTGGGATGAAGCGGCCCGGACCAACATTACTCGTACGCTTACGAGAGACCGGTTCCCTCAACTGCAACTTGTTGCAAAAGATGGCTGGCGGGTGGCGGTTTCTCCTACTTTAGTTGGATCAGATTCGATAAAGGCGGTCCTTGAGAAGGTTGAAAAGCAACTTATGTATCACCATTGTGGTTTATGCGTAGGTGAGAATTGTTCTTGCTAGATACCCGTAGGAGCCACGTAAAACATGCAATAAAAATTAGAGGACGTCTAACTTGTTTTTGCAGGGTATGTTGTGATGTGATATGGCCAATTACATGATGTGATATATGTGATGTATGAGATGATCATGTGTTGTATAGAATATCACGACTTGCATGTCGATGTGTACGGCAACCGGTAGGAGCCATAGGGTTGTCTTTAATTATTGTATGACCCGCGTGTCAATCATTAAGCGCTATGTAATGCTTTACTTTATCGCTAAACGGTAGCAATAGTAGTACAAGCATGATGGGCGCGACAACCCCGATGGCGACACATTGATGGAGATCAAGATGATGGAGATCATGGTGTCGTGCCGGTGACAATGGAGGTCATGGTGTCGTGCCGGTGACAATGGAGATCATGCCGGTGCTTTCAAGATGGAGATCAAAAGCACAAGTTCATGGCCATATCATGTCACTTATGATTTGCATGTGATGTTAATCCTTTTATGCACCTTGTTTTTCTTAGGACGATGGTAGCATTATAAGGTGATCCCTCACTTAAATTTCAAGATGAATTGTCTTCTCCCCGAGTGTGCACCATTGCGAAAGTTTGTCGTGTCGAGACACCACGTGATGATCGGGTGTGATAGACTCTACGTTCACATACAATGGGTGCAATCCAGTGTTGCACATGCAGAACACTCGGGTGAAACTTGACGAGCCTAGCATGTACAGACATGGCCTCGGAACACAAGAGACCGAAAGGTCGAACATGAGTCATATAGTAGATATGATAAACATGATGATGTTCACCATTGAAACCACCTCAACTCACGTGATGATCAGACTTGAGTTGGTGAATTTGGGTCATGTGACACTCGGATGACCTGAAGGATGTCAATTTGACTGGGAGCTTTAGTAATTTGATTAACTAAACTCATTATCTTGAACAATAGTCTAAGTAACCCTTGCATATTTATGTTGTAGATCAATGGCTCGCGCAGTAGCACCCCTGAATTTTAATGCATTCCTAGAGAAAGCTAAGTTGAATGATGATGGAAGTAATTTTGTTGGCTAGGCCCATAATTTGAGGATTATCCTCACGGCTTCCCAGAAATCATATGTCCTTGATGCACCTCTTGGTGACCAACTAGAAGACATGTCATCCAAAGACGTTAAGAACGCTTGGGAGGCACGTTATGGAGATTACTAAGTAGTTCAGTGTGCAATATTGTATGGCTTAGAACCGGGACTTCAAAGACATTTTGAACATCATGGAGCATATGAGATGTTCCAGGAGTTGAAGTTTATCTTTCAGAAGAATGCCCGAATCGAGAGGTATGAGGCCTCCGATAAGTTCTATGCTTGCAAGATGGAGGAGAACGGGTCTATCAGTGAACATATACTCAAAATGTCTGGATATTCGACTCATCCAGCGGAGTTGGGAATTGCCCTTCCACCAGAGGCGATCGCTGACAGAGTTCTTCAATCACTGCCACCTAGTTACAAGAGCTTTGTGATGAACCTCAAGTGATGCTAAAAGTTGCTAATTCTGAAATCCCGAAAGAACATCAAGTGTTGATGGTCAATAAAACCACTAGTTTCAAGAAGAATGGCTCTCGTTGTAGTGCCTGAGTATTTTATACCAGTTCGGTTGCTCACATTTGCAACTCAAAATAGGAACTATGGAATAGACGAAGGCTGGCAAAGGATGAAGTGACGATGCCCGTGCGAAATGGTTCCAGGGTTGATGTGATCGCCGTCGGCACGCTCTCTCTTCGATTACCATCGGGATCAGTGATGAACCTGAATAATTGTTATTTAGTGCCTGCATTAAGCATGAACATTATATTCGGATCTTGTTTATTGCGAGACGGTTACTCATTTAAATCAGAGAATAAAGGTTGTTCTATTTATACGAGTAATATCTTTTATGGTCATGCACCCAATGTGAGGGGTTTATTCATATTGAATCTTGATAGTGATGATACACATGTTCATAACATTGATACCAAAAGATGTAGAGTTGATAATGATAGTACCACTTTCTTGTGGCACTGTCCTTTAGGTCATATTTGTGTAAAACACATGAGGAAGCTCCATGCTGATGGACTTTTGAAGTCACTTGATTTTGAATCACTTGACACATGTGAACCATGCCTCATGGGCAAGATGACTAAAATGCCGTTCTCTAGAACAATGGAACGGGCAAGTGACTTATTGGAAATCATACATACTGATGTGTGCAGTCCAATGAATGTTATAGCGTGTGGTGGATATCGTTATTTTATCACCTTCACTGATGGCTTAAGTAGATATGGGTATATTTACTTAATGAAACACAAGTCTAAAAGGTTTGAAAAGTTCAAGCAATTTCAGAGTGAAGTTGAGAATCATCATAACAAGAAGATTAAATTCCTGTGATCTGATCGAGGAGGTGAATATTTGAGTTATGAGTTTGGCAGTCACTTAAGACAGTGTGGAATTGTTTCACAGTTTACACCGCCCGGAACACCACAGTGTAATGGTGTGTCCGAACATCGTAATCAAACCTTATTAGATATGGTGCGTTTTATGATGTCTCTTGCTGATTTTCCACTATCGTTTTGGGGTTATGCATTAGAGACAGCAGCAGTCACGTTAAATAGGGCACCATCGAAATCCGTTGAGACGATGCCATATGAACTATGGTTTGGCAAGAGGTCAAAGTTGTCGTTTCTTAAAGTTTGGGGATGTGATGCTTATGTCAAAAAGCTTCAACCTGAAAAGCTGGAACCCAAATCGAAGAAATGCGTCTTCATAGGATACCCGAAAGAGACAGTCGGTATAACTTCTATCTCAGATCCGAAGGCAAAGTGTTTGTCGCTAAGAACGGAACATTTCTTGAGAAAGAGTTTCTCTCTAAAGAATTGAGTGGCAGGAAAATAGAGCTTGATGAGGTTATTGAACCTTTACTTCAACCAGAAAGTAGCGCAGTGCAGAAAGATGTTTCTGTGGAACCAATGACGGTTGAAGAGGAAGTTAATGATGATGATCATGAAGCTTCGAATCAAACTGCTATTGAACATCGTAGGTCGACAAGTGTGCGTACTACTCCTGAGTGGTAGGGCAACCTTATCTTGGAGGTCATGTTGTTGGACAACAATGAACCTACGAGCTATGGAGGAGCGGTGATGGGCCCGAATTCCGAGAAATGGTTAGAGGCCATGAAATCCGAGATGGGATCCATGTATGAAAACAAAGTATGGACTTTGGAAGTATTACCTGAAGGGCGAAAGGCCATTCAATACAAATGGATCTTTAAGAAGAAGACAGACGCAGACAGTAATGTCACCGTCTATAAAGCTCGACTTGTGGCAAAGGGTTTTTACAAGTTCAAGGAGTTGACTATGATGAGACCTTCTCACCCATAGCGATGCTTAAGTCTGTCAGAATCATGTTGGCAATAGCTGCTTATTTCGACTACGAAATTTGGCAGATGGATGTCAAAACAGCATTCCTCAATGGTTTCCTTGAGGAAGAGTTGTATATGATGCAACGAGAAGGTTTTGTCGATCCATAGAATGCTGACAAAGTTTGCAAACTCCAGCGATCCATTAATGGGATTGTGCAAGCATCTCGGAGTTGGAATGAGCGCTTTGATGAGGTGATCAAAGCGTTTGAGTTTATACAAGTTTATGGAGAAACTTGTATTTACAAGAAAGTTAGTGGGAGCTCTATAGCGTTTCTAATATTATATGTGGAGGACATATTGCTGATTGGAAACAATATAGAAATGCTAGAAAGCGTGAAGGAATATTTGAACAAGAGTTTTTCAATAAAGGACCTAGGAGAAGCTGCTTTCATATTAGGCATTAAGATCTATAGAGATAGATCGAGACGCTTAATAGCACTTTCACAGAGCACATACCTTGATAAAGTTTTGAAGAAGTTCAAAATGGATCATTCCAAGAAGGGGTTCTTGCTTGTGTTACAAGGTGTGAAGTTGAGTAAGACTCAATGCCCAGTGACTACAGAAGATAGAGAAAAGATGAGTGTCATCCCCTATGCTTCAGCCATATACTCTATCATGTATGCAATGCTGTGCACAAGACCCGATGTCAGCCTTGCCATAAGTACGGCCGAAAGGTTTCAAAGTGGTCCTGGAATGGAGCACTGGAAGCGCTAAAGAATATCCTTAAGTACCTGAAAAGGACTAAGGAAATGTTTCTCGTTTATGGAGGTGATGAAGAGCTCGTCATAAAGGGTTATGTCGATGCAAGCTTTAACACTGATCTGGATGACTCTAAGTCACAAACCGGATACATATTTATTCTCAACGGGGGATCGGTAAGCTGGTGCAGTTCCAAGGAGAGTGTGGTAGCCGATTCTACGTGCGAAGCGGAGTACATCGCAGCCTCGGAGGCAGCAAAGGAAGGTGTCTGGATGAAGCAGTTCATGACAGATCTTGGAGTAGTGCCCAGTGCACTGAATCCAATGAACCTGTTCTGTGACAACACTGGTGCCATTCCTCTGGCCAAGGAACCAAGGTTTCACAAGAAGACCAGACACATAAAGCGACGCTTCAAGTCCATCCGCGATGACATCGAGGAAAAGGACATAAATATTTACCAAGTGCACACGGATCTAAATGTTGCAGACCCGTTGACTAAACATCTTCCAGGGGCTAAACATGATCAACACCAGAGCTGCATGGGTGTTCGATTCATTACAATGTAAATCACATAGTGATGTGAACTAGATTATTGACTCTAGTGCAAGTGGGATACTATTGGATATATGCCCTAGAGGCAATAAATAAAGTGTTTATTATTATATTTCCTTGTTCAAGATAATCGTTTATTATCCATGCTATAATTGTATTGATTGGAAACACATTACATGTGTGGGTAAATAGACAACACTTTGTCCCTAGTATGCCTCTAGTGAACTAGCTCGTTGATTGAAAGATGGTCAAGGTTTCCTAGCCATTAACATGTGATGTCATTTGATAACGGGATCAATTCATTAGGAGAATGATGTGATGGACAAGACCCAAAGTACGAACGTAGCATATGATCGTGTCAGTTTATTGCTACTGTTTTCTGAATGTCAAGTATATGTTTCCATGACCATGAGATCATGCAACTCACGGACACCGGAAGAGTGCCTTGTGTGTATCAAACGTCGCAACACAACTGGGTGACTATAAAGGTGCTGTATAGGTATCTCTGAGGGTGTCTGTTAGGTTGGCATGGATCAAGACTGGGATTTGTTACTCCGTGTGACAGAGAGGTATCTAAGAGCCCACTCGGTAATACAACATCACAATAAGCCTTGCAAACAACATGACTAAGTTTTAGTCACGGGATCTTGTGTTACGGAACGAGTAAAGAGACTTGCCGGTAACGAGCTTGAACTAGGTATGGAGATACCGATGATCGAATCTCGGGCAAGTAACATACCGAACAACAAACGGAACATCATACGTGATTAACTGAATCCTTGACATAGAGGTTCGACCGATAAAGATCTTCATGGAATGTGTAGGAACCAATATGGGCATCTAGGTCCCACTATTGGTTATTGACCATAGAGGTGTCTCGGTCATGTCTACATAGTTCTCGAACCCGCAGGGTCTTCACACTTAAGTTTTGGTGACGTTTCGGTAGTATAGAGTTATGCATGGTGGTGACCGAAGGTTTTTCAGAATGGTCCGGAGGTAAAGATTGATATATAGGAAGTCCTATTTTGGTCACCGAAAAAGTTTCGGGCTCATCGGTAGTGTACCGGGAGTGTCGGTAGTGTACCGGGAGACCATCGGGAGGGGTATTTCGACCCAAGAGGCTACGTGGGCTGTGGGAGAGTGAACACCAGCCCTTAGTGGGCTGTTGGAATTCCCACACAAGGCCCATGCATCTGGGAAGAAAAGCCAAAAGAGAAAAAGGTGGAAAAAGGCAAAAAGGCCAAAAGGCCAAAATAAGGAGGAGTCCTAGTCCTACTAGGATTGGAGGAGGAATCCTCCTCTCCTCTTGGTTCGGCCGACGCCTAGATGGCTTGGCCCTTGGGACAAGCCACCTCCTCTCTTCCTCTTATATATACTAGAGGTTTTAGGGGTTTTGCACTTGATTTTCAGCCATGTGCTACCCGTTCCTCTAGTGCATAGTTTCTCCTCTGGATCGGTTTTCTGCAGTGCTTAGGCGAAGCCCTGCCGGAATTTTGATTGTGTTAAAAAAATCTGGAAATAGATATCTTTCATGAGTTTAGCAACAAATATGGTCTTGACTCTCAGATAGTAGCTTCTTTCTATAAATCATTTGCTACTCATGTTGATCTCCCTAAGGAGAAGTGGTTTAAATATCATCCACCTATTGAAAAATCATTAGAGGAACTTGTTAAAATTAAAGAGGAAGCAATTGTTTATCATCTTGATCCAGTCGTACCTACTTCTTTTATCGTGAAACATCCTTTTCCTATTACTTTGAGGGAACATGTAAAGCTATAAAAGTTATGTTAGAACACCTAAGACTTGTGACCAAATAAATGTGGAACCTATTTTAGGTGTAGTTTAAGATCTCTTTGTTGAGAATATTGATGGGCATGTTATTTACTTCTGTGGTGAAGCTCGTAGAATTGCAAAGCCTCTTAGAAATTAGCAGGACAAGCTAGATAAAAACAAACCATTTGCTGACATGCCTGTTGTTTCTATTAAGATAGGAGATCATTGCTATCATGGTTTATGTGACATGGGAGCTAGTATTAGTGTTACACCTTTTACCTTATAAAAAGAAATTATGAATGATCAAGCACCCTCTGAGATTGAAGATGTTTATGTCACCATTAAAATTGTAAATCGAGATACTAGCTTGCCCCTTGGGGTTGTTAGAGATGTTGAAGTCTTGTGTGGAAAATTCCAGTACCCCACTAATTTCTTAGTACTTGGTTCTGAACAAGATAACTTTTGTCCCATTATATATGATAGTCCTTTCTTGAATACTCCTAATACTAAAATTAATCGTGTCACATAGAAAGTTAAAGTAAGCTTTGGTAACGAGTCTCATGAATTCAGTTTCTCTAAATTTGGTATACAACCACATGAGAAGGGGTTATATATAAAGATGAAACTATTGGTCTTGCTTCTATTGTTGTGCCTCCTACAGATCCTCTAGAACAATATTTGCTAGACCAGAGAATAATATGCATATTAATGAAACAAATGAGATAGATGATATATTTGTAAGACAAGCACCTATCCTCGAACACAACTTGCCTGTTAATATCTTAGGGGACCCTCCTCCAACAAAAGGAGATCCCGTGTTTGAGTTAAATACATTACCTGATACTTCAAAAAATGCTGATCATGATGAAGATATATCATGTCATTACTAGTGCTGACCTTTCAGAGCATGAAGAAAAGACGTTACTCCAACTCTGAAGAAGCATAGGGCTGTTATTGGAAATACTCTTGGTGATCTTAAGGGCATAAGCCCCACTCTATGTCAGCACAAAATTAATATGGAGCCAGATGCTAAACCTATTGTTGATCATCAAGGCCTCTTAAATCCTAAGATGAAGGAAGTGGGGAGGACTAAAATACTAAAGCTTCTAGAGGTAGGTATAATTTATTCTATTGCTAGTAGTAGATGGGTAAGTCATGTTCATTGTGTTACTACGAAAGGAGGTATAACTGTTGTTCCTAATGATGAAAATGAACTTATTCCACAAAGAATAGTAACTGGTTATAGGATGGTAATTGATTTCAGGAAATTGAATAAAGCTACTAGGAAAGATCATTACCACTTTCCTCTTATTGATCAAATGTTAGAAAGACTATCTAAGTACACATACTTCTGTTTTATTGATGGATATTCTAGTTTCTCTCAAATACCCGTGTCAAAAGACGACCAAGAAAAAACTAGTTTCACCTGCCCTTCTGGAACCTATGCTTATAGATGTATGCCTTTTGGTTTATGCAATGCATCTGCTACCTTTCAAAGATGTATGACTGCTATATTCTCTGACTTTTGTGAAAAGATTATTGAGGTTTTCATGGATGATTTTTCCGATTATGGGGCTCTTTTGATGATTGCTTGAGCAACCTTGATCAAGTTTTGCAGATATGTGAAGAAAATAATATTGTCCTGAATTGGGAGAAGTGCCACTTTCTGGTGAATGAAGGTATAGTACTTGGGCATCAATTTTCTGAACGAGGCGTCAAAGTGAACAAAGCAAAAGTTAATGCAATAGAGAAAATGTCGTGTCCAAAAGATATCAAAGGTATAAGAAGTTTCCTTGGTCATGCTGGTTTTTATAGGCGTTTCATTAAAGATTTCTCGAAGATTTCTAGGACACTAACAAATCTTAATAAAAAATATTTTCCTTTTGTTTATTATGATGATTATGTAGAAGCCTTTGAAATACTTAAGAAAGCCTTGATTTCTGCACCTATTGTCCAACTACCTGATTGGAATCTACCATTTGAAATTTTGTGTGATGCTAGTGACAATGATGTTGGTGCTATTCTACGAAAAAAAGTAGACCAGAAATTGAATATTATTCATTATGCTAGTAAGACATTAGACAATGCTCAAACAAATTATGCTAGCAGTGGGAAACAATTTTTAGCAGTTGTGTTCGCATGTGATAAGTTTAGACCATACATTGTTGATTCTGGAGTTACTATTAACACGGATCATGTTGCTATTAAATACCTTATGGAAAAGAAAGATGCTAAACCTAGACTTATTAGGTGGGTGTTTTTACTTCAAGAGGGTAACTTCCATATAATCGATAGGAAGGGAGATGAAAACCCTTTAGTAGATAACTTGTCTAGTACGAAAAATGTTCTTGATGACCCACTTCCTATTGATGATAATTTTCCTGATGGGAAACTTGTTGGTATAAACACTTTGCATAGTACTCGTTGGTATGTATATTATGCCAACTAGATTGTCGCTAAATATATGCCATCTAATTTCACCTATCAACAAAAGGAAAAAATATTTTATGATTTACGACATTACTTTTGGGATGACCCACATCTTTATAAACAAGGAGTGGACAGTGTTATTAGACGTTGTGGACCTAAGCATGAACAGGGACAGATCATACGGAAGTGCCACTCTGAATCCTACGAAGGCCACCATGCTGGTGATAGAACTGCACACAAGGTACTACAATCCAACTTTTATTAGCCTACTCTTTTTAGAGATGCTCGTAAGTATGTCATTTATTATGATGAATGTCAACGAATTGGTAATATTGGTAAACATCAGGAAATGCCTATGAGTTACTCACATGCTATTGAACCATTTGATGTTTGGGGCTTTGATTATATGGGACCTTTTCCTTCATCTAACGTCTACGCTCATATTTTGGTTGTTGTTGATTACGTTACTAAGTGGGTAGAAGATATTCCATCTAGTAGTGTTGATCATAACACTTCTATTAAAATGCTTAAGGATATTATCTTCCCGAGGTTTGGAATCCCTAGATATCCAATGAATGATAATGGTTCACATTTTATTCATGGTTCTTTTCATAACTTCTAGCTAAATATGATGTTAACAATAGAACTAAACCACCTTATCACCCTCTGTCTAATGGGCAAGTTGAGTTGAGCATTTGAATAAAACTAATCTTGTAGAAGACTGTTAATAGATCAAGAAAGAACCGGTCTATGAAACTTGATAATACTTTATGGGCTTATGGAACTGCTTACAATAATCCCATGGGAATGTCCCCATATAAGTGGTCTATGGAAAATCTTGTCATTTACCTCTTGATTTAGAACATAAAGCTTATTGGGCAGTTAAAGAACTTAACTATGACTTGAAACTTGCTAGTGAAAAGAGGCTATTTGATATTAGCTCATTAGATGAATGGAGGAAACAAGCTTATGAAAATGCCAAGTTGTGGAAGGAAAAATTTAAAAGATGGCATGACAAGAGAATCCAAAAACAGTAATTAAATGTAGGATACCTAGTTCACTTGTACAATTATCGTTTTAGATTTTTTTGAAGGTAAGCTTCTCTCCAAATGGGAAGGCCCTTATGTCATTGAGGGCGTCTATTACTCCGGTGCTATAAAGATTAACAACTCCGAAGGATAAAATTTGAGAGTGGTTAATGGGGAAAGACTTAAACAGTATATCTCATGTATGCTCCCCAATGTTAAAATAACATTATCCAAGTTATTACTCCAGAAGAACACATAAAAGAGACCTTCGGGAACATCCAGAAAGCTGAAAAGGGGTAGGTATGTGATACGGTAAGTAAACCGACTCCAAAAATTCCAAAACAAAATTCTGTTCGTTTAGGTATTTTATAAAAAATCCAAAAATAAAAAGGAGTCAGTAGGACCCACGAGGGGTCCACGAGCAAATAGGGCATGGCCACCCCCTGGGCACGCCCTATTGCCTTGTGTGCCCTCATTTGCCTCCTGGACTCCGTTTTCTTCCTGGACACATATTCTAACCTAGAAAAATCATTATGTATACTCACGTATGTTTTGACCCCCCGCGTCGCAAGTTTCTCCTCTATTCGTTTTTGGATGATTTTCTAACATATTACTGAAGGGGTAGAAGCTATGTCTTCGTCCTCCTGCAACAACGTTGCGGACCAAGCATGGATGTTGCAGATCGATGTTGAACGACAAGGATCCGAGGAATTTATCTTGAGAGAATAACCTATGGACTCTATGGAAGTGCATCCTCTGTCCTCAGAACTTGGGACGCTAGCTGTCATCTCCACTTCACCAAATCCTTGCCCAGCAATGGGGAGGAGAGCTCAGCTATCTCAAGAAGGGCAAGGTGAATCTACCCCGAGGAGGCCCCTCGGTATCTTACATGCAAACAACTTTCACAATTTGATTCACAATTATGGAGTTGAGAATATTTCTCGCTTGCATATATTGTCCAACTAGGACATCTCTCGTCCAAGTAAAAGTGTTGCGGGAAAAGGTTCTTGGTGTCCAGAGAATAAACATATCATGGTGGAAGTACAAAAGAATATTTCAATGATTTAACAACTACTTCATGAGGTGAGGGAGCTAAAGGTTGCCCTACTAACCATTGCAAAGGACAAGCCTACTACATCATCACCACATTGCCCAGGAAGGACACTTGAATACATGGGTATGGGCACCACCCTTAGCTTGTTCCCGTCTTGGGGGAGGTGCCCTGGCATCGTATCACGATCACTTTCACCATTACCATCTATGTTAGTTAGATCCTTAGTTATTTCGTGATTTAGAGAAATAAAATTTCAGATATTCTTAGCTTAGAATTTTTGCTTTAAGATCTATATATCCTTGTAGTCGAGTGTGAGAGTTATATAATAAAGATTAGAGTGTTTTTGTGATTTTCTCTCATGCATCTATCATCATAGCATTGAAAGAAATAAATAGAAAAGATAATATGCTAATTCCATGGGGAGTAGTGACTTCACATTACAAAGTATAAGTGACAAAATTGGTTGAGAATAAACAAACATAGCATTAGTCATTGATACAATCTATGAAAGATTATTATAGAGGAGAGGAGATTTAGATACAAATACACTATCTTGGACATCTTTTATGATTGTTAACCCTCATAAAATATTATATAATGATCAAGTATTGATGCTGGACATGGAAGACAAAGTAATGATCATGATAGTTTACATTCACTTAGAAGTTATATGGTCTTGGATCCTTTAACATGTGGTGCTTGATTTAGATATTTTGCTAGCCAAAACTTTCCGCACTAAGTAGAGATACTACTTGTGCATCCATAACCCATTAAACCTAGTTTCTTTCCTTGAGAGTCCACCATACCTACCTATGGATTCAACAAGATCTTTCAAGTAAGTTGTCACCGGTGCATCAAGCAATAAAAATTGCTCTTAATTAGGTATGAATTTTTATTGCAAGGGCAAACAAGCTTTCTACAATCTTGTGATCATAGAGAAATAAAAGCGAGAGTGCATAATAAAGGTTGCTATCATAAGGGACAATATAAAGTGAAGTTCCTTTGCTTTAAGAGTTATCACATCCAAAGACAGAAAAGCGCCTAACAACCTCTGTCCTCTATGAAGGGCCTATCTTCTATCTTAATTGAATCACTTTTGTGCAAGAGTCATTAAAATTTATTATTACTCCAACCTATCAACTCTCCAGTTGGCAAGCATCATGTGTATAGGATAGATTAGAATAAATATATCCAGTTGAATGTAGATGATCATGAAACATTATCATTGACATTATCCACAAGGTAAATAGGTTGTGTGGCAAAAACTATTAGTGCCCATCTTTCTATGTGTCCGATGGTAACACTAGCTCCAAAAATATGCAATGAGTGTCAGCAATCATAGAAGACTAAATGATAGTTGAGTATGCAAACTTGCTATAATGAAAGCTCTTACATAGACTAGTCTCTCGAATATGATGAATTGTGATTTTATCAATAACTAAGAACATTGTTCGTTGATTCTCAAAAACGTTTATGATTCATACTTCAGTATTGTGCATGTATTACTACTTGCATATGAGAAGGTATATGATGAAAAATTGCTGCTATGTTAATATACGTGATGCCCTCATGTAGGCATTCTATTTTTATCGACACCTCTCTCTAGAATTATGTGGTCATTATTATCGAGTGCAGATTTCGCTTAAGGAGAAGCGAGGTCTAAGCTTGGGGGAGTTGATCCATCCATTATGCATCATAAATTCTTATTGATATTTATGTTATTCTTGTCCATTGTTCCTCATTACGATATAATTCGTATGCCTTTTCTCCTAGAATGTGCAAGGTACATCACAAAGAGGAAAATCAGTAGAAACTGGAATTCTGGACCTGAGCACCAAGAAAATGGTAGAAAATTCACTGGACTCTAAATGACCTGAAACTTCATGAATATTATTTATGGAATATATAGGAATTATTGGGACGAAAATATTACCAGAGGGGGCCTACCTTCTAGCCACGATCCAACAGGGAGCGACCACTCCTTAGGCGCATCATGTTGCCTCGTGGGGCCCAGCAGGTCTCTCGACCCCCCCCCCCCCCCCGCTTACCCTATTTGGTGTGTTTGACCTAGAAAAATCATAAGCATACTTTCGGGACAAAGTGTCACAGTGTCGAGGTGGAAACCTGGGCAGAGGCCCTTTTGCTCTATGGCAGAGAGAGTCTACTAGGTAAACTTCTCTCCGGAAAGGCAAGATCGAAGCAATCGTCATCACCAATGCTTCCGCCTTCATGGAGGACCAATTTTCATCAACATCTTCACCAGTACCATCTCTTGTATTCAATATTTGTCTGAAAGCCTTAGATTGGTACCTGGGGGTTGCTAGTAGTGTTGCTTACATCTTGTAGTTGATGCTTATTGGTTTACGTGGTGGAAGATAGTATGTTCAGATCATTTATCGCCATTATTATACCTATGATATTGAACATGTTGATGAGGTGTGAGTAGTTAATATTGTTCCTAAGGACATGGTATAAGTGTTGTTATAAATAATCATGTGAAGTTCGTATTCGTTCGATATTTTGATGATATGTATGTTTATGCTTCTCTTAGTGGTGTGATTGTTGGGGCACATTGCATGGGAAAGAAAAAAAGCCCTAAGAGCACCCAAGAACTATCTATGGAGATGTATAGATACGAGAGGGGAGTGCATTTACATACCATTGTAGATCGCTAAGCGGGAAACGTTGAGAAACGCGGTTGGTGTAGTCGTACGTCTTCGTGATCCAATCACTATCTGTCCCGATCTAGTGCTGAATGGATGGCACCTACGCATTCAGTACATGACGTCTTGACAACGTCTCCACCTCCTCAATCTAGTGAGCGTAGGGGAGGTAGTAGATGAGTTCTCCGGTAGCACGATGACATGGTGACAGTGGTGGTGGTGAAATCACACCAGGGCTTCCCCAAGCGCTGCCGGGAGTGATAGAGGAGAAATGATCTAGGGGAGAGAGAGGGAGAGTGCCACCCGGGCTTCGTGTGTTGGATGCCTCCCTATCCTCTCATATATATAGGAGGAGGGGTGGTGGAGGGCTGGCCTAGGGTTTCCTCTAGGGGGGAGCAGGCAATGCGTGGTGACTTACCACCCAAGGCAAGGGTGGCGCCACCCCTAGGGCTTGGCCCTCCACCATCTTGCTGCATGGGCCTACGTGAGAGGAGTGCCCAGCCCATTAGGGTCTGGTGCGCTTCCTCTCACAACCCATGGGGCCCTCCGGGGAAGGTGGACCCTCCCGGTGGATCCCCGGAACACTTCCGTCATCTCTGGCACAAAACAGTAAGTCCGGGAACTTTTCCGGGACTGGAATACAAACTTCCCATATATAAATGTTTACCTTCGGTCCGTTTCGGAGCTCCTCGTCCGGTCCAGGATCTCATCCGGGACTCCGAACAACCTTCGATTACCAACATATGCAACTCAACTATATTATCTTCTCATCGAACGTTAAGTGTGCGGACCCTCTGGGTTTGAGAACTATGTAGACATGACCGAGACATCGCTACGGTCCATAACCAATAGCAGGACATGGATGCCCATAAGGGTTCCTACATATTCCACGAAGATCTTTATTGGCTGAACCATGATGCCAATGATTCAATCAATCTCGTATACAGTTCCCTTTGTTTAGTGGTATGTTGCTAGCCCGAGATTCGATGGTCGATTGTCAGAATCAGGGCTCCAGGGACCCAGAAGGTTCAAACTCTGGGGTGCGCTCACTCTCTTGCCCTACTCTACTTCACAACCTCATGGCAGCTCGAGCTAGGGAAAATGAACGGAGGAAACCATAGTTTACCCAGGTTCTCGTAGTGTAAAACCCTACTCCTGCTTTTCTCTATTGCTCGAGGACGAGGATGAGTACAAGGTGTGTTCATGCCTCCCAAGATTCGACCCTCTCTACGGTGGCCTGTTCCCTCCTATTATATCGGCCCTGGTCCTCTCCCCCCCGAAAAAACACAAGGCGGGAAGGGTTGCCACCATGGCCAGTTCGTAGGGGGACAAGACTACGGCACAAAAGTAGCCTTTGCTTGCCAAAGCTTCCCATCATGACGCGCCTCCGGTCTTGGTCCTCTGGCACCAAAGAGGAAACCTTTGGGGATTGCTTTGAGGCTTGTCGCGCTGGTCCTACTCCTCAATCCCGAAAGAGGAAAAAACTCTCACCGCTCCTAGCACCGCCTGACCAGGCATACATCATCCATGTGCGAGCGCAGGGCCGTAAGGCCCTGCCTAGCCAACCCTTGGCAGATCCGCCTCTTGACAGCGTTGGGGGGAAGCCTCGTGGAGAGGCCTTGTGAAGTATTGGGTAGTGCTATTTTTGCACACGTCGCGAGGTGTAGGCCCTCGCAAGGACCTTGCCTATGAAGCTTGTAGATGGGCCACATAGCGCTTAAGGCAATCTTCGCGTCTTGGACCGCGGGCAGATGATCCTGGGAACCCCTAGTCCCAAAGGCCCGACAGTTGCCCCGCGCGCGGCATGCATGATGTAGCCTGTTGGGGGAAGCGAAATGGCATGGGTCCTAACCGCTTGTAGGCCAGACTCGACATGTGGTGCACGATGGAGCGCGCGTCTCCTCCACTTCCCCAGGAAGCTTTGAGGATTGCACTTCTTCCTGGAAAACCGCCATTCCCGATGGGCGGAACCATCATTGCATAACTTCCCCATTCACCTCCTACATGTGCTGCTCCTTCATCCTTGTGCAAACATTGTCCCCACCTCTCCGCTCCTTTCCATGGCAGTCAGGAGGGCTACTACGAGCACGATAAGGAGGGCGGGGCCCTCATCGCCGTCTTCATCTCCAGGAGTCCGACTCCAATGCGATCATGATGGGCCACCAACGACGAGTAAGTGTACTATCATCCCGGCCTTCTCCTGCATATTCTGTATGGCTAGTGGTCCGGATAGCCAAACTTCCCAGGGCAACCACACTCAAGAGGCGGAGGGATGTTTCGCCCGACGCACCCTCCCGTGTGTTGCCTGTTGGTGAGGCCTCCGCTCTCGCGCTCAGCTTGGTGGGAGCCGGTGGGTGCACGGCCTACATTGCTGCATATACTGCCCAATGCGCTGAGCGCGAAGCTGAGCTGGCCTGCAAGGAGGCGCCCATCATCCAATGGGAGGCCGATGTGGCCCTTCGTGAATGGGAGGCCACTCGGACCGCCTTCAACTAGGAGGCGGAACGTAGGCGTCTTGAGACATTGGAAGGCCGAGTCCTTGCTGACGAGGGTACCCCCGTGGCATTGCGTGAGGAGGCCCTTGTCGACTCCGACACTAGGGTGGATCAAGAGTGGGAGGTCGCCCTGAAGGAGTACCACGGGGAGTTGGCTGAGCGGGAGGGACCGCATTGAGCTCTGATGTGACGCGCTCCTGGAGGAGGTGGGCGTGCTCCAGGCCCAGCTATAGGGAAACGAAGCCTATCTCCAGGTTGCCCTCACAAGCGAGGGGGATGTCAAGGAGGGGTTGGCATCACTGCAGGATAAAGTCGGTGAAGCCACTAATCCAGTGCAGATGGCCAGGGACGGCACGACACAGCGTGCTAGGCAGTTCCTGAACCTCGCGCGTCGCGTGGGCAGCATGCTCGGCCCCTTCGTCAGGGTTGTCCTAGAGATGCCACGTGCGCATGTTGATGGTGGTTACCTCAATTTGTCCCTTAAGGTGGTGAAGGTGCTGAAGTCGGGCCTCTCCAAGGTGGCCGAAGACATCGATTCAAGCGCGCGCGATCTTCTGGACTGCGCACTGACGCGCGTCTTTTCCAACCTCCACCGCCATGATCCTACCTTTGACCTGTCCCGCGTGATGGAGCTGGTGCCTACGGAGCTTCAGAGCCCCTCAAGGACAAGGTCTGCGGTCATGTGGAGTCACTGTTCGGGCAGTTTGCTTCGGCTGCACCTTCTGAGGAGAGCAGAAGCCTTGGCACTACAACCTCCGGCAACCATGATGAAGGCGGCGCCTCCTCCGCTTAAGCTTGATGTTTCCCTCCTATCATACTATGAACCACCTGGCACTAGGCGTGTGTAAGACATTTGTAAGGTACTTTTTTAAATGGTAGTTGCTTGTCGTGGATGAGACGCCCTTGCTCCCTCTGCGGGGCCTTTTGTTTTCCTTTGCACAACCCCCTCACCTGGGATGGCTGGGTCCCGTCCTCCGGGCAAGCCTTGCATCATCGATAGGGTCCCACCTAGTGCAAGCCTCTGGTTTCAGGGGGCAGGGGCTCGCGAGACCGGCGAAGACACATGACGCGTGACGCACGGGGCCCTCTTCCTTAATGCGCGATGAGGCCTCGGTGCTCCAGCCCCCAAGAGTCCTTAGCTCTTAACTTGCTAGGTTGTTTCCCTTCACCACACTTTCCTCGAGGAGCATTTCCACACGGCGCTCTGCCCCTGATTCCATACACTCATCATCTTGCGCTCGGGCTCCACCTAAGGCATTGGCAAGGTGACCAGAGGCTTCGGCAAGATGACATGCGTAGGGGTAACCCATGGGCCTAGGTCCACTCCTTGGAGCCAGCCAAGCACAAGCTAGTAGGGCCAGCCGAGCACAAGCACCGTGCCTCTCTTTATTAGTCCACCACGCGAAGACCTCTGGGGCAGCCCCAGGTGTGGCCCCATGGGGGCACCACGAAGGACCCTGATGACGATTGCTGGCGCAAGCCTCACGAGGCCAGACCCTCGTGAGGGTCTTGCTCACGAAGATGGTCGGTGGGCCAAGCCCGGCCCGCCCAACGCGTTGTACGTAGGACCGCAGGCATCCTGGCCTAGGTACCCTCGGTCCTGGGGGCCTGGCGGTGCAATCCACGCTTGTGCGGTGCGCTTGCCCCTCTAGTGGGGGAGATCAGAATGGGGCAGGCCCCTGTCGCCTGGGATTCAGGCGCAGCACGTGGCGCATGACGGGGCACGAGGCGCCTCCAATCCCCACGACACCTCGGTATGGGACCGTCATTGCTCCTGCTAAATTTGCGCCAGCTTAACGAAGGCGAAGGAGGCGTAGGCTAGGCATCCACCAAGGGCCATATATAAGGGTGAGGGGAGGAGTCCCGCAGCCCAACCTCCTCGTTCTCGACCCCCATCCTGACTCACCATTGGAGCAGTGATGGCACCTGTGAGGAAGTTCTTCGCCACCGAGAAGTAGAAAGCAGCGATGGAGGGGCCGTCATATCGAAGCTGGCGTGGGGAGAGGACCGCCCCTCGCATGCCCATCGCCGCACTCGAGGCGCCTCTCTGAGGGTGTGGGCGCCCTCCACTGGCAACCCACGTCGGCTCGAGTAGCCATGGAAGGAGCTTTGCCCATGGGCGTGGGCCCGGTGGGCAAGGCGGCCGTGGACGGGGCCATATGTATAGTGCATCTGTCTGGCCTCCTTGGCCGCGAGGCCACTCCACCGATGCGTTCCACGAGTTTAGTGTAAGGATGGAGAGTAATCCCCGCACATGGCTCCGGCTCCCGGACTCCTTTGCGAGAGAGATGGGGGAGCATGCGCCCCTGGGCCTATGGCTGCAGCCAGATGACTGCTGCAACGGGTCTTCCTAGGTGGTGATAGAGTTCAATCTTCTCGGCTTCATGTTATTGTAGCATGGGTGGAGTCATTCGCCCTTGCCCGTGGCTTGGAGGAAGGCCATGTCCTCTACTTCAAGTTTGACGGGGCCGCCACACTCTTCATGAAGATCTTTGGGAAGTTCGGCGATCACCTGGACTACTGCATGGAGGGCGACAGTAGCAGCGCTTCTGGTGCTGATGGCAGCAGCAACTCCTCCTCCGGGGAAGCGGGAGCGATAGCGAATCTAGCGGTTCCCCGGATGCCTGCGTCAAAGAGGACTCTGACTAGGCGCGGTGGCGCCAGAGTCGGGGTCTCCGAAGGCGGCACTGCGAGATCCCAACCCTTATTTTTTGCATTGTATTTCCTTTCCTGCAATGAACCATGCTAACCTCACGGAGGTGTGCAAAAGGGGTTATGTCTTTCATGCTTTAAGTTGAACGCTATTTTTGGTCGAAAACATGTTCCTTCTCAGCAATCTTTGTTAGTCTTGTACTCTTTTTCGAGATCACCCTGACGTCCCGCGCTGTAGGAGCCCAGCCACTGACGTTCCCGCAACCATCGCTGCTATGGAGGGTCCTGAGGCGTGATGCTCAGGAGATCTCCTAGGCTTACTTTCGACGCGCTAGCAGCTCGCCTTTGGGGTTGTTGGTTGTCGGGGTTCAACTCGTGAGACCCTTAGAGGGAACCGCCCTGGGAGAAATCCTAGGTGAAAACAATTAGTCTAGAATGGCACGTGCTTACCAATTTCCACTTGGGTGCCACACGAGGAGAACATGCACCAAGGGCCTTGGTGGGGTGACGTGCATGTGGGCATGTCCGTGAGCCAAAACCCTGTCCTTTGGGTTCCAGCACTGCTAGTACTGACCCAAGCACAGGCACCGTGCCCAGCCCTCGCACACGTGAGTCCCAAGGGGGAGTCAGTGGGCACGTGCTGCGGGAAGGCCTGCGGCTGTTGAGGAAAGGGCCGTTCACCCTGAGGTTGTTACGACCCTTGAAGGGGGCGGCGTTCTCTGTTGGCTTCTCTACCGGCGCGGATCATGGGGCTTCCACCGAGGTTGGGCATGATCGTGATTCGATCCTTCCGCCAACACGAAGCATGGGGCTTCCACTTGGGTGTGGGCATAGTCACAGTTTGACTATTCGTCCTACACGGAGCATGGGGCTTCCCCTTGTGCGTGGGAAGGAGTCATCCCGGGGCCAAAGCCGATGCGTTAGGAGGCTCCGTGGCATGTACAAACCCAACTCATTCTTATGTGAGAGTGTCATGGGTGTCAATAAAGGAGGGGTCGAGCGTTCCAAGCGTTGGGCTCGAGAACCCTCCCTCGTTCTCTGGCCGGTTTTGCACCCAACTTTTGGCATGGTTGCACGCTCCTGCTACCCATAACATAGGTGCGGTTCGCCCCGCACAGTTGTCGAGGACGCGGAGTCAAGGGCAGAAGGGCGCCTCCTCAGTGGTAGCGCGAGCCATATTCCCAATATCCGCCCGTGACGGTTCTTCGGGAGGGTGGACACCAAGGACCTTGGTGAGGTGACTTGCATGGGGGGGCAACCCATTAGCTAGAGCTTGGTCACTTGGATTTCTTGGTGCCGCGAGTATGAGTCCTGGCCGAGACGTCATGTCCATCCCTCACCCATGGAACAATGGAAGGGGCGGTCGTGGGGGCGCGACAATCCCAGGTGTCGGCGAGATATCAAAACTCAAGGCTTAAAAAACGGCATAATTTTATGACGGTTAATGGTCCATTACATAGTGGGGAGGTACAGCTCGGTTGTAATGAAGAATACAGGGAAAGCGGTCGCTTGATTCGAACAAACCAAAAAGTCACCTCGGAGTTATGCTGTTTCGGAAGCGTCATGCTGTTTGCTGAGGCGTGCTGCAGGGGTTCACCCCTCGGGGGGCGGCTAGCTCCTGTGGCCTTGAGGGCTCGCAGGGTCCCGGCGTCTCGCGAGGCGCCATCGCAAGCCGTACCAGCCGTTGGATGGCAAAGCCGACATTCATCAAGCTAGATGGCACACGGGCATAGTCGATGGTGACGCGCGAAGGCCGAGAGAGGCCCTAGGAGCCAGACCCACTGGGGCCCGCGATGTCAACGCTCATCGCTCCTTGCCGCTTTCCCCAGTGGAGATAGCTTGACTGGCGAGGCATTCCTTGCGACACTCACCACCCATGGGTTGTGCCCCCTGCGGCTTGCCAATTTCTTGGGCGATGAGCTCCCACGATACTGGCGCATGGCGCCACAATCCTTGCTTGTGGGCGTGCGCGTCGAGGCACGCCTCCAAGTGGTGCCCGAGCACCCCCTGGTCATACTGGCCAAGCCAGACGCTTCCCAGGTGGAAGCCCCCGAGCCCATCCTACGGGTGGAACAAGGCGCGCCTTCTTACGCTGGGAGGAAGCCGACTCTGGCATCGGGTGTGGGGTATGCGGCACTGGCGTTAGGCACCCCATTCTTCACCTTGGCAAGAACAGGGACCGGTAGCAGCTGCTTCTTCCTTAGGAGTGTGGGCTCACGAGGCCCCACACCCCCTATGTCGTCAGAATGCTCAGCCACGACAGCTTTGTAAGCTCGCTCGAGGGTAAGGATAGAGTCCCTTCCGCCGCAGGCGATGGTGATGACACCATTGGGTCCTAACATCTTGAATACGTTGTAACCATGGTGGATCACTGCCATGAATTTGGCCAGGGCTGGATATACCAGGATCGCATTTTACGGAAGGCCAATATGCTCTATGTTGAAGTGGATGACCTCGATGCTATAGTTGTCGCGCATGCCAAAGGTGACGGGGAGGCAGACCTACCTCAGGAGGAAAGTCGCTGCGCCGGAGAATGCCCCATTGGGAGCAAGCTCACTATAGAGCACCTGTAGAGTCTCGAAGGTCTCCGCAAAGAGCACATTTAGGTCAGCGCTTGCTTCGATGAGGGTCTTGGTGACAGAGACATTGCAGACGATGGGAGTACACAGCAGGGGGAGTGTGCGTGCGGTTGCCATGGATTTGAGGCTGTCTCTGGAGTCGAAGGACACGACGTAGTGAGACCACCGGAGGGGCCGCACGGCTTCTAGCTCCTCGAGAGCGCCACTCATAACGTGGGGGAGCTATACGAGCCGGCGGCTCGACGAGAGGGCTTGGGCTCCAGCAAGGATGCAGACCACCATGCGAGGCTCCTCATCACCCAAGCCCTTTGTCACGTGAGCAGCTGCCGCCGCCCCACCCCGGGCAGTCGCGGTCGCGGAGGCAAGACCACGCTGTCATGGGGGCGTGCCCCATGAGGCCGCCCATGCCAAGCATCCTCTTGAGGCCGACTGTGCTTGTTGTCGCTGCGAGGCTACTCACGCCAGCCTTGGTGGGGGTTGTCACTACGATTGTCCCTTCTGCTACCGCCGTAGCCGCCTTCGCGACCAGCACCATGGGCGTTGCGGCCGGGGCGCTGACCGGCGCGCTCACTGTAGGAAGGCCCGAATGCTCGACAATCTTCCGTGTCATGGGTGCGCAAGTTGTGGTGGGCGTAGAACATCCCGCCGCCCCCCGGGCACATCGCTGCCGGGGGCCGGGTGGCGGACCAAAGCCCGCCACTAGGACCCGAAGGAGAAGGAGGAGGGCGCGAGGCGGGACCTACTCGGTCACATCGGGCCGATACCTGGACGGTTCATTGGTGATGCCGGGGACGATCCACCGCCCATGCTCCCTACTCCTGGCGACGGGGGACAAAGCGGAAGGTAGGGTGCTAGGGCCCTCCTAACGACAGTGATGTGATCCTCCAAGGCGTCGTAGCCTCTGTCCGTTGGGTGGTGGTGGAGCAATTCACTCCCTGTGAGCAGTGCATCCTGCGCACTCAGGTCCCCCAACTGAACACATGCCAAAGAGGACGCAACGGGGCGACCGAATCGCTGCACTAGGGACCGTGAGGGGTCCCGTTGTTCGAGAGCGGCGCGACCAGCGACAGCAGCAGTTGTGCGGCGTTGCCAAGGCCATGGCGACCATTCACAGCTGGGCGCTCGGCATGTGTGAGGCAGGTGTCAACCCTCAGGTTGGTGCAGGTAAAGCCGAGACAGAGCTGGAAAGCAACAATGCACAACCCCAAATGTCAGAATCAAGGCTCTGAGACCTAGAAAGGTTCGAACTCTGGGGTGCGCTAGCTCTCCTGCCCAACTCTGCTTCACAACCTCATGGTGACTCTCCGGCAGCTCAAGCTAGGGAAATGAACGGAGGACACCATAGTTTACCTAGGATCGGGCCACCTCACGATGTAAAACTCTACTCCTGCTTGTCTGGATTGTTTGAGGATGAGGATGAGTACAAGGTGTGTTCTTGCCTCCCAAGATTTGATTCTCTCTAAAGTGGCCAGTTCCCTCCTCTTAGACTGCCCTGGTCCTCTTCCCCCCAAAAACACAAGGCGGGAAGGCTTGCCATAATGGCCAGTTTGAAGGGGAACAAGACTGCAGCACAAAAGTATTCTTTGCCTGCCAAAGCTTCCCGTAGTGACGTGCCTCCAGTCTTGGTCCTCTTGATCCAAAGAGGAAACCTTTGGGGATCGCTTTGGGGCCGGTCGGGCTGGTCCTACTTCTCAATCATGGAAGGGGAAAACTCTCCATCCGTGCCTGCTAGCAACGCTCTTGGCTCCTGGCATCACTGTCAGGAACAAGTACCTGACATGAAGAAAGCAGTAGCAATAAACTAAGTGATGCGATCAAATGCTATGCTTACAGTTGGGTTTTGTCCATCACATCATTCTCCTAATGATGTGACCCCGTTATCAAATGACAACTCATGTCTAAACAGCCACCATACCTACCTATCATGGCATTTCCATAGCCATTCCGAGATATATTGCCATGCAACTTACACTGTCACGTCATATGACTAGTACACCTATTGTAGTATTGCTTTGAATGATCGTAAGATAGCTAGCATGATATTTTCATGACTTGTCCATTTTTTGATATGTTTCGCTACCCTAGATCATTGCTCACCCTGGTACACTGCTACATGCATTCATATAGAGTCGTATTGTTTAGTATTTTTGTATCGAGTTGTAAGTAAATAAAAGTGTGATGATCATCATTATTAGAGCATTGTCCTAGTGATGAAAGGATGATGGAGAGTATGATTCCTCCCACAAGTGATAATGAGACTCCAGACGAATACTAAAAAATGCGGGAGGCCAAATGAGCCCACCACACAAAAAAGACAAATGTGGGAGGAAAAAAAAGAGCGCACCATGAAAAAAAATATAAAAATAAATAAATAAATGATATAAAAAGAGAAAAGGGACTTTGCTACTATCTTGTACCACACTTGTGCCTCAAAGGGGCACCATGTTCTTCATATAGAGAGTCTCTTGAGCTGTCATTTTCACATGCTAGTGGGAATCTTTCATTATAGAACTTGTCTTGCATAATACAATGACGGGCTTCCTCAAATGATCGAGGTATTCATGATAAAACAAGTTGGATGCACATCCACTTAGATTTGTCGATCTTTCATATACTTATAGCTCTAGTGCATCTGTTGCATGGCAATCCCTACTCCTTGCATTGATATCTATTGATGGGCATATCCATAGTGTGTTGATACGCCAAATTGATGCGAGACTTTCTTCTCCACTTGTACCCCTTTTAAACCCACCACCATATTCTATTCCACCTTTATGATAGATCTGCGGTTCATGCTCATGTATTGCGTGAGTAATAAAAAGCTCAATCACGTTAAAATGTTTGATCCAATTGCTCAGTTTGACACTGGGGTGCCCATGATTTATACTTTATGCTAGGAAGACCAAGCATGATAGGTTATATAA
Organism: Hordeum marinum; assembly: GCA_022496015.1. Classification (NCBI taxonomy): domain Eukaryota; kingdom Viridiplantae; phylum Streptophyta; class Magnoliopsida; order Poales; family Poaceae; genus Hordeum; species Hordeum marinum. The sequence continues at coordinate 213,887,101 of CM039673.1, read as the reverse complement.
TTTTGTAGGGATAGAGTTCTTTACCATTATTATGTTGAAAGGATAGGATTGTTTTCTAGAAAACCTAAGTACTACTGTCTTTATGTCAAACAGTAGACTATTTCTTTGAATCACTTGTATCTTAATATCCATGCCATGATTAGACATTCATTCAAAATTATGTTAGGTAGCATTTCTCAGCGTCCTGGGAATGGGGGTACCCAGACTTGCCTACCTACGGCCCAGGGCATGGCTCTCTTCGGAGCTCCGTACATCCCAGCATGGTTTCACCCAAGACAAAGCCCTCGCAAGAGCCCCTCCCTCATGAGGAGGATATCACCAAGGCTCCCGAAAGGAGGAGGCTTACCTAGGACCCCTGTTGAGTGGCGGAGTTCTCTATGCAATACTCGCCCTCGGGAGTTCAAGGATGACGCAAGACATGCCAGGAGGGCACTAACATGCGCGGAGGAGACAGTTTCCTCTTTGGTGCAAAGGAGGCAAATACGTACACAGGTTCCTGATGCGTCCCACCAAAGGTTTCCATTTCGGTGCAGCAAGACCGGGCAGCAGACTCAGCAGGATGGATGTCATTGCTGAGCCGACCTCTGCATCACCACTGGCTACTTTGCAGCTAAGGACTACCTTTCATCAGGATAAGGGTGTAGTCCTTGTTCCCCATCAAATTTGGCCATTGTGGGATCCCTTACTGCCATTGTGATAAGGGAATAGGACCCGGGACGCTATAAATAGAGGATATGCTTCTCAATAGAGCGGACGAGACAGATCGAACACCACTTGAGTGCCCTCATGAGGTTACCCACCACTCTACTAGTTCATCGACAAACCTACTCGTGAGGCAATCCATCAGAGGCAGGAGTAGGGTTTTATGCTTCACAGCAGCCCGAACCTGGGTAAATCCTCATGTGTTAGCCTTCTTCCCGTGATTGAGTGAGTTCGTCGGGCTAGGACATTGAGTTGTGAGCTTGAGCTGGAGTTGGTGGGGATCTTCGCACACGCCCCTGTGTTCGAACCTCTTTGGGTTTTGCGGAGCCCAAAATCTGACATTTGGTGTGCCGAGTAGGGGGCATGTTGAGGTCTTCCTCAAGCTTCACTCCCTCTCCGCTCCACCTCTCCGATGGCCGATGCTCATCAAGCCCGTGCTGAGCGCTGTGCTGCTTGTGTCGCCCAGACAGCACCGGTGGTCCGCATCACCGCACGTCGATCCGCCTCCCTTGTGGCCGATGCCGCCATGGGCCTAGATGCCCACGAGCGACAAGACTCGTCACATCCGGTCACCGCGTGGCGTGATGGCCACACCGCCACTCCATCGATCATTCCAGCTACTGAGTCATCCTCCCATGCTTGCCCTGAGCCGACGCGTGGGTTGGGCACACTCATCATGGAGCGCGAGCTGCCTCGTTACCATGCTACCCCCAACTGCTACGATGACTAGCTCAGGCGCATCGTAGAGCTCTTTAGTGTCGTTGGCGATGCCTCGGCGCTCTCCTACTTATTCCGTCCCCAGCCCTCTCTGGCAAGCGACATGGCGCGTGATGAGCCGCCCCCTCCTCCCTAGCACGACGTTGACCCCGAGCCCAGGCATGAAGCACGCCCGGATGGGTTAAATCGTCCCTTAGGTTTGTATCTTCTAGGGAGGCTTTACTTGTTGAATTCCACATACATGTCTATGGGTTGAGGCAATGGATCATCCTCTTCTTTAGAGCTGTCATCTTTTGTTTCTTGCATGGTAGCATCTTCTTCCTCCCTGAGGTCCATACATAGGGGTAAATCTCCCTAAAGATCTTCAGGTTTGGAACATAGGGATCAACATGGCTCTCTCCGTCTGAATCTTGGGACGACATAATTTCAAATCTGTCAGACAAACAACACGGAACAAGAACAAAGGATTTTTCTGCGATGCGGTCATCAAAATAGTTAGGTATATATAAAGAATTTTATTCTTGGGAAACAAGTATTTGGAATGAAGACGGAGTCGGGACGGCATCTGAGGTGGGCACAACCCACCAGGGCATGTCCAGGGGTGACTAGCGTGCCCTGGTGTATCGTGCTCACCTCAATCACCTTCCGGTTTAGTTCTTTATTTCCAAAATTCTGAAATATTCCAAAACTGATAGAAAATATATTTTTGGATTTTTCGGAGTCCATTTACTTACCGAATCACGTAACACCAATTTTTAAGAATTCTGGAGTATTTCGGAAGGTTTCTTTTATGCGCTCCTCCGTTGTCATGGTTCAGATAACATGGCTTTCAACGTTAATAGGCGTACGTGAGATATAGTGCGTAGTTCTTTGTCCATTGACCACCTTCGGGTTAGTACCTTCGGCATTATTAATCTTGATAGCTCCAGAACGATAGACCTCTTCGATAATATATGGTCCTTCCCATTTGGAGAGAAGCTTTCGTGCAAAAAAACTTAGACGAGACTTGAACCAAAGAACATGGTCTCCTATTTTGAATTCCCTCTTTTTCAATTTTTTTGTCATGCCATCTTTTTACTTTTTCTTTGAATAACCTAGCATTTTCATACGCTTGGGTTTTCCATTCAAGTAGTGAGCTAATATCAAATTGCTTCTTTTCACCTCCAAGTTTGAAATCATAGTTGAGTTCTTTAATTGCCCAAAATGCTTTATGTTCTAATTCTAGAGGCAAATGACAAGCTTTCCCATATACGATTTTATATGGAGACATGCCCATAGGATTTTTATAAGCTATTCTATAGGCCCAAAGTGCATCATCTTATTTCTTAGATCAATTCTTATGAGACCTATTGATAGTTTTTTGTAATATTAATTTTATTTCTCTATTAGTAAGTTCTATCTAACCGCTAGATTGAGGATGATAGAGTGACACAATTCTATGGTTAACATCATATTTAGCAACCATCTTACAAAAAGCACCATGAATAAAGTGTGAACCACCATCAGTCATTAAATATCTAGGGACTGCAAACCTCGGAAGGGTAACCTCTTTAAGCATTTTTATGGAGGTGTGGTGATCATCACTACTAGTTGGAATAGCTTCTACCCACTTAGTGACATAATCGACTGCAACTAAAATATGAGTGTATCCGTTAGAGGAAGGAAAAGGTCCCATATAATCAAAACCCCATACGTCAAATGGTTCAACAACAGGTGAATAATTCATAGGCATTTCTTGACGCTTACCAATATTACCAATTCTTTGACATTCATCACAAGATAAGACAAACTTACATGCATCCTTGAAGAGAGTAGGACAATAAAAACCAGATTACAATACCTTGTGAGCAGTTCTATCTCCCGCATGATATCCTCCATAAGCTTTGGAATGAAATTTTCGTAGGATTTGTTCCTGTTCATGCTCAGGTACACAACATCTAATAATACCATCCACTCCTTATTTATAAAGATGTGGGTCATCCCAAAAGTAATGTGTCAAGTCATAGAAGAATTTTTTTTTGTTGATATGTAAAGCTAGTTGGTATATATTTAGCGATAACGTAATTAGCATAATCATCATACCAGGGTGTGTTGTGTGAGACACTTATTGTAGCTAACTGTTAGTTAGGGAAACTGTCATCAATAGGTGGTGGGTTGTTAAGACTATTTTCTAACCTAGATAAGTTATCACCTACGGGGTTCTCAGCTCCATTCCTATCGATGATATATAAATCAAATTCTTAAAGCAAAAGAACCCACCTAATAAATTTAGGTTTAGCATCTTTATTTTCCATAAGATATTTTATAGCAGCATGGTCGGTGTGAACAATAACTTTGGAGTCAACTATCTAAGGTCTAAATTTATCACAAGCAAACACAACTGCTAAAAATACTTTTTTAGTAGTAGCATAATTTCGTTGGGCACTTTTGAGAGTTTTACTAGCATAATGGATAACATTCAATTTCTTATCAACTCTGTGTCCTAGGACAGCACCAACAGCACAATCACTAGCATCAAACATAATGTCAAAAGGGAAGTTCCAATCAAGTGGTTGAACAATAGGTGCAGTGGTTAAGGCTTTCTTTAGTATTTCGAAGGCTTCCTTGCAATCATCATCAAAAACAAAGGGACTATATTTTTGCAAATATTAGTAAGAGGCCTACAGATTTTCGAGAAGTCTTTAATGAACCTCCTATAGAAACCAGTGTGACCAAGGAAACTTCGAATACCTTTGATATCTTTAGGACACGGCATTTTCTCAATTACCTCGTTGAGATATTTTATGCCCCAAGACAATAAATCATTAACCATAAAGTTACACTTCTCCCAATTCAATACAAGATTAGTTTGTTCACATGTACGCAAAACTCGATTAAGGTTGCTTAAGCAATCATCAAAAGAAGTTCCGTACATGAAAAAAATCATCCATGAAAACTTCCACAATCTTTTCACAAAAATCAGAGAATATAGCAATCATACATCTTTTAAAGGTAGTAGGTGCTTCGCATAAACCAAAAGCCATACGCTTATAAGCATAGGTTCCAAAAGGGAAAGTAAATGTGGTTTTCACTTGATTGGATTGTGACACAGGTATTTGAGAGAAACCAGAATATTCATCTAGGAAACAAAAGTGTGTGTTGTTAGATAGTCTCTCTCGCATTTGATCAATGAAAGGGAGACGGTAGTGATATTTCCTAGTATCTTTATTTAATTTTCTAAAATCAATTACCATTCTATAGCTAGTTTCAATTGTTTGTGGAATGAGTTCATTCTTATCATTAGGAACAACAGTAACACCTCCTTTCTTAGGGACAAAGTGAACGGGACATACCGATATACTATCAGTTATGGGTTATATTATACCAACTTCCAGAAGCTTTAATATTTCAGTTCTAACCACTTCCTTCATTTTATGATTCCATCGCCGTTGGTGATCAACAACGGGTTTAGCATCAGGTTCCATATTCATCTTGTCATGACATAGAGTTGGACTAATGCCCTTAAGATCATCAAGAGTATATCCAATAGCATCCCGATGCTTCCTTAGAACTTTCAATAATCTCTCTTCTTCATGTGCTGAAAGGTTAGCACTAATAATAATAGGATATATCTTTTTCTCATCAAGATAAGCATACTTAAAAGTGCCAGGCAATTGTTTTAGTTCAAACATAGGATCACCTTTAGGTGGACGAGGACCTCCAAGGGTTTCAAGAGGCAAATTGTGTTTCAACAGAGGTTGTTCTTCGAGTAAAATATGAAAATTCAAACGCTATAGCAAAACTTTGTGTTTTTACGCAGCACACATCAAACATGCAATGCAAGCATCCTAAGGAAATTCTTGGAACTTTTCATTGAGAAACAAGATTATAAATAACACCTAATAGAGAACAATAAAATAAAATAACGCTCCAACCACAACTCATATTATGTGACGAATAAAAATATAGCTCCAAGTAAGATATACCGAGAGTGTTGAATACGAAAAAGGGGATGCCTTCCGGGGTGTCCCCAAGCTTAGACGCTTGAGTCTTCCTTGAAAATTACCTTGGGCTGCCTTGGGCATCCCCAATCTTAGGTTCTTATCACTCATTATTCTCCTCATATGGGTGTCTAAGGGAAAACTTGAAAACTTCAATCACACAAAACTTAACGGAATTTCGTGAGAAGGGTTAGTGTAATAAAGATAAATCATTCACTTAGGTACTGTCAAGACAAGATTCATAATTGTTATGACATAATACCTACTGTATTCTACCATTCACATAATTTATATCATTGAATATAAGCTATGGGGATGAGGATGGCTCTCTCCCTCTCCCCTCCCACCCTCTCCCACCCCACCATGGAGGCCTCCTATGGCTCCCTCTAGATTGCTAGGATGGACTCCATCGTTGATTAGGATTTCTATCATGGCCAAAAAGTGGCTGCCCAGGTGCGTCGGCGTTTCAAATCTCTGGTCCATTTCGATGAATCTCTTTCTTCCCTGGAGTTCTTTCTGGTTGCATTTTTTCATTTTTCCTCCTTCCATCTGGATGAGGATTCGGTGGCCATGGCCCTTTGTTCTTGTTTGGGTGGAAACATTAAAGGATTCAAGGTCCTTCTCTTATCTGATCATCGTTTCTGGTTTTCGGTGGCGTCTAATCGTGTTGGACATTTCATTCATTCTCTCAAGGGTTTTTCGGGGCATGCCTTTCACTACTCCTTTCATCTATTTCATGGTCTGTGGCCTCCTGTCCACTATGATCCTATCAATGTTGAGGAAGGATGGAGATCTGGCTCTAAAAAGCATCATTCCATGCAAAAAATATTTGCGTGATATTCCATCTAATCTTTGTCGAGTGGATCTTAATCTGGTTCTTCACCCAATGGTATTGCTAGTGATTGGATCTCAGTCTTTAACTCGGTTGAACCTCAGATTGTTCGTAATGTTGATGGCCCGGTTTCCTCACAGTTTGATAGTTCATGCGATGATACATTCTCGTCATCTGATGAGACAATTCCAGCTCTACCTTTCGTTATTGGAAGTCTATCTTTCTGCCTTAGCGCCTCGTCCTCTTCAGTCCGCCTCTTTTCAAGCCCAGGAAATTTGGACCACCAATAAACAAGTCTGATTTGAATTATTAGTTGGCCTTCTCTTTTGATTTGCTTAAGGATTTGTCTCAAGCTGGTTATTATAATTCCGATCTTGTCAGGTTTGTGGAATGTCATTATAATGCATGTTCAAATTGTCTTTCCTTTGGGCACACGGCGACATCTTGTCAGGTGGTTCAGAGATATTTGAATTATTGTTCGGCTGATCATGCCCGCAAGTCCTGCATTCCGTTGGAGGTTTTAAGATGTGAGAAATTCAAGGATGTTCAGTTCCACGAGATAAACCTCGCCCCAGATTCCTTGCAGTCTTCGGTGTAGTTCGGTCGCAGCTATCTTGTGTCAAATTTCTGGCGGTGGGTCATCGGTCATCAGCTTGTCGCGGGACTACACGTTGCCAATATTGTTGGGCCTATGGGCATGCGATTGTTGGTTGTAAATGACCAAGATTTTCAGGGGCAACGGTTTGGATTCCCAAGGTATCTCCTATTAAACAACCTGTCCCAGCTCTCGTCGCTCCCCATTCCTCCCCGAAAAGCCTGCCCATTGCGTCGCTCGCAATCACCCCGCAACCTTTGCACTCTGCTCCGCTCGCCATGGCGAACTTCACTGTCAATCCTTTCGCCTTCCTTCCCCATGGCATGACGGTTGATCATGGTCTGGCTGATCGGAGGGTTCTTGCTGACTTGGCGCTCTCTGGACGTCTGCCTCTCAACCATGATCGGTTCCTCATTGCGGAAACAAGTAGGGCCATCCTAGTTCATCTGCAGGTGGAAGCCAGATCTGCTCTCGCTAGTATGCTTAATCATGATGTCTATTCAGTTCGCTTTTTTGAGGATTGTCCGTTGGGTCTGGGCTTGTTCTGTCTCCGCACTCTTCTACTCTGTGATGCTGTCCTGGGTAAAACATACACGTTGTATGAGGAATTTGAGGCAACCTTTGTCAAGCACGATGAGGCTATTAACATGCGTGTGCTAGTGCTTGGGAGGTATACGTGGGTGCTTTTGCTCACTTTTCCGCAGGATTATTAGACACAATTTTGGGTGGATAAAGTGGTTTCCTAGTCTGGTAAGTTGTTGTGATGGTACAGTTTGAGGGAACCTCTGTTAGGAGTACTCGTGCAGGATTGGATCATGAGTCCGTCCCTTGTGCCGAAGGACATTGTTATGCGCCAGATGGATGGGCAGAGGAGATCGTGGATGGTCCAAGTAGTGCTCCTTCAGTCAGATGAGGCCAACACGTTTATGCAAGATGTGCCTCTGTAAGGGGAAGACCCGCTCCCTCCTAATGGTGATGCACATCCTTTGTTTGGGACTCACACTACAGCCGAGCAAGATTTTCAAGTTAGGCTGCAACAATGGCTTGCCCACAATGCTGTGCTCCCTCAATGTAGGTAACCATGCCCATCACCAACTGCTTCAAGCTCCTCCTTCTCCACAGTTTATCCCATCCAGTGGACAGATCAACTTCCATCACGTGTTGAGGGAGCAGGGTGCTAGCTTCACTGATGGACTGGTTCCTGATGAGAACATTGTGGATAGTCCTCTTACTCCTACCATGACTTAGTTATAGCTTCTGCGTCTAGAGAGAATTCACCCATGGAGGAAGACCTTGTTATTCAAGTCAATTGTTGCACTTTGAAAGAGAAGGTGTGCTCTCTTCCTGCTTCTTTGGATGTGATCATGTCTGTGCTTAAAGCAGCTGCTAGACCTTCAGTTTGGTCAGATTTTTGAATGTGCAGACTTTACTTGATCAGTGCTCTCTCCCTCGGGGCAATGTTAGGAAGGTTGCATGAAATCTATGCTTTGAGGATTCTCCAGGTCTTTGCTTCTCCCGACCTGCGGCAATCTGTGATGGTTTGGGTATCAGCTCTTGGGGTTGTTTCTACGGAGGTGGATGATCCAAGCGTTGTGCATGCTCTCTCTGTTGTTGGCTCTACGGTCACTGAAGTTGTCAGTGTTCCTAAAAAGAAGCTTCAGAGGGTCTTCACTCCGATTACCACCTCTGAGGTCCGCAGGAGTTGTCATTCCAACATGTATCATTTGTTTAGGGTGCCCCAGCCCACCGATACTCACAAGCATAAGTCTGAAATTATTCCTGCAGTTCAGAGCGGTTCAGGAGCAGAGTTCCCCGGTAAAGGATCCGGGAGTGGCAAAGCTGCAACACATAGGCAGGAGGGAGTGTGGCATCCCGACCTCTGAACTGCAGGAAGTGAAGTTGCTGGCTCCTAGGGCTTCTGATCAAGCTCAGGACGGAAGACTTTAAATTCCATTTGATCTTGCAAACTTTGCTTGTCATGTTCTTTTGTCCTGCTACTTTGTGCTGCCTCTTTATTTGTGATCCCTGGTTTAGTGATCGATCAGGGTTTCTGCAGTTTAATTTCAGGATTTTGCTTAGTTGGTGTTTGGTATATTTGTCCCTTGGTAATGAATCAGGTTATTAGACCTTGGAATATATTGTGTTGGAATATTCGTGGTATTGGTGCGGAGAAAAAGCACACGTCTAGTCATTCACATATTGAAAATTTCGGCTGCGCCATCATTTGTATTTGGGAAACCAAACGTGAACACTTAGATCACTCTTATGTCCAAAAGTTTTGTCCTAGGCACTTTGATCAATTTGCATTTGTCTCCTCAATTGGCAATTCAGGTGGGCTTCTTGTCGTTTGAAACAACGCGGTTTTCGTAGGTACAATGATTCACTCCTTGCAATGGGCCCTCGTTATCTCTTTTAAATCCTCACAATCTTCAGCCTCTTGGACATTAGTTAACATTTATGGTCCTTGTGCAGGAGAGGAAAGATCCCAGTTTGTTTCATGGTTATATGATCTGAATATTGGTTCTAATGAGGATTGGGATCTACTCGGCGATATTAACTTTATGTGATTTCCTGCGAATAGAAATAAACCAGGTGGAGATGTCTCTGATATGATCATGTTCAATGATATTATCTGAGTGCTCAACCTTGTGGAAATCCCGCTTCGTGGAGCTTCCTTTACCTGGAGTAATATGCAGAATGATGCAATCCTAGAACAACTTGATTGGTTGCTCACTTCGAATCATTGGATGTCGTCGTACCCAAACACTTATGTTAAGGCACTAGCTAAACCAGTTTCTGGTCATGTTCCCTGCCTTTTCTCCATTCAGTCGTCTATTGCATGCACTAAATTGTTCCCATCTAGGTTTCCACGAAGTGGTTCGTCAAACCTGGAGCAACCCAATACGAGTATCTGATCCGGACAAGAGGCTTAGTATCAAGCTTAACCAACTTCACGTTGCTTTGAAACAGTGGAGTAAGAATCTATCTAAATTGTCGTTAATGATTTGTAACTCTGAAAAGACGCTAAAGTTTATTAATAGCATTGAGCAACAAAGGCAGCTGCTCATTCAGGAAGGGAATTTTCGAGTCATCCTCAAAAACCGTATTGTTCGTTTACTGGCCTACAAACAACAATATTGGCGCACTCGATGTACGATTTGATATATCAAATTTGCCGACGAGCATGCTAAATTCTTCCATAGGATGGCTACATAGAGACACGGGACCAATTCCATTGCCACATTGACATTACAGAACGGTGCTATTTTGGACGATCATGATAGCAAAGCGGGCGCTATCTTCAGTGCCTTTCATGAAAGGCTTGGAGCCTTCATACCCATTGATATGAAATTCAATTTAGATGCTCTTATTTCTGCTAATCTTGATTTAAGTGGTCTCTCCACTCCTTTTACTCACAAAGAAATTGATGAAATTGTGAGTAAAATCCCAAGTGATAAATCGTCGGGTCCGGATGGGTTTAATGGATGTTTTCTAAAGGCTTGTTGGGACACCATTAAGTAAGATTTTTATGAGCTTTGCTTTCAGTTTTGGGAAGGTAATATCACCTTGGATTGTCTTAATGCTTCTCTTATTACTTTGATTCCCAAAAAGCTAAACCCATCTATGATCAATGACTATCGGTCGATTTCTTTGCTCAACTGTTGCCTTAAACTATTGTCCAAGCTATTGGCTGATCGACTTCAGAAAGTTATTTTGCAACTTATTCATGAAAACCAATATGGGTTTATCAAAGGCAGATCCATCCAAGACTGCCTGGCTTGGGCATTTGAATTCCTGCATCAGTGCCAACAGTCAGGAAATGAAATTGTTGTTCTAAAGTTAGATTTTGAAAAAGCCTTCAATCTGGTGGAGCATGAGATTATTTTCACAATGATATAGAAATTGGGTTTCGATGAACGTTGGATTAAGTGGATCAGAATTTTATTGGCCTCAGGTACCTCCTCTATTTTGCTTAATAGTGTTCCAGGAAAATCCTTCCATTGTAAATGAGGGGTGCTCCAAGGGGATCTTGTGTCGCCGCTTCTTTTTGTGATTGTAGTTGAGCTGTTGCAATATGTGATTAAACATGAGTTTGAGATTGGTAATTTATCATTACCAATCCACTAGCAAGTCAAATTTCCTATTATCCAGTACGTAGATGACATGATCATTATCCTTCCAGCAAGTCATGCCCAGCTATCTCATTTCAAAAAGGTGCTTCAGGATCTTGCCCTCTCCTTAGGTTTAAAAATTAATTTTCTCATGTCCATGATGGTCCCCATTAATGTTGATGATGCTTCTATGGCTACCCTGGCTGCTAATTTTGGATGTGTTGTGGGCAAAATGCCTTTCACCTACCTGGGCTTACCTACGGGTAGTACCCAACCTTCCATGACTGATTTGCTACCATTAGTGTATCGTGTGGAAACAAAACTTTCTAGCACATGTTCCCTGCTTTGTCATGCTTCCAAGATCACCTTGGTTAATTATCTTGCCACTTCCATGTTAAGCTATGATATGCGCACTCTGCAGCTAAACCCCAAGTTCATTAAGTATTTTGATAAAGTCAGACGACACTTTATTTGGACAAAAAAATCTAAGCAAGGTACTTCCTGCAACTCTATGGTTGCATGGCAGAGGGTTTGTTGCCCAAAATCCACGGGTCGTTTAGGAGTAATTAACATTACGGTCCAGAACAAAGTTCTTCTGCTAAAGTTTCTTAACAAATTCTACAACAGCTCGAATCTCCCGTGGGTCAACCTTATTTGGGACACATACTACTCCAATTTCATCCCACATGCTACTACAAGTTGTGGTTCATTTTGGTGGACACAAATATGCAAGCTCATGCCCATGTTTAGAGGAGTTTCCAAGGCTATAGTTGGGAATGGAAATGACATAGAAATGTGGCACAATAATTGGAATGCAGATCACCTGTCTGCTCGCTTCCCCTGCCTATTCTCATATGTTAAATTGGAAGACTGCTCAGTGGCATCTTTCTTTTCTACAACCAATTTGGCAGATCTTTTCCACTGACCTATGTCTCCTGAAGCATTCTCTCAACTCCAACAGGTGTAGGCTCTCAAACCCAATACTTTGGATCAGCAGGGGACCTTTGACACTTGGACTTTCCAATGAGGCACGATTTATACTGCAAAGAAATGCTATTTTAACTGTCGCAAGGATATTATAGCTCCTCCACCAATTCTCTGGATTTGGAGTTCAAGTTACAAATGAAACATAAAGTTTTCTTATGGTTTCTCATGGTAGTTAGACTAAATACTAGGAATTTGCTAAGGAGGAAACATTTTCACACAGATGATGGTTTCAATTGTGTTTTGTGTGCATCTGATTTGGAGGAAACGATTGATCACTTGGTTTTCTTATTCACATTCAGTGTCACATGTTGGGCATCCATGGGGATGTCATGGGATCACTCTTAGTCCCGGCTTCAGGCCATCAAAGCTGCCAAGCAGAGTTTCTCTAGAAATCTTTTTTGGAGGTTTTCGATATTGTTGCCTGGAACATATGGAAGGAGCGTAATAACTTAATTTTCAGGAACATTCATCCCACTTTGGCAGCTTGGAGGAAGAGGACCAAGGGTGACCTCTTGGGTCTAAAGTATAGATTATCCAAGGATTATTGGGACTACATTACTCTACTTGCTCTCTCCTTGTAAACTATACTTAGATTTCTTCTACACCTCTCTTTTTCTCCTAGTTTTCTGTTACATTTCTGACTACTTGTAAGTCCCAGTTTGTGGGCCCACCAGGCCCCACCATGGGCTGTGTAAAATTTGATTGAAACTTAATCTTTAATACGAAACAGTAGGAGCCTCTCCTGCTGATTCTACCCTAAAAAAATATAAGCTATGGAACACTAAAACAAGCAAACTATGCATGCAAAACAGAATCTATCAAAAACAGAACAGTCTGTGAAGATCTGTAGTATAGACATACTTCCCTATCTCTGAAAATTCCGAAAAATTAGGACAACCTGAATAATTTGTATATCGAGACTGTGTAACATTTTTAGACGATTATCATGCTCCAGTAAAAATTGAATATTCCTATACTGGAGGCAAAAGTTTTTGTTTTGGTTCAGCATCAATTCTACTCATTTTGTGAGTCATCCCAAAGGTTTTACTTGGCACATTATTGACATAAAACGCACAAAACATGATTACTAGAGTATCTTAATCATGTGAACACAACAAAACATAAAGTAAAAGTGTTGGGTTGTCTCCCAACAAGCGCTTTTCTTTAATGCCTTTTAGCTAGGTATGATTATTTCAATGATGCTCACATAGGAATAATAATTGAAACAGGCAAAAGAGTGTCATGAATCTCATGACAAGCACATTTAAGTATAACTTGCTTCCTATGCATAGGGATTTTGTGACCAAACAATTTATGGGAACAACAATCATCTAGCATAGGAAGGCAAAACAAGCATAACTTCAAAACTTTCAACACATAGAGAGGAAACTTGGTATTATTGCAATTCCTAGAAGCATATATTCCTCCCTCATAAAACAATTCCGTAGCATCATGAAGGAATTTCACAACATAAATATCACATAAAGCATTATCTTCATGATCCACAAGCATAGAAATTTTTTCACTCTCCACATAAGCAATTTTCTTCTCATTCACAATAGTGGGAGCAAACTCAATAAAATAACTATCATGAGATACTTGATTGGCATAACCACATTCAATATTAAAATCATGATGACAAGTTTCATGGTTACTATAAATCTTTATAGCATACATGTCATCATAATAATCATCATATATAGGAGGCTAGCCATAATCATAATAAATTTGCTCATCAAAACTTTGGGGACTAAAAATATCATCTTCATAAAACATAGCATCCCGATGCTTGTGGCTTTGCATATCATTAGCATCATGTATATTCAAATATTTCATACTAGAAATATTGCAATCATGATCATCATTCAAGGAATTCTCATCAAGTATTTTCATAAATTCTTCCTCAACTAATTGAGCAAAAATTTCCGAACCAACATTTTCATGAAAGACATTAAAGAGACGAAACAATTGATCCAACCTAAACTCCATTTTTTGTAGTTTTATTTTATAAAACCAAACTAGTGAAAAACAAGAAACTAAAAGATTTGATTGCAAAATCTAAAGATATACCTTCAAGTACTCACCTTCCCGGCAACGGCACCAGAAAAGAGCTTGATGTCTACTACGCAACTTTATTCTTGTAGAATTTGTTGGGCCTCCAAGCGCACAGTTTTGTAGGACAGTAGCAATTTTCCCTCAAGTGGATGACCTAAGTTTTATCAATCCGTGGGAGGTGTAGGATCAAGATGGCCTCTCTCAAACAACCCTGCAATAAAATACAAGAAATCTCTTGTATCCCCAACACACCCAACACAATGGCAAATTGTATAGGTGCACTAGTTTGGCGAAGAGATGGTGATACAAGTGCAATATGGATGGTAGATATAATTTTTTGTAATCTGAAAATATAAAAATAGTAAGTTACCAAGTAATAACGTGAGCAAAAACATTATTGGAATGCTTGAAAAAAGGCCTAGGGTTCATACTTTCACTAGTGCAAGTTCTCTCGACAATACTGACATAGTTGAATCATATGTAAATGCCTCACGTGCGACAAAGAGTTCACACCAAAATCACAAATGGTAGAGAACAAACAAAGAAATTATTTTAGGGTACGAAACCACCTCAAAGTTATCTTTTTCCAATCAATCTTACGAGCTATCGCCATAAGTGTCACGAACAGCCCTAGAGTTCATACTAAAACAAAACCTTAAGATACACATCAACCAAAACCCTAATGTCACCTAGATACTCCAATGTCACCACGAGTACCCATGGCTTGATAATACGATATGCATCACACATTTTTAGTTCATCAGGCTCAATCCAACACAAAGAACTTCAAAGAGTGCCCCAAAGTTTCTACCGGAGATTCAAGACGAAAACATGTGCCAACCCCTATGCATAGATTACCAATGTCACAGAACCCGCAAGTTGATCACCAAAACATACATCAAGTGGATGAATAGAACATCCCATTGTCACCACAGATATCCCATCGCAAGACACACATCAAGTCTTCTCAAATCCTTTAAAGACTCAATATGATAAGAAAACTTCAAAGGGAAAAGTCAATTCATCAAAAGAAGATAGAGAGGGGAAAACTCCATATGATTCATCTATATTAATAAAGGTCACGGTACATCAAGATCGTGTCATCTCAAGAACACGAGAGAGAGAGAGAGATCAAACACATATCTACTAGTACATACCCTCAGCCCCGAGGGTGTACTACTCCCTCCTCATCATGGAGACCACCGGGATGATGAAGATGGCCTCCGGTGAGGTTTTCCCCCTCCCACAGGGTGCCGGAACGGGCTCCCGATTCTTTTTTCGTGGCTATGGAGTCTTGCTTTGGTGGAACTCCCGATCTAGGTTTCTTTTGGGGTTTTTGGTATATATAGGAGTACTAGGTGTTGGAATCATATCAAGGGGACTCCCGACGGGCCCACAAGCCAGAGGCACGCCCTGGTGGCTTGTGGCTGCCTCGGGACTCCTCTCCGGTATCTTTTTGCTCCAGTATTTCTATATTTTCCAAAAAATTCTCCGTAAATTTTCAACCCATTCTGAGAACTTTTATTTTTGCACAAAAAACGACACTATGGTAGTTCTGCTGAAAACAGCGTCAATACAGGTTAGTTCCAATATAACCATACCAAAATCACATAGAATTATTGTAAACATGGCATGAATACTTCATAAATTATAGATACGTTGGAGACGTATCGGCATCCCGAAGCTTAATTCCTGGTCGTCCTCGACTCGGTAAATGATAAAAGAAATCATTTATGAAGTGTGAATGCTAGCTAACATATTTATCAATACAATCTTCTTTATTGTGTTAAGAATGTTCAGATCCATAAGATTCAAAACAAGAGTTTTATATTGACATAAAAACAATAATACTTCAAGCATACTAAAAACGCAATAATGTCTTCTCAAAATAACATGGCCAAATAAAGTTATCCCTACAAAATCTTCTTGTCTGGCTATGCTCCATCTTCATCACACAAAATATTAAATCATGCACAACCCTGGTTTTAGGCAAGAAATTTTTTCATACTTTAGTGTTCTCAAACTTTTTCAAGTTTCATGCAATACATGGGCGTGATCCATGGACATATCACTATAGGTGGAATAGAATATTGTGGTTGTGGAGAAGACAAAAAAGAGATAGTCTCACACCAACTAGGCGTATCAACAGGCTATGGACATGCCCATCAATAGATATCAATGTGAGTGAGTAGGGATTGCCATGCAATGGATGCACTAGATCTATAAGTGTATGAAATATCAAAAAGAAACTAAGTGGGTGTGCATCCAACTCGCTTTCTCACGAAGACCTAGGGCAATTTGAGGAATCCCATCATTGGAATATACAAGCCAAGTTTTATAATGATAAATTCCTACTAGTATATGAAAGCGACAACATAGGAGACTCTATATATGAAAACATGGGTGCTACTCTCAAGCACAAGTGTGGTAAAGGATAGTAGCATTGCCTTTTCTCTCTTTTCTCTCATTTTTTATTTCTTTTTTTTCATTTTTTGGTGGGCATCTTTGGCCTCTTTTTCTTATTTGGGCTTCTCTAGCCTATTTTATTTTTTGTAAAGTCCGGAGACTCATCCCAACTTGTGAGGGAATCATAGTTTCCATCATCCTTTCCTCACATGGGGCAATACTCAAATAATGACGATCATCACAATTTTGTTTACTTAAACTCAAGAATTACAACTAGATACTTAGAACAAAATATGACTATATGAATGCCTCTGGTGGTGTACCGGGATGTGCAATGAGTCAACAGCGACATGTATAAAGAATATGAATGGTGGTTTTGCCACAAATACGATGTCAACTACATGCAAAGCAATATGACAATGATGATGCGTGTCATAAACAGAATAGTGGAAGTTGCATGGCAATATATCTCGGAATGGCTATGGAAATTCCATAATAGGTACGTATGGTGGCTGTTTTGAGGAAGGTATATGGTGGGTTTAATGCACCGATGAAAGTTGCGTAGTACTAGAGAGGCTAGCAAGGGTGGAAGGGTGAGAGTGCGTATAGCCCATGGACTTAACATTAGTCATAAAGAACTCACATACTTATTGCAAAAGACTATTAGTCATCAAAACAAAGTACTACACGCATGCTCCTAGGGAAAGGGTTGGTAGGAGTTAACCATCGCACGATCCCGACCTCCACACAAAGGAAGGAAATCAATAAATAAATCATGTTCCGACTTCGTCACATAACGGTTCACCATACGTGCATGCTTGGAATCACAAACTTTAACAAAAGTATTTCTACCAAGTCAAAATTACTCACTAGCATTTCTCTAATATTACCATCTTTATATCTCAAAACTATCATAAGGAATCAAACTTCTCATAGTATTTAATGCACTTTATATGAAAGTTTTTATTATATCCCTCTTGGATGCCCATTATATTAGGACTATTCACAACCTAAGAAAATTACCATGTTGTTTAGAGACTCTCAAAATAATATAAGTGAAGCATGAGCGTTCATAAATTTATATAAAATGAAACCACCGTCGTGCTCTACAAAGGTATAAGTGAAGCACTAGAGCAAATTGACAAACTACTCGAAATAGATGTAAGTGAGGATCAATGAATAGGTAAACAATCAAGTAGCTATGTGAGGGCTATCTCTCTCAATAAATATTTTCAGATCGGAGTATTTTATTCAACAGCAAGCAAAAGAAAAATAGCACTCCAAGAATAGCACGCATCGTGTGAGCGAATTAAAATTTAGGCTAAACATAGGCTAACCGATAATTGTTGAAGAAGAAAGGTTGGATGCCAACCGGGGCATCCCCAAAATTAGATCCTTGAGACTTCTGTAGATATTAATCAGTTATGCCTTGGGAATCCCCAAGCTTGAGCTTTTGTATCTCCTTAATTCCTCTCATATCATTTTTTCCCTAATTCTTATAAACTTGATGCGAACAAAACTCAACAAGAACTCCTGAGATAGGTTAGTACACATAAGAATAAATCAACACTTCATGTACTGCCAAGATAAGTTCAAAAATAATTTTCAAACATTATCTACTGTTTACTATCGTTTCCACAATTTATATCTACCAATATAGGCTATGGAAACTAAAGGATAAGTAGATAACAAAACTATGACAGCAATCTGTCCAAACAGAACAGTCTGTAGAAATTTATTATAACAGTGCACTTAAGTAACTCGAAAAATTATAAAAATTTAGTACATACTAAATAATTTGTATGTAAACAGTGTTTAAAAATTTCATAAACTTTCCACATTCTAGTAAAATATGAAAATTTAAACAACATAGCAAAAGTTTCTGCTTTTTACACAGCACACATCAAACATGCAATGCAAGCATCCTAAGGCAATTCTTGGAACTTTTTATTGAAAAACAAGATTGTAAATAACCCCTAACAGAGAACAACAAAATAAAATTATGCTCCAAGCAAAACTCATATTGTGTGACGAATAAAAATGTAGCTGCAAGTAAGATATACCGATAGTGTTGAAGACAAAAGAGGGGATGCCTTCCGGGGCATCCCCAAGCTTAGACGCTTGAGTATTCCTTGAATATTACTTTGTGGTACCTTGGGAATACCCAATATTAGGTTATTTTCACTCCTTATTCTCCTCATATCGGTGTCTCACCCAAAACTTGAAAACTTCAATCACACAAAACTTAACGGAACTTCGTGAGATGGGTTAGTGTAATAAAGATAAATCATTCACTTAGGTACTGTCAAGAAAAGATTCATAATTTTTATCACATAATAAGGAATGTGTTCTACCATTCACATAATTTATATCACTGAATATTGGCAATGGGGACACTAAAACAAGCAAACTATGCATGGAATATAGAATATATCAAAAACAGAACAGTCTATGAAGATCTGTAGTATAGCCATTCTTCCCTGTCTCTAAAAATTCTGAAAAGTTTGGAAAACCTGAATAATTTGTATATGAAGACTATGTAAAACTTTCAGATGATTATCATGCTCCAGTAAAAAATATATATTCCTGTACTGGAGGCAAAAGTTTCTGTTTTGGTTCTGCATCAATTCTACTCATCTTGTGAGTCATCCCAAAGGTTTTCCTTGGCACTTTATTGAAATAAAAGGCCCAAAACATGATTCTACAGTAGCTTAATCATGTTAAAACACAAAAACATAAAGTAAAAGTGTTGGGTTGTCTCCCAACAAGCGCTTTTCTTTAATGCCTTTTAGCTACGCATGATTATTTCAATGATGCTCACATAGTAATAATAACTGAAACATGCAAAAGAACATCATGAATCTCATGACAAGCACATTTAAGTCTAACCCACTTCCTATGAATAGGGATTTTGTGTGCAAACAATTTATGGTAACGAGAATCATCTAGCATAGGAAGGCCAAACAAGCATAACTTCAAAACTTTCAACACATAGAGAGGAAACTTGATATTATGGCAATTACTACAAGCATATATTCCTCCCTCATAATAATTTTCAGTATAATCATGAAGGAATTTCACAACATAACTATGACATAAAGCATTATCTTCATCATCCACAAGCATAAAAAAATTGTCACTCTCCACATAAGAAATTTTCTTCTCATTCATAATAGTGGGAGCAAACTCAACGAAATAACTATCATGAGATACTTGATTGACATAACCACATTAAATATTAAAATCATGATGAATAGTTTCATGGTTACTATCACTCTTTATAGCATACATGTCATCATCATAATCATCATATATAGGAGGCATGCCATAATGATAATAAATCTGCTCATCAAAACTTGGGGGAGTAAAAATATCATCTTCATCAAACATAGCATCCACAATCTTGTGGATTTGCATATCATTTTCATCATGGATATTCAATGAATTCATTCTAGAAATATTGGAATCATGATTCTCATTCAAGGAATTCTCATCAAGTATTTTCATAAATTCTTCCTCAACCAATTGAGCACAATTTTCCAAACCATCATTTTCACGAAAGACATTAAAGAGACGAAACAATTTATGCAACCTAAAGTCCATTTTTTTGTAGTTTTCTCCTGTAAAATCAAAGTTGTGAAAAACAAGAAACTAAAGGATTTGGTTGCAAGATCTAAAGATATACCTTTAAGCACTCACCTCCCCGACAATGGCGCCTGAGAAGTTCTTGATGTCTACTACGATACTTTATTCTTGTAGACTTTGTTGGGCCTCCAAGCGCAGAGTTTTGTAGGTCTTTAGAAATTTTCCCTCAAGTGGATGACCTAATGTTTATCAATCCGTGGGAGTTGTAGGATGAAGATGGTCTCTCTCAAACAACCCTGCAATCAAATACAAGAAATCTCTTATGTCCCCAACACACCCAACACAATGGCAAATTGTGTAGGTGCACTAGTACGACGAATAGATGGTGATACAAGTGCAATATGGATCATAGATATAAGTTTTTGTAATCTGAAAATATAAAAACAGCAAGGTAGCAAGTCACAAAAATGATCAAAAACGGTATTGTAATGCTTACAAGACCTAGGGTTCATACTTTCACTAGTGCAAGTTCTCTCAACAATACTGACATAGTTGAATAATATGTAAATCCCTCACGTGCGACAAAGAGTTCACACCAAAGTCACAAATAGCGGAGAACAAACGAAGAAATTATTGTAGGGTACGAAACCACCTCAAAGTTATCTTTTCCGATCAATCTTGTGAGCTATCCCTATAAGTTTTACGAACAGCCCTAGAGTTCGTACTAAAATAACACCTTAAGATACACATCAACTAACAGCCTAATGTCATGTAGATAATCCAATGTC
Source organism: Hordeum marinum (assembly GCA_022496015.1). NCBI lineage: Eukaryota > Viridiplantae > Streptophyta > Magnoliopsida > Poales > Poaceae > Hordeum > Hordeum marinum. Next base: position 213,866,342 of record CM039673.1, on the reverse strand, counting down.
ACTACGAGTACCCATGGGCTTGATTATACCATACGCATCTCACAATTTCAGATTCATCAGGTTTAATCCAACACGAAGAACTTCAAAGAGTGCCCCAAAGTTTCTACCACAGAGTCAAGACGAAAACATGTGCCAACCCCTATGCATAGATTTCCAAGGTCACGGAACCCTCAAGTTGATCAGCAAAACATAGATCAAGTGGATCAATAGAACATCGCATTGTCACCATGGATATCCCATCGCAAGACGTACACCAAGTGTTCTCAAATCCTTTAAAGACTCAATCCTATAAGAAAACTTCAAAGGGAAAACTCAATTCATCGCAAGAAGACAAAGAGGGGAAAACTCCATATGATTCATTTATATTAATAAAGCTCACGGTACATCAAGATCGTGTCATCTCAAGAACACCAGAGAGAGAGAGATCAAACACATAGCGACTGGTACATACCCTCAACCCCGAGGGTGAACTACTCCCTCCTTGTCATGGAGACCGTCGGGATGATGAAGATGGCCTCCGGTGATGGTTTCCCCGTCCGACAGGGTGCCGGAACGGGCTCCTGATTGGTTTTTCGTGGCTACAGAGGCTTGCGGCAGTGGAACTCCCGATCTAGGTTTCTTTCTGGGGGTTTTGGTATTTATAGGAGTACTTGGCATCAAGGGGACTCCCGAGGGGCCCACAAGCTAGGGGCAGCGCCTTAGGGGGGCGCCCTTGTGGCTTTTGGCTGCGTCGGGACTCCTCTCCGGTATATTTTCGCTCCAATATTTTTTATATTTTCCAAAAATATTCTCCTTAAATTTTCATCCCATTCCAAGAACTTTTATTTATGCACAAAAAATGAAACCATGACAGTTCTGCTAAAACAGCGTCAGTCCGGGTTAGTTCTAATAAAATCATACCAAAATCATATATAATTATTGTAAACATGGCATGGATACTTCATAAATTATGGATACATTGGAGACATATCAGCCATTATAACAACGATCTCCTATTTTAACCGAGATAACAGGTAAGCCAACAATAGGTGTGTGTTTGTCTTTTTCATCGGTTTAGCAATTCTAGCAGCTTCATCACAGAAGTAAATGACATGCCCATCAACATTTTCTACCAAGAGATCTTCAACCACAACAACACTAGGTTCTACTTTATTTTTCTTAGGGGGTTTAGGTGCTCTTATATTACTCTTACGAATCATAGTTGATACATTAGCATGTTCCTTTATCCTAACAGGGAAAGGTGGTTTCTCAATATAAGTAGTAGGCACAACTGGATCAACATTGTAGACAATAGTTTCTTCTTTATCTAGGACCGGTTATTTAATTTCTTATTTAATAGGGGGATGATATTTAAACCACTTCTTCTTATGTAGGTTAACATGAGTAGCAAATGCTTCACAGAAAGAGGCTACTATCTCAAACTCAAGTCCATATTTAGTGCTAAACTTATGAAAAGTATCGGTATTCATAAAAGATTTAACACAATCGAATTCAAGATTTATACCCCGAATCATTACCTTTGTTGAGTTCTCAATCTTTAGAGTTTCTTCTAATTCTATCTAGGAGATCCCACTTGAAATCAATAGTCTTCATCATATAAGAACCAACACAAGAAGTGTCGAGCATGGTTTGATCATTATGAGAAAGACGAGCATAAAAATTTCTGAATGATAACTTCCCTCAGAATGTCATGATTGGGGCATGAATATAACATTGAATGAAGCCTCCCCCAATCTAGAGCGATAATTTCTCCTTCACAAGGCCAAAAATTATATAGATAATTCCGATCATGATGAACTAGATGCATAGGATAAAACATTTGATGGAATTCCAGTTGCAAACGATTCCAGTTCGACGATCCAAGATCATCACATAGCCTATACCATATCAATGCTTTTCCCTCCAAAGATAAGTGGAAAACCTTCTTCTTAACTTCATCCCCGGATAAACCTGCAAGCTTAAATAATCCACATATTTCATTCACATATAAAAGATGCATATCAGGATGTTCGGTTCTGTCTCCTGCATAAGGCTTAGCAAGCAGTTTTTCTAGCATACCCGAAGGAATTTCATAAGTAACATTTTCAGTAGGTGATTTACGTTGAGGGGTAAATAATTATGGTTCTGGTCAAGGTGAAGATACCCCAAACAAACCCCTCAAAGTATTGCTTTCCATAGTAAGAAGTGACAGTAAATTTCAGCATGTAGTATAAGTTTTTCCTTATCGATTTCCACTTACCAAGAGTGCTTCACTCCCTGGCAATGGCACCATAAAAGAGTCTTGATGAGACAAAATTATAGGTGATCAATCTTCATACTTTCTATAAGTAAGAGTGTTGAAACCAACGAGGAGCAGAAGGAAATGACAAGCGGTTTTCAGTAAGGTAATCTCTGCAAGGACTGAAATTGTAGGTAACAGATAGTTTGATAGCAAGGTAATTTGTAACGAGCAAGTAATGGTAGAAGTAAACAAGGTTCTACAAGGTAAACCAATCCTTTCTAGTCAAAGGACAAGCTAGAGCAATCACTATAATAGGCAAAGTGTTCTTGAGGGTACACGGGAATTTCGTCTAGTCACTTTTATCGTGTTGGTTTGATTTGTGTTTGCTACTTTGATAATTTGATATGTGGGTGGACCGGTGCTAAGGTTCTGTTCTTACTTGAACTACCAACCTACTTATGATTAACCCCCTCACAAGCATCCACAACTACGATAAAAGTATTAAGACAAAGTCTAACCATGGCATTAAACATGTGGATCCAAATCAGCCCTTACGAAGTAGCGCATAAACTAGGGTTTAGGCTTCTGTCACTCTAGCAACCCATCATATAATAACTACTCCAAAATGCATTCCCTTAGGCCCATGAATGGTGAAGTGTCATGTAGTCGACGTTCACATGACACCACTAAGGGAATCACAACATAGATATCATCAAAATATCAAACACATATCAAATTCACATGATTACTCGCAACATGACTTCTCCTGTGACCTCAAGAACAAAGGTAACTACTCACAGATAAAAAACATGATCAAGATCAGAGGGGTATTGAATAGCATAATGGATCTGAACATATAATCTTCCACCAAATAAACCATATAGTAATCAACTACGCAAGGTAATCAACACTAGTAGTCACCCGCAGGTACCAATCTGAGGTTCACAAAGATTGAACATAAGAGATGAACTAGGGTTCGAGACGAGATGGTGTTGTTGAAGATGTTGATGAAGATTGGCCTCCCAAAGATGAGAGGGGTGTTGGTGATGATGATGGCTTCGATTTCCCCCTTTGAGAGAGAAGTTCCCCTAGTGGAATCGCTCCGCCGGAGGGCAAAAGTGCTCCTGCCCAAGTTCCATCTCAAGGTAGCGGCACTTCGTCCCGAAAGTCCTCCTTTGATTTTATAGGTCAAGAGTGACCATATACCAGAAGATGGGAACCGAAAGCGGGCCAGGTTGGGCACAACCCATCAGGGCACGGCCAGGGGGGCCTGGCATGCCCTGGTGGGTTGTGCCCACCTGGGGGCCCTCCTTCTGTAGTTTTTAGCTCCAGTAGTTTTTACTAAATACAAAAATAATCTCCATAAATTTTCAGCTTCATTGGAGTTGTGCAGAATAGGTATCTTTGACGTGCTTTTCTTGGGTCTAGAATTCCTGCTGCCGGTATTCTCCCTCTTTTGTATATTATGAGACAAAAGGCATTAGAATCACTCCCAAAAGCATTATTATTAACCAAAACATAGTAATAACAGTAGGAAATCATGATGCAAAATGGATGTATCACATGTATTGTTGCTACTAAGGATAACAAGATGGGGTCTATTCCTACATGAATAGATCTTGTCTACATCATGCCATCGTTCTTATTGCATTACTCCGTTTCTCCATGAACTTAATACACTAGATGCATGCTTGATAGCGGTCTATGTGTGTATTAATAGTAGTAGATGTTGAATTGTTTCGGTCTATGTCAGTGTTCTAGGAACGGAGGTACCCAAACTTGCCTGCCTGCGGCCCAGGGCATGGCCCACTTCATCGACCAAACACGGTCGGGCGCGGCCTCACTCAAGACAAGGCCATTGCGAGGGCCCTAGGCTCGCGAGGAGGAACAGCAACAGGACCTGCAAGGGATTGGCCTCCTCAGGCCCCTTCCGGAGAGGTGGAGATCTCCATGCAAGGCCCGGCCTCGAGAGTCAAGGGTGACGCAAGGAAGGATAGGCGGGCACCAGCGCGCCAGAGGACGCAGTTTCCCGTTTGGTGCAAAGGGAGCGGGGACGTGCACGGGTTCCCAATGCACTCCCAAAGGTTTCCATTCCGGTGCAACAATACCACAACCACCCGCCCCGTAGGGTGTATGTCATCGCTGATCCCATCCCTGTGTCGTCGATAGCTACTTTGCAGGCAAAGACTGCCTTTGGGCAGGGCGAGCACGTACTCCTGTCCTCCTTCAAATTTGGCTGTTGTGGGATCCCTTCCTGCCATTGCAATAAGGGAAGAGGACCCGAGCCACCACTATTATAGAGGGTAGGCTGCACCATAGAGAGGACCCTCGGATCCATCCCACTACTCACCCATCACCGAGCCACAAAGGGCCTTGAACACCACGAAGGGAGCCCTCATGAGGCCCTAAAACATTGTACTAGTTCATCTACACCACCTCCAAGAGAGGCAATCCACCAAAAGCAGGAGGAGGGTATTACACTTCAAAGCAGCCCGAACCTGGGTAAACTGTCATGTTCATCCTCTTCCTCATCATCGTGCGAGTTCGTTGTTGTGTTCATCGAGTAGCGAGCTAGGTTCGGCGAGGCTATAGGGGATCTTCGCACACACCCCTGTGTTCAAATTTTAAAGGTTTTGCGGAGCCCGAAATCTGACAGTCTACTAATCTTGGAGGTGATTCCTATATAATGATAATTGCCTTGGATTACGTCATGATTATTTGATCTTCTATCAATTTCCTAACAGTAATTTGATTACCCACCGTGTGCTATACTCATGAGAGAAGCCACTAGTGAAACCTATGGCCCCTGGGTCTATCTTTTAAAAATTCCTTTCCAAAAACCCAAAAATACCTTGCTGCACTTTTTATTTGCATCATTTATTTTGTGTTCTTGCTCGATCTATTTATCCAATCTCATATGGACCGATCTATCTTTTATCGTGGAGAGATTGACAACATCTCTTATGCGTCAGGTTGCGAGTATTTGTTCTTTGTGTGCAGGGACCGTTTACATAGTGTTGCTTGGTTCTCCTACTGGTTCGATAACCTTGGTTTCATAACTAAGGGAAATACTTACCGTAGTTGTGCTGCATCATCCCTTCCTCTTTGGGAAATACTGATGCAGTCTCAAGCTGTTCACATGCCTATCGTGATACATTGATCTGGCTTTGTGTTCGTGCTCTCGATATGTCATCTGCATTATTTATGCCCATTATTTGCTCACCTGACATGATTTCCACGACTCCGTCTAGTCTATTTCATCTTTGCACTACTAGCTTGCACAACATGATTACTATGCTTGCTTATATTTCATCACTGATGATTCGTAGTTGCTCTTTTCATGTGCTTCATGACAACCATTGCCATGCTCCGCACATTATCGATATTTCTTATTGTCATATGCCTCCATGTGTTGCCTCTCTCATGCCAGATTTTCCATGTATTAAGTGAAAGCATGCTATTAATTTTGCTAATGAGATTGCCCCCATAGATTTCTCTCATATTATTGGAGCTTTTGACATCTTTCATGTGAATCATGCTTGTCTTCCTTCTGTGCACCACATAACTAGTTCCATCAATACTGCAATTGTTGCATCATATTATTCATGCACTTGTGATACAAATGGCTATGTGCAAGCAAAGAGAACCATCCTGATGGATGATGTGTTTGTCCACCATGCCAATAAATTATTTCCTTTGTTGCGTGTATGTGTCGAATGCTCCAACTACATGTCCACCTTAGCTTCGTGTGAGTTGACCATTCAAGCTCTTTAGAGTGAGCCATGCTACACCGGCGCATTTCTGCATTGCACTTGCTCGCGCATCACATTGACAAGGATGCACAAGGGCAAGTTTTCAAGGTGACATACTTCTTGAGCATGGGTATTGTGGATCATCTTTGTGTTGCTTTCCATCTAGCCATGCCTCATGATATATATGCATTGTGTGTTTCATCCAACTTGTGGATTACTTGCTCTTATGATATGCTTGGTTGCAACAATGTCAATTCTTCACATAGGCCATGCCCGATTTCTTGTTGTTGGAGATATGCCCTAGAGGCAATCATGTATGATGATATTTCCAATGTGTTTATGAATAAAGATAGTCCTCGGACATTATCAGTGATATGTATTAATAAGTACGTGACTTGTTTGTGAGACTATGCATTGTATGATAACTCTACTAAATGGTCCCTAGTCGAAAGGGTTGTGTGGACGCGTAACTAATCAGACTAGCATATGACATGGTGGATGGTTCGGTCTCACTGACCATGTAGCATTGTTTGTTAGCCGGATAATATGGACTCAGAAAGGTCTGGTCGGATTACATAGTCGGATCTGAGTCGAGATAAGGTCTGAGTTGGACAAACCCAGCTATGAGGCGTAGCGATAGGTCATTTGTGAGTCTCTAGTACAACATACGCTCAATGTCCTAGGACCTAAGCTGGTGCATGTACTCGGGATGGTGACGGACTTGCTTTGGGCTGACCAAATGCTACTCCATGACTGGGTAGTTAGAAAGGTAGGTTTCGGGCTTGTCCAGATCCATGCTGCAAGACATGGTCGAGCAAGATGGGATTTGCCCCTCCTACCAGGAGAGATATACTCTAGGACCCCTTGGGCGATCCGACATGGATAAGCCTGGCCATGCGATGAGGAATATGAAACAATCCGAAGTGTTGGTCGGATTCACCAGAACGAGAAAGAGGTCGTGCTGCAACAAGGATGACCATGTCGCCTTGTGCACGACTACATATATCATGTCACAATGGGAACATAAGTGTGAAGTATAGGTTCGGCTAACCAGCTTCATCGGACACTTGGAGTTGGAATGTTTTTTAGAGGCCGCTGCCGACTGGTTGAGTTGGATGTGATCTGACTCGCGACCAAGTGAACAAGAACCTAAGGGGTCGCACGCTTAAGGGAAGGAAGACGTGGGCTTTAGGATCCGTGCGAGGCCCAAGAGTTGAGCCCGCGCCGGATGCCTATATATATAGTGGAGGTGCGGCACACCCATCCGGTTGATCGCTTCGGTGTCGTCATTAGGGTTTTGCATGAGTTACAACTAGCCACCTCCACTCGCCATCGCCGACCGTGTGACTGGAAGTTCTGCATGTCTAGTGGTAACATTCTGTGATCCATCTCCATAGCATGTTCTTGGAAGTTCTGCATGTAGGTGGGTTCGTGTCGGCCACAGACATGCACTACATCGGGTTAATTTGACAAGGCTATCAAAACGGTTTTGGGCCTTGTGGTAGAGAAGGTTGGGAGCCGGGGTATGAGATACCTACCCAACCGATAGGAGTCATATAGGAATACGATTAGCAAGGAGTTGCTTACCAAATAGGTAAGTTGGCTAGCAGTGATGCTAAAGCTCACTAGTCGCTCGCGCTAGACGGGTCCTGAATCACTGAGAGTTTGCGGAGGGATGCTTACTTCAATGGGATTAGTTCTGTTTAAGGCTTGAATTATTCTACATAAACACATTTCTTAGTGATTGCATATTTTCTATTGTAGATCAATGGCACCACCTGCTCAACCCAACTTTGCATTGAAATCAATTCTTGAAAAGGATAAACTGAATGGAACAAACTATACGACCTGGTATAGAAATCTGAGAATTGTTCTCAAACATGATAAAAAGGAACATGTTCTAGAGGATCCACTTCCAGAGGAACCTTCCGAGAATGCTAACGCCACAACCAAGAATGCCCACCAGAAACTCGTTGATGAATCAAATGTGATCAACTGCCTCATGTTGGCTTGTATGGAGCCCGATTTGCAACAGCATTTCGAAAACATTCGGGCTTTTGATATGATCGAGAGTTTGAAGAGCATGTTTCAGGTGCAGGCTAGGACCGAAATGTTCAACGTCTGGCAGTCCTTGACGAATTGTAAGCTGAAGGAGGGTGATCCACTGAGCCCGCATGTGATCAAGATGATCGGGTACGTGCAAGCTTTGGATCGCTTAGGCTTCCCACTTAGGGACAAGCTGTCCACGGACGCAATTTTGGGTTCTCTTCCACCTAGCTATGGGACGTTTGTCTCGAACTATCATATGCACGGCATGGATAAGAATCTCACTGAATTGCATGGGATGCTCAAGGTGGCAGAGCAAGATATTAAGAAAGGCACGCGTCAAGTGTTGATGGTGCAAAACTCGGCTAAGTTCAAGAAGAGTTGGTCCAATAAAAAGGGTAAGGCAAAGGGCATGGAGAAGGCTGTCCCGCCGCTGAGCCAAAGTCCGGACCGAACTGAAAGACCATTTGCTTTCACTGCAAGGATGCTGGTCACATGAAGAGGAACTGTAGCAAGTGGCTTGCTGAGCACGGCAAGAAGGCCGGAGATACTACTTCAGGCAAAGGTACACTTGTTACATATGTTATAGACATTTACCTTGGTGACATACCTAGTAGCTCTTGGGTATTTGATACCGGATCGGTTGTTCATATTTGCAACTCGATGCAGGGGCTGGTAAGAACTAGGCATGTGGCAGAAGGGGAGATTGACATTAGGGTCGGCAACAAAGCAAGAGTTGCTGCGTTGGAGGTTGGCACGATGAAGCTCAAGCTTCTTTATGGATTTATTTTGGAATTGAATAATTGTTATTACATTCCCGCACTTAGTCGGAACATTATTTTTGCCTCATGTTTGATGAGTCAAGGTTATGAATTCAATATAAAGGACAATGGTTGTTCATTTTATTTGAATGGAATGTTCGATGGCTATCCACCCATAGTAGATGGGTTATTTATTTTAAATCTAGAAACGGAACCAGTCTATAACATGAATGTCTAGAGTCATAAGCCTAATGATATAAATCTGACATACTTCTGGCATTGCCGGCTTGGACACATTAGTCAGAAATACATGAAGAAGCTCCATGATGATGGAATCCTAACCTCGTCTGACTTTGGGTCGTTCGAGACATGCGAATCATGCTTGCTAGGCAAGATGACTAAGCCTCCTTTTGCAAAGATTTGCGAGAGGGCATCCGAGCTATTGGAGCTTATACACAATGATGTGTGTGGTCCAATGAGCACAACGGCCAGTGGTGTCTATCAGTACTTCGTGAATTTTACTAACGACTTGAGTAGATATGGATATATCTATTTGATGAGGCACAAGTCGGAAACTTTTGAAAAGTTCAAAGAGTTTTAGAACGAGGTTGAAAATCAGCTCGGCAAGACGATAAAACTTCTACGATCAGATCGTGGAGGTGAGTACATGAGAAACGAGTTTGATAATCATCTAAAAAGCTAAGGTATAGTACCTCAGCTCACACCTCCGAGTACGCCGCAGAGAAATGGTGTGTCAGAACAAAGAAACCGAACCTTGTTGGACATGGTTCGGTCAATGATGAGCAAATCGGATTTACCCTTGTCATTCTGGGATACGCTCTAGAAACTGCAGCTTTCACACTCAATAGGGTACCATCAAAATCCATAGACAAGACACCACATAAGATGTGGACTTGGGATAGTCCTAGTTTGTCTTTTCTAAATATTTGGGGTTGTGAAGCATTTGTCAAGCGACTCATGTCAGACAAGCTTAGCCCCAAGTCGGATAAATGCATATTCATGGGATATCCGAGGGAAACCTTGGGATATAACTTCTACAACCGAGAAGAGAACAAAGAGTTTGTTGCTTGGAGCAGGGTTTTACTAGAGAAAGAGTTTATCAATAGGGAGGCCAGTGGGAGAACGGTGCGACTCGAAGAAATTCGAGAGCCACTCACGGACGAATCGACTGGTGATGAGATCATAGCAGAGTTGATCAGGGAACCCATAGTGGAGTCGGGACTGGAGCCCCGGAGGTCAGAAAGATTACGCAGAGTGCGTGATGTATTGTTGCTACAAAGCGACGAGCCGGCCACGTATGCGGAAGTGATGGTGAGCCTAGATTCCGAGGCATGGCTCGAGGCCATGAGATCCGAGTTAAAGTCCATGGATGAAAATCAAGTCTGGGACTTGGTTGATCCTCCACCTGGCATAGTAGCCGTTGGTTGTAAATGGGTCTTTAAGAATAAAACCGATGTGGATGGAAATGTTCAGATCCACAAAGCTCGGATTGTCGCTAAAGGTTATGGACAAGTTCACGGAATTGACTACGACGAGACCTACTTGCCGGTAGCGATGCTAAAGTCGGTGAGGATCATACTAGCTATAGCTGCATATTTTGATTATGAGATATTACGGATGGATGTGAAAACGGCTTTCCTTCATGGAAATTTAAAAGAGGATGTATACATGATACAGCCCGAAGGTTTTGTCGATCCAACTACCACTGGTAAAATATGCAAGCACAAGAGATTCATTTATGGATTGGGGCAAGCAGCTCGGAGTTGGAACATTCGTTGTTTTGAAGTCATCATTGACCTTGGTTTCATCAAGAACGAAGAGGACTATTGTTTATACAAGAAGTCTAGTGGGAGCTCGGTAGTATTTTTGATTTTGTATGTGGATGACATACTGCTGATCAGAAATGATGTTTCGATGTTGAACTAAGTGAAGGAATGATTGAATGGAAAGTTTCGATGAAAGACCTTGGAGAGGAAGTGTACATTTTAGGCATCAATATCTATGGAGATAGATCGAGGAGGCTGCTCGGCTTAAGCTAGATCACGTACATAGATAAAGTGTTGAAGAGGTTCAACGTGAGTGAGGCCAAGAAAGGGTTCTTGCCCGTCTCACATCGTATAAGGCTAAGCAAGACTCATAGTCCTACGACTTCTAAAGAGATAAATCGGATGAGTAGGATTCCATATGCCTCGGCAATTGGATCCATCATGTGTGCCATGCTATGTACACGGCCTGATGTTGCTTATGCAATAAGCTTAACAAGCATATACCAGACCGACCCAGGTGAGAGTCACTGGGCAGCGGTGAAAACTATCTTGAAGTACCTGAAAAGGACTAAAGAGATGTTCCTAGTTTATGGAGGTGAGGAGGAGCTCTACGTAAAGGGTCACTCTGATGCTAGTTTCCAAACCGACAGGGATGTTTGTCAATCGCAAACTGGATTCGTGTATGTCGTGAATGGAGGAGCAGTGAGTTGGACGAGTTCCAAGCAAGATCCGGTGACCGACTCCACAACAGAGGCTGAATACATTGCGGCTTGTTAAGCCGCAAAGGAAGGTGTTTCGATTCGGAAGTTATTGGAATATGTTGGTGTGTTCCCGGGCTGGTCAAAACCGTTCGACCTTTATTGTGATAATTCAGGTGCCATCGCACATGCCAAGGAGCTGAGACAACACCATAAGACCAGGCACATAGACAAAAAATATCACTTGATACGAAAGCTCGTACAGAAAGGTGATACCAATTTGCACAAGATTCATATGGATGCAAATGTTGTAGATCCGTTGACTAAGCTGCTTCCACAACCCAAGCTTGAGGGCACGTTAGAGCTATGGGCATTCGATGTCTGTTTGATTGACTCTAGTGCAAGTGGGAGACTGTTCGAGATATGCCCTAGAGGCAATCATGTATGATGATATTTCCTATGTGTTTATGAATAAAGATAGTCCTTGGATATTATCAGTGATGTGTATTAATAAGTATGTGACTTGTTTGTGAGACTATGCATTGTATGATAACTGTCCTAAATGGTCCCTAGTCGAAAGGGTTTTGTGGACGCGCCACTAATCAGACTAGCATATGACATGGTGGATGGTTCGGTCTCACTGACCATGTAGCATTGGATGCTAGACGGATAATATGGACTCGGAAAGGTCTGGTTGGATTCGACATAGTCGGATCCGAGTCGAGATAAGGTCTGAGTTGGACAGAACCAACTATGAGACGCAACAATAGGTCATCTGTGAGTCTCTAGTACAACATACGTTCTATGTCCTAAGACCTGAGCTGACGTGTGTACTCGGGATGGTGAAAACTTGATTTGGGCCGACCAAACGCTACTCCATGATTGGGTAGTTACAAAGGTTGGTTTCGAGCTTGTCCAGACCCATGCTGCGAGACATGGCCGAGCAAGATGGGATTTGCCCCTGCTACAAGGAGAGATATACTCTAGGCCCCCTTGGGTGATCCGACCTGGATAAGCAAAGCCATGCGATGAGGATTATGAGATAATCTGAAGTGTTGGTCGGATTCACCGAAATGAGAAAGAGGTCGTGCTGCAACAAGGATGACCATGTCACCTTGTGCACGACAACATATATCTTGTGGCAAAGGGAACAGAAGTGTGAAGTACAGGTTTGCCTAACCAGCTTCATCGGACACTTGGAGTCGGCACGTTTTGCTAGAGGCCGCTACCGACTGGTCGAGTCGGATGTGATCTGACTCGTGACCAAGTGACAAGAACCTAAGGGGTCGTGCGGTTAAGGGAAGGAACACGTGGGCTTTAGGATCCGTGCGAGTCCCAAGAGTTTAGCCCGCGTCGGATGCCTATATATATAATGGCAGGTGCGGCACACCCATCTAGTTGATCGCTTCGGCGCCATCATTAGGGCTTTGCATGAGTTGCAACTAGCCACCTCCACTCGCTGCCGCCAACCATGTGATCGGACCTAGCAGTCCGCCGCACGGGTGTTCCTCACGCACGGATACCGTTAGAGGCGGTGCACTTGCGCCGCTTCGGCGAACATGTACATGGGATCCGATAACCAGCTGTTCGAGGGAGATCAGAACGGCTATTCGAGGGAGATCAGACGAGGAGGAGACGGACCACACGAATGCGCTGCCCCAACTCTACTTCTGCTGCATGGCACTGCATGTCTAGTGGTAACAATCTATGATCCATCTCCGTAGCATGTTCTTGGATGTTCTGCATGTAGGAAAAATTTAATTGGCATGCGATGCACCTACGGTAGAACCCAACACTTGTTACATGCTTGACTTGATTACCTCACACATGATGATCAATTGCTCTTTATCTTCTGTTGAGTGCCACACTGTCTTCACTACACCATATGCACATTATGCTTGGATTTCCTTGCACTTTGGATTGCCTCGTGTGTTTAGACACTTCATTTTACCTTGTGTTGTAAATGATTCCTATGCCCACAATAGAGATTTTATTGATTGCTTTGTCCATGCATGCTATGCCCTTAAGGGAGATGCTCATTCTATTATCATACATAATTGCATACCTACCTCACATTTTCATGCTTGTATGCATGATGCTTTAGATTGTGCTCAAATTAAATGCTTACATGCCAAGCCACAATACCTTGTCACACCATATGCTATGCATGATGACAACACTTGTTTGGTGAATCATCACTTCAATGATTGGTTTTCCACTAACGCTAACCACATTTGTTTTTCCAAGTGTTTGTCATGGTTGCCCCTTTTGAAGGAATTACAAGTTGGTGTGACATAGCAAAGTTCCAATTTTGAGCATGATGATGATACGTGCTTGGTGATCATCTACTTCTACACGACGACGCCATATCTTTCCCATGGTTATTTGGATTTCCATATGAGGACAGATCTTCCCCAAGGTGGAGGGGACAATGCAGAGCATCCTTCCGAATCACCATGTCAAGGGTCCGTTCGGAAAGTGACACGTGTGACATTGACTTCACATGCATAAACGTTAATCATCTCCTCTACACGCATTCACTTGACCCCTTCGAGGATGGTATAGTACTTGAGACTCCACCTGTGTGCATGCATAGGTATTTTCAAAGCTTCATGGATGAAGAGGAGGATTGCGAGCGCAACTATACACCTACACCATCCACGAGGGAAGCTTTGAAGAGCAGACGGAAGAAGATGGAGTTGCAAACTATACAACAATCGGACGAATGACAACCACCGGAAGTCTGACACTCTACAGCGGCCAGATGATTGGCATCCTTAGGATGTTCGATAGTCTCTATCCATAAGACGACCGACATCCTCCAGAAATCCAGGGCCACAACACCAAAACCGAATCACCAGAAATCCGGATGCCACCGGACATTCGGTCGGTTGTGAGCCACCGGTCGCTCGTGATCCTCCGGACGTCCTGAACCGCGTGTGAGCATCTGCGTCCTTTGGCCTTGTACCTCTCTCCCACTTACCCCTTTGTTCCTAAGACTATATATACTCTTCCGCCACAAAATTTCTAGGGTTAGCAATGGATTACCTCATAGTTAGTAGAGCATTTCTCCTTCCACTTACCTCCTCCATGGCGCTAGCCTCTATGTGAGAAGATCGAAGTGGATGTCAATGCCCCTCTTGTAGGGAAGATCCTCTAGGATTTCAAGGCCCCATATCCCCATGGGATTTGGGATGAACTATATGATGTATCTTATTTCCCTTTGTTGTTCTTGTACCTTTGTGGATCTTGTGTGGATGTGTGATTGGTCTCATTCTTGAGTGTTTCCCTTGTGATTTATCCTTGTTCTTACTTGTGTTTTTTGTGTTCTTCATGGAACCCCCCTCCAAATCATGAAAGATTTTCACCAAGAGATTGGTCTTGTATATCTAGGAGGAGCCCTTCATGGATTCACGCAACCGTTACCCTCCATGGGTTGAAGCTTCCATCAATGTGGACGTACGATAGCACCAACTATCGAATCCACGGGCAAAATCTTCGTGTCCTCATTGTGTTTGATCTTCCTATGAAAATGTATGCTAGATTTGCATGTCTTTACTTACACTTGCATGTATTTACTTTCCGCTACTACACTCATAGATTTGCATGTGTGGGGGTGTGCTAGACTTTCAAAACCTTGCAAACCTATAAATTGGGCAAACGTTAGTTTTTAAATTGGTTAAGTAGTCTAATCACCCCCCCTATAGACATATTTTGGATCCTACAAGTGTTATCAAATATTTTGTCTCCATTGCATTGGTTTCACAACCTAGGAGAGTATGGCATCTAATGAGGGAAATTACCATCATAGAGGTCCATATTTTGATGGTACAAACTTTGCTAGTTGGAAACACAAAATGAAAATTCATATTCTTGGTTATGAGCCCGCCATTTGGTATGTTTTTTTTGGATTGCAAGGTGAATTCTTTGGTGATGGAAAGGAACCGTATCGTGAAGCAACCATAGAAGAATTGTAGATGTCGCAATTCAATCTTCAAGCATGCGACATTCTATTCAGCTGACTATACCTCGAAGAATTCAACAAGATAAGTAGTCTTGAGAATGCAAAGGAAATTTGGGATACTTTGGTTGATATGCACGAAGGAACCAAATCCATCAGGGAATCTAAGTTTGATGTGCTTTAGGGTCAACTTGACAAGTTCAAGATGAAGGATGGTGAAGGAGTTGTGGAAATGTACGCTAGGCTTGTTCTCATCAGAACTGAGATTTCGGCTTACGAAGTGAAGAGATGATCAACAAATTCATCATCAATATATTCGTAGAGCCTTGGATGGAAAGTAAGACACCATGTGCACACTGATCCGAATGATGCCAAACTACAAAGATCGCAATCCCATAGAATTAATTGAACGGATTCTTGCCCATGAAATGTCACTCAAGGACAAAGAAGACCTTCACAACAAGTCAAGCGTGCATACAAAGCCACAATTGACATGCCCCCAACTTTGAGTGACAACCTTGTTAACAATCAAGAGATAAGCCTCATGGTAGGGAAATTCAACAAGTTCTACAAGAATAGAGGCAAGGAAAGAAGATCCAACTCAAGATACAAAGATAAGCGTTCTTCTAGTCGTGAACAAAATTGCAACAATTGTGGAAGACCTAGACATTTCTCAAATGAGAGCACCGCTCCTCCAAAAGGAGAGATGAGTCACCAAGGATAATAATCTCAAGAGATGAGTCACCTCAAAGAGAGAGAATAAGTTAAGAAGATCGATATGAATGACGACACTCCCGAAGAAGCAATGACACTGTCGTGGTTTTGTCACGACAGATGTCCTCATGAGAGAACTTAGGTGTGAGGGCATCGCAACTAGGTGGCATCTTGAAGGGGTTGGTCGGAATCGAGATACGCCAGTTTTACCCAGGTTCGGCCCCTTGTGGTATAGGTAAAAGCCTATGTCCTCCTTGATTGCTATTGATGATGATGATGATCTCGATTACGAGGGTTCTCTTTCGCTACCTCTAGTCTCTAGGATTTCTAATCTATCTACCTCTAATGACTTAACATGTCCCTCTTGGGGTGCCTTACCCCTCCTTATATAAGTTGAAGGGTAGGCTTATAATAGAGTCCTAGTAGGATTAGGACTAGTCTCTCTTTTATTACAAGATAAATCCTAGTCTGGGTATTGCTTTCCTTAATTCGAGTCCTACTCCTCGAGCCGGCTCTCTAGGCCTCTCCGTGAGCTGCCTTCCATCGGACTGCACACTAGGCCTTTGAGCCTGCCCATACAAGCTAGCATATTGGGCTCCTTGTCAAGACGACCTCATGGCGGGTCTCGTCACTGAGCCCATGATTCTTCCTTGTCACCTTTACCTTAACCCAGAAAATGGGGCAACCCATAGAGCTATCAAGCTTTAGGCTAGGTCAAACCTTTAGCCGGATTATAACTAGCGGGAGTATCCCCAACATTAGCCCCCAGGTTAGCTTGAATTTATTCATGGTAAGCTGTTGTGATAAGAATAATAAATATGTTATGGGACCTTCTTGCTCCACTGGCCAACTCATTTCAATGAAGTAGCTTCTCGAAAATTTGGGTTTCTCTTTGTCATATCATTGGACTGGCTTCACAATCCATAAGGTGATGTGGTTTCCTTGTAGAAAAAATACATGAAATAGCAATGCCTCTATCATCAGGCTAGCTCCTCATGCTTTGGTTTTTATGAAGATATTGGGAGTAGAAATGCATCTATTGCTGAGCCACCTTTCTTAGATGTGTTGTACCTTTCCTGGTCATATGATGTAATGGATGCTGAATTAGGATGAAAAATACTGTTGATTTATGGATGTAGAAATTCCCAACTTGTGAAGCCGGGTTGCATATATAGACTCTGTCGGGTCATGAACATTCATGATACCGGGTCATGATCGTTGGTGCTACCATGTCAAACAACTGGACTCTAGTTGACTTGATAACATTATTGGGAATAAACAAATCTGTGTGATGTTGAGCCGGCTTTAAATTCTTGGACTAGATAAAATTATTGGGAATAGAAAATCCATCTGATGATGAACCGGTCTCGTGGGCCTTTCTATGAATAACTTGGAGAAGATGATCTTTTCAACCTTCCATCCAGAAATAAGACCAGTCTCGCTCACAATTGACAGCCTGAAAGTGTTCTTTTATTTTTGGATATGTCCATATTACTGTTGGGGAACGTTGCATGGGAAACAAAAAATTTCCTACACACACAAGATCTATCCATGGTGATGAGCATCTACGAGAGGGGGAGTGGATCTACATACCCTTGCAGATCGCTAAGCGGGAAGCTTTAAGAAACACGGTTGGTGTAGTCGAATGTCTTCGCGATCCAAATCACCGAGCATCCCGCGATCTCATCATGATCTGTCCCGCGATCCAATCACGATCCGTCTTGCAAACTCATCACAATCCGTCCCGCGATCTCATCATGATCTGTCTCATGATCTTGATCGCGGTGCTTCCGATCTAGCGCCGAACGGACGACACCTCCGCGTTCAGCACACGTACAGCTCGATGACGATCTCTGCCTTCTTGATCCAGCAAGAGGGAGCAGAGAGGTAGATGACTTCTTTGGCAGCGCGATGACGTTGCAGCGATGGTGGTGGAGCTATTCAGCAGGGCTTCGCCTAAGCACCGCTAGAAAACGATCTAGAGGAGAAACTACGATCTAGAGGAGAGGTAGCACGTGGATATTAGGGTTAGATTTTTCCTCTAAATCCTCTAGTATATATAGGAGGGAGGGAGTGGAGGAGGCAGCCTCAAACCCTCAAGGTTTGGTCAAAATTGGAGGTGGAGGAGTCCTACTCCAATCTTATTAGGAGTAGGATTCCTCCTTTCCACTTGGAAACTCTTTCCACCTCTCCACCTTTGGATTTTTCCTTCTCAAACCACTCCAGCCGCATGGTCCCTTAGAGGAGGCTTCGGCCAGCCCACCAGGGGCTAGTTTACCTCCTCCCACAGCCCATGTAGCCTCTTGGGTCGAAATACCTCTCCCGATGGTCCCCCGGTACACTATCGGCACTCCCGGTACACTACCGATGAGCCCGAAACTTTTCCGGCGACCAAAACAGGACTTCCTATATCAATCTTTACCTCCGGACCATTCCAAAGCTCCTCGCGACGTCTGGGATCTCATCCGGGACTTCGAACAACCTTTGGTCACCACCATACATAACTCTATACTACCGAACTGTCATCGAACCTTAAGTGTGCAGACCCTGCGGGTTCGAGAACTATGTAGACATGACCGAGACACCTCTATTGTCAATAACCAATAGTGGAACCTGGATGCCCATATCGGTTCCTACATATTCTACGAAGATCTTTATTGGTCGAACCTCTATGTCAAAGATTCAGTTAATCCGTATGATGTTCCCTTTGTTCTTCGGTATGTTACTTGCCCGAGATTCGATCGTTGGTATCTCCATACCTAGTCCAACCTCGTTACCGGCAAGGCTCTTTACTCGTTCCGTAATACAAGATACCATGAATAACACTTAGTCACATTGCTTGCAAGGCTTAATGTGATGTTGTATTAATGAGTGGGCCATGAGAGACCTCTCCGTCACACGGAGTAACAAATCCCAGTCTTGATCCATGCCAACCCAACAGACACCCTGAGAGATACCTGTAGAGCACCTTTATAGTCACTTAGTTACGTTGGGACATTTGATACACACAAGGTACTCCTCCGGTGTTAGTGAGTTGCATGATCTCGTGGTCATAGGAACAAATACTTGACATGCATAAAACAGTAGTAATAAACTGACACGGTCATATGCTACGTTTGTAGTTTGGGTCTTGTCCATCACATCATTCTCCTAATGACGTGATCCCGTTATCGAATGACATCTCATGTCTATGACTAGGAAACCATAGCCATCTTTGATCAACGAGCTAGTCTATTAGAGGCATACTAGGGACATGGTGTTGTCTATGTATATCCACATGTATCTAAGTTTCCGATCAACACAATTATAGCATGGATAATAAACGATTATCATGAACAAGGAAATATGATAATAACCAATTTATTATTGCCTCTAGGGCATATTTCCAACTGTCTCCCACTTGCACTAGAGTCAATAATCTAGTTCACATCACCATGTGATTCACATTGTTATGAATCAACACCCAATGAATTTTGGGGCTCGATCATGCTTTTCATGTGAGAGAGGTCTTATAGTCAACGGGTCTGCGACATTTAGATCCGTGTGTACTTTGAAAATCTCTATGTCAAACTGTAAGCATTGCTACCACACTCCACTTGGAGATATTCCAAATGGCTGCTCTACTATACGTATCCGAATTGCTACTAAGAGTCATCCGGATTGGTGTCAAAGCTTACATCAATGTAACTCTTTACAACGAACTCTTTCTTACCTCCATAATCGAGAAACATTTCCTTATTCTTTTAGTTACTAAGGATGATCTTGACCGCTTTCCAGTGATCCACTCCTTCATCACTCTTGTACCCCTTAACGGACTCATGACAAGGCACACACAGGTGCGGTACACATCATGGCATACTATACAAAGCCTATGGCTAAGGCATAGGGGACGACATTCATCCTTTCTCTTTCTTCTGCCGTGGTCGAGCTTTGAGTCTCACTCAACTTCACCCCTTACAAAGCAGGTGAGAACACTTCTCTCTGACTAATCCGTTTTGAACTCTTTCAAAATCTTGTCAAGGTATGTACTCATTCAAAGTCTCATCAAGCATCTTGATCTATCTCTATAGATCTTGATGCTCAACAATTAGGTAGCTTTATCCAGGTCTTCCTTTGAAAAACTCCTTTCAAACAACCCTTTATGCTTTCTAGAAATTCTTCATCATTTCTAATCAATAATATGTCAACCATATATGCTTATCAGAAACTCTATAGTGCTCCCACTCACTTTATTGTAAATACAAGTTTCTCATAAACTTTGTATAGACTCAAAAACTTTGATCACCTCATCAAAGTGTATATTCCAACTCCGAGATGCTTGCTTCAGTCCATAGAAGGATCACTGAAGCTTGCTCACCTTTTAGCATCCTTAGGACTGACAAAACCTTCTGGTTGTATCACATACAACTTTTCCTCAAGTAAACTGTTAAGGAAACGATGTTTTGTCATCCATCTGCCAGATTTCATAATTGAAAAATGCAGCAACTGCTAACATAATTCCAACATACTTTAGCATCGCTACGAGTGAGAAAGTATCATCGCAGTCAACTCTTTGAACTTGTCAGAAACTTCTTTGTGACAAGTCGAGCTTTATAAATGGTGACATTTACCATTAGCGTCTGTCTTCATATCAAAGGTCCATTTGTACACGACGACCTGCCGTCCAACGAGCAAGTCTACCAAAGTCTATACTTGGTTTTCATACATGGATCCTTTCTCGGATTTCATGGCCTCTAACCATTTGTTGGAATCCGGGCCCATCATCGCTTCTCCATATCTCATAGGTTCATCGTTGTCCAACAACATGACCTCCAAGATAGGGTTGTCATACCACTCAGGAGCAGTACGCATCCTTGTCGACCTACGAGGTTCGATAGTAACTTGATCCGGAGCTTCATGATCATCATCATTTACTTCCTCTTCAACTGATGTAGGTTCCACAGAAATATCTTTCTCCGCTGCACTACTCTCTGGTTGAAACAAAGGTTCAAAAAAATATAGTTCTATCTTCCTCCTACTCAACTCTTTCGAGAGAAATTTTTTCTCGGGAAAGGACCCGTTTTAGCAACAAACACTTTATGCTTGGATCTGAGATAGAAGGTTCACCCAACTATTCTTAGGGTAATCTATGAAGATGCATTTGTCCGCTTTGGGTTCGAGCTCATTAGGTGAAAACATTTTTCCACACAAGCATCGCAGCCCCAAACATTAAGAAATGACAGCTTAGGTTTCTATCAAACCACAATTCATACGGTGTCATCTCAATGGATTTAGATGGTGCCCTAATGTGGGGACCCTGACTCATAAGTCGAGATCACGGATTGCACGTGTACAGTGATCCCAGAGATCAATGCTCACTGAACACACAGAAGCTGAATAAAAGAGTCTTACATCCACATTAAGTGTCTTACACAAATGATGACCACGAAGGTCTCAGTCTTACAAGGATAGGGCCACTCGGGCCAAACACTAAGTCTAGAACAAGCAGCGGAAATCTTCGTCGACAGCGTGAACCCATGCCATCTGCCTTAACCTACATGCATTCTGACTGGGAAGCGTCCTAGTTCGCATGTTCATCTCCAACGAACTCTTCAACAAACTCCTGTTCTTCCATGCCTGGCCAATTAAATAACTAGTGGCAAGCCAATGAGTACTTTGAATGTACTCGCAAGCAACCCAAGAGCGGAACGAGGCAATAATGATGCATGATATAGCACTATAGGTAACTTGCGGAACGCTGATTTTGTATGCAAGTGACATGATGAAGTAATAGTAAGTATGCATCAACAAATAACCAAGTATTCATGATAACACATTGCCGATACCATCACGGTATCAGTTGAACACATTCTGCTCACACCAAGTCATCGGACTTAGTTCATTTTTCATGCTCAGTCATCGGACTGGACTCACGTGACTTCTTGTCACTAACACACCCATACTCACTCCAATATTTTACGAAAACATTCGTACGTAGTCTAAGAAGGACCTCCAACTGTCCATGATCGCGGACGCGGCTATTCGAATAGTTTTACACTCTACAGAGGTTGCACACTTTACCCACAAGACTCGGGGAACTTTCGTGTCATCCACGACTCGCGGTATATACATAGCCGAGGTAAGCACCCGAACAATGCCTTTCCCTCGGCGATACTAAAGAAAGAGTCCACTCGATTGGTACCCAGCCCTCATGACGTACATCACACGAGCCTTTCTCAAACCATACCATCCATGAGGGGACCAACGGTGTGCCTGGTGCCTATAAAGACAGCGCATGATCGTACAGACGGTACGACCCCGTATCGAGAGTGACCATGCCACTCCCACAACTAGTAATGCGGGCTCCTTGCCAGTACCCACCAAGGTAATCAACAAAGCCCCGTCCCATAAGGGGTATCGTGGTCGTGCATGTAAGGTTTGGACGGTCAGCAGACCTTAAATCTAATCCGTTTTCGAAAACGCACACCCATTTGTTCCGGCACACCACTTCTTTCTCAAGTGGTCACCCAACACATCATCATCTCCCTCGGGCATTAGTGACACCCGACGGGGTTTTCGAAAGAGTATTGAAAACACACACCTCTTGGTATCACCGTGCATAAGTCCCATCCCACTTGCGTAGCATCTACTAGCAACCTATCTACTCCCACCCACACAACCCTCATAAGGTGGTAGGGACGTGCTCGATGCAAGTATCAACGGAAAGCACCGGAGGCATCCCACCGAAGGGGAAACCACCACATCATATGATCGATAATGCCAGAAGTAAAGTGCTATATGACATGCAAGTTAAAATAGTTTCTTGACATGGTCAAAGGGCTACTTCCCTGGCTCGACAAATTCTTCGGGGTCTTCGAAGTCTTTGACTCCAACTTCTCCGTCAACGGCGCAATCTATTGATGTGGAAATAGCGGCAATAAATAAACAAGCATGCAAACAGAGCACTCAATCTACCTATCAAAAATGTTCACATATTCTGTTAAATCTCTAAAGTCATATTAAAAATATTTACAATAAATTTATCTGTGAAGACTATATTAGAAACACAATAACAGAGGCTAAAAAGGTGCTTTTAATAGGTTTTAAATAAAACTAGTGATAAAAACTCTTTCAGTAAATTGCACAGATGGCACTATTAAATTCTATACAATATTCTAAGATTTATGGTGGAGAAAATACTTGCATTCGGCAATTATTTAGTCCTGTGGGATTTTTGCAAAAGCCAATAGAAAATAAAAAGGGGAAAAAGGCACCAGATCCTGAGCCAGGGGCGGCCAGGGGCTGGGCCGGCCCATCTGATCAGCCAGCTGGCCGCGCGCGTAGTCAGGTTCAAACCTGACGCACGGGGCCCGGCTGCCAGCGGCTCGGGGGAGAGGAGAGAGGGCGCGAGCGAGGGGAGGAGAGGCTGACAGGTGGGGACCACCTGTCAGGTCCGTCTTCCTCCTCACATCCGAGAGGGGAGCGGCTCACCGACGACGAGGGAGGCCACGGCGAGGGAAGGAGAGGGTTGGAACGGGCTCGGGAGGACCCGCCGGTCCTCTGGAGGTGGAGCAGAGGGCGGAGGAGGACGGGGTCACCGGTGACGAGGAGGCCACGGCGGAGGAGCGTCGGGACCGTCCTCAAACGCCTGTCCCAGCCTGCAACAACGACGGGCGAGAGGGGGAATCGGGTCAGGAGGGCACGGGAGGACCAGAGGGAGGAGAATGGGGACCGAAGTGGCGCCGTACCCGGAGATCGATGGCGGAGCTACCGCGGCGAGCTTCGGCTCGATCCCGAGCACAGAGAGAGAGGTAAGGGCTCAGGGTTCACAGGTAGCCTATTGGGTGGAGAGAGAGAGAGATCAAAAGGGAGAGAAGGCCTCCGGGGTGCCTTTTATAAGCGGGCCCGGTCCACCGAGGGCGTCGTGCGCCGGTGAGCACGGCGTGCTCACCACAGGCCACGGGAAGGAGAGGGCAGGCCCTGGGGGTCTTCCTGGGGTCAGTCCACGCCAGGGGGAGAGAGGAGAGAGGAGGGGAGGCGCGCGCGTGTGAGCTTTCGCATTGGCTGGCTCGGGCGGTGGCAGGCACGAACGGAGGAGGGGGAAGGAGAGAGAGGGAGGAGGGGGCCGACCGCCTGCAGGGCTGTAGACGTCGAGGCCGACCACACGGACAGGCAGGGGCGGCCCAATGCCGCCTGGCGGTGCCGGGCAGGGGCGGCTACAGTGCGGGAGCGCACTATAGCGCGCTCCAGAGTGCCCTTATGGCATGCAAGGGCATTCTTAGCCGCCCCGCGTGTCTTCTTGTGTCCAGAGGCATTAGGAGATGCCCCAACGGCTAGGAGAGGCTAGGGGGTCTATGGGGTAGCCCTGGGGTAGAAGAAATGGAGAGGAGAGGTAAGAAAGGATGCTGCCAGGTAGAAAATAGGGGGTTTTACCCCATCTCTCCATGGCCAGAGGGCTCAGGATTTTTACTGGAGGTGCAAGGCACCTACCAGAGGCTGTGGTAAAAAGGAGGGGCCAAGGGTAAAAAGTGAAAGTGTGGAAATGCCATTTTTACATTTCTGGCAGAAGGTGTTTGATGTTGATTTGGGTGATCAAATGAACCTGGATTAGCTTGAGATTTGATAGAGTCAAGAGGTGATGAAAGGCAAGTATGATCACCAAGTTTGATCTTAAGAGAAGAAAGTTCATAATGGGACTTAGGGAAAACCTAGAATTTGGCAGAATCTGATTTCTATAGATTCAAAGGTGTTAGGCTTTAACCCTTGATGCACTACTTAGTGGATGATCACTAATTGATCATTAGAGCATGCCCACAAAGTTTGAGGTCAAGGGAAAATACTTCACAATGTAAAGTTGTCAAAATTTGAATCTGGACAGAAGTGGATTTGGGTTGGTTTGATGAAGCAAACCAACTTGGATGGGGATGAAACTTTGCAAGATCATCACTTGTCATAGTGTTGACTTGATAGAATTTCCCTGGATTTTATTGAGAATATTTCTTATAGAATCATTCCAAAAGTTCAATCTTAACAGAAAGGGTATTGAGGGGTTTTGCCCACGTTATAATCAAGCCCTTGTGTTGAAACTCATATATATGGAAAATATATGTCCATTGAGTCTCTCTAAATTTTCTCAAATATTTCCCAAGCATTTAAATAATTTTCCCTTAGGAAAAGCCATTTCTGCCCTTAAGAAAAAGCCTTTAAATAAATTAGGAAAATAATCTTTAAAAATAATATTTGGTGGTTTTGAGAAGCCATATAAATAGTAGGTTTCAAATAAAGCATTTGGGAAGAAAAGATCCAGATAAATTGAGGACTTGTAGCTCAAACCTCAATTCAAGGGTTTTAGTGATGTTAAATTGAATAAATCCTTTTTGGTGAAAATAAATTTTGATAAAAAATATTTTTGAGCTATATTCACATGGCATGAGCATAGGGCAAGGAATTTGGATCAAGGAAGATGAAGGTGGAGTGGAGTAGAACCTAATAGTGCCAAACATGATCATCCAAGCCATCAAACAAGCTTTTATTCCAAAAAGTTTCAGTTGGCTCCAATTTTTTATAAAACCAAACACAACATTGTGCCAAAATACAGGGTGTGACACCTAATTAAAGTGAATGTAGTTGTCTCTAATGCATAACCCCAAAATGATAGTGGCAAACTATAAGAGACATCATAGTATGCACCATATCCAATAGAGCACGACTATGACGTTCGAACACACCATCACACCATGGTGTTCCAGGTGGCGTAAGTTGTGAAATAACTTTCACATTGTATAAAGTTGTATGCCAAACTCGAAACTCAGATATTCACCTCCACGATCATATCGCGGACATTTTATCTTGTTGTCACGATGATCTTAAACTTCACTCTGAATTTGCTTGAACTTTTTCAAACGATTCAGACTTGCGTTTCACTAAGTAAATATACACTATTATCTACTCAAATCATCAGTGAAGGTAAGAAAATGACGATATCCACCGCATGCTACAAGACTCATTGGATTGCATACATCAACATGTATCATTTCCAATAAATCACTTGTCCGCTCCATCAAACCGGAAAACGAGGTCCTTAGTCATCTTGCCCAAGAGGCATGGTTCGCATGTCTCAAACGATTCGAAATCGAATGAGTCCAAAGGTCCATCAACATGGAGTTTTCTTCATGCGATTTATACTAATATGACATTTAGCGGCAGTGCCACAAGTATGTGGTACTATCATTATTAACTTTGTATCCTTTGGCACCAATGTTATGAACATGTGTATTATGACGATCAAGATTCAACAAACCATTCTCACTGGGTGCATGACCATTGAAGGCATTATTCATGTAAACATAATCACCATTATTCTCTAACTTAAATGAATAACCGTGTTGCAATAAACACGATCTATTCATGTTCACGCTTAACGCAAACACCAACAACATTTAGGTTTGTCACTAATCCCGAAGGTAGAGAGAGCGTGCGATGTTGATCACATCAACCTTGGAAACATTTCCAACACACATCATCACCTCACCCTTAGCTAGTTCTCCGTTTATTCTGTAGCTTTTATTTCAAGTTACTAACATTTAGCAACCGAACCGGTATCCGATACCCAGGTGCTACTAGGAGTACTAGCAAGGTACACATTAATAACACGTATATCAAATATACTTCTGTCGACGTTGCCAGCCTTCTTATCTACCAAGTATCTAGGGTTGTTCCGCTTCAGCGACTGCTCTCCTCATAATCCAAGCACTTAGTCTCGGGTTTGGGTTCAACTTTGGGTTGCTTCACTGGAGGAGCAACTGACTTGCCATCCATGAAGTTTCCCTCCTTGCCCTGGCCCTTCTCGAAACTAGTGGTTTTACTAACCATCAACACTTGACGCTCCTTCTTGATTTCTACCTTCGCGGTGTCAAACATCGCGAACAGCTCAGGGATCATTATTTCTATCCCTGGCATTTTATAGTTCATCACCAAGTTCTAGTAGCTTAGTGACAATGACTTGGAAAACTATATCAATCACTTTCTTATCTGGAAGATCAACTCCCACTCGATTCAAGTGATTGTAGCACCCAGAAAATCTAAGTACATGCTCAACGATTGAGCTATTCTCCTTTATCTTGCAGGCAAA
This sequence comes from Hordeum marinum, assembly GCA_022496015.1. NCBI lineage: Eukaryota > Viridiplantae > Streptophyta > Magnoliopsida > Poales > Poaceae > Hordeum > Hordeum marinum. The sequence continues at coordinate 213,839,292 of CM039673.1, read as the reverse complement.
GAATCTTGTTGGAGATCTCATATCTCACAACACGGGCACGAGCCTGAGATCCCAATTTCAGCTCTTAGAACATATCATATATTCCATGATGTTCAAAACATTTTGGAGCCTCAATTCTAAGCCGTAATGCATGACACACAAAATTATCAAGTAGTCATCAGAACGTATCTGTCAGATGTTCACAACATCTACAGACGATGCTAGAGGGGGGTGCACCGAGCGGTGCATTAAGGACATAAGCCTTCTGTGTAGCAATGAGGACAATCCTCAGATCACAGACCTAGTCCGCAATATTGCTACCATCATATTTCAACTATATTTCTCTAGGAACATATAAAATATAAGGGAGATACATCGTGAGCTAGTAATCTACAACATAATTTGCAAAGACATGACTGACTATGTTCATGATAATGAGTTCAATTAATCATATTACTTAAGAACTCCCACTCAAATTGACATACCTTCAGTCATTCGAGTAATACATGATCCAAATACACCAACTCAAGTCCGATCATCACGTGAGTTGAGGTGGTTTCAATGGTGAACATCATCATGTTGATCATATCTTCTATATGACTCATGTTTGACCTTTCGGTCTGTTGTGTTCCGAGGCCATGTCTGTACATGCTAGGCTCGTCAAGTTTAACCCAAGTGTTCTGCATGTGCAACACTGGCTTGCACCCGTTGTATGTGAACGTAGAGTCTATCACACCCGATCATCACGTGGTGTCTCGACACGACGAACTTTCGCAATGGTGCACATTCGGGGAGAACACAATTTATCTTGAAATTAAGTGAGGGATCACCTTATAATCCTACCGTCGTCCTAAGCAAAACAAGGTGCATAAAAGGATTAACATCACATGCAAATCATAAGTGACATGATATGGCCATGAACTTGTGCTTTTGATCTCCATCTTGAAAGCACCGGCATGATCTCCATCGTCACTGGCATGACACCATGATCTCCATCATCTTGATCTCCATCAACGTGTCGCCATCGGGGTTGTCGCGCCCACCATGCTTCTACTACTATTGCTACCGTTTAACGATAAAGTAAAGCATTACATAGCGCTTAATGATTGACACGCAGGTCATACAATAATTAAGACAACCCTATGGCTCCGGCCGGTTGCCGTACTCATCGACATGCAAGTCGTGATATTCTATACAACACATGATAATCTCATACATCTCATATATCTCATAATGTAATTGGCCATATCACATCACAACATATACGTGCTTGCTATGGGTATCTAGCAAGAACAATTATCACCTACGCAAAAACCACAACGGTGATACATAAGTTGCTTTTCAACCTTCTCAAGGACCGCCTTTGTCGAATCTAATCCAACTAAAGTAGGAGAAACAGACACCCGCCAGCCATCTTTGTGCAACGAGGTTACACGTCAGTCGATGGAACCGGTCTCTCGTAAGCATACAAGTAAGGTTGGTCTGGGCCGCTTCATCCCACAATACCATTGAACCAAAACACGACCAAGGGAGGAAGCAATCTAAGCATCAACGCCCACAAACCCTTTGTGTTCTACTCGAGATCTCATCTACACATACACCTAGCTCATGATGCCACTGTTGGGGAACGTTGCATGGTAAACAAAAAATTTCCTATGCACACACAAGATCTCTCCATGGTGATGAGAATCTACGAGAGGGGGGAGTGGATCTACATACCCTTGTAGATCGCTAAGCGGGAAGCGTTAAGAAACGCGGTTGGTGCAGTCGAACGTCTTCGCGATCCAAATCACCGAGCATCCCGCGATCTCATCATGATCCGTCCCGCGATCCAATCACGATCCATCTCGCAAACTCATCACGATCCATCCCGCGATCTCATCACGATCCATCTCGCGATCTTGATCACGGTCCTTCCGATCTAGCGCCGAACGGACGGCACCTCCGCGTTCAGCACATGTACAGCTCGATGACGATCCCTGCCTTCTTGATACAGCAAGAGGGAGCGGAGAGGTAGATGAGTTCTTCGGCAGCGCGATGACGTTGCAGCGATGGTGGTGGAGCTATTCAGCAGGGCTTCGCCTAAGCACCGCTAAAAACCGATCTAGAGGAGAAACTGCGATCTAGAGGAGAGGTAGCACATGGCTATTAGGGTTAGATATTTCCTCTAAATCCTATAGTATATATAGGAGGGAGGGAGTGGAGGAGGCAGCCTCAAACCCTCAAGGTTTGGTCGAAATTGGAGGTGGAGGAGTCATACTCCAATCTTATTAGGAGTAGGATTCCTCATTTCCACTTGGAAACTCTTTCCACCTCTCCACCTTTGGATTTTTCCTTATCAAACCACTCCAGCCGCATGGGCCCTTAGAGGAGGCTTCGGCCAGCCCACCAAGGGCTAGTTTACCTCCTCCCACAGCCCATGTAGCCTCTTGGGTCGAAATACCTCTCCTGATGGTCCCCCGGTACACTCCCGGCACTCCCGGTACACTACCGATGAGCCCGAAACTTTTTAGGTGACCAAAATAGGACTCCCTATATCAATCTTTACCTCCGGACCATTCTGGAGCTCCTCGTGACGTCCGGGATCTCATCCGGGACTCCGAACAACCTTCAGTCACCACCATACATAACTCTATACTACCAAAACGTCATCGAACCTTAAGTGTGCAGACCCTGCGGGTTCGAGAACTATGTAGACATGACCGAGACACCCCTACGGTCAATAACCTATAGTGGGACCTAGATGTCCATATTGGTTCCTACATATTATACGAAGATCTTTATCGGTCGAACCTCTATGTCAAGGATTCAGTTAATACCGTATGATGTTCCCTTTGTTCTTCGGTATGTTACTTGCCCGAGATTCGATCATTGGTATCTCCATACCTAGTTCAACATCGTTACCAGCAAGTCTCTTTACTCGTTCCGTAATACAAGATCCCATGACCAACACTTAGTCGCATTGCTTGCAAGACTTATTGTGATGTTGTATTATTGAGTAGGCCCTGAGACACCTCTCCATCACACGGAGTAACAAATCCCAGTCTTGATCCATGCCAACCCAATAGACACCCTCGGAGATACCTGTAGAGCTATCACCCAGTTACGTTGCGACGTTTGATACACGCAAGGTACTCCTTCGGTGTCAGTGAGTTGCATGATCTCATGGTCATAGGAACAAATACTTGACAAGTACAAAACTGTAGCAATAAACTGACACGATCATATGCTACGTTTGTAGTTTGGGTCTTGTCCATCACATCATTCTCCTAATGACGTGATCCTGTTATCAAATGACATCTCATGTCCATGACTAGGAAACCATAGCCATCTTTGATCAACGAGCTAGTCTATTAGAGGCATACTAGGGACATGGTGTTGTCTATGTATCCACACATGTATCTGAGTTTTCGATCAACATAATTATAGCATGGATAATAAACGATTATCATGAACAAGGAAATATGATAATAACCAATTTATTATTGCCTCTAGGGCATATTTCCAACAATTACTTTTAGCGCCTAAGCTCCAAGTTTATCAGTTCATGATGACTTGGTGATTGGAAATAATAGCTTTGACTTTGTAGCCCCAAGTGTCAGGTTGTCTTGCCTGGAGCAGCCTGAGACTTTTAATTGTCTTATACTTATAAAACTTCAGCCAGTGTAGCGCCCAACGTCCGGGTTGTTTTGCCTACAACAACCTGGGACTTGAACTTAGTTTTGAATGTTATAGATAGATATTATGGATAAATCCGGCTTGTCATCTAAGTTGCCAGTTATAAATTGAATGTCTTGCATTTCACATGTTAGCCCCCAAGGGCTCGCTCATCAATATGTTATTGGCCAGGTCTTGAATTTGGACCTTCTAATCTGTTTAAACAGCTGAATATTGTAGGCCCCCAAGTGTCAGGTTGTATTCCTGAAGTGACTTGGGATTTAGAAAATTTGATCTGAGTAGTGTACCCACCAAGTGCCGCGTCATTTTCCAGCAACGACTTGGGACTTATATTCACTTCTCCTTTGAAAAGAAAAATATCATATGATGTAGCCCCCAAGTATCGGGTCGTTTGTGTGAAGCCACTTGGGACCGTGTGAGAATAATATAACCTAGCATAATGTATTTAAGAAATCCCCTTGAACTGGCATTGACCTGACTTGAATGAATCCTTGCCCATGGATATAATGCAACCCTGTAATTTATCATTTTTACGAATATCCTGGAATAATGCCTTTGTGCTTGAAATGAAATCCATGCCCGTGGTTGCGTTGCAATCCGACAAATATATGTTTGAGAAATATGTAAGTGTTGTAGTTTACTAGAGAGCATAGGTTGAAAAAATACAAAAGACGCTCAATTAAATAACCCGACATTATATGTGATAGGCCGGCTCAACGATATGTAATATATCAACTCAACAATATGTAATATGCCTTTCAGCAATAGGTGCTAGACCTACTCTTCCAGAATAGTATTTTTTTCGTAGCTAGCTTGGAAAACACAATCATTTAATACTGGTTATGATAAACAATGATGAAGATCTGGCCATTTTGGCCATTAAAAACTTATTTGTTCGTTCAGAAGTTACAATATAACCCAGTTAGAAGATTGGCTTTCCACAACATAAACAAATATGGATATGTATGTATGATGCATTGTGCAATTATGCAATGCACCATGATGTGTGCATATGACAACAGAGTATAAAAATGCCGGCTTTCAAGGCTCGACATAAATACCGGCTTTCGAGGATCGAGTCTCGCTTCAGTGAAGCGGGTGTGATAGCCCATGGTTTATCCTCGCTCTCTTTAAGCTGTCTCTCACGTGACTCAAGCCGGTGTTTTAACCTTGATAAGTTTAGGGTCCAGATGGACTGACTTATCAAGAGTACACGGGGTCACCTGTTCGGAGTAGCATCTTGCATTGTATTGGCTTGTAGCTTAGTAAAGAGGGATTTTAAAGGATGAGTCGTCGAGTTGGAAGCCCCCACGTGACTTTAGGATCATGGAAAAGCTCAACATAGGATATAGAGGAGACAATGCTACTACTACAAACCATCTGGGGTCCAGATAAGCCGGCTTTATTCTATTCATCATAATATCAAGGAGACAATAAGGCAGGATACCTATGTTTGAACAACGTATCGTGGCAGCTAGTCCTCTTTGGCAACTTTTTATTTTTTGCCAATAAGGCAGGACACCCATGTTTGAACTGTGCATCGTGGCAGATAGTCCTTTTGGGCGACCTTTAATTTATCACCAATAATGTTGGGTAGCCATGTTTGAACTATGCGTCGTGGCAGCTAGTCCTCTTTGGTGACCTTTAATTTTTTGCCAATAAGGCAGCAACCCCTGGGATCGGGTTATCTTCCCTGCAATGAGCTGGGGTTCTTGATTTGTTGAAACTAACCAAATCTTCCGAGTCATGTCTGTGTAGTCCCCCGAGTCTTATGTCAATTCTAGGAGTCGGCTAGAGATTCTTCGTACTTGGTATATTGCATAAGCCGCCTTAGAGTTGACAACTGAACAATGAAATTTATTGAAGCTACAGGTCGAGGAGTTGATGATCTTCTCGGTACTCATCATATGTCATTGGCATATATTCATTCAACAAAGCCATTTGTTGCTACTGTCTTTTGGTCCAGTTCTCCTGGCTCCTCCAGGGCCCCCTTTTTTCTTCTCCGATGGCTTTGAATTTGCCGGCTCTGCTGTGGCCGGATCTCCTTGCTCTTCCAGGGACGTTTCCTTCACGGAAAGCTCTCCTGTTTCTTTTGATTTACTGAAGTAGATCGGACAGTGAGGATAGCAGGCTAATGCGTCTATCCATTTAGCAACCAGGCACGGCTGCAGTCATACAATATATATATATATATATATTTCTATATTTTTGCTCTAGTGTTGTTAGAGTAAACGAGACTGCGGGGCGGACGCTTGCTCCCGTCCGATGGGCGACTCGTACGAGCGGGCACGGCCCCGGCGTGTTGACATAGACTGCAGTGCTGGGGATGTGGCTTGCGCGCGTCCGTTGGGCGAATCGTACGGGCGGGCGCGGGCCCGGCGTGTTGATGTAGACCGGACTGCGGGGCAGCGGCTTGCATGCGTCCTTGGGCGGCTCGTATGGGCAGGTGTGGCCCCGGCATGTTGATGTAGACGTTGGAGTCGGCCACGACATTGGAGGCCGGCGCAGACACGCGGATTGGCCGTGGCATTGGAAACCAGATCGGAAGCGCGAGTCGATCGCGTCATTGTAAACCGGCGCGCACACACGACTCGGCCGCTCCATTGTAAGCCGACGCGTACGCATGAGTCGGTCGTGGCTTGTAAGCCGGCGTGGATGCGCGAGTTGTCTGCGATATTGGAAGCCAGCGCGGATGCACAAGTTGGCCATGACGTGTTGATATAGACTGGACTGCACACATGTTCGTCAGACAGTGCGGCATGGACGGATGCGGACGCAAGATCATATTGGTGTGAGCTCCGTATTTGCGGTCTAACGCCACACCACCTTTGTAATAAACATTTGTCCTTCATAAAAATATTACAAGCCAAAATAATTGTTGTCAAAGAATATATATAACAAAAATAGACTGAATGGATATGACCTGATCTATTCGGACGACAGATGAATTAATTAGTCCAAATATGCAATTGATGTGGCTCGCTGTAGTATTTGGCCGTACTTTTTTTAGCTAATTAATAGACTGGACAAATAAATTTGTAGTCGGTCGCTAGCTTCCAACAACAGACGAAATAAAGAATCGGTATTATAGTAGGATTGATATTAGGAGATTAGCGACGCGGATTTGGTTAACATGGATGCGTGCACCCTTTATGAAAAATAAATTCAAAAAAATGCTAGGGAAAATAAAATAAAAATTATTTTTATAATATACATAATCAATCAGTATACTCGCATATGAAGTTTTACTAAGAAATCACATCTATGATAATCTGGAAAAATGAGAAAACCAAAGCTATATTAAAATACACTATTTGAGAAATAGTATGATCATAATTGTATTTCTTCACTAAGAATACCATGGATGTTAATACATCATGAAACTTCCCACGTGAGTAGATCGACTAAATTTCTTACCGCAAATTTTAGATTTTTTTATTGTTTCTATTATTGTTTATGAATTTACTATTCATATGGATGCACGCGCACCCATATTCACCTTTGTATTTTCGATTAGATAGCTCCTTCCTTGTGGATCTCACGTGGGTAGCAACGAGGTTGCACTGTTTATCAATTAAGGTGCTTTGAAACCCGTGTAGATGTAGTACTAGATGTACTTGCAGCTTATTTAGTCCGGTGTGAGGAGCTCTCGGGGCATTGGGGACGCAGGATCATGGCGGGGCTGCTGCCTCTTCCTTTTGTTTTACTCGTATGATCTGCATGCACAACTTTATGGCAGCGTACAGGTCTTCGACCATGCATCCTTGCTTCTTCGCATTTTTTTCGAAGAACCTGAGCTCTGCTTCTCTGAATATATTCTTTTCTAAATAGGCAACAACTGGTGGTCATGATTTCGATCGGGAGTTCTGTGTTGCTTCCAATCTAGTTTTTGACTCCATTGGGACACGAGCCTAGGATCAGTCAGAGTTGCGTCGGCCGCCGCTTATTTTTATTTATGCATGTTAGTATCTCTGCATATAGATCAGTTGGATTTGCGCCCGTCATGCCGTCGCCGAAACTTTTCAATCTGGACTAATAAACATAAAGTCGATGTTGATCTTTCTAAGCCGATTTTTTCATCTGATCAATCGTGAGTATCGTGATTCCTGAAAAGATCCTTCCAAGAATACAACATCACCCGTGGCGCAATGCCTCATGATGGGCGTCAACTGTCGTGGTTTTGTCACGGCAGTAGTCCTCGTGAGAGAACATAGGTGTGAGGCTATCGCTACTAGGTGTCAACTTGAAGGGGTTGGTCAGAATCAACAGACTCTTGTTTTACCCAGGTTCGGCCCCTCGCGGTGGAGGTAAAATCATTTCTATTGATGATGATCATCATCTCGATTACAAAGGGTTACTAACATGTCCCTCTTGGGGTGCCTTGCCCCTCCTTATATAAGTTGATGTGGTAGGCTTATATATAGAGTCCTAGTAGGATTATGACTAGTCTCTCTTTTATTACAAGATGAGTCCTAGTCGAGGTCTTGCTTCCCTTAATTCGAGTCCTACTCCTTGAGACGGCCCTCCAGGCCTCTCCATGAGCCACCTTCCACCATGTTGCACGCTAGGCCTTTGAGCCTGCCCATACAAGCCGACATATTGGCCTCCTTGTCAAGCCAACCTCCTGCCGGGTCTCGTCACTGAGCCCTTGATTCTTACTTGTCATCTTTATCTTAACCCGGAAAATGGGGCGACCCATAAAGCTATCAAGTTGTAGGCTGGGTCAAACCTTTAGCTGGGTTATAATGGGGGGGGGGGGGGGGAGGGATATCCCATCCAGAGAGAAAGGACAAGAACACAAAGAGCTACACAAGAAGATATCAATCTCATGTTGGTGAATGGGTTTCCGTCTCCGAATCCGATAACAAATCCAAGAGAAGCTACCACTTCGACTCTGACTATAGTCAAGATGAAGGTGTTGTTGGAATAGCGCTTCTATCCTCCAACTCTTATGATTTATTTGAGTCACCAAATGAAGGGATTGGAATTTGCTTCATGGATAAAGGCCCAAAGGTATCACACACCGAATACATTGAATTCAATAGTGATGAGGATGACTTGCTAGGAGATGATGATTTACTCTTTTATAAAACTAGTGATGTTAGTCAAAATGAACTTGATAATAACCATGCTAGTCAAGATGAACCGTTTAATGATGCTAAGAAGGATATTGAGCATTTAACTAAAGAATAAAACACTCTTCAGTTCACTCATGAATCTACTCACGAGGATCATACAGGGAAACTAAGAACTCATGAGAAGCTACGCATCGAGATGCTAAAAGTAGAGAAAGAGCCTGAGTTCTTAGAGATATCAATGACGATCTTCAAAAGAAGATTTCTTCTTATCTTGCCAAACGACTATTCTTGTCCACTTTTATGCCTGAAGTTAAATCTAAGCAAACTAGTAACAAGAGTTAGGAAGGTTCTTCATCTAGTAACAACAACACTAATGCTAAATGCAATGATGTTGTTCCTAGTACTTCTATTGATTCCACTGATGATCCTCTTAGACAAGTTACACTTGAGCAAGAAAAAAAATTATTAACAGGAATTATAGAGAAAGGTGTACAAAATTCTTGTTAGAAGTAAGCAACTTGTGGAGATTGTACACAAGAAAGGATGGCATCAAAAGAAACGAGGTGTTAGTTTTGAACACAAGTTCAATGTCAGTGGAGTTGAATGGGAAGAAGATGAATAACTCAAGATGGAGTTTGTTCCTCAACAAGAGAAGCATGATCCTACTCTCTTCAAGGGAACTCGCTCAAGATGATCTTCCACCACAAGACCACAAGCTAAAAGGGAAGGACACGCTTCAAGAAGAGATTGGCTCATTTTAAGAACCACCTCTAGCCATGGTCAAGTGGGTTCCCAAGGACACTAATAGATCTACTTCATCAAGTGTCTCTTCAACTCCAAGGATCCCCATCAAGTTCATGTGGGTCCCCAAGAAGAAGAACTAGAGGGTTCTTGAGGGGTGACTTTGCCAACAAACTACACTCACATTCATATGTTCCCAAGGACTTTTGCAATGAACAATGTTATGAACTAGTTCAAGGAGTCACAAAACCCATGTAGGTGTGAAGTGTGCCAAAACAAGAAGGATTCCTCCCAATTCTAGATGATCTTCATCAGCAATGAGCATCCAATACTACAACACTCCCTTGAAGTCTTCATCGACAAAACCCAAGGTTAGCTGATCCCTCTTAGGGGGGGGGGATTTCACATCTAGGTGTATCTTTACTCTAAGACTTGAGGTAAAGCATCTATAAAGATGTGAACACATTAAAGCTTCATGTAAAAGTGGTAACCCCACTTGTGCTTAAGCGATGAGTATGACCTATGATCAAGTATTCTTGGTTGGCTCCTAAGTCAATATGCTCATATAAAGATGACCTTGTCATCAACAATTGCTTGGTATATGCTAGAGTAGTTTTGCATGCTTGAAATATTTCATCTTATTGTGTGAGCATGTTGGTATGCATAATTTTCTCATTCAAGGGCATCCAACTGTAGTTCATTTGGGATTTATTTTTCTCGCCAATTGGATCTACAAGAATGCCCAAGTACCCCAATATCTATCTATTCTATCTCGTCTCAAATTATATTCATGCTACATCAAAAAAATTGAACAAGCACTTTTCGAACCCTTTGGATGAGGTGCACTGGGAACTACCGATTCAACTAGGTCTAACTTCCAAAACCTCCTAAGTGTTTTTTGGTGTCACAAACTTCTGTACACTCGGAGCCCCCGAAAAAATTTAGGATGATCGAGTTTCTACCTCGGTACCACCAATCGATAATTCTTATCTTCAGTCGGTTCTTTTGTCAACTGACAGCTATGAACCTTGGTGTCACCGATTCTTCCTTCTCGGTGTCACAGACAAAATATGGGTATATATGTCCGCGTGATGGACTTTGAAAAATTCTTCAAACCATGCATCTCCCATGCCACACTGTTGATGCCACCCCTGTCCATGGATATTCTCCGTCATCTCCAGCGTGCCTTCGCCGAAGAAGTCCTTTGCCGTCAACGGATTTCGACCCCGTTGTGGCCGCAGTAGAGAGGTTTCGCCAAGTTAGAGTAAACCTCGATCCCTTATGTGATCGTTTTCCGATTCATGCGCATTAGGTCAAACCTTACTTCATGCCCTAGTATGCAACTTTCCATCCTCTCAAAAATTACAATTAGAATAGGTTGAGCAAAAAACATTAGGGTTAGGTCTCCGCGATAAGTAATCTTAGAGCCGCCTAGTCGAAACAACTCAGTGCCATCGATGTGGTTTCTACCACAGTACAAGGGCTTCTTGGTGAAACCAAATCGTTATGTCGCGCTACCTACCAATTGTTTGATAAGCCTCTCAACACTGCCATGATAAGCCTCTAACCCCTCCACATCCCAACAAAACATTGTTTGGCTATGGTACCGCTTGCTCAGACCTTCTTATAGTGTTGCTAGCTGCAGGTGCAATTGCTTCCATGTGTCAACATGGACATTCTTTTGTTATATCACAATATTGCTGCTATTTAATTTAATGCACCTATACACTTGGTAAAGGGTGGAAGGCTTGGCCTTTTTCTTGGTGTTTTGTTCCACTCTTGCCGCCCGTAGTTACTTGTGAACCGGTGTTATGTTCCATAAATGAGCACTCCTAACATGCTCGGGGTTGTTATGGGGACCCCCTTGATTTTCGGGTTAGAATAAAACTTGTCTGGCAAGGCCCAACATTGGTACTACAGTTGCCTAATAATTAATGAACTTGCATAGTGGATTTTCCGGACCCCGTGGATAATTAATCAACAACCCGGACCAGTGCTCCTCATGAGTGTTGGTCCAAACTAGAGCACCGTGTGGGCTACCTGGGGCAACTCGGGACGTCAGTTACCATACGCTTCGCTTATCTGGTCATGTCCTGAGAACGAGATACGCGGCTCCTATCGGGTACGTCGACTCGCCGGGCGGCCTTGCTGGATTTGTTTTACCTTTCTCTGACGTCTTGAGTGAGGAATTCCAATTATTCTTCGGGCTATCTCGAGGTGTTGGATTTCCTTTGGAATTGCCTAGGAAGATCACGAGATCCGTGGTTGAGGTTATTCCCACTGCGTGTGGTTAATTTATGATGGATGAGTTGGAGCACTCCTGAAGGGTTAAATCTTTTCGAGAAGCCATGCCCGCGGTTATGTGGCAAACTTGGAAACTTTGTTTAACACCCGGTCATAGCAAACTTGAAGTAAACTCTAATAAAATACACCAACCGAGTGCGTAACCGTGACTGTCTCTTATCGTGAGTTCTTGTCCGTAAGAGAACACAGTGGGGTTATGTTTGACGTAAGTAGGTGTTCAGGATCAGTTAGTGGTCATTTCTAGTTCTCGTCCTTTATGCGTAGACCACCACCCTTTATTTCTGTACTCGTAAGTTATCCACTCAAACAAATGCTTAGTCGCTTGCTGCAGCCTCACCACTTAACCATACCTCACCTATTAATCTTTAATAGTCTTGATACCCTTGGAAATGAGATTGCTGAGTCCCTGTGGCTCACAGATTACTACAACAACAGTTGTAAGTACAGGTAATGTGATGATTTGACATGAGCGCATTGCTTGATTTGCCTTGGAGTTCTTCTTCTTCTTCTTCTTCAATCTTGGATGGGTTCCAGGCGGCAACCTGGGATAGCAAGGGTGGATGTCATTTTATCGTTTGATTTCGTCCGTAGTCGGACCCTGCTCTTATGTATGATGTTTGAGATGTCATTGTATTGCTGTGACTCTGATGTAGCTTGTGGCGAGTGTAAGCCAATTCCATATACTTATCTCTTCTGTACATGTACTTGTAATGATATCCATTCTTGCGAACGCATCAAGATGCGCTTCTATCCCCGTTGAGGCCCCGTGCCAAATGAGGATAGGACCGCATCTTGGGCGTGCCAATTTGGTCTTATCTTTTGCTCATTTTCGTGACCTAAAGTATGTGGTGTTTGATCATATAGTTAATGGTTGATGCTAGTATTTCATACACTTCTATCTATCATTCTCATTCACTTTTATGCTTGGTGATGTGTGCATTGCATTTTACTCAAATCTTTTATGCGCTCGACCAAGACATATGTGAAATGAAAGAGTTACCCATTATCTTAATCGATTGTCTAGTTGCATTTAAAGGAAAATTTAAAATAATGCACAAATATAGGGGGAGCACTAGGTTATCACATACTTCTCAAAGCGATGATACTATGCATTGATTATATGTTTTGTAGAAGCTTTGATCTATATGTTGTCATAAATTACCAAAAATGAAGAGATTGAAAGCACAACTTTTCCCTTGGTGGTTTTGGTAATTAACAACAATGTAGTTCATTGACTTTATGAACCATAGGAAAATCCAATACTATTAAAATAGAACGAGGCATTGAAATGATCTGGTAACTCAAGTGCTTAGAGATTTGCCACCAAAATCCTCAACCCAACTCTCACAAAATATTTTGTGCAAAACACAAACTACCAAAATTGGTGCCACCAACTTTCCCATATCGGCCCCACCAGGTTTGTGAAGACAAAACCCAGAGCCAAAACCCTAGCACCTCGGTTCCATAAAGATTTGGTCCAGTACAGCCAAAAAGTGGTTGCCACATCTTTATGATCGAAGTGTATAATTTCGTAGTTCCTGAGTTTTTCATTATGTTCCCACCAAGATTTGGATCTGCCCTAGTTCAACAAATTAGTATCACCAAGTTTTTCCTATCGGTCTGACTAAAAGTCGATAGTTGTAGCCTTTTGCACTAGTCATTGTAACCAAGTTTTTTCTTCGATTCCACCAACTTGGGCAATAATGTTACAATGCTGGATTTTTGGAGATGTCTATTTATACCCCTCCACCCCCTCTCATTCGTAAAGAGAGCATTGAGAACAAGCGAACACTTCGACCATTCATTTTCTAAGAGAGAAACACCTACTAATGTGTCGAGATCAAGATCTTACAGTCCAACCATATGAATCTTGGTTTCAAGCCTTTAAAGCACATATGCTACCTTGGAGGTTTTGACAATTAGTGACAACATACATTGTCTCTTGGACTAAGAGTTTTATCTAGTTCATTTCAAATGAAGTCCAAGGAGAGGTATGGCTGGGAATTTTGAGAAGGATCCCTAACGTGGAAACAAAATGAATTGGCAACAACTTCAAGGTTCAACACTCCACATTTTCTTTCATTTGAGATATCACAATTGAGTTCACAGGAAAATCTAATACCATTAAAAGAGCGATGAGCTATTGATAATGATCAGGTGGTCAAGTGCTTAAAGGTTTGCCACCAAAAGACTCAACCAAACTCTCACAAAAATATTTTTTCCGAAGCCAAAATGCCAAAATCGGTGCCACCAAAATTTGTATTTCGGCCCAACCGAGTTTCTCAAGGCACAACCGTGAGCCAAAACCCTAGCATCTTGGTACCAGTGAGACCTCATTCGATAAAGCCAAAAACTAGGTGCCAACTCTCTGTAGTCGAAGTGTTAAACTTTGGAATTCCCGAGTTTTTCATGTCGGTTCCACCGAGATTTGGATCTACCCTAGGTCACCAGAATCGGTCTCAATGAGAACCTAAAAGTTGGAACCCTTTGCACTAGTCGGTGTAATCATGTTTTTACTTCGGTTCCACCGAGTTGGGCAATAAAGTTGTAACAGTTGGATTTTTGGAGAAGGCTATTTATACCCCTCCACACCCTCTCATTCATAGAGAGAGCACTCAAAATAAGCTAACACTTCAACCATTCTATCTAAGACAGAACGAGATACTCATGTGTTGAGATCAATATATTCCACTCCAACCATATGAATCTTGATTTCTAGCCTCCCCAAGTTACTTTCCATCCAATCACCTTCTTCCACCAAGCCAAATTATGTGAGAGAGTGATTTCGTGTTGAGGAGACTATCTGTTGAAGCACAAGAGCAAGGAGTTCATCATCTATACACCGTCAATTACTGTTGGAGAGTGTTGTCTCCTAGATTGGGTAGGTGTTGATTGGGGGCCTCCAGATTGTGTGGAGTTGAACCAAGAAGTCTTTAAGGGCAAGGAGATTGCCTACTCCGTGAAGATCTACACCAAGCGAGGCTAGTCCTTTCTGGACGTAAGCCCTAGTGGAATAGGCAAGGTTGCTTCTTCGCGGAACCTTCATGGGTGGATCCCTCCGTGGACTCGCTCCACCATTACTGTCATAGTTATGTCACGACAGATGCCCTCGCGAACGTACTATGTTTGGGAGCCATCGCAACTAGGTGGTTGCTTGGATAGGGTTGATCATGAACGAGAGTAAAGGGTTTACCCAGGTTTAGCCCCTCGGGTGGAGGTAAAAGCCTACGTTGTGCTTGTTGTGTTATTGATGGTGATGATCTCGATTACAAGAGTGTGGAATCACTAACCTAGTTCTCGAGGCTTTCTTAATCTCTCTACCTATGGGATCCCCTATATATATATGTGTATATATATATGTATATATGTTACAATATATCCTGGGCCCGAACTTCTACTCTAGATGCCTTAGTCTACTTCCTACTTATCTTGTCTCTCAAGTAAGGAAAACTCCTCATACCTTCCTCCTTGAGCTGGCTAGCCAAATACTGGCATGAGACGGACTTCTACTCGAGATACTTGCTAGGCCTTGAACTTCTTGGTTAACTACAGCCCGCGTATTGAAACTAATTATGCTGCCACTAGGTGATCGGGTCATATATTGGCTAGGTCAAATCATGGGGTATATCCCCAACATTAGCCCCCAGGTTAACTTGGATTTATCCATGTTAAGCCTCTCATTGATATTAACTCTAGATCACCTTCAGTGAACTAGAATTCTCTTTTGCTCCTCCTATTTACTTCCTGGTCGGTTATTGGGTATTACTGCCTTGTGATACTTCCCTTCCTTAGCGTTTCACGCTCCTTTTCAATGACATGACATCATCTTCCTGAACTCCTGTAATTCGTGCATGACATCATCACAAATGTTGAGTGGATCTGACAGGCCCGAAAATCAAGGCACCTTTCCATCCAAAATTTAATGCGCCAACCATTTTTAGCACTTGCTATTTCAAATTCTAACCGTCCTATAAATACTGGAAGAATGCCTTTGTCGGAATCGGGGCTCCGCAAAACCCAACAAGGTTAGAGAACTGGGGCTTGTGCTAAGATCTCAACCAGCTCAGTCTCAAGCTTGTCACCCTACGTCCTAGCCGCGTCAAGTATGCGCGAGCGGGGAAGAAGATGGACTCATAGATTTACCCAGGTTTGGGCCACCTTGGAGTGTAAAACCCTACTCCTACTTGTGGTGGATTGGTCTCTCGGGGAAGCTGAGGATGAACTAGTACAGTGGTTTAGCAACCTCACAATGGCTCTTGGGTGAGATGAACCAAATTCGATCTCCCCTCTCCCTACGATGGGAGCTCGTCCCTCTTTATAGTGGCCACGGTTCTCTTCCCTTATCAGACCGGTGGGAAGGGATCCCACAACGGCCAAATTCGAAAGGGGGAATGAGGTACATCCCATCCTGACAAAAGGTGGTCTTCGGCCTCCAAAGTTTCCGGGTGTAACGCAGCAATGGGCTCAGCGATGACAGCCGTCCTGCCGAGCTCATGGTCTCGACCTTGTTGCACTCGAAGGGAAACCTTTGGGGGATTCCTTGGGAACCCACATACGTCCTTGCATCCTTAGCACGAAAGAGGAAACTATCCCCCTCTGTGCCCGATGGTGCCCGCCTGGCTTAGCCGTCAGAGTCCACATCATCCCGTCCTCACGAGGCCGGGTACTTGCATAGGAATCTCCGCTCCGCGGGAGGCATCCTGAGGGGATGCCACTCCTTCGGAGGTATTGGCGTTGTTCCCCTCGTGAGGCGGGTGCTCTCGCGAGGGCCTTGACTTGAGGGCCTTGTTGTCGGGCCATACCGGGCCGTCGTGGTGGGCCACGCGCTAGGCCACAGGCAGGCAGGCAGGTCTGGGTACCCTCGATCCCAGAATGCTGACATTAGCCCCCGGGCCCATGGTGTGCCAGCCTTGGCTTCAAGGCAAAGGAAAGGAGCGAAGGGGGAAGCGCCGCGGGCCCCCAATCGCCTGCGAGTCAGGCTCGACACATGGCGCGCGATGGGGAACGGACACCTCCGCCCCCTTGTCACCTCGGCAACTGCCTAGGATGACAAAAGCCAGACGCGCTCAGTGGAGCCAACATTGCTATTCTTCCATGCGCCTTGCTCTGTTGCTCAGATCCCCTTTACATCATGAGAAACTCCTCCAGATCTTGGCACAATACCGTCCTTCCTCTTGCTCTTCTGCCTCAGGGATCCTTCAGATGGCGCCCGTTGGGAAGTTGAAGCCCAAGGCTCAAGCCTCGGCCCCCTCTGCTCCCTCGTCGGCGTTCACGACATCCACCATCGCCATGGAGGGGGGTCTCACCTTAGTGCTCCCATTGACAGTGGGAGACTCTAATGAGTGGGGGCAGACCTTGATTTGATGTGGCTCTATGGAGCAGCACACCCCGGCGAAGACATTCCACCCCTTCTTCCTCCACAACGTCTTCTACGGGCTCGTTCCACCTTTCTCGGGGTTCTTCTCCGCCATCCTCACACACTACGGGATCAAAGCTCTCCACCTTAAGCCCAACTCCATCTTGCTCCTGTCGATTTTTGCCTTCTACTATGAGGCCTTCATAGGTGTGAGGCCTTCAGTGGCCCTTGTCTACCACTACTTCAGTCTGTGGTTCCATGACATCGCACAGCAGTCGGGGTGCGCCTTCTTTGCTGCGGTCTAGAGTGGCAATGTTCTCCTGAAGGAAGCGAAGAAGGTGGAAGGCTACAAGCACCGCTGGGTCTTCTTGGATGTCCAGGGAGTCAATTTGCATCTTGAGCTCCCGACGAGGCTTCCTAAGAAGACTCTTGTGTGGGCCTCCATGAAGCTCACCGACCCCCGGGTCTTGGAGCGGATTTCCTTATACATGGACGCCAGGAAGCTGACGGGGGGCGATGATGGTGAAGGAGTTCCTGACGCAGCGCCTGGCGCCTCTAGGTGCACTCGAAGCCCATGTGCCAGTACGTGGGCATGGGGGACGACATCAGGCTCAGATCTGCCAGCCTGACAAGCGAGGAGCGGGACAAGGCCCTGAATACTCTGCTCTTCAATGATCCCGTGGATCTTCCCGAAGCCTACTCCCCGTTGTACTACCACAACAACAACAGTGTGCTGGCCACCGCCGGGCCCGTCTTTGACAACCTGGGGCTCACGCCATCCGAGCACGATAATCCCCAGGTACTGGTGTCCTTCGAAGACACCAGTGGTAGGGAGGATTCAGAGGAGACCTTGCATGATAGGGAGGAGGCATCGGCGCCCATCACAGAGTGTGCTCGTCTGCATCCTTGATGAAGATGATGGTATCAATGAGGCCCCGGCCGCTCGCTCCCAACGCTTTGCTAGGGTTCTCAGGGGGGCGAGGCCTTCCCCACACCAAATCCGGACGTCCGGTCGGGTGACCCCGAAGAAGCGTGTAGCAACACCTACTCTAGAGGACTCCCCACGCCCCAACAAGGCGGCTGAGATGCTGGTCTCGTCCCAGCTTGCGCCGCGACCGAGAGGCGAGGCGGCCGCTGCTGAAGCAGACGTGGCCTCTTCGGCCGTGGCTCCCCAGGGCAACCTTCACACCTCTCCAGGCAGCAACACCACACGAGGGGTCATCGAGGAGCACCCCGCTCGTCCCCTGGGCGCGACCAAGGCCGTATCGAATAGAAGCGGGGCGTTTCGACCAGCACCAAGGTGGAATAGAAGTGGGTCACGCGTGAGGAGTAAGTAACCTTCCTTATCCATGGTTGACTATGAATTGTGCATGTGGTCACGGGCTCACGGCCCTCCTCCTCTCAACAGCTAACGTCGAGTTCATGCCGAAGAGGAAGAAGGTGAGCGTTGAGCCAAATGAGTCGCCTATCCTAGGGGCACTGTCATCCTTGGGCTGTAGTGGAGGACTCCCGCGCCACCCCAGCGCGCTGTACGGAGGACCGGTCGCTGGGGCGCGATGGCTCACCAGGCAGCGCTCCCTATCGCAGCCGTGGCGACCCTGACGCCGGAGTCAACCGCGCTTGCCGTGCCTAAGGAGAACCAGGAGCTGATGACTAATATGTCTCCAACATATCTATAATTTTTTGATTGTTCCATGCTATTATGTTATCTGTTTTGGATGTTTTATATGCATTAATATGCAATTTTATATTGTTTTTGGGACTAACCTATTAATCTAGAGCCTAGTGCCAGTTTATTTTTTCCTTGTTTTTGAGTTTCGCAGATAAGGAATATTAAACGGAATCCAAAAGGAACAAAACCTTCGGAATGATTTTTTCTGGAACGAAAGGAAACTACGAGACTTGAGAACCAAGAGGAGCCACCATGGGGCCACAAGCCCCAGGGGCACGACCAGGGGGTTGGCCACGCCGGGCAGGCTTGTGGGCCCACGGCAGCTCCCCTAATGCTAATCTTTGGCCTATAAATTCCCAAATATTCCATCATTATCAGAACGAGCCATGAAAACACTTTTCAGCTGCCAGAAGCCTCCGTTCCCGAGAGATCCAATATTGGAGCCTTTTTCGGTAATCACCGGAAGGGGATTCGATCATGAGGGGCATCTACATCAACTCTATTGCCCCTCCGATGATGCGTGAACAGTTCACCACAGGCCTACGGGTCCATAGCTAGTAGCTAGATGGCTTCTTCTCTCTCTTTGCTTCTCAATACCATGTTCTTCATGATCTTCATGGAGATCTATCCGATGTAATACACTTTTGCGGTGTGTTTGTTGAGATCTGATGAATTCTGGGTTTATGTTCAGATTATCCATGAATATTATTTGAGTCTTTCCTGAATTCTTATATGCATGATTTCATATCTTTGCAAGTCTCTTCGAGTTATTAGTTTGGTTGGCCCAACTAGATTGGTAATTCTTGCAATGGGAGAAGTGCTTAGTTTTGGGTTCAATCTTGCGGTGTCCTCACACAGTGAAAAAGTAGGGGTAGTGAGGCACATATTGTATTGTTGCCATCGAGGGTAAAAAGATGGGATTTTAATCATATTGCTTGAGCACATATTGTATTGTTGCCATCAAGGGTAAAAAGATGGGATTTTAATCATATTGCTTGAGTTTCTCCCTCTACATCATGTCATCTTACTTAATGCATTACTCTGTTCTTCATGAACTTAATACTCTAGACGCACGCAGGAGTCGGTCGATGTGTGGAGTAATAGTAGTAGATGCAGAATCGTTTCAGTCTACTTGACATGGGCGTGATGCCTATATGCATAATCATTGCCTTGAATATATTCATAATTATTCGCTTTTCTATCAATTTCTTGACAGTAATTTGTTCACCTGACGTAATACTTGCTATCATGAGAGAAGCCATCAAGTGAAACCTATGGCCCCGAGTCTATTTTTCATATTATACTTTCAGATCTAAAACCAAAAATACTAAAAATACTTGCTGCATTATTTTTAGTTTTAGTTTTACTTTCTGTTCAAGCATCCTATTATATATCTCTATAAGATCTCATCCTTGCAAGTAACCGTGAAGGGATTGACAACCCCTTTATAGTGTTGGGTGCCAGAGTTGTGCAGGTACATCTATTGGTGAGTCTCTTGTATCTCCTACTGGATTGATACCTTGGTTCTCAAAAACTGAGGGAAATACTTATCTACTTTGCTGCATCAAACCATTCCTCTTCACGGGAAACCAACGCAGGCTCAAGAAGTAGCAAGAAGGATTTCTGACGCCGTTGCCGGGGAGATACATAGCAAGTCCAGATAAGAACTCTCTCGTCAACTTGCCAATATGTGGTTTTGTTGCGGGGAGATCAACATCAAGCCTACCAAGTACCCATCACAAACTCATCTCTTGCATTTACATTATTTTCCATTTGCCTCTTGTTTTCCTCTCCCCCACTTCTAAAATGATTTTTAGAAGATACCAAAAACATTTGCCTTTTTATTCACCCTTTTTCGTTCGTCTTTTTGTTTGCTTTTTGTTTGCTTTTTGTTTGCTTGTGTTGCCATGTGCTTCCTATTTTCTTGCATCTTCGCTTGCTAAAAATCTATTGTTATGGATCTTCATCTACTTGCTAATCTTTTAAAAAGACAAAATTATGATCAACCAATTGCTAGTGACTTGAGTGCACTTGATTATCTCTAGGAAGTTTTGTTTGAAAATCATGAATCTCTAAATTTTGATGAAGTATTGAAAGAAGAAATTTGTAAGGAGATTCATGATAGTTCCTTGAATGAAAAGCATGATTTCCATGTTGTTAGTATGAATTCTTTGAATATCCATGATGCTAATGATATGCAAAAGCACAAGCTTGGGGATGCTATGCTTGATAAATATGATATTCTTTGTTCCCCAAGTTTTGGTGATGACACGTATGGTATAATTGATCATGAAAAGAATGATTTGTGTGATAGTTATATTGTGATATTCCTTCATGATTCTACTGAAATTTATTATGAGGTAGGAACGTATGCTTGTAGGAGTTGCAATAATATCAAGTTTCCTCTCTATGTGTTCAAAGTTTTGAAGTTATGCTTGTTTTGCCTTCCTATGCTAGTTGATTCTTGTTCCCATAAATTGTTTGCTCACAAAATCCCTATGTATAGGAAGTGGGTTAGACTTAAATGTGTTTTTCATGCTATTCATTATGCTCTTTTGCCGATCAAATTACTACTTTTTTATATGAGCATCATTGAAATCGTTATGCCTATCTAGGGGCATAAAACAGTAGCTCTTGTTGGGAGGCAACCCAATTTTTTTTGCTTTATGCTTTTTGCTTATGTTTTGGTGTGTTTGACACATTATTACTTGTGTAGTAATTGTGTTTTTGTGTTTTAATTAGTATTTGAGCCAAGTAAAACCTTTGGGGTGATGTATGGTAGTTGTTGATTTGATCTTACTGAAAAACAGAAACATTTTCGCTCAGTCCGGGAATTTCCCAAAATTTTCTGTGCGTCGAATTGATCTGAAATTTTTTCACAAGATTGAGACACAAATTCCACTGACTGTACTAATGTGTCAGAAGTTTTAGAGTTCCGTAAGTTTTCTAAGTTTACAGATTTATACAGACTGTTCTGTTTTTGATAGATTCTGTTTTCTTTGTGTTGTTTGCTTATTTTGATGTATCTATAGGTCGTATGGTGTGGGGGGGGTATGAGTCATGGAAAAGTTATAATACAGTAGGCATTACACAAATAAAACTAAAGAATAAGTTCACAGCATTACCTAAAGTGGTGATTTATCTTTTTATACTAATGGATCTCATGAGTTTTCTGTTGAGTTTTGTGTTGTGAAGTTTTCAAGTTTTGGGTGAAGATTTGATGGACTATGGAATAAAGAGTGGCAAGAGACTAAGCTTGGGTATGCCCAAGTCAACCCAAGTAATATTCATGGATACAAAAAATCCTAATCTTGGGGATGTCCCAGAAGGCATCCCCTCTTTTGTCTTCAATCCATCGGTAAATTTACTTGAGGCTATATTTTTATTCACCGGATGATATGTGTTTGCTTGGAGCGTCTTGTATGATATGAGTCTTTGCTTTTTATCTTGCCACAATCATCCTTGCTTAACACATCTTTTGAGAGAGACACACTAAATCATGGATTTGTTAGAATACTCTATGTGCTTCACTTATATCTTTTGAGCTAGGCAATGTTGCTCTAGTGCTTCACTTATATGTTTATAGAGCATGGTAGTGTTATATTTTATAGAAATTATTGAGCTCTCGTTCCTCACTTATATTATTTTGAGAGTTTCTTAAAACAGCTTGGAAATTTGTTTAGGTTATGAACTTAGTCCTAATATAATGGGCATCCAAGAGGGATATAATAAAAACTTTCATATTAAGTGCATTAAAAACTATGAGAAGTTTGATTCCTTGCATATAGTTTTGAGATAATAGGGATGGTAATATGAGAGTCATGCTAGTGAGTAGTTGTGAATTGGAAGAGATACGTGTGTTAAAGCTTGTGATTCCCGTCGCATGCACGTATGGTGAACCGCTATGTAACGAAGTCGAAGCATGATTTGTTTAATGATTGTCGACCTTTGTATGAGGGTCAGGAGCGCGCGATGGTTAACTCCTATCAACCTCTCCCCTAGGAGCATGCGTCTAATGCTTTGTTTGATAACTAATAGACTTTTGCAATAAGTATGTGAGTTATTTATGACTAATGTTGAGTCCATGGATAACACGCACTCTCACCCTTCCATCTTTGCTAGCCTCTCTAGTACCGCGCAACTTTCGCCAGTACACCAAACCCACCATATATTCCTCAAAACAGCCACCATACCTACCCATTATGGCATTTCCATAGCCATTCCGAGATATATTGTCATGCAACTTCCACGATGTAGTTTTTCTATGACTTGCATCATCACTTCATATTGCATATAGAGTCATATTTTGTCATAGGAATCGAGTTGTAATTTATTTTTCTTTGAGTTATAAGTAAATAAAAGTGTGATGATTTTTCATTAATATAGCATTGTCCCATGAGAGAAAAGGATGATGGAGGCTATGATTCCTCACAAGTTGGGATGACTATCCGGACTTTACAAAAAAATAAAAGAGGCCAGCGAAGCCCAAACAAAAAATAATAAAAGAGGCCAAAGAAGCCCACCAAAAAAATAAAAAAAATGAGAGAAAGAGAGAAGGGACAATTGCTACTACCTTTTTCCACACTTGTGCTTCAAAGTAGCACCATGATCTTCATGATAGAGAGTCTCCTATTTTGTCACTTTCATATAACTAGTGGATATTCATTATGCATGACCACTTAGTTTCCTTTTTGAGCTTTCATACAGTTATAGGTCTAAGTTCATTTGTTGCATGGAAATCCCTACTCACTCACATTGATATCTATTTACGGGCATCTCCATAGCCTGTTGATACGCCTAGTTGATGTGAGACTATCTTCTCCTTTTTCCCTTGCACCTCCTCCATATTCTATTCCACCTATAATGCTATATCCATGGCTCATGCTCATGTATTGTGAGAGTTGAAAAGGTTTGAGAACACCAAAAGTGTGAAACAATTGCTTGACTTGTTCATCGGGGTTGTGCATGATTTAGATACTTTGTGTGGGGAAGATGGAGCATAGCCAGACCATATCATTTTGTAGGGATGACTTTCTAAGGTCATGTTATTTCGAAAGGACACGACTACCTTGTTGGTGTGCTCGAAGTATTATTGTTTTTATGTCAATATTAGACTATTGTGTTTAATCTTATGGATCTGAATATTCATGCCACAATAAAGAATATTACATGGATAAATATGTTAGGTAGCATTCCACATCAAAAATTCTATTTTTATCATTTACCTACTCGAGGACGAGCAGGAATTAAGCTTGGGGATGTTGATACATCTCCAACTTATCTATAATTTTTGATTGTTCCATGCTATTATGTTATCTATTTTGGATGTTTTATATGCATTAATATGCTATTTATATTATTTTTGGGACTAACCTATTAATCTAGATGCTAGTGCCAGTTTCATTTTTTTCCTTGTTTTTGAATTTCGCAGATAAGGAATATTAAACGCAGTCCAAACGGAATAAAACCTTCAGAATGATTTTTTCTGGAACGAAAGGAAACTACAAGACTTGAGAACCAAGGCAAAGGAGCCACCATGGGGCCACAAGCCCTAGGGGCGCGGCTAGGGGGTAGGCCATGCCGGGTAGGCTTGTGCGCCCATGGCAGCTCCCCTAACCATAGTCTTCGGCCTATAAATTCCCAAATATTCCATCATTATCAGAAGGATCCACGAAAACACTTTTACGCCGCCAGAAGCCTCCGTTCCCGAGAGATCCAATCTTGGAGCCTTTCCGGTAATCTGCCGGAGGGGGATTCGATCACGGAGGACATCTACATCAACTCCATTGCCCCTCCGATGATGCGTGAGTAGTTCACCATAGACCTATGGGTCCATAGCTAGTAGCCAGACGGCTTCTTCTCTCTCTTTGCTTCTCAATACCATGTTCTTCATGATCTTCATGGAGATCTATCTGATGTAATACTCTTTTGGGTGTGTTTGTCGAGATCCGATGAATTGTGGGTTTATGTTCAGATTGTCCATGAATATTATTTGAGTCTTTCCTGAATTCTTATATGCATGATTTCATATCTTTGCAAGTCTCTTCGAGTTATTGGTTTGGTTTGGCCAACTAGATTGGTAATTCTCACAATGGGAGAAGTGCCTAGTTTTGGGTTCAATCTTGCGGTGTCCTAACCCAGTGACAAAGTAGGGGTAGCGAGGCACCTATTGTATTGTTGCCATCAAGGGTAAAAAGATGGGGTTTTCATCATATTGCTTGAGCTTATCCCTCTACATCATGTCATCTTATTTAATGCGTTACTCTGTTCTTCATGAACTTAATACTCTAGATGAAGGTAGGAGTCAGTCAATGTGTGGAGTAATAGTAGTAGATGCAAAATTGTTTCGGTCTACTTGACACGGATGTGAGGCCTATATGCATAATCATTGCCTTGTATATCTTCATAATTATTCACTTTTCTATTAACTACTCGACAGTAATTTGTTCACCCACCGTAATACTTGCCATCATGAGAGAGCCATCTAGTGAAACCTATGGCCCCCGGGTTTATTTTCCATATTATAATTTTAGATATAAAACCAAAACTACTTGCTGCATTATTTTTACTTTTAGTTTTACTTTCCATTCAAGCATCCTATTATATCTATCTCTATTAGATCTCATCCTTGGAAGTAAACGTGAAGGGATTGATAACCCCTTTATAGCGTTGGGTGCATGAGTTTGATTCTTTGTGCAGGTACATGTATTTGTGACTCGCTTTTATCTCCTACTGGATTGATACCTTGGTTCTCAAAAACTGAGGGAAATACTTATCTACTTTGTTGCATCAAATCGTTCCTCTTTACGGGAAACCAACGCATGCTCGAGAAGTAGCAGTGACCCACAAGTATAGCAGATCAATCGTAGTCCATTCGATAAGTAAGAGTGTCGAACCCAACGAGGAGCAGAAGGATATGATAAGCAGTTTTCAGCAAGGTAATTTCTGCAAGCACTGAAATTGTAAGTAGCAAGTGTTTTGATACAAAAGTAATTTCTAACGAGCAATTAACGGTAACAATAGGTAAGGTGCTATAGGTAGACCAATTCTTTTGTGGAAATGGACATACCAAAAGTATCTCTTATGATGAGCAACGTGTTCTTGAGGGTACATGGGAATTTCATTTGGCTACTTTCGTCATGTTGGTTTGATTTGTGTTCGCTACTTTGATAATTTGATATGTGGGTGGACCGGTGCTAAGGTGCTATTCTTACTTGAACTAACAACCTACTTATTATTAACCCCCTCGCAGTTATCCACAACTACGAGAAAAGTATTAAGACAAAGTCTAACCATGGCATTAAACATCTGGACCCAAATCAGGCCCTTACAAAGTAGCGCATAAACTAGGGTTTAAGTTTCTATCATTCTCACAAC
Organism: Hordeum marinum; assembly: GCA_022496015.1. Lineage (NCBI taxonomy): Eukaryota > Viridiplantae > Streptophyta > Magnoliopsida > Poales > Poaceae > Hordeum > Hordeum marinum. The sequence goes on along the minus strand of CM039673.1, from coordinate 213,813,107 downwards.
CCATCATCTAATAACTACTCCACAATGCATTCCCTTAGGCCCAAGGATGGTGAAGTTTCATGTAGTCGACGTTCACATGACACCACTAAGGGAATCACAACATACATATTATAAAAATATCGAACACATACCAAGTTCACATGAGTACTTGCAACATGACTTCTTCCATGACCTCAAGAACAAAAGTAACTACTCACAAATAATGTGCATGCTCAAGATAAGAGTTCTACTGAATATCATAATGGATCTGAACATATATTCTTCCACCAAATAAACCATATAGCAATCAACTACACAAGGTAATCAACAATACTAGTCACCCACAGGTACCAATCTGAGGTTCTAGTACAAAGATTGAACACAATAGATGAATTAGGGTTTGAGAGGAGATGGTTCTGTTGAAGATGTTGATGAATAATGACCTCCCCAAGATGAGAGGGTTGTTGGTGATGACGATGGCTTCGATTTCGCCCTCTAGGAGGGAAGTTCCCCGGTGGAATCACTCCGCCAGAGGGCAAAAGTGCTCCTGCCCAAGTTCCGCCTCGAGGCGGCGGCGCTTTGTCTCGAAAGTCTTCTCCTTATTTTTTCTAGGTTTTTTGGGACTAAATACCAGAAGATGGGCTCTGGAGGTGGGCCTGGGTGCCTACCCTCCACTAGGGCACGGTAAGGGGTGCCCTGGTGGAAGGTGGCCACCTGTTGTGCCCCTCCGGTAGTTCTTTCCTCGAAAAATTCTTATTTTATATATAAAAATTCCCTGTGCATTTTTACCTTCATTGGAGTAGTGCATAATAGGTATCTTTGACTTGCTTTTTCAGGGTGCTAAATTCCAGTTGCCGGCATTCTCCCTCTTGATGTAAACCTTGAAAATTAGGAGAGAAGAGGCATAAGAATTACTCCCCAAAGCATTATTATGCATAAAACATTATAAATAATAGTAATAAAACATGATGCAAAATGGACGTATCAACTCTTCCAAGCTTAGACCTCGCTTGTCCTCAAGCAAAAGTCAATATCGAAGAGCATGCCCTCATGGTTTGAGAGAGAGGTGTCCATAAAAAGAAAATATGGACATAGTAGCATCATGCTTAATATTATAACAACAACAAAACTAACATAAAACTATGTCATAAAACTTCTATTTCATAGCAGCATCATATAACTTCTTATGAGAAAGTAACAATTCATCACAACATGAAAGTATAAAGCATAAACCTTATTGGAAACCAACAAACTATGTTCTCCCTCAACTTTGCAGCTACAATTTATCATATTTTCAGGACGGGTCTCATGTATGATCCTTTTGACAAGTCCACATACTCAACCATCATTTAGTCTTCTATGATTGCTAGCACTCACAGCATACCTATGGACAAAAAGTTGACTAATAATAACTCATGAAAATAGGGGCTTATAGTTTCTCTCCCAAAATATTCACCTCGAGGGTGATTTCAATAATCATAACTCATGCTCACTCATATCCAACTGGTCACACTAGTAGAATGTCGATCAGTAGTCCCGGTCGGGATGTGCCTTTAGTACCGGTTCCCCAACTGGTACTAAAGGGTCGGGACTAAAGGTCCAGACCTTTAGTACCGGTTGGACCACAGACCGGTACTAAAGGCCCACCACGTGGTTGCCTGCATGGGCTGGTGGTGGAGGACCTTTAGTACCGGTTGGTGATACCAACCAGTACTAAGTGTTCTATTTTTTTCGCTTTTAACTAGGTTTTAGTTTTCCTCTCTATTTATTGTGTTTTCCATTCATTTCAAATTTATTTTACGGTACTACATACCGTAAACATTAATTACACAAGTTGATGCATATATATATGTATGTATATATATATATATGTATATATAATATATAAATATATATACATATATATGTGCGTGTAATATAATATACAATATCTCATACACAGTGTATATACAAATGGAATTACACATCCATATATATATATATATATATATATATATATATATATATATTCTGGACTTATAACTTAAGGCCCAAAACCCGGCCGGGACTAGATGAAATCTCAGTTTTCTAATACTGATTTGCTGGCATTATTGAGGCGGCGGTAAGTAATAGTGCTCTCCGTTTACATCAATGACATGTTGAAGAAGAAATGCCACAAATTCCTCTTGAAGTGCTACAAAGCATTTCTTGGGTGAGAGCTTCGACATCATCTGCCAAAACTGGAGCTGTCTTTCACGTGCTCCTCTGCGACGTATATGGCCTTCGGTCTGCATGCGGATGTTCTCGCAGAGGAAGTATCCACATAAATTTGTCCCATGTGGCTGCTTCGCGCACTTTGCAAAAGAATAGAATTCAATAATATAATTAATAATCAAGCATGATAATGGTATTGAAACTAGAATTAAAGAGATGCGCGGACCTAGTAGTACTACTTAATTACCTGCATCTTTTCCACTTCAGCTTCGGTTTCCATTGATGACCGTGATGATTTTTCCTATCATCTTTTTACAAACACTACACGGAAAAGAAAAAGAACAAAAGAGTTATTACAATTACTTTTGATATCAGGAAATAATGAAAGAAAGCGAGATCGATAAATATTGAATTACCGTTCTATCATAAAATACAAGTCCACGTATGATTTTTCTAGTGTATCTAGTGAGTCGTACACTTGACCAAGTCCATCCGCGAGGACAATATTTAGGAGGATATAGTGGTCTCTGCGCAGAAGTTTATATAATTAAGCGGGCATGCATATAACTCATCAACTACACTTGACAACGAGCTAGTAAGCAAAAATAGAATGAGTAGTATACAAGAGAGTAAACACTCGCCGCATGTTGTAAGGAAATATTATAGTATATTTGGTATTCATTAGTGCCTCTAGAAAATTTTCCAAGAGATCTTATGTGTCCTTGGCATAATGTTTTACCACATGATCATTAACGGTACTTGGGTCGATGACCCAGTGTCATCGATTCCCTCTTGTTTCAATTCCCACATCTTCAATCTGCATAATAGTGTAAAAAAGAACATATATAGTGAGGATAAGCCAATGAACTATATCTTATCTAGAGACTTAAATTATTAAAGATATAAATCACTTACAGACAATAACAACTGACGAGAGTTTTGTCGATAGAGTCCATGTGGTATAACTAGAAAAGTTCTGAGAATTCAAGACATATGTCACATGCATTGACGTAATGCTCTTTTCTTACTTTGACCATGACCGCCGTCGTCCCTCACTTTGCTTCACGTAGGTACCAATCATGCAACCGTCACATCGCAGTTGGTAGTTCCTTGTACTGCTCAGGTGTGACAAGTGGTTTTCCGATGGCATATTGCATTGCGTACTCAGTTGCACCGTACCCGCGGATTTCCTCGGTGCCAAGGATTTCGCCAAGAGTGAGACTTGCAGCCTCTGCTTCTTTGAGGTCGATTGGGTTGCCTTGCACGTCGACTGGTTGGATCGATTTCTTGCTTCGATTGGTACTCACCTTGAGCGGAGAGATCGATTGCTTGGATTGTTCTCCGAGCTGGGGAACTGTTTTCCCGCTAGTAGTACCACCTGTCGTTGATGTCGTACTTCCCAACTTCTTCCTTGGGCTAGGCCGACTTCTCTACTCACTTGCCTTCTGAATCTGTTGCTCATAGTCTATCGGCATATGCTCGACATATGCCGGGGGTCGATCAATAAAGTGTTCCAGAAAGTGCTCTTGGACTTCCTTGTGTATTACCTCCTTTGGCGGCATGGTCTTCTTCGCAAGAAAGGCTTTCACTTGGCGATCGCTTTCAATTTTCTTTTCCTCTGGTGTCATGTCATAAGGCAGCTTCCTTTTGGCCGGAGGCTCGGGTTTCTTCTTTGCTTCATTCCGAAGAGGACTGCTGCTGGCCTTCCTCTTTTGGGAGCCCTGCTGGCGGGACCGCTGCCGGGGTGGAGTCGGCTCATGCGGCGGAGATTGATATCGATGATATGGACTCGCGTCGTGCTCCATCCCGAGGTTGGGAGGACTGCTGGCGAGGTGGGCCGCCTCTCGAGGTGGGGAGGACTGCTGGGGAGGTAGGGAGGACTGCTGGCGAGGTGGGGAGGACTACTGGCGCTGCGATGCCTCTGGCTGGGATCCCTCGCGCTGGACATCGATACTCGAAGGAGCCGGTGGCCTTAGCACCGACTGTGGAAAGACGAGTCAGTCCTTACTCCATAGAATGAGACCACGGCCGGCTTTTGCCAATGTGGACTCCCCCTCACCTCCAGGGATGTCAAGCAATAGTTCACCATATCCTGGCTCTATTGCGTCACCCGCTACATGAGCATACCCAGCTGGAACCGGATTGCAATGCCGAAGAACATCAGGTGTATTTGGTAAAGCATAGCCCGTCGCGACCCGCACAGGTATGTTCTTCATTTTCTGGATTAGCTCACAAGATGTCTTCTTGGTGATATCATCCGTGGGGTGTGACCCAGTGGTGCCCCCATGGAACCCATGTTGCTTTTCGGCAGTGTAGATGGGACGGGTTCCCCTGCCTCCTGCTGTGGAGTTTCCCTTTGCTGGGTCAGTATCTGTATCTGCAGCTGCTGTTGCTCATACTTTTGTTCCAACTTTGAAAGTCGGTCTGCTTCCACCTTCTTTTTTCTCGAATGGCTTTTATAACCGTCCTTCCATCCCGCAAACCCCCCGTACCACGGAACAACGCCCACGCCTCGTGTTCGTCCTCCGTGTTCGGGATTCCCGAAGGCGCGTGTAAGCTCGTCGTTCTCTCTATCGGGGTCAAATCATCCTTCTTAGGCAGCTTTTATTGCATTAATCAACTCATCTGATGCATGCTTCAGACTGGCCAATGCAATAATCTTCCCTGTTGCTGGGTCCAACTTTCCCCCATGCGCAAAAAACCAATTCCTGCACCTCCGGGGCCAGTGGAAGGTTACTGGAGTGATCCCTTCAGCATGCATCTTATTCTCTAATGCATCCCACTTAGGAATGGCTGACTTGTATCCACCTGTCCATAGTTTATGGTGATACTTTTTTTCTCCGCATTTATCTTATTCTTTGCCGACTTCTCCATAGAAGCTTCCGATGTCTTGTACTCGATAAATGCGTCCCAGTGATTCCTTACCTTCTCGTATATTCCTATGAATTCGGGCGCCTTCTGGCCTCTAGCGTTGTACTTGGTCCATAATCTTTTCTTCCAAGTCTGGAACATGCCGGCCATCTTATGGAGAGCAAACTCCTTGACTTTGTCCCTTTGGCGCTCCGAGAGAGAATCTGGTAGGATGAAATGCTCCATGAGATCTCGCCAAAGGGTATCTTTAATTCTTGTATCAACATAATTCACTCCTGGTTTTGGGTTGTTTGGTTGAATCCATTCTTGCATTGTGATCGGGACTCCATCCCTAACAACCACTCCACATTGACGCACAAATGTCTTGGCATTGGCTTCAGGGTGAGTCGGTGCGCCATCATGTTTGAAAGCATCAAGATTGAGCTTTACGTTGTCGTCCAATATTTTGGCACCGCCTCGTACCTTTCTACTAGATTGGCTCGATCCGGAGGGCTGATAATTAAAAGAAAAAATATTTGTTAATATATATATATACAAATCAATTAATACACATGTAATGATCACCAGAGGCTAATATGTGTATATACCTCGCTGGACATTGTTAGTTGTTCCTGATTTTGGAACATAAGTTGTTCTTCCTTGGCCTCACATCCATCACCATAATCGTTCAGATATTGTGAGCCGTCATCATCATGTGATTCACCCAGAAGGTCCGCTGGGTTTTCGGAGGAGCGTATCATGTCGAAGATGTCCTCTTCATGAGCTCTATCGGTATTGTCCATAGCTTAATAACTTATCCATAATAATATAGATAAAAAAATTAGTATTCAAATTAGCATGCATTCAAGAAGCAAAGTAACTGATAGTTAATTAATAATGCATCATCGAATACATATATAGTAGTTCTTAGAAAAGATCTCATCTCATAATCTCGGATAATTGTTAATACATCGGCTAATCCATCGATCTAGGTAATACATCATAATAATACATATATAGTAGCTAATATATCGATCTAGCTAGAACCCTAGCACCCGGTGGATATCGGGGCGGGGGGTGGACATCCAAAGAGAAGGAACCATCACAGGAACATAGCTGCAGTGAGATCCATGAAGAATCTGCCAGGTGTTGTCGGACCTGGCCTCCAAAGCTGCCATGTAGCGACAGACGTGCTCGTTCTCCTTGCTGACATGGTACTGTACCACCTCTGTGGGGGACTCTAGCCTCCAAAAACTCCGTGGCCCATGCGGCGGCCACCACAGAACCTCCGGGTCGATGATGGGCTGGCTCCGCACGAAGTTGCGCCGCCCGGAAGGCAACACCCCCAGTACCAGCCCGGCAAAGCCCAATCCTTGACAGGGCCCCTCGGCTCAAGCAAGTGACCTCCTCCGGCGACTGGACGACGAGGACGCGAGATTGGCATCGTCGACGTCCAGAAGAAACACTTAATTATGAAAAGAAATTAAATAAAACTTAGCAAAATTAACACTTAGCATCTAACAAATTAAACTAACCTAACTAACTAAACTAACTAAACTAACCCGATAACCTAACTAACTAACTAAATAGGGGTGATGTGTCAGGGTCGGTGTCGTGGTTTTGTCACGGCAGATGTCTGGGTTACCAGACTTGAGTTCGGAGCCATCACCATGGTAGTGGACTCAAAGGGGTTGATTGAGACAAAGGACACGAGTTTACCCAGGTTCGGCCCCTCAAGCCGAGGTAAAAGCCTATGTCCTGCTTGTGTTGTTATTACTTGTTGTATCGATTACAAGGGGCTAGACGCTTGACCTAGATTTTTATCCCCTCCCCCTAAGACGCCTCGGCTCTGCCTTTATATAATAGGTCAGAGCCGTCGGGTCTTACAATTGTACAACCGGATCACGCTTTACATCTCCGAATCCATCTCTATCTTACCAACCAAGTTATCCTTTGGAAGGTCTTGTGCATCCGGGTCTCTGTCGTCTGGCCCACCTCAAGAGCCGTCGAAGTTCTTGGGCCTCCAGCTGATACATATCTTCGTGGGCCGGCTCATAACCAATGCTTATCAACCAGAACCTTCCAGTCGGGTCATATCACGGGGTTATATCCCCAACATTAGGCCCCAGGCTGAAGTGAGCCAGCTCATTTCATCCGTGTGCTGCAATTGTCTGAGAGTTGCCAGGAATGACCCGGCGTGACGTCACAGATATGCTGACGTATCACCAAATCTCTCATATTTAACCGTTTACCGAAAATCGAGGCGTCCGTTTCAGCAAGATCGGAGCTGACGCCTGGGAACCCACATTGTTTGCCTGTTAAATAGGACCCGCACAAGTCAAATCAATGCATTCCCGCTCGTGCGTCTCTTCTTCTTCTTCCTGTCGCCCGTCTGTCGCTTGAGCTCATCTGCTCCGCTCCGGCGTTGCCGCTCGTCCGTCACCAACCTAGGCCGCTGCATCAACCTATCTGCACCAGAATCTCGCTCGTCATCGTCTCCGCCTCCGATAAGTACCTCCTCCCGTAGCTTTTAGATCGGTAGCAAAATAGGGTTTCCGCCGGTGGACCTCCGACGCGCATTTCGTTCTCCGGCACGGTCGCACGGCCAAGTCTCGGGGCCCGCCGCGCCTCCTTTTAGGCTGCATTGTCATCGCCGCCACCGTACATGGCCCGCCCGTGCACAATGTGCGGTCGGTTAAGGCTGTAGGTCGATTTTTCACTTTCACTGTTCTTGGCTTAGGTTGACGTAGAACTTCCTTTTCCGCTTCGGTAGATCCAAAACTTTAGCATTGATTTGTGAAACTTGTTTGTCCGAGTCTTGATGACTTCCGGCTCTTCCACCCATAGTGAGCCGCTATACCCCCTCCGGCTCTTTGTCAGCTGGACCTCTTAAGGCCTTAATTTTTAGAACCCTGTAACTTGTAAGCCACCATTTGCTATCTGCTCTTTGTTTGATTAGTCGCCATTTTATTTTTGCACAGTACTTTTAAGCCACCAAGATGACACGTGCCACCAATTCCTGCAATTGGGTCGGCTCCTATGTGACCGAAGAGTGTTTATCTGATTTAGTAGCCGCTGGCACCCTTCCTCCAAAGGAAGTGATCAACTGGCGTGTTCCGACTTGTGAGACCCGCCCTGCCCCAAAGGAAGGGGAGGTTATAGTCTTTACAGATCATATCGAATGAGGATTCGTGCCACCTGGGTCAAAATTCTTTTGCGACATTCTGCACCTGTACAAGCTGCATCCCCAAGATCTGGCGCCGAATTCTATATCAAACATTTGCCACTTTCAAGTCCTCTGCGAGGCATACCTTCAATCAAGGCCGTTAGTCGGATTCTTTAGAGAGTTCTTCTATTCCAACCGCCACACTGAATATAAGAGCGGGCCAAGCTTGGAACTTGGAGGAATCACCATCCAGCGCCGGAGGGGTATCACCTTTCCGGCTATTCAGATGCCCAGCCACCCAAAAGATTGGAACAAGACGTGGTTCTATTGCAAAGACACGTCTCCGGACTCGGAACATCGTCTGCCGGGTTATCGTCCTTCACTTCCCGACCGGCTCTCAGCTGCCGACCGTGCTAGATATGAGAAGCCCCACGCCAGTGTGAAGGCTCTCCTGGCCAATGGCCTTATTGGAACGGACCTTATCCGCTGCTGGGTACAATGGCGGATCATGCCTCTGAGCCACCGTAACCGTCTCATGTATGAATATTCAGGATTTTACGACAGTGAACTGTGCTTCATCGCCACCACTTTAACTGAGGATGACATTTGTATGACCGTCCGAAGTCTTGTGCACGAGACCTCCGGGTCATGCAGCACCATCGACCTAGCGCCCTTCTGCGTGACCAACCCGGCGCCTCTTGTAAGTATTTTTACCTTTGTTCCTCCTGTTGTATGTTTAGATACTCCTATTCAAAGGTTGACATTCTTCCTCCAGCTCAATTTGCACAGGCTGACTCCAACTTCTGGAAGAAGGAATACGTTCCTCTTCTAAAGACAACCAGGAAGAAAGTCGCCGCCAAGAAACAAAAGAAGGCAGCTCCTCAAGAGAGCTGGTTCGAACACCCGGCTTCTTCAGAGTCCGAGGTAAGATCCTTGAACTATACTTACTTGACTTTTTGTCTTGCCGGCTCTTTAATAATATATTTCCGTGTCTCACAGGACGAAATAGAAACCAGTCATGCCAACGCTCCTGAGGTAACTTGGATGTACTCCGACTCACAATATTTCTTCCGAAAGCCGCGGCGGGTTGTTAGAAAATTTCCTCTATCTCCCCTCTCGCTCATCCGTCTCCTGATTTCCTTTCAAAAAACAACAGCAAGCTGAACGACGTCAGACCCAGAGCGCCGGCTCTACAGAGCTTGCATCGGGACTACCAAAGCTAGCTCCTAAGAAGCAGCCTGCAGAGGTTAGTATCCGTACTTCCCTTTTCCGTTTCTCTTCATGTCCGAATGTCTTATCATTTCTGTGTCTTGATTTTTCAGAAAAAACCCTCATCGGGCGACTCTTCAGCCTCAGTCATACCTCCACCAAAGATTAATCCTCTATAACTGTTAAAATATCCGGATGTCTTTGATGAGATACCAATCTCCTTTAAATGCTAACCCTTTACTTTGTAGTGCTCAGGCGAAACGCCGCAAGACCCATCAACCTTCCTCCAGCCCTGTCGTTGACAATCAAGAGCCTGAACAGCCGGCCCCGGCTCAACCGGATATTGAACAGCCGAAGGAAACTCCAGCGGAAGAAGAAACTCGACCAGCGGCTTCTACTGAGCCGGCGGCGGATGACGTCATAAAGGAGAACTCCCCAGCTGCTCCTTCAAGGCCGGTTACACCCGCCAGGACCCCGGTGATTCCGGATGTTATCGTCACCGGGTCTGCTAAAAAACCTCCTTCACCAGCGCATGTCTTAACCCGGCATACGGAGCCAGTCTGAAGCTTCGCGGAAACTTGAGTTTGACTCGTCGTATAACAAAATGACAGCCGAAGAACTCCACTCCGGCTACATGAACCGGGTCAACACCAACGGAGACATGGAACTCCGGCTGGTTAGCATGATGAAGGCAAAATATGAGGTATGTTACCTTTCTTCAGCCATAACCTTCCCCAGCCCCCAAGGGCCGGATTTAATCTAACATAGAGTTGAATTCGGGTCTTCTTTCGAAGGTTATGTATAAAACACTTTGCTTTAAATACTGTCAACACTTGCATACTGCCAACTGTAGCCCCCAAGGGCCGGCTCAAATTTATTTGAACCGGAACTTTTGAGATTAGAAGAGAGCCATAATGTAGGCCCCAAGGGCCGGCTCAAATTTATTTGAGCCGGGACTTTTGAGTTTTAGAAGAGAGCCATAATGTAGGCCCCAAGTTCCGGGTCAATTTTCAGGAAGATGATCCGGAACTGTAGATGTGAACAGATCAAATATACATTAGCCCCCAAGTGTCAAATATATTGCTTGCAATCTGTTTGAGACTTGTAGAACTTGAACTGTGAACCTTTATGCATATGAATACTCTTGTTGCTGCAATAGCTTATACTTTGCCTTTGATATGCACAGGATGCTCTGGACACTGCCGACTGTCAGCTGGCGGATCTCAAAACCAACTTGGTAGCTCAACAAGAAGCACGAAGCCTTGCTGATGAGAGATGCCGGCTCTTAGCTGAAGAAGTAGCCAAGATCACCTCCGAGCTAACAATATTGAAAGAAACGGCTGATTCTGAAAAAAGCCACACTGATCAAACGGGCAGATGATGCCGATCAGCGGCTCATCGCCGTTGCTGAGGTGCTCCAAGGGCTCAAACGGCACATCGCTAAGATGTCTTCCGCCTTATTTGGTAAGTCCATCATTCATGTACTCCTTTACTTAATATCTTTTATTAAACAACTAACAACGAACCTGTCTCTTCCGGTTCATGTAGGACCTTTGAGCCGACAGCTTGCAGACGACAGCATCCTATCGCTGAAGGCCATAGACACCTTTACAGAGCAACTGTATTGCAGAGCAATGTTCACCATCAAAAGCATACATTATAAGGAGAAGATTCCCAAGGCCCTGAAAGGGGTGTTAGGACTATTCTCCACCATGCCCAAGCAAATACAAGAGCTGAAGAAGTCGGCTTTCCGCTCTGGAGCTGTTGTGGGTTTGAGCCGGGCCATGGCCTTAGCGCCAGATCTCACACCAGATGAGATGATGGGTGGATATCCTTCAAAGAAGGTGGACGGCTCAGAATTTTCTAACGAAGACTATTTCAAAGTCGTCAAGGACTCTCGCTATCTAGCGTCTGTAATGGCTGATGAGGCGGAAGATGACTTGAAGAACTACCAAGCAGCATACGACCAGGAAGATAAATGGATCCGCGGGCCTCTTTACGAGTGTAAAGACCTAACACCCGCCCGAAGCAAAGATCTCTTCCCCGGTGAGCTTAACGTTGCACCTTTCTTTGAAGGGTCCTTTACTGTCGTCTCTAACTGCAACTGGGAACTCGGCAATCTTCAGATCCGAACCGCGGAAGATCCGGAGCAGGATGAGCCAGCCGAGTGACCGAACCTTGTAATAGTCAGAGAAAGTATTGGCTCTTGTAATCATCCGCCCATGGTGTTTTGAAACTTCGTCAGAAACATCGTTTGTTCCCTCTGAGAACATCTTTTGTAACAGCCTTTTAACATCTGAATGCACTTGCCGGCGGTTTACTTTATAGTACTATCAATCATCTTTCTCAGCTCTTTGCTGCCATCTTTGCTAAATCTGCCAATGATTCATGAGAGGCACTTGGAAGTCTTCAAAACTCCTTTTAGAACCGGATAATACCTCTGTTGGCAAATAGTCTCCATGAACAAACGGGGCTGTTGATAAACCAATGCGTAGTTTTTCCGAGACGTCTGTCCTTCACCCGGAGTTTATTAGACCCGGGAAATTTACTCCATCAACCGGAGCAGCATGATTTCCCTTTTCTTATAATGAGATGCCACGGAAGAGCTGTCTACCATAAGATAAAGTAAGCTATACCTGACGGTAGGAAGCCTCTATGTGACAACGACGACTGTTGAAAACTGTAAAGCGTCCTACAGCCGGCTGCATGAGGGGTGATGTAAACTGTACCATGATGGTAAAAAAACCTCCTTTTAACAGCAAATACTTTATCCATTGGATTCCAACACCGGTTGTCAATAGGTTTATGTAAGCTATACCAAAGGTAAGAAGCCTCTACTGACAACCGCAGCTCAAGAAAGCCTGCTGTTGGAGGGTGATGTAAGCTATACCTGAAGGCAAGAAGCCTCGTCCAATCTGCCAATGTTGAATAGGGCCGGCTGCCGATGGTATTATGTAAGCTATACCTTATGGCAAGAAGCATCCATTCGACAGCCGCGACTAGTAATTGTACTATCCGGCTACGTGAAGGGCTTATGTAAGCTATACCCAAGGGCAAGAAGCCTCCTTCCGCAACTATTTTTGGCGTAAACGCCGGTTGTTTGGGTGAGATAAGTGAACCCGTCAGTAAGAAGCCCCCTTCGACAACCGCGGTTAATAAGTAACCGGAAGTGGCATAAAGCCGACCATTAGGGTGAGATAAGCGATACCCGTCGGTAAGAAGCCCCCTTCGATGGCCGCAGTTGATAAGCAACTGGAATTTGATGTACACGCTGTTGCCTTAGGGGAATTTTTTAAGCTATACCAAAGGTAGGAAGCCTCCATCAACAACAGCGCTTAATGTACTCAAACTAGGCATAAAGCCAATTGCGCATCATACCAGTTTAGGGTCTCTAAAGCGAGATTGGCCATCAACTCTGTGATCCGGCTCAGGGTCTCTAAGGCGAGATTGACTGATAAGAGCTTAACTTTTAACTTACAACAGTTCAGGGTCTCTAAAGCGAGATTGGCCGTCCACTTTGTGAACCGGCTCAGGGTCTCTAAGGCGAGATTGACTGGTAAGAGTAACATCAGTTCAGGGTCTCTCAGGCGAGATTGGCCGTCAACTTTGTGAATCGGCTCAGGGTCTCTAAAGCGAGATTGACTGAGAAGAACTTATTGACATCAGTTCAGGGTCTCTAAAGCGAGATTGGCCGTCAACTCTGTGAACCGGCTCAGGGTCTCTAAAGTGAGATTGACTGGAATACTTTTAACAGGTCACTTTAACTCGTTCAGGTTCTCCAAAGGAGATTAACCGACAAGACCTTGGCGGGTCAAAGAACCACACGAACCGCAAATTTGCTGGTATTGAAGAATTTCATCCTGAGATCATAAAGATACCCATAAGAGTCGGGGATCCAATCTTTGGTAGTAGTACTACTCTATATAAATATGGATCTGCATCATCTCTTAAGTATAATATGGCCGCAAGTGTGCTACGTTCCATGGCTGCAAAGTCTCTTGACCCGCCGTGTCCGACTCATCACGAATATCAAGGAGATAGTATGACCCGTTGTTAAGGTTTCTGCTAACCACAAAGGGCCCTTCCCACGGCGGAGAGAGTTTATGCATCCCAGTTTGGTCTTGAATAAGCCGGAGCACCAGGTCACCTTCCTGGAATGTCCGGGTCTTCACCCTGCGGCTATGATAGCGTCGCAGGTCTTGCTGGTAAATTGCTGATCTGGTCGCTGCTAACTCTCATGCTTCGTCCAAGGCATCCGATGAATCTTGACGTGCTCGCTCATTGTCCGTCTCAACATATGCCGCCACCCTTGGTGAATCATGCCGGATGTGACTGGGTAGAACCGCCTCAGCCCCGTAGACCATGAAAAAAGGTGTAAAACCTGTAGACCTGTTAGGTGTAGTCCGGATACTCCATAAGACGGAAAGCAACTCATCAACCCAACACCCGGCCATTCGTTTCAAAGGGACCATGAGCTGGGGTTTAACCCCTCGCAGGATTTCCTGATTAGCCCGCTGAGCCTGGCCATTGGACTATGGATGTGCCACGGCTGAAACATCAAGCTAGATATGCTTCTTCTCACAGAACACCTTCATAGCCCCCTTCGACAAATTTGTACCATTATCAGTGATAATACTGTGTGGATAGCCAAAACGATAGATCAATTTCCTGACAAACTCAACCGCTGTAGCTGCTTCACACTTATCTACTGGCTCAGCCTCAACCCACTTGGTAAACTTATCAACCGCCACCAAGAGGTGCGTTTTCTTATCTTTGGACCTCTTGAAGGGTCCTACCATATCAAGCCCCCAGACCGCAAACGGCCAAGTGATAGGTATCATCCTCAACTCTTGAGCCGAAACATGAGCACGTCGGCCAAATTTCTGACAAGCATCACACTTACGAACCAGATCCTCTGCATCCTTGTGAGCCGTCAACCAGAAAAATCCATGCCGAAAAGCTTTGGCCACTAAAGATCTGGACCCGGCATGATGTCCACAGCCACCAGCATGAATTTCATTTAAGATCTGCTGGCCCTCTTCTGGTGACACACAGCGTTGGAAAACACCTGTCACACTGCATTTGTGTAACTCACCGTTGATAATTGTCATGGATTTAGAACGGCGGACGATCTCCCAAGCACGGCTCTCATCATCCGGCAACTCGCCGCGCGTCAAGTACGTTAAATAAGGAGTAGTCCAATCCGTAATAACATGTAGAACCGCCACTAGAGCCGCCTCCGGGTCAGGGATTGCCAGATCCTCCTTAGAAGGCATCTTGACAGTTGGATGATATAACACGTCAAGAAAAACATTAGGCGGCACCGGCTTACGCTGAGATCCGAGTTGTGATAATGCATCAGCCGCCTCGTTCCGCCGACGATCAATATGATCCACCTGATACCCTTTGAAATAACCTGCAACAACATCAACCGCCTATCGATAAGCCGCCATCTGTGGGTCCTTAGAATCCCAAGTACCTGAAACTTGCTGAGGCACAAGGTCTGAGTCGCCCAGGCATCTAACCCGGCTTAAATTCATCTCTTTAGCGAGTCTCAAACCATGGAGCAAAGCTTCATACTCAGCAGCATTATTAGTACAGGGGAACATCAACCGGAGCACATAACAAAACTTATCACCTTTCGGGGAGGTGATAACTACACCGGCACCAGACCCCTCAAGCTGTTTAGACCCGTCAAAATATATAGTCCAGTATGTGTTGTCCGGCTTCTCTTCAGGCACCTGGCACTCTGTCCAATCATTTATGAAATCCACCAAGGCCTGAGACTTAATTGCTGTACGAGGGGTGTAACTGATGTTAGGAGGCCCCAACTCTAAAGCCCACTTGGCAATCCTTCCCGTAGCCTCTCTGTTCTGAATAATATCCCCCAACGGGGCAGAGCTTACTACAGTTATTGGATGGCCCAAAAAATAGTGCTTCAGCTTACGACTAGCCATAAAGACCCCGTATACAAGCTTCTGCCAATGCGGATATCGCTGCTTGGACTCAGCCAAGACCTCACTGATGTAGTAAACAGGCCTCTGAACGGGGTACTCTTTACCTGCTTCCTTACGTTCAACAACAATCACCACACTGACCGCCCGGCTGTTAGCTGCTACATATAGGAGTAGCGGCTCTTTCTCAGCCGGAGCGGCTAATACTGGCGGCTCGGTCAATTGCTTCTTAAGAGCTTCCAGCGCCTCTGCGGCTGCCTTGCTCCACTTAAACTTGTTCGTCTTCCTCATCATCTGATACAACGGGATGGCCTTCTCCCCAAGCCAGCTTATGAACCGGCTCAGCGCCGCAATCCGGCCTGTAATGCGCTGAACATCATTGATAGCCTTGATTTTATCCGGGTTAGCCTCGATGCCACGCTCAGAAACCAAGAACCCCAAAAGCTTTCCCACAGGGACACCAAAGACACATTTTGCCGGGTTAAGCATCATTTTGTACACCCGGAGATTGTCAAAAGTTTCCTTCAGGTCCTCCAAGAGGGTTTCCTTCTTCCTAGACTTCACCACTATGTCATCCACATAAGCATGAACATTACGACTAATCTGGCTGTGGAGACAGTTCTGCACACACCGCTGGTAAGTCGCCTGGGCACTCTTGAGCCCAAAAGGCATGGAGACATAGCAGAACGCCCCAAAAAGTGTGATAAACGATGTCTTCTCCTGGTCCTTGACTGCCATTTTGATTTGATGATACCCTGAATAAGCATCCAAAAAACACAAATTCTCACAACCGGCTGTTGCATCAATGATCATTCTTTTTAAGCACCAATACTGGATTAGCCAACCATTCCGGGTGAAAAACTTCGACTATGAACCCAGCGGCTAAGAGCCGGGCAACCTCTTCCCCAATAGCCTTGCATCTCTCCTCATTGAACCGCCGCAGGAACTGCTTGATCGGCTTAAACTTCGGATTCACACTAAGATTATGCTCAGCGAACTCTCTCGGTACACCCGGCATGTCAGAAGGTTTCCATGCAAAGATGTCCTGATTCTCACGGATGAATTCGATGAGCGCGCTTTCCTATTTGGGATCCATGTGAGCCCCGATGATGAACTGCTTGGATGAGTCGCCCGGAGTAAAGTCCATTGTTTTAGTATCATCCGCTGAAAACTTGAGTGGCGGCTCTGCCTCTGTATTTGGTTTCTTCAACGGGGTCATGTCCTCCGGGTCAACGTTCTCCTTATAGAACTTCAGCTCCTCTTGTGCACAGCTAGCCTCAGCATAAGCCGCATCACCTTCCTCGCACTCAAGAGCCGTTTTTTGATTGCCATGAACCGTAATCGTGCCATTTAGGCCGGGCATCTTAAGCTGTAAATAAACATAACAAGGCCTAGCCATGAACTTGGTGTAAGCCGACCGCCCAAACAACGCATTATAAGGGCTCTTGATCTTGACCACCTCGAACCATAAGGTCTCCACCCTGTAATTATACTCATCGCCGAAAGCCACCTCCAAAGAGATTTTTCCTACTGGGTATGCCAACTTACCACGCACCATGCCATGAAACACAGTAGAAGAAGTTTTGAGATCTTTATCTAGCAACTTCATCCGCCGGAAGGTGTCATAATACAAGATGTTGATACTGGTACCTCCGTCCATGAGCACTTTATTTACTCCATAACCATGTATCCGAGGGGCCACCACCAGGGCGAGCCGGCCCGGGTCATCCACCCGTGGCGGGTGATCTTGTCTACTCCACGTTATGTCATACTCTGACCACGGCAGGTATCGTGGGAGAGCTGGCGCGATCGTATTAACCGCTCGCCTCCGTAGTTTCTCATCTCGCTTGCTGTTACCAGTCGTAAACACATGATACTGCCCCGAACTGAGCTGCTTCGGGTTACTCTGGAATCCAGACTGATTGTGCTGCTGCTGCTGCTGCTGGTGGTGGTTATTATGATTGTTGTTGCCAGGATGTTGTTGATGCTGCTGATTATTGTGACCCGGATGACCTGCTCCTGAGCCGCCAGCACCAAAGCCGGCACCTGACCCGCCGTTGCCTGAACCGCCAGGCCCTGATTCGCCAGGCGGCCCACCGCCCTGATTATGAGGTGGTTGAAACTGTTGATTCTTAAATCTATGCATGATAAAACAATAGCCCCACGCATGCGTCCCTGGTTTATCAAGTGTGCTGTGCTTTGGGCAGGGTTTCCTAAGCACCGCTTCCAAATTGAAAGGGGGCCTGTTATCCCGCTGGTACGGCTTGTAACACCCATTCCCCTTAGGAATATTAGGCCCTGTGTTAGCATTTGCCACCAGCTCTAACCCGCCGCCAGCGTTCCTCTGTCTGCTTTGATTCCCATTGTTCCCAAAACTCTTGCCTTGGTTGTTCTTCTTTCCCTGATTCGACTTCTCCTCATCCGAACCCAGATCTTTGGTGTTGTCTGAGTCGGCGTACTTTGTTAGAGCCGTCATGAGCTCTCCCATGTCTTGACACGTACGTTTAAGCTGGCCAAGCTTTTGCTTTAGTGGAACGAGATGACAATTCTTCTCCAGAATGAGCACCACTTGAGCCGCCGTGATCTGTTCCGATGAGTGAATGATGGTCGACACCCGCGGAACCCAATGATGAGCCGACTCATTCTCCTGCTGAACGCAATGATCCAAATCCACAATGGTCATAGGTTGCTTGCAAGTCCCTTGGAAATTTTTAATGAACTTTGCCCTCAATTCGGCCCAAGAACTTATAGTGTTGGGTGGTAAACCCTTTAACCATGTGCGAGCCGGACCCTCGAGCATCATGATAAAATATTTTGCAAAAACAGCCTCACTGACGTCTAGCATCTCCATAGCTAGCTCATAGCTCTCGATCCAAGCCTCGGGAGGGAGATCCCTCGTGTAATTTGGAACCTTCCGAGGCCCCTTGAAATCCTTAGGCAACCTCTTGCTCCGTAGAGCCGGAATTAAGCATGGAACTCCCGCGGCTCTAGTGCTACCAACTGCTCCGGCCTCTGTCAACACTGAGGGCCGAAGACCAGGGGGAACTATTGCTGCCTCTTGTTCTCGCCTGTTTCTTGCCCGGTCCACTAGGGCCTGCGCGTCCCCCTTGCCCATGATGCGGGCCACTGCTTGAAACCGCCGGCGACTCATAACGCTGGCTGAAACTTCGACTATGGAGAGGGGTGGAGTGGATCCGGCTCCGGCTGTGAGTATATTTCTCTTGTTAAGCCACGGCCGTGTGTAAATATCCGATAGCATTCCTCACCTCCTCCGCAAAGGGTGCCTCATCTGGGATAGGGATCGTTCCCAGCTAGGTAGCTTCTGCTACCATGTTCTCGGTCGGGTTAGAATAATGACCCGCCGGTGTCGTAAACCCTCTGGGTGGACCCATGTGAGCCGCTTCTCGCCCTTCCCCAGGGGCAACCGCCGCTCTCCCAGAGCCGGGGGTGTTGAAGAGACTCCTCGCCTCGTAGTGCTCCGGTAGACGAGATTGATGCCTCCTATGGTGCACAGCCGCCGCTGAAAACTGTTCCAGCCCCAAACGGAAAGCGTCGGCCTTGAGCCGTGCTGCCTCTGCCTCCATCTGGGAGTTTAAATCGGTTAGCCTCTGACGCTCCTCCCTCATCCGGCCCTTGATCCTTGCGATCTCTGCGTTAGGAGCCACCTGATTATCCGGTGTGACCTTTGTAGCTAACAAAGCCTCAAGCTCATCCATCAACTCCACAAGGCCCTGAGCCGGCGGTTGGGGAGGATTAGCTTCCGACCCGGCCGCCCCTGGCCCTGCCATGAATACCGCCGCGTGAGACAACAGTTCCGGCTCATCTGATTCGCCGTGCTCTGACTCGGGGCAAGTGTCACCGCTGAGCTGGTACACAGATTCAGTTTCCCCACTTGACGACTCATCGTCGGAGTGCACGAGAGTCCCTTGAGATCCGGATGCTTCCAGATCCATACCTTGAGTGAAGCCCACAAAGACATGCTCCTGAACCGGGTTAACACGGGCAGGGCCTACCTTACGTGCGGGCTGGAGACGCCGAGCCGGCTTGACGATGTTGGTGCAGACATCCGGCCCGAGTGTAGATCCGTCGATCTTTCCGATGAACACCTGGATCTCGCCGAACGGAACCCTGAAACCATACTCCACGGAAGCAACATCAAGCCCCCAGCCGGCGTCGTCGATGTAGAGCCGGCCACGGCGACTCTTGCTCATCCTCCCAACTACGTATCCTTCGAGCTCTGGAAGGGAGCCCTTTGAGAACTCAACACCACCGAACGCGTGCCGCACGGTGGGCGTCAACTGTCGTGGTTTTGTCACAGCAGATGTCCGGTTTACCAGACTTGAGTTCGGAGCCATCACCATGGTAGTGGACTCAAAGGGGTTGATTGAGACAAAGGACACGAGTTTACCCAGGTTCGGCCCCTCAAGCCGAGGTAAAAGCCTACGTCCTGCTTGTGTTGTTATTGCTTGTTGTATCGATTACAAGGGGCTAGATGCTTGACCTAGCTTTTTATCCCCTCCCCCTAAGCCGCCCCGGCTCTGCCTTTATATAAGAGGTCAGAGCCGTCGGGTCTTACAATTGTACAACCGGATCACGCTTTACATCTCCGAATCCATATCTATCTTACCAACCAAGTTATCCTTTGGAAGGTCTTGCGCATCTGGGTCTCTATCGTCCGGCCCACCTCAAGAGCCGCCGAAGTTCTTGGGCCTTTAGCTGATACATATCTTCGTGGGCCGGCTCATAACCAATGCTTATCAACCGGAACCTTCCATCCGGGTCATATCACGGTGTTATATCCCCAACAGTCGGGGTGTCGGGGGGTGTCGTGTCAGGGTCGGGGGGGGGGGGCCTAAACTAAACCTAAAACTAAACTAAACCTAAACTAAATTAACCTAAACTAAATTAAACCTAAACTAAACCTAAACTAAACAAAATCTAAACTAAACTAAACCTAAACTAAACAAAATCTAAATCTAAACTAAATTAAACCTAAACTAAACCTAAACTAAACAAAATCTAAATCTAAACTAAATTAAACCTAAACTAAACCTAAACTAAACTAAATTAAACCTAAACTAAACCTAAACTAAGCCTAAACTAAACAAAATCTAATTTAAATTAAACCTAAAGTAAACCTAAACTAAACAAAAAAAAGGGACTCACGCCGGCGGCGGCAGGGGTGGGGGCGGCCGGCGGCAGGGGCGGGGGCAGCCGTCGGGGCTGCGGGCGACGTCGGGGCGGCGCACGGCGTCCCGGCGGGGCTGCAGGCGGCGTCGGGGCGGCGGGCGGTGGCGACGGCAATTTCCGACAGCCTGGCGGCGCGCGAATGACCTTCTCCAGGTGCGTGGCTCGCACTGGGACGAGGGAGATAGTATTTATACCTAGCAAGCCTTTAGTACTAGTGCGTGGCTCGCACCGGTACTAAAGACCCTTTAGTACCGGTGTGAGCCACGCACCGGTACTAAAGGTCCTCCCCAAAAATGCGCGGGGCGGTGGACGTTTAGTACTGGTGCGTGGCTCGCACCGCTACTAAAGGTTTTTTAATTCATTATTAGTTATTATTTTAAGAAAACCCCCTAAACTTTCAAAAATCATAGAAAAAACTATGACTCCAATGGAAATAAATAATATATGAAAACTATCAGAAAAATATAAAGAATCTGTTTATGGCGTTTCCATGCATAAGACAATTTAAACTGCTATATAAGACAATTTGATTAAATGGCATTTGAAATGTCATATCTCGAGTTTGAAAAGCAGTACAAATGAACTCTGAAAAGGTTGTAACTTGGCATGACATCATAATTTCACCCACATAGCAACTTCTAAAGAGTTGAGAGGGTTACGGCAAAAACTGGATGCACTTCGTGCACAAATTGGTCAATCTCTTTCGAAGTATGAGGGTTTCGGACGAAAACTCATCTATTACAAAGGAATTTCATTCTTAATAACTTATTTTAACTCCATACTTTTTGTGTGTTCAATATGCACCATTCAAAGACACATCATCAATTTTCAACCCTTTCTGACTTCATTTGATATTTTTCATGCATTTAATGATTTATTTTGAGCTACATGACCCTAAATTTGAAAAGCAGTACAAATGAACTCTGAAAAGGTTGTAACTTGGCATGACATCATAATTTCACCCACATAGCAACTTCTAAAGAGTTGAGAGGGTTATTGCAAAAACTGGATGCACTTCGTGTACAAATTGGACAATCTCTTTCGAAGTATGAGGGTTTCGGACGAAAACTCATCTATTACAAAGGGATTTCATTTTTAATAACTTATTTTAACTCCATACGTTTTGTGTGCTCAGTATGCACCATTGAAAGGCACATCATCAATTGCCAACCCTTTCTGACTTCATTTGTTATTTTTCATGCATTTAATGATTTATTTTGAGCTAAATGACCCTAAATTTGAAAAGCAGTACAAATGAACTCTGAAAAGGTTGTAACTTGGCATGACATCATAATTTCACCCACATAGCAACTTCTAAAGAGTTGAGAGGGTTACGGCAAAAACTGGATGCACTTGGTGTACAAATTGGACAATCTCTTTCGAAGTATGAGGGTTTCGGACGAAAACTCATCTATTACAAAGGGATTTCATTTTTAATAACTTATTTTAACTCCAGACTTTTTGTGTGTTCAATATGCACCATTCAAAGGCACATCATCAATTTTCAACCCTTTTTGACTTCATTTGATATTTTTCATGCATTTAATAATTTATTTTGAGCTAAATGACCCTAAATTTGAAAAGCAGTACAAATGAACTCTGAAAAGGTTGTAACTTGGCATGACATCATAATTTCACCCACGTAGCAACTTCTAAAGAGTTGAGAGGGTTACGGCAAAAACTGTTACAAAGATACCATGCTAGAAAATGCTTGATCGGTAGAAATCGACGATCAAATATATATTCACCAGTACGGAGGCCAGGCTTCTTCCGGTTATCTGGCTCACCTTTGAAATGGTTGCCTGCCTTTCTTAAGATATGCTTGATCGATAGAAATCGACGATGTCCCAAGTACACATTCTTCTTACATTTACCCAAATATATACTTTCAGCATCATCTAAACAGTGCATGCATGCATTGTATCCCTTGTTTATGTCCTGAAAGGTTACTAAGAGCAGGACAATCTTTGATGGTTACAAACAGCAACGCTCGTAGGTCAATTTCCTTCTGTGTGTGCGCATCCCACACACATACACCTGGTTTTTCCCACAACTGTAGAAGTTCATCAACTAGTGGCCTTAGGTAGACATCAATGTCGTTGCCGGGTTGCTTAGGGCCTTGGATGAGCACTGGCATCATAATGAACTTCTGCTTCATGCACAACCAAGGAGGAAGGTTGTAGATACATAGAGTCACGGGCCAGGTGCTGTGAATGGAGCTCTGCTCCCCAAAAGGATTCATGCCGTCTGTACTAAGACCAAACCATAAGTTAGTTGCGTTAGTTGCAGATTCCTCGAACTCCCTCTCAATTTTTCTCCATTGCAACCCATCAGCGGGTGCTCTCAACATCCCGTCTTTCTTACGTTCTTCTTTGTGCCATCGCAGCAACTTGTCATGCTCTTTGTGTTGGAACAAACGTTTCAACCATGGTATTATAGGAGCATACCACATCACCTTGGCAGGAACCCTCCTCCTGTGGCGTTCTCCCTCCACATCACCAGGGTCACCGCGGGGGATCTTATAGCGCAGTGCACCGCATACTGGGCATGCATCCAAATTCTCGTACTCCTCACCGTGGTTGAGGATGTAGTCATTAGGGCATGCATGTATCTTCTGCACCTCTAATCCTAGAGGGCAGACAACCTTCTTTGCTTCATACGTACTTTCAGACAATTTGTTATCCTTTGGAAGCATCTTCTTTATCATTATCAACAATTCTTGAAATACCTTGTCAGTTACAACATTCTTCGCCTTCCATTGCAGCAATTCCAACGTGGTACCCAGCTTTTTCTGGTCATCTTCACAATTTGGATACAATAATTTCTTGTGATCCTCTAACTTGTGTTTCAACTTCAACCTCTCCTTATCATTTTTGTAGTTTCTCTTTGCATTAGCAATGACCAGACCAAAATCATCAGTGGGATCATCGGATGCCTCTTCTTCAACTTCCCCCATTGATGCCTCTTCTTCAGCTTCCCCCATTGTTGTATCAGCGAAAGGATAGTTGTCATCATCCTCTTCTTCTTCATTGTCTTCCATTATAACCCCTCTTTCTCCGTGCTTGGTCCAACATCTATAGCCGGACATGAAACCGGACTTCAGCAGGTGGTAGTGAAGGGTTTTTGAGGTAGAGTAATTCCTATCATTCTTACAGTCACGACATGGACAACACATGAAACCATTCTGCTTGTTTGCCTCAGCCACACGAATAAAATCATGCAGGCCATTAAGAAACGCTGGACTTAGTCGGTCATCGTACATCCATTGTCGGCTCATGTTCACTACACAACATCGAAGTGACCAAATTAATACAACTTCATCATCACATTACAACCAAAAGTAGAGCTAGCAGTGACCAAATGTTATTACTGCAAATAATAGATACTTATACTTCATACATACATCTCATAAAACAACATACAACTATCTAAAACATGTAAATGCAACAACAAATGCGATCATAATCGCAACTAAAGTAACAATTGAGCCAACAACATAATGATACCAAGCCTCTTTATCAATGGCATATTTTCTAATCTTTCTAAGCTTCAAGCGCATTCCAGCCATCTTGTTCTTGTGATCATCGACGATATCGGCAACATGCAACTCCAATCCCATCTTCTCATCTTCAATTCTTTTCAATTTTTCTTTCAAATGATCAATTTCTTTTTCGGCTTGTGTTAATTTCTCGAGCAAAATTGCATAGTCGGTTGGAATTTCTTGTTCAACTACTTCCTATAGATAAAAACATCTACGTCAATTTGGTGGCATAATTAATTGTTAGAGACATTAGATGATGTGTGAAATAGTTATAAAAGATAATGACATACCACATCTGAATCATAGACTGGACGAGGGCCGACGTGGGCGGATACCATAACCATGACACTATAGAATAACTAACAATAATACAAGTAAGTAAATCGTACACGAAGCTATCTAAATCATACAAATAATCTTTTTAAAGGTTTTAAGAAGAAAAAGAGGCTCACCAAGGTGGCCGGTGCCATGACGAGATGGTGCGGACGATCAACGGTGGTTAGGACGGCCGGGGATGGGAAGGCACCAAATAAACCACACCTACACATATGCAACCTAACAAGTTAATTTGAGCTCAAATTGCATATAAATCAAATAAAGTCCTGTATGAACACTTAGATAGATGGGGTGCCTTTAAATCTTGACAAATCCTTGGCAAAATGGAGGATGAGCTTCGAGCAAGAAGAAGAACAGGGGAGAAAACAGATAAATGAGAGCCCCTTCGATCGGCTACGGACGAAGCGTATTTGTAGGATGTCTTTAGTACCGGTTGGTGACACCAGTCGGTACTAAAGGTTGCCCTTTAGTACCGGTTGGTGTAACCAGCCGGTACTCAAGGTGCACGCAGGGCCCAAGTCTGATCAAAAGCCTGCCACGCCCCCTTTAGTACCGGCTCGTGACACGAACCGGTACTAAAGATTGCTCATGAGCCAGTACTAAAGGTGGCCCTGCTCCTAGCCGTTGGAGCCGGCATGAACCGGGACTAATACCATCTTTAGTACCGGCTTGTAACCAGACCGGGACTAACACCGTCTTTAGTACCGGCTCGTAACCAGATCGGGACTAATGCTTGGGACGAAAGGTCTATTTTCTACTAGTGTCATATGTGCCTAGATCGTTTCTCACCACATGATGCTTGCCAAGGGAGAAAAATTAAAATGAATAGAGAAGAATACATTGATTCTTGCATAAAAGTAAGTACATAAAAGTAAAACATAGGCCCTTCACAGAGGGAAGCAGAGGTTGTCATGCGCTTTTTTGTTTGTATGACAAATCCCTTAGCATAAAAGAAAATCACGTTGCATTACCTCTTCTGATAGCAACCTTTATTATGCAGTCCGCCGCTTTTATTACTTTTCCATCACAAGTTCGTGCAACACTCAATTTTCTCTTCACTAATTAATCCAACACTTTTCTAGAAGAAAATTTTATTGCCTTGATGCACCGATGACAACTTACTTGAAGGATCTTATTATATCCATAGGTAGGCATGGTGGACTCTCAAACATGAGTTTGGGTTCTGGGTTTTTGGATGCACAAGTAGTATCTCTACTTAGTGCGGAGTTTTTGGCTAGCAAAGTTATTGGGCAAGCACCACATGTTAAAGGATCTATGACAATATAACTTCGATGTGAATATGAACTAGCATAAATCATTATGTTGTCTTCCTTGTCCAATGTCAACAATTTTGGCACATAATATTTAATGGGGATCACAGTCAGAAAATATGTACATGATAATATATTTACATGTGAATCTTCTCTTCGTGTCAGGACTAGATTTCAATAAAATAATTACTGAAAATCCCCCCTTTAGTCAGACAAGCACATAAAATAATTCATATTGGTAGACAAATCCTTGATACAGAAATCTAGTAGTACTTCATATTATACATTGTTGTGCAGAAGCTTCTCAACCATTCTATGACAAGCACGCCAATATTTAGCATAAAGGTAGATATGGCACAATGGAAATGATGGCAGCACTACTGACTCGCAATATATAGTGGTGGTGGATATGTCACAATGGAGTGGGTGACTTGACTCTAATATCTTACAACTTGTCAACCGTCGGAGTGAGGATTGACAATTTTATTTGGGTAGCGGAAGCGTGTATAATACAAGTGGTAGAGTCCAAGATCACAAGCGACTGACTGGGACTCCTCTAGGCGTCGGACTCGCTATCGAACTCTTCATCCATAAGATCTCCTTCGTCAACATCTGGCCACATCAACAAGCTAGGTGAGTACTTTGAATGTGCTTGCAAGACAGTTTAGACATAAGATATAACAAATTCAAACATGATGCACATATTCTGGTTAGATTCAAAATGCACACAAAGATATTAACTTGCACAACGAGGTAATAAAAAGGGAAGTCGGGCGGTAGTCCTCCCGAAAATTTCAAAAAAATAAAAGAAGGCCGATCGGGTGTTTGAAGCGACGCCTCAAAGGGTAAAAATAAATAAACATGCCTCAGTCAGGCATCGGGGCGACACCACATAAAGGGCTTATACTGAAAATAAATAACAGTACGTGCCACCATTGGACATCTAAGCGACATCACAAAAAGGGCTTATAATAAAAGTAATGACAAGAATGACACAGTGGGACGTTTGAGCGACATCACATTAAGAGCTTGTGCTAAAAATAAATAATAATAATGCCATAGTCGGACGTCTGAGCAACATCACATAAAGGGCTTGTGTTGAAAATAAATAATAAGAATGCCACAGTCGGACGTCTGAGCGACATCACATAAAGGGCTTATATTTCAATATTCAAATATGAGTAATCCATGAGTTAACACCATCCCAAGGAATAATCGGCACATCACAATAATAATCAGGTTAGTCCATCCATAGAAATAATATTCAACCAAGGCCTTCCGAGCCGGCTTCTTTTGGCCTACAGCTCGGACGGACGCCCATTCACTTATTCAACATTGCGTTGGGTGTCAACTCTTCGCAAACAAAGTCACATGCCCCCAACAGCTCTTCGAACTATTCCGATCACCTGGACTTTTGTAGTCTGGGGTCTGGACATGGCCGTACGCCTTAAAGGGGGAACGAAGAAAAATAAATATCTACTGGTCATGGTTGACAAGTTCACCAAATGGATAGAAGCAAAGCCTGTTAAATCGTCTAAATCCGGACCAGCAATTGGCTTTTATATCTAGCATAGTACACCGTTATGGTGTCCCGCATAGTATAATAAAGGATAATGGATCCAACTTCACGGCCCAAGAGGTTAAGGACTGGTGTGCAAAAATGGGCATAAAGCTTGATTCTGCACCGGTCTATCATCCGTAGATCAATGGACAGGTCGAGCGAGCAAATGGTCCCATTATGAGCGGCATGAAGCCACGTTTGGTCCGATCTCTTCACGAGTCTGACTGTCATTGTGTGGAGCAACTCGATTCCGTTCTATGGGGCCTGCGTACCACTCCGAATAGATCAACGGGGGAGGCAGAGGCAGTTCTCCCCTGCGATATTAGCCACGACGCACCAAGAGTGCGCATGTACGAGGAAAAGGAGGCTGGGTTGGATCGGCAGGATGACTTAGATGCCTTGGATGGGGAGCGGGACATAGCTCTGGCTTGATCCACTCTTTGTCAGCAACAAGCTCGTCGATACCAAAGTAGGGAGGTCATGGCAAAAGCATACAACATAGGAGAACTCGTCCTACGGCTCCCAGAGAAACAGAAGCACAAACTCAACCCCAAACGGGAGGGTCCCTTGATCATTGACGAAGTGCTCATGGGAGGGTCCTATCGTTTGCGGAGTTCATCCGATAACCGCCTTGAACCAAAATCATGGAACGCAACTCATCTATGGCGCTTCTACGGAGAAATCGGTGTCGTCTAAACTCCCCCACATTTTTCCTTTCTGTTATTTTTTGCCTTGTTTGCCTTTTCCCTTCCCACTTTGCTGTTTGATAGGGCCAATATATTTTCTTACCCTATGTTTGGCTGAGCCAATCTTGTACTACAGATAATCGGCATACACAATAAAGTGTTAAATTCGAACATAACATGTGGGGCTTCTTCTAATAGCCAAACATTTATTTGCTCATACTTACCGAGCGCGCATGTTTCTTTTGTCATGTTCTAGCCATCATATGCATCAATTCGAACTAAGACTTTGCCAAGCTGGGTTGCCTCGCTCTTGTGATTACTCTTTACGTTCCCGATTGTTCGACTAGAGAGTAAAGGGAGCACCTCTACGATTGTTACGACCGGGTCATCCGGACACGTACCTCAGACGGGTGAAGCCGAAAGCTAGCTATCTTACGTAGACAATTGGTCGGCTATGACGGAAACACTTTATATGGCTCTGGTTGTTATTACTGTTGTTTGGGTACTTTACACCCAAAGGGCACTTAGCCACATAGTACAATTATGCGGACTTATATCTACACTCTTCGTAGAGCCCTGATGAAATGTATCAATAGAGGTACTATTTTCATCGGAAGATGTTTCTTATGCTAATTACTAATATAACATATCTTTCTGTGTGCTTTCTATCTGTTCGTACCACATGGACGGATTGCCTGGTTCCCCAAATATTGTTCGCTCTTTTGGAGAGACATATAAGGAGGAACCCTCCCGAGCTCTTCGCACACGAGGGAGAAGATGATGGCTGGTTAAGACAAGGTTTACAACACAGATTATTTTATAACATGTACATATAAATTACATGTGCGGCTGCTTATTGAGATCATCAATTATTGTGTTTAGAGGGCAGTCCGCTTGTGAAAGACGGTCGACAGGCATCACTTGGTCCTACACCAGGTGGAGCGGCACTTCTTTAACATCCGATCCCACTGGAACAACCCACGCCATATGCTCGGGTTTAAGTCCGGTGAAACAGGTCTTGATCATTGCCCATGCTTCAAGCGCCCCCTCACGGCACGCCAAAGTCTTCCATAGCTCGAAGCTATTTCGCGCCCCCTTGAATCGATCCACGAGTGCATCTAGCCCTTTAGGTGGCTGTTCGGTAGGCCATAGTGTGTTCACCATCCCTTTCATTGCTTTTTGCATGCGCTTATGGAGAAAGGTCAGCTCCTTCAGTAGGTCCCCTTGGTAAGATTCGATCCCCTCTTCAGGATGCCCGGACAGGAGGCTTGCACATAAGATAACAACACGGTTACTATCATTCCCTACATCAGAAATATTTGCTGATAGCGGAATCTTACTTACCGAATATGACCCTTTGAAGCTTTCGATTCTATTCTTGAGCTTGGGACAATTGAGTCTTCAAACTCTTTATTTCTTTGGCCCGTTTTTGTATAACAAGACAACCAGCCTGATGTTGGGACCTAGCAAAGCTGTATCAGTCCCGAGCTTCTTCCAGTTGCCTTTTCGTATGTCCTATTGATTCACATGCTACACGGAATCTATATGTCAGGCACGATGATATAAAACAGATTAGTAGTAAATGCATACTCACCATGGGCTTCTCACGTGAAGCTCTTTACTTGTGCTAGTTCGGCCTTCACGGATTGTACTTCCGTGCGGCTCTCCTCGAGCTCCTTGGCCAATTGCTCGGACTATTGCTTTGAGGCCCGCGTTAGTAGTCAAACAGTGCGGTGATCCTTAATTCGTTTATTTGAAAGCGAACTAAGGCTCGGGGGCTACTAGGATTACACAAATATTCGGATTCTATAAAATACGATCACTTACAGGTATGCTCATTGTTATCAACTTCATAGCTTGGCCGAATCCAGCTCAGGCGGTGCCAAGGTGTGCATCCGCTGAGCGTAGGGCGCCGAACTCCTAGTCAGAGGAAATCGGGTGCTGCATGGCATCCCATCGGTGCCAATGATGCATGGCACTCTCCGCCTCCGATTTGGTGACGTATACTCCATCACCTGATTCGGCGGGCACCGGATTGGCCATGGGGGCTTCTGTAGCAAAAGACGCATGGGTCGTGGCCCAAGAGCTTCGGGCGTCTCTGGACACCCGAGTAGCCCCTTCAATAGGAGAGGATTGGGTGTTTCGCCTAGGTATTTCAATGAAATGAGCTGCTATGAGACTCTACTGACTACAACGATAAAGCGGATAACCGAATAATGTACCTTTTGGGATGAGCGGGCAGGTGGATTCGTCCCCATGTTCGGCTCCTTCAAAGGATACTGGTTGGCTTCTGATTCTTCCACAGCTTCGGCTGCCGGCGCATGGCGTGCAGATCGGCAGCACTTGGGGGTCGGGACCGGCATGTCCAGGGCACTCTTGGTAGCGGGCCTCTTGCGGGAGGAGCTTTTATTCTTGCCTACGGCAGGGATAGAGAATGACCCGGGGTAATCACTTATGATAGCCACCGGGGTCTGGACAATGTTGTCTTGGAAATAGACTGTGGTTTCAAAGTCAAGGAGAAGATCTGGTTCCTTGTTGAAACCTGGATCATTGTCATGTGAATGGTTCTCGGGCTAAGGAGCCGGACAGTTGATTGTCTCGATGAAACTCCTCCATTCCTGTTCGCACCAAGACCTCGGTCAAATAGAGTGCAGAATGAAAAACTTGAACTATTTCATGATTAAGAGAGAAAATCTTACCTGTTCAATGGGATTGTGGGACGAATATCCTTCCTTGGTTGACCGCCGAACAAAGTCTTCTTGCTCTCCTTTGTACAGATAGGCAAGCGTGGCGACCAACGCCGTCGGATTGGCGAGATCTTGTTTTCGAGAGCGTGTGGCGTCACTTGTCCCATTGTACCACCATAGGGGGTGTACCCTTTGTTGGAGGGGCCGCACACACCGGGAGATAGCGGCGGCCATGACATCAATCATGGTAAGTCGGTGGTGGACAAGCATCCGCACCTGTGCGGCCAGGCGCCACACTTCGGCGCTTCCTCCTGGGATGAGCTCTTGGGCCGCCAGTTGTACCTCTTCTTTGGGAGGAGGTTGGAGTATTCGGGAAGACCTATTTGGGTTGGTTCGAATAGGGGGACATCCTCACTATAAAACCAGCCTGAGGTCCATTCTTCGGACTTCTTTGGTGTGCCTGCCTGATACCCCGTCCCCGCTATGCGGCATACCTCGGCCCCATCGACCTCCAAGATAGTCTTGTCCCGAGTTCGAGGAACGAGACAAAAGTATTTCCTCCACAAATCAAAATGTGCTTCGCACCCCAAGAACATCTTGCAGAGGGCGACGAAGCCCGAGATGTGCAAAATTGAACCTGGAGTGAGATGGTGAGTTGGATCCCATAGAACTCCATCACCGCCCTCAGGAACGGGTGGATTGGAAACCCAAGGTCCAAGAGGAGGAAGGGGACGAAGCACATGTGCATGCCCTTGTTTGGATTGGGGAAGCGCTTGTCGAAAACCTCGTCACCATAAGATAGCAGACCTACGCGGGTCGCCACTAGATCTGATGATGGAAGATATCCTTGGGTCTCCAGATTATGGAGTCGCAGGAGTGTGACGGAACAGCTAGTCCAGTTCCCTGGGCGCTGGCGGTAGGGACGTGCGGAGGAGCTGGGAATGTTAGACATGTTCTGCGTGGAGCTTCCACTAGGAGTTTCTTTCGACAAGATGGAAGAAGAAGATGTGGTCTGAACCATGATTTCGTTTGATTTAATGGGTCGGTGCCTCCGTTGCGGAGGGGTAAGATTGTAAAAATCGCTGACCACTCACCTCCCCATGATGCACAAAAGTAGAGGAACTCACGTCGTTATTATAATAAACATGCGCCCGTGACGCCTGGGATCTTCCAAAGACTGGTCGGTTTCCCAACAAAGAAGGATGAGGGACTCGCCTTGCAAGCCGAAGATGACGACATAAAGGAGATCGAACGAATATATATTGGCATTGAAGGCCAGTCCGGGGGCTACTGAGGGAGTCCTGGATTAGGGGTTCCTCGGATAGCTGACCTATTGTTCATGGGCCGGACTGGATGGGTCTCAAGGCGAGCATCGGATGATCGAAGACCACCTGCGCCAGATGGAAGCTTCGAGGAGTTGGGATGTATTCTCCAAGTTATTAGCTGTAGTTAGGCATGTTATCTCTTCGGCATGTAACCGACCATGTGAAAGCCTAGGCCACCCTCGACATCTATATAATCCGGAGGGTTTTAGGGTATAGGGACATAATAACTCATCTAGGGTTAGATATACGATATCGAGGTAGATCAACTCTGTAACCCCCCATACTATCAATACAACCAAGAAGGACGTAGGGTATTACCTCCATAGGAGGGCCCGAACTTGGGTAAACTCGTGTCCCCTTCGTCTCCTGTTATCGTCGTCCGTCTACCCGAGATCCGCCGGTTTTGACACTGACACCACTCCTATATATAGAGGCGAGGCTGACACAATCTAGGGGAACCACCCATCAAACCACAAGACCAGGGAGAGAGCCAAGAACATCACTAGATCTCCCTCGCGAGGCTCGAAACCACTATACTACTTCATCCCTCACCTCCTAGAGAGGCAATCCACCAAAGCAGGAGTAGGGTATTACGCTTCCCAGCGCCCCGAGCCTAGGTAAACCATCGTGTTCATCTTCTTTCTCGTCATCGTGCGAGTTCACCGTAGTAACCATTGAGTAGCGAGCTAAGTAGGGCGAAGCTGCAGGGGATCTACGCACACGCCCCTGTGTTCGAACCTTGAGGGTTTTGTGGAGCCTGAAATCCATCAAAATGGTTCAACAACAAGTGAATAGTTCATAGGCATTTCTTGACGCTTACCAATATTAACAATTCTTTAACATTGATCATAAGACGAGATAAACTTACGAGCATCCTTGAAGAGAGTAGGCCAATAAAAATCAGATTGTAATACCTTATGAGCAGTTCTACACTACAGGAATCAGGTAATTTGCCGTCTGCCATGGCTGACGGCAAATGGCAGGAAACCGGACGGCAAAATTTCCAGCAAAGAAAACACCAATAAACCGGTCCTTTGCAGTCGGCCTCAGGACCACGGACGGCAAATAATCTTTGCCATGGGGGAGCGGACGACAAAGAGTTTGGACGGCAGACCTAGGGGCTATAGCCGTCAAGTGTTAACGGCAGTTCTTTGTTGTCCGCTACCTTTGCCATCTGCGTTCTACCCCCCTTTGCCGTCGGTGGGCGGACGACAAAGGGTAAGGCCCTTTGCCTCTAGGGTCCCTCTTTGCCGTTGGCCTTGGGCCCCTACCTTTGCCGTCGGTCTTGCACACCCCTTTGCCGTCTGCCTTGTTCCCCCTTTGCCGTCGGTTGGCCAACGCGAAAGAGTGAGGCCATTTGCCCCTGGGGTCCCCCTTCGCCATCTACCCAAGTCCCCCCTTTGCAGTCAGCCCACCGACGGCAAAGAGTAAGGCCATTTTCCTTTTTATTTTTTTTATTAAATCCATTTTCACAGCAATATGACATATATATATTTCTTGGGAATAAATATGTTGCCATGCATACTGATAACCATATTGAAATAAGTTTCATCCATACATATTATGAAAGTTTCATCTATACCCAACCATATTACAATAGTTTAATCCATACATACATAGTTTCATATAGATATGTAGCAAGTGTAACATTGTTCATCGATACAAAATAAAAAATACAAGTAACCCAAGCACTCCATCAATGCAAACTTACATTAAGTGAATGTAATCTGCAAAATGGGAAGCTTCAAAATTAGAAGAAGACTAGATGAAGAAGAGAAGGTAAAAATAGGTCATTTAGGAGCTAACTATGGTTATTATGCCATTTCAACCTAAGTAAGCGAATTATAGGTCATTTAATAGCTAGCTTTGGTAAAATAGGTAATTTTGGAGCTAGTTAAGCTTATTATGCCATTTTTGAGCTAAGTGAAGTATAGGTCATTTTTGATAAAATAGGCCATTTTGGAGATAATTTAGCTTACTATGTCATTTAGGAGGAAACTAAGCTAACTATATGTCATTTTAGATCTAACTTAGGCAAAAATAGGTCATTTAGGAGCTAACTTTGCTTATTATGCCATTTTGGAACTAAGTAAGCTACGTATAGGTCATTTAATAGCTAAGCTAGGTAAAATATGACATTTTGGAGCTAGGTAAGCTTATTATGTCATTTAGGAGATAACTAAGCTAAGTATCCGACATTTTTTTATAAAATAGGCCATTTAGGAGCTAATTCAGCTTACTATATCATTTAGGAGGAAACTAAGCTCAACATATGTCATTTTAGAGCTAACTAAGGTAAAAATAGGTCACTTAGGAGCTAACTATGCTTATTATGCCATTTTGGATCTAAGTAAGCTAAGTATAGGTCATTTAATGGCTAACTTTGGTAAAATAGGCCATTTTGGAGGTAGGTAAGCTTATTATGTTATTTTGGAGCTAACTAAGCAAAGTATAGGTCATTTTTGATAAAATAGGCCATTTTGGAGCTTATTTTGCTTACTACGTCATTTAGGAGGAATCTAAGGTAACTATATGTCATTTTAGAGCTAACTTAGATAAAAAAAATAGGTCACTTAGGAGCTAACTATGCTTATTATGCTATTTTGGAGCTATGTAAGCTAAGTATAGGTCATTCAATAGCTAAGCTAGGTAAAATAGGCCATTTTGGTGCTAGGTAAGCTTATTATGTTATTTAGGAGAGAAATATGCTAAATATAGGACATATTTGATAAAATAGGCCATTTAGGAGCTAATTCATCTTACTATGTCATTTAGGCGGAAACTAAGCTATATATATATGTCATTTTAGAGCTAACTTAGGTAAAAATAGGTCATTTAGGAGCTAAGTATGGTTAGTATGCCATTTTGAAGCTAAATAAGCTAATTATAGGTCATTTAATAGCTAGCTTTTGTAAAATAGGTAATTTTGGAGCTAGATAAGCTTATCATGCCATTTTGGAGCTAACTAAGCGAAGTATATGCCATTTTGATAAAATAGGCCATTTTGGAGCTAACTTAGCTTACTACATCATTTAGGAGGAAACTAAGCTAACTATATGTCATTTTAGAGCTAACTTAGGTAAAAATAGGTCATTTAGGAGCTAACTTTGCTTATTATGCCATTTTGGAGGTAAGTAAGGTAAGTATATGTCATTTAATAGCTAAGTTAGGTAAAATAGGCCATTTTGGAGCTAGGTAAGCTTATTATGTCATTTAGGAGAGAACTAAGCTAAGTATAGGACATATTTGATAAAATAGGCCATTAATTTAGGAGCTACTTGATCTTACTATGCCATTTAGGAGGAAACTAAGCTAAAAATATGTCATTTTAGCGCAAACTTAGGTGAAAATAGGCCACTTAGGAGCTAAATATGCTTATTATGCCATTTTGGAGCTAACTAAGCTAAGTATAGGTCATTTAATGGCTAACTTTGGTAAAATAGGCCATTTTGGAGGTAGGTAAGCTTATTATGTCATTTTGGAGCTAACTAAGCGAAGTATAGGTCATTTTCGATAAAATAGGCCATTTTGGAGCTAATTTAGCTTACTACGACATTTAGGAGGAAACTAAGCTAACTATATGTCATTTTAGAGCTAACCTAGGTAAAAATAGGTCACTTAGGAGCTAACTATGCTTATTATGCCATTTTGGAGCTAAGTAAGCTAAGTATATATCATTTAATAGCTAAGCTAGGTAAAATAGGCCATTTTGGAGCTAGGTAAGCTTATTATGTCATTTAGGAGAGAACTAAGGTATGTATAGGACATATTTGATAAAATAGGCCATTTAGGAGCTAATTCAGCTTACTATGCCATTTAGGAGGAAACTAACCTAAATATATGTCATTTTGGAGCTAACTTAGGTGAAAATAGGTCATGTAGGAGCTATCTATGCTTATTATGCCATTTTGAAGCTAACTAAGCTAATTATAGATCATTTTATAGCTAACTTGGGTAACATTGGTTATTTTGGAGCTAACTAAGCTTATTATGCAAGTTTGGAGCTACCTAAGCTTATTATGTTATTTAGGAGCAAACTAAGCTAAGTATAGGTCATTCTAGAGCTAACTTGGGTAAAATATGTCATTTTGGAGGTAAGGTAAGGAAAGTAACCATCATTATGCGGTTGTTAAGCAAAAACTAGAAAAACATACCATTCTCGTCAACACGGAGGTGAAGCACGGTGGTTCTGGGTTGTTTCACCTAGAGAACGCTCCCCTGTAGAAGGGTCGTGCAATGCGTTTCGAGAGATATTCTGCATACCAAACATCATTTGCAATGGGCCATTAGCATGATGACACTCAAAAGATCACTGCATTGAAATGAAACTCACCGTCCCCGCCATATTACTGACTGGCATCGCCGGAGGGACGTGGCCAGTCTTCTTGCACATAGACTGTACATTTGATTTCGACAAGTCAAACTTTTTATTTATTAATGAAACGAACATTAAAATGCAAGATTTGACAAATATGAAGAAGAAACTTACCACGAAGAGCTCGTACATGGCCTTGTTAGATGTATCGTTCCGTGCCCTCTCCGCCTCCATCAATGTAGTCGTCCTCTCCTCCAACTCCTTCATCTCCTTATCCTTTGCCACCAAAAGCGTCTGCGTTGCCTCTCTCTCTTTCAGAATAGCAGCCTGCAAGACAACTCATTGTTAGCATTGTAATCATATTGGCTCGCACACACAACGTAATGCGAAAAGATAGTTGAGTCCATTAAACTCCCCTCGATGGTGAGCTCGACTAGCCATGGACGAGGTGTTATCTCAGGACAGGAGTAACCATGGCACCACCCGCCGATGAAGAAGGAGCCTCGGAGTGCCCTCAACCCTTTCTCACCATCTTTCAACACCTCCCATGAAAAATAGTAAATGAAATTAGTACAACATAATTACCAACATGAGTAATAAAATGTATATAATTTAAGTGTATCATCATCATAAATACCAACATGAGTAATATTTTTTTATATATGTATATAATAATAGTTGAATACCTCACATGAATTGAAAATAATCTTGATCGTCTCCATATGCTTCGGGATCAATAAATGCATCATGATCATCACTATCATCAATAAATGCATCATCATCATCACTATCACGAAGAACATGTGGAAGTCCTCCATTATGTAATCAATCAAGAAGTGACAGGTCATCCGCAGTAGTAACCTCTTCTTCTTCCGACTCTTCCTGTTCCGGCTTAGGGGTTAAGAAGGATTCACTGTCGCTCTCTACTTAAATGTCGCTCTCTACTTCAATGTTCTAGGGTGAAGTAGAGCAGTTCTTGAAACGTTTTTTGGACATACTTGTTTGTTGGAAGAATTCTCCTTCATATGTGCCTGGGTTAATGTGAGGTTCGTAATCCTCTTCATTGTGGGTAGGTGGTCTAAAACTTGGTGTCACTTCATAAACAACATCCCAACCTTTCAGATTTGGATCAGTTTGGCAAGCCCACGGTAGATAGAAAACTTGTGTCGCCTGTTGAGCCGTAATATAGACATCGGGAACATCTAAATGGGTGCTTTGGTTGATTTCGACTAGCCCTATATGTTCATGAGTCCTTCTAGTCTCCTTCAGCTGAAACCAATAACATTTGAAAACTACGATGGTCGGTGGGTTTTCACCATAGAATAGAAGTTCATAAATTGCTTCAACTCTTCCATAATACTCGGTACCTCCTTCACCGAAAGCAGGGACACAACAATTTGTAGTCTTTATGTCGGGCATAGATAGCTCTTTGCCAAAGGCACGAAAGCGATACCCATTGATGTCGTATTTGTCAAATGAACGGACCTTATAGTCAAAACCATTAGCAACTTGTCTCAACTCGACGTTCATAGACTCTGCATCAGCCTACAAGTTTAATACGGAAGAATGGATGCATTAGCCGCAAATTAGACCAAGAAATCAAATGGTCCAGTAATGGTAATTAATTAACCTTTGTTTGAACCTAGAGATGAAACCAGGATAGTCGCCTCCATGCTTTGCCAGAAGGTCATACTCTTCGATAGAATCCTTTTCGATGATCGCTCCATCCGAGAATTCGGCGACATATCGACTATATCAAATATCCGGGAATAAGAGCAGTTCAAAGGAATTAGAAGTTGCAGAACAATAATTTACCGAGAACTTACTAGATGTATGGCCGCACTTCTGTT
This sequence comes from Hordeum marinum, assembly GCA_022496015.1. Classification (NCBI taxonomy): domain Eukaryota; kingdom Viridiplantae; phylum Streptophyta; class Magnoliopsida; order Poales; family Poaceae; genus Hordeum; species Hordeum marinum. The sequence continues at coordinate 213,774,994 of CM039673.1, read as the reverse complement.
AGGTTGTTGAAGATATACAATGAAACGGTTCGCCATTCTTCGACATCCAATGATTTCCCTTTCGAAGCACCGGCTGGTGCAAGCTTCCCTTTGAATAGGCTGAGGTTGGATCGACCTTTTTAGGCTCACCATCATTGTACCGAGGCTTCGTGTAATGCAAATGATGATTTTTGGCTTCGTAGTGTGCTATCATGAAGTTTGCCGCCTCCTCAGTAATGAATGCCTCGACCATCGATGCTTCAACTCTATGTTTATTTTTACATTTAGCTCAAAGCGTCTTCTGCATCCTCTCAGTTGAGAAGCACCATCGATTTTGAACTAGCCCCCGAATCTTGCCTCGGTCGGTAGATGCAAAATGAAATGCTGCATTGGATTAAAGAAGCCCGGTGGAAAGATCCTTTCTAATTTGCAGATCAACTCCGGCGCCAACTCTTCCATTTCATCTAGCATGTCAGGCGATAGTTCTTTCGCACCAAGATACAGAAGAAATAGCTTTGCTCTGCTAGTACTAGCCATTCATCCTCAGGGATAAAGTAACACCACATCACTGACATTACTTGCTCAAGCCATATGGGCCAATCATGACTCTTGAGACCAAATATTTTCAATTTTTCAAGACTCGCTCCCCTCTTTAGATTCGCAGCATACCCATCGGGGAACATCAACCTCATTTTCACCCACAATAGCATTTCGCTCATAGCTGGCCTTCCAAGATTGAACCATGCCTTTGGCTTTTCTACGCTTTGCTTTCCTTTCCGTTGTCACAAGTTTTGTAACAGTCTATCACATAGATCCTCCTGGTCGATTCTAGCCTTAGGACTATCCTTTGACTTCCCCTCTATGCCGAACAATGTACCAAAAATGGCCTCCGCCATATTCTTTTCAGTGTGCACCATGTCGATGTTGTGTGGGCAAATGAGGTCTTTGAAGTAAGGGAGATACCATAAGCATGACTTGTGCGTCCAGGCGTGTTCCGTATTATACCCTTTGAAATACCCTAGACGTAAAGGATCAAGTCGAGAGCGTTTAACTAATCAAGGGTCTGCTGGCCTGTCAACATAGGTGGTGCGATGTTTTTGACAACTATACTTCTGATGAAATTCTTCTTGTCTTTTCTGAACTTATGGTCAGGATCCAGGAACTGTCTATGCATGTCGAAGCAAGAAAACTTGCGACCTGCTTGTAGCCAACGGAACTGAAGAGCTGCCTTGCATGTGAGGCACGGGAACCTTCCATGCACACACCAGCCAACGAATACCACATACGCCGGATAGTCATGCGTCGAGTACATGTACCACACATGCATTTTGAAGTTCTTTTTGGTAGCGGCATTGTATGTCTTGATACCATTATCCCAGGCTTCGTGCAATTCATCCTTATGCAGCTCCATGTACACATTCATATTCTTTCCCAGATATTTGGGCCCTGGAATTATCAACGTCAGGAAAATGTTCTTTCTTTTCATAATCTCTCCAGGGGGGGAGATTGAGTGGAATGTCAAATACAGGCCACCAACTGTATTGTGCTGCCGTTATGCCATACACATTGAACCCATCAGTGCTAATGGAAACTCGAGGATGCCTTGGATCTGTCGATTTATCCTTATGTAATGCATCGAAGTTCTTCCAGGCAAAAGCATCTGAAGTGTGTACCAACATCTTGTTCCCATCCGCATCTAGTTCGGTTCTTTTGCCCAATTTGTGCCATGTCATCTGTCTGGCCGTCTCTTCGACCATGAAAAGACATTGAAGTCTTGGTACGATTGGCAGATACGGAAGAACATTAATGGGGATTTTGGTTTGAATCTTCTCACCCATACCATTGTCTACCACAATATACCTGGAAGAATTGCAAATGAGGCAATAGTTCAAGGCCGCATACTCAAGCCTAAATAAGGCACATCCATTCTCACAGGCATGTATCTTCTCATAGGACATCTTAAGTACACGGAGGGTTTTGTCTGACTGGTACAAGTTTGCAGGCAGTACATGGCCTTTGGGTAGAAGCGTCCAAATATCATTATCATCGCGTCGTAGCATTCTCTGACTAGGGTGAATTGAGCCTTCAGAGCCATTACTTGTGCGATGGCATCCAGCTGACAAAGCTTAGTGTGCTCGTGGAGAGGACATTTTGAAGACTCCAACATTTCATAGAAGGCCTTTGCAGATTCCTCCATCTCATCGTTCGGATCCCGAGCATCATCAAAGTCTTGCACTATGTCTTCGATCCCGGTACCATGCTCGTCGGTGCGATGACGAACCACCTCAGCTCTGGCATGTTGGTGAGACTCACCATGAAAAGTCCACACCATATAATTAGGCGTAAAACCCCACTTCTACAGGTGTTTACCCATTTCAAACTCCGTCTGCCTTTTAATGTTGTCACATTTCGGACAGGGGCGCCATGTTTTTTCGTGGCCATTTGCAAATGTGGCTCTCAAAAACCCCTTGGTTTTGTTAACCATTCATTGGTCATGTCTTTCTGACTAGGGTGACCAGTGTACATCCAAGCACGATCACTCATCTTGCCTAGCTACTAAATACACAAGAAATATATATATATATAATTCATCATCTATATTCATCTGGTAATCAAGTTTTCCAATTTTATTATGTCCATGCAACCTACATGCTAATAGGTAGAGATAGGTCCTAATCCCACCCGAGTATGTGTAGATTGGGTTTGTCTTCCCATGCTCTGCTCCGGATCCGACGCAGAATTTCGGCAGCACCTCCCCGCTATTCTCCTGATACACGTCTCGACAATAAGCAGAGAGGATGTGTACCTGGAGAACAACAGGGAGGCACTGACGAAATTCTGCATCGGATCCAGAGCAGAGGATATGGGAAAACGAACCCAATCTACACATACTGGGGCTGTCCATGGATAACGTTGGACAATTCAAATGAATCACGATTATAAATATGCAAATGCATGCATATTTATAGATGTAACCCTTTCGAACGGGAGACGCATACTGGTCACACATACTGATGGTTGAAGACACCTATAGCTAGCAAGTTTCATCGGCATGAAGACCGGAACATAGAATTTTTTTAAGGGGGCCGGGGGAGGAGATGTCATTTGTGATCACCAATGAACGCAGCAGGGGAGCTTGTCAAACGCATGGGGAGGTCCTCAAACTATAGACCCTCGCAGCGACGAAACAACTGCACATTGAAATGAAACTTGATCAACACAAATATGATGTTTTTCATAACAAAATCGAAAAATATATGACCTAACTCATAATTCTCAAATATATGACCCTGTCGGCCTCTGGAAGGCCGAAGAGCACCTTTTTTGGGATCGGGGTTCGGGGGTGTCCGGTCAGGGTTGGGGTGTCGGGGGTGTCGTGTCGGGGTAGGGGTGTTGTGTCCGGGTCGGGGGTGCCGTGTCGGGGTGTCGGGGTGTCGTGTCGAGGGTCGGGGTGACTTTTTCTACTTTTCCTACTTCTTTTTTTCATCTTCTACTTCTACTTTTTTTTCATCTTCTTCTTCTTTCTTCTTCTCCTTTTCTTCTTCTTCTTCTTCTTCTTCACCCTCTTCTTCTTCTTCTTCTTCTTTTCTCCTAGTTTTTTTTCTTTTCTTCTTTTCTTCTAAGTTTTTACTTTTCTATCTAAGTTTTTTCTAATTAACCTATTAAACTAACTAAAAGAATAAAATAACTATCTAATTTAACAGAAAAAACAGAAAAAAACTAACTATCTAATTTATTCTAAGTGAGGGGGGCGGTGGACGGGCACTCACCGGAGTTGGGTGGGGACGACCGGAGCGGTGGGGGGAGGGGAGCCATGGAGATGGGGGAGCTGCGGGGAGGGGGCGACGTCGGGAGCCGGCGAGTGGAGAGGGCGGCTTGGGGAGGGGGCGGCATGGGGGAGCCGCTGAGGGGAGGGGGCGATACAGGGAGGGGCGCAACGACACGGTGATGGGAGGCAACGACGCGATGGTGGGGGCGGTGCAGGGATGGGGCCGGCAAGGGGAGGGGACGACGATGGGAGGGGCGGCTCAAGGCAGGGGCGGCGTGGGGGAGCCGCCGAGGGAAGGGGGCGGCATGAGGAGGGAGACGTTCCGGTGGTGGGGGTGGTGCGATGGTGGGGGTGGCGTAGTGGTGGTGGGTGGTGGGCGGGGGATGGCGGCGGCGGTCGCAGGGGGAGGGAGAGAGTGGAGTGGGGGAGGGAGAGAGTGTGAGAGAGAGGAGTGGGGGTGGGGGACGGCCGTTATAGGCAAGTCCCCTTTGCCGTCTGCCCCCGAACGGCAAAGACACCAACTATAACATCCCAAATTTTGGAATGTTATAATAAATATTAGAATGAGTGTTTGTTTGCTTGAGTGATTGATTTGAGTGATATTTGAAACTTTTTGAAACTTTTGAATGAGAGGGAATAAAATGACTTTCCCCTTTGTGTTTGATTTCAAATTCCTACATTTCAAATCAGTGAGAGAAGATGAAATGACCTCTTCAATATAAAAAGATTTGAAAAAATTTAATTTGAAAACTATTTGAAAATTTCTGATATGGAGATCACTTTCATATTTGAATTTCCTATTTGAAGTTTGAAAGTATTCAAATCCCTTAATTTTTTTTGAGAGGAGTAATATGACACTCCACATTAGGGTCATTTTGTGAAGTATTTGAACCATAAAACCCAGGGGGTTAATTGAAAATTTATTGCAAAAGAATTAAAACCAATTTAGACATTTTCTGGAAATAATTTTTTTTAAAGTATTTAATTTGTCCATGGAAAATGTTCATTAAATGGCATTTTCCTGATCATTTTGGTATATAAAACTTTATTTTTTGGAAAGGTTTTTAATGCCTGAATGAGTTTTCAATGCCCTGGAAAATAGAAAAGGAAACGAAATTAATGGGTTATTAAAACAAGCCGGCCCACCTGCCTTTAACCCCTCCCCGAAAACCCTCCGCACCGGCCATCGATGTCGCGCCCTCTCCCTCTCTCTCCGACGCCCCGGCCCCACCGTCCGATCCCACTAACCCCGCACTCACCATCCTCCTTCCGCTCCCTCCATTCACTCCCGAGCAGATCTCGCCGGAGTCTGATCCCCTCGACGGCTCCCTTCGTTTCTACGACCACGAAGGCCGCCTATAAATAGAGGAGCTCCGCCTCGTTCGATTTTTTCCCAAAACCCAACTCTCGTGCCCCTGTGCTCGCCAAAACGCTCGCCGGGATTCGACCGAGCCGCCGCGCCGTTGCCGCACCACCGCATCACCCTGACCCCCTCACCGCCTCCCGAGCCCACCACCTGCTCACCCTCGCGCGCCCGCACCTCCCCATTCCCTCGCCTGGACACCAGACCCACCAGAGCACCCACGGCGACGACCTTGCCGAAGCTCTAAGAGCTCGTGCCACTCAACTTGGACGCCCCCTCGCCTCGCCGACGCCACCAACGGACGACAGAGGTCCGCCGCCATCGACAGGACCTCTCAGACGCCGTCCCCGACCACCGGAGCCACCTGCACATGCACCACCGAGCCCTGCCTCGCCGGAATCCTCCATCACCGATGATCCTCGCTCTATGAGCTCCCTCTCGCTCTCTTAGCCGTCCGATCGTAGATCTAGGGCCAGGATTAGAACTGTCATATTGATTCAGTTTATTTCGGTGAACCGGCCATTTTTTCTTTTAGTTATAACGGAAGCGTTTTCTTCTAAGGCCCGGCCGTCCGCTCGCTAGCTCCCGCACGCACCCGGCCTCGGCCAATCATAGCATGCCACGTCACCCACTGTCCGTTAGTTAGAATTTTCATTTTTCTGTTTTTCTGTTTTAAAACAGAATAGTTTCTGATTTTGTTTTCTTTATATCTTTTATGTTTTTAATTGTTTTAATTTTATTCTTTTTGCATTGTGTAAAAAATTGTATATAGTTTCTTTAGATATAAAGTTTGACCATATTTGAGTAATTTAAAATTGATTTCGAACAGATTTGTTTCAAATCTTATTTTCTGAATATTTTGAGTTTAAAAATTTATTTTGAGTTGATTCTTTTTGCTACTGGTCCTTAGTGATATTAGTTATTAGTAGGTAGAATTTGAGAATTTTTAGAATATTTAAATTAGTATTTTTAACAAAACAGATTCTGTTTTAGTTCTTGTTAGGTTTATTTCTAGTTCTTTTGTTTTAAGTTGTTTCAATTTTTTTATTTTTATATTAGTTGACAAGTTTTACTTTGTTTTCTGTTAGTTAGCAGTAGTATTTCAACCAAGTTTATTTTTATGTCATTTATTATGTTTATAGCATGAAATCAATTCTAGTTTCATAATGACTTGCAAATTGATTTCCTTACTAGTTCGATTTCCTATTTGAAATTATTTTCATAAATTGTTTTATAAGTTTTATTTTATGTTAACTTAGTTTTTATATATTTTGTTTTCTGTTATTTTTAATATTTTATTTGTTTTACTTGTAGTTAACTTATGGTGCTTAGTGTGTTGTTTTCATGGTTCTTACTTGTTCTTCAAAAGTAATTCTTTTTACTAAGTAAAATATTTACTAAAATAATTTTGTCATACTTTACTATGTTTTTGTTTTGGGTTTTACTTTTGAAAATATGATTTAACTATAGAGAAAACCACTTTTGGTTGATTTAATGAAGTTTTGTTGATTTTAACTTTTGTGACTCTGCCTGGGCATTGGTACGAGATGTAGTCGACATTAGGATTGGATGGGCACTGACAGTAGTCAGGGAAACACTCTGAAAGACCATGTTTCGTTTGTCCTGTTCTCAAACACCCGGCAGTGCGAGGACTTACCAGGAGGGAACGAATCTTGTGGGTAAAGTACACAACACTGTGTAGAGTTAAACCTAATCGATTGGCCGTGTCCCCGGTTATGGACAATTTGAGCCTCGGGACTTGGATCTATCTCTGAACTCTCAACACTGGACTGATAATTAATTGTGGGCAACTTATGATACTTGTGGGCATTAAGACATCGGTCGGCGGAACCATGTCATGTTAGGCAACTCTGTAGTGTAAACTCTTGATATTCCTTTGTTGTAGGAAAATAAAATAAAATTAGCTTTTATGCAAAAATGTAGACATAGAGCCACAAAGCCTTTGCATAGAGAATAGTATTTATCTTCTGTTTCTGCTATGGTGATCTTGCCGGTACATTCAATGTACTGACCTACACGGCTGCAACGTCTTATGTTGCAGATAAGCTCTACGACAGATAAGAGTATGATTCAGGGTTACGGTCTGCACTCAACCTGCCGTTGGTGTTATTGGGACTCCACTCCCGTTGACTGTTTCTGCTGAGATTTTAAGGTATATATCAACTTTATGTTAATTACATGTGATTGCACTTTGATATATACATTGATGTACTGTGTGTGCCAGCATACTGATCCAGGGATGGCACAGAACACACAGAGGCTTGACTCGATTTGAGTCTGGTCGCTACAGAAATGGTATCAGAGCACATGTTGACTATAGGACGTGACCCTAAAAACTGGAAAGCCCTTAGGAAACGATTTCTCAGAAAACTTTGTTTTCAAAAGACCTTTTACTTCTGATCTTATTTGAGCTTCATCAAATGATCTCTCTTACCTCAAATAGTTAGAAAATACCCTTGTCCCTTTGACCACTATGGAAAGATCTACAAAAGATTGAAGACTATAAGGACGTGAAGAAATTGAAGACCATGAAGAGTTTCAAAGATTTTATGCCCCCTAGAAGACCAAACCTCTGTTGTATACTTACGTTAGATACGATGATTTTTGAGCTATCATTTGTGTGTAATTTTTTTTGACAGCCACAAACAAATCCCATTTTCAAAACTATATTATTTGTATTGTGTGTATCTCTTTGTCTCTCTCTCTTATCCATCCCATCCCCAAAAACCTTGGATCCAATAGATGGCATATGAAGATGGACTTCTGTATTCTGGATCGATGACTTGGCTAGAGACAGAAGAATGGATTCAGAACATGGAGGATCACCTAAGCAGTAACCATGTTGCAAGAAACGAGATGGTCCAGTATGCTCTTCGGTACTTTGCAAAAGGTGCTGCAAATTGGTGGAAGATGCATGAAGCTATCCATGATGGTCAAGCATCCATCACTTGGGAAGAATTCAAGATGACTCTACAAAAGTCTCATGTTGTCACCAACACCCAGAAGCCCCGTTGCAAAGATATGAAGAAGAGTTGTGGATGCAAGATATGTGGAGAGATAGGACACACCCAGGAAGAACACAAGGATGGATGCCCTCATTGTGAAGACAATCACCGAGTTGAGGAATGCCCAACCGGGCAGGTGACATGTTTCTTGTGTGAAGGAACTACGCACTATCTGGCACAATGTCAAATATACCCCAAGGTACAAGAAGTCATGAAGCAGCAGAAGGAAGCAATGAAAGAAGCCCTCGGGAATGAGTTAGAAGAACCCATGTTGATGGGAGATATACCGGATCCAAACATAAGTATCAAGTCATGTTATTCATGTGGAGAAGCAGGACATATCTCTCAGGATTGTCCAAATGAGTATCTGGGAGATTTCTCGACAGAAGAAGTGCAATATGATCCTCAGGAGATAGAAGAAATGATCAACCTAGACAAGAAGAAAGGCCAAGTAAGCGAAGGCATCAGATGTTTGCATTGTAGCTTGGAGAGGCCACACTGTTTTTGCAAGAGGTATGAGAAAAGCATCAGGAAAGGAAACCAACCCAAGAAGAAGAAGAAGACTCCGTTGTTTTCTACACGGAAGGATCTGAGCCACATCACTTGTCATCGGTGCAACAAGACAGGACACTACTCCTATACCTGCCTAGAGAAGAAGGCTAAACATGAGTAGTTTGAGTTTTGGATTTTGGAAGTAATAAATGTAATAGGAAGCACTCTTATCATTTTGAAGTTTTGTAACGGAAGTCTCAGAGTTTGTAATAAATTCATGAGTCAATGGAATTTATGTGGAATCATATGAGTTGTTACTATATGAACAAAGATCACTAGCCATTTTCGAGGATATGAGAAAATATGGCTATGCAGGCATGTGTACATTTCATTTTATGTGTGGTAGTAACCACATGTACCTTACCGGTTAAGGAGTTTGGATAAGTGAATACAGGTGAAGAGAATGGGGAACCATATCCATCTATGTGGATGACAACACCTGAAATATTATACCTTGGATTTTGAATATGATGAACCAAAACTTCTATTGGTAAACAGACCAATGGAAAGGAAAACATATTCAACGGATAGAACGTGTATCAAGGATGGATCTCATGGTTTCATGAAGGTTGCCCGAAGATCATGCAGCAAGAAGTTGTGATTGTATCAACCCACGTTTTCTGAGGAGTATACGACAACCTCAGAGTTGCGAAGGAATGATAGATGTTTTGCTTAGCTTGCAGAATAAATGGATTTATCCGAACTTTGTTTGTTGACAAGAGAAATTTCTGCAACGCTTGTGAGGAAGCCCAAGTGTTAGAATACGAGATTAACTAAACCTTATACAAGTTAATGATTTCAGTGTGGCATGGATTGATCACCATGACGACTTACTCTTATCATTTCTCTTGCTATTCGGAATGGTAAATCTGAGTGACTTACCCATAGTAAAGAGATGACGTTCTTTGAAGCTTTTGTTTAAGCCTTAGAATGGTATGAAGAAAACCATTGTACATGACAGTTGCTGTCACACGCAAGAATTTTACGGTGAGGAATGAAGCCAAGACCCATTTTCACTGCAGGATAACCACAAATGGTAGACCATCATGAGGTATTCGATAAGTTATTTAGAATGATCACGAGACCTGTCAGTTAAGAAGACCCAATATCGGAGGAAATGCATTTTTTTATGAGAACACGAGATTTTGATTAAACGGAAGAGCATCACCGAAGGAGATATCATGAAGAATGTGAACAGACATATGCACCCAGAGGACTGCCATGATTTTGAGGGACCAGTAACTCTCATTTTAAGTGTGGTAGACCCCACACCTTTCGAGGACAGTGGATTTGTTAGAAGACCCCAAACCCTAACCTATTTTCTTTCTATCCTCTTCGAATCTCGAGGACGAGATTCATTTTAAGTGTGCTAGGTTTGTAACATCCCAAATTTTGGAATGTTATAATAAATATTAGAATGAGTGTTTGTTTGTATTAGTGATTGATTTGAGTGAAATTTGAAAGTTTTTGAAACTTTTGAATGAGAGGGAATAAACTGACTTCCCCTTTGTGTTTGATTTCAAATTCCTACATTTCAAATCAGTGAGAGAAGATGACATGACTTCTTCAATATAAAAAGATTTGAAATTTTTTAATTTGAAAACTATTTGAAAATTTCTGATATGGAGATCACTTTCATATTTGAATTTCCTATTTGAAGTTTAAAAGTATTCAAATCCCTTGAATTTTTTTGAGAGGAGTAATATGACACTCCACACCAGGGTCATTTTGTGAAGTATTTGAACCATAAAACCCAGGGGGTTATTTGAAAATTTCTTGCAAAAGAATTAAAACCAATTTAATCATTTTCTGAAAATAATTTTTCAAAGTATTTAATTAGGCCGTGGAAAAATGTTCATTAAATGGAATTTATTTCCCTAATTATTTTGGTATATCAAACTTTATTTTTTGGAAAGGTTTTGAATTACTTAATGAGTTTTCAATGCCCTGGAAAATAGAAAAGGAAACGAAATTAACGGGTTATTAAAACGGGCCGGCACCTGCCTTTAACCCCTCCCCGAAAACCCTCCGCAATGGCCACCGATGCCGCACCCTCTCCCTCTCTCTCTCTGATGCCCCGGCCCCACCGTCTGATCCCACTAACGCCGCACTAACCTTCCTCCTTCCGCTGCCTCCATTCACTCCTGAGCAGATCTCGCCGGAGTCCGATCCCCTCGACGACTCCCTTCCTTTCTACGACCACCGAGGCCGCCTATAAATAGAGGACTTGGCCTCGTTCGATTTTTGCCCAAACCCCCAAATCTCGTGCCCCCGTGCTCGCCAAAACGCTCGCCGGAGTTGGACCGAGCCGTCGCGCCGTTGCCGCACCATCGCATCACCCTGACCCCCTCACCGCCTCCCTAGCCACCACCTGCTCACCCTCGCTCGCCCGCACCTCCCCATTCCCTCGCCTAGACCCTAGACCCACCAGAGCACCCACGGCGATGACCTTGCCGGAGCGGGCCACCTCCCGAAGCTCTAAGAGCTCGTGCCACTCAACTTCGACGCCCCCTTGCCTCGCCGACGCCACCAACGGACGACGGAGGGCTGCCGCCGTCGACAGGACCTCTCAGACGCCGTCCCCGACCACCGGAGCCACCTGCACGTGCACCGCCGAGCCCCTGCCTCACTGGAATCCTCCATTGCCGGTGACCCTCCCTCTGTGAGCTCCCTCTCGCTCTGTTAGCCATCCGATCATAGATCTAGGGCTAGGATTAGAACTGTCATACCGATTCGGTTTATTTCGGTGAACCGGCCGTTTTTTCTTTTAGTTATAACCGAAACGTTTTCTTCTAAGGCCCAGCCGTCCGCTCGCTGGCTCCCGCACGCACACGGCCTCGGCCAATCACAGCATGCCACGTCACCCACTATCCGTTAGTTAGAATTTTCATTTTTCTGTTTTTCTGTTTTAAAACAGAATAGATTCTGAATTTGTTTTCTTTATATATTTTATGTTTTTAACTTTTTTAATTTGATTCTTTCTGCATTGTGTCGCAAATGTTATGTAGTTTCTGTAGATATAAAGTTTGACCATATTTAAATAATTTAAAATTGATTTCAAACAGATTTGATTCAAAACTTATTTTCTGAATATTTTGAGTTTGAAAATTTATTTTGAGTTGATTATTTTTGCTACTGGTCCTTAGTGATCTTTGTTATTAGTAGGGAGAATTTGAGAATTTTTAGAATATTTGAAATTAGTATTTTTAACAAAACAGATTCTGTTTTAGTTCTTGTTAGGTTTATTTCTAGTTCTTTTGTTTTAAATAGTTTCAATTTATTTTTCTTTTATATTAGTTGACAAGTTTTACTTTGTTTTCTGTTAGTTAGCATTAGTATTTCAACCAAGTTTATTTTTATGTCATTTATTATGTTTATAGCATGAAATCAATTCTAGTTTCATAATAACTTGCAAATTGATTTCCTTGCTAGTTGGATTTCCTATTTGAAATTATTTTCATAAATTGTTTTATAAGTTTTATTTTATGTTAAATTAGTTGTTATATATTTTGTTTTATTTTATTATTAATATTTTATTTGTTTTACTTGTTGTTAACTTATGGTGCTTAGTGTGTTGTTTTCATAGTTCTTACTTGTTCTTCAAAAGTAATTCTTTTTACTAAGTAAAATATGTACTAAAATACTTTTTTCATTCTTTACTTGGTTTTTGTTTTGTGTTTTACTTTCTGAAAATATGATTTAACTGTAGAGAAAACCACTTTTGGTTGATTTAATGAAGTTTTGTTGATTTTAACTTTTGTCTGAAGTATTTCCTTCATAACAACCTTGTTGTTTTTAGTTTTGTGTTTCCTATTGGAGTGTTAGAATTGATTGCTAGAATGATTTCTTATATGTATGCAATGATTGATTGTATAGATTTTCAGCGGAGAGTGACGAATAGTCTATCAAGTTATTTCTGAGAGCAAAATTATCTTCATCAACAGTGCAGGCAAGTTCACTTTGACCATTTTGTTCATACCAATGTTTTATTGCATGTAGTGACATCATTCAACAAATCCCTCCCGTAGTGTTATTGAAATTCTTGTAGTTGATTAGAATGCATGAGGTAGGAACCAACCACTTGTTACTAAAGCCCCGGGAACATTAGTTATTTTTATGCTATGCTAAAGTAGACGGGGTTTGGTATGAGTGTTCGTGAGTGGTGTGAGAAGGAGGACTCTACGTCAAGATGACAACTTCATGAAGGCATCTTCAAGTCCTACATATTCAAGACCTCAAGACATTCGAGACTCGAGAAACAAGATTTCAATACAGACTACTAGGTGAAGGATGGTTGATTGGGCATCCCTGGAGTAACCAGTGGATGGCCGAGATGCGTGGAGAAGCGCCATGACATCTTGCGGAAAGCTTCACCCAGACTCAAAGAGATAGATGAATACTTCACGCCCAAAAGCTTACCTATGTAGCCACAAGTTATTATGGGCTCTGTCTTGGTTGATCTTTGTTGTGACTCTGGCTGGGCAGTGCTACGAGATGTAATCGACGTTAGGATTGGATGGGCACTGACAGTAGTCAAGGAAACACTCTGAAAGACCATGTTTCGTTCATCCTGTTCTCAAACACCCGGCAGTGCGAGGACTTACTAGGAGGGAACGAATCTTGTGGGTAAAGTACACAACACTCTGCAGAGTTAAAACTAATCGATTAGCCGTGTCCCCGGTTATGGACAATTTGAGCCTCTGGACTTGGATCTATCTCTGAACTCTCAACACTGGACTGATAATTAATTGTGGGCAACTTATGATACTTGTGGGCATTAATACATCGGTTGGAGGAACCATGTCATGTTAGATAACTCTGTAGTGTAAACTCTTCAAATTCCTTTGTTGTAGGAAAATAAAATAAAATTAGCTTTTATGCAAAAACTCAAACATAGAGCCACAAAGCCTTTGCATATAGAATAGTATTTATCTTCTGTTTCTGCTATGGTGATCTTGCCAGTACATTCAATGTACTGACCTACACGGCTGCAATGTCTTATGTTGCAGATAAGCTGTACGACAGGTAAGAGTACGATTCAGGGTTATGGTCTGCACTCAACCTACCGTTGGTGTTATTGGGAGTCCACTCCCGTTGACTATTTCTGCTGAGATTTTAAGGTATATATCAACTTTACGTTAATTACATGTGATTGCACTTTGATATATACATTGATGTACTGTGTGTGCTAGCATACTGATCTAGGGATGGCACAAAACACATAGAGGCTTGACTCGTTTTGTGTCGGGTCGCTACACCAACGGCCGACAGAAAAGGTCAGGCGGACGGCAAAGAGCCCTTCCGTTGGACCTGGCCAGGCCCGAGGTCAAGTGGGACCCACCTTGCCTCTATGTCGTCTGCCCTTGGTCTCTTTGCCGTCTGGGCGCAAATGGCAAAGAACTAGGAGATGGAAAACAAAGACTTTGCCATGCGCCAGTTCTTTGCCGTCCGCTTTGCTTCAGCTGACGGCAAAGAGCATCTTTGCCATGTGCCAGCAGACAGCAAAGGCCTGTCACATGGCAAATAACTGGATTCCAGTAGTGCTATCTCCAGCATGATGTCCTCCATAAACTTTGGAATGAAATTTCTGAAAGATTTGTTCCTGTTCATGCTCAGGTACACAATGTCTAATAATACCATCTATTCCTTGTTTATAAAGATGTGGCTCATCCCAAAAGTAATCTCTTAAGTGATAGAAGATTTTTTCTTTTTTTGGTATGTGAAACTAGGTGGAATATAATTCGGAACAATGTAATTAGCATAGTCAGCATACCATGGAGTGTTTTGAGAGACATTTATTGCAGCTAGTTGCTCATCAGGAAAACTATCATCGATAAGTAGTGGGTCATCAAGAATATTTTCCAACCTAGACAAGTTATCAGCTACGGGGTTCTCAGCTCCCTTCCTATCAACGATATGTAAATCAAATTCCTGAAGCAAGAGAACCTACCTAACGAGTCTAGGTTTAACATCTTTCTTTTCCATAAGATATTTTATAGCATCTTGATCAGTGTGAACAGTAACTTTGGAATCAACAATGTAAGGTCTGAATTTATCACAAGCAAACACGACTGCTAAAAATTATTTTTCAGTAGTGGCATAATTTCTTTGGGCACTGTCTAGAGTTTTTGTGGCATAATGGATAACATTTATTTTTTTATCAACTCTTTGTCCTTGAACAGCACCAACAACATAATCACTAGCATCACATAATTTCAAAAGGCAAGTTCCAATCAGGTGGTTGAACAATAGGTGCAGTGGTTCGTGCTTTCTTTAGTGTTTCAAAAGATTCTATGCAATCATCATAAAAAACAAAGGGAATATCCTTGTGTAAAAGATTAGTAAGAGGCCTAGAAATCTTTGATAAGTCTTTAATAGACCTCCTATAGAAACTAGCGTGACAAAGGAAACTTGGACTACCTTTGATATCTTTAGGGCATCAGTGAACGCCAAGATGATGGCTTGATCCGACGCCTTCAGACTCTTGAGGCAGATGCTCGTGAAGAGATGTATGTACTTGTGTAGGGTCTCACCCTCCTGCTGCTTCACATGCTTTAGGTCGCTCACCGTTGGGGATGAAACGCAAGCGAAGTTCGTCCCAGGAGGAGATCGATCCCTTCGGGAGGTTGATGAGCCACAAGGGCGCGCCATCCTCTAGATCCATGAGGAAATAGTCCGCGACAACCTTGTCGCCACCGCCTGCCGCCTCGATGCTCAGCGAGTAGAGCTGGAGGAATTCTACGGGGTCGGCAGTGCCATCCTAGCGTGGAGGCAGCTCCGGCTTGAACTTGCTGGGCCAGACGACGCGACGTAGCTCTAAGGTGAAGGCACAGCAGGCCGTTTTCACTCTCAGGAACAACATGAACGGAGGGAGCCTGGTCTTGGTGTTTGTCCGCCGCAACCTCCAGTGGTGCACAGTCTTGATGCAGGCGCTTCAGCAGGCTGAGTGCGCGCATGTTACCTTGCGGGCGCGACACCACCTGGCAGCTCGCCTCGTCTCGTGCGTGCGTCGGTGTCACACATGGCGGGTCGCGGGAGTGCGCTTCATTCCTGGGCTCGAGGTCGTCGCTTTACAGGGACGAAGGAGGAGGCATGAAGTGTGCCATGTCGCTACTTGGAAGGGCTGGGGACGGAGAGAGTGGCAGGGCACCGGGGCCTCGCCGGCGGCATCGATGAGCTTGGCGATGCGGCCAGGCCAGTCTTCATAGCGGTCATTGGCAAGGCGGTAACTCAGCATCTCGAGTGCCATGAGCAACGCAGCCGGTGCGTTTGCCCATCTGCGGCGGGTGTGGGAGGACGACGCCATGGCACGAACAGGAGATGGAGTAGCGATGTAGCCATCGCACCGCATGGAGGGTGGCAGTAACGAGTCCTGCTTGTCGCCGTTCTATGAACGGGGGTACCCAGACCTGCCAGCCTGCGGCCCAGGGCATGGCCTGCTTCAATGGACAGGTACGGCCCGATGCGGCCTCACTCGAGACATGGCCCTCACGAGAGCCCCTCCCTCACAAGGAGAGCAACGCCAAGACCCCCGAGAGGGAAGAGGGCTCCCCAGGTCGCCTCCCGAGGGGCAGAGATCTCTATGCAGCACTCAGCCTCGGGATGTCAAGCATGACACATGATGGGCCAGGCGGGCATCAGCGCACAGAGAAGGCAGTTTCCTCTTTGGTGCAAAGGACGAAAGGATGTACGCAGGTTCCCAAAGCACCTCCAAAGGTTTCCCTTCCGGCCCAACAAGACCAAGACCACGAGCTCAGCAGGGCGGATGTCATCATCGAGCCCACCACTTCATCACCACCGGCTACTTTGTAGGCAAAAAC
This sequence comes from Hordeum marinum, assembly GCA_022496015.1. NCBI lineage: Eukaryota > Viridiplantae > Streptophyta > Magnoliopsida > Poales > Poaceae > Hordeum > Hordeum marinum. The sequence continues at coordinate 213,758,485 of CM039673.1, read as the reverse complement.
CACCTTCAGTCAAGATAAGGATGTACTCCTTGTCCCCCTTTGAATTTGGCCATTGTGGGATCCGTTCCCGCCATTGCGAAAAGGGAAGAGGACCTGGCCACTATAAATAGAGGATAGGCCACTCAGTAGAGGGGGGATCAAATCGAACACCACCAAAGCGCCCTCGCGAGGTTGCACACCTATGTACTAGTTCAACCACAAACCTCCTCGTGAGGCAATCCACCAATAGGCAGGAGTAGGGTTTTATGCTTCGCAGCGGCCCAAACTTGGGTAAACCCTCATGTGCTAGACTTCTTCCTGCGATTGAGCGAGCTCGCTAGGCTAGGTTGTCATGTGGTGAGCTTGAGGCCGAAGCTAGTGGGGATCTTCATACACACCCCTGAGTTCCAACCTATTTGGGTTTTGCGGAGCCCGAAATCCAACACAACTGCTCTTGAGTAGTCGGGCCGGTAGCAGCATTGGCTGCCGGAGAGATGGAGCGGCACAGGACACCGCGGCCCACGGGCTCTGTCTGGGCGATGCGAGCGACCCGACGCTCAGCACGAACTCGGCGGACGTTGGCCATGGGAGCAACAAAGCAGAGACGGGGTGGAACCAAAGGAATCGGGGCTCCGCAAAACCCAACAAGGTTCGAACACCGGGGCATGTGCGAAGATCTCAACCGGCTCGGAGACTCAAGCTCATCACCCTACGACCTAGCTTCGTCGAGTGTGCGCAAGCGGGGAAGAAGTTGGACTCAGAGATTTACCCAGGTTCGGGCCACCTTGCGGTGTAAAACATTACTCCTTCTTGTGGTGGATTGGCTCTGGGGGAGGCTGAGGATGAACTAGTACAGTTGTTTTGCAACCTCATGAGGGCTCTTGGGTGAGATGAACCAGATCCAATCTCCCCTCTCTCTACAATGGGAGCTCGTCCTTCTTTATAGTGGCCATGCTCCTCTTCCCTTATCGCACCTACGGAAAGGGATCCCACAACAACCAATATTGGAAGGGACAAGAGGTACATCCTATCCTTACTAAAGGTGGTCTTCGGCATGCAAAGCTTTCCGGTGTGACGCAACAGTGGGCTCGGCGATGACATCCGTCCTGCCGAGCTCGTGGTCTCAGCCTTGTTGCACTGGAATGGAAATCTTTGGGGGATTCCTTGGGCACCCGCATATGTCCTTACCTTCATAGCACGAAATAATAAATTGTCCCCCCTCTCTGCCTGCTGGTGCCCGCCTGCTTCAGCCATCAGCGTCCATGTCATCCCGGCCTCATGAGGCCGGGTACTTGCATAGGAATCTCCGCTCCTCGGGAGGCAGCCTGGGGGAATGCCACTCCTTCGGAGGTCTTGGCGTCGTTCTCCACGCAAGGCGGGGTCTCTCGTGAGGGCCTTGACTTAAGGGGCTTGTTGCTGGGCCATCCCGGGTCATCGTGGTGGGCCATGCGCTGGGCCGTAGGGAGGTAGGTTTGGGTAGCCACGATCCTAGAACGCCAATAGCCTTAGGATTCAGTTTTCACCCCTTTGCTCCATTAACTCCTTCCTCCATCCATTGTCATCGTCGCGCCCAAGCTCCATGGTTCCGGTGACGCCTTCACGAACGAGCACCAACTTCACCAAATTTCCATCGACAGGCCTCCATCCACTCCCATGGCGGTCCGATGCTCTGTCGTGTTCTTCTTCCGATCCATGAGTTTTCCCATTGCTCTTCGTGTAGTTCTTCAATCGTTCATCAATGTTCATCGTCATTCCTTCATGGTAACTTTAAATCCATTCAAAACATCTGGAGTAGAGGTGTTGGTCATCTGCAATGATGTCGTTTTATCCAATCTAGGATCCATGAAGTGCTCAAATATTCCCCATTAGTAGACTACCCCGCCTCTACGCCCTAGTTAGGGTTTTATTTCATTTTCAAGGAATGTTTTATATCTATTTATTTAGCTACTCTCCAAAATTTCTGTTTGTAACAAACTGTGTTTATCAGGTCATTCAACACTTAGCAAAATTCTGGAATTTCTAGTAAATGGCAGCTCAATCTTGTCGTCTCATAAAACTTATTTCACACTTCCGCCAAGGTCCATTTTGCCTTGATAGTAACGACCTAGACACCTATATCCGGCTTATTCCTTCTATTTTAGCTTATCAATCGCATGACCCGTACATCTTTTATGAGGACGCCGGCTTATCCCATATGACGTAGTTCGCCAACTTATTTATTTTTACTTTCACCTTGTAGTTGATCCTTGTGAGAACCTTGATGGTCCCAAAAACGAACAAAGTCGCTAGCTGGGTTAGTTCCCAAGTATCAACACTCACAATAGATGATCTTATGAGCCAAGATCTTCTGTAGGCTCAAGCACAAATCAGCTGGCAAGCATCAAGAAAGAATCTCCTCTAACCTAACTAGGGGGAAGTTGTTATATATACAAATCGCTTTCACAGAGGTTTCGGACCGCCCGGGTTAAAAAAATCCAGAGACGTGCTTAACTTCTTCAATTTCGGGCCACAAGATATCGGCCCCAATTAAATCACCAATTTCTATGAGTTCCAAGTTTTTTGTGAAGTATATCTTCAGACATAACCAACTGTTAGTCTCTTGTGTGAATTCTTTTATACCAACTGTCAAACTGAGTTCAAAGATGGACCTAGTGTAGAACTTGGTGGAATCTATCTTACAAGATTAAGAATAGTGCATTTCCTGAAGCCAAATAAGCGAGCCATCCCAAAGGCTGGAATAAGACGTGGTTCTATTGTAAGAACACTGCTCCACAAGTCCAAAATCCCCTACAGGGTTATAGACTAGAGCGGTTCAATGCTACGGTCGCCTTTATGGGTTGGCCAACCAATGAAGAAACAAATGGCACCTTGTTATTATAAGTTAAGGGCTTTTTCGTCTGATGGACTCATCGGGATCGATCTAACCCGATGTTGGATAAGCTGGCGAATTCAACCCCTTAGCTTGAGGGGCGAGCAATTATACCAGTGAATTGGCAGATGTGCAACGCTTTAGCCAAGTCAATCTGCTTGCAGATGGAGTAACCAAAGCCACAAAGAAACTCCTAAGTGATTCCAAGGATAAACGCAATTTGACTGGGTTGGGCACCTTTTGTTTGACCAATCCTATTCCTCTAGTAAGTATTCTTGGAGTTGCTTATATTTGTTTTCCATAATATTCCTTAAGATTTGAACTTATCTTCTGGCTTACCATGCATGTAGGCAAATTCTGACTGATGCAAAGTCAGGGGCCGGAATCCCGCTCCTCCACAAATTGAGCAAGCGAATGAGCCGACCAGTGAAGCAGCTGCTTGAGAGGAGTCAGAGGTAGATCTTGACTCATTTGGTTGCCTTTTTATTGAACTTGTTGATGCTCCTTCTTGCAAGAATAACACCATAACTAGGCGAGCTAGCAATGTTGAGGTAATTTGAATCTCGTCCAACTCATAAACATATTTCCCAAAGGGAATGAGACGAGTCATCAGAAAGGTTCCGTTTTCACACCCGAATGCTCACTTAGACCAATTTTTTTACTTTTGAAGAATAATAAAAAAGACGGTACATCGAAGCGCAAGACTCAGTGCGGTTAATGGGAGTTATCTACTGGATAATTGCATGAGTTGGTCGCCCGTAAACAGTGAGTGGAGGTGCCTCGTAGCCCAACTCCATATTGTCCATGAGCAGGTATTTTCAGACAAACACTTAGTCCTTATGATTTGAATTATCAGGAAACGTCGCCCTGTTTTGAAGAGTCGACCACGACCCAACTCCCGGCCTTCACGACTAAGCGCCGGTAAGTACCTTTGAGCCACACTTTTCCTTTATCATCAAAGTTTCTCCTTTAATCCAATTTTACTTTCAGCACTCCAGAGCCAAAGCCTTCGCAAAGAAGAAAGTTGACAGGTCATCTTCCGCCGCAGCAGGCCCCAACACTCAAGACCCGCATGTGGCCGACCGAGAAGCCCAAACTGACCTTGCTGGGTAAGATGACCCAGACCTAGGGGTTGAGCCGGCTGATGAAATAGCCACCTCAGACTGACAAGCCAGTGATGATGGATGACCCGGCTCACCATGTAGACGAGCAAGTTAATATGGATGACCCGACTCTCCATGTTAGCATGCCAAGTCCTGCTCGTGCCTCCAGTCCTATGAAGGATGTATATAAAATTATCCCATCACACACGATGGATGATGCAGAAGTGCACATTGTTGGAGAGACTCACAGGGCTCTAGAAATGTCAACTGCCTTGGCTAAAATTATAACCAAGGATGATCCAGCAATGTTATCCAAAGATATAAATCAAGCCAAAGCTCCCTAACCTTGACAAATTTAATTTCAACGATCTGCATCAAGAGTACTTGACTCGGTTGTCTGAGAGATGGGATGTTGAATCGATCATAATAAATGTTCTCAAGCGTAAATATGAGGTATGAAAAACCTGTCCTTTTCCTTTTATCGTCTATTCCATTGTAGATCCAAGGGCTAGCGCAGTAAAATAAGTACTATGCTTGGTCTTAGCAAATAACTTCGAATTTTGAGAATGGACCATAGCCCCCAATGACTAGGTCGTTATGAAAATAGCGAGCCAGTGCTTTAAATTAGGTGTAATCATCATAGAGTAAAAAACATAACATGTAGCCCCCAAGGGCCGACTCATCTTCTTGAGATAGCCAGGTCTTTAAGATATCTATAATCACCGTAGATTTAAAAACACAACAAGTAGCCCCAAAGGGCTGACTCATCTCCTTGAGATAGCTGGGTCTTCTCATAAGTGAGAAAAAGTGGCTTGTTTTAGCCCCGAAGTGTTGTGTGGAGTTCTTGCAACTTAATGGGACTTGATCATATAGTGAATTTTGTATGTTGTATCCCCAAGTGCCTGTTCGTTTGCCAATGATGGCTCAAGGTTTTGTAAGATATCTCGGATGATTGATAACATGCAGGTAAAGTTGGACGAAGCCGAGTCGTCCATGGACGGCTTGCAAAATAAGATGAAAAAAGAAAAAGAGCTCAAGAATGGAGCAAACATCTTGGAGGATGATCTCCAGAAATACTTATGCCAATCTACTGATATCTTAAACAAAACCAATGCCAACTTTGAGGAAGTGAAGGTCATCCTTCAGAAACGGCCAGAAGAAGCGAAAAAGGAACTTGGCCCGGTGACGGAAGAGTTGAATACTCTAAAGCGCCATATCACCAACATGAATTTGGTTATATTTGTTATGTTATAACATTTACATAATCCAAATCCTAGATAAGCTTGTTGTCCGGCTTTGATATGTCTCTCCTTTGCGTAGGTAGAATAAATGACACTGGTGTCCAATTTCCTGTAGTCAAATTGAAGGCCATATATACATGCCTAGAGCAATTCTACACATGATGTGCTTACTCAATAATGACAGTGAAAAATGCCGCAACACTCTCTTCTTGGATCAAAGATATGATTGGGGACTTATCGACAATCTCTTAACGGATCCTAGAATTGAAGAAATTGGGGGCTCGTGCTGGGGCCAACATGGCGCTGGCTCATGCGAATGCTTATGTGCCTAAGGTGGAACCGACTGAGATGGATGGTTTGTTTTCGGAGTTTAATGTTGACGGCTCGGAATTTTCAGATGATGATTATGCACGATGTGTAAAAAAGACCCGAATACTGGTGACTCAACTCTCTGAAGAGCTTGTCTTATCCAAATACCAAGCCGGCTACACAAAAGAGAAGAAACACAAGAAACCGCTAGACTCCTCTACACGTAAGCAAACCTTCGCTCCTAACCTTGACCCGTCTCCTATCTTCCGTGAGGACCCAATTTTCAAAGCTTTGTTAACTATCTAGTTGAAAGCACATTTGCTCCCCTGGTGGTTTTGGTAATTAATAACAACATATATGTCATTGAACTAATGTTTCCAGTAAGTATGTTTCAGGAAAAGTACAATGATGGATTGGCAAAAGGATTGTGGAATACCCCAAGATGCAAGGGAATAACATTGGCCAAGCTTCAATCAAAGGACTCTACATTTTACACTTGTGAGAAATCACTTTGAGTCCATAGGAAAGCCAATACTATCAAAAAGCTCATACGTGCACAAGTGATAGTCACCACATACACCCACAAGCTCTTCCAAAATATTCTGTCCAAAGCCAAATACTCAAAATCGGTGCAACCAACACATTCCACTCGGTGTCACAGATTCAGAACATAGACAGACTTAGCCAAACCCTAGCCCCTTCGGTGCAACCAATTCTGCTTTGGTGCCTCCGAGTTTGGGTTGCCAACTTTCTGTTACGCAAATTCTCAATACCGGTACCACCGACATTGTTGGATCGGCGTCACCAAGATTGGGCAATCTGACCATTGGTCACCTTATCGGTGCAACCGAGATTCCTATATCGGTCTCACCGAGATTCAAAAGTTGCCCCCTTTTGGTCACTTCGGTACAACGGAGATTAACACATCAGTTTCACCGAGTTGGTCATTTTGTGTGTAACAGTTGGATTTTGGATGATGCCTTATATAGACCCCTCCACCACCACTCACTCGCAAGAGAAGCACTCAGAACAGTTCCCCACTCATACCTACTGATTTTCTGAGAGAGAGCCACCTACTCATCTGTTGAGACCAAGCCATTCCATTCCTACCATATGAATCTTGATCTCTAGCCTCCCCAACTTGCTTTCCACCCAATAAATCTCTTCTACCAAGCCAAATCTGTGAGAGTGTGATTGTGTGTTGAGGAGTCTATCATATTGAAGCACAAGAGCAAGGAGTTCATCGACATTATCGAGCCTATTTCCTTTTGGAGGGTGGTGCCTCCTAGATTGGTTAGGTGTCGCTTGGGAGCCTCCTACTTCGTGTTATGGAGTGAACCAAGAAGTTTATAAGGGCAAGGAGATCGCCTACTTCGTGAAGATCTGCCCCAAGTTCGGCTAGTCCTCCGTGGATGTAGGCCATCATGGTATAGTAAAGGTTGCTTCTTCGTGGAACCCTCCGTGGACTCTCGTGACCATTACCCTCCGTGGGTTGAAGACTCCATAAACGTGGATGTACGATAGCGCCACCTATCGGTACCACTGGAAAAATCATCGTGTCACCAATCGCATTTGATCTTCCTACCCTCTCTTGACTTACATGCTTGTCTTTACTTTCCCCTCCTATACTCTTAGACATGCATGTGTAGGGTGTACTTGACATACTATGAATGCTAAAATCTGACAAGAATTAAAATTGGGAAAAGGTAGATTTTTATTTGGTCAAGTAGTCTAACCCCCCTAGCACTACTTTCGATCCTACAAGTGGTATTAGAGCTTTGGTATCCATTGCATTGGCCTCACAGCTTAGGAGAGTATGGCATCTAGTGAGGGAAATTATCACCATAGAGGTCCGTACTTCGATGGCACAAATTTTGCTTGTTGGAAGCACAAAATGAAAATGCATTTGCTTGGTCATAACCCCGCTGTTTGGGATGTTGTTCGTGTTCGTATGCAAGGTGAATTCTTTGCAGAAGGAAGGGAAGATGATCATGAATCGACTGCGGATGAATTCAAGATGTTGCAACTCAATACTCAAGCATGTGACATTCTCTTGAACTGCATATGCCCCAAAGAATTCAACAAAATCAGCCGTCTTGAGAATGCAAAAGAGATTTGGGATACTTTGATTGATATGCATGAAGGTACAGAATCTGTGAGAGAATCCAAGTTGGATATTCTTCAAAGTCAATTTGACAAGTTCAAGATGAAGGATGGTTAAGGAGTTGTTGAGATGTACTCTAGGCTAGCTCTCATCACAAATGAGATTGCCGTCTTAGGAAGAAAAGAAATGACTGACTAATTCATCATCAAGAAGATACTTCGAGCTTTGGATGATCGATATGACACCGTTTGCACATTGATCCAAATGATACCCAACTACAAAGATCTCAAGCCAACGAAAGTGATTGGAAGAATTGTTGCTCATGAGATGACACTCAAAGACAAGGAAGAGCTTCACCACAAGTCTAGCGGTGCTTACAAAGCCACAAGTCATGCTCCTGCTGCCTCTAGCGACAAACTTGTCACAAATCAAGAGATAAGCCTCATGGTCAAGGAATTCGACAAGTTCTACAAGAATAGAATCAAAGATTGAAGCTCCAACTCAAGATATGAAGAGAAGCGTTCGTGAAGTCATGACCGAAACTGCTACAATTGTGGGAAGCCTGGACACTACTCTAATGAGTGCACGGATCCTTACAAAAGTAAAAAAGAGTCACCAAGAACACGAAACTCAGGAGACGAGTCTCCTCGAAGAGAGAGAAGGAGTAGAGATAATCGTTATAAACGAAGACCCTCAAGGAGAAGTAGGGACTCAGAGAAGGACAAGTACTCCAAGAGCTACTCAAGAAAGATACATCAAGCTCATGTTGGTGAATGGGTTTCCAGCTCCGAATCCAAAAACCACTCCGAAAGAAGCTATCACTCCAACTCCGACTATAGTCAAGATGAAGGTGTTGCCAGACTTTCACTAGTGACAACCGACTCCTACGACATATTTGATTCACCAAATGAAGGTAGTGGACATTCCTTCATGGCTAAAGTCCCCAAGGTATCACACCCTAAGTATCTTGATTTCAATAGTGATGAAGATGAGTTGTTAATTGAAAATGACTTGCTATTTGACAAATCTAGTAATCTTAGTCAAAATGAACTTACTAGTACTCACTCTAGTGTAGATAAGTCGTGCATTGATGATAAGTTGGAAATAGAAAGACTAACTCAAGAACTAAAAACTATTAAGTTAGCTCACGAGTCAACTCTAGAAGATCATAGAGAGCTTGTAAGGACAGATGAGAAGCTATGCTTCGATAAGCTCAATTTAGAGCAAGAGCATGAGTTCCTTAAAGCTATCAATGAAGATCTTCGAAACAAGACTTCCTATTATGTAGCCAAGCAACTTTCTCTTATCTATCATTTGAAAATAGAAGAACTAAATAAAGAACTCAACACTCTTAAGTTAGCTCATTAATCTACTCTTGAAGATCATAGAGAGGTTGTAAGAACTCATGAGAAGCTACGCTTCGAGAAGCTCAATTTGGAGCAAGAACATGAATTTATTAAAGCTATCAATGAAGATCTCCGAAAGAAGACTTCATCCTATATTGCCAAACGACTACTCTTGTCTACATTCATGCCTCAATTTAAGTCTAAGCAAGCTAGTAACAAAGGAAAAAAGGTTCTTCATCTAGTAGCATCAATAAAAATGCTAAACCTAATGATGTTGCTTCTAGTAGTTCTATTGATTCCACTAATGATGATTCTCTTAGCCAAGTTACACTTGAGCAAGAAAATGAACTCTTGAAAGGGATTATAGAGAAAGGTACCTATAAGAGTCTTGAAGGGTGCAAACAATTTGAGGATATTGTATGCAAGCATGGAGTATACCGGAAGAATCGTGGTGTTGGCTATGTCAACGCTAATGGAGTTGAATGGGAAGAAGGTCAATACCCTAGTCCCAAGTTTGTTCCTCAAAAGGAGAAGTATGAAAATACTCTCCCCATGGTAACAAAGGCACAAGATGACCTTCCACCAAAAGACCCCAAGGTCAAGGGAAAGAACAAGCTTCAAGAGGACTTTGACTCATATGAAGATGTATCCCAAGCTTTGGTGAAGTGGGCTCCCAAGGCTACTACAGGCTCAACTTCTACAAGTCCTACTTAAACACCGAGGATCCCCATCAACTTGATGTGGGTCCCCAAGAAGAAGAACTAGAGAAGTTCTTGAGGGGTGACTCCGCCAATGAAATTCACTCAGTTTCATTATTGGCAAGAACTATTTGCTATCGACATCAAATTTATGCTATAGTTCAAGGATTCACACATTCCCTCAAAGGTAAGCAAGGGACAAGGTAATCAACAAATAAATGGACATCATCACATATGCTTTGCAATGCATGTCCATAGATATCCTTGTATTTGTCTCTTGTGTGTTGCGACTAACCCATGTAGGTGAGAAGAAAAATGAAACAACAAGGATGCTCCCAACTCTTGGTGATCTTCATTAACCTTGAGCATCCACCACAACCTCACCAACATGAAGTCTTCTTCGACAAAACCCAAGGTAAGTTTATCCCTCCTATGGGGGGATGTCACATCAAGGGGGAGATTTACTCTAAGACTTGAGTTAAAGCATCTCATAGAATGTGACAACATTAAATGCTTTATGTAAAAGTGGTAACCCCACTTGTGCTTAAACGATGAGTATAACCTATGATTAAGTATTCTTACTTGGCTCTTAAGTCAATATACTCATATATAGATGACTCCGTCATTGCCAAAGTGCTTGTTAGATGCTATTGTGTTTGTGAATGTTTGTCATGATTTCATTTGACATCTTGTTGTGTGAGCATGTTGGTCTGCATTTATTTACTCATTCGAGGATATCCAATTGTTGCTATTTGGCTTTTCATTTTCTTTTTGCCAATTGGATATACAAGAATGCCTAGGACCACTCTTTTAGCTATCTATGCTTTCTCACCTCATATTCTATTCATGCTGGATCACAAAATTTGAACAAGTACTTTTCGATCTCTCTGTGCGAGGAGCACTCGGAGTTCCGTATCGTTAAGGACTGACCATTAAAACCTCAAAAGTGCATCTCAGTGCAACCAACCCACAATACTCGGTCTCACCGAATTCCTAGGGTTGATCTGGTTTTCCAATCTTGGTACTTCCGATTTCATATTCTTGGTTACACCGAGTTTCCCGGTCAGTTTATAGTTGTCAAACTAGGTGACACCGAAAACATCAAATCGGTGTTACCGACAGTGATGGGTATATATTTGGTGGACCCCGATGCTTTAAATTTCATTCATCAAATGCCGCGCCTCCACAACCCTAGCTTCCGCCTGAAGACCCCAGTCATCGCCTTGCCTTCCCCGAGCGCCTCCACCGCCGGGAATCGACGCCGTCGATGTTTTCTTCACCAACTTCGCCATCGTAGCGGATCCATCACCACATTAGGGTATGCATTTGTCCCCCTCTCACGCTCCTCTATCCAAATCTTGCGCATTAGGGCATATTTACCATCGATCCACAGTTTCAAATCTTTCCATCCCCAAGAAAATCCCGTAGAGTAGCGAATGATCGATTTTTAGGGTTTTGTCGTCCGCCAACTGAATCTCGGTAGAACAGATGCAAAGAAATCGGTGTCACCGATTTTATTTTCTGCCACACTGAGAACACCTCGGTGGAACCGAGTTCTCATTTTCGTTGCAATCGAAAATGGTGCCAAGTTCCTAGAAAGGTAGGTGTCTGTCTCGGTGTGACCGAAATGTTTGCCTCGGCTGTACCGAAATACACTTGACAGAATGCAAAACTTGGAAAATCTTTTTCTCAAAATTTCAAAAATTTCTGCATTTTGTAATGACTCATCCTATTCCACTCTACTATACACTATTCACAGGGTCAGCTTGTCACGCTCAGATAGTCAGAATTTGCCAGAGCAGCACGTTGAGATGAGTTTAGGCACGAGTCCCGAGTCTAGTTCTTCCATAGATCCAAGCACTCCCAGCTCTCATGGGTTGCCTAAGGCTGCCACTAGGACAAGAAAGAGACTCAACTCGGAGGAAGAGGATTCTAGTTTTGTCCCAAAAGAGGTTCTTGCTAAGAAGCAAGAGAAGGCTCCTGGGAAGTTGCCAATGAGGCCACCTCATCTAGGAGGGTGGTCAGCAAAGTTTATGCTCCTACAGAAACATTCAAAGCAGATGAGAGTGCTAGGGCTACAGTGTCTATTGTGGTCCCCGAGAAGCTTTGCCAAAGAAGACAGCCAGGAAGAGGATCATCCGTGTGCAATGCAGGCCTACCTAAATGTATGAGGATCCAGAGGAGGCTGCTGCTACTAGTGCTACTCCTACCGAGGAGGGAGAGGAGGAACTTGCTACACATGCCCCTCCTAAGAAGAAGGCCAAGAAACTTTTGGCTGATGCTATTCCCAAGTCAGGCAACTCCAAGAGCACCAAGACTACTTCAAAGAAAGCTGCTGCACAGAAGTCCAAGAGGACTACCAGGGATATACCTGCTTCTGAGCAGAACAAGCAATCCACTTTCAGAGAAGCAGATGATGATGATGCTATGCCTGTTCTGATGAAGCTGAGACCTCACCTTCTAGTTCATGATGTTGGCCATCCTATTGCTGAGGACATGAAGAAGAAGAAATATTTAGGCTTGAGGACATGGAGAGATATTGATCCATATGCCCATAGGAGGAAAACTGTTGTTGACTACACATTTTACACCAAAGAGCAGGAAAACTTTTATGAGACAGTTTTGCTGGACAAGAGTCCGGCTGTGAGTGACATGAGATATATGTAATGGAAGTACATCAAAGATAACGAAGATTACTTTTCATGTGTCCAAGAAAATTTCCACTGCACTAGCATTGATAATTTTGTTGGAAAGTATTTCACAACTTGGAACGATGAGATGATGATGATGTTCTAGTCCACTTCTCATTTTTACGGAGAAGGCAGAATTGTTTGGATGATTGAAGGAGCAAGGTATGAATCTACTGTTGATGAGTGGGCTACCATCTTAGGAGTCCTAGAGGCACATGAGGGAGATATTTGCATATACTCAGAGTCCAAGGCAATCCACAATGCCATGAAGGACATGTATAATCCCATTCCTGTTGCACAGGTTCAGTCCCACAAGCTAGGATCCACCTACCACCTCTAGGCAGGTCTATGCACCATCAACACTACACTGAGGTATACTTTGATGCCCAAGTCAGGTGACGAGAAGATGATCCGAGGCTATTGCATCAATTTGCTCATTCATATTGACCGGAACTAGAGATTTCGAGTGATGGATTTGATTATGGAAACAGCGAAGAGGGTTGTTGCTGATTAGAAGCGCTCATGCTGCTATGCACCCTACATTCAGATGCTTATCAGTTCTAAGCTTGAGAAGCACATCTTTGCTCTTGATAGACCCCACTTGCCACTTCAGCCAGATTTTGAGGACAATGTTGTGGTGATGGACCCTGATCATCCCACATCAGCTGCATCTCAAGCACAAGCAGAGGCAGAGGCAGAGCAGCTCGAGCCACTAGTGCTTAGGTTCCTAGGTCCAGGAACGACCAGATGGATCTTTTGATCACCACTGTCATGGATATGAAGAAGGACATCAAGACCATCATGGATACTCAGGAGAGCCTTGTGAAGATTATTGATGATAGAGTGAAAACACTAAATGACAAGGTTGATGGGCTGACTAAGACTGTCAATGAGCTCAAGAAGGAGGTTGATGAAGCCCCAATATGTCGCACCTCTTCAGAATCTAAGTCTTCTAATGATGAGAAGGATAGTGCACCTATCAGGATGACTGCCCAGGTTATGACTAATGCCAGGACTCCTATAGTACCAGCTCTAGAGATGAGGCCTTCATCTTCTACTCCAGCCACAGTATCTTTAGCTCCATCAGCTCCAGTGCCTCTAGTATCTACTCTAGCTCCATTTAGGACTCCAGTGGAAGTCTTCGCCGACGTAGTTGTCTCGACTCCGACATCGACTACCGGAGGAGATCAGCCACAGAAGGACGATTAGCTATATCTCTTTGAACTTTTTGGTAACTTGTTGCCAAAGGGGGAGAAGTTGTATATAGATCTTAGGCTTCGAGTGAGAGAGAGCGTATGCTTTTTGGTTTGATGTGAGATACTTTTGTTTGTGTTTGATCATATGATGTAATGTGTGTTGCTACCAATTCCTATCTTGTTTGATGGTTATGTGATGATTATTCACTTTGCTTGATGTGTTGTGCTATGTTTTTAACTCTTATTACTCTCGCACACTACCAAGTGTTTGTGGTATGTGACATGTGAGAGTTGCCCCATGTACCTAATCGATTGTGCATTTGCATTAGAACGCAAATTTAAAATAATACACAAATTTAGGGGGAGCTCTTGCTTATCACATACTTCTCAAAGCGATGATTATATTCATTGATTATATCATATGTCGAAGCTTTGATCTATATGTTGGCATCGGTTACCAAAAAGGGGGAGATTGAAAGCACATTTGCTCCCTTGGTGGTTTTGGTAATTAATAACAACATATATGTCATTGAACTAATGTTTCCACTAAGTATGTTTCAGGAAATTTTTAGTGATGGGTTAACAAAAGGATTGTGGAATACCCCAAGATGCAAGGGAGTACCATTGGCCAAGCTTCAATCAAAGGACTCTACATTTTACATTTGTGAGAAATCATTTTGAGTGCATACGAAAGACAATACTATTAAAAGGTGGTAATGTTTTGTTGGTGAACAAAATGCTCATACGTGCACAAGTGATAGTCACCACATACACCCACAAGCTCTTCCACAAAACTCTGTCCAAAGCCAAATACCCAAAATTGGTGCAACCAACACATTCCGCTCGGTGTCACCGATTCCAGAACCTTGACAAACTCAGCCAAACCCTAGCCACTACGGTGCAACCGATTCTGCTTCGGTGCCTCCGAGTTTGGGTTGCCAACTTTCTGTTCACAAATTCACAATATCGATACCATCGGGATTGTTGGATTCGAGTCACTGAGATTGGGCAATCTGACCTTTGGTCACCTTATCGGTGCAACCGAGATTCCTATATCGGTCTCACCGAAATTGTAAAGATGCCTTCTTTCGGTCACTTCAGTACAACCAATATTAACACATCGGTTTCACCGAGTTGGTCATTTTGTGTGCAACGGTTGGATTTTTGGAGATGCCTATATATACCCCTCCATCACCACTCACTCGCAAGAGAAGCACTCTTAACAGTCCCCCACTCATACCTATTGATTTTCTGAGAGAGAGCCACCTACTCATGTGTTGAGATCATGCCATTCCATTCCTACCATATGAATCTTGATCTCTAGCCTCCCCAACTTTCTTTCTACCCAATCAATCTCTTCTACCAAGCCAAATCTGTGAGAGAGTGATTGTGTGTTGAGGAGTCTATCATCTTGAAGCACAAGAGCAAGGAGTTCATCGACATTCTCGAGCCTATTACCTTTTGGAGGGTGGTGCCTCCTAGATTGGTTAGGTGTCACTTGGGAGCCTCCTACTTTGTGTTCTGGAGTGAACCAAGAAGTTTGTAAGGCCAAGGAGATCGCCTACGTTGTGCAGATCTACCACGAGTTAGGCTATTCCTCCATGGACGTAGGCCATCATGGTATAGTCAAGGTTGCTTCTTCGTGGAACCCTCCATGGGTTGAGCCCTCCGTGGACTCTCGCGACCGTTACGCTCCGTGGGTTGCAGACTCCATAAACGTGGATGTACGATAGCGCCACCTATCGGAACCACGGGAAAAATCATCGTGTAACCAATTACGTTTGATCTTCCTACCCTCTCTTTATGTAACAGCCTGAGACCGACGCTCTAGAAGATTCCCCTTTTATTTCTTTTCTCGTGTGTGTTTCGTGTGGCTGTCACATTCATCATCGCATCCTTCACACCATCTGCATAGCATCTTCACTCGTTTTTGAAAACTTGTATCCGTTCGTAGTTGCCGGTTCTCTCCGTTCTTGCCGTTGCCCGTTTCGAGACCAACCACACACACGCACGCGCCCACGGCATCGTTAAAACAAACCATTTTTAAGCGCATGAAAAATATTCTCGGATTGGGCTGAAAATTGGTGTGCAGTCTAATTATATTGTAGGTAGGCCGCCTACCAAATTTCATCGCAATCTGAGGTAGTTTGATACCCCGTCGGTCAACCATAGCAGTGCGGTCATCGGTTGTTCGTCGGACGTTTTCGGAGTTTTATAACCTCGTGTCACGGGCCACAACTTCCCTATCATCCCTAGATAGCCCATCTACACGACCACCGCAGCCCACTTAGCCCCCCTCCGCTTCCGGGCCATCTGATCAAGATCGAACGGTACGAAAACAGACGAAACTGCTAACCCTGGCCCTCTTTTCCTATTTAGTCTTCCTCCCCTTCCTAATCTGGCTCCTCCTCGAAATCCCCGCCACAACCAGCCTCCCGCAATCCCCGTAGCCGCTAGATACCTCTATCGAGCACCACGGCCTGTGAAAGCCCATCTGGGGCTCGCCCGGGCCCAGATCCCGCCGCCGTCGCAAGCCCATGAGGCGTCCGCGCCGTCGTCTGAGCTCCGATGGTTGCCCGAGCGCCGTGCCATCCCTGTCGTGCCGAGCCAGGGCCCGGACCTCGTCGGAGGTTGCCGGAGCGCCCCCGCCTAGCCGGCCCTGGCCAGTGTGCTGCCGTACCTCGCCCCGCAGCCCTATGGCTCTAGCCGGGGCTGCCCCGGCCGAATCAGTCCGCCGTCGCCCAAATGGGTTGCCCCGACCGGATCTGCCCTTTCACCGCCATGAGGGGTCACCCGCGCCGGATCTAGCCGACCTTGCTCGCCGCCGGCAACCAAGCCCATTTGCTGCCGCCGTCGTTCGTCTCCTGCGCGAGGGACGCAATGGGATCGTGCAACGTCTCCAACCGCTCGCTCGCCCAAGCACTGTCGCCCGTGTGGGCCGCCGCCCCGCCTCGGCCCAGCAAGCCGGCCTCCCCCTGGCCCAGCCCTCTGTGAGCACGGATGCCCTATCCCCCGCCCGTGCATAGTTTAGCCATCTTCCTCCCATGTACTATTCGGGCCCTTTTGTAGATTCGTCCCATAGCATGTTTTTTCCCTGCGTGCGATTTCTCTATTATTCCAGGGTTATAGAAGTACAGAAAAACCCCTATATTAAAAAAGCTCATAAATAATTAACCGTGCATCACATGTAAAAACATTATATATGAAACTTGACTAGAATTTCGTGTAGATTCACAATAACTAACTCTCACATGTGTTTAAAATGTTTAAAATTGCTGTTTGCATTGATTTGCGTAAATGCCATGTTAAAATGATTTATAACATAACTACTAAACCGTAGCTCCGATAAAAATGTTCCACATATGTAACTTGTCTAGAAAAATGTGTAAAACCTCATGGTGACATTTATTTTGCTGTTTAACAAATCTAAAATATGGTTAGTACAGATCTGGACCAAATTCATATTAAGCTTATGAGGATGTTTCGGAAATGCTATATGTTGCTTTCAGCCTTGCATATTTAAACCGGACATGCATCATATTTGTTTGTGCATCGTGTCATGCATATGTTGTGGTGTTCCGTGTGTTGATTGTTGTTTCGGATTGCTCCTTCTCGATAGAGTTTCGAAAGCGTTCGGAGTGTGAGGAATTGTTCGACTACGTTGGCACGTCTTCTTCATGGATTCGATCTTCTTCCGAGCGGCATCTCAGGCAAGATGACACATTTCCCTGGATACCACTACTATCATTGCTATGCTAGTTGTCTCGCTTTTATCGTTATGTCTTACTACCTACCACTTGTTTGTCAAGCCTCCCAACATTGCCATCAAAAGCCTCTAACCCCTCCAAATCCCACCAAACTATTGTTTGGCTATGTTACGGCTTGCTCAACCCTTCTTATAGCGTTTCTAGCTGCAGGTGTAATTGCTTCCATGTGTCAACATGGACATTCTCTTGTTATCACAATATTGTTGCTATTTAACTTAATGCACTTATACACTTGGTAAAGGGTGGAAGGCTTGGCCTTTTTCTCGGTATTTTTTCTGCTCTTGCCGCCCTAGTTACTTGTGAACTGGTGTTATTTTCCATAATCGAGCGCCCCTAACATGCTTAGGGTTGTTATGGGGACCCCCTTGATTTTCGTTTGAGGATAAAGCTTGTCTGGCAAGGCCCAACATTGTTACTAAATTTGCCTAATAACTAATAAAATTGCGTAGGGACCCGCCGGCACCCGCGGATAATTGAATCAACCCCCGGGCCCGTGCTCCTCATGAGTGTTGGTGCAAACTAGAGTCGTGTGTGTGGCCAAGACGTGGCAACTCGGGAGATTTCTATCAGGCCACTGTACGCTGCGCTCATCTGGTTGTGTCCTAAGAACGAGATACGTGGCTCCTATCGGGTTCGTCGACACACCAGGTGGCCTTGCTGGATTTGTTTTACCTTTCTTGAACGTCTTGAGTGAGAAATTCTGATTATTCTTCGGGCTATCTCGAGGTGAAGGATTTACTATGGAATTTCCTAGGAAGATCACGAGATCCATGGTCGAGGTTATTCCCGCTGCGTGCGGTTAATTTATGATGGATGAGTTGGAGCACCCCTGTAGGGTTATATCTTTCGGAAAGTCGTGCCCGCGGTTATGTGGCAAACTTGGATACTTTGTTTAACACCCGGTCATAGCAAAGTTGAAGTAAACTCAAATAAAATACACCAACTGTGTGCATAACCGTGGCTGTCTCTTCTCGTGAGTCCTTATCCGAGAGGGAACACGGTGGGGTTATGTTTGACGTAAGGAGGTGTTCAGGATCATTTAGTGATCATTTCTAGTTCATGTCTGTTATGCGTAGACCACACACTTACTTTCTGTATTCGGCAGTTAGCCACTTAAACAAATGCTTAGTCACATGCTGCAGCCTCACCACTTAACCATACCTCACCCATTAAGCTTTAATAGTCTTGATACCCTTGGAAATGAGATTGCCGAGTCCTTGTGGCTCACAGATTACTACAACAACAATTGCAGCTACAGGTAATGCGATGATTTGACGTGAGCGTGATGTTTGTTTGATTTGGAGTTCTTCTTCTTCTTCTTCTTCATCAATCTAGGATGGGTTCCAGGTGGCAGCCTAGGATAGCAAGGATGGATGTCAGTTTGTCGTTTGTTTTCGTCCGTAGTCGGACCCTGCTCTTGTGTACGATGTTTGAGTATGTTATTGTATTGATGTGATTTTGTTGTAGCTTGTGGCAAGTGTAAGCCAATTCCATATACTCTTCTCTTCTGTACATGTACTTGTATTGATATACATTCTTGCAACACGACGAGATGCGCTTCTATCCCTGTTGAGGCCCTCATGCCAAAATAAGGATAGGACCGCATCTTGGGCATGAAACTTTACTTACATGCTTGTCTTTACTTTCCGCTGCTATACTCTTAGACATGCATGTGTAGGGTGTACTTGATATACTATGAATGCTAAAATCCGCCAAGAATTAAAATTGGGAATAAGTAGATTTTTTTGGTCAAGTAGTCTAACCCCCCCTTATAGCGCTACTTTCGATCCTACGCCATTGGACGCCAAAGAGACTCCATACCAAGCAAGACGAGCTGCCACAAGTTGACTTGGAAGCTTCTATCGCAAAAAACCAGCAAAGGGACGTCAACCCGGAGAATCCGGGAGCCGGCGTGGATGCGTAGTCATTGTGTTTTAAAAACTTGATGATTTGTAGCCGAAGTTGTGTTGTAAATGAAGTATCAAAAACACTTGGTCATCAGTTGTGGCATCATGCACTTAGTACTTCTGAACTAGCATCCTTCGAGGTCAATGAGCCAGCTCTTTTTAATGATAAGATGCCTGCATAAGTATCTCTGCACTTGTACTTCATGCATGAGCTGGTCTTTATAGCTTACCATTACTTAACACAATAAGATCATGCTGATACAGTGAATTTTTTAACATGAATAATGTTGGCATTCTGGGAATGGGGGTACCCAGTCCTGCCTGCCTATGGCCCAGGGCATGGCCCACTTGTCAGCCAAGTGTGGCCGGCGTGACACAACTCAAGACAAGGCACTTGCGAGGACCCTGGGCTTGCGAGAAAGGACGGAAACAAGACCAGCAAGGACGGGCCTCCCTAGGCCCCCTCGTGAGCGGTGGAGATCTCTATGAAGAGCCCCACCTCAGGAGTCAAAGGTGACACAAGGAAGGACAGGAGGGCGCCAGCCCGCCAGGCGGCACAGTTTCCTCTGTGGTGAAAATGGAGCAAGGAGGTACACGGGTTCTCAAAGCGCCGCCCAAAGGTTTCCCTTACGGTGCAACAAGACCATGACCACGAGCCCTGCAGAGCAGATGTCATCGCCGAGCCCACCGCTGCATCACCAATAACTACTTTGGAGGTGAAGACCGCCTTTGGATAAGGAGCGGATGTGCGTTTGTCCTTCTTCAACATTGGCCATTGTGGGATCCCTTCCTGCCATTGTGATAAGGAAAGAGGACCTGGGCCACCGCTATATATAGAAGCTAGGCCGCACCATAGAGGGAAGCGGACCAACACTTAGCCACTCGATGCACCACCACAAGACATCAAGCCAAGAACATACCTTGAGCACCATCACGAGGCTCAAGCCCACTTTACTAGTTCATCCACCCAAACCACCTAGAGAGGTAATCCATCAAAGCAGGAGTAGGGTATTACACTTCATAGCGGGCCAAACCTGGGTAAACTATCATGTTCATCTTCTTCCTCGTCATCGAGCGAGTTCACCGTATTAACCATCAAGTAGTAAGCTAGGTTGGGTGAGGCCGCAGGAAACCTTCGCACACGCCCCTATGTTCGAACCTTAAGGGTTTTGCGGAGCACGAAATCCGACATTTGGCGCACCAGGTAGGGGGTCTGTCAGAGTCTCCTTCAAGCCTCGCTCTTCCATGCTCCACCACTCCAATGGCCGACGCCTAACGAGCTTCTCCCATCCGCAGCGGACCAGCTTCCTTCGGTTCCTCCGCTGCGGCTGGAGGCTCACGCCTCAGCGGCATAGTGCTGGGTGGGCACTATCAAGCTACCAGCATCGCCTCCGCTGTCACCGCCCCTTGCTCCGCCCAAGCACACGATGGGAGGGCGGCACCTTCAGCACCTGCGTCGCATCACACCTACGTGGAGGACCTAGACGCGCACGATATGCTGCTGCTAGAAAGCGCGATGTTCTGCCACCGCACAATGCACGGGGGCCTCAACGCGTGGGCCGACCACATCGCGGAGCTGGTTGCCATCGCACGGAGAGCCGCAGCCCCTCACCCTTCGTCAGGCGCTGGGGGCTCCTTCGTCGCGTCTGCCCCCTAGCCCACCAATGGCATGCCCCCTCAGCCCTGGGCAAACCTGGGCGAGGCCCATCGGACGCCATGCTCCTCCTCCTACGAGTTCCGATAACTGACTTTGGGAGACAGCCTGGCCACGGAAATCGAGCTCACGGAGGAGACAACCGGGCATCCCACACGCACACCAATGCACGGCCACGCGACACAGTGGAATTTCAACAACCCGGATTGACCAGACAAGAGCGCGCCATCCTGCGCAGGGACCAAATGGGGCAGGCGTCCGGGCAGACAAGTAACAACGGTGAATGCGCATCGGGTCTTCGGGGAATCGACCCACGTCAGGTGGCGCGCAGCCCACCTAGCGGCGGCAACAAAGGTAGGAAACTTTGCTTTGAGGCTCAACGTAGGATAGTTTGTGGACTACGTGCGCAGGGCGGTGCCCCGCCGCCGCCTGGAGGGACCATTCCCGACGCCTCGCAGGATGGCTCAGGAGGATAACTGGCCCCTTATGTGCAGCCCTTCGTACCATGCTACGTCGTGCCCAGGGAAGATGACCCAGATCGGGAGCCTGTCGCAGGCGCCAAGACCCCCATGGGTTGGGGAAGCCCCTAACGTCCTACCCGAGCCTAGCTTGGGGGCTTCCACCAAATACGCGCCAAGGTCGGACAACACGAGACGGAGAAAGAGGGAGTATGCCACCGAACCGGTGGGGGCGTGGCGCGAGCTGTCGCCCGGCAAGCAAGCATCATCGAGCCAAACCTCAGGGTGTCAGGGATAATGCCATGGGGAAGGGCAGCTAAACACAGGTAACAAGGGTCACCCGCGGCAACTGGTACATTAGCACAGCCTCAGGAGGCCGGGCCTCACGAGGCTCCCGAGGTAGCACACGGTCACCTCCCGAACGCCTCATGAGGCGGCTTCATCGACAAAACACCCTTACGGCTGTGTCCGATGCATTGTACTCATGTTTGGGCCGCGGGAGCGCAATCCTGCGGCTACGCGAGGGACAATGCATTTGGGTTTGGGTCATAGGGGCACGCAACCGAGTAGAAATGCACAGGATGTCTCTTAACGGAGTTGGGAGCTACCGGGACTGGCGCCCAGGGGCTTGCCCAGCTATCTATGGCTATGACACTCTCACGTAACAATGAGCAGGTTGTATATGCTCGGAGCCCCCCGAGGTCATGCAGGGGTTCCCACCCATGCAATGTGGCCGCCACAGCTCCGCGCTGGTGGAGAAGTCAATACTGCCCATCAGTGGCTATGCCCATGCAACGTGGATGCCCTATGGTCAGCGCTGGGGGAAGACGAAGACTAGCCTAGGTGCCGGATGCGGCATTTGCCTTCTTTCCTTTTTTGTGTTCGAATTGCCAACTTTTGAAATGAAGTTTAAAGGGATCAGAGCTCTAAGTTTAAAATAAAAAGGGACGGGGACTTTTCTCTTGTTGCTTTTCTTTTACCAATCTTGAGTTCTCTCTCTTCTGGATCGGCATTTTGCAAGAGGCCGCTCGTTGCGTCCCTCTCTGGGGCACCCCGGACAAGGATAGCGAGGCCCTGTCGCCTCAGGGACTCGCAGCTTTTGACGGCCTGCCCTCGCTCGGGGGCTCCAACCGCGGAGCGGCGCTGTAGCATGGAGTCTCAAGGGCCTCTAGTGCTTGGGCCGAGGCAAAGCACGTCAGAGCAGAATGGGGGCCGCTTGAGCATCAAGGGGGGCTCCTAAGCAGTATGCCTTAGGAGCCTTACTGGTCATATAGCCACTCGGCACCCTCGATTCCGTCCTTGGTGATCCGGTCGGCATCGAGGGTATCGGGGCCTCTCCCCGTGGTTACGTCTTTGGTGATCTGATCGTATACCACGGTGGTAGGGAAATGTGTGGGACTAGGACTTGTCGATGTAGGGATGCTTGAGTGTCAAAGGGGGCTCCTAAGCAGTACTCCTCACGAGCCTTATCGGTCATATAGCCACTCGACACCCTCGATGCCGTCCTTAGTGATCCGGTCGGCATCGAGGGTATCGAGGCCTCACCTCGTGGTTGCGACCTTGGACAGTCATAAATTACGGCGGTAGGGAAATGCGCGGGACTGGGACCTGCAGACACAGAGCACAGAAAAGGTCCCTAGCTCGTCTCGTCCGCAAGCAACGAAGAAGCTCCCCACGCAGAATAGCGGAGTATCCGAACAACCCAGCCATGCCACAAGGTCATCCACAACCCACAAGCTAAGTACACTACCGAATCAAGCATGAGCTTCCTGATCTAACGGCACCCTAGGGGTGAGGTGAGTTTTGTACGAGCTAATGTGAGGATGCAGGTACTACGGGACAACTGTATGCGATTACTAACACCCCAGGGGCCTGGAGTGACATGGGAGGCAACATGAGAACGGAGGCCTGTCAGCGACGGGCTGCTAGGCCACGAGCCCGGGGCAGGCGGCCCAGAGCTGCCCCTTAGGCGGGGGGACTTCACGGGGACCCAATTAGCCATTGTCGTTAGGCCGTATCGACGGCGGCGCCAAGCTGGCACAAGAAAACTAAATCACATAACTACGAGCGGCCAATGGTGAATAAAGGGCGAGAAGCAAAAACATAGGAAATGCGCAAAATGTTAATGCCCACGGGGGCTATGTTCGTTTTAAGCTATTACAGGTACCAGGAGGAAGAAGCAGGGGGGATCTAGGCGGAGGAGTCGATGTCGCTGTCCAAGTTGACGTCCGCCACAACACCAGGGCCGCCTTCTCCCCCGGGAGGGGGTACCCGGATGAACTGCGCGACTAGGGCATCCACATGCGGGCGCACCCCATCCCGGAGAGGCCTCAGGAGCCCCTCAGGCACCCTCTCCACCACACGCTGGAGGTAAAGCTACGGAACGAGGCGGCGCAGGTTGGAGAATACGTGCGTCGACACAAGCTCCAGGAGGTCCCATGCGTCGGCCTCACTGTCCGCAGTCACACGGGAGACACCGGTCTCTAGCCTCTCCACCACCCGGCGGCAGAAGTCGAGGTAGACCACGTCGCCCTGCACGTTGGTGAGGGCGAGGGCATCCCCGACGAACCGTTCAACCGCACCGGACGCATGGTAGGCGATGTCGAGCTACTGCTTGGCCCGCTGGGACTCCATCATCTTGCTGTAGGCTGCCTCGTCCCGTGCGGCCTGCACGGCATCAGCTGCTTCTTGGACCTAGGCCTAGAGAGACGCCAGTTCCGCCCTTGCCTCCGCCTCACCCCTGCGAGCGGCCTGGAAGGCTACATCGGCGGTCGCCAGCTAGGCACGCAGCATGTCCACCTCCTCCTGGAGCTCGACGTGCTTGCGCTTCTTGGCCACCGGTGCCCTGGAGGGAGAGGACGTTCAAGCCCGGTATATTGGACATGTCAAGCAAAGAGAGAGGGAGGCGACGGAGCACTCACTCCTCCACCATGGTCTAGTGCCGGCGAATCTGCGCCGGCTTCGGTGTCCTCCCACTGCTGCCTCTGGAGGAAAGCGAGGGGGTTGACGGCCCCGCGCACTCCCCTGCACCGGCGGTGCTTCCACCAGACGCCATGGGGGATGGGAGAAGCTAAGGCGAGGAAGAGGGTTTTCTCTAGAGTTGCGGGAGCAGGCGGTCGCTGAAGGATGGCTAGGCTCCATCGCGAGGAGGTGGATTTACAGGCGGGATCTGATGACCCACAAGTATAGGGGATCTATTGTAGTCCTTTCGATAAGTAAGAGTGTCGAACCCAACGAGGAGGAGAAGGAAATGACAAGCGGTTTCCAGTAAGGTATTCTCTGCAAGCACTGAAATTATCGTTAACAGATAGTTATGTGATAAGATAATTCGTAACGAGTAACAAGTGTAGCAAAGGTGTAGCAAGGTAGCCCAATCCTTTTTGTAGCAAAGGACAGGCATGGACAAACTCTTATATAAAGCAAAGCGCTCCCGAGGACACATGGGAATTTCTGTCAAGCTAGTTTTCATCATGCTCATTTGATTTGCGTTCGTTACTTTGATAATTTGATATGTGGGTAGACCGGTGCTTGGGTGCTTCCCTTACTTGGAAAAACCTCCCACTTATGATTAACCCCTATCAGAAGCATCTGCAACTGCGAAAGAAGAATTAAGGTAAACCTCCATAGCATGAAACATATGGATCCAAATCAGCCCCTTACGAAGCAACACATAAACTAAGGTTTAAGCTTCTGTCACTCTAGCAATTCATCATATACTTATTACTTCCCAATGCCTTACCCTAGGCCCAAATAATGGTGAAGTGTTATGTAGACAACATTCACATATCACCACTAGAGGTGAGACAACATACATCTCATCAAAATATCGAACGAATAGCAAATTAACATGATTACTTATAACAAGACTTATCCCGTGTCCTCAAGAAAAAACGTAACTATTCACAAAGCATGTTCATGTTCAAGATCATTTAAGAGGGGTATTAATTATCATAAAGGATCTGAACATATGATCTTCCACCAAGTAAACCAACTAGCGTCAACTACACAAAGTAATCAACACTACTAGCAACCCACAGGTACCAATCTGGGGTGTTGAGACAAAGATCAGATACAAGAGATGAACTAGGGTTTGAAGAGGAGATGGTGCTGGTGAAGATGCAGATGGAGATTGACCCCTCTCTTTGAGAGGATCGTTGGTGAAGACGATGGCTTCGATTTCCCCTCCGTGAGGGAAGTTTCCCCGACAGGACAGCCCTGCCAGAGCTCTAGATTGGTTCTGCCCAAGTTCCGCCTCGAGACAGTGGCGCTTTGTCCCGAAAAGTATCTTCTGATTTTTTCCAGGTCAAAACACTTCATATAGGAGGAGATGGGTGTTAGAGGAGCCACACAGGCCCCACAAGCCTGCTAGGCGCGGCCACGGGGTGGCCGCGCCTAGCAGGCTTGTGCCTGCTGATGGCCCCCCTCTGGTTGATTCTTGTGTCAGTATTTTTAATTAATTCCAAAAATATTCTCCATAATTTTTCAGGACTTTTGGAGTTTTGGAGAATACGTATCTCAGATTTGCTCCTTTTCTAGTCTAGAATTCCAGCTGCCGGCGTTCTCCCTCTTCATGTAAACCTTGTAAAATAAGAGAGAAAAGGCACAAGTATTGTACCATAACGTGTAATAATAGCCAATAATGCAATAAATATCAATATGGAAGCATGATGCAAAATGGACGTATAAGGATCAAGGCCACGAGGCATCGTGGGATAGCAGGCAACGTTTTCCCCTTGGGCGCCAAAAGGGGCGGCTCTATCGACGCGCGACCCCGCCGCACGTTGCCTCGCCTGACGCAGTCAGATCAAATCTGTGTGGCCCGAGGGCTGGAGGCCAAGGAACCGATAGCATTCAAGGAAAGGTAATGATGGCCGGAGCTGGCACAGGCGCCTCGTCGGTTTGGCTTGGGCGGTCCCTGACGCCTTCGGGGAGCGGGGGCATTGCTACGTGGGTGACCAACGCGTGTAAAGCCTGGCCTGCAGGCCTATGGGACCCATGGCGCTTCGGGTCGCCCTCAAAACTTCACTCTAAAGCCAGCTTAAGCGAGCCTCTCGAGGGTGACCGCGTCGTGACCCCTCCGGAGGGTTGTCGCGCCAGCGGTCCTCACGAGGCGGATCGCGCCAGCGGTCCTCACAAGTTGTATCGCGCCAACGATCCTCCTAAGGCTGATCGCGCCGCCCCTGACACGGCTCCCAGTTGTCCCAACGGCATCCACCGTGGCCACCGGCGCGCCTGCCGAAGTGCTCGGCACGGATCAGTCGGAGTTCCTGGCAGTCGGCGGTGTCATGGTTGTTGGTGCCATGGAAGATGCAGGCCGGCCTTCCTCCTGGGGGGTGTTCTTCTACCCGGCTGCACTACGCCTCGGGTTCGGCTGCAAGCACTGCCGGGGCCTTGCGCTTTGCTTCCTTAGCCTTGGTCTTCTTCTCTTCTGGCTCCGCCGCCGATGGCCCGAGGAGCGATAGGCGTCCCTCCTCGGCCTTGGTGCACTTGTTCGACAGGTTGAACATCTCCAAGGAAGAGCACAGTTCGTCATTCATGGCGAGCTCTTCCTTCATTTTGAGATAAGAGACTCCATCGGTGAAGGCCGAAATGTTGGCCTCCTTCGACGCCTTGGGAATCTGAGGCGTGTGGTCGTGAAGCATTGTATGAACTTGTGTAGGGTCTCCCCATCCTACTGCCTGATATGCCGTAGGTCGTTCACGGTGGGTGCACGGTCATGGGTGCCTTGGAAGTCAGCGATGAAGCGTTTGTGAACCCTCCCAGGAGGTGATGCATGTCTCCGGGAGGTTGAAGAGCCAGGAGAGTGTGCCGTCCTTGAGCACCATGGGGAACTAAAATGCCATGACCTTGTCATCTCCTCCTACCGCCCGGATACACAACGAGTAGAGCTGTAGGAACTTGGCTGGGTCTGGAGGGTCGTCATAACACGCGGACAGGTCGGGTTGGAACTTGTAGGGCCACACAATGGCGAGGCACCCCACCGACTCGATGGGCGCCGCATGCGCGAGGGCGACATGGTATTGATGCTCATGTAGGACCGCTTCGAGCGGTATCCGGCCGTGGTGTTGGGTCGGCAGCGCAAGGAATGCACGTGCGTCGATGCACATCTGGGAACCACTTGGCATCTTACTTCATCTCCCAGCCTCACCCCCGGTTCGCGAGGCCAACCATGGGGGTGCGCTTCTTGCCTGGGCTTGGGGTCAGCTTCGCATCATGGAAGCAGAGGCTGCACGTCTTGTACCATGTCGTGAGCCAAGGATGGTTGCGGTCGAAGCGAGTAGGAGAGCACCAAGGCATCGCCGGCAGCGCTGACGAGCTCTACGATGTGCCAAAGCCAGTCGTCATCATGGTCGGGAGTGGGGCGGTAGCTAAGCTGTTCGTTAGACATGACGAGCGCGCCCTAGCAAACATGGGAGGATGAACCAGAGGCTGGGATGATCGACAGAGTGGCGGTGTGGCCTTCGCATTGCGCGGTGACTGTTTGGGAGGAGTCTAGTTGCTCGTGGGCGTTGGCGCCCGTGGCGGCGTTCGCCACAGGTGAAGGTGAGCTGCATGCACTGGCATGGCCCACCGGCGCTGTCTGGGCGACACAGGTGGCACGGCTCTTGGCACAGCCTCGGTGAGCGCTATACATCATAGTGGAGAGGTGGGAGGAGATCTTGGCTTGAGGGAGACTCTGACATGACCCCTACCTGGCACGCCAAATGTCAGATTTCGGGCTCCGCTGCGAAGATGAACATGACAGTTTACCCAGGTTCGGGCCGCTGCAAAGCGTAATACCCTACTCCTTCTTTGGTGCATTACCTCTCGAGGAGGTGAGGTGGATGAACAAGTACAGTGTTTCGGGCCTCCTGAGGGCTCTTAGTGGTGTTCGAGGCTCCTTGTGGTTTGGTGGTCGATGAATGATGGAGTCAGTCGATTGGGTTTGGATCCCTCTTCTACGAAGCAGCCTACCCTCTATATATAGCGGTGGCACGGGTCCTCTTCCCTTGTCGCAATGGCGGGAAGGAATCCCATAATGGCCAATTTTGAAGGGGGACAGGGGTTCGTGCTCGCCCTGACCAAAGGCGGTCTTCGCTTGCAAAGTAGCTGTCGATGCCGCAGGGAGAGGCTCAGCGATGACATCTGCCCTGCAGGACGGGTGGTTGTGGTCTTCTTGCACCAGAATGGGAACCTTTGGGGGCGCTTCAGGAACCCACGTACGTCCTTGCTCCCATTGCACCAAAGGGGAAACTACGCTGCCTGGTGCACTAGTGCTCGCCTATCCTTCCTTGTGTCACCCTTGACTCCCGAACCCGGGCCTTGCATAGATATCTCCGCTACTCCAGAGGGGTCCTGAAGAGGACCATCCTTCGCGGGTATTTTCGTTGTTCTTCCTCGCGAGGCCAGGGCCCTCGCGAGGGCCTTGTCTCGAGTGGGTCCGCGCCTGGTCCTTGGTTAATGAAGTGGGCCACGCCCTGGGCCGCAGGCAGGGAGGCTTGGGTACCCCCGTTCCCAGAACGCCGACAGGCGCCAGTGCGCTAGATGGCGTAGTTTCCCCTTTCATGTAAAGGGAGCAAGGACGTTCGTGGGTTCTCAAAGCACCCCCAAAGGTTTCCATTCCGGTGTAACAAGACCATAACCACCCGCCTGCGGGGCGGATGTCATTGTTGTGCCCATCCCTGCGCCGTCGACAACTACTTTGCAGGCGAAGACCGCCTTTGGGCAGGACGAGCACGTACTCCTGTCCCCCTTCAAAATTTGCCATTGTGGGATCCCTTCCCGCCATTGTGATAAGGGAAGAGGACCCGAGCCACCGATATATATAGAAGGTAGGCTGCACGGTAGAGAGGGATCCGAATCCATTCCACCATCCACCCAACATCAAGCCATAGAGAGTCTCGAACTCATCGAAGGGATCCCTCATGACGTCCTAAACATTGTACCATTTCATCCATATCACCTCCTCAAGAGGCAATCCACCAAAGCAGGAATAGGGTATTACACTTCGCAACGGCCCAAACCTGGGTAAAGTAGCATTTTCATCTTCTTCCTCGTCATCGTGCGAGTTTGTTGATGTGTTCATCGAGTAGCGAGTTAGGTTGTGTGAGCCTGCAATGGATCTTCGCACATGCCCCTGTGTTCGAATCTTAAGGGTTTTGCGGAGCCCGAAATCCGAAATTTGGCACGCTAGGTAGGGGGTGTATCGAGGTCTTCTCCAAGCATCGTTCTTCCCAAGCTTCGCTACTCCGATGGTCGGCACTCAACAAGCTTCTCCTGGTTGCGGCGGGTCAGCTCCCGTAAACCCCTCTGCGACCATCGACGGCCGACCGAGCAGTCTGTACCAAGTCACCAGCATCGCCTCCACCGTCACCACGTCTCGCGATGCTCAAGCACACGGCGGCCGGCCCGCGCCCTTGGCCTCGGTGGCATGTCGTACCTACGTGGGAGACCTCAACGCGCATGATGCACTACTGCTGGCAAGCGAGATGCTTCACCGCCGACCAATGAACTGGGGCTTCGACGCATGGGCTGATCACATCGCGAAGCTGGTCACAGTCGCGCAGAGGACCATCTACCCTCACTCTTATTCAAGGCCACATGCGCCAGGAGACGGAGGCTCGCATGTCGCACCCGCTCCCCTGCCCGCTAGAGGAGGGACCTCTCAGGCACCGGACGGGTCAGAGCAAGGTGCAGCACATGCTTTGGTCCTCCTTAAATGAATCACGGTGACTGGCTTCGGAGCGTAGCCCGGCCACGCCCACCAGGCACACGGAGGGAACGATGGGGCACCCCGCACACACACCGACACGCATCTGAGCAACTCGGCTGGCCCTCAACAACCTGTGCTGACCAGGCGGGAGCACGCCATCCGACGCTGTGAGAAAGCGGCACAAGCGTCCCGACAAACAAGAATGGCAGCGAAGGCTCATTAGGTAACCAAGGGAGCAATTCACACTAGGAGAGGCATGGCCCACCCAACAACGGTGGCAGAGGGTTTTACACAGAGTGTGCCACTCAACGACGGTGCCACACGGAGTGGTAAGGAACTCCGCTCCAAGGCCCGACGTAGGAGGGTCTACGAGCGACGCATGCGGGGCGGTTTCCCGCCACCACGAGGAGGGACCAACCCCGGCGCACCGATAGGCGACTCAGGAGGGGGACGGAGTACTTACGTGGAACCCTACTTACCATGCTATGTCATACCTCCTGGCGTTGAGGTGGATCAGGCGCCGACGCCTCCCAAGAGTAATGGGCGCCTGGGGTGTCCTCCCCAAGCCAGGCCTGGGAGTTCTCATAGGTGGAGCATCGGACCTGGGAGGAGCAAGCAGGAGGGCTCCCCCGGGCCTACTAGGCACGGTGCAAGCCGGCGCCCCCGCGGGCAAGAAACGCCGGGGTCAAGCCCCTAGGCCTCGGGACTAATGGCCTGCGGGAGCAGCAAGACAAGGGCAGCGCGGGCCACCCGTGGCAACTACAGAGTCGACACGACCTCAAGAGGATGGGCCTACCGAGGCCTCAGGACCTTGTTCGTGCGGTGCAAGGGCGCTTCACAGGGCATTCTTCATCAACAAAACACCCTTGTGGCCACGCGGATGCATCGTTCTCATGTTTGGGCCTCAAGAGTGCAATCCCCTGGTCGTGCGAGGAATGATGCATTCGAGTTAGGGTCGTAAGGGCACGCAATCTGTCAGAAATGCACGGGATGATCCTCGACGGAGTTTGGGGTCACCAGGTTGTGCGCCTGGGGGCTTACCCAGTTATCTACGGTTGTGACACTCTAACATAATAATGAGTGGGTTGTATACGCTCGGAGCCCCCTGAGGATGAGGAGGGGTTCCTCCCATGCAATGTGGCAACCACATCCCAGAGCTGGCGGAGAAGACAACAATGCCCATCAATGGCTATGCCCATGCAACGTGGATGCCCAAGACTCGCCTAGGGGCCGGACGCAGCATTTGCTTGCTTCTTTTTGGTGTTCAAGCTACCACTTTTTGGAATGAAGTATGCGAATTTCAAATGTTTATATTTAAAAATGGGCGAGAACTATTCTCTCTGCGTTTCCTCGTTTGAAGTATCTCTTTTTGAATGGTGTTTCGCAAGGAGCCGAATGCTCCATGCCACCCCGAGGCGCCATAGAGCTGGATGGCGAGGACTTGCTGCCTCAGGGGCACTTGATTTTTAGCTGCTGACCCCCGCTTGGGGGCTCTGACCGCAGCACGACATCACATCATGGAGCCTCGGGAGGCCCCTGGGCCTCCTGACGCGGCACCCGGAGGAACGGAATGGGGTATCACTCGAGCGTCAAAGGTGGCTCCTAAGCAGCACGCCTCAGGAGCCTTACGTATCATAAGGCCACTCCACCCCCCTGATATCATCCTTGGTTTCCGGTCGGCATCAGGAGTGTTGGGACCTCGCCCCGTGAAGTGTGTCCTTTGTTTCCGGTCGTACCTAACGGTGGTGGGGAAATGCGCGGGACTGGGACCTGTCGACGTAGAGCCGTTTGAGCGTCAAAAACGGGGCTCCTAAGAAGCATGCCTCGGGAGTGTCACACCCTGTGTTTGTATCACCTTGTCATGTTGGATTCATAAAATTTGGAGCCAATTAAAACTTTTGCAATGTTTGTTCTTGGATTTATTTGTTGCATGCTTGCTTGTTGAGTTGTTGTGCATGACACTCTTCGATTCTATCCCTCTTCATATTCATCTTCCTTGACCCAAACCTCTTGCCCAATGATCATGCCATGTGAATAGTGCCCAAAACTATTTTTATCAAATTTTGTTTTGACCAAATGGGATTTATTCCAATTAGGTTTTCAAAACCCCCTAAAATGAGGATTTCACTACAAGTCCTCAAATACGGTGGATCCTTCTTCCCTAATGGCTTTATTTCAAACCTACTATGTATATGACATCCCAAAACCACCAAATATTAATTTTAAAGATTATTTTTATATTTTATTCAAATGCTTTTTCTTAAGGCCATGGTTTTTCATAGGGAAAAATTATTTACATACCTTCAAAATATTTTAGAAACTTTAGGGAAACTCAGTGGACATATATTTTCCATATATGTGAGTTTTGAAATCATGGGCACATTCAAATCATGGGCAAAACCCCTCAAAACCCTTTCTGTTCAAATCAAAATTTTGAAATATTTCTACAAGAAATATTCTCAATAAATTCCAGGAAAATTCCAGCAAGTCAGCACTATCATGTGTGATGGTCTTGCAAAATTTCATCTCAATCCAAGTTGATTTGGTTCATCAAACCATCCCAATACCCTTCCTGTCCAGATTCAAATTTGAATGACTTTACATTGTGAAGTTTCTCCCCTTGACCACAACTTTTTGGACATGCCCTAATCACCAAATAATGGTGCTACACTAAGTGGTGCATCAAGGGTAAAAGCTTAGCATAGCTAGATCTATAGAAACATGATTCTGTTAGTTTCTAGGGTTCACAAGTTTCCACTGTCAACTTTGCCCACTTGAGCTCAAACTTGGTAATTGTGGGGACCCCGACTCATAAGTCGTGATCACGGAATGCACGTGTACAGTGATCCCAGAGATCAATGCTCACTTAACACACATAGGCTGAATAACAAGAGTCTTACATCCACATTTAACGTCTTACATAAATAAAGACCATGAAGGTCAAGTCTTACATAGATAGGGCCACGCGGGCCAAACACTTAAAATAGAACAAGCAGCGGAAATCTTGATCGAAAGCATGAACCCATGCCATCTTCCTTAACCTACAGGTAGTCTGACTAGGAAGCGTCCTAGTTCGCATGTTTGTCTCCAACGAACTCTTCAACATACTCTTGTTCTTCCATGCTTGGCCAATTAAATAACCAGTGGAAAGCCAATGAGTACTTTGAATGTACTCACAAGAAACCTAAGTTGTGGAACAAGGTAACAATGATGCATGATATAGCACTAAGTAGGTAATTTTGCGGAAAGCTAATTTGAAATGCAATGTCATGATCAAGTAACTAGTAAGCGTGCATCAACAATAGGCAGATATCCATATGAACAAGCTATAGATATCATCATAAATAGGGGTTGAACACCTCATGTTCATTCCTCATGCTAAGTCATCGGACTTAGATCAACTCGTCTAGCTAAGTCATCGGACTTAGCTCAAATACCATCTTTGTCTCCAACACACACACACACACCAGTTTGTCAAATTATTTGTACGTAGCACAAGAGCGGTCATACAACTGTCCTTGACTGTGGACCCGGCTTTTCGAATAGTTTTACACTCTGAAGAGGTTGCACAATTTACCCACAAGACTCGGGGAACTTCCATGTCATCCACGACTCACGGCATATAACATACCCGAGGTAAGCACCCGAACAATGCCTTTCCCCTAGCGATACTAAACAAAGAGTCCACTCGATTGGTACCCAGACCTCACGATGTACATCACACGAGCCTCGCTCTAAATCGTACCATCCATGAGGGGACCAACGGTGTGAAGATAGTGCATGATCGTACATACCGGTACGACCCCATATCGAGAGTGACCACGCCACTCCCGCCACTAGTAATGCGGGCTCCTTGCCAGTATCCACCAAGGTAATCAACAAAGCCCTATCCCATAAGCGGTATCGTGGTTGTGCAGGTAAGGTTGGAGTAACGGTCGCAACTGACACCAATCCGTTTTTTGAAAACCACAACACTCACTTGTCCAGCACACCACTTCTTTCTCAAGTGGTCACCCATCTCATCAACATCTCCCTCGGGCATTAGTGTCACCCGACGGGTTTTTCTCAAAGTCTTTGAGTCATTTCCTTACTTCTCATCACCATGCATAGCCCCGATCCCACTTGCATAGCATCTACTAGCATCCTATCTACACCCGCCCACGTAACCCTCACAAGCTGGTAGGGTCATGCCCGATGCAAGTGTTAATGGTAAGAGTGTCAGAAACAACCCACCAAAGGGGTCACTACTCCACATGATTGAATATGATGAAGGTAAATTGCTATATGACATGCAATAAAAATGGTTTCTTATCATGGTCAAAGGGCTGCTTGCCTGGCTCAACAAAGTCTCCGGGGTCATTGAAGTCTTTGGGTCCAACTTCTTCGTCAACAACGCAATCTATCGTCACGATAAAATAACGATAAAAATAATCAACACACAAAAACAGAGCACTCAAGCTACTAATAAAATTGCTACCCTATTCAGATAAATGCTAATGACCATGCTAAAAATGTTTGTTTATGGTTTTGAGCTTAGAAATATTTTCAAAAACATTGAAAACAAGGACAGATATTGCCAAAATAGGGTTTTAAAATAAAACAGTACTAAAGATAATTTCAAATATTTTTACTAGTGGCACTATTAAATTCTCTAGATTATTTCTAGATTTAAGGTGGATTTTTTTTGTATTTGGAATTTATTTGGGCTTTGGGGGATTTTTGGAAGTTTAAAGAGAAAAAGAAAAGGGAAAAGCTAGTATGCCCTTGGGCCAGAACACAGCAGCCGAACCGGCCCACAGGGGGAGAGTGGCCCAGGCGAGGCTTCACGCACGACTTGTTTAATTTTAAACCTGCCTGCAGGCCCGGCCCGCTAGGAAGAGAGGAGGGGGCAAGGGGATGAAAGGTGTGCCTCACCTGTCGTCCCTCTCCTCACGACAACAGCAGAGGGGCTCATCAGAGGGGGGGCTCAAGGCCACGGCGGCAGGAACGGAGGGCACCGGCGTGCTCGCGGGGCTCCCGCACATTGGTGGATGGTCACGGGGTCACCGGGGGGAGAGGGGAATGCCGGCAAGGGGGATGCCCAAAAGCGACGAGATTTTGGTGCAGGAGAGGGCTCCCGACCATGGGGAAGAGCACGCTAGGCATGGGCAGAAGCGGAGGAAGGGGGAGAGCGAGGAGGGAGGAGAAGGAGGAGCGGGGAGGCCTTAAATAGACGGGTCGCCGGTCCACCATGGTTACAAACTTCTTGGTTCACTCCACAACACGAACTATGAGGCTCCCAAGCGACACCTAACCAATCTAGGAGGCACCACCCTCCAAAAGGTAACAGGCTCAGTAATGATGATGAACTCCTTGCTCTTGTGCTTCAAGATGATAGACTCCTCAGCACCCAACCACTCTCTCATAGATTTGGCATGGTAGAAGAGATGAGATTGGTGGAAAGCTACTTGGGGAGGCTAGAGATCAAGATCCATATGATTGGAGTGGAAGATCTTGACCTCAACACAAGGGTAGGTGGTTCTCTCTCAGAAAACTGGATGGGGCAAGTGTGGAATAGTTCTGAGTGCTTCTCTTTCGAGTAGGTTGTGGTGAAGGGGTATATATAGGCATCCCCAAAAAGCCAACCGTTACACACAAAATGACCAACTCGGCGACACTGATGTGTTAATCTCAGTGGTACCGAAGTGACCAAAAGGTGGCAACTTTTGAATCTCGGTAAGACCGATATAGGAAACTCGGTTGCACCGATAAGGTGACCAATGGTCAGATTTCCAATCTCGGTGACGCTGATCCAACATTCTCGGTGGTACCAATAATGTGAATTTGCGTAACAGAAAGTTGGCAACCTAAACTCGATGGCACCGGTATGGGATCGGTTGCACCGAAGTGGCTAGGGTTTGGGTGAGTCTGTCTATGTTCTGGAATCGGTGGCATCGGTATGGGAAAGTAGGTTGCATCGATTTTGAGTGTTAGGTATAGAACAGACTTTGGTTGGAGAGTTTGTGGACTTTTTTGGCGACTATCACTTGTGCACGTTTGAGCATATTGTTCACCAACAAAACCCTACCCCCTTTCAATAGTATTGGCTTTCCTATGGACTCAAAGTGATTGATCACAAATATAAAATGTAGAGTCCTCTTGCTTGAAGCTTGGCCAACCTATTTCCTTGCATCTTGGGGTATCTCTACAATGTCCTTTTGCCAATCATATCGTTGAACATTTCCTGAAATATACTTGGTGGAAACATTAGTTCAATGACTTAGATGTTGTTATTAATTAGCAAAACCACCAAGGGAGCAAATGTGCTTTCAATCTTCCCCTTTTTGGTAATTGATGACAACATATAGATCAAAGCTTCGACATATGATAAAATCAATGAATATAATCGTCGCTTTGAGAGGTATGTGATAAGCAAGAGCTCCCCCTAAATTTGTGCATTATTTTGAATTTGCGTTTGAATGCAAATGCACAATCGATTAGGTATATGGGGCACTTCTTCCATGTCACATACAACTTGGTGGTGTGCAAGAATAATTAGAATGAATAACATAGCACAACACAATCAAGCAAAGGTGAATGATCATCTCATCAGCATAAAGAGGATAGGAAATAGTTGCATCACACATAAAGCGTAAAATAGTAGCATAACACACATGATCATACGCTCAACACAAGCAACCAAAAGACCAAATGTTTTGAAAAGAAACAAACACCAAAACGCTCTCTCGCTCAAAGCCTAAAGATCTATATACACTTCTCCCCCTTTGGCAACAAGTTACCAAAAAGTTCAAAGGCATACATCTAATAGTTCTTGGGCTGATCTCCTCCGCTTGTTGATGAAGGAGTCAAGAGGACAGCATCAGCAAAGATCTATGCAAATGTCGTGGATGGAGTTGGAGTGGCAGTTGGAGGAACTGGAGAAGATGGAGCAGGAGCTGAGGTGACAGCAGTAGGAGCTGACGAAGAGGGCCTCAAGTCTGGAGGCTACACAGTGGCTGATCTGGCCTGGGTATGAAACTGTGTGCCTGTCCTGAGAGGTGATCCGTCCTCATCATCATCATCATCTGAAGAAGTAGTCTGAGGAAGAGGCACTGAGTCAACTTCCTTCTTGAGCTTATTGACTGTCTTAGTCAGCCCATCCACCTTATCATTAAGGGTTTTGATCCTGTTCTCAAAGATCTTGACAAGACTGTTGTGATTTTTCAGAATCCCCTTAATGTCGTCCTTCATTCCTTGGATAGATGAAATCAGAAGATCCACTTGCTCATTCCTGGATCTAGGGCCCTAACCACTAGCGGTTCGAGCTGCCTCTGCTTCTGCCTGAGCTGCAGCTGAAGTGGGATGATCTAGGTTCATCACCACAACATTGTCCTCGAGATCTGGCTGTAGGGGTAAATGTGGACGATCTAGAGCAAAAATGTGCTTCTCAAACTTTGAATTGATAAGCATCTGGATGTAGGGTGCATAATAGCAAGAGCGCTTCTGGTCAGCAGAAACCCGCTTGATTGTCTCAACAATCAAATCCATGACTCTGTTCCTGGTGTGTTTGTCAAGGTGGATCAACATATTGATGGAGTAGCCTCGGATCATCTTATCATCTCCTGACTTGGGCATCAAAGTATGCCTCAGAATTGTGTTCATTGTGTGGAGGCTAGCCTGAAGAAAGTAGATAGATCCTAGCTTGTACATATTGGCAGCAGGGATCTCCTTGTACATATTTTCCATAGCATTGTTGTTCTCCTTGCATTTTGAGTATAAATCCAAGTCACCATCCTCTGCTTCTGGAACTCCTAACATAGCAGCCCATTCTTCAATAGTCGATTCATACCTTGCACCTTCAGTCATCCATACAATTCTACCATCTCCGTAGAAATGTGAAGTGGAGTAGAATTGCATGATCATCTCATCATTCCAAGAAGTGAATTCTCTGCCAACAAACTCATCCAAACCTATGTAGTGGAAATTGTCTTGGACACTTGGAAAGTATTCCTCATTCTCCTTAATGAATTTCCAATCAAAATACCGCATATCACTCACAGCTAGACTCTTGTCAAAAAGCATAGTCTGATAAAAATCCTGTTGCTCTTTGGTATACAATATGTAGTCCACAGTTGTCTTCTTTCTCAAGGAATATGGATCAGGAAATCTCCATTCCCTCAATCCTGAATCCTTCCTCTTCTTCATATCCTTAGCTAGTGGGTAGCTGGCATTGTGTACCGGAAGCAGAGGTCTAAGCTTCATCAAAGTTGTCAAGTCAACATCATCTTCAACTTTGGAAGCAGGTCCTGTGTTCTTCTCAGAAGCTGGAATCTGCCTAGATGTCCTCTTAGGCTTATTAGCAGCAGGCTTCTTGAATGTAGACTTGGTGTTCTTGGATGTGCTAGTCTTTGGCATAGCATCAGCCATAAGCTTCTTGGACTTCTTCTTCGGAGGAGCCTTTGTAGCTGGCTCATCCTCCTCTTCCTCAGCAGTAGCACCAGTTGCTTCCTCTGGATCTTCACACATGGAAGTAGGCCTGCCAGTCACATGAATAATCCTGTTTCTGGCTTTCTTCTCCCCTGCCTTCTTAGGCATAGACTTCCTTGGGGGATCAATAGACATAGTGGCCCTAGCACTCTCATGTTCTTTGATAGTTTCAGAGCTGGCATAGATCTTACTAGCAACTCTCCTCGAAGAAGTGGCTTCAGTAGCAAACTTCTTAGCAGCTTTCTCTTGCTTCTTAGCAAGAATCTCTTCAGGGATAAAGTCTGAATCCTCCTCATTTGAATCCAGCTTCTTTCTGGTCCTTGTAGCAGAGTTTGGCAACCCATTGGAACTGGGAGTGTGTGGGTCTGAAAATGAACTGGACTCTGGGCTTGTGCCTGAACTCATGTCAGCACCCTGCTCTTGCAAGTTTTGACTGTCCTCAGCATCTGACATACTAATCTGTGAATGTAATATAGATGAGCAGAAGTAGATGAGTCATCACCAAATTATCAGCTAGTTTTTGAAATTTTGAACAAAAGATTTTCAAAGTTTTGCATTCTTTCAG
Source organism: Hordeum marinum (assembly GCA_022496015.1). Taxonomy (NCBI): domain Eukaryota; kingdom Viridiplantae; phylum Streptophyta; class Magnoliopsida; order Poales; family Poaceae; genus Hordeum; species Hordeum marinum. The sequence goes on along the minus strand of CM039673.1, from coordinate 213,719,441 downwards.
AAACAAATCGGTAAGGCCGAAGCAAAATTTTCGGTGAAACCGAAACTTACTGTCCCTTTTAACAGAAACTTGGCACCCTTTTTGTGAGACCGAAAAGGAATCCTTTATTTCACCAAGACAGTTCTCAGCAACACAGAAACGAAAATCTGGTACAAATTTTCTTGATTCGGTTCTACCGAGTTGCATCGGGCGGAAGGAAAACCCTAGAAAATCGATGGTTCGCTACCCTACGGGATTTCCTGGTGGATAGGAAGCAGTGCAATAGGTGGCATAAGAAGAAAAGCAGATCCAATGCGCAAGAATCAGAAGGGAGCGCAAAGGAGGTCGAATCCGTACTCTAACTTGGTACGGATCCGCTACGGCGGCGACGATGGAGTAGATTTAGTGGACGGCGGCGACTACTAGCGGTGGAGGAGCACAGGAAGACAAGGGTGATGACCAGGGGTCTCGAAGTGGCAGATTAGGGTTCTGAGGCACGACAGTTCTGAGGGTGAATTTCAAAACGCCGGGGTCCACAGTATATATACCCTCCACTGTCGGTGATACTGATTTTATGTTTTCGATGTCACCGAGTTCCACAACTGTCAGCTTGACAGGGAAACTCGGTGTAACCGAGAATATGAAATCGGCAGAACCGAGATTGAAAAATAGATCAACCCTAGGCATTCGGTGAGACCGAGATTGTGGGGTTGGTTCCACTGAGATGCACTTGGAAGGTTTTAATGGTCAGTCCTTGTCGATACGGAACTTCGAGTGCTCCACACACAGAGGGATCAAAAAGCACTTGTTCAAATTTTGTGATGCGACATGAATGGAATATTAGGTGAGAAAGCATAGATAGCTAAAGAGTGGTCCTAGGCATTCTTGTCCATCCAATTGGCAAAAGAGAAAATAAATAACCAAATAGCAACAATTGGATGTCCTCGAATGAGAAAATAAATGCAAACCAACATGCTCACACAATAAGATGTCAAAAGAAATCATGAAAAACATGCACAAACAAACTAGCATCTAACAAGCACTTGGGCGATGACGAAGTCATCTATATATGAGTATTTGACTTAGGAGCCAAGTAAGAGTACTTGATCATAGGCCATACTCATCGTTTAAGCACAAGTGGGTTTACCACTTTTACATAAAGCATTTAATGTTGTCACATGCTAAGAGATGCTTTGACTCAAGTCTTAGAGTAAAGCTCCCCCTTGATGTGACACCCCCCATAAGAGGGATAAACTAACCTTGGGTTTTGTCAATGAAGACTTCATGTTGGTGAGGAAGTTGCGGATGCTCAATGTTTATGAATGTCACCAAGAGTTGGGAGCATCCTTGTTGTTTCCTTACTCCTCTCACCTACATGTGTTAGTCCCAACACACAAGAGACAAATACAAGGATATTTATGGACATGGAGTGCAAAGAATATGTTATGATGTCCATTGATTAGTTGGTTACCTTGTCCCTTTCTTACCTTTGAGGGAATGTGTGCCTCCTTGAACTATTGCATTGAGTTGATTTTGAGTGCAAAAAGTTCTTGCCAATAATGAATGTGAGTGAATTTCATTGGCGGAGTCACCCCTCAAGAACTTACTAGTTCTTATTCTTGGGGACACACATCAAGTTGATGGGGATCCTTGGTGTTGAAGTAGCCTTTGTAGTAGTTGAGCTTGAAGTATTCTTGGCAACCCACTCCACCAAAGCTAGGGATTCATCTTCATATGAGTCAATGTCCTCTTGAAGCTTGTTCTTGCCCTTGAGCTTGTGGTCTTGTGGTGGAAGGTCATCTTGAGTATTTGTCCCCTTGGGAAGAGCATTTTCATACTTCTCCTTTTGGGATTGGGATATTGACCTTCTTCCCACTCAACTCCGTTAGCGTTGAAGTAGCCAACATCACGATTCTTCCGGTATCCTCCGTGATTGCGTCCAATTTCCTCAAACTGCTTACATCTGGCAAGACTCTTGTAGATACCTTTTTCTATAATTCCTTTCAATAAAGCATTTTCTTGCTCAAGTGTAACTTGGCTAAGAGTATCATCATTAGTGGAATCAATAGAACTACTAGAAGCAACATCATTGGGTTTAGAATTTGTATTGTTGCTACTAGATGAAGAGCCTTTCGCCTTTGTTACTAGATTGCTTAGTTTTAACTTGAGGCATGAAAGTAGAGAAGAGTAGTCGTTTGGCCAGATAAGATGAAGTCTTCTTTCGGAGATCGTCATTGATAGCTTTGAGAAACTCATGCTCTTGCTCCAAGTTGAGCTTCTCGAAACGTAGCTTCTCATGAGTTCTCACAAGCTCTCTATGATCTTCGAGAGTAGATTCATGAGCTAACTTAAGAGTGTTTAGTTCTTTAGTTAGTTATTCTATTTTCATCTTATCATCATCAAATGACTCATCCTGACTAGCATGAGAATTATCAAGTTCATTTTGATCAACATCACTAGTTTTATCACAAAGCAAGTCATCATCACAAAGCAAATCATCTTCATCACTATCAAAATCAAGATACTCGGGGTGTGATACCTTGGGGCCTTTAGCCATGAAGGAACTTCCACTCCCTTCGTTTGGTGAATCAAATAGATCATAGGAGTTGCTAGTCACTAGACCAATTCCGGCAACACCATCATCTTGACTATAGTCGGAGTCGGAGTGATAACTTCTCTCAGAGTTGTTGTCGGAGTCGGAGCCGGAAACCCATTCACTAACATGAGCTTGATGTTTTCTTCTTGTGTAGCTCTTGGTGTACTTGTCCTTCTTCTCCGAATCTCTACTTCTCCTTGAGTGTCTTCGTTCATAACGATCATCTCTACTCCTTTTCTCTCTTTGTGGTGATTCATTCCTTGAGCTCCATCTTCGAGGTGACTCTTCTATTATTTTGTAGGGAGCCGTGCACTCATTTGAGTAGTGTCTAGGCTTCCCACAATTGTAGCAATTGCGATCGTGACTTGACGAATGCTTCTCATCATATCTCGAGTTGGAGCTTCTTTCTTTGCCTCTACTCTTGTAAAACTTGTTGAATTTCTTGACCATGAGGCTTATCTCTTCATTGGTGACAAGGTTGTTACTTGAAGTTGCGGCAGCATCACTTGTGGCTTTGTAAGCACCACTAGACTTGTGATGAAGTTCTTCCTTATCTTTGAGTGTCATCTCATGAGCAACAATCCTTCCAATGACTTCCGTAGGCTTGAGATCTTTGTAGTTTGGCATCATTTGGCTCAATGTGCACACGGTGTCGTATCTCTCATCCAAATATCTAAGTATCTTCTTCATGATGAATTTGTCGGTCATTTCTTTGCTTCCTAAGCCGACAATCTCATTGGTGAGAGCTAGCCTAGAGTACATCTCTGCGACTCCTTCACCATCCTTCATATTGAATTTGTCAAGCTGACCTTGAAGAACATCTAACTTGGATTATCTCACGGACTCGGTTCCTTCGTGCATATCAACCAAAGTATCCCAAATCTCTTTTGCATTCTCAAGACGGCTGATTTTGTTGAATTCTTCGGGGCATAAGAAGTTGAAGAGAATGTCGTATGCTTGAGCATTGAGTTGCAACATCTTCAACTCATCCGCGGTCGCTTCACGATACGGTTCCCGTCCATCCGCAAAGAACTCACCTTGCAAGCCAACACGAACAACAGCCCAAACGGTGGGGTTATGACTAAGAATATGCATTTTCATTTTGTGCTTCCAACTTGCAAAATTAGTGCCATCAAAGTACGGACCTCTACGGTGATAACTTCCCTCACTAGACGCCATAGTCTCCTAGGTTGTGAGACCTAAGCAATGGAGACCAAAGCTCCGATACCACTTGTAGGACCAAAAGTATGTCTAGAGGGGTGTGATTAGACTACTTGACCAAATAAAAGTTTTGCCTATACCAAGTTTTAGGGTTGACAGTTTTTAGCATTTCATGGCAAGTCAAGTACACCCTACACATGCAAGTCTAAGAGTATTTAGCAGCGGAAAGTAACAACAAGCATGTATAGAAAGGATAGGGTAGGAAGATCAAACGCAGTTGTAAACACGATGATTTTTCCCGTGGTTCTGATAGGTGGTGCTCTCGTACATCCACGTTTATGGAGTCTTCAACCCACGGAGGGTAACGGCTGTGAGAGTCCATGGAGGGCTCCACCCAAAAGGGTCCACGAAGTAGCAACCTTGACTATTCCATAACGGCTTCCATCCACGAAGGACTAGCCTCACTATGGGTAGATCTTCACAAAGTAGGCGATCTCCTTGCCCATAAAAACTTCTTGGTTCACTCCACAACACGAAGTAGGAGGCTCCCAAGCGACACCTAACCAATCTAGAAGGCACCACCCTCCAAAAGGTAGTAGGCTCGGTAATGACGATGAACTCCTTGCTCTTGTGCTTCAAGATGATAGAATCCTCAGCACCCAATCACTCTCTCACATATTTGGCATGGTGGAAGAGATGGTATTGGTGGAAAGCTACTTGGGGAGGCTAGAGATCAAGATCCATATGATTTTAGTGGAAGATCTTGACCTCAACATAAGGGTAGGTGGTTCTCTCTCAAAAACGGATGGGGCAAGTGTGGAATAGTTCTGAGTGCTTATCTTTCGAGTAGGTGGTGGTGAAGGGGTATATATAGGCATCCCCAAAAATCCAACCGTTACATACAAAATGACCAACTCGATGACACCGATGTGTTAATCTCGGTGGTACCGAAGTGACCAAAAGGTGGCAACTTTTTAATCTTGGTAAGACCGATATAGGAAACTCGGTTGCACCAATAATGATAGGGATATACCCCATGGTATGACCCGTCCTGGCAACTCACAGGAGACCCGGCCGAAGACATGACATCTTATTAATGACTCGGCCAGGCAAGTCACAGGAGACCCGTTAAAGACATGACATTTTATTTGTGACCTGGCAAGCGAGTCACAGGATGACCAAGCCCAAGACCCGGTGGGTGAGCTGGCGCCAGGAAGCTCACAAGAGAAGGCCCACAGGAGAAGGCCCACAAGAGAGAAGGATTCCTTTAAGGGAAATAAGACCCGGAGTAGGATTCGTGGGAGACTAGTCCTAATCCTACACCTAGTAGCACTCTGTTTGTAAACCTACCCTCTCCACTTATATAAGGAGGGGTAGAGCACCCCTAGAGGGACAAGTTCTCAAGAGACACAAGTCTACAAGTTTAGACAACACAAGAGATTAGAGGCACAAGAGATTAGAGGTAGCAATTAGCACCCTTGTAACCGAGAGATCTTCATCATCATCAATACCAGACAAGCAGGACGTAGGCTTTTACCTCCATCGGAGGGGCAGAACCTGGGTAAAACTCCGTGTCTTCTTGATTCCGATCAACCCCTTCAAGCCGCCACGTTGTTGCGTCTCGCCCCGAACCTAAGTCCGTTGACCAGGACATCTGCCGTGACAAATCCGCGACAGTTGGCACCCACCATGGGGCTCGCATATGGTGGTTTGTGTTCTTGGAGGGAGATCTCCGAGGAATCGAGAAGATCGTGGATCGTCAGATAAAGAAAATCTGGCTCAGAAAGGATCTATGTGTGTAGAAGATTTCGATGGGTTCAATCTTGGTTAAACCAACATCAGCGAACGACAGCAACTCACCGTACCAGAGACTCGACGTTAACACTATACCAGAGATAAAATTCTATTGTTGCGAAATCCAATCAAAAGCAATGTTTGGAACCGATGTAACCTTGGAGTTGCACTGGATATCTACAACCACAAAAACGTGATCCTTTTCCATATTCAAGGGGCCACATGGGTCAAAAGAAAAACAAAACGATGAGAAGCCCATCGTGGACTCGGTCTCCACCTACCGTTGTGGCGCCATAGCCGGTTCGCCCCGCCGGCCGCACCATGGCTGGCTTCGCATCACCACTGCGCCTCGGCCAGCCCGGCCGACTCCCCCACCTTGCCTATTGCCTCAAGCCGGCTTCCTTCGCTGCGCTCACCTGACCCACGGCCGGGATCAGTCTCCTCACCCGCGTCTGCACCGCCGCAGGCCGCCTCACCATCATCGTACCTCTGTGCATACGAGCCGCCTGGCCGGCTCGCCGTTCCATAGCGGACGTTTCCTCTAGTGCCTGGCTAAATCGTCGCCCTTCACCTCGCCCCCGTGCGTCTGCTCGTAGCGTCTGAGCCTCCTGGCCACCATGGCCCCGCAGCTTCATATCTGAGCCACCCTGACCCGGATTCTGTCGCGGTATGGCCCTGCGCTGACGAGCTGCCCTGCTCCACGAGCTCCACGCCCGTGGCACCCTACGCAGCCGCCCCTGCCATACGTCATGATCCAGCCCTCGTGCGCACCTGCCACAACCATGGCTCGTCATAGCTGCCGCTCACCTCTACTCCAGCGAGCCACCGCCGAGGTCTGCTTGCGGTCCGACTCCGAGCCGCCGCCGAGTTTTGCTTCCTCTGAGTCGCTCCCGCATGCTTTTCACCCTCGAGCCGGCCTCGGTTTCTGCCGTCACCGCGCCATGGTCGCCTCGGACACGCCCTGTCAAATGCGCCGTGGCTGTCTCGGCCTAACATCGACCTGCCGAGCTTTTGTGTGAAACTATCGTGGGTCACCTCTGAGCCGCCGTTTCCGCAGCCCGACCATCGTCCGCCGACCTCGTCACCACAGGCTGGTGCTCTGCTCCCCACACGGGTTTCCGGAAAGAGTCGTCACCATGAGCCACCGCGCTGGCCTGCCTCCATCGCCCTCGCCGGTATGTCTTTGAGCCGTCGTCGCGCATCGCCTCCCGCCCGAGCCGCTATCGCACGTCGTCTCCCGTCCGAGTCGCCTTCGTGCCTCACCTTTCCTCCATCTACTTCTCGCGCGTGCGTGTGCGCAGCGGCTGCACCTGGCCTCGCTCCTCCATGCTCGTCCCGATCCGGCCTATGCGCCGGCCCGCGACCCGTTCCCTGCCATCCGCATCCTGTGTGTCGGCCGGCCCCGTCCGGCTCATGTTGCTCAGCATTGTGGCCGGATGTTTGCTCGGGGAGGGACGGCTGCCAAGTGAGGTAAAAGGAAAATCAGAGAAAATGGTGTTGGTAAAAACCAACAAACAACAACAACATATCAGAGGAATGGCCTGGTCGAACGAAGGACGTCCGTTTTTGTTAGATTACATCCGGGCACAGATCGTCGGTAGTTTCTGCAAAAATCGTCAGGTGATATCCTTTCAGTCTGTTTATTTAGCTCATATTAAATTCCTTGAGAACAACCACTCCGTCTATAATATTTCTTGCGCAGGAGAATTATTCATTTTGAAGGTGACGTTTATAGGAGTTCGTCCCAATATCGTCAGTTAACGTCGTGGTCGTCTATCGCTGCTGTGCCGGCTTACAAACGCCGTGGCCGTCTCTTGCCACCGCCACGGCTTACAACATCGTGGCCGCGTCTCGCCATAGTGCCCGCTTACAAACGCCGTAGCCATCTATCATTGCTGCGCCTGGTTACAACGCCGTGGCCGTCCCTCGCCACCGCTCCGGCTTACAACGCCGTGGCCGTCTCTCACCATCCGCGCCGGATTACAACGCCGTGGCGTCTTTGATAACAGCACCAGCTTACAATGTCGCGGGTGTTTGCTACGTCTACATCAACCCAGCAGTGGCTGCATACAACAATACAAGTCGCCCAATTGGCGGTTCTGAATCACTGCCCGTGGTCCAATCAACATTGACATATCAATGCAATGCTCGCCGGTATGAGCCGCCCGACGGACAGGCGCACAAGTCGCCACCACTACAGTTTGGTTGACTTCAATAACCAGCCGGAACGAACCCTCGACCGGATCATTGAAACAAATCATGCGGGATCATCTATAACCCGCCACAGCCAACCTCAACTTTCAATGGAGATTCTCAAGCCGCCTCTTCGAGTCAACTTAAGACTCGGGGGCTATAGACATGGCGAGACACATTTGGTCGTTTTCAACAAGAACCTCGGGTCTTTGCAAGAGAAAAACCCAATCCTAGGGGCTACTACATTATTGGCGTATGATTAAAAAATTGACCAAGAGGACGGACCGCCGTGATGCACCATTCAAACATGGGTGCCCGGATCATTGGATCATCATAAAGACATTTGGAGCTTCTGTCATTTCTTCATACAAGATGGCGGCTTACAAGATTGATGTTGCTCTGCTATGTAACCCGCCTGCCTTACTGGTTAATCTCGCCTAGAGACCCGGAGCCAGTTCAAGAAATTGACGGCCAATCTCGATAGAGACCCTATACCGGCTAAGGTTGAGGTGACCAGCTGAACTCTTACCAGTCAATCTCGCCTAGAGACCCTGAGCCGGTTCAAGAAATTGACGGCCAATCTCGCCTAGAGACCCTGAGTCGGTTCAAGAAATTGACGGCCAATCTCGCCTAGAAACCCTGAGCCGGTTCAAGAAATTGACGGCCAATCTCGCCTAGAGACCCTGAGCCGGTTCAAGATATTGATGGCCAATCTCGCGGAGAGACCCTGAGCCGGTTCAAGAAATTGATGGCCAATCTCTCCTAGAGACCCTGAGCCGATTCAAGAAATTGACGGCGAATCTCGCCTAGAGACCCTGAACTGGTGTGAATTCAAGCATCGAATCCTAATTTGGTTACATTAAGTGCTCTTGTTGATGGAGGCTTCTTACCTTTGGTATAGCTTACATGACCCTAAGACAACAGCGTGTACACCAAATTCCAGTTGCTTATCAACTGCGGCCATCGAAGGGGGCTTCTTACTGATGGGTATCGCTTATCTCACCCTAGTGGCCGGTTTTATGCCACTTCCGGTTACTTATTAACCGCGGTTGTCGAAGGTGGCTTCTTACCGACAGGTTCGGTTATCTAACCCTAACAACCGGCGTTTCCGCCAAAACTCAGTTGCTTATCAACTGTAGCTGTTGAAAGAGGCTTCTTGCCTTCAGGTATAGCTTACATCTCCTTTCAAACAACCGGCTTTATCAGTAAGACGTGGTTGTCGATGGAGGCTTCTTGCCTTCGGGTATAGCTTACATTACCCATCGACATCCGGCGTCCGCGCCTAAAACTGTAGTTGTTGAAGGAGGCTTCTTGCCTTTGGGTATAGTTTGCATTCCCTTTAAACAACCGGCTTTATACCGTTCCGGCTTTTGGCCATTCCGGTTGACATGTCAGCCATCGATTATTCAAGGGGGCTTCCCACCTCTAGGTAACATGCCGGCTTATCAAGCCGGGTCAGAGCAAGGTTATGAGAAAAGGAGCAATGTTATGAAAGTTATACATCTCCGGGTTGAGCTTCTTTAAGCCGCCCTCACAACAATGCAGAATATATTCTGTCTTGTTCATTTTTGCAGGTTTTATCTCTTAAGATGAGCCGCCGTTAAAGTATTCTGCAAAAGCAAATGGATCTATTTAATAGCCAATATGGCTGGATCTTCATGGTTTATCATAACCAGTAATAAATGATTGGGATTTTTTCAAACCATCCTAGAGAAATTATTATCTTTCAAGAGCCGCCCTATCAGATATAATGCCGTGTCATCTAATTGGCTGGTTCTTGGATTTCTTTAAATGTGCTCTGTAGTAATCTACAACACTCACGGATTTCTCAAACTTATATTTCCCGGGTTGCACCACAACCACGAGCAGGAATTTCACGTCAAAGACAAAGGAATTATTCCAGGATATTCATTCCGGGTTATTTTACGACCACGGGCAAAGATTCATTTCAACAAATTATGGTGAGACGTATTATTCTCACATAGTCCCGAGTCGCCGCAGGCAGACGACCCGGCACTTGGGGGCTACATTATCCAAGTCCAAGTTTATATCAATTATTTAAGTCCCATGTCGCTGAAGCATGCACCACGACACTTGGGGGCTAATGCAAGCCGGTTTTCAAACCATTACATTGTCAGCAAGATCATATTATCTCAAGGAGATGAGACGACCCTTCTATATTTTTCTAAAGTCCCAACCCAGTAAATACTGACTCGGCACTTGGGGGCTATAGTATTCAGATGTTCCAATAGATTAAGAGATTCAAATTGAAGACCCGGCGCATCACATTCTGATGAGCCGGCCCTTGGGGGCTACACCCGCCGAAGCGTTCTGATGAGCCGGCCCTTGGGGGCTACACCCACCGAAGCATTATCATATATAAAGGAATTATAAGTCCCAGGTTGCTACAGGCAGGACAACCCGACACTTGGGGGCTACACAGTCCAAAATATTATTTGCAAAGCACCAAGTTATCATGGATAATCTAGGAGCTTGGGGGCTACAGGTAATATGGACATATCAAAAACTTTGAGGAGAATTTTCAGGATATTAAATATGGAGTTCAGTTGTTAGACCCGGCGTCACCAACACTTCTGACCCGGTGTTATCAAAAGATCATAACCCGCCAGAGTTTATATAAGCCGCCCATTTGCAAAGCACCAAGTTATCATGGATAATCTCGGAGCTTGGGGGCTACAGGTAATATGGACATATCAAAAACTTTGAGGAGAATTTTCAGGATATTAAATATGGAGTTCAGTTGTTAGACCCGGCGTCACCAACACTTCTGACCCGGTGTTATCAAAAGATCATAACCCGCCAGATTTTATATAAGCCGCCCTGCTTCACAACAATGGAAGTCCGGCTCTACATCAGATGGATTTTCATCCCAATATTTATCAAGTCAGCAGGATCTAGTTATTTAACCCGGAGTCACCAATGACTATGACCCGACGGAGATAACCCGCCAAGAGTATTGGAAGCCGACTCAATGGCATATGGGTGTTCTATTCTCAATATTTTTCAAAGGACATTGATAAGCAAGATGATTATCAAGGCGACTCATTCATATGCAGAAAAGACCCAGATTTCTGAGAAGCCATTTCATAAGCCGGCCAAAGGAGCAAGCCAGCCACTTAACATATTTGTTACTCATATTTCAGGAGCTTACCATGAATAAATTCAAGCCAACCTGGGGGCTAATGACAGGGATATACCCCATGGTATGACCCGGCCTGGCGACTCACAGGAGACCCGGCCGAAGACATGACATCTTATTAATGACCAGGCCAGGCAACTCACAGGAGACCCATTAAAGACATGGCATTTTATTTATGACCCGGCAAGCGAGTCACAGGATGACCAAGCCCAAGACCCGATGGGTGAGCCGGCGCCAGGCAGCTCACAAGAGAAGGCCCACAGGAGAAGGCCCACAAGAGAGAAGGATTCCTTTAGGGGAAATAAGACCCGGAGTAGGATTCATGAGAGACTAGTCCTAATCCTACTCCTAGTAGTACTCTATTTGTAAACATACCCTCTCCACTTATATAAGGAGGGGTAGAGCACCCCTAGAGGGACAAGTTCTCAAGAGACACAAGTCTACAAGTTTAGACAACACAAGAGATTAGAGGCACAAGAGATTAGAGGTAGCAATTAGCACCCTTGTAACCGAGAGATCTTCATCATCATCAATACCAGACAAGTAGGACTTAGGCTTTTACCTCCATCGGAGGGGCCAAACCTGGGTAAAACTCCGTGTCTTCTCAATTTCGATCAACCCCTTCAAGCTGCCACATTGTTGCGTCTCGCCCCGAACCTAAGTCCGTTGACCCGGACATTTGCCGTGACAAATCCATGACAAATAATGTGACCAACGATCAGATTTCCAATCTTGGTGACACTGATCCAACATTCTCGGTGGTACCGATAATGTGAATTTGCGTAACAGAAAGTTGGCAACCTAAACTCGGTGGCACCGGTATGGGATCAGTTGCACCGAAGTGGCTAGGGTTTGGCTGAGTTTGTCTAGGTTTTGGAATCGGTGGCACCGGTATGGGAAATTTGGTTGCACCGATTTTGAGTGTTAGGTATAGAACAGACTTTGGTTGGATAGTTTTTGGATGTTTTTGGCGACTATCACTTGTCCACGTTTGAGCATATTGTTCACCAACAAAACCTTACCCCCTTCTAATAGTACTGCCTTTCGTATTGACTCAAAGTGATTTCTCACAAATATAAAATGTAGAGTCCTCGTGCTTGAAGCTTGGCCAACCTATTTGCTTGCATCTTGGGATATCTCCACAATCTACTTTTGCCAACCCTATCGTTGAACATTTCCTGAAATATACTTGGGGGAAACATTAGTTTAGTGACTTATATGTTGTTATTAATTACCAAAACCACCAAGGGAGAAAATGTGCTTTCACAATGCCAGAGGGTGTGGTAAAGATTTGGGGTCACGGGTAAAAGGGTAAGGTGTGGAAATGATGGTTTTACTAAATCACCAGAAGGTGTTTCGTATGGTTTTGGGCAGGAAGAAGTTACCACCTGAAAGTGCGTTATATCGACTAGAGGGGGGTGAATAGGCGATTTTTACAAATTCATCACTTGAGGAATTTCGACTTTGAGGAATTTGAAATGTGATGAATAACTAGCAGTTGAATAAGTACTCAAGTGCATGAGGAACATAGTAACAACATAGTCATCATTATGAAGCGGAACATGCACAAATAGTAAGTAGCATGACACAGGATAAGCAGTGATAAACAATGTAACTTGAAGAATTTGATGTGAGGAAATTGTGAAAGTCTTCAGTCAAATTATTCAAACAGTAACAATCAATTTCATCAACAAGTTTATGAGAAATAGAGGGGTTGAGGAAATAGAACTAGGTAGCTCAATGAAGACAATGGTTTGATGACCCAGTTCCAACTACTGTGTCAGTCGTACGTCTGGTTTGGAGCAACTTGGTATTTAAACCCGAGGACAGACAGTCCGAGGACAAATAGTCCTTACCGTATAATCCTTGAGCTAAGGTCACACGGTCCTCGCCCAACACTCGTGGTAAGTCTTCACGGTAGACTTCCAAAACCCTCACAAACTGGTCACCCAGCAATACACAATTTACTGCTGGATGCTCTAGCCCAAGGTCACTTCGTGATCCCCAATTGACTGCATGATACACTAGACCATGATGCCTAACCGTTTGGAGGATGCACAGTCCTCAAAGGTAACAAGCGTCGGTTCCACACAGGAATTTCTTCAGTGATGCTCAATCACTTTGAGTTTGGTGGTTTAGTTGTGGGTTTTTCCTCACTCATGATTTTCTCTCAAACTCCTCGGAGGATGGGTTGCTCTCAAATGACAAGTGTCAATTCTCTCTCGGAGCAGCCAACCAACTAGTGGTTGTGAGGGCGGCTATTTATAGCCAGGGTGCGACCTGATATGATAAGACATAAATGCCCTCAATGATATGACCGTTATGTGGATAAGAATGATTGGGGATAGCTGGCGCTAAGCACAACACTGGTCAGAATTTCGAACTATGAAAGTCCTCAGACATATCATGTTCCTCTCTTGTAGGCAATTCGCACTGGCAAAATCCTAACTCCTCAGCCAGATCAATTTCCTCAAAGACCAAAAGAACTTCGTCTCTGTCACTGAAGAACTTGACTAAACCGTAAGAGATTTCCAAAGGCTTCACTCGAAGGATTGTATAGGTTGAGGATTTTGGAGTTGACCATCAGTTGGAAATTTTCCTTAGTATTACCTCGGCCCCCTTTAATAGTACGGTGTTTCCTATGACTCAAAAAAAGGAAATGAAACAATGAACACAAAGTCTTCATGCTTCATAGTCCTCGTTCATATCTTCAAGGTCACACCAACATCTTCATGTTCAAAGTCTTCAGGGAATTATCAAAGTCTTCAGCAAAGTCTTCACAAAGTCTTCACCAAAGTCTTTACTTGAAGACATACATTTTTAGGGGTTGATAATCTCCGGATATATCAAATTCCTCATCGATTTATAGAGCCTGTGTACACTCACAAATACATTAGTTCCTTAACCTATAAGTCTTCAATATACCAAAATTACTAAGGGGCATTAGATGCACTAACAATCTCCCCCTTTTTGGTGATTGATGACAAATAGGTTAAGTCTTCAACGAGGATAATCATATGAAGTGAAAGTACCGAGTTTGAGGAATTTGACTGCAAGATATAGAAGAACTCCCCGTGAAGATGTGCATATTTGAGGAATTTGCTTCGGACTGCAAATGTACATGGCAGGTTAAAACATGGAGAACTCCCCCTATATCTTGTAATTCATACATGCATTTGAACATATGATATGAAGAATTTGAAATGCATGATGAAAATGGTGTCTGAAGAAATTCAGAATGTATGCATTGAGGTACTTGAGGAAATAAACATGCGAGGAAATAGTTCAAAAGTGTCAGACCACCATCAGACTTAAGTTTAGAACTCAATCAACAAAAGCTTCAGAAGAGCGAGAGTTGTAACTTAAACAAAAATAACCCATATATAGAGAGCCCCTTGAAGACTAACTCAAATTTTCTCCCCCTTTGTCATCGAGGACCAAAAGGGACGAAAAAGTGAGGACTAATGCTCCTTTGAAGAATTTCATCGTGTTGGTGAGGAAGGAGCACCAACGTTGTCGTGGTCATTCGTCGATGCAGGGCCTGTTGTAGTGTTGTCAATGTCTTCATATTCATCTCTCTCACGTGATGAAGAATATGAACTTGTGACCATCAAAGGAACTTGGACTTTCTTGAATTTCTTGTTTGGTTGACGAGCCGAGTCAGGAATTTCCTCAAGATCTAGCTCCTTCAGTTCTTTAGGAGTCTTGAGGTGAGACAATATGGCCCAAGTTTGGTTGAGCTTTTCATGTGCATAGTAGTGATTACTCTTCACAGTGTTCTGCGTCACAGTCATGTTTTGCATAATGTAACCAAGTTAACGCTTCACTCACTTGTGATTCCGATCGACATTCTGATGAAGACTTATTAGAAGCTCGCGATTAGTCATCACAGGAGGGGCAGACTCTTGAGGTTTTTGAGCTGAGGCTTTTGCTTCTGAGTCCTGAGTTGTAGTGTCATCATTGGTGAAGAAGGAAGCAGCTTTGTGAAACTGTCCATCCAATGGACAAGTGACTTCATCAATGACAGCCTTGCCTTTTCCTTCCACTAAGTCAATCATGCTCTTGATAAATTCGATCGGAGGTAGGAAGCCAAAGTGATTCTGGAAATCATCCTTGAAGGGAACTAAGGACTTTGCCCTGATGAATTTCATGATCCAAGGTGCATAAGGCTTCTGTTCAAATGGAGCTAAAGTAGCACTAGCCAATGTCATCATGAAGAAATCGTGGAAGTTGATGGGAACCCCATGAATGATGTTGAACAACATATTATTCATGACTCCCTCTACTTCCTCTTCTTCCAAATTGTGGTCATTCTGAGGACATAGAGTGTTCGTGAGAATGTGGTAGACTATCCTTGACACATACAGTAAATCCTTAACTAAGAAGATTTTCCGTTGAGGCTTTCTAGGAGCCAATGGCTTCATCAGCACTTGCATCAGTTGATTTGGAAGAGCAGGTTCATCAAACAGACGACGAGCATCGTCTGAAGGAATTGGAACTTGGACAATCTGAAGTAATTCAGAAGCTTGAGCAGTGAAATGAGTTGATCCTGTCATCCAGTCCAAAACCCAGGAGTTGATGTCTAAAGAATTTCCACTAATGTGCAGTGTAGCGTAAAATTGAAGAATGAGTTCTTCATTCCAGTCGTAGATATCTACGCAGAAAACAAGAATGTCTGCATCGTGAAGAACTTGGAGCACCGGCATGAATGATGGAAGTGTTTCCATATCAGCATGAGGAATCTGATGGTGCTCGAAGACTTTCTTCTTGTTGAACAAGACTGATGCATAGTAGTTCATCTGAGTTCCAGTCCAGAATCTGCTTCGCCCGGCCCTTGCTGAGTCATACGGATTGGGTCCAGTGAAGAACATGCGCTCATTGAAGAAATTTCTTTTGAGGAATTTGGGGCGCGCTGAGCCTTTGAACGAAATTCTGGGGTTTGGTAGAACATTTGGGTTGAAGTAGCCCTTGATCTCTTTTGGCATGGGAGGAACTTCTTTAGTCTGAGGAAATTGAAGTGCAGGTTCCTTAGTGACAGTTGGAGCAACAAAGTCATCAGCTGATGCAGCTGGAATTTCTTCAGTGGCTTTGGTGGCCAAGTCAGCACATTCTTCATGAATTCCTTCAGTTTGGGCTGGGGACAGAGGAATTAGTGACAGAGGTGTGGTCATTGGGGAATTTGTGTGAGAAGATTCCCGATATTCATCATTAATGATTGGAGTTGTATTGCCAATATCCACATCTTCATCAATTTCTTAAACTCCAGCCTCTTCAACAGTGAACTGAAGCTGGAGCGATGATACCTTAGCACTACAGGAATCACGCACTTTGCCGTCAGCCATCCCAGATGACAAAGGAATGCATCTCGGACGGCAAAGGCTTTGCCATCCTCCAGTAGATGGCCAACCGTCCGGCTGAATAAGCCACGGTAAAGGGCGCTCTGCCTTCTGCTGGCAGACGGCAAAGACCTTTGCATCTTTGTCGTCTGCCAATGGACAACAAAGCGCATGGACGGCACACGTGGCAACGTAGCTCCGTTAGGGCTTAACGGCGTGCTTTGCCGTCCGCTCGCAGACGGCAAAGAACTTAGTTCTTTGCCATCTGCCAGCGGACGACAAAGAGGCCGGCCTGGTGCTATCCTAGGTTGCACAGGTAGCTTCCACGTGGCAACTTTGCCGTCTATTGGTAGACGGCAAAGCTCTTTCCCGTCTGCCAGCAAACGGCAAAGAGCCTGCACAACCCCTGTTTTTTCTGTTTTTATTAAATTCATTCAATTTCACATAATTTCACATATATATATACACACATTTGAAAATACTCTCAACAAGCATAACAACACATATACATACCAAATCATATCCCTGCCATATGGATATGATCATCCAACACACACACACACACATATATATATACATACCAAATGAAAAGTCCATATGCAACATATATAGCTAGCCAACATATCCCACAACAAGCATACAATGGTTTCATCCATACATACATATATACGTAGCAAGTTTCACATAGTTCATCCTACAAAATGAAAACAAAAAGGAAGCACAAGAAGAAGAGTAGACTCCATGAACGCAAGCTTCCTCATTGAAAGCAAATCTGCAAATTGGGAAAGAAGGAAGTTAGAAGAGGAAGAAGAAGAAGAAGAAGACTAGCAGAAGAAGACTAGCTAGAAGAAGAAGAAACAGAAGAAGAAGAAGACTAGCTAGAACAAGAATAAGAAGAATGTATCTTCTCTTTCTTTTTCTTCTCTCCTCTCCTCTTCTCCAAAGTAGTAATGCCATTTTCTAGCTAACTAAGCATATCAAGTCATTTTGGAGGAAAAAATGCTAAGTATAGGTCATTTTATAGCTATCCTTGGTAGAATATATCATTTCGGAGCTAAGTAAGGTTATTATGTCATTTTTGAGGAAAATAAGCTAAGTATAGGTCATTTTGGAGCTAAACCAAGGTTATTATGCAATTTTTTTACCTAAGTGAGCTAATTATGTCATAAATGAACTAGCTAAGCTAGCTATAGATAATTATTGAGCTATCCTAGGTAGTTATGCCATTTTCTAGCTAACTAAGCATATCAAGTCATTTTGGAGGAAAAAATGCTAAGTATGGGTCATTTTATAGCTATCCTAGGGAGAATATATCATTTTGGAGCTAAGTAAGGTTATTATGTCATTTTTGAGGAAAATAAGCTAAGTATAGGTTATTTTGGAGCTATTTAGGTCATTTATTAAGCTAAGTATGCATTTTTTAAGAAAAACACTTGGGAAAACTTACCATCATCATGGAGGTGGAGGACCGGTCGGGTTTGTGCCAGGGTGAGATGTAGAAGGACCGGTCGGGGTTGCGGCAGACGCAGAAGGATCGGTCGATGCTTGTCAGGAGGCATGCTGCACCAAAGATCATTTGTAATGTCTCCTTAGCATGATGCAACTCAAATGTGAATACTAGTAACTAATGATCATTCAAATGAAACTCACCATGGGTGCTATAACTATGGGGCATCGACGGAGGGGTCTGACCATTGTTCTGGCACACGGTCTGCACATTTTGTTTTCACGAGTCATTCATATTAGTTAGTGATGAAATGAACATTACGTGCAATGTTTAGCTAATATGCAGGAGAAACTTACCACGAGGAGCTCGTATAGGGCCCGGTGAGACGCGTCGTTCCGGTTCCTCTCCTCCTTCACGAGCCTAGCCCTCCTCTCCTCCATGTCCCTCTCCCTTTGTGCCACCTGCCTATTTGCCTCCGCCAGAAGCTCCTGGGCCCTAGCCTCAATGGCGAGCTCCATTGGCCGTGGACGAGGCCTTATCTCAGGATCAGAGCTCGTCTGGCGCTTCTTGATCTCCGGGAGAGTTCTACGAAAATGTATAAGTCCATCCCCGATGGCTATCGAGCCATGGGGACTCCCGCCACCAGACATCATCACGAGCTTTGGATCAAAAGGACTCTGGCTCGGGTTGAAGTCCTCCCCTTTCCTCGCCTTCCCCTCATCTCTGTACCTCACAAGCTTGTTGTGGGAGGAGATGTTGCTGAAGCTCTCTGGATGATCGAGGTCATCCTCAGAGAATGCCTTGGCCTTCTTGTATGAGGCAGTATGGGCCATGGCATAGAGGTCGAACATAGGTGGCACCTCCTTCTTTTTTTCTCGCGCCTAAAAGAGAGGAACAAAATATTAGTTAAGGGCTCAAGCTAGCATGAAGAATGAAATTGCATGAATCATGAAGCAAACCACAAACCCAGTGATCCCCGTACTCAAACTGGTTGGAGCTCCCTTGATGGTGTGGCACACCTCTCATTTGGGCACGCTTATCCTTGGCCTTGTTGTGTTCGGCTAGGCATTGGGGAGAGCACCACTCATCCATCAATGCCTCCCAACAGTCCATCCTATCCGCACACCATCTTGGGGGCACCTAAGTTAGACAAGAGAAATTTCAGCGCTACGCCTACGAATCAAATCAAAGAAACTAAGTACAAGGCCTTAAGAATAGATAATTACCTTCATTAACTTCTCCTTACTCAGATAATTTTTGTGGCACTTCTTCTTGGCCCTCTTAATGTTAGTCGAGGCATAGTAGTCTCGAATAGCCTACACCCGAGCCTCGTGCCGTAAGTTCTAAAGTAGGCGCTTGCACTCGGCTTCGAGAACAATAGCCGCTTTCGCCTCGTCTTCCTCAAGACACCTGTAGAAGGTCTGCAATCAAACAAGACAACACTGATTAGTACAATCACTAGGTGTTGTTGATTTTTAATTCTGTAAAGGAGAAATTACCCAAAAGCGACGGATCACAATGTCAGCCACCCTCTCGCACAAGACACCATGGACCATCTCCTCCGGCGGGGCCGGGGCAGCCATGTACAACGCTCAGGTAAGTGCTACCTGTGGAGCCTCACCGGGCAACTGGACCTTCCCCGGGAAGTGGTGCCGGAGAAGCACACCAAGGACCTGGTTGGGCCTGCGAACACCACGCTCGTATTTCTAAGCCCTGCAGTATGACAAGGCCAACACATTAGATATTAATTTAAAGAAACATGAAGGGAAAAGGTTAAAAAATAGTAAATGCACTTACTTCTCCGCATTAGGCGCAATCAACCACCTCTGCTCGCGGGTCGTCGGCACGGGCGGGAGCTTTGTACAACCACGCTGGTAGACCTTCTTGCCCTCCTCAGCCAGCTCGCCCTCGCTATAGGTGTCCTCAGACAAGTTGTCCTCGCCACCATCAGCATGGCCACTAGCCTCTGGAGTCATGTGGGATGAAGAGTCTGGGACCCGAGTCTCTTGAGACGAAGACTCTAGGACCGGAGTCGCCTCGGATGAAGGCTTGGTGACCCAAGGCTCGTCGACCCGAGGCTCGTCGACCGGAGTCCGAGACGGGTCCAAGTCAGATGGGTCCACCTGAGACGGACCACTCCTGTGGTCGGGAGAATCAGCTGGGGGTGGCGGCGAGGAAGGCACAGTAGCCTTCCTACCTCTAGCACCTCTCTTCGTCTTCCCCCGACCTCTCCCGGTCGAAGAAGAAGCGCCCGCCGGTGTCTGCATGCTGTGTACCAGCGCTCTCCGGAGTTGCTGGGGTGGAATAATAGCACCCCTCCTAGCACGCACCAAGGAAGGAGGCTCAGAGCCCTCTCGACCCGAGCCCAACATCTGTCAACACCTACAATGACAAAGAGTGAACGAAATTAGTTCAACATAAAAAAATGAATACCTATCAGCATGAACTAATTAATAATATATATGTACATAATAATAATTGAATACCTCACATTACTAATATATGACCTAACTCAAAATTCACAAATATATGACTCGTTGGCCTTTGGAAGGCCAAAGAGCACCTTTTTCGGGATCGGGGTGTCGGGGGTGTCGGGTCGCGGTCAGGGTGTCGGGGGTGTCGGGTTGCAGTCAGGGTGTCGGGGGTGTCGGGTCGGGGTAGGGGTGCTGTGTCCGGGTCTAGGGTGCCATGACGGGATGTTGGGGTGTCGTGTCGAGGGTCGGGGTGTCGGTGGTGTCATGTTGGGGTAGGGGTGCAGTGTTGGGGTCGGGGGTGCCGTGTCGGGGTGTCGTGTCGGCGGTCGGGGTGTCGGTGGTGTCGTGTCGGTGATCCTCGACCCGATTACGTCAGCACCGACGCACCCATAGCCGATCCTCGACCCGGTTTTCCTTTTTTCCTTTTCTTCTTCTCATCTTTCCGCCTTTTCTCTCGTATACGCCGCCAGCCGCAAGCCTATCTTCTTCTTTTCGAGGCTCGGTCTTTGGAGGCGCACTCACCCACCTTTTATCGTCTTGGCTTTCCCCTTCCTCTCCTTCTTCTTCTTCGTCTCCTTCTTCTCCTCCTCTTCTTCTCTCTTCTTCTAATTAACTACGACTAATTAGCCTAACTACAACTAAACTAGATTTAACTAATTTACTAACTACAACTAAATTACTAACTAAATTACTAACTACAACTATTAAAAAACTAAATTACTAACTAATTTACTAACTACAACTAAATTACTAACTAAATTACTAACTACAACTAAACTAGATTTAACTAAATTACTAACTAAACTATTAAAAATGAAAAAATAGAGGGGAGGGGGCTCACCGGAGTGGGGGAGGGGGAGGCCGGTGTTGGTGGAGGTGGAGGAGGCCGACACCGGCGGTGGGGTGTCGGGGGCGGCAGGTGGCGCGGCAGGGGCGGTGGCGGTGGGGTGTCAGGGGCGCCGGGCAGGGAGAGAGGGACGGGTTGGCGGTGGCGTCGGGGGTGGTTGGCGCGGGCGGGGGCACGCGGCGGCGGGGGCGACGGGGCGGCGGTGGGCACGGGCGGCTAGGTCGTGGGGCGACGGGGAGGAAAGAGGGAGAGAAAGACAGAGAGACGCAGGCCAGGGGGCGTTTGCCGTTAGTTAACCCCCATCTTTGCCGTCCGCTAGTGGACGACAAAGGAGGTTTTTCGTCCGCTAGCGGACGACAAAGAGGGGGGCCGTTAGGTTAAGTTGTGGACTGGGTCGTCAGTGGGCCCCTCCCTATTTGCCATTTGCTAGCGGATGGCAAACCTCCTTTGCCGTCCGCTAGCAGACGGCAAAGAAGTGGTTGATGGCAAAGCCACCCTTTGTCGTCTGCCACCTCTTTGTCGTCTGCTTTCTACTAGCTGATGGCAAAGCCACTCTTTGGCATCCGCTAATAGATGGCAAAGAGGTGGCATACGGCAAATCTTCTTATTCCAGTAGTGGAGGAGTTGAAGCATTTTCTTCAACTTCAATTTGTTCATCAATCTGCTATGTCTAAGCAGCAGAATGATCTTCATCTTCTTGATTTGGGATGACATAGTCAACCCCAAAAGGAATAATTTCATAGGCAGGTGCAGAGGAGATTGGAGTGGCATCAATGGGTCGAGTTGAAGAACTTTTCATAATCTTCAACTTCTTGGCAGCTGAGGAATCTGAAACTGATGTTTTTCTCTTTAGAGTCTTTTCCTCAGCAGCGTTAGTTACTTTAGGCATGACTGATACAGTCGTCCTGGTGGGTTCAGTTTCTGAAGGCACAACAAAAGCTTCAGCTGGCCTGGCAGTTTCTTCAGGCACAACTGTGGAGGTTGTCCTGGCATGTTCATCACTGGTCTGATGTTCTTTAGTTGCGCTGGTTGTTTCTTCAGGTACAGGAGCATTTTCATCAGCATGCTGAGCTTCTTCAGTCATAGGAGTATTTTCCTCAGCAGGCTGAGCACTTTCATTAGCCTGAGGAATTTGAGGTTGCGATCGAGCTGCAACCCTTGTGTTGTGGTCCTTAACAGCATCTTGAGGTGCTTTGACAAATCTGACCTTGGTGCCCTTCGGTTCAGCATCATACCTTTCTTGTTCCTCAGTGAGGGAGCGAACTTCAGACTGAACTGTGATGAGTTGATTTGGAGTCAAATTCATCACGTTATTCCTCAGAATTTTTTGTTTCCGAGCTCTATTTCTCTTAGCTCTCTGAGCTTGTTCTCGTTTCCATTTTCCCTCAGCAATAAAGTGAGTGAGGACATGGTCCACACCAAGAGGCAGGTTCAGTGAGGAAAGTGGGGTGCTTGGATCCTCATGCCATATATCAATGAAGTTGAGGATCATCTTGGGATCCGGCATGAGAGGAACAGGTCTGCCCTTGGCTGTAGCAGCCTTTTGTAGACATTGTTTGATGATTTCTTCTAATTCTTCATCATCAGATTCATCATCATCCTTAGATCACGAGGGTACAGTTGCCACTACTTTGCTTGTGTGAGGACTTGGTCTTTGACCTCGTCCAGCAGTTTTGTTCAGCTTCAACACTGTAGGGCTAGTTGAAGACTTTGGTTTTGCAGAGGAGCTTGCAGAGATTTTTGAAACTTTTGAGAATCCAACCGTCCTCTGACATGATGCAAGGTGTACAGGAGTTGAGGACTTTGCAGCTACAGTTGAAGACTGAGCAGCAACCGTACCAGCAGTTGAGGCCTTTGATAGATGAGGCTTTTGGGGTTGAGGAATCTGCTGTGATGGTTTTGAGGTTGATGAACTTGTCTTCATGGCATATTTCTTCGTCATTGATTTCTTCGGAGCACTTGTAGAGGCTCCGGCAGAGGTGGCAGCAGCAGAGTCTTCATTAAATTGCATCACTACCTCTTTCGCTTTCCTCGCCAGCTTGGCTTGCTGTTTCTCCCATATATGAGGAAAGTATTCACCAGTCTTGAGACTAATGGGATCAACAATTTGATTTTGAGCCAAAGGAGGCCTGCTGCATGGAGGTTTCCCAGCGAATTTCATCATGTATTTTGGAGTTACATAAAGATATTCCTTCCATTCCTTTGCCTATCTCCTCTCAATTTTCTGCAGACGAATCTTTCTCTGCTTAGTTGTCTCTTTGCCAAGAGTTTATTCATTGGGTGTGCAGTATTCCTCATACAAGTCATCTAGAATCTCAAAAGCAGTGTGCACATCTGGCTTCTTTCCACCTTTCTGTGGCTTCTTCCCATCAGCCATTTTCTTCAGCTGAGGATTTTGAACTCCTGAGGACTCTGAAGAAGTACACCATTTTTCCACAAGAAACGCTGCAAATGAGTTAAGTTGATGAGAACCTAGTGATTCATTAGCAGACATGTTGTACCTGTGAACAGAGTATAGGTGCGAGGAATTTGAAGAGGTCATATGCGTTCGCAGAAATTTTTCAATAAAAATAGATGTGAGGAATTTGACCATTGGTGTCTTGAGTAATTTCACTAAGTGTTTTTTGTCTTAGGTTCCAGAGTTGTGCAAATTTTGAGGATTCATACAATTGAGGAATCTTGAAGGAAATCATAACTTAGAGAAAGTCATCAAGTGTACGAACATGTAAGGTGCTTTAGAATGAGATTCTTGAAGAATAAACACCTTTCTAAAGATTTGGGAAATCTTGAAGATCAAATAAGGGTAGTAAAAATAAGTTTTATTTACCCCAATGATGAACACGATGAACTATGAGATGAGATTGAGGAAGTTCGTCAGTCCAGATCTCCCACGCCCTATCTTGGCATAGGGAGACAGCTATAGCGGCGGTGGGATGAAGACTTCCACGGCCGATGTGAGTACGGTGATAGCAAGGTCGAGGCAGTGAAGCTCTTCCACACCGGCGTGGATGACTTTAGCGGCGGCGCTAGGTTGGAGCTCGGGAGAGAGAGTAGAGATGAGGAGTAACCAAGCATAGTGGAAAGGGAGGGGGTATTTATAGTGGAGGTGAAAACCAACCCGTCCGAAGATTTTGGACCAGATTGCCCCTGACCCTTGCTCTCCACCTGACACGTGTCACCCATGTTCTGATTGGTGGCGATAGTGGGGGATCGTGGGTTATCTAGTCGTGGGAATCGGAACCATCTGAGTGGGAACCGCCGAAAATTTTAAAGTTTCCGTTTGCAAATTCTTCAGCTGTCAAGGACATAGTGAAGACTTTGAACGAGTTTCAAAGTAGAATGCATATGAAGAATTTGTGAACAGACTAGGTTGATTTTAGCATAGAGGGGAACGGGTCCGATCACATTCACTTAGATGAAAATCAACTTGAAGAATTAGCAATAAGTGAATGCTGTTGAGGACATTGAAAACTCAAATATATAAGTATATAATCAATGAAGAACATGAGTTTCATAGTTTGAAGAATTTGAAAAGTTGAGGAATTTGAAAATTCGAAGAATTTACAAAATGACGGAAAAACTGAACTTTGAAAAATTTCAACTATGGTTGGTGGCATGACCCACCGTATAAGAATGATGATTTCAGACACCGCGTACAATTGTCATAGGGTTCTGAGAATCAAATTCTTCATTAATTTCTTCACACTTAGAGAGTTATTCTTCATTGATTGAAGATAAACATTACTTCGTGTGTTGCACATCTAAGTCATCAATTTTGCATAAGTGTTAGGATATGTGTCCTTTTTCAAACAACATTCGAAGATTCTAAGATATTTAGCTCACACCATAACTTGCAAAATCTCTTTTCATCCAAGGGCTTTTTGAAGATATCGGCCAGTTGTTCTTCAGTGGGAATGTGGTCGATGGAGATGTCGCCCTTGAGTACATGATCTCGAAGAAAGTGTTGAGGAATCTGGATGTGCTTGGTCTTGGAATGCTGAAATGGGTTGTAAGCAATCTTGATGGCACTCTCGTTGTCGTAGTAGAGAGGCACATTCTTCAACTTGATGTCGTAGTCCTTGGGAGTTTGCTTCATCCATAGCAACTAAGCGCAGCATGAACCAGCAGCAATGTACTCAGCTTTAGTAGTAGACAATGAGACGCAGTTTTGCTTCTTCGAGGACCAACATAGTAAGGATCGTCCGAGGAAATGACATGTGCCTGAGGTTGACTTGCGATCCACATGATCTCCAGCATAGTCAGCATCAGAGTATCCGAAGAGGTGAAGATTTGATCCCTTGGGATAACATAAAACAAACGCTGGTGTGTGAGCTAAGTATCGAAGAATATGTTTCACAGCCTTATGGTGTGATTCCTTCGGTGTTGCTTGGAATCGGGCACACATGCAAACACTCAACATAATATCAGGCCTAGATGCTCATAGATACAATAATGAGACAATCATGGAGCGATATACCTTATGATCAAAATATTTACCATTTTCGTCAATGCAGAGGTGGCCTTTTGAAGGCATTGGAGTTTTGGCACCTTTGCAATCTTGCATGTCGAATTTCCTCAAAACATCCTTGAGGTATTTCTCTTGTGAGATGAAGATTCCATTGTCTTGTTGACGAATTTGAAGACCTAAGAAGAATTTCAATTATCCCATCATAGACATTTGATATTCTTCACTCATCATATAGGCAAATTCATCATTGTAACGTTTGTCAGTACAGCCAAAGATAATATCGTCTATGTATATTTGGCATATGAACAGTTCATTGTGATAGGATTTTTAAAAAAGAGTTGGGTTGAGTGAACCAGGTTTGAAGCCTTTCTTCATGAGGATTTCCTTTAGAGTGTCATACCACGCCTGAGGGCCTGTTTGAGGCCATAGAGGGCCTTGTTGAGTCTGAAGACTTTGTCAGGATGCTTAAGGTCTTCAAAACCTGGGGGTTGAGCAACATATACTTCTTCCTCAAGGTTACCATTGAGGAATGCACTTTTCACATCCATTTGATATAATATGATATCATGATGGTTAGCGTAAGCAAGCAATATGCAAATAGCTTCAAATCTAGCAACATGTGCAGAAGTTTCATCAAAGTAAATTCACTCAACCTCTGTGTAGCCTTGAGCTACAAGACGAGCCTTATTCCTTACTACAAGGCCAATTTCATCTTGCTTGTTGCGGTAGATCCACTTGGTACCTATGATGTTATGCTTGCGAGGATCTGGCAGCTTGACAAGTTCCCACACATTGTTGAGCTTGAATTGATGCATTTCCTCTTGCATAGCTGGAATCCACTCAGGCTCCTTGAATGCTTCATCAACTTTGGTGGGCTCTATGATAGAGACAAAGGCAAAGTTCCCACAAAAGTTAGTTAAATGTGAAGCTTTTGAGCGAGTGAGAGGACCTGGTGCATTGATGTCATCAATGATTTTGTCAACCTGCACTTCATTTGCAACTCTTGGATGAGCAGGTTGACGTGGTTAAGGATTTTCTTCAGCACCATTTTCTTCAGGTGTATCAGCATGAATGTCTTCATTCGTAGGAATGACTTCCTCAGTGGGTATGACATCTTCAGTAGCCTTTAGCTTGATGGATTCCTTAGGAGACTGTTCATCTAACACAGAAGGCGGGTACTCTCTTTGCGAGCCATCAGTTTCATCGAACCGCACATCTACGGTTTCAACAACCTCGTGATGGAAGACTCTATAGGTGTGCGAGTCCTTTCCGTGACCAAGCATAAAACCTTCATGTGCTTTCGTTGTAAATTTAGAACTATGGTGAGGATCTCTAATCCAGCATTTTGCACCGAAGACTTTGAGATAACTTACATTGGGTTTCTTGCCAGTCATAAGTTCATACGAAGTCCTCTTGAAGAATTTGTGAAGATATACCCTGTTGATGATGTGGCATGCAGTATCAATTGCTTCATGCCAGAAGCGACGAGGAGTCTTGTATTCATCAAGCATGGTGCGAGCCATCTCAACAAGAGTCCTGTTCTTGCGCTCCACGATGCCATTCTGCTGAGGACTATAAGGGGTAGATAACTCATGAGTAATACCAAGTTCATCATGATATTCATCAAGATTAGTGTTCTTGAACTCAGTCCCATTATCACTCCTGATATGCTTTATCTTGACGCCGAAGTTGGTGGAGGCCCTTGAAGCAAATCGTCTGAAGACATCCTGCACTTCAGTCTTGTACAAAATAATATGCACCCAAGTGTAACGAGAGTAATCATCCACAATGACAAAGCCATACAAACTTGAAGAATTTGTTAGTGTGGATTAATGAGTGGGACCAAAGAGATCCATGTGAAGCAATTCAAAAGGTCGCGTCATGGTCATGATTGTCTTTGATGGATGCTTGGATCTGGTCATCTTCCTAGACTCACATGCACCACAGAGGTGGTCCTTGAGGAATTTGACACCTTCAATGACAATGACGTGCTTTTTCTTCACGAGCATGTGCAAATTCCTCATACCAGCATGTCCAAGTCGTCGATGCCACAACTAGTGTATTGAGGACTTTGCAAGTAAGCATGTGGCAGGCTGAGGACCTGTAGAGAAATCAACAATATATAAGTCTCCTCTCCTAAAGCCTTCGAAGACTTTGGAATTGTCAGATTCCATGATGACAACACAACGATATTTTCCAAATACGACAATCATATCAAGATCCCAAAGCATTGAGACAGACATAAGGTTGAACCCAAGGGATTCAACAAGCATCACCTTATCCATGGTTCGGTCCTTTGAGATTGCAACCTTACCTAGACCCAATACCTTGCTTTTTCCTTTGTCTGCATCGGTGATATGCTTCAGATGAGATGGAGCAAGTGGCAAATTCATCAGTAGATTCTTGTCACCTGTCATGTGGTTTGTGCATTCACTATCAAGGACCCACTCAGTAGCTTTTCGAGTATCATCCTGCAGATGAATTAGTACAACTTACAAACTCATATGCTTCGGAGTGAATAATATGACATCAATTTCATCAGACATAATTTCATCACACAAGATAGTAAGCACGAAGTGTGAGGACGTGAGAAATGAAGAATTCATTTCTACAAGGTTAGCTTGCGTCCTTTCAAGCATTTCCTTAGGTCTCCAGAAAATTCATTAGATGTTTAAGTTCATTTGGAGACCTGACCCTGCATAAGAGATTATTTCAATTTCTTCACCACTCACATCTGAAGGGGTGGTAAAGAATTCATCATTCTGCGAGCACCATATGAGAAGGGAGGCATTTAAGCAAGTGCGCTTCATTTCACAGGGTGAGGGTTAGAGTACTCATATGAATAAGCAAAGAAATTCTTCGAGGACTTATGAACATAATGATTTGAGGAATAAGGCACATATTCAGAACTCTTAGATTTCCCCTATGAAACAAATGCATTAGCACTAGAATGATATTTTTGACCATTTGAGGAATTTGGTCCAGGTGAAGACTTTGGTCCACATAAGGAATTTGATCTCGGGTTCCTGTTCTTCATGAGTGGTGTCGTGAGGACATTTACTTGAAGATTTTGTAGGTAGCTCTTGGGAACCCAGATTTTCTTCATAGGAGAACCATTACTGCAGTTAGTTCCAATAAATCTAGCAAATACTTCACCTTTCTGATTTTTGAAGAATTTGTAGTTGGAGTCAAGTGACTCATCAGAGGAATATGAAGTGTCACAGATAAAGCCACATGAAGTGGATGGATCTATAGGAGGTCGTTTTGCAGCAACTCATGAGGTTTTGAGGTACTGCTCAGGTGTCCAGTAGGATCCATCATCGTTGAGTTTCCTGACAAAGGCAATACCCTCTTTCCTAGGGTTCCTGTTTAGAATCTGCTTTTTGAGGACATCACAAAGGGTTTGATGTCGTTTGAGACTTTTGTACATGCCTGTCACATACAATTCCTTCAACCCTGCATTTTCATCAGCGATACTTGTGCTAATAGAAGCATTTGAACATTCAGGTGAAGAATTAGCAGTTTCACGTTCGATGCATTTCAAACAAGGTGGAACAAATTCTTCCTGAGCGGTACTGATCTGTTGAGCCAGTAAGGAATCGTTTTCCCTTCGGAGATCCTCATGTGACACCCTCAGTTTCTCAAGACCTTGCTTTCTTTGAAGAAATTCATAAGAAAGCTTCTCATGATCGGCTAAGAGGTCGTTATGATGACTCTGAAGGTTATCATACTTTGTCTGAAGACTTTTGAGATTGTCACACAGAGTTTGAGTCCGATGCACTTCATCATTCAACAAATCATCGATTTTGTCTAGCATTTTCTGAATATTTTCAAATGCACTTTGTTGCTTAGTGGCAAGTTTAACAAGTTTAGCATAGCTAGGTTTCACAAATTCATCAGATTCACCTTCACTTGATTCAGAAGAGGAATGATGTTTCTGTACCTTTGAGACTTTTGCCATCAAGCAATAGGTGGCAGCATAATCATCATTGCTGACGTCAGAGTCATTGGAGTAGTCATATTCTTCATCGTTGAAGATGGACTTGCTGATGAAAGCAGCAGCGAGAGCAAGGCTAGTGACACCAGATTCTGATTCCACCTCAGATTCTTCCTCTTCTTCATATTCTTCAGATTCTTCTTTAGAATCCATTTCCTAGCCGATGAATGCTCGAGGCTTTCTGGAACCATTCTTCTTGTGCTTTGAGGACTATGAAGATGAGGACTTTGCAGATGAGGACTTTGAAGATTTCTTCTTTTTCTTCGAGTCATCAGAACTATCATCCTTGTATTTCTTCTTCTTCTTTGAATCTTTTCCCCAGAGAGGACAGTCGGAGATAAAGTGACCAGTCTTCTTGCAACGATGACATGTTCTTTTCTTGTAGTCTTCTGAGGAATCTGATTTCCTCAAGCCACTTTTTATGACTTTCCAAATCCACCTCTCCTTGAGAACTTCTGGAATTTCTTCACGAGCATTGCTAGCTCCTGACTTAGTTCTTCAGGATCACCAAGGCTGATGCCAGAATCTTCTTCTTCGGATGAGGAAATTGCTTTCGCCTTTAGAGCACGAGATCTTCCATAGCTTGGCCCGTGGAGGTCTCTTTTCTCAGCTTGTTGGAATTCATGAGTATTGAGTCTCTCAAGAATATTAGTAGGATCAAGTGACTTGTAGTCTCCATGTTCTTGGATCATCAAGGCCAGAGTATCGAATGAGGAGTCAAGAGATCTTAGCAATTTCTTCACCACCTCATGGTCAGTGATAACAGTGGCACCCAGTGCTTGAAGCTCATTGGAGATATCAGTAAGACGATCAAAATTTTGCTGGACATTTTCATTGTTGAGTCTCTTGAAGCAGTTGAAGAGATTGCGAAGAACATCAACACGAGATTCACGTTGAGTGGAAACACCTTCGTTGACTTTGGACAGCCTATCCGAGATAAGCTTAGCAGTCTCCAAAGCACTCACTCTGCCATACTGACCTTTGCTCAGATGGCCACATATGATATTATTTGCTCGAGAGACGAGGTTCTTGAATCTCTTCACATCAGCAGTAGTAACAGTGGGAGTGACAGAGGGTACACCATTTTCCACAATGTACCAGAGATCGTTGTCAATAGCTTCAAGGTGCATACGCATCTTGTTCTTCTAGTAGGGGTAGTCCATCCCATCGAAGGTAGGACATCCCGCGGAAACCTTGATCATACCTGTAGTCGACATAACTAGAACTCCAGGTGGTTAAACCAAAATCACACAGAACAAGGGAGAACCTGCTCTGATACCAATTGAAAGTGCGTTATATTGACTAGAGGGGGTGTGTGAATAGGCGATTTTTACAAATTCATCACTTGAGGAATTTCAACTTTGGGGAATTTGAAATGTGATGAATAACTAGCAACATAATAAGTACTCAAGTGCATGGGGAACATTGTAACTGCATAGTCATCATGATGGAATGAAACATGCACAAATAGTAAGTAGCGTGTCATAGGATAAGAAGTGATGAACAAGGTAACTTGAAGAATTTGAGGTGAGGAAATTGTGAAAGTCTTCAGTCAAATTCTTCAAACAGTAACAATCAATTTCATCAAGAAGTTTATGAGAAATAGAGGGGTTGTGTAAATAGAACTAGGTAGCTTGATGAAGACAATGGTTTGATGACCCAGTTCCAACTGATGTGACAGTCGTACATTTGGTTTGGAGCGGCCTAGTATTTAAACCAGAGGACACACAGTCCCAGGACACACAATCCTTACCGTATTCTCCTTGAGCAAAGGTCACACAGTCCTTGCCCAACACTCATGGTAAGTCTTCAGGGTAGACTTCCAAAACCCTCACAAACTGGTCACCGGGCAATTCACAATTTACTGTTGGTTGCTCTAGACCAAGGTCACTTCGTGATCCCCAATTGACTGTAGGATACACTAGCCCATGATGCCTAACCGTCTGGAGGATGCACAGTCCTGAAAGGTAATAAGCATCGGTTCCACACAGGAATTTCTTCAGTGATGCTCAATCACTTTGGGTTTCGTGGTTTAGTTGTGGGTTTTTCCTCACTTACGGATTTCTCTCAAAGTCCTCAGAGGATGGGTTGCTCTCAAATGACAAGTGTCAATTCTCTCTCGGAGCAGCCAAACAACTAGTGGTTTTGGGGGGTGGCTATTTATAGCCAGGGTGCAACCATACATGATAAGACATAAATGCCCCCAATGATATGACCGTTATGTGGATAAGAATGATTGGGGACAACTGGCGCTAAGCACAACAACGGTTGGAATTTCGAACTATAAAATTCCTCAGACATATCATGTTCCTCACTTGTAGGAAATTTGCACTAGAGAAATCCTAACTCCTCAGTCAGATCAATTTCCTTAGAGACCAGAAGAACTTCGTCTCTGTCAGTGAAGGACTTGACTGAACAGTAAGATATTTCCAAAGGCTTCACTCGAAGGATTGTATAGGTTGAGGATTTTGGAGTTGAGCATCAGTTGGTAATTTTCCTTAGTATTACCTTGGCCCCCTTTCACAATACGTGTTTCCTATGACTCAAAGAAAGGAAATGAAACAACGAACAGAAAGTCTTCATGCTTCATAGTCCTCGTTCATATCTTCAAGGTCACACCAACTTCTTCATATTGAAAGTGTTCATGGAATTATCAAAGTCTTCAGCAAAGTCTTCACCAAAGTCTTCACTTGAAGACATGCATTTTTAGGGGTCGATAATCTTCGGATATATCAAACTCCTCATCGACTTATGGAGCCTTTGTACACTCACAAACACATTAGTTCCTTAACCTATAAGTCTTTAATACACCAGAATCACTAAGGGGCACTAGATGCACTAACACCACCTTACTGAGATACTTACCAGCGTCAAAGGCTAGGTAAAAATGAGGGGATTCACCGAGTTTGAGCTCAAGGGGAAAAAGTTGATAATGAAGATTTGCTAAACCCTATAAATTAACAGAATCAGGTTTCTGTAGATCTATTGATGCTAGGCTTTTACCCTTGATGCACCACTTAGTGTATCATCACTATTTGGTCATTAGAGCATGCCCACGAAGTTCGAGGTCAAGGGGAGACACTTCACAATATAAAGTTGCTCAAATTTGATTATGGACAGGGATGATTTTGGGAACTTGGATTGAGATGAAACTTTGCAAGATCATCTCTTATGATAGTGTAGACTTGCTGGAATTTTCCTAGAATTGATTGAGAATATTTCTTATAGAAATATTTCAAAAGCTTGACTTGAATAGAAACGGTTTTGAGGGGTCCTGCCTATGATCTGGTCATGCCCTTGTGTTGAAACTCATATATATGGAAAATATATGTCCACTGAGTTTCCCTAAATTTTCTAAAATATTTTCAAACCATTTAAATAATTTTTCCCTAGGAAAAACCATTTCTAGCCTGAAGAAAAAGCCTTTAAATAAAATATAAAGATAATCTTTGAAATTAATATTTGGTGGTTTTGGAAAGCCTTTTATATAGTAGGTTTGAGGTAAAGCTTTTGGAAAAGAAGATTCCACCCAATTTGAGGACTTGTAGTGCAAACCTCATTTTAGGGGGTTTTGAAAACCTAATTTGAATAAATCATTTTTGTTTTTTTTGATAAAAATAGTTTTTGGCACTATTCACATGGCATGATGATGGGGCAAGAGGTTTGGGTCAAGGAAGATGAATTATGAGATGGAATAGAATCTAGGAGTGCCACACCTCAATCATCAAGCAAGCAAACAACATGGCAATCAAGCACAACACTTTGAAAAAGTTTTAGTTGGCTCCAAATTTTATAAACCCAAACATAACAAGGTGCTACAAACACAGGGTGTGACAGACCTTCCCCCCTTACAAGAATCTCATCCCCAAGATTCCTAGGCTAAGCGCTAAAAAGATAAGGGAACTCAAATCTAATATAATCTTCATTCTCCTAGGTTCCTTCCGCTTCAGTGTGGTTGCTCCATTGGACCTTGAAGTACTTGCTGGTGTGGCTTCGGTTGCGGTGCTCAGCTTCATCCAAAATGCGAACTATCCTCTCACGATAAGTGAGATCTGGCTGAAGATCGATGGCTTGATGGTCGATATCCTGTTAGAGGTCGGGGTGGCTGGGAACTTGCAGACACTTCCGGAGTTGTGACACATGGAAGACGTTGTGCACATCCGACAGCTCAGAAGGTAGCTCTAGCTGGTAGGCAATTTCTCCTCGCCTGTCGGTGATCTTGAAGGGGCCGATGAATCTTGGTGCAAGTTTTCCCTTGATGTGGAGTCGCTTGGTTCCCTTGAGAGGCGTTACTCGGAGGTAAACATGGTCTCCAACACGAAAACTCATGTCCCGACGGTGAGAGTCGGCGTAGCTCTTCTGCCTAGTCTTGGCGGTCCCGAGTCGCTCTCGGACGAGTTGAACTTGCTCTTCTACTTCGTGAAGGATGTCTAGTCCAAAGACTAATCCTTCTCTGGTCTCCGACCAGTTGAGCGGAGTATGGCACTTGCGTCCGTACAACACCTCAAATGGTGCCATCTGAAGACTCGCCTGGTAGCTGTTGTTGTAGGAGAACTCGGCGAATGGTAGGCAATCTTCCCACTTGGCTCCATATGCTAAAACACAAGCGTGGAGCATGTCTTCAAGTATCTGATTTACTCGTTCTATTTTCCCGCCGGTCTGAGGGTGGAATGCAGTGCTGAAGGAGAGCTTGGTTCCCAAGGCCTCTTGGAACCTATTCCAGAACCTTGAGGTAAACTGGGTGCCTCGGTCTGATACGATCTCTTTAGGAATGCCTTGGAGGCTCACGATCCTGTTGATGTAGAGGTTGGCCAACTGGTTCCCACTCTAGGTTGTCTTGACAGGAATGAAGTGGGCTACCTTGGTCAGGTGATCAACAATGACCCAAATGGAATCATGTCCTCTGCTTGACCTTGGTAATCTAGTGATGAAATCAATCCCGACTTTGTCCCACTTCCATTAAAGCACTTTGAGAGGCTGCAATAGCCCAGCGGGTCGCTGGTGCTTAGGTTCGACTCTCTGGCATATGTCACACTTGACGACTAAGGTGCCTATCCCCTGTTTCATGCCATGCCACCAGAATCTTGTCTTGAGGTCTTGATACATCTTGGTTCCTCCAAGATGGATGTAGTAGGGAGTGTCATGAGCTTCCTGCAAGATCAAATTCTTGAGCTCTTCTTTGTTGGGCATGCAGATGCGCTTCCCAAACCACACAACTCCTTGTTCATCCAGTGAGAATCCTGCGACCTTGCCTGCTTTGATCTTCCTCTTGATGCCTTCAATTCTCTCATGTACCTTCTGGGCTTCTTTGATATCATCCATCAAGGTAAGCTTCACTTCCAGGTTGCCAAGGAATCCTGGTGCAACCAGTTCCAAGCCGAAGCTCTCAAGTTCTTCATACAGGGTGGGTAGCCTTTCCTCAATCATAGCATTCAAGGAACAAGCCTTTCTGCTTAAGGCGTCTGCTACCATGTTGGCCTTTCCTGGGTGGTATTGAACACTGAGGTCGTAATCCTTGATCAATTCCAACCATCTTCGCTGCCTCATGTTCAATTCCCTTTGAGTGAAGATATACTTGAAACTCTTATGGTCTGTGAATATCTCACACTAGTTCCCCAGAATGTAATGTCGCCAGGTCTTCAAGGCATGAACCAAGGCTAACAACTCGAGATCATGAGTTGTGTAGTTCTCTTCATGAGGACGTAGTTGTCTGGATAGATATGCTACAACTCTGCCTTCTTGCATCAGAACACCTCCAAGACCGGTTCTTGACGCATCACAATATACCAGGAACTCCTTGTGAATGTCGGGGGTGGCCAAAACAGGGGCCGTGGTCAATCTCTCCTTGAGATCCTGGAAGCTTTCCTCGCACTTAGTTGTCCATTGAAAATTCTTGTCCTTCTTCAAAAGTTTGGTCATGGGTTGGGCAATGCTTGAGAACCCTTCCATGAACTTGCGCTAATAACCCGCGAGTCCGAGGAAGCTCCTGACTTCCTTCATGGTGGTTGCAGTTTGCCATTCTGTCATGGCCTCAATCTTGGTAGGATCCACTGATAATCCTTCTGCACTCAACACATGACCCAAGAATCCAACTTCATGCAACCAAAATTCACACTTGCTGAACTTGGCATAAAGCTAGTGCTCTCGAAGCTTTTCTAGGACCAATCTCAAGTGTTCCTCATGTTCTACTTCGGACTTGGAGAAGACAAGTATGTCATCAATGAAGATGACAACGAACTTGTCCAGGTACTCCATGAAGACCTTATTCATGAGGTACATGAAGTAGGCAGGGGCATTAGTTAACCTGAATGACATGACCGTGTATTCATAAAGGCCATACCGGGTTACAAACACCGTCTTCGGAATGTCTTGGGGTCTAATCTTCCGCTGGTAGTACCCAGACCTGAGGTCGATCTTGGAGAACACCTTGGTGCCGTTCAACTGATCAAACAAGTCTTCAATCTTGGGGAGTGGGTACTTGTTCTTTATCATTACTTCGTTGAGAGAACGGTAATCGATACAGAGTCCGATAGTTCCGTCCCTCTTTGACACAAATAGAACAGGCGATCCCCAAGGAGAGGCACTATGGCGAATAAATCCTTTTCTGAGCTGCTCTGCTAGTTGCTTCTTCAACTCAACCAACTCTTCGGATCCCATCCTATAGGCCTTCTTATAGATGGGCCTTGATCCGGGCATGAGCTCAATGATGAACTCAATGTCGCTGTCAGGAGGCATTCCGGGCAGCTCATTAGGAAACACATCTAGCTATTCACACACCACTGGCACTTGATCCAACTCAACTCCCGATAGGCAGTTAGCCTGAGGGGCTTTAGTGGAGGCAGGGTTGGGAGCATACTTGACTTCCACTCCTTGTCTATTGGTCATGGTGACAATCCTCTTGCCACAGTCTCACATGCCTTGGTGCTTGGTTAAGCAATCCATGCCTAGGATCACATCCAAACCTCCTGACTTCAGGATGATAAGGTCTGCTAGGAAGTCTACCCCGTTGATGTTAATCTCAACACCCTTACATCCTATCCCAGACTTCATAACTGATCCCGGGGTTTGTATCAACATACGACTACCTAGGAGTGTAGGCTTAATTCCACTGTCTACTGCAAACTTTTGGGTGACAAAAGAATGCGAAGCTCCACAATCAAACAATACTATTGCTGGTGTTGAGTTGATGAGGAACGTACCTAGTATGACGTCCGGGTCTCCCTGGGCTTCCTCTGCGATGACGTCATTCACATGACCCTTTCCATTGTTGGGCTGGTTGCGGGTAGCAGGGTTCCTTGGTGGTGCTCCATGGGCTTGACCTTGAGCTGGCGCATTGGGGCGCGGTGCATCTGGCTTCTTGTTGGGACACAACCTGGAGATGTGTCCTGGCTGACCACATCCATAGCAAGCGACTTGTCAAGGGTTGTTGTTGAAGTTTCTGCCACTTGTGTAGTTATTGGGGTTGGTGTTGTAAGCTGGCCTGGGATTGGCATACTGTTAAGGCTGGTAGCTCAGACGTGGTGTAGGAGGTCTGGCCTACTGTGGCTGATAGGTCGGCTTGACTGAGGCTGCCTGCCAGGGGCGAGGAATTTGGTTGCTGGGGCTACCCTTGTTGATCATATTGCGCTTGCGAGTGTCATCGATGGCACAATGCTTGTCTTCTAGTATGAGGGACTTGTTCACCAAGTCAAAGAAGGTACGACACTCGCAAACGATGAGCTGGTACATCAGGACCTATTGAAGCCCTTCCATGAAGCGTTCCTTCTTGGCAGCCTCCGTGCTGAAATCTTCAGGTGCATACCTTGACAGCAGTTTGAACTTCTGCAGGTACTCCTTGACAGAGCCACTTCCTTGCTTCAGCGCTCGGAAATCTCTCTTCTTGATAGCCATGATCCCAGAAGGATATGGGCAGTGCGGAATCCTTCCTTGAAGTCGGTCCAAGTGATCACACGTTCTCCTTGCATGACCTTGAATCCGACTCACCAAGCTCGGGTGGTACCTCTGAGGCAGTGAGAGGCATAAATTACCTTCTCATGGTCCTCATTGCAATTGACAAGTGCAAGGAGGTCCTCGATGGTGCGGATCTAGTCATCAACATCCAATGGTTCAACAGTCTCGGTGAAGGTTGGGGGCAAGTGCCTCATGAACTCAAACAGGGTGGAGCGGCCATTGCCGTTCCTGCCTTGCTGCTAGTTGTTCACAAGGGCCTAAGCCATCTGCTGGATAGCAGCATTCTTGGCTTGGCGCTCCTCCCGGAGAACATGGAGAAACTGAGCTATGGCCATGTTCTCCGATGGAGGTGGTGGTGGGGGAATATCGCCTTGTGGCTGCTCCTGGTGTCCTCCAGCATGAGCTGCCCTACAAGCTCCATGCTGCTGGCTTGAGTTGCCAGCTTCAGGGTTGGTGAAGGAGCTGTTTCGAGTAGCAGTCACCATCCTATTTGGAGCAGCCAAGTCAACCAACTGGGATAGACGAGAGGATGAGAAAAAATGGAAAAGCGCGCCTAAGGGGGTTGGTCAAGTGCAAGTGTGTTAAAACAAAGGTCAAAAGATCAACATATATTAAGATAGACGATGGAGTCACTTACATGTTGCCTAAGGCAAAAGCGTAACTTGCATCGGGACAAAAACAACAACAAAAAAACAAGCACACATGGTTTCATATGAACCATTACACGGACTCGACTTCGCATGAGGGATGCATGACTGATCCTACCCTAGGGATTCTCAGAATCAGGTGGTGGAGTGCTCGGTCTCCCAGTCATGCTCCTCTGGGTCTTCCTCCTGTTCATCATCTGAAAGGGCATTGTTCCTGGTCGAAGGGGTCGGGGAACGAGGAGGTCCATCCCAACGACGCTTTGCAGGCGAGTCGGTGAAGAGCTCACGGTACTCCTTTGCACTCATGCGATGACAACGTGTGGGTGCATCACTAGCTGGGGATACTCCTCCACGATAAGGTCAGCTGGTCATCCCTCAGGGGCTCCATCCTTCTTGATCTTGTCTGGCTTTGTCTTGGCTTGACGAAGTAGCTCTCGGGTGTGGTGAAGTTCCTCGTGGAGCTTCACAGACTCCTTCATCAATTTATGAACCAGACTATCGGAGGAGAGGCTGAAGTAGGTCTGGAACCTGAGTGGTGTTCCATCCTCCTTGGTCGGAATCAGCGTCCAACTCTCGCCAAAATCATCCTTCCTGAAGGGAAGGTAGCGAGTAGCTAGTTGGTCAGCCATCTCTAGAATGATGTCTCGAAGGTGTAGGAGTGCCTTGCGTGCAGTTGTCTCGACTACGAGTATCATGGTCTCCATCCGTGGTCCTTCAAAGAACCAACTAGTCAGGGAGTCATTTGCCTTCACGACCACATCCACATGGTACTCCTTTGTGATGGCATCGACCCAGTGCTCGTGGTAGAGGAAAATGGGTGGTTGGCGACACTGGAAGTTCTCAAGGCTATCCCCAAGGAGTAAGGAAAAGTCGGATGTCAGGAAGGCTTCGGGTATGGCGGCCATCTACAAAGGTTTGAAATGAGGAGAGTTAGCAGAGTGTGGAGTGAAGAATAGGAGAGGTAAATAGTGCGGAACTCCTAACTACAAATACTAGGTGTAGTTTTGAAAATGGTTTTATCCTGACTAACATCCATGCTAACTAAGTGCTTCCTACAGTGAGGATGGCTCTGATACCAGCTCTATGGGGACCCCAACTCATAAGTCGTGATCACCGAATGCAAGTGTACAGTGATCCTAGAGATCAATGCTCACTGAACACACAGAAGCTGAATAACAAGAGTCTTACATCCACATTTAACGTCTGACATAAATAAAGACCATGAAGGTCAAGTCTTACATAGATAGGGCCATGCGGGACAAACACTTAAAATAGAACAAGCAGTGGAAATCTTGATCAAAAGCGTGAACCCATGCCATCTGCCTTAACCTACAGGCATTCTGACTGGGAAGCGTCATAGTTCACATGTTCGTCTCCAACGAACTCTTCAACATACTCCCGTTCTTCCATGCCTAACCAATTCAATAACCAGTGGCAAGCCAATGAGTACTTTGAATGTAATTGCAAGAAACCCAAGTTGTGGAACAAGGTAACAATGATGCATGATATAACACTAAGTAGCTAATTTTGTGGAAAGCTAATTTTAAATGCGGTGTGCATCAACAATAGGCAGATATCCATATGAACAAGCTACAGATATCATCATAAGTAGGGGTTGAACACCTCATGTTCATTCCTCATGCTAAGTCATCGTACTTAGATGAAATCATCTTGCTAAGTCATCGGACTTAGCTCAAATACCATCTTTGTCTCCAACACACACACACACACACACCAGTTTGGGAAATTATTTGGACGTAGCACAAGAGCGGTCATCCAACTGTCCTTGACCATGGACCGGGCTATTTGAATATATTTACACTCTGTAGAGGTTGCACACCTTACCCACAAGACTCGGGGAACTTCCGTGTCATCCACGACTCGCGATATATAACATACCCGAGGTAAGCACCCGAACAATGCCTTTCCCCTAGCGATACTAAACAAAGAGTCCACTCGATTGGTACCTAGACCGCACGATGTACATCACACGAGCCTCGCTCTAAATCATACCATCCACGAGGGGACCAACGGTGTGCCCGGTACCTGTGAAGACAGCGCATGATCATACATACCGGTACGACCCCGTATCGAGAGTTACCACGCCACTCCCGCCACTAGTAATGCGGGCTCCTTGCCAGTACCCACCAAGGTAATAAACAAAGCCCCGTCCCGTAAGGGTTATCGTGGTAGCGCATGTAAGATTGGAGTAACGATCGCAACGTACACCAATCCGTTTTTGAAAACCACAACACTCACTTGTCCCGGCACACCACTTCTTTCTCAAGTGATCACCCATCTCATCAACATCTCCCTCGGGCATTAGTGTCACTCGACGGGGTTTTCGCAAAGACTTTGAAGTCATTTCCTTACTTTTCATCACCATGCATAGTCCCAATCCCACTTGCGTAACATCTACTAGCATCCTCTCTACACCCACCCGCATAACCCTCATAAGGTGGTAGGGTCATGCCCGATGCAAGTGTTAATGTTAAGAGTGTCGGAAACAACCCACCGAAGGGGTCTCTACACCACATGAACGAATATGATGAAAGTAAAGTGCTATATGACATGCAATGAAAATGGTTTCTTATCATGGTCAAAGGGCTGATTGCCTGGCTCAAAAAAGTCTCTGGGGTCTTCGAAGTCTTCGGGTCCAACTTCTTCGTCAACAACGCAATCTATCATCACGATAAAATAACGATAAAAATAATCAACACACAAAAACAGAGCACTCAAGCTACTAATAAAAATGCTACCCTATTCAGATAAATGCTAATAACCATGCTAAAACGTTTGTTTATGGTTTTGAGCTTAGAAAGATTTTCAAAAGCATTTAAAACAGGGGCTGATATTCCCCAAATAGGATTTTAAACTAAAACAAGACTAAAATAATTTCAAACATTTTTTACCAGTGGCACTATTAAATTCTGTAGATTATTTCAAGATTTAAGGTGGAAAATATTTGGATTTGGAATTTATTTCGGCTCTGGGGGATTTTTGGAAGTTTAAACAGAAAAATAAAAGGGAAAAGCTACTATGCCCTCAGGCGAGAACACAGCAGCCGAAACGGCCCACAGGGGAAAACCAGCCCAGGCGACACGCCGCGTGTGGCAGGTTTAATTTTAAACCTGCCCGTGGGCCCAGCCTGCCAGTGAGAGAGGAGGGGGCGAGGGGACGATAGGTGGGCCCCACTTGTCATTCCTCTCCTCACCACAATAGTAGAGGGGCTCACCGGAGGGGGGCTCCAGGCCACGGCGGCGGGAACGGATGGCACCAACGCGCTCGTAGGGCTCACGCACGTCGGTGGGTGGTCGCGGGGTCACCGAGGGGAGAGGGGAACGCCAGCGAGGGGGGTGCCCGATGGTGGCAAGGGTTTGGTGTAGGAGAGGGATCCCGACCATGGGGAAGAGCGCGCTGGGCACGGGGAGAAGCGGAGTAAGAGGGAGAGCGAGGAGGGAGGAGCAGGAGGAGCGGGGAGGCCTTAAATAGACGGGCCACCGGTCCACTATGGATGTGGTGTGCCGGTGAGGACCAGGGCGTCGCCATGGGCCATGGGGCGAGCCAAGTCATGTCTGGGGTTTGGTGGATGCGGTCCGCACTTAGGAGAAGGGAAGGCAGCCAGGAGGGGGACCCGGAGGTGTGCACGTGCGAGCGCAGCCACTGGTAGGTTCGGGCGGTGTCGTGCGCGCACGAAGAAGGAGAGGAGAGAGATGGGGGAGAGGGGGCCGACCGTCTGCCACGTCGCAGACGTCAAGGCTGGCCAGGGGACACGCAGGGGAGGCCCAAGGCAGTCGGGCGGCAACGGGCAGGGGTGGCTACAGTGTGGGAGCGCACTATAGCGTGCTCCAGAGCGCCCAAATGGCATTCCTAGCATATTTTAAGCCCCCACACATGTATTCTTGTGTCTTGAGGCTTTAGAAGATGCCAAGGGCTAGGAGGATCTAGGGAGGGCTCTGGAGAAGCCTTAGGGTAGAAGGAAAAGGGAAGAGGGAGAGAAAATATGCTGTCCAGGAGTGAAAATGGGGTTTTTACCCCACCTCCCAGTGACCTGAGGACTTGTTTTTTTACTGGAGGTGCTTGTGCAATGCTAGAGGGTGTGGTAAAGATTTGGGGGCAAGGGTAAAAGGGTACGGTGTGGAAATGATGGTTTTAGTAAATCACCAGAAGGTGTTTGGTATGGTTTTGGGCAGGAAGAAGTTACCACCTTACTGAGATACTTACCAGGCTCAAAGGCTAGGTAAAAATGAGGGGATTCACCAAGTTTGAGCTCAAGGGGAAAAAGTTGATAATGAAGATTTGTTAAACCCTAGAAATTAACATAATCAGATTTCTACAGATCTATTGATGCTAGGATTTTTCCCTTGGTGCACCACTTAGTGTATCATCACTATTTGGTCATTAGAGCATGCCCAGAAAGTTTCAGGTCAAGGGGAGACACTTCACAATGTAAAGGTTCTCAAATTTGATTTTGGACACGGATGGCTTTGGGATGGTTTGATGAAACATACAAACTTGGATTGAGATGAAACTTTGCAAGATCATCACTTGCGATAGTGTTGACGTGCTGGAATTTTCCTGGAATTTATTGAGTACATTTCTTATAGAAATATTTCAAAAGCTTGATTTGAACAGAAAAGGTTCTGATGTGTTTTGCCTATGATCTGATCATGGCCTTGTGTTGAAAATCATATATATGGAAAATATATGTCCAGTGAGTTTCCCTAAATTTTCTCGAATTTTTTCAAAGCATTTAAATATTTTTTCCCTAGGAAAAACCATTTCTGTCGTTAATAAAAAGCCTTTAAATCAAATATCAAAAAAATCTTTAAAATTAATATTTGGTGGTTTTGGAAAGTCTTTTATGTAGTAGGTTTGAGGTAAAGATTTTGGAAAAGAAGATTCCACCCAATTTGAGGACTTGTACTGCAAACCTCATTTCAGGGGGTTTTGAAAACCTAATTTGAATAAATCATTTTTGGTTAAAACAAAATTTGATAAAAATATTTTTGGGTACTATTCACTTGGCATGATCATTGGGCAAGAGGTTTGGGTCAAGGAAGATGAATTATGAGATGGAATAGAATCTCGGAGTGCCACATCTCAATCATCAAGCAAGCAAACAACATAGCAATCAAGCACAACACTTTGAAAAAGTTTTAGTTGGATCCAAATTTTATAAACCCAAACATAACAAGGTGCTACAGACATAGGGTGTGACAGTAATCAGGCCTATTTTCACCTAATGTTTGACCCTACTGAGTAACTCAGTAAGTGGGTAAACTTCTCTTGACAAAACACATATCAAACACCTTCTGGTGAAATAGTGAAGTCCCTACTTTCACCCCTTTCCCTATTCCCCTTGCCATGAAACTTTTATCACAGCCTCTTAGTGTCACCAGCAACCCCCAGTATAATTGTCTGGCCAAGGCTCTATGGGTATGTGGGGTAAAACCCACATTTACTCCTCTGTTTTACCATATCAGAGACTTCCCCTCCCCATTTCTTTTCTTTCCTAGCCTCCGCTAGCTTCTCCTAGCCCATGGGCATCTCTAGAAACCCCAAGACACAAGAGGACACGCTGGTGGGCATATTTTATGCCAGGGCATGCCATATGGGCGCTCTAGAGCGCGCTATAGTGCGCTCCCGCATTGTAGCCGCCCCTGCCCGGTGGCCCCCCAGACCACCTTGGACCTCCCCTGCATGTCCGCCGTGTCCCCCTTGACGTCCGCAACACAGAAACTGGTTGGGCCCCTCCTCTCTCCCCTCCTCCCAC
The DNA here is from genome assembly GCA_022496015.1 of Hordeum marinum. Lineage (NCBI taxonomy): Eukaryota > Viridiplantae > Streptophyta > Magnoliopsida > Poales > Poaceae > Hordeum > Hordeum marinum. The sequence goes on along the minus strand of CM039673.1, from coordinate 213,675,616 downwards.
ACGTGCCTAGAGCCGCCCGGCTCATCTAGTGAGTGTGCTCACACACGCGATGACCCAGCGCTTCCCCGCTCTCTCTCCCTTCCCCTGGATGAGGACCGTGCCCAGAAACTCGTAGGACACGGCCCGAAGCTCTCACATGGCCCGTGACGGCGCCCCTGTCCTCCCCGGCACACCACGACCATGGTGAACCGGAGGCCGCCTATATAAAGTCCTCCCAGAGCTCCCGCTCCTCTCCCCTCGCTCTCTCCTCCCCTGTGTTGCTCCCCAGTGCCTAGCCCCTTGACCCCCGTGCTCGGAATCCTGCGCCCGAACCAAACCCTCGCCGCCGTCGGGTCTTGTCCCTCGCCGGCGATTCTCTCTGCCCCGATGCTCCCCTCGGCCACCCACCAACACATGGGAGCCCCCTGAGCACGCTGGTGCCCTCTGTTCGAGCCGCCGCGGCCTGGAACCCCCTCCGATGAGACCCGCTCCATCCCTGTCGCGAGGAGAGGGATGACAGGTGGGGCCCACCTGTCATCCCCTCATCCCCTCAGCTCTCACTGCGAAGAAGGGCCCGTGGGTAGGTTTAAAATTAAACCTACCACGCACGTCGTCTCGCTTGGGACGGTTCCCCTTTTGGGTCAGTTCGGCTGCGATGTTTTCGGCCCGAGAGGCACAATGCCCTTTTTCCTTTTTTATTTTTCCTCTGACTTCCAAAAATTCCACAGGCTACAAAATAAATCTAAATCCAATTATTTTTCCGCCTAAATTCTTAGAATATTCCATAGAATTTATTGGTTCCACGTATAAAAATATTTGAAAACCTTTTATGCATTGTTTTAATTTAAAACCCCTATTTAGGCATCTTTCTGCCTCTGATTAATAATTTTCAAAAATGTTTTCATAGCAAAATTTTAAACAAGCAATTTTAACATAGCCTTTAGTATTTATCAGAGTAGGGTAGCATTTTTTTAGTGGCTTGAGTGCTCTCATTTTGTGTGATGCTTATTTTCATCGCTTTTATTCGCGAGGATAGATTGCGCTATTGACGAGGAAGTTGGACCCGAAGACTTTGAAGACCCCGGAGACTTTGTTGAGCCAGGCAAGCAGCCCTTTGACCATGATAAGAAAAAAATTCATGCATGACATATAGCACTTGTTGTTCTGAAGATTGATCAAGATGTGGTGTTCCCCCTTCGGTGGGTTGCCTCCGATACTTTTACCATTGACACTTCCATCGTGCATGACCCTACCACCTTATGAGGGTTATGCGGGTGGTGTAGATAGGATGCTAATAGATGTTACACAAGTGGGATGGAATTTATGCATAGTGATGAGAAGGAAGGAAATGGTTTCAAAGACTTCTCGAAAACCCCATCGGGTGCCACTAAAGCCCGAGGGAGATGACGATGAGTTGGGTGACCACTTGAGAAGGAAGTGGTGTACCGGAGCAAGTGAGTGTGTGTGGTTTTTGAAAACGGATGGTGTAAGTTGCGACTGTTATTCTGACCTTACATGTACGACCACAATACCCCTTATGGGATGGGGCTTTGTTGATTACTATTGACGTTGCTAGCAGGGAGCCCACATTACTAGTGGAAAGAGTGAAGTGGTCACTCTTGAGTGAAGTCGTCCCAAAAGTGGAAAGAGTGAAGTTGTCCCGAAAGTGGAAAGCCATGCGCTGTCTTTACAGGCACCGAGCACACCATTGTGTGCCCTCATGGATGATATGTGTGATGTATATCATGAGGGATGGCACCAACGAGTGGACTCTTTGTTTAGTATGACCATGGGAAAGGCATTGTTCGGGTGCTTACCTCGGGTATGTGATGTACTGCGAGTCGTGGATGACATGGAAATTCCTCGAGTCTTGTGGTTAAAGTGTGCAACCTCTGCAGAGTGTAAAACTATTCGAATAGTCGTGTCCATGGTCAAGGACAGTTGGATGACTTCTCTTGTGCTACATCCAAGTGTGTTCACAAACTGGTGTGTGTGTGTTGGTGACAAAGATGGTACTTGGGCTAAGTCCGAAGACTTAGTATGACGTTGAACTAAGTCCGATGACTTAGCTTAATCATTGAACATGAGATGTTCAACCCCTGTTTATGATGATATCTGTAACTTGTTCATATGGATACTTGCCAACTACTGATGCATGCTTACTTAGTTACTTGATCATGTCATTGCATTCAAAATTGGCTTTCCACAAATTACCTACTTAGTGTCATATCATGCATCATTATTACCTTGTTCCACAACTTGGATTGCTTGCCAATACATTCAAAGTACTCATTGGCTTGACACTGGTTATTAAATTGGCTAGTCATGGTAGAACAGGAGTATGTCGAAGAGTTCGTTGGTGACGAACATGCGAACTAGGATGCTTCCCAGTCAGAATGCCTATAGGTTTAAGGTAGATGGCATGGGTTCACGCTTTCGATCAAGATTTCCACTGCTTGTTCTATTTAAATGTTCGGCCCTCGTGGCCCTATCTATCTAAGACTAGACCTTCATGGTCTTTATTTGTGTAAGACACTAAATGTGGATGTATGACTCTTGTAATTCAGCTTTTGTGTGTTCAGTGAGCATTGATCTCTGGGATCACTGTACACGTGCATTCGGTGATCACGACTTATCAGTCGGGGTCCCCATAGGGAACCTTACTGGTCATATAGCCACTTGCCCCCCTTGATGTCGTCATTGGTTATCCGGTCGGCATCAAGGGTGTAGAGGCTTGACACCGCGGCTACGTCCCTTCGGGCGTACGCCACGGCGGTCGAGAAATGAGCGAGACTGGGACATATAGACGTAGAGTGGCGAAAGGTCCCTCGGAGTATTCACCAGACAGGGAGGGAGTATCCCGGATGGAGTTACGGCTCGATGGAACTGCCCCGTCATGCCTCGCAACGTGCAGGGTCGTCGGTGTCATACAAAGCTAAGTACACTACCGAACTAATCAGGAGCCTCTCGGCCTAATAACAACTCTCAGGACGGAATAAGGATTACGCATACTAATGTAAGGATGCAGGAACTATGGTCACCACGCGCGGTTGCTGAGGCCCCTGAGGAACGAAGCCACAAGGAAGGCGACATACGGGGAGGGGCTCGATCACGACGAGCTGCAAGGCCCAGGGCCCGACAGGAGCGACGGTTGCGAGTCACCCCTGAAGAGGGAGAGCCTCGCGAGGGCCCTACGAGTGGCTGACACAGGGCCACATCCATGGAGGCGCCAACCTATGCCACGACTAGCGACTCGAGGAAGGAGAACAAGACGACAAAGGTAACATGCAAACTATTAACGCCCCATAGGGCAGAGTTCTTGTTTAAACATTACAGGGACCGAGAAGGGAGAATAGCGGATGCCTAGGGGGAGAAGCCGCCGTTGCTGCTCGCGCTGCCGGCTCGCTCGGCGTCGGAGTCATCCTCCTCGCTGGCAGTGGGCACGTGGATGAACCGCTCCATCATGGCCTCCATGTGCGGGCGCACCTCGTCCCTCAGGGGCGCTGGAGCCCATCAGGCACCCGCTCCCCGACGCGCCGGAGGTCGAGTTGCGGGGGGAGACGACGGAGGTTGGAGAAGACGAGCATCAGGGCAAGGTCTTGAAGGTCACGCACGTCAGACACCGGTCTCCAGCGCCTCCACCACCTTCTAGAAGAACTCAAGGTAGCCCCCATCGCCGCGCACGTTCTGCAGCGCGGGAGCATCCCTAACGAATTGGCTCACCGTGCCGGCCGCGCGACCGGCGATACCTCGGAACTGTTTGGCGCGCTGGAACTCCAATAGCCTGGCGTGCGCCGCCTCATCCTTGGCTAACTGCATGGTGTTGGTCGTCTCCTAGACTTGGGCCTCGAGGGACGCCAGCTCCGCCCGGGCCTCAGCCGCCCCGGAGGGCGGCTTCGAAGGCGGTGTCGGTGATGGTCAGTCGGGCCTGCAGCGTTTGCACCTCCTCCTGAAGGTCACCAAGTTTGCACTTCTTGGCCACGGGCGTCCTGGAAGGAGGATGGAATCATGCTCGGGACGTCGGGCAGAAGAACCAGAGAAGAGGGAGGCGGCAGGATACTTACTCGTCGACTAGGGCCCAAGGCTGGCAAACCTGTGCCGACCCTAAGGCCCCCCCGCTGCCTCCATAGGAGGACGAAGGAGCCACAGGAGCTGCACGATTCCCTACGCCCACACAGCTTCCTCTGGACAACTTGAAGGACAAGAAGATGGGAAGGAAAGACGTTTTTTGATGGCAGAGCAAAGGAAACAAGGATAAGTCTCAAGACTGTAATGCCCTTCCCTTGCCATGGGTGGGGTGGATTTATAGGCGTGACCACGCCCACGAGGCGTCATGGGAGAGCGGGCGTCGCACGCCTCTCAGGAGGCACGAGGTGGTTCGATCAATCCAGCACCATCCACGTCACCTCTCCCACTCTCTGAAGGGTCGCATCCATGCGGCCCGAAGCAGCAGCAGCATTCAATGGGAAGCAATGATGGTCGGTGTTGCGCTTGAGCGTCGCGTTAGTTTGACTCAAAGCGGTTCCGGACGTCCTCGAGACTGGAGGGGCCACTGCCGAGGTGTTCGACGTGTGCAGGGCCTGGCTCGCAGGTGTTCGAGGCCCGCAACACTTCAGGCCGTCATCGGGGCTTCGCCCAGAAGCCAGCTCGAGCATGCCTTGGGCCCGGGAGCTACTGTAGGTGTTCTGGGAAAGTGGGTACCCATACCTGCCTGCCTGTGGCACAGGGCATGGCCCACTTCATTAGTCAAACATGGCCAAGCATGGCCTCGCTCAAGACAAGGCCCTTGCAAGGGCCCCAGCCTCACGAGGAGGAACAATGTCAGGACGGGCAAGGGACAAGCGTCCTCAGGCCCCCTCCGGAGTGGCGAAGATCTCTATGCAAAGCCCGACCTCGAGACTCAAGGGTGACGCAATGAAGGACAAGTGGGTGCTAGCGCGCCAGACGGCGCAGTTTCCCCTTTGTTGCAAAGGGAGCAAGGACGTACACGGGTTCCCAAAGCACCCCCAAAGGTTTCCATTCTGGTGTAACAAGACTGCAACCACCCACCGTGTAGGGCAGATGTCATCGCTGAGCCCATTCCTGCACCGTCGAAAGTGACTTTTAACGCGAAGACCGCCTCTGGGCAGGGCGAGCATGTACTCCTGTCCCCCTTCAAAATTTGCCGTTGTGGGATCCCTTCCCACCATTGTGATAAGGGAAGAGGACCCGGGCCACCGCTATATATAGAGGCTAGGCTGCACCGTAGCGAAGGATCTGAATCCATTCCACCATCCACCCAACACCAAGCCACAAAGAGTCTCAAACTCATCGAAGGGAGCCCCCATGAGGCCCTTAACATTGTACTAGTTCATCCATATCACCTCCTCAAGAGGCAATCCACCAAAGCAGGAGTAGGGTATTACGCTTCGTAGTGGCCCGAACCTGGGTAAACTATCGTGTTCATCTTCTTCCTCATCCTCGTGCGAGTTTGTTGTTGTGTCCATCGAGTAGCGAGTTATGTTGAGCGAGGCTGCAGGGGATCTTCGCACACGCCCCTGTGTTCGAATCTTAAGGGTTTTGCAGATCCCGAAATCCGACAATGATTAATATTCCTTTTTCATGCATGAAAAATGCTTATTGTGACGTTTGCATTCAATTCCCGTAAATGTCATTATTTTGCATTGTGCATATTTATTTAACGTGCATTGGATTTAAGTAAACCATATATGAAAAATGTGTAGATTAAGTATATCGCATTTTCATGCATGATAAATATATTTTATGTGTTGGTTGCATTTATTTTGCATACATGGCTTGCTAAAACATTTTATGTCCTATACTTGCATATATGTGGTGCCATTTGTTTTATAGTAAAACCCACATGCTATATATGATTTTGGGGTAGATAAAACAATTGAATTTATCTGTGCATTTAGATTTATCATTTGAGTAAGTTTGCGTCCATGTTATTTTTGATATGATGTCCTTTTGTTATTTTCGTGTGATTAAATCCATGCATTCTATGAAATAATTTTGAACATGGTATATGCCCTTTGACATGTGCAGTAGACCCTGGTCATTTTGTTTTCCATGATAATCCATGTTTAGGTGTTGCTTTCTTGTTGCCAACATGCTTAACCAATGTGCTATTTGACGGGTCTAAATATTTCTAAGTCTAGAATATGTAATATTTTGTTGTTGTCTTGCCATGTGTTTTGCTAGTGATATACATCCCCTTTGGGGTTGGTGTAGTGGAGTTATTTGTAGTTCATAATGTACTATAGCATGCGGTTAACTTTGATGCCATAATATTCCCTTTAGCTTGTACTTTTACTGCGTCAATATGCCTTACTGATAAAAACTGCACTGTAAAAAAACTGCTATTTTCACTATGTCTGAAACTATTTCCAATTAGCCATCTTGTGAGCTTATTTCCTAGAGATCCATGAGCCTAAACAACTTGCTCCTGTGATATAACTTCGTGCATCATGTAAGATACTGCACTATATTTTTATTGTGTATTTTAGACCTTTGTAGCTTGTTGTTTTATGCGTGCAAAATGCTATGTTGCTGTTTTGGGCAGATTTACACCTAAACTTCTGTTGGTTGTTGTGGTTGAACCGTACCTCCGTTTTGGGCATGCCATATATGAAACTTGCTTAGAATTTCATGTAGTATCGTAATATCGTGTTGCATTCATGATTTGAAATGTTTTGGTTGTAATTTTCATGCATTTTTCATTCATGTCATGTTTATCTTGTGCATGTCATAACTTTTAGACCGTAGCTCCATTTGAGATGTTCTATATATGTAAATCAACTAGAATGATGTGTAGAATTGCATGGCACACCTTATTTTGATGTTTAACAAATATAAAAGATGCTTAGGACAGATCTGTACCAAACTTAAAATATGCATATGAGGGTGTTTCAGCAATGTTATATGTTGCTTTTGGCCTCATTTAAATGCCTACATGTTGTAGGTGTTTATGCTTCACTTCTTTACATGTTAATCAACATTTAATATTGATGAGTACCTAACTGAGAGTGAACTGAATATTTGAATGTGGAGTTTTCTCAATATGCAATTCCTTGCATATTGAGCTTCACTTAATGTGTCGTATTTGATTGTTGTGCTTTGCCACACCTTGCATATTAAACCGGACATGCACCATGTCATGCATATGTTGTTGTGTACTGCAACAGACCGGGACCGACGGTCTAGAAGATTCTTCTTTAATTCCATTGTTGTCTTGTGATTCGTTTGGTTGTCGCATTCATCATTGCATCATTCGCGTCATCTGCATAGCATCGTCACTCGTTTTTCAAAACTTGCATCCGCTCGTAGTTGCCGGTTCTCTCCGTTTGTGTCGTCGACCGTTTCGAGACCAACCACACATGCACGCACCTGCAACATCGATAAAATATTGTTTTTAAAGCACGCATAAAACTTTCTTGGATTGGGTTGAAAATTGGTGTGCGGTCTTGTTATATTGTAGGTAGTGTGCCTGCCAAGTTCGTCGCAATCAGACTTTGTTTGATACCCGAACATTCAATCATAGTAGTGCGGTCATCGGTCTATCCTCAGACATTTTCTGGTGTTTAAAATTATGCCACGGGCTGCTACCTTCCCTCTCATCTCAGCCCAAGGCCACTACACAGCCCACTATCCCAACCTAGGTTGCCCCTCCATTCGTGGTCATTGGATCGCGATCGGATGGACGAGGTCCAACCCACCCTACTTCCATTCCCTATATATAAAACCACCTTGTGGAGGGAGCCTCTCACTCCACTAGGGTTTCCCCCTTGCCAAATTGCAGGCACCCCCTACAAAACCCCACCTTCTAGCCCCACATCCTTGAAATCCCGAAATCCACTCCTTCCCCATCAGTTTCAGCTCTTAGATTCAAAATTAGGGGTCCAATTCGCCCAAATCCCCACCTACAGGACATGTCCGTGGTCGAATTGGACACGTCCGTCGACCAGAGCCTCATAGCCTCCTGAACTTCTTCCATGGCGCCTCCCAAGCTCCATCCCATAGCGCGCCCCACGCCTCCATGGCGCCGAAGCCCCGATGCCGGTGACCACCCCTACGGCCCCTCTTCTCCTCTTCTCCCTCCACTATCCCTGCTAAATCTTTGCCTCTCTCTCTGCAGGAGCTCGCCCCACCATCATGGAAACCAGAGCGTCGCCGGAGCTCATTGATCTGCGGGGAATGGGACCCCTCGTCCTGATCTACCGCTAGGGCGCCTCACCCGCGCCTCCGATCTCCAAACCTCGACGTTCCCCTCGTGCAAAGCCACCGCCGCCACCCTTTCTCCCTAGATACAACGGGGGTTCGGGGAGGACGAAGCTTGTGCCTCCTGCTCACTCTCCTTGTGGGTGGGCCGCGCTAGCGGCAGGACCAGCTGGCCCAAGCCGTAGCCGGCCCAGCTCTCCCGCCTCGACGTGCCTTCGAGCTGGCCTTGGCCCACTAGGTGAGTCACCAGTCGCCCTATCCAACGCCCCGTGCGTAGTATACTATGTTACGCTTGCCTCTGCTAGGCCCAGTAGCTCACAAATTCAGCCCACACACTATTTTTTCCCTGCTACGAATTTTGCCAATTATCCAGTGAATTATAAAATTGCAGAAAAAACCCCTAACTTCATGCGTTAATAACTTTTCAACCGTCCAGAGGATGGAAATAAAATATATATGAAAAGTGCTTAGAACTTCATGTAGATTCACAATGTCGAACTCTCACATGTGTTTAAAATGTTTAACTTGTTGTCTTCATGTAATTTGCATAAATGCCATGTAAATGAATTGTCTAATAACTTTTGATCCGTGACTCCGATGCAATTGTTTTATATATGAAACTTGCCTAGAAAAAAATGTAGACTCTCATGGTGACATTTATTTTTCTTTTTAACAACTCTAAAATATGCTTAGGAGAGATCTGGACATAATCATAAATTGCATATGAGGTCATTTCGGAAATGCTATATGTTGCTTCCGACCTCATTCAACATGCCTAGATGTTGTAATTGTTTGTGCTTCACCTCCTGCCATGTTTTACAACATTTAACCTTGTCGCGTACCTAACGGGAATGAACTAAGTAATTCAAATGTGGAGTTCCGTCAATATGTAATGAGTTGCATATTGAGCTTCACTTTAATGTGTAATAGTTGTTTGACGTGATTTTCCATGCCTGACATATTTAAACCGGACATGCATCATATTTGTTTGTGCTTCATCTCATGCAGATGTTGTCGTGTTATCGTGTGTTGATTGCTGTTTTGGACTGTTCCTTCTCGATAGAGTTCCGAAAGTGTTCGGAGTGTGAGGATTTGGTTGACTAGGTTGGTCGTTTTCTTCATGGACTTGTTCTTCTTCCAAGCAGGATCTCGGGCAAGATGACACATTTCCTTGGATACCACTACTATCATTGCTATGCTAGTTGTCCCGCTTTTATCGTTATGTCTCGCTACCTACCACTGGTTTGTCAAGCCTCCCAAGATTACCATGAAAAGCCTCTAACGCTCCACCTTCCCAGCAAACCTATGTTTGGCTATGTTACCGCTTGCTTAGCCTTTCTTATAGCGTTTCTAGCTACAGGTGCAATTTCTTCCATGTGACAACATGGACATTCTTTTGTTATCACAATATTATTGCTATTTAATGTAATGCACTTATATACTTGGTAAAATGTGGAAGGCTTGGCCTTTTGCTTGGTGTTTTGTACCACTTTTGCCGCCCCTAGTTACTTGTGAACCGGTGTTATGTTCCATATTGAGCACTCCTAACATGCTTGGGGTTGTTATGGGGACCCCCTTGATTTTTGTTTTAGGATAAATCTTGTCTAGCAAGGCCCAACATTGGTACTACATTATCCTAATAACTAATAAAATTGCATAGCGACTTTCCGGACCCTGAGGATCTTTAACCAACAACCCGGGCCAGTGCTCCTCATGAGTCTTGGTCCAAAATGGGCTGCCTGTGGGGCAGCCTCGAGGAAACTCGGCGATTGGTTTTCCATGTAGCTAGTCCCATCCGGTCATGTCCTGAGAATGAGATACGCGGCTCTTATCGGGTTCGTCGACACGTCGGTCGACCTTGCTGGATTTGTTTTACCTTTCTCGAATGTCTTGCACGTGGGATTTTGATGACACCTCGGGCTATCTCGAAGTTGAGATTTTCCATAGGGATTCCACAAATATTATGGGTAATTCCGCGGTTGAGGAATTCCAACGCGGCGTATGGTTAATTTGTGATGGATGAGTCAGAGCACCCCTGCAGGGTTAAATCTTTCAGAAAGCCGTGCCCATAGTTATATGGCAACTTGGAAAGTTTGTTTAACACCCGGTCATAGTAAACTTGAAGTAAAATCTAATAAAATACACCAACTGTGTGCGTAACCGTGATTGTCTCTTCTCGTGAGTCCTTATCCGAGAGAAACATGGTGGGGTTATATTTGACATAAGTAGGTGTTCAGGATCACTTAGTGATCATTGCTATTTCATGTCCGTTATGTATAGACCACCATACTTTACTTTCTGTATTCGTAAGTTATCCACTCAAATAAATACTTAGTTGCTTGCTGCAGCCTCACCACTCAACATACCTCACCCATTAAGCTTTGCTAGTCTTGATACCCTTGGAAATGAGATTGTTGAGTCCTTATGGCTCACAGATCACTACAACAACAGTTGCAGGTATAGGTAGTGTGATGAATTGACGTGAGAGTGATGCTTATTTTATTTGGAGTTCGCTTCTTCCTCCTCATCATCGATATAGGATGGGTTCAAGATGGCAGCCTGGGATAGCAAGGATGGATGTCATTTTATCGTTTGATTTTTTCCGTAGTCGGACCCTTCTCTTCTATTTGATGTTTGAATATGTTGTTGAATTGATGTGTCATTGATGTAGGTTGTGGCGAGTGTAAGACAATCCCATATACTCATCTCTTCTGTACATGTACTTGTAATGATATCCATTCTTGCAAAACAATGACATGCGCTTCTATCCCTGTCGAGGCCCTAGTGCCGAAATAAGGATAGGACCGCATCTTGGGTGTTACAAGTTGGTATCAGAGCCTGTACCGACCTAGGAGCCCCCTTGATTGATCGTACTTGGACGAGTCGTTTCAATTGAAAAACTATTTTGTGTCTAGTTCTATCAGAGAGTGGGATTCTTTTTACTTCTCCTCTATACTCTGCTGAGCAATTATGACTAAGGAATTTTGATTCTACCCTCTTCTCACTCAAAAAAAATTAGGATCACACGGATATTTTGGAATCTATATGATGCCGATGTGACGGAGTTTTGTACTTGGTGCCGCCTATTACCGAGGAGTAGAGCTCCAGGGGATTCTTGACACATTATTATCATTCAGTTTCCTTAGTATCTCAGGACGGAGGATGTTCGAAATAACTTCCATACTTTTCGTGGGGACATAAGGCTGGAGTCACCCAGTACTAGGGAGGTGTCCGGGGTACTTCCATGTTTGGTATCGTTGCGTTTTTGAGGGTACGAGATAGATGGAGTTCCAAAGCCTTAGGTTACGTGTTGATGGATGGATACAGCTGGAGTGTAGGGCTTGTTAGTTGTGTGAGATATTTTTCCTCCCTGTATCCCCAACACCCGATTGCATAGCCGGAAAATTTCAGGTGTTCTTAGGAGGGAATTCAAGTAGTTACCTAGGCTATCTTTCAACAAATGTGTGATGTGAGGTTGGGGTTCAACTTCTAGTGGATTCATTTGTTCACGGTCTTTCTTATAGAGGATAGTCTCGATATATGTCATCATCTATGCTTCGTCAAGCCTTGTAGTTCGCTATGCCTATGGAGCATATTCGAGCATCATTTCAATATGACAATCCAATGGACGATCGAGCCCGCGCGAACCTTACCATGAAAATATCGAGCAAAATCTCTATCATGAATTTGTTCTGGCTTGTTTTGAAAGCCTCATCCTTTGTTTTGTAGGAGTATGGTAATTTGAGTTGCTTCGATGTCAACTGGTGATCTCATATCTTTCCGAAGTGATGTTCTCATATTTATGTGGGAATGCTAATTCTTTTGCTCAATCAAGTTTTCATACCAATTCTTTTTATCTGGTGCATTTCTCTTCAAGTGAAATCAATCCTTTCAATATTTGCAAGATCAATCCTCCTATTTTAATTCCAGAGATCGTCTCATCTTTCCAAGTTTTCTTTGTTTTTCCCACCCTCCCACCATTTTTCTTCAGTAATTAAATTCTCATCGAAGTGTCTTCTCTATTCATGTGATGCTTCTGCTATATCTTTTCTTTTGTATCGTATCCGGTGCTTCATTGTGAAGATTCTCAAGTGCTTCAAGTTCATCATTTCTTCGTCTCTGTTTTCTTATCTGGTTGATTCAATTCAAGCTCTCGGTGTTCAAGATATCCTTTCTCATTCGTTCAATGATTGCCCATGTTGGAAATTCTTATCCAAGCCTCTCTTGTTTATTCCTCTTTCTATTCTATCTGGAGTGTCGAAGATATCTAAGAAGATTCGTGTTTGCATTAAATTCCTTTTCAATTATTCAAGGTTCTCACCTCTTCGAGTTTTTCATTGGTACTGGTGAAATCTCTCTTCCTAAGCAATCGTTCCAAAGGTGTTTCTTTGAGTGGGCCCATAACCCACAGGTGTTTTCCCTAGGATCTTACCTGGCTCTTCTAATATTTCCGGAGATGTTCTCATGTTCTTCTGAATATTCATCAGCCATATGCCTTCTGGAAGATCGCTTCTAAATCATTTTCATTGTTGGCTCAACCTTCTTTATTCATTATTCCAGAGTGTCTCAGTAATTCATGGTGTTGCTTCTCGTCATCATTCTGTGCACTGAAGACCGAAGGAGTGGTTCTCTTAAATCTTTGGTCATTCTCTTGAAGATTCATGGTATTAGCTTCGTGCTATCCTCTCAAACTTTTTCCATTCATGAGAAATTTCTCCCATATCTATCCGGTGCATTTAGAGTTGTTTTCATTTCTCGATCATCCCAGAGGCCATCATTTATGAAGATTTCTTCGTTCTCAGCTTTCAGTTTCATTCTCGAATTCTTCTCAATTGTTGTCCCTTTGTTCATATCTCAATTATTCCGGTGCTTCGTTCAAGATTTCTCTAGTCGGATCATGATCTCTTCATTCTCATGTCATGTATCCCCATTGATTGTAGTATTCCCTCTAATTTCAATTCTTACCGGTGTTTCGTTCAAAACTTCTTCAAGTTTGTGATCTATCTCTGTTTCCTATCATTTTCAAAACAATAAGTGGTGTGCAAAATCCGTTGATTGTCATCAATTTAACTTGATGAAGGATAGGCATAACAAAATTCTTATTCTAGTTTCATTAAGGTGATTTCAATCCTTGTTCTGGAGTGTTCATGGCATCAAATTCTTGGTTCTTCATATTTTCTTCTAGAGTTCCAGGTTTTTCTAAAGCATCTCTTCGCGAAGCTTCATCTAAATCCTTGCAACATCATAATCTCTTCTTCTTAAACGCATTCTTTTGATCGTCCTTTCATCCCAGTGTTTGCCAAGAGGTCCTTCATGATTGTATGTTAAGGATGTAATTCTTCTCGAAGTGTTCTTCAAGATTGTTGTTGGAGGTGCTCAAGTGTTCTTTATATTGGATTTCTAAGTTCAATTCCTTCTCCATTGTATTTTGAGATGGTGTTATTAAATTCTTGATTATGAGGAGTCTTGACGGAAAATTGTCAAGAATAAGATTAGTAAACCCCATCTTGTCTTCTCAGAGTTATCTTGGGTTGGAATTCACCTAAAGCATTTCTGAGGATTGTTGGTATTATGGTGTCATAAATGAGCCAAGTTTTCTCCTCCTCTTCTTGGTGAAAGAAGTTCTCTTCTCTTTTGCTCCCACGCAATCAATTGTTTCCTTTAGTGTCCGGTTGCCACCTCATAATTTTGAGATATTTTCCACAAGCCCACAACAAGCTTGTTCTTTTCGTTGTTGATTTTTCAACAACTCCGTTCAACCATGCTTTCAAATTCATTGGTGGTAGAAGTTGTCATTTCTTCGAGGAAAATGCTTTCAAATTCATTGGTGGTACAAGTTGTCATTTCTTCGAGGAACTTATATTCTTTGTTCCAGAGGCATTGTGGTGTTGCTCTTTTCAACTCACATCTAGTGTGATTAAGATCATGTTCTTTCTTTGCTTATTCATTTTGCCGGAGTCTTGTGTTCTATGTTCAAGTTCTTTTTGCTCTTATCAAATTTTGACTCTCTTTCCTACCAAAGTGCTGCCTAAATTTCTTGTGAATTCTTCCTTGTTCCTTGTGTCATCTTTCGTCTCCTTGAAACCTTCAATCATCATTTGTTTCACTTGTTTGTCGAAGAAGCAACTAAGTTTACCTCTTGCTCTTTCTCTTCCCCTTCTCATTCTTAGATCTCGGGACGAGATCGTCGTGTAGTGGAGGAGAGTTGTAGCAGCCTGGGACCGACGCTCTAGAAGATTCCCCTTTAATTCCATTATTCTCGTGTGATTCATTTGGTTGTCGCATTCATCATTGCTTCATTCTCATCATATGGATAGCATCGTCACTCGTTTTTCAAAACTTGCATCCATTCGTAGTTGTCGGTTCTCTCCGTTCGTGCCATCGACCGTTTCGAGACCAACCACACATGCACGCGCCCGCGACATCGATAAAATATTGTTTTTAAAGCACACATAAAACTTTCTTGGATTGGGTTCAAAATTGGTGTGCAGTCTTGTTACATTGTAGGTAGCCTACCTGCCAAGTTTCGTCGCAATCAGAGTTTGTTTGATACCCGAATGGTCAATTAGTAGTGCGGTCATTGGTTTATCCTCACATCTTTTTTGGTGTTTAAAAATTATGTCATGGGATGCTACCTTCCCTCTCATCTCAGCCCAAGGCCACTACACAGCCCACTATCCCAACCTAGCTTGCCCCTCCGTTCATGGTCATCGGATCGCGATTGGACGGACGAGGTCCAACCCACCCTAGTTCCATCCCCTATACATATAACCACCTTGTGGAGAGATCCTCTCACTCCACTAGGGTTTCCCCCTTGCCAAATATCAGCCACCCCCTACCAAACTCCATCTTCTAGCCCCACATCCTTCAAATCCCGAAATCCACTCCTTCCCCATCATTTTCATCTCTTGGATTCGAAATTAGGGGTCGAATTCGCCCAAATCCCCACCTACCGGACATGCCCGTGGTCAAATCGGACACGTCCAGCAACCAGAGCACCGCAGCCTCCCAAACCCCTCCCATGGCACCTCCCGAGCTCCATCCCGCCGAGCGCCCATGCCTCCAACTCCGCCGCCACTCAGGCCGTCGGAGCCTCGACGCCGGCGACCACCCTTGCCACCCCTCTTCTCCCTCCTCTCTCCCCGCTAACTCTCTGCCTCTCTCTATGCAGGAGCTCGCCCCACCATCATGGAAGCCAGGGTGTCGCCGGAGATCATCGGATCTGTCTCGAACGGGACCCCCTCGGATCGATCTACCACTGGGGTGCCTCACCCGCGCCTCCTATCTCCAAACCTCGTTGTTCCCCTCGTGCCAAGCCGCCATCACCGCCCTGTCTCCCTGGATACAGCGGGGGTTCGGGGAGGACAAAGATGGTGCCTCCTTCTCGCTCTCCCTGTGGGTGGGTCGCGCTAGCGGTAGGCTCAGCTGGCCCAAGCCGCGACCGAACCAGCTCTCCCACCCTGACCTGCCTTCGACCGGGCCTCGGCCCACTAGGTGAGCCCCAGTCGCCCTATCCAGCACCCCGTGCGCAGTATACTATATTGCGCTTGCCTTTGTTAGGCCCAGTAGCTCACAGATTCGGCTCGCACACTATTTTTTTCCTGGTACGAATTTTGCTAATTATCCAATGAATTATAAAATTGCAGAAAAATCGCCTAACTTCATGCATTAATAACTTTTCAACCGTGCATCGGATGGAAATAAAATATATATGAAAAGTGCTTAGAATTTCATGTAGATTCACAATGTCTAACTCTCACGTGTGTTTAAAATGTTAAACTTGTTGTCTTCATGTACCATGTAAATGAATTGTGTAATAACTTTTGGTCTGTGACTCCGATGCAAATGTTTTGTATATGAAACTTGCCTAGAAAAATGTGTAGAATCTCATGGTGACATTTATGTTTCTATTTAACAACTCTAAAATATGCTTAGGACACATCTCTACCACATCATCAATTGCATATGAGGTCATTTCAGAAATGCTATATGTTGCTTCCGCCTCATTCAACATGCCTAGATATTGTAATTGTTTATGCTTCACCTCCTGCCATGTTTTACAACATTTAACCTTCTTGCGTACCTAATGGGAATGAAGTAAGTAATTCAAATGTGGAATTTCGTCAATATGCAACGAGTTGCATATTGAGCTTCACTTTAATGTGTAATATTTGTTTGATGTGATTTTCCATGCCTTTCATATTTATACCGGACATGCATCATATTTGTTTGCGCATCATGTCATGCATATGTTGTCGTGTTATTGTGTGTTGATTGTTGTTTAGGATTGTTCCTTCTCGATAGAGTTCCAAAAGCGTTCGGAGTGTGAGGATTCATTCTACTATGTTGGACATCTTCTTCATGGACTCGTTCTTCTTCCAAGCGGGATCTCAGGCAAGATGATTGTCAGACCCTGTGTTGTAGCACATTGATACGTTTGGGTTTATAAAATTTGGAGCCAACTAATTTTTTTTTCAAAGTGCTCATGCTTGTTTGGGATGATGTTTGTTTGTTTGATGATTATGATTTATGGCACTCCTGGATTTTATTCCACTTCATATTCATCTTCCTTGAACCAAACCTCTTGCCCAATGATCATGCCATGTTAATAGTTACCAAAAATATTTTTATCAAATTTTGTTTCAGCCAAAAATGAATTATTCAAATCAGGATTTCAAAATCCCGTGAAATGAGGTTTGCACTACAAGTCCTCAAATTGGCTGGAATTTTATCCCCAAAGACTTTATTTCAAACCAACTATAAATAAGACTTTCCAAAACCCCCCAAATATTAATGTTAAAGATTATTCTTATATTTTATCTAAAGGTACTTAAGAACAGAAATGGTTTTTCTTAGGGAAAAATTATTTAAATGCTTTTAAAATATTTGAGAAAATTTAGGGAAACTCAGTGGACATATAATTTCCATATATATGAGTTTCAACAGAAGGGCGTGATAAAAACATGGGCAAAACCCCTCAAAACCCCTTCTATTCAAATCAAGCTTTTGAAATATTTCTATAAAAATATTCTCAATAAATTCTAGGAAAACTCCAGCAGGTGAACACTATCATAAGTGATGATCTTGCAAAGTTTCATCTCAATCCAAGATGATCTGGTTCATCAAACCATCCCAAATCCCTTCATGTTCAGATTCATATTTGAGCAACTTTGCATTGTGAAGTGTATCCCCTTGAACCCAAACTTTGTATAATGACCAAACAGTGATGCTACACTAAGTGGTGCACCAAGGGTAAAATCCTAGCATTACTAAATCTATAGAAACCTGATTCTGTTAATTTCTAGGGTTTATCAAGTTTCCATTGTCAACTTTTCCCACTTGAGTTGAAACTTGGTGAATCCTCTCATTTCTACCTAGCCCTTGACCCTGTTGAATATCTCAGTAAGATGGTAAAACTTTCTTGCCCAAAACCCTATCAAACACCTTCTGGTGAAATGGTAAAACCAGCATTTCCACCCCTTTCTCTTTAATCCTTGCCCCAACTTTTTACCACAACCTCTTGTTTATTACAGGTGGGGCCCACCGATCATCCTCTCACTCCCCACCTCTCTTGTTGGCAAGCAGGGCCTGCGGGCAAGTTTGAAAACAAACCTGCCACGAGCGTCACCTCGCCTGGGCCGGCTTCCCTCTGTGGGCCGGTTTCGGCTGGGCATTATGCCCAAGGGGCACAATACCCCTTTTCCTTTTTCTTTTCTGTTTAACTTCCAAAAATCCCCCAGATCCCAAACTAATTCCAAATCCAAATATTCTTCCACCTAAATTCCTAGAATAATCCATACAATTTACTAGTGCCATTTGTAAAAATGTTTTAAAATAGTTTATGTACAATTTTAATTTAAAACCCTATTTGGGCAATATCATCCCCTATTTTAAATGTTTTATAAAATCTTTCTAAGTTCAAAACCATAAACAAACATATTTAACATGGTCTTTAGCATTTATCATAGTAGGGTAGCATTTTTGATAGTAGATTGTGTGCTCTGTTTTTGTGTGTTGCTTATTTTTATCACTTTATTTCGCGACGATAGATTGCGCGGTTGACGAAGAAGTTGGACCTGAAGACTTCGAAGACCCTGGAGACTTTGTTGAGCCAGGCAAGTATCCCTTTGACCATGATAAGAAACCATTTTTATTGCATGTCATATAGCACCTTACTTTCATCATATTGATCATGTGGAGTAGTGAACCCTTTGGTGGGTTGCTTCCGATACTCTTACCATTGACACTTGCATCGTGCATGACCCTACCAACTTATGAGGGTTATGCGGGTGGGTGTAGTTAGGATGCTAGTAGATGCTACGCAAGTGGGTTCGAGATCTATGCATAGTGATGGAAGGAAAGAGTTGATTTCAAAAACTTTATGAAAACCCCGTCGGGTGCCACTAATTCCTGAGGGAGATGATGAGGAGTTGGGTAACCACTTGAGAAAGAAGTGGTATGCCGGAACAAATCAGTGTGTGTTTTCGAAAACAAAGAGTTTTAAGTTCTGCTCACCGTCCCAACCTTACATGCGCAACCATGATACCCCTTATGGGACAGGGCTTTGTTGATTACTATGGTTGGTACTAGCATGGAGCCCACATTACTAGTGGTAAGAGTGAAGTGGTCACTCTTGAGACGGGGTCATCCCAGAAGTGGAAGGTCATGCACTGTCTTTACAGGCACCGGGCACACCATTGCATGCCCTCATGGATAATACGAGTGATGTATATCATGAGGGATGGCACCAACGAGTGGACTCTTTGTTTAGTATCACCACGAGAAAGGCATTGTTCGGGTGCTTACCTTGGATATTGTGATAGCCCAAGTGCTGCCCCTACCTTTTATGGCATGTAATCTTTGGATCCACCTTGTGTCATGAGCTTAATGAGTGTTTTTGCAACTTGTCATCCATGTGTTGTCTTGCATTCTTGCATCATGCACCATAGCATTCATCATGCCATGTTTGTTTTTCATGTGACCTTGTATGTGTGGTTGGTTTTGTTCTTGTGTTATGTGTTGTGATGTGGTAGGATCATGGGTGCAACCTCTACTTCTCTCCCCTGTCTTTTGCTTTTCAACAAAACCCCAACTAAGGCCTTATTCCCATGTTATTTTATAAACAGATTTAACTTGCAATTAAATTGCTGAAAAATGTTCAAGTGCTAGCCTAATATGTTTTCAGCTTGTGAGTGTTGGCCTTTTATTGTTTTGAGCTTTTATGTAATTGGGCGATTTAAATAACAGGGGCTGTTATTTTTAAAAGTATTAAAAGTACTTGTCCTAAAAAATCATCTTAATACTTTTGTTAAATAGTGCATATTATTTTCTTTACAAAAGTATTTTTGTTTGCACCGAAAATCCTTTATATTTTTCTGGGGTTTTTCTTTTGTGTGGCTGTGTTTTGAAAAAAAACCTTCTCTGTTTTGTTTCTGAGAGAGAAAGCAAGGTGGGCTTTGCCTCTCCCGCGGCCCAGCCCACTCGAGGGAGACGGTCACGTGCTCCCGTTCCCCTCCATCAGGCTTCAGTGTGTGAGAGAGAGAGAGAGGCTCTGCCGTCCCCCTTTTCTGTCGCTGTCGCCGTCAGCCCATGGGTATATAGCCCCCCTCGACGTGCGTGCCACCTTGGCTAGGTTTCCTCTCTTCCCCGCTGCCGCCATAGCTCCCATCTCCCCCTCCATCTCTCTCTCTCCTCTCTTCTTTTCCCCTGTCAGGTAAGGTTTCAGAGAGAGCAGTGAGGTTCAGAGAGTGTCGCCAGTCGTCGTTGCCGCTGTCGCCGCATCTCCGGTGGGTCTCGTCCCCGATGGTGATGGAGTGGAGCTCGGGGGTTCTCCCAGCGTTCCATTCCCACCGCTAGGAGGTGAGGAGCACCTCCCCACGGTACCAATTGGCGTCGCCGCCATCCGCAAGGAGAGGGTCATCACAGGCTCCTTCCTCTTTGTCGTTGCTGCGTCCTCGACCCCTCCGTCATCTTCGTTTTGACCGGCTCGTCGTCGCCTTCCCCTCGGTGAGCCGCCATGATGCTTCCTGTCGCCGTAGCTAGTGCGCCGTCGCCGTAGCTACCCGTCGTTGCGTCCGCAAGGCAGAGCCTTGGGGCTTGCCTCCGTCCTGCTCGTCGCAAGGCGAGCAGGGGATTGGAACCAGGTAGTGTCCCGTAGGCCCCGCAGTTGTTTCTCCTCGTTGGATCTGCCGTGGTTCGCCGTTTGGTCGTCGCTGTTGCTCTACCGCCATTGCTCTGTCGCGTGGTTCAGCTTCGTCAGAAAACATATGTGCGTGTGTGTATTAGAGGGCTTGAGCCCCTACTCTGTTAACGTCTGCGCGTGTATCCGACTTTCAATCGGCTCGGGGAACGACCAGCAGGTCATAGGTTCGACTCCAAACCCTCCCCCTTTTGTTTGATTTTGTTTTTCTTTGTTTTCTCTCTCTTTTGTTTCCTTCCTTGCTACATATGTATGTGTGTGTAGATTATAAACAACATGTGGTTTTCTTTTGCTTGCATGTCATGTGTATGTATAGTGTGTGTGTATCTACATGATGCTCATGTGTATGTGTGTGTGTGTGCTTTGCACATATAGATATAGGTGTATGCATATGCATTTTGTGCATGTGGCATGTATGTGGGTGTGTAGATAAAGTACCTACATGTTTGTTGTTCTTTCCTGTTTACATGTGTATGTATGTGTAGGTGTAGATGTGTATGTGTAGGTATGTGAGCTTGTGTAGGTGGTGTGTGTATATGTGTGTGTGCTTCATGCATACACACATATGTGAGTGTATGTGTGTTGAGTGTGTGTAGGGCTGGTGTGTGTGCCCTATGTATGTGTGTGTGCATGTGAGTATGCATATGTGCATGTGTATGTGAGTGGTAGTGGGTGTGAGTGTAGCCCTAAGCATATGTATGAACATATATGCACTTGTGCATATGTGTGGGTGCATATGTGTGTGGATGAACACCCACACACATGGGCTTGTGAGTGTGTGTGTGTGGTTGAACATCCCACCCCCATCATGGGTGGTATGTTCTTGGTGGTGTTTGTGCTCATATGCCTTGGGCATATATAGAGCATGGGAGTGTATGCTTGTAGTGGTGTTAGTAGAGTGTATGTGTATGTGTAGGGGACTAGTGGGTTTCCCCACTTGACACACCCCTTTGTTAGTATGCTTGTTAGTAGGATTCATTAATGATTGCCATGGTATATTTGTTTAACATGAGAATGACCCATATAAGTGGGAAACAAGCTGCTAAGTAGCATACTTGATGTTTCTGTTTTCAACATGCCTAATATTTCCAAGTCTGAGAATCTGCTGTTATTTTTATGCGAAGAAGAGTGGGTGACATCTAGCTATATGTTGAGTATTTTCTCATGCTCAGTGTTAGTAATTTGGAGTATATGTTGTCTACTACCATCCTGTTAATTTTTATGCCAAGAGGTGCTCCATAACATATCTAACTTATGCTATCAATATGCTACTTTATTAACTCAGATTCTAGAAAACTAAATTTTCACTAAGTCCCAGAAAACTGTTTCATCATGTCAACTTGATAGCATCATGCTTATTGATGTGTGCCTCCTATGCAGATTGTGTAGTTGGATAATTTGATGTATATGTTATGTAGTTTCTGTCAATATCTTGTTTGTGCCTATAGGATTCCTGTAGCTCAAGTTGTGGGTTGTGTAAGTTGCTATGTTGCTGTTTGTGGCAGATTGTTTGTTTTATTGTTTTGTGCCTTGTGGGAGCTATACTCCATGGAATTGATTGATATTTGAGTCTCTTGTGGTTGGTTTTTCTTTGCCTAACCAGTGGCTACCTTGGAATGCCAAGAATTAGCCCATGGCTTGGTTGTCTTGTGTTTTCGCCTTCGTACCTTGTTGTGAGCGTATCGTGAGAACCGTAACTCCGTTTCTTGCGTTCTTTATATGAATTTCTATCGATTTTGCATGCTGCATCCATATTTTCCATGTTAATGCACGTTTAAATAACTTAAAATGAGGTTCTGTCCAGATTCATTAATAAACAAACTTTGCATGTGAAACATGACTAGTTTTGGATTGCCATGTTAAATTCTTCATAAATGAATCATGCATCATATTGTTTGTGCATTGCACCTTGGTTGGATGTTTATTGTTGCTGTTTCCCTTGGGTAGGCATGAGTGTTGATACTGAGTACGAGGACCCAGGAGAGTAACACTATGAGGATCCCGCTACTTGTTTCGCTGAAGAACCAACAGGCAAGATGACTGTACCCGAATCCCGATACTATTTTCGCTTGATAGTTTCTCTCTCTTATCGTTACAATCGCGCTACCTATCACTTGATATCAGCCTCCTAATTGCCATGATAGCCTTTAACCCTCCACATCCTAGCAACCTTTGATTGGCTAAGTTACCGCTGCTCAACCCCTCTTATAGCATTCTTAGTTGCAGGTGCAGGTTGTTCCATGTGATAACATGGATTTGGATATCACAATATTATCTGTTATTTATATTAATGCACATATATATCTTCGTATTGGTGGAAGGCTTGGCCTTTTGCTAGGTGATTTGTTCCGCTATTACTGCCATAGTTTCTTGTTACCGGTGTTATGTTTCCATATTTAGCGCTCCTAACACGCTCGGGGTTGTTATGGGGACCTCCTTGTTTAATCGGTTGATATTAAAAATTGTCTGGCAAGACCCAACGTTGGTACTACATTTGCTAATAACTAATAAAATTTGCAGAGGGCTTTGCAACCCGTGGATAATTAATCAACCCCCGGGCTAGTGCTCCTCATGAGTGTTGGTCCAAATTGGAGCACTGTGCGGGGCCAACCCACGACAACTTGGGAGATTTCTATCAGGCCTCCATACGCGTCGCTTATCCGCCGTGTCTTGAGAACAAGATACACGACTCTTATCTGGTTCGTCAACACGTCGGGTGGCTTTGCTGGATTTGTTTACCTTTATCGAGTGTCTTGTGTGTGGACTCTGACTTTCTTGGGGTTTTCTCGAGGTGTTGGAATTCCTTTGGAATTACCGATGATGACCATGAGATCCATGGTCGAGGCTATTCCCATGGAGTGTGGTTATTTGTGATGGACTAGTTGGAGCACCCCTGCAGGGTTAAAACTTTCGGAAAGCCGTATCCGCGGTTATGTGGCAACTTGGATATTTGTATAACACCCGGTTATAGTAAACTTGAAGTAAACTCTAATAAAATACACCAACTGTGTGAGTAACCGTGATCGTCTCTGCTCGTGAACATGATCCGAGAGAGAACACGGTGGGGTTATGATTAACGTAGGTAAGTGATCAGGATCTCATAGAGATCATACTAGATTCGATCGCTCATCGTAGGCCACTCATATTTGTGTTCATGTTATGTAAGTTAGCCACCATAAATGCTTAGTGCTGCTGCAAAATAAACACATATCACCTACCAACCTTTAAGCTTGAATAGTATCGGCACCCAAGCGCATGATTGCTAAGTCCTCGTGGCTCACAGTTTACTACAACACTCCAGGTACAGGTTCAGATGAGTACGTGCAAGATGATCTTACCCACCTCAAGTGGGAATATGATGAGGAAAGAGGCATGATGTACATGACGTACCCGGATGAGTAGAGGACCATGGTCGTGATCTTTGGGATAGCGAGATAGTGTCATTTGCATCTGTCTTATCGTTTGATTTCGTCCATAGTCGGACCCTGTCTTCATCTTGATGATTTGAACTCTGTGTGGAATTGTAATTTAGTATGTGGCGAGTGTAAGCCAAACTTGTATGCTCATCTCTTCTATAATGTATGATGCAATGATACTATACTTGCTAACGGAAAGATGCGCATCTATCTCTTGCGAGGCCCTCGTGCCTTAATATGGATAGGCGTGCATCTTGGGCGTGACAAGTTTGTTATGTACCGCGAGTCGTGGATGACACAGAAGTTCCCCGAGTCTTGTGGGTAAAGTGTGCAACCTCTAGAGAGTGTAAAACTATTCGAATAGCCACGTCCACGGTCATGGATAGTTGGAGGTCCTTCTTAAACTACGTTTGAATGTTTTTGCAAAACTTAGTGTGAGTATGGATGTGATGGTGACACAGAGGTCACATGAGCTAAGTCCGATGACTTAGCATGGGAATTGAACTAAGTTCGATGACTTAGCATGATGAATGAACATGAGGTGATCAACCCCTACTTATGATGATATTTGTAACTTGTTCATATGGATATTTCCCTATTGTTAATGCATGCTCACTAGTTACTTGATCGTGTCATTTGCATTCAAAATTAGCTTTCTGCAAAATTACCTATTTAGTACTATATCATGCATCATTGTTACCTTGTTCCACCACTTGGGTTGCTTGCGAGTACATTCAAAGTACTCATTGGCTTGCCACTGGTTATTTAATTGGCCAGGCATGGAAGAACAGGAGTATGTTGAAGAGTTCGTTGTTGACGAGCATGCGAACTAGGATGCTTTCCAGTCAGAA
This sequence comes from Hordeum marinum, assembly GCA_022496015.1. Classification (NCBI taxonomy): domain Eukaryota; kingdom Viridiplantae; phylum Streptophyta; class Magnoliopsida; order Poales; family Poaceae; genus Hordeum; species Hordeum marinum. The sequence goes on along the minus strand of CM039673.1, from coordinate 213,650,951 downwards.
TGCCTGTAGGTTAAGGCGGATGGCCTGGGTTCACGCTTTCGACAAGATTTCCGCTGCTTGTAATATTTAAGTGTTTGACCCTCGTGGCCCTATCTATGTAAGACTTGACCTTCATGGTCTTTGTTTGTGTAAGACGCTAAATGTGGATGTAAGACTCTTGTTATTCAGCTTTTGTGTGTTTAGTGAGCATTGATCTCTGGGATCACTGTACACATGCATTCGGTGATCACGACTTATGAGTCGGGGTCACCATCAGAGCTGGTATCAGAGCCATCCTGACTGTAGGAAGCCCTTAGTTAGCATGGACGTTAGTTAGGAAAAGGCCGCTCTCCAACTACAACTAGCACCTATACTTAGGGAATTCTACACTATTTATCTCTTCTATTCTTCACACAACACTTTGTTGACTCTCCTCCGTTCAAACCTTTGTAGATGTCCGTCATACCCGAAGCCTTCCTGACATCCGGTTTTCCCTTACTCCTTGGGGATTGCCTGGATAAGTGCCAGTTTCGCCAACCACCCATTTTCTCTACCACGAGCACTAGGTCGATGCTGTCACGAAGGAGTACCACGTAGATGTGGTCGTGAAGGCAAACGACTCCTTGACCAGTTGGTTCTTTGAGGGACCACGAATGGAGACCATGATGCATGTCGTCGAGACAACTCCACGCAAGGCACTTGTACACCTTTGAGACATCATTCCAGATATGGCTGATGAGCCGGCTACTCGCTACCTTCCCTTCAGGAAGGATGACCTGGGCGAGAGTTGGACGCTGATTCCGACCAAGGAGGATGGCACACCACTCAGGTTCGAGACATACTTCAGCTTCTCCGCCGATAGCCTAGTTCATAACCAGATGAAGGAGTCCGTGAAGCTCCGCGAGGAACTTCAACACACCCGAGAGCTACTTCGGCAAGCCAAGACGAAGCTAGAGCAGATCAAGAAAGATGGAGCCCCCGAGGGACGACTAGTTGTCGCTTAACGAGGAGGAGTACCCCCACCTAGTGATGCACCCATATGTCGTCGTCGCATGAGTGTGAAGGAGTACCATGAGCTCTTCACCGACCCTACAACAAAGCATCATCAGGATGGACCTCCTTGTTCCCCAACCCCTTCAACTAGGAATGATGCCCGTTCAGATGATGGACACGAGGAAGATCGAGTGGAGCATGACTACGAGACCGAGCACTCCAACACCTGAGTCCGAGAACCCCTAGGGTAGGATCAGTCATGTACCCCTCATGCGAAGTTGAGTCCGTGTAATGGTTCATATGAAACCATGTGTGCTTGTTGTTTGTTTTGTTGTTTGTGTTCCAACGCAAGTCGCGCTTTTGCCTTCAGCAACATGTATGCGACTCCATCGTCTTTTGACCTTTGTTTTGACACACTTGCACTTGACCAACCCCCTTAGACGCGCTTTTCCGTTATTGCTTTTCCTCTCGTCTATCCCAGTTGTTTGACTTGGCTGCTCCAAACAGGATGGTGACTACTACCCGCAACAGCTCCTTCACCAACCCTAAAGCCAGCAACTCAAGCCAGCAATAGGGAGCTGGTGAGGCTGCTCACGCTGGAGGACACCAGGAGCAGCCACAAGGCGACATTCCCCTGCCACCACCTCCACCGGAGAACATGACCATAGCGTAGTTTCTCCAGGTTCTCCGCATGCCTTTCCCACCCGTCCAGGGGAAGGAGGTGATCCTGGTTGGGTCCTCGAGCTCGCAAGTGACCGAAGCACTGTGTAGCGTGGTCTGCTCCAAGTCGCGGCGAACGCGTTGGGGCGCCTAGGGTTGTAGCTTGCCGACACCGACACCCGCGTGGAGGCGGAGCGCTAGCGCCACGCACGAGAATGGCACCGTCTTGGGGTCGATGTAAATCTCGGCCACCTGCAACACGAGCGCACCTGTGCAGATATTGAGGGGTCCCTTGCCGCGGCAGTGGAGGCTCGCGAACACGCCCTTGTTGAGGCCCAAGTTGCTGACAGCTGACACACGACCTCTAAGGAGCGCTCGGAGGAGCTTCAAGCCATCAATGCCGCCCTTGAAAGGCGAATATAGGCGCGGAGGGACGCACTTGTCGACCTAGCAATCAAGTTCCCCACTGGCGATGTGGAACCTAGTGTGCCCGAAGACGCGTTGGTGATGGCGGCGCTGGAGGAGAGCCTGGAGCGCGTGAGACTAGAGGTGAGGGACCACCAGGTGTCTCTTGCCGAGGAATCCCTTGCCACCCACGAGGCGCAATTTCAGGAGGAGATCGATGACAAGGTGGAGGAGGTTCGACGCTCTTTTCTCCAGGATTATCGTGCCAGGTTAAAGATTCGAGAATCTCGTTTCTGTAGGCGACGTGACCACCTGAAAAGTGAGGCCGACAACCTCAGGAGAAGGTTAAAGAAGGCAAAGCGATGCCAAAAAGATGTGATGGATGCGCAAGCGGCTGCCGAGGCCAAGATATCTTTCATCTACAAGTAGGTGAATGGCATTACTTCCCTCATGGAGAAGGCTTCGGACGAGGAGAATCATGACAATGACCTTCATCATACGTGCTCCCAGATTTTCCAATCCCTCGAGAAGAGGGCCCACCGGGCCCTGAGCAACATCTGCGGCAAGAGTGTTGCGAGCCCCCTCGTCCCTGATGAAGCCGGGTACCTCGGCTTCTTTTCCAAGGTCATGGAGTGTCACACCCTATGTTTGTATCACTTGTTATGCTTGGATTTATAAAATTGGGAGCCAATTAAAACTTTTTCAGAGCTTGTGTTTGTTTGAATTGTTACTTGTTGCTTGCTTGGTTGTTTGTGTATGACACTCTTAGATTCTATCCCTCTCCATAATCATCTTCCTTGACCCAAACTCCTTGACCAATGATCATTCCATGTGAATAGTGCCCAAAACTATTTTTACCAAATTTTATTTTGACCAAAAGGATTTATTCCAATTAGGTTTTCAAAACCACCAGAAATGAGGATTTCACTACAAGTCCTCAAATTGGGTGGATCCTTCTTCCCTAAAGGCTTTACTTAAAACCTACTATATTTATGACTTCCCAAAACCACCAAACATTAATTTTAAAGATTATTTTAATATTTTATTTAAAGTCTATTTCTTAAGACCAGAAATGGTTTTTCATAGGGAAAAATTCTTTAAATGATTTAAAAATATTTGAGAAAATTTAGGGAAACTCAGTGGACATATATTTTCCATATATAGGAGTTTCAACACATGGTCATGTTCAAAATAATGGGAAAAACCCTTCAAAACCCTTTGTGTCCAAATCAAGCTTTTGGAATATTTGTATAAGAAATATTCTCAATAAATTCCAGGAAAATTCCAGCAAGTCAACACTATCGTAGGTGATAACCATGCAAGGTTTCAGCTTAATCCAAGTTGATTTGATTCATCAAACCAACCCAAAAACCTCCCTATCCAGATTAAAATTTGAACAACTTTACCTTGTGAAGTTTCTTCTCTTGACCCCAAACTTTGTGGAGAGGTTCTAATCACCAAATAATGATGCTACTCTAAGTGGTGCATCAAGGGTATTAGCTTAGTATAACGGGATCTTCAAAAACCTGATTCTGTTCGTTTCTAGGGTTCACAAAGTTTCTATTGTCAACTTTGCTCATTTGAGCTCAAACCTAGTGATCCATCTCTTTTTTACCCACCATTTGATCCTGTTAAAGATCACCGTAAGTGGGTAAATTTATCTTGCCCAAACATCCGTCAAACACCTTTTGGTGAAATGGTAAACCTATTGCTTTCACCACCTTCACTCTCCCCCTTGCTCTCAAATTTTTACCACACCCTTTTCGAGTTCTCAATCAGCTCGAGTAAAAACCTCAGGTCCATAAGCCACTAGAAGATGGGGTAAACCCCTATTTTCACCTCTGTTTCCCCATGGCAGGAACATTTCTACCCTCTCACCCACTCTTTCCTTTTCTCCCTAGCCTCCCCTAGATCCTAGAGCATCTCCAGACCCTCCAGGGACTACTAGACAAGGTGGGGCACCCCAGAGCGCGTGGGCAACGGCAATGCCGGCCACGTACATGCATTGGAGCGCGCTATAGTGTGCTCCTGCACTATAGCCGCCGCCCAATGGACGCCCCCGACCACCTTGGGCCTTCCCCTCGTGTCCCCCGAGACACCCTCGGCATTCGTGGCATGCCACCTTGTCGTCGCCCTCCTCTCTCCTCCTCCTTCTCCCTCCTCCGCGCATGCCCGATGCCGCCCCGCTCGGCCAACCACGGGGCTCGCACGCGTGCGCCCCTCCGCTCCCTCTCTCCTCCCTCGTGGGCCTAGACCAACCCCAGGAACGCCCCCGAGCATCCCCGCAAGCTCTCTCCCCCTCTAGCCTCGGCCACGTCCTTGCCGGCGCACGGGTCCAGGGTGCTTCGTTCCCCCCATCTATTTATGCCCCCAGGCCCCTCTCTTCCCTCCTCTGGCTCACTCTCCACCACCATCGACCGCTAGCAGAGCCTAAGCACCTCTCCCTCCCTCTGTGCTTGGGATCGAGCCGAGGACCGACGCGGTAGCCCTACGGTCGATCTCCGGGTACAGAGCCCCTCTGTCCCTCTTTCTTCTTCGGCTGGTCCTCTCTCCCTCCACTGAAGCCATTCCCCCTCTCCCTTGCTCCTTTTGCAGCCTAGGACAGCCCCGATGGTCGGTCTCGAAGCTTCCTCCACCGCGGGTGCTCACGGCCGGCGACCCCGACCACCTCCGGCGCCCCTTCGACCTCCCCTAGAACGCCGACTCAGTCCCAAGCCCATTCCCACATCCGCCTGCCGTCGCCGTGCCGTGCTTCGCCGCCGGTAAGGCCCTCCCCTCTCTGCCCCGAGGTGGGAGAAGGATCCGACAGGGGCCCCCACCTGTCGGCCCCTCACATTCCTCTCCCATCCTCCCTCTCTCCCCTCGCGGACGCAGACAGCCAGGCCCCACGCATCAGATTTGAACGTAGCCACGCACGTGGCTGGCTTGCTGGCTACCTGGGCCGCCCCAGCTGCCGGCCGCCTCTGGCCTAGGCACAGAGGCCTCCTGCTCTCTTTTTGTTTTTGTTTTTCAGTGGTTTTTTTTCTAAAAATACCACAAGATTAAATACAAATCCAAATCCAATTATTTTTCCACCTAAATTCCTAGAATATTCCATAGAATTCAATAGTGCCATTTGTGAAAAATGTTGAAAACTTGTTATGTACTACTTTATTATAAAAACCCTTTTGGCACCTTTTTGCCTCTGTTAAATAGTTTTAAAAAATATTTTTCATAGCAAAACCTTAAGCAAATATTTTATTATAGTTATTAGTATTTATCTTGTGTGCTCTGTTTTTGGGTGATGCTTATTTTTATCGCTATTTATCGCGACGATAGATTGCACTATTGATAAGGGAGTTGGACCCAAAGACTTTGTAGACCCCAAAGACTTTGTTGAGCCGGGCAAGCAGCCCTTTGACCATATTAAGAAACCATTTTCATTGCATGTCATACAGCACATTACTTTGTTATACTTGATCATTTACCATTGACACTTGCACCGTGCATGACCCCACCACCTTATGAGGGTTATGTGAGTGGCTGCAGATAGGATGCTAATAGATGCTACGCAAGTGGGTTGGGATTTATGCATAGTGATGGAAAGAAAGAGATGATTTCAAAGACTTCTGAAAAAATCCAGTCTGATGCCACTAATGCCCGAGGGAGATGATGATAAGTTGGGTAACCACTTGAGAAAGAAGTGGTGTACCGGAGCAAATGAGTGTGTGTGTTTTTCAAAAAAAACGGGTTAGATTTTAGGTCTGCTGACCATCCCAACCTTACATGTACGACCATGATACCCCTTATGGGACAGGGCTTTGTTGATTACTATGGTCGGTGCTAGTAGAGAGACCGCATTACTAGTGGCGAGAGTGAAGTGGTCACTCTTGAGACGGGGTCATCCCGGAAGTGGAAGGCCATGCGCTATCTTTAGAGGCACTGGGCACACCGTTGATTGCCCTCATGGATGATACGTGTGATGTATACCATGAGGGTTGGCACTAGTGAGTGGACTCTTTGTTTAGTATCACAATGGGAAAGGCATTGTTCGGGTGCTTACCTAGACTATGTAATGTACTGTGAGTCGTGGATGACATGGAAGTTCCTCGAGTCTTGTGGGTAAAGCGTGCAACCTCTGCGGAGTGTAAAACTATTCGAATAGACGTGTCCATGGTCATGGACAGTTGGAGGTCCTTCTTAAACTACGTCCGATGTTTTCACAAACTTGGCATGTGTGTGTGGTTGACATAGAGGTGACGCTTCAGATAAGTCAGATGACCTCACATGATGATTGAGCATGAGATGTTCAAGCCCGCTGATCATGATGATATCTATAACTTGTTCATCTGGATATCTGCAATTTGTTAAAGAATGCTTACCTAGTTACTTGACCATGTCATTGCATTCAAAATTAGCTTTCTAAAAAATACCTAATAGTGTTGTATCATGCATTGTTATTACCTTGTTCCAATCATGGGTTGATTGTGAGTACATTCAAAGTACTCATTGTCTTGCCATTGGTTATTTAATTGGCCAGGCATTGAAGAACAGGAGTATGGTGAAGAGTTCGTTGGTGACGAACATGCAAACTAGGACGCTTCCCAGTCAGAAAGCTTGTAGGTTTAAGGCAGATGGCAATGAGTTCACACTTTCGATCAAGATTTCCGTTGCTTGCTCTGTTTAAGTGTTTGGCCCTCGTGACGCTATCTCTATAAGACTAGACCTTCATGTTATGTATTTGTGTAAGATGCTAAATGTGGATGTAAGACTCTTGTATTCAGCTTCTGTGTGTCCAGTGAGTGTTGATCTTTGGGATCACTGCACACGTGCATTTGGTGATCACGACTTATTAGTTGGGGTCCCCATAGAGCTAGTATTAGAGCCGTCCTGACTATAGGAAGCCCTTAGTTAGCATGGACGCTAGTTAGAATAAAACCGTTCTTCAAAAGTACACCTAGCACCAATACTTAGGAACTGTATACTACTTACCTCTTGTATTCTTCACACAAGACTCTACTAACTCTTCTCCCTTCAAACCTATGTAGATGGCCATCGTACCCGAAGCCTTCCTGACATCCGGCATTACCTTACTCCTTGGGGATAGCCTAGAGAAGTGCCAGTTTCGCCAACCACCCGTTTTCCTCTACCACGAGCACTGGGTCGATGCCGTCATGATGGAGTACCACATGGATGTGGTCGTGAAGGCGAACGACACCCTGACGAGTTGGTTCTTTGAAAGACCACGGATGGAGACCATGATACTCGCAGTCGAGACAGCCGCACGCAAGTCACTCCTACACCTTCGGGACATGATTCCATAGATGGATGATGAGCCGGATACTCGCTACCTTCCCTTCAGGAAGGATGATCTTGGCGAGAGTTGGACACTGGTTTCGACCCAGGAGGATGGCACATCACTCAGGTTCCAGACGTACTTCAGCCACTCTGCCGATAGTCTAGTTCACCACTTGATTAAGGAGTCCGTGAAGCTCCGCGAAGAACTTGACCACACCCGAGAGCAACTTCGTCAAGCGAAGACGAAGCTACACAAGATAAAGAAGGATGGAGCCCCCGAGGGACGACCAACTGTCGCTTATCGAGGTGGAGTTCCCCCAGCTAGAGATGCACCCACACATCGTCATCGCATGAGTGCGGAGGAGTACCATGAGCTCTTCACCGACCCGCCAACAAAGCATCATCGGGATGGACCTCCTTGTTTCATGACCCCTTCAACCGAGAATGATGACCATTCAGATGATGAATAGGAGGAAGACCCAGAGGAGCATGACTACGAGACCGAGCACTCCACCACCTGACTCCGAGAACCCCTAGGGTAGGATCAGTCATGTAACCCTCATGCGAAGTCGAGTCCATGTAATGGTTCATATGAGACCATCTGTGCTTGTTGATTGTTTTGTTGTTTGTGTTCTGATGCAAATCGCGCTTTTGCCTGAGGCAACATGTAAGCGACTCCATCGTCTATCTTATCTTAATTTATGTTGGTCTTTCGACCTTGTTTTATCACAGTTGCACTGGACCAACCCCCTTAGGCGCACTTTTCCATTGTTGCTTTTCCTCTTGTCTATCCCAGTTCTTTTAATTGGCTGCTCCAAACAGGATGGTGACTGCTACCTGCAACAGCTCCTTCGCCAACCCTAAAGCTGGCAACTCAAGCGAGCAACAGGGAACTGGCAGGCCTGCTCATGCTGGAGGACACCAGGAGCAGCCACAAGGCAGCATTCCCCCACCACCACCTCCACTAGAGAACAGGACCATAGCTCAATTTCTCCAAGTTCTCTGAGAGGAACGCCAAGCCAACAATGCTGCTATTTAGCAGATGGCTCAGGCCCTTGTGAACAACCAGCAGCAAGGCAGGAACGGGAATGGCCGGTCCACGTTATCTGAGTTCATGAGGAATTCGCCCCCAACCTTCTCCGAGACTGCTGAACCCTTGGATGCTGATGACTGGATTCGCACCATTGAGGACCTCCTTGCACTGGTCAATTGCAATGAGGACCATGATAAGGTGCTTTATGCCTCTCATTGCCTCGAAGGTACGGCCCGAGCTTGGTGGGATGGATTCAAAGCCATGCAAGGTGATCGTGTGATCACTTGGAATGACTTCAAGGAAGGATTCTGCACTGCCTGTATTCCTTCTGGGATCATGGCTATCAAGAAGAGAGAATTCTGAGCGCTGAAGCAAGGAAGTGGCTCTGTCAAGGAGTACATGCAGAAGTTCAACCTGCTGTCAAGGTATGCACCTGAAGATGTCAACACGGAGGCTGCCAAGAAGGAACGCTTCATGGAAGGACTTCAACATACCCTGCAGTATCAGCTCATCGTCTGTGACTGTCGTACCGCCTTTGACCTGGTGAACAAGGCCCTCATTACAGAATACAAGCGTCGTGCCATAGACGACACTCACAAGCGAATGATGATCAGCAATGGTAGCTCCAACAACCAAAAGCCTCACCCATGGAAGCCAGCCGCCGCCAAGCCGACCTATCAGCCACAGTAGGCTAGACCTCATGCACGTCGTCCGAGCTACTAGCCTCAGCAGTATGCCAATCCCAGGCCAGCTTATAACAACCCCAATAACAACAACGGTGGAAGGAACTACAATAACAACCCTAAGCAAGTCACTTGTTTTGGATGTGGTCAGTCTAGACACATCTCTAAGCCATGCCCAACAAGAAGCCAGATGCCCCGCACCCCAATGCACCAAACCAAGGTCAAGGCCGTGGAGCACCACCAAGGAACCCAGCTCCCTACAACCAGCCCAACAATGGCAAGGGTCGTGTGAATCACGTCACCGCTGAGGAAGCCCAGGAAGACCCGGACGTCATACTGGGTACGTTCCTCGTCAACTCAACCCCAGTGACACTACTGTTTGATTGTGGAGCTTCGCATTCTTTTGCACCCAAAAGTTTGCACTAGAGAGTGGCATGAAACCTACACCCCTGGGTAGTCAGATGTTGATACAAACCCCGGGATCAATTATGAAGTCTAGGATAGGTTGTAAAGGAGTGAAGATTAAGATCAACGAGGTAGACTTCCTAGCAGATCTTATAGTCCTAGATTTGCCAGGTTTGGACGTCATCCTTGGCATAAATTGGTTGACCAAGCACCAAGGCTTGTTACACTATGCCAAGAGGATTGTCACCATGACCAATAGCCAAGGAGTGGAAGTCAAGTATGTCCCCAACCCTATCTCCACTCAAGCCCCTCAGGCTAACTGTCTATCGGGAATTGAGTTGGATTAAGTGCCAATGGTATGTGCGTACCCTGATGTATTCCCTGATGTGCTGCCCGAAATGCCTCCTGACCACGACATTGAGGTCATCATTGAGTTTATGCCAGATCCAGGCCCATCTATAAGAAACCCTATAGGATGGGATCCGAAGAGTTGGCTGGCTTGAAGAAGCAACTGGCAGAGCAGCTCAGGAAATGATTCATTCGCCCTAGTGCCTCCCCTTGGGGATCACCTGTTCTATTTGTGTCAAAGAGGGACGGAACTATCAGACTGTATGTCGATTACCGTTCTCTCAATGAAGTCACAATAAATAACAAGTACCCACTCCCCAATATTGAAGACATGTTCGATCAGTTGAATGGAGCCAATGTGTTCTCCAAGATCGACCTCAGGTCTGGGTACCATCAGCTGAATACCAGACCCCAAGACATTCCGAAGACAGCATTTGTAACCCGGTATGGCCTGTATGAGTACACGGTCATGTCATTTTGGTTAACCAATGCCCATGCCTACTTCATGTACCTCATGAATAAAGTCTTCATGGAGTACTTGGACAAGTTCGTTGTCGTCTTCAATGATGACATACTCATCTTCTCCAAGTCTGAATAAGAGCATGAGGTACACTTGAGATTGGTCCTAGAGAAGCTTCGAGAGTACCAGCTTTATGCCAAGTTCAACAAGTGTGAATTCTGGCTGCATGAAGTCGGATTCCCGGGTCATATGTTAACTGCAGAAGGATTGTCAGTTGATCTTGCCAAGATTGAGGCCGCGACTGAATAGCAATCCCCAACCACCATGAAGGAAGTCAGGAGCTTCCTCGGACTCGCGGGATATTATTGCAAGTTCGTGGAAGGGTTCTCAAGCATTGCCCAACCCATGACCTAGCTTTTGAAGAAGGATAAGAAGTTCGAATGGATAGCTAAAGTCGAGGAAAGCTTCCAGGAGCTCAAGAAAAGATTGACCAGAGCCCCAGTTTTTGCCACCCCCGATATTCACACGGAAGTGGTGATATATTGTGACGCATCGAGAATCGGGCTTGGAGGTGTTCTGATGCAAGAAGGCAGAGTTGTAGCATATCTGTCCAGATAGCTACGTCCTCATGAAGAGAACTACGCTACTCATGATCTTGAGTTGGCAGTCGTGATTCATGCCCTGAAGACATGTCGACATTACCTTCTGGGGAAGCAATGTGAGATATACACATACCACAAGAGTTTGAAGTATATTTTCACTCAAAGGGAATTGAACATGAGGCAACAAAGATGGTTGGAGTTGATCAAGGATTATGATCTCAGTGTTCAATACCACCCCGAAAAGGCCAACTTAGTAGCAGACGCCTTAAGCAAAAAGGCTTGTTCCTTGAATGCCATGATTAAGGAAAGGCTACCCGCCCTATATGAAGAGCTTGAAATTTTCGGCTTGGAACTAGTTGCACCTGGATTCCTTGCCAATCTCTAAGGAAGGCCTACCTTGATGGATGATATCAAATAAGCTCAGAAGGGACACAAGAGCATTGAAGGCATCAATAGGAAGATCAAGGCAGGCAAGGCCCCAGGATTATCAGTGGATGAACAAGGAGTTGTATGGTTTGAGAATCGCATGTACCTACCCAACAAAGAGGAGCTCAAGAACTTGATCTTGCAAGAAGCTCATGACACTCCATACTCCACCCATCCTCGAGGAACCAAGATGAATCAAGACCTCAAGGCAAGATTCTGATGGCATGGCATGAAACGGGATATAGGCGCCTTTGTCGCCAAGTGTGATATATGCCAGAGAGTCAAAGTTGAACACCGGCAACCCGCTGGGCTGTTGCAACCTCTCAAAGTGCCTGAATGGAAGTGGGACAAATTTGGGATGGATTTCATCACCGGATTACCAAGGTCAAGCAAGGAACATGATTCTATTTGTGTCATTGTCGACCACCTGACTACGCTAGCCCAATTCATTCCCATCAAGACCACCTATGATGGTCACAAGCTAACTAGCCTCTTCATCGAGCGTATCGTAAGCCTTCACGGAGTTCCCAAGGAGATTGTATCGGACCGAGGCACCCAGTTCACCTCGAGGTTCTAGAAGATGTTTAAAAGAGCCATGGGCACCAAGCTCTCCTTCAGCAATGCTTTTCACCCCCAGACCAGCGGACAGACAGAACGAGTAAATCAGATACTCGAAGATATGCTCCGCGCTTGTGTTTTGTCATATGGAGCCAAGTGGGAAGATTGCCTACCATTCGCTGAGTTCTCCTACAACAACAACTACCAGTCGAGTCTTTAGATGGCACCATTTGAGGTATTGTATAGACGCAAGCGACGTACTCCCCTCAACTGGTCAAAGACCGGAGAAGGGTTAGTCTTTGGACCAGATATCCTCCGCGGGGCAGAAGAGCAAGTTCAACTCATCCGAGAGCGCCCTGAGACTGCCAAGATGAGACAGAAGAGCTACACCAACTCTCATCGTCGAGAACTGGACCTCAACATCGAATATCATGTTTACCTTCGAGTCACACCTCTTAAAGGAACCAAGCTTTTCCACGTCAAAGGAAAGCTTGCACCTAGATATATCGTCCTCTTCAAAGTCACTGCAAGACGAGGAGAAGTTGCCTATCAGCTAGAGCTACCTTTCGAGCTATCGGATGTGCACAACGTCTTTCACGTATCACAACTCCGGAAGTGTCTCCAAGTTCCCAACTGCCCCAACCTCTACAAGGACATCGACCATCAAGCCATCGATCTTCGGCCAGACCTCACTTATCGTGAGAGGACATTTCGCATTTTGGATGAAGATGAGAGCTGCACCCGAAGCTACACCATCAAGTACTTCAAGGTCCAATGGAGCAACCACACTGAAGCTAAAGCAAACTGGGAACATGAAGACTATCTTAGATCCGAGTTTCCTTATCTTTTTAGTACCTAGCCTAGGAATCTCGGGGATGATATTCTTGCAAGGGGGGTAGGTCTGTCACACCCTGTGTTTGTATCACTTGGTATGCTTGGATTTATAAAATTTGGAGCCAATTAAAACTTTTTCAATGCTTGTGTTTGTTTGAATTGTTGCTTGTTGTTTGCTTGGTTGTTTGTGTATGGCACTCTTAGATTCTATCCCTCTCCAAAATCATCTTCCTTGACCCAAACTCCTTGCCCAATGATCATGCCATGTGAATAGTGCACAAAACTATTTTTATGAAATTTTATTTTGACCAAAAGGATTTATTCCAAATAGGTTTTCAGAACCTCCTTAAATGAGGATTTCACAACAAGTCCTCAAATTGGGTGGATCCTTCTTCGCCAAAGGCTTTACTTCAAACCTACTATATTTATGACTTCCCCAAACCACCAAACATTAATTTTAAAGATTATTTTAATACTTTATTTAAAGGCTTTTTCTTAAGACCAGAAATGGATTTTCATAGGGAAAAATTATTTAAATGCTTTCAACATATTTGAGAAAATTTGGGGAAACTCAGTGGACATATATTTTCCATATATAAGAGTTTCAACACATGGTCATGTTCCAAATAATGGGCAAAACCCCTCAAAACACTTTCTGGCCAAATCAAGCTTTTAGAATATTTCTTATAGAAATATTCTCAATAGTTTGTAGGAAAATTCCAGCAAGTCAACCGTAGGTGATGATCTTGCAAAGTTTCAGCTCAATCCAAGTTGATTTGATTCATAAAACCAACCCAAAACCCTCCCTGTCCAGATTGAAATTTGAACAACTTACCTTGTGAAGTTTCTTCTCTTGACCCCAAACTTTGTGGACAGGTTATAATCACCAAATAATGATGCTACGCTAAGTGATGCATCAAGGGGATTAGCTTAGCATAACTGGATCTTCAGAAACCTGATTCTGTTAGTTTCTAGGGTTCACAAATTTTCTATTGTCAACTTTGCTCATTTGACCTCAAACCTGGTGATCCATCTCATTTTTACCCACCATTTGATCCTCTTAAAGATCATAGTAAGTGGGTAAATTTATCTTGCCCAAACATCCATCAAACACCTTCTGGTGAAATGGTAAACCTACTATTTTCACCACCTTTACTCTCCCCCTTGCTCTCAAATTTTTACCACATCCTTTTCCAGTGCTCACTCACCTCTAGTAAAAACCTCAGGTCCATAAGCCACTGGAAGATGGGGTAAAACCCCCATTTTCACCTTTGTTTCCCTATGGCAGCAACATTTCTACCCTCTCCCCCACTCTTTCCTTTTCTCCCTAGCCTCCCCTAGCTACTAGAGCATCTCCAGACCCTCCAGGGACTACTAGACAAGGTGGGGCACCCCAGAGCGCATGTGCAATGGTAATGCCGACCATATGCACGCTTTGGAGCGTGCTACAGTGCGTTCCCGCACTGTAGCCGCCGTCCAATGGACGGCCCCAACCACCTTGCCCCCCCTTGTGTCCCCCGAGACGCCCTTGACATCCGTGGCATGCCACCTTGTCGGCCCTCTCCCCTCTCCTCCTCCTTCTCCCTCCTCCGCGCATGCCCAATGCCGGACCACTCGACCAAACGAGGGGCTCGCAAGCGCATGCCCCTCTGCTCCATCTCTCCTCCCTCACGGGCCTAGACCAACCCCAAGAATGCCCCCGAGCAGCCCCGCGAGCTCTCTCCCCCTCTTGTGGGACAGCCCAAGTGCTGCCCCTGCCTTTTATGGCCATGTAACCTATGTGGACCCATGTGTCATGTGATGATGTCTTTGAGTTTGCTCCTTTACCATGTCTTTGTCTCATGCATCATGCATCATGTCATTCATCATCATGTCATGCATAATATTATGTGGTGTGCTTCCATGTGATCTTGTTGAGAGGTGGAGTAGCTCTTGTGTGGTTTGTGATGAGTGCATGTGTGGGCTTTAAATTCATCACCTCTCTCTTATTTTTTCAAAAGACCAATACCTAAAACCTTTTACTCCTATTGTCATTCTTCAACAGAATTAACTTGCTCTTTAAATCTGTTAAAAATGTTCAAGATGTAGGAAATATTATTTTGAGTCTATGTGTGTTGTTCTTTTGGTGTTTCGAGCCTTGTGAGTTTGGGGTTTTAAATTAAACAGGGGCTGTTGTTTTATAATAGTATTAAAATTACTTGCATTAAAAATCTACTTGTTAATTTTATTAAATAGGTCACATTTCCTTTTAGGAAATGGTATTTTTTGCTTTGCCAAAATGTTTTTCTTCTCTTTGTTTTTTTTACCTTGTGATATTCTTTCTAAAATAAAAAAAACTCTGTGTTCTTTTTATTTTCCTATGTTAAGCCAGCGAAGTTGGGCCGGTTTCCTTCCCGCGGCCCAGCCAAAGGCGCGCAGCCCAACCCCGAACCTGACGGAGACCTGCTCCCGTTTCTTCTCCGTCAGGTTCAGAGAGTGACGCTTGACAGAGAGAGCTTGCGAGTGCGCTGATGTCGTTGCCGTCAGGGGCTCACGGATGTCGAGGTGCCCCTTTAAATAGGCACGAATTCCTAGGGTTTCTTTCTTCCCCTCACCGCCGCCGCTTCCCTCTCCTCCTCCCTCTTCCTTCCCCTTCCCTCTTCTCTGACAGTTAGAGAGCAGAGTCAGGTAAGGTTTCAGAGAGTGTCGCCGGTGTTCCTCGCCATCGTCTCAGCATCTCCGGTGGCCCTCCTTCGTGCCCGGCATGTCGAGGAGGCTGGGGGTCGTCCCTGCGATCCATCCTCGTTGCTAGGAGAGGCCGGGCTCCCCATCCTTGATGGCCTCGTCCTCGTCAGAGCTGCGAGCATGGTGCTCCTGTGCCGATTCTTCCTCCACTTTGGGCAAGCGTCTTCGCCGCTTCTTCCTCCTCTTTGCTGTGATGAGACCATCGTTGTCGTCCCCTCGGTGAGCTACCGCGTCCCTGCTCCATAGCTTGCTAGGACCGGTCGCTGTAGCATGCGCATCGCCGCGTTCTACCAAGGCATAGCCTTGAGGGCTTCGCCTCCGTCCCCCTCGTCACAAGACGAGCAGGGGAACGTCTTCCCTTAGGTTCTCGCAGCTTTAGTAGTAGGTCCGCACTGCTGGAGAGCCCCTCTGTCGCCGGAATTCACCGTTGCGTTCTCTGTCAGTGTGCGGTGCGACAGGTTTTGTTTCGTCAGTTTTGTGCGTGAGTGATAGTAGATCTCAGCGAGGACTCCCTCTCGTGCATACGTCCGCATGTGGCGTAGTGGTAGCATGTCCGGGGATCGACCGTGAGGTCGACGGATCGAGTCCCTGCTCCCTCCTTTTTTTTCTCTTTTCGGATTGGCTTGATGTGCTGGTGCGTGTTCGGATCCCGTGCGGTGTGAGCCGGATCCAGTGTGTGGCTGTGGTGTTGTGTGCGTGTGTGCCTGTGTGGTGTGTGTGTGTGTGTGTGTGGATCTACTGTGGCCAGCAGGATCCAGAGTGCGTGTGTGTGGCAGAGTGTGTATGTGTGTATGTGTGTTGGTGTGTGTATGGCAAGTGGGCCCTAGCCCCACTTGTCATCCACTAGAGGGGCCCTGGTGCCTATGCCAGGTGGGCCCTTCCTATATAATGTGTTTTTCTCTTTTATTTTGTTTGTGTTGAATTGTTAAATAGGATATTTCTATTTCTAGTATAATTGCTAAATCTAGTATGAGCATTTATGGATATGTGCATTTATAGTAAATTTTAACTTATAGGAATGAGTGGTGTTTTGCTATCAGGGGTTTAGCCATGATGCTCCATGTAAACATATGAGTGTGATACATGATTTTGGGGTAGAATCACCCAAGGAATCCATTGGTGTGACTTGTTTGGTCATTTGAGCAAGTTTGACAAAATTTCATTTTGTCTCAAAGTGCCATATTGTTATTTTTGTTATATTTAATCCATGCATGCTATGATATTTGCGCCAACATGAATATGGTAGCCTTTGATGAGTAGAATGCCATGGTATTTATTTTTGTCATTTTAAACTTGCATAGGAGTAGGAACCATGCTCTAAATTATCTTTAAAAATGTTGTTGTTTTCAAACAAGCTATATATTTCTAAGTCTGAGAATCTGTTAATATTTTTATGCCATGAAGAGTGGATGCTATCAAGTGATATATTGGGAATTAGCTCAAGCTCAGTGCTAGTGTTTTGAAGTAAATGTTGTCCTCTATCATCCTATTAATTTTCATGCCATGAGGTGGTCTCTATCACCATTAGTTTCTGCTGTCAACTTGCTATCGGCTTAACTCAGATTATAGAAAACTGTTATTTTCTCTAAGTCCCTAAAATCTATTTCATCATGCCAACTTGTGAGCTTCATGCTTATTAATGTGTGCCTCCATTCCAATTGTGTAGTTGGATAATTTTATAAGCATGCTATTTAGTTTCTGTCAATGCCTTGTTTGTGGTTGGAAACTTCCTATAACTCTAGTTATTCGCTGTGAAAGTTGCTATGTTGCTGTTTTGTGGCTGATTGTTTGTTTTAGTGTTTTGTGACTTGTGGGAGATATACTCCATGGAATTGCTTGATCTTTGAATCCATTGTGGTTGGTTTATAATTTCGTAACCAGTGGCTACCTTGGAATGCCAAGTAATGGCCCATGGCCTTCATTGTCTTGTGTTTTGCCTTCGTAACTTGTCGTGATCGTAGCGTGAGAACCGTAGCTCCGTTTCTTACGTTCTACATATGCATTTGTATCGATTTTGCATGAAGCATCCATATTTGCCATGATCATGCATGTTTAAATAACTTAACATGAGGTTATGTACAGAATTGTAAATAACCAAACTATTGCATGTGAAACATGACTAGTTTAGGATTGCCATGTTAAATTCTTCAAATGAATCATGCATCATCTTGGTTGTGCATTGCACCTTGGTTGGTTGTTTATTATTGTTGTTTCTCTTGGGTAGACGTGAGTGTTGAAACTGAGTACGAGGATCCAGGAGAATACCACTATGAGGACCCAGCTCTTTGTCCCTCCGAAGAACCAACATGCAAGATGATCATACCCGGATCCCGACACTATTTTTGCTTTGCTAGATGTCTCGTTCTTATCGTTAATTATGCGTTACCTACCACTTGAATGTCAAGCCTCCTACATTTCCATGATAGCCCCTAACCCCTCCACATCCTAGCAAACCTTGTTTGGCTAAGTTACCACTTCTCAACCCTTCTTATAGCATTCTTAGTTGCAGGTGCAGGTTGTTTCCATGTGATAACATGGATTTTGGCATATCACAATATTATATGCTATTTAATTTAATGCACATGTATATCTTGGTATGGTGGAAGGCTTGGCCTTTTGCTTGGTGTTTTGTTCCACTTTAAACCGCCATAGTTTCTTGTTACCGGTGTTATGTTTGAATACTTTGCGCTCCTAACATGCTCGGGGTTGTTGTGCGGACCCCCTTGATTATTCGGTTGAGATTAAAACTTGTCTGGCAAGACCCAACTTTGGTACAATATTTTCTTAACAACTTAATAAAACTGCATAGGGACTAGCTACCCTGTGGATTAATCAACAACCCAAGCCAGTGCTCCACATGAGTGTTGGTCCAAAATGGCAGTAGCCGGGGCCACCAACGAGTGTGTTAGCCGTAAACTTAGCCCATCCGTTGTATTCTATGAACGAGATACGTGGCTCTTATCGAGTTCTTTGACACGTCAGGAGGTCTTGTTGGACTTGTTTTACCTTTATCGAGTGGCTTGCGTGTGGAACTCTGATTTTCTTTGGGCTATCACGAGGTGTTGGAATTCCTTTAGAGTTTCCTAGGATGATCATGAGATCCGTGGTCGAGGATATTCCCATGGAGTGTGGTTAATTTATGATGGACTAGTTGGAGCACCCCTGTAGGGTTAAAACTTTCAGAAAGTCGTGCCCGCGGTTATGTGGCAACTTGGATATTTGTTTATCACCCAGTTATAGTTAACTTGAAGTAAACTCTAATAAAATACACCAACTATGTGAGTAACCATGATCGTCTCTGCTCATGAACATGATCTGAGAGAGAACATGGTGGGGTTATGATTGACGTAAGTAGGTGTTCACGATCTCTTAGAGGCCATTCTAGTTTCAATCGTTTATCGTAGACCACATATTTACTTTCATGTTTTGTAAGATTAGCCACCATAAATGCTTAGTGCTGCTACAAACTAAACACATACCTCATTCCAACCTATAAGCTTGAATAGTCTCGGTACCCGCGCACGAGATTGTTGAGTCCCCATGGCTCACAGATTACTACAACAATCCAGGTGCAGGTACAAATGAGATCGTGCCAGATGATGTGACGCAGCTCCAGTGGGAGTATGACAAGGAGCGTGGCAGGATGTACGTCACTTGTCTAGACAAGTAGAGTGGCCGTGGTTGAGATCTTTGGGCTAGCAAGCCAGTGTCATTGCATCATTTTATCATTTGTTTTCATCCGTAGCCGGACCCTGCCTTTGTATTGATGATTCGAACAATTGTGTGGATTTGTAATTTAGCATGTGGTGAGTGTAAGCAAACTCATATACTCTTCTCTTCCTAAATGTATGTAATGATGTTGTACTTTCTAACGAGAACATGCGTCTCTATCCCCGTCAAGGCCCTCGTGTCTTAATATGGATAGGCGCACATCTTGGGCATGACATCTAGCCTCATCCACGTCCTCGCCGGCGCATGGCTCCAGGGGTCCATGGGTCCACGTCCTCTCTCCCCTCCTCTGGCTGACTCTCCACCACCATCGACCTCTAGTGGCACCCAAGCTCCTCTCCCTCCCTCTGCGCTCGGGATCGAGCCGAGGACCGCCACGGCAACCCCTTCATTGCTCTCTGGGTAAAAAGCCCCTCCGGCCCTCTTTGTTCTTCGGCTGGTCCTCTCTCCCTCCACTGAAGCCATTACCCCTCTCCCCTGCTCCTTTTGCAGCCTAGGACAACCCCGGTGGTCGCTCCCGAAGCTCCCTCCGCCGCGGGTGCTCCCCGCCGGCGACTCCAGCCACCTCCGGCGCCCCTTCGACCTCCCCTGGACCGGCGACTCAGCTTCGAGCCCATTTCCGCATCCGCCTACTATCGCCGTGTCGTGCTTTGCCGACGGTAAGGCCCTCCCCTCTCTACCCCGAGATGGGAGAAGGATCCGGCAGGGGGGCCTCACCTGTTGACCTCTCACCTCCCTCTCCTGCGCTCCCTGTCTCCCCTCGCGGTCGCAGACACCCGGGCCTCGCGCGTTAGGTTTGAACCTGGCCGTGCGCGTGGCTGGCTGGCTGGCCAGCTGGGCCGGCCCAGCTGTTGCCCGCCACTGGCCCAGGCATAGAGGCCTCCCCCTCTCTTTTTCTTCTTCTTTTTCTGTGGGTTTTTTCTAAAAATACCACAAGATTAAATACAAATCCAAATCCAATTATTTTTCCACCTAAATTCCTAGAATATTCCATAGAATTCAAGTGCCATTTGTGAAAAATGTTGAAAACTTTTTATGTATTGCTTTATTTTAAAAACCCTTTTTGGCATCTTTTTGCCTCTGTTAAATAGTTTTCAAAAATAGTTTTCATACCCAAACCTTCAGCAAATATTTTTTATTATAGTTCTTAGTATTTATCATAATAGGGTAGCATTTTTAATATTAGCTTGTGTGCTCTATTTTTGGGGGATGCTTATTTTTCTCGCTATTTATCGTGACGATAGATTGCTCTATTGACGAGGGAGTTGGACCCAAAGACTTTGAAGACCCCGAAGACTTTGTTGAGCCGGGCAAGCAGCCCTTTGACCATATTAAGAAACCATTTTCATTGCATGTCATAAAGCACTTTACTTCGTTATACTTGATCATCTGGAGTAGTGACCACTCCGGTGGATTGCTTCCAACACTTTTATCGTTGACACTTGCATCGTGAATGACCATACCACCTTATGAGGGTTATGTGGGTGGGTGTAGATAGGATTCTAATAGATGCTACACAAGTGGGTTGGGATTTATGCATAGTGATGGAAAGAAATAGATGGTTTAAAAGACTTTTCGAAAACCCAGTCGGGTGCCACCAATGCCCGAGGGAGATGATGATAAGTTGGGTAACCACTTGAGGAAGAAATGGTATACCGGAGAAAATGAGTGTTTTTTTTTGAATATGGATTGGATTTAAGGTCTGCTAACCGTCCCAACCTTACATTTACGACCACGATACCCCTTATCGGACGTGGGTTTCTTTATTACTATGGTTGGTGCAGGCAGAGAGCCCACATTACTAGTGGAGAGAGTGTAGTGGTCACTCTTGAGACGGGGTCGTCCTGGAAGTGGAAGTCCATGCGCCGTATTTATAGGCACTGGGCACACCGTTGCGTGCCCTCATGGATGATACATGTGATGTATATCATGAGGGATGGCACCAACGAGTGGACTCTTTGTTTAGTATCACCATGGGAAAGGCATTATTCGGGTGCTTACCTCGGGTATGTGATGTACCGCGAGTCGTGGATGACACGAAAGTTCCCCGAGTCTTGTGGGTAAAGCATGCAACCTCTGCAGAGTGTAAAACTATTCAAATAGCCATGTCCGTGGTCATGGACAGTTGGAGGTCCTTCTTAAACTACGTCCGATGTTTTCACAAACTTGGCGCGCGCGTGTGTGTGGTTGATACACAGGTGATGCTTGAGATAAGTCAGATGACCTGACATGATGATTGAGCATGAGATGTTCAACCCCCTGATCATGATGATATGTATAACTTGTTCATATGGATATCTGCAATCTGTTAAAGCATGCTTATCTAGTTACTTGACCATGTCATTGCATTCAAAATTAGCTTTCTGCAAAATACATATTAGTGTTGTATCATGCATTGTTATTACCTTGTTCAAATCATGGGTTGCTTGCGAGTCCATTCAAAGTACTCATTTTGTTGCCACTGGTTATTTAATTAGCCGGGCATGGAAGAACAGGAGTACGGTGAAGAGTTCGTTGGTGACGAACATTCGAACTAGGATGCTTCCCAGTCAGAATGCTTGTAGGTTTAAGGCAGATGGCAATGGGTTCACGCTTTTGATCAAGATTTCCGCTGCTTGTTCTATTTAAGTGTTTGTACCTCGTGGCCCTTTCTCTGTAAGACTAGACCTTCATGGTCTTTATTTGTGTAAGACGCTAGATGTGGATGTAAGACTCTTGTATTCAGCTTCTGTGTATCCAGTGAGCATTGATCTCTGGGATCACTGTACACGTGCATTCGGTGATCACGACTAATGAGTCGGGGTCCCCACATGGAGCGACTTCAAGGGGGTGCGGAGAATATTAGCAAGCTCGTGTTGGAGAAGCGCCGCGACTTCCTCGCGCAGGCAGCCTTGTGCATGTTCAGCCATCTCCTTCGCCTTGACCCACACTTCGACTTCAAGGCGGTGCTTGACACCATACCCGAAGTGATTCGGGACACCCTTGCTGAGTTGGTGGAGGACCATGTGGAGGACTTGATAGCGGAGTTTTCTTCTGATGAACCGGAGGACCATGCTGGAGCCCTGAAGTGCGATCCCGGTGGTGGTGGTGATAACAAGGGCGACGACGATAGCGTATCTCCATGAACAGTCTTCTTGTTTACCTGCCAGGGTTATGAATGTGTCCTGGTGGCGACTCTAATGTATTTCGAAAAGACCTTTGAGGGTGCTCCCGCATGAGGTGATATATAGCGCCGTGCTTCCTTTTGCCAAGAGTTCTGTTGATCTGAACGACCGTGCCACGCGAGCATCCGTGCGCCTAGGACTTGGTAGGGTGTGCATGGTAGCGCATCCCCCGCGTCCTGCCTCTGCTTACCGGTCGCTCATGGGAGAAGAAGGGGCCGGACATTGCTGAACTTCCCAAGGAAAGTCAGATGCAAAATGGAAATAGTTACCAAAAAAGAATGATGCCCCCTCTTTCCAGAAGAAAAAGCAAGAACACGGAATTTCATTCCAAAAGGCAACAAATTCGAATACACAATGGGCAAAAAACAGTCGCGTCCAACACCTAGGCTAATCTTCGTCTTTGTATTCCCCCAGCACGAAGCGTAGGGCATCCACGTTGCATGGGCATAGTCATTGGAGGACGGTGTTCTCCGTCAGCGCGGGTCAGGGGGCTTCCACTTGGGCGTGGGATGGGACCTCTCCGCGTCCTCGGGGGGCTCCGGGAATATACAACCCACACATTATTACGTGAGAGTGTCACGGGTTGGTCTTGGGGTTGTACAGGGAGCTCCATGCCTTTTGGAGATGAAGCCCACTTCCCGCCCCCAAGCTTAGTGTGGCGAAATGGGGTCGGCTCCGGACAGGCCCTCGAGCGCGGGGGGATCCCCTGGCGTTCTCTGCAGGGAAGGCCCACCCCGGAATAGGGCCTCGGGCTTTCCAAAGCCCGAGGTCGGGTGTCGTTGTTGTAGTAAAGCCACAACCCCCTATGCTATGGGTAGGGCCAAGTGGGACCCTTCCGCAACGCGTGAGGCAGGCGCCCAAGGCGGTGCCCCAGCACACCTTGCTAGGGTGCCCGGGGGCCTCACACAGGTACCTCATGCCCCATCCCTAGGCGGACCGAGCCGGACCCGAAGACATGGGCGACTACGTGATCCCCCGCTGGTGGTCGAACGAAACCCGGCCTAGAGACATGGGTGTGTGTTCCACCCTCTGTCTCCAGGCAGGCGATGCGCGACCTAGAGACATGGACGTGTGTTCCACCCTTCGTCTCCAGGTTAGGATCACCTGGCCTGGGGACATGAGCGTGTATTCCACCCTCCGTCTCCAGGCTAGGGAAGATTGGCCTGAGGACATGGGCATGTGTTCCACCCTGTGTCCCCAAGCAAGTGTCCCCTAGTGCATAGACCCACATGCCTGCTTAGGGTAGCTCCCTACCAGCGGGTACGCCCCGCGAGGCTGCTAGTGTCGGTCTACCTCGCGAGACCAACCCCACAAGCCGCCCTCGCGAGGCTGTACATACCAGCCCCGACGAGAGCCGCTCGTGAGGTCATGTACGCTCCTCCTATTGTCGTGGTGGCCTACATAGCTCCCTTCGCAGCACGGGCGCTCGCCAACATGGTTGTTGTAGAGTTCTTCGAGCCCCCGAGTGCTGGCGTGGACAAACCACCGGGCGTCTGCCCTGGGCTCGATGGGCGTGCTGGGAGGCGCGAGGCGGTGCCCACCCCGCGCGGTCAGCACCCCCACCGGTCCTCGTCCACACCAGTTGCCAACTCATGCATGCCCGATGAACCGGGCCGCACACCAGTGGTGCACGTCACAACGCGCTCCCCAAGCGCATCCGCGTGCCCCAGCGTCTTGTTGGTGAGTTGAGCGATTCCACGGGCGTGAGCCCCCAGGCCCGTCCCGTAGGGAATTGTCTGGATTTCGCAGGAGGCAGTGGCGCGCCTAGGTGCGCGACGTGACCAGTCGTTGCAGAGGCCGCATGCAGCATCGAGACGATGTAGTTCATGTGCCACGAGGAAAGCGACATGTCTGTGTGTTAGGTCACGACGAACTCGAGAGAATGGTGATGCAACCCAGACTCGGGGGAGGGACGGAGCAAAGGGAACATGTTGTGCGGTTGATGAAGGCGGTATCCCCCGACGTGAGTCGAGGGCCGGCTGGCGATGGCACCCGCTAATGAGGGAGCAAGGCAACGAGGGATGCCGAGGCCTGCTGGCATCGTCCGTGCAACGTGAGCAGCCCGTCGTTCAGCACGGGTCGGTGTCCTTTGTCCATGGAGACGGCAAGTAGAGGTGAGGCGAGGCTTGTGCAAGGATTCCGACAAGCCCCCTACCTGGCGTGCCAAATGTTGGATTTCGGGATCCGCAAAACCGAAAGAGGTTCTAACACAGGGGTGTGTACGAAGATCCACACCAGCTCCGGCCTCAATCTCACCACACGACAACCTAGCCCGACGACCTCACTCAATCGTAGGAAGAAGACTAGCACACAACGATTTTCCCAGGTTTGTGCCACAGCAAAGCGTAAAACCCTACTCCCATCCTTTGGTGGATTTCCTCATGAGGAGGTGTGTGAATGAACTAGTACAATGGTGTGCAACCTCGCGAGGATGCTTGAGTAGTGTTCTGTCTGTCTGTCCCCTTCTACTAGACAACCTATCCTCTATTTATAGCAGCCCGGCTCCACTTCCTTGTTGCAATGGAGGGAAGGGATCCCACAACGGCCAAATTCAAAGGGGGACAATGAGTACATCCTTATCCTTACTAAAGGTGGTCTTTGCCTGCAAAGTAGCCGGTGGTGATGCAGTGGTGGGCTCGTCGATGACATCCGCCTAGCTGAGCTCGTGGTCTTGGTCTTGTTGCGCCGGAATGGAAACCTTTGTGTAGTGCTTTGGGAACCTATGTACTTCTTTGCATCCTTTTCACCAACGAGGAAACGGTCTTCTCTGCATGCTTTGGTGGCCGCCTGGCCTGTCTTGCGTCATCCTTGTCCTCCCGAGGCTGGGGGATGCATAGAGATCTCCGCCCCTCGGGAGGAGATCTAGGGAGGCCTCTTCCCTTTCGTGGGTTTTGGCGTTGTCCTCCTTGCGAGGGCCTTGTCTAGAGTGAAACCACGCCGGACTGTACCAGCCGTCGAAGTGGGTCGCGTCCTGGGCCACAGGCTAGCAGGTCTGGATACGCCCATTCCCAGAACACCGATAGCTACATTTCCTCCTCCTCTCCTTCCCTGCCCATGGTCAGTTCTGCATGGTGGCAGCGCCACAAATTTCGATGAGCTCGCGTATGGTACGGTCTTGCATTTATCCCTTCGAAGGGTGAATCCCAAGCCGAAACATTAGAACAAGTCCATCGGTCGACACCCCCGACAAATGGACCATGGCAGGGTCCCACTCACCAATGCTCTCAGCAAATTGGACGTTTTGGTACCGGTGGGCGTGAAGGGGAGGAAGGAAAATTTGACCGTTCATGTCTACTCCCCTAAATTTTTATCGTTGGTTATGAACGTTTACATTAACCCGGAAAGTTTGTGACGCGTATTATACTCATGACTAACGAATCCCCAAGTTTTTTTTCATGATTTAACTTTTTGTTCCTCATTCCTTCCATGCTAGGGGCAAATATACGCTGAGTTAGATGAAGGAAAGAGACATCATGGATGAGGGGAGGACGATGAACGGGAAAAAGTATGTGCCAAGACCGAACAGAAGCCGTGATGAAAGCCAAGTGAACATAGTTATTAGCTTTTGCTATCTCATATGCTCGTACATTCCCTCTAGTAATTGAGGTACCATATGGCGAATCTTGTGTGTGGTTTTGGTAATTAATAACAGCATATATGTCATTGAACTAATGTTTCCACTAAGCATGTTTCTGGAAAAGTTTAATGATGGGTTGGCAAAAGGATTGTGGAATACCCCAAGATGCAAGGAAATAGATTGGCAAAGCTTCAAGCAAAGAGGACTCTACATTTTACTTTGTGAGATATCACTTTGAGTCCATAGGAAAGCCAACACTATCAAAATGGGGTAAGGTACTGTTGGTGAACCAAATGCTCATACGTGCACAAGTGATAGTCACCACATACAGCCACAAGCTCTTCCACAAAAGTCTGTCCAAAGCCAAATATGAAAATTCGGAGCAACCAACACTTTCCACTCGGTGCCACCGATTCTTAGCCTCAGACAGACTCAACCAAACCCTAGCCCTTCGGTGCAACTCTTTCCATATTGGTGCCACAGAGTTTTGGTTGCCAACTTCTTGGTACGCAAATTCAAAAAATCAGTCCCACTGAGTTTTTTGAATTGGTGTCACCGAGTTTGGCAATCTGATAGTTGGTCACCTTATCGGTGCAACCGAGTTGTATGTATCAGTCTCATCGAGATTCAAAAGTTGCTACCTTTGAGGCAACTCGGTACTACCGAGATTAACACATCGGTGTCACCAAGTATGACTTATTAGGTGTAACGGTTGGATTTTTGGAGATGCCTGTATATACCCCTCCACCACCACTCACTCGCAAGAGAAGCACTCAGAACAGTTCCCCACTCGTACCTCATGATTTTCTGAGAGATAGTCACCTACCGATGTGTTTAGATCATGCCATTCCATTCCAACCATATGAACCTTGATATCTAGCCTCCCCAAGTAGCTTTCCACCCAATCGATCTCTTCCACCATAGCCAAATCTGTGAGAGAGTGATTGTGTGTTGATGAGTCTATCATCTTGAAGCACAAGAGCAAGGAATTCATTGACATTATCGAGACTATTACCTTTTGGAGGGTGGTGCCCCCTACATTTTTTAGGTGTTGCTTGGTAGCCTCCTACTTCATTTTGTGAAGTGAACCAAGAAGTTTGTAAGGGCAAGGAGATTGCCTACTTCGTGAAGATCTGCCCCGAGTTAGGCTAGTCCACCTTGGACGTAAGCCATCATGGTATAGTCAAGGTTGCTTGTTCATGGAACCCTCCATGGGTAGAGACCTCTGTGGACTCTCGCGAACGTTACCCTCCGTGGGTTGAAGAGTCCATAAACGTGGACGTACGATAACACCACCTATCGGAACCACGGGAAAAATCATCGTGTCTTCAAATTGTGTTTGATCTTCCTACCCTTCCTCTACTTACATGCTTGTCTTAAAATCTTCAAATCTTCCAAGACATAAAATTGGAAAAAACTAGATTTTTAATTGTTCAAGTAACTAATCACCCCCCCCTCTAGCACTACTTTCGATCCAACAAGTGGTATCAGAGCTTTGGTATCCATTGCATTGGTTTCACAACCTAGGAGAGTATGGCGTCTAGTGAGGGAAATTATCACCATAGAGGTTTGTACTTTAATGGCACTAATTTTGCAAGTTGGAAGAACAAAATGATAATGCATCTGCTTGGGCATAACCCATCATTTGGGCTGTTGTTCGTGTTGGATTGCAAGGTGAATTCTTTGTGGATGGAAGGGAACAGGATGACGGAGCGACTGCGGAAGAATTGAAGATGTTGCAACTCAATGCTCAAGCATGTGACATTCTCTTCAACTGCCTATGCCCCAAAGAATTCAACAAAATCAGTTGTCCTGAGAATGCAAAAGAGATTTGGGATACTTTGGTTGATATGCATGAAGGTACTGAATCTGTGAGAGAATCCAAGTTGGATGTTCTTCAAAGTCAGCTTGACAAGTTCACAATGAAGGATGGTGAATGAGTCGCTGATATGTACTCTAGGCTAGCTCTTATCCCAAATGAGATTGCCGGCTTACGAAAGAAAGAGATGACCGACAAATTCATCATCAAGAAGATACTTGTAGATAATAAAACCATATGAAGTTAAGCCGGCTTCCATTGCTTCGGCTTGATAAAAACATTTAGAGTAGAACTTCGTCCACTATTACACCACTTCAACATGTGAAGACGGGTTGCTCTTATAGAATCTGCCTCCAATGCTCTTAGCAGGTCATCTCCGTCAGGTCATAATCATTGATGATGTCGGGTCATTATCATTGGTGACGCTGGGTCAAACAACTCAAATCCAACTGACTTGATAAAATATTGGGATGAAAATCCATCAGATGTAGAACTGGTCTTTTAATGCTTCGACTAGATAAAAATTAGTTGAGCCGGTCTTACTCACATTTGACATCTTGAAAACTCTCTTCAATTTTTTTATATCCATATTACCTGTAGCCCCCAAGATCCAAGTTTATCCATGATGACTTGGTGCTTTGCAATAATATCTTTGACTGTGTAGCCCCCACACTACTACAAAATAGGTTGTTAGTGGCGCGCCCGTTTTTGCTATTAATGGCGCACTATGGGTGTGCCACTATTAACACGCCACTAGTAACAAATAGTAATGGCGCACCTCTGGTGCGCCATTAGTATCCCAGATAATAGTGGCACACGACAGAGTGCGCCATTACTATGTCCAACAGTGCGCCACTACTATGCCTCCTAGTGGGCCATATTTCCCTCCACCTATGCCCCCAGGTGCGCCATTACTATGCCCCATAATGCGCCACTGGTATTTGGCCCTGGTGCACCACTAATGCTCAATATGGTGCCCGACTACTATGAATATTAGGAATTATTATTTTTTGCTTTTCTGGTATTTGCACAGGTTACAAAATACGTTACAACACGGAATATAAACATCACACAATAGAATTCATCATATTAGTCTCCAAATTCGAAATAGCGAACAAAGTTCAAACATTAGCCAAGTTTAGGTCTCGAGACATTAGCAAAGTTCATCATATTAGCCGAGTTTATAATCACATTACAAAGTCGATATCGATCATCTAAACTACCATCACATAGAAGAGAGTTGCGGTCACGATGAGCATCATCGCGATGAAACTAGTCTCCATCCGGTTCCTCCTCCACTCCTTCCTCTCTCCCGCTAGACAGCACGCGTATCTAGCTTCTGCCTCCGCCCTAGTGGTGTACCCTTTGTAACTGTTACCGCTGAAACGGTGAACCTGTCTCCGACACTCCTCCTAGTCATCATAGACTCCGGGAACCTTACCCTTGTACACGACATACGACGACATCTCTATGCAATAGACAAACAAAACGTTAGTAGCAATTCACAGATAATATATAAGCAATATATAAGTATTCAACAAAAGGATCGAAAGAGAAAAGCAACACATTAATAGCACGATTCATGGTCCTACTAATAAATAGCATCGATTACATATAAGTTGAACGACTGTCCAAAGAGAGACATACAAGTTCATTAAATTTTAATTACAACATGAGCTAAAATCTTCTTCCAGAACTACATAGCATCAATACTTTTGACTCGGCTCAGGGACCGAAGCTTGGATGAAGCCGCCGTCTTTCGTGATGGTCATGAATGTGCGGTCGTTGTCAGCCTGCATTTGTAGCGTTGTTTCTATTTCACTGCTGGACAGTTGATATTTGAGGTAGAACTACCACGAGGTACGAAGGACATCTTGATAGATGACTTCCGCAATATCCAACTGGATGCAAAATAATTCTTGTCTGATGTCCGTGTCCTGGATTTCTGACAAGCGTGCGGACCAACCTTTGAGATTACTTGGTAGCATAAGGTGATGAAAGTCCCGTACGATCGCCCGCATGTGATGGAGGGCGTAGTAGGCATCCTTCTGACTGCCAGGCGGCTGCTTGACACAGGGGAACGTCGTTACGTGGGTGAACACGTGCTTGTCATACCTATAAATTGGCCTCCTAAAGGTGCCTCTAGATTTGGCGTAGCCGGGGAGAGCATCATCAAGAACTTTCTTGATATTTGTGTAGTCTTTCTTCGACTGACGATCCGTGTCGAAATACGTGGCCATGGAATATTTCGGGCTTAAGAGGATGAGTGTGCAATGTGTGTCACTACACAAAACACGGAATGTTAGAAAAAAAAGAACGATCGAAATCTAAGAAATTATATGTTATGAGGCGGTGAGGGGATGACTTACTCGGGAAAGTAAGGCACGAGGAAGTTATCCTTATCTGGGTTCGCCAGAATGACGCCTTCGAGGTATGAACTCACGACTTGCCGGTCCCCAGCGCTGCCCAAGATCTTGGCACGCAGGTAGAAGGGGTCGACTATCACGATGTCTGGGGTCTTGTCTCTAATGATCCGCATCTCCATACTAAGCGAAAATAGCTGAACGAAGGTTTAGTGTAGCGGATAAAGGTTAAACATAGCGAAGATGTCATCAAATCGCAGGACGATCATACGCCTGACGGTGCTCTAGACAAAGCCCTTGCCCTCTGGCACCTTGGCCACGAAAACCGGGTATGCCACATCATTCTCGGTGGGACGCCGCTTTTCCATAGTAAGAACACCGTCATGCAGACTCCGCATAGCACCGGTTGCAGCATTGAGCAGATTAGTCGGTAGCATCGGCCTACTCGCCACATGCACCCTCCTCGAGATATCCTTAGGTATTGGTGGCCCGTCCTGAGCATGGATCGTACTCGGTGCTGGCTGGCTCGCACCCTTATTATTTTTTCTTTTCCGTGCCTTCTGCTTCTTCTGTTGTAATGGGATCGAGTTCTGCTCAGAGACCACCTTCTTGAGTGTGTTGGGGCTGATAATATTTTCCACCTCGGCTGTTTGAGTCTCGGTGAAGGCGGCAGCTAGAGGCATCTCCTGAGAACTGAATAGACGACGCTTGTTGCAATTGGGTTTCTCCGCGGTAGCAGCTAGATCTCGATCGTCTTTTGTAGGGTTGGGTTCTTGAGAAGGAGGCCCCAAGAATTCATCACCGTACCCATCTTCGTTGATGTACTTATCGACATTGGAAAGTGTACCGTCGTCGTCGTCCGGATCCTGTGCCATATGCATGTCTGGATCAGCTGACGGTGGTAGCGTTGCGGCGGTCTTGCCATGGCTTGGCGCCGGCACGACTGGTGGTGTTGCCTGTGGGGTGGTGTCCCCCGCCCCTAAAGGAATCTGGCTCTTCGGCCAAAGCATGGACCAGTTTAAGCAGGCGCTAAGGGTCATCACATCATCTTCGTCGGCCCCAGGGGGTCCATACGGAGGTAACAAGTCGTCGCAGCCCCGCAGCACCCAAACCAGTTGAGCCCTATACACGGTGGGTGGCATCGGATTACCGTGGAACACGCGGTTGCCCGGTTCACCGATTTTGGCCTTGGCGACATCGATCAACTCGCCGTCCACAAAGTGCAGGAGAGTGCATGGAATGTTGGCGACGCCCTGCGAAAACATGTAGGGCGTCAGGGATGCCCAGTCAAAGGCAAGGAGATGAAGTAGTCATCGGTCGAGGCTTAGTTACCATCATGGCGTCGAGCTCGGCTAATGTTGGGGCACCGCCAACGGCGGGCGTGCAAGTGACGGAGGGGCCGCTTGCTGCCGAGGTGCCGGCCGGTGTATTCTTCCCACACCCAGGTGCATTAAGGTCCAGTACCAGCGCCGATGCCGGAGACACCAATGCCGCCTCCACCGGAGACACCAATGCCGCCTCTGCCGGAGACACCAATGTCGCCTCCGTCGGAGACACAATTGTCGGCGCGTTGTGCGAGTTGCTGCCCGTGAAGCTGGGAATCGGGGGCGGCCCCCGTTGGCCGCTCGGAATCCACCCCCGCAGCCCCTCAAGCAAGGAAGGCATAATGGCGGTGATCGTCGCTCCCAGTTGGTCTCGCACTTGCTCTTGGACTATCTTCGGAATCCGCGCCACTTGTGCCTTGAGTTCTTTAACCTCGCGCTCCTAGCTTTCCGAGCTGGTCTTTCTCTCCTTTCGCCCGGCCTTATAGTATTCTGACCATTTCGTGGACAAGCCTTTGCCGGCCACACGACCAGCTGACGATGGCTTACTGAACTTATACTTTTATTTCAGAACGTTCAACGCCCTATTTAAAGAGGTGTCCTAAGGGGCAACAAGCGGGGAGCTCTGAGACCCCGCGCTACTGCTTTCCGTTTCCTGCGGAAGGAACGTGAACCATTTAGAAATTTGGCTTCATTAATTAGAATGCAACCATATGGAGGTAATTACGCGGGGGTGTATTCCTTACCAGAACACGCTCAAGCTCCTTCACCTTCGGATCCGTGGTAAGCTACCCTATTACTGGGTCCACCTTGTACCAGGCCCTGACATAGTTCCTGGTCTGCTTTTCATGGTATTTATCGAAGAGGGGCGGTAGGCCTTGCACGGCACGCTCCGCGTCCTCCTTGTCCCATTTAGCTTCCGCCACTCTGTAACCACCGGGACCGAGTTTGTGGACCCCTAAGTTCAAGTCCCGCATATCTTTCCCCCACTGACTTGATTCCGCGGATGCGTTGCTCTCGCACTTGATCTTGAACTCCAGGTAGTCCTCTTCGCTGATCGAAGGATTTGTCGCCTTGATCTTCTCATAATTATCACCACTTAGAATCCTTATCTTCACAGCGGCTCTCCAAGTATCCAGGGCCGTGCTCATCTTCGTGAGGGCGGCACTGTTCACTTTAT
Source organism: Hordeum marinum (assembly GCA_022496015.1). Classification (NCBI taxonomy): domain Eukaryota; kingdom Viridiplantae; phylum Streptophyta; class Magnoliopsida; order Poales; family Poaceae; genus Hordeum; species Hordeum marinum. Next base: position 213,618,410 of record CM039673.1, on the reverse strand, counting down.
TCCCTAAGAGGCGTGTGTTTGCGAAGTCACGGGGGAACTTGTATCATTCGTGCAGCTTCATGAAGAGGATGTTGCGCAAATTCCCTCACCCAGTATGCCTTAGGTTCTTGGTGTTGATCGAGACAGTGCTCTAGAGAATGCACCCGATTTGTCCCGTGTACCCACGGACTAATTCTTTGTGGGCCGTTGGATGCCCACTGGAGGACACTTCAGTATATTCCTCCTTGACGGTGCCGAGCATGTTCGGGCGCCGGTCCTTCCGTTGCCTCTTCGGTTGGCTACCATCTGTGTGTTCGCTGCCATCATCAGTGGTGGCATCCCTGGCGGCACCATCAGTGGTGTCATCCCCGATGCCACTAGGGGTTGTGTAGTCGGGATCGGTGTCTTCCGCGGCGTCCTCATAGCGGTGACGTTCTTCCTCCATCTCCTGGGACAACTCCCAGAATGGTTTGCCCGAACCGTCGGCCTCATCATTGTTGGCCATGTTCGCTCTAAATAGGAAAAAAGGCTACTAGAGTTACTGGATGAGATCAGGGTAGTATCTATTCTTCTCAGATTTAGAGGAAAACTGAGAATAAAACATTGTCTCTAAATGTTGATTAATTTTTGTTTCGGTTGAGAATCAGGCACCTTCTAAGTCAAGAAAATTGGGCATGACCTTTGCTAATTTTCTTGACCTAGGAGTGCCCCATTCTCAACCGAAACGGAAATTAATCAACATTTTAGGAGAAAAGGGCAACTATTTGTCCTGGAGTCAAAAATAGGGGCTAGCCATCTCCAGACACGGATGTTGTATATGAATAGTGGCCTCAATGTATATATGAGATCAATAACTATCTTTTCCAATCCCAATCACATAAAAAACAATTTCGTAAGTCCTCAAACATATGTATGCCTTAAATATCCTGACATATCTGACAATACTAATGACCGTAGTAAAACCCAGAAGAATGTGATTAACAAATGAACATAGTAGTACTCTGAAGTTATTGGTCTTACAATATCTTTCACATAATTCACTGAATTTTGAACTCCTACCAAGTACCACTACATCCAGTTCTCATCTAGAATGAACATTTGCTAATACAAACTAAAGTTCTCCCTCAAGGAGTAGCAACTTATTAGCATAGCTATTGTAGATATACTTGTATACTTGTTGACAATGTTTCTGTGTGCTGCTCTTGATGATTATATGCATCCATTTGCTAATACAATTCCAGTACTAAAAGACAAATTTTTTTCTATAATTTGTCAAGCCAGGCATGCAAGAAGAATAAAAAGGAAAAACTCCAGTCTCTAGAGAAGCAAATCTATCAATTTCTTCCAGACAAATGTGACCATTTTAGCTCTAGCACGGACGTATTCACTAGCATGTTCTTCATCAGACACAGATGTACCTATGATGTCAATATCACATAAAGCAACTACGTGCCAGATGAGGTCCTTGGTCCTTTTTGGAATTTAATTCCTCTATTCCTAGCAAAGAAGCTTCCTTGCTACCACTATGAACCAGATAAGCATTCTGGGATTGTGTTTTCCCATAGAGTGCAACATGCCGATAGTATAGTTCAAGCTCCTTTTCAGATACTACAATGAAACGATGAACTGTCACCAGCTATTGTTCATATTTCGATTTTTCAAGTGCTTGGAGATAAAAAGAAGACATGTATCAGTGGGCACGTGAAAAGATGTGCACATATATAGAGTTAGCCTGCCTGATGGCCAATGATCCGAACCAAGTGCTGCCATGAGCTATGTTTATGGACATATGAACTGGAAATAGGCTGCTGGTAGGTACTGTACTGTGCCATTTTCACAAGAACCAAGAATTTGGCCGATTAAGGATTGGTGGGTTCGACAACTGCAGGATTCAGATTTCCTTTTATTTTTCTCTACCAAAAATTAAAGTTCGTCTTCTATAGGAATTGGCCGTCCGCCTGGCCAGATGGACCCGGAAGCTTTTGTGCTTCAGAAGTTCAACAAGACTAGTCGTGAACGGGTATAAAATCTCCTTTGGTATTACCCTTGCATTCTAGTTTAATGTTATGCTTATTCTTATTATCCAATTTTAGTTCTGGTGTATAGTTCTTAATGAATTAATAGAAACACCTTATTTGTTCTATTGTTGGATGATTGTGTTCATTGACTAGGCCAAGTGTGACCAAACATTAAGGACTCCAACACCCTTGGTTATATAAGAAAGCTCTGTGTTCTAATGACTTCAGTATATTTCAGTTAGTTTTTGGCATATTTGTGCAAAGCTCCCTGCAAACCATAATTAAACTAGGCTCCATTATGACTGCATTGCTACTATTTATAGTATGAAGAGGAAGTATTTTCTGTGACAAAACAATTGAATTATATGATTTCGTTATGGATAATCTAGATAGATATAGTCTGACTGACTGGAGGTGCATTCCACAACCTGCAGATATCCGAAAGACTACATAGTTGAAGTACAAAAATAAAAATCTGTCTTAAGTGTGTACGACAGCGACTGCATAGTCAAAGTACAAAAATAAAAATATGTCTTAACTTGTGTACGACAGCCAGACGCTTATGTTTTTTGTGCGCATCTTTTGGTTTGAACCTAGATTGATTCAGCCATAAAAGAGGGTGCTGACATCCTGAAGATTGATTCATCCAGAAGTCGTGGGGTTCGGCGGGATTTGTGTTGGGACTTGACCGCCAGACGTAGATGTAGAAACCTCGTACCTCAATCAAATCCAATGGGCGTACGGGGCGAAGACGGCAGGGGTGGCGGCTATAGGGACCGGGCATGGGAGATTTCGGCGGTCGGGATCGGGAGCCGGGCGACCGAGGTCGGGGACGAGCAGGGGAGCTCCCAGTGTCGATGGCGGCGAGGGCGGGGGTGGGAGGCGACGACGGAGCGGGGGTGGGAGGGCGCCGGTTGTGAAAGAAGGGGAAGGTGGGAGGCGGGAGGGGGGAGCGAGGGAAGGGCGTAGTGGGGGGAGGGTCAGCAATGGCACACCTTTTAGGGGTGCACCATAAAAACCGTGATAGAAATGGCACACCTTCTCCTGGTGCGCCATTACTAACTTTTTTTTATTGGTATACCGATGGCGCACCTTTTGGGGTGAGCCATAAAGACTGTGATAGCAATGGCGCACCTTCTCCTGGTGTGCCATTACTAACTTTTTTTTGGATGTTTAGTTGCATGTAATAATTTAGAATATATGACATGGTATGATACAAAGTGTGTATGTTGGTGGTTGTTGTGTAATTGGTTCACTATGATACAAAGTTACATAAAGTTGTGTACCTATCTATAGATTTCGTCCAACTCCTTAGCTCCTACCATCCTCCATAGATGGTGATAAAACCATTGTGCAAAGATTTAGAATTATATGACATGGTTGAAATCAAGTGACATGAAATAACAGTCATCAAAGATTGAGCTTGCCACTAACAAACACACGCGGCCCACACGGCGTGATTCTATCTTAGCTATATTTTCACAATCTTCTTGCCCTTCTTTCTCGCGGTTGAATAATTTAGCCCCGGAACCCCTTGAGTTCTTCTCTTGAATAGACGTCCTTTAGGCAGGGTGGTCCTGCTTCTTCTTGTGGTGTATGGTACTTCATCGTCATCGTCATCTTCCATCTTCGGGTCGCCGTACTTGTCGAAGTCTTTCTCATTGGCAACTCCATCCATTCCGATGATGTTCCTTTTGCCTCTCCTCACGACAACACGATTGGGCTTTGACGGGTCGGTAATGAAGAAGCATTGGTCCACTTCGCAAGCCAGTACCCATGGCTCATTTTTCGCGGTGACGTTTGCGCCCGCGGTCTTGGATTTGGCTTCGGGTATAACCATGGTGGTGAAATACCGGTCTTCTTTTAGCATGCTCTTGGCCCATCTGACACGGAACATCGGGACCTTCTCTCAAGCGTAGCTCAGCTCCCAGATCTCCTCATTGTTACCGGTGTAGGATTCCATTGTTACCCCGGAGTTCTGATAACCGCCCTTCATGTACTTTTCCTCGGTGTAGAATGTGTAGCCGTTGATATCGTACGCCTCATAGGTCATCAGGTTATGCTCGGCGCCCTGTGACAAGGCGAATATGAGTTTTTCTTCTGCGGAAGAATCCTCATGTAAAGGGTACGACAGAAGCTTGTCCTGGAACCAAGTTGTGCTCCATTCGTCCTCTGTTGGCCTCGGTCATTGTACGTCTTCTCAATAAAGGTTTTGTGCTCTACTACCCAAGGATCGACCACGTCTATGTGTTGTAGTGCGACTAGGTTTGCTCTTTCAAAGTCGGTTAGTCGACCCTTGAAGTCGACATGCATTTCGCGGTGACCCTCGCGGTGACCCCATCTAGCGAGCCTGGGGAGGTGCCTGTTGGCGGGCAGACCAACGGGGTTCTCGATGCCTAGATAATTCGTGCAGAAGGAGATGCACTCTTCGGTCAGAAAGCCCTTGGCTATGCTTCCATCTGGACGTGCCCTGTTGCGAACGTATCCTTTGATGACACCATTCATCCTTTCGAACGGCATCATGCTGTGCAGGAACGTCGGCCCGAGTTGGATGATATCCTCCACGATATGGACCAGTAGATGCACCATAACATCGAAGAATGCGGGCGGGAAGTACATCTCAAGCTCGCTTAGTATCACCATGATCTCTTCCTGAAGCCTTCTGAGTTGCTTCACGCGAAACGATTTCCGAGAGATGACGTCGAAAAAGTTGCATAGGCAAAAAAGCGTTTCACGGACGTGCGCGTCCATGATCCCACGGATTGCAACTGGAAGTATCTGCGTCATCAGCATGTGACAGTCATGAGACTTCATCCCGCTGAACTTCTGCTTTGCTGAGTCTAGGTATCTGCTTATCTTCCCTGCGTAACCGTAAGGAAGTTTTACTCCTACGAGGTAGGTGAAAAACTTCTTGATATCCTTCTGACTTAGAGTGAAGCACGCGGGAGGGCAATCATATTCGATCTTCTTGGCCTTTTTGCCTTTGTTGCGATGACTTTCCGTGTCCTTCGCCTCATCATCATCATCATCATCATTAGGTCGTTTTGCGTGAAGCTCCTCCCTGATACCCATTGATTGCAAGTCTGCCCTTGCTTTCGGCCCATCTTTGGTCCTCTCTAGCATGTTGAGCAGGGTACCTAGAAGACTCCCGCACATGTTCTTCATGATATGCATGACATCAAGGCTGTGAGGCACACGGAGGATCTTCCAATACGGCAAGTCCCAGAAAACAGACCTCGTTTTCCATACCTTCAGCAGCGGCTCTGGCGCCTTTCGCTTCTTTCCCGGCGGTGGGCACTCTTTCCAATTTTTCAACAACTCGTCTATTTCCTCGCCGCTCCTCGTACGTGGGCGTCTTCGGGGTTCGGTTTCACCATTGAACAGATCCTTGCGTTTTCTCCATGCGTCATCGTCGCGAAGCCACCATCGATTTCCCATGAACACGGTTTTCGAGGACCCGGGATCTCTATCTAGCTGGCGATACATTGTGTCATCCATGCACCTGACACATGCACTAAATCCATGGACCACCTGCCCCGCGACATATCCGTAACCAAGAAAGTCGTGCACCGTCGTGAGCAGTGCGGCTCTCATAGGGAAATATTGTTTCACTCTGGCGTCCCACGTATTGGCTGGCGTTCTCCACAGCGTGTCTAGCTCCTCTTTTAGCAGCTCCAGATACAGATTGATGTCGTTCCCTGGTTGTTTCAGCCCTTCAATTAGCATACTCATGTGAATGTACTTCCTCTTCATGCACATCTAGGGGGGAAAGTTGTACATCCACACAAACACAGGTCAGGTGCTATGTGTGCTTCTCTGGCTGCCAAACGGATTGACTCCATCGGTGCTCGCGCCCAGCATGATGTTCCTTCGATCGTCCCCAAATTCTGGGTGTTCAAAGTTTAAAGCTTGCCACTGGCTCGCATCCTGAGGGTGACTCAGCATCTTGTCTTTTTTATTTATCTCTGGATCATTTCCTTCATCTTCTCGCTTCTTCTCCTCCCTGTCTGCGTGCCAACGCAAGAGCTTTGCTAGCTTAGGGCCCGCGAAATACCGTTGCAGACGAGGAGTGATCGGAAAGTACCACACGACTTTTCGAGGAGCTTTCTTCCTCTTCTTGTATCGAGTGATGCCACACACCGGACATATGGTAGACTCCGCGTGCTCGTCCCGATAAATGATGCAATCGTTCATGCACACATGGTATTTCACGTGCGGTAAATCCAGAGGACACACGATTTCTTCACCTCCTCCAAACTGGTCAGGCACTTGTTCCCCTTGGGAAGACGTTCGTGCCAGAATCACATGTTCTCGTCGAAGCATGCGTCGGTCATTTTGTGTTTTACCTTCATCTCTAGAGCCATGAGCGTTACTTTCAGGCGGGTATCCTCAGGCCTGCATCCTTCATACAATATGGCGATGCATATATGCTCAAGGCTTCCCCTAGGACCCATTCCCACTACCACGCATCGACCAGATCGTGGACTCAACCGTGGAGTGCGATCTCTTGTGCTTCCAGGATGCCTTCTCGCGTTACCACCAGATCAACATGGCGATGGAGGACGTGGAGTCGACGACCTTCCTCACCACATGTGGGGGATTCTGCTACACGTGCATGCCTTTTGGGCTGCGAAACACTGGGCAACCTTCCAGCGACTGATGAACATCGCCCTGGGGCTGCAACTTGGGAGGAATGCAGAAGCCTACATCGACGAATTGTAGTCAAGTCCAGGGCAGCCAAGACCTTGCTCAAGGATTTGTAGGAGACATTCGCCAACCTAAGGGAGGTAAATTTGAAGCTCGATCTGAAAGGACAGCATGCTCCCTTGGTAGTTTTGAAAATTCATGACAACATACATTGTCTCTTGGACTACCACCTCTATCTAGTGTATTTCAGATAATAGTCCATGGAGAGTTGGGTTGGCAAAAGGATTGTGGAGATTATGGAATTACCCCAAGATGCAAGGAAATAGGTTGGCCAAGCTTCAAGCAAGAGGACTCTACATTTTACATTTGTGAGAAATCACTTTGAGTTCATTGGAAAGCCAATACTATTAAAAGGGGGTAAGGTTTTGTTGGTGAACAAAATGCTCATACGTGCACAAGTGATAGTCACCAAAAAATCCACAAGCTGTCCCACCAAAGTCTGTCTATAGCCAAACATTCAAAATCGGTAGAACCAACATTCCTATCCTGGTGCCACCGATTACAGAACCTAGACAGACTTAGCCAAACCCTAGACACTTCGGTGCAACCGATTCCATAACGGTGCCACCGAGTTTAGGTTGCCAACTTTCTGTTACGCAATTCACTTTTTCGGTACCATCGAGAATGTTGGGTCGGCGTCACCGAGATTGGAAATCGGACCGTTGATCACCTTATCGGTGCAACCGAGTTTCATATATCGTTGTCACCGATATTCAAAAGTTGCCACCTTTTGATCACTTCGGTACCATCGAGATTAACACATCGGTGTCACCGAGTTGGTCATTTTGTGTGTAACGGTTGGATTTTTGGGGATGCCTATATATACCCTCCACCACCACCTATTTGAAAGAGAAGCACTTAGAATTATTCCATACCTATCCTATCAGATTTTCTGAGAGAGAACCACCTACCCTTGTGTTGAGATCAAGATCTTCCACTCTAACCATATGGATCTTGATTTCTAGCCTCCCCAAGTTGCTTTCCACCAATCACATCTCTTCCACCAAGTCAAATATGTGAGAGAGTGATTGTGTGTTGAGGAGTCTATCATCTTGAAGCACAAGAGCAAGGAGTTCATCGTCATTACCAAGCCTATTACCTTTTGGAGGGTGGTGCCTCCTAGATTGGTTAGGTGTTGCTTGGGAGCCTCCTACTTCATGTTGTGGAGTGAACCAAGAAGTTTGTAAGGGAAAGGAGATCGCCTACTTCATCAATATCTACCCATAGTGAGGCTGGTCCTTCATGGATAGAAGCCATATGGAATAGTCAAGGTTGCTACTTCGTGGACCCTTATGGGTGGAGCCCTCCGTGGACTCTCGCGACCGTTACCCTCCATGGGTTGAAGACTCCATAAACATGGACGTACGACAACACCACCTATAGGAACCAAAAATCTTTGCGTCTCCTATTGCGTTTGATCTTCCTATCTCATCTCTTTACTCCATGTGCAATGTCTTTACTTTCTGCTGCCATATTTGCAAACATGCATGTGTAGGGCTGTTAGACTTGCTAGACTTGCTAAAACTGTTAAAATCTGCCAACAAATTAACTTGGGAAAAGGTTAGGTTTTAAATTCCTGCTAGTAGTCTATTCACCCCCCTCTAGACATTCTTCTAGTGATCCTACAAGTGGTATAAAAGCATTGGTCTCCATTGCTTCGGTTTAATAACCACGAACGAAGATGGATGTGTCTAGTACAGAGAGTTTGAGTTGTAGAGTGCCTATTCTTGATGGAGAGTACTATAGTCAATGGAAGAATGCCATGATTGATCTATTTGATAAATTCCATTTGACAAAATATATTTAAAACCCCTATGTGCTCCCTATTGATGAATTGCATCCACACACGAAGAGGAAATTAACATGCTTGGTAACCTAAAACTGCCCATCTTATTGTTAGAGGTTTACCAAGATTCGTGCTTTCTCAATTGAAGAACTTTGCATGTGCCTATACCCTGTGGACTGATTTGGAGAAACTATATCCAAATCTTTCATTAGGAAATCTTGATGAAATTCTTCATAAAACTGTTGCTTTTCACAAAATGAAGCCTAGTGATCCAAACTTTGATAAATGCCTATTTGAGCTCCGTGATCTTATGCGTGCTAAAGGAGATGTCACCACTGTCAACAACATTATCTTTGAAGCCATTCACATATATAAACTTGAACATTGTCATGATCACAATTCTAATGAATCTCTTGTTCTTTATGACAAGGATTTCACACTTGATGATGACAATGTGGAACATGACTACCTTGGTGAAGATGAGTTGTTCGACATCGAGCATGAAAAGATCATGAAGAATCTATGTCTAATGGCAAACTTTAAGGATTACGTGTCCGGAGGAAAAGACTGGATCCTCGATAGCGGATGTACCGATCATATGACCGGAGATAGAGACATGTTCGAAGAGATCAAACCAAACCATGGACTGCGAAGGTATGTAACGTTTGGATATAACTCGAAAGGTAAGGTACTTGGTCTTGGTAAGGTGGCCAACTGGCCATATCCCATGATAGCTCTATTCAAAATGTTATGCTTGTTTAATCTCTTGGCTAGAATCTTCTTTCCATATCTAGACTTGCCGAGTTCGGTTTCAAGGTGTTATTCATGAAAGTAGATTGCGAAGGGTTTCGTCAAGATAATCTTAAAAAGGTCTTTACCGGTTTCAGTAGAGGTGATCTATACATTGTTGATTTCACTAACAGATCAAAACGTCGTACTTGTCTTATTGCCAAATCTTCTAAGGGGTGGCTTTGGCATAGAAGACTAGGACATGTTGGCATGCGTAATTTAGACAAGCTTATCAAGGGTGATCATATACCTGGTGTTAAAGATGTTATCTTTGATAAAGATAGACTTTGTTCTGCTTGTCAAGCTTGAAAGCAAGTAGGTGCAAGTCATCCCATTAAGAATATCATGACTACTAGGAGACCACTCGAGTTACTTCACATGGATCTTTTTGGTCCTAATGCTTACAAGAGTCTCAGTGGAAATTTTTCCTATGGTCTAGTTATAGTTGATGATTTTTCCAGATTTACATGGGTATTCTTTCTTGATGATAAGTCGTAGGTTCAAAAGATCTTCAAGAACTTCGCTCACAAAGCGCAAAATCAGTTTGAAGTGAAAATCAAGAAGGTTCGGAGCGATAACGGATTGGAGTTCAAGAACACCCATGTGGATACCTTTCTTCACGAAGAAGGTGTCTCACATGAGTTCTCGGCTACGTACACACCTCACCAAAATGGAGTTGTTGAGAGGAAGAACCGGATGCTCATTGAGATGGCAAGAACGATGCTTGACGAATACAAGCGCCAAGACACTTTTTGGTAGAAGCCGTTGAAATAGCATGTCATGCCACAAACCGACTTTACTTGCACAAGCTTCTTGGTAAAAGGGCATACGAGCTACTCACTGGTAACAAACCCCAAGTCGGATACTTTCGGGTATTTGGCTCAAAGTGCTACATTCTTGATAAGCATCGTCGTACTAAATTTTCTCCTAACTCTCATGAAGGATTCCTACTTGGTTACGGATCGAAATCTCACACTTATCGTGTCTACAACAACATCACTCGAAAAGTTGAGGAGACGGTAGATGTGAAGTTTGATGAATCTAATGGTTCGCAAGGTGAAAAATTCCCAAATGATGTAGGTGATAAGGACCTTTCGGAAGCTATTCTAGATCTACCCTTTGGCAAGATTCGTCCTATGGAGGTGAAGGAAAGTACTTCATTAGCTCAAGTGGAAGCCCCTACTTCACGTCAAGCTGAACCTCAACACGACATGGAGGCATCCACAAGTAGTACACTACGAGAGGATGAAGAGTAGGAAGTGCATCATGAAGATCCACCACAACCACCTTCACCACCACCTAAAGGGAATGACACCATCAACATCAACGAAGATGAAGGAGATGATGATGAAGAAAAAGAAGCTCCACCATCCAAGTTTGAGCTCAAGTTACCAAGAACCATCCCCTAAACCAAATCTTTGGTGATATACAAACAGGGAGAATCACTCGCTCTAAAACCCGTCTAGCCAACTTTTTTGAGCATTATTCTTTCATCTCTAGCATTGAGCCTTTGAAGGTAGAACAAGCTCTTGAAGATGCGGATTGGTTGAATGCCATACATGAAGAGCTTCACAACTTCGAGAGGAACAAAGTGTGGACACTCCTGGAGAATCCCGAGGACGAACAAAACATCATCAGAACCAAATGGGTGTTTTGGAACAAACAAGACAAAGACGGTCAAGTCGTGCGCAACAAGGCTCGTCTGGTAGCACAGGATATACGCAAGTCGAAGGCATGGACTATGGTGTGACCTATGCCCCGGTCGCTAGACTTGAAGCTATTCGTATTCTTCTTGCTTATGCTAATCACCATGATATCACGCTTTATCAAATGGATATCAAAAGTGCATTTTTAAATGGTGAAATTGAAGAAGAGGTTTATGTTAAACAACCACCTGATTTTGTGAATCCTAGGAAACCTAATCATGTTTACAATCTTTGTAAAGCTCTTTATGTTTACAATCTTCTTAAACCTAATCATGTTTAATGAAGTTTCTCATTGAGATAGATTTTGAAATTGGTAAAATTGATGCAATCTTGTTCACTAAGAGAGTTAATGGTGAATTATTCGTGTGCCAATCTATGTGGATGATATTATCTTTGGTTCCACTAACCCTCAATTTAGTGAATGATTTGGAAGGTTGATGTCTGAGAAATATGAGATGTCTATGATGTGTGAGATGAAATTATTTCTTGGTTTGCAAATCAAGCAATCAAGAAAAGGAACTTTCATCTATCAAACTAAGTGTACCAAGGACTTGATCAAGAATTTCAACATGCAGGATTGCAAAGGTATGAAAACTCCTATGCCCACTAGTGGACATGTTGATCTTACCAGGGAGGATGAACCAGTTGATCAAAAGGTTTATCGATCTATGATTGGTTCATTGCTATATCTATGTGCATGTCGTCCCGGTATTATGCTTAGTGTTTGCATGTGTGCTAGATATCAAGATGCACCTAAAGAGTGTCATCTTTTGGCTGTGAAACGTATTGTCAGATACTTGATACAAACACCAAACTTTGGCATTTGGTATCCCAAGGGATCTTCTTTTAATCTTGTTGGCTATTCCGATTCAGACTATGCCGGTGCCAAGGTTGATAGAAATTCCACCTAGGGTACTTGTCAATTTTTGGGTAGATCTATTGTGTCTTGGTCCTCCAAGAAAGAAAACTCGGTATTTCTATCAACTCCCGAAGCTGAGTATATTGCTGCTGGATCTTGTTGTGTGCAATTACTTTGAATGACACAAATGCTTAAGGATGATGGAATTTATGTTAAAAATGTTCCATTACTTTGTGACAATGAAAGTGCTATTAAAATTGGTCATAATCATGTGCAACATTCTCGAACTAAGCATATTCAAGTTCAACATAATTTCATTCATGATCATGTTGCCAAAGGAGATATTAATATTAAGCATGTTCGCACTAACAAGCAATTAGCCGATATCATTACCATTTCACTTGATGAGAAAAAAATCACTTGAGGAGTGAATTGAACATCATCAATGTTTCAAACTTGAGCTAGACTCACTCGGTTGCAAGCAAGGCCATGAGATATCTTGTTATTTCCATGCTCCTATAACTCGTTCTTATGCCATGGAATTCTATGCTCCCTTGTATTGCATCTAACCTTTTGTATGTACTTGGAAGAACTTCATTCCACAAGATTGCCATCAATTCCAATCATAAGAAATCTTGGCATTACCAAGTATCCGCAACCCCTCTTGATGATGGAAGGGAGAAGACAACAAAAACATATCCTTGATCTTAGTTGCAAAATCTTAAGTGGTATCATGTCAATTGGATATATTAATTATTCTTCCTTGCATGACTAACCTTTGTAGGTGACTAGTGTACTAGAACGAGAAGGATTGCTCCCAATTCAAGATTATTTTCATCAACCTCGAGCATCCTCAACAAGTTCACCTATGAGCAACGTCATCAACATCACTCAAAGGTATCTACTCATATCCTTGAAAAGGCTTTACTCCAAGTCATGGGCTAAAGCAACTCAAATGATATGAAGACATTAAAATGCTTAATCAAAAAATGGTAAACCCATTTTGAGATTAACGTAGAGTATGACCTATGATCAAGTATTCTTGCTTGACTCCTAAGTAAATATACTCTAGTATAGGTGACCTAGTCACCGCCCATCATCTAGTTAAGAATCTTGTGTGGTTTGCTCTTTATTTGCACAATCTCTCGTAACCACTCAAATCTTATCTAATTGATGTCCTTCGTAAAAATTTCGCATTCCCTTTTTTAAACTATTTTTTGGTCTCTATGAAAACAGAAACATGGTCTTTCATTCGGAGCCACTGATATAAATAACTCGGTTCTACTGAAATTGCAGATGAGCTACACTACCCAATCTTAGTACCATCGATTTATTTACCCCGGAGTCATCGATTTTGCTTCTTTTCTAAATATGTATTTCTTCAATGATTTTTTTATTGGTATATGTTCCTGTGATGTTCTTGTTCCTTCGATGATCCCATTATTTATAAAAAAGGTTGAGAAGTTACATTCAATGATTTCCTTAGTTCTTTTCTATGAACCCTACTTTTAATGACCCATGTTCTCGAGGATCCCTTCCTTGTCAATGATCCCTGTCACTACTCCTAAGTTTAACCTTTTTGGTAATTTGTGCCAAAGGGGGAGAATATCAAAGCTTCATGCTCAAGGGAGTGTTACATGCTTATGCAAAGGGGAAGATATGATTTTGGGGGAGAGGAAAATATCGAAAGTTTATACTTATACAAGGTGAGAACAATGTAGGGGAGAAAAAAATATTTTGGAAAAAAATTGCAGACTATTTTATCTTATTTGACTGTTCATTTTCAAATTTTTCTCACCCTATCCAATCCCAATATCTACATGCTGAGATTCAGGGGGAGAGGAGATCCTACATTTTTATACTTAGGGAGGAGGAAATTCTATATAATCTTGGAGACATATCAATCTTAAGGAATACTATGTTCTATATGTTCTCCATATCTTGGTATCTTTGAGTTCCATTGCTTTTGATTGGTATAATACTCTTGTGTTTCCTAACATTGTTTTATCAAGTGTGTCTCTAATACTAGAATGCTCAAGAACTCAAGGTAAGTATATGCATCTTATCTTTGATCAATATGATGTCTTGCTTCTTGCACATATTGTTCGCAAGAGTGAAGTCTTGATCGAGGATACACCTCATTCATATACATTTGATGCAAATAGCCAAGATACACATGACCTTTCATATCCCTTCTACTATTTGTGTGTCCATGCATTCTGAAGCAACTATCCTTTAAAGGACTACACACATTTAGGGGGAGCAAATCTAAGTCATGTGCTTCTCTAAGTCTTCATTACTCCCATGCATATCTTTATTTGAAGCTTTGATTGTATGTTGTCATCCATGACAAAAAAGGGGAAGATTGAAAGCACAACAAGCTCCCTTGGTGGTTTTGATAATTCATGACAACATACATTGTCTCTTGGACTAACGCCTCTATCTAGTGTATTTCAGATAATAGTCCATCGAGAGTTCGGTTGGCAAAAGGATTGTGGAGATTATAGAATTACCCCAGGATGCAAGGAAATAGGTCGTCCAAACTTCAAGCAAAAGGACTCTACATTTTACATTTGTGAGAAATCACTTTGAGTCCATGGGAAATCCAATACTATTAAAAGGGGGTAAGGTTTTGTTTGTGAACAAAATGCTCATACAGGCACAAGTGATAGTCACCAAAAACATCCACAAGCTCTCCCACCAAAGTCTGTCTATAGCCAATATCACACCTTGTGTTTGTAGCATTGTTATGTTTGGGTTTATAAAATTTGGATCCAACTAAAACTTTTTCATGGTGCTTGTGCTTGTTTTCTATGTTGTCTGCTTGCTTGATGATTGTGTTATTTGGCACTACTAGGTTCTATTCCACTTCATATTCATCTTCCTTGTTCCAAACCTCTTGCCTAATGATCATGCCATGTGAAAAAGTGCCCAAAACTATTTTAATCAAATTTTGTTTCAACCAAAAATGATTTATTTAAATTAAGTTTCCAACCCCCCTGAAATGAGCTTTCCACTACAAATCCTCAAATTGGGTGGATTCTTATTTTCCAAAAGCTTTATTTCAAACCCACCAAATATAAGACTTCCCAAAACCACCAAATATTATTTTTAAAGATTATTTTCATATTTTATTTAAAGGCTTTTTCTTAAGGCCAAAATGGCTTTTCCTAGGGAAAAATTATTTAAATGCTTTGAAAATACTTGAGAAAATTTAGAGAAACTCAGTGGACATATATTTCCCATATATATGAGTTTCAACACAAGGGCATGATTAGATCATTGGCAAATGCCCTCAAAACCCCTTTCTGTTCAAATCAAGGTTTTGGAATATTTCTATAAGAAGTATTCTCAATAAATTCTACGAACATTTCAGCAAGTCAATACTATCATGGGTGATGATCTTGCAAAGTTTCATCTCAATCCAAGTTGGTTTGATTCATCAAACCATCCCAAAACCATTCCGGTCCAGAATCAAATTTGAGAAACTTTACATTGTGAAGTGTCTCCCCTTGGCCTAAAACTTTGTGGGCATGCTCTAATGACCAAATAGTGATGGTACACTAAGTGGTGCATCAAGGGTAAAAGACTAGCATGAGTGCATCTACAGAAATATGATCCTGCTAATTTCTAGGGTTCATGAAATCTCCATTGTCAACTTCTTCCTCTTAAGCTCAAACTTGGTGAATCCCCTTATTTATACCTAGCCTTTGACCCTGATAAATATATCAGTAAGTTGGTAACATCTTCTTGCCCGAAACCTAACCAAACACCTATTTTTACCTCTTATCCTATTACCCTTGGCCCCAACTTTTTACCACAACCTCTGTTATGCGACTTGCACCTCCATTAAAAGTCGCAAGCCATCAGGCCACTGTGAGGTGGGGTAAAACCCCTATTTTCACCCCTGGACACCATCTTTTTTTATCTTTCCCTTTCTTTTCTCCCTAGCCCTGCTTAGCCTCTAAGGCATTCAAAGAGAATCTCCAGGCCTTCCAGTAGCTAGTGGACAAGGTGGGGCACCCGAGAATGCGCAAGAAACGGCAATGCCGGCCATACGTATGCTCTGGAGCATGCAACAGTGTGCTCCCACACTGTAGCCGCCGCCTAATGACCGGCCCTGACCACCTTGGGCCTCCCCCGCGTGTCCCCCGAGGCACCCTCGGCGTCCATGTCACACTAAGCTATCGGCCCCCTTCTCTCTGTCCCTCCTTCGACATCCTCTCGCGCGTGCCCAAAGCCGCCCGAGCCGGCCAATGCGCAAGCTCCCACGCGCGCCCTGCCCTCTCTCTCCCTTGCTCCTGCTCATCGTGGACCACCCCCAGGAGCGCCCCAGAATCACCCTCGTCTCCCCCCGTGCCCTCAGGCCTCAGCCACGAGCTCGCCGGCACACTAGTGTTTGGTGGACTCGCCCCCACCTATAAAAGGGCCACCTGGGCCCCTCTCTCCCCTCTAGCCCCCTCTTCTCTCCCAGAACCTCCTCGAGCCCCCTTGAGAGCCCCCGACGTCTTTGTGCTCGGGATCGACCCGAGGGCCGCCGCGACCATATCCCCGTCGATCTTCGGGTACGAAGCCTCTCCAGACCCCATTTCTCTCCTGTTGGTCCTCCCTTGCCCTCCTGATGCGATCCCCCTCCTTCCCGTCCTCTTTGTAGGCTGAATCGGCCCCGGCGACCACCTACCGAAACCACCTACACCATGAGTGCTCGCCGCTGGCGACTCCGGCCACCTCCGGCCTCTGTTCCACCTCTAGGAGACTGGCGACTCTTCCCCAAGCCCGTTCCCACCATCACCCACTGTTGCCATACCCCATGCCGCCACGAGTGAGCAGCTCCCCTCCCTATCCCGAGGTGGGAGAAGGACCCGACAGGTGAGGCCCACCTGTCGGCCTCTCTTTCCTTCTCCCGTGCGCTCTCTCTCTCTCCCCGAGTCGCTGACGACCGGGCCCCGTGCGTCAAGTTCGAACCTGACCGCGCGCGAGGCCGGCTGGCTGGCCAGCTGGGCCTGCCCAGCCTCTAGCCGCCTCTGGCCCAGGTCCCCGTGGCTTTTCCTTTTATTTTTCCTTTTTATTTTTCTATGGACTTTGCAAAAATCCCACATAAATAAATATTAGTCCAATGCCAATATTTCTTCCACCAAAAATCTTAGAATATTCCATAGAATTTATTAGTGCCATTTGTAAAAATGTTTGAAAAACTTTTTAGTATTGTTTTTAAATAAAAATCCCTATTTGACATTTCCTGCCTCTGTTTAATAGTTTGTAAAAATATTTTTCATAGTAACATATTAAACAAACATTGTTAAGATAGTCCTTAGTATTTATAAGAATAGGTTAGCATTTTTATTAGTAGCTTGAGTGCTCTGTTTTTGTGTGTTGGTTATTTTTATCGTTATTTTATCGCGACGATAGATTGCGCTGTTGACGAAGAAGTTGGACCCGAAGACTTCGAAGACACTAGAGATTTGGTTGATCCAGGCAAGCAACCCTTTTAGCATGATGAGAAACCATTTTTATTGCATGCCATATAGCACATTACTTTCATCATATTTGATCATGTGATGTGGTGATCCCCTTTGGGTGCGATGCCTCCGTTACTTTTTTGTTGACACTTGCATCGTGCATGACTATACCACCTTATGAGGGTTATGCGGCTGGGAGTAGATAGGATTCTAGTAGATGCTACACAAAAGGGATGGGATCTATGCATAGTGATGGAAAGAAAGAGATGATTTCAAAGACTTGTCGAAAACCTCGTCGGGTGCCACTAATGCCCGAGGGAGATGATGATGAGATGTGTGACCACTTGAGAAAGAACTGGTGTGTTGTAGCAAGATGAAGATGTGTTTTCGAAAATGGAGGGTTTAAGATTTGTCGACTGTCCCAACCTTACATGCGCAACCACGATACCCCTTATGGGACGGGGTTTTGTTGATTACCTTGGTGGGTACTGGGCAAGGAGCTCGCATTACTAGTGGCGGGAGTGGCATGGTCACTCTCGATACGGGGCCGTACTAGTATGTATGATCATGCGCTGTCTTCATAGGCCCCGGGCCCATCGTTGGTCCCCTCATGGATGGTACGATTAGATCAAGGCTCCTGTGATGTACATCATGAGGGCTGGGTACCAATCGAGTGGACTCTTTGTTTAGTATCGCTGAGGGAAAGGCATTGTTCGGCTGCTTACCTTGCGTATGTTATATACCGCGAGTCGTGGATGACACGGAAGTTCCCCGAGTCTTGTGGGTAAAGTGTGGAACCTCTACAGAGTGTAAAACTATTTGAATAGCCATGTCCACGGTCAAGGACAGTTGGGTGGTGCTGCTTATGCCACCTCCGGATGTTTTCGTGAAACTTGAGGTGAGTATGGGGGTGATGGTGACAAGAGGTCACACGAGGTAACAGATATCCATGTGAACAAATTGCAGATATCATCATAAGTATTGGTTGAACATCTCATGTTCACTCTTCACACTAAGTCATCAGACTTAGTTCAATCCTCATGCTAGTTGTTGATGCATGCTCACTAGTTACTTGATCATGTCATTGGCATACAAAATTAGCTTTCCGCAAATTTACCTACTAAGTGCTATATCATGCATCTTTGTTACCTTGTTCCACAACTTAGGTTACTTGCGAGTACATTCAAAGTACTCATTGGCTTGCCACTGGTTATTTAATTGGCCAGGCATGGAAGAACAGGAGTATCTTGAAGAGTTCGTTGGAGACAAACATGCCAACTAGGATGCTTCCTAGTCAGAATGCATGTAGGTTAAGGCAGATGGCATGGGTTCATGCTTTCGATCAAGATTTCTGTTGCTTGATCCATTTTAAGTGTTTGGCCCATGTGGCCCTATCTATGTAAGACTTGACCTTCATGGTCTTTATTTGTGTAAGAGGTTAAGTGTGGATGTAAGGCTCTTGTTATTCAGCTTCTGTATGTTTAGTGAGCATTGACCTCTGGGATCACTATACACGTGCATTCGGTGATCATGACTTATGAGTCGGGGTCCCCATAGAGCTAGTACCAGAGCCATCCTGACTATAGGAAGCCCTTAGTTAGCAGGGACGTTAGTGAGGATAAAACCGGCTTTCAAAACTACACCTAGCATTTGTACTTAGGAATTCTGCACTATTTACCGCTTCTTATCTTGGCCACACCCGGGAGATACTTCGGCAAGCCAAGACAAAGCCAGACAAGATCAAGAAGGATGGAGCCCCTAAGGGACGACGAACTGTCGCTTATAGAGGAGGAGCACTCCCCAGCTAGTGATACACCCACATGTCGTCGTTGCATGAGTGCGAAGGAGTACCATGAGCTCTTCACTGACACGCCAGCAAAGTGTCGTCGGGATGGACGTCCTCGTTCCCCGACCCCTTTGACCAGGGACGATGCTTGTTCAGATGATGAAAAGGAGGATGACCCAGAGGATCGTGACTACAAGACCGAGCACTCCACCACCTGAGTCAGTGAACCCCTAGGGTAGGATCAGTCTTGTACCCCTGATGCGAAGTTGAGTCCGTGTAATGGTTCATATGAAACCATTTGAGCTTGTTGTTTGTTTTGTTGTTTGTGTTCCGATGCAAGTCGCGCTTTTGCCTTAGGTAACATGTAAGCGACTCCATCGTCTATCTTAATATATGTTGGTCTTTCAACCTTTGTTTTAGCACACTTGCACTTGACCGACCCCCTTAGGCGCGCTTTTCCGTATTTTTTATCCTCTTGTCAATCCCACTTGTTTGAATTGGCTGCTCCAAACAGGATGGTGACTGCTACCCGCAACGGCTCCTTCACCAACCCTGAAGCCGGGAACTCAAACCAGCAACAGGGAACTGGTGGGGCTGGTCACGCTGGAGGACACCAGGAGCAGCCACAAGGTGACATTCCCTCGCCACCACCTCCACCGGAGAACATAACCATAGCTCAGTTTCTCCAAGTTCTTCGGGAGGAGCGCCAACCCAACAATGCTGCTATCCAGTAGATGGCTGAGGCCCTTGTGAACAACCAGCAGCATGGCGAAAACGGCAATGGCCGCTCCATGCTATCTGAGTTCATGAGGAACTCGCCCCTGACCTTCACCGGGACTGCTGAACCATTGGATGCTAATGACTGGATCCACACCATCAAGGACCTCCTTGCACTGGTCAATTGCAATGAGGATCGTGAGAAGGTGCTTTATGCCTCTCACTGCCTCAGAGGTACCGCACGAGCTTGGTGGGATGGATTCAAGGTCATGCAAGGGGAACGTGTGATCATGTGGAATGACTTCAAGGAAGGATTCTGCACTACCCATATTCCTTCTAGGATCATGGCTATCAGGAAGAGAGAATTCCGAGCGCTGAAGCAAGGAAGTGGCTCTGTAAAGGAGTATGTCACGCCCAAGATGCGCGCCTATCCATATTAAGGCACGGGGGCCTCGCAAGGGATAGAGGCGCATCTTGTCGTTCGCAAGTATATCATCATTACATCATACATGATAGATGAGGTGAGTATATGAGTTGGCTTACACTCGCCACATACTAAATTACAATTCCACACAAGAGTTCAAACATCAATATAAAGACAGGTTCCGACTACGGAAAAAAACAAACGACAAAAGCATATGCAAATGATACTATCTCGCTAGTCCCAAAGATCACGACCATGGTCCTCTACTCATTCGGATAAGTCACGTACATCTTGCCTCTTTCGTCGTCATACTCCCACTGGATCTGGGTCAGATCATCCTGCACGAACTCATCTGTACATGTACCTGGATTGTTGTTGTAATCTATGAGCCACGAGGACTCAGCAATCATGTGCCCGGGTACTGAGACTATTCAAGCTTAAAGGTTGGGATGGGGTAGCTGTTTAGTTTGCAGCACCACTAAGCATTTATGGTGGCTAGACTTACGTAACATGAATATAAATATGTGGTCTATGATGAACGACCGAATCTAGATTGACCTCTATGAGATCCTGAACACTTACTTACGTTAATCATAACCCCACCGTGTTCTATCTCAGATCATGTTCACGAGCAGAGACGATCACGGTTACTCACACAGTTGGTGCATTTTATTTAGAGTTTACTTGAAGTTAACTATAATCGGGTGTTAAACAAATATCCAAGTTGCCACATAACCGCGGGCACGGCTTTTCGAAATACTTGACCCTACAGGGGTGCTCCAACTAGTCCATCACAAATTAACCACACTCCGCGGGAATAGCCTCGACCACGGATCTCGTGATCATCCTAGGCAACTCCAAAGGATTTCCAACACCTCGAGATAACCCGAAGAAAGTCAGAGCCCTCATGCAAGACACTCGATAAAGGTAAAACAAATCCAGTAAGACCGCCCGACGTGTCAACGAACCCGATAAGAGCCGCATATCTCATTCTCAGGACACGACCGGATAAGCTAGTGTATGGTGGCCTAATAGAAATCTCCTAAGTTGCTCTGGGTTGGCCCCGCACAGTGCTCTAGTTTGGACCAACACTCATGAGGAGCACTGGCCCGAGGGTTGATTAATTATCCACGGGGTTGCAAAGCCCTATGCAAATTTTATTAAGTTATTAAGCAAATCTAGTACGAATGTTGGGTCTTGCCAGACAAGTTTTAATCTTAACCGAATAAACAAGGGGGTCCCCATAACAACCCCGAGCATGTTAGGAGCACAAAGTATGGAAAACATAACACCGGTAACAAGAAACTATGGCAGTAACAGCAGAACAAATCACCTAGCAAAAGGCCAAGCCTTCCACCAATACCAAGATATATATGTGCATTAAATTAAATAACAGATAATATTGTGATATGCCAAATCCATGTTCCCACATGGAACAACCTGTACCTACAACTAGAACGCTATAAGAGGGGCTGAGCAGCGGTAACTTAGCCAATCAAAGGTTTGCTAGGATGTGGAGGGTTAGAGGCTATCATGGCAATTAGGAGGTTGACATTCAAGTGGTAGGTAGCGCAATTTTAACGATAAGAATGAGACAACTAGCAAACGAAAATAGTATCGGGATCCGGGTACGATCATCTTGTCTGTTGGTTCTTTAGTGGAACAAGTCACTACTGGAATTCAGTTATTTGCCATGTGCCAGGTCTTTGCCGTCCGTTGGCAGATGGCAAAGAAGGTCTTCGCCATCCGCTGCCGTCAAGGAGACGGCAAAGAGCTGGCATATGGCAATGGTTCTCTTTGCCTTCTGTTGTTCCTTTGCCGTCTGCTGGCGGATGGCAAAGACCCTGAAGGCAGACGGCAAAGAGGCTACACAGGTCCTCTTAACGCCTGATCTTTGTCGTCTGCCATTATCGGCTTTGCCGTCCGCAAGCGGACGACAAAGGGGATGCCCCTTAACGGCAGTTTTCCCTCCGGCCCAATTCTTCCCACGCTCTCCTCCCGCTCCCGGCCTCTCACCCACACACAGCCCCCCTCCTCCACGTCGTCCCCCACCATCGCACCTGCTCCCCCCTCCCAGCTCGGCGGCCACCTCCGCCGTGCCATCCTCGCCGCCCCTCCCCAGCGTCGCCCCTCCCCCTCCCGCTCGCCACCCCTCCCCTGTGCCGCCCCCACCACCTCACCCCCCCGCGCCACCCCTCCCCTCCCGCTCGCCGCCCCTCCCCCTCCCGCTCGCCGCCCCTCCCCTACGCCGCCCCTCCCCCTCCCGCTCGCCGCCCCTCCCCGGCGCCGCCCCTCCCTGGCGCCGCCCCTCCCCCTCTCACTCGCCGCCCCTCCCCCTCCCGCTCGCCGCCCCTCCCCGCAAGGTGCGCACCGGACACCCCTCCCCTG
Organism: Hordeum marinum; assembly: GCA_022496015.1. Taxonomy (NCBI): domain Eukaryota; kingdom Viridiplantae; phylum Streptophyta; class Magnoliopsida; order Poales; family Poaceae; genus Hordeum; species Hordeum marinum. The sequence goes on along the minus strand of CM039673.1, from coordinate 213,595,792 downwards.
GGCGGCGGCCTCACCACCACGCGGCGGTGACCCCCTCCCCGTGGCGGCGACCCCCTCCCAGCAAGCGCCCCAGACACACCCAAGCCCCCACGCCGGCCTGCCTCCCCCGTGCCGGCCTGCCTCCCCCACTCTGTAAGTGACATTTTTTTGTTTTTTCTGTTTAGTTTTAGGTTTTAGTTTTGTTTATGTTTAGGTTTAGTGTTACTTTAGTTTAGTTTAGGACATCTGTTTTTTGTCTTTTCTGTTTAGTTTTAGGTTTTGGTTTTGTTTTGGTTTAGGTTTTGTTTTAGTATAGTTTTAGTTTTAGTTTAGTTTAGGTTTCGTTTAAGTTTAGTTTAGGACATTTGTTTTTTTTATTTCTGTTTAGTTTTAGGTTTTAGTTTTGTTGCGCTTTAGGTTTAGTTTTAGTATAGGTTTAGTTTTAGTTTAGTTTAGGTTTTTCCTTAGTTTAGTTTAGTTTTAGTTTAGTTTAGGTTTTTCTTTAGTTTAGTTTAGTTTTAGTCTTAGGCTAGATTCCTGTTTAGTAGAACAAAAGAAGAAAAAGTAGAAGAAGAAGAATAAGTAGAACAAGGAAAAAAGGAAAGGAAGAAGAAGAAGAGAGGACGAGGAGGAGAAGAAGAAGAATAAGAAGGAAAAAAGGAAATAGCTCGACACTAACCCCAATGAACCCCGATGCTATGGACCCCCGACGCCATCGACCCCAAACCCCCGACCCCCGACCCCCCGACGCCACCGACCCCCGATGCCATCGACCCCCGACCATCGATGCCACCGACCCTCGACCCCCGACACCACCGACCATCGACCCCCTACCCCCGACACCACTGACCCCCAACGCCACTGACTCCCGACGCCACTGATCCCTGACGCCACTGATTGCCACTGACCCCCGACCCCCGACCCCCCGACGCCATCGACCCCCGACGCCATCGACCCCCGACCACCGATGCCACCGACCCCCGACCCCCGACACCACCGACCATCGACCATCGACCCCCTACCCCCAACGCCACTAACCCCCGATGCCACTGACTCCCGACGCCACTGACCCCTGACGTCATAAGAACCCCAAAAAGGACATATTTAGCTAATTATCCTCTTCCTTCTTCTTCTCCTTCTCCTTCTCCTTCTTCTCCTCTTTCTTCTTTTACTTCTCCTTCTTCTTCTCTTCTTTCTTCTTGTCTTTCTTCTTCTACGTAGCTTATTTTCCCCAAAAAAGACATAGTTAGCTAATTATCCTCCAAAATGACATAATCACCTTAGTTAGTTAAACATCATAAGAACCCTGGTTTGCTCATTGAAATGACTAATTTAGATCCAAAATGACATAATAAGCTCAAAATGGATTAATAATCATCGAAAATGACATAATTAGCCCCAAAAAGGCATAATTAGCTAATTTAGCTCGAAGAAGAGATCAAGAGGAGAAGAAAGAGGAAAAATGAAAAGAAGGAAGAAGAAGAAGAAGAAGAAGAAGAGAAGAAGAAGAGAAGAAGAAGGAGAAGGAGGCGGAGGAAGAAGAAGGAGAAGAAGGAGGAGAGAAGCTCCTTCTCCTTCTTCTCCTCCTTCTCCTTCTTCTTGTCCTTCTTCTTTTCTTCTTCTTCTCCTCTTCCTTCTCCTTCTCCTTCTCCTTATCCTTATCCTCCTCCTTCTTCTTTTACTTCTCCTTCTTCTTCTCTTCTTGCTTCTTGTCTTTCTTCTTCTACGTAGCTTATTTTCCCCAAAAAAGACATAGTTAGCTAATTATCCTCCAAAATGCCATAGTTAGCTTAGTTAGTTAAACATCATAAGAACCATGGTTAGCTCATTGAAATGACTAATTCAGATCCAAAATGACATAATAAGCTCAAAATGGATTAATAATCATCCAAAATGACATAATTAGCTCCAAAAAGGCATAATTAGCTAATTTAGCTCGAAGAAGAGGACAAGAGGAGAAGAAAGAGGAAAAATGAAAAGAAGGAAGAAGAAGAAGAGGAAGAAGAAGAAGGAGAAGGAGGAGGAGGAAGAAGAAGGAGAAGAAGGAGGAGAGAAGCTCCTTCTCCTTCTTCTTCTCCTTCTTCTCCTTCTTCTTGTACTTCTTCTTTTCTTCTTCTTCTCCTCTTCCTTCTCCTTCTCCTTCTCCTTCTCCTCCTCCTCCTTCTTTTACTTCTCCTTCTTCTTCTCTTCTTGCTTCTTCTCTTTCTCTTCTTCTACGTAGCTTAGACTCATCCAACAAAGACTAAATTGGCTAATTATCCAACAAAATGACAGAATTAGCTTAGTTAGCTCCAAAATGGCCTATTTAATAATAAATGACCTATACTTAGCTATTTATCCTCCAAAATGACATAATTAGCTCCAAAAAGGCATAATTAGCTAATTTAGCCCGAAGAAGGGGACAAGAGGAGAAGAAAGAGGAAAGATGAAAAGAAGGAGGAAGAAGAAGAAGAGAAGAAGAAGGAGAAGGAGAAGTAGAAGGAGGAAGAAGAAGGAGAAGAATGAGAAGGAGGAGAGAAGCTCCTTCTCCTTCTTCTTCTCCTTTGTCTTCTTGTCCTTCTTCTTTTCTTCTTCTTCTCCTCTTCCTTCTCCTTCTGCTTCTTCTTCTCCTTCTTCTTTTCTTCTTCTTCTCCTCTTCCTTCTCCTTCTCCTTCTTCTTCTCCTTCTTCTCCTTATTCTTGACCTTCTTCTTTTCTTCTTCTTCTCCTCTTCCTTCTCCTTCTCCTTCTTGTTCTCTTCTTGCTTCTTCTCTTCTTGCTTATTCTCTTCTTGCTTCTTCTCTTCTTGCTTCTTCTCTTTCTTCTTCTACGTAGGTTATTTTCCCCAACAAAGACATACTTAGCTAATTATCCTCCAAAATGACATAATTAGCATAGTTAGGTAAAAACATCATAAGAACCTTGGTTAGCTCATTAAAATGACTAATTTAGCTCCAAAATGACATAAAGGTCAAAATGGATTTAATAATCATAGTTGACTACAAAATGACATATTTTATCCAAGTTAGCTCTAGAATGACCTATACCTAGCTAAGTTCTCTCCTAAATGACATAATAAGGCTATGTAGCTCCAAGATGACCTATTCCACCTAAATTAGCTATTAAATGGCCTATACTTAGCTAAGTTCTCTACGAAATAACCTATATATACTTCTCTTCTTCATCTAGTATTCTTCTTCTAACTTTCTTATTTGTCATTTTGCAGATTACATTCACTTCACGGGAAGCTTGGATTATATTGATGGAATGCTTGAATATGATTTCTTGTACCATGGCTTCACGGAAGCTTCTATTGAAACTATTGTAGTGTATGGATATATATGAAACTTTGTATGCATATGGATGAAACTGGTGTAATATATGGTTTGGTACGGATGCAACTTGAATAATATGTATGTACTATGGATGAAAGTTATTCTAATATGGTTATGAGTACGGAAATTTTTTTATTTCTGTCAAATATATATATATCCTGATTATTGTGAAAATTGCTGGATATAATAGAAAATAAAATAGGTGAGGGGGCTGTTTTGAGCCTTTGCCATGAGGGGGCAGACGGCAAAGGGGTGAGGAAGAAAGGCTGGGTGCCCCCTTTGCCGTCTGCACCCTCATGGCAAAGGGGTGAGGGCAGACGGCAAAGCCCTGAGGGCAGACGACAAAGGGATGAGGGAGAGGGGCTCGGTGCACCCTTTGCCATGAGGGGGCAGACGACAAAGGAGGGTAAGGGCAGACGACAAAGCCCTGAGGGCAGATGGCAAAGGGGTGAGGGAGAGGGGCTGGGTGCCCCTTTGCCATGAGAGGGCAGACGGCAAAGAGGAGAAGCGTGTCGTTAGCACTTAACGGGACAGCCTGTCGATCTGCCGTCTCATTTTATTTGTCGTCCGCCTTACAAAAAGCAGACAGCAAATAACCTCTTCACCGGATATTTTTTTGCCGTCTAGTTTGCCGTCAGCTGACTGACGGCAAAGCCTTTGCTGTCCGTGTTTCCCCCCTTTGCCGTCAGCCATAGCAGACGGCAAATTCTCAGATTCCTGTAGTGAGTAGCGGGATCCTGATAGGTGTACTGTCCTGGCTCTTCGTACTCAGGTTCAATGTTCGCGTCTACCCGAAAGAAACAGCAAGAATAAACAAACAACCATGGTGCAATGCACAAGCAAGAATAATGCATGCTTATATGAAGAGTTTTAGCATGGCAATCCTAACTAGTCATCTTTCACATGCAAAGGATTGGTTATTAATGAATCTGGACAGAACCTTATGTTAAGTTATTTAGGCATGCATGAACATGTCAAATATGTATGCATCATGCAAAAATGATAAAAATGCATATGAAGAACGTAAGAAACGGAGTTACGATTCTCACGATACGCTCATGACAAGTTGCAAAGGCAAAACATAAGACAAGAAGGACCTGGGCTATTCCTTGGCATTCCAAGGTATCCACTGGATAAGGAATGAAAAACCAACCACAATAGAGCCAATGCTCAAGCAATTCCATGGAGTATAGCTCCCACAAGTCACAAAACAATAAAACAAACAATCTGGCACAAAACAGCAACATAGATACTTTCACAGCTAACAACTTGAGCTACAAGAATCCTACAACCACAAACAAGGCATTGAAGAAACTACATAACATGCTTATCAACTTATCCAACTACACAATATGTAAAGGAGGTGCACATCAATAAGCATGAAGCTCACAAGTTGGCATGATGAAACAGAAATCTGGGACTTAGTGAAAATAACAGTTTTCTGGAATCTGAGTTAACCTGATGGCAAGTTGACAGCAGAAACTAATGGTGATAGAGACCACCTCATGGCATAAAACTTAACAGGATGCTAGAAGACAACATATACTTCACAACACTAGCACTAAGCTTGAGCTAATTCACAACACATCACAAGATAGCATCCACTCTTCATCGCATAAAAATAACAGCAGATTCTCAGACTTAGAAATATTTAGCATGGTGAAAACAGTAACATTAAGTTATCTACTTTGCAGCAAGTTTCCGACTTATATGGGTGGTTGTCATGTAAAACAAAAATACCATGGCATAATAGGCATCAAACACTAACACTTTCATGTTGGCACATGCCCCAAAGCAAGCATGGATTAATTCACGCAAAAATGACAAAGTAGCATCACATCAGAAAATAGCAGTTTTAAAAACTTGCTCAAAAGTGTAATCTAATTGCACCAATGGATTCCTTGGGTCTTTCTACCCCAAAATCATGTATCATACTCATATATTCATGTGAAGCAACATGACAAGAACTACATAGCCAATTCACCATCCACTCTTATAAGTGACAACTTACCCAAAATGAACATGATCATAAATGGACCTATCCATATTTGGTAATATTGCTATCACAGGAAAAGAGCTAAATAACACTACATAGAAACATGACACACATCAACATAGATAGGGTATGACAAGTGGGGCATGGCCCACTTGTCACCACACACACACCACAAACCTACACACCACTACCACACATACACACACACATGGCAAATATGCACAAGTGCATATTGCACATACACTCATGAAAACACACACACACATGTTTGTGGGTGTTCATCACACACACACATATGCACACATATATGCATAAGTGCATATACATGCATGTGACACCACACTCACACACATATATGCACTTCACATAGACACAATACACAAATACATATATATCTAACAGAAAAGGGAAAAAACAAACAACCATCAGGTATGTATACACATACACATACACACAAATTCACATGCAAGAGAAAATAAGAACAACAGGAAAAAAATCAAAACAAAAAAGGGGGGTCTGTGGGGTTCGAACCCCAGACCTCACGGTCTCACCCCCCGAGTGATACCACTGCGCTACGGCTACAAGCCTTAACAGAGGAGGGGGACGAGCCACTAATTCTATCTAACGTCCTGCTACTGATGAAACTGAAAATTAACGAGACACCAGCGATAGCGGCAAGCGGCGGCGAATTCCAGCGATGGTTGGCCTCTCCGGCGACAGAGACCACCAGTGGGGAGAACGGGGTCCTAGGGGAACCCATCCCCGCAACAAACGGCGGCAAGGGCACTCGATCTCGAGCTTCTTCTCGGCTCGGGGCACGACAGAGGCAGAACATGACAGCGGCGAACGCGGGCCTACGCGAGGGAAGAAGGTGCTGCGGGGATCGGCTGCTCATCAAGGGGTTTTCCGAGGCGCGGGGACATGGACGACGGTGAGGCGGAGGGGAAGAAGAGGAAGAAGACGGCCGCTGATGAGCTTCTCTGCTTGCGGTCGACGGCGACAATGGGGCGGCGCTGCAAGGGTGCTCCTCACCCCCTAGCACCAGGAACGGAATGCAAACGGCACCCGCGAGCTCCACGCCATCTCCGACGATGACGAGGGCCACCAGAGACACGGCGACGACGGCAAAGACGAACACGCGCCTACTCTGAATTTCTCTCCGCTCTCTGTGAACCGGAAGAAGAAGGCAAAGAAGGGAGAGGAAGGTGGGGAGAAACGCGATGGCGGAGGCGCAAGGAGGAGCGCGGAACCCTAGAGAAGGGGCACGCATGCCGAGGGGGGTTTCAAAGGCCCGAGGGAGACGGCGATGGACGGCGAAGACTCACAGCGACGCAGCTCTCTCTCTCTCTGCTTTCTCTCCCTGAAGCTGACGGAGACGAACGGGGAGGCAGGTAGGCGCTTGGCCACCTGGGCTAGGCCATCCAGGGAGGAGTCGACCCAGTTCTTTCTCTCTCTCACACAGAACAAAACAGCAGGGAGTTTTCTCTTTAAAAATACTACACCACAAGAAAACCTTCGAGAGAAAAAATAAATGGACTTTTGCAAGAACAAAAATATTTTGACATTAAAAATAAAATGCACTATTTCCTAAAAATATCAAGATGATTTTTAGGAAAGGTAATTTAAATACTTTAAAAAAATAGCCAGCCCCCTGTTCAAAGCAAAACCTCAAATACATATAGCTCAAACAACAAAAGAACCACACACACAATTTTAAAACATTATAGGCTACCTCCTGAACATTTTAGAACAATTAAATTAACAAGTTGAATCTGTTGATAAAAAGCCAATGGAATAAATACGGAAGTTGGGTTGTTTGAAAAAGAATAAGAGAGGGGGAAGGAGAAGGAGTGTTGCACCACCCACACTCTAACCACAACACAAGGCAAGAACACTCCCAACACAACAAGGTCACAAAGCACATCACAAACAAAGGCATGGCATGATGATGAATGATATGATGCATGATGCATGTATGCATGAGACAAGGCATGACAAGGAGCAAACTCATTCATTAAAACTCATGCCAAAAAGGTTCACAAAAGATTACATGCCGATCAAGGTAGGGACAACACTTGGGCTGTCACAGAGTACGTGTAGAAGTTCAACCTGCTATCGAGGTATGCACCTAAAGATGTTAGCATGGAGGCTGCCAAGAAGGAACGCTTCATGGAAGGACTCCAACAGGTCTTGCAATATGAGCTCATCGTTTGCGACTGTCGTACCTTCTTCGACTTGGTGAACAAGGCCCTGATGCTGGAAGAAAAGCGTCATGCCATAGATGACACTCGCAGGCGTAAGATGATCGGCAAGGGTAGCCCTAGCAACCAGAAGCCTCGCCCCTGGCAGCCAGCCCTAGCCAAGCCAACCTATCAGCCGCAACAGGCTAGACCTCCTGCACCTCATCCGAGCTACCAGCCTTAGCAGTATGCCAATCCGAGGCCAGCTTACAACAACAACCCCAATAACAACAACAGTGGCAGAATTTTCAACAACAACCCTTGACAAGTCGCTTGCTTTGGATGTGGTCAGCCTGGACACATCTCTAGGTTGTGTCCCAACAAGAAACTAGATGCACCGTGCCCCAATGTGCCAGCTCAAGGTCAATCCCGTGGAGCACCACGGAGGAACCCTGATCCCCGCAACCAGCCCAACAACGGCAAGGGTCGAGTGAATCACATCACCGCAGAGGAAAGCTAGGAAGACCGGACGTCATACTGGGTACATTCCTCATTAACTCAACCCCAGCAACAGTATTGTTTGATTATGGAGCTTCGCATTCTTTTGGCACCCAAACGTTTGCGCTAGAGAGTGGCATGAAGCCCACACCCCTGGGTAGCCATATGTTGATACAAACCCCGGGATTAGTTATGAAGTCTGGGATAGGTTGTAAGGGAGTTGAGATTAACATCAACGGGGTAGACTTCCTAGCCGACCTTATCATCCTAAAGTCAGAAGGCTTGGATGTGATCCTAGGCATGGACTGGTTAACCTAGCACCAAGGCTTGTTAGACTGTGCCAAGAGGATTGTCATCATGACCAATAGCCAAGGAGTGGAAGTCAAGTATGTTCCCAACCCTGCCCCCACTCAAGGCCCGCAGGCTAACTGTCTCTCAGGAGTTGAGTTTGATCAAGTTCTAGTGGTATGTGAGTACCCGGATGTGTTCCCTGATGAGCTGGCCGGAATGCCTCCTGACTGTGACATTGAGTTCAGCATCGAGCTTATGCCCGGATCAAAGGCCCATCTATAAGAAGGCCTACAGGATGAGATCCAAAGAGTTGGTTGAGTTGAAGAAGCAACTGGCAGAGTAGCTCAGAAAAGGATGTATTCGCCCTAGTGCCTCTCCTTGGGGATTCCCTGTTCTATTTGTGTCAAAGAGGGACGGAACTATCAGACTTTGTGTCGATTACCGTTCTCTCAATGAGGTCATGATAAAGAACAAGTACCCACTCCCCAAGATTGAAGACCTGTTTGATCAATTGAATGGAGCCAAGGTGTTCTCCAAGATCGACCTCAGGTTTGGGTACAATCAGCTGAAGATCAGACCCCAAGACATTCCGAAGACGGCATTTGTAACCCGGTATGGCATGTATGAGTACACGGTCATGTCATTCGGGTTAACCAATGCCCCTGCCTACTTCATGTACCTCATGAATAAAGTCTTCATGGAGTATTTGGACAAGTTCGTTGTCATCTTCATTGATGACATACTTGTCTTCTCCAAGTCTAAAGAAGAACATGAGGAACACTTGAGATTGGTCCTAGAGAAGCTTCAAGAGCACCAGCTTTGTGCCAAGTTCAGCAAGTGAGAATTCTGGCTACGGGAACTTGGATTGTTGGGCTATGTCTTGAATGCAGAAGGATTATCATGGATCCTGCCAAGATTGAAGTTGTGACTGAGTGGCAAACCCCAACCACCGTGAAGGAAGTCAGGAGCTTCCTCGGACTCGCGGATTATTACCGCAAGTTCGTGGAAGGGTTCTCATGCATTTCCCGACCCATGACCTAGCTTTGGAAGAAGGACAAGAAGTTTGAATGGACAGCTAAGTGCGAGCAAAGCTTCCAGGAGCTCAAGAACAAATTGACCACAACCCCAATTTTGGCCACCCCTTATATTCACAAGGAGTTTTTGATTTATTATGATGCATCAAGAACCGGTCTTGGAGGTGTTGTGATGCAAGAAGGCAGAGTTGTAGAATATTTATCAATATAGCTACAACCCCATGAAGAGAACTACGCAACTCATGATCTTGAGTTAGCCGCCGTGGTTCATGCCTAGAAGACATGGCGACATTACCTTCTGGCGAAGCGATGTGAGATATTCACAGACCACGAGAGTTTGAAGTATATCCTCACTCAAAGGGAGTTGAACATGAGGCAGCGAAGATGGTTGGAATTGATCAAGGATTATGACCTCAGTGTTCAATAGCACCCCGGAAAGGCCAATGTGGTAGCAGACGCCTTAAGCAGAAAGGCTTGTTCCTTGAATGCTATGATTAAGGAAAGGATACCCGCCCTGTATGAAGAACTTGAGAGCTTACGCTTGGAACTGGTTGCACCAGGATTCCTCGCCAAACTCGAAGTGAAGCCTACCATGATGGATGATATGAAGGAAGCCCAGAAGGGGCACGAGAGCATTGAAGGCATCAAGAGGAAGATCAAGGCGGGCAAGGACCCAGGATTCTCGATGGACGAACAAGGAGTTGTATGGTTCGGGAATCGCATCAGCGTACCCAACAAAGAGTATCTCAAGAACCTGATCTTGCAAGAAGCTCATGACACTCCATACTCCATCCATCCTGGAGGAACCAAGATGTATCAAGACCTCAAGGCAAGATTCTGGTGGCATGGCATGAAACGGGAGATATACACGTTCGTTGCTAAGTGTGACATATGCCAGAGGGTCAAGGCTGAGCATCAGCGACCCGTTGGGCTGTTGTAGCCTCTCAAGGTGCCGGAATGGAAGTGGGATAAAGTTGGTATGGATTTCATCACCGGTTTACCAAGGTCGAGTAAAGGGCATGATTCCATTTGGGTCATTGTCGACCACCTGACCAAGGTAGCCCACTTTATTCCCGTCAGAACGACCTATGATGGAAGCCAGCTCACAAACCTCTACATCAACAACATCGTGAGTGTTCACGGAGTTCCAAAGGAGATCGTGTCGGATCGAGGAACCCAGTTCACCTCAAGATTCTAGAAGAAGTTTCAAGAAGCTATGGGAACCAAGCTCTCCTTCTGCATTGCTTTTCAACACCAGACTGGTGGGCAAACGGAACAAGTAAATCAGATACTCGAAGATATGCTCCACTCTTGTGTCTTGGTGTATGGACCCAAGTGGGAAGATTGCCTACCTTTCGCCGAGTTCTCATACAACAACAACTATCAGTCGAGCCTTCAGATGGCACCATTTGAGGTGTTGTATGGACGCAAGTGTCGTACTCCCCTCAGCTGGTTAGAGACCAGAGAAGGATTAATTTTTGGACCAGACATCCTCCGCGAAGCCGAAGAGCAAGTTCAACTTGTTCGAGAGCGCCTCGAGATCGCTATGTCAAGACAGAAGAGTAATGCCAACTCCCACCACCCAGAAGTGAACTTCTGTGTCGGTGACCATGTCTACCTTCGGGTCACGCCTCTCAAGGGAACCAAGCGCTTCCACGTCAAAGGAAAGCTCGCACCAAGATACATCGGCCCCTTCAAGATCACCGCTACGCGTGGAGAAGTTGCCTATGAGTTAGAGCTACCTTCCGAGCTGTCAGATGTGAACAATGTCTTTCATGTGTCACAACTCCGGAAGTGTCTACAAGTTCCCAACCACCCCGACCTCTACAAGGACATCGACCATCAAGCCATCGATCTTCAGCCAGACCTCACTTATCATGAGAGGCCAGTTCGCATTTTGGATGAAGCCGAGCGGTGCACCCAAAGCCGCACCATCAAGTACTTCAAGGTCCAGTGGAGCAACCACTCTGAAGCTGAAGCAACCTGGGAGCGTGAAGACTATCTTAGATCGAAGTTCCCTCATCTTTTTAGCGCTTAGCCTAGGAATCTCGGGGACAAGATTCTTGTAAGGGGGGAAGGTCTGTCACACCCTGTGTTTGTAGCATTGTTATGTTTAGGTTTATAAAATTTGGAGCCAACTAAATCTTTTTCATGGTGCTTGTGCTTGTTTGCTATGTTGTTTGCTTGCTTGATGATTGTGTTATTTGGCACCACTAGGTTCTATTCCACTTCATATTCATCTTCCTTGTTCCAAACCTCTTGCATAATGATCATGCCATGTGAAAAGTGCCCAAAACTATTTTTATCAAATTTTGTTTCAACCAAAAATGATTTATTTAAATTAAGTTTCCAAAACCCCCTTAAATGAGGTTTGCACTGCAAATCCTCAAATTGGGTGGATTCTTCTTTTCCAAAAGCTTTATTTCAAACCCACTACATATAAGACTTCCCAAAACCACCAAATATTATTTTTAAAGATTATTTTAATATTTTATTTAAAGGCTTTTTCTTAAGGCCAGAAATGGTTTTTCCTAGGGAAAAATTATTTAAATGCTTTGAAAATATTTGAGAAAATTTAGAGAAACTCAGTGGACATATATTTCCCATATATGTGAGTTTCAACACAAGGACATGATCAGATCGTAGGCAAATCCCCTCAAAACCCCTTTTTGTTCAAATTTTCATCTCAAAACCTCAAAACCTCAAAATTTCAGCAAGTCAAAACTATCAAGGGTGATGATCTTGCAAAGTTTCATCTCAATCCAAGTTGGTTTGATTCATCAAACCATCCAAAAACCATTCCTGTCTAGAATCAAATTTGAGAAACTTTACATTGTGAAGTGTCTCCCCTTGGCCTCAAACTTTGTGGGCAGGCTCTAATGACCAAATAGTGATGGTACACTAAGTGGTGCATCAAGGGTAAAAGCCTAGCATCAGTGGATCTACAGAAATCTGATTCTGCTAATTTCTAGGGTTCATCAAATCTCCATTGTCAACTTCTTCCTCTTAAGCTCAAACTTGATAAATCCCCTCATTTCTACCCGGCCTTTGACCCTAATAAATATCTAAGTATGTTGGTAACATCTTCTTTCCCAAAACCTTACCAAACACCTTCTGGTGATTTAGTAAAACCCCTATTTTTACCTCTTATCCTCTTACCCTTGGCCCCAACTTTTTAGCACAACCTCTGGTAAGTGCCTTTCACCTCTAGTAAAAGTCCCTAGCCATCAGGCAACTGTGAGGTGGGGTAAAACCCCTATTTTCAACCTTGGACAACATATTTTTCTATCTTTCACCTTCCCTTTCTTTTCTCCCTAGCCCTACTTAGCCTCTAAGGCATCCAAAGAGCATCTCTAGGCAGCTAATGGACAAGGTGGCGCACCCCAGAGCACGCAGGCACCGGCCATGCCGGCCATACACATGCTTCGGAGCGTGATACACTGCTCTCCCGCATTGTAGCCGCCGCCCAATGGCCGGCCCCGGCCACCTTGGGCCTCCCCCGCGTGTCCCCCTTGGCGCCCTCGACGTCCGTGACACGCTAAGCTGTTGGCCCCCTTCTCTCTCTCCCTCCTCCGACCTCCTCTCCTGCGTGCCCAACGCCGCCCAAGCTGGCCAATGTGCGAGCTCGCACGTGCACCCTCCCCTCTCTCTCCCTTGCTCCCTCTCATCGTGGACCACCCCCAGGAACGCCCCAGACTCACCCCCGTCTCCCCCGTGCCCTTTGGCCTCGGCCACGAGCTCGCCGACGCATCAGCGTTCGGTGGACTCGCCCCCGCCTATAAAAGAGCCTCCCGGGCCCCTCTTCCCCCCCGCCTATAAAAGGACCTCCCTGAGCCCCCCTTGAGAGCCCCCGATGTCTTTGTGCTCGGGATCGACCCGAGGGCGGCCGCGGCCATCTCCCCGTCGATCTCCGGGTACGAAGCCTCTCAGGTCCCCCATTTCTCTCCCGTTGGTCCTCCCTTGCCCTCCTGATGCCATCCCCCTCCTTCCCATACTCTTTACAGGCTCAATCAGCCTCGGCGACCACCTCCCGAAGCCACCTCCGCCATGGGTGCTCGCCGCTGGTGACTCCGGCCACCTCCGGCCTCCGTTCCGCCTCCAGGAGACCGGCGACTTCCCCGAGCCTGTTCCCACCATCGCCCACCATCGCCGTGCCCCGTGCCACCACCGGTGAGCAGCTTCCCTCCCTGTCCCGAGGTGGGAGAAGGACCCCACAGGTGGGGCCCACCTGTCAGCTTCTCTTTCCCTCTCCCGCTCGTGCTCTCTCTCTCCCCGAGTTGCTGACGACCGGGCCCCGTGTGTCACGTTTGAACCTGACCACGCGCGAGGCCTGCTAGCTGGCCAGCTGGGCCGGCCCAGCCTCTAGTTGCCTCTGGCCAAGGTCCCCATGGCTTTTCCTTTTCTTTTTCCTTTTCTTTTTCTGTGGACTTTGCAAAAATCCCATAGAAATAAATATTAGTCCAATGCCAATATTTCTTCCACCAAAAGTCTTAGAATATTCCATAGAATTTATTAGTGTCATTTGTAAAAATGTTTGAAAAACTTTCTACTACTGTTTTGAATTAAAAATCCCTCTTTGGCATTTCTTGCCTCTGTTTAATAGTTTTAAAAAATATTTTTCATAGTAACATATTAAACAAACATTTTTAATATAGTCCTTAGTATTTATCAGAATAGGTTAGCATTTTTATTAGTAGCTTGAGTGCTCTGTTTTTGTGTGTTGATTATTTTTACCGTTATTTTATCGCGACGATAGATTGCGTTGTTGACGAAGAAGTTGGACCTGAAGACTTCGAAGACCCCGGAGATTTGGTTGAGCCAGGCAAGCAACCCTTTGACCATGATGGGAAATCATTTTTATTGCATGCCATATAGCACTTTACTTTCATCATATTTGATCATGCGATGTGGTGATCCCCTTTCGGTGGGATGCCTCCATTACTTTTCCGTTGACACTTGCATCGTGCATGACCCTACCACCTTATGAGGGTTATGCGGGTGGGAGTAGATCAGGTACTAGTAGATGCTGTGCAAAAGGGATGGGATCTACGCATAGTGATGGAAAGAAAGAGATGATTTCAAAGACTTTTTGAAAACCCCGTCGGGTGCCACTAATGCCCGAGGGAGATAATGATGAGATGGGTGACCACTTGAGAATGAAGTGGTGTGCCGGAACAAGATGGGGCTGTGTTTTTGAAAATGGACGGTTTAAGATTTGTCAATCGTCCCAACCTTACATGCGAAACCACGATACTCCTTATGGGACGAGGCTTTGTTGATTACCTTGGTGGGTACTGGAAAGGAGACCGTACTACTAGTGGCGGGAGTGGCGTGGTCACTCTCGATACGGGGCCGTACCGGTATGTACGATCATGCGTTGTCTTCACAGGTACCGGGCACACCGTTGGTCCCCTCATGGATGGTCCGATTAGAGCAAGGCTTGTGTGATGTACATCATGAGGGCTATGTAGCAATCGAGTGGACTCTTTGTTTAGTATCGCTGGGGGAAGGCATTGTTCGAGTGCTTACCTCGGGTATGTTATATACCGCGAGTCATGGATGACACGGAAGTTCCCCGAGTCTTGTGGGTAAAGTGTGCAACCTCTGTAGAGTGTAAAACTAATCGAATAGCCGTGTCCACGGTCAAGGACAGTTGGGTGGTGCTTCTTATGACATGTCCGAATGTTTTCGTGAAACTTCGTGTGAGTATGGGTGTGATGGTGACAAGAGGTCACATGAGATAAGTCCGATGGCTTAGCGTGGGGATTGAATTAAGTCTGATGACTTAGCGTGAAGAGTGAACATGAGATGTTCAACCATACTTATGATGATACCTGCAATTTGTTCACATGGATATCTGCTAGATGTTGATGCTTGCTCACTAGTTACTTGATCATGTCATTTGCATACAAAATTAGCTTTCCGCAAATTTACCTACTTAGTGCTATATCATGCATCATTGTTACCTTGTTCCACAACTTGGGTTTCTTGCAAGTACATTCAAAGTACTCATTGGCTTGCCACTGGTTATTTAATTGGCCAGGCATGGAAGAACATGAGTATGTTGAAGAGTTCGTTGGAGACGAACATACGAACTAGGACGCTTCCCAGTCAGAATGCCTGTAGGTTAAGGCAGATGGCATGGGTTCACGCTTTCGATCAAGATTTCCGCTGCTTGTTCCATTTTAAGTGTTTGGCCCATGTGGCCCTATCTATGTAAGAGTTGACCTTCATGGTCTTTATTTGTGTAAGATGTTAAGTGTGGATGTAAGACTCTTGTTATTCAGCTTCTTTCTGTTCAGTGAGCATTGAGCTCTGGGATCACTTTACACGTGCATTTCGTGATCACGACTTATGAGTCGGGGTCCCCACAACCAAACATTCAAAATTGATAAACCAACATTCCTCTCATGATGCCACCGATCGAGAACCTAAACAGACTCAGCCAAACCCTAGCCACTTCGATGCAACCGATTCTATAACAGTGCCACCGTGTTTAGGTTGCCAACTTTGTGTTATGCAAATTCACTCTTTCGGTACTACCGAGAATGTTGGGTCGGCATCACCGATATTGGAAATCTGACCGTTGGTCACCTTACTTGTGCAACCGCGTTTCATATATCGGTCTCACCGAGATTCAAAAGTTGCCACCTTTTGATCACTTTGGTACCACCGAGATTAACACATCGGTGTCACCGAGTTGGTCATTTTGTGTGTAACGGTTGGATTTTTGGGGATGCCTATATATACCCCTCCACCACCACCTACTCAAAAGAGAAGCACTCGGAACTATTCCATACCAATCCTATCATATTTTCTAAGAGAGAACCACCTACCCTTGTGTTGAGATCAAGATCTTCCACTCCAACCATTGGGATCTTGATTTCTAGCCTCCCCAAGTTGCTTTCCAGCAATCCCATCTCTTCCACCAAGCCAAATCTGTGAGAGAGTGATTGTGTGTTGAGGAGTCCATCATCTTGAAGCACAAGAGCAAGGAGTTCATTGTTGTTACCAAGTCTACTACCTTTTGGACGGTGGTGCCTCCTAGATTGGTTAGGTGTCACTTGGGAGCCTCCTACTTCATGTTGTGGAGTGAACCAAGAATTTTGTAAGGGCAAGTAGATCGCCTACTTCGTGAAGATCTACCCATAGTGAGGCTAGTCCTTCGTGGACGAAAGCCATATGGAATAGTCAAGGTTGCTACTTCGTGGACCCTTATGGCTGGAGCCCTCCGTGGACTCTTGCGACCATTACCCTCCGTGGGTTGAAGACTCCATAAACGTGGACGTACGATAGCACCACCTAACGGAACCACGGGAAAAATCTTTGTGTCTCCTATTAAGTTTGATCTTCCTATCTCATCTCTTTACTTCATGTGCAATGTCTTTACGTTCCGCTGCCATATTTGTAGACATGCATGTGTAGCGCTGTTAGACTTGCTAGACTTGCTAAAACTGTTAAAATCTGCCAACAAATTTACTTGGGAAAAGGTTAGGTTTTAAATTCCTGCTAGTAGTGTATTCACCCCCCCTTCTAGACACTCTTCTAGTGATCCTAAACAATCCCAAAAAGTGCATCGTCGGGGTTCCCTCAGGCATGTTGCCTGGTTTCCTAGTGTCACACCGGGGAATCGAGGTGAACCAGGAGAAGATCAAGGCCATAAACAAGATGAGCGCGCCCCAAACCCTCAAGCAAATGAAAATTTTAGGGCGCATGACTTCCTTGGGGCGTTTCATATCCAAGCTCGGCGAGCGGGCCTTGCCTTTCTTCAAGATCATGAAATGGAAGGGTCCATTCGAATGGACCCCAGAGGCCGACACAGCCTTCGAGGAACTCAAGCGATACCTCATGAGCCCATCGGTGATGATAGTGCTTCGCCCACGGGAACCCTTGTTGCTATACCTGGCCGCCAGCCCCCACTCTGCCAGTGCTGCTTTGGTGGCGGTAAGGGAGGATCAAGCCGGCGCACGTACAGCATCGAAGGGCTCTGGCGGGCCCCCGCACACGGAGCTAGGGGATCGCACGATCAACAAGAGCCAACTCCTTCTCAAGTTGGGGAACCCGAAGCCCAAGCCGCTTTGACAGGACAAGAGGCACACAATCCTCCTGAGGCCCTGGCTCCTTCCACGGACCGCGAAGCGCCCAGGCCTCCCGAGCCCGCCAGGGGGCAGGACACCTAAGGAGGCCTCGCCCTCGTCGAACACCCGGTGTACTACGTTAGCATGGTGCTGCGGGACGTGCGTTCATGTTATCCTCGTCGCTTCAAGAAAACTAAGCCACTACTTCCAAGGGCATCCAATCATGGTCGTCTCTTCTTACCCCTTGGAGAAGATCCTGCACAACCCCAACGCAGCGGGGAGGGCTGCCGAATGGAACATTGAACTGCAGGCCTTCAACATAGAGTTCAGCATGACTAGGGTCATCAAAGGAGCAGCCCTAGAAGACATCATGGTAGAAAGGACGGATGCCCCAGACCGGGAGCTGGAAAGGGAGCCAGTCCCTCGCTCCTGGCGATGAAGCACCTGAAGGATGGACCGTCCATTTCGACGGAGCCTACATGCACAAAGGAGCGGGAGCTGGGATCGTGCTCACTTCCTCAACAAGACACAAGCTCATCTATGTTGTGCAACTCTGCTTCCAACATGGGGAGAAGGTCTCTAGCAACATTGAGGAGTACGAAGGCCTCATCGTAGGCCTCGAGGCGGCGGCAGCCTTGCGGGTTTAGTGCCTCACCGTCAAGGGCGACTCTGAGCTCCTCGTCAACTTCTCCAACAAAGAGTATACGCCCAAGGACAAGCACATGGAGGCGTATCTGGAAGAGGTACGTAAGATTGAAATATGTTTTCAGGGCTTGGAGCTGCAGCACATCTCGTATGGCGCGGACAAGGAGGCAGATGGCACCGCCAAGAGAGATTCACATCATAAACCTCAGGAGCCAGGCATCTTCGCAAAGCGACTCTTCAAGCCCTCCGTGGCACCTCCTATTGAGGGCCTGGCGCCACGGAGTGAGGAGCTTCCCCTAGTGCCACCCTCGGGGGCTCCGGACTGTGTCCAGGCCTTGGGGGCTCGACTGCTCCTGGCCTTGGAGCACTAGGACGACAGCTTGATGCAAGAATTCAGGGCATACCTGCTCCACGGCACGCTACCGGAGACGGAGGAGAATGCAGAGCGCATAGTCCGACAAGCCATAGCCTACTACTTGCAAGATGGCGATTTGTACCACAGGCGCCCGAACAACATCACGCTGCGGTGCATTTCCAAGGAGCAAGGACGCAAGCTACTAGCCGACATCCACGGAGGAGACTGCGGGCATCACTCCTCTTCGCGCATGCTGGCAGGGAAGGCGTTTCGATTGGGCTTCTATTGGCCCTTAGCGCTTGACGACGCCATCGAGATGGTCCAGTCTTGTGAGGCCTGCCAGTTTCATGCCAAGCAGATTCACCAACCCGCGCAAGGCCTCTAGACCATTCTGCTTTCCTAGCCCTTCGCGGACTGGGGGTTGGACATTTTTGGGCCTTCCCACGGGCAGCGGGCGGCTACCTCTACCTCTACGTCGCCATGGACAAGTTCACAAAATGGCCGGAGGTGGAGCCCGTTCGCACCATCCTGGCCGGGGTCGGCCGTCAAGTTCATCAAGGGTCTCGTGAGCCGCTTCGGCGTCCCCAACTACATCATCTTTGACAACAGTTCGCAATTCACAGGGCACCGCTTCAAGACTTATTGTGCTAACCTTGGAACGCAGATATTTTATGCTTTGGTAGCTCACCCGCGGAGCAATGGCCATCCGGAGTGCGCCAACACAGAGTTCCTGCAAGGCCTCAAGGCAAGGCTATTTAAGAAGAAGCTTGAAGCTTGCGGTAGGGGCTGGATTGATGAGCTTCATTCGGTGATGTGGTCCATCCGCACCACCCCGACTAATCCCACCGGCGAAACCCCGTTCTTCCTCGTCTACTGAGCTGAAGCTATCCTCCCCCACGAGATCAAGCACTAGTCCCTGTGAGTCTTGGCATTTGTCGAGGAGCATCAGGATGCCGAGCGGGGAATAGACCTCCTTCTTGGAGAGGAGGCGCAACATCGGGCCTCGCTCCGAGTTGCGCGGTACCAGCAAGCCCTATGGTGCTACCACTGCCGCAACATTCGCCCCAGGACCCTCAAAGTCAGAGATCTCGTCCTAAGGCGGGTTCTCTCCAAGGAGGGCTTGCATAACCTCTCGCCCATGTGGGAGGGCCCATTCAAGGTCGCTCACGTCTCCAGGCCTGGCGCCGTGCACTTGGAGACTCGGGATGGGGTCCCCATCCAGAACTCCTGGAACATCAAGCACCTACGGAAGTTCTACTCGTGACACTCTCACGTAATAATGAGTGGGTTGTATACGCCCGGAGCCACCCGAGGACACGGTGGGGTTCCTCCCATGCAATGTGGTAGACACAGCTCGGAGCTGGCGGAGAAGACAACACTGCCCATCAATGGCTATGCCCATGCAATGTGGATGCCCTACGTTGGGGGAAGACGAAGGCCAATCTAAGTGCCGGACGCGTCTGTCATTTGTGTTTCTCTTGTATGGATTTGTCGGCCTTTATGAAATCAATACCGGGGTCTTTCAAAATCGCGTTTTAGTCAAAAAAGGTCAAACATTTGTTTTCACTGTCGTCTCTTATGTCATTTTATTCCTCCAAGTAAAGCATTCGCCTGCTTCCCTCACCCTCGTACCCCGCGAGCTGGTGCTGGGGGCCATGGTGCTTACACCTTTCCAAGGCCTTGGCACCCGGATCCTTGCATGGTACTCATGGGTGGTTTAGTAGGCGCATGCTGCCTCGTACTCGCCCAGAGGCTCCATTCTTGGCCCGACGCGCCATCTTGGAAAGGAAACATTTTTTTCTTCAGAGAACCTGAGCGTCTAAGGGGGCTCCTGAGCATCGCGCCTTAGGAGTCTTACCTGTCATAATGCCACTCGACCCTCCTGGTGTCGTCCTTGGTTATTGGTAGGCATCAGGAGTGTCGTGGCCTCGCCCCATGAAGTGCATCCTTTGTTTCCGGTTGTACCTAACGCGGTGGGGAAATGCACGGGACTGGGACCTATCAACGCAAGGGTACTTGGACTACAACTGGAAACCTCACGAAGCTTCGGGAAGCCCAGCCTTCTTGGAGAAGGAAGTAGAATTTTTGGTGGGGCGCTTGAGCGTCTAAGGGGGCTCCAGAGCATCGTGCCTCAGGAGCCTAACCGGTCATAATGCCACCTGACTTCCTGGTGTCATCCTTGGTTTCTGGTTGGCATTAGGAGTACCGAGGCCCCGCCTCATGAGGAACTTCCATGGTAAGATGGTCATACCTTGCAATGGTAGGGAAATGCGCGGGACTGGGACCTGCTGACGTAGAGCTGCTTGAGTGTCAAAGGGGCAACCGGAGCATCGCGCCTCAGGAGCCTTATCGGTCATAAAGCCACTCGACCCCCTGGTGTTGTCCTTGGTTTTTGGTCAGCATCAGGAGTGTTGGGGACCTGCCTCGTGAGGAGTGTCCAGGGTAAGATGGTCGTACCCCGCAATGGTAGGGAAATGCGCGGGACTGGGACCTGCAAACACAAGGCGTCGTTAGAGGAGCCTCCAGGCAAACGGAGCCTCCAGGCATCATAGTCGCATACCCACAACCGAAGTCCTACCGCAGGCCTATCAAGCTAAGTACCCTAATTACGATCGGGAGGCGACTCTAGTTGATGAATTGCAGAAGGTACTAACAAAGAGGGGCAGGTGCCCGAATGTGTTACACGCCCACAGGGCCCCCTTAGTTCTTGTGTTGCAGGTGCAAAAGAAATGCGGGAGAAAGAAAGTGAAAAGCCACACGGGGACTGTCGCCTCAGGAGCCCCGACGCTAGCGCACAGATGTTCAGTCGGTGTCCTTCTCCTCCTTCACGGCCCCACGAAAGCGTGCCAGGGCGGACGCCACCGGAGCGGGAGAACGGCGCCGCGGCGATGGACTACCCCCTGCGACCCGGGCGCGTCGTCATGGCAGCACGCCATAGCTGCTGCCGCTGTTGTTGCTTGGGCTGTCCTCGGAGGGGGTGTCGCTGCTGCTGGAGGCCTGGCGCCCGTCATGAAGGGCAAGCTCGTCTCCAGGATCGCTGCGGCCAACGTCTTCCGGGCAGGACCCCAGGCACTCACCCTCCCTCCCAAAAATCTTGACGAAGAGCGTCGCCTCCCCATCATACTTGAAGTGGAAGTTGCGCCTCCCCCTTCAAGCCATGGGTGTGGGCGAATGTTTGCCACCCGCTGTTCCGGTACATGTAGCCTTCGGGGGCGACATCGAGCTCCACCCAGGATGCCCCATTGCAGTAGCCGCCATCCTGCAGCCAAAGGCCTACAAGCCCTCCGGCCGGTAGGTCCTTCACAAAGAAGTTTGGGAGCTAGAACCAAGCGGCTTCCGATATGTCCGCCCACGTCATGGATTCCAGAGACAAGTCGGCCGAATGGATCCACGGGCGAGCGGCTGGGTGGCCATCGCGGACCTCCCACCTTGGCTGCCACCGCGTTCACCGCCACAGCCGCCCGCGCTGGACGGCGTTCCACCGCGGCCGCCGCGACGTGTTGGGGCACGACTGTGCTCGTCGGGAGCCGCCGGCGGCATCACGGTATATTTCAAAGGGGGGATCGCGGCCCCTCTAGAGTGGCGGGGCGGCAGGGCCATCCCCGGGATCCTTCCCCTTCTCTGTAGCAGAAAACTTCCTCATCGGCGCCATTGCTGGGAGGGGATGGTTCGAGAGGTGAGGAGACAGAGAAGACGAAGATGGGTGAGGGTTTTCTCGCCCTCGCCAGTTTATATACAGCAAAAGACCGCCTGACGCCCCCTCGTGTTCCGGGGGCACACGACCCATTGAAGGGTCATATCCGCATGGCCCAGAGTAGCAGAACCATTTAATGGGAACCAATGATGGTCGACGCTGCGCCCAGGCGTCACGTCGGTTTGACTGGGTGTGCTTCCGGATGCCCTCAGGGAGCGGAGGCGCCACTGTCGAGGCACTTGACGCGTGCCAAGCCTAGCCCGTGGGCATTTGGGGCCTGCGGCATTTCGGGCCGTCCAACAAGCTTTGCCCGTAAGCCAGCTCGAGTGCGCCTTGACCCTCGGGGCTACTATTGGCGTCCTGAGAATGGGGGTACCTAGACCTGCCTACCTGTGGCCCAGGGCGTGGCCCATTTCATCAACCAAATAGGACCAGGCGCGGCCCCACTCAAGGAAAGGCCCTTGGAAGGCCCCTGGCCTCGCGGGGAAGAACAACGACAAGACCCGTGAAGGATGGGCCACCTCAAGACCCCTCCAGAGCTGCAAAGATTTCTACGCAAGGCCCGGCCTCGCGAGTCAAGGGTGACGCAAGGAAAAACAGGCGAGCATCATTACACCAGGCGTCGTAGTTTCCTCTTTGGTGCAAATGGAGAAGGGACACACATGGGTTCCCAAAGCACCCCCAAAGGTTTCCGTTCCATTGAAAGAATACCAGAACCACCCGTCCTATAGAGCGGATGTCATCGCTGAGCCCATCCCTACGGTATTGACAACTACTTTGCAGGTGAAGGCCGCCTTTGGGCAGGGCAAGCACGAACCCTTGTCCCCCTTCAAAATTGGTCGTTTTGGGATCCCTTCCTATCATTGTGATAAGGGAAGAGGACGTGGGCCACCGCTATATATAGAGGGTAGGCTGCTTCATAGAGGGGGGTCAGATCCCCAACCCGATCGACCGACTCCATCACTCATCGTCCAGCAAACCACAAGGAGCCTCCAA
This sequence comes from Hordeum marinum, assembly GCA_022496015.1. Lineage (NCBI taxonomy): Eukaryota > Viridiplantae > Streptophyta > Magnoliopsida > Poales > Poaceae > Hordeum > Hordeum marinum. Next base: position 213,572,733 of record CM039673.1, on the reverse strand, counting down.
CATCACTGAGAGCCCTCAGGAGGCCCCAAAACACACTACTTGTTCATTCACCTCACCTCCTTGAGAGGCAATCCACCCAAGCAAAAGTAGGGTATTACGCTTCAAAGCGGCCCGAACCTGGGTAAACTATCGTGTACATCTTCTTCCTCGTCATCATGCGAATTCTTTGATGTGTTCATCAAGTAGCCAGCTAGGTCGGGCAAGGCTATAGGGGTCTTTGCACACGCCCCTGTGTTCGAATCTTAAGGGTTTTGTAGAGCCCGAAATCCGACAGCCGTCAACAAATTCTACACCATCATCACCACCGTAGCAGATCCATCGCCAAGTTTGGGTATGGATTCAGCCCCATCTTGCGCTCACCCTTCTGATTCTTGCACATTAGGGTCTATTATTCTTCTAGCCACTATTTGGGATTGTTCTATCGACAAGAATATTCCTTTAGATAGCAAACATTTGATTTTCTAGGGTTTGTTGTCTGCCCGATGAAACTCGGGGAACCGAAGCGAACAAATCGGTTTGTTGTCACTGATTGGCCCTCTATGTTAGTAAGAACTATCTCGGTGAAACCGAGTACTCCTTTTCAGTCTCACCGAAAGGAGTGCCAAGTTTCTATTAATGAGAAACTCAGTCTCGGTGGCACCGATATTTTTGCTTCGGTTGTACCGATTTTCATGTAACAGAATGCAAACCATGAAAATCTTTTGGTCAAACTTTCAAAAACTCTGCATTTTGTGATTACTTATCCTATTCTGCTCTTCTCAACTCTATTCACAGGGTCAGATATGTCAGGTTCAAAGGATAGCCAGAACTTTTAGGAGTAGAACATTGGCATGTGTTCAGGCACTAACCCTGGTCCATCTCTTTCTCATATCCAGGCACCCCTAGTTCTCATGGGTTGCCTAAGCTTGCTACAAGGACCAGGAAGAGACTGAATTCTGATGAAGAGGATTCAGATTTTGTGCCAGAGGAGGTTCTTGCTAAGAAGCAAGAGAAGAAGTCAGCCAATGAGGCCACCTCATCTAGGAAGGTGGTCAGCAAGACTTATGCACCTCTAGAGACAATGAGAGCAATTTAGAGTGCTAGGCTACCATGAGTACTGAGCCCCCAAGGAAGTCTTTTCCTAAGAAGGCAGGAGAGAAGAAGGCTAGGAAGAGGATCATTCGTGTTGTTGTCATACCTACCTCAATGTATGAGGATCCAGAGGAAGCCGCTGGTGCTGCTGAGGAGGAGGAGGAGGAAGAAGAGCATGTTGTCAAGGCCCCTCCCAAGAAGAAATAGAAGAAGTTGTTGGTAGATGCTATGCAAAATCCAGGTCCCTCCAAGAGCATTAGGGCTGCACCTAAGAAGGTTGCTGCAGAGAAGTCTAAGAGGACTACCAGAGACATTCCAACTACTGAGAAGAACAAAGGATCTACTTTCAGATAAGATGATGATGATGTTATGACTGCTTTGATGAATCTTAGACTCACCTTCATGGACAAAATGTCAGCTATCCATGTTGAGGATATGAAGAGGAGGAAGGATTTTGGTCTAAGGGCATGGAGAGCTATTGATCCATATGCCCGTAGGAGAAAAATTGCAGTGGACTATAGGTTCTACACCAAGTAACAACAAGATTTCTATGAGACCATTGTCGGATTTCGGGCTCCACAAAACCCTCAAGATTCGAACATAGGGGCGTGTGCGAAAATCCCCCTGGCCTCGTCCAACCCAGCTTTCTACTCGACGATCACAGCAAAGAACTCGCGCGATGACGAGGAAGACGATGAACACGACAGTTTACCTAGGTTCGAGCCGGTGTGAAGCGTAATATCATACTCCTGCCTTTGGTGGATTGCCTCTCGGGGAGGTGTGGTGGATGAACAAGTACAATGTTTCGGGGCCTCCTGAGGGCTCTTAGTGGTGTTCAAGGCTCCTTGTCATTTGGTGGACGATGAGTAATGGAGTTGGTCGATTTGGTTCAAACGGGACCCCCCTCTACCAAACAGCCTACCCTCTATATATAGCGGTGGCCCAGGTCCTCTTCCCTTATCGCAAGGGCGGGGAGGGATCCCACAATGGAAAATTTTAAAGGGGGACAGGGGTTTGTGCTCGCCCTTCCCAATGGCGGTCTTCAACTGCAAAGTAGTTGTCGACGCCGCGGGGACGGGCTCAGCGAACACGTCCGTCTTGTGGGGCTGGTGGTCGCGGTCTTGTTGCACTAGAATGGAAACCTTTGGGGGTGCTTTGGGAACCCGCATACATCCTTGATACCTTTGCACCAAAGGGGAAACTACGTCACCTGGCGCACTGGCACTCGCCTATCCTTCCTTGCGTCATCTTTGAATCGTGACGCCGGGCCTTGCATAAAGATATTCGCCCCTCCGGAGGGGGCCTAGGGAGGCCCGTCCTTTGCCAGTCTTGACACTGCTCATCCTCACGAGGCTTGGGCACTCGCGAGGGCCTTGTCCTGAGTGGGGCCACACCTTGCTGTGTTCGGTTGATGAGGTGAGCCATGCCCTAGGCCGCAGGCAGGCAGGTCTGGGTACCCCCATTCCCAGAACGCCAATAGTAGGCCCTGAACCCATGGCGTGCTCGAGCCTTCCTCGGGGTGGAGCCCCGAGGGCGGCTAGGAGCGCTATGGGCCCCATACGCATGCGGGCCAGGCCTGGCACATGTTGTGCGGCTTGATGTCGGATGCCCCTCGCCCTTATTGCCTTTGCTTGAATTGCCAAGAGCCTAACTTGTAGCATTGGGACATTATTGCTTTTGCTTCCTGCGCTCCTGCTCTTACTTCCCGGGTCCCCTGCTCTAGTAGGCGCCTCCCCAGATCCAGCGCCGCTCTGTCCTCTTCCTTGCTGCTTTGGCCCTGCTAGCTCTGTGATGGCTCCTGTCGGCAACCAGAAGCCAGAGGCGTAGAGCTCTGCCTCCGCTCCTACCTCGCCGGCATTCTCGGGGTCTACCATTACCAAGGCTGAGGACCTCCTCCCCGTGCTCTCATGGACGGCAGATGGGTCCAACGAGAAAGGGCGGACCCTGATCTGGGGTGGCTCCTCGGCGAAACATCCCTTGTCCAAGGCGGTCTACCCCTTCTTCCTTCATAGCATCTTCGACAGGCTTGTTCCACCCTTCTCTACATTCTTCACCGCCATCCTTGACCACTACTGGATCCAGGTCCTTCACCTCTAGCAGAATTCCATCTTGCTCTTGTCTGTCTTCGCCTTCTACTGTGAGGCCTTCATGGGCGTGCGGCCTTCGGTAGCCCTCTTCCATCATTTCTTCAACTTGCGCTTGCATGATGGCGGCCAACGATCGGCGTGTTTCTCTTTCGTCGCGGTCTAGAGCGGCAACATGCTCCTGAAGGCCGGGAAGAAGGTGGAGAACTTCAGGCACCGTTGGGTCCTCATGGATCTCAAGGACACCAACCCTTGGTTGGATCTGCCGAAGGGGTTGCCAGAGAAGACTTCTGCGTGGAGCTCCGCAAAAGTTTCTAACCCCTGGGCCAAGCCTATTCTGGAGTGCTTCACCCGCGATATCGGTGCCAAGAAGTTGATTGGTGGAATGATAGTGAAGGAGTTCTTGGTGCAGCGCCTGGGGCTCCTTCAAGCCCATTCTAGGCCCTTGTTGGACTATCAGGGCAGCGGCGACAACCTCAGGCTTCAGTCCATGCGCATATCTCCTGGGGAACTGATCAGGGATGTGGCGACCTTGCTAGGTGGTGACCCTGGTGACCTTACTGAGGCTCATGATCCGCTGTACTGCCGCGACGACGGGGCCGACCTAGTTGTCACGATGCTTGTCTTCAATGAGTTGGGGCTTTTCCCAGCTGAGGGCCTTGGTCTGATGGCGGTGTCTTCCAATGATACCTCTTGCGGGGAGTACTCAGAGAGGACCGCCGACGTCCTGGTGGCGGTGTCCCCCCCGTCGCAGGGTACCCTTCTACGCTAGCTTGAACATGACGACAATGTTGGTGAAGTTTTTGCTGCGGGCTCCTCACACGCCGCTAAGGCCTCGAGGGGGCTAGGGCCAACCCCTCCCACCATGCGGTCCGCGTGCGTGTTGACTCCCCGGAAGCACGGTGCCTAGTCTCCACCGGCGCGCCCTGCCTACGCTGGCAGGACGATCGAGATGTTGGCGTCGCCCCCACTCGAATCGCAACTCGTAGGCAAGGTGGGCGAGGACGGGGCCATGGCGATCTCTTCCACAGCCGTATCGGCTATCGGAGACTCTGCTCGTCCGTGTGGCGGCCCCCTCTCCATGGGGAACTCGGGCGCCCTCATCGTTGCTGGGATGGAAAGGAAGAGGAAGTGGCTCGACGTTGAGGAGTTAGCGACCCGACTTGGCCTGGCTCACATATCTATGGCTTGTGCATTGCTGACCTCCCCTTGCTTGGTGACCAGGGATGTTGCTATGTTGAAGATAAGGAAGAATAAGGGGGCGTTAAGCCGAAGGCGACTCCCAACATGCCGCCTGTCTTTGCCGACACGCCGCCGCCTGTTGCTGAAGAAGAGAGGGCTCGCGAGGCGACCCCTCAGGCTCACATCACTGAGCTCCCTGAGCCCGTGATGCTTGTTGACATGACCACTCCTTCCCTTGGGGGCGTGGTGACGCCGATGTCTAGAGGACCAACTCCTGAGGGCTTGCTGCCTGCAGATTCGTCTGTGTCTGCGGTGTCTGCAGTCGTCGAGCGGCCTCCGGAGCCTCCTGCCCATCGTGGCACCGTTTCTCGGAGGGCGCCCCCGCGACCATGTTGGGGACTCCTCAGGGGGAGACCTTGACGCCTCCGGTGCATGTCCACGACATCCTGGAAGGGGCCTTCGCTACTCTGGGTCAGGTTCGATATGCCTTCGGGAGTGTCGGTGACCGCCTCATGGGTGGACGCCTAGAGCTCCTCTCACGATGGCTCCAGGCCGACGTCGCCGATGTGGTGATCTAGGGTCTGGCCGGGGATGCCACGGCAAACAGCGAGGAGGAAACCACGCTCAAAGAGGTGGAGGCCCGTCTGAAGACCTTCCATGAGGAACAAACCAAGCTTGCGGTGCAACTTCGTTAGTGGACGAAAGACTTCGAGACCCGTGAGGCCAAGCTTGTCCCTCGGGAAACCGAGCTATCTCAGGTGGCGACCTGCGAGGATGCAGAGCGGGCATGCGTGTATGCGCAGGAGAAGGAAATTGCTTCGAGGAAGATCTTGACACCAAAGGGGGAAGCTATCGCCGCGGCCGAGGAGAAAAAGGCCGCAGAGTTGAGCGCCTTCCCAGTTGTCAAGCTCAAGCATCGCAAGGCGCTCCACGCGCTCTGCCGAGATGGGTTCGCGAAGCCTCTGGCCGCTCCGGAAAGCGGCTTCGTGGTGCTTGCTTCAAAGCTCGTCGAGGCACTGGAGGGCACCATTGTCAAGGTGGATAGGGTCTTAGACAGTGAGTGCCGTGACCTCTTTTTTGAAGCCGTGATGCGCGTCTTCAGCCATCTTCATCTTTGTGAGCCGGGGTTCGATTCGACTCTGTGATCCTCCCAGTCGCCCTAATGTCCGCGTTGGTGCCGCGGTAGCGGTGAGGGGCACCGTGGAGGCGGTGGTGAAGAGGTTCACCCACGTCACGGTTTCTCCACCTCCAGATGGTGCTAAGGCTGGCGGCAGGGAAGACAACGCCAGCGATGTCGACAACAAGTCCCCTGAGGGTGGGATGAATGGTGGCGGCGGTTCCTCCTGATTCCTTCCTCCTGCTCCTTTCCTGCAGTGCACATCGTGCCTCGTGGAGGTGTTAAACTCGTCTGTGTTTGCAAAAACTTCTAATGCTTGTAATAACTATCGGACTACATGATTGCTTTCTTCGCCTTGTTTCCTTCTTGCTTGCTGTGATGCTTTGCGTCGGCAGGGCCCGGCCCGTGCATACGTCAACCGTTGTTAGGCCGACCAGAAACCAAGGACGGTCCAAGGGGCGAGGGGCTACGGGTCCAGTTAGGCTCCTGAGTTGTGATGCTTAGGAGTCCCCCTTGATGTGCGAGCAGCGCTCATGAAGGTAACATGGTGAGGATTGAGATAACTTGAAACTTCTGAACACCTTCAGTGTTCTGCGTCGGCAGGGCCTGGCTCGTGCATGCCTCAACCGCCGTTGGACCAACCGGAAACCAAGGACAGTCCAAGGGGCGAGGGGCTACGAGTCTAGTTAGGCTCCTGAGTCGTGATGCTCACGAGTGCCCCTAGACGTGCGAGCTCTAGCGTCCTCCCAGGGGATTTTGAACAGTTTTTTGACCTCTCTAGGCTCTGTGACGGTAGGGCCCGGCACACGCATACCTCGACCGCCGTTGAGCCGATCAGAAACCAAGGACAGTCCAAGGGGTGAGGGGCTACGAGTCTAGTTAGGCTCGTGGGTCCCCCTTGACATACGAGCGGCTCCCATACCTTTCCTCGCCATCTTTTCCAGAGATGGGCCCGTGAAGACCAGGTTTGGAAGAGCTGGGGAGGCGGCGTGTACCAGGCCTGGCCAGGTAGCGGCCCCGTGCAGCCCCCTCACACATGCATCCCTGAGGAATGCAGCGAGAATGGGGCCGCCAGGGGCCTTCCCGAGGTTTGATGCAGTCGTTGGCGCGCCCTCAATTGTTTATCCGACCGCACTAGGCGTGGGGCTTCCACCTTGCGTGGGCATAGTCATTGTTGCACTGTGTTGACCGCTAGCACGGAGCTGTGGCTTCCACATTGCGTGGGCATAGTCATTGGTGGACCATGTTGACGTCTCCACCAACGCTGGTGAAAGCACAACATGCTCCCTTGGTAGTTTTGGTAATTCATGACAACATACATTGTCTCTTGGACTAACACCTCTATCTAGTGTATTTCAAACAATTGTCCATGGAGAGTTGGGATGGCAAAAGGATTGTGGAGATTGTGGAATTACCCCAAGATGCAAGGAAATAGGTTGCCCAAGATTCTATCAAGAGGACTCTACATTTTACATTTGTGAGAAGTCACTTTGAGTCCATAGGAAAGACAATAATATTAAAAGGGGGTAAGGTTTTGTTGGTGAATAAAATGCTCATACGTGCACAAGTGATAGTCAAAAAAAACATCCACAAGCTCTCCCACCAAAGTTTTTCTATAGCCAAACATTCAAAATTGGTGCAACCAGCATTCCTATCACGGTGCCACTAATTCCAAACCCTAGATAGACTCAGCCAAACCCTAACCCTTCAGTGCAGCTGACACTGCTTTCGGTGCCACCGAGTTGGGATGCCAACTTTCTGTTACACAAGTTCACACTTTTGGTTCGTCCGAGAATGTTGAATCGGCGTCACCGAGTTTGGCAATTCAGAAAGTTCGTCACCTTGTCGGTGCAACCGAGATTCCTATACTGGTCTCACCGAGATTCAAAAGTTGCTACCTTTTGGTCACTTCGATACCACCAAGATTAACACATTGGTGTCACCGAGTTTGTCATTTTCTGTGTAACGGTTGGATTTTTGGGGATGCCTATATATACTCATCCACCACTACCTACTCGAAAGAGAAGCACTCAGAACTATTCCGTACCTATCCTACTCAATTTTCTAAGAGAGAACCACCTACCATTGTGTTGAGATCAAGATATTCCACTCCAACCATATGGATTTGATTTCTAGCCTCCCAAAGTTTCTTTCCACCAATCCCATCTCTTCTACCAAGCCAAATCTGTGAGAGAGTGATTGTGTGTTGAGGAGTCTATCATCTTGAAGCACAAGAGCAAGGAGTTCATCGTCATTACCGAGCCTATTACCTTTTGGAGGGTGGTGCCTCCTAGATAGGTTAGGTGTCGCTCGGGAATCTCCTACTTCATGTTGTGGAGTGAACCAAGAAGTTTGTAAGGGCAAGGAGATCGCCTACTTCGTGAAGATCTACCCATTGTGAGGCTAGTCCTTCGTGGACGGAAGCCATATGGAATAGTCAAGGTTGCTACTTCGTGGACCCTTATGGGTGGAGCCCTCCGTGGACTCTCGCGACCATTACTCTCCGTGGGTTGAAGACTCCATAAATGTGGACGGACGATAGCACCACCTATCGGAACCACGGGAAAAATGCTTCCGTATCCTATTGTGTTTGATCTTCCCATCACTTCTCTTTACTTCTTTTGCTATGTCTTTACTTTCCGCTGCCATATTTGTAGACATGCATGTGTAGGGCTATTAGACTTGCTAGACTTTCTAAAACTGTTAAAATATGCCAACCAATTAACTTGGGAAAAGGTTAGGTTTTAAATTCCTGCTAGTAGTCTATTCACACACACCCCTCTAGACCGTCTTCTAGCGATCCTACAAGTGGTAACAAAGGTTTGGTCTCCATTTCTTTGGTTTAATAACCGTGGAGGAAGATGGATGTGTCTAGAGTATAGAGTTTGAGTTGTAGAGTGCCCATTGTTGATGGAGAGTACTATAGTCAATGGAAGAATACCATGATTGGTCTATTAGATAAATTCCATTTGACAAAGTATATTGAAAACCCCTATGTGCTACCCATTGATGAATTACATCCCACACACGAAGAGGAAATTAACATGCTTGGTAACCTAAGAACTGATAATCTTATTGTTAGAGGTTTACCAAGATTCGTGCTTTCTCAATTGAAGAATTTTGCATGTGCCTATACCTTGTGGACTGATTTGGAGAAACGATATCCAAATCTTTCATTAGGAATTCTTTATGAAATTCTTCATAAAACCATTGCTTTTCACAAAATGAAGCCTATTGATCCAAACTTTGATAAATGCCTATTTGAGCTCAGTGATCTTATGCGTGCTAAAGGAGATGTCACCACCATCAACAACATTATCTTTGAAGCCGTTCGCACTCATAAACTTGAACACTGTCATGATCACTATTCTAACGAATCTCTTGTTATTCATGATGTGGATTTCCCACTTGATGGTGACAATGTGGAACATAGCTACTATGATGAAGATGAGTTGTTTGACATCGAGCATGAGAAGATCATGAAGAATCTGAGTCTTATGGCAAACTTTAATGAGTACATGTGCGGAGGAAAGGAGTGCATTCTCGATGGTGGATGTGCGCATCATATGACTGGTGATAAAGACATGTTCCAAGTGATCACGCCTAATCAAGGTCCTTGAAGGTACATGCCTTTGGAGACAACTCTAAGGGTAAGGTACTTGGCCTTGGTAAGGTGGGCATATCCCATGATATCTCTATTCAAAATGTTATGCTTGTTGAATCCCTTGGCTACAATCTTCTTTCTGTATCTAGACTTGCCGACTTTGGTTTCAATGTGTTATTCATGAAAGTAGATTGCTAAGTGTTTCGTCAAGATAATCATCAAATTGTCTTTATAGGTTTCCGTAGAGGTGATCTATACATTGTTGATTTCATTAAGAGATCCAAACCTTTTACTTGTCTTATTGCAAAATCTTCTAAAGGTTGGCTTTGGCATAGAAGACTAGGACATGTTGGCATGCGTAACTTACACAAGCGTATTAAAGGTGATCATATACTTGGTGTTAAAGATGTTATCTTTGACAAACGCAGACTTTGTAGTGCTTGTCAAGCTGGAAAGCAAGTAGGTGGAAGTCATCCCTTTAAGAATAAAATGACTATTAGGAGACCACTCGAGTTACTTCACATGGATCTTTTTGGTCCCAATGCTTACAAGAGTCTCGGCGGAAATTCCTATGGTCTAGTTATAGTTGATGATTTTTCCAGATTTATGTGGGTATTCTTTATTGATGATAAGTCGCAGGTTCAAAAGATCTTCAAGAACTTCTCTCTCAAAGCGCAATAGAGTTTGAAGTGAAGATCAAGAAGGTTTGGAGCAATAACGGATCGGAGTTCAAGAACACCCATGTGGATATCTTTCTTGACAAAGAAGGTGTCTCACATGAGTTCTCGGCTATGTACACACCTCTACAAAATGGAGTTGTTGAGAGGAAGGACAGGACGCTCATTGATATGGCAAGAACGATGCTTGACGAATACAAGAAGCCAAGACACTTTTGGGAAGAAGCTGTTGAAACAACATGTCATGCCACAAACCGACTTTACTTTCACAAGCTTCTTGGTAAAAGGGCATACGAGCTAATCACCGGTAACAAACCCCAAGTCGGATACTTTCGGGTATTTGGCTCAAAGTGCTACATTCTTGATAAGCATCTTCGTACTAAATTTGCTCCTTAATCTCATGAAGGATTCCTACTTGGTTACGGATCGAATTCTCACACTTACCGTGTCTACAACAACTTCACTCGAAAATTTGAAGCGATGGTAGATGTGAAGTTTGATGAATCTAGTGATTCGCAAGTTGAACAATTGCCAAATGATGTAGGTGATAAGGATCTTTCGGAAGCTATTATAGATCTAACCATCGGCAAGATTCATCCAATGGAGCTGAAGGAAAGGACTTCATCAACTCAAGTGGAAGCCCCTACTTCACGTCAAGGTGAAATCCAACACAACATGGAGGCATCCACAAGAGGTACACGAAGAGATGATGAAGAGGAGGAAGTGCATCATGAAGATCCATCACAACCACCTTCACCACCACCTCAAAGGAATGACACCTTCAAAAATAACGAAGATGAAGGAAATGATGATGATGAAGAAGAAGCCCCACCTTCCAACAATCGGAAGCTGACCCAAGTTCGAGCTCAAGTGACTAAGAACCATCCCCTAAACCAAATCTTTTGTGGTATAATAACAGGGAGAATCACTCGCTCTAAAACCCGTCTACATATATTTTGTGAGCATTATTCCCTTCATATCTAGCATTGGACCTTTGAATGTAGAACAAGCTCTTGAAGACGCGGATTGGGTGAACGCTATGCATGAAGAGCTTCACAACTTCGAAAGGAACGAAGTGTGGACACTCGTAGAGAAGCCCGAAGATGAGCACAACATCATCGGAACCAAATGGGTGTTTTGGAACAAACAAGATGAAGACGGTGAAGTCGTGCGCAACAAGGCTTGTCTCGTAGCCCAAGTGTTTACGCAAGTTAAAGGTATGGACTACGGTGAGACTTATGCCTCCGTTGCTAGACTTGAAGCTATTTGTATTCTTCTTGCTTATGCTAATCACCGTGATATCACGCTTTATCAAATGGACATCAAAAGTGCATTTTTAAATGGTGAAATTGAAGGTGTGGTTTATATTAAGCAACCGCCTGGTTTTGTGAATCCTAAGAAACCTAATCATGTTTACAAGATTTGTAAAGCTCTTTATGGTCTTAAGCAAGCCCCTCGTGCTTGGTATAAATGTTTAACAAAGTTTCTCATTGACAAAGGTTTTGAAATTGGTAAAATTGATGCAACCTTGTTCACTAAGAGAGTTAATGGAGAATTATTTGTGTGCCAAATCCATGTGGATGATACTATCTGTTGTTCCACTAACCCTCAATTTGTTGAAAGATTTGGAAGGTATGAGATGTCTATGATGTGTGAGATGAAATTATTTCTTGGATTGTAAATCAAGCAATCAAGAGAAGGAACTTTCATCTCTCAAACTAAGTATACCAAGGACTTGATCAAGAAGTTCAACATGCAGGATTGCAAAGGTATGAAAACTCCTATGCCCACTAGTGGACGTCTTGACCTTACCAGGGAGGATGAACCGGTTGATCAAAAGGTTTATCAATCTATGATTGGTTCATTGCTATATCTATGTGCATCTCATCCCGATATTATGCTTAGTGTTTGCATGTGTGCTAGATATCAAGCTACACCTAAAGAGTGTCATCTTTTGGCTGTGAAACGTATTGTGAGGTACTTGATACAAACACCAAACTTTTACATTTGGTATCCCAAGGGATCTTCTTTTAATCTTGTTGGTTATTCCGATTCGGACTATGCTGGTAACAAAGTTGATAGAAAGTCCACCCCGGGTACTTGTCAATTTTTAGGTAGATCTCTTGTGTCTTGGTCCTCCAAGAAACAAAACTCGGTATCTCTACCTACTGCCGAAGCTAAATATATTCCTGCTGGATCTTGTTGTGCGCAATTACTATGGATGACACAAACGCTTAAGGATTATGGAATTTATGTTAAAAATGTTCCATTACCTTGTGAAAATGAAAGTGCTATTAAAAATTGGACATAATCCTGTGCAAAATTCTCGAACTAAGCATATTCAAGTTCGACATCATTTCATTCGTGATCATGTTGCCAAAGGAGATATCAATCTTAAGCATGTTCGCACTAACAAGCAATTGGCAGATATCTTCACCAAGCCACTTGTTGAGAGAACATTTTGTCATTTGAGGAGTGAGTTGAACATCATTGATGCTTCAAACTTGAGCTAGACTCACTCGGTTGCAAGCAAGGGCATGAGCTTTCTTGTTATATCCATGTGCATGTAACTCGATCATATGCCATGGAATTCTATGCCCCCTTCTATTGCATCTAACCTATTGTAGGTACTTTGAAGAACTTCATTCCACAAGATTGCCATACACTCCAATCATAAGAAATCTTATCATTACCAAGTATCCACAACCCCTCTTGATGATTGAAGGAAGAAGACAACAAAAACATATCCTTGACATATACTTGACCTTAGTTGCAAAATCTTAAGTAGTATCATGTAAATTGGATATATCCATTGTTCTTCCTTGCATGACTAACCTTTGTGGGTGACTAGTGTACTAGAACAAGAAGGATTGCTCCAACAACCTCGAGCATCCTCAACAAGTTCACCTACGAGCAACGTCATCAACATCACTCAAAGGTATGTATTTATATCCTTGAAAAAGGCTTTACTACAAGTCATGGGCTAAAGTATCTCAAGTGATAGGAAGACCTCAAAATGCTTAATCAAAAAATGGTAACCCCATTTCGAGCTTAACGTAGAGTATGACCTAGGATCAAGTATTCTTGCTTGGCTCCTAAGTCAATATACTCTAACATAGGCGACATAGTCACCGCCCATCATTTAGTTAAGAATCTTGTGTGGTTTGCTCTCTATTAGCATGATCTCCTGTAACCACTCAAATCGTATCTATTTGATGTCCTTTATAAAAAGTCCGCATTTTCTTTTTGAAACTATTTCTTTTGTCTCTGTGAAAACAAAAACTTGGTCTCTCATTCGGAGCCGCCGATATAAATAACTCGGTTCTACCGAAAATGTAGATGAGCTGCACTACACAATCTCGCTACCATCGATATTTATCCTGGAGTCATCGCTTTTCTTTGCTTTCGAAATCTGTGTTTCTTTAATATTGTTTATTGGTATTTGTTCTTGTGACATTCTTGTTCCTTTGATGACCCCTTTATTATTAAAAAAATAGGAGGATAAGAATTAACAACACTCGGGGGAGAAATTCCTTATTCAAGGATCCCTAGCTCCAAGGAGAAGAAAACTAAAATTCGCATAAGGGAGAAAAGCTACATTCAATGATTTCCTTATTTCTTTTCTATGAACCCTACTTTCAATGACCCTTGTTCTTGAGGATCCCTTCCTTGTCAATGATCCCTGTCACTACTCCTAACTTTAACCTTTTTGGTATTTTATGCCAAAGGGGGAGAATATCAAAGCTTCATGCCAAAGGGAGAGTTACATGCTTATGCAAAGGGGGAGATATGATTTAGGGGTAGAGGAAAATATCAAAAGTTCACACTTATATAAACAAGGGGAGAATAAAAATGTAGGGGGGTAAAACTATATTTTGGAGAAAAGTCTACAGTGAACAAAGTAGAACTTTTTCTCACCCTATCCAATCCCAATATCTACATGCTGAGATTCAGGGGGAGAGCATGAACTACCACTTTCATATCTAAGGGCGAAAAGATATAATAGATTAAAGCTAAAGGTGGAGACATATCAATCTTAAGGATTATCATATTTTATATGTTCTCCATATCTTCGTATTCTTTGAGTTCTATTGCTTTTGTTTAGTAGAATACTCGTGTGTTTCCTAACATTGTTTTATCAAGTGTGTCTCTACTACTAGAATGATCAAGAACTCAAGGTAAGTATATGCATCATATCTTTGATCAATATGATCTCTTGCTTCTTGATCATATTATTTGCAAGAGTGATGTCTTGATCAATGATATACACTTCATTCACATATATTGATGTATATAGAGAAGATACACATGACTTCCTATATCCCTTCATATATATGTGTGTCCATGCATTCCAAAGCAACTATCCTTTAAAGGATTACACACTTTTAGGGGGAGCAAATCTAGGTCATGTGTTTCCCAAAGTCTTCATTACATCCATGCATGTCTTCATTTGAAGCTTTGATTGTATGTTGTCATCAATTACCAAAAAGGGGGAGATTGAAAGCACAACATGCTCCCTTGGTGGTTTTGATAATTCATGACAACATACATTGTCTCCTGGACTAACACCTCTATCTAGTGTATTTTAGATAATAGTCCATGCAGAGTTGGGATGGCAAAAGGATTGTGGAGATTGTGGAATTACCCCAAGATGCAAGGAAATAGGTTGCCAAGCTTCTTGCAAGAGGACTCTACATTTTACATTTGTGAGAAATCACTTTGAGTCCATATGAAAGCCAATACTATTAAAAGGGGGTAAGGTTTTGTTGGTGAATAAAATGCTCATACGTGCACAAGTGATAGTCACCAAAAACATCCACAAGCTCTCCCACCAAAGTTTTTCTAGAGCCAAACATTCAAAATCGGTGCAACCAACATTCCTATCCAGGTGCCACTGATTCCAAACCCTAGATAGACTCAGCCAAACCCTAACCCTTCAGTGCAGCCGACACTGCTTTCGGTGCCACCGAGTTGGACTGCCAACTTTCTGTTACGCAAGTTCACAATTTCGGTCTATCCGAGAATGTTGAATCGGCGTCACCGAGTTTGGCAATTCTGACCGTTGTTCACCTTGTCGGTGCAACCGAGGTTCCTATACCGGTCTCACCGAGATTCAAAAGTTGCCACCTTTTGGTCACTTCGGTACCACCGAGATTAACACATCAGTGTCACCAAGTTGGTCATTTTGTGTGTAACGGTTGGATTTTTGGGGATGCCTATATATACCTCTCCACCACTAACACTCGAAAAAGAAGCTATCAGAACTATTGCATACCTATCCTGGTCAGTTTTCTAAGAGAGAACCACCTACCATTGTGTTGACGTCAAGATCTTCCACTCCAGCCATATGGATCTTGATTTCTAGCCTCCCTAAGGTTCTTTCCACCAATCCCATCTCTTCTGCCAAGCCAAATCTGTGAGAGAGTGATTGTGTGTTGAGGAGTCTATCATCTTGAAGCACAAGAGCAAGGAGTTCATCGTCATTACCGAGCCTATTACCTTTTGGAAGGTCGTGCCTCCTAGATTGGTTAGATGTCGCTTGGGAGCCTCCTACTTCGTGTTGTGGAGTGAACCAAGAAGTTTGTAAGGGCAAGGAGATCGCCTACTTTGTGAAGATCTACCCACAGAGAGGCTAGTCCTTCGTGGACGGAAGTCATATGGAATAGTCAAGATTGCTACTTCGTGGACCCTTATGGGTGGAGCCCTTCATGGACTCTCGCGACTGTTACCCTCCGTGGGTTGAAGACTCCATAAACATGGATGTACGATAGCACCACCTATTGGAACCATGGGAAAAATCCTTGCGCCAACTATTGCGTTTGATTTTCCTATCTTATCTCTTTACTTCATGTGCTATGTCTTTACTTTCCGATGCCATATTTGTAGACATGCATGTGTAGGGCTGTTAGACTTGCTAGACTTGCTAAAACTGTTAAAATCTGCCAACCAATTAACTTGGGAAAAGTTTAGGTTTTCAATTCCTGCTAGTACTCTATTCACCCCCCTATAGACACTCTTCTAGCGATCCTACTAGTGGTATCAGAGCTTTGGTCTCCATTGCTTCGGTTTAATTACCATGGAGGAAGATGAATGTGTCTAGAGTAGAGAGTTTGAGTTGTAGAGTGCCCATTCTTGATGGAGAGCACTATAGTCAATGGAAGAATGCCATTATTCATATATTTGATAAATTCCATTTCACAAAATATATTGAAAACCCCTATGTGCTCCTCATTGATGAATTGCATCCCACACACGAAGAGGAAATTAACATGCTTGGTAACCTAAGAACTGTCAATCTTATTGTTGGAGGTTTACCAAGATTCGTGCTTTCTGAATTGAAGAACTTTGCATGTGCCTATACACTATGGACTGATTTGGAGAAACGATATCCAAATCTTTCATTAGGAAATCTTGACAAAAGTCTTCATGAAACCATTTCTTTTCACAAAATGAAGCCTAGTGATCCAAACTTTGATAAATGCCTATTTGAGCTCCGTGATCTTGTGCGTGCTAAAGGAGATGTCATCACTATCAATAGCATTATCTTTGAAGCCATTCGCATTCATAAACTGGAACATTGTCATGATCTCTATTCTGATGAATCTCTTGTTCTTTATGCGAGGATTTCCCACTTGATGATGACAATGTGGAACATGGCTACTATGATGAATATGAGTTGTTCGACATCGAGCACGAGAAGATCAGGAAGAATCTGAGTCTTATGGAAAACTTTAAGGATTACATGTCCGGAGGAAAGGAGTGGATTCTCGATAGTGGATGTACGGATCATATGATTGGTGATAAAGAGATGTTCCAAGAGATCACGCCTAATCAAGGTCCTCGAAGGTACGTGACCTTTGGAGACAACTCTAAGGATAAGGTACTTAGTCTTGTTAAGGTGGCCATATCCATGATAACTCTATTCAAAATGTTATACTTGTTGAATCCCTTGGCTATAATCTTCTTTCCGTATCTAGACTTGCCGACTTCGGTTTGAATGTGTTATGCACGAAAGTAGATTGCCAAGTGTTTCGTCAAGATAATCATAAAATGGTCGTTACCGGTTTTTGTAGAGGTGATCTATACATTGTTGATTTCACTAAGAGATCCAAACCTCATACTTTTCTTATTGAAAAATCTTCTAAAGGTTGGTTTTGGCATTGAAGACTAGGACATGCTGGCATGCGTAACTTAGTCAAGCTTATTAAAGGTGATCATATACTTGGTGTTAAAGATGTTATCTTTGACAAAGATAGACTTTGTAGTGCTTCTCAAGCTGGAAAGCAAGTAGGTGGAAGTCATCCCTTTAAGAATTTCATGACTACTAGGAGACTACTCGAGTTACTTCACATGGATTGTTTTGGTTCCAATGCTTACAAGAGTCTCGGTGGAAATTCATATGGTCTAGTTATAGTTGATGATTTTTCCATATTTACGTGGGTATTCTTTCTTGATGATAAGTCACAGGTTCAAAACATCTTCAAGAACTTCGCTCGCAAAGTGCAAAATCAGTTTGAAGTGAAGATCAAGTGGGAAGGGACCCCTCCACGTCCTCGGCGCGCCCAGGGAGTCTACAGCCCATAGAGTTCGTACGCGTGGCCGGCATGGTAAAACTGGGAGGTGTATCTGGGAGGTCATGAGGGTGCTTTGGCCTCGCGAGTGTCCCTACCTCAAAGGCGGTTTGCGCCTGGATCTTCTTGTAGATGGGGCCATTTGAAACCCCGCTTGCTTCTTCTTCTTCAGGAGTGATGTAGGTTGGGGGTCCTTTTGGCACTCTATGTCTATAGGTCCTGGTCCCGCACATTTCTTGACCACCACAGCATGCGACCGGAAACCAAGGACGCAACTATGGGGTTAGGCCATGGCACCCTTGACACCGACCGGAAACAAAGGACGACATCAAGGGACGAGTGGCTTTACGACCAGGAAGGCTCCTGAGGAGCCCCCTTTGACGCTGAAGTGGTTCTATGTCGGCATGTCCCAGTCCCGCACATTTTCCCACCACCGTTAGGCACGACCGGAAATCAAGTGCGCACTTCAGGGGGCGAGGCCCTGCCACTCCAGATGCTGACCGAAAACCAAGGACGACATCAATGGGGCGAGTGGCCTTATGACCGCTAAGGCTCCTAAGGCTCAATGCTCAAGAGCCCCTTTTAACGCTTGAGCGACCCCCATGCCATCCTGTCGGCTGCTGCCTCAGGAGGCCGCGAGGCCTCTGAGACTCCATGCTGAGGTGACGCACTACGGCCGGAGCCCCCAAGCGGGGGGTCAACCGCCCAGCGATGCAAGTAAGGTAGAACGTCAGGACATAGAATAGATGCACAAGAAACTATTGAAATATGCATAAACGAAGTGACGGTAGGGGCGTGCCCTGATCACCTGAAGATCATTTGGCCCAATGGGCGCCCTTGGACAAAGTGAACCAAAACATTACCTGGCAATAGCCAACAAAAAGTCACCTGGCAGCAATTACGCTGAAGAGCTGAGGCCACCATCATTTCTTGATCTACCGCTTCCACGAGCGCGACCTTCACGGGTCTGTCGCCTCCCGAGGCTCGGAACCTTTGCTTGGTTTGAACACATCCTCTTGCTCCTCGCTGATCCCCGCCAGGCAAGGCACGAGAATGGATCGATGAAGGCGCTGGAAGGTGATGCATGCGTTCGCCAGCCCAAAGGGCATGCGGACATAGGTGTTTGGGTAGACCCATCCATGATTGGCACACGCTGGCCAGAAGCAGCCTTGAGCCGCGACCCTATTGATTGTGAGCGTGTTGACGCAGACGTGCGGCTAATAAATTGTGCCGATGACGGTGACTGCGATTGGTGGTGCAAGGCAGTCGACGCCTCGCACGGCCTGGGCTCTTCGAAGCTCTTCGATCGCTCAGAGGATGGACTCTCACAAACTGGGCCCCACGCACCATGATCCTAGCTCGAGGTGGCGTGTCTCGGAGCGTGCCTTCAGGTTGTGCTCGAGCGCCTCTCTCTCCTCGCTCACCAAGCCGGAAACTTCCTCGGTGGGAGCCCTCAGGCCCGGACTAAGAGGGGCGCCGAGCACGCTTTCCTGAGCGCAGAGCCTCACATTCCAGGATGCCCTGCCGGGAGGAGTTGCTTCTTCTTCTTGCGCGGGTCCTTAGGAGGCAGTGCATGTTCCTCGTCGGCCGAGTGCTTACCCATCGCAGCACGGTAAGCATGCTCGAGGTTTTAGACGGCACCCTTCTCATCGCAAGCAATGGTGATGACACCGCCACTCCCTGGCATCTTGAGGATGTTGTAGCCATGGTGGGTTACTGCCATGACCTTGGTGAGAGCTGGGTACCCAAGGATCGTGTTATACGGGAGATGGATGTGCGCGACGTCGAAGACGATGATCTAGGTGTGGTTGTTCTTGCACCCACCGAAGGTGACAGTCAGACGCACCTTCCCGATGGGTACGGTGGACCCGTCTGTGACCCCCGAGAAGGGCTAAGTTGGCATGAGCTGTTTGTACGTCACTTGGAGCGTATCAAAGGTCTCGATGGAGAGGAGGTTGAGCCCCGCCCACTGTCAATGAGGCTCTTGGTGACGAGGACGTTGCTGATGGTTGTGGTACATGGCATGGGGAGCTTGCCGGCCATAAACGAACAGCTGAGCTGATTGCTTGAGACGAAGGTGATGGCCGGTCTGGGACCAATTGAGGGGGCGCATCACTTCAGGCTTCGGGAGGACCGCATTCACCTCCCGCGCGAATTGCTTGAAGGAATGGTTCGATGCTGGGGCCTGGGAGCCGCCCAAGATATAGGCCACCACCCTGATTTCCTGGAAGGCCCCAGCCCCACCATCCTGCCTGTCTTCCTCTTTCCTTCTGGGTTGCAGAGGCAGCGGAGGTAGTCCAGCCTCACGTGGGCGAGCCTCGCGAGGCTGACCGTGTCATGACCCCTCGAGAGGGTCGTCATGCTAGTGGTTCTCACGAGGAGGGTCGCGCCAGCGGTCGTCTCGGGTTTGATCGCGCCAGTGGTCCTCCTGAGGCTGATCGCGCCACCCCTGACACAACTCCAGGTTGTCCTAGTGGCCTCCACCGTGGCCACCACCGCGTCCGAAGCCTCGGTTGCCTTGCCCAGGGCGCCTGTAGAAGTGCTCAGCATGGATATGTCGGAGTTCCTGGTAGTCGGCAGTGTCGTGGTTGTTGGTGCCATGGGAGATGCAGGTCTGCCTTCCTTGTGGGGGCGTCCTTCTCCCTAGCTGCACTTTGCCTCGGGTTTGGCCACAAACACCGTCGGGGCCTTGCGCTTTGCTTCCTTGGCCTTGGTCTTCTTCTCTTCTGGCTCCGCCACCGGAGGCCCGCAGAGCGATAGGCGGCCCACCTTGGCCTTGGTGCACTTGTTCGCCAGGTTGAACATCTCCAAGGCAGAGCATAGTTCGTCATTCATGGTGAGCTCTTCCTTCATTTTTAGGTCAGTGACTCCGTCGGTGAAGGGAGAAATGATGGCCTCGTCCGACGCCTTGGGGATCTTGAGGCGTGTGGTCATGAAACATTGTATGAACTTGTGCAGGGTCTCCCCATCCTGCTGCTTGATACACCGGAGGTCGTTCACGGCGGGCGCGCGGTCACGGGTGACTTGGAAGTTGGTGATGAAGCATTTGCGCAGCCATCCCAGGAGGTGATGCATGCCTCCGGGAGGTTGAAGAGCTAAGAGAGTGCGCCGCCCTTGAGCGCCATGGGGAACCAACACACCATGACCTTGTCGTCTCCTGCCACCCAAATACTCAGCAATTAGAGCTGTAGGAACTCGGCTGGATCTGGGGTGTCGTCATAACACGGGGGCAGGGCAGGCTTGAACTCGCAGGAACCCATAGTCGGGTAGAGCTCCATGGCGATGCCAAGGCACCCCCACCGGCTCGACGGGTGCCGCATGTGCGAGGGCGACCTGGTCTTGACGCTCCTGCGGGGGCGCCTCGAGCGGTGTCTGGCCACGACCTTGAGTTGGTAGCGCAGGGAATTCCCACACGTCGGCGCGCGGCCGAGGAACCACTTGGCAGCTTACTTCATCTCCCAGCCTCGCCTTCGGTTCGCGAGTCCGGTCACAGGGGCATGCTTCTCGCCTTGGCTCAGGGTTAGCATCGCATCGTGGAGGCGGAGCCTACGCGTCTTGTACCACATCGTGAGCCAGGGACGGTTGGGGTTGAAGCGAGTAGGAGAGGGCCGAAGCATCACCGGTAGCACCGACGAGCTCCGCGATGCACTGAAGCCAGTCGTAGTGGTCGGGAGTGGCGCGGTAGCGAAGCAGTTCATTAGCCATGGCAAGCGCGCCCTGGCTGCGCACCGGCCCTGCCCAAACATGAGAGGACAAACCGGAGGCAGGGACGATCAACGAAGTGGCGGTGTGGCCGACGCCCTGTGTGGTGACTGGCTAGGAGGAGTCTTGTTGCTCGTAGGCATCGGGGCCCGTGGCGACGTTCGGCACATGCGAAGGTGACCTACATGCACCGGTGCGGCCCACCAGCACCGTCTGGGCGACACGGGTGGCACGGCACATGGTGCGGGCTCGGCGAGCATCAGACGACAGAGTGGCGAGGTGGGAGGAGATCTTGGCTTGAGGGAGACTCTGACACGCCCCATACCTGGCGCGCCAAATGTCGGATTTTGGGCTCTGCAAAACCCTCAAGATTCGAACACAGGGGAGTGTGCGAAGATCCCCCGTGGCCTCGTCTAACCTAGCTCGCTACTCGATGAGCACAACAAAGAACTCGCGCGATAGTTTACCCAGGTTCGGGCCGCTGCGAAGCATAATAGCCTACTCCTGCCTTTGGTGGATTGCCTATCGAGGAGGTGTGGTGGATGAACAAGTATAATGTGTCAGGGCCTCCTGAGGGCTCTCAGTGGTGTTCGAGGATCCTTGTGGTTTGGTGGACGATGAGTAATGGAGTTAATCGATTTGGTTCAGATAGGATCTCCCTTTACAAAGCAGCCTACCCTCTATATATAGCGGTGGCCCAGGTCCTCTTCCCTTATCGCAATGGCAGGAAGGGATCCCACAACGGCCAATTTTAAAGGGGGTCAGGGGTTTGTTCTCGCCCTTCCCAAAGGTGGTCTCGCCTGCAAAGTAGTTGTCGATGCCGCAGGGATGGGCTCAGCGATGACGTCTATCCTGTGGGGCTGGTGGTTGCGGTCTTGTTGCACCAGAATGGAAACCATTGGGGGTGCTTTGGAACCCGCGTACGTCCTTACTACCTTTGCACCAAAGGGGAAACTGCACCACCTGGATTACTTGGGCTCGCTTGTCCTTCCTTGCATCATCTTTGACTCTTGAGGCCGGGCCTTGCATAGAGATCTCCGCCTCTCCGGAGGGGGCCTGGGGAGGTCCGTCCTCTACCAGTCTTGATGCTGCTCATCCTCGCGAGGCTTGGGACCACGCGAGCGCCTTTTCCTGATTGGGGCCACACCTTGTTGCGTTCGGTCGATGAGGTGGGACATGCCCTGGGCCGCAGGGAGGCAAGTCTGGGTACCATCGTTCCCAGAACGCCGACAACAATCTTGCTTGACAAAAGTCCAGCTATCAGTGATATGAGATACGTTGACTGGAAGTACATCAAGGCTAATGAGAACAATTTCCCATCTGTTCAAGAAAACTTTCACTTCATTGGCCTAGATGAGTTTGTTGGCAAAGAGTTCACAGCTTGGAATGACGAGATGATTATGCAATTCTACTCCACTGCTCACTTCTATGGAGATGGCAGGATAGTGTGGATGACAGAAGGAGCAAGATACGATTCTTCAGTTGATGAATGGGCTACCATCTTAGGAGTCCCAGAGGTGCAAGATGGTGACTTGGATGTCTACTCTGAATCCAAGGAGAGCCATGATGCTATGAAGGATATGTACAATGCTATCCCTGGTGCTAACTTGAAATCATATAAGTTAGGATCTTTTTACTTCCTCTAGGCCGGCCTCCGTACCATGAACACCATCTTGAGGCATACATTGATGCCTAAGACTAGAGATGGAAATATGATTTGAGGTCATTTAATCAACATGCTAATCCATCTTGATAGACATACCAGGATTCGAGTGATGGACTTGATAGTGGAAACTGTGAAGAGGGTTGCTGCTGATCATAAGCGCGCATGCTGCTATGCAACCTACATTCAGATTATCATCAACTCCAAACTTGGGAAGCACATCTTGTCTCTGGATACACCCCACTTGTCACTATAGCCAGACTTCAAGGACAATGTCGTGGTGATGGACCCAAACCATCCCACATCAGCTGCACCTCAAGGAGAGGCAGAGGCAGCTAAAGCCACTAGTGCTCAGGTCCCCAGATCCAGGAACGAGCAGATGGATCTCTTGATCTCTACTGTCATGGACATGAAGAAGGACATCAAAAGCATACTGGATAGTCAGGAGAGCCTTGTGAACATCTCTAAGGATAGAGTGAAAACTCTTAATAACAAGGTGGATGGGCACATTGTTATGTTTGGGTTTATAAAAATTGGAGCCAACTAAAACTTTTTCTATGTGCTTGTGCTTGCTTGCTATGTTGTTTGCTTGTTGATTGTGTGTTATGGCACTATTAGGTTCTATTTCACTTCATATTCATCTTCCATGTCCCAAACCCCTTGCCCAATGATCATGCCATGTGGATAGTGCCCAAAACTATTTTTATCAAATAATGTTTTAGCCAAAAATGATTTATTCAAATTAGGTTTTCAAAACCCCCTGAAATGAGGTTTGCACTACAAGTCCTCAAATTAGGTGGACCCTTCCTTCCCAAAAGATTTATTTCAAACCTACTATATACGTGACTTCGCAAAACCACCAAATATTATTTTTAAAGATTATTTTCACATTTTATTTAAAGGCTTTTTCTTAAGGCCAAAAATGGTTTTTCATAGGGAAAAATTATTTAAATACTTTGAAAATATTTGAGAAAATTTAGAGAAACTCAGTGGACATATATTTTCCATATATATGAATTTCAACACAAGGGCATGATCAAATCATGGGCAAAACCCCTCAAAACCCTTTCTGTTCAGATCAAACTTTTGAAATATTTCTATAAGAAATATTCTCAATAAATTCCACCAAGTCAACACTGTTGTAGGTGATGATCTTTAAAAGTTTAATCTCAATCCAAGTTGATTTAGTTCATAAAACCATCCCAAAACCATTCCTGTCCACAATCAAATTTGAGCAACTTTACATTGTGAAGTGTTCCCCCCTTGGCCTCTAAATTTGTGGGCATTCTCTAATGGACAAATAGTGATGATAAACTAAGTGGTGCATCAAGGGTAAAAGCCTAGCATCATTGGATCTACATAAATCTGATTCTGCTAAATTCTAGGGTTTATCAAATCTCCATTGTCAACTTATTCCCCTTGGGACCAAACTTGGTGAAACCTCTCATATTTACCTACCCCTTGACCCTGGTGAGTGTCTCAGTAAGTTGGTAACATCTTGTTGTGCAAAACTCCATCAAACACCTTTTGGTCATTTTGTAAAACCAGCTTTTTCACCCCATTCCCTTTGTACCCTTGCCTCCAAAATTTTACCAGAGCCTCTTGTAGTCACCTTTCACCCCTACTAAAAGTCCCAAGTCATCAGGCCACCGTGAGGTGTGTTAAAACCCCTATTTCTACCCCTGACAGCATCTTTTTCTACCCCTCTCCCCATTTCCTTCTACCCTAAGGCTCCTCCATAGCTCTCCCTAGCTCCTCCTAGCTGTTGGGTATCTTCTAAGACCCCAAGGCACAAGAGGACACGCAGGGGGGCTAAAATAATGCCCTGGCATGCAGAGCTTGCGCTCTGGACCGCGCTACAGTACGCACCCGCACTATAGCCACTGGCCAATGGGCAGCCCCGACCACCTCGGGCGGCCCCATCTTGTCCCCTTTGCCCCCCTCGGCGTCCGCAACATGCCGCCTGGTCGGCCCCCTCCTCTCTCTCTCTCTCTCCGACGGCTCCTATGCGCATGCCTGGCGCCGCGCGGCTCGGCCAACCAGCGGGCTCGCACACGTGCGCGTGCCTCGGCCTCTCTCTCCTCTCTCCCCCGGCCTAGACCTCACCTACGAAGCCCCCAGACACACCCATTATCTCCCCCGTAGCCTGTGGGGAGCACCCCATGCTTTCCCGCGCACCGTGCCCACGGTGGACAGGCAGACGCCTATAAATAGGCCTCCGCGCTCCTCCTGACCCTCTCTCCTTGCTCTCCCTCTCCCTCCGCATCCTCCCTGTGCCCAAAGCGCTCTCCCCCGTGGTCGGGAGCCCTCTCCCGACCCAAACCCTCTCCGCCGTCGAGCTCCTCTCCCCTCGATGGCATTCCCCTCTCCCCCTGGCAACCCCGCGACCTCCCACCGACGCACAGGAGCCCCACGAGCACGCTAGTGCCCTCTGCTCCATCCGCCGTGGCTTGGAGCGCCTCTGGTGAGCCCTCCCCCGCTCCTACCGTGAGGAGAGGGATTACAGGTGGGGACCACCTGTCATCCCCTCGCCCCCCTCCTCTCTCGCTGGCAGGCCGGCCCGCGGGCAGGTTTAAAAACAAACCTGCCACGCGCGGCTCCTCGCCTGGGCCGGCTTCCTTTTTGGGCCGGTTTCGACCGGGCACTTTTAGCCCGGAGGGCACAGTAGCCCCTTTTCTTTTCTATTTCTGTTTCTATTCCAAAAATCCCATAGAAATAAATATTAGTCCAATGCCAATAATTCTTCCACCTAAATTCTTAGAATAATCTATATAATTTAATAGTGTCATTTATAAAAAAGTTTGAAAATATTTTTAGTACTGTTTTATTTTAAAACCTATATTTAGGCACCTTTTTTGCCTCTATTAATTTATTTCCAAAATATTTTTAACAAGCAAACCATAGGGAAATATTTTTAGTATGACATTTAGTATTTATCAGAGTAGGTTAACATTTGGGATAGTAGTTTGTGTGCTCTGTTTTGGTGTGCTGCTTATTTTTATCGCTTTATTTCGCGACGATAGATTGCGCGGTTGACGAAGAGGTTGGACCCGAAGACTTCGAAGACCCGGAGTCTTTATTGAGCCAGGCAAGCAGCCCTTTGACCATGATGAGAAACCATTTTTATTGCATGTCATATAGCACTTTACTTTCATCATAATTGATCATGTGATGTGGTGTTCCCTTTTCGGTGGGATGCCTTCGATACTTTTCCTTTGACACTTGCATCATGCATGACCCTACCACCTTATGAGGGTTATGCGGGTGGGTATAGATAGGATGCTAGTAGATGCTACGCAAGGGGGATCGGGACTATGCATAGTGATGGAAAGAGAGAAATGATTTCAAGAACTTTTGAAAACCCCGCCGGGTGCCACTAATGCCCGAGGGATATATTGATGAGATGGGCGACCACTTGAGAAAGAAGTGGTGTGCCGGAACAAGTGAGTATGTGTTTGTGAAAACGGAGAGTTCTAAGGTCTGCTGACCGTCCCAACAGTACATGCGCGACCACGATACCACTTATGGGATAGGGCTTTGTTGATTACCTTGGTGGGTACTGGCAAGGAGCCCGCATTACTAGTGGCGGGAGTGGCGTGGTCACTCTTGATAAGGGGTTGTACCGGTATGTACGATCATGCGCTGCCTTCACAGGCACCGAGCACACCGTTGGTCCCCTCATGGATGGTACGATTAGAGCGAGGCTCGTGTGATGTACATCATGAGGGTTGGGTAACAGTCGAGTGGACTCTTTGTTTTGTATTGCTAGGGGAAAGACATTGTTCGGGTGCTTACCTCGGGTATGTTATATACCACGAGTCGTGGATGACACGGAAGTTCCCCGAGTTTTGTGGGTAAAGTGTGCAACCTCTACAGAGTGTAAAACTATTCGAATAGTCGCATCCGTGGTCATGAATTGTTGAAGGTCCTTCTTAGACTACGTCCGGATGTTTTCGTGAAACTTGGTGAGAGTACGGATGAGATGGTGACAAGAGGTCACATGAGCTGAGTCCCATGACTTAGTGAGGGAATTAAACTAATTATGATGGCTTAGCATGATGAAAGAACATGAGATGTTCTACCCCTACTTGTGATGATATCTGCAATTAGTTCACATGGATACCTGCTAGTTGTTGATGCATGCTTACTAGTTACTTGATCATGTCATTTGCATACAAAATTAGCTTTCTGCAAATTTACCTACTTAGTGCTATACCACGCATCATTGTTACCATGTTCCACACTTGGGTTGCTTGCGAGTACATTCAAAGTACTCATTGGCTTGCCACTCATTATTTAATTGGCCAGGCATGGAAGAACAGGAGTATGTTGAAGAGTTTGTTGGAGACGAACATGCGAACTAGGCAGATGGCATGGGTTCATGCTTTCGACCAAGATTTCCGCTGCTTGTTCTATTTAAGTGTTTGGCCCGTGTGGCCCTATCTATGTAAGACTAAGACCATCGTGGTCATTATTTGTGTAAGACGTTAAGTGTGGATGTAAGACTCTTGTTATTCAGTTTTTGTGTGTCCAGTGAGCATTGATCTCTAGGATCACTATACATGTGCATTCTGTGATCACGACTTATGAGTCGGGGTCCCCATAGAGCTAGTATCAGAGCCATCCTGACTGTAGGAAGCCCTTAGTTTGCATGGACGTTAGACAGGATAAAAGCCGTTTTCAAAACTACACCTAGCATTTGTACTTTGGAGTTCTGCACTATCTACCTCTTCTCATCTTCACACAACACTTTGCTGACTCACCTCCTTTCAAACGTTTGTAGATGGCCGTCGTACCCAAACCTTCCTGTCATCCGGCTTTCCGTTAATCCTTGGGGATATCCTGGAGAAGTGCCAGTTTTGCCAACCACCCATTTTCCTCTAGCACGAGCATTGGGTCAATGCCGTCATGAAGGAGTATCACGTGGATGTGATCGTGAAGGCAAACGACTCCCCGACCAGTTGGTTCTTTGAAGGACCATGGATGGAGACCATGATGTTCGCGGTCGAGACAGCTGTATGCAAGGCACTCCTACACCTTCGAGACATCATTCTAGAGATGGCTGACGAGCCAGCTACTCGATTCCAACCAAGGAGGACGGCACACCACTCAGGTTCCAGACCTACTTCAGCCTCTCCGCCGATAGTCTAGTTCACAACTCGATGAAGGAGTCTGTGAAGCTCCACGAGGAACTTCACCACACCCGAGAGCTACTTCAACAAGCCAAGACGAAGCCAGACAAGATCAAGAAGGATGGAGCCCCTGATGGACGACCAACTATTGCTTATCGAGGAGGAGTACCCCGAGCTAGTGATGCACCCACATGTCGTCATCGCATGAGTGCGAAGGAGTACCGTGAGGTCTTCACCGACCTGCCTGCAAAGTGTCGTCAGGATGGACCTCCTCGTTCCCCCACCCCTTCGACCGGAGACAATGCCCGTTCAGATGATGAATAGGAGGAAGACCTAGAGGAGCGTGACTATGAGACTGAGCACTCCACCACCTGAGTCCGAGAACCCCTAGGGTAGGATCATTCATGTATCCCTCATGCGAAGTCGAGTCTATGTGATGGTTCATATGAAACCATGTGTGCTTGTTGTTTGTTTTGTTGTTTGTGTTCCGATGCAAGTCGCGCTTTTTCCTTAGGCAACATGTAAGTGACTCCATCGTCTATCTTAATATATGTTGTTGGTCTTTCGACCTTTGTTTTTAACACACTTGCAATTGACCGACCCCCTTAGGCGTGTTTTTCCGTTATTGCTTATCCTCTTGTCAATCCTAGTTGTTTGAATTGGCTGCTCCAAACAGGATGGTGACTGCTACCCGCAACAGCTCCTTTACGAACCCTGAAGCCGACAACTCGATCCAGCAATAGGGAGCTAGTGGGGCTGCTCACGCTGGAGGACACCAGGAGCAGCCACAAGGCGACATTCCCCCGTCTCCACCTCCACCGGAGAACATGACCATAGCTCAGTTTCTCCAAGTTCTCCGGGAGGAACGCCAAGCCAACAGTGCTGCTATCCAGCAGATGGCTCAGGCCCTTGTGAAGAACCAGTAACAATGGCAGGAACGGCAATGGCTGCTCCACGCTATATGAGTTCATGAGGAACTCTCCCCCAACCTTCACCGAGATTGTTGAACCATTGGATGCTGATGACTGGATCTGCACCATCGAGGACCTCCTTGCATTGGTCAACTACAATGAGGATCGTGAGAATGTGCTTTATGCCTCTCACTACCTCGGAGGTACCGCCCGAGCTTGGTGGGATGGATTCAAGGTCATGCAAGGAGAACGTGTGATCACGTGGAATGACTTCAAGGATGGATTCCGCACTGCCCATATTCCTTCTGGGATCATGGCTATCAAGAAGAGAGAATTCTGAGCATTGAAGCAAGGAAGTGGATCTTTCAAGGAGTACCTGCAGAAGTTCAACCTGATGTCAAGGTATGCACCTAAATACGTCAGCACAGAAGCTGCAAAGAAGGAACGCTTCATGGAAGGACTTCAGCAAGTCCTGCAGTTCAGCTCATCTTCTGCGATTGTCGAGCCTTTTTCGACTTGGTGAACAAGGCCCTCATGCTGGAAGACAAGCGTCATGCCATCGACGACACTCGCAAGCGCAAGATGATCAGCAAGGGTAGCCCCAGCAACCAGAAGCCTCGCCCTGGCAGCCAGCCCTAGCCAAGCCGACCTATCAGCCACAGCAGGCCAGACCTCCTGCACCTCGTCTGAGCTACCAGCCTCAATAGTATGCCAATCCCAAGCCATCCTACAACAACAACCCCAATAACAACAACGGTGGCAGAAACTTTAACAACAACCCTGGACAAGTCGCTTGTTTTGGATGTGGTCAGCCAGGACACATCTCTAGGCTGTGTCCTAACAAGAAGCCAGACGCGTCGCGCCCCAATGCGCCAAATCAAGGTCAAGCCCTTGGAGCACCACCAAGGAACCCCGCTCCCTGCAACCAGCCCAACAACAGCAAGGGTCGTGTGAATCACGTCACTACAGAGGAAGCCCAAGAAGACCCAGACGTCCTACTGGGTACGTTCCTCGTCAACTCAACCCCAGAAATAGTATTGTTTGATTGTGGAGCTTCGCATTCATTTGTCACCCAAAATTTTGCACTAGAGAGTGGCATGAAGCCTAGACCCCTGGGTA
Organism: Hordeum marinum; assembly: GCA_022496015.1. Taxonomy (NCBI): domain Eukaryota; kingdom Viridiplantae; phylum Streptophyta; class Magnoliopsida; order Poales; family Poaceae; genus Hordeum; species Hordeum marinum. The sequence goes on along the minus strand of CM039673.1, from coordinate 213,542,900 downwards.
TCCGTATGTTGATACAAACCCTGAGATGAATTATGAAGTCTGGGATAGGTTGTAAGGGAGTTGAGATTAACATCAACGGTGTAGACTTCCTAGCCGACCTTATCATCATGTAGTCAGAAGGCTTGGATGTGATCCTAGGCATGGACTGGTTAACCAATCACCAAGGCATGCTGGACTGTGCCAAAAGGATTGTCACCGTGACCAATAGCCAAGGAGTGGAAGTCAAGTTTGTTCCCAACCCTGCCTCCACTCAAGCCCCTAAGGCTAACTGCCTATCGGGAGTTGAGTTGGATCAAGTGCTAGTGGTTTGTGAGTACCCGGATGTGTTTCCTGATGAGCTGCCCGAAATGCCTCCTGACCGCGACATTGAGTTAATCATTGAGCTTATGGCGGAATCAAGGCCCATCTATAAGAAGGCCTATAGGATGGGATCCTAAGAGTTGGCTGAGTTGAAGAAGAAACTAGCAGAGGAGCTCAGAAAAGGAGTAATTTGCCCTAGTGCCTCTCCTTGGGGATCACCTGTTCTGTTTGTGTCAAAGAGGGACGGGACTATGAGATTTTATGTCGATTACCGTTCTCTCAGTGAAGTCACAATAAATAACAAGTACCCACTCCCCAACATTGAAGACCTGTTTGATTAGTTGAACGAGGCTAAGGTGTTCTCCAAGATCAACCTCAGGTCTGGGTACTACCAGCTGAAGATCAGACCCCAAGACATTCTGAAGACGGCATTTGTAACCTGGTATGGCCTGTATGAATACACGGTCATGTCATTTGGGTTAACTAATGCCCCTGCCTACTTCATGTACCTCATGAATAAGGTCTTCATGGAGTACTTGGACAAGTTTGTTGTTGTCTTCATTGATGACATACTTGTCTTCTCCTAGTCTGAAGAAGAACATGAGGAGCACTCGAGATTGGTCCTAGAAAAGCTTCGAGAGCACCAGCGTTATGCAAAGTTTAGTAAGTGTGAATTCTGGCTGCATGAAGTTGGATTTGTGGGTCATGTGCTAACTGTAGAAAGACTATTAGTGGATCATGCCAAGATCGAAGTTGTGACTGAATGGCAAACCCCAACCATAGTGAAGGAAGTCAGGAGCTTCCTCGGACTCGCGGGTTATTACCGCAAGTTCGTGGAAGGGTTCTCGCGCATTGCCCGACCTATGACCCAGCTTTTGAAGAAGGACAAGAAGTTTGAATGGACTGCTAAGTGCGAGGAAAGCTTCCAGGAGCTCAAGAAGAGATTGACCACAGACCCTGTCTTGGCCACCCCTGATATTCACAAGGTGTTTGTGATTTATTGTGATGCATCAAGAACCGGACTTGGAGGTGGTCTGATGCAAGATGGCAGAGTTGTAGCATACCTATCCAGACAACTACGCCCGCATGAAGAGAACTATGCAACTCATGATCTTGAGTTGGTAGCAATGGTTCATGCCTTGAAGACCTGACGACATTACATTATGGGGAAGCGATGTGAGATATTCATAGACCACAAGAGTTTGAACTATATCTTCACTCAAATGGAATTGAACATGAGGCAATGAAGATGGTTGGAATTAATCAAGGATTATGACCTCAGTGTTCAATACCACCCCGGAAAGGCCAACGTGGTAGCAGACGCCTTAAAAAGAAAGGCTTATCCCTTGAATGCTATGATTAAGGAAAGGCTACCCGCCCTGTATGAAGAGCTTGAGAGCTTTGGCTTGGAACTGGTTGCACCAGGATTCCTCGCCAACCTTGAAGCAAAGCCTACCTTGATGGATGATATCAAAGAAGCCTAGAATGGACATGAGAGCATTGAAGGCATCAAGAAGAAGATCAAGGCACGCAAGGCCCCTGGATTCTCGATGGATGAACAAGGAGTTGTATGGTTTGGCAATCGCATATGCGTACCCAACAAAGAGGAGTTCAAGAACCTGATCTTGCAAGAAGCTCATGAAACTCCCTACTCCATCCATCCTGGAGGAACCAAGATGTATCAAGACATCAAGGCAAGATTCTGGTGGCATGGCATGAAACGGGAGATATGCATGTTCATGGATAAGTGTGACATATGCCAGAGGGTCAAGGCTGAGCATCAGCGACCCACTGGATTATTACAGCCCCTCAAAGTGCCTGAATGGAAGTGGGATAAAATCAGGATGGATTTCATAACCGGTTTACCAAGGTCAAGCAAGGGACATGATTCCATTTGGGTCATTGTCGACCACCTGGCCAAGGTAGCCCATTTCATTCTCATCAAAACCACCTATGACGTTAACAAGTTAGCCAGCCTCTACATCGAGCTTATCGTGAGCCTTCATGGAGTTCCAAAGGAGATTGTGTCAGATCGAGGCACCTAGTTCACCTCAAGATTCTGGAAGATGTTTCAAGAAGCTATGGGAACCAAGCTCTCCTTTAGCACAACTTTTCACCCCCTGACCGGCAGACAAACGGAACGAGTAATTCAGATACTCGAAGATATGCTCCGCACTTGTGTTTTGGCATATGGAGCCAAGTGGGAATATTGCCTGCCATTCACCGAGTTCTCTTACAACAACAACTATCAGTTGAGTCTTCAGATAAGCTCGATGTACGGAAGTGTTGTACTCCCCTCAATTGGTCAAAGACCGGAGAAGGATTAGTTTTCGGACCAGACATCCTCTGTGAAGCAGAAGAGCAAGTTCAACTCGTCCGAGAATGTCTGGAGGCTGCCAAATCAAGACAGAAGAGCCACGCCGACTCTCACCGCCGAGAAGTGAACTTCTGTGTCGGTGACCATGTCTACCTCCGAGTCACGCCTCTCAAGGGAACCAAGCGTTTCCACGTCAAAGGAAAGCTCGCAGCAAGATATATTGGCCCCTTCAAGATCACCGCTACACATGGAGAAGTTGCCTACCATTTAGAGCTTCCTTCCAAGCTATCAGATGTGCACAATGTCTTCAATGTGTCTCAACTCCGGAAGTGTCTGCAAGTTCCCAACCACCCCGACCTCTACAAGGACATCGACCATAAAGCCATCAATCTTCAGCCAAACCTCACTTGTCGTGAGAGGCCAGTTCGCATTTTGGATGAAGCCGAGCGCTGCACCCGAAGACGCACCATCAAGTACTTCAAGGTCCAATGGAGCAACCACTCTGAAGTTGAAGCAACCAGGGAGCGTGAAGATTATCTTAGATCTGAGTTTCCTTATCTTTTTAGCGCTTAGCCTAGGAATCTCGGGGACGAGATTCTTGTAAGGGGGGAAGGTCTGTCACACCCTGTGTTTGTAGCACATTGTTATGTTTGGGTTTATAAAAATTGGAGCCAACTAAAACTTTTTCTATGTGCTTATGCTTGCTTGCTATGTTGTTTGCTTGCTTGTTGATTGTGTTTTATGGCACTACTAGGTTCTATTTCACTTCATATTCATCTTCCATGTCCCAAACCCCTTACCCAATGATCATGCCATGTGGATAGTGCCCAAAACTATTTTTATCAAATAATGTTTTAACCAAAAATGATTTATTCAAATTAGGTTTTCAAAACCCCCAGAAATGAGGTTTGCACTGCAAGTCCTCAAATTAGGTGGACCCTTCCTTCCCAAAAGCTTTATTTCAAACCTAATATATATATGACTTCCCAAAACCACCAAATATTATTTTTTAAAATTATTTTCACATTTTATTTAAAGGCCTTTTCTTAAGGCCAGAAATGGTTTTTCATTGGGAAAATTATTTAAATAGTTTGAAAATATTTTAGAAAATTTAGAGAAACTCAGTGGACATATATTTTCCATATATATTTATTTCAACACAAGGGCATGATCAGATCTTGGGCAAAACCCCTCAATGTTGGAAATATGCCCTAGAGGCAATAAATAAAGTATTTATTATTATATTTCCTTGTTCATGATAATCGTTTATTATCCATGGTATAATTGTATTAATTGGAAACACATTACATGTGTGGGTAAATAGACAACACTTTGTCGCTAGTATGCCTCTAGTGAACTAGCTCCTTGATAAAAGATGGTCAAGGTTTCCTAGCCATTGACATGAGATGTCATTTGATAACGGGATCACATCATTAGGAGAATGATGTGATGGACAAGACCCAAACTAAAGCATATGATCGTGTCAGTTTATTGCTACTGTTTTCTGGATGTCAAGTATATGTTCCAATGACCATGAGATCATGCAACTCACGGATACCGGAGGAGTGCCTTGTGTGTATCAAATGTCGCAATGTAACTGGGTAACTATAAAGTTGCTCTACAGGTATCTTCGAGGGTGTCTGTTGAGTTGGCATGGATCAACACTGGAATTTGTTACACCGTGTGACGAAGAGGTATCTCAGGGCCCACTTGGTACTACAACATCACAATAAGCCTTGCCAGCAATGTGACTAAGTGTTAGTTCCAGGATCTTGTATTACGTAACGAGCAAAGAGACTTGCCGATAATGAGGTTGAACTAGGTATGGAGATACCGACGATCGAATCTCGGGCAAGTAACATATCGAAGAACAAAGGAAACATCATACGGGTTTAACTGAATCCTTGACATAGAGGTTCGACCGATAAAGATCTTCGTAGAATATGTAGGAACCAATATGGGCATCTAGGTCCCGCAATTGGTTATTGACCATAGAGGTGTCTCGGTCATGTCGACATAGTTCTCGAACCCGCAGGGTCTGCACACTTAAGGTTTGGTGACGTTTCGGTAGTATAGAGTTATGTATGGTGGTGACCGAATGTTGTTCGGATCCCAGATGAGATCCTGGACATCACGAGGAGCTCCGGAATGGTCCAGAGGTAAAGATTCATATATAGGAAGTCCTGTTTTGGTCGCCGGAAAAGTTTCGGGCTCATCGGTAGTGTACCGGGAGTGCCGGTAGTGTACCGGGAGACCATCGGGAGGGGTATTTCGACCCAAGAGGCTCCATGGGATGTGGGAGAGTGTTTACCAGACCTTAGTGGGCTGGTGGATGTCCCAGACAAGGCCCATGCGGTTTGGGAAAAAAGGCCTAAAGAGAAAAAGTGCAAAAAGGCGAAAATAGGGTGAATCCTAGTCCTACTAGGATTGGAGGTGGAGTCCACCTCCTCCACCTGGTTTGGCCGACTCCTTGGAGGCTTGGCCCTTGTCCCAAGCCTCCTCCTATCTTCCTATTATATATACTAGAGGTTTTAGGGTTTTTGCACAGAATTTTCAGCCACGTGTTGCCCGTTCCTCCAGTGCATAGTTTCTCCTCTAGATCGGTTTTCTGCAGTGCTTAGGCGAAGCCCTGCCGGAATAGCTCCAACACCATCGCCGGAGCGCCGCCACGCTGCCATAGAACTCTTCTACGTCTCCACTACTTCTTGCTGGATCAAGACGGTGGAGATCGTCATCAAGCTGTATGTGTGCTGAACGCGGAGGTGCCTTCCGTTCGGCGCTAGATCGGGAGGATCGTGATCAAGCTTGTGGGACGGATCGTGATCAAGTTCGTGGGACGGATCATGATCAAGTTCGTGGGACAGATCGTGATTAGACCGCGGGACGGATCATGATGGGATCACGGGATGCACGGCGATTTGGATTGCGAAAACGTTCGACTACACCAACCACGTTTCTTAACGCTTCCCGCTTACCGATCTACAAGGGTACGTAGATCCACTCTCCCTCTCGTAGATGCTCATCACCATGGATAGATTTGCGTGTGCGTCGGAAATTTTTTGTTTCCCATGCAACATTCCCCAACAGTGGTATCAAAGCTAGGTCTATGTGTAGATGAGATCTCGAGTAGAACACAAAAGGTTTGTGGGCATTGATGCGTAGATTGCTTCCTCCCTTGGTCGGATTTTGGTTCAGCGGTATTGTGAGATGAAGCGGCCTGGACCAACATTACTCATACGCTTACGAGAGACCGGTTCCCGCGACCGCAACTTGTTGCATAGATGGCTTGTGGGTGCCAGTTTCTCTCACTTTAGTTGGATCGGATTCGACAAAGGCGGTCCTTGAGAAGGTTGAAAAGCAACTAGTGTATCACCGTTGTGGTTTTTGCGTAGATGAGAATTGTTTTTGCTAGATACCTGTAGCAGCCATGTAAAACATGCAACAACAATTAGAGGACATCTAACTTGTTTTTGCAGGGTATGTTGTGATGTGATATGGCCAATTACATGATGTGATATATGTGATGTGTGAGATGATCATGTGATGTATAGATTATCACGACTTGCATGTCGATGAGTACGGCAACCGACAGGAGCCATAGGGTTGTCTTTAATTATTGTATGACATGCATGTCAATCATTAAGCACTATGTAATGCTTCACTTTATCGCTAAACGGTAGCAATAGTAGTAGAAGCATGTTGGGCGCGACAACCTCGATGGCAACACGTTGATGGAGATCAAGATGATGAAGATCATGGTGTCATGCCGGTGACGATGGAGATCATGCCGGTGCGTTCTAGATGGACATCAAAAGCACAAGTTCATGGCCATATCATGTCACTTATGAATTGCATGTGATGTTAATCCTTTTATGCACCTTGTTTTGCTTAGGACGACGGTAACATTATAAGGTGATACCTCACTTAAATTTCAAGATGAATTGTGTTATCCCCGAGTGTGCACCGTTGCGAAAGTTCGTCGTGTCGAGACACCACATGATGATCGGGTGTGATAGACTCTACCGGCACATACAACGGGTGCAAGCCAGTGTTGCACATGCAGAACACTCGGGTTAAACTTGATGAGCCTATCATGTAGAGACATGGCCTCGGAACACAAGAGACCAAAAGGTCGAACGTGAGTCATATAGTAGATATGATGAACATAATGATGTTCACCATTGAAGCCACCTCAACTCGCGTGATGATCGGACTTTAGTTGGTGGATTCGGATCATGTGACACTCAGATGGCCTGAGGGATGTCAATTTGAGTGGGAGCTTTTGTAATTTGATTAACTAAACTCATTATCTTGAACAATAGTCTAAGTAAATTTTGCATATTTATGTTGTAGATCAATGGCTCGCGCAGTAGCACCCCTGAATTTTAATGCGTTCCTACAGAAAGCTAAGTTGAAAGATGATGGAAGTAACTTTGTTGACTGGGCCCGTAATCTGAGGATTATCCTCATGGCTTCCCAGAAATCATATGTCCTTGATGCACCGCTTGGTGACCAACCAGAAGACATGACCTCCGAAGATGTTAAGAACGCTTGGGAGGCACGTACTGGAGATTACTCAATAGTTCAGTGTGCAATATTGTATGGCTTAGAACCGGGACTTCAAAGACGTTTTGAACATCATGGAGCATATGAGATGTTCCAGGAGTTGAAGTTTATCTTTCAGAAGAATGCCCGGATCAAGAGGTATGAAACATCTGATAAGTTCTATGCTTGCAAGATGGAGGAGAACGGGTCTATCAGTGAATATATACTCAGAATGTCTGGGTATTCAACTTGTCTAGCGGAGTTAGGAATTGCCCTTCCGCCAGAGGCGATCACTGACAGAGTTCTTCAATCACTGCCACCTACTTACAAGAGCTTTGTGATGAACTATAACATGCACGGTATGAACAAGTCAGTCGCCGAGCTGTTTGTGATGTTAAAAGTCGCTGAGTCTGAATTCTAGAAAGAACATCAAGTGATGATGGTCAATAAAACCACTAGTTTCGAGAAAAATGGCAAGGGCAAGGGCAAGGGCAAGAAGGGTAAAACCAAGAAGGATGGCAAAGCAGTTGCTACTCCTGTAAAGAAGCCCAAGCATGGACCAAGTCAGAAACTGAGTGCTTTCATTGCAAGGGAACTGATCACTGGAAGCGGAACTGCCCCAAGTACTTGGCTGACAAGAAGGCGGCCAACGACAAACAAGGTATATATTATATACATGTTACTGATGTGTACCTTACTAGCTCTCGTAGTAGTGCCTGGGTATTTGATACCGGTTTGGTTGCTCACATTTGCAACTCAAAGCAGGAACTAAGGAATAAACGAATGCTGGCAAAGGACGAAGTGCAATGCGCGTGGGAAATGGTTCCAAGGTTGATGTGATCACCGTCGGCACGCTCTCTCTTCGATTACCATCGGGATTAGTGATGAACATGAATAATTGTTATTTAGTGCCTGCGTTAAGCATGAACATTATAACTGGATCTTGTTTATTGCGAGACGGTTACTCATTTAAATCAGAGAATAAAGGTTGTTCTATTTATATGAGTAATATCTTTTATGGTCATGCATCCAATGTTAGGGGTTTATTCATATTGAATCTTGATAGTGATGACACACATGTTCATAACACTAATGCCAAAAGATGTAGAGTTGATAATGATAGTACCACTTTCTTGTGGCACTGCCGTTTAGGTCATATTGGTGTAAAACGCATGAGGAAGCTCCATGCTGATGGACTTTTGGAGTCACTTGATTTTGAATCACTCGACACATGTGAACCATGCCTCATGGGCAAGATGACTAAAACGCCGTTCTCTGGAACAATGGAACGGGCGAGTGACTTATTGGAAATCATACATACTGATGTGTGTGGTCCAATGAATGTTACAGCGCACAATGGATATCGTTATTTTCTCACCTTCATTGATGACGTAAGTAGATATGGGTATATTTACTTGATGAAAACAAGTCTGAAACATTTGAAAAGTTCAAACAATTTTAGAGTAAACTTGAGAATCATTGTAACAAGAAGATTAAATTCCTGTGATCTGATCGAGGAGGTGAATATCTGAGTTATGAGTTTGGCAGTCACTTAAGACAGTGTGGAATTGTTTCACAGTTGACACCGCCCGGAACAACACAGCGTAATGGTGTGTCGGAGCGTCGTAATCGAACCTTATTAGATATGGTGCGTTCTATGATGTCTCTTGCTAATTTGCCACTATTGTTTTGGGGTTATGCATTAGAGACAGCTGCATTCACTTTAAATAGGGCACCATGAAAATCTGTTGAGACGACGCCATATGAACTGTGGTTTGGCAAGAGGCCAAAGTTGTGGTTTCTTAAAGTTTGGGGATGTGATGCTTATGTCAAAAAGCTTCAGCCTGAAAAGCTAGAACCCAAAGCGGAAAAATGCGTCTTCATAGGATACCTGAAAGAGACAGTCGGGTATACCTTCTATCTCAGATCCGAAGGCAAAGTGTTTGTCGCTAAGAACGGGACATTTATTGAGAAAGAGTTTCTCTCGAAAGAATTGAGTGGGAGGAAAATAGAGCTTGATGTGGTTATTGAACCTTTACTTCAACCAGAAAGTAGCGTAGCGCAGAAAGATGTTTTTGTGGAACCTACGACGGTAGAAGAGGAACTTAATGATGATGATCATGAAGCTTCAGATCAAGCTACTATTGAACCTCGTAGGTCGATAAGGCCGCGTACTACTCCTGAGTGGTATGGCAACCCAGTCTTAGAGGTCATGTTGTTGGATAACAATGAACCTACGCGCTATGGAGGAGCAGTGATGGGCTCGGATTCTGAGAAATGGTTAGAGGCCATGAAATCCGAGATGGGATCCATGTATGAAAACGAAGTATGGACTTTGGAAGTATTACCTGAAGGGCGAAAGGCCATTTAGAACAAATGGATCTTTAAGAAGAAGACAGACGCGGATGGTGATGTCACTGTCTATAAAGCTCGACTTGTGGCAAAGGGTTTTTCACAAGTTCAAGGAGTTGACTACGATGAGACTTTCTCACCCGTAGCGATGCTTAAGTCTGTCAGAATCATGTTGGCAATAGCTGCTTATTTTGCCTATGAAATTTGGCAGAAGGATATCAAAACAGCGTTCCTCAACGGTTTGCTTGAGGAAGAGTTGTATATGATGCAACCAGAAGGTTTTGTCGATCCAGAGAATGCCGACAAAGTTTGCAAACTCCAGCGATCCATTTATGGGCTGGTGCAATCATCTCGGAGTTGGAATAAGCATTTTGATGAGGTGATCAAAGCATTTGAGTTTATACAAGTTTATGGAGAAGCTTGTATTTACAAGAAAGTGAGTGGGAGCTCAATAGCATTTCTAATATTATATGTGGATGACATATTGCTGATTGGAAACAATATAGAAATGTTGGAAAGCGTGAAGGAATATTTGAACAAGAGTTTTTCAATGAAGGACCTAGGAGAAGCTGCTTTCATATTAGGCATTAAGATCTATAGAGATAGATCGAGACGCTTAATAGCACTTTCACAGAGCACATACCTTGATAAAGTTTTGAAGAAGTTCAAAATGGATCAGTCCAAGAAGGGGTTCTTGCCTGTGTTACAAGGTGTGAAGTTGAGTAAGACTCAATGCCCAGTGACTGCAGAAGATAGAGAAAAGATGAGTGCCATCCCCTATGCTTCAGCCATAGGCTCTATCATGTATGCAATGTTGTGCACAAGACCGGATGTCAGCCTTGCCATAAGTATGGCCGAAAGGTTTCAAAGTGATCCTGGAATGGAACACTGGACAACGGTCAAGAATATCCTTAAGTACTTGAAAAGGACTAAGGAAATGTTTCTCGTTTATGGAGGTGATGAAGAGCTCGTCATAAAGGGTTACGTTGATGCAAGATTTGACACTGATCCGGATGGCTCTAAGTCACAAATCGGATACGTATTTATTCTTAATGGGGGAGCGGTAAGCTGGTGCAGTTCCAAGCAAAGCGTGGTACCCGATTCTACATGTGAAGCGGAGTACATCGCAGCCTTGGAGGCAGCAAAGGAAGGTGTCTGGATGAAGCAGTTCATGACAGATCTTGGAGTAGTGCCCAGTGCACTGAATCCAATGAACCTGTTCTGTGACAACACTAGTGCCATTGCTCTGGCCAAGGAACCAAGGTTTCACAAGAGGACCAGACACATAAAGCGATGCTTCAACTCCATTCGCGATTACATCAAGGAGAAGGACATAAATATTTGCAAAGTGCACACGGATCTGAATGTTGCAGACCCATTGACTAAACCTCTTCCAAGGGCTAAACTTGATCAACACCACAACTACATGGGTGTTTCATTCATTACAATGTAAAACACATAGTGATGTGAGCTAGATTATTGACTCTAGTGCAAGTGGGAGACTGTTGGAAATATGCCCTATAGGCAATAAATAAAGTGTTTATTATTATATTTCCTTGTTCATGATAATCGTTTATCATCCATGCTATAATTGTATTAATTGGAAACACATTACATGTGTGGGTAAATAGACAACACTTTGTCCCTAGTATGCCTCTAGTGAACTAGCTCGTTGATCAAAGATGGTCAAGGTTTCCTAGCCATTGACATGAGATGTCATTTGATAACGGGATCACATCATTAGGAGAATGATGTGATGGACAAGACCCAAACTACAAATGTAGCATATGATCGTGTCAGTTTATTGCTACTGTTTTCTGCATGTCAAGTATATGTTCCTATGACCATGAGATCATGGAACTCATGGATACCGGAGGAGTGCCTTATGTGCCTTATGTGGGTGACTATAAAGGTGCTCTAAAGGTATCTCCGATGGTGTCTATTGAGTTGGTATGGATCAAGACTAGAATTTTTTACTCCGTGTGACAGAGAGGTATCTCAAGGCCCACTCGGTAATACAACATCACAATAAGCCGATAACGAGGATCTTGTATTATGACTAAGTCTTAGTTGCAGGATCTTGTATTATGTAATGAGTAAAGAGATTTGCCGATAACGAGGTTGAACTAGGTATGGAGATACCGACGATCGAATCTCGGGCAAGTGACATACCGAAGAACAAAGGGAACATCATACGGGATTAACTGAATCCTTGACATAGAGGTTCGACCGATAAAGATCTTCATAGAATATGTAGGAACCAATATGGGCATCCAAGTCCCTCTATTGGTTATTGACTGTAGAGGTGTCTCGGTCATGTCTACATAGTTCTCGAACCTGCAGGGTCTGCACACTTAAGGTTTGGTCACGTTTTGGTAGTATAGAGTTATGTATGGTGGTGACCGAATGTTGATCAGAGTCCCGTATGATATCCCGGACGTCCAGAGGAGCTCCGGAATGGTCCGGAGGTAAAGATTCATATATAGGAAGTCCTGTTTTGGTCGCCGGAAAAATTTCGGGCTCATCGGTAGTGTATCGGGAGTGCCGCTAGTGTATCGGGAGACCATCAGGAGGGGTATTTCGACCCAAGAGGCTCCATGGGCTGTGGGAGAGTGTTTACCAGCCCTTAGTGTGCTGGTGGAAGTCCCACACAATGCCCATGCGGTTTGGGAAATAAGGCCTAAAGAGAAAAGGTGGAAAAAGGCGAAAATAGGGTGAATCCTGGTCCTACTAGGATTGGAGGTGGAGTCCACCTCCTCCACCTGGTTTGGCCGACTCCTTGGAGTCTTGGACCTTGTGCCAAGCCTCCTCCTCTCTTCCTCTTATATATACTGGAGGTTTTAGGGTTTTTGCACAGAATTTTCAGCCACGTGCTGCCCGTTCCTCCAGTGCATAGTTTCTCCTCTAGATCGGTTTTCTGCAGTGCTTAGGCGAAGCCCTGCCGGAATAGCTCCACCACCATCACTGGAGCGCCGTCACGCTGCTGGAGAACTCTTCTACCTCTCCGCTCCTTGTTGCTGGATCAATATGGTGGAGATCGTCATCAAGCTGTATGTGTGCTGAACGCGGAGGTGCCATCCGTTCGGCGCTAGATCTGCGTGTGCGTAGGAAATTTTTTGTTTCCCATGCAACATTCCCCAACCCTCAAAACCCTTTCTGTTCAGATCAAATGTTTGAAATATTTCTATAAGAAATATTCTCAATAAATTCCAGGAAAATTCCAGCAAGTCAACACTATCATAGGTGATGATCTTGCAAAGTTTCATCTCAATCCAAGTTGATTTGGTTCATCAAACCATCCAAAACCATTCCTGTCCAGAATCAAATTTGAGCAACTTTACATTGTGAAGTGTTCCCCCTTGGTATCAAACTTTGTGGGCGTGCTCTAATGGCCAAATAGTGATGATACACTAAGTGGTGCATCAAGGGTAAAGCCTAGCATCATTGGATCTACAGAAATCCGATTCTGCTAAATTCTAGGGTTTATCAAATCTCCATTGTCAACGTTTTCCCCTTGGGCCCAAACTTTGTGAAACGTCTCATCTTTACCTACCCCTTGACCCTGGTGAGTGTCTCGGTAAGTTGGTAACATCTTCTTGCCCAAAACTCCATTAAACACCTTCTAGTGATTTTGTAAAATCAGCTTTTTCACCCCATTCCCTTTTACCCTTGCCTCCAAAATTTTACCAGAGCCTCTTATAGTCACCTTTCACCCCTAGTAAAAGTCACAAGTCATCAGGCCACTGTGAGTTGGGATAAAACCCCTATTTCTACCCCTGGCGGCATCTTTTTCTACCCCTCTCCCCATTTCCTTCTACCCTAGGGCTCCCCCATAGCTCTCCCTAGCTCCTCCTAGCCGTTGTGCATCTTATAAAACCCCAAGGCACAAGAGGACACATAGGTGTCTAAAATAATGCCCTGGCATGCAGAGTTCGCGCTCCGGAGCACGCTACAGTGCGCACCCGCACTGTAGCCGTTGGCCAACGGGCCGCCCCAGCTTGTCCCCTCTGCCCCCTTGGCATCCGCAACTCGCCGCCTGGTCGGCCCCCTCCTCTCTCTCTCTCCCGCGGCTCCTGCGCGCGTGCCCGGCACCATGCGGCTCGGCCCATCAGCGGGCTCGCACACGCGCATGCCCCCACCTCTCTCTCCTCTCTCCTCCGACCTAGACCTGACCCATGAAGCCCCCAGACACACCCGTTCTATCCCTCGTGGCCTGGGGCGAGCACCCCGTGCTTGCCGGCGCACCGCGCCCACGGTGAACCGGCGGCCGCCTATAAATAGGCCTCCTCACTACTCCTGGCCCTCTCTCCTTGTTCTCCCTCACCCTCCACATCCTCCCCGTGCCCAGAGTGCTGTCCCCCATGGTCTGGAGCCCTCTGCCGACCCAAACCCTCTCCACCGTCGAGCTTCTCTCCCTGCGCCCTCATTCTCCTCTCCCCCCAGCGACCCCGCGACCTCCCACCGACGTGTGAGAGCCCCACGAGCACGTCAGTGCCCTCTGCTTTGTCCGCCGCGGCCTAGAGCGTATCCGGTGAGCCCTTCCTCGCTCCTGTCGCGAGGAGAGGTATTACAGGTGGGGACCACCTGTCATCCCCTCGCCCCCACCTCTCTCGTTGGTAGGCCGGGCCCGCGGGCAGGTTTAAAAACAAACCTGCCGCGCGCGGCTCCTCGCCTGGGTCGGCTTCCTTCTTGGGCCGGTTTCGGCCGGGCACTTTTAGCCCGAAGGGCACACTATCCGCTTTTTTTTTCTTTTTCTATTTCAATTCCAAAAATCCCATAGAAATAAATATTAGTCCAATGCCAATAATTGTTCCACCTAAATTCTTAGAATAATCTATAGAATTTAATAGTGCCATTTATAAAATTGTTTGAAAATATTTTATGTACTGTTTTATTTTAAAACCTATATTTAGGCACCTTTTTGCCTATGTTAATTTATTTCCAAAATATTTTAAACAACTAAACCCTAGGGAAATATTTTTAGTATGACATTTAGTATTTATTAGAGTAGGTTAACATTTGTGATAGTAGTTTGTGTGCTCTGTTTTGGTGTGTTGGTTATTTTTGTCGCTCTATTTCGCAACGATAGATTGCGCGGTTGACGAAGAAGTTGGACCCGAAGACTTCGAAGACCCCAGAGACTTTGTTGAGCTAGGCAAGCAGCCCTTTGACCATGACGAGAAACCATTTTTATTGCATGTCATATAGCACTTTACTTTCATCATAATTGATCATGTGATGTCGTGTTCCCCTTTCGGTGGGATGCCTCCGATACATATCCTTTGACACTTGCATCGTGCATGACCCTACCACCTTATGAGGGTTATGCGAGTGGGTCTTGATAGGATGCTAGTAGATGCTACACAAGGGGGATCAAGACTATGCGTAGTGATGGAAAGAGAGAAATGATTTCAAGAACTTTCAAAAACCCCGTCGGGTGCCACTAATGCCCGAGGGATATATTGATGAGATGGGCGACCACTTGAGAAAGAAGTGGTGTGCCGGAACAAGTGAGTATGTGTTTTCGAAAACGGAGAGTTCTAAGATCTGCTGACCGTCCCAACATTACATGCACAACCACGATACCCCTTATGGGACGGGGCTTTGTTGATTACCTTGGTGGGTACTGGAGTGGCGTGGTCACTCTTGATACGGGGTCGTACCGGTATGTACGATCATGCGCTGTCTTCACAGGCACCGGGCACACCGTTGGTCCCCTCATGGATGGTACGATTAGAGCGAGGCTCATGTGATGTACATCATGAGGGATGGGTACCAATCAAGTGGACTCTTTGTTTAGTATTGCTAGGGGAAAGGCATTGTTCGGGTGCTTACCTCGGGTATGTTATATACCGCAAGTCGTGCATGACACGGAAGTTCCCCGAGTTTTGTGGGTAAAGTGTGCAACCTCTGCATCCTCGTCATCGTGCGAGTTCTTTGCTGTGTTCATCGAATAGTGATCTAGGTCGGGCGAGGCTGCAAGGGTTCTTTGCACACGCCCTTGTTTTCGAATCTCAAGGGTTTTGCGGAGCCCGAAAGTCGACATTTGGCGCGCCAGTTAGGGGGCGTGTCGATATCTCCATCAGGTCTCGACCGGCCGACGCTCGTAGCCCTCATGGCAGGAGGACGACGACTCCACGCGGAGCGGCGAGCCGCACGCGTGGCACGGACAGCGCATGCAAGCCGAAATGCCCAGCGGTGCTCTGCCACCCTGTCAGCAGGCATCAACACCGGTCGGGTCCCCGATAGGCGCTGGGGGCTACCGCCTTCACCAACCACATGGCGCGCCCCCGTTGCCCCGGCCCTTCCTCGCGTTCAGGCCACGCTGCTGGCCCACCAATTTTGCCAGGACCCAACACACAGACACGTCACGCTCCTCGTGGCGCATGAGCTTCGGTGCCAACATGCCACTCACCACCGCCGCACCGGCGAGCCCAGGCGTGCTCCTAAGTGCGACACCACCATCGACGAAACCCAGCTGTGCCACCGTGGGGCCCGTGCCCATGGATCTACACAATCGGAGGCCATGGCGCAGGGACCACGCGGGCGAATTCAAGACATCTACGCCGTCCCGCTCTTTCTGATGACTTGGCTTGAGCCGCCGGGAGCGCGGGCCCCAGCCGCGCGAAGGGGAAGTGGCTTCGCGCTTCTCGGCATGCTTTCTGGAACCAAGGAGGAGCATCGGAAGCTCGACTACACCTGCGCTCGGGGGCCCGCGCAACTTGACAACGACCATGTTGTCACGTGCCTGGGCCACAGAGAGAGCATCATTGGCTACGACGACAGCAGGAGACACACCCGCAACCTCGTGAGGAGCCCCCGCGTGGACAGGTATGTACAACATCGCTGGGGCGACTCGCGTGGCTGGCTTCGCGAGGACGCCCGACGTGGAGATCCTTGCGAGGATGCCCGACGCGGAGATCCTCGTGAGGATGCCTGATGCGAAGATCCTCGCGAGGCACGCCCTTTGGCAGGGAGCTGCTTCAGGCAGACGTCTGGGTCTGGGGACCGGGGCTCGCTCGCCTGGGAACGGAGGGTGGAACATGCGCCCTCGTATCCGGACCGAGAGGCGAAAACTTGGGGACGGAGGGTGGAACACACGCCCATGTCCCTAGGGCAGACGATCCCAACCTGGAGGCCAAGGGTGGAACATGCGCCCTTGTCTATGGGGCGCATGACACTCGCTTGGGGATGAAGGGTGGAACATACGCCCATGTTGCCAGGACGCTCGACCAGCGGCGGGCGAACATGTACTCTCCCATGTCCCCAGGCCCAGCTCGCCCGGCATGGGGACACGTCCCAGAGTACCAGCATGGGAATCCTGGGGGGGCCAGCGAAGCGTGCTGGGGCAACGCCTGGGGAACTCAGGACCTTTTGCTAGGGCGGGCTCTCCGACTAGAGAGCGCAGGGGGCTTCCCGTAAGCTCAGGGCCTCGCCTAGGGCAGACCACACTTCGCCGCGACAAGCCCGGGGGCTGCGAGTGGGCTCCTTGCCTATGAGGCATGGGGCTCCCTATACACCCTTGGGACCTACATCAACCCATGACACTCTCACGTAATAATGAGCAGGTTGTATACGCTCGGAGCCCCCCGAGGACGCCGATGGGTTCCTCCCATGCAATGTGGCAGCAACAGCTCGGAGCTGGTGGAGAAGTCAACAATGCCCATCAATGGGTATGCCGATGCAACATGGATGACCTACGCTCAGCGCTAGGGGAAGATGAAGGCGGGGACAACCCCAAAAAGCCGGACGCGGCCGCTTTCTCGCTCTTTTTGTATTTCATGTTGCAACCTTCAATGGCCCTTTTTGTGCTTGAGCTTGTCGGATGCTCGAAGATTTCGTAATCCTATGTTCTAAATGAAAAGAGGGGCGGGGACTTTTTCTCTTTATTCTCTCGTTTTACCGATCTTGAGTTCTCTCTCTATTTTTGGATTGGCGTTTTCCGAGAAGTTGTGGGCTCCGACCACAGCACGACATCACAGCATGGGGTCTCGGGGGGGGGGGGCTGGGCCTCCTGAGGCGGCACATGGAAGGACAGAATGGGGGATCGCTCGGGCATCAAGGGGGGCTCTTGAGCAGCACGCCTCAGGAGCCTTACCGGTCATAAGGCCACTCGTCCCCGTGATGTCGTCCTTGGTTTCCGGTCGGCATCAGGGGTGTCGGGGCCTCGCCCCGTGAAGTGCGTCCTTGGTTTCCGGTCATACCTAACGGTGGTGGGGAAATGCACGGGACTGGGACCTGACGACGTAGAGCAGTTTGAGCGTCGAAAAAGGGGGCTCCTGAGTAGCACGCCTCAGGAGCCTTACTGGTCATAATTCCACTCGTCTTCCTGGTGCCGTCCATGGTTTCCGGTCGGCATCAGGAGTACCGGGGCCTCGCCTCGTGAGATACGTCCTCTCCGGTCGTACCTAACGTTGGTGGGGAAATGTGTGGGACTAGGACCTACAGACACAAAGTCCCGAAAGGTTCCCCAAACCGTCCCATGGTTAAGGGAGAAGTGTCTCAAACAGAAACACGGGCGCGAGCTAAATCGTCGCCATCCCGTGGGCGTTACAACCGGACTGGCGATGACCCCGGTCGAAAGGAGCACGATGTTCCACTCGTTGTCATCAGGCAACACATTTAAAGGTACTATTGAAATACATCAAAGTTGCCATTAGGCCACATGCATGACCCTGTCAGGAACACGAGAAGGCTACTCGAGGGAAGCACACCGTCGCCAAAACTCTCGTTGCCGCCACCCGGTTACAGCCCCGCGCGTCCCTACTCAATTATGGCCCTTTGCTTCGCTAGAAGAAAACTCTGCCACCAGGTCGTCCACATGGTCCTGGACCCGACCGGCAAGGGCAACGCGAGTCACCTCAGGCACGGGACCAACCAGCGCCTAAAAATACAAGTGCGGGTCGAGGTGAAGGTGGTGGCAGAAGATGTTTGAGGCTGCCCGCTTGAGTAGGTCACAACGCTTCTCCTCCATGAGTGCGCAGGTCTTCTCCTATCACGCCCAAGATGCGGTCCTATCCTAATTTTGGCACGAGGTCCTCGACAGGGATAGACGCGCATCTCGTCGTTTTGCAAGAATGGATATCATTACAAGTACATGTACACAAGAGATGAGTATATGGAATTGGCTTACACTCGCCACAAGCTACATCAGAGTCACATCAATACAATAACATCTTCAAACATCATACAGAAGAGCAGGGTCCGACTACGAACGAAATCAAACGATAAAATGGCATCCATCCTTGCTATCCAAGGATGCCGCCTGGAACCCATCCTAGATTGATGATGAAGAAGAAGAAGAACTCCAAATCAAACAGACATCACGCTCACGACAAATCATCGCATTACCTTTACGTGCAACTGTTGTTGTAGTAATTTGTGAGCCACAAGGACTCAGCAATCTCATTTCCAATGGTATCAAGACTATTAAAGCTTAATGGTGAGGTATGGTTAAGTGGTGAGGCTGCAGCAAGTGACTAAGCATTTATTTGAGTGGCTAACTTACGAATACAAAAAATAAAGTATGGTGGTCTACGCATAAAGGACGAGAACTAGCAATGATCACTAACTGATCATGAACACCTACTTACGTCAAACATAACCCCACCATGTTCTCTTTCGGATAAGAACTCACGAAAAGAGACAGTCATGCTTATGCACCCAGTTGGTGTATTTTATTTGAGTTTACTTCAAGTTTGCTATGACCGGGTGTTAACCAAAGAATCCAAGTTTGTCACATAACCCCGGGCACGGTTTCTCGAAAAGATTTAACCCTGCAGGGGTGCTCCAACTTATCCATCACAAATTAACCACATGCAGCGGGAATAACCTCAACCACGGATCTCGTGATCTTCCTAGGAAATTCCAAAGGAAATCCTACACCTAGAGATAGCCCGAAGAAAAATAAGAATTCCTCACTCAAGACGTAAGATAAAGGTAAAACAAATCCAGCAAGGCCTCCCGACGTGTCGACGATCCCGATAGGAGCCACGTATCTCATTCTCAGGACACGGTGGATAAGCTAGTGTACGGTGGCCTGATAGAAATCTCCTGAGTTGCCCCGGGTTGTCCCCGCACAATGCTCTAGTTTGGACCAACACTCATGAGGAGCACTGGCCCGGGTTGTTGATTAATTATCCGCAGGTGCCGGCAGGTCCCTATGCAATTTTATTAGTTATTAGGCAAATGTAGTACCAATGTTGGGCCTTGCCAGAAAAGCTTTATCCTAAAACAAAAATCCAGGGGGTTCCCATAACAACCCCGAGCATGTTAGGAGCACTCAATTATGGAACATAACACCGGTTTGCAAGTAACTAGGGGCGGCAAGAGTGGAACAAAACACCGAGCAAAAGGCCAAGCCTTCCACCTTTACCAAGTACATATGTGCATTAAATTAAATCGCAGAAATATTGTGATATAACAAAAGAATGTCCATGTCGACACATGGAAGCAATTGCACCTACATCTAGAAACGCTATAAGAAGGGCTGAGCAAGCGGTAACATAGCCAAACAAAGGTTTGCTGGGATGTGGAAGGGTTAGAGGCTTTGCAGGGCAATGTTGCGAGGCTTGACAACAAGTGGTAGGTAGCGACACATAGCGACAAAAACGAGACAACTAGCATGGCAATGATAGTAGTGGTATCTAGGGAAATGTGTCATCTTGCCTGAGATCCCACTCGGAAGAATATCGAGTCCATGAAGAAGACAAGCCAACGTAGTCGAACGAATCCTCATACTTCGAACGCTTTCGGAACTCTATCGAGAAGAAGCAATCCGAAAACAAACAATCAACACAAGATACACAACAACATATGCATGACATGATGCGCAGACAAATATGATGCATGTCCGGTTTAATATGCAACGCATGACATGGCATGACAAGAACAACAAACAACTACTACACATTAAAGTGAAGCTCAATATGCAACGAGTTGCATATTGACGAAACTCCACGTTCGAATTATTTAGTTCATTCCCGTTTAGGTACACATCAATGTTAAATGTTGTTAGGCATGGCAAGAGGTGAAGCATAAGTAAACTATACTATTTAGGCATCTTAGATGAGGTCGGAAACAACTTATAGTATTTCCGAAACGACCTCATATGTTAATTTCGAAATTGGTCGAGATCTGAACTAATCATATTTTATATTTGTTAAACAACATAATTAATTATAGCATGCAATTCTACATGTCATTCTAGTCGATTTACATATATAGAACATCTCAAACGGAGCTATGGTCTAAAAAATATGAGCAACACAAGATGCACATGTCATGAATACAAATGCATGGAAAATACAATCACAAACATTTAAAATCATGAATGCGGCAAGTTATTATGAAAGTACATGAGATTCTAAGCAAGTCTCATATGCAACATGTTCAAAACGGAGCTACGGTTCAACAAATACAGCCAACACAAGTTTTAGTTGAAATCTGTCCAAAACAGCAACATGGCATTTTGCACACATGAAAACAACAAGTTACACTATTCTAAAATGCACAAACTAAGCATGGGGCGGTAGCATATAACACACACTTCATTTCATCTTCACATATCATATTCAAAACATGCATGGATCACATGGTAGGAAGCTCACAAGGTAGCTACTTGAAAACAGTTTCAGACTTGGTAAAAATAGCAGTTTTTGACAGTGCAGTTTTTATCACGAAGGCATATTGACAGCAGTGAAACTATATGCTACAGGTCATATTATGACATGAAACTTAACAGCATACTAAAGGACATTATGTACTACAAATAACTCCATTACTCTAACCCCAAAGGAGTTCTACATCACTAGCAAAACACATAGCAAGTCAGCAACAAAATATTACAGATTCCATACTTGAAAATATTTTGGACCCTCCAAACAGCAGTAATTTTATAGCATGTAGACAACAACAAAACAACTCCTAAACATGCATTTCTATGGCAATCAAAATGTCCAAGAGCTAGGACACATATCAAACGGCATAAGTCATGTTCAAAATTATCTCAAATGGTGCATGTATTATATCACACAAATAACAAAAGGGCATCATCGCAAAAATGACATGCACACAACTTACACAAATGTCAAAACTAAATGCACAGATAAATTCAGTGGATTTTTCTACCCCGAAAACACATATAATATGCATAGGTTCATGTGGAAAAATAAGTCACAATTAATTATGCAAGTATTTGGCCTAATCACCTAGTAGCAATCATAAATGTAAGTTAAATGTAACTATTTCAATAAACAGGTTTTTCATGCATGAAAATGCGATGCCGATAATATGAACATTTTAATATATGGTTTTCTTAATCCCGATGCACGTCAAGTAATTATGCGTAATGCAAAATCATGACAATTATGCAAAATAGCAGAAAATGGCATGCTGAATATTTTAAGCATGGATGATATTGGGATATTGATAAACTACGTGAAATTCTACACATTTTACATATAACAAAAGTGTTAATCTGAGCACGGTTTATTAATTATGACATAATACAAATATGCCTAAACCAGACAAGGACGCATGATAACTATATGGCGCTCGGGCAGGCAATAGGCGGCGCTCACCATGGCCTCATGGGCCGGCTGGAGCTGGGCCGAAGGGGAGGCGAGGCTGTTGGGCCGGTCCACCCACGGGTCAAAGTGAGCGGGAGCAGCGGTGTCCTCGAGCGCCCGATGCAGCGAGGCAGGGCGGCGACCACGACAGGGCACTCCGACGATGGGGTCGACGAGGAGGCCGGGAACGGGGCGGGGCCGGCTGGATCTGATGAAGGTCGGCCGGATCTAGGCGCTGGTGAGCTTCTCCGGCGAGGGGCAGTTGCGAGCTCGAGTGGCGGCGGCCATGGTGGGCTAGAACCAGCAGGACAGAGAGAGAGTCCACAGGGTGAGGAGGAGAGATGGGGAAGTAGAAGGAAAGGAAGGGAGGAGAGGAGAAGGAGGAGGTCCGGCCAGGGGGTTCTTGGTCACCGACGGCGACTGCTCTGGCGAGGGCCAGTTGCCGGCTAGGGCGGCACGGGCGAGGAGCTCGGGCACGGAACTGCGGGCTGCTCTGCTATCACCGGACACATCCGGGTTGGCCACCGAACATGTCCGTAGGTGGGATTTTGGGCGATTTTTAGCCTCTAGATCGCGATTCGAGGGCCGAAAACGGGCAGATGGTTGGGGCTGCAGGATCTAGAGGAGGAGGGCTAGCAAGTGGGGTTTCTAGGGGGTGGCTGCAATTTTACATGGGGAAACCCTAGAGAGTAAGGTGCTCTCTCTCCATGGGGTTTAAATAGGGAAGGCACTAGGGTTGGGGGTTGGACCTTGTCCGTGCGATCACGATCCGATGAGCATGAACGGAGGGAGTGGCTAGATTGGGCTAATGGGCTGTGTAGTTGGGCCAGGTGGGGATGAGAGAAAGAATTGTGGCCCGTGACACGAGGTTTTAAAACATCGAAAACGTCCGATAATAAACCGATGACCGCACTGCTACGGATGACCGAAGGGGTATCAAACAAACTCGGAACGCGACAAAATTCGACAGGCGGTCTACCTACAATATAACAAGACTGCACGCCAAGTTTTGACCCAATACAAGAATATTTTAGCGCGCCTTTTAAACCATTTTAAAACGATGCCGCGGGCGCGTGCATGTGTGGTTGGTCTCAAAATGGTCAGCGATGAGAACGGAGAGAACCAGCAACTACGAACGGATGCAAGTTTCGAAAACGAGTGACGATGCTATGGAGATGATGCGAATGATGCGACGATGAATGCAACAACCAGACGAAACACAGACAAGAATGGAAACAAAGGGGAATCTTCTGGAATCTTCTAGAGCGTCGGTTCCGGGCTATTACAACTCTCCTCCACTACACGAGGATCTCGTCCCGAGATCTAGAATGAGAAGGGTGAAGAGAAAAGCAAAAGGTAAAACTTAGTTGCTTCTTTGATAAATGAGTGAAACCAATGAAACATGATGGTTGGAAAGAGATGAAGAACGACACAAGGAACAAGCAAGAATTCACAAGAAATTTCGGCAGCACTTCGGTAGGGTAGAGAGGAAAAATTTGATATGATGGAAAGAAATTGACAGAGATACACCAAGCTTCAGTTGGATTAGAATCAAAACTTCATAAGATGGAAGGATCATGAAAACATTGCACAACACTATGGTTAAATGCATAAGCAAAGAAGGAACATGATCTTAATCAAATTAGATGAGAGTTGACAAGAGCAACACCACTATGCATCCAGAACAACAACAAAAAAAAGAAGCTAGATCTTTGAAGAGAAGAGAACGGAGAAGAAAATAACAACTTCTACCACCCTTGAACTTGAGAAGCATCTTACAAGAAGAGGTTCAATGGGGTTGTTGAAAAAAAATCAACAACGAAAGAATAGCTTGTTATGGGCTTGTGGGAAACATCTCAAAATTATGAGGTGACAACCATCCACAACAGAAACAATTGATTGGTTGAGAGCAACAATATATGCAAAACTTCTTTCATGAAGAAGAGGAGGAGAAAACTCGAATCATTTATGACACCATTATAGCAACAATCCTTCGGAAATGCTTTAGATGAAATCCAACCCAAGATAACTCCGAGAACACAAGATGGGTTTACTTATCTTATTCTTGACAATTCCTTCAAGACTCTTCATAAGCAAGAATTTAATAACACCACCTCAAAAGACAATGAGAAGGAATTGAACTTAAAATCCAAGAGAAAGAACACTTGAGCACCTCCAACAAGAATGTTGAAGAACACTTGAAAATGAAAGAAATCTTGATGAATCACCATGAAGAATCTCCGGAACAACCCTGAAACGAAAGGATTATAGAAAGAATTGAAGGATGCAAAAAGAACAAGATTGAGGCCTTCCAATGATTAAGATGATGCTTCGGGACAAGACACTTGATCAAAACTTGGAACTCCGGAAAATAAAGATGACCACTTCGGATAAGGAATTTGATATCATGAACACTCCGGAAGAAGGACTGAGATCACTTGGATGAAACAAAAATAAGATTTACGATATGCCTATCCTTCATGAAGTTAAATTGATGACAAGCAACGGATTTCACACACCACTTATTCTTCTTGAAAAGAAAGGAAAGATAGATAGAGCACAAACTTGAAGAGGTCTTGAACAATACACCAGAAAGAATTCAAAACGAAAGAGGATAATGCAAATGGATGATATAACATAAGAACGAAGAGAGCTTGATCCTCCTAATAGAAAACTTGAACGAAGCACCGGAAAGAATTAGAAACTAAAGAGGACACATGAGAATGAAGAGATCAAGATTTTCGTAAAAGAAACTGAAAAAAGGCATCGGAATAATTGAGATACGAATGAAGGAACAACAATTGAGAAGAATTTGAGAAGGAAAGCTGAAAGCTGAGAATGAAGAAATCATATGAAATGATGGCCTTCAGGAGGATCGAGAAATGAGAACAAATTTGAATGCACGGATAGATATGGGAGAAATAACTCATGAGCAAAACAATTTGAAATGACAACACAAAGCTGAGACCATGAATCTTCGAGAGAATGAGCAAAGATTTAAGAGAACCACTCCTTCGGTCTTCAACACTTAGGATGATGACAAGAAACAACACCACGAATTACTAAGACACTCCGGAACAATGAATAAACAAAAGGTTGAGCCAACAATGAAAATGATTTAGAAGCGATCATGGAAGAGGAATATGACTAATGAAAATCATTCTTACATCATATTGAAAAGAACTTGAGGACATCTCCGGAAAGATTAGAAGAGTCAGGTAGGATCCTAGGAAAACCTAAGGGTTATGGGCCCACTCAAAAGAGACCACCGTTGAAACAATTGCTTAGGAAGAGAGATTGCACCGGTAGAAATGAAACCTTGATGAGGTGAGCACCTCAAAATAATTTGAAAGGATTTCAAATGAAAACACAAATCTTCTGAGATATCTTCAACACTCCGGATAGAACGGAGAGAGATGAATAAACAAGAGAGGCTTGGAAAATAAATTCCAACATGGCAACCATTGAACGAATGAGAAAGGATAAGATGAGCACCGAAGCTTGAATTGAATCCACCGAAAAAGAAAACAAAGATGAATACTAATAAATGATAACTTGAACACTGAGCAGCTTCATAAAGAATCACCGGAGAAGAATAACAACGAGAACAAGGAATATGAGGATAGATATTGAAATTGAAACTCGAGAGAATATTCACAAAGAATCACCGGAAACAAGATAGAAGAAAAGATAGCGGAAGCATTACATGAATAGAAAGACACTTGAATGAGAATTTAATCATTGAAGAAAACGGGCGGGAAAACAAAGAAAACTTGGAACAGATGACACAACTCCGGAACAAAATATGAGGATTGATCTTGCAATATTGGAGATCATAGAATTGTCCTGAAGAGAAGCACACCGGTAGAAAAAGAATTGATATGATAACTTTATTGATGAAAAGAATTAGCATTCCCGCAGAAATATGAGAGCACTATTTAGCAAGATAAGAAATCACCACTTGACATCGAAGCAACTCGAATTACCATTTCTAAAACAAAACAAAGGATGAGGCTTACGAAACAAGCCAGAACAAATACATACCCACTATGTACTTGTTGGAAAGATAATCCTAGGTACCTAATTGAATTCCCACCTAAGAACTTCCGAAAACATTCTGGTTATGCAATCCGGTGTGGGGGATACAAGGAGGAAATATCTCACACAACTAGAAAACCTACACCCCAACTATATCCATCCTTCAACACATAACAAGAGGCTTTCACAAATTCATCTAACTCGAATCCTCGAACTCACAACGATACTAAACCATGGTGGTACCCCGGACGCCTCCCCAATACTGGGTGACTCCGACCTTATCTCACCACGATAAGTATTGAAGCAATTTCAAACATCCTCCGTCCTGAGATACTAAGAAAAGTGAATGATAACAATGTGCTAAGAATCCCATGGAGCTCAACTCCCCGGAAGAAATCAAGTCAGACAAGAGGCACCAAGACAGAACTGTGTCACATCAGCATCATATAGTTTCCAAAATACCTATGTGATCCTAAAAACATTTTCAGCGAGAAGAGGAGTAGAATCAAAATTCCTAAGTCGGTTAACTCACCAGAGCATAGAAGAGGAGTAAAAAGAAACCTACTCTCTGATATAACTAGACTCAAGACAGTTTGTTTTACTAGACTCGACTCGGCCAAGTTCGATCAATCAAGGGGGCTCCTAGGTCGGAACTTGGCTCTGATACCAACTTGTCACGACCAAGATGCAGTCCTATCCTTATTTCGGCATCAGGGCCTCGACAGGGATAGAAGCGCATCTCGTCGTGTTGCAAGAATGGATATCATTACAATACATGTACAGAAGAGATGAGTATATGGAATTGGCTTACACTCGACACAAGCTCCATCAGAGTCACATCAATACAATAACATCTTCAAACATCATACATAAGAGTAGGGTCCGACTACGGACGAAATCAAACGATAAAATGGCATCCATCCTTGCTATCCCAGGCTGCCGCCTGGAACCCATCCTAGATTGATGAAGAAGAAGAAGAAGAACTCCAAATCAAACAAACATCATGCTCACGTCAAATCATCGCATTACCTGTACCTGCAACTGTTGTTGTAGTAATCTGTGAGCCACAAGGACCCAGCAATCTCATTTCCAAGGGTATCAAGACTATTAAAGCTTAATGGTGAGGTATGGTTAAGTGGTGAGGCTGCAGCAAGCGACTAAGAATTTATTTGAGTTGCTAACTTACGAATATAGAATATAAAGTATGGTGGTGTACGCATAACGGACGAGAACTAGCAATGATCACTAAATAATCCTGAACACCTACTTACGTCAAACATAACCCCACTATGTTCTCTTTTGGATAAGAACTCACGAAAAGAGACAGTCACGGTTATGCACACAGTTGGTGTATTTTATGCACACAGTCACGGTTATGCACACAGTTGGTGTATTTTAAGAACTCACGAAAAGTATCCAAGTTTGCCACATAACCGCGGACACGGCTTCTCAAAAAGATTTAACCTTGATGGGGTGCTCCAACTTATCCATCACAAATTCACCACACACAGCGGGAATAACCTCAACCATGGATCTCCTGATCTTCCTAGGCAATTCCTAATGAAATCCGACACC
Source organism: Hordeum marinum (assembly GCA_022496015.1). NCBI lineage: Eukaryota > Viridiplantae > Streptophyta > Magnoliopsida > Poales > Poaceae > Hordeum > Hordeum marinum. The sequence goes on along the minus strand of CM039673.1, from coordinate 213,515,204 downwards.
TCGAGATAGCCCGAAGAAAAATCGGAATTCCTCACTCAAGACATTCGAGAAAGGTAAAACAAATCCAGCAAGGCCTCCCAACATGTTGACGATCCCGATAGGAGCCACGTATCTCGTTGTCAGGACACGGCGGATAAGCTAGTGTACGGTGGCCTAATAGAAATCTCCCGAGTTGCCCCGGGTTGGCCCCGCACAGTGCTCTAGTTGGGACCAACACTCATGAGGAGCACTGGCCCGGGTTGTTGATTAATTATCCGCGGGTGCCGCCAGGTCCCTATGCAATTTTATTAGTTATTAGGCAAATGTTGTACCAATGTTGGGCCTTGCCAGACAAGCTTTATCCTAAAACAAAAATAAAGAGGGTCCCCATAACAACCCCGAGCATGTTAGGAGCGCTCAATTATGGAACATAACACCGGTTCACAAGTAACTAGGGGCAGCAAGAGTGGAACAAAACACCGAGCAAAAGGCCAAGCCTTCCACCTTTACCAAGTATATATGTGCATTAAATTAAATAGCAGCAATATTGTGATATAACAAAAGAATTTCCATGTTGACACATGGAAGCAATTGCACCTGCAGCTAGAAACGCTATAAGAAGGGCTGAGCAAGCGATAACATAGCCAAAGAAAGGTTTGCTGGGATATGGAAGGGTTAGAGGCTTTTCATGGCAATGTTGGAAGGCTTGACAACAAGTGGTAGGTAGCGAGACATAGCGACCAAAATGAGACAACTAGCATGGCAATTATAGTAGTGGTATCTAGGGAAAGATGTCATCTTGCCTGAGATCCCGCTCGGAAGAAGATCGAGTCCATGAAGAAGATGATCCAACGTAGTCGAACGAATCCTCACACTCCGAACGCTTTCGAAACTCTATCGAGAAGAAGCAATCCGGATACAAACAATCAACACAAGATACACCACAACATATGCATGACATGATGCGCAGACAAATATGATGCATGTCCGGTTTAATATGCAACGCATGACATGGCATGGCAAAAACAACAAACAACTACTACACATTAAAGTGAAGCTCAATATGCAACGAGTTGCATATTGACGAAACTCCACGTTCGAATTATTTAGTTCATTCCCGTTTAGGTACACATCAATGTTAAATGTTGTTAGGCATGACAAGAGGTGAAGCATAAGTAAACTACACTATATAGGCGTCTTAAATGAGGTCGGAAACAACTTATTGTATTTCCAAAATGACCTCATATGTTAATTTCGAAATTGGTCCAGATCTGAACTAATCATATTTTATGTTTGCTAAACAACATAATTAATTATACCATGCAATTCTACACGCCATTCTAGTCCATTTACATATATAGAACATCTCAAACAGAGCTACGGTCCAAAAGATATGAGCAACACGAGATGCACATGTCATGAATGCAAATGCATGGAAAATACAATCACAAACATTTCAAATCATGAATGCAGCAAGTTATTATGAAACTACATGAAATTCTAAGCAAGTCTCATATGCAACATGTTCAAAACGGAGCTACGGTTCAACAAATACAACCAACACAAGTTTTAGTTGAAATCTGTCCAAAACAGCAACATGGCATTTTGCACACATGAAAACAACAAGTTACACTATTCTAAAATGCACAAACTAAGTACGGGGCAGTAGCATATAACACACACTTCATTTCATCTTCACATATCATATTCAAAACATGCATGGATCACATGGTAGGAAGCTCACGAGGTAGCTACTTGAAAACTGTTTCAGACTTAGTGAAAATAGCAGTTTTTGACAGTGCAGTTTTTATCACGAAGGCATATTGACAGCAGTCAAACTATATTTTACAGGTCATATTATGACATGAAACTTAACAGCATACTAAAGGAAATTATCTACTACAAATAACTCCATTACACCAACCCCAAAGGAGTTTTAGATCACTAGCAAAATACATGGCAAGACAGCAACACAATATTACAGATTCCAGACTTGAAATATGTTGGACCATCAAAACAGCAGTAATTTTATAGCATGTAGACAACAAGAAAACAACAACTAAACATGCATTTCTATGGCAAGAAAAATGTCCTTCGGCTAGGACACATATCAAAGGGCATAACTCATGTTCAAAATTATTTCAAATCGTGCATGTATTAAATCACACGAAAATAACAAAAGGGCATCACCGCAAAAATGACATGCACACAACTTATTCAAATGTCAAAACTAAATGCACAGATAAATTCAATGGATTTTTCTACCCCGAAAACATATATAATATGCATAGGTTCATGTGGAAAAATAAGTCACAATTAATTATGCAAGTATTTGGCCTAATCACCTACTAGCAACCATAAATGCAAGTTAAATGCCACTATTCCAATAAACAGGTTTTTCATGCATGAAAATGCGATGCCGATAATATGAACATTTTAATATATGGTTTTCTTAATCCCGATGCACGTCAAGTAATTATGCGTAATGCAAAATCAAGACAATTATGCAAAATAGCAAAAAATGACATGCTGAATATTTTAAGCATGGATGATATTGGGATATTGATAAACGACGTGAAATTCTACACACTTTACATATAGCAAAAGTTTTAATGTGATGCACGGTTTATTAATTATGACATAATACAAATATGCCTAAACCAGACAAGGACACATGATAACTATATGGCGCTCGGGCGGGGAATACGCGGTGCTCACCATGGCCTCATGGGCCAGCTGGAGCTGGGCCGAAGGGGAGGCGAGGCTGCTGGGCTGGCCCACCCGCGGGTCAACGCGAGCGGAAGCGGCGTCCTCCTCGAGCGCCCGATGCAGCGAGGCAGGGCGGCGGCCATGACGGGGCACTCCGGTGACGTGGTCGACGAGGAGGCCGGGAACGGGGCGGGGCCGGCTGGATCTGACGAAGACCGGCCCGATCTGGGCGGTGGCTAGCTCCTCCGGCAAGGGGTGGCGGCGAGCTCGAGCGGCAGCGGCCATGGTGGGCTGGAACCTATGGGGGAGAGAGAGAGTCCGCAGGGTGAGGAGGAGAGATGGGGAAGGAGAAGGAAAGAAAGGGAGGAGAGGAGAAGGAGGAGGTCCGGCCAGGGGGTCCCTTGTCACTGGCGGCGGCTCCGACGTGGGCCGGTGGCCGGCTGGGGTGGCATGGGCGAGGAGCTCGGGCGCAGAACTGCGGGCTGCTCTACGGTCGTCGGCACGTCCGGGTTGGCCGCCGGACATGTCCAGTAGGTGGGATTTTGGGCGATTTTCAGCCTCTAGATGGCGATCCGAGGGCCGAAAACGGGCAGATGGTTGGGGCTGCGGGATCTAGAGGAGGAGGGCTAGCAGGTGGGGTTTTCTAGGGGGTGGCTGCAATTTTACATGGGGGAAACCCTAGAGAGTGACTGGCTCTCTGTCCATGGGGTTTAAATAGGGAAGGCACTAGGGTTGGGGGTTGGACCTTGTCCGTCGATCACGATCCAATGACCATGAACGGAGGGAGTGGCTAGATTGGGCTAATGGGCTGTGTAGTTGGCCCAGGTGGGGATGAGAGAAAGAATTGTGGCCCGCGACACGAGGTTTTAAAACACCGAAAACGTCCGATAATAAACCGATGACCGCACTGCTACGGATGACCGAAGGGGTATCAAACGAACTCGGAACGTGACGAAATTCGGCAAGCGGTCCACCTACAATATAACAAGACCGCACTCCAAGTTTCGACCTAATCCAAGAATATTTTTAGAGCACCTTTTAAAACATTTTAAAACGATGCCACGGGCACGTGCATGTGTGGTTGGTCTCAAAATGGTCAGCGACGAGAACCGAGAGAACCGGCAACTACGAACGGATGCAAGTTTTGAAAATGAGTGACGATGCTATGCAGATGATGCGAATGATGCGACGATGAATGCGACAACTAGACGAAACACAAACAAGAATGGAAACAAAGGGGAATCTTCTGGAATCTTTTGGAGTGTCGGTCCCGGGATGTTGCATCTCCACACCCCCATCAAGGCACTCCACGACCCTGGAAAAGAAGCCTAGATACCCGGCGTCGTTCGGTACCAAAGGGCTCGAGACACTCGCACCAGAGATGTCGTCCAAGGCCCGCTCGGCCCTCTTCTCGAGGGATTGGAACATCTGGGAGCGCATGTGCTTTAGGCCGCGAGCACGGTTCGCCTCGTCCGAAGTCTCCTTCGCCAGGGAAGCAACACCCTTCACTTGTTTATAAAGAAAAGCTAGCTCGGCCTCGGTGGCTACCTGGGCATCCGTTGCGGCACGCCAATGCCCTTCCTCTTGGTCTAACTTCTTCCTGAGGTCGTTAACCTCGCTTTTCAGGAGGTCACGTTGCTGGCAGAAACGGGACTCCTGGAGCTTCAGCTTCGCGCGATAATCCTGGAGAAGGGGACACCAAGCCTCGGACACCCTGTTGTCGACCTCCTCTTGTATCCTCGCCTCGTGGGAGGCAAGGTATTACTCGGCAAGCGATGCCTGGCGCTCCCTCACCTCCAGCCTCTCTTGTTCCAGGCTCTGTTCCAACGCTTCCAATGCCAACGAGTCGACAGGCGCCAGGGAGCTCGCGCCGATAGGGAGAAGCTCAGCCGGAAGACACACGAGTGTGGCCCTCCGCGCCTGGATCTGCCTTTCAAGGTCGGCGTTGAGGGCCTGGAGCTCCTTGAGGCGATTCTTGGAGGCCCTACGCTAGCAATCGGCCTCCGGAGCCTCGGCAAGGGTGCGTTCGCGGGCCTCCACCGCCGCAGCAAGGGACCCTTCTACCGTTGTGTGGGCGCACTCGCGCTGCAGACGGCCGAGGTTCACGGCAACCTCAAGCTGGCGCCGCCCCAATGCAAGGCGCTGGCGTTCCTTCTCCAAGCAAGCATCATTGTTGGTGAGCCCCACCCCTAGGCACTAAAGCGCGTCCGCCGCAGTATGGAGCAAACCCCATGGCACGGTGCTTAGGTATTAAGCAAGCTCAAGCGGCCAACCGGAACTCCCACCTTCTCCATGGCAAATGGGGGAGGTGCGCGAGGGGCCTCCCAGCCCTAATCGGGGGTTGGGGGCTCACATACAGGCATCCCAAAAGAAGGAAGCGTCCCTTAGGGGCCCACATCGCCATGCAAAAGGGGTATGGGGGCGATGCAGCATGACCCTGGAAGGGGACACGATCAGGTGAAGTGGCCCCACTCGGGGGAGTCGAAGGCCGCGGGCGAAGAGGACCACGAGGGACTCGTGCCCAAGGCCACCAGGTGTCAGAGTAGGCCCAGGCACGGGCCCCTCGGAGGATTGAACCCCGCGGCATACGGGAGAAGAGAACACAAGAGGCTCGACGGCCATAGGAGCAGGTGACGCCGACCCGCCTCCCCCATCGTCGGTGGGGAGCCTATGGAATAAAGGCTCGGAAGGAAGGCGTTAAAAATAAGGGTGGAGGAGGTTATAGGCACTTACTCATCTATGGAGACCCACTTCATCTTCACCGGAGCCCATGGCACCGAGGAGCGACCGCCCCTAGACGTCTTCCTTTTCCGGACGAGGTGGGGGCTCAGGGGTGGAGGGCTGGCGACCGACGGTTGATGATCAGTGGCAAGGACAGTGGCTTCCACCGACGACAGAGTGTCGCCCCCGACCTCAGCTTGACCCAGGGCAAGAGCCAAAGGAACGGGTGGCAAGACACGGCCCATCTCGGCCACGGGGAAGGCGGCGTGACCCGAGTTCTCAGAGGCCGGAACCCCCGGGAGTGAGGCACCCCGAGGGCGTGCCTCCCCCTGAGGAAGGAACTCCCACTCATTGAAGTGTGGCATCTTCATGACGAGGGCCTCCCGGGCCTTGAAGTTGTACAATGGGAAGTCATCCCGTGGGAGCTCGGCAGGTTCACCACCAGTCAGGCGGCGAAGAAGCTCGTGCAGGACATCAAGGGAAAGAGGGGGGACCTGGATCCACATTGGGTCACGAGGACCCGCGAAGGCCCACATCGGACGGGAATGGCGCTGAAGAGGAGCAATTCGTCGACAAGTGAATTCCCGCACAACCATCGCCATCATGACACCCGCCTGCCTCAGCCTCACCAGCTTGGCTAGGACCGGTGCAAGCCAAGGGTAAGCAGGCTCCTCGCGCATCCACCCACGATTTGGCATTGCCGGGGTCAGCGGGGGTTGAAACAAAGCTTTAGCCTCAGCAGTCTCAACATACACCCACTGCAGCTGAAACCCTTCTGCTTCTGGGGAAAGTTCGGCGTCAAGGGCCCCGCGGGCCGATGTGTCCACCATTCTCAAGGACACGCACCCAGAACACTGTTCCTTAGAAGCCAACTCAAGGGAGAAGAAGAGGCGTAACAAGGCCATGGAGGGGGAAACACCAACAAAGGCCTCGCACGGGAACGCGAAGGCCGAGAGGAGAACGAGAGAGCCAGGGTCAAGGTGGAACACGCGGATCTGGTAAAGCGAAAGCACAATGGTAAGAAAGCTTGAAAGTGGTAGCAGTATGCCAGAGAGGAGAGCATGGATATGAAGGGGGACAGTGGAGGCCGCCATCTCGCCCCGAGGCTGCGAACCTGGACAGATCTTGGTGGCCACCAATTCATTGGAGCCAGCCACGACTACTAGTTGTACTTTCCCCAACCCCTCAAGGTTCACCACCGACGACTGGCCTGGCGCAGGCTGGAACATCGCTGCGGCAGTCGGACCCCTCTAGATTCCGCCTTCTGCCCCCTCTGGAAACATGGCGAGGAGGACGAAGGGGGGAAATGACATGGCGCACAGGGATTCGACAGAAGGGGTTGGAGTCGCGTGAGCAGGGAGAACAGACAGCAGAATTTACGGGATACGAAGACGGCTCTGAGGCGAGAGTCGGGTGGCTCGACAAACCTCGCTATGGCCAGTCTGGTGCGGAGAAGAATGGATGACAAGTCTTTGGGCTACCATGTATAAAGCCTGGCCCACAGGCAATTGGGGCCCGTGGCGCTTCGGGCCGTCCTCCAGGCTTCACTCGTAAGCTAGCTCAGGGGCACCTTGGGCCCGGGGGGTACTGTCGGCATTCTGGGAACGGGGGTACCCAGACCTGCCTGCCTGCGGCCCAGGACATGGCCCACTTCATCGACCAAATGGGAATAGGTGTGGCCCCACTCAGGACAAGGCCCTCGCGAGGTCCCAAGCCTCGCGAGGATGAGAAGCATCAAGACCCACGAAGGACGGGCTTCCTCAGGACCCCTCCGGGGCGTTGGAGGTTTCTATGCAAGGCCCGGCCTCGGGAGTCAAGGGTGACACAAGGAAGGACAGGCGAGCAACAGTGCCTAGGTGGTGTAGTTTCCCCTTTTGTGCAAAGGGAGCAAGGACGTTCGCGGGTTCCCAAAGCGCCCCAAAGGTTTCTATTCCGGTGCAAGAAGACCACAACCACCAGTCCCGCAGGGCGGATGTCATCGCTGAACCTGTCCCTGTGGAGTCGACAGCTACTTTGCAGGCAAAGACTGCCTTTGGCAGGGCGAGCACGAACCCCTATACCCCTTCAAAATTGGATGTTGTGGGGTCCCTTCCCACCATTGTGATAAGGGAAGAGGACCCGGGCCGGCGCTATATATAGATGGTAGGCTGCTTCGTAGAGAGGGATCCGAACCCCATCAACCAACTCCACCACTCGCCAAACCACAGGGAGCCTGGCACACCACTTAGAGCCCTCAAGAGGCCCTGAAACACTTTACTAGTTCATCCACCCCACCTCCTCGAGAGGCAATCCACCAAAGCAGGAGTAGGATATTACGCTTCGCAGCAGCCGGAACCTGGGTAAACTATCATGTTCATCTTCTTCCTCATCATTGTGCGAGTTTTTTGTTGTGTTCATCGAGTAGCGAGCTAGTTCGAGCAAGGCTACAGGGGATCTTCACACACGCCCCTGTGTTCGAATCTCAAGGGTTTTGCGGAGCCCGACATCCAACACAATCAATCTCTTCCACCATAGCCAAATCTGTGAGAGAGTGATTGTGTGTTGAGGAGTCTATCATCTTGAAGCACAAGAGCACGGAGTTCATCGACATTATCGAGCCTATTACAATTTGGAGGGTAGTGCCTCCTAGATTGGTTAGGTGTCACTTGGGAACATCCTACTTCGTGTTGTGGAGTGAACCAAGAAGTTTGTAAGGGCAAGGAGATCGCCTACTTCGTGACGATCTAACCCGAGTTAGGCTAGTCCTCTGTGGACGTAAGCCATCATGGTAAAGTCAAGGTTGCTTATTTGTGGAACCCTCCGTGGATCCTTGCTACCATTACCCTCCGTGGGTTGAAGACTCCATAAGCGTGGACGTACGATAGCACGACCTATCGGAACCACGGGAAAAATCATCGTGCCTTCAAATTGCATTTGATCTTCCTACCCTTCCTCCACGTACATGCTTGTCTTTACTTTCCGCTGCAATACTCGTAGACATGCATGTGTAGGGTGTACTTGACTTGCTATCAATGCTAAAATCTGCCAAGACTTAAAATTGGGAAAAGGTAGATTTTTAATTGGTCAAGTAGTCTAATCACCCCCCCCCTCTAGCACTACTTTCGACCTATAGTTCCTCAAGGCAATCGCGGTAGCACGTTGTTGGCGGGCAACCAGAGCTCACAAAGAAAGTAACCATACAAGTACCGGAAGAAAAGCAAGGGAGGATAACATATGGTTACATAAAGATATTAGTTCGACAAACATCAAAGCAAACATAATGCATGATCTAATACGAGATACATAATATGTCTGAAGTACATGACAGTACGACAGCAGGAGTGGTTCCAAGCTAACTCCAATGACCTCCCTAGACCCTCAGGACTAAGAGGACCCTGTTGGCAAGAGGGTCGGCCTTCTCCTCGGCAGCAAAGACGTCGGCACCCGGCGGCAGCCTTTTTAAAACAATGGATAGATCAAGCTCTGGGTAAGCAAAGTCCAGGTTTCTCTGGACCATGAAGAGAGCATTGCGAGCCAGCTTCTGGGACTCATCAACGAAACATGTGGCCCTGTCCTCCTCATATGTCTTCAGCGCTTCAATTAGGCCCTCGAAGAAGCATGTCAGCTTGACACTAGGGACTTCATACCTGCTGGCAGACAAAGCCCAGCTCTTCATGTTCATGCTTGTGATCTATGTAGTGAGGCGCTCAGCGATGTCTGTCAAGTTTTTGATCCAGAGTCTAGCTATTCAACTTGGTTCTTCAGTTTGGCCTCAGCGTCTTTTTGGGCAACTTCTCGCGATATCCGGCAGATTCAATGTCCTTCTCGAAAGAAGCAAGCTTGGATCCTATGTTGGTAATGGTGTTGTTGGCAGAGTCAAGGTCTTGGCCCTTGGAGGAAAGTCATGATTGTGCCTCCTCTAGAGTGTCTTGCACCTTCCACACATCTTCCTTGAGGCACTCGATCTCTTTTGTCATTCTTGGCAAGGTCCTCCGCAAACTTGCCTAGCTGGGTCTCAAGACTGCTTTTTGCGGCAACCGCGGTGGCTAGATCATCAGACACCTTCTTCAGTTGAGTAGTAGATGTCCACGAGAATGCGTCAAGGGCAGCTTTATAACCATCCTCTAGCTCCTGTGTACATTGCAGAATGTGGGACTCCAGCTCCTCATCCTTGCTGTGGAGAGAAGCCTCGAGAGAATTTTCCCTAGAGGAGATTTTTGTTTCCCTGGCATCCAGAAGTGCCTTGCACTCCGCCAGAAAAATCTACTAGGCTGAGACGTCCTCCTTGGCTAGGGATGACATTTCATGCTGCCTCCTGAGGGAATGGACCTGCTAATTGTACCGGTCTCATAGTTTGTTCCCTTTTCTCTTCAGCTGCTGGTCCACGAGTACGACTAGGTCCCACCGCTCCTTGACTGCTTGCAACCTGAGGTGATATCTGTTGTGCACATCATTGATCCCAGTTGCCATGGACTCCAAGAAACTTAGATCTTTAGCATTGTCATCGGGATCATACACTTCTTCACCTCCCCTGAAATAGCGGCGCCAACACCCGCTTGATCTCCTCATCAATATCCACGCCTGTTGAGAAGGATGGACCAGGGGTTGTCGGGCATAGTCGAGCGGTGACTAGCGCCAACTGGTTTAGGGGAGACCGTGAAGCTGAGGCCAAAGGGTAGCTCAAAGGGGAAGCCTCCATTGACCGAAGAGAAGTTTACTCCTTTATCACTATGTCTGGGGGGACTATACTGCCAAGGTTGGTTGCCGCCTTCACGGCAAATCCATGGAGTTCCCTGGCAACCGTCTCACGGCCCTCCGCAGTAGCGATCTTTGCTGCTTCCTCGGCAGCATCATTCAACAATGTCAGCCACTTATTCTAGTAGCTTGGGTTCTTTCAGAAGCAGTGCTGCAGACCAGGGAGACAAAGGGAAGGACGGGAGTCAGGAATTAATAAGGCACACAACAAGAGAGAACAAGAAAAATGATAGCGAAGGCAAGTAGGATACCCGACAGAGTTTGCTGCGGAGGGGGATCCCCTTCCCAGGTAACACCAGTTGTTGGCGTGCGGTCTGTCGCCATCTTTTCGGTGGCGAACTCATCACGGGCAAGCTCTTCGGTGGAGGCCCTTGCCCGAGTTTCCTTCCCACGGGCGGTGGTCAACGAGGAATCTTAGAGGGAAGGTTCCTCCTGGCGAACCTCCCCTTGATATTCCTCTCTCTTCCTCCTAACAGACAAAGGGAGACTCTCTTCCTCGTCCCTGCCAATGCGTGAGGCCTATATTTGAATCTCGCGAAGAGGACTTGGCTAGGGGCTAGGGACAGGATCCTCCTCCATGTCCACTGCCGGGTTCGCGCCTACCACGGGTCCCAGTCCTACCGCGGATTTGGCCCGTTTGGTCAATGCGTGAGGGGCTCTTCATCCTCATATCTGTCGAAGTTAGTTATACAAGATAAATCAAAGAGATCAAAGACAAGTACTTTGACTAAGGTTGGGAATGGATGACTCACTCCGAAGCCATGAGCATGGAGCCCAGCTCGTACGTCACAAGTGGCGGAGTCGATCTACCCATTTTCAGAGTTAAAGGAGCAGGGATTGGTGGGGGCATCAGAACCTCCGGCAAGGGTGAGTTTGGTAGAGAAGTTAGGCTTGACGGGGGGCTGGGGTCCACCCCTAGGGCCCTCCGCCGCTTGATGAGAGAAGCTTTGGCTTGGGAGATGCGGAGGGATTGGCAGCGTACGGTTTTGTGGGCGCCACCATTGGTGGTCGTCTTCTTCACCCTCGTGGGGACCTACAAGGGTGCAGGAGCCGTTGATTCTCAGCCCGTGCATTGAAGGAGGCGACGCCCTGGTTCTGGGGCTTGAGGGCCCACTTCCAGCCCCTCTTCCTCTACCTCCGGATTCTTTGCTCCCTCGACCTCGACTTCCTCTTGGGTTTCAGTCGCTGCGGCTTGGGAACCCCCGACCTCGACAGACTCAACCCCGACGACATCTTCCAGAGCCAGTCCCTCCCTCTCCTCTCCAGAAGAATCATCATTATCGGATTCTCCTTCTCCCTCTTCTCTAGGGGTCGCTCCACTAGCAGCCCTGGCCTTCTTGTCCTCTGCAATGCGAGCATCAATGTATGCCTTCTCCACCGCTCTAGTTGGAGCGAACAAGTTGTCTTACGGCTTGAAGGCCCGCTCCTCTAGGGTGGATACCCACTCCATCTCGCTCTCCAGGGTGGGCAACTCCCAATCAGGCTTAACCCCGAGGGCATTGCAGTTAGGAATCAACTACAAGATCTGGTTCTGGGCAGAATTGCGATGCAAGGGAACGACTTTTGCCGGCAGATGGAACAACCCAAGGTGGTCAAATAGCTGATCGCACAACCAACAGCGATGGTAGATCATCAAGTTGTTGCCGAGGCCTGGGTACAACCGCATCCAGTCGGTGGGACCGTTGAACTCCCAGGAGAATATGTCCCTCTTCTACAGCGGTGCAATGCGGCAGAGAAGAAAATCAGCCCCCATGTACTCGATGGTCAGTCCGGTAGCCTTGAGGTGGATGATCCCGTTCAATGCCAGGAAGAGATTGTCATCGGTGAGGCCCGATTTGCTCCTGTCGCTTCCGCACACTACGCATTCAATCTGCGTCGCGCAGAAGTTGGGGGCTTTGTCATCCTTGATCCAGCACCAGTCGTGTCGTGATTTTGTCACGACAGATGTTCTAGTGAGAGGACTTAGGTTCGAGGCCATCGCTAAGGAAGTGGGCTCGAAGGGGTTGATGGGAATCAAGAGACAAGGGTTTACCCAGGTTAGGCCCCTCGGAAAGAGGTAAAATCCTACGTCCTTCTTTGTGTTGTATTGATGGAGTATCGATTACAAGGGAGCGAGTTCACTTGACCTAGCTATCGATCAGTTGTTTCGTACCCTAAGCCGTCGTAGGGGCTCACTTTTATATAGGTAGGTCGAGGCCCTGGGCTTACAAGAGTCCAGACTGGCTCATACAAAGTATCTGATCCAGTCTCTAAGTCGTCTTGCCTTCCTGGGCAAGTCACCTTTTTGGTGCCTCATGCGCCCGGCTCTCGCGTCGTCTTCTGGCTCTGGGCCTCCATCTAGGACCATCTGGTGAGCCGCCTATTAGGCTTCGTCTTCAACCTTCAGGCCCACTTAAGGCCTTGATTATGAGCCACCAGATATGACCTGGGCCCACCTAAGCGGTTCACACCATGGGGTTATATTCCCAACATTAGGCCCCAGATTGATTTCAACTTGTTCCTGTCAATCCTCAAATCCATTCAGCGGCGAGTCTCACACCTTTGTTTACCTGAAAGTAAAACATTGTAAACCGCCATATAAAATGGATGACATCATCCTCGATGTGTCAAAAATGATTCCGTGACGTCACAACGGATTATCTCATTAAATGGTCAACCAAAAAATTGAGGTGTTTCCTTTGGTGAATCATCATTGCGTCTCCTTGATTTTTGCATGGATTGTTGTTGTCCTATCTCATAAATAGGCGGGGGTGCGGGTCTATGGGGACCCCGACACATAAGTCGTGATCATCGAATGCACGTGTACAGTGATCCCAGAGATCAATGCTCACTGAACACATAGAAGCTGGATAACAAGAGTCTTACATCCACATTTAGCGTCTTCCACAATTAATGACCATGAAGGTCTCAGTCTTACATAGATAGGGCCACACGGGCCAAACACTTAAAACAGAACAAGCAGCGGAAATCTTGGTCGAAAGCGTGAACCCATGCCATCTACCCTAACCTACAGGCATTCTGAACGGGAAGCGTCCTAGTTCGCATGTTCGTCTCCAACGAACTATTCGACATACTCCTGTTCTTCCATGCCTAGCCAATTAAATAACCAGTGGCAAGCCAATGAGTACTTTGAATGTACTCGCAAGCAACCCAAGTTGTGGAACAAGGTAGGAATGATGCATGATATAGCACTAAGTAGGTGATTTTGCGTAAAGCTAATTTGAATGTAAATGTCATGATCAAGTAACTAGTGAGCATGCATCAACAATTAGCAGATATCCATATGAACAAGTTACCGATATCATCATAAGCTGGGGGTTGAACACCTCATGTTCATTCATCATACTAAGTCATTGGTCTTAGAACGGTTTCCAAGCTAGTCATCAGACTTAGCTCAAGTACCATCTTTGTCTCCAACACACCCACACACCTCAGTTTGTGAAAACACTTGGACGTAGCACAAGAGCGGTCATCCAACTATCCTTGACCGTGGACACGGCTATTCAAGTAGTTTTACACTCTGCAGAGGTTTGCACACTTTACCCACAAGACTTGGGGAAATTCCGTGTCATCCACGACTCGCGGTATATAACATACCCGAGGTAAGCACCCGAACAATGCCTTTCCCCCAGCAATACTAAACAAAGAGTCCACTCGATTGGTACCCAGCCCTCATGATGTACATTACACGAGCCTCGCTCTAATTGTACCATCCATGAGGGTCCAACGGTGTGCCCGGTGCCTGTGAAGACAGCGCATGATCGTACATACCGGTACGACCCCATATCAAGAGTGACCACACCACTCCCGCCACTAGTAATGCGGGCTCCTTGCCAGTACCCACCAAGGTAATCAACAAAGACCCGTCCCATAAGGGGTATCGTGATTGCGCATGTAAGGTTGGAGTAACGGTCGCAACTTACACCAATCCGTTTTAGAAAACCACATTACTCTCTTGTCCCGGCACACCACTTCTTTCTCAAGTGGTCACCCATCTCATCATCATCTCCCTCGGGCATTAGTGGCACCCGACTGGTTTTTTGAAAAAATCTTTGAAATCATTTCTTTTCTTGCCATCACTATGCATAAGTACCATCCCATTTGTGTAGCATCTATTAGCAACCTAACTACTCCCACCTGCACAACCCTCATAAGGTGGTAGGGTCATGCACGATGCAAGTCTTAACGGTAAAAGTAACAGAGGTATCCCACCGAAGGGGGAACACCTCATCATGATCATTTCATCGAATCCACTAGTGCTATATGACATGCATGAAAAAGTTTCTTAACATTGTCAAAGGGCTGCTTGCCTTGCTCAGCAAATTCCTCGGGGTCTTCGGAGGCTTCAGGTCCAACTTCTTCGTCAACAGTGCAATCTATCGTCATGATAAAATAACGATAGAAATAAGCAACACACAAAAACAGAGCACTCAAATACTTATTAAAAATGCTGATCTATTCTGATAAATACCCAATGTCCTACTAAAAATACTCTCCTTGGTTTTTGTTGTGAAAACATTTTAGAAGTTAAATAACAGAGGCAAAAAGGTGCCTAAATATAGGTTTTCAAATAAAATAGTAATAAAAATATTTTCAAACACTATTACAAATGGCACTAATAAATTCTATGGATTATTTCAAGAATTAAGGTGGAAGAAATATGGGTATTGGATAATTATTAAGATCTCTAAATTTTTTGGAAGTAGCATAAGAAAAGAAAAAGAAAAAGAAATGGGCATAGTGCCCTGGCCGGAGGTGGCCAGCAACTGGGCCGGCCCAAAGGCCAACCAGCCCAGGCGAACCGGCGCGTGCGCACGCGTTCGAACCTGACGGATCGGTTCCGAAGGCCGGCGACACAGAGAGGAGGGGGAGGGAGGTGAGGATGACAGACGGGCCTCACCTGTCATCTTCAACCTCACGACAGGGAGGCCGGCGAGCTCATCGACGATGATGCAGGGCACGGCGACGGCAGGCGAAGGAAGGGATGAGCTCAGCGTCGACCCGCCATTCCTTTGGAGGTGGAAGGGCGGCCGGAGGAGGTCGGGTTCACCGACAGGGAGGAGGTCGCAGCGGAACCACTTCGCGTGAGGGTCGCCGGCGTTGCTTCAAGCAGCAAAATGGTCAGGGAGGAATGGGGGAAGACGCGGTTTCTCACTGGGGGCTCAAAGGAGGAGAAAGGAAGGCTAGAATGGGCTGGTAGCCTGAGATTGATGAAGCCCCGATGCGGCGGTGCCTCGGTCGATCCTGAGCACAGGGGCTCCGGGCGGTCCCTAGAGCGACTCAGGGGGAAGATTGAGAGTAGAAGGGGGCCAAGGGCAGAGAGAGGAGGAACCGGGGGTCTTAAATAGAGGAGGGGGCGGTGCACCGTGGACCCGTGCACCAGCAAGGTTGCGACCGAGGCCAGAGGGGAGAGAGGGCTCGTGGGGCAGCTCGGGGGTGCTCCTAGGGCTGGTCTAGGCCCCTAGGGAGAGAAGAGAGAGAGAAAGATGCCTGTGCGTGTGAGCTCCCTGGTTGGCCGAACCGGGCGGCGCCGGGCACGTGTGTTGGAGGGCAGAGGATAGAAGGGAGAGAGGGACGACCGCTTGTCATGTCACGGACGCCGAGGGGGGCAGACGGGACAAGCTGGGGCGGCCCGAGGCGGTCGGGGCTGCCCGTTGGCCAGCGGCTATAGTGTGGATGCACACTCTAGCGCGATCTAGAGCGCGAGCTCTGCTTGCCAGGGCATTATTTTAGCCCCCCCCCCCCCCCCCCCGCGTGTCCTCTTGTGCCTTGGGGCTTTAGAAGATGCCCAATGGCTAGGAGGAGCTAGGGAGAGCTCTGGAGGAGCCTTAGGGTAGAAGGAAAGGGAAAGAGAGAGAGAAAACATGTTGTCCAGGGGTGAAAATGGGGGTTTTACCCCACCTCCTGGTGACCAGAGGACCAGCGTTTTTTACTGGAGGTACTAGGGCAATGCAAGAAGATGTGGTAGAAAGTTGGGGGCAAGGGTAAGAGGGTAAGAGGTAAAAACATGGGTTTTACTAAATCACCAGAAGGTGTTTGGTAAGGTTTTAGGCAAGAAGATGTTACCAACTTACTAAGATATTTATCAGGGTCAAAGGCTAGGTAGAAATGAGGGGATTCACCATGTTTGAGCTGAAGAGAAAGAAGTTGACAATGGAGATTTGATGAACCCTAGAAATTAGCAGAATCAGATTTCTGTAGATCCGTTGATGCTAGGATTTTACCCTCGATGCACCATTTAGTGTATCATCATTATTTGTCCATTATAGAATTCCCACAAAGTTTGAGGCGAAGGGGAGACACTTCACAATGTAAAGTTTCTCAAATTTGATTCTGGACAGGAATGGTTTTGGGATGGTTTCATGAACCAAACCAACTTGGATTGAGATCAGACTTTGCAAGACCATCACCCATGATAGTGTTGACTTGCTAGAATTTTCCTGGAATTTATTGAGAATATTTCTTATAGAAATATTCCAAAAGTTCGATTTGAACAGAAAGGGTTTTGAGGGGTTTGCCTATGATCTGATCATGCCCTTGTGTTGAAACTCACATATATGGGAAATATATGTCCACTGAGTTTCTCTAAATTTTCTCAAATATTTTCAAAGCATTTAAATAATTTTTCCCTAAGAAAATCCATTTCTAGCCTTAAGAAAAAGCCTTTAAATAAAATGTGAAAATAATCCTTAAAATAATATTTTGTGGTTTTGGGAAGTCTTATATATAGTGGGTTTGAAATAAATCTTTTGGAAAAGAAGAATCCATATAATTTGAGGATTTGTAGTGCAAAACTCATTTCAGGGGGTTTTGGAAACTTAATTTAAATAAATCATTTTTGGTTGAAACAAAATTTGATAAAAATAGTTTTGGGCACTATTCACATGGCATGATCATTAGGCTAGAGGTTTGGAACAAGGAAGATGAATATGAAGTGGAATAGAACCTAGTAGTGCCAAATAACACAATCATCAAGCAAGCAAACAGCATAGCAGACAAGCACAAGCACTTTGAAAAAGTTTTAGTTGGCTCAAAATTTAATAAACCCAAACATAACAATGTGCTACAAACGCAGGGTGTGACAGGGTCTCATTTATTTTCAGCTCTCCACCGCCACTGTCTACCTTCTTCTTTCTCCTCTAGCGCTTGCACAACCGAAGCTCCGCTGCTGTCGCCGGTCCTTCCTCTTCTTCACCAACAAGGGACGCTACATTAACCTGATCGGACGAGAGTTCGCCGGTGTTCGACCGGCTCTCCGGCATCCTTCAGGTTATTTTCTTCTCCCCTTGTAGATCTACATTAGCTCACCGGAGTTCTTCCGTGTCCACCGCCACTCATTGGAGTGTTCATCATAGATCGGCGAACATAACATCTTTGAACCCCGAAATGCTAGCTTTCTCGTGTGGTGCCCCGCTTAGTACACATCCTCCACTGATCGTAGATCGTTCTTGAGTAGAATCCGCATATGAAATTCTTGTTCTTCCACTAATGCATTTAGGTTTAGAATTTATTTCTTTTTATCTTCGTCTATGGATCCTGTAGCGGTTCCCTTAGTTGAAGGAATCTGTTTGTCCACACTTAGTAAAAATTTCTCATCTTTAGCTATCTTTTTGACCCGCCATTGTACTGCCGGCTCACCCTACAGTAACTTTAACCTGCCTCCGTCTCATCGAAGACGGCAACTTAGAACACAAAGATGACCCATCAAATATCATTGTCATTTTAGCCTTAACTCCTTCACTGCTAGGTTTTCCTTCACCCGCCAAGTCTTTTTGCTTTCTCACAGAGTCTAACCCGCCATCATGGACAAAGCCCCCGTCTCTTGTGACTGGATCAATTCCTGGGTCAGCGAGGGCCCATTGAAAGAATTTGTGACTATGGGAGCCTTGTCGGCTCAAGAGATCATTCACTGGCAGGTTCGTGGCAAAGAGACCAAGCCCATACCTCAAGAAGGCGAATTAGTTGTGTTCACATATCACCTCCTCCGTGGTCAAACTTCTTTCGGGACGCCTTGCACTTCTACAAGCTCCACCCTCAAGACACTGGACCAAACTCTGTTACGAATTTGTGCCAGTTTCAAGTCCTTTGTGAAGCCTATCTGCAAGAGGAACCCACTGTTGACCTCTTCAGAGATTTTTTCTACCTCAACCGCCAAAACGAGTTAGCAGTTGGGCCGAGTCTCGAGCTCGGCGGCATCTCAGTCCAAAGGTGAACGGATATGGCTTTCCTTGTAGCCGTCCTTCCCAGCCACCCCAAAGATTGGAATCGATCCTGGTTGTATTGCAAAGACACCTCTCCGGCTGGAGAGAATCCGCTGATGGGTTACCGTCCTACCGGGCTCTACACCAACAATGAGCTTCCTGAACGGATGAGTGCTGCGGAGCGTGTCAAATATGCTCAATCCTTTTTAAAGATTTTGGCCCTGCTGGCTAATTGATTAACCGGTGTGGACGTGACCCGCCGCTGGGTCGGTTGAAGGATTATGCTGCTGAGCCGGCATGACAAATTGATGTGTGGGTATTTCGGCGAAGAGGACGACCCAATGCACTTCAACCAAACACCTTTAACTGAGAAGGATCTCAACTCCATCGTCAAATTGCTGTTTGGCGAGCCTCGGAAATCATGCAACCAAACCGGGTTGAAGTCGTTCTGTGTTCTCAACCCGGCTCCAGAGGTAAGGATCCTTTGAACAAACTATTTGCTTTCTTTAAGTTTTGTGTCTCATATTTTTTCTGAACCTTCTATGATTCATATGCAGGCTAAGTCCTCTTTTTGGAAAAAGAAGTACACCCCCGCTCCCAAGAAGAGAGCGAAGGTGTAACGCCCCGGACACACCCGTCGGTAGTCGTTACTTCTAGAGGGATATAGAATGGCCTCACAGATCAATACTAGTATTTTCTACACACTTTGTCCTCACTCATGCGCACCCGGGACCAACTTCCTAGTTTGTTACCCATCCTAGAACTACTCCAAGCCAAGCACGCTTAACCTAGGAGTTTTGTTCGAAAGGCTCCCGGAAAAGAAGGAATTCCTTATTGATATGAGTAGTCTGTCATCCCTAATAAGCCAGGCTATCACATACACCACCACTCAGAGGAACCGAGGTCCTCGTTGGGTCACAGGAACGTTCCCTCTTGGCACAAACGTCTGTGCTTCCAGTCCGATACATGTGTCATTTCGTGTGCCACGACGGGTCACCAAATTCGTGAACAACATGACCGCGCACCTGTCGGCAACCATTCGTGTAACCGTGAGGTTCGGCTCTGATACCAACTTGTCACGCCCAAGATGCGAGACTACCCTTATTTCGGCACGAGGGCCTCGACAGGGATAGAAGCACATCTCGTCGTGTTACAATAATGGATATCATTACAAGTACATGTGTAGAAGATATGAGTATATGGAATTGGCTTACACTCGCCACAAGCTACATCAGAGTCACATCAATACAACAACATATTCAATCGTCATACAGAAGAGCAGGGTCCGACTACGGACGAAATCAAATGATAAAATGACATCCATCCTTGCTATCATAGGCTGTCGCCTGGAACCCATCCTAGATCGATGAAGAAGAAGAACCAAATCAAAAAAAACATCGCTCTCACATCAAAGCATCGCATTACCTATACCTGCAACTATTCTTGTACTAATCTCTGAGCCACATGGACTCAGCAATCTCATTTCCAAGGGTATCAAGACAATTAAAGCCTAATGGGTGAGATATGGCTAAGTGGTGAGGTTGCAGCAAGCGACTAAGAATTTATTTAAGTGGCTAACTTACGAGTACATAAAGTAAAGTATGGTGGTCTATGAGTAACGGACGTGAACTAGTAATGATCACTAACTGATCCTGAACACCTACTTACGTCAAACATAACCCCACCGTGTTCTCTCTCGGATAAGGGCTCATGAGAAGAGACAGTCACGGTTACACACACAGTTGGTGTATTTTATTAGAGTTTACTTCAAGTTTGCTATGACCGAGTTTTAAACAAATTTTCCAAGTTTGCCACATAACCGCGGGTACGGCTTTCCGAAAGATTTAACCCTGCAGTGGTGCTCCAACTCGTCCATCACAAATTAACCACACGCCACGGGAATAACCTCGACCACGGATCTCGTGATCATCCTAGGCAATTCCAAAGGAAATCCGACACCTCGAGATAGCCCGAAGGAGACTAGAGTTCCTCACGCAAGACGTTCGATAAAGGTAAAACAAATCCAGCAAGGCCTCTCGACGTGTCGACGATCCCGATAGGAGCCGCGTATCTCGTTCTCAGGACACGGCGGATAAGCTAGTCTATAGTGGCCTGATAGAAATCTCCCGAGTTGCCGCGGGTTGGCCCCGCACAGTGCTCCATTTTGGACCAACACTCATGAGGAGCACTGGCCCGGGTTGTTGATTAATTATCCGCGGGTGTCGGCGGGTCCCTATGCACTTTTATTAGTTATTAGGCAAATGTAGTACCAATGTTGGGCCTTACCAGACAAGCTTTATCCTTACAAGAAAATCAAGGGGTCCCCATAACAACCCCGAGCATGTTAGGACCCCTTAATTATGGAATATAACACCGGTTCACAAGTAACTAGGACAGCAAGAGTGGAACAAAACACCGAGCAAAAGGCCAAGTCTTACACTTTTTACCAAGTGTATAAGTGCATTAAATTAAATACCAATAATATTGTGATAACAAAAGAATATTCATGTTGACACATGGAAGCAATTGCACCTACAGCTAGAAATGCTATAAGAAGGGCTGAGCAAACGGTAACATAGCCAAACAAAGGTTTGCTAGGAAGGTGGAGGGTTAGAGGCTTTTCATGGCAATTTTGGGAGGCTTGAAAAACAAGTGGTAGGTAGCAAGACATAACGGTAAAATCAGGACTACTAGCATAGCAATGCTAGTAGTGGTATCCAGGGAAATGTGTCATCTTGTCTGAGGTCCCACTTGGAAGAAGAACGAGTCCATGAAGAAGACGATCCGTGAAGTAGAAGAACGAATCCTCACACTCCGAACGCTTTCGGAACTCTATCGAGAAGATGCATTCTGAAACAAACAATCAACACAAGATACACCACAACAAATGCATGACATGTTGCGCAATCAAATATGATGCATATCCGTTTAAATATGCAACGCATGGCATGGCATGGCAAGAACACCAAACAACTACTACACATTAAGTGAAGCTCAATATGCAACGAGTTGCATATTGACGAAACTCCACATTTGAATTACTTAGTTCACTTCTGTTAGGTACGCGACAATATTTAATGTTGTTGACATGAAAAGAGGTGAAGCACAAACAACTACATCACCTAGGCATTTTAAATGAGGCCGGAAGTAACAAATAACAATTCTGGAAGGACCTCATATGCATATTCTGAATTTGTTCCAGATCTGTCCTAACACAAATTTAGAGTTGTTAAACAACAAAATAAATGTCACCATGAGATTCTGCACATTTTTCTAGTCAAGTTACATATGTGGATCGTTAAATTCAGAGCTATGGTTTAGTAGTTATGAAATAAGTCATCTTAGCATGGCATTCATGCAAATTGATGCAAACTGCAAGGTTAATCATGTTAAACATGTATGAAAGTTGAATATTATTAATCTACACAAAATTTTAGTCAAGTTACATATATAAAACATTTGCATCGGAGCCACGGTTATTTAGTTAAGCAATAAACCGTTCTCACATGGCATTAATGCAACCATCATTTTAAATATTTTAAACATGGATGAAAGTGGCATATTATGAATCGACACAAAAATCTAGTCATTTTTCATATATAATTCATTGCATCCAATGCACGGTTATTTATATGTAGGCATTTTAAGAAAAAATGACATTTCCAAAAATATGCAATGCACTGGAAAAAATAGCTAAATCCTAAAACATACACTGGCCGAGTTGCATCACTCTATAGTGGCCTGGGAGGATTTGGCCCAAGCGGTTGAGTGTGTGTGCATGTAAAATGAAAGAAAAACAGGGCAGAAAAATAGCTAAATCCTAAAACATACACGGGCCAAGTTGCATCACTCTATAGTGGCCCAGGAGGATTTGGCCCAATCAGTTGAGTGCGTGTGCGTGTAAAATGAAAGAAAAACAGGGCAAAAGTTTGGGATTCCTAGGACTCTTACCTAGCATCCCCTGGATGAAACCGAGTGCGCTGACCACCTCGGCTGGGCTTCCTCATTTGATATTATAGCAGATAAGTCCCATAAGTGCTAACGTTTCGAGGGGTTTTCTTCTACACGATCACACACAGGCAAAAACAGAACAATGGCGGATCTGGGCTACAGACTTGCGATGTGTGGGAACCGGATGGGGATGGCGCTGGCAGAGGGGGTCGAGGTTCGGCAAGGCCATGGCAGCACTGGGTCCGGTCGTGAGGAGGTGGAGACGGCGTGGGCGAGGGTGATGAAGCTCTGAGAAGAGGAGGCTCCATGGAGCGACGACGTCCATGTTCATTCTTCTGGTCCTGCAAGTCGGCGACGAGGGCTGGAGGTGCGGCAGCAAGCGCACAGAGCATGGAAGTAACGGTCGAAGCTTCGGTCAGGCATGGTGGCTCCTGCGAGAAGATAGCACGAGGGAGGGAGCTCGGAGAATGGGAGAGAGGAAGGAGGAGCAAGAGAAAGGAGAGGGGAAGGAGACACGAGGGGACCGGCCTGGGTCGCCGATGGCCAGCCGGTGCAGAGGAATTCCTCTCGCGAGTTCATGGGTGCGGGAAGGCACGGATGCGGGAAGGCACGGATGCTCAGGTGCCATGACCATGACTGCTGGAGAGGCTCGGCATCTGGTTGGGTGGACGTGTCCGTGCGGCAGGAGGAGAAATCGGGGGCTGGTTGGATCAGGAGGAGGGAGACTGCATGCGTTGGATCTCGCTCCTATAGGAGCTGGACGCGTACATGGAGCTGGTTGGTTCGTCGGGGAAACGAAGGGAGTAGGTGGGTGGATCAGGAAGGATCTCAAGGAACACAGTGGCTGGCTGGCGGCGGAGATGGGACATTGTCCCTAGATTTTAGACCAGATGGGGTGGTCTATATATAGGAAAAATTGAAGCCTTTAAACAATTTTAGACATTGGATCGCGATCGGAACGTTCGGCTCAAGGGTTAGACTAAGGTGGCTCTAGTGGGCTGTGTAGAGTGTTAGTGGGCTGAGAAGAGAGGGAAGTGGCAGCCCGTGACAAAGGTTTATAAAACAAAGAAATGTCTGACGAACAAGTAAATGACGATGCCGCTACAATTGACCATTCAGGTATCAAACGAACTCGGAATGCGACGAAATTTGACAGGCAGGCTACCGACAATATAACAAGACAGCACGCAAACTTTCGACCCGGTCCGAGAATATTTCATACACACTTTAAAAACAATATTATATTGATGCCGCGGGCGCATGCATCTCTGGTTGATCTCGAAACAATCAACGACACGAACGTAGAGAACCGACAACTACGAACGGATGCAAGTTTTCAAAAACGAGTGACGATGCTATGCAGATGATGCAAATGATGCAATGATGAATGCGACAACCAAACGAATCGCATGACGATAATGGAATAAAAGGAGAATCTTCTGGAGCGTCGGTCCCAGACTGTTACAACTCAAGGGCCTCGACAGGGATAGAAGCGCATCTCGTCGTGTTGTAAGAATGAATATCATTACAAGTACATGTACAGAAGAGATGAGTATATGGAATTGGCTGACACTCGCCACAAGCTACATCAGAGTCACATCAATACAACAACATATTCAATCATCATACAGAAGAGCAGGGTCCGACTACGGACGAAATCAATCGATAAAATGACATCCATCCTTACTATCCCAGGCTGCTGCCTAGAACCCATCCTAGATCGATGAAGAAGAAGAACTCCCAATCAAACAAAGCATCAATCTCACATCAAAGCATCACATTACATGTACCTGCAACTGTTGTTGTAGTAATCTGTGAGCCACAGGGACTCAACAATCTCATTTCCAAGGGTATCAAGACTATTAAAGCTTAATGGGTGAGGTATGGTTTAGTGGTGAGGCTGCAAGAAGCGACTAAGCATTTATTTGAGTGGCTAACTTACGAATACATAAAGTAAAGTATGGTAGTCTACGAGTAATGGATGTGAACTAGTAATGATCACTAGCTGATCCTGAACACCTACTTACGTCAAACATAACCCCACCGTGTCCTTTCTCGGATAAGGACTCACGAGAAGAGACAGTCACGGTTACGCATACAGTTGGTGTATTTTATTAAAGTTCACTTCAAGTTTTCTATGAGCGGGTGTTAAAGAAAGTTTCCAAGTTTGCCACATAACCGCGGACACGGCTTTCCAAAATATTTAACCCTACAGGGGTGCTCCAACTCATTCATCACAAATTAATCACACGCCGCGGGAATAACCTCGACCACGGATCTCGTGATCATCCTAGGCAATTCCAAAGGAAATCTGACACCTCGAGATAGCCCAAAGAAGACCAGAGTTCCTCACGCAAGACGTTCGAGGAAGGTAAAACAAATCCAACAAGGCCTCCAGACGTGTCGACGATCCTGATAGGAGCCGCATATCTCGTTCTGACGACATGGCGGATAAGCCAGTGTACGGTGTTCTGATAAAAATCTCCCGAGTTACCCCGGGTTGGCCCCGCACAATGCTCTATTTTGAACGAACACTCATGAGGAGCGCGAGTCTGGGTTGTTGATTAATTATCCATGGGTGCCGGTGGGTCCCTATGCAATTTTATTAGTTATTAGGCAAATGTAGTACCAATGTTGGGCCTTGCCATACAAGCTTTATCCTAACACAAAAATCAAGGGGGTCCCCATAACAACCCTGAGCATGTTAGGAGCGCTCAATTATGAAACATAACACTGGTTCATAAGTAACTAGGGTGGTAAGAGTGGAACAAAACACAAAGCAAAAGGTCAAGCTTTCCACCCTTTACAAAGTGTATAAGTGCATTAAATTAAATAGAAATAATATTGTGATAACAAAAAATATCCATGTTAACACATGGAAGCAATTGCACCTACAGTTAGAAATGCTATAAGAAGGGCTGAGCAAGCGGTAACATAGCCAGACAAAGATTTGCTAGGAAGGTGGAGGGTTAGAAGCTTTTCATGGCAATGTTGGGAGGCTTAACAAACAAGTGGTAGGTAGCGAGACATAACGATAAAATCGGGACAACTAGCATATCAATGATAGTAGTGGTATCCAGGGAAATGTGTCATCTTGCCTGAGATCCCGCTTGGAAGAAGAACGAGTCCATGAAGAAGACGATCCGTGAAGTAGAAGAACGAATCCTCACACTCCGAACGCTTTCAGAACTCTATCAAGAAGAAGCAATCCAAAACAAACGATCTACACAAGATACACCACAACATATGCATGACATGATGCGCAATCAAATATGATGCATGTCCGGTTAAATATGCAATGCATGGCATGGCATGGCATGAACACCAAACAACTACTACACATTAAGTGAAGCTGAATATGCAACGAGTAGCATATTGATGAAACTCCACATTTGAATTACTTAGTTCACTTTCGTTAGGTACAAGAAAATATTTAATGTTGTTAACATGGAAAGAGGTGAAGCACAAACAACTACATCACCTAGGCATTTTAAGTGAGGCCGGAAGGAACGAATAACAATTCCGAAACTGCCGTATATGCATATTATGAATTTGGTCAATATCTGTCCTAACACAATTTTAAAGTTATTAAACAACAAAAGAAATGTCACCATGAGATTCTACATATTTCTCTATTCAAGTTACAAATGTGGATCGTTAAATTCAGAGCTACGGGTTAGTAGTTATGAAATAAGTCATCTTAGCATGACATTCATGCAAATTAATGCAAACATCAAGGTTAATCATGTTAAACATGTATTAAAGTTGAATATTATTAATATACATAAAATTTTAGTCAAGTTACATATATAGAACATTTGCATCGGAGCCACGGTTATTTAGTTAAGCAATAAACTGTTATCACATGGCATTAATGCAACCATCATTTTAAATATTTCAAACATGGATGAAAGTGGCATATTATGAATCTACACAAAAATCTAGTCATTTTTCCTATATAATTCATTTGCATCCAATGCGCGGTTATTTATATGTGGGCATTTTTATAAAAAAAATGACATTTCTCAAAATATGCAATGCACTAAAAAAATAGGTAAATCCTAAAACATACACGGCCGAGTTGCATCATTCTATAGTGTCCCGGGAGGATTTGGCCCAAGCGGTTGAGTGTGTGTGCATTTAAAATGAAAGAAAAACAGGGGCCCTAGCGGTTGAGTGTGTGTGCGTGTAAAATGAAAGAAAAACAAGGCAAAATTTTGGGATTCCTAGGACTCAAACAAAGCATTCCCTGGTCAAGACCAAGTGCACTAACCAGCTCGGCTGGGCTTCGTCATTTGATATTACAGCAGATAAGTCCGATAAGTGCTAATGTTTCGACGGGTTTTCTTCTACACGAACACACACAGGCAAAAGCAGAACAATGGCGGATCTGGGGCTACAAACCTACGATGCGTGGGAACCGGTTGGGGTTGGCGCTGGCAGAGGGGGTCGAGGTCTGGCAAGGCCATGGCAGCGCTGGGTCCGGTCATGAGGAGGTGGATCCGGCGTGGGCGAGGGTGATGAATCTCTTAGAAGAGGAGGCTCCATGGAGCGATGACGTCCTTGTTCGTTCTGCTAGTCCTACAGGTCGGCGACGAGGGCTGGAGGTGCGGCAGCGAGCGCACGGATCATCGAAGAAGCGTTCGAAGCTTCGGTCAGCCATGGTGGATCCTACAAGAAGATAGCACGAGGGAGGGAGCTCAAAGAACGGGAGAGAGGAAGGAGGAGCAGGAGAAAGGAGAGGGGAAGGAGGCACGAGGGGACCGGACTGGGTCGCCGATGGCCAGCCGGTGCAGAGGAGTTCCTCTCGCGAGTTCACGGGCGTGAGAAGGCACGGATGCTCAGGCACCATGACCACGACTACTAGAGAGGCTAGGAATCCGGTTGGGTGGACGCGTCTGTGCGGCGGGAGGAGAAATCGGGCGTTGGTCGGATCAGGAGGAGGGAGACTACGGGCGTTGGATCTCGCTCCTGCAGGAGCTGCACGCGTACATGGAGCTGGTTGGTTCATCGGGGAAATGATGGGAATAGGTGGGTGGATCAGGAAGGATCCAGAGGAACATAGTGGTTGTCTGGCGGCGGAGATGGGACATTGTCCCTACATTTTAGGGTTTGACTAGATGGATGGTCTATATATAGGAAAAAGGGAAGCCTTTAAACAATTTTCAGACGTGGATCGCGATCGGACCATTCGGATGAAGGGTTAGACTAGGGTGGTTCTAGTTGGCTGTGCAGAGAGTTAGTGGGATGAGTAGAGAGGGAAGTGGCAGCCTGTGACAGAGGTTTGAAAACAACGAAACGCCCGACGAACAAACCGATGACGATGCCGCTACAGTTGACCGTTCGGGTATCAAACAAACTCGGAATGCGACGAAATTTGGCAGGCGGCCTACCGACAATATAACAGGACCGCGCACCAACTTTTGACCTGATCCGAGAATATTTCATATGCACTTTAAAAACAATATTATATCAATGCCGCGGGCACGTGCATGTGTGATTGGTCTCAAAACGGTCGACGACACGAACGGAGAGAACCAACAACTACGAACGGATGCAAGTTTTCAAAAACGAGTGATGATGTTATGCAGATGATGCGAATGATGCAATGATGAATGCGGCAACCAAATGAATCGCATGACGATAATGGAATAAAAGGAGAATCTTCTGTAGCGTTGGTCCCGGACTGTTACAACTCTCCTCCACTACACGAGGATCTTGTCTCGAGATCTAGAATGAGAAGGGGAAGAGAAAGAGCAAGAGGTAAAACTTAGTTGCTTGTCTAACAAACAAGTGAAACCAATGATCATGGAAGGTTTCAACGAGATGAAGACTGACACGAGGAACAAGCAAGAATTCATAAGAAATTTTGGCAGCACTTCGATAGGATTGAGGGACAAAATTGATATGAAGGAAAGAAATTGAAAGAGAGGCACCAAACATCGATTTGATTAGAATCGAAACTTCATAAGACAGAAGGATCATGAAAATATTTCACAGCACTCCAGTAAATGGACAAGCAAGGGAAGAACATGATCTTAATCAAACTAGATGTGAGTTGAAAAGAGCAACACCACAATGCCTACAAAACAAAGAATAGAGGCTAGATCTTTGGAGAGAAGAGAAAGGAGAAAAATGAAAACTTCTACCACCAATGAATTTGAAAAGCATGGTTGAACGAAGTCGATGGAGAATCCACAGTGAAAAGAATATCTTGTTATGGGCTTATGGAAAACAACTCAAAATTATGAGGTGACAACCTGTCACAATATGAACAATTGATTGC
This sequence comes from Hordeum marinum, assembly GCA_022496015.1. Lineage (NCBI taxonomy): Eukaryota > Viridiplantae > Streptophyta > Magnoliopsida > Poales > Poaceae > Hordeum > Hordeum marinum. The sequence continues at coordinate 213,486,623 of CM039673.1, read as the reverse complement.
TTGAGAACAACAAGATATGCAAAACTTCTTTCACCAAGAGGTGGAGGAGAAAACTTGGATCATTTATGACACCATGATAGCAACAATCCTTAGGAAATGCTTTAGGTGAAATCCAACCCACCATAACTCCGAGAAGACATGGTGGGTTTACTTATCTTATTCTTGACATTTTTCCTTCGAGACTCCTCATAATCAAGAATTTAATAAGACCATCTCAAAATACAATGGAGAAGGAATTGAACTTAGAAATCCAAGATAAAGAACACTTGAGCACCTTCAACAAGAATCTTGACGAACAATTCGAGAAGAATTACATCCTTAACAAACCACCATGAGCAACCTCCAGAAATGAGAGGATGATAGAAAAGAATTGAAGGCTGAAAAATAACAAGATTAGGGCCTTCCAATGATTTAGATGAAGCTTCGCGATGAGATATTTGAGAAAAACTTGGAACTCCAGAAAGAAAAGATGAGAACACTTGGAACCAAGAATTTTATATGATAAAAAACTCCGGAAAAGGATTGAAATCACCTTGATGAAACTAGAATGAGAATTACGTTATGCTTATCCTTCATCAAGTTGAATTGATGACAAGCAACGGATTCCACACACCACTTATTATTCTTGCAAAGAATTGAAGAGAAAGCGAGAGATAGATCAGAAACTTGAAGAAGTCTTGAACGAGAACACCGGTAAGAATTCACTACAAATGAGGATGCTACGATTGAACGAAGATACATTGGAACGAAGAGATCACGATCCACCTAATGGAAAACTTCACAAGGCACCGGAATAATTGAGACACGAACGAAGGGACAACAATTGAGAAGAATTTGAGAACAAAAGCTGAAAGCTAAGAACAAAGAAATCTTCTGAAATGATGGCCTTCATAGGATCGAGAAATGAGAACAAGTCTGGAATGCACCGGATATATAAGGATGGAATAACTCATGATCAAAAACAATTTGAGATGATTGCAACAAGCTGAAACCACGAATGTTTGGAAGAACGAACAATGATTTAAGAGAAACTCTCCTTCGGTCTTCAATGCTAAGAATGATGAAGAGAATCAACGCCATGAATTACTGATATATTTTGGAATAATGAATAAAGAACGGTTGAGCCAACGATGAAAATGATTTGGAAGCGATCTTGGAGAAGGAATATGACTGATGAAAATCGTCCTTACTTCATATTTGAAAAGAACTTGAGGACATCTCCAGAAAGATTAGAAGAGACAGGTAAGATCCTGGGGAAAATACCTTTGGGTTATGGGCCCACTCAAAGAAACACCATTGAAACAATTGCTTAGAAAGAGTGATTGCACTGGTACAAATTAAAAACTTGATGAGGTGAGACCTTCGAAATGAATGAAAGGATTTGAATGGAAAACACGAAACTTCTGAGATATCTTCAGCCTCCGGATAGAACAGAGAGAGACGAAAAACAAGAGATACTTGGACATAATTTCTGACATGGGGAAGCATTTAGCGATTGAAAAGTATATGAAGAACACCGAGATCTTGAATTGAATACGCCGGGAAGGAAAACAAAATAAAGAAATCATGAATTCGAATCACTTGAGTATCTTTACAATGAATCAACGGATACGATACAAAAGAAAAGATAGGGGAAGCATCGATGAAAAGAAAGGCATTGGATGAGAATTTACTCATTGAAGAAAAAGGGCAGGAGGGTGGGAAAAACAAAGAAAACTTGGCACATATGAGACAGACTTCGGAAAAGAATGAGGATTGATCTTGCAAATATTGAAAAAGATAGAATTCACTTGAAGAGAGCACACCGGATGAAAAGAATTTCATGACAACTCCAGTTGAACAAAAGGATTAGCATTCCTGCAAAATATGAGAACACAACTTAGAAAAGATATGAAATCACCACTTGACATCGAAGCAACTCGAATTACCATATTCGAAAACAAAACAAAGGATGAGGCTTACGAAACAAGCCGGAAACAAATGCATAATAGGGATTCTGCTCACTATTTTCGTGGTAAGGTTCGCACGGGCTCGATCGTACATTGGATTGTCATATTGAAATGACGCTTGAATATGCTCCCTAGGCGTAGCGAACTACAAGGCTTGACGAAGCATAAATCGACATTGTCCTCTATAAGAAAGACCGTGAACAAACGAATCCACTCGATGTCGAACCCCAACCTCACATCATGATCTGTTGAAAGATAGCCTAGGTAACTACTTGAATTCCCACCTAAGAACTCCTGAAACTTTCTTGGTTATGCAATCGGGTGTTGGGGATACAAGGAGGCAAATATCTCACACAACTAACAAGACCTACACCCCAACTGTATCCATCCTTCAACACATAACCAGAGGCTTTAAAACTTCATCTATCTCGGACCCTCAAAAACACAACGATACTAAGAATGGCAGTACATCCGAACTCTCTCCACCGGTACTGGGGATGCCGGACTCCTCTCGCCACTACTAGTATTGAAGCAATTTCGAACATCCTCCGTCCTGAGATACTAAGGAAACTGAATGATAACGATGTGTCAAGAATCCCCTAGAGCTCAAATCCCCGGAAGAAATCAAGTCAGACAGGAGGCACCAAGATAGAACTCCGTCACATCGGCATCATATAGTTTCCAAAATACCTGCGTGATCCTAAAAAAATTTGAGTGAGAAGAGGGTAGAATCAAAATTCCTAAGTCGTAATTCCTCACGAGAGCATAGAAGAGGAGTAAAAAGAATCCTACTCTCCGATATAACTAGACTCAAAATAGTTTTTCACTAGACTCGACTCAGCCAAGTTCGATCAATCAAGGGGGCTCCTAGGTCGGTACAGGCTCTGATACCAACTTGTAACGCCCCGGACACACCCACCGGTAGTTGTTACTTCTGGCGGGATCTAGACTGGCCTCACAGATCAATACTAGTCTTTTCTGCACACCTTGTCCTCACTCATGCACACCCGGGACCAACTTCCCAGTCAGTCACCCATCCTACAACTACTCCAAGCCAAGCACGCTTAACCTGGGAGTTCTGTTTGAATGGGTTCTCGGACAAAAAGGAATTCCTTATTGATATGAGTAGTCTGACATCCCTAATAAGCCAGGCTATTATAGAAGGCGACCAAGGCCCGGGTTATGGGTCGCAAGAAGAAATCAACCGCTACCGAACTGCTCGAACTAGATGACTTGGAGGTAGAACTTGACTCCCTTGGTCTTCTCTTTATGCAACTCATTGACAATGATTACTCATATTAGGAAGCGAAAACAAGTCATGCTGATGTTGCAGAGGTAAACATTATCTCCTCTCCCTCGGAACTTTTACCAAGAAAGCGAATTCAGCGGGTTGTACGGAAGGTAAAATGTCTTGCCCTTTTGCTCACTTGGATCCCAACTTTCTTTTGAAGAAGCAGCAACATGACAACAGATGTCAGACCCGGAGCACCGTCTCTGAAGACCTTTTGGTCGGCTTACCAAATGAGCCGGCTCCTCGGAAATGTCACATTGATGCACTTCCTTGCATTGAATTCATTTCTTCTGTATTCTAAGCTTGTGTTGCAACTTACTTATAATTTATAATGCTTATTTTCCAGGACTCGCCTCCTTCCTCTGATGACTCAACCGCCACGAAGTTGCCTCCTCTTGTTATCAACCAAGGGTGAGTATTTTATATCCCACTCCGTGTGTTAATACATTATCCTTGCTTCTAACGCGTAACACCTCCTTTGCTCATAGGGATGAAGCCAAATGAAGGAAGGTGAGCGGGTCAATCGCCACTCCTGATATTCTAGAGTCAGAGAACCCAAGACCCAACACCCCTGAAGCTCACATTGAGCCCTCTAAGGCTGACAAAGATACCCATGAAGAAGCTCCTCAGCATAATGAGCCGGTTGAAATGGATATTGAGGCTCCTTAGGCCCATCTAGAGGCGGATCCTAAGCCGCCCAGCCCCTAGCCGACGACTGAAGACGTAGCTTCTCATGAAGAAGTTACTGTTACTGGGGTAGCTTACAAATCTTTAGCCCCTCCAATGTACTTTCAAAACATGCCAATGAAGACGAGGAGGCTCCTCTTAAGGAAGAGAAGATCCAGTGATATCTTCCTAACTTAGAAAAGCTTTCTGCTGATGAGTTACACTCAGGCTATATGAGTCGTCTCTCTGTAAGCTGGGACATGGATGCCAACTTGGTTAGTATGATGAAGAAAAAATACAAGGTACTCTTCTTCACTTGCCTTTCCATATATACTGGCGTAGCCCCCAAGAGACAATTTACTTTGCTACAAAGGTCAGTCGGGTCTTCCATCACTTGTAGATTTTTGATGAAATGGCTTTGTAGCCCCCAAGGGTCGGGTCATTATGGAAAAAATGAGCTAGCACTCAACATAAGTCAAGAGCCAAGTGTAGTCCAAAAGGGTCGGGTCATCTTCTTGAAGATGATCCGGGTCTTATCTGAATTGTAACCGTTTGAAAGAACTGATACACATTAGCCGCCAAGTGTTAAGTATATTGCCTGCAATCTGCTTGAGACTTCTAATGTCTTTCCTCATTTCCCCTAAGTGCTTTATCATCTATTACTCTAGCGGCTTAAAATGAAAAGAATCCTATTCTTGATTACTCCACAGGAATCTTTAAACGCATCCGGGTCTAGCTTGGCTGACCTGAGAAAAGATCTGACTTCACAACAAAATGCCCAGGATGAAGCAGAGAAAAAAATGGTAGCTCTCGTCCGTAGAGCTCGAGAAGGTTAAGGCATACCTCGAGGCTTATAGACAAACTGCTGAGACTAAACAATCCGCCTTAACCAAACGGGCAGAAGACGTCGAGGCTCAACTGCAACCCATCGTAGAAGAGCTTAACAATCTAAAAACCATATATCCCGGATGATTGCAGCCGTCTTTGGTATGTTTTTGTTAACTATCAACATTCCTTGCAAAAGAATCCTCTCCGCCCTTCACCATCTTTCAGGTGGTTTAGAAAATTTGACTCACGTGGCTTATAAATTTTGTCTTGCTTGTAGGTGAACGAAGTCACCAACTTTCAGATAACAATCTTCTAAAGCTGAAGGCTTTATACACTCTTACTGAACAGCTGTAAGCCGGATCTCTATGCACCATCAAAGCTGTTATGACTAAAAGGGGCGTTCCAAAGCTTATGAAGGGTGTGCTGTAAACCCTTTCCACCATTCCAAAGCAGATAGAGGAGTTAAAGAGATCGGCCACTCATAAGGGTGCAATGGCCCTTTGAGCCGGTCACTGGTTTATGCACTGGAGCATAACCCGGCGGAGATGATGGATGGTTTCCCTCAACTTAAAGACGACGCCTCGCAGTTCACGCAAGAAGACTATGTCCATTGCGTGAAGGCATCCCGAATATTAGCAAGCCTGCTGGTCGTAGAGGCTGACATGTCATCCTATTAGGCGGCTTATTTTGAAGAGAACAAACGAGTTCGAGGGCCCACTTTTGAAGCAAGAATCTTGATCCCTCAACGTCGTAAGCATCTTTTTGTTCCTGATGTTGACCCGTCTCCAATCTTGCATGACGAAGCTGAATTTGAAGCTTTAACAAACTGCATTTGGGATGTGGACAACCTTCAGATCCAGGAAACCGAAGACCCGGCGTAGGATGACCCGACGTTGAGCTAAGCAAAGAACTGCTCCATGTGAAGGTAACCCGGCCCTGTTGGCTTCCTGTGTTATAATTTTGTGCGAAAAAACTTTAAGTCTGCATGTTTTGGGCTCTTCATGAGCCTTGTAATAGCAGTAGTTAAAACGGATCGCCTTTGTCATGCCTTTGTGCACGTTTGGAGTTTGAATATCTGTATAAACTTATCCATCCGTCCTTTATTCTGGCTATGATCATCTTTTCCTGATACTTTGTGGCAGCTTATCATAAAAGACAAGACCTGCGAAATAACAAGACAGAAAATATATTCTCTATATCATTGTTAAGATGGATTTGAAGGAACAACCCAAAGAGGTTAACTCTTATTTATATTCTTGCATAAAGCTCAAGGTTTATTTTCCAAAACTTAGGCATGACTGCCCAAACCTCCTATGCCGGCTCTCACATGGCACAGCTTCGTCATTTTTACCTTAACTAGTTCATGGTCTTTAACAAGATTGAGTGTTAAGGGTACGACAAGCCATATAGTGGAGAGACTACAGCACGACATGAGTACCCTAGAAACCCATAATCCGGCTCTCACATGAAATAAATCCGTCATTTTAACCTTGAATAGTGCAGGGTCTTAAAAAAGATTGACTATCTAAGAGTACGATTGGGCCACATGGCGGAGAGACTACAATAGACAGACGAGTTTATCCTAGCTTTCTGTAAGTCGGCCCTCTCGTGACTAAAGCCGCCGTTTTAACCTTAATCAATACAGGGTCTCATTGCAAGATTGACTGCCAAGATCATTGAACAGTTTAGGGTCTTTATGGCAAGATTAACTGATAAGAGTTCAGCGGGTCACATGGTAGAATGGCAAGTTGCAAACAGGCAGGTTTAACCCGGATATGGCTTGAAAGCCGGTCAAGAGTGTATGAAAGCTAAACCAGTGGGTTGGAAGCCCCCAAGTGACCTGTTGAATTATTAACTTTTTTGCACAATCTTTTCGCACGAAAAACGGTAGAGGCCCTGAATTATGGGGATGCCAATTTTATTATATGAAAAAGGTATACACAACGACAGATGTATGTACATTGATTAGAGCCAATGACTCAAGTATAGTAAGGCCGAAGAGGAGCAATATTCCACGGCTTGTTGGTCTCTTGTCTGGAAGTGTGTGACTCGTCGCTCTCCCGTATATCGATGAGGTAATATGAACCATTGTGGAGATTCTTGCTGACCATGAAAGGTCCTTCCCAAGGAGGGAATAACTTATGGATATATGTCTGGTCTTGAATCAAATGCAGCACTAAGTCACCTTCTTAGAATGTCTAGGTCTTGACTCTGCAGCGATGACACAGGTCTTGCTGACAAATCGTTGATCGTGTTGTTGCAAGGTCTCGCTCCTCATCCAAAGAATCTAGCGCGTCCTGACGTGGCATCTCAATTTCAGTTTCAACATAAGCCGCCACTATGGGTGAGTCATGGCAGATATTACTTGGGAGGACAGCTTCCGCACCATAAACAATGAAGAAAGGCGTATAGCCTATAGACCTATTAGGGGTGGTTTCTAATACTCGAAAGAACTGAAGGCAACTCCTCCTCCCAACAACCCGGCGTTCTCTCCAAAGGGACCATAACCCGGGGCTATATCCTTCTCAAGATCTCTTGGTTTGCACATTCTGCTTGCCCATTGGACTATGGATGAGCCACGGCTGATACATCAAGTCTGATATGTTCACTCTCACAGAATGTGTCCATGCCCCAATGGATAAATTTGTACCATTGGTAGTAATTATACTGTGAGGGTAACCAAAACAAAAGATCAACTTCTTGACGAATTGAACTGTTGTGGCCGCATCGCACTTCCTGACCGGCTCTACCTCGACCCACATGGTAAACTTGTCAACCGCCACCAAAAGGTGGGTCTTCTTATTCTTGGACCTCTTAAAGGGCCCAACCATATTAAGCCCCCAGATCGCAAATGACTACGTAATAGGAATCATGCACAGCTCCTGAGCCGGCACATGGGCACGTTGTCCAAATTTCTGACAGCCGTCGCACTTGGTAACTATGTCTTCTACGTCTTTATGAGCCATCAACCAGAAGAAACCGTGTCGGTAAGCCTTGGCCAGCAAGAATTTTGTCACACCCTGTGATTTGCCTCATTACTAAGTTAACATCACTCAAAAATTAGGGCCAATAAAAACATTTTGAGTGCTTGACTTGTGTGTTATTTGCTTGCTTGTTGATTCCTTGCAGGTGCTCTATAATTCTTAAAACATCCTCGTACCCTCAAGAACTCTTTTCCTTGATCCCAACTCTTGTCCAATGATCATGCCATGTGAATAGGACTTTAAAAGTATTTTTACAAAATATTATCTTGGCCAAAAAGCATTTATTTGAATTAGGTTTTCAAAACCTCCTCATTTGATATTTGCACTGCAAGTCCCCAAATTGGGTGGTTCCTTTTCCCCAAATGCTTTATTTGAAACCCACTATATATAAGACTTCCCAAAACCAACAAATACTATTTTATATAAAGGCTATTCTTAAGGACGCAAATGGTCTTTTAGAGGGAGAATTATTTAAATGCTTTAAAATATTTGAGAAAAATTAGAAAAACTCAGTGGACATATATTGTCCGTATATAAGAGTTCAAACACATGGTCATGTTGAAACATTGGACAAAACCCTTCAGAACCCTTCCTGCTTAAATAAAGCATTTGAAATATTTATATAAGAAATATTCTCAATAAAATCCAGGGAAATTCCACCAGGTCACACATGCTATGTCTGATGATCTTGCAAAGTTTCATCTCAATCCCAATAGTTTTGCTTCACCAAAATATTCCAAAACCCTCTTTGTCTAGAATCATGTTTGAACAACTTTACATTGTGAAGTTTGTCCTATTAACCCCAAACTTTGTGGGCATATTTATATCCCCAAATAATGATGTTACACGAAGTGGTGCATCAAGGAGATTAGTTTAGCCTAACTAGATCTATAGCAACTTGATTCTGGTGAATTCTAGGGTTCACAAAGTTTGCACTATCAACTTTTCTCTATTGAGCTCAAACCTTGTGATCCCTCTCATTTTTACCCATAATTTGATCCTGATAAGTATGATGGCAAGTAGACTCCATCTACTAGTCCAAACACAACACAAACACCGTCTAGCCATTTCTAAAAGCTACTGTTGCCACCACTTTTACTATTCCCCTTGCTCTCAAATTTTTACCACATTCTCACATTGATGCATTTCACCTCTAGCAAGGAAAACCTAGCTCTGGTTCCAAGGTTAAATGGGGTAAAACCCCATTTTCTCCTCTGGCCAGCCCCATTTCCTCTTCCCCTCAACCTCTCTCCTATTTCTTTGGCATCATAGGAATCCAAGGGCCTCCCCACATTGTTTAATTGCCCCCAGACCCTCTGGACACAAATGGACATGACCATGGCACAAGTGGCAAAGACGTGGCCTGCAATGGCCGCGCTCCAGAGCGCGCTATAGTGACCGACCGCACTGTAGCCGCCGCCCAATGCATGGCCCTGACGACCTCGAGCGCCCTCTCTCGCTAGATGGTCGGCCTCGACGTCCGAGACATGCAACCATCATGTCCCCCTCCTCCCTCTCCCTCCAGCGGCTCCCCTCACATGCGCCACGGCCGCCCGAGTCGGCCAACCATGAGGCTCGCAATCGCGCGCGTCCCTCACACCCTCTCTCCTTCCCCGGGTCATGGACGTGCCCCAGGAATGCCTTAGACACGCCCTTGCCCTCTCTCGTGACCTTCGGCCACGCCCATTTCCTCGCCAGCGCACACGTCCATGGTGGACCCATGCCTCGGCCATATAGGCCATCCTCGAGCTCCCCTCCTCAGTCCTTTCGCTCTCTCTACCTCACATAGGACTCTGTTGATGAGCTAATCGACCTTTTGATCTATACTCCCATCCCCATGGCTGAAGCCCCGCCAGTGGCCTCCGCTCGAATCCGGCCACAGCAGCCTCCCCCTGCTCCCTAAGCCTCACCAAGACCCCTCCATCGCCTCCGCGCTCCTCCCCGCGCCCCATCCCTCCATTTCCAGGGTCGTGGTGTTGCGCTCCCACCCCATCGTCGTTGGTCTCCTCAGCCCGGAGCGACACCACGCTCGGTGACGGCCTCCACAGGGCTCAAAACTCACCTATGGGTGTAGAGGGATCCCTCTTGAGCTCGTCGGCACAATGGGTGCTGGCAGCGTTGCCCCAGGTCGCCAGCACAAGATCGGCCTCCCCTCCTCTGTCCCTGTTGTGGGAGACGGCCACGCGAGGAAGAAGAACCTAACTAGGGGTGCCGATGACCCCACCAGTCAGTCTACACCGACGTGTCTAGCAGGACCTAGTCGGTTTAAGTTTCACGGGTTCTAGTCTTTTCGCCTTCATAAGGGGAAGGCGTATTCCCCAAAAAACGCCTCCGACGTGGCCGTCACACGCCGGCTGAGCCACCGGGCTGCCCCAAAAGCTATCATTCGCCCACGGGCGCATTTTAGCCCATTTGTTTTGGGTAAATCCTTTATCCCTTTTCTTTTTCCAGAGACTTGTAAATTTCATAATAAATTCATTTGAACTCCAAATTTGGTGATTCAAGTTTCTAGAGAATCCTAAAATCATGTTATATCCAAATATTTGCATAGCACATTTTTTTGCATATAACATTTTATTTTCCATCAATGAATTGGTCATTTCTTTATTATAAATACCTCCTTGTAATATTCCTAGGGGATTCAAATCAACTTCAAATGGATTGATTCAAGTTCCTAGGGCTATATAAATTCATACAATAAGTGGTGAACATTTTTGCTCACACTTATTCTGCTATGACAAATATTGGGCCATTTCTTCATATATATCCACTTTGCAAATCTCTAGGAAATTCATCCCAACTCCAAATCTAATGAAACCACTCTCTAAAATCTTCTAAAAACATGCCCTATTGGGTGAGTGTGTCCATTCATTTTTGAAAAAATGTTTTCTATGGGCATCTTATAGGATCATCATTTCTGTCATTTCCACCATTCAAAAATCCCGCTTGACCCACATGCACCAAAACCTCCTTGATTATTTTTCTTATGACCAGAGATGTCCAAGAAAAATAAAAATCCTATTTTTAGAGCACTTTTATTTTCTGCTTGTTGTGTTGCTTATTGCGGTTGTTTCCGGCGATAGTTAACAAAATAGACGGAGTGCTCAGAGTGGACGAGAAGCATGTGAAGACCTTGAAGACTTGGATAAGCAAGGAAAGCAGCCCTTTGACCATGACTATGAAAAGTTTTATTGCATGGCACATAGCACATTATTTTGTTGTATTGATCATGATGATGTGGTATTCCCCTTCGGTGGGATACCTCTGATACTTTCTTGTTGGATACTTGCATCATACATGACCCTACCTCCTTATGAGGGTTATGTGGGTGGGAGTAGTTAGGATGCTAAGTAGTTGCTACAAAAAGTGGGACGGGATATGCATGGTGATGAAGACAAAATTATTTCATAGACTTTTTCGAAAACACCGTCGGGTGCCACTAAATGCCCGAGGGAGATGATGATGAGCTAGGTAACCACTTGATAAAGAAGTGGTGTACCGAAGCAAGTGAGTATGTGTTTTCGAAAATGGATTAGATTTAGGATTTGTCAATCCTCCCTACCTTACATGCACATCCATGATACCCCTTATGGGACTAGGCTTTGTTGATTACCTTGATGGGTACTAGCATAGAGCCCGCATTACTAGTGGTGGGAGTGACGAGGCCACTCTCGATACGGGATCGTGCCGGTATGGACGATCATGCTTTGTCTTCACAGGCACCGGACACACCGTTGGTCCCTTCATGGATGGTACGATCTGGAGTGAGGCTCATGTGATGTACATCATGAGTGCTGGGTACCAATTGAGTGGACTTTTTGTTTAGTATCGTCGGGGGAAAAGCATTATTCAGGTGCTTACCTCGGGTATGTTATATACCGCGAGTCGTGGATGACATGGAAGTTCCCCGATTCTTGTGGGTAAAGTGTGCAACCTCTACAGAGTGTAAAACTATTCGAATAGCCATGTCCACAGTCAAGGATAGTTGGGTGGTGCTGCTTAAACTATGTATTTGGTTTTCCGAACTCGGTGTGAGTGTGTTGGTGATGAAGGTGATACTTGAGCTAAGTCCGATGACTTGGCATGACGGTGAACACGAGATGTTCAACCCCAGCTTATAATGATAACTAAAATTTGTTCACATGATTACCCGTTAACAATTGATGCATGCTTACTCAGGTTACTTGATCATATCATTGCACTTAAAATCAGCTTTCTGCAAAACTTACCTACTTAGTGCTATATCATGCATTGTTATACCATGTTCCACAACTCGAGTTGCTTGCGAGTACATTCAAAGTACTCATTGGCTTGCCACTGGTTATTTAATTGGCCAGGCATTGAAGAGCAGGAATATGGTGAAGAGTTCGTTGGTGACGACCATGCAAACTAGGACGCTTCCCAGTCAGAATGCTTGTAGGTTTAAGGCAGATGGCATGGGTTCACGCTTTCGACCAAGATTTCCGTTGTTTGTTATGTTTAAGTGTTTGGCCCTTGTGGCCCTGTCTATGTAAGACTTGACCTCCATGGTATTTATTTGTGTAAGACGGTATGTAAGGATGTAAGACTCTTGTTATTCAGCTTTTGTGTGTTCGGTGAGTATTGATCTCTCGGATCAATGTACATGTGCATTCGGTGATCACGACTTATGAGTCGGGGTCCCCACAAAGCTGGTATTAGAGCCATCCTAACTATAGGAAGCCCTTAGTTAGCATGGACGTTAGTTAGGACACAACCATTTTTCCAAACCCTTCAAAATCACCTACGAAGCCTCTATATTTCTTGCCTCTCCTAAAATTCCAAGGGAAGCAAAGGTTTTTGCCTTAGCACTTCCACCACTTTTCTCTTAGCTCTCCTCGTCTGCTTTTCAAAATCTTTGCAAATGGTCACTACTACCCTTGTGCCCCTGACCACGGGTTTCCTTGTAATCCTCATGGGTAACCTGGAAGGAAGCCTCCTTGCTAGATAATTGCCGACATATCTTGGACCCAAGTTGGCGACGCTAGACAAGGAACTACCAACAGAAGATACCTTCTCGAAGGATGAGGATGTCAAGACTTAGATGATAGTGACACCCTCGACACAGCCCCAAGATGATGCCACCCTGGCCTTCGATGACCAAGGCACAAGACATGCAATGTCATGATATGCATCGCTAATAGATCAACCCTGTCCTTTTAATTGTTATATCGGTAACCACCGGTGGATGAGAACCTTGCCATTTGGTCCGCCTCACTATAGTGAGCAGGAAAAATGGTTCTCATCATCCCCTACTCTTGGTGCTAATGATATCCTCAATGTGACCAGTAGGATACAACTCTACCATTCCTTGTTAATGTCATTGCATAAAAGGTTTCCTACCTGGAATGCTCGACGTCTCAGAAGACAAGAAGGCATTGTCACGATCACAAGGACACCAGAAGACCCTGTCAACAACAGATGTGAAGAATCACCTTTGACGTCAACTCAACAGACCCGAAGTTGTCAAGGACTCTTCCGGCACAACCAGGATCGTTTTGATGAACAACAACCAGAGACATAGCAACACCTGAAGAAGACCCTAAAGGCTAAGCAGAGTCCTCTCCAAGACACGAAGCAAGCACAACTACTTAGTCCAAGAACACCTAGGGTAGGATAGGTCGTGTGTCCCCTATGCGAAGTCGAGTCCGTATGATGGTTCCGATGGAACCATGATGTGTTGCTTGTTTTGCTTGTTTGTGCTTCGGTGTAAGTCACACTTTTTCCCCAGGCAACAAGTGTGCGACTATATCGCCTACCTAACCTTGATGTGTGTGTTTGGCCTTTTCGGTACTTGGTTGATTGCACTTGCACTATACCACCCCCTTAGGTACTCCTCTCGATGCTGCTTTCTCTCCCCATCTCATCAACTAAAGACCAGAAAGACAAGATGCACCACGTATCCGCCTCGACGGACAACTAGCGTTGAAGACTATGACCGAAACGTACTCAACTAGACGCAACCCCATAGGGTTAGGCTCTTCCCTTAAGATTGGAAACCCCTCCCTTGCCCAACCTAGAGCTCACAAGCTCCCCTAGCACAAGCCTCTGATCACGTGTTTAATACACAGATTTGCCAGAGCACTTATTGAGCTTCAATAACCCCTCCTTTGCACTGGATTCATTGTGGAGCTAGTGATCATAGTAAACAAACATTCTCCATTCTTACGCTAGAGCTAGAACCTTCATGCAATAGGAAGGACCATTCTAAGGGTGTATGATTTGCGGACAATGATTTGACGAGGTTGTAATGGATATCTTGAGGAAGTAGTTGAGACCCATGGATGGATTGCGATACCTTATGTTGATAGACGGACTTGGTGGATCAAATTAATAGAGTTGCATAACTTACTTCTCCCTTGAGTCAATTGGATTTAGTAGGACGATTGTGATTAGGAGCAGAAAATTTGGTGGATAAATGACTTGACTTTGGCAAGTAATGTAGATAGTGGATTCATGGTGATTGGAGTAACTAGTAGGAAGCACTTACTAGATGTAAAGCTTGGATTTAAATAGGTGATTCCAATAGGTGCTCGAGATCAGTCAAACCATGTGGTTCGGAGTAATTTGGATTTAGTCCAATGATCTTGATAATGATACCATGTTTCTCGGTGGATGATAGTAGAAGGAATCGAATAATGTTAGGGATAATTTAGGGATCCATATAAGATCGGCCTTGGAGTGTAGTTGGCCATGAGATTGGAAGTTCATGACAATAGTCCTTACAATGATATGTGGATTATATGAACTCAAGGAGATTATTTTGGATGCCATCGATGCTGGATTTGTAGCAGTAATGGATCATGTAATAGTGGATAATATTCGTGGAATTATTTAACTGGATTCGTAGGAAGGAAACAATATCTCGGATTGGTATACTACATGTTTCCTTAGCATAGAGATGCAACATCTCAGATCTCGGATATATTAGCTGAACACTTGGATTTGTAGTGTCATGATCAAGCTTAGCGGCTTGTAAATTATCTCGAGGATTTTTAGATAGGGATATATGTGAGTTAGCTATAGTATACATATCAGATTTTTGTTATAGACCTTCTCTAATAACCTTGGAGATATGAGTAGCATGTGTAATATTGGAGTTAACTTATATGAGATGATACCTTTGATGATATAGGATGATTTTTTTCTGGAATAATACGCAGTACTATTGGCATCTAAGAATTGTGCTCGAGGATAAGATGGTAGACGTTCACTCACATCCTAAGCTCCTTGAAAACCTCTAAACTTTGTTGAGCCACAGTGTGATCAGGTTGTGACCGTAGGTCTTGGTTCTAAGTCATTTAACTATGGTCGATGCTCCACCACGATCTCCACCCGACAAGTCCATATGGAAGGTGGACACTAGGACCTGTATTAGGCTGGACCACAAACCCATGGACACGTGACCACCCGGAACAACGGCCGCCTATCTCACGCATCCCATGAGCAATGTGTTTATGTGGTATTTGGAGGAATATGTTGTTATCCTCATGGATTACATAATTATTTACCCAATGAGAGGAAGAAACACCTTAGTCCTATTCGGACAAGCCCCATGAACACCCATTACCATGCCTCTCGAAGATGAGGTCTCACCTTGAAGGAGTTGGACTCCGCGAAGCACCCTCCCTATAGAAGAAGACTTTCTTGCCCAAGCAAGATGAACAACCACTACGATTGCGGAGCCACGACAATGACGAAGAAGAAGAAAAAATAACTCAACCACCACTCCTCTGCCGGCTACATCAACTAGACTACATCTCGAAGCACCGACGATCAAGCCCGATGAAGCCCTTGGACATCAAGAGGATTAAAGAGCACCTTGCTTTAAGAAGTCACCTATCAGTTCCTTACTAGGATGGAATTGAGAAGTTGTGGCACTCACACTCCACCACCTTGATGATGTACGATGAGCATTACGTCCCTGCTCCCTTCAGATGTCTGGAATGGAGTGGAACGACTGTCATGACCTCATTGCTATCCCCTTTTTGGTTCAATCAAGGACATGAACATGACTCAATCATGGTAAGCCACCTATCAAAGGTAGCACACCCCAGCTTCCATGTGTCAGGCCTTGGGGATTAGATGGCTAGTCTGTACTCTGAATAGTCAGCTTATCTAGAACCCCATTGAAACCTTCCCATATGGTAGAACCCGTTTTGACACCAAGTATCTAAGCTTAGTCTTAGGGATGAGACTCAGCATAGACCTTGCCACGGAAAGACAAGTAGACCAAACACTCAAACACCCTCCAGAAACGTGCGTCCATGACGATGAATACAAACGACCAAAGAAGAATGAAGAATCTACCTAGGCAACTTACTCAAGCAGAAGGTCTCAACGAAAATCCCACGATGACGCGCTTCAACACTCTCAAGGATGAAGACCACAAACATCGAGAGATCAACTATTCCAACAAAGTCAGCGATTCCCCATCAAGGGAAGCTATAACCTTGACCCGTTCTATTCTAACGTGAGGCATCTAGATGTCACAAACAACCCTAGGACCATCACATAGACACCCTGCTTTGCTAGGTTCTCTAACTTTGGGATACACACGCAAGCCAAGTCTTTCCAGAACCTCGTTTACCAAACCCTTGACCATTAGGCAAGCCTAGCATTTTACGAGGACCCCATTCACCCTTAGACGAAGTCAACGATGCACTCGAACACATATCATCAGGTACTTCAAGATCCAGAAGGACAACCACGCCGGAGCAGAAGCAACATGGAACTTGGAGACCACCTCACCTCTAAATTTCCACATCTTTCCTACGCCTAGCCTAGGAATCTCGGGGGCGAGATTCTTGTAAGGGGGTAGGTGTGACACACCCTGTAAATTGCCTCATGACTAAGTTAACATGACTCAAAAATTAGGGCCAATTAAAACTGTTTGAGTGCATTTGAGTGATTGACTTGTTTGTTATTTGCTTGCTTGTTGATTGCTTGTTGGTGTTCTAAAATTCTTAAAACATCCTCCTACCCTCAAGAACTCTTTTCCTTGATCCCAACTCTTGTCCTATGATCATGCCATGTGAATAGGACTTAAAAGTTTTTTTACAAAATACTATCTTGGCCAAAAAGCATTTATTTGAACTAGTTTGTCAAAAAACCGTGATTTGAGATTTGCACTGCTTTGAGATTTGAGTTTTAAAAAAAAAACTGATTTGAGATTTGCACCCAAGTCCCCAAATTGGGTGGATCCTTTTTCCCCAAATGCTTTATTTGAAACCCACTATATATAAGACTTCCCAAACCACCAAATATTAATTTTAAAGATTATTTTATTATTTTTATTTAAAGGCTTTTTCTTAATGCCAGAAATGGTCTTTTATAGGGAAAATTATTTAAATGCTTTAAAATATTTGAGAAAAATTAGAAAAACTCACTGGACATATATTGTCCATATATAAGAGTTTAAACACATGGTCATGTTGAAAACATTGGACAAAACCCTTCAGAACCCTTCCTGCTTAAATCAAGCATTTGAAATATTTCTATAAGAAATATTCTCAATAAAATCCAGGGAAATTCCACCAAGTCACACATGCTATGTCTGATGATCTTGCAAAGTTTCATCTCAATCCCAATAGTTTTGCTTCACCAAAATATTCCAAAACCCTCTCTGTCCAGAATCATGTTTGAACAACTTTACATTGTGGGCATGTATCAATCCCCAAATAATGATGTTACACGAAGTGGTGCATAAAGGAGATTAGTTTAGCCTAACTATATCTACACAAACCTAATTCTGGTGAATTCTAGGCTTCACAAAGTTTGCACTATCAACTTTTCTATATTGAGCTCAAACCTTTTGATCCCTCTCATTTTTACCCACAATTTGATCCTTTTAAATATCATGGCAAGTGGACTCCATCTACTAGCCCAAACATAGCACAAACACCATCTCGCCATTTCTAAAAGCTATTGTTTCCACCAGTTTTACTATTCCCCTTGCTCTCAAATTTTAACCACATTCTCACATTGATTCATTTGACCTCCAGCAAGGTAAACCCAGCTTTGGTTCCATGGTTAAATGTGGTAAAACCCCATTTATCCCCTCTAGACAGCCCCATTTCCTGTTCCCCTCAACCTCTCTCCTCTTCCTTTGGCCTCACAGGGAATCATAGGGCCTCCCCACATTGTTTAATTGACCCCAGAACCTCTGGACAGAAGTGACCACGACCATGGCACAAGTGGCAAGGTCATGGCATGCAATGGCCGTGCTCCAGAGCGCGCTACAGTGTCCGACCGCACTGTAGCCGCCGCCCAGTGCATGTCCCCGACCACCTCGAGTGCCCCCCTCTCGCCATATGGTCGACCTTGACGTCCGGGATATGCAACCGTCATGTCCCCCTCCTCCCTCTCCCTCAAGTGGCTCCCCTCACACGCGCCACGGCCGCCCAAGTTCACCAACCATGGGGCTCGCATGCGCGCGCGCGTCCATCACACCCTCTCTCCTTCCTTGGGTTGTGGACATGCCGTAGGAACGCCACAGACACGCCCTTGCCCTCTCCCGTGACCTCCAGCCATGCCTGCGTCCTCGCCGGCACACACGTCCACGATGGACCCATGCCTCGGCCATATAGGCCATCCCCGAGCTCCCCTTCTCAGTCCTTTCGCTCTCTCTACCTCCCATAGGACTCCGTGGATGATATAATCGAGCTTTTGAGATCTAGTCCCCTCCCCATGGCCAAAGCCCTGCCGGTGGCCTCCGCTCGAATCCGGCCACAGCGGCCTCCCCCTGCTTCCCTAAGCCTCACCAGGACCCCTCCATCGCCTCCACGCTCCTCCTCTCGCCCCATCCCTCCACTTCCAGGGTTGTCGTGTTCCGCCCCCATCGCCGTCGGTATCCTCCGCCCAGAGCAACACCGCGCTCGATGACGGCCTCCCAGAGCTGAAACCCCACCTATGGGTATAGAGGGATCTCTCTTGAGCTCTCGGCACAACGAGCGCCGGCAGTGGTGCCTCAGGTCACCGGCACAAGCTTGGCCTCGCGTCCTCTATCCCTGCCGCGGGAGATAGCCGCGTGAGGAAGAAGAACCTGACTAGTGGGGCCGGTGACCCCACTAGTCAGTCTCTGCCAACGTGTCCAGATGGACCCGCTCGGTTTAAGTGGACACAGGTTCTGGTCTTTTTGCCTTCATAAGGGGAAGGCGTATGCCCCAGAAAACGCCTGCGACGTGGCCTTGACGCGCCGGTCGAGCCACCGGGCCGGCCTAGAAGCTATCTTGTGCCCATGGTCGCATTTTAGCCCATTTCTTTTGGGTAAATCCTTTCGCCCTTTTCTTTTTTCCAAAGACTTGTAAATTTCATAATAAATTCATTTCAACTCCAAATTTGGTGATTCAAGTTTCTACAGACTCCTAAAATCAATATTCTATCGAAATATGTGCATAGCACATTTTTTACACATAAAATTTTCTTTTCCATCAATGAATTGGTCATTTCTTTATTATAAATACCTCCTTGTAATATTCCTAGGGGATTCAAATCAACTTCAAATGGAGTTTTTCAAGTTCCTCAGGGTATCTAAATTCATACACTATGTGGTGAACTTTTTTGCTCAAACTTATTCTGCTATGACAAATATTGGGCCATTTCTTCATATATATATCCACTTTGCAAATCTCTAGGAAATTCATCCCAACTCCAAATCCAGTGAAACCACTCTCTAAATTCTTCTAAAAACATGCCCTATTGGGTGAGTGCCTCCACTCATTTTTGCAAAAATGTATTTTGTGGGCATCTTATAGGATCATCATTTCCTTCATTTCCACCATTCAAAACTCCCCCTTGACCCACATGCACGAAAACCTCCTTGATTATTTTTCCTCTGACCAAAGATGTCCAAGAAAAATAAAAATCCTATTTTTAGAGAACTTATATTTTCTGCTTGTTTTGTTGCTTATGGCGGTTGTTTCCGGTGATAGTTGACAAGATAGACAGAGTGCTAGGAGTGGATAAGAAGCGTGTGAAGACCTCGAAGATTTGGACACGCAAGGCAAGCATCCCTTTGACCATGACTATGAACTTTTTTATTGCATGTCATATAGCACATTATTTCGGTGTATTGATCATGATGATGTGGTATTCCCCTTCGGTGGGATGCCTTCGATAATTTCTTGTTGATACTTGCATCATGCATGATCCTACCTCCTTATGAGGGCTATATAGGTGGGAGTAGTTAGGATGCTAAGTAGTTGCTACGCAAAGTGTGATAGGATATGCATGGTGATGAAGAAAAAATGATTTCAAAGACTTTTTCGAAAACACCGTCGGGTGCCACTAAATGCCCGTGGGAGATGATGATGATCTAGGTAACCACTTGATAAAGAAGTGGTGTATCGGAACAAGTGAGTATATGTTTTCGAAAACGGACTAGATTTAAGATTTGTCAATCGTCCCAACCTTACATGGACAACCACGATACCCCTTACGGGACAGGGCTTTGTTGATTAACTTGACAAGTACTATCATAGAGCCCACATTACTACTGGCAGGAGTGATGTGGTCACTCTCGATACGGGGTCGTGTCGTTATGGACGATCATGCACAGTCTTCAGAGGCACCGGGCACACCGTTGGTCTCTTCATGGATGGTTTGATCTGGAGCGAGGCTCGTATGATGTACATCATCAGGGCTCCGTACATATCAAGTGAACTATTTGTTTAGTATCATCAGGGGAAAGGCGTTGTTCGGGTGCTTACCTCAGGTATGTTATATACCACGAGTCGTGGATGACACGGAAGTTCCCGTGTCTTGTGGGTAAGGTGTGCAAGCTCTATAGAGTGTAAAACTATTCAAATAGCCGTGTCCATGGTCAAGGACAATTGGATGGTGCTGCTTAAACTATGTCCTGGGTTTTCATGAAGTCGGTCTGAGTGTGTTGGTGATGAAGGTGATACTTGAACTAAGTCCGATGACTTGGCATGACGGTGAACACGAGATGTTCAACCTTCTCTTATAATGATAACTGAAATTTTTTCACATGAGTACCGGTTAACAATTGATGCGTGCTTACTCAGGTTACCTGATCATATCATTGCACTTAAAATCAGCTTTCTGCAAAACATATCTACTTATTGCTATATCATGCATTGTTATACCATGTTCCACAACTCGGGTTGCTTGTGAGTACATTCATAGTACTCGTTGGCTTGTCGCTGGTTATTTAATTGGCCAAGTATGGAAGAGTAGGAATACGGTGAAGAGTTCATTGGTGACGAACATGCGAACTAGGACGCTGTCACACCCTGTGTTTGTATCACCATGTTATGCTTGGATTTATAAAATTTGGAGCCAATTAAAACTTTTTCAGTGCTTGTGCTTGTTTGAATTGTTGCTTGTTTGGTTGTTGTGTATGGCACTCTTAGATTCTATCCCTCTCCATATTCATCTTACTTGACCCAAACTTCTTTTCCAATGATCATGCCATGAGAATAGTGCCCAAAACTATTTTTATCAAATATTATTTTGACCAAATAGGATGTATTCAAATTAGGTCTTCAAAAACCCCTGAGATGAGGTTTGCACTCCAAGTCCTCAAATTGGGTGGACCCCTTTTTCCCAATGGCTTTATTTGAAGCCTACTATATTTTTGACTTCCCCAAACCACCAAATATTAATTTTTAAAGATTAATTTAATATTTTATTTTAAGGCTTTTTCTTAAGACCAGAAGTCGTTTTTCATAGGAAAAAATTATTTAAATGCTTTCAAAAGATTTGAGAAAATTTAGGGAAACTCGGTGGACATATATTTTCCATATATATGAGTTTCAACACATGGTCATATTCAAAATCATGGGCAAAATCCCTCAAAACCCTATCTGCCCAAATCAAGTTTTGAAATATTTCTATAAGAAATATTCTCAATAAATTCCAAGAAAATTTCAGCAAGTCAACACCGTCATAGGTGATGATCTTGTAGAGTATCATCTCAATCCAAGTTGATTTGATTCATCAAACTATCCCAAAACCCTCCCTGTCCAGATTCAAATTGAGCAAGTTTACACTGTGAAGTTTCTTCCCTTGACCCCAAACTCTGTGGACATGTTCTAATCACCAAATAATGATGCTACACTAAGTGGTGCATCAAGGAGATTAGCTCAGCATGACTAGATCAACAGAAACCAGATTATGTTGATTTGTAGGGTTTCATAAAGTTACATTGTGACCTTTATTCAATCAAGCTCAAACTTGGTGGACATGCCTATTCATAACCACCATTCGACCCTGTCAATTCCTATGGAATGCAAAGTCCATTTGCTTGCCCTAATCTCCATCAAACACCTTCTGGCCATTTCTAAAACCCACTGGTTTCACCACTTCTACTCTTCCCCTTGCTCTAAATTTTTTATGACAACGTCTCAGGGCTACCTCCTTCGAGTAAAACTTGTGTGGCCTCATCTCAATAATGGGTGGGGTAAACCCCCATTTTTAACCTCTGTTTCACCATGGCAGGAGCATTCCATCCTCTTCCCTACTCCATTTCTTCACCCTTGCCTATTTCCTAGCTCCTTCTAGCTCACGGGCATCTTTGGAACCTCCAAGACACTAATGGACATGCAGGTGCCAATTTTTATGCCACTGCCGGTCATTTGGCGCTTTGTAGCGCGCTACAGTGCGCTCCCGCACTATAGCCTCCCCATCCCGAGCCCCCCGACCACCTAGGGATGACGGAGCATGTTCCCCGGCCGCCCCTTGACGTTCGCAAAGCGCCAGGAGGTCGGGCCCCTCTCCCTCCTCCTGTTCTGTCCCCCTTCATTCGCGCACGGCACCGCCCGAGCCGGCCAATGGATGAGCTCACACGCGCGGGCACTAGGGCCCTCCCCCGCTCTCTCTCTCTCCCTTCCATTGGTCCTAGGCAACTCCCAGGAGCACCCTTGACCCATCCCCGCAAGCCCCCATGGCCTGTAGCCTTGCCTGCATCATAGCTAGCACACACGTCCACGGTGGACGGAGGGCTGGCTATTTAGCCACCCCCGAGACCTCTCCTCCCCTTCCTGACCCCCCCTTCTCCACCAGATCGGCCTTGCACCACCAGCTCGTTCCCTCTGAGGCCCATGCACGAGATCAACCGAAGCTCAACCGCGGCGGCACCACCAATGGTCTCCGGGTACATCCCCTCTCCGGCCCCCATCCCTGTCCCATTGGCTCCCACTCAATGCCTGACCCGTTCCCCTCCTTTTCCCCTCCACTTTATGCACAGGGTGACCGGAGCATCCTCCACCCGAAGCTCCTCCGCCACGGGTGCTCGCCGCCGGCGACTTCGGCCACCTCCGGCGCCCCTTTGACCTTCAGGGGATCGGTGGCTCAACCTCGAGCTCAACCCCGCACTCGCCCGTCATCGCCGTGCCCTACACCGCCACCGGTGAGGGCCTCCCCTTTGTGTCCCAAGGTGGGAGAAGGATCCGACAGGGGGTCCCACCTGTCTCCCTCTCACCTCCCGTTCCCACGCTTGCTCTCTCCTTGGCCACTAGGCCCCGGCCGTCAGGTTTGAAACCTGACATGCTCGGGGGCACCAGCATGCCTCGCCTGGCTGGCCACTAGGCCGGCCCAGCAGCTGGCTGGCTCTGGCCCAGGGCACAGTGCCCATTTTCTTTTTCCTTTTTCTCCCTGTTTTCCAAAAATCCCACAGGGAAAAGAATAAATCCAATGCCCAATATTTTTCCACCATAAATCCTAGAATATACCATAGAATTTAATAGTGCCATTTGAGAAAATGTAGAAAACTTTTATGCACTATTTTATTTTAAAACCTATTTAGGCATCTTCTTGCCTCTATTTAATAGTTTCCAAAATGTTTTTCATAGCAAAACCATAGAAAAATATTTTTAGTATAGTTTTTAGTATTCATCAGAATAGGGTAACATTTTTAATAGTAGCTTTGTGTGCCCTATTTTTGTGTGCTGCTTATTATTATCGTTATTTATCACAGCAATAGATTGCATTGTTGACGAGGAAGTTGGACCCGAAGACTTTGTGGAGCCAGGCAAGCAGCCCTTTGACCATGACTATGAAAACTTTAATTGCATGGCATATAGCACTCTGTTTCGTTGTATTGATCATGATGATGTGGTATTCCCCTTTCGATGGGATGCCTCCGATACTTTCTTGTTGACACTTGCATCGTACATGACCCTACATCCTTATGAGAATATGCATGGTGATAGAAACATAGTGTTTTCAAAGACTTTTTTGAAAACCCTCGTCGGGTGCCACTAATGCCCGAGGGATATGATGATGAGTTGGGTGACCACTAAGAAAGAAGTGGTGTATCGGAGCAAGTGAGTGTGTGTGTGTTTTCGAAAATGGAGGGTTTAAGATTTGTCGACCATCCCAACCTTACATGTGAGACCATGATACCCCTTATGGGACGGGGCTTTGTTGATTACTATGGTCGGTGCTAGCAGGGAGCCCGCATTACCTGTGGCGAGGGTGAAGTGGTCACTCTCTAGACAGGGTCGTCCCGGAAGTGGAAGGCCATGCGCTGTCTTTACAGGCACCGGGCACACCGTTGCGTGCCCTCATGGATGATACACGTGATGTATATCATGAGGGATGGCACCAACGAGTGCACTCTTTGTTTAGTATCACCATGGTAAAGGCATTGTTCGGGTGTTTACCTTAGGTATGTAATATACTGCGAATGTGGATGACATGGAAGTTCCTTGAGTTTTGTGGGTAAAGCGCGCAAACTCTGTAGAGTGTAAACTTATTTGAATAGCCGGGTCCACGGTCAAGGATAGTTGGGTGGTGCTGCTTAAGCCACGTCCATATATTTCCTAAAGACTTGGTGTGTATGTGTGTGTGTGTAGATGACACAGAGATGACACTTGAGATAAGTCAGATGACCCGACGTGATGATTGAGCATGAGATGTTCAAGCCCCTATTCATGATGATATCTATAACTTGTTCATGTGGATATCTACCAATTGTTAATGCATGCTTACCTAGTTACTTGATCATGTCATTGCATTCAAAATTAGCTTTCTGCAAAATACCCATTAGTTATATATCATGCATTGTTATACCTTGTTCCACAACATGGGTTGCTTGCGAGTACATGCAAAGTACTCATTAGCTTGCAACTGGTTATTTAATTGGCCAGGCATGGAAGAACAGGAGTACAGTGAAGAGTTCATTCATGACGAACATGCGAACTAGGACACTTCCAGTCAGAATGCCTGTAGGTTTAAGGCAGATGGCATGGGTTCACGCTTTTGACCAAGATTTCCGCCGCTTGTTATATTTAAGTGTTTGGCCCTCGCGGTCCTATCTATGTAAGACTTGACCTCCATGGTCTTAATTAGTGTAAGATGGTATGTAAGGATGTAAGACTCTTATTATTCAGCTTCTGGGTGTTCAATGAGCATTGATCTCTGGGATCACTATACACATGCATTCGGTGATCACGACTTATGAGTTGGGGTCCCCATAGAGCTGGTATTAGAGCCATCCTGACTGTAGGAATCCCTTAGTTAGCATGGACGTTTGCCAGGTTAAAACCGTTTTCAAAACTATGCTTAGCACATATAGTTAGGACTTCTGCACTATTTACCTCTTCTATTCTTCACAACACTCTGCTGACTCTTCTCCCTTCAAACCTTTGTAGATGGCCGTCATACCCGAAGCCTTCCTGATATCCGGCTTTCCCTTACTCCTTGGGGATAGCCTGGACAAGTGCCAGTTTCGCCAACAACCCGTTTTCCTCTACCACGAGCACTGGGTCGACGTCGTGACGAAGGAGTGCCACGTGGATGTGGTCGTGAAGGAAAACGACTCCCCGACTAGTTGGTTCTTTGAAGGACCACAGATGGAGACCATGATACTCGCAGTCGAGTCGGTTGCACGCAAGGCACTCCTACACCTTTGGGATACCATTCCAAAGATGGCTGACGAGCCGGCTACACGCTACCTTCCCTTCAGGAAGGATGATCTTGGCGAGAGTTGGATGTTGGTTCCATCCTAGGAGGATGGCACACCACTTAGGTTCCAGAACTACTTCAGCCTCTCCGCCGATAGTCTGCTTCACCACTTGATTAAGGAGTCTGTGAAGCTCCGCGAGGAACTTCACCACACCCGAGAGCTACTTCAGCAAGCCAAGACGAAGCCAGACAAGATCAAGAAGGATGGAGCCCCCGAGGGACGACCAGCCGTCGCTTATTGAAGTGGAGTACCCCTAGCTAGAGATGTACCCACACGTCGTCCTCGCATGAGTGCGAAGGAGTACCGTGATATTTTCACTGACCCTCTAACAAAGCATCGTCGGGATGGACCTCCTCGCTCCCCGACCCCTTCGACCGGGAATGATGCCCATTCAGATGATGAACAGGAGGAAGACCCAGAGGAGCGTGACTACGAGACCGAGAACTCCACCACCTGAGTCCGAGAACCCCAAGGGTTGGATCAGTCATGTACCCCTCATGCGAAGTTGAGTCCGTGTAATGGTTCATATGAAACCATGTGTGCTTATTGATTGTTTTGTTGTTTGTGTTCTGATGCAAGTCGCGCTTTTGCCTTAGGTAACATGTAAGCGACTCCATCGTCTATCTTACCTTAATATATGTGTTGGTCTTTCGACCTTTTGTTTTACCACACTTGCACTCGACCAACCCCCTTAGGCGCGCTTTTCCATTGTTGCATTTCCTCTCGTCTATCCTAGTTGTGTGACTTGGCTACTCCAAACAAGATGGTGACTGCTACCCACAACAACTCGTTCGCGAACCCTGAAGTTGGCAACTCAAGGCAAAAACAGGGAGCTAGTGGGACACCTCATGCTGGAGGACACCAGGAGCAGCCACAAGGCGACATTCCTCCGCCTACACCTCCACCAGAGAACATGTGAGGGGATCCTGACTACTAAGCCGTGATCACCGAATGCATGTGTACACTGATCCCAGAGATCAATGCTCACCGAGCACACAAAAGTTGAATAACAAGAGTCTTACATCCACATTAAGCATCTTACACAAATAAAGACCATGAAGGTCTAATCTTATATGGATAGGGCCACGAGGGCCAAACACTTAAATAGAACAAGTAGTGCAAATCTTGATTGAAAGCGTGAACCCATGCCATCTGCCTTAACCTACAAGCATTCTGACTGGGAAGCGTCCTAGTTCGCATGTTCGTCTCCAACAAACTCTTCAACAAACTCCTGTTCTTCGATGCCTGGCCAATTAAATAACTAGTGTGTCGGGACCCCGATCCTAAGTCATATGAATCCAGACTGTAACATATCACATTACTTTGCGGCCTGAGGCACGGTAAGCTCCACGGCTATAGCCTTACCTTAGCTGGGACCGTTTGCGCCTTTTGGCTCACGTATGTGAACATGTCGGTGGCAATCAAACGACAGAGAACCTAGGCCGACATGACTTGTCATAGGACCCAAGTGGCACATCCGTATGGAAACAGGCATACGTAACCCAGCAATGCAGGTGTTGGCCTCAAGCGTGTGTAGACGAGTCATAGCAATCTACAAGGACTCCATTACGCCGTGAGACATCAATGCCATCACTGCACGTAGACGAGTCGTAGCAAGCTACAGGGACTCCATTACACTGTGAGACATTTCCCCGAAGGGACTGACACAGCAGCAAAGAAGGATACATGCCGGTCAATCAATGTGTCCGGAGTAGTAGCAAGCTACCATGGCTCGGTGGAAGCACAAAGAGGCAGTTTCCCATAAAGAGTACTACTAAAGGCACACGACTAAGTGTCAGATCCCATACATACCGTTGCATGTCACACGTACGCACGACATGCCCGATATGCATAGATACAACCATGGCATCACAATGTAACCATACAACAACTTTTATTTAAGGGGCTCACACGATCCTTGCATAACATGTTCTTACAGATAGGGGTCACATGACCCGACACTCAAGTCATACAAACAAGTTCATACAAACCAAGCGGACGAATAAGTTGTCTGAGTACAGACAGATGAAAGGGTAAAAAGGCACAAGGCCTGACTATCTACAGCCCGCCACAGGGCATAGGGTCATAGTTGGGACATCAGCTATTCGGCATAGTCGACATGTAGAAAGAACCCACCTGATGGGTCCTGGGTCTCATCTGCAACATTTATTAAGCAAACATGAGTACAAATGTACTCAACAAGTCTTTAAAGCATACCTAGACTATCCATGCTCATGTATCAACAAGGGGAGTGGTGGAGTTTATGTAGCAATGCCAGCTTTGACTCATGGCTAACCTACACTACAAAATTTTAAATCTTTGTTTAAATTTTAGATATTGCACACGAGACCACTAACTCCATGACAATACACTGCCATGGATTCACTTCCCTCTCCTGGGAGAGTTCCATCCACGGTACTCACACTTGTCTTGATAATTTTATGAGTATCCATTTGATTTTCTATGAACATCATAAGTTATCCAAGTAGTCCATATCCGAGGACGCGACTATTCGAAGAGTTTCATACCCTGCAGGGGTGTACTTCTTCACACACGCTCTCGCCACTTATCGTTGTGTGCTCATAAAACCATGCACCTCGGCAACCTCACGCGGAAGCCCAGCGTGGGAGTCGGCCAAGACCGTCAATCACATAAGACCTCTAGTCCAAGCTATCGCCTATTTGAGACTGAACCCGCATGGAAGTCCGGCCAAAGTTTCCGTTACGGCCCCAAACGATGTGCGCAGGGTTCCCAAGCCCACCATTCCGGTGACCCTTGGTACACCGTGCCACTGCCTACCGCGTCATAACCCACCCCTAGGGTCAGCGCTACGCACGACCTCCAGCATACTATAAACACCAGAAACTACTTGCAACTCCTGGACCAAGGACTAAGCGATTGGTAAGTCGAGAGGGTCAATTAAGTATCCCAACGTGTGGTAGTAACTAGTCTTGGATCAAAAACACATAACTCAGTTCCTAAGAACGGTCCCAATGAGACAACCCGCTATGTACTTCTACATAGACTCTCATCGCTACCTTTACCAAATCAGGTTCATCATAAGCTTATCACACCGAAACATCATGGTTTCACTCCAGTTCATCACCCAGATGAAACAGACCTGACACAACTCTAAGCATAGCAAGCATAACAGGCAAAGTAAGCTAAGCACATCATGGCACAAGCATCTACCAGGTATGCTAGGTTGCAAGGTTTAGCTATTTACTGTGACAATGACAGGTCACGCAGAAGAATAGGTTCATCTACCATGTATGAAAGATATGTGCATGGTTCTCGTAATGCAATAAACAAGAGTAGGAGCGAGAGAGTGGGATGTTATCGGAATGATCAAGGGGGGTTACTTGCCTTCCTGGGTAGCGGGAAGGTTATCTCCTTCGTTGGAATACTCGGGGGTATCCTCAAAAGCAGGGCCTACCGCAATGCAGATAAATAGCATTCAATACACGCAAGTGCAACAATATGATGCATGATCATGACATGTTAGCATGTACGGATGAGCTAATGCAACTAGTGTCCAAGTTAATTTGAAGTGAGTTTGAATATAAGTTCGAAATCGTTCTTCATTTCAAATTCCATAAGCTAACCTATTATTAAATGTCAAGGTTCATCTACATAGGTTTCTCTAACATGCATGATAATAGCACCATTGGATTCATTGGATTTTTCTGATAAATTTTCATATATAAATTATTCTCATCTGATTTACAGATTAATTTATATGAATTTTTAGACTTTTCAACAATTCTTGGAATTATTTTAAAACTGGAAAATGAAATATGACGTTAGCATGACGTCACTACGACGTCAGCTGGTCAGCTGATCGGGCCAGGTCAAACCTGACAAGTGGGACCCACTGGTGAGTGACCCAGCCACTATCAGGGTTAACTAATTAGCTAATTACTAATTAGATTATGTTAGGGCCCACTGGTCAGTGGGCCATTAACTTAATTAAGTTAGTTTAATTATTATTTTAAACTAATTCTAATTAGAAAAGGGGCGGACCCCACTTGCCTGTTGACCTGGGGTCAAACCCCGTGGTTAGCGCCGGTTGACTCGACGACGTTTAGCCGCCGGCGACGTCAGGGACGGCGAAGGGATCGGGATTCCTCCTCCGACGACCAAACGGACGGCGGAGGGCACCAAACTACTCTGCTTGCTCGCGCGTGTCAAGCCCGACACTTCCCAGGGGCTTGGATGGCCAGAATCGGCGCCGGCGATGAGCACGTCGGCTGCCGGAGCTCGGACGAGCACGGGCTCGTCGAAAAGGGCACGAATCGGCCGGAACTTGGCACCTACAAGCACTACGCAGCCTCACGAGTTCGATGGTGGTCTCTAATGGACCAACTGGTCACCGGAGCATCGCTGGCAATGAGCTCGTGCGGCGGGTCATTCGGGAGCCGGCGCAATCGGGGCCTACAAAGGGGGAAAAGGCCGGGGAAGAGAGGGGAAAGAGCCGGAAGCTCACTGCGGGGTCGAAGTCGTCGAAAGCTTGCTTGGGGAGGGCTCGGAGACGACAATTCAACGGCGGTAAAGATCGGGTCTGAGGGGGAAGACGAGCTTGGGGACGATGCTTCGAGGCTCCTAGCGATGCGAGACTCGGCGAGATGGGAGAAGGCGATGAGGCGGAGCGATTGGAGGGCTCAGAAGCGAGGGGGAGCGGCTAGAACTACGACGTCGAGCTAATGGCACCGTTGGCCATGGCAAAGCAGAGGAGGAAGAGAGTAGAGGGGGCGAAAGCGAGGGGAAGAGAGGGATGGGGACGCAATGTCGTCCTCATCCTCTCGCCAGTGCGGCAGGGGGGGAGGCAGGCACGTAGAGAGGTGCGTGGCAGCTCCGGCGTGGGTGCGCAACGAGCACACGCACGTCCTCCTGGCCGCCAGGAGGACGACGATGGAGCTGGGCCGGCCCAGGTTCATCCTCCCTTTGCTTTCTATTTTATTTTCTTCTTTATATTAATTTCTGATATTTGTTTAATTTAGGTTTGGGCCAAATGCTATCATAAAATATCCCCAAATATTTTATAGGATTGAGTTTGAATATTTCAAACTCCTACAAAAAGTTTCAGGATATTTTGAAACATAAAATAATGATAATGCTTTATTTGGCATTTTCAGAGGCTTTGTTATTTATTTTTAAATTGCTATAATTGTTCAAATATTTAAAATGGCAAATGGCCCCTGTTATAATCATGTCCATATTTATCGGACATAGGGAACATTTTGTAAGGGCATTTTGAATTTGTTGAGTTTTCAAAACTTTGAATTAATTTGATTCAAATATGAGCTTGGGGTTTCTTTTAGTCTTCATTTCATGTTGATGCAAAAATTTAACATGATGCACACACATGCTATCCTATGACATCTAGCTAGGGATGTGACAACTCACCCCCACTCAAAAGAATGTCGTCCCGAGATTTTGAAGTCGTCGGGAAGAGCGTGGGGTACTCTAGTCGAACATGATCTTCTCTTTCCCATGTGGCCTCCTTTGCAGAATTGTGTGACCACTGAACCTTGAGAAACTTGATGTTCCAACACCGAGTGGCATGCTTAGCTTGATCAAGAAGGCGAACAAGGTATTCTCGATATGTAAGGTTATCTTGGAGATCAAGCGCTTCGTGGTCTACCTCACAGACAGGGTGCAAGAAGCAATGCCTGAGTTGCGAGACGTGGAAGACATCATGAACCTTGGAAAGATGCGTCAGAAGTTCCAATTGGTAGGCAACCTCCCCTCGTTTAGCAAGAATGCGAAAAGGTCCAATGTAACGAGTTGTCAACTTGCCCTTGATACCGAATCAATGGGTACCCTTCAGAGGCGTAACCCGAAGGTAAGCCTTCTCGTCAACTTCATAGGTCACAGCCTTATGATGGCGATCATATTGGTTGTTTTGACGAGATTCGGCTGTTTTCAACTTCTCACAAATAGTGCGAACTTGCTCCTCTGCATCCTGGATCATATCCGGGCCAAAGAGTTACCTCTTTCTGGTTTCTGACCAGTTAGGAGGTGTTCGACACCTTCGTCCATAGAGAACTTCAAAAGGGGCTTTGCCCAAGCTTGATTGATAACTATTGTTATATGCAAATTCGGAAAATGGAAGACATTTCTCCTAGTTCATACCAAAGGATACAACACAAGCTCGGAGCATGTCTTTGAGAATTTGATTGACTCGCTCAACTTGACCACTTATTGCGGGTGGAAAGCAGTGCTAAAGGATAGATGAGTCCACATAGTGGTTTGAAATCTTTCCCAGAATCGGGAAGTAAATATACTTCCGTGGTCTGAGTTAATCTCCAAAGGAACACCATGAAGAGAAACTATTCGAGAAACATATAACTCCGCTAGCTGGCTAGCAGTTATACTCTCCCGAACAGGAAGAAAATGAGCCACTTTGGAAAGGCGGTCAATGACCACAAAGATAGCATTATTCCCTCTCTTGGTCCTAGGAAATCTTGTAATGAAATCCATACTGACCTTATCCCATTTCCATTCGGGAATAGCTAAAGGTTGAAGGGTGCCATCAGGCCTTTGATGTTCTGCTTTCACGCGACGACAAACGTCGCAATTAGCAACGAAGTGGGCAATTTTTGTCTTCATCCTAGTCCACCAGAACCTTTGGTGTAGGTCCTGATACATCTTGTTACTACCCGGATGAATTGTGAGAGGAGAATCATGAGCCTCCCTAAGGATCAGCTGTCTTAAGCGTGTGCTCTCTGGAACCACCAACCGGTTCTGGAAGAGCACAACACCCTCATCATCCTTGGAGAAATCTTTAGCATTTCCGCTAGCAATATTCTCCTTGATCCGGGATATACCCTTATCATATTTCTGGACAGCTACTATTTGATCCTTAAGATTAGGTTTCGCCATCAAGTTGGATAGGAATCCTCGAGGAACAATGTGAAGGTTTAACTTCTGAAATTCCTCATGGGGAAGTGGTTGACCTTGTTGTAACGTCAGGTTGTTACAATAAGACTTACAACTTAGTGCATCAGCCATGACATTGGCTTTCCCTGGGGTGTAAGTTATCCCTAAGTCGTAGTCTGTAATCAACTCAACCCACCGTCTTTGCCTGAGATTCAAATCCGGCTGGGTGAAAATATATTTCAGACTTTGGTGATCAGTGTAAATTTTGCAACGATTATCCAGAAGGTAATGTCGCAAGGTTTTCAGTGCATGGACCACAGCTGCAAGCTCAAGATCATGTGTTGGATAATTATCGTCATGTGGATGCAACTGTCGAGATGCATATCCAATCACATGACGATCTTGCATGAGAATGCAACCTAATCCTTGTTGCGAGGCGTCGCAATAGATAACAAAGTCCTTAGAAAAGTCTGGTGGCACCAGAACGGGAGCAGACGTCAGTCGTCTTTTCAACTCCTAAAGACTGTGCTCACATTGTGGAGTCCACTCGAACTCTTTATCTTTCTTGAGGAGTTCAATCAGAGGTTTCACAACCTTGGAGAAATTCTTGACAAAGCAGCGACAATAGCTCGCTAAGCCAAGGAAACTCTAAACTTGCTTAACCGATTCAGGTTGA
Source organism: Hordeum marinum (assembly GCA_022496015.1). Classification (NCBI taxonomy): domain Eukaryota; kingdom Viridiplantae; phylum Streptophyta; class Magnoliopsida; order Poales; family Poaceae; genus Hordeum; species Hordeum marinum. The sequence goes on along the minus strand of CM039673.1, from coordinate 213,453,397 downwards.
GTCTAATCAAGGACGGCCTGAACTCTCTTGGGATTGATAGCAATACCTTTACCAGAATTCATGTGGCCCAGATAGGTCACTTCGTGCAACCAAAATTCACACTTGGATAATTTGGCGTACAATCGGTGCTCTTGAAGTTTCATCAATACCAGCCTTAGATGCTCGGCATGTTCCTGTTCGTTCTTCGAGTAGATGAGTATGTCGTCGAGGTAAACCACGACGAATTTATCTAAATACTCCATGAAGATCGAATTCATCAACCGAGAGAAGGTGGCTGGAGCATTGGTTAAACCAAAGGACATGACGGTGTACTCGTATTGGCCATAACGAGTAACAAAAGCCGATTTTGGAATGTCCCCGTTCCTAATTCTAATTTGATGGTACCCCAACCTCAAATACATCTTGGAAAATACAGAGGATCCAGCGAGTTGATCATACAAATCGTTGATCCTGGGGAGCGGATACTTGTTCTTACTGGTGACCAGATTCACTGGCTGATAATCCACAACCATCCGATCCGATCCATCCTTCTTCTTGACGAAGAGGACTGGACAAGCCCAAGGAGAATAACTAGGACGGATGAAACCTTTGTTCAAAGCCTCATCGAGTTGGATCTTATGTTCGGCTAGTTCTAACGGTGCCATCTTATAGGGTCTTCTAGCTATTGGGACAGTCCCTGGAATGAGCTTTATTACAAACTCAACATCTCTGACAGGTGGAATTCCTGGCAGTTCTTCTGGAAAGACATCCGGAAAATCATGGACTACCAGAATATCTTCTAATTCTGTAAGAGGGCTAGCATTGAGGGAATAGAGTTGGCGCTTGGTTGTTCGAGTGGAGACATTAACTATCTCACCCGATGGATGTGTAAGTTGAACATTACTAGTATGAGTATCAATCTTAGCATAGTGGGCTTTCATCTAGTCCATGCCTAAGATGATATTGATGTCCAAACACTTGAGGGCTATCAAAGATGCTAGGAAGACTAGCCTATCCACCAGAATCTCATTATCATGGCTCACTCTAGAAGTTTGCCACTTTGAACCAGGAGTCTAAACTACTAAAGGAGTAGGCATATCACAAAAAGACATGTTATGCAATTGTGCATAACTTTCTGAGATGAAGGAATGAGATGCCCCAGTATCAAATAGAACAGATGTTGGATGACTATTAACAAGGAGCATACCTAGGATAACATCAGGATCCTCAGAGGCTTCCTCAACAGAGACATAATTCACTCGTACACAAGCAGGAGCTGGCTTCACATAGATGTCTTTTCCTGGCTTCCCAGGTCCAGCGGGCTTAGCATTGCTCTGAGGACAATCACGGGAGTAGTGTCTTGGTTCCCCACATTTGTAACAAACCACGGTGGCACCGGGAACAACATTGGGAGGCGGACCTCCAAATGCCCTGGCTGGAGGGTTGGGCTGAGCTAGGTGAGGTGCCTGGAAGGATGGCCTCGCGGTGTATCTTGGCAGCAGAGCTGCGTTGGGCACCCACACCCAGCGTTTGTTGGAGCCCAAGCCAGATGCGGGGCTGAAGTCACGGTTGTGCTTCCTTGTGGCCTCATAGTCGCTCTGTCCAGTCTCGACATTGATAGCCTTGTTGACGAGAGCCTGGAAGGTTGTGCACTCATGTAGGCACAAATCTTGACGGAGCTCAGGGTTAAGTCCCTTGCAGAACCTAGCCTGTTTCTTGGCATCAGTCGAAACTTCCTCCGGAGCATAGCGAGCAAGATTGCCGAACTCATGGCTATAGACATCCACGGACAGTCTGCCCTGGGTGAAAGCACAAAATTCCTCTCTCTTGTGATCCATCAGCACTTCCGGGATGTGATGGGTATGAAATGCTACACTAAATTCTGCCCAAGTTGGTGCGGGGCCTGCGGGAAGCATGGCTTCATAATTTTCCCACCACAGATTGGCAGGTCCTTCTAGAAAGTAGGTAGCAAAGGTCACCTTGTCGGCCTCGGATACATTGGCAGCTCGAATCTTGCAGAACATGCTGGTCAGCCAATCATCCGCATCGAGTGGGTCGACCGATGATGATACTTAGGTGGACACAGCTTGACAAAATCACTGAGTGACACGCCATCATTGTGATCATTGCGGGGAGCACGTGCTGTGTTCTGCTCAATTCGTTCCAACAACCTATTGGTCTCTCTCTTGTTCCTTTCAGGTTCAAGCATCACTTCTGCCAAAGAAGGCGTATGTGGTAGGTCCTCTTGCCTTGGCTGGCTTCCCTCGCCCTCCTCGGGGGCAGGCACGGGGTTATTCCTAGTTGCTACCATCCTGGGAAAACAAACCCATAGCTTAGCCATAGAGGACATCAACTCAAAGACATGAGGTAAGGAATGTACTGGACAACATCGCATGCAAGGTAACACCCAAACAACATGGTAATAACAACTGCCATATGAACACCATGATTCATACACACCATGACAAAGTTCAGTACAAGCCCAAGCTGAATACAAACTATAGGGAGATGACACAACTCATCGGAGGCATTACAAGCTTCCTATACATTATCTATCTACACCTCCGGAACTCAACTCTCAACCTCAGTCATATGCCACAAGACACGCAGGACTGTGGCGATACGACTATTACCATACTAGAACTAACATCCACGTAGTCAAGCATCGCCGTCGAATGCCCCATACAGGTTACCCCCGTGACCTGGGAGCTGAACCTGAGGATCTAGAAACACTCTAGCCTATGATCCCTGGAAACCGTAAGGACACGGATGTGGCCTTGGTCCCCTTGTTGGCGGCAACAGCGGTCCTCAAAGAGGGGTGATGCCTCCAACATCGGGCCAGTCTACGTGTGCTGGCAGATGAGTCCACGATGGGGTCAGCATCTCCAAATCTCCATAGCCTATCTGCACGACAGGTGCCAACTGCATCGGGGCTGTCCAAAGACGTGCACGGGTGGCATAAAGCTCCATGCGAAGGGAACGTGCATCACGATCCCTATTGTCCAACATCTGAGTGGTCACCTGCAGCCTGGGATCCTCATGGGAATGATCATGGTAGGCTGCGCTAAGATAACCATCCTCTCCTCCCATGGAAGCAGGAACATAACAGAACTCCGTGTTCTGAAGCAGACCATGGTGAAACATCATGATAGTCAGCATGGTGTAGGCGGCCTCCTGAAGTGCCATGTCTATGGTGACACCTAATCCATAGGTCCAGTGAAACGGCTCTGCAGATCCAGGATATGAAGGATATATCTTAACAGTACACAGATACTGGCTGTGGTTGAAATCTCGATGTTGTTCCTCCACTGTGTACTCTGGGTACCAACGGTAACTAGCCTCCATCATAACTCTAACCAACATGGCCGTGTGACCCGGTACATCGATGCACCTAGTCAGACGGACCACCTGACGAGAAGGACAAGGGGGCATGTGAAACAGAGAATGATGCAAAGACATTAGAGATTCTAGCAGAAATTGGACAGCATAACGACTGTAATTGCTCAAAAAAGATTTTGAGACAACTTCAAAAGATTGGAAAAGCATAACCACTCGACTTTCTAGACTCAAATCTCTTCTACATCTGTTTGCCACACCAACAATGCTCTAGTACCGACATTCACTTGCAAACAAGCTAGCTAGTGGTCCATGGTTAGTAACTCGTCATCCTAAGCAATAGATGAGAAGCCTAGTTCTTATCCCCGTAGAAAAGATGAGAAAGACTCAGCATAGAATAACTTGGGAAGAGGAGTGAAAAGAGCCTTCCGTTCCCTTCCACAATCAATTCCCCTACTTTTCTATAGTGTTTCTAGACTCAAATTCGACCGGTTTGGCTTGGTAGTCCTACAGTCAGTCAGGCTCTGATACATACGCTGTCGGGACCCTGATCCTAAGTCACATGAATCTAGACTGTAACATATCACATCACTTTGCGGCCTCACGCACGGTAAGCTCCACGGCTGTAGCCTTACCTTAGCCGGGACAGTTTGCGCCTTTTCGCTCACGTATGTGAACATGTCGCTGGCAATCAAATGACAGAGAACCCGGGCCGACATGACTAGTCATAGAACCCAAGTGGCACATCCGTACGAAAACAGGCATACGTAACCCAGCAATGCAGGTGTCGTCCTCAAGCGTGTGTAGACGAGTCATAGCAAGCTACAAGGACTCCATTATGCCGTGAGACATAAATGCCATCACTGCACGTAGACGAGTCGTAGCAGGCTACAGGGACTCCATTACACTGTGAGACATTTCCCCGACGGGACAGACACAGCAGCAAATAAGGATACATGTCGGTCAATCAATGTGTTCGGAGCAGTAGCAAGCTACCAAGGCTCGGTGGAAGCACAAAGAGGCAGTTTCTCGTAAAGAGTACTACTAAAGGCACATGACTAGGTGTCAGATCCCATACATATCGTTGCACGTCACATGTATGCACGATATGCCCGATATGCATAGATACAACTATGGCATCACAACATAACCATACAACAACACAACTTTTATTTAAGAGGCTCAGACGAGTCTTGGATAATATGTTCTGACAGGCAGGGGTCACATGACTCGACACTCAAGTCATACAAACAAGTTCATACAAACCAAGCGGAAGCATAAAGCTGTCTGAGTACAGACAAATGAAAGCGTAAAAAGGCACATGGCCTGACTATCTACAGCCCGCCACAGGGCATAGGTCATAGCTGGGACACCAACTATTCAGCATCGTCGATAGCTAGAGAGAACCCACCTGATGGGTCCTGGTTCTCATCTGCAACATTCATTAGGCAAACATGAGTACAAACGTACTCAGCAAGTCTTTAAAACAGACCTAGTCTATTCATGCTCATGTATCAACAAGGGGAGTGGTGGAGTTTATGCAGCAATGCCAGCTTTGACTCATCGCTAACCTACACTACACAATTTGAACTATTTGTTTAAATTTTAGATATTGCACATGAGTCCACAAACTCCATGACAATACACCACCATGGATTCACTTCCCTCTCCTGGGAGAGTGCCATCCACGGTACTCACACTTGTCTTGATATTTTTATGAGTATCCATTTGATTATCTATGAACAGCATGACTTATCCAAGTAGTCCATATCCGAGGACGTGGCTATTCGAATAGTTTTATACCCTGCAGGGGTGTACTTCTTCACACACGCTCTCACCACTTATCATTGTGTGCTCATAAAACCATGCACCTCGGCAACCTTCAAGCGGAAGCCCAGCGAGGGAGTCAGGCACGACCGTCAATAACATAAGACCTCTTGTCCAGGCTATCGCCTATTTGAGACTGAATCCGCACGGAAGTCCGGCCGAAGTTTCCGTTATGGCCCCAAACGATGTGCGCAGGGTTCCCAAGCCCACCATTCAAGTGACCCTTGGTACACCGTGCCACTGCCTACCACGTCGTAACCCACCCCTAGGGTCAGCGCTATCCACGGCCTCCAGCATACTATAAACACCAGAAACTACTTGCAACTCCTGGACCAAGGACTAAGCGATTGATAAGTCGAGAGGGTCAATTAAATATCCCAACGTGTGGTAGTAACTAGTCTTGGATCACAAACACGGAACTCAGTTCCTAAGAACGGTCCCAATGAGACAACCCGCTATGTACTCCTACATAGCCTCTGATCGCTACCTTTACCAAATCGGGTTCATCATAAGCTAATCACATCGGAACATCATGGTTTCACTCCAGTTCATCACCCAGATGAAACAGACCTGACACAACTCTAAGCATAGCTAGCATAGCAGGCAAAGTAAGCTAAGCACATCATGGCACAAGCATCTACCAGGTATGCTAGGTTGCAAGGTTTAGCTATTTACTCTGACAATGACAGGTCATGAGGAAGAATAGGTTCATCTACCGTGTATGATAGACATGTGAACGGTTGTCCTAATGCAATAAACAAGAGCAGGAGCGAGAGAGTGGGATGTTATCGGAATGATCAATGGGGGTTGCTTGCCTTGCTGGGTAGCGGGAAGGTTCTCTCCTTCGTTGGAATACTCGGGGGTATCCTCAAAAGTAGGGCCTACCGCAATGCAAATAAATAGCATTCAATGCACGTAAGTGCAACAATATGATGCATGATCATGACATGGTAGCATGTATGGATGAGCTCATGCAACTAGTGTCCAAGTTAATTTGAAGTGAGTTTGAATATAGGTTCAAAATCGTTCTTCATTTCAAATTCCATAAGCTAACCTATTATTAAATGTCAAGGTTCATCTACATAGGTTGCTATAACATGCATGATAATAGCACCATTGGATTCATTGGATTTTTCTGATCAATTTTCATATATAAATTATTTTCATCTGATTTACAGATTAATTTATATGAATTTCTAGAGTTTGAAACAATTTCTGGAATTATTTTCAAACTGGAAAATGAAATATGACGTCAGCTTGACGTCACTACGACGTCAGCTGGTCGGCTGGCCGGGCCAGGTCAAACCTGACCAGTGGGACCCACTGGTCAATGACCCAGCCACTATCAGGGTTAACTAATTTGCTAATTACTAATTAGATTAGGTTAGGGCCCACTGGTCAGTTGGCCATTAACTTAATTAAGTTAGTTTAATTATTCTTTTAAACTAATTCTAATTAGAAAGGGGGCCGGCCCCACTTGCCAGTTGACCTGGGGTCAAACCCCGTGGTCAGCGTCGGTTGACTCGCCGACGTTGAGCCGCCGGCAACGTCAGGGATGGCGGAGGGGGTCGGGATTCCTCCTCCGGCGACCAAACGGACGACGGAGGTCACCAAACTACTCTGCTTGCTCGCGCGCGTCTATCCCGACACTTCCCAGGGGCTGGGATGGCCAGAATCGGCGCCGGCGATGAGCATGGCGGATGCCGGAGCTCGGACGAGCACGGGCTCGTCGAACCACGGCGCGACACGGCCAGAACTTGGCACCTACATGCACTACGCAGCCTCACAAGTTCGATGGTGGTCTCTAATGGACCAACTGGTCACTGGAGCATCGCCGGTGATGAGCTCGTGCGGCGGGTCATTCGGGAGCTGGCGCAATCGGGCCTACAGAGGGTGAAAAGGCCGAGGAAGAGAGGGGAAAGAGCCGGAAGCTCACTGCGGGGTCGAAGCCGTCGAAAGCTTGCTCGGGGAGGGCTTGGAGACGACGATTCAACGACGGCGAAGTTCGGGTCCGAGGAGCAAGACGAGCTTGGGGACGATGCTTCGGGGCTCCTGGCAATGCGAGACTCGGCGACATGGGAGATGGAAATGAGGTGGAGTGATTAGAGGGCTCAAAAGCGAGGGGGAGCGGCTAGAACTACGACGGCGAGCTAACTGCACCGTCGGCCATGGCGGAGTAGAGGAGGAAGAGAGCAGAGGGGGCGAAATCGAGGGGAAGAGAGTGATGTGGACGCAACGTCGTCCTCATCCTCTCGCCAGCGCGACAAGGGGGACGCAGGCACGCAGAGAGGTGCGTGGCAGCTCCGGCATGTGCGGTCAGCGAGCACACGCGCGTCCTCCTGGCCGCCAGGAGGACGACGATGGAGCTGGGCCAGCTGGGCCGGCCCAGGTTCATCCTCCCTTTGCTTTCTATTTTATTTGCTTCTTTATATTAATTTCTGATATTTGTTTAATTTAGGTTTGGGCCAAATGCTATCATAAAATATCCCCAAATATTTTATAGGATTGAGTTTGAATATTTCAAACTCCTACAAAAAGTTTCAGGATATTTTGAAACATAAAATAATGATAATGCTTTATTTTGCATTTTTAGAGGCGTTGTTATTTATTTTTAAATTGCTATAATTGTTCAAATATTTAAAATGCCCCCTGTTATATCTTGTCCATATTTATCAGACATAGGGAACATTTTGTAAGGGCATTTTGAATTTCTTGAGTTTTCACAACTTTGAATTAATTTGATTCAAATATGAGCTTGGGGTTTCTTTTAGTCCCCATTTCATGTTGATGCAAAATTGTAACATGATGCACACACATGCTATCTTATGACATCTAGCTAGGGATGTGACATTTGAAGTAAAGCCTTTGGGGAGAAATAACCCACCAATTTGAGGACTTGAAGTGCCAACCTCAATTCAGGGTTTTTTGAAAACCTAGTTTTAATAAATCCTTTTTGGTCAAGATAAAATTTGATAAAAAATAGTTCTAGGCACTATTCACATGGCATGATCATTGGGAAAGGGATTTGGGTCAAGGAAGATGAGTATGAAGAGGGATAGAATCTAAGAGTGCCAAAATCCACAATCAATAAGCAAACAAGCAACAAATCAATCAAGCACAAGCATTGAAAAAGTTTTAGTTGGCTCCAAGTTTTATCAATCCAAACATAACAAGATGATAGAAACACAGGGTGTGACAGACCTACCCCCTTACAAGAATCTCGTCCCCGAGATTCCGAGGCTAAGCGCTAAAAAGATAAGGGAACTCAGATCTAAGATAGTCTTCACGCTCCCAGGTTGCTTCAGCTTCAGTGTGGTTGCTCCGCTAGACCTTGAAGTACTTGATGGTGCGGCTTCGGGTGCAGCGCTCGGATTCATCCAAAATGCGAACCGGCCTCTCACGATAGGTAAGGTCTGGCTGAAGATCAATGGCTTGATGGTCGATGTCCTTGTAGAGGTCAGGGCGGTTGGGAACTTGCAGACACTTCCGGACTTGTGACACATGGAAGACGTTGTGCACATCCGATAGCTCGAAAGGTAGCTCTAGGTGATAGCTAACCTCTCCTCGCATCGCAGTGAACTTGAAGTGGATGATGTACCTTGGTGCTAGCTTTCCTTTGACGTGGAAATGATTGGTTCCCTTGAGAGGCGTGACCCGAAGGTAGACATGGTCACCGACACAGAAGCTCACTTCTCGGTGATGGGAGTCAGCGTAGCTCTTTTGTATTGACTTGGCGGTCTCAAGGCGCTCTCGGACGAGTTGAACTTGCTCTTTTGCCTCGCGGAGGATATCTGGTCCAAAAACTAATCCTTCTCCAGTCTCTGACCAGTTGAGGGGAGTATGACACTTACGTCCATACAACACCTCAAATGGTGCCATCTTAAGACTCGACTGATAGCTGTTGTTGTAGGAGAACTCGATGATTGGTAGGCAATCTTCCCACTTGGCCCCATACACCAAGACACAAGCATGGAGCATATCTTCAAGTATCTGGTTTACTCGTTCTGTTTGCCCACCAGTCTGGGGTTGAAAAGCAGTGCTGAAGGAGAGCTTGGTTCCCATGGCTTCTTGAAACTTCTTCCAGAATCTTGAGGTGAACTGGGTTCCTCGATCTGACACCATCTCCTTTGGAACTCCGTGAAGACTTATGATGCGTTTAATGTAGAGTTTTGCGAGATGGCTTCCATCATAGGTGGTCCTAACGGGAATTAAGTGGGCTACCTTGGTCAGGTGGTCGACAATGACCCAAATAGAATCATGTCCCTTACTTGATCTTGGTAAACCAATGATGAAATCCATCCCGACTTTGTCCCACTTCCATTCAGGCACTTTGAGAGGTTGCAATAGTCCAGCGGGTCATTGATACTTAGCTTTGACTCTCTCACATATGTCACACTTAGCAACGAACGTGCCTATCTCCCATTTCATGCCATGCCACCAGAATCTTGCCTTGAGGTGTTGATACATCTTGGTTCCTCCAGGATGGATGGAGTACAGAGTGTCATGAGCTTCTTGCAAGATCAAGTTCTTGAGCTCCTCCTTGTTAGGTACGCAAATGCGATTCTTGAACCATACAACTGCTTGTTCATCCAGTGAGAATCTTGGGGTCTTGCATGCCTTTATCTTCCTCTTGATGACTTCAATACTCTCGTGATCCTTCTAGGCTTCCTCAATATCATCCATCAAGGTAGGCTTTGCTGCGAGGTTGGTGATGCAAGGATCCACCGATAATCCTTCTATAGTCAACACATGACCCAAGAATCCAACTTCATGCAGCTAGAATTCACACTTGCCGAACTTGGCAAAAAGATGGTGCTCTCGAAGCTTCTCTAGGACCAATCTCAAGTGTTCCTCATGCTCTTCTTCACACTTGGAGAAGATGAGTATGTCATCAATGAAGACGGCAACGAACTTTTCCACGTACTCCATGAAGATCTTATTCATGAGGTACATGAAGTAGGCAGGGGCATTGGTTAACCCAAATGACATGACCGTGTATTCATACATGCCATATCGGGTTACAAATGCCGTCTTCGGAATGTCTTGGGGTCTGATCTTCAGCTGGTAGTACCCAGACCTGAGGTCGATCTTGGAAAACACCTTGGCTCCACTCAACTGATCAAACAGGTCATCAACCTTGGGGAGTGGGCACTTGTTCTTTATTGTGACTTCATTGAGAGAACGGTAATCGACGCAGAGTCTGACAGTTCCGTCCCTCTTTGACACAAATAAAACAGGCGATCCCCAAGGAGAGGCACTAGGGCGAATGAATCCTTTTTTGAGCTGCTCTGCAAGTTGCTTCTTCAATTCAGCCAACTCTTCGGATCCCATCCTGTAGGCCTTCTTATAGATGGGCCTTGATCCGAGCATAAGCTCAATGATGAACTCAATGTCGCGGTCAGGAGGCATTCTGGGCAGCTCATCAAGAAACACATCCGGGTATTCACATACCACTGGCACTTGATCCAACTCAACTCCCGATAGACAGTTAGCCCGAGGGGATTGAGTGGAGGCAGGGTTGGGTACATACTTGACTTCCACTCCTTGGCTATTGGTCATGGTAACGATCCTCTTGGCACAGTCTAACATGCCTTGGTTCTTGGTCAACCAATTCATGCCAAGGATGACGTCCAAGCCTACTGAATCTAGAACTATAAGATCTGCTAGAAAGTCTACCCCGTTGATCTAAATCTTCACTCCTGACACCCTATCCCAGACTTCATAACTGAACCCGGGGTTTGTATCAACATACGACTACCCAAGGGTGTAGGTTTCATGCCACTCTCTAGTGCAAGCCTTTGGGTGACAAAAGAATGCAATGCTCCACAATCAAACAATACTATTTCTGGGGTTGAATTGATGAGGAACATACCCAGTATGACGTCTGGGTCTTTCTGGGCTTCCTCTGCGGTGACGTGATTCACATGACCCTTGCCATTGTTGGGCTGGTTACAGGGAGCGGGGTTCCTGGGTGGCGCTCCACGGCCTTGACCTTGAGTTGGCTCATTGGGGCGCGGTGCATCTGGCTTCTTGTTGGGGCAGAGCTTAGAGATGTGTCCAGACTGACCACATCCAAAGCAAGTGACTTGCCCAGTGTTGTTGTTGAAGTTTCTACCACTGCTGTTGTTATTGGGGTTGTTGTAGGCTGGCCTGGTATTGGCATACTGTTGAGGCTGGTAGCTTAGACGAGGCGCATGAGGTCTAGCCTGCTGTGGCTGATAGGCTGGTTTGGCTGGGGCTGGCTGCCAGGGACAAGGCTTCTGGTTGCTGGAGCTACCCTTGCTGATCATCTTGCGCTTGCGAGTGTCGTCTATGGCACGGCACTTGTCTTCTAGCATGAGGGCCTTGTTCACCAGGTTGAACAAGGTACGATAGTCACAAACGATGAGCTGATACTGCAGGGTCTGTTGAAGTCCTTCCATGAAGCATTCCTTCTTGGCAGCCTCCATGTTGACATCTTTAGTTGCATACCTTGAAAACAGGTTGAACTTTTGCAGGTACTCCTTGACAGAGCAACTTCCTTGCTTCAGCGCTTCGAATTCTCTCTTCTTGATAGCCATGATCCCAGAAGGAATGTGGGTGGTGCGGAATCCTTCCTTGAAGTCATTCCAAGTATCACATGCTCACCTTGCATGACCTTGAATCCATCCCACCAAGCTCGGGCGGTACCTCTGAGGCAGTGAGAGGCACAAAGCACCTTATCACGATCGTCATTGCAGCTGACCAGTGCAAGGAGGTCCTCGATGGTGCGGATCCAGTAATCAGCATCCAATGGTTTCAGCAGTCTCGGTGAAGGTTGGGGGCGAATTCCTCATGAACTCAAACAGAGTGGAGCGGCCATGGCCGTTCCTACCTTGCTATTGGTTGTTCAGAAGGGCCTGAGCCATCTACTGGATAGCAACATTCTTGGCTTGGCATTCCTCCGGAAGAACTTGGAGAAATTGAGCTATGGTCATGTTCTCTGGTGGAGGTGGTGGTGGGGGAATGTCGCCTGGTGGCTGCTCCTGGTGTCCTCCAGCGTGAGAAGCCCCACTAGCTCCCTGTTGCTGGCTTGAGTTACTAGCTTTAGTGTTGGTGAAGGAGCTGTTGTGGGTAGCTGTCACCATCCTATTTGCAGCAGCCAAGTCAAACAACTGGGGTAGACGAGAGGAAAAAGCAACAATGGAAAAACGTGCCTAAGGGGGTTGGTCGAGTGCAAGTGTGGTAAAACAAAGGACAAAAGACCAACATATATTCAGATAGATGATGGAGTTGCTTACATGTTGCCTAAGGCAAAAGCGCAACTTGCATCGGAACTCAAACAACAAAACAAACAACAAGCACACATGGTTTCATATGAACCATTACACAGACTCGACTTCGCATGAGGGATACATGACTGATCCTACCCTAGGGGTTCTCGGACTCAGGTTGTGGAGTGCTCGGTCTCGTAGTCATGCTCCTTTGGGTCTTCCTCCTATTCATCATCTAAACGGGCATCATTCCCGGTCGAAGGGGTCGGGGAACGAGGAGGCCCATCCCGACGGCGCTTTGCTAGCGGGTCGGTGAAGAGCTCACGGTACTCCTTCGCACTCATGCGATGACGACGTGTAGGTGCTTCCCTAGCTGGGGGTACTCCTCCTCGATAAGTGACAGCTGGTCGTCCCTCGGGGCTTCCAGCCTTCTTGATCTTGTCTGGCTTCGTCTTGGCTTGACGAAGTAGCTCTCGTGTATGGTGAAGTTTGTCGCGGAGCTTCGTGGACTCCTTAATCAGGTTGTGCACCAGACTATCGGCGGAGAGGCTAAAGTAGGTCTGGAACTTGAGCGGCGTGCCATCCTCCTTGGATGGAATCAGTGTCCAGATCTCGCCGAGATCATCCGTCCTAAAAGGAAGGTAGAAAGTAGTCAGCTCATCAGGCATCTCTGGAATGATGTCTCGAAGGTGTAGGAGTGCCTTGCGTGCAGCTGACTCGTCTGCGAGTATCATGGTCTCCATCTGGGGTCCTTCAAATAACCAACTAGTCGTGGAGTCATTTGCCTTCACGACCACATCCACGTGGTAGTCCTTCGTGACGGCATCGACCCAGTGCTCGTGGTAGAGGAAAACAGGTGGTTGACGGATCTAGCACTTCTCCAGGCTATCCCCAAGGAGTAAGGGAAAGCCGGATGTCAGGAAGGCTTCGGGTTTGACGGCCATCTACAAATGTTTGAAGAATAGAAGAGGTAAATAGTACATAATTCCTAAGTATAGATGCTAGGTATAGTTTTGAAAACGGTTTTATCCTGGCTAACGTCCATGCTAACTAAGGGCTTCCTACAGTCAGGATGGGTCTGATACCAGCTCTGTGGGGACCCCAACTCATAAGTCATGAGCACCAAATGCATGTGTACAGTGATCCCAGAGATCAATGCTCACTAAACACACAGAAGCTGAATAACAAGAGTCTTACATCCAGATTTAGTGTCTTACACAAATAAAGACCATGAAGGTCTAGTCTTACATAGATAGGGCCACGAGGGCCAAACACTTAAATAGAACAATCAGCATAAATCTTGATTGAAAGCGTGAACCCATGCCATCTGCCTTAACCTACAGGCATTCTGACTGGGAAGCATTCTAGTTCGCATGTTCGTCTCTAACGAACTCTTCAACAAACTCCTGTTCTTCCATGCTTGGCCAATTAAATAACCAGTGGCAAGCCAATGAGTACTTTGAATGTACTCGCAAGCAACCCAAGTTGTGGAACAAGGTAATAATGATGCACGATATATCATTAAGTAGGTAGATTGAGGAAAGCTAATTTTTGAATGCAATGTCATGATCAAGTAACTAGGTAAGCATGCATCAACAGTCGTCAGATATCCATACGAAGGAGTTACAGATATCACCATAAGAAGGGGTTGAACATCTCATGTTCATTCATTATGCTAAGTCATGGGACTTAGTTCAACGTCATGCTAAATCATCGGACTTAGCTCAAGTATCATCTTTGTCACCAACACACACACACACACCAGTTTGCGAAAACATCAGGACGTGGCATAAGCAGCACCACCCAACTATCCTTACCCATGGACACGGCTATTCGAATAGTTTTACGCTCTGTAAAGGTTGCACACTTCACCCACAAGACTCGGAGAACTTTCGTGTCATCCACGACTCGCGGTATATAACATACCTGAGGTAAGCACCCAAACAATGCCTTTCCCATGGTGATACTAAACAAAGAGTCCACTCATTGGTGCCATCCCTCATCATATACATCACACGTATCATCCATGAGGGCACGCAACGGTGTGCCTGGTGCCTGTAAAGACAGCGCATGGCCTTCCACTTCCGGGACGACCCTGTCTCAACAGTGACCACTTCACTCTTGCCACTAGTAATGCGGGCTCCCTCCTAGCACCATCCATAGTAATCAACAAAGCCCCATCCCATCAGGGGTATTGTGGTCGTACATGTAAGGTTGGGACGATCGACAAATCTTGAACCCTCCATTTTCGAAAACACACCCTCATCTTGTTCCGGCACACCACTTCTTTATCAAGTGGTCACCCAACTCATCATCATCTCCCTCGGGCATTAGTGGCACCCGACGGGGTTTTCGAAAAGTCTTTGAGACCATTTCTCCCTTTCCATCACTATGCATAAACCTGGACCCACTTGCGTCGCATCTACTAGCATCCTATCTACACCCACCCGCATAACCGTCATAAGGTGGAAGGGTCATGCATGATGCAAGTGTCAATGGTAGAAGTATCAGGGGCAACCCACCGAAGGGGGAGCACACCATCATGATCAATCATCGAAACAACAAGTGCTATATGTCATGCATGAAAAAGTTTCTTAACATGGCCAAAGGGCAGCTTGACTGGCTCAACAAAGCCTTCGGGATCTTCAAAATCTCCGGGTCCAACTCCCTCGTCTATTGTCATGATAAATAGCGATAAAAATAAGCATCACACAAAAACAGAGCACACAAGCAAATCTTAAAAATGCTACCCTAATCTGATAAATACTAAAAGCTATACTAAAAATATCTATCTAGGGTTTTGAACTTAAAAAGGTTTTCAAAAAATATTTAAAACAAGGGCTAATATAGCCAAATAGGGGTTTTAAATGAAAAAAGTATATAAAAGATTTTCAAATATTTTTACAAGTGGCACTAATAAATTCTATGGAATATTTCAAGATTTTAGGTTTTAGGTGAAAGAATTTTGGGCATTGGATTTATATTCTGCCCTGTGGAATTTTTGGAAGTCAGAGGAAAAAGAAAAAGGGAAAAAGGTACTGTGCCCTCTCAGGCCAAAGCACCAAGGCCGAGCCGGCCCAAAGGGGAACCGGCCGAGGCTAAGACGCCACGCGCGACAGGTTTAATTTTAAACCTGCCCGCGAGCCCATTCAGGCAAAGAGAGAGGAGGGGGATGAGGGGATGACAGGTGGGACCCGCCTGTCATCCCTCTCCTCGCGACATGAATGGAGTGGAGCTCACCGACGGGGTTCCAGGCCGCGGCAGCTCAACCAGAAGGCACCGGCGCGCTCAGGGACCTCCCGTGCGTCGGTGGGTGGTCGAGGTGGTTGTCGGCGTGGAGGGAATCGCCGGTGGGGCAAAACGCCGAATGGCGGTGAGGGTTTGCTTCGGGCGTGAGCTCCCGAGCACGGGTACGAGGGGGCTATGCATGAGGGAGTGGCTGAGGGGAGGAGAGAGCAAGGGGAGAGGAGCGGGAGCTCGGGGAGGGCTTTAAATAGATGGGCGCCGGTGCACCATGGACGCGGTGTGTCGGCAACGACGGGGGCGTCGCCAAGGGTAATGGGAGGGGTTCGGTCCGTGTCTGAGGTGGTTGTGGACGTGGTCCGCATCCGTGGGCAGGAGAAGGGCGTCTAGGGGGGGTCCAGGCACGTGCGCGTGCGAGCCCTTCCTTTGGTCGGCTCGGGCGGCACCATGCGCGAGCGAGGGAAGGCAGAAGAGGAGGAGGGAGGAGGGGCCACACCACCTAGCGTCTTGCGGACGTCAAGGGGCGGCCGCGGGACATGATCCCGCATCCCCAGGTTGTCGGGTGGCTCGGGATGGGTGCCGCTACAGTGCGGGCAGGCACTGTAGCATGCTCCAAAGCATGTCTTTGGCATGCCACGGCATGCTTGCATGCTCTAGACGCGCTCCAACATGTCCGTGAGTCCTTGGATGTTCTGGAAATGTTGTAGGAGCTAGGGGAGTCTAGTAGAAAAAGAAATGGGGTGGGGGAGAGGTAGAGAAGATGCTGCCATGGTGAAACTGAGGGGTCAATGGGTTTTTTACCCCATTTCTCAGTGACTTATGGGCTTGAGGTTTTTACTGGATAGGTAAGAGGTGAGGGAGCAACTGAGGTAAAGATTTGGAGGCAAGGGGAATAGTGTAAGGGGTGAAAATAGTGACTTCACTATTTTACCAGAAGGTCTTTGATGGGGTTTTGGGCATAAGAGATTTACCAACTTATTGAGATATTCACCAAGGTCACATGTTAGGTAAAAATGAGGTGGATCACCAAGTTTGAGCTCAAGTGGGCAAAGTTGATAATGGAAACTTTGTGAACCCTAGAAACTAACAAAATCAGGTTTCTATAGATCTAGTTATGCTAAGCTTTTACCCTTGATGCACCACTTAGTGTAGCATCATTATTTGGTGATTGGAGCATGTCCACAAAGTATGGGGTCATCGGGAGAAATGTCACAATGTAAAGTTGTTCAAATTTGAATTTGGACAGGGAGGGTTTTGGGATGGTTTGATAAACCAAATTAACTTGGATTGAGGTGAAACTTTGCAAGATCAGTAATTGTGATAGTGTTGACTTGCTGGAATTTTCCTGGAATTTATTGAGAATATTTCTTATAGAAATATTTCAAAAGCTTGATTTGAATAGGAAGGGTTTTGAGGCGATTTGCCCATGATTTGAATATGCCCATGTGTTGAAAATCATATATATGGGAAATATATGTCCAATGAGTTTCCCTAAATTTTCTCAAATATTTTGAAATCATTTAAATAATTTTTCCTTATGAAAATTCATTTCTAGTCTTAAGAAAAAGCCTTTAAATAAAATATAAGAATAATCTTTAAAATTAGTATTTGGTGGTTTTGGGAAGTCATATACATAGTAGGTTTGAAGTGAAGCCTTTAGGGAGAAAGAACCCACCCAATTTGAGGACTTGCAGTGCAAACCTCAGTTTAGGGGTTTTTGGAAACGTAGTTTGAATAAATCCTTTTTTGTCAAGATAAAATTTGATAAAAAATAGTTTTGGGCACTATTCACATGTCATGATCATTGGGCAAGGAGTTTGGGTCAAGGAAGATGAGTATGAAGAGGGATAGAATCTAAGAGTGCCAAGATCCACAATCAATAAGCAAACAAGCAACAAATCAATCAAGCACAAGTATTGAAAAAGTTTTAGTTGGCTCCAAATTTTATCAATGCAAACATAACAAGGTGATACAAACACAGGGTGTGACAACATGACCATAGCTCAGTTTCTCCAAGTTCTCCGGGAGGAACACCAAGCTAACAATGCTGCTATTCCGTAGATGGCTCAGGCCCTTGTGAACAACGAGAAGCAAGGCATGAACAACAATGAACGCTCCACTCCGTCTGAGTTCATGAGGAATTTGACCCCAACTTTCACCAAGACTGCTGAACCCTTTGATGCTGACGACTAGATCCGCACCATCGAGGACCTCCTTGCACTGGTCAATTGCAATGAGGACCGTGAGAAGGTGCTTTATGCCTCTCACTGCCTCGCAGGTACCGCCCGAGCTTGGTGGGATGGATTCAAGGTCATGCAAGGCAAATGTGTGATCACTTGGGATGACTTCAAGGAAGGATTCCGCACCGCCCACATTCCTTCTCGGATCATGGCTATCAAGAAGAGAGAATTTCGAGTGTTGAAGCAAGGAAGTTGCTCTATCAAGGAGTACCTTCAGAAGTTCAACCTCCTGTCAAGGTATGCACCTGAAGATGTCAACACGGAGGCTGCCAAGAAGGAACGCTTCATGGAAGGACTTCAATAGATCCTGCAGTATCAGCTCATCATCAACGATTGTCGTACCTTCTTTGACCTGGTGAACAAGGCCCTCATGCTGGAAGACAAGCGTTGTGCCATACACGACCCTCGCAAGAGCAAGATGATCAGCAAGGGTAGCTCCGGCAATAAGAAGCCTCGCCCCTGGCAGCCAGCCACAGCCAAGCCGACCTATCAGCCACAGCAGGCTAGACCTCCTGCGCCTCGTCCGAGCTACCAGCCTCAGCAGTATGCCAATCCTAGGCCACCTTACAACAACCCCAATAACAACAATGGCGGCTGAAACTACAACAACAACCCTGGGCAAGTCACTTGTTTTGGATGTGGTCAGCCTGGACACATATCTAGGCTATGCCCCAACAAGAAGCCAGATGCTCCGCGCCCCAATGCACCAACTCAAGGTCAAGGTCGTGGAGCACCACCAAGGAACCTAGCTCCCCACAACCAGCCTAACAATGGCAAGGTTCGTGTGAATCACGTCACCACAAAGGAAGCCCAGGATGACCCATAGTGATACTGGGTACGTTCCTCGTCAACTCAACCCCAACAACGGTATTGTTTGATTGTGGACCTTCACATTCTTTTGTCACCCAAAAGTTTGCACTAGAGAGCGGCATGAAGCCTACACCCCTAGGTAGTCGTATGTTGATACAAACCCGGGGATCAGTTATGAAGTCTGGGCTAGGTTGTAAAGGAGTTGAGATTAACATCAACAGGGTAGACTTCCTAGCAGACCTTATTGTTCTAGATTCACCAGGCTTGGACGTCATCCTTGGCATGAATTGATTGACCAAGCACCAAGGCTTGTTAGACTGTGCCAAGAGGATTGTTACCATGACCAATAGCCAAGGAGTGGAAGTCAAGTATGTTCCCAACCCTACCTCCACTCAAGCCCCTCAGGCTAACTGTCTATCAGGAATTGAGTTGGATCAAGTGCTAGTGGTATGTGAATACCCATATGTATTTCCTGATGAGCTGCCCGGAATGCCTCCTGACTGCGACATTGAGTTCATCATTGAGCTAATGCCCGGATAAAGTCCCATCTATAAGAATCCCTATAGGATGGGATCCAAAGAGTTGGCTGAGTTAAAGAAACAACTGGCAGAGCAGCTCAGAAAAGGATTTATTCTCCCTAGTGCCTCTCCTTGGGGATCACCTGTTCTGTTTGTGTCAAAAAGGGACGAAACTATAAGACTCTATGTCGATTACCGCTCTCTCATTTGGGTTAACCAATGCCCCTGCCTACTTCATGTACCTCATGAATAAAGTCTTCATGGAGTACCTGGACAAGTTCGTTGTCGTCTTCATTGATGACATACTCGTATTCTCCAAGTCTGAAGAAGAGCATGAGCAACACTTGTGATTGGTCCTAGACAAGCTTCGAGAGCACGAGCTTTATGCCAAATTCAGCAAATGTGAATTCTGGCTGCATGAAGTTGGATTCTTGGGTCATGTGTTAATTGTAGGAGGATTATCAGTGGATCCTGCCAAAATTGAAGCCGTTACTGAATGGCAATCCCCAACCACCGTGAAGGAAGTCAGGAGCTTCCTCGGACTCGCGGGATATTACCGCAAGTTCGTGGAAGGGTTCTCGAGCATTGCCCGACCCATGACCCAGCTTTTAAAGAAGGACACGAAGTTCGAATGGATAGCTAAGTGCGAGGAAAGCTTCCAGGAGCTCAAGAAGAGATTGACCACAGCCCCAGTTTTGGCCACCCTCAACATTCACAAGGAGTTTGTGATATATTGTGATGGATCGAGAACCGGGCTTGGAGGTGTTCTGATGCAAGAAGGTAGAGTCGTAGCATATCTATCCCGACAACTACGTCCTCATGAATACACCTACGCTACTCATGATCTCGAGTTGGCAGCCGTGGTTCATGCCTTGAAGACATGTCGATATTACCTTCTGGGGAAGCGATGTGAGATATACATAGACCACAAGAATTTGAAGTTTATTTTCACTCAGAGGGAATTGAACATGAGTTAGTGAAGTTGGTTGGAGTTGATCAAGGATTATAACCTCAGTATTCAATACCACGCCGGAAAGACCAACATGGTAGCAGACGCATTAAGCAGAAAGGCTTGTTCCTTGAATGCCATGATCAAAGAAAGGCTACCCACCCTATATGAAGAGCTTGAAACCTTCGGCTTCGAGCTAGTTGCACCTGGATTCCTTACCAACCTCAAAGCAAAGCCTACCTTGATGGATGATATCAAAGAAGCTCAAAAGGGACATGAGAGCATTGAAGGAATCAAGAGGAAGATCAAGGAAGACAAGGCCCTAGGATTCTCAGTTGATGAACAAGGATTTGTATGGTTTGGGAATCGCATCTGCGTACCCAAAAAAGAGGAGCTCAAGAACTTGATCTTGCAAGAAGCTCATGACACTCCGTACTCCATCCATCCTGGAGGAACCAAGATGTACCAAGACCTCAAGGCAAGATTCTGGTGGCATGGCATGAAACAGGAAATAGGCACATTTGTCGCTAAGTGTGACATATGCCAGAGAGTCAAACCTTAGCATCAACAACCTACTGGACTATTGTAACCTCTGAAAGTGTCTGAATGGAAGTGGGACAAAGTCTGGATGGATTTCATCACAGGATTTCCAAGGTCAACCAAACGACATGATTCTATTTGGGTCATTGTCGACCACCTGACCAAGGTAGCCCATTTCATTCATGTCAAGACCGCCTATGATGGAATATAGCTTGCAAACCTCTTCATCAACCACATCGTAAGTATTCACGGAGTTCCAAAGGAGATAGTGTCGGACCAAGGCACCCAGTTTACCTCAAGATTCTGGAAGAAGTTCCAAGAAGCTATGGGAACCAAGCTCTCCTTCAGCACCGCTTTTCACCCCCAGACCGATGGGCAAACAGAACGAGTAAATCAGATACTCGAAGATATGCTCCGCGCTTGTGTCTTGGCTTATGGAGCCAAGTGGGAAGATTGTCTGCCCTTTGCTGAGTTTTCCTACAATAACAACTATCCGTCAAGTCTTCAGATGGCACCATTCAAGGTGTTGTATGGACTCAAGTGTCGTACTCCTCCCAACTGGTCGGAAACCGGAGAATGATTAGTTTTTTGACCAGATATCCTCCGTGAAGCAAAAGAGAAATTTCAACTCGTACAGAAGCCTTGAGACTGCCAAGTCAAGACAGAAGAGTTGCGCTGACTCCCACCACCGAGAAGTAAACTTCTGTGTTGGTGATCATGTCTACCTTTGAGTCACGCCTCTCAAAGGAACCAAGCATTTCCTCGTCAAAGGAAAGCTGGCAGCGAGATACATCGGCCCCTTCAAGATCACCGCAATACGAGGAGAAGTTCCCTACCAGCTAGAGCTACCTTCTTAACTATCGGATGAGCACAACGTCTTTAACGTGTCACAACTCCGGAAGTGTCTCCAAGTTCCCAACTGCCCTGACCTCTACAAGGACATCAAGAAATCAAGCCATCGATCTTCAGCCAGACCTCACTTATCGTGAGAGGCCAGTTAGCATTCTGGATGAGGCGGAACGTTGCGCCTAAAGCCGCACCATCAAGTACTTCAAGGTCCAATGGAGCAACCACAGTGAAGATGAAGCAACCTGGGAGCGTGAAGACTATCTTAGATCTGAGTTCCCTTATCTTTTTAGCGCATAGCCTAAGAATCTTGGGGATGAGATTCTTGTAAGGGGGGTAGGTCTGCCACACCCTGTGTTTGTAACACCTTGTTATGCTTGGATTTGTAAATTTTGGAGCCAATTAAAACTTTTTCAGTGCATATGCTTGTTTGGTTCTTGTGTATGGCACTCGTAGATTCTATCCCTCTCCATATTAGTCTTCCTTGACCCAAAATTCTTGCCCAATGATCATGCCCTGAGAATAGTGCCAAAAACTATTTTAATCAAATATTATTTTGACCAAATAGGATTTATTCAATTTAGGTTTTCAAAAACCCCTGAGATGAGGTTTGCACTGCATGTCCTCAAATTGGGTGGACCCCTTTTCCCCAAAGGCTTTATTTGAAGCCTACTATATTTATGACTTCCCAAAACCACCAAATATTAATTATAAAGATTATATTAATATTTATTTAAAGGCTTTTTCTTAAGACTAGAAAAAAATTTCATAGGGAAAATTTATTTAAATGCTTTCAAAATATTTGAGAAAATTTAGGGAAACTCAGTGGACATATATTTTCCATATATATGAGTTTCAACACATGGTCATATTCAAAATCATGGGCAAAACCCCTCAAAACCCTTTCTGCCCAAATCAAGCTTTTGAAATATTTCTATAAGAAATATTCTCAATAAATTCCAAGAAAATTTCGGCAAGTCAACACTGTCATAGGTGATGATCTTGCAGAGTTCATCTCAATCCAAGTTGATTTGATTCATCAAGCTATTCCAAAACCCTCCCTGTCCAGATTCAAATTTGAGCAAGTTTACATTGTGAGGTTTCCTCCCTTGACCCCAAACTTTGTGGACATGTTCTAATCACCAAATAATGATTCTACACTAAGTGGTGCATCAAGGGGATTAGCTCAGCATGACTAGATCTACAGAAACAAGACTCTGTTGATTTCTAGGGTTTCACAAAGTTACATTGTGAACTTTATTCAATCAAGCTCAAACTTTGTGGACAGGCCTATTTCTAACCACCATTTGACCCTGTCAATTCCTATGGCAAGAAAAGTCCATTTGCTTTCCCTAATCTCCATCAAACATCTTCTGGCCATTTCTTAAATCCACTGTTTTCACCACTTCTACTCTTCCCCTTGCTCTCAAATTTTTACCACAACCTCTTAGGGCTACCTGCTTCTTCCAGTATAACTTGTGTGGCCTCAGCTGAATAATGGGTGGGGTAAAAACCCCTTTTTTACCTAGTGTTTCACCTTGGCAGGAGCATTCCAACCTCTCTCCTACTCCATTTCTTCACCCTTGCCTATCCCCTAGCTCCTTCTAGCTCATGGGCATCTTTGGAACCTCCAAGACACTAATGGACATGCAGGTGCCCATTTTTTATGCCACTGCCGGTCATATGGGTGCTCTAGAACGCGCTATAGTGCGCTCCCGCACAGTAGCCGCCCCCTTCTCGAGCCCCTCGACCACCTAGGGATGAGGGAGCATGTCCCCTGGCCAGCCCTTGACGTCCACAAAGCGCCAGGAGGTCAGGCCCCTCCTCCCTCCTCCTCTGATGTCCCCTGAGCCAACCAACGGATGAGCTCGCACGCACGGGTGCTAGGGCCCTCCACCGCTCTCTCTCTCCCTTCCACTGGTCCTAGGCAATGACCAGGAGCACCCTTGACCCATCCCTGCAAGCTCCCTTGGCCTGTAGCCTCGCCTGCATCGTCGTCGGCACACACGTCCAGGGTGGACCGAGGGCTGGCTATTTAGCCACCCCCGAGACCTCTCCTCCCCTCTGTTGACCCCCCTTCTCCACCAGATTGGCCCTGCACCCCTAGCTCGTTCCCCTGAAGCTCGTACACAAGATCAACCGAAGCTCTGCCGCGGCGGCACCACCATTGATCTCCGGGTACGTCCCCTCTCCGGCCCCCATTCCTGTCCCATTAGGTCCCCTTAATGCCCTGACCCGTTCCCCTCCTTTTCCCCTTTGTTTGATGCTCAGGGTGACCGGTACGTCCTCCACCCAAAGCTCCTCCGCCACGGGTGCTTGCCGCTAGCGACTCCGGCCACCTCCGGTGCTCCTTTGACCTCCAGGGGATTGGCGGCTTGACCCCGAGCTCAGCCCCGCACTCGCCGATTGTCTCCGTGCCCTACACCGCCGCAGGTGAGGGCCTCCCCTCTTTGTCCCAAGGTGGGAGAAGGATCCGACAGGGGGGACCCACCTATCGGCCTCTCACCTCCCCTTCCCGTTCTCATTGTCTCCCTGGCCACTGGGCCCCGCCCGTCAGGTTTGAAACCTAACGCGCACGGGGGCACCAGCGCGCCTGGCCTGGCTGGCCACTGGGCCGGCCCAGCAGCTGGCTGGCTTTGGCCCAAGGCAAAGTGCCCATTTTCTTTTCCCTTTTTCTCCCTGTTTTCCAAAAGTCCCATAGGGAAAAAACTAAATCCAATGCCCAATATTTTTCCACCATAAATCCTAGAATATTCCATAGAATTTAATAGTGCCATTTGAGAAAAATGTAGAAAACTTTTATGCATTGTTTTATTTTAAAACCTATTTTAGGCATCCTTTTGCCTCTGTTTAATAGTTTTCAAAAATGTTTTTCACAGCAAAACCTTAAACAAATATTTTTAGTATAGTTTTTAGTATTCATCAGAATTGGGTAACATTTTTAATAGTAGGTTTGTGTGCTCTGTTTTTGGGTGATGCTTATTATTATCATTATTTATCATGGCGATAGATTGCGTTGTTGACGTGGAAGTTAGACCCGAAGACTTTGAAGACCCTGAAGACTTTGTTGCGCCAAGCAAGCAGTCCTTTGACCATGACTTTGAACACTTTTATTGCATGGCATATAGCACTTTGTTTCTTTGTATTGATTAGGATGATGTGGTATTCCCCTTTTGGTGGGATGCCTTCGATACTTTCTTGTTGACACTTGCATCGTGCATGACCCTACCTCCTTATGACGGTCATGCAGGTGGGAGTAGTTAGGATGCTAGTAGTTGCTACGCAAGTGGGATGGGAATATGCATGGTGATGGAAACATAGTGTTTTCAAAGACTTTTTCGAAAACCCCCGTGGGGTGCCACTAATGCCCGAGGGAGATGATGATGAGTTGGGTAACCATTGAGAAAGAAGTTGTGTACCGGAGGAAGTGAGTGTGTGTGTGTGTTTTCGAAAATGGAGGGTTTAAGATGTGTGGACCGTCCCAACCTTACATGTGCGACCATGGTACCCCTTATGGGACGGGGCTTTGTTGATTACTATGGTCAGTGCTAGAAGGGAGCCCGCATTACCAGTGGTGAGGGCGAAGTGGTCACTCTTGAGATGGGGTCGTCCCGGAAGTGGAAGGCCATGCGCTGTCTTTATAGGCACCAGACACACCATTGCATGCCCTCATGGATGATACGCGTGATGTATATCATGAGGGATGGCACCAGCGAGTGGACTCTTTGTTTAGTATCACCATGGGAAAGGCATTGTTCGGGTGCTTACCTCGGGTATGTAATATACCGCGAGTCGTGGATGACACAGAAGTTCCCCGAGTCTTGTGGGTAAAGCGCGCAACCTGTGGAGAGTGTAAAACTATTCGAATAGTCGGGTCCACGATCAAGGACAGTTGGGTGCTGCTGCTTAAGCCACGTCTAGATATTTCCTACATACTAGGTGTGTATGGGTGTGTGTGGGTGACACAGAGATGACACTTGAGATAAGTCAGATGACCTTACGTAGTCATTGAGCATGAGATGTTCAACCCCCTGTTCATGATGATATCTATAACTTGTTCATGTGGATATCTACCAATTGTTAATGCATGGTTACTGTCGTGGTTTTATCACAACAGATGTCTGGGTGAACGGACTTAGGTTCGAGGCCATCTCTAATGGGGTGGGCTCAAAGGGGTTAGTCGGGACGAAAGACACGGATTTACCCAGGTTCGGCCCCTCGAATCGAGGTAATAGCCTACGTCCTGCTTGTGTTTTGTATTGCTTGCGTATCGATTACAAGGAGCTAAAAGCTTGACCTAGTTCTCGATTGCCTGCCTTTAAGTCGCCTTGGGTATGCCTTTATATAAGAGGTCAGGACATCCGGTTCGTTACAATTGCTAACCGAGTCTCTCTCTATCTTCTTGACGAAGCTGTCTGTGAGTTGGCTTGCTCGCCTGGGTCTTCTCCATCCGGGCCGTCGTACGGCCCACACCGTGAGCCACCTATCTTCTTGGGCCACTAGTCTTACGGCTCATCTTTGGGCCGGCTCACGAGCCAACAACATGACCCGGAGCCTCTCCGGCGGGTCATATCCCCAACATTAGGCCCCAGGTTGAATTGAGCTTGCTCACTTCATCGTTCTCTTCCACTTTTGGCGAGTCGCCCGGAAATGACCCGGCGTGACGTCATGAGATCTGCTGACGTGTCACCAAATATTTCACGTGACTATCATCCCGAGAATCGAGGCGTCCGCCTCGGTCGAACGGTGTCATCGCCTGGATTTTCGGCCTTCCTTAACCCCCTTTTAAATATGACCCGTGCGGGTCACAGTTTCCCATTCTCCCGCTCGTGCCTCTGCTTCTTCGTCTTCTTCCTGTCGCCGCCCCAGCGCTTTCGAGCTTCACTCCGACGCCGTCCGTACATCGTCCCCAACCTTGGCCGCTACATCACCCTGAACATACCAGAGATCCGTCCGCCTCTGCCGCGCCATCTCCGGTAAGTTTTCCTGCTCCCTAGATTGCCGCTGCCGTAGTAGGGTTTTCACCGGGGCTCCACCGCCGCCGTTCGGGCTCCGGCACCGCCATCGCCAGTGTATCTTGACGCCAGTAACGCCTTTAGAATGCGCTCTTGCACCGCCGCCACACGCGGGCCGGTTGCGCGTAATGCACGGGCCACGATGGCCCCAATCCGTTTTCTTTTTCCTCTGCTATTCATCGCTAGGTGAGAATAAAATTTATTTCCTCTGCTTTTATAGATCCGTAGCTATAGCAATATCTTGCGGAATCTGTTTTTAGGACTTAGCCGATCTTTCGATCTTCTCTTTCTCTGTTGAGTCGCCAAGCTTCTCCGGCTCTTATCAGCCGGGTCTTCCATTTTATCCGTAGAGCCCTTAAACTTTAAGCCGTCAGAAATATTTTGCTTGCGCTTTGACTCATCGCGCCTTTTATCTTGCACAACACTTAAGCCGCCAACATGTCTCGTGTGTCCAACTCATGCAACTGGGTTGGGTCATGTATCACGGAGGACTTTTTGTCGGATTTTGTTCACGCGGGTACACTTCCTCCTAAGGAAGTCATTAGCTGGCGGGTCCCAGGTGATGAGACGCGGCCCAAACCTCAAGAAGGTGAAGTGGTGGTTTTTTCTGATCATATTGAACGAGGGTTCGTGCCTCCCGGCTCAAAATTCTTTCGAGACGTCCTTCACTGTTATAAGCTTCACCCGCAAGACTTGGCCCCCAATTCCGTCTCAAACATATGCAATTTCCAAGTGCTCTGTGAAGCTTACCTTCAAATCAAGCCGTCTGTGGGGTTCTTTCGGGAGTTATTTTATGCTAACCGGCAAACTGAAGTGAAAGCCGGCCCGAGCCTAGAACTTGGAGGCATATCCATCCAACGGCGTAGAGATATCATCTTTACAGCTATGTAGATGCCGAGTCACCCCAAGGACTGGAACAAGACCTGGTTCTATTGCAAGGACACCTCTCCTGAGAACGAGCGTCCTTTGCCGGGTTACCGTCCTTCCCGGCTCACAACAACATCAGAGCTTCCTGGCCGGCTATCAGCTTCAGAACGCGCAAGATATGAGCCGGCCCATGCCAAAATCAAGGCTCTCATGGCCAACGGCTTGATCGGGCTGGACCTGATCCGCTGCTGGATTTCGTGGCGACTCATGTGCGAATATGAAGGCAAGTATGATAGCTCATTATGCTTCAGCCGATCCACATTGACATAGAATGACATTATCCTCGCCATCCGGAGCCTTGTCCATGAAGCTTCCGGATCATGTAGCGAAATTGGCCTGGCACCTTTTAGTGCCAACAATCCGGCTCCCGATGTAAGTTTAATCTCTTCCCATCCGTCTCTTAGACATTGTTTGCACTTTGTTGATTTTGATATTCACTCTCCGGGTCATTCTTATAGGCCGACTCAGACTTCTGGAAGAGGGAATATGTTGCCCATCCGAAGAAATCCAGGAAGAAGGTCCCAACTAAGAAGGCTAAAAAATATGCCCCGCAAGATAATTTGCTTGACCCGCCACCATCATCCAGCTTAGAGGTAAAGTTTCAACTATCTTGCTTGATCTTTTACCTTCGTATTTTAACACCTACTTTACTCGCAGGATGAAGTGGAAACCAGCCGTGCCAATGCTCCTGAGGTAAATTACTTTTCCTCCGGCTCAAAATGTTTCGTCCCCCGAAAGTCGTGGCGGGTTATCAGAAAAGTTCCTCTTTCTCACCCTCTTGCTTATCTGGCTCCCGATTTTCTCTTAAAAAAGCATCAGCAAATTGAGCGTCGACAGACTCGAAGCACCGGCTCTACCGAGCTCATGTCCGGGTTGCCAAACTCTCCGGCTCCAAAGAAACACCCCGCCGAGGTTTAAACCTCTTCTTTTCCTTTGTCTTTCCTTTGTAAACTTGATACTCTCTTCACCTTTCTATTTTACTTTTTGTAGAAATCTCCTTCCTTCGGCGACTCTTCAGAGTCAATTATACCACCACCCAAGATTAACCTGTTGTAAGCATTTCTTACTATGATATCTGTATATCCGGCTGTTACTATGGCAGCAATACCTTCAACTGCTGATCTTTCTTTTTTGCAGTGCTCAAGCTAAACGTCGTAAGACCAACAATCCCTCCTCCGGCCCAGTTATCGAAGAATCGGAGCCCGAACAACCGGAGGAAACTCAACCAGAAGAAAACCCGCCAGCTGCCTCCACGGAGCCGGCCGCTGAAGATGTCATCATGGAGAGCCCTCCAAGGGCTCCTTCCAAGCCGGCGACTCCTGCCAAGACCCCTGACACTCCGGATGTTGTTATCACCGGGTCTGGTCACCAAACGCCTCCGGCTCATGTGCTTACCAAACATACAGAGCCGGCTGAAGCCTCGAAGAAACTGAACTTCGACTCTTCATGCGAGAAGATGACCGTTCAAGAGCTACACGTCGGGTACGTAAACCGGGTTACCACCAGCCAGGATTTGGAAGTTCGGTTGATCTCTTCCATGAAGAGAAAATATGAGGTACTTTTCCTTATTACTATACCTTTACTTAGCCCCCAAGAGCCGGCTTAACATACTGAATCTTTGAGTCGGGTCTTTCTGTGACCTCTGCAGATATTGTCATGTCAAATTCCCTTAAAAATTGCTTTATCTTTGTACTATAAATAAAGTGAACCACCAATCGTAGCTCCCAAGGTCCGTCTTAGATAATATTTGAGCCGGGCCTGTAAATAAAGTGAACCGCCAATCGTAGCCCCCAAGGGCCGTCTCAGATTATATTTGAGTCGGGCCTGTAATGTAGACAACTTGAAGATCTAATCGTAGCCCCCAAGGGCCGGCTCAAACTTGATCAAGTTGAGTCGGTGCTTCCATTATTAGTACATTGAAGAGCCATAGTGTAGCCCCCAAGTTCTGGATTAGCTTCGAAGGAGATGAACCGGAACTGCATACTTGAAAGATCAAATATACATTAGCCCCCAAGTGTCAAATATATTGCTTGCAATCTGTTTGAGACTTGTAAATGCTTTTAACACTCGTCCTGCATTTTGGCGGCTTATCCTGTATTTTGATGTATTATAGGAAGCTCTGAATGAAGCCGGGTCTCAGTTGACGGATCTTAGGGCCAACCTGGCAGGTCAGCAAGAAGCCCGAAGCATTGCTGATGAAAAGTGTCGGCTTCTCTCTGAGGAGCTGGCCAATGTCACTGCTGAGCTTACCTCTTTAAAAGAGACAACTGAAGCTGAAAAGGCCGCTCTAACCAAACGGGCGGATGATGCTGAGGAGCGGCTTACAGCTGTGGCGGATGACCTTCAAGGTCTGAAACAGCACATCGCGAAGATGTCAGCCGCCCTATTTGGTAATTTTTCTTGCTTACTTTGTACTAGTCAAAAAACTGGCGACTCATTAACTTTATCTGACTTATCCAGGTCCCAGGAGCCGGCAGTTTGCTTCTGATAGCCTTCTGCCACTGAAGGCCATTTATACTTTTGCGGAACAGTTATACTGCGGCGCCATCTTCACGATCAAGAGCGTGCAATACAAGGAGAAGATTCCCACTGCTCTGAAAGGGGTCTTGGAACTCTTTTCTACAATGCCCAAGCAGATTGAAGAGCTCAAGAAGTCCGCCTTCCGCCAAGGAGCCGTTACTGGATTGAGCCGGGCTCTGGCCTTCGCCCCCGAGCTAACACCGGCTGAAATGATGGATGGTTACCCGTCTAAAAGAGAAGACGGCTCAGAATTCACCGAAGAAGATTACACC
The DNA here is from genome assembly GCA_022496015.1 of Hordeum marinum. Classification (NCBI taxonomy): domain Eukaryota; kingdom Viridiplantae; phylum Streptophyta; class Magnoliopsida; order Poales; family Poaceae; genus Hordeum; species Hordeum marinum. The sequence goes on along the minus strand of CM039673.1, from coordinate 213,423,143 downwards.
CGGTGTGTTAAAGAGTCGCGCTATTTGGCCTCTGTTCTGGCGGATGAAGCTGACTTGAGCACCTACCAGGCGGCTTATGACGCAGAGGAGAAGAGAATCCGCGGGCCCTCTCTACGAGTGGAAAGATCTGACACCCGCCCGCAATAAGGATCTCTTTCCTTGTGAGCTTGACGCGTCTCCATTCCTTGAAGGGTCTTTTGCTGCTCTGGCTGACTGTAATTGGGACTTGGGCAATCTTCACATAAAGCCAGCAGAAGACCCGGAGTAGGATGAGCCGGCCAATAACTGATTTTTATTCTTTTAACCTTTCTGAGCATAGACTTATGTAATGAGCCGCCGTGGGTGTTTGACAATGCTTTTGCTCCTTTTGAGAGTAGCTTTTGTAATAGAGTAAACATGACTCTCCCACTTGGTGACCGTATATATTTGCACCTCTTTGTGTTCTAATGTGTTGCCGGCTCTTCAGGGATATACCTTGAGATTTTTCTGATGAGGGGTGTCTGTCTTTTAAGACGCCATTCCTTTCTCCAGAATATTAGAGCCGGACAATCTCTTTGAAACCTTAAAATTTTCTCGACCGAAGCAACATGGCTCCGGCTCTCATCGGACGAAGTCATTAAAGAGCCGGTTGTCTTCAGGAAAATGTAAGCTATACATGATGGTAAGAAGCCTCTATCGACAACTGCGGCTATTGATGAGCCGGAACTTTTGAGGAGAATTGCGGCTGTGTAGCCCTCAAGTGCCGGGTAGTTCCGCCTGCGACAACCCGGGACTTATAATTGCCTTGCTATGACTCGGCTTTGATAAGCCGGCATGATACAATACACGATGATGATCTCTCCTTCCTCAAAAAACTCGTATGACGGCTCTTCTGCGTGGATTCGAATGGTTAAACTCATACCAGTTTAGGGTCTCTATCGAGATTGGCCGTCAATTATTTGAACCGGCTCAGGGTCTCTAGGCGAGATTGGCCATCAATTTTTTGAACCATCTCAAGGTCTCTAGGCGAGATTGGCTGTCAATTTCTTAAACCGGCTCAGGGTCTCTAGGCGAGATTGGCCGTCAATTTCTTGAACCGGCTCAGGGTCTCTAAGCGAGATTGACTGGTAAGAGTACAGTGAACACCGGCTGTTGATGGGAGATGTAAGCTATACCCCAAGGCAAGAAGCCTCCATCGACAACGGCGGCTAATATTTAGCCTGAGACGACATAAAGCCGGCTGTTTGAAAGGAGAAGTAAGCTATACCCGAAGGCAAGAAGCCTCTTTCAACAGCTACAGTTGATAAGCAACTGAATTTTGGCGTAAACGCCGGTTGTTAGGGTGAGATAAGTGAACCCGTCGGTAAGAAGCCCCCTTCGACAACCACGGTTAATAAGTAATTGGAAGTGGCATAAAGCCGGCCATTAGGGTGAGATAAGCGATACCCGTCGGTAAGAAGCCCCCTTCGATGGCCGCAGTTGATAAGCAACTGGAATTTGGTGTACACGCTGTTGTCTTAGGGTACTGTAAGCTATACCAAAGGTAAGAAGCCTCCATCAACAATAGCGCTTAGTGTAACCAAACTAGGCATAAAGCCAACTATGCAAGGGAGAAGTAAGCTATACCCGGAGGCAAGAAGCCTCCTTGCAACAGTTTAATGACAGTTGGCTGTGCAAAGGAGAAGTAAGCTATACTCGAAGGCAAGAAGCCTCTTTGCAACAGTGCTTAATTGGGCATATCACCGGTTGTGCAAGGGAGAAGTAAGCTATACCCGAAGGCAAGAAGCCTCCTTGCCACAACGCTTGATAGGGCATAAAGCCAGAGGGTAGACCAGCCGTTTTGACGGCGAACAAACCACTTCAACTCAAATCTTTTGAGCTGGAAAATTTTATCTTGATTGTACAAAGGTGTACATAAGAGCAGAGGGCCCAGTCTTGTGCAGGGATGCTAGCTTTTACTCATGTGAACATGATATATACAATGATAGCAGCTTTCAACCCCTGCTAAGTAAAGTACGGTCACACATGTGCGATATTCCATGGCTGCAACGTCTCTTGACCCGCGGTTTCTGACTCATCTCTGACATCAATGAGGTAATATGACCCATTGTTAAGGTTCCTGCTGATCACAAAAGGCCCCTCCCATGGTGGAGATAACTTATGCATTCCAGATTGGTCTTGAATCAACCGGAGCACTAGGTCACCTTCCTAGAACATTTGGGTCTTTACCATGTGGCTGTGATAGCATCACAGGTCTTGTTGATAAATTGCCGACCTGGCTGCTGCTAACTCGCGTGCTTCATCCAAGGCGTCCAACGCATCTTGGCAGGCTACCTCATTGTCTGTCTCAACATAAGCCGCCACCCTTGGTGAGTCGTGCCGGATGTCACTAGGTAGAACCGCCTCAGCACTGTACACCATGAAGAAAGGTGTAAAACCCATAGATCTGTTAGGTGTAGTTCTGATGCTCCATAAGACGGAAGGCAACTCCTCAACCCAACATCCGGGTGTCCATTTCAAAGGAACCATGAGCCATGGCTTGACACCTCTTAAAATTTCCTGATTGGCTCGCTCTGCCTGACCATTAGACTATGGATGTGCCACGGCTGAAACATCAAGCCGGATATGCTCCTTCTCACAGAACGTTTTCATAGCTCCTTTGGATAAGTTTGTTCCATTGTCCATAATAATACTGTGTGGGTAACCAAAGCGATAAATCAGCTTCTTAACAAATTGAACCGCCGTAGCTGCGTCACATTTACCGACCGGCTCAGCCTCTACCCACTTAGTAAATTTATCAACCGCCATTAGAAGGTGTGTTTTCTTATCCTTGGATCGCTTGAAAGGTCCTACCATATCGAGCCCCCAGACCGCAAACGGCCAAGTGCTTGGTATCATCCTCAACTCTTGAGCCAGAACGTGAGCACACCGGCCGAACTTCTGACAGCCGTCACACTTACGGACTAAGTCTTCTGCATCCTTGTGAGCCGTCAGCCAGAAAAACCCATGTAGAAAAGCTTTAGCCACCAAAGATTTTGACCCGGCGTGATGCCCACAGTCGCCAGCATGAATTTCACTCAATATTTGCTGGCCCTCCTCTGGTGAGACGCAGCGCTGAAAGACACCCGTCACACTACACTTATGTAACTCACCATTGACAATCGTCATAGACTTAGAATGCCGAGTGATCTTCCTGGCCAGATCCTCCTCTTGAGGTAACTTGCCGCGTGTAAAATACGCAAAATAAGGAATAGTCCAGTCTAGGGTAGCATGCAGAGCTGCCACCAGTTCCGCCTCCAGGTTAGGAATAGCCAGATCCTCCTCAGAAGGTATCTTGACAGTCGGATGATGCAATACATCCATAAAAACATTAGGTGGTACCGGTTTTCGTTGAGAACCTAACCGTGACAAGGCATCAGCCGCCTCATTCCTGTGACGATCAATGTGATCCACCTGGTACCCCTTGAAGTGACCGGCAATGATATCAACCGCCTGTCGATAAGCCGCCATCCGCGGATCCTTGGAGTCCCAAGTACCTGAAACTTGCTGAGCCACCAGATCTGAGTCGCCTAAACACCTGACCCACTTAAATTCATTTCTTTAGCGACTCTCCGACCATGGAGCACTACTTCATACTCGGCTGCATTATTAGTACAAGGGAACATTAATCGGAGCACATAACAAAACTTGTCGCCCTTGGGGGAGGTGAGAACAACTCCTGCCTCGGACCCTTCTAGCTGCTTGGATCCATCAAAGTGTATAGTCCAATATGTGTTATCCGGCTTCTCTTCGGGGGCTTGACATTTAGTCCAATCATTTATGAAATCCACCAAAGCTTGAGACTTATTTGCTGTACGAGGAACATACTTGATGCCAAGAGGACTCAGCTCTAAGGCCCACTTGGCAATCCTCCCTGTAGCCTCTCTATTTTGAATGATATCCCCCAACGGGGCAGAATTGACCACTGTTATTTGGTGCCCCAAAAAGTAATGTTTTAACTTGCGATTGGCCATGAAAACTCTGTATACCAACTTCTGCCAATGTGGATACCTCTGCTTAGATTCTGCCAAAACTTCACTAATGTAATAAACCGGCCTTTGCACATGATACTCCTTCCCTGCCTCCTTGCGCTCAACCACAATTGCTACACTGACCGCTCTGTTTTTAGCCGCCACATAAAGGAGCAAAGGCTCTTTCTCAACCGGAGCAGCTAACACTGGCGGCTCAGTCAACTGCTTTTTAAGAACTTCAATGCTTCGGCCGTTGCTGCGCTCCATTCAAACTTGTCTGTCTTCTTCATCATCTGGTATAAGGGAATAGCTTTTTCCCCAAGCCGGCTTATGAAGCGTCTCAACGCAGCAATCCATCCTGCAAGGCGCTGAACGTCATTAATGCACGTTGGATCCCCCAAAGAAGTGATAGCCTTAATCTTATCTGGGTTAGCCTCGATGCCCCGCTCAGAGACCATGAAACCCACAAGCTTTCCTGCTGGAACACCAAACACACACTTCGTCGGGTTAAGCATCATCTTGTAGACCCGGAGATTGTCAAAGGTTTCTTTCAAATCCTCTAAAAGAGTTTCCTTCTTTCTGGACTTAACCACGATGTCGTCTACGTAAGCATGAACATTTCAGCCAATCTGACCATGGAGGCAATTCTGCACACAATGTTGGTAAGTCGCCTGGGTACTCTTGAGCCCGAAAGGCATGGAGACGTAGTAGAACGCCCCAAAAGGTGTAATAAACGCCGTCTTCTCCTGATCTTTCGTTGCCATCTTGATCTGATGATACCCTGAATAAGCATCCAAGAAGCATAAACTTTCGCATCCGGCTGTTGCATCAATAATTTGATCGATACGAGGGAGCGCAAAAGGGTCAGCCAGGCAAGCCTTGTTAAGGTCCGTGTAATCTATGCACATACGCCATGTGTCGTTCTTTTTTAGCACTAGCACCGGGTTGGCAAACCACTCCGGGTGAAAAACTTCCACTATAAAACCTGCGGCCAAGAGCCGAGCAACTTCCTCCCCAATAGCTTTATGTCTCTCTTTGTTGAACAACCGTAGAAACTGTTTGATCGGCTTAAATTTTGGATCCACATTAAGATTGTGCTCAGCGAACTCTCTCGGTACACCCGGCATGTCAGAAGGCTTCCATGCAAAGATGTCCTGATTCTCACGGATGAATTCGATGAGCGCGCTTTCCTATTTGGGATCCATGTGAGCTCCAATGATGAACTGCTTAGATGAATCACCCGGATTGAAAACTACTGCCTTGGTATCATCCGCTGAAAACTTGAGTGGCGGCTCAACTTCTGTCATAGGCTTCTTTAGCGAGGTCATATCATCCGGATCAATGTTCTCTTTGTAAAATTTCAGCTCCTCCTGAGCACAACTAGACTCTGCATAAGCCGCATCTCCTTCGTCACACTCAAGAGCCGTTTTCCTGTTACTGTGAACGGTAATTGTGCCATTTAAGCCAGGCATTTTGAGTTGAAAATAAACATAGCAAGGCCTAGCCATAAATTTAGCATAAGTCGGCCTCCCAAAGAGCGCATTATAGGGACTTTTGATTTTGACCACTTCGAACCACAAAGACTCCACCCTGTAATTATGCTCATCACCAAAAGCTACTTCCAATGAGATCCGGCCCACCGGGTATGCTGATTTACCCGGGACCACACCATGAAAGACGGTGGAGGAAGGTTTAAGATCCTTGTCAAGCAACTTCATCCGTCGGAAAGTGTCATAGTAAAGGATGTTGATGCTGCTACCTCCGTCCATAAGCACTTTATTCACCATATAGCCATTCACCTGAGGGGTCACAACTAGAGCCAGCCGGCCCGGATCATCTACCCGCGGTGGATGATCCTCCCGGCTCCACATTATGTCATATTCAGACCACAGCAAATATCGCGGGAGAGCCGGAGCAACTGCATTAACCGCTCGCCTCCGCAACTTCTCGTCTCGTTTACTGTGACCGGTCGTGACTACATGATACTGTCCAGAACTGAGCTGCTTCCGGTTACTGTGAAACCCGGACTGATTGCGCTGCTGCTGATTGTTGTTATTGTCGTTGTTGCCTGGATGCTGTTGGTGCCCCCCTTGGTTATTCTGACCCAGATGCCCATTTCCTAAACCGTCGGCGCCGAATCCAGCCCCTGACCCGCCGTGCCCTGAGCTGCCAGGCGGGCCATCGCCCTGGTTATTACGCGGTTGGGAATGCTGGTTTTTGAATCTCTGCATGATAAAGCAATCACCCCACGCATGCAACGCCAGCTTGTCAGGCATGCTGTGCTCCGGACAAGGCTTCCTAAGCGCCTCCTCTAAATTAAAAGGGGCCCTGTTCCTTGGCCTGAATTTTCCACCGCCCTTGGGATGATTCTGTCCTGTGTTGGTATTTGCCACTAACTCGGATCCGCTATCAGCGCTCTTCCACTTGTTCTGATTCCCATTGTTCACAAAACCTTTTCCTTGATTGTTTTTCTTCCCTTGATTGGCTTTCTCATCATCCGAGCCCGGATCCTTGGTGTTACCTAAGTCGGCATACTTCGTCAAGGCCGTCATGAGCTCTCCCATATCCTGACACGTGAGCTTGAGCCGGCCGAGTTTCTGCTTCAATGGAACAAAATGACAATTCTTCTCTAAGATAAGCACCACTTGAGCCACTGTGATCTACTCTAAAGAGTGAATAATCGTTGACACCCGCCAGACCCAATTATGGGCCAACTCATTCACCTGTTGAACACAATGGTCCAGATCGACAATAGTCATAGGCTGCTTACAGGTCCCCTAGAAATTCTTAATAAACTTTGCTCTCAGCTCCGCCCATGAGCTTATCGTGTTAGGCGGCAGACCTTTCAGCCATGTACGGGCCAGACCCTCAAGCATCATGATGAAGTATTTCGCGCATACCGCCTCACTGACATCCAGCATCTCCATGGCCAGTTCATAACTTTCAACCCACGCCTCCGGGGGTAGATCAGCTGTGTAATTCAGAACCTTTCGAGGCCCCTTAAAGTCTTTTGGAAGCCGTTCACTCCTTAGAGCCGGAGTTAAACAAGGCACCCCTACGGCTCTGGTACTAACCACTCCCATTGACACGGAAAGCGCCGGCTCTGGACAGGCTGAAGCTATCTCCGCCTATCGCCTGTCTCCCGCCTGGTTCATGATGGCTTGTGCATCTAGAGCCGCCCTATTGTCCTCCAGTGGTCCGCGGCGCGGGTGACTACTGGAACATGCCGACGACTCATAACGCCGGCTGAAACTTCAACTAGGGAGGGGGGTGGAGTGAACCCGGCTTCGGCTGTGAGTATACTTCTCTTGTTGGGCCATGGCCTTCTGTAAATATCCAATGGCGTTCCGCACCTCCTCCGCAAAGGGTGCCTCATCTGGGATGGGGATCGTCTCAAGCCGAGCGGCTACTGCTACATGTTCTCGGCTGGGTTAGAATAATGACCCGCCAGTGTCGAAAAAGCCCTAGGTGAGATTTGGTTATGCTGGGGTGGATGAGTCGCAGGGCGCTCCATCGGGCGGCTCTCCGGCACACCCGTAACCCGCCCCGCACCAGGGGTGTTAAAAAGGTTCCTTGCTTCGTAACGTTCTGGTAGACGGGATTGATGCCTCCTCCGGTGCACCGCGGCCACTGACCTTTGCTCTAGCTCCAGTCGGAAAGCGTCTGCCTTGATACGCTCCGCTTCTTCCTCCATCCGGGCTTTCAGCTCGGCCATACTTTGCCGTTCCTCTGCCATCCGGCCCTTGATCCATGCCACCTCTAGATTCCTAGCTGCTTGATTATCCGGTGCTACCTCTGTGGCCATGAGAGCTATGAGTTCGTCCATCAATTCCACTAGAACCTGAGCCGGCGGCAGCGGGCTATCACCTGCTGCAGCGGCTCCCGCAGCCGTGTCACCGGCGGCTGAAGCCGATCCTGCCATGAACACCGCCGCGTGAACCGAGGGGCTCAGAGCATCCGTCTCAATGCCCTCTACCTCAGAATAGTTGTTGTAGTAGCCCCTAAGGCCACCATTGCTGAGCCGATATACTGATTTTGTCTCCCCACTGGAGGAGTCATCTTCCGAGCAAACGAGAGTTCCCGGTGACCCAGACACTTCTATGTCCATGCCTTGAGTGAAGCCCACGAGAACATGCTTTTGACCCGGACGGGCACGGGCAGATTGCATAACACGCGTAGATTGGAGACGCCGAGCCGGCTTGATGATGTTGGTGCAGACGTCCGGCCCGGGTTTAGATCCACCAACCTTTCCGATGAAAACCTGGATCCCGCCGAACGGAACCCGGAATCCATACTCCACAGAACCAGCATCAAGCCCCCAGCCGGTGTCATCGATGTAGAGCCGGCCGTGGTGACTCTTGCTCATCCTTCCAACCACGTATCCTTCGAGCCCTGGGAGAGAGCCCTTTGAGAACTCAACACCACCAAGCGCTAGCCCCACGGTGGGCGCCAACTGTCGTGGTTTTATCATGGCAAATGTCCGGGTGAACGGACTTAGGTTCGAGGCCATCGCTAATGGGGTGGACTCAAAGGGGTTAGTCGGGACGAAAGACACGGATTTACCCAGGTTCGGCCCCTCAAATCAAGGTAATAGCCTACGTCCTGCTTGTGTTTTGTATTGCTTGCGTATCGATTACAAGGAGCTAAAAGCTTGACCTAGTTCTCGATTGCCTGCCTTTAAGTCGCCCCAGGTCTGCCTTTATATAAGAGGTCAGGACATCCGGTTCATTACAATTGCTAACTGAGTCTCTCTCTATCTTCTAGACGAAGCTGTCTGTGAGTCGGCTTGCTCGCCTGGGTCTCCTCTGTCCGGGCCGTCGTACGGCCCACACCGTGAGCCGCCTATCTTCTTGGGCCACTAGTCTTACGGCTCATCTTTGGGCCGGCTCACGAGCCAACAACATGACCCGGAGCCTCTCCAGCGGGTCATATCCCCAACACTTACCTAGTTACTTAATCATGTCTTTGCATTCAAATTAGCTTTCTGCAAAATACCTGTTAGTGCTATATCATGCATTGTTATACCTTGTTCCACAACATGGGTTGTTTGCGAGTACATTGAAAGTATAAGTTGGCTTGCCACTGGTTATTTAATTGGCGAGGCATAGAAGAACATGAGTATGGTGAAGAATTCGTTGGTGACGAACATGCGAACTAGGATGCTTCCCAGCCAGAATGCCTATAGGTTTAAGGCAGATGGCATGGGTTCAGGCTTTCGACCAATATTTCTGCTGCTTGTTATGTTTAAGTGTTTGGCCCTCGCGGCCCTATCTATGTAAGACTTGACCTCCATGGTCTTAATTTGTGTAAGACGGTATGTAAGGATGTAAGACTCTTATTATTCAGCTTCTAGGTGTTCGGTGAGCATTGATCTCTGGGATCACTGTACACGTGCATTCAGTGATCACGACTTATGAGTCGGGGTCCCCACAGACGCTTCCCAGTCAGAATGCCCATAGGTTTAAGGCAGATGACATGGGTTGAAGCTTTCGACCAAGATTTCCACTTTTTGTTATGTTTAAGTTTTTGGACCTTGCAGCCCTATCTATGTAAGACTTGACCTCCATGGTCTTTATTTGTGTAAGAAGGTATATAAGGATGTAAGACTCTTGTTATTCAGCTGCTATGTGTTTAGTGAGCATTGATCTCTGGAATCATTGTACACATGCATTCGGTGATCACGACTTATGAGTCGAGGTCCTCACAGAGCTGGTATCAGAGCCATATTGACTGTAGGAAGCCCTTAGTTAGCATGGATGTTAGTTAGGACAAAACCATTTTTCCAGACCCTTCGAAATCACCTACAAAGCCTCTATATTTATCGCCTCTCCTAAAATTCCAAGGGAAGCAAAGATTTTTGCCTTAGCACTTCCACCAGTTTTCTCTTAGCTCTCCTCTTGTGCTTTTCAAAAACTTTGCAAAAGGTCGCTACTACCCTTGTGCCCCTAACCATGAGATTCCTTGTAATCCTCGTGGGTAACGAGGAAGGAAGCCACCTTGCTAGATGATTGCCGACATATCTTGGACCCAAGTTAGCGACACTAGACAAGGAGCTACCAACATAAGATACCTTCTCGAAGGATGAGGATGTCAAGACTTAGATGATAGTGACACCCTTGACACATCCCCAGGATGATGCCACCCTGGCCTTTGATGACTAGGGCAGAAAACAAGCAATGTCATGATATGCATCGCTAATAGAGCAACCCTGTCCTTTTCATTGTTATATTGGTAACCACCGGTGGATTAGAACCTTTCCATTTGGTCCGCCTCACTATAGTGAGTAGGAAAAACGGTTCTCATTATCCCCCGCTCTTGGTGCCAATGATATCGTCAACGTGACCGGCAGGATACAACTCTACCATGCCTTGTTAATGTCATTGCATAAAAGGTTGCCTACCTAGAATGCTCGACATCTCAGAAGACAAGAAGGCATTGTCACGGTCGCGAGGACACCAGAAGACCCTGTCAACAATAGCTGTGAAGAATCACCTTTGTCGTCAACTCAACAGACTCGAAGTCGTCAAGGACTCTTTAGGTGCAACCAGGATCATTTTGATGAACAACAACTAGAGACATAGCGACACCTGAAGAAGTCCCCGATGGCTAAGCGGAATCCTCTCCAAGACACGAAGCAAGTACGACTATTGAGTCCTAGAATCCCTAGGGTAGGATAGGTCGTGTGTTCCCTATGCGAAGTCGAGTACGTATGATGGTTTTGATGGAACGATGATGGGTTGCTTGTTTTGCTTGTTTGTGCTTTGGTGTAATTCACACTTTTGCCCCAGGCAACAAGTGCGTGACTATATCGCCTACCTTACCTTGATGTGTGTGTTTGGCCTTTTCGGCACTTGCTTGATTGCACTTCGACTATACCACCCCCTTAGGTACTCCTCACGATGCTGCTTTCTCTCCCCCATCTCGTCAACTGAATACCAGCAAGACAAGATGCACCAAGGATCCACCTCGACGAACAGCTAGCATTGAAGACTATGACCGAAACGTATTCAACCAGACGTAACCCCGTAGGGTTAGGCTCTTCCCTCAAGATTGAAAAACCCTCCCTTGCCCAACCTAGACCTCGCAAGCTCCCCAACACAAGCATCTAATCATGTGTTTAATACACAGATTTGCTAGAGCACATATTGAGCTTCAATAACCCCTGCTTTGCACTGGGTTCATTGTGGATCTAGTGATCATAGTAAACAAACATTCTCCATTCTTCCGCTAGCACTAGAACCTTGATGCCATAGGAAGGACCATTATAAGGGTATATGATTTGTGGACAATGATTTGACGAGGTTGTAATGGATATCTTGAAGAAGTAGCTGAGACCCTTGGATGGATTGCGATACCTTATGTTGATAGTTGGACTTGGTGAATCAAATTAATAGAGTTGCATAACTTACTTCTCGCTTGATTCATTGGATTTAGTAGGACGACTGTGATCACGAGCAGAAATTTTAGTGGATAAATAACTTGACATTGGCAAGTAATGTAGATAGTGGATTGATGGTGACTAGAGTAACTAGTAGGAAGCTCTTACTAGATGTAAAGCTTGGATTTAAATTGGTCATTCCAATAGGTGCTCAAGATCAATCAAACCATGTGGTTTGGAGTAATTTGGATTTAGTCCAATGATCTTGATAATGATACCATGTTTTTCGGTGGATGATAGTAGAAGGAATCGGATGGTGTTAGGGATTATTTAGGGATCCATATAAGCTCGACCTTGGAGTGTAATTGGCCATGAGATTGGAAGTTCATGACAATAGTCCTTGCAATGATATGTGGATTATATGAACTCAAGGAGATTATGTTGGACTCCATCGATGGTAGATTTGTAGCAGTAATGGATCATGTAATAGTGGATGATATTCGTGGAATCATTTAACTGGATTTGTAGGAAGGAAACGATATCTCGGATTGGTATACTACATGTTTCCTTAGCATAGAGATGCAACATATCACCCCTTGGATATATTAGCTAAACACTTGGATTTGTAGTGTCATGATCAAGCTTAGAGGCTTGTAAATTATCCTAAGGACTTTTATATAGGGATATATGTGACTTAGCTATGGTATACATATGAGATTTTCGGTATAGTCCTTCTCTCAAAACCTTGGAGATATGAGTAGCATGTGTAATATTGGAGTTGACTTATATGAGATGATACCTTCGATGACATAGGATGATTTTTGTCTAGAATAATATGCAGTACTATTGGAATCTAAGAATTGTGCTCGATGATAAGATGGTAGACGTTCACTCACATCCTAAGCTCCTTGAAAACCTCTAAGATGTACTGAGCCACAGTGTGATCAGGTTGGGACCATAGGTCTTGGTTCTAAGTCATTTAACTATGGCCGATGCTCCACCACGATCTCCACCCGACATGTTCATATGAAAGGTGGCCACTAGGACATGTATTAGGTTGGACCACAAACCCATGGACAAGTGACCACCCAGAACAACGACTGCCTCTCTCACGCATCCCATGAGCAATGTGTTTATGTGGTATTTGGAGGAATATGTTGTTATCCTCACGGATGACATACTTATTTACCCAATGAGAGGAAGAAACACCTTAGTCCTGTTTGGACAAGCCCCAGGAACACCCATTACCATGCCTCTCGAAGATGAGGTCTCACCTTGAAGGAGTTCGACTCTGCAAAGAACCCTCCCTATAGAAGAAGACTTTCTTGCCCAAGAAAGATGAAGAACCACTACGATTGCGGATCAACGACAACAACGAAGAAGAAGCAAAAAGAAGTCAACACCACTCCTCTGTTGGCTACATCAACTAGACTACATCCTGAAGCACCAACGATCAAGACCGATAAAGCCCTTGGACATCAAGAGGATTAAAGAGCCCCTTGCTTTAAGCAGTCACCTATCAGTTCCTGACTAGGATAGAACTGAGAAGTTGATGGCACCCACACTCCACTACCTTGACGGTGTACGATGAGCATTACGTCCCTGCTCCCTTCAGATGCCTGGAACGGAGTGGAACGGCTGTCATAACCTCATTGCTAGCCCCTTTTTGGTTCAATCAAGTACGTGCACGTGACTCGATCATGGTAAGCCACCTGTCAAAGGTAGTGCACCCCACTTGCCAAGTGTCAGACCTTGGGGATTAGATGGCTGATCTATACTCTGAATAGTCAGCTTATCTAGAACCCCATTGAAACCTTCCCATATTGTAGAACCCGTTTTGCCACAAAGTATCTAAGCTCAGTCTTAGGGACGAGGCTCAGCGCAGACCTTGCCATGGAGAGACAAGTAGACCAAGCACTCAAAGACCCTCTAGAAATGTGTGTCCATGATGATGAAGACAAACGACCAAAGAAGAATGAAGAATCTACCTGGGCAACTTACTCAAGAAGAAGGTCTCAACGAAAAGCCCATGATGACGCGCTTCAGCACTTTGAAGGATGAAGACCACAAGCATCGGAAGATCAACTGTTCCAATAGAGTTAGCAATTCCCCGTCAAGGGAAGCTACAACATTGACCCCTTCTATTCTAATATGTGGGATCTAGATGTCACTAACAACCCCAGGACCAGCACATAGACACCCTGCTTTGCCAGGTTCTCTAACTTTGGGATACACACGCAAGCCAGGCCCTACCAAAACCTCGTTCACCAAACCCTTGACCATTTGGCGAGCCTAAAATTTTATGAGAACCGCGTTCACCCTTAGACGAAGTCAACGATGCACTCGAACACATATCATCAGGTACTTCAAGATCCAGAAGGAAAACCACGGTGGAGCAGAAGCAACATCGGACATGGAGACCACCTCACCTCTGAATTTCCGCATCTTTCCCGCTCCTAGCCTAGGAATCTCGGGGGCGAGATTCTTGTAAGGGGGCTAGGTATGTCACACCCTGTGATTTGCCTCATGACTAAGTTAACATGACTCTAAAATTAGGGCCAATTAAAAAAATTTGAGTGTATTTGAGTGCTTGACTTGTGTATTATTTGCTTGCTTGTTGAGTGCTTGCTGGTGCTCTATAATTCTTAAAACATCCTCCTACCCTCAAGAACTCTTTTCCTTGATGCCAAATCTTGTCCAATGATCATGCCACGTGAATAGGACTTAAAAGTATTTTTACAAAATAATATCTTGGCCAAAAGGCATTTATTTGAATTAGGTTTTCAAAACCCCCTGATTTGATATTTGCACTGCAAGTCCCAAATTGGGTGGATCATTTTACCCCAAATGCTTTATTTGAAACCCACTATATATAAGACTTCGCAAAACCACCAAATATTAACATTAAAGATTATTTTACTATTTTATTTAAAGACTTTTTCTTAAGGCCAGAAATGGTCTTTTATAGGGAAAATTTTTTAAATGCTTTAAAAATATTTGAGAAAATTTAGAAAAAGTCAGTGGACATATATTGTCCATATATAAGAGTTTCAACACATGGTCATGTTCAAAACATTGGAGAAAACCCTTCAGAACCCTTCCTGCTTAAATCAAGCATTTGAAATATTTCTATAGGAAATATTCTCAACAAAATCCAAGCAAATTCCAGCAAGCCACACATGCTATGTCTGATGATCTTGCAAAGTTTCATCTCAATTCCAATAGTTTTGCTACAGCAAAATATTCCAAAACCCTCTTTGTCTAGAATCATGTTTGAAGAAATTTACATTGTGAAGTTTATCCTATTGACCCCAAACTTTGTGGGCATGTTTAAATCCCCAAATAATGATGTTACACGAAGTGGTGCATCAAGGAGATTAGTTTAGCCTAACTAGATATAGAGAAACCTGATTCTGGTGAATTCTAGGGTTCACATAGTTTGCATTATGAACTTTTCTCTATTGTGATCAAACCTTGTGATCCCTCTCATGTTTACCCACAATTTGATCCTGTTAAATATCATGGCAAGTAGACTCCATCTACTAGCCCAAACACAGCACAAACACCTTCTGGCCATTTCCAAAAGCTACTGTTTCCACCACTTCTACTATTCCCCTTGATCTCAAATTTTAAGCACATTCTCACATTGATGCATTTCACCTATAGCAAGGAAAACCTAGCTCTGGTTCCATGGTTAAATGGGGTGAAACCCCATTTTCCCCTTCGGACAGCCTCATTTCCTCTTCCCCTCAACCTCTCTCCTCTTCCTTTGGCCTCATAGGGAATCCAAGGGCCTCCCCACATTGTTTAATTACCCCCAGACCCTTTGGACACAAATGCCCATGACCACGGCACAAGTGGCAAGGCCATGGCATGCAATGGACGCGCTCCAGAGGGCGCTACAGTGCCCGGCCGCACTGTAGCCACCGCCCAATGCATGGCCCCGACCACCTCGAGCGCCCCCCTCTCGCCAGATGGTCGACCTCGACGTCTGAGACAAACAACCGTCCTGTCCCCCTCTCCCCTCTCCCTCCAGCGGCTCCCCTCATATGCACCACAGCCGCCTGAGTTGGCCAACCATGGGGCTCGCACCTACGAGCGTCCCCCTCTCTCCTTCCCCGGGTCATGGACGTGCCCCAGGAACGCTGCAGACACGCCCTTGCCCTCTCCCATGACCTCCAGCCATGCCTGCGTCCTCACCGACACACACGTCCATGGTGGACCCGCGCCTTGGCGATATAGGCCATCCCTGAGCTCCCCTCCTCAGTCCTTTCGCTCACTCTACCTCCCATAGGACTCTGTGGATGAGCTAAACGAGCTTTTGAGGTCTACTCCCCTCCCCATGGCCGAAGCCCCGCCGGTGGCCTCTGCTCGAATCCGGCCACAACGGCCTCCCCCTGCTTCCCCGAGCCTCACCAGGACTCCTCCATCGCCTCCGCGCTCCTCCCCATGCCCCATCCCTCCTTTTCGAGGGCTGCGGTGTTGCGCCCCCCTATCGTCGTCAGTCTCGTCCACCCGGAACGACACCGCGCTAGGTGACGGCCTCCCCAGGGCTCAAACCCCACCTATGGGTGTAGAGGGATCCCTCCTGAGCTTGTCGGCACAACGGGCGCCGGCAGCGGTGCCCTTGGTCGCCGGCACAAGCTCAGCCTCGCCTCCTCTGTCCCTTCTGTGGGAGACGGCCGTGCGAGGAAGAAGAACCTGACTAGTGGGGCCGATGACCCCATTAGTCAGTCTCCGTCGACGTGTCCAGCCGGACCCACTCGGTTTAAGAGGACACGGGTTCTGGTCTTTTCTCCTTCATAAGGGGAAGGCGTATTCCCCAAAAAATGCCTCTGACGTGGCCGTCACGTGCCGGCCGAGACACCGGGCTGGCCCAGAAGCTATCTTGCGCCCACGGTCGCATTTTAGCCCATTTCTTTTGGGTAAGTCATTTAGCCCTTTTCTTTTTCCTGAGACTTGTAAATTTCATAATAAATTCATTTCAACTCCAAATTTGGCGATTCAAGTTTCTACAAACTCCGAAAATCACGTTCTATCAAAATATGTGAATAGCACATTTTTTTGCATATAAAATTTCTTTTCCATCAATGAATTGGTCATTTCTTTATTATAAATACCTTTGTAATATTCCTAAGGGATTCAAATCAACTTCAAATGGAGTTTTTCAAGTTCCTAGGGGTATCCAAATTCATACATCAAGTGGTGAATGATACTTCTCCAACATATCTACTTTTACAAACTCTTTTGCCCTTGTTTTGGACTCTAATTTGCATGATTTGAATGGAACTAACCCGGACTGACGTTGTTTTCAGAAAAATTGCCTTGGTGTAATTTCTGTTCAGAAATAAAAGTACTCGGATCGTCTTGAAAATTTACGGAGAATATTTTTGGAATTAAAAAAAATACTGGCGCAAGAATTAACCAGAGGGGGGCCACCAGTAGGCCACAAGCCAACTAGTCGCGGCCACCCCCCCAGCCGTGCCGAGCAGGCTTGTGAGACCCTCGTTGCTCCTCCCGCTTCCTCTCTAGCTCCATATGACCCTATTTGTCGAGGAAAAAATTAGAGAGAAGAGTACATTGCGTTTCACGATATGGAGCCACCGCCATCGCTAGTTCTTCCTTGGGAGACCAGACTTGGAGTCCCTTTTGGGCTCCGGAGAGGGGAAATTGATGCCTTCGTCATCACCAACCATCTTTCATCACCAATTCCATGATGCTCCCCACTGTTTGTGAGTAATCTCATCATAGGATTGCTAGACGGTGATGGGTTGGATGAGATTTATCATGTAATAGAGTTAGTTTGGTTAGGGTTTGATCCCTAGTATCCACTATGTTCTGAGTTTGATGTTGCTATGACTTTGCTATGCTTAATGCTTGTCACTAGGGCCCGAGTGCCATGATTTCAGATCTGGCCCTATTATGTTTTCATGAATTTATGTGTGTTCTTGATCCTATCTTGCAAGTTGTAGACACCTATTACGAGTTATTATCCACATCCCCTAGGGTGACAATAACTGGGATTCTTTCCGGTGATTACTGTAGTTTGAGGAGTTAATGTTTTCACTAAGTGCTAATGCTTGGTTCGGTTCTCTATTAAAAGGAGGCCTTAATATCCCTTAGTTGCCAATAGGACCCCGCTGCCATGGGAGGGTAGGACAAAAGATGTCATGCAAGTTCTTTTCCATAAGCACGTATGACTATATATGGAATACATGCCTACATTACATTGATGAATTGGAGCTAGTTCTGTGTCACCCTATGTTATAACTGTTGCATGATGAATGCCATCTGACATAATTATCCATCACTGATCCATTGCCTACGAGCTTTTCACATATTGATCTTTGCTCATTTACTTTTCCGTTGCTAATGTTACAATCACTACAAAATGGCTACTATCACTTTGCCACCATTACCGCTACTACCATTTTACTTTGCTACTGAATACTTTGTTGTAGATATTAAGTCTTTTAGGTGCGTTTGAATTGACAACTCAGCTGCTAATACTTGAGAATATTCTTTGGCTCCCCTTGTGTTGAATCAATAAATTTGGATTGAATACTCTACCGTAGAAATCTCTTACGATCCCCTATACTTGTGGGTTATCAAGACCTTTTTCTGGCGCCGTTGCTGGGGAGCATAGCTTTATTCTCTTAATCACTTGGGATATATATGTGTTGATCACTATGAAGAATATAAAAGATCCAAAAACCAAGATCTATCCCTCTACTACAAGGGGAGGTAAAGAACTGCCATCCAGCTCTGCACTTGATTCACCTTCTGTTATGAGTAAGTTTGCGACACCACCACCTGCTAGTAATTCTGATATGTCGCAAGTAATTGATGATGCTACTTCTGCTATGCATGATGCTTATGATGATACTTTGCTTGATAATACTGTGCCACTGGGTGAATTTCTTGATGAACAAATTGCTAGCGCCAATATTGAAACTAATAATATTTCTGAATCTGATGAAATTATCGAAACCGAACACTATGATTCATGTGGTAGACCTAGCTCTTCTAGATATGAATTTCCTGATATACCTGAGGGTTATATTATGGAAGGAGAGATATCTAGGGACTTTCTTGCTTGTCAGGATAGAGATGATCTTAAGAAATTGCTTCGCAAGTGGAAGGAAAAATCTCTGAATGCTAGAATGATCTTAAGAAATTGCTTCGCAAGAGATGATCCTAAGTTTTCTACTTCACCCGTTTTGTTACTGATAAGGATTATGAATTCTCTGTCGGTCCTGAGTTAATTACTTTGGTTGAATCTTATCCTTTCCATGGTTATGAATCTAAAACTGTTGTGGCACATCTTACCAAATTGAATGATATATCCACCCTATTTACCCATGAGGAAAAATATCGCTATTACTATATTCTTAAGTTGTTTCCTTTCTCATTAAAGGGTGATGCTAGGAAATGATTTAATTCTCTTGCTCCTAGTTGTGTGCGTAGTCCCCGGGACATGGTTTTTTACTTCTCTGAAAAATATTTTCCTGCCCATAAGAAACAAGCTACATTGCAGGAAATATTTAACTTTGTGCAAATTGAAGAAGAGAGTCTCCCATGAGCTTGGGGGAGACTTCTCCAATTACTTAATGCTTTGCCTGATCATCCTCTTAATAAAAATGAAATACTTGATATCTTTTATAATGGACTATCTGATGCTTCTAGGGACTACCTAGATAGTTGTGCTGGTTGTGTTTTCAGGGAACGAACTGTTGAACAAGCTGAATTAATATTGAATAATATATTGAGCAATGATAATGATTGGACTATTTCGGAACCACCTGCAAAGATGACTCCTAAGAAAAGAGGTATTATTTTCCTAAGTCCTAAAGATATGCAAGAGGCAAAAAAATCTATGAAAGAAAAGGGTATTAAAGCTGAAGATGTTAAGAATCTACCACCTATTGAAGACATACATGTTCTTGGTAACCCGACACAGGTAGTAGAGGTAAATTCTCTTAGAAGATTTGATGAAGGAGATATCCCTTATATTAAGTTTGCTAGCCAATGCTTGGATGAATTTGATAATTTTATTGTGAAGCAAGAAAATTTCAATGCCTATGTTAGTAGACAATTGAAACATAATGCTTATATGCTTGATCGCTTGGGTGATTATTTGAGTAGAACTGTCAATGATCTTAAGCTTAGTAGTAAACATGCTTCTATGGTAACCACTCAAGTAGAACAAGTACTTCAGGCTCAAAATGATTTGCTTAATGAGATGAATAGTAAAGACAATGATCATTATGTTAAAGTTGTGAATAGAGGTGGTAGAATGACTCAGAAACCTTTGTATCCCGAGGGCCATCCTAGGAGAATTGAGCAAGATTCTCAGAGAGCTAATACTGATGCGCCTATTCCTTCCAATAAGAGTAGGAAAAGGAATAATGATAGTACTTTCCATGCTGCTAGTGAACCTGTTATAGATACATCTGAGAATCCAAATGATATTTCTATTTCTGATGCTAAGACACAATCTGGTGATGAACATGAGCCTAGTGATAACATTAATAATGATGTTCATGTTGATGCTCAACCTAGTAATGATAATTATGTGGAGATTGAACATGCTGATGATCTTGATAACCCATAACCTAAGAACAAAAGATATGATAAAAGACAATTTATTGCTAGGAAACATGGTAGAGAAAGAGAACCATGGGTTCAGAAGACCATGCCCTTTCCTCCTAAACCATCCAAGAAGAAGGATGAGGAGGACTTTGATCGCTTTGCTGAAATGCTTTGACCTGTCTTTTTGCATATGCGCTTGACAGATATTTTGAAAATGACTCCTTATGCTAAGTATATGAAAGATACTGTGACAAATAAAAGAAAGATATCAGAAGCTAAGATTTCCACCATGCTTGCTAATTGTACTTTTAAAGGTGGAATACCTAAGAAACTAGGAGATCCCGGAGTACCGACTATACCATGCTCTATTAAAGGAAATTATGTTAAAACTGCTTTATGTGATCTTGGAGCTGGTGTTAGTGTTATGCCTTTCTCTTTATACCGTAGATTTGATTTGAATAAGTTGACACATACTGAAATCTCTTTGCAAATGGCTGAGAAATCAACTGCTCTACCTATCGGTATTTGTGAGGATGTACCTGTCGTAGTTGCAGATGCTACTATCTTGACGGACTTTGTTAGTCTTGATATTCCCGAGGACGACAATATGTCGATCATCCTTGGTAGAACCTTCTTGAATATAGTTGGGGCTGTTATTGATTGCAACAAGGGCAATGTCAATTTTCATATTAATGGTAATGAGCATATGGTACACTTTCCGAAGAAATAACCTCAAGTTCATAGTATCAACTCTATTGAAAAAATCCCAACAATTATTATTGGAGACTTTGAGTTCCCTCTTCCTACTGTCAAGAAGAAATATAATATACTTATTGTTGGGGAATTGCATATCCCCATTGAGGTAACTTAGTGTTATTCAAAAATTCTTCGATTTCATGTTATTCGAAAGAATTTCGTTAATAAGAATTGATCAACCTTATTGATGGATTCCTTTTGATAAGCATGAGATGGACGAATCTAGAAAGCACAACTTCCTACACCTAACGTTTACTTTCTGTTACCTAGATGAAATTAAGTAAAAATGCTATTATTTCTTTGTTTATTGAGTTTTCCGTGCAATAGAAAAATGACCTGAAAATAAAAGTTCCCAGAATCCCCTGAAAATTTAGTATGATTTTTTCCGCAATATTTAAGAATTTTTGGCACTAAGAATGCATTAGGGGGCTGCACCAGTGGGCCACAAGCCTGTAGGGCGTGACCACCCACTGGCCACGCCTAGCGAGCTTGTGGGTCCCACGTGCCCCCCTCCACTTATTCCAGCACCCATTCACTTCATCTTCCCCTAGAAAAAATCCCACCATTGCTCAAACTCATGTTCTAGCTCATCTTGCAGTCATTTTCGATCTCCTTGCTCAAAGATCCATTTGCAAATCTGTTTTAGGGGATTACTCACCGGTATGTGAGTCCTCCAATGTTCCAATAATTTGTGTTCTAGTGCCTTATATATTGCAAATTTTTGCTGCTGTGGTGACCTTGTTCTTGAGCTTGCATGTCAAATTTTTATGGCCCCAAGTAGTTTTGATGCATGATATGGTCTCTAGGCACTCGAGGGAGTAGTTTCTATGAGTATTGTTGAGTTTTGTGCACCTTTATTTTCACTCACTAAAAATTTCAAAAAAATCAGAGAAAGAAAAGATGTTGAGGAGAATGTACCAAGGTGGTTCCTTGAGCAAGAAAGCCCCGAGACTTGCGCTACGTGAGCCCGATTTTGAACTACCCACGGAAGCTCAAGTATTGCCTTGTGAATGGTCATCGGATCAATTCATGGACAACGCCGGATTCAAGGAAGATTTTTATGCGTACATAAGGAATGCCGGCCTTGAGGATTTCATTTCAGATTGATGCAAGCAATATTATCAACTCACTGACTCTTTCATGCAGAGCCTTCCTGCTCCTACCTTCTTTAAATTTCAGGAAAAGGAGAGATATTTTATAACCAGAGAGGAGGCAAATGAGTACAAGAAAAATGCAGAAACTGCTCGCCTTCACGCTACAGTGGTACAAGCAGTAGCCGCCGCAGCCCAGCACAACCCCAACTTTGACTTCGGATATTATCCAGGCCAGCCATGTCCCTAGACCAACTAAGGCCAAAAGCCTAAGTTTGGGGGAGTACATATTTCTCACCGACATTACATTCATGTTCACACCCTTATTTCAGTTGTCGGTGTTCGTACTTTTTCATTGTACTATCCATGGTCATTTATATTCTTGTTTTGCTTTCTTCTTGAGTGTTTAATAAACTTTGAGAAAAATACCAAAAAATTAGTTCTAGCTTTATTTCCTACTTGCTTAGTTGTATCATTAAAGACAAAACCCAAAAAGGTTTATCGTTCTTCTTTTTTGCTTGTTGGTAGCTTTCCCATGTAAATAATTTTCCTCTCTTTTATTTGGGCCATAAGGAGAAGACCACGATGACATGTTGAGTGGCTCTCATATGCATTATTGTTTATCTCACAAAGATCCCATATTGCCTTGTCTTCTCCTTTGGTTTATTGTTTGCAGATTCCAGCTTAGTCCAATGCACGTGCACTCTTATTATTATTCACATCGTTCGGTCGTGTAAGTGAAAGGAAATAATGACAATATTTGATGAAAAGATTGAGATGGAGAAAAGCTGGTATGAACTCAACCTATCTTGCTTTCGTAAATATGATTAGCTGATCGTTCCGAATTCAGTACATTATGGGTTGAACATGCTTGCAATGACAATTAGAGAATATAGTTATTCATGCCATGCTTAATTAGATAAGAATGGATAATGGTTCGTCTTGAGTGCCAACATGCGCATTAAAATGGTTGTGATGTAGTATGATAGAGTGGTATCCTCCTCTAGATGATTCAAGTGGCTTGATTTGGCACATGTTTACGCATGTAGTTGAAACAAATCAACATAGCCTCCATGATAATTATGTTCATAGTGAATTATATCCTACTCATGCTTGCATTCAATGTTGGTTAATATCAAAGCATGTTGATGACTGTGTCACTCTCTATTTGGTCGCTCCCCAGTCTTTTGCTAGCCTTCACTTGTACTAAGAGGGAATACTGCTTGTGCATCCATCTCAATAAACCCAAAGTTGTTCCATATGAGTCCACCATATCTACCTATATGCGGTATTTACCTGTCGTTCCAAGTAATTTTGCATGTGCTAAACCTTAAAGCTTCAAATAAATTTTCTGTTTTGTATGCCCAAATCTCTCATGTGGCGCCTGGGGGCTGTCAATATCTTCCATGCTAGGTGGGTTATTCTCACGATATGTGTTTATTCACTATCATTCCTGAGAAAGTGGTTGGTAATCGGGATGCCTAGTTCCATGCTCGAAATAAAAAGCAAAATATAATTAAACAAAACTCCCACAGGAATGCGTTTGTATGGAGGGTACCCATGAATTCGGCCCGCCGTGGAGTGTGGCCGATTGGTGGAGGGGGAGTAAAAACTTTACCATTCTATTTGGGAACCGCCTATAATGTATCTAGCATGGAAGATAATAAAAACCTCTTGGTCGTTATGTGATCAACGAAAGCATACCACTCCAAAATCATTACCTATCTCTGTTTTAAAAGCTTGAGCTCTGGCACCTCTGCAAATCAATGTTTCAGTCTACGAAGGGCTTATCTATTTAATTTATTGTTGAGTCATCATTCTCTAATAAAAGGCACCAGTTAGAGAGAACCATTGTCATTTGTATGCCTTGCTATCAGTTGATGTTGAGTGTGAGCATGACTGGATCTCTCTCACCATGAATTACAATGTTTAGTTAGTCCTTGTTCTCCAGAGGTGCTCTGCATTTATGTTTTGCGGTCTCAGAAAGGGCTAGCGAGATACCACTATGTCATATTGTATCATGATTGTTTTGATAAATTGTTGTCATCCGAGACTTGTTATTATTGATCGCTACTTGGTTATGCCATTGACATGAGTAAATGTGAGACCTAAATATTATTGTGAATGTGGTTAGTTTATAATATTTTATGAAAATTTGAACATAAGTTAGATATATTTACAACAGCAAGATCAAACAGAGTTTGTAAAAGTTTGTATTTATCACTTTCAGTTTACCAACTAAATAGCTTGAGGACAAGCAAAGGTTTAAGCTTGGGGGAGTTGATACGTGTCCAACGTATCTACTTTTGCAAACTCTTTTGCCCTTGTTTTGGACTCTAATTTGCGTGATTTCAATGGAACTAACCCGGACTTCCGTTGTTTTCAGCAGAATTGCCTTGGTGTTATTTTTGTGCAGAAATAAAAGTTCTCACATCATCCTGAAAATTTACGGAGAATATTTTTGGAATTAATAAAAAATACTGGCGCAAGAATTAACCAGAGGGGGGCCACCAGCAGGCCAACTGCCTACTAGCCGCGGCCACCCCCGTGGCCGTGTCGAGTAGGCTTGTGGGCCCCTCGTGGCTCCTCGGACCTCCTCTCCAGCTCCATATAACCCTATTTGTCGAGAAAAAATCAGAGAGAAGTGTTCATCGCATTTCACAATACGGAGCCGCCGCCATCGCCAGTTCTTCCTCGGGAGACTAGATCTGGAGTCCGTTTTGGGCTCCGGAGAGGGGGAAATGACGCCTTCGTCATCACCAACCATCCTTCATCGCTCTCCCCACCGTTCGTGAGTAATCTCATCGTAGGCTTGCTGGACGGTGATGGGTTGGATGAGACTTATCATGTAATATAATTAGTTTGGTTAGGGTTTGATCCCTAGTATCCACTATGTTCTGAGATTGATGTTGCTATGACTTTGCTATGCTTAATGCTTGTCACTAGGGCCCGAGTGCCATGATTTCAGATCTCAACCTATTATGTTTTCATGAATATATTTGTGTTCTTGATCCTATCTTGCAAGTTGTAAACACCTATTACGAGTTATGATCTGCATCCCCCAGGATGACAATAACTGGGATTCTTTCCGGTGATTACCGTAGTTTGAGTTCATGTATTCACTAAGTGCTAATGCTTTGGTCCGGTTCTCTATTAAAAGTACGCCTTAATATCCCTTTGTTTCCAATAGGACCCTGCTGCCACAGGAGGGTAGGACAAAAGATGCCATGCAAGTTCTTTTCCATAAGCACGCATGACTATATATGGAATACATGCCTACATTACATTGATGAATTGAAGCTAGTTCTGTGTCACCCTATGTTATAATTGTTGCACGGTGAATGCCATCGGACATAATTATCCATCATTGATCCATTGCCTACGAACTTTTCATATATTAATCTTTGCTTAGTTACTTTTCCGTTGCTACTGTTACAATCACTACAAAACTGCTACTATCACTTTGCCACCATTACCACTACTACCATATTACTTTGCTACTGAATACTTTGCTGCAGATATTAAGTCTTTCGGGTGTGGTTGAATTGACAACTCAGCTGCTAATACTCGAGAATATTCTTTGGCTCTCCTTGTGCCCAATCAATAAATTTGGGTTGAATACTCTACCCACGAAAACTGTTGCGATCCCCTATACTTGTGGGTTATCAGTTAACTTTTTGCTCACACTAATTCTGCTATGACAAATATTGGGCCATTTCTTCATATATATATCCACTTTCCAAATCTTTAGGAAATTCATCCCAACTCCAAATCCAGTGAAACCACTCTCTAAATTCTTCTAAAAACATGCCTTATTGGGTGAGTGCCTCCACTCATTTTTGCAAAAATGTTTTCTGTGGGCATCTTATAGGATCATGATTTCCTTCATTTCCACCATTCAAAACTCCCCTTGACCCACATGCACCAAAAACTCCTTGATTATTTTTCTTATGACCAGAGATGTCCAAGAAAAATAAAACTCCTATTTTTAGAGCACTTTTATTTCCTGCTTGTTGTGTTGCTTATTGTGATTTTTTTTGATGATAGTTGACAAAATAGACGGAGTGCTCGGAGTGGACAAGAAGTGTGTGAAGACTCGAAGACTTGGATAAGAAACGCGTAGACCATTGACCATGACTATGAGAACTTTTATTGCATGGCATATAGCACATTATTTCGTTGTATTGATCATGATGATGTGGTATTCCCCTTCGGTGGGATGCCTCCGATAATTACTTATTGATACTTGCATCATGCATGACCCTACCTCCTTATGAGGGTTATGCGGGTGGGAGTAGTTAGGATGCTAAGTAGTTGCTACGCAAAGTGGGACGAGATATGCATGGTGATGAAGACAAAATGATTTCAAAGAATTTTTTGAAAACCCCGTCGGGTGCCACTAAATGCCTGAGGGAGATGATGTTGAGCTAGATAACCACTTGATAAAGAAGTGGTGTACAGGAGCACGTGAGTATGTGTTTTCGAAAACAGATTAGATTTAAGATTTGTCGATCGTCCCAACCTTACATGCACAACCACGATACCCGTTATGGGATGGGGCTTTGTTGATTACCTTGATGGGTACTAGCATAGAGCCTACATTACTAGTGGCAGGAGTGACGTGGTCACTCTCGATACGGGGTCGTGCCAGTATGGACGATCATGTGCTGTCTTCATAGGCACCGGGCACACCATTGGTCCCTTCATGGATGGTACGATCTGGAGCGACGCTCGTATGATGTACATCATGAGGGCTGGGTACCAATCGAGTGGACTCTTTGTTTAGTATCGTCGGGGGAAAGGCATTATTCGGGTGCTTACCTCAGGTATGTTATATACCGCGAGTTGTGGATGACACGGAAGTTCCCCGAGTCTTGTGGGTAAAGTGTGCAACCTCTGCAGAGTGTAAAATTATACAAATATCCATGTCCACGGTCAAGGACAGTTGGGTGGTGCTTCTTAAACAATGTCCTGGGTTTTCATGAACTCGGTGTGAGTGTGGTGGTGATGAAGGTGATACTTAAGCTATGTCTGATGACTTGGCATGACGGGGAACACGCGATGTTAAACCGCCGCTTATAATGATAACTGAAATTTGTTCACATGAGTACCCATTAACAATTGATGCATGCTTACTTAGGTTACTTGATCATATCATTGCACTTAAAATCAGCTTTCTGCAAAACTTACCTACTTAGTGCCATATCATCCATTGTTATACCATGTTCCACAACTCGGGTTGCTTGCGAGTACATTCAATGTACTCATTGGCTTGCCACTCGTTATTTAATTGGCCAGGCATGGAAGAGCAGGAATGCAGTGAATAGTCCGTTGGTGACAAACATGCGAACTAGGACGCTTCCCAGTCAGAATGCTTGTATGTTTAAGGCAGATGGCATGTCTTCACACTTTCGACCAAGATTTCCGTTGTTTGATATGTTTAAGTGATTGGCCCTTGCGGCCCTATCTATGTAAGACTTGACCTCCATGGTCTTTATTTGTATAAGACGACATGCAAGGATGTAAGACTCTTGTTATTCATCTTCTATGTGTTCAGTGAGCATTGATCTCTATGATCACTGTACACTGCATTCGGTGATCACGACTTGTGAGTCGGGGTCCCCACAGATTTGGAGCCGGCGTGATGACCATGATCACCAGAGTGTATCTCATGTAAAATTTCATTGCTTTCTTCAGGGGAAACACAACGCTGAAAAACGCTAGTCACACTGCACCGATGCAACTCACCATTGACGATAGTCATGGACTTGGACCGCCTCATGATCTGCCGCGCCAAGGTCTCGTCCTCAGGTAACTCGCCTCGAGTCAAATACGCTAGGTATGGCAACGTCCAATCAGGGATAGCATGGAGAGCCGCCACCAATTGCCCCTTCGGGGCAGGAACAGCGAGGTCCTCCTCAGAAGGTAACTTAACTATCGGGTGATGCAAAACATCCAGGAATACAGTAGGTGGCACCGGCTTGCGTTGAGAACCCAGTCTTGATAAAGCGTCATCCGCCTCGTTCTGATGACGATCAATATGATCCACCTGATACCCTTTGAAGTGACCGACAATGATATCAACCGCCTGGCGATAAGCCAACATACATGGGTCCTTAGAATCCCACGTGCCAGACACCTGCTGAGCCACCAGATCTGAGTCGCCCAACCATCTGAGCCGACTTAGATTCACCTCCTTAGCCACACGGAGACCATGAAGCAAGGCCTCATATTCAGCTGCGTTGTTAGTACAAGGAAACATTAGCCTTAACACATAACAAAACTTTTCACCTCGAAGGGAAGTTTACACCACTCCAGCCCCCGCGCCTTCCAATTGCGTGGATCCATCAAAGTTGTCGGTGTTCTGGGAACAGGGGTACCCATACCTGCCTGCCAGCGGCCCAGGGCGTGGCCCACCTCGTCAGCAGCGAGACCACACTCAAGGCAAGGCCCTCATGAGGACTTGAACTCGTGAGGGAAGCACCATCAAGACCAGCAAGGACGGGGCCCCTTCAGGCCCCCTCTAGAGCAACGGAGATCTCTATGCAACGCCTGGCCTCGGGAGGCCAGGGATGGCGCAAGGAAGGACAGGCGGGCGCCAGCACGCCAGCCCGCCAGCATGCCAGACCAACAGTTTCCCCTTTGTTGCAAAGGAGGCAAGGACAGACGCAGGTTCCCAAAGCGTCCCCCGAAGGTTTCCATTCCAGTGCAACGAAACCACGACCACGAGGCCAGCAGGAAGGACGTCATCGCTGAGCCAACCTCTGCATCATCGACAGCCACTTTGCAGGCAAAGACCACCTTTCAATAGGGCAGGGATGTACTCCTGTCCCCCTTTGTATTTGGCCGTTGTCGGATCCCTTCCATCCAAAGAGATGAGGGAGGAGGACCTGGGGCACTATAAGTAGAGGATTGGTTGCACCGTAGAGGGGAGGGAGGAAAGTAGATAGCCAAGAACATCACCATAGCCCTCTCGCGAGGCCAGACACCACAGTACTAGTTCATCCACCAACCTCCTCGCGAGGCAATCCACCAAATCAAGAGTAGGGTATTACGCTTCGCAGTTGCCCAAACCTGGGTAAATCATTGTGTGCATCTGCTTCCTCGTCATCATCTGAGTTTGTTATAGTAACCATCGAGTAGCGAGCTAGGTAGGACGAGGCTATAGGGGATCTTCGCACACGCCCCTGTGTTCGAACTTCTTAGGGTTTTATGGAGCTGGAAATCCGACCTTTGGCATGCAAGGTAGGGGAGCGTGTCGAAGCTTCCCCACCCGCGGTGACAATCGACCCCTGGTTTAGCAGTCCCATGGCGGGCGAGAACCCCGATGCCGGCCGCCCTTGGCACGCGGTAGCGCCAAGATGCTTAGGTCCGGCCTCGTGGTCGCATGTATCCTCGGCGGGTCATAGGTGCCCTCCTTCGACCGCCAGGTCAAGTTGTTCCTCCACCGCATAGGAGCGATTCGGTTGCGGTCCTAGCCCACGCCACCTCGGTCGTGGCCGCAGACCAACATCACCTTCGGCCCCGAAGACCACCCCCAAGGAAACGACAGCCACTGGAATGCTCCCCATGTTGAGCACGCCGACCATAAAGGGTGTGGCTATCTCTCGGACCCTCGTAGATGGTGGCGCCAGCATCAACGTCCTCTCAGTGGAGGCCTTCAACGCGCTACAGTTACCCCATGACCAGCTCACGCCTTCAAGGTGCTTCTCTTGGGTGGTCAGGGGCACTATCGTCCCCGTGGGGCGGGTGCGCCTCCCTGTCACCTTTGGCACCTGCTCCAACTTCCGCATCGTGCTGATCGACTTCGATGTCACCCACATCCACCTCCCGTACAATGCAATACTTGGGTACCCCACCCTTGCGCAGTTCATGGCGGCAACACACCCGGGCTACAACGTCATCAAGATGCCTGGGAGTGGCGGCATCCTCACCGTCGCGGGGAATGTCAATGACGCGTCTGACGTACTCAAGCTCGCCTACAAGTGGCGGCCGCGACGCTCCCACCACCGGGGATGCTACGCAGACCGCAGAGGACCCTAGGGGTGTCCTCAACGTCGTGCTGGTCAAGAAGAGGCAGTTGTTCTCTCATAGCCGGGCAGAGACGAAGCAAGTGCCTGTGGATGAAGGAAACCTGGTCCCTACCTTCAACATCGGCGCCAACCTTCCCCAAGAGCAATAGGTAGCATTGGTGGCCTTCCTCCACGCGAACAAGGATGCGTTCGCGTGGAGCGCCTCTGACCTGGTGGGGGTCCTGAGGGACACGGTCGAGCACAGTCGGTGTCAAAACCGACAGATCTCGGGTAGGGGGTCCCGAGCTGTAAGACTAGAAGCGATGGTACCAGGAGGCGAAGGGGACAAGGTTTATCTAGATTCGGTCCCTCCTATGGAGGTAATACCCTATGTCCTACTTGATTGTATTGATGATGTGGGAGTTACATAGTTGATCTACCTCGAGATCGAATAGGTGACCCTAGATGAGTTGTTCTGTCTCTACAACCTAAAACCCTTCGGCTTATATAGACATCGAGGATACCTAGGGTTTACACGCCGAAGAGATAAACATGCGTATTAGCTACATCAAACGTGGAGTACAAGTCGTGCTTCCCAAAGCTTCCATCTTGGAGATAGGGCCTTCAATTGATCTGGTGTTCAGTAAGTAGCCCATATAGTCCGGCCCATAGAAATAGGTCGCCCCCCAAGGACCCCTTAATCCAGGACTCCCTCAGTAGCCTTCGAAGTTGCCTCCAACACCAAGGGTCTTTAGCTTCAATTGCTTCGCTCGATCAGAGTCTTCGGCTTGCGAGCCGAGTTCTTCCCGCCGAATTCAGTTCGGCCTCCGATGGCAAGTAGCTTTCCAAATAGTGGCGCGTCCGAACACTATGAATAGGTCGGACCTGAAGGCCAAAAGTCAAGGGGTAAAATAATATCCCCTGGCGACCTTTCTGATGAAAGGTCACGGCCCACCAGCTAGGCCAGTCGCAAAGACTCGATTCGTGGTTCGAGCTCGTTTCAATCAACACGATCTATCAATGTGCAGACTGTGCCTCGTTTTATATGGGATATGTTTTATATGGGATATGTTTTGCAATGGCATGCACATTTTGGAAAGCAGAGGAATGCACGACGCAGTGAAGGCAGTCCAAACGATAAGTCTCATAAAAGGGGAAAAGCCCCCAAATCCCATTCACGCTCCCCCATTCGCCTTCTCTGCCTCCCATCCTTCTGAAGCACAAATCTAGGTTTTCCGCCCCCACGCCAAAGCTTACCAATGGCGGGCTCCGGCTCCAATGACCAGTGGGAGGTTTCCATGGTCACCGACCGCGATATCCTGGACCTCAAGAAGGCCGGATATCTCTCCGCCAACATCCCTCACTATGTACCGAAGGAGGGACAAGTGATCCCCACTCCCAGGCTGAGCGAAAGGGTGGTCTTCCTCCCCCACTTCATCGGGGGGTTGAGCTTCCCACTCCACCCCTTCGTGAGGGGGTTGATGTTTTCTATGGCCTCGACTTCCATGACCTTCCGCCGAACTCTTTTATACATATATCGACATTCATCCTCGTCTGCGAGGCTTTTCTGCGGGTCAAGCCGCACTTCGGGCTTTGGCTCAAAGTGTTAAACGTCTAGTCGAAGTGCATCAGAGGCAAGCACACAGACTGCAGCGAAGCTGTCATTGGCAAACTCACCCATGCCGCATGGCCATCAGGCACCTTCATCGGCACCATCAAGGTGTGGCAGAGGGATTTGTTCTTCATCACCGAGCCACAGGAAGAAGGTCAGACTCACCTTCCGAATTCAGATCCGGTCCACCCACCATATTAGCTTCATGGCTCAAAAAGGGCCTTAGCTGGGGACCGAGCAACAAGGTGAGCAACCTGCAGAAGAGCGTCGGCTCCATGATCAAGAAGGACATCACGCTGCCAATGTGGTCCAGGTCATGCTCTAGAGATGCATCCTCCCCTGCAAGCGCCGAGATACTCCCTTGTGGGCACGTCA
Source organism: Hordeum marinum (assembly GCA_022496015.1). Taxonomy (NCBI): domain Eukaryota; kingdom Viridiplantae; phylum Streptophyta; class Magnoliopsida; order Poales; family Poaceae; genus Hordeum; species Hordeum marinum. The sequence continues at coordinate 213,391,338 of CM039673.1, read as the reverse complement.
GCGGGACGATGCTCCCATGATTCTGAACCTCTTCTACACTACGCGGAAGAAGCTGTGTGATAACCCACAAGTATAGGGGATCAATTGTAGTCTCTTTCGATAAGTAAGAGTGTCGGACCCAACGAGGAGCTAAAGGTGAACAAATATTCCCTCAAGTTCTATCGACCACCGATACAATTCTACGCACGCTTAACGTTCGATTTACCTAGAACAAGTATGAAAATAGAAGTACTTTGTAGGTCTGATAGGGTAGCTTTGCGAGATAATAAAGATCATGTAAATAAAAACTATGGTCTGCTAAGTTAAAGAAACAACTAAGTTAGTTTAACGAGTGTGGAAAACTGGTGGTAGGAGTTGCGGAATTGTCCCTAGGCAATTGATAACTACACCGGTAATCATTATTGCAATTTTAAATGAGGGAGAGGCATAATCTAACATACTTTCTCTACTTGGATCATATGCACTTATGATTGGAACTCTAGAAAGAATCCTCAACTACTAAAGATCATTAAGGTAAAACCCAACCACAACATTATAAGGTATCAAGTCCTCTTTATTCCCATACGCAAATAACCTACTTACTCGGGTTTGTGCTTCTGTCACGCACCCCACCCACCATAAGCGAATCATAAACATATTGCAAACCCTACAGCGGGGATCCCTCATGCTTGCGCGACACGGAGAGCACCATAGGACAACACCAATAATAAAACATGCAACTCAAACCAATCATGATCATCAATCAACCCATAGGACAAAATAGATCTATTGAGACATCATAGGATGGCAACACATTATTGGATAATAATATGAAGCATAAAGCACCATGTTCAAGTAGAGGGTACATTGGGTTGCGGGAGAGTGGACCGCTGTAGATAGATGGGGGAAGGCTATGGAGGTGCTGGTGAAGATGACGGAGTTGTTGGAGTAGATCGTTGTCACAATGATGGCCCCGACGGCGTTCCAGCGCCACCAGGAGAGAGGGGAGAGAGCCCCCTCATTCTTCTTCTTCCTTGAACTTCCCATTAGATGGTAGAAGGGTTTACCCTCTGGTCCATGGCCTCCATGGCGGCGGAGGGGCGAGAGCCCCTCCGAGATTGGATCTCCTCTCTCTCTATTTCCTTTTGTTTCTACGTTCTCCGATTCTAGCCTTTCACCATTTCCTAAATATCCGGAAATCCGTAACTCCGGTCGGGCTGAAATTTTGAGGGGATCTTTATCCAAAAATTAGCTTTCTTGCAGCCAAAGGACATCTCCAACCGACCTAAGGGGTGGCCACAAGTCCTCAGGGTGCACCCTACCCCCAAGGGCGCGCCCTCTTGGCTTGTGGGCCCCTCGGGCACTGCCTTCTATTGATTCCACATCCCCAAAATTCACATATATTCCAAACACAATCTCCGTAAGTTTTTATGCCATTTGGACTTTGTTTGATATGGATTTTCTACGAAACAAAAAACATGCAACAAACAGGAACTGGCACTGGGCACTGGATCAATATGTTAGTCCCAAAAATAATATAAAAAGTTGCCAAAAGTATATGAAAGTTGTAGAATATTGGCATGAAACAATAAAAAATTATAGATACGATGGAGATGTATCAGTATCCCCAAGCTTAATTCCTACTCGTCCTCGAGTAGGTAAATGAAAAAAAAGATTTTTTTATGTGGAATGCTACCTAGAATAATCTTGATCATATAATCTAATCATGGCATGAATATTAAGACACGAGTGATTCAAAGCAATAGTCTATATTGACATAAAAATAGTAATACTTCAAGCGCACCAACAAGGCAATTGCATCCTTTCAAAATAACATGGCCTTAGAAAGTTATCCCTACAAACTCATATGGTCTGGCTATGCTCCATCTTCCCCACACCAAGTATCGAAATCGTGCACAACCCCGATGACAAGTCAAGCAATTGTTTCACACTTTTTTATGTTCTCAAACCTTTTCAACTCTCACGCAATACATGAGCATGAGCCATGGATATAACATTATAGGTGGAATAGAATATGTGGATGTGATGAGGAAAAAGGAGAAGATAGTCTCACATCAACTAGGCATATCAATAGGCTATGGAGATTCCCATCGATAGATATCAATGTGAGTGAGTAGGGATTGCCATGCAACGAATGCACTTAGAGCTATAAGTGTATGAAAGCTCAAAAAGAAACGAAGTGGGTGTGCATCCAACTCGCTTGCTCACGAAGACCTAGGGCATTTTGATGAAGCCCGTCATTGGAATATACAAGCCAAGTTATATAATGAAAAATCCCCACTAGTATATGAAAGTGACAAAATAGGAGACTCACTATCATGAAGATCATGGTGCTACTTGAAGCACAAGTGTGGAAAAGGATAGTAACATTGTCCCTTCTCTCTTTCTCTCATTTTTTGTTTTTTTTCTTTTCTATTTTTTGGTGGGCATCTTTGGCCTTTTTTTATTTGGGCTTCATTGGCCTCTTTTATTATTTGTAAAGTCCGGAGACTCATCCCATCTATTGAGGGAATCATATCTTCCACCATCCTTTCCTCTCATGGGACAATGCTCTAATAATGGAAATCATCACACTTTTATTTACTTACAACTCAAAAACTTAGAGCAAAACATGACTCTATATGACTGCTTCCGATGGGATACCGGTATGTGCAATGATCTAGCATAGCAAATGACATAAAAAAACACAAGCCATGAAAACATCATGCTAGCTATCTTACGATCATGCAAAGAAATATGACAATGATGGTGCGTGTCATAATAAACGGAACGGTGGAAGTTGCATGGCAATATATCTCGGAATGGCTATGGAAATGTCATAATGGATAGCTATGGTGTCTGTTTTGAGGAAGGATATATGGTGGATGTAATGCACCGGCAAAGTTGCGCGGTACTAGAGAGGCTAGCAAAGGTGGAAGGGTGAGAGTGCGTATAAGCCATGGACTCACATTAGTCATAAAGAACTCACATACTTATTGCAAATTCTATTAGTCATCAAAGAAAAGTGTTAGACGCATGCCCCTAGGGGATAGGTTGGTAGGAATAAACCATCGCGCGCTCCCGACCCATCACACGAAGGATGGCAATCATTAGACAAATCATGCTCCGACTTCGTTAGATAACGGTTCACCATACGTGCATGCTACGAGAATCACAAACCTTAACACAAGTATTTCTACTAATCCATAATTACTCACTAGAATAACTCTAATATCACCATCTTTATATCGCAAAACTATTGCAAGGAATCAAACATATCATATTCAATGATCTACAAGTTTTATGTAGGATTTTATGACTAACGATGTGAATGACCAACTCATGTTAACTCTCTAAATAGATATAAGTGAAGCATGAGAGTTTTAATTATTTTTAGAAAAGATATGCCCACGCTCTAACAAATATAAGTGAAGCAAAAGAGCATTCTACAAATGGCGGTTTTCTATGGGTAGAGAAACAGGCAATCGAAACTTCAAATGATATAAGTGAAGCACATGAAGCATTCTACAAAGCCATACTAAAAAGATATAAGTGAGGTGCAAAGAGACTTCTATTAATCAACCGAGGAATTTCTCATACCAGAATGGTTCATTATGAAAATAGAAATTAAAAGCACACGATGCTTCAAGATTTACGCATATCATGTGACGAATAAAAATATAGCTCCAAGTAATATTACAGATGGTTGTTAGAAGAAAGAGGGGATGCCTTACGGGGCATCCCCAAGCTTAGTTTCTTGGGAGTCCTTGAATATTACCTTGAGATTCCTCGAGCATCCCCAAGCTTAGTCTCTTTCCACTCCTTATTCCTTCATCCATCATGATCTCACCGAAAACTGGAAAACTTCAATCACACAAAACTTAGCAAAACCCTCGTGAGATACGTTAGTATAATAAAACAAATCACCACCTTAAGTACTATTGCCAACCAATTCATATTTTGTTTTTGCATTTTAGCTACTGTAATATGACTTCTTTATGGCTTATACCACCGATAAAATCAATAGTTTTATCAAAACAAGCAAAACAATGCATCAAAAACAGAATCTGTCTTTAACAGGACAGTCTGTAGTAATCTGAACATTCACCATACTTCTGTAACTCTAAAAATTCTTAAAAAATAGAAAAAATAGATAAATTGCATATCAGTACTTTGTAAAAAAATTCAGAAACTTTTTACATTCCAGTAAAAAATGTAAATTCACGCACTACAGCCAAAGTTTCTGTTTTTTGCACTGCACACACCAAACAAGCAATCTAATCATCCTAAAGGCAAATCTTGGCACATTATTTTTATAATAAAATGTATTAATACAAGGGGATAATTATTTTTGTTGAAAGTTTCTGTAATCAAGATTTGCAAAGTTTCCATGGGCATGAACAAAGTTCAAGGAGCTCCCCCACTTCAACGGTGCTCGTCCTTCTTACTTTCACTTCTCTTTTTGAAAAAGCTTTAGGTTCCCCTCTTTATCTTTTTTTTGTTTTTAAACTATATAAAAGCACGCAACAGAATAAAATGACTCTCTAAAACTTTCGGGTTGTCTCCCTCACAGCACTTTCTTTAAAGCCATTAAGCTAGGCATAAAGTGCTCAAGTAATGGATCCACCCGAATCCCAAGGTATATCAAAGCCAATTTTAATTAACAATGATTTGTAATTTAGTATTGATCACAAAGTAACATATATTATGTAACAACAAAGTCTAACTCTCTTCCTATGCATCGTCATGTCATAAAAGAACAATTCATGCACACAAAGTAAAGGCCAATACATAGTGTAAGAAGTTGCTTGCAATTTTATCATATTGGAAACATAGAGAGGCGAAGATGTAGTTCCTCTCTCATAATAATTGCAAGTAGGAGCAGCAAGCACATGCATATTATATCTATTAAAATCATCATGTGTACTAGTAAAAGGCAACCCATCTATATAATCCCTAATAAGTGCAAACTTCTCCGATATAGTGTAGTTAGGAGAATTCAAAAAGATAATAGGACTATCATGTGTGGGTGCAATAGAAAAAAATTCACATTTAACATAAGAAACTATAGCAAGTTCATCTCCATAAGCATCATTCATATTGGCATCATGGCCACAAGCATACCAAGCATCAAGTTCATCAAAAGGGGTTATTTCAAATGAATTCAATGGATCATAGCATTCATACTTCGGTAAGAACGAAGGGAAATTAAAGAATGTATGAGTTTAAGAGTTACTCTCATTAGAAGGTGGGCATGGGTAGCTAATCCGCTCTTCCTCCTTTTGTTCTTTGCTCTCCTCATCTTTTTCATCCAATGAGCTCATAGTGTCATCAATTTCTTCTTCCATAGATTCCTGCAAAATATTAGTCTCTTCCAAGGCAGCAGACATTCTCTTAATAAATGCATCGATATCGGAATTATATTCATAATTCTCATAGCAATATTTAAGTATAACAAAATTTTCAGGTCTATAAGCAGCATCATCATAATTTTCACACTTCTCAAACAAAGATTCAATTTCATAAGCACCCTTAAAAGCAACGAATCCCTCTATTCTTTCCACATCATAGTAATCATAAATAACTTTAGAATAAGAAGCCAAGGTTTCATTATCATTAAATTTACATGAAAAAGGAAGGTGTTGAGCCTTCATCCTAGAGCAACAAGTATAATCATATCTCTGGCATAGATTCCAAGCATACCATTTCAACATGTGAATCAGATCCCATAACAGTTTCCCGTTTTGAGTCAAGTGATAATCCCTAAAGTATTCACGTTGATCCAACATGTCTCACATTATATAATTGAATGGGGTTATCTCAGGATTATTAAAGTAGTGCATAATATCTTTCACATAACAAGCATCGAGGGTGTTAGGAGGTTCCCCATCTTCATGAGTAGCAAGTACACCTAATGTTTTTGGTATTTCATGTTCCATATCCATAGCTAAACATAGAGAACAACTTAGAACATAAAATAAAATCTACTTAGTGATAAAGCAAACAAGCACACACGAGAATATTCACCCCACGCTATTGCTCCCCGGCAACGGCGCCAGAAAAAGGTCTTGATAACCCACAAGTATAGGGGATCAATTGTAGCCTAATTCGATAAGTAAGAGTGTCGAACCTAGCGAGGAGCTAAAGGTAGAAAAAATATTCCCTCAACTTCTATCGACCACCGATACAACTCTACGCACGCTTAACGTTCGCTTTACCTAGAACAAGTATGAAAGTAGAAATACTTTGTAGGTCTGATACGATAGCTTTGCAAGATAATAAAGAGCACTTAAATAAAAAGTAGGGGCTACTAAGATAAATAAACAACTAAGTTAGTTTAACCAGTGTAGAAAAGTTGTGGTAGGAGTTGCAGAATTGTTCGTAGGCAATTGATAACTAGACTGGTAATCATTATTGCAATTTTATATGAGGGAGAGGCATAAGCTAACATACTTTCTCTACTTGGATCATATGCAATTATTGTTGGAACTCTAGCAAGAATCCTCAACTACTATAGATCATTAAGGTAAAACCCAACCATAGCATTATAAGGTATCAAGTCCTCTTTATTCCCGTACGCAAACAACCTACTTACTCGGGCCTGTGCTTCTATCACTCATGCCACCCACCATAAGCGAATCATAAACATATTGCAAACCCTACAGTGGGGATCCCTCACGCTTGCGCGACACGAAGAGCACCATAGGACAACACCAATAATAAAACATGCAACTCAAACCAATCATGATCATGAATCAACCCATAGGACAAAATAGATCTACTGAGACATCATAGGATGGCAACACATCATTGGATAATAATATCAAGCATAAAGAACCATGTTCAAGTAGAGGGTACAGCGGGTTGCGGGAGAGTGGACCTCTATAGATAGATGGGGGAAGGTGATGGAGGTGTTGGTGAAGATGACGGAGTTGTTGGAGTAGATTGCTGTCACGATGATGGCCCCAGCGGCATTCCGGTGCCACCGGGAGAGAAGGGAGAGAGAGACCCATCCTTCTTATTCCTTGACCTTCCCCCTAGATGGGGGAAGGTTTTACTCTCTGGTACATGGCCTCCATGGCATGGAGGGCGAGAGCCCTCCGAGATTGGATCTCTCTCTTTGTTTCCTTTTGTTTTTGTGTTCTCTAATTCTGGCCTTTCACCATTTCATAAATATCCGGAGATCCGTAACTCTGATCGGGCTGAAATTTTGAGGGGGTCTTTATCCAATAATTAGCTTTCTTGCGGCCAAAGGACAACTCCAACCGACCTAAGGGGTGGCCAGAAGCCCTCGGGGCATGCCCTACCCCCCAGGGAATGCCCTACCCCCAGGGCATGCCCTACGCCCTAGGGAACACCCTACCCCCAGGGCACGCCCTCCTGGCTTGTGGGCCCCTCAGGCACCGCCTTCTGTTGATTCCACTTTCCAAAATTCACATATATTCGAAAAAATATCTCCGTAAGTGTTTATCCCGCTTGGACTTCGTTTGATATGGATTTTCTGTGAAACAAAAAACATGCAACAAACAGGAACTAGCACTGGGCACTGGATCAATATGTTTGTCCCAAAAATAATATAAAAAGTTGCCAAAAGTATATGAAAGTTGTAGAATATTGGCATGAAACAATCAAAAATTATAGATATGACGGGGACGCATAACTATGGAAGGCACTCTTCAAGTCGCAAAAGAGCTGGCCATCCGATGAGGAAGACATCGGTCAACTTCATTTTTCATAGAGAGGATCTATAACATGTGAGAGCCTGGCTTAATAGAAATGATAGACTACTCATATCAACAAGAAATTCCTTCTTTTTCGAGAGCCCATTCGAAAAGAACTCCAAAGTTAAGCGTGCTTGGCTTGGAGCGATTCTAGGATGGGTGACCAACCGGGAAGTTGCTCCCGGGTGCACACGAGTGAGGACAAAGTGTGCAGGAAAGACTAGTGTTGGTTTGTGGGGCCAGTCTAGTGTTGGTCTATGAGGCCCTCGTGTAGAAGGAGAACAAGAAGACACCAGGCCAGGGTGGCCTTCGCATCAGGGACCAGTCAGAGACTGTGTCCGGGGAAGCTCATGCCTCCTCGCATCAAGAGGAGCATGAGGAAGAAGAGGAGAAGGAGGAGGACGAAGTTGAGGGGGAAGGCAATTCCCCCCTCGCAAGAAAGAGGGCGGCGTCATCGCGTGCCCCGGAGGAAGTACCCCCTCCTGCTTAGAAGAGAGCACGTCGGGCATAGGTGATCCTGTCCGATGATAGTTCAGACTCAAACACTGAGTCTGATGACTACGAGTCGGTTCCCCACAAGAACTTCAAGGTCAAGCCCCCCGCCCAAAGGTTAGGATCCGAATATCCCATTGTTCATTATTAACAGGTTTAAAGTTTCTCAACACGCAGGTACTTATTGATTTTGCAGCCCCCCGCGTGTCCTTCCCACCGATCAAATATCGGATGGGGAAACTCCTCCTGCCGAACTAGCAGAGAGCAAGAATGCTTTGCATCCCGCTACTCCGGGCGCTGCCAAGGCCGTCGCAGAGGTGTCGTCCCAACATGCTCCTACGAAGACGGGCACCAGCGGCGGGGGAGACAACATCATGGCCGAGGCGACCGAAGACCGTGGGGATAAACCCCACCCAGATACTGAGGAGGGTGGACGAGCGACTGCTCAGTACCCTCCGAGGACCTATCTGGAGCGCACCATGCATCCGGAGGCCACGGTTCAAACCCCGGTCGGCGATCGGATTACCTGATCACCACTGGCGCCACCGACCAATGGGTGGCCGGTCTTGGAGGAGGCTTTGTCGAGTGTCTCCATCTCCGAGGAGCATCGCACCCTTATGGGTGCGGTATTGTAGAGCGTTCAGTCCGTCAACAACGGACTGAAGGAGGCCTTCAAGGGTCTCCTAACGGGTTTTCAAGTAAGCCACGCGACACTCTGATTTGAAAAATGTTTATTTTATTTTCATGATTATATAGATGGCATCCCCCGAGCCCTAGGTGACTTTGATAAAAACTTACCTAGGGATTAATCATGGATCCAGTTCCGAACTATATACAAATGATATATTCAGAACATGAGAGTAGGCCCTGAGAGGGCCAAGCATATGATCGGATTGACTATAGTTTGGAAGTATTGCAACTATGCGATCTGACAAGTGTTTGTGTATTACAGGCTTCATCATCAGTGCGGCTGTAAATGGCGCCAAGCTGATGAACTAAATCAGAAGCTAAAATGCTCTATGGATGATGTTGATGCCCTCAACAAAAGATTTGATGAGGCACAAGGTAAGCCTACGCAAAATCTGAACACCTTTGTCTGAATACTGTCAATGCAGGTTTTCATACTGTTAATGATTACACAACCTCGGAGAAAGAGGTGGAGAGGCTGAAGGCCAAGCTTCAACAAGCGAAGGACGAAGCGGTCATCGAGAGGGCGATAGCCAAAGAAACAGCTACCGCCCTCCCCGCCCTATGAGCCACCCGCAACAAGCATGAGGCTCGTGTGGTGGAGATCTAGCAAGAACTCCAGGAGGCCACCCAAAAGTGCAAGGCCCTTGAGAAGAAGGGCAAGGAGAGCGTGGCCGAGCTGTCCACCCTGAAGACAGATCTCCAGAAGGAGCGGGTGGACAGGTGGTTCTTTGAGGAGCAGGTCTGCCAACCGAAGGATATAACTAATGCTAAGACATACTTACTATAGTGTGTCTTTAGGGATACCAAGTTCAGATTGCTTACCCAGGTGTGGTGTTACTAAGGCGCCTCCTCCAATCTCCAAAAGAGCATAGCAGACGCCAATCAGCTTTATGCATCGCCGGAAGAAGGAGACGAAGCATGCCTATTCTGGGCACAATTTGAATCCCCCGAGGGCACTCCTCTTCTCGCCGAACTGCTAAAACAGCTGATGGAGCTTCGTCGGATGGCGGATCTGGCCATGAAGGACCTCTTCCTCCGGCTGCGGCCCAATGAGCCACTATCGGGCAGCTACTTCGGCCTGGTGTAGAGGTTGATCGCTACGTCGCCCCGCCTCGATGTGCTGAGGCGCTCCTCCTGCACCGAGGGAGCTCGGATGGACTTTGCAAAGGGCAAGTTGCATTGGCCAGGGTTGGATCCAACAAAGATAGCTACTGCCCATCCGCCGCCTGGAAAGGAACATTGGCATCCCGAGTTGTATTTCGCCGGAGTAATGGAAGGTGCTTGGATGGTAGCATCATAGTGTTCGGGCGATAACATGTTTAAATAAGTTGTAATGCGTCCAAAGACATTTCGAAGTTTTAATGTTATAAGTTATCATGTGATTAATGTTATTGCATTCCTTTATAACTCCCATGTGTCCGTTTGAAACTGAAAGATGTGAGTCGTTGGCTTCAGCCCCCATGTAGATACTACCTGGGCTGTCTCTTCCAATGCACTATGTCCTTGAGCCGAGTCATCAGAACCCAAAGGCGGTAGAGTGCGGCAGACTAGGCAATCATATCATGGTGCTTTATTTCTTTCAGTTAGCCATAGGGGCGCGAAAAGGAATGCAGGGGGATGCTGGCTAGCTCCCGAAGTGTTGTGATGTTCGGATGAACCGGGGCTAAGGCCAGCATCACATCGTTTGCATGAAGAGCAAAAAAACTCACATAACGTGGAATATCCTATGACGAGGACTTAAGTATAACACTTTAAGCTCGGATTCACAGACCGTCTCTAACATACTATGACAGTCAGTTTTCAGCTTTCTCCCCTCAGGTGCTTGACCGGACTATTCAGAAACACAATCGCAGGGGTGCTCCCTTTGCCCTTTTAGCCGAACGAGCAGAACATAAAGGGCAGGCACAGGAGCCGGGCAACCCAACTATTGACCCAAGAAATAGTTCGGAACCAATGCATATAAAGTGAATTCTAACACATAATAAGATGGACGTAAGGCGATTTCTTTGTAAGCCCGAGCCCCCGGTGTATTGCCCGGTTGCATCGTAACATACCAAACTATTTCATGAGAAGAGGGAGAAAAAGAAAAATATGTGCCAAAAAGGACAAACGGGACAAACATGTGCAACGCTATTATACTTTTCTCAACAACTCTTATAACCTCAGATTGCCAAGGCAACTAATTACAGGTATCTGAAAGAAAGAAATTACACAGGAGTGGTTGTACCAAGGGTCTTCGATTGGTGGCCTTACATCCTCGATGTGCCATGTTGCTAGTTTACTCCTACTCTTTGGTGCACCTCGATGGGTGGTACAGTTCGGCGAACGGATCTTCTAAACAAGGTCTTGAGAAGTCGCCGAATTGTGGATAAGCTTTACGCCATTGGCGGGCCTTTTAATGGTCCCTGCGTTGTGTCCGAAGACATATTAATGGTAGTAGTTTGGTCCAGCCGAACTCCCACCTTTGTTTTCCCACCGCTACCCATGAAATTTTGAGCGCAAAGTTATGCCTCCTTGGCACGTACTTTGCTAGTCCTAGGGGTATGCGATGGGGGCGAGTCCCTATTTAAGGGGAGGTTCTGAGAGTTCGGACCAAAGCCGAGCTTGTTTCCCAACCTTGTGTGCCTTGACGACAGATATCGGGGCTTGCCGATCCTCTTTGTAATTAAATTCGACTGCTAGGGCCAGCGCATGTTCCTCGGTGCGTCGAGAGCGCTCCATGTTGTCATTAACAGTGATGACCCCCTTGGGGTCGGGCATCTTGAGTTTGAGGTATGTATAATGTGGGACGGTGTTGAAGCGGGCAAATGTTGTCCGGCAGAGCAGGGCGTGATAGCCGCTACGGAAGGGCACAATGTTGAAGATCAAGTCTTCGCTGGAAAAGTTATAGGGTGAGCCGAACACAACTTCCAGGGTTACGGAGCCCGTGCATCGGGCCTCAACACCTGGAATCACTCCTTTAAAGATAGTGTTAGTGGGTTTGATCCTTGACAGATTTATGCCCATCTTTTTCACCGTGTCTGAGTAAATTAGGTTAAGGCTACTTCCTCCGTCCATTAGGACCTTTGTGAGGTGATACCCATCTATAATGGGGTCTAGGACGAGCCCGTCGAACCCCCATGACGGATACTGGTCGGGTGATCGCGCCGATCAAAGGTGATCGGGTATGCCGACCATGGGTTATACTTGGGACTACGGGCTCTACAGCGTAAACCTCTCAAAGGGCGCGCTTCCTCTCCTTATTAGGTATATGGGTGGCGTATATCATGTTTACCGTTTTGACTTCGGAGGAAATTTCTTTTGACCGCCACCAATTGGGCCGCGAGGCTCATCCTCATCCTCACTGCGGGGGCACTTGCCTTGGTCCTCGGGTGGGAGCTTGCCGACCTGTTTAAACACCCAACAATTGCGGTGTGTGTGGTTGGCGGGCTTCTCTTGAGTCCCGTGGATTTGGCAAGGCCTTTCCATGATTTTTTGCAGCGGGGTTGGTCCGTCGTGATTTCCTTTAGGAGGCTTCTTCCGCTGCTCGAGTCGGAATTGCGGAAGCCAGCGTTAACAGTCGTGTCATCGGCATCACTATTATTGTGTCGGCGCTTGTTCGTATTGATCTTAGGTTTCCCGTTGCCATCCCGAACTTTGGATGTTCCAGGATTTTCGGACTTCTTGTTGCATCTTGCTAGCCAATTGTCTTCGCCCGCACAAAAGAGGGTAATCAGGGATGTAAGGGTGGACATGGTCTGAGGTTTATCCTGGCCGAGCTGGCGGGCTAGCCATTCATCCTGAATATTGTGTCGGAAGGAGGCTATTGCCTGAGCGTTCGGGCAATCGACATTATGGTTCTTCTTTGTCAAAAACGTATTCCAAAATTGCCAAGCAGACTCTCCGGGCTTCTTAATGACGTTGCTTAGGTCGGAGGAATCTGGAGGCCAAACATAGGTTCCCTGGAAGTTAGAGCGGAATGCATCCTCCATCTCTTCCCAGCATCCGACGGAGTTTTCGGGGAGGATGTTTAGCCAGTGCCGAGATGGCCCCTTAAGTTTGAAGGGGAGATATTTGATGGCATGGAGATCATCTCCTCAGGCCATGTGGATATGAAGGAGGAAGTCCTCGATCCATATGGTTGGATCAGTTGTCCCTTCGTACTGTTCGATTTTCACTAGTTTAAACCCTTCCGAGAACTGATGCTGCATCACCTTGTCCGTCAAGCATAGTAGGTGAGCGGTGCCTCGAACCTGAGCTATGTCGCGCGTGAATTCGGCGTCTGTTCTAGCTCAGTTACGTTCTCGATCTCTGTTATTGCTTTGATCGAGCCATGGTCTGTACCCATCCCGTCTATTGGGTGAGTAACCTATTGATCCATAGATGGCTCTTGTACGTCTTGCTCTCTGATCTAGATCATCTCGTAGGTTGAACCTATCATTGTGCTCTAGTGGCTCCTTTCCCCGCCTTCGGGGCATCGTTGGTCTATAACCGGTGTCATCAGCCATCCTGTCGTGCCCGCGAGGATGGCGGTCCAGCTTGTCATATGGGGTATGTCTAGGAGACGGGGTATCAGTAAGCTCGTTGTCAAATTGTGGCAGCAGCCTTCTTTGTGGATAACTTTTGGGTTGATCCGACATACCGGTACCATATCCTTCCTCAGCTGAGAGGACTATCGTCCAACGATCATTCAGGTCATCGTGTTCGGCTTGAAGTTTCCGTTCCTTTGCTTTCAAGCTGTGAGCCATCGCTATGAGCTGCTTTCTAAACAGTTCCTGACCTTCGGGGTTATCAGAAATGTCTATGTCATCGGCATCCAGGCTGTCCTCCTCCTCAATGGGAGGTAGGTAATTGTCATCCTCGGAGGCGTTGAAGTCGTTGGGGTTATTCTGGTCCTCGCGCCCTTCCTGACCCTCTAACGGGATATCGGGATCGCCACGGTCCTTGGGGATATCTCTGTCCCCGGTGCCCATAATAGCTTCTCTTCCCTTCTTACCTTTGGACCGCTTATGCAGTTTTCGACGCCTTGACGGTGCGTCGCCCAACTTGTCGCCATCATTATTAGGCATTTTCTTGCCATTAGCGGTAGGAGTATCCACCATGTAGACACCGTATGTGGAGGTGGCAGCCCATCGCTCGGTATTGGTGGGGGTCAGGGCACCATCCTCTTCATCCATGTATCCCGCCTCGTCAGAGGCATAGTCCAACATGTCGGTTAAGTCTTCGAATGTGGCTATGTAGTGGGTGGTGGGTGGTGAGGGAGTCCTGGATTAGGGGGTCCTCGGATAACCGACCTGTTTTCTTATGGGCCGGACTATATCGGCTGCAAGGTGAGTATCAGATGATCAAGGGCCCCGTCGCGAGATGAAGGTTTCTAGAAGCCTTGGCGTTTCCTCCAAGATGGCGATGTAGCTTTGACATGTAACCGACCATACGTAAACCCTAGGTACCCTCGGCGTCTATATAAGCTGGGGGTTTTTAGGTTGTAGACATAGAACAACTCATCTAGGGTTAGCTCTTCGATCTCGAGGTAGACCAACTCTCTAACCCCATATCATCAATACATCCAAGCATGACGTAGGGTATTACCTCCATAGGAGGGCCCGAACCTGGGTAAATCGTTGTCCCCTTCGTCTCCTGTTACCGTCAGTTCAAGTTTCACAATTCGAGACCCCTACCCGAGATCCGCCGGTTTTGGACACCGACATTGGTGCTTTCATTGAGAGTTCCACTATGATCCACAAAGGAATCGATGGCTCACCTCATCACGAGCAACGAGATGTGCATAAAGGGGATTCTTGCCCCCGATCAGACTCCCACAGGCGATGACATCTTGTCACATGCCAATCCGATCAGCCACCCTGGCTAGATCGGAAACTTCTTCCCCGATCAAAGAATCAAGTTTGGAACCTTAGAGTTTGTTGCTGATTCACATGGAACACTTGTTTTGATGGAAACTTCGACCCTTGAGGAGGAGCCCGCAAGTCTTGACGCCTCGACGCTCAAGATATTGGGCATCGCCCTCAAGGGAGTCATCACGCCCGGGCGCTCTAGAATGCCCAATCCGATCGATGTGACCGGACCCCTACTGGCTAGACTGAACACGGATCCGCTCTCGCACGGCCATGGAACCGTCATGCCACACATTGAGTCCACTCGCCTTAGCAACACGCATCCCACCATCGCCTCGTTTTTAGAGTTGTTCGATTGGGTCAAAGATATGCGTAAGTCGGATGACCAGATTACGGCCTATGACCGTCTTGAGGTAGGCCCGATGACACGAAGATTCATGTCCCTCCGGTTACCCACCTTGTCGCTACCATCGAGTGTCCAGCTAAGGACTCGTCCCAACAGCCAGAATTAAAAACAGTTTACACCCTAGTCTCTGATCACCGAGACTTCATCGGCGAATCAAATACGGGAGTTCATCCTAAAGTCGGACCATCATAGGTCCAGGATCTACCACATGGTTCGGAGTCTATAATTCCAAACAATCAATGTGGCGTGGAATCAAAATTGTCCCCACCCACCACCCAAGACGATACACCTAGTATCCCTCCAGAGCCCACGTCCTTGGACTTTCGAGATATTAAGCAAATACAAGGAGAGTTCGTCCATCACTTTTGGTCCAGACTCCTGCTCGCCAGAAGCAGAGAAAAAGGTCTTGGTGAACAAGAGGTAATGTCAACTTTCATTTGCAATTGCCATGATGAAGGGATTCTTAAAGCCCTGGCTCACCAACACATTCGTGACTTTTCTAAGCTATCTGACTTGGTACAAAAATATTGTGCCATGGAAAGTGCTGGGCAATCCGAACGATTATTTTCGGAACCAAATTTCCCCGAACATCCTAGAGGAGATCGGAAAAAGAGGATACCTCCAAAGCGGCTGTCAAATCCCTAGTTTTATATTTCCTTGTCATTGCATATTCATGCATGCATTGTTAAATTCAAGTAAATATGAAATGGGGATTCTTAAACCCTGGCACCAAATGAAACTCAATTAGGTTCAACTTAAAACTATTTTCAATGAACCCAAAATGCCCTTGAGAAAAGTTCATCATTTATGGAAAAGGGTGAAACCTGTGCCTAAATGATGCACTTCATTTTAGGACATTTCTGGATTTTTGAATTAACACATATTTTATTTGAACTGGAGTTATTAAAATACTATAAATATTTACTAGCTCCAATAATTCTGAAAACCTCTGAGTGGCTTTGGATATATTATAACAGACCACATGTAAATTTTCAGAATTTTATAAAGAGATTTGGTATTACAATCAAATCAAAACAAACTGCAAAAAAATAGAAAATGGGAGAAATTGGAAAAGAGAGAGTGAATACCTGGGCCACTTACCTCGCACTGTAGCCGAGGCCCCGCCCAGCTAACGACCACTGCGAGTCACCTTCCCCAGCACGCCAGTGGACAGGGCACGCGTGGCCACGATGCGACGGCACGCACACGGCTACACCCTGCATGTCTGCTCGTCGTGGACGTGCGTGGACGTTGCCTAGAGCCTCGACGCACGTCCCCGAACCCAACCCGCTCCCACTCGTCTCTCCCTTTTTTTTCCTTTCGCTCTCTCTCATGCCGCCCGAGCACCACGCCGCCGCCGCTCGCAACCCCTGCGGCCAACGGCCTCCTCCAGCCCCTCTAGCGAGCCAAGCTGCTCTACCTTACCGCTGTGGAGCTCCAAGAGGAAGCACGCAACCGCCTGAGGCTTGCATCGTCGCCATCGTCTTCTTCCTTAACCTCGGGCAACCGAGCTTGCCCCGATGATTCATCATCCTCCGATCGCCCCCGATCTAGCTGACCCTCCCATCAACCCCGTCGTGAGCCCCTCTTCCTCTCCCATTGCTTCTCTTCGTTGCGGTCATGTCGTAGACCTGATTACCACCGGACACGAGAGCTCCTCAACGTCGGCCATGTCATCGCCGCTGTTTGAGCTCGCGTCAGTTCCACCCGAGCACCTGTTCATGCTCGTGGCCATGTTAGGATGTCGTCGAGCCCTTTTCCTCGCTCGCCCGTGCCCCGCAACCCTGACCCCATTCTGATCCGAGCTACGGCCGCCGCCGCCGCTGGCCTCCCCTTGCCCAGCTGCTTGCTCCGTTGGATGCGGTGCGCGTGCAATAGGGCGTAGGACCAAAACCCGCGGCGATTCATCGCCGGATGTCAAATCCCGAAGCTCTCTGCCCCTACTGATGGTCACCGACGTTGAGCCACCGGCGGGTCTGACGTGGAATTCATTAGCCGCTAATGACCGCTCTAATTACACCCTAAAATGATAACAAGTGCCCCCCCCCCCCCGCTAATTAACCTAGGGTTAGATAGCCATTAGGTGAACTTAAAACCCGTGGCCCACTAGTTTGTTTGACCTGGCCACATCATTGTTGGCTGGACCCACCACTCAGTGACTAAGCCGGGTCTTATGTTGACCGTTGAGTCAGAAGTTGACTGATCCCAAATGTCATAGACTCTGGCTAGTTGATGATGCAATGATGATGTGGCGCTGACGTAGTAATTTATGTCTGGAATTAAAATAAATAATAAATAATTTATTTAATTTCAAAAAATACTTAAAAATTCTAAAAAACATAGAAAATAATCTGTAGCTGAGATGAAAATAATTTATATATGAAAAATGATTAGAAAAATCCAATGAATCTCTTTATGCCGTGATCATGCATGTTTGAGCAAGTTAACATTACCAACTAGGAAATATCATGATTAGGACAAATTTGATAAATAGTTTGGAGTTGGAATGTGATGCCTATTTAAATTCCACTTCAATTAATATGACTAACTATTGTGCTAGGTGAATTCAGTACCTTAACATGCCATGTCATGCATCATGTTTGTTGCATCAGATTGAATGTGTTCCTTCTTCCTGTTTGCTGGTGTTATCCCTTCTCGGTAGACGATGGTTCCGACGATGTGATTGTTGACATTGATGAAGACCTTTACTATCTTCGGACCTGTCAAGCAAGCAATCCCTCCTTGAGCATACTGATATGAACCCACTCCCTCGCTCCTGCTCTCTTTTATTGCATTAGGACAATCACAATTCAACTATTACATGTTGTCGGTAGTTGAACCAATTCCTTTGCATGACCTGTCTTTGCCACGGTAAATAGTTGAAACCACTTAGCATGAGTATCAACAGCTTGAGCCTTGTTGTCATTACTCATCCATGCTTATTTTACTGCGCCGGCTATGCTTAGAGTCGTGTCGGGTGTGTTCAAGTCCAGTTGTGTGAGAGCTAAGGCTGTGAAGACAATATGGTAAAGGTAGCGATGAGAGGCCATGTAGGAGTACATGGCGGGTTATCTCATTGGAACCGTCCTTAGGAACTGAGTTATGTATATGTTATCCAAGACAAGATACTACTATGCACTGGGATCCTTAATTGACCCTCTTGGCTTATTAATCGCCTTGATCTCTGTCCAAGAGTTGCAACTAGTTTCTTGTGTCTGTAGGATGTGCTGGCAGCCATGCATAGCGCTGACTGGAGGGGAAGGCTATGGCATGGTAGATGCACCAGTGGCCGTGTGTACCAAGCGTAGAACCATCCGTCGAGGTGGGCTTGGGCACCCTTTACACATCATTTGGGGCCGTATTGGAAACTTCGGCCAGACTTCCTTGCGATTTCAGTCTCAAATAGGAGATAAACCTAGACTAGGGTCTTGTGTGGTTAACGGTTGTGGCCAACTCCCTCGCTGGGCTTCCACTTGAAGGTTGCCGAGGTGCCTTTTACGTGCACATGGCGGTAAGTGGAGAGAACGTGTGTGAAGAAGTATACCCCTGCAGGGTGAATCAATATGTTCGAATAGCCGCGTCCTCGGATATGGACTACTTGGATAACTTATGTGGTACATAGACAAGTGAAATGGATACTCTAAAATGCGCAAGATAAGTGTGAGTGCTATGTATGGCCTTCTCGTAGGAAGACGGGAGTGGATCCATAGTGGTGTATTGATATGGTGAATATGTGGACTCGTGTGCGCTATCCCACCTCAAAATAAAGTACTTGTAGTTGTAGTACAGGTTAGCCAAGAGTCAAAGGTGGCTTGCTGCAATAAACTCCACAACCCCCTTTGTTGAAAATAATGCATATGTAGATAGTTACAATGTAAGTCTTGCTGAGTACCTTTGTACTCACGTTTGCTTAATTTATGTTTTTTCGAAGGAGACGTCAGTATCTTTAGTGATTCTTATGATGTAAAGTGCGATGTTGACCGGATTAGTTTTGGAATCCCAGACAGAGGTCTAGTTCCTTTGGCAGGGTCGTTGTAGCTTTTCAGGCTCCTCCAGCCATTTTTAGTAGATCTCTCTACCCAGACATGTTTTGCTTCCGCTTGCTGCTTGTATGACTTGAGTGTTGGGTCATGTGACCCTTGTTTGTAATATCACACTATGTTGGCTCCTATGAGTCATTAATGAATACTTGAGTCATAGAGTTATGTTTCGATGCCATGTTGTATCAACGCATATCGTGCATATTGCATGTATGTTTGAAATACATTGGTATGTGTGGGATTTGACACCTAGTTGTGTGCCTTTAGTAGTACTCTTTACGGGGAAATGTCTCCTTGTGCGTCCATCAAGCCTTGGTACCTTGCTACTGCTCCAGACACATTGATTGACGGGCATGTATCCTTCCTTGGTGCTGTGTCTGTCCCTTTGGAGAAATATCTCGCAGTGTAATGGAGTCCCTGTAGCCTGCTACGACTCGTCTATGTGCAGTGAAGGCATTTATGTCCCATGGTGTAATGGAGTCCTTGTAGCTTGCTAAGACTCGCCTACACACGCTAGAGGCCGACACCTACATTGCTGGGTTACGTATGCATGTCCTTGTACGGATGTGCCACTTGGGTTCTGTGACTAGACATGTCGACCCGGGTTCTCTGTCATTTGAATGCTAGTGACACGTTCACATACGTGAGCCAAAAGAAGCAAATGCTCCCGGCCTAGGTAAGGTGTCAGCCATGGAGATAACTATGCGTGAGGCCGCAATGTGATGTGATGTGTTACAGGCTAGGTTCTTATGGCTTCGGATCGGGGTCTCGATAGCGTTGGTATCAGAGCTTGACTGCCTCTAGGATTATCAAGCCAAATTGGTCGATGTTGAGTCTAGAACTGCATTAGTTATATAAGGGAATTGATTGGGGAAGGGAATGTAAGGCTCTTTTTACTCCTTTCCTTGTGTCATTCTAATCCTGAGTCACCCTCTTATTGACCACAGGGATTAAGAACTAGGCTTTCTCATCTATCTATCAGGATGACGAGTTACTATGCTGGAGACCTATAGGAGAGTAGTTTTCTTCCTGGATCGATGCCTCCATAAGAATTCATTGTTATGTTGTTAGTTGTCTTGCAGGTTGCCTCATATTTCATGCCTGTACAGCAGTTATGATGTCCGAGTTATCCAAGGTTTATAAATTATATGATGCAATTGCAAAACTCTTTCATCTTGAGTCAATGTCTTTCAGGCCAAACTAAGCACACTGACTATTTGTAACAATCCGGGACCGACGCTCTAGAAGATTCACCTTTTATTCCATTGTCGTCGTGTGATTTGTTTGGTTGTCACATTCATCATTGCATCATTTTCATCATCTGCATGGCATCCACACTCATTTTTGAAAACCTTGCATCCGTTCGTAGTTGTCGGTTCTCTCCGATCGTGTCGTGACCGTTTCGAGACCAACCACACACGCACGCGCCCGCTGCATTGCAAAATATTGTTTTTAAAAGTGCACAAAAAATATTCTCAGACTGGATCGAAAATTGGCATATGGTCTTGTTTTAGTGTAGGTAGACCGCATGCCAAATTTCGTCGCAATCAGAGTCTGTTTGATACCCGAACGGTCGACCGTACCGGCACTGTGTCGGTTTATTTGTCAATCGGTTTTTGGTTTTAAAATCATGCCACGGTCCACAACCTTACCTCTCATCCCCATATTGCCCAACTACACAGCCCATAGCAACCCACCTAAACCTATCAGCAACCGGAGCCATCTGATTGCGACCGAACGGCTCGAAACGGTGCAAAAACCTCTCCTTTTATTCATCTGCTATACATAGTAGTGCAACCCCTATCCCACACCAAACCCTATTTTCTAGGGATCCTCCATTGTCCAATTGCGCCACCACTAGAGAACCACCTCCTCTATCTCGCACCTTGTGATCCTCCCAATTGCTCTGATCCACCAATCTGTAGCCCCGACCAACTACTCTGTTTTCCGTGCCACCCAAAAATTGCAGCAACCAACTAGTGAAACCCAGGCCTCGCTCGATCCTGAATGGATCGTGAGCAAGAACTCCTACCATGCCCGAGCAGGCCGTGCACCCGCGCAACCTCGACCCGTCGTTGCCCCGACAAGTCGCCTGAGATCGGAACCTCGCCGGAGATGAGTGCCTCGCCTCCTCGTCCCTCTCCTTCCTGTGCTCTCTCTCTCTCGTCTTCCTTCCCTAATTGTTTTTACTCTTCGAAGTCTATGTCTTGTTTCCTTCAGGAAAACACCAGGCATCAGTGATGCCAACTCTAGCAGCCTCCCGCCCGCGCTGCGTCATGCCGGACCTTGCCGGTGAGACCGAGCTCCCCCCCCCCCCGCCCACGCCCCTTTCTTCCTCCTCCTCTGGGCTAATTTTCCCTCCCTCCCTCATGTTTCCCCTCTGTATCTTTTCTCTATCAGAAGTAAGACGTCGCCACCAAGCATGGGAGCCGCTCGGAGCTTTGATTCGCGCCTCCCCTTGCCGAATCTGGACCTAGGCAGCTCCCCACGCTCCATTCTTGTTGTTCCCGGCATCCCTTGCAACCTGCTGGTCTACTGCCGCCGGAAGGTCGTAGCGGAGCCGCTCCATGTCCATGGGGTAGAAGAACTGGCGCTTACCCACATGACCGCATGGAGATGACCCAGTGACCCGGACCGGCCCCATCGGCCAGACGCGACCTGCCCTGCGAGCGCTTCCCCAGCCCACGACCGCGTCCCCGAGCCGCCCAAGCAGCGCATGAAGGTCCATCTTTTTCGGCAGTTCCCTTTTTTACTCGTAGACGAATGGCTCGGCCTTGTCATGTTGCTCAAGTAGTAGTTGGAGCACTATTGTTGCACTCACCGACACCCAGCCAAGTTGGCTACCGTAGCTAACCTCCATGCTAGGGATCCTAGGTTCAAGTCCAGGTTTTCCCAATATTTGGTGCCCCCTTTTATATATTTTTTCGTGCACACACACAGCCACTTGGGCCTAAACCTCCCTTGGGCCACTGAAGTGCTGCACTCCGGCCCATTTGTTTCTTTTTGTTGTCTGTTGTGATTTAGCATTTATTCAATGCATGCATATTTTCAAAGAATACCACCGCTTTAAAATGTTCATAAATAAATAATCGTGCGTGGGATCAAAATGATTTATATATGTAAAATGACTATTGTTTCGTGTAGATTCATAATTTTCAACTTTCACACATAATAAAAATGTTTAAACTTGTTGTTTGCATTAATTTGCATCAATGCCATGTTAGGATGATTTATTTCAGAACTAATAACCGTAGCTCCGATATAAATTACCAACATATGTAACTTGACTAGAAAAACGAGTAGAATCACATGCCACACTTTATTTTCATGTTTAATAAATATAAAACATGTTTAGGACAGATCTAGACTAGATTCATATTATCCTTACGGGGACGTTTTGGAAATGCTATATGTTGCTTCCGGCCTCATTTAAAATGCCTAGTTATTTTAGTAGTGTATGCTTCACCGTTTCCCATGTTAAACAACACTTAATATTGTCATGTACCTAACGGAAGTGAACTAAGTAATTCAAGTGTGGAGTTTCGTCAATATGCAACTCATTGCATATTGATCTCCACTTAATGTGTAGTGTTTGGTTGTTGTGTTTGTCATGCCTTGCATATATTAAACATGGCATTCATCATATTCATTTGCGCATCATGTGATACATATGTTGTGGTGTACCATGTGTTGATTGTTGTTTTTGGGTTGTTCGTTTTCGATACAGTTCCGAAAGCGTTCGGAGTGTGAGGATTCGTTCGACTACGTTGGCCCGTCTTCATCATGGACTCATTCTTCTTCCAAGCGGGAACTCAGGCAAGATGGCACATTTCCTTGGATACCACTACTATCATCGCTCATCCGTCGTGTCCTGAGAATGAGATACGCTGATCCTATCGGGATCGTCGACATGCCAGGCGGCCTTGCTCCTTTTTTTTACCTTTCTCAAATGTCTTGCGCGAGGAATTCCGTTTTACTTTGGGTTATCTCGAGGTGTGTTCTTCTTGTGGAATTGCCTATGAAGATCACTTGATCTGTGGTCGAGGTTATTCTCGCAGCGTGTGGTTGATTTGTGATGGATTAGTTGGAGCACCCCTACAGGGTTAAATCTTTCGGAAAGTCATGCCCGTGGTTATGTGACAACTTGGAAACTTTGTTTAACACCCGGTCATAGTAAACTTGAAGTAAACTCAAATAAAATACACCAATCGTGTGCGTAACAATGACTGTCTCTCTTCGTGAGTCCTTATCAGAGAAAGAACACGGTGGGGTTATGTTTGACGTAAGTAGGTGTTCAAGATCACTTAATGATCATTACCAGTTCACGTTCGTTATGCGTAGGCCACCATACTTTACTTTCTGTACTCGTAAGTTAGCCACTCAAATAAATGCTTAGTCGCTTGTTGCAGCCTCACCACTTAACCATACCTCACCCATTAAGCTTTAATAGTCCTGATACCCTTGGAAATGATATTGCTGAGTCCATGTGGCTCACAGATTACTTCAACAACAGTTGCAGGTACAGGTAATGCGATGATTTGACGTGAGCGTGATGCTTGTTTGATTTGGAGATCTTCTTCATCATCATCAATCTAGGATGGGTTCCAGGCGGCAGCCTAGGATTGCAAGGATGGATGTCATTTTATCGATTGATTTCGTCCATAGTCGGACCCTGCTCTTTTGTATGATGATTGAATATGTTGTTGTATCAATGTGATATTGATGTAGCTTGTGACAAGTGTAAGCCAACTCCATATACTCATCTCTTATGTACATGTACTTGTAATTATATCCATTCTTGCAAAACAATGAGATACGCTCCTATCCCTAATATCAAGGCCCTCGAGCAAAAATAAGGATAGTGTCGCATCTTGGGCGTTACAACTTGGTATCAGATCCTGTACCGACCTAGGAGCCCCTTGATTGATCGAGCTTGGTCGAGTCGAGTCTAGTGAAAAACTATTTTGAGTCTAGTTATATCGGAGAGTAGGATTCTTTTAACTTCTCTTCTATACTCTGGTGAGGAATTACGACTTAGGAATTTTGATTCTACCCTCTTCTCACTCAAAAAAAATTAGGATCACGTGGATATTTTGGAATCTATATGATGTCGATGTGACGGAATTCTGTACTTGGTGCCTCCTGTTATCGAAGAGTAGAGCTCCGAGGGATTTTTGCACATCGTTATCATTCAGTTTCCTTAGTATCTCAAGACGGAGGATGTTCAAACTTGCTTCAATACTTCTCGTGGCGAGATAAGGTCGGAGTCACCCAGTACTGGGGAGGCGTCCGGGGTACTGCCATGTTTAGTATCGTTGTGTTTTCGAGGGACCGAGATAGATGGAGTTCCGAAGCCTCTGGTTATGTGTTGACGGATGGATACAATTGGATTGTAGGGCCTGTTAGTTGTGTGAGATATTTTGCGTCCTTGTATCCCCAACACCAGATTGCGTAACCAGAAAGTTTCTGGAGTTCTTAGGTGGGAATTCAAGTAGGTACCTAGGATTATCTTTCCAACAAGTGCACAATGGGTATGTATTTGTTCTGGCTTGTTTTGTAAGCCTCAACCTTTGTTTTGTCTTGAATATGGTAATTCGAGTTGGTTCAATGTCAAGTGGTGATTTCATATAATTTCTAAGTAGCGTTCTCATTTTTACGGGAATGCTAATCCTTTTGTTCAGTTGGAGTTGTCATGAAATTCTTTTCAACCGGTGTGCTCCTCTTCAAGATATTTATTCATCTCCAATATTTGCAAGGTCAATCCTCATGTTTCTTTCCGGAGATCTTTTCATCCTTCCTAACTTGTCTTTGTTTTTCCCACCCTCCCGCCCTTTTTCTTCAATGATTAAATTCTCATCCAAATGCCTTTGTTTTCATCAATGCTTCTGGTATCTTTTCTTTTGTATGATATCCGGTGATTCATTGTGAAGATCCTCAAGTGATTCGAATTCATCATTTATTTATTATTGTTTTCCTTGTCGGTGCATTTAATTCAAGATCTCGATGTTCTTCATATCCTTTGAATCACTAAATGCTTCCCCATGTCGGAAATTCTATCCAAGTATCTCTTGTGTTTCGTCTCTCTCTATTCTATTCGGAGTGCTGAAGATACCTCAGAAGATTCGTGTTTCCACTCAAATCCTTTCAAATTATTTTGAGGTTCTCACCTCATGAAGTTTTCGTTGTAACGGTGCAATCTCTCTTTCTAAGCAATCTTTCAATGGTGGTTTATTTTCAGTGGGACCATAACCCATAGGTTTTCCCTAGGATCTTACATGGCTCTTCTAATCTTTCCGCAGATGTTTTCAAGTACTTCTCAATATGACGTAAGAATGAATTCATCAGTCATATTCCTGCTCCAAGATCGCTTCTAAATCATTTTCATCGTTGGCTCAACCTTATTTATTCATTTATTCTGGAGTGTCTCACTAACTCATGGTGATGTTTCTCGTCATCATTCTCTGCACTGATGTCCGAATGAGTGGTTCTCTTAAATCTTTGCTCATTCTCTTGAAGATTCATGGTCTTAGCTTCTTGGTATCCTCTCAAATTGTTCGATCATGAGTAATTCCTCCCATATCTATCTGGTGCATTCAGAGTTGTTTTCATTCCTTGATCCTCCGAAGGCCATCATTTCAAAAGATTTCTTTGTTCTTAGCTTTAAGCTTTCGTTCTCAAATTCTTCTCATTTGTTGTCCCTTTGTTCATATCGCAATTATTACGGTGCCTTGTGAAGTTTTCCATTAGGTGGATCGTGATCTCTTTGTTCCCATGTATCTTCGTTCAATCATAGTATCCTCATTCGTTGTGAATTCATGCCGGTAGTCTCGTGCAAGACTTCTTCAAGCTTGTGATCTATCTCTCGCTTTCTCTTCAATTCTTTGCAAGAAGAATAAATGGTGTGCGAAATCCACTGCTTGTCATCAATTTAACTTGATGAAGAATAAGCATAACAAAATTCTTATTCTAGTTTCATCAAGGTGGTTTCAATCCTTCTTCTAGAGTGTTCATGGCATCAAATTCTTGGTTATAGTTGTTCATCTTTTGTTTCCGGAGTTCCATGTTTTTTCTCAAGCATCTCTTCGTGAAGCTTCATCTAAAGCCTTGCAACATCATAATCTATTCTTTTCAACTGCATTCTTTTGATCGTCCTTTCATCCCAGTGTTCGCCAAGAGGTCCTTCATGGTGGTTCGTTAAGGATGTAATTCTTCTCGAAGTATTCTTCAAGATTTTTGTTGGAGGTGCTCAAGTGTTCTTTATCTTGGATTTCTAAGTTCAATTCCTTCTCCATTGTCTTTGAGATGGTGTTATTAAATTCTTGATTAAGAGGAGTCTCAAAGGAAAATTGTCAAGAATGAGATAAGTAAACCCATCATGCCTTCTCAGAGTTATCTTGGTTTGGATTTCACCTAAAGCAATTCCTAAGGATTGTTGCTATCATGGTTTCATAAATGATCCAAGTTTCTCCTCCTCTTCTTGGTGAAAGAAGTTTTCCATCTCTTGTTGCTCTCAAGCAATCAATTGTTTCTGTTGTGGTAGGTTGTCACCTAATAATTTTGAGATGTTTTCCATAAGCCCACATCAAGCTAAACTATTTCGTTGTTGGTTTTTCAACAACTATGTTCATCCTATGCTTCTCAAGTTCAATGGTGGTAGAAGTTGTCTTTTTCTTCTCCATTCTCTTTCTCTCCAAAGATCTAGCTTCTATTCTTTTGTTCCGGGTGCATTGTGGTGTGTTTGATTCAGATCATGTTCTTTCTTGCTTATTCATTTTACCGGAGTGTTGTGTTCTATGTTCAAGTTCCTTCCATCTTATAAATTTTGCACCTCTATCCTACCGAAGTGTTGCCGAAATTTCTTTTGAAGTCTTGCTTGTTTCTCATATCATTCTTCATCTCTTCCAATCCTTCAAGTTCATGTGGGTTCACCCGTTTGTCGAAGAAGCAACTAAGTTTACCTCTTGCTCTTTCTCTTCCCCTTCTCATTTTTAGATCTCCGGATGACATCCTCTGGTAGTGTGGGAGAGTTGTAACAACCCAGGACCGACGCTCTAGAAGATTCCCCTTTTATTCCATTGTCGTTGTATGATTCATTTGGTTGTCACATTCATCATTGCATCACTTGCATCATCTGTATAGAATCCGCACTCGTTTTTGAAAACCTTGCATCCGTTCGTAGTTGCCGGTTCTCTCCGATCGTGTCGTTACTATTTCGAGACCAACCACACACGCACGTGCCCGTGGCATTGCAAAATATTGTTTTTAAAAGTGCATGAAAAATATTCTCGGATTTGATTGAAAATTAGCATGTCGTCTTGTTGTAGTGTAGGTAGACCGCATACCAAATTTCATCGCAATCAGAGTCTGTTTGATACCCGAACGGTCGACCGTAGCGGCATAGTGTCGGTTTATTTGTCACTTGGTTTTCGGTTTTAAAATCATGACACGGGCCACAACCTTCCCTCTCATCCCCACATTGTCCAACTACACAGCCCACGGCAGCCCACCTAAACCTATCAGCAACTGGAGCTTTCCGATTGCGATCGAACGGCTCCAAATGGTGCAAAAACCTCTCCTTTTATTCATCTGCTATATATAGTAGTGCAACCCCTATCCCACACCAAACCCTATTTTCTAGGGATCCTCCCCTGTCCAATTGTGCCGCCACCAGCGAACCACCTCCTCTGTCTCCCACCTCGTGATCCTCCAAATTGCTCCGATCCACCAATCTACAGCCCTGACCAGCTCCCCTGTTTTCCATGCCGCCCAAAAATTGCAGCAGCCAACCAGTGAAACCCGGGCCTTGTTCCCCCTCTGCTCGATCCCGAATGGATCATGAGCACAAGCACCTATTGTGCCCGAGCAGACCGTGCACTCACGCCAACCTCGACCCGTCGTCTCTCCGGCAAACCGCCGGATATCGGAACCTCACCGGAGATGAGTGCCTCGCCTCCTAGTCCCTCTCCTTCATGTGCTCTCTCTCTCTTCTTACTTCCCTAATTGTTTTTACTCTATGAAATCTCTATATTGTTTACTTCAGGCAAACACCAGGCATCAGTGATGCCAACTCCGACAGACGCCCGCCCGCGCTGCCTCATGTCAGACCTCGCCGGTGAGACCGAGCTCCCCCGCGCACCCCTTTCTTCCTCCTCTTCTGGGATAATTTTTCTCTCCCTCCCTCATGGTTACCCTCTATATCTTTTCTCTGTCAGAAGTAAGATATCGCCGCCAAGCATGGGACGCCGCTCAGAGCTTCGATCCGCTCCTCCCCATGCCGGATATGGACCCAGGCAGCTCCTCGCGATCCCTTCCTGCCATTCTCGGCATCCCCCGTGACCTACTGGTCTACTGCCGCCGGAAGGTCACAGTCGACCCGCGCCATTTCCATGACGCAGAAGAACTGGCGCTTCCCCACACGATGGCATGGAGAAGACCCAGTAACCCGGACCGGCCCCATCTGCCAGACGCGACCTGCCCTGCGAGCGCTTCCTCATCCCACGCCCGCATCCCCGAGCCGCACGAGCAACGCATGAAGGTCCATCTTCTTCGTTAGTTCCCCTGTTTACTCGTAGAAGAAAGGCCCGGCCTTGTCATGCTACTCAAGTAGTAGTTGGTGCACTATTGTTGCATTCACAGACACCCAGCCAAGTTGGCTACCACGGCTAACCTCCATGCTAGGGATCTTGGGTTCAAGTCTAGGTTTTCCCAATATTTGGTACCCCTTTATTTATTTTTTTCATGCACACACAGCCACTTGGGCCTAAACCTCCCCTGGGCCGCTGCAGTGCTACACTTCGGCCCATTTGCTTTTTTGTTGTGTGTTGCGATTTAGCATTTATTCAATGCATGCATGTTTTTAGAGAATACCACCGCTTTAAAATGTTAATAAATAAATAACCGTGCATGGGATCAAAATGATTTACATATGTAAAATGACTAGAGTTTCGTGTAGATTCATAATTTTCAACATTCCCACATGATAAAAATGTTTAAACTTGTTGTTTGCATTAATTTGCGTCAATGTCATGTTAGGATGATTTATTTCATAACTAATAAACCGTAGCTTCGATAAAAAGGACCAACATATCTAACTTGACAAGAAAAACGAGTAGAATCACATGCCGCACTTTATTTTCATGTTTAATAAATATAAAACATGTTTAGGACAGATCTGGAATAGATTCATATTATGCTTACGGGGACGTTTCGGAAATGCTATATGTTGCTTCCGGCCTCATTTAAAATGCCTAGTTATTGTAGTAGTGTATGCTTCACCGTTTCCCATGTTAAACAACACTTAATATTGTCGTGTACCTAACGGAAGTGAACTAAGTAAATCAAATGTGGAGTTTCGTCAATATGCAAATCGTTGCATATTGAGCTCCACTTAATGCGTAGTGTTTGGTTGTTGTGTTTGTCATGCCTTGCATATTTTAACCTTCACATTCATCATATTCGTTTGTGCATCATGTCATGCATATGTTGTGGTGTACCGTGTGTTGATTGTTGTTTTTGGATTGTTCCTTCTCGATAGAGTTCCGAAAGCATTCAGAGTGTGTGGATTCGTTCGACTACATTGGCCCGTTTTCTTGATGGACTCATTCTTCTTCCAAGCGGGATCTCAGGCAAGATGACAGATTTCCCTGGATACCCCTACTATCATTGCTATGCTAGTTGTCCCGCTTTTATCGTATGTCTTGCTACATACCACTTGTTTGTCAAGCCTCCCAACATTGCCATGTAAAGCCTCTAACCCTCCACCTTCCCAGCAAACCTTTGTTTTGGCTATGTTACCGCCTGCTCAGCCCTTCTTATAGTGTTTCTAGCTGCAGGTGCAATTGCTTCCATGTGACAACAGTGACATTCTTTTGTTATCACAGTATTATTACTATTTAATTTAATGCACATATATACTTGGTAAAAAAGGAGGAAGGCTTGGCCTTTTACTTGGTGTTTTGTTCCACTTTTCCGCCCCTAGTTACTTGTGTACTGGTGTTATATTCCATATTGAGCGCTCCTAACATGCTCAGGGTTGTTATGGGGACCTCCTTGATTTTTGTTTTAGGATAAAGCTTGCCTGGCAAGGCCCAACATTGGTACTATATTTGCCTAATAGCTAATAAAATTGCATAGGGCCTTTCTGAACCCCAAGGATCTTTAATCAACAACCCGGGCCAGTGCTCCTCATGAGTGTTGGTCCAACCCACAGCAGCTTATTAATGCTACCCGAGGCAACTCGGTGATTGGCGTGGTAACCGTCACTCATCTGTCGTGTCCTAAGAACGAGATACGCGGCTCCTATCGGGATCGTCGACACGTCGGGCGGCCTTGCTGGATTAGTTTTACCTTTCTCGAATGTCTTACATGAGGAATTCTGTTTTACTTTGGGCTATCTCGAGGTGTGGTCTTCCTGTGGAATTGCCCGTGGTCGAGGTTATTCTCGCGGCGTGTGGTTAATTTGTGATAGATTAGTTAGAGCACCCCTGTAGGGTTAAATCTTTCGGAAAGTCGTGCCCGCAGTTATGTAACAACTTGGAAACTTTGTTTAACACCCAGTCATAGTAAACTTGAAGTAAACTCAAATAAAATACACCAATCGTGTGCGTAACTGTGATTGTCTCTTCTCGTGAGTCCTTATCCGAGAGAGAACACGATGGGGTTATGTTTGACGTAAGTAGGTGTTCAGGATCACTTAATGATCATTACCAGTTCATGTCTGTTATGCGTAGGCCACCATACTTTACTTTCTGTACTCATAATTTAGCCACTCAAATAAATGCTTAGTCGCATGTTGTAGCCTCACCACTTAACCATACCTCACCCATTAAGCTTTAATAGTCTTGATACCCGTGGAAATGAGATTCGTGAGTCCGTGTGGCTCACAGATTAGTACAATAATAGTTGCAGGTACAACTAATCTGATGATTTGATGTGAGGATGATGCTTGTTTGATTTGGAGTTCTTCTTCATCATCAATCTAGGATGGGTTCTAGGCGGCAGCCTGGGATAGCAAGGATGGATGTCATTTTATCGTTTGATTTCGTCCGTAGTCGGACCCTGCTCTTTTGTATGACGATTGAATATGTTGTTGTATCGATATGATATTGATGTAGCTTGTGGCAAGTGTAAGCCAATTCCATATACTCATATCTTATGTACATGTACTTGTAATGATATCCATTATTGCAAAACGATGAGATGCGCTCCTATCCCTGTCAAGGCCCTCGAGCCAAAATACGGACAGGGTCGCATCTTGAGTGTTACACTATTGTGTTGGGGTACTCCATTACCTCGACGTGTTTGTCAAAGTGTTAGGAAACCATGTTGTTTCAATGAAACACCCAACAGTCTAATTGTGTTTGTGTTTCCAGTGTGATAATTTTAGCCATCATTATCGAAAGCATAATGTGATGCCACTTAGTCAGTAGGTACTCTATTTCTATGTTCACGAACCCAAGGATCATTTTGCTAACTCCCATTGATAGTATTTGCTTGTCCCTTTAGGATATTAGTGACCCTTGTTATAGTCCTCAAGGTTTGTGGTACATCATTCTTCATATACCATGAACTAGTTATGGAAGGAGTTCTTTGTGAACGAAAGATGACAACATGAGTGATCATGATGAGTTCTCCATTCCATAGTCGTGACTCTGCCAATCCTACTCTTCTGCATAGGTTATTCGAAAGAATTGTGTAGAACTCGTTCGACATGCCAACCTATGCATCTACAACTCAAGAAATTCACTTGCTCTTTAGATGCCCCTCTTTATTTTTATTCCAACCTTCATCTATCAATGGATAGTCAAGAGTACTTGTGTATTCATGTTAATTGATGCCTATTATTCTCGTGGTCGTTCAAGCCATTCTATTTCAGAATGACTAGGAGAAGCAAACTCCAGTACCCCATCCATTTCTAGAATTGGGTCAAATCAGTTGTATTTCGCAGATAAAAATGCCAATTCAGCTTTTGCTCTGTTCTACCATGAGGTATTACCCTCTTCATGTCAAGATTGTCATGAGAACTGCACTCCCTCTTATGAACTCCTGATGTAGTGATACCTCTCACCATCAGTGTTCATTCCTCGGTATCCATGTTGGTTGTAACTGGAATATCAACAAGTGGATCGTGATGTGTCAAATCAATACTCCTAGAAACTTTGTTGCTTGGTAGATAATGGACAATAATTTCATTCTTGGTGTGTTGGTTATTGAATCACCGCTCTAAAGATTGATCATGCTAGCTAGTGCATTGTCCATGGTGCACTACTCGATTCATGAGTTAGGATTGTGTCAATCCTTCGCTCTGTTGATCATAACGTCTTGACTTGAAAAGCAAGATTACTCTCGAGCTCAATAACATATCGATGGTTTGTGATTTTTTCGAATATCTTGTTGGAAGTATTACTAGGGTGTTCCTTGACCGTTGTGTTGAGTTCGTGATCAAGTTGGTTTTTCCCATAAACCACCCCTCTCCAATAATCTGTGTTGGATACCCTTGAGCTAGGTGGTTAAGCTAAACAACAACTTAGAGAGTTGGAAGATAAATGCGTTGCCTGACTTAGTTCATCCCAAAGGGATATCCCCATATGTGTTCATGTGTGTTGAAGAAATACGATATCTTCATCGATTGATCCTGATGATCAACTAACGCACCTATCATTTTGTACAACCTTTGATTTGAGTGTGGGCTATCGTCAAATGAAGATCAGAACTAAAGGTTCTCCTAATGTTGTTTTACTCGTGGAATTTCCTCGGGCATACACCGTTATATCTATGGTCTGACCAAGGCTATCACCTTGTTCTCATAGTTGTGGAATTCCATCCATAGTGATACCTTGATGAATTGTTGTTGAGCCCATCAACAACATTTTTCATGTGTTCCATGATTCATGATGAACATAAAGCTAGCATTGGAAACTTTGTAGGCATATCTTCATGTTCCGTTCGTGAAGTATATGTTAGGTGTAAGAAGTGACTCCCTCTTAGTTCATGTGCATCAGATGCAAGTTGCCGTCATGAATTGAGAGAAGTTCAATTTTCCTCCTCTAGAATCATCTCAAGTCAGTCATGCATGTGTGAAGTATGATATGGTTTGATAGGTTGGACGCCTCCATTCCAGATGTATTCCTAGCACACCAAGCCACCGATTGAGTTGTTCAAGGAAAAGAAGTTCTTTCTTAAGAGCTAATCATATGACTTATGCAAGGATTTTGTTACCTCCAATGATGGTTCCATCCAGAACTCGGTAGTGTTTTGTGTTAAGCTCTCCATATGACCACAATTGTCTTGGACACTATGTTAATGTGGGTCTTGCAATCCAGCTCATCTTTTGGAGTTGGCT
Source organism: Hordeum marinum (assembly GCA_022496015.1). Classification (NCBI taxonomy): domain Eukaryota; kingdom Viridiplantae; phylum Streptophyta; class Magnoliopsida; order Poales; family Poaceae; genus Hordeum; species Hordeum marinum. The sequence goes on along the minus strand of CM039673.1, from coordinate 213,357,838 downwards.
TCCGTAGTTCATCACCCAAGAATCTCGCAACGTCATCTCGTTGATTTGTGTTGCAAACTTTCCCCTTCAGACATGTTGAGTCTGAAATATCCCGACACCAACCAGATCTGAATCACAGCCAGGTATAATGGTTGGGACGTTTCCCGAGAATAATAATATTGGTCTCATTGTAACCGGTAAAGTGATGTTGTGGCTAAGATACCAAATCGGAAGACCTATTATTGTAATGTCTTGTATCAGTAACATTAGCCACTTCCCCAAGAGAATTGGACATGACTTATTCTAGAAGTCATTCTTCATGGGCCCTTGGAACCCCCGAAGTCTGACCTTTACTTGACATTCTAGATACCAAACATTATCTATAATTGGGGTATGCTAGTACAACAAGGGGAACATTAGAAGCAGAGTGCTAAATATCTCTCGGTCGATCATCCAGATTTCATTCCTTGGCATAGCTAAGGTGAAATCTGAGAAAGTGTTGTGTTCCTTTGCATATGCATCCTCCGTCATTATTCATCGTGGTTGTATGACGTGTCACCAAGATCTAGGCACAGATATTGGTAAAACCTTGATGAATATGGAGATGCTCAAGTTCTTGAGAGCACGCTCAGACACTGAGTTATACTCTCGGTACCAATTGGATTGTGCCTTCCGTTTGTTGAGTTGTTCTATAACTCTAGTCCCTCTTTTGATCTGAGTATGCCATTATTTTGAATCCCTTCAAATGATCGTTGTGAATTGTCTTAGGCTGGTATGAAGAGTTTCAATGATCTCTGTATCAAAAGTAATTCTTTTTGCCATGTAAGAGATAATCCTACGAGTCACCTTCCCTAAGGTGCCTTGTTATGGAATTATTGCAATTATTTCCTCGCTACTTTGAAACCCATTCACCATCTACTTTAGCATGGAACTGTTGCCTACCAATTGAACCTTCTTCATCTACCTCATTCCCTTGTTCTCTATATGTGTTGTGTTTTCAGCTCAAGAGACGTTCTCACATCTCATTCTAGGAGTTGATCATGAGTTGCTCGATCTTCAAGGAGATCAATTCTTGTAGAGTTTTCCATTCCTTTTGTCATTGTGTTGGGTGAAGATCTCGAAGGTAAAGATGTCAAGATCATTATGACGCAAAGAATCAACAGCTCTGAGGAGGGCAATTGGATCATTAAGATTGTGTGAGTTTGTGTCCCCAATGTTCCTTACCCTAAGTCTTAATCTCGAGACGAGATTCTTGTTTAGTGGGGGTGAGTTGTCACATCCCTAGCTTTATACTTGCTTGTCATTGCATATTCATGCATGCATTGTTAAATTCAAATGAATTTGAAATGAGGATTGTTAAACCCTGGCACCAAATGAAACTCAATTAGGTTCAAATTAAAACTATTTTCAATGAACCCAAAATGCCCTTGAGAAAAGTTCATCATTTATGGAAAAGGGTGAAACCTCTTCCTAAATGATGCACTTCATTTTAGGACATTTCTGGATTTTTGAATTAACCCATATTTTATTTGTATTGGAGTTATTAAAATACTATAAATATTTACTAGATCCATTAATTCTAAAACCTCTGAGTGGCTTTGGATATATTATGACATACCACATATAAATTTTCATACTTTTGTAAAGTGATTTGGTATTATAATCAAATCAAAAAAAACTGCAAAAAATAGAAAACAAGAGAAATTGAAAAGGAAAGAGGGAATACATGGGCCACTTACCTGGAACTGTAGCCGAGGCCCGGCCTAGCCAGCGACCGCTACCAGTCGTCTTCCCCATCGCGCCAATGGATAGGGCGCGCGTGGCCATGACATGCCAGCATGCGCACGGCCACGTCCTGCCTACTTGCTCATCGTGGATGTTGCCTAGAGCCTCCACGCACGTCCCTAAACCCAACCCACTCCCTGCCGTCCCTCCCTCTTTCCCCCTCTGGCTCTCTCTCTCACACCGCCCGAGCACCACACCGCCGCCACTCGCAACCACCATGGCCACCGGCCTCCTCCAGCCCCTATAGCGAGCCAATCTGCTCTGCTTCGCCGCCGTGGAGCTCCAAGATGAAGCACGCAACCGTGTGAGGCCTACATCGTCGCCATCATCTTCTTCCTCCACCTTGGGCAACCGAGCTCGCCCCAACGATTCGCCGCCGTCTAGTCGCCCCTGAGCTAGCTGACCCTCCCATCAACCCCATCGTAATCCCCTCTTCCTCTCCCATTGCTTTTCTTCGTTGCGGTCGTGCTGTAGCCCTGATTACCACCGGACCTGAGAGCTCCTCGATGCCGGCCATGTCGTCGCCGCCGTTTGAGCTCGCGTCAGTTCCACCCGAGCACCTGGCGTGCTCTTGGTCACCTTAGGATGCTGTCGATCCCTCTGCCTCGCTCGCCTATGCCCCGCAACCCCGACCCCATGCTGATCCGAGCTCTGGCCGCCACCATTGTGGTCGCCGCCATCGTTGCTGGCTCCCCTCGCCCAGCTGCTTGCTTTGTTGGATGCGGCACGCATGTAGTAGTAGGACAAAACCTCGCGTCGATTCTTTGCTGGATGGCAAATCCCGAAGCCCTCCATCGCTGCTGATGGTCGTCGGCGTTAAGCCGCCCGCGGGTCTAACGTGGCATTCATTAGCCACTAATGACCCCTCTAATTACACCCTAAGTCGATGATAAGTGCTCCCCCTCCTAATTAACCCCGGGTTAGATAACTATTAGGTTAACTTAAACCCCATGGCCCACTGGTCTATTTGACCTGGCCACGTCATTGTTGGCTGGACCCACCAGTCTGTTGACCGAGCCAAATCTTCTATTGACCACTAAGTCAGCAGTTGACTAACACCACATGTCATAGACTCTGGCTGGTTGATGATGCAATGATGACGCAGTGCTGATGTAGTAATTAATTTCTGGAATTAAAATAAATAATAGATAGTTTGTTTAATTTTAGAAAATACTTAAAACGTCTAAAAATCATAGAAAATAATTTGTAGCTCAGATGAAAATAATTTATATACGAAAAATGATCAGAAAAATCCAATGAATATGTTGCAACCATGATCATGAATGTTTGAGCAAGTCAACATCACCAACTAGGACATTTCATGATTAGGACAAATTTGATAAATAGTTTGCAGTTGGAATTTCATGCCTATTTAAATTCCACTTCAATTAATATGACTAACTATTGTTCTAGGTGAATTCAGTACTTTAATGTGCCATGTCATGCATCATGTTTGTTGCATCACATTGAATGTGTTCCTTCTTCCTGTTTCCTGGTGGTATCTCTTCTCGATAGATGATGGTTCCGACGATGTGATCATTGACATTGATGAAGAGCTTTACTATCTTCAGACCTGTCAGGCAAGCAACCCCTCCATTGGCATACTGATATGAACCCACTCTCTTGCTCCTGCTCTCTTTTATTGCATTAGGACAATCATGATTCAACTATTACATGTTCTCGGTAGTTGAACCATTTCCTTTGCATGATTTGTCCTTGCCACAGTAAATAGTTGAAACCGCTTAGCATGTGTAGCAACTGCTTGAGCCTTGTTGGGCTTACTCATCCATGCTTGTTTTACTGTCCCGGCTATGCTTAGAGTCATGTCGGGTATGATCCATCTGAGTGATGAATCGGAATGGGTGTGTTCAAGTCATGTTGTGTGAGAGCTAATTTTGTGAACACGATTTGGTAAAGGTAGCGATGAGAGGCCATGTAGGAGTACATGGCGGGTTATCTCATTGGAACCGTCCTTAGGAACTAAGTTCTGTGTATGTTATCCAAGACATGATACTACCACGCATTGGGATCCTTAATTGACCCTCTCGGCTTATTAATCGCCTTGATCTCTTTCCAGGAGTTGTAACTAGTTTCTGGTGTTTGTAGGATGTGCTGGCGGCCGTGCATAGCGCTGACCGTAGGGGTAGGCTATGGCATGGTAGAGGCACCAGTGGCCGGGTGTACCAAGCATAGAACCATCCGTAGAGGTGGGCTAGGGAACCATGTACACATCGTTTGGGGCCGTAGTGGAAACTTCGGTCGGACTTCCTTGCGGGTTCAGTCTCAAATAGGCAATAAACATCGACTAGGTCTTGTGTGGTTAACGGTTGTGGCCAACTCCCTCGCTGGGCTTCCACTTGAAGGTTGCCGAGGTGCCTTTTACGTGCACATGGCGGTAAGTGGAGAGAACGTGTGTGAAGAAGTATACCCCTGCAGGGTGAATCAATATGTTCGAATAGCCGCGTCCTCGGAAATGGACTACTTGGAGAACTTATGTCGTACATAGATAAGTGAAATGGATACTCTAAAATGCGCAAGATAAGTGTGAGTGCTATGGATGGCCTTCTCGTAGGGAGATGGGAGTGGATCCATAGTGGTGTATTGATATGGTGAATATGTGGACTTGTGTGTGCTATACCACCTCAAAAGAAAGTACTTGTAGTCGTAGTACAGGTTAGCCAAGAGTCAAAGCTAGCTTGATGCAATAAAATCCACAACCCTCTTTGTTGAAAATGATGCATATGTAGATAGTTCCGATGTAAGTCTTGTTGAGTACCTTTGTACTCACGTTTTCTTAATTTAGGTTTTTGGAGAGGAGACGCCAGTCTCATTAGTGATTCTTATGACATGAAGTGCGATGTTGACCGAACTAGTTTGGGAATCGCAGATAGAGGTATGGTTCCTTTGGTAGGGTCGTTGTAGCTTTTCAGGCTCCTCCAACCACTTTTAGTAGATGTATGTACCCAGACATTTTTCCTTCTGCTTGCTACTTGTACAAAACATTCCCCTCGAAGAACATGAGGAAGAGGGCTCTTAGAGAACTCGAACAGGTGTACCATGTGGCTGCAACAAGTGCATGGGCAGACATACTGATTACCTTCGCAAATGCTGACAGCTGGCCATTCTTCCTGGTCACTCACAGGATGCACTGGTCCTGAACCCCATCATCGATGGTTATAGGCTGAATAAGGTGCTAATGAACGGCAGTAGTGGTTTAAACCGCATATATGAAGGCACCCTAGAAAAAATACAGTTCGACCGATCTCACATCGAACATAGCAGTACAACTTTTCGGGGAATCATTCCTGGGAAAGAGGCACGTTGTTCTGGACGTATCATCCTGGACATTGTGTTCGGCACGCCCAAAAACTATGGATCTGAAGAGCTTCTCTTCCACATCGTGCCCTTCCCAAGCAGCTATCACACCCTACTAGGGCATGACACCTTTTCAAAATTCCAGGCTATACCCCATTACGGGTACATGAAACTTAAAATGCCAGGACCAAATGGAGTGATCACAATTGCCAGTGATCCGAACATAGCCCTTCGGGCAGAAAACAAGATGGTAGCGCTTGCCCTTGAGGCATTAGCTGAGACTTTTGCTACCGAAGAATTGACCGCACTACGGTCAGCAATTGACAACGATGACGTGATCCTCATCAAAAGGCCCAAGACCGCCTCCTTCAAACCCGTAGAGGAAATCATCAAGTTTCAAGTCCACCCGATGGACCCCAATTAGACAGCGTCCATCCCTTTGTGGATGAGGCTCTGCGGAACTTTCTCCGAGAAAACTGGGACATCTTCGCCTAGCATCCTTCCGATATGCCTGGAATCCCACAGCGGCTCGTGGAGCACAGCCTGAATGTTATCACAGGCCTCAAGCCCATCAAACAGACTCTACGCCGCTTCTCTGAACCCAAATGGCTGGCTATAGGTGAACAATTAGCTAAACTATTAGAGGCCTGATTCATTCGCGAGATTAAGCACCCCGAATGGTTGGCAAACCTGGTGATGGTACCAAAGAAAGACGAGTCCTGACGGCTGTGCGTCGATTTCAAAGACCTTACAAAGCTTGCCCTAAGGACCCTTTCCCCTTACCAGGAATAGACGAGATCATCGACGCCATAGCCAGACATGATTCGTTGTGTTTCCTCGGCGCCTATTCCAGATACCATCAAATCAAAATGAAGGAATCCGATCAAGCGACAAGCGCATTCGTCACCCCCTATGGGCCATTCTGCTTTAACACGATGCCTTTCGGGCTAAAAAACGCTGGGGCCACATACCAGCGCATGATCCACACATGTCTCATGACACAAATCGGTAAAATAGTCGAGGCATATGTGGACGACGTGGTAATTAAAACCAAACACATCAGCCAGTTAATCGACGACCTACGGCAAACCTTTGCCAATCTACACGAGTATGACATACGACTCAATCCGGAAAAATATGTATTCGGAGTTCCCTCTGGTAAACTGCTTGGATTCATTGTCTCCCATAGAGGAATGGAAGTGAATCCAGCTAAAATCCGTGCCCTGTCGGAACTGGCAATCCCTATAGAGCTAAAGCATGTCCGAAGGCTAGCTAGGTGTGTAGCGGCGTTAAGCCCCTTTATCTCCTGCCTCAGAGAGAAAGCTTTACCACTCATAAACTGCTCAAACGAACCAACAATTTCGAGTGGACCAACGAAGGAGCGGCTGCATTAGAGGAAATCAAACACTATTGGAAACCAATCCCATCCTCACAACACCATGCGCCGGTGAGCCCATGTTGTTATACATATCAGCCACCAACCAAGTTGTCAGCATGGTGCACATCGTCGAACGAGATGAGGAGGGACACAAGTTCCGGAGTCAGAAGATGGTCTATTACGTGTCACAAGTACTAACATAGTGCAAATCCAGATATCCACACTACCAACAGATTGCCTATACAGTGTTTATGGCATCAAGGAAACTCTGACATTATTTCGAAGAGTGTGCTGTAATGGTGGCATCCGAAGTACCCCTGAACAATATAATCAACAACAGGGACACCACCGGCCGCATAGCCAAATGGGCCATTGAGCTCCCTCCTTTTGAAATAGCCTATAAGCCACAATGTGCCATCAAATCTCAGGTATTGCTTGATTTCCTGCTAAATGGACAGAGGCCGAGCTCCCCAAGGAATACAGTACATACTCCTATTGGACAATGTACTTCAATGAATCAAAAACCCTAGCTGGACTGGGGGCTGGAGTTATCCTCACATCCCCCACAGGAAACAACGAGCGATACGTGTTGTAGATCACGTATGCCGACTCTAACAATGCTGCCAAATACGAAGCACTCCTACACGGTCTTCGTATGGCAGTATCAATAGGCATACGATAGCTAGAGGTGCGGGGAGACTCCAACTTGGCCATCTCCCAAATTAATGGCGAATTCGACACCAAAAACCCGAAGATGGCAGCGTAAAGCAAAGACATCCTAAAGATATCCGCACGGTTCGAGGGGTTGGAATTTCACCAAGTCGCTCACGACAACAACCAAGCCACCGACGTACTTGCTCGTATGGGAGCCAAACGTGACCATGTCCCGAGAAACACCTTTCTAGAGTGGCTCTTCAAGCCATCTATCGTGTGGTATGACAATGACAAGGGCGCCGGTCTAAATACGGCAGATGAGGTTGTTCCCCCTATAAACAAACCCGACGATCAAATCATCGATGGCTCCGTCATGGACGAAACGCCTTTGGCTCATGAGGTAATGGCAGTAATTGTGCCATGGATAGAGCCCTTCCTCGCCTACCTTCTTCGCAAGGAACTCCCCAAAGACCAGACAAAGGCATGACACATTGTTCGGCGATCCAAGGCCTACAAAGTACATGAGGGTGAGTTATACAAGAAAAGAACAACCGGAATATTACAGTTGTGCATATCCGAGGAAGAAGGACGGGATCTCCTAGCCGAAGTTCACGCAGGCATGGGCGGCTACCACGCCACGGCAAGAGCCTTAGTTAGCAAGGGCTTTCGAGCCGGTTTCTATTGGCCTACAGCTCGGAAGGATGCCCAGTCACTTGTCAAACATTGCGTAGGGTGTCAACTCTTTGCAAATCAAAGTCACATGCCCCCAACAGCTCTTTGGACTATTCCGATCACTTGGCCTTTTGCGATTTGGGGGTTGGACATGGTCAGACCCCTTAAAGGGGGGAAGAACAAATACCTACTGGTCATGGTCGACAAGTTCACTAATTGGATAGAGGCAAAGCCCGTAAAATGGGCCAAGTCCGGACCAGTAATCGACTTTATCTCCGGCATGGTACACCGTTACGGTGTCCCGCACAATATAATAATGGATAATGGATCCAATTTCACGGCCCAAGAGGTCAAGGATTGGTGCGCAAACATGGGCGTAAAGCTCGATTACGCCTTAGTCTATCATCCGCAGACCAATGGACAGGTCGAACAAGCAAATGATATCATTATGAGCGGCATTAAGCCATGCTTGGTCCGTTATCTTCATGAATCCGACTGCCATTGGGTGGAGGAGCTCAACTCTGTTTTATGGGGCCTAGGCACCACCCCGAATAGATCAATGGGATTTACATCATTCTTCATGGTTTATAGGGTAGAGGTAGTCCTCCCCTACGACATTATTCATGACACACCAAGGGTGCGCATGTATGAGGAAAAGGAAGCCGAATTAGATCGGCACAACGACCTTGACGCCTTAGAAGGAGATGGCGACATAGCTCGGGCTTGCTCTACTTTTTACCAACAACAAGCCCGACGTTACCAGAGCAGGGAGGTCAGGGCAAAATCATACAACGTAGGCGAACTCGTCTTACGACTCCTGGAGAAGCAGAAGCATATACTCAACCCCAAATGGGAGTGCCCCTTCATAATCGACGAAGTACTCACGGGAGGAGCCTACCGTCTTCGGAACCCGTCAGACAACCGCCTCGAACCAAACCCATGGAACGCAGCTCGTCTTTAGCGCTTCTAAGGAAAAAACCAGTGGCGTCTATATACTTCAACATTTTTTTCCTTTTTCCTTCTATTTTTTCTTTCTTTACCCTTCCAATATGTTGTTTGGTAGGATTGAATTTTTCTCCTTTTCATTCCATATTCGGTTAACCGATCTTGTACCGAGGGTTATCGGCTTACACCATTAAGTGTTAAATCCAAACATAGCACCTGGGGGCTTCTTCCCGATGCCACTGCTTTTATATTATAAAGCACTTATTCACACTCTTCATGTACACACATTTCCTTTGTCACTTTCAAGCCTTCATATGCATCAATTCGAACTAAAACTTTTCCAAGATGTGTTGCCTTGCTCCTGTGTTTAACCTCTATGTTCCCGATTGTTCAGCTAGAGGGTAAAGGGAGCACCTCTACGGTTGTTACAACAGGGTCCTCCAGATACGTACCTCAGACGGGTGAAGCCAAAAGGTAGCTATCTTACGTAGACAATTGGTCGATCGTGACGGAACCACTTAGTACGGCTATGGTCGTTATCGCCATTGTTTGGGTTCATTTTTTTCCTAAAAGTACCCTTAGCCTCATACTAGCAGTATGCGGAGTTTTACCTACGATCTTCGTTGGAGCCCGAAGAAAGGTATCGATAGGGGTACTATTTTCATCGGAAGAAGTTTCTTACGCTAAGCAGTAATATAACATATCTCTCTATGTGCTTTCTGCCTATTCACACCACCTGGACGTATTGCCTGGTTCCCCAAACACAATTCACTCTTTTGGAATAACAAATTGCGAGGAACACTCATGCGCTCTTCACCTAGGAGGGAGAAGCCGATGGTCGGTTAATACAAAGTTTGCAACACAGATTGTTCATATGAAAGTATACAAAATTACACATTCGGTTGTCGATCTAAGTTATCAATCATGGTGTCTAGGGAGCAGTCTTCCTATGAAAGGCGGGCGGCAGGCATCACCTCGTCATACACCAGGTGGAGGGGCACTTCTTCACCATCCGAACCCCGGGACCAACCCGAGCCATCTGCTCGGGGTCAAGTCTGATGTAGCGGGTCTTGATCATTTCCCACACCTCCCGTGCTCCCTCCTGGAAAGCCGATGTGTTCCACAGCTCGAACCTGCTTCGAGCTCCCTTCAATCGATTGGTCAGTTTGGACATCCCTTCCGGTGGCTGTTCGGCGGGCCATAGCGCTTTTACCATGCCTTCCATTGCTTTCCGAGCATGCTCATGGAGGGCGGACAACTCCTTTAGCAAGTTTCCCCGATAGGATTTGAACTCTTCTTCAAGATGCCCAGACAGAAGGCCTATACATGAGGGCAAGACATACTTATTATACTTCCTTTATACAAAGTAGTCACGAATGTTGGATCACACTTACCGAACATGCCCCTTTGAAGTTTCTGATTTTCTTCTTGGGCCTGGGCCGATTGAGCCTTTAAATTCTCAATTTCTTCGGCCTGCTTTTTCTTGTCCACTTGGAAACGGTTCATAACACCACACCCAGCCTCGAGTTGAGACTCGACGTACCGCTGAGCTTCTCGGCCTTCATCCAGCTCTTTTTGCATATGCCCTATGGATTTGGCTGCTAAATAGAATCCTTGCGTCAGCATGGACATTTACTAGAAATTAGCAGCACCGGTATACTCACCATGGGCCTCCCGGGTGAAGCTCTTCACTTGCTCCAGGTCCACCTTCACAGATTGAACCTATGATTGGCTCTCCTTTAGCTCCTTGGTCAGTTGTACGTTCTGTTGCTTAGAAGCCTACATTAGCAACACAACAGCGTTAAAGACCCTTAATTCAGTTGTTCCTAACCAATTTAAGGCTCATGGGCTACTGGGTGCACTTGAGCGTCTGAACTCTTTCAAAGCCGATTACTTACCTGCAAACTAACCGATATCATCTTCAAGGCCTCGCCGAACCTATCTCGGGCTGCGCTGATGTGCGCATTTGTCATGGGTAGGGCGTCGAACTCTTGTTCGGAAAACACCGGGTGACGTAGGGCCTCCTGTCGTCGCTGATGATTCATAGACCTTCCTACCTCTGATTTAGTGACAGATACACCACCAACCGGAATCGGCGGGAGCCGGATTAGCTATAGGGGCCTCGACAGTAGGGTCGGCCTTGGCCGTAACCCTATAATTTTGAGTGCCACTAGACACATTGGTGACCTCTTCGGCAGGAGAATCCTGGGCCTTTCACCTAAGTGTTTTGATGCAAACTTCCGTGAGAATCTACTGACTGTGATAATACATAGGCAACCGAACAAAATACCTTTGGGTTGAGCGAGCGGGTGAATTCGTCCTCGCGGCCGACTTGTAGGTTGGGCCCTTGTTGGCTTCCAATCCGGGTGTTGTTTCGACTATCGGCGTGTGGCGCGCAGATCGTCGATGCTTGGGAGTAGGAGCGGCATGCTCGGTGCGCTAGTAGTTGCTTGCCTCTTGCGGGACGAGCTCCTTTATTCATGTTTGTCGCGGGAACAGAGAACGACCCGGGGTAATCGGCTATAATAGCCACTGGAGATCGATTGATGCTCTCCTGATAGAAGACCCCATTGTCAAAACTAATTGAAAGATCAGGGTCCTCGTGAAAACCTGGATTGTCATCGCGTAAATAGTCTTCGGGCTGGGGCGTCAGACAGCTAACTGTCTTGATGAAGCCCCTCCATTCCTGTCCGTGAAGGGTTAAAAGCTTCAGTCAATTGAAGGACGAAATGGAGACCCCGAATTATGTTCACAGAAGAGAAAAGCTTACCCATTCTACGGGGTTATTGCTAGAGTACCCTTCATTGGTTGCTCGCCGAATGAAATCCTCTTACTCTCCTTTGTACAGGTCGGCAAGTGCGGCGACCAATGTTGTTTGATCAAAGGTTCCCAGTCTTCAGGAACAGGTGGTATCGCTTCTCCCGTTGTAGCGCCATACGGGGTGTACCCTCTGTTAGAGGGGCTGCACGAACCGGGAGATGGCAGCGGCCATGACATCGATCATGGTTAGTTGGTGGTGAGCGATCATCCGCACCTGAGCCGCCAGGCATTGCACTTCAACGCTTTCCTCCTAGGACGAACTCCTTGGCCTCCAGTTGTATCTTTTCTTCAGGGGGGCGTCAGAGTATTCGGGCAGACCTCTCCGAGCTGTCTCGAATAGGGGGACATCTTTCATGTAAAACCATTCCGAGGTCCACTCTTCGGATTCCTTTGGAGTACCCGCCGAATACGCCCGTCCCCGCTATACGGCACACTTCGGCTCCGCCGACCTCAAAAAATGTCTTGTCCCGAGTTCGGGGGACGAGACAGAAATTCCTTCTCCATAGTTCGAAGTGCGCTTCGCAACCCAAGAACATCTCCCAAAGGGCTATGGATCCCGAGATGTGCAAGATGGACCCCGGAGTAAGGTGGTGGAGTTGGATCCCATAGAATTCTAGCAATCCTCTCATAAATGGGTGGATGGGAAACCCGAGGCCCCTCGGGAGAAAGGGGACAAGGCATACGTGTTCCCCTCTTCGAGGATTGGGGAAGCGCTCCACGAAAACCTCATTGTTATAAGAAGTTAGACCTGTGCAGGTCACCGCCAGATCTGAAGAAGGGAGGTACCCCTGGGTCTCTAGATCGCGGAGCCGCAGGAGTGTTATGGAGTAGCTAGTCCACTCCCCTAGACGTGAACCATAGGGGCGCAGAGGAGCTAGGGGCGTTAGCCATGTTTTTCGTGGATCTTCTACTAGGAGTTTTTCCATTGGGAAGGAAGGGGATGTGGTCTAAGTCGCGATTTAATTCGTTTAAATGGGTCGTGCCCCCTTGCAAAGGGGTAGTATTGTAAAAAAGGACTACTAAACCACTCGTCTTCCCACGATGTGTGTGAATCAAGGAGCACAGGCCCTTATTATAATGGGCCCGTGGAGCTCGCCACATTTCGGATTTTTGTCGATGATTGGTCGGTTGCCAAATAAAAAGATGTAAGGGACTCTCCTTGCAAGCCGAAGATTACGATGCATGAAGCTCATATGAACATGCATCGGCGTTGAAGGCTAGTCTGGGGGCTACTAAGGGAGACCCAGATTAGGGGGTCCTCGGATAGCCGACCTGTTTTCTTATGGGCCGGACTATATGGACTGCAAGGTGAATATCAGATGATCAAGGGCCCCATCGCCAGATGAAGGTTTCCAAAAGCCTTGGTGTGTCCTCCAAGATGGCGTCATAGATAAGCATGTTTATCTCTTCGTCATGTAATCGACCATGTGTAAACCCTAGGTACCCTTGGCGTCTATATAAGCCAGAGGGTTTTAGGTTGTAGATATAGAAAAACTAATCTAGGGTTAGCTATTCGATCTCGAGGTAGATCAACTCTGTAACCCCATATCATCAATACATCCAAGCAGGATGTAGGGTATTACCTCCATAGGAGGGCCCGAACCTGGGTAAATATGTGTCCCCTTCGTCTCCTGTTACCGTCGGTTCTAGTGTCACTGTTCGGGAACCCCTACCCAAGATCCGCCGGTTTTGACACCGACAGGTGGGTCAAAAAATTCATCCTAACCCACTGTAACCGAACCGATCATAGATCGGGGTTGAATCATCGGAAATTTTCATCGACGCGATCAGATCTAGGGCTTCGTCGAATGCCGAGCGCTCGATTGGATCATGTTGTTCGGAACTTGCAGAATTTACCTCCGATGTGCCCGAACGAGAGGGATGTTCAGCAAGAACTAGTGTCCGGTCTTCGGACACTATGGCTGGATCCTGACTAGGAATCGGAACACCAGTGTGGTTAACCCCGTTGGCGTGACCGAAGAAGGAACTCGAGGTTAACGCCTCAGAGTCTTCGGGCATGGAAAGTGAAGTTGCAAGCCCGGTTAGTGACAAGTCGCCCCAAGAATCCACGGAGAACTCTAGGTTCCCAAATCTGACCTCTCGATCAGGGGCGAAGCTCTTGACGCGGCCTAGATGGTCGGTCAGGTTGGCATGCAGCACAATGCTGTCGAAGGCGAAGATCTGTCCGGGGACGAAAGTGTGCATGCTCTGGACCACTTCGTTGATGACATGGTGAGACATCGTTTCCTTGGGTGCTCACAGTGGAACTCTCAATGAAAGCACCAATGTCGGTGTCAAAACTGGTGGATCTTAGGTAGGGGGTCCCGAGTTGTGAGACTAGAAGTGATGGTAACAGAAGACGAAGGGGACAAGGTTTTACCCAGGTTCGGGCCCTCCTATGGAGGTAATACCCTACGTCTTGCTTGATTGTATTGATGATGTGGGAGTTATAGAGTTCATCTACCTCGAGATCGAATAGCTAACCCTAGATGAGTTGTTATGTCTCTACAACCTAAAACCCTCCGGTTATATAGACGCCGAGGATACCTAGATTTTACACATGGTCGGTTACACGCCGAAGAGATAAACATGCCTATTCGCTACATCAAACATGGAGTACAAGCCGTGCTTCCCGAAGCTTCCATCTTGGAGATAGGGCCTTCAATTGATCCGGTGTTCGGTAAGTGGCCCATATAGTCTAGCCCATAGAAATAGGACGCCCCCCCTCGGGGACCCCTTAATCCAGGACTCCCTCAAGCACCACCTCATGGTGTGTCTAAATGCATGCCCGTGAAGCAAAGGGCAAGGAGCCAATCTCAAGAGAAGCATGCGTTCAACGTCCAGGAAGTCGGCAACCTCAAGGAGGCTGGGGTCATCCGGGAGGTGCGCCACCCGGAGTGGGTCGCCAACCCGGTGGTTGTCCCAAAGAAGTGTGGAAAGGAGCGCATGTGCATAGACTTTAGAGCCTCAACAAAGCCTGTCCCGAGGACCCATTCCCACTGACGCGCATCAATCAGATCATGGACTCCACCGCTGAGTCTGACCTCCTGAGCTTCCTGGACGCTTTCTCGGGCTACCATCAGGTAAAAATGGCAGTGGGGGATGTCAAGAAGACGGCCTTCCTCATTTCATGCGGTGTGTTCTACTGTTCTACTGCACATGCATGCCCTTCGGGCTGCGAAACATCGGGGCAACCTTCCAGTGGCTGATGCACATCGCCCTAGGGCCACAGCTCGGGAGGAACGCGAAAGCCTACATCGACGACATCGTGGTCAAGTCACGGAAAGCCAGGACCTTGGTCAAGGACCTGGAGGAGACATTCGCCATCCTGAGGGAGGCGAACCTGAAGCTCAACATTCGCCATCGGGGTCCCATTGGGCAAGTTGCTCGGTTTCCAGGTGTCGCATCGGGGAAGCGAGGCCAACCTGAAGAAGATCAAGGCAATAAACAAGATGAGCGTGCCCCAGACCCTCAAGGAAATGTAGAAGCTGGCAGGTTGTGTGACCTCATTGGAGCGATTCATTGCCAAACTCGGTG
Source organism: Hordeum marinum (assembly GCA_022496015.1). Classification (NCBI taxonomy): domain Eukaryota; kingdom Viridiplantae; phylum Streptophyta; class Magnoliopsida; order Poales; family Poaceae; genus Hordeum; species Hordeum marinum. The sequence goes on along the minus strand of CM039673.1, from coordinate 213,342,753 downwards.
TCACACCCTGTGTTTTGCCTCATGACTAAGTTAACATGACTCGAGAATTAGGTCCAATTAAAAAAATTTGGGTGCATATGAATGTTTAACTTGTGTGCTATTTGCTTGCTTGTTTGATTGCTTGTTGGTGCTCTATATTCATAAAACTCCCTCCTACTCTCAAAACTCTCTTCCTTGATCTAAAATCTTGTCCAATGATCATACCATGTGTATAGGACCTAAAACTATTTTTATCAAATATTATTTTGGCCAAAAAGCATTTCTTCAATTAAGGTTTTCAAAACCCCCTAAATTGAGGTTTGTACTATAAGTCCTCAAATTGGGTGGACTGTTTTTCCCCAAAGGATTTATTTGGAATCTACTATATATATATAACTCCACAAACCACAAAATAGTATTTTTAAAGATTATTTTATTATTTTATTTAAAGGCTTTTTCTCAAGGCCAGAAATGGTCTTTTATTAGGAAAAATTATTTTTATGCATTCACAGTATTTTAGAAAATTTATGAAAACTCATTGGACATATATTGTCCATATATAAGAGTTTAAACACATGGTCCTGTTCAAAATATTGCACAAAACCCTCCAAAACCATTTCTTCCTATTTCAAACATTTGAATTATTTCTATCAGAAATATTCTCAAATAAATCGAACAACATTCTAGAATGTCACATATGACATATGTGATCATCTTGACAAGTTTCACCTCAATCCAAATTGATTTGGTTCACCAAAATATCCGAATACCCTCTCGATACATATCCAAATTTGAGCAACTCTACATTGCTAACTGTCTCCCCTTAAGCTCAAACTTTGTGGACATGATCAAATCATCCAATAATGCATCCAAACAAAGTGGTGAATCAAGGAGAACATATTAACTTGTCCAAAGCCCTCCAAACCCATCTCTGCTGATTTCTAGAGTTGGGAATTTTTGCATTGTCAAGTTTCTCTATTTGATCCCATACTTTTTGGTCATGCTCTAATACCCATATAATGCCACCACACAAAGTGGTGCATTAAGGAAAATACAATTGCATGGGTAGATCTATACAAGTCAGTTTCTTCCCATTTCTAGTGTTTATGAAGTTTGTATTGGCAACTTTCATCTTATAATCCTAAATTTGGTGAAGAACCTCATTTCTATCTATCATTAACTCATGTTAAGTTTAATAGCAAGGAGAACTAATTAGCTAGCTCAAACTTGCATCAGACACCTTCTGGACATTTCTAAAAGCTCTTGTTTTCAGCAGTTTTACTATTCCCCTTGCTCCCAAATTTTTACCATAGTCACTCACATACATCTTATAGCTCCAATAAGAATCCTGCACTCCCAGCTCAATGATTGATAGGGTAAAACCCTCATTTTCGCCTCTGGCCAGCCCTTGCATTGCCCTCCCCCACCTCCATTTTCTTTCCCTTCCTCCCTCCTAGTTTCTTTGCACCCCTAGGGCATCTCTAGTAAATCCCCGCAACTGGTGGACAAGGTGGGCGCATCGATAGCAACCTAGAGCATGCCATGCCAGCCATATGCGTGCTCTAGAGCGCGCTATATTGCGCTCTGGCACTGTAGCCGCCCCCAATCCACACCCCCGACAGCCTTGTGCTTCCCGCTTGTGTTCCTCGAGACGACCTCGGCATCCAAGACACACCTCCCTCCTATCCCCCTCCTCTCTCCCCCACTGTTGGTTCCCTCGCACGTGCACCATGGCCGCCCGGGACCTCCAACCCGAGAGCTCAAATGCACGAGCCCTGTCGGCTCCCTGCTCCTCCTTATCAGTTCCCTGGATGTGGACCGCGCTTAAAAACACCGCAGCCACGGACTAGAGCACCCCCCGAGCATGCCAGAGACGGCCTCGACCTCGCCGGACCCTGGTCCATGGTGAGCCAGTGCCCAGGCTATAAGAGCCACCCCCGTGCTCCCTCCTAGTTCCCTTCGCTCTCCCTCACTTCTCTGAACCTCTCAGACCACCCCATTCCCCTTCCCTCGGCCTTCACCGACGCCCACGGCCGGAGCGATCCCGTCGAGCTTCACTTAAATTCAAGCCACCTGACGCACTTATCCCCCTCTAACCCTCACCATGGAACTCCCCCAGCCACTATGAGCCTTCCCCATAATTCCTTCCCCCCTTATGGTGGTCGTTGCACCGTGCTCACCGTCATCGTCGGCAACTTCCGCCATGACCAACACCGCGGTCAGCTCCTGCCTCTCCGAGTGCCAAAACCCATCAGGGGTGTGGCGGGCTCCTCCCAGAGCTTACCAGTGTGACGGACGCCGGTGGCGGCGCCCAAGTTGTCGGCATGAGCTCAGCCTCGCTTCCTCTAGCCCTACCGCGCGAGACGATCGCGCGAGGAAGAAGAACCCGAATGTTGGGGCCGGTGACCCCACTAGTTAGTGTCTATTGACATGTCCAACCAGACCCGCTCGGTTTAAGTTGACACGGGTTCTAGGATTGTCATCTTCATAAGGAGAAGGCGTATTCATGGGAATACGCCATCGACGTAGCTGCTTCCCCTGACCGACTGAGCCACTGGGCTTATGCCTGGTGCGGAGATTAGCCCTTTAGTAATTTCTTTACCTTTATTTGTTTCTCTCAAAAAGCAAATATATAGAAAATTCATTTGAACTCCAAATTTGGTGATTCAAATTCCTAGGGGTCCCAAAAATCCTGCTCTATCAAAAAATATATGCTACATATTTTTCTAACTTTTCTATATATTTCAAATTTAAACTTGAATTTGAACTATGAAAGACCCCCAATACAAAATCCCTAGAGCATTCATATCAACTCCAAATGGAGTGATTCAAATTTCCAGAAGCTCTAAATGCCATGCCCAAACATTCTAGCCATGTTGAACATTTACCCTTCACCAATTCTGTTGGATCTAATAAATGGCCCTTTTTCCATTTATTCCATCTTAGCAAAATCATAGGAAATTGACCCCCAACTCCAAACCCAGTGAAACCACATCCCAAATGTTTCTAAAATTATACCTATTTGTTGGGTGCATCCACTCATTTTTATAAAAATATTTTCTGTAGACATCTTATAGGATCATCATTTCCTTCATTCCACCATTCAAGACTCCCCCTTGACCCACATCAAATAAAACCTCCTTGATTATTTTTCTCACGACCAGAGGTGTCGGAGAAAAATAAAACTCCTATTTATAGAGCACTTTTATTTCTCCGCTTGTTGTGTTGCTTATTACGGTTATTTCCGGTGATAGTTGACGAAGTAGACATAATGCTTGGAGTGGACGAGAAGCGTGTGAAGACCTCGAAGACTTGGATGATCTAGGCAAGCATCCCTTTAACCACGACTATGAACCCTTTTATTTTATTGGCATATAGCACTTATTTTCGTGATGTTGATCATGTTGATGTGGTTACCACTTCAGTGGGATGCTTCCGATACTTTCTCGTTGACACTTGCATGATGCATGAACCTACCTCCTTATGAGGGTTGTATGGGTGGGAGTAGTTAGGTTGCTAGTAGTTTCTACGCAAGTGGGATGGCAATATGCATGGTGATGGAAAAACATGATTTCAAAGACATTTCGAAAACACCGTCGGTACCACTAATGCCTAAGGGAGATGATGATGATCTAGGTAGCCACTTGATAAAGAAGTGGCGTACCGGAGCAAGTGAGTGTGTGTGCTTTTCGAAAACGGATTGGTGTAAGTTGCGACCGTTATTCCAACCTTAGATGTACAACCACAATACCCCTTATGGGATAGGACTTTGTTGATTACTTTGATGGGTATTAGCATAGAGCCCGCATTACTAGTGGCGGGAGTGACGTGGTCACTCTCGATACGGGGTTGTACCGGTAAGGACGGTCATGCGCTGTCTTCATAGGCACCGGGCACACCATTGGTCCCTTCATGGATGGGAGGATCTCGAGCGAGGCTCGTATGATGTACATCATGAGGGCTGGGTACCAATCGAGTGGACTCTTTGCTTAGTATCGTTAGGGGAAAGGCATTGTTCGGGTGCTTACCTCGGGTATGTTATATATCGCGAGTCATGGATGATACGGAAGTTCCCCGAGTCTTTTGGGTAAAGTGTGCAACCTCTGTAGAGTGTAAAACTATTCAAATAGCCGTGTCCATGGTTAAGGACAGTTGGATGACTCCTCTTGTGCTATGTCCAGTGTTTTCACAAACTGATGTGAGTTGGTGACAAAGATCACACTTCGGTTGAGTCGGGTGACTTGACATGATGACTAAACATGAGGTGTTCAGGTGGTACTTGAGCTAAGTCGGACGACTTGAATGAAATAGCTGAACATGAGACGTTCAACCCCTTGCCTACGAAGATATATGTATCTTCTCATATGGATATCTGCAAACTGTGTGAATGTCTAATAGAGGATACCTTCTCTAAGGATGAGGATATCAAGACTAGGAATATGGTGACACCCTCGACACTGCCCCGGCATGATGCAACCTTGGCCTATGATAATAAGGGCGTAAGAAATGCAAGGTCATTATATGCATCGCTAATAGAGCAATCCTGTCATTACCGTTGATGTGTCGGTAACCACCAGTGGATGAGAACCTCGCCATTTGGTCTGCCTCACTATAGTGAGCAGGAAAATGGTTCTCATCATCCCCCGCTCTTGGTGCCGATGATATCATCAACGCGACTGGAAGGATTCAACTCTACCATGCCTTGTTAATGTAATTGCATAAAGGATTGCCTCCCTGGAACCCTTTACGTCTTAGAAGACAAGGGGGCATTGTCACGATTACGAAGACACCAGAAGACCCCGTCAACAACAGCCACGAAGAATCACCTTCGTCATCAACTAACTAGACCCAAAGTCCTCAAGGACTCTTCAAGCGTAACCAGGATCGTTTTGATGAAAACAACCAGAGACATAGCAACATTGAGCGGACTCCTCCCCAAGACACGAATCAAGCACGACCACTGAGTCCGAGGACCCCTAGGGTAGGATGAGTCATGTCCCCCATGCGGATTCGAGTCCGTGTGATGGTTCTGATAGAACCATGATCGTGTGTTGTTTGTTTTTGCTTGTTTGTGCGTTGGTTATGACAAACTCAACCAGACGCAACCCCATAGGGTTAGGCTCTTCCCTCGAGACTGGAAACCCCTCCCCAGACCAGCCTAGACTTCACAAGCTTCCCCAGATCAAACCCTGACCACGTGTTTAGCACAAAGATTTGCGAGGGCACCTTTTGTGCTTCAATAACCCCTTCTTAGCACTGGGTCCATTATAGGACTAGTGTTCATAGTGAACAAGCACCTTTCATCCTTAAGCTAGCACTTGATCTAATGATGCCATGGGATATATCACCTTGAGGGTAAATGATTAGTAGACTAATCATTTGGCGAGGCTAGAGTAGATATCTTGAGGAAGTGGTTGAGACCCTTTGGTGGATTGCGAGAATTTCAGGATGATAGGGAGATTGATGGATGAAGTTCATATACTAACATAACTTACTTATCCATTGAGCAAATTGGATTTAGTAGGACCATTGTGATCACAAGCTGAAATTTTTGGTGGATAAAAGACTTAACTTTGGCAATTAATATTGATGGTGGATGGATGATGTTACAATAGTAACTGGAGTAGCTAGTAGGAAATTCTAACTTGATGTAAACCTTGGATTTAATGAGTGGTTCTAATGGGTGCTCAGGATCAATGAAACTACATGGTTCGGAGTAATTTGGATTTAGTTCCATGATCTTGATCATGATACCATGTTTCTCGGTGGATGATAAGTAGAAGGAATTGAATGATGATAGGAATAATTTGGGGATCTATATAAGCTCAACCTTGGAGTTTAGCTTGTCATGAGATTGGAAGTTCATAGATATACTGTGATAATGGTCGTAGCAATTATATGTGGATTATACGAACTCTAGGAGATAATATGGGACACTATCGAAGCAGGAATTGTAGCAGCAATGGATCATGTAATAGTGGATGATATTCGTGGATCGATTAAGTTGCATTCGTAGGAAGGAAACAAGATCTCGAATTGGTTTATTAGGTGTTTCCATAGTATAGGGATGCAACACCGTAGACCTTTGGTATATTAGCCGAGCACTTGGATTTGTAATGTCTTGTGTAAGCTTCATAGCTTGTATGCTTCCCTAGTATTTTTACATAGGGATATATATATGAGTTAGCTATAGTATACCTATGAGATTTGGGTCTAGGCCTCCTCTAAAAATCTTGGAGATATGAGTAACATGTGTAATATTGAAGTTGACTTATGTGGGATGATACCTTCGATGATATAGGGTGATTTTGTTTGGAGTAATAGGCTATACTATTAGCATCTAAGAACTGTGCTCGAGGATAAGATTGTAGATGTTCACTCACATCCTAAGCTCCTTGAAACCCCCTAATAAGCTTCACCGAGCCACAATATGGTCGGATTATGACCATAGATTTTTGCTCTAAGTCATTAGACTATGGCCAATACTCCACCTCGACCACCACCAATCCTATTCAAAAGGGAGGTGGACACAAAGAACTAGATTACGTTAGATCACGAACCCCTGGACTAGTGACCCTCCAAAGCAAATGCCCGCTCCTCTCACATGTCCCATGAGTAATGTGTTTATGTGATACTTGGAGAAGTAGTTTGTTTCCCTCCGAGATGACATACTTATTTACCCAATAATAGGAGGAACACCTTAGTCCAAATTGGTAAGCCCCAGGAACACCAATTGCCATGCCTCTCGAGTATAAGGTCTCACCTTGAACTAGTTGGACTCCTCGAAGCACCCTCCCTACAGAAGAAGACTTTCTTGCCCAAGCAAGATGAAGAACCACTAAGATTGCGAAGCCACAACAACGGCAAAGAAGAAACAAAGGAAGTAAACCACCACTCCTCTGTCGGCTACATCAACTAGACTATATCCAGAAACACCAACGTTCAAGCCCGATGAAGCCCTTGGACATCAACAGGATTAAAGATCCCCTTGCTTTAAGTAGTCACCTATCAGTTCCTGACTAGGATGGAACTGAGAAGTTGATGGCACCCTCACTCCACCACCTTGATGGTGTATGTTGAGCATGACGTCCCTACTACCTTCATATTCTTGGAATGAAGTTGGACGACTATCATGACTACATTATTAGCCCCTTTTGGTCCAATCTAGGGTGTAAACCCTAACTCGATCATGGTGAAACACCTGTCAAAGGTAGTTCACACTGCTTGCCAAGCCTCAGACCCTACGGATTGGATGGATGGTCCATACTTCTAGGTAGCCAGTGTTGGGGAACGTCGCATGGGAAACAAAAATTTTCCTACACACACACAAACCTATCCATGGTGATGAGCATCTACGAGAGGGAGAGTGGATCTACGTACCCTTGTAGATCGCTACGCGGGAAGCATTAAGAAACGCGGTTGGTGTAGTCGAACTTCTTCGTGATCCAAATCACCGAGCGTCCCGTGATCCAATCACGAACCATCCCGCGAACACATCATGATCCGTCCCGCGAACTCATCACGATCCGTCTCACGATCTTGATCACGATCTGTCCCGCGAACTAATCACGATCCGTTCCATGATCATATCACGAACCGTCTTGCGATCTCGGTCACGGTCCTTCCGATCTAGCGCCGAACGGACGACACCTCCGCGTTCAGCACACATGCAGCTTGATGACGATCTCCACCGTCTCGATCCAGAGAGAGGAGGTGGAGAGGAGAGAGAGTTCACCGGCAGCGTGACGGCGCTCCGGTGATGGTGGTGGAGCAATTCCGGTAGGGCTTCGCCTAAGTGCTACAGAAAACCGATCTAGAGGAGAAACTATGCACCGGTGTAACGGGTAGCACGTGGCCGGAAATTCTGTCCAAAAACCACCCAATCCACTAGTATATATAGGAGGAGAGGAGAGGAGAGGCAGACAAGGCCTTTGGGTCGGCCGAAATAGGAGGTGGGAAGCAATCCTACTTCACCTCCAATCCTAGTTGGAGTAGGATTGCCTCCTATTGGCTGATTTTCCACTTTTTTCTTTAGGACTTTCTCTCCTACTCCATGGGCCTTTGTGGATTTTTTCCCAGCCCAATAAGGGCTGGTTATTATTCTCCCACAGCCCATGGACCTCTTGGGGTCGAAATACCCCTCCCGGAGGCCTCCCGGTACACTACCGGCACTCCCGGTACACTACCGATGAGCCTGAAACTTTCCCGGAAACCAAACTGGGACTTCCTATATATGAATCTTTACCTCCGGACCATTCCAGAGCTCCTTGTGACGTCCGGGATCTCATCCGGGACTCCGAACAAACTTCGGTCACCACCATACATAACTCTACACTACCGAAACGTCACTGAACCTTAAGTGTGCAGACCCTGCGGGTTCGAGAACTATGTAGACATGACCGAGACACCTCTACGGTCAATAACCAATGGCGGGACCTGGACGTCCACATTGGTTCCTACATATTCTACGAAGATCTTTATCGGTCGAACCTCTATGTCAAGGATTCAGTTAATCCCGTATATCGTTCCCTTTGTTCTTCGGTATGTTACTTGCCCGAGATTCGATCGTCGGTATCTCCATACCTAGTTCAACCTCGTTACCGGCAAGTCTCTTTACTCGTTCCGTAATACAAGATCCCGCAACTAACAATTAGTCACATTGCTTGCAAGGCTTATTGTGATGTTGCATTACCGAGTGGGCCCCGAGATACCTCTCTGTCACACGGAGTAACAAATCCCAGTCTCGATCCATGCCAACTCAACAGACACCATCGGAGATACCTGTAGAGCACCTTTATAGTCACCCAGTTACGTTGCGACGTTTGATACACACAAGGCACTCCTCCGATATCTGTGAGTTGCATGATCTCATGGTCATAGGAACACATACTTGACATGCGGAAAACAGTAGCAATAAACTGACACGATCATATGCTACGTTTGCAGTTTGGGTCTTGTCCATCACATCATTCTCCTAATGATGTGACCCCGTTATCAAATGACATCTCATGTCCATGGCTAGGAAACCTTAACCATCTTTTGATCAACGAGCTAGTCTATTAGAGGCATACTAGGGACATGGTTTTGTCTATGTATCCACACATGCATTTAAGTCTCCGATCAATACAATTATAGCATGGATAATAAATGATTATCATGAACAAGGAAATATGATAATAACTAATTTATTATTGCCTCTAGGGCATATTTCCAACAGCCAGCTCATCCATCTCTAAGGTTAGTCTTAGGGATGAGACTCAGCCCAGACCTTCCCACAATGGCTACAAAGAGACCAGTAGACCAAACACTTAGAGACCTGCCAGAAACGTGCATTTGTAACAACAAGGACAACTAGTCGAAGATGGATGAAGAACATACCTGGGAAACTTACTCAAGCGGAAGGTCTCGACAAGAAGCCTACGTTGGCACGCCTCAGCACTCTCGAGGATGAAGACCACCTGCGACTAAAGATCACCTGCCTTAAGGGACTCGAGCACTTCCTCGTCGACAAGAAGCTACACCAAGACTCGACCCTTCTATTCTAACGTGAGACATCTAAATGTCACTAACCAACATGAGCAACCCCAGGACCAGCACACAGACACACTACTTGGCCATGTATTCCAACTTTGGAATACACACAGAAGCCAGGCCCTTGTCAGAACCTCGTCCACCAAACCCTTAACCATTAGGCAAGCCTAGCGTATTTCAAGAACCCCATTCACCCTTAGACAAAGTCAATGATGCACTTGAAGACATATCATCAGGCACTTCAATATCCCGAAGAACAACCACGTCGGAGCAAAAGCAACATGGAACGTGAAGACTACCTCACTTGTGAATTCCCACACCATTTTCTACGCCTAGCCTAGGAAACTCGTGGACAAGATTCTTGTAAGGGGGTACGTGTGTCACACCATGTGTTTTGACTCCTGACTAAGTTAACATGACTCAAATATTAGGGCCAATTAAAACTTTTTGAGTGCCTATGAATGTTTGACTTGTGTGCTATTTACTTACTTGTTTGATTGTTTGTTGGTGCTCTATATTCATAAAACTCCCTCCTACACTCAAAATTGTCTACCTCGATCTAAAATCTTGTCCAATGATCATACCATGTGTATAGAACCTAAAACTATTTTTATCAAATATTATTTTGGCCAAAAGGCATTTATTCAATTTAGGTTTTCAAAAACCCCTGAATTGAGGTTTGTATTACAAGTCCTCGAAATGGGTGGATTGTTTTCCCCCAAAGGATTTATTTGGAATATACTATATATATATAACTCCACAAAACCACAAAATAGTATTTTTAAAGATTATTTTATTATTTTATTTAAAGGCTTTTTCTCAAGGCCAGAAATGGTCTTTTATTAGGAAAAATTATTTTTATGCATTCATAATATTTTAGAAAATTTATGAAAACTCATTGGACATATATTGTCCATATATAAAAGTTTAAACACATGGTCATGTTGAAAATATTGGACAAAACACTCCAAACCATTTCTTCCTATTTCAAGCATTTGAAATATTTCTATAAGAAATATTCTCAAATAAATCCAAGAACATTCTAGCATGTCACATATGACATACGTGATCATCTTGACAAGTTTCACCTCAATCCAAACTGATTTGCTTCACTAAAATATCCCAAAACCCTCTTTGTATAGATCCAAATTCGAGCAACTCTACATTGCCAATTGTCTCCCCTTAAGCTCAAACTTTGTGGACATTATGAAATCATCCAATAATGCATCCACACCAAGTGGTGCATCAAGGAGAATATATTAACTTGTCCAAAGCCCTCCAAACCCATCTTTGCTGATTTCTAGAGTTGGGAGTTTTTGCATTGTCGAGTTTCTCTATTTGATCCCAAACTTTTTGGTCTTGCTCTAATACCCATATAATGCGACCACACAAAGTGGTCGTAACGACCAAGATGCGGTTATATCCCGATTAAGGCACGAGGGTCTCTAAGGGGATAGAAACGGATCTAAGCGTTTTGCAAGTGCGGAATCATCGTATACATGTAATGAAGAAAAGAGTATAATAGATTGGCTTACACTCGCCACATGCTAAATCACAATGTCACACAATATTCGTACATGCATCCATCAGACAGGGTCTGGCTATGGACGAAAACAAACGAGAAAATACACGATGAAACTGCCTCGCTAATCCCAGGGATCATGACCATGGTGCCTCTCTACTCATCGGGATACGTAACATACATCTAGCCACAATCTTCATCAAACTCCCACTAGAATTGGGACGTCTCTACAGGATAGACATCATCGGTACATGTACCTGTAGTATTGTATGTTGGAGATATGCCCTAGAGGAAATCATGTATGATGATATTTCCTATGTGTTTATGAATAAAGATAGTCCTTGGACATTATCAGTGATGTGTATTAATAAGTACATGACTTGTTTGTGAGACTATGCATTATATGATAACTGTCCTAAATGGTCCCTAGTCGAAAGGGTTGTGTGGACGCGTAACTAATCAGACTACAATATGACACGGTGGATGGTTTGGTCACACTGACCATGTAGCATTGGATGCTAGCCAGATAATATGGACTCATAAAGGTCTTGTCAGATTCGACATAGTCGGATTGGAGTCGAGATAAGGTCTGAGTTGGACAGACCCAACTATGAGACGCGGCCATAGGTCATCTGTGAGTCTCTAGTACAACATATGTTCTATGTCCTAAGACCTGAGCTCGCGCATGTACTCGGGATGGTGACAGGCTTTCTTTGGGCCGACCAAATGCTACTCCATGACTAGGTAGTTACAAAGGTAGGTTTTGGGCTTGTCCAGACCCATACTTCGAGACATGGTCGAGAAATATGGGATTTGCCCCTCCTTCCAGGAGAGATATACTTTGGGCCCCTCGGGTGATCCGACCTGGATAAGCATGGCCATGCGATGAGGACTATGAGATAATCCAAAGTGTTGGACGGATTCACTAGAACGATAACGAGGTCGTGCTGCAACAAGGCTGACCATGTCGCCTTGTGCACAACAACATATATTGTGTGGCAAAGGGAACAGAAGTGTGTAGCACAGGTTCGCCTAACTAGCTTCATCGGACACTTGGAGTTGGCACGTCTTGCTAGAGGCCGCTACCGATCGGTCGAGTCGGATGTCGTCTGACTCGCGACCAAGTGGACGAGAACATGAAGGGTCGCGTGCTTAAGGGACGGAACACGTGGGCTTTAGGATCCGTGTGAGGCCCAAGAGTTGATCCCGCGTTGGATGCCTATATATAGTGGAGGTGCGGCACACCCATCCGGTTGATCACTTCGGTGCCCTCATTAGGGCTTTGCATGAGTTACAACTAGCCACCTCCACTCGCCGCCGTCAACCATGTGATCAGACCTAGAAGTCCACTGCACGGGTGTTCCTCCTGCACGCGCAGATACCGTTAGAGGCGGTGCACTTGCGCCGCTCCGGCGAACCTGTACATGGGATCCGGCGACCAGTTGTTCGAAGGAGATCGAAACGACTGATCGAGGGAGATCGGGCGATGAGGAGACGAACCACACAAACGCGCTACCCCAACTCTACTTTCGTTGCATGGCACTGCGCATCTAGTGGTAACAATCTATGATCCATCTCCGTAGCATGTTCTTGGATGTTCTGCGTGTAGGAAAATTTAATTTGCACACGATGCACCTACAGTAGACCCAATAGTGGTATCAGAGCCTCTGCTATAGGTTTTGGATTCATATCAGATGCATATTTGATATGTGGAGGCGGCGGATGAGATCCGTCGTCATCCATGACATCGCCTATGTGCACGGTTGATGTGATCAACTACACATCGGGATAGATTGAGGCTATGTTTTCTATCAATCAGAATCGATGAGGTCGTGACACAACCTACCCCTACCGGTCAGTATCTGCCATCGGGGTTAACCGTGAAACGTAAATCCGAATCGGGTTCGCGATGATCGATGAGATCGGTCAGATCAGAAAATTTGGCATGATGGGAGTGCAGATGCGATCTGTGATTTCCAAAAATGTGATCGGGGCTGCCGTGTGCGTAGCGCCTTGTATTTCGTACACGTTCACACAAACCGGTAGAATGCGATTATATGCATAAGTTTGTTTTGCAGGTTTGATGTGAATAGTATTGCTCATATGTATGTGATGCATGTGTGTAATTTAACATGACCTGCGTGTCATGATTGTCAGCCGGCAGGAGCAAAAGTGTTGTCATTATGTTGTATAACGACCTGCGTGTCGACTTGTGATTCTTTGTAAATTCATTACTAGTTTTAGTAGTTGGAAGACAAAGATAAAGTTCGAGGTTTTGGCGTCCCGGCGTGACGGACAAGATGGAGTTCCGCCTTGGTCATCGGAGTAGGAGCCGGCCATGGTAGGACGCCCATGAAGGAGCCATACTATTTCACATATTTATGTTTATATGTGATTGATATTGCTTCTTGTTTCTATGCATATTATAATGGTAGAAAGATCCCTCATTAATATCAAGTATATTTCCATTCTGGATGTTGCACCTTTGCACGTCAAGTACGTCTAGTAGTGGGCTCATAAAATTGAGGTGCTACTAGGTGTCCGTGAACTGGAGGGTTCGTGTCAGACACAGACATGCACTGCATCGGGTTAACTTGTCAAGGCTATCAAAATAGTTTTGGGCCTTGTGGCAAAGAAGGTTGGGAGCCAGGGTATGAGATACCCACCCAACCAACACGAGACGTATAGAGATACGATTAGCAAGATGTTGCTTACTCAATAGGCAAGTTGGCTAGCAGTGATGCTAACGCTCACTAGTCGCTTGCGCTACTCGGGTCCTGAATCACTGAAAGTTTGCGGAGGGATGCCGATGTAACATCCCAAACTTTGGAATGTTATAATAAATATTAGAATGAGTGTTTGTTTGCTTGAGTGATTGAATTGAGTGAAATTTGAAACTTTTTGAAAACTTTTGAATGAGAGGGAATAAAATGACTTTCCCCTTTGTGTTTGATTTAAAATTCAATTCCATTTCAAATCAGTGAGAGAAGATAACATGACTTCTTCACAAACAAGGAATTTGAAAAGTAGATTTGAAAATCTCTGAATTATTCTTTTTGGAATTCATTTCATATTTGGCTCCATTTTAAATTTTGAAAGAATTCAAATACCCTTGACAAGATTTTGAGAGGAGTAACATGACACTCCACACCGAGGTTATTTTTTTGAAGTATTTGAACCATAAAGCCCAGGGGGTTATTTGAAAATTATTTGTAAAAGGAATTAAAAGCCATTTAGGCATTTTCTGAAAATAATTTATTTATTTATTTCGCCATGGAAAAAAATGTTCATCTTATTGCATTTATTTCTGTGATCATTCTGGTATATAAAACTATATTTTTTGGAAATGTTTTGATTGCCCAAAATATAGTTTCCTTCTCTGTTCTTTGATAAAAGGAAATATTTTAAATTAGGAAACCCCCGAAGCCCAACTAGGAAACTTTCGTCCCGAATCCCCGTCGCCAGATCCGAATCTCCTCCGGATCGACCGCCCGATCCCTTTCCCCCTCTCCTCTCTCTCTGACGCGTGGACCCACCGCCCGATTTCCAATCCCCGTCTGTCACCACCTTCCTTTCCCTCTCCCATTTTCTTTCTCTCTCGCCGGCGAGATCACCGATCGCATCTCCCTCCCTTTCCTTTCCTCGAGCCCCTAGAGGCCCTATATAAAGTCCCCTGCCCCTTCGCACCCTGTTTCCCCCCGACACCCCGATCCTCCCTCGCCAGAACGCCCCACCGCCACCTCACCGGAGTTTTGCTTGGAGCCGAAGCTCCACGAGATCCTGGAGCTCACCCTCCGACGCTCCCTCGCCTTGACGTCACCACCAACAGATGCTGGATATCCGCCGCCATCGACTGGACCCCTCAGACACCGTCCCCGACCACCAGAGCACCGCCCCCGAGCAACAACGAGCCGCCGCCACCGTCGACATCGCCGGAGCACCGCCATCTCCCTATGAGCACCCCCTCCACCTCTCCCCTCCGTTCGATCTTATTCCAATGGCCAAGACTAGAACGTAGGTTTTATTATAAAACGCCGAAACATTTTCTGTTAGGAGTCGGCCATCCGCCCGAAACGTTGGAACACTCACACCTCTAAACCAATCACAGAGCGCCACGTAGCTCCACTGTTCGCTAGTTAACAGTTTTTTTTCTGTTTTTAGTTTAAAACCAGATTATGTTCTGTTTTTATTTTCCATATAACTTTTATGTTTTTAATTGTTTTAATATGATTCTTTTTGCATCATGTCACAAATTTTATGTAGTTTCTGTAGATGTCATGTTTGACTATATTTGAATAATTTGAATTTGAATTCAAACCGATTTGATTAAAATCTTATTTTTTGGATATCTTGAGTTTAAAAATAGATTTTTAGTTGATTCCTTTTGCTACTTGTCACTAGTGACTTTATTTAACAGTAGGTAGAATTTGAGAATTTTTAGAATATTTTGAGTTAGTATTTTTAACAAAATAGATTCTGTTTTAGTTCTTTTTAGGTTTATTTCTATTTCCTTTGTTTTAAATTGTTTTAATTTATTTTATTTTGTATTAGTTGATAGATTTTATAAATTTTTCTGTTAGATAACAGTAGCCCTTCAAACAAATATTATTTTATTAGTTGATTGCATGAAAATACATTCTAGTTCAATTATAACTTGCAATTTGATTTTCATTGCTAGTTTGATCTACTATTTGAAAATAGTTTCCACAAATCGTTTTATAAGTTTGATTTTCTGTTAATCTAAGTTTAGACCAGAAACAATTTGTATTATAGTTGAGACTGTTTGTGTTTTAAGCCAAGGATGACCTTGTTTTATATCAAAAAAAGAATTTTTATAAAAGCTTTTCAATTAGTTGTTTTTGCATAAGAAAGATTTATGAGAAAATACTTTTTGTTAATTATTTGTTTTAAAATTTGTTTTCTCTTATTATCTTAGTGTTTTCTTGCTGGTATGTTCTATTAGTTAAAAACTTATGTTGTTAGTGAGTTGTGTCATAGTTCTAGTTGTTCTTCAAAAGTGATTCTTATTAATAGTAAAAATATTTTCCCAAAACACTTTTGTTGGATTTTACTTTGTTAATATTTTGTTGCCTTTTGAAAATAAAATCATTTGTAGGGGAAAATCACTTTTGGTTGATTTGATGAAATTTTGTTGATTTTAACTTTTGTCTTAAGTATTTCCTTCATCACAACCCTTTGGTGTTTACTCTTGTGTTATTCTTGTGTGTTAGAATTGATTGCTAGTATGATTGCTTATATGAATGCAATGTTTGACTATATAGATTTCCCTCAGAGAGTGATGAATAGTTCTATCAAGTAAATTTCTGAGAGCGATTCTATCTTCATCAACCTTACCAGGCAAGTTCACATTGACCATGTTATTACCTATGTTTTTCAAGTTGCATTAGTTCAACCTTCCACCCATTCCATGCAAAGTAGGTAATTTGGAAATTTGGTTACTTGATGTAGTATCATGTGGTAGGCACCCCTCAACCCTTTGACACCTTGGCCCCGGGAAACGTTGATTTAATTTTGCTATGCTATTAGTAGACGGGGTTGGTTGTGTGATTCATGAGAGTTGTGAGATAATAATTACAAGACCTACATGATGATCAAGACTTCAAGACTCCAAGTTTTCAACATACCTCTGGGTGGATGATGGTTGAACGGTGCCCTGGAGAAGCCAGTGGTTAGCCTAGGTGTTGCTGGAGAAGTGCTAGTATTCACGCGGAAAGGTCCACCCAGGAACAAAGAGATGGATGGATGCTTCAAGACCCAAGGCTTACCTACATAGCCACAAGACATTATGGGCTCTGGATTGGTTGGATATTGTGGTGACCCTGGACAGGCGGTGCTACAGATGTAGAAGAATAGTAGGAAAAGATGGGCACCGACAGAGTCTCAGAGGAACCCCTTAGAAGACCATGGTTTGATCATCCGTTCCTCAAACACCCTGAAGTGTGAGGAATCCAATGGAGGCGATCAAATCTTGTGGGGAATGTGTGCAAAACTCTGCAGAGTACTCAAACCTAATCGATTAGTCGTGTCCACGGTCATGGACAACTTGAGCCAAAGGAACTGAAACTATCAGGAAGTCTCAACACAAATAATTATAATGATGTGGATATTAATGACAACTTGGGTATAAGAATTGGTTGGTTCTCATTAATCAACCAACATCGTAGTAATAACTTTTGTTTTGCCCTCTCTTGTTGTAGGAAAAATTTGCTTTACGCAAAACTTGAACTTATAGCCCCACCTGCCATATATGCATATAGCATAGATGATTATTTTTTACCCCCTCTTTTGTGACTTGCCGGCATATTCAAAATGCTAACCTACATAGCTGCAACGTCTCATGTTGCAGATACTCTTCTTCGATGAGTAAGAGTACAATTCAGGGTTACGGTCTACACTCAACCTGCCATTGGTGTTTATTGGGAATCCACTCCCGTTGACTGTTTCCGCTGAGATTTTAAGGTATATATCAGTTTTATGTTAATTACATGTGATTGCACTTTGATATATACATTGATGTACTGTGTGTGCCAGCATATTGACCCAGGGATGGCACAGAACACACAGAGGCTTGACCTTTCCAGGTCGGGTCGCTACAGCCGACTTCAGTGGGAGTAGTTCTATTTAAGGCTTGAATTACCCTACATAAACACATTGCTTACTGATTGCATATTTTATTTTGTAGATCAATGGCACCACCTGCTCAACCCAACTTTGCATTGAAATCAATTCTAGAAAAGGATAAACTGAATGGAACAAACTTTACCACCTGGTATAGAAATTTGAGAATTGTTTTCAAGCACGACAAAAAGGAATATGTTCTAGAGGATCCACTTCTAGAGGAACCTGCCGAGAATGCTAACGCCACAACCAAGAATGCCCACCAGAAACTCGTTGATGAATCAAACGAGATCAGCTCCCTCATGTTGGCTTCTATGGAGCCCGATTTGCAACAACATTTCGAAAACATTCAGGCTTTCGATATGATCGAGAGTTTGAAGAGCATGTTTCAGGTGCAGGCTAGGACCGAAAGGTTTAACGTCTGGCAGTCCTTGATGGATTGTAAGCTGAAGGAGGGTGATCCACTGAGCCTACATGTGATCAAGATGATCGGTTGCGTGCAAGCTTTGGATCGGTTAGGCTTCCCACTTGGGGACGAGCTGTCCATGGATGCAATTTTGGGTTCTCTTCCACCTAGCTATGGGACGTTGATCTCGAACTATCATATGCACGGCACGGATAAGAAGATCACTGAATTGCATGGGATGCTCAAGGTGGTAGAGCAAGATATTAAGAAAGGCACACATCAAGTGTTGATGGTGCAGAATTCGGCTAAGTTCAAGAAGAGTTGGTCCAAGAAAAAGGGTAAGGCAAAGCGCACGGAGAAGGCTGTCTCCACCGCTGAGCCAAAGTCCGGACCGAACTCAAAGACCATTTGCTTTCACTGCAAGGAAGCTGGTCACTGGAAGACAAACTATAGCAAGTGGATTGCTGAGCACGGCAAGAAGGCCGGAGATGCTTCTTCAGGAAAAGGTACACTTGTTACATATGTTATAGACATTTACCTTGCTGACATACCTAGTAGCTCTTGGGTATTTGATACCGGATCGATTGTTCATATTTGCAACTCGACGCAGGGGCTGGTAAGAACTAGGCGTGTGGCACAAGGGGAGATTGACATCAGGGTCGGCAACAAAGCAAGAGTTGCTGCGCTGGAGGTCGGCATGATGCAGCTCAAGCTTCCTTCTGGATTTATTTTGGAATTGAATAATTGTTATTACATTCCCGCACTTAGTTGGAACATTATTTCTGCCTCATGCTTGATGAGTCAAGGTTATGAATTCAATATAAAGGACAATGGTTGTTCATTTTATTTGAATGGAATGTTCCATGGCTATGCACAGTAGATGGGCTATTTATTTTAAATCTAGAAATGGAACCAGTCTATAACATGAATATCAAGAGGCATAAGCCTAATGAGATAAATCCGACATACTTCTGGCATTGCCGTCTTGGACACATTAGTATGGAACGCATGAAGAAGCTCCATGATGATGGACTCCTAACTTCGTCCGACTTCGGGTCATTCGAGACATGTGAATCATGCTTGCTAGGCAAGATGACTAAGTCTCCTTTTTCAAAGAGTTGTGAGAGGGCGTCCAAGCTATTAGAGCTTATACACAGTGATGTGTGTGCTCCAATGAGCACAATGGCCAGAGGTGGCTATCAGTACTTCGTCACTTTTACCGACGACTTGAGTAGATATGGATATATCTATTTGATGATGCACAAGTCGGAAACTTTTGAAAAGTTCAAGGAGTTTCAAATCGAGCTTGGAAATCAACTCGGCAAGACGATAAAACTTCTACGGTCAGATCGTGGAGGTGAATACATGAGCCAGGAGTTTGATAATCATCTAAAAAGCCGAGGTATAGTACCTCAGCTCACACCTCTGGGTACACCGTAGAGAAATGGTGTGTCAGAACAGAGAAATTGAACCTTGTTGTACATGGTCCGGTCGATGATGAGCAAATCGTATTTACCCTTGTCATTCTGGGGATATGCTCTAGAAACTGCAGTGTTCACACTTAATAGGGTACCATCTAAATCCGTAAAAAAGACACCACATGAGATGTGGACTGGGAAGACTCCTACTTTGTCTTTTCTAAAGATTTGGGGTTGTGAAGCATTTGTCAAGCAACTCATGTCAGACAAGCTTACACCCAAGTCGGATAAATGCATATTCACGGGATATCTGAGGGAAACCTTGGGATACAGCTTCTACAACCAAGAAGAGAACAAAGTGTTTGTTGCTCGGAACGGGGTTTTCCTAGAGATAGAGTTTCTCAGCCGGGAGGCGAGTGGGAGAACGATGCGACGCAAGGAAATTCGAGAGCCACTCGGGGACAACTCGATTGGTGATGAGATCACACCAGAGTCAGTCAGAGAACCCATAGTGGAGTCGGCATCGGAGCCACTGAGGTCGAAAAGATTGCACAGAGTGCATGATGTTTTGTTGCTAGAAAGCGACGAGCCGACCACGTATGCGGAAGCGACGGTGAGCCCAGATTCCGAGGCATGGCTAGAGGCCATGAGATCCGAGTTAAAGTCCATGGATGAGAATCAAGTCTGGGACTTGGTTGATCCGCCACCTGGCGTAGTTGCCATTGGTTGCAAATGGGTCTTTAAGAAGAAAACCGATGTGGATGGAAATATTCACATCCACAAAGCTCGGCTTATCCCTAAAGGCTATGGACAAGTTCAAGGAATTGACTACACGAGACCTACCCGTCGGTACCGATGCTAAAGTCAGTGAGGATCATACTATCTATAGTTGAATATTTTGATTATGAGATACGGCAGATGGATGTCAAAACGGCATTCCTTCACGGAAATTTAAAAGAGGATGTATACATGATACAGCCCGAAGGTTTTATCGATCCAACTAACGTTGGTAAAATATGCAAGCTCAAGAGGTCCATTTATGGATTAAGGCAAGTAGGTCGGAGTTGGAACATTCGTTTTGATGAAGTCATCGTTGACCTTGGTTTCATCAAGAACGAAGAGGACTATTGTTTATACAACAAGTCTAGTGGGAGCTCAGTAGTATTTTTGATCTTGTATGTGGATGACATATCGCTGATCGAAAATGATGTTTCGATGCTGAACTCGGTCAAGGAATCATTGAATGGCAAATTTTCGATCAAAGACCTTGGAGAGATAGTGTACATTTTAGGCATCAAGATCTATAGAGATAGATTGAGGAGGCTTCTCGGCTTAAGCCAGAGCACGTACATAGACAAAGTGTTGAAGAGGTTCAACATGAGTGAGGCCAAGAAAGGGTTCTTGCCCGTCTCACATGGTATAAGGCTAAGCAAGACTCGGAGTCCTACGACTTCTGATGAGCGAAATCGGATGAGTAGGATTCCATATGCCTCAGCAATTGGATCCATCATGTATGCCATGCTATGTACATGGCCTGATGTTGCCTATGCAATAAGCTTAACAAGCAGATACCAGGCCGACCCAGGCGAGAGTCACTGGGCAGCAGTGAAAACTATCTTGAAGTACCTGAAAAGGACTAAAGAGATGTTCCTAGTTTATGGAGGTGAGGAGGAGCTCTGCATAGAGGGTTACGCCGATGCTAGTTTCCAAACCGATAGGGATGATTGTCGATCGCAAACTAGATTTTTGTAGGTCATGAATGGAGGAGAAGTGAGCTGGACGAGTTCCAAGCAAGATACAGTGGCCGACTCCACAACAGAGGCCGAGTACATTGCGGATTGCGAAGCCGAAAAGGAAGGTGTTTGGATTCGGAAGTTCCTGGAAGATGTTGGTGTGTTCCCGTGCTGGTCAAAACTGTTGGACCTTTATTGCGATAATTCAGGTGCCATCGCACAGGCCAAGGAGCCGAGACAACACCACAAGACCAGGCACATAGACCGAAAGTATCACTTGATACGAAAGCTCGTAGAGAAAGGTGATACCAATTTGTGAAAGATTCATACGGATGCAAATGTTGCAGATCCGTTGACTAAGCCGCTTCCACAACCCAAACATGAGGGGCACGTTAGAGCTATGGGCATTTGACGTCTATTTGATTGAATCTAGTGCAAGTGGGAGACTGTTGGAGATATGCCCTAGAGGCAATCATGTATGATGATATTTCCTATGTGTTTATGAATAAAGATAGTCCTTGGACATTATCAGTGATGTGTATTAATAAGTACGTGACTTGTTTGTGAGAATATGCATTGTATGATAACTATTCTAAATGGTCCCTAGTCGAAAGGGTTGTGTGGACGCGCAACTAATCAAACTAGCATATGACACGGTGGATGGTTCGGTCTCACTGACCATGTAACATTGGATGCTAGCCGGATAATATGGACTCATAAAGGTCTGGTCGGATTCGACATAGTCGGATCCGAGTCGAGATAAGGTCTAAGTTGGACAGACCCAACTATGAGACGCAGCGATAGGTCATCTTTGAGTCTCTAGTACAACATACGTTCTATGTCCTAAGACCTGAGTTGGCGCATGTACTCGGGATGGTGACAGACTTGCTTTGGGCCAACCAAACGCTACTCCGTGACTGGGTAGTTACAAAGGTAGGTTTTGGGCATGTCCAGACCCATGCTGCGAGACATGGTCGAGAAAGATAGGATTTGCCCCTCCTACCAGGAGAGATATACTCTAGGCCCCCTCGGGTGATCCGACCTGGATAAGCATGGCCATGCGATGAGGATTGTGAGATAATCCAAAGTGTTGGTCAGATTCATCGAAACAAGAAAGAGGTCGTGCTGCAACAAGGATGAACATGTCGCCTTGTGCACGAAAACATATATCGTGTGGCAAAGGGAACAGAAGTGTGAAGTACAGGTTTGCCTAACCAGCTTCATTGGACACTTGGAGTCGGCACGTCTTGCTAGAGGCTGCTACTGACCGGTCGAGTCGGATGTCATCTGAATCGCGACCAAGTGGACGAGAACCTAAAGGGTCACACGCTTAAGGGAAGGAACACGTGGGCTTTAGGATCCGTGCGAGGCCCAAGAGTTGAGCCCACATCGGATGCCTATATATAGTGGAGGTGCGGCCCACCCATCCGGTTGATCGCTTTGGCACAGTCATTAGGGCTTTGCATGAGTTGCGACTAGCCACCTCCACTCGCCGCCGCTGACCGTGTGATCGGACCTAGCAGTCCGCCGCACGGGTGTTCCTCCTGCACGTGTGGATTCCGTTAGAGGCGGTGCACTTGTGCCGCTCCGGCGAACCTGTACATGGGATCTGGCGACCGACTGTTCGAGGGAGATCAGAATGACTGTTCGAGGGAGATCGGACGAGGCGGAGACGGACCACACGAACGCACTGCCCCAACTCTACTTCCACTGCACGGCACTGCGCTTCTAGTGGTAACAATCTGTGATCCATCACCGTAGCATGTTCTTGGATGTTCTGCGCGTAGGAAAATTTTAATTCGCATGCAATGCACCTACGGTAGATCCGAACATTGTAATCTGTGAGCCACAGGGACTCAGCAATCATGTAACCAGGGTACCAAAACTATGTAAGCATTGGATGAGGAAGGTTAAGTGGTGAGGTTGCAGCAAGCACCTAAGCATTTATTTGAATGGCTAACTTACGATGACAAGAAGTAAATGTGCTGGCCTACGCATAACGGTCGAGAACTAGCATGATCACTAAGTCATCCTGAACACCTACTTACGTCAATCATAACCCCACCGTGTTCTCTCTCGGTTCATGTTCATGAGCAGAGACAATCACAGTTATGCACACGGTTGGTGTATTTTATTTGAGTTTACTTCAAGTTTGCTATAACCGGGTGTTAAACAAATTCCCAAGTTTCCACGTAACCGTCGGCATGGCTTCCGAAAGATTTAACCCTGCAGGGGTGCTCCAACTCATCCATCACAAATTAACCACACGCCATGGGAATAACCTTGACCACGAATCCCGTGATTTCCTTGGCAATTCCACTAGAAAACCGCCACCTCGAGATAGCCCGAATATTATCGGAATTCCTCATGCAAGACATTCGAGAAAGGTAAAACAAGTCCAGCAAGACCGCCCGACGTGTTGACGAACCCGATAAGAGCCGTGTATCTCGTTTTTAGGACACGACGGATAAGCTACACGTATGGAGGCCTGATAGAGATCTCCTGAGTTGCCCCGGGTTGGCCCCGCACGGTGCTACGGGTTGGACCAATACTCGTGAGGAGCACTGGCCCAGGTTGTTGATTAATGATCCACGGGGTAGCTAAGCCCTATGCATTTTTAGTTAGGTTGTTAAGCAAATAGTACCAATGTTGGGTCTTGCCAGACAAGCTTTAATCTAAAATGAATAGTCAAGGGGGTTCAGCTGCATTGAGAAGAATAATACCAATTGTTTATTAATTATCACTTGAGAAGAATCCTCTGCTTCAGCTGCATTGACCATGTTCACTATGAATGAGTTAGGGTTGTGCCTCACCATAGCATTGCCTAGAGGTCTGACTAGAGGAGAAGGCGGAAGACACCGCTGGTTGGTGCACTTGTTTGAGTAGCGACCCTTCTGACCACACTTGTGAAAAGTAACCTCTGAGAGCATACGGAAGTTGCCTAGAGGAGGAGCACTTACTGACTTGGGTACCTAGAGCCTTTACTGAAATCCTAGGTTGGGTGGGTGGGAAGGACGATGACCACTGTGCTGCCTTTGTTGAGGAGGAGGACGAAATGGAGGTGGAGGAGGAACCCAATACTTCTGCTGCTTAGGAACCATCTGAGAGCTGCAAGAAGAAGAGTAGGATTCCTTGGAATGCTTTCTTGAGTTCTCTAACCTGAGCTGAGTTGCCTCAACCTTTCGAGCCATATTGTAGAACCTATCAAACAGAAAAGGCTCGTGCAGGACTAGACCCGAATGAATTTCATCCTTAAGACCACCTCTGAACTGATAAAACTTGGACTTCTCATCGGGGACATCTTGCTTAGCATAGCGAGCCAAATTCTGGAAGTCGATGTTATACTGATAGGCAGACTTGCTTCCCTGCTAAAAATGCCTGAACTTCTCAGGCATCTCCTCGACAAATCTCGTCGGGATATGATGAGCTTTGAAGTCACGAAATAAATCATCCCAGCTGATAACACGATCGCCCCTGGAATCCTTGTACTGCTGCCACCAATCTGCTACGTGACCTTTGAGCTGGAAGGTCACGAACCTGACATAGTTCACAGGCTTGACATTGTTGCACTCAAAATGCTTGTTCATGTCGCGGAGCCAATCATCCGCATCCAGAGGCTGATAATAGCAAGTGAAGGACTTGGGCTGGTTGGCGAGGAACTGGTTGAGAGTGGCGAACTAGGGCTGATTCTAGAAATTCCCTTGATGACCTTGTTGTCCCTGATCTCTCTCTTGCAACAACCTAAGCAGCATCTAAGTATTGGCATTGTTTGTGGCCATCACCGCTTGCCATGCCTCCGGAGGTGGAGGTGGAGGAGGTGGGGGGATGGAGGGTTAGACTCCTCCCCATCATGACCCGGATTCTCGCGAGTTGGTGGAGCCATCCTCGAGAGGGACATGAATATCAGCACACCATTGACAAAGATGATTGAAATAAGCTAAATCAAATGGATTGGAAGAAATTCTCAATGAATCTCATCAAATGCATTCATACTGAAAATTAGTAAGAATGCCTTCTTCGGGTTTGTGATAAAATCATAAGATTTTGAAGCCACTTGAATAATCACAACAAGGTATGTGCTAAGATGTGCTCGGAATAACTGTATAAACCCTCATACATCTGATGAAAGAGGATACTAGGTAACTATTAGAATTCCCACCTAAGAACTTCCGCAATCTTAGGTTATGCAATCGGGTCCACGGACACACGGAGTTTTCAATCCATCACTCAACTCATAGCAGTAATACTACTCTCCGGTGTATCACATCCGTTAACAAATAACCAGAGGCTTCGGAAATTCACCTACCTCAGACCCTCAAAAACACAACGATACTAAACATGGAAGTACCTCGGACGCCTCCCCAGTACTGGGTGACTCCAGCCTTATCTCGCCATGAAAATTATTGAAGCAATTTCGAACATCCTCCATCCTGAGATACTAAGGAAATTGAATGATAACTGTGTGCAAAAATCCCTTGGAGCTCTACTCCTCGATAACAGGAGGCACCAAGACAGAATTCCTTCACATCGGCATCATATAGTTTCCAAAATACCCGTGTGATCCTAAAAAAATTGAGCGAGAATAGCAGTTGAATTAAAATTCCTAAGTCAGATACCTCACCAGAGTATAGAAGAGGAATAAAAGAATCCTACTCTCCGATATAACTAGACTCAAAATAGTTTTTCACTACATTCGATTCGGCCAAGTTCGATCAAGCAAGGGGCTCCTATGATCGGTATGGCTCGGATTACCAACTTGTAATGACCAAGATGTGGTTCTATCCCGATTAAGGCACGAGGGCCTCTAAGGGGATAGAAGCGCATTTAAGCATTTCGCAAGTGCAGAATAATCACATACATGTAATGAAGATAAGAGTATAATAGATTGGCTTACACTCGCAACATGCTAAATCACAATGTCACACAATATTCGTACATGCATCCATAAGACAAGGTCCAGCTACGAACGAAAACAAAAGACAAAATAGACGATGAGACTGCCTCGCTAATCCCAGGGATCATGACCATGGTGCCTCTCTACTCATCGGGATACATAACATATATCCAGCCACATTCTTCATCAAACTCCCAGTGGAGTTCGGATGCCTCAACAGGATAGACATCATCGGTACCTGTACCTATAGTATTGTAATATGTGGGCCACATGGACTCAGCAATCATCTAACCCGGGTACCGACTCTATGTAAGCTTCGGGTGAGGAACGGTAAGTGGTGAGGTTGTAGCAAGCACCTAAGCATTTGTTTGAGTGGCTAACTTACGATGACAAGAAGTAAATGTGGTGGCCTACGCATAATGGTCGAGAACTAGCATAATCACACTAAGTGATCCTGAACACCTACTTACATCAACCATAACCCCACAATGTTCTCTCTCGGTTCATGTTCATGAGCAGAGGCAATCATGGTTACGCACACGGTTGGTGTATTTTATTTGAGTTTACTTCAAGTTTGCTATAACCAGGTGTTAAACAAATTTCCAAGTTGCCACGTAACCACGGGCACGGCTTCCGAAAGATTTAACCCTGCAGGGGTGCTCCAACTCATCCATCACAAATTAACCACATGCCGCGGGAATAACCTCGACCACGAATCTCGTGATTTCCTAGGCAATTCCACTAGAAAATCGCCACCTTGAGATAGCCCAAAGTATTATCAGAATTCCTCGAGCAAGAAAATCGAGAAAGGTAAAACAAGTCCAGCAACACCACCGATAAGAGCCGTGTATCTCATTTTCAGGACACGGCGAATAAGCTACGCATACGAAGGCCTGATAGAGATCTCCTGAGTTGCCCCGGGTTGGACCCACACAGTGCTTTGGGTTGGACCAACACTCATGAGGAGCACTGGCCCGGGTTGTTGCTTAATTATCCACGTGGTAGCTAAGCCCTATGCATTTTTAATTAGGTTGTTAAGCAAATAGTACCAATGTTGGGTCTTGCCAGACAACCTTTAATCTAAAACAAATAGTCAAGGGGGTCACCATAACAACCCCGAGGATGTTAGGAACACAAAATATGGAACATAACACCGGTAACAAGTAACTATAGCGGCAAAAATGGAATAAAACACCAAGCAAAAGGCCAAGCCTTCCACCTTACCAAGATATATATAGGTGCATTAAATTAAATAGCAGTAATATTGTGATATCTCCAGATATCCTTGTTATCACATGGAAACAACCTGGACCTGCAACTAAGAATGCTATAAGAGGGGCTGAGCAGCGCTAACTTAGCCAAACAAGGTTTGCAAGGTAGTGGAGGGGTTAGAGGCTTTCATGGCAATGTAGGACGCTGGTCATGCAAGTTGTAGGTAACGAAAGCATAAAGATAAGAGCGAGACATCTAGCAAAGGAAAAATAGTGTCAGGATCCGGGTATGGTCATCTTGCCTGATGGGTCTACAATGGAATACAGAGTTGGTCCTCGTAGACGGTCTCTCCGGGTTTCTCGTACTCAGGCTCGACACTCGGGTCTACCCAAAGAGAAATAATACCAATAAACATACAAACCAATATGTAACGCACAAACAAGATGGTGCATGTCCAAATTAGTGCTTTCGACATGGCAACCTAACCTAGTCATGTTCCACATGCAAATATTATGTTTTTTAGTATTTTGGACAGAATTACATGTTTACTTATATGAACATGCATGAACATGGCAAATATGGATGCGTCATGAAAAATTAATGCAAATGCATATGTAGAACACTGTAAACGGAGTAACGTAGCTCACGGTACCCTCACGGCAAGTTACGAACATTAACGGGGACAAATCCAAAGATGGAGAAGGCCCTGGGCTATTCCTTGGTATTCTAAGGATGGCACTAGATAGGGAATGAAAAACCAACAAGAATAGACCCAAAATCACATAAAACAATGGAGTGTAGCTCCCACAAATCACAAAACAATTCTACACACAATCTGACCACAAACAGCAACATGTCATCTTGTAACACATGTATCAAGAGCTACGCAAGTTTTAAACCACAACTAAAGCATGTACAGGAAGTATACAACAAGCTTGAAAAATCATCTATCTACAAAAACTTAAAAGGAAGCATGGATCAATGGCAATGAAGCTCACAAGATGGCATGTTGAAACCGTTTTATAGGGACTTAGTGAAAATTCCAGTTTAACAGATTCTGAAATAACCTGATAGCAATTTGACAGCAGCAATAACTATACTAGAGATCATTTCATGGCATGGAACTTAGCAGGTTGATAGAGAACAACCTCTACTACAAAACAACAGCATTGAGCATGAGCTAAAACATCACAAATCACTTGGTAGCATCCCCTAAACATGGCATGAAAATAACTACAACTTCTCAGACTTAGATAAAATTGAAGGGGTGGCAACAGTGCAATTTTCTAACATAGTGGCATGTTGACAGGAAGTTTTAGATATGAAGCAATCACTTAAACCACAAGATCTTGGCACACATCTACAGAGGATGACAAGTACGACAACTCAAGCCAAGGTGCCAACTCCAAAGGAACAATATATGCATGGGAATCATCTAGAGAACATGACAACAAAATAACAGATTTCAACACTTAGAATTATTTGTGCATGAGAAAAGTAATATTTCTTAGCATGTTTACATCAAGAAACCCACTAAACCACAAGTTTATCATGGCAAGTAAAAATATCAGGTCCTAGTGCCGACAAAACACTACCACTTCCATGTTGTCAAGACCATCAAAGCATGCATGGATTAATTCACACAAAAATAACAAAAGGCCACCTCATCACAAAATAATACATGTGAAAACTTGCTCAAGAGTGAAATCCAACACCACCATTGGATTCCTTGGGAAATTCTACCCCAAAATCATGTATCACACTCATATGTTTCTACATAAACAAACGCCCACAACACATAAAAAGAAAACAACCTAAAACTCTAATTGACTTATAAGTCAATACTTGCCCTATTTGGCTACTACCAAATCTGGCCACGTCCAGATTTGGACTATTTCGTAAAATAGAAATAACATGAAAACTAACATAAACATACATAAAAAAGGAGGGTCCACCTGGCAGTGACACCAGGCCCCCTAGCGGTTGACAGGTGGGTCCAGGGGCCCACAGCCAGGCTGGAAATATCATAGGAAAAAAGGGGGAGCCGGGGGATCGAAATCGCGCCCCCTGGTCGCGCGAGGCTAGACCGACCAGCTGGGCTAGGCAAGGGGATCTGCTAAAGGGGGAGGGCTTGGCACATAAAAACAGGAAGATGGCGGAGGCTTCTCCTTCCTCGAGCCAGGGAAGGAATCGACGGTGCCGGTGGCACCAACGATGGCCTCCAGCGATGGCGACCACCGACGGGAGCTGTGGGTGCTGCGAGGCCTCCATTCCCGGGGTTAGCGAGGCTGGCAAGGCACTACAAGGCGACGCTCGAGCTCGAGCAAGGGCTCGGCTCGGGGCCATGGCGGAGCGAGGCGACGCTGGTTCTACGAGGCGAACCTGGGCGCTGCAGGGTGCTGCGGATGGTGAACGGCATGCACGGCAAGCTGGTCAGGGCTAGCGATGGGGCAAACGGCGTGCCAAGGCGAGACAATGGCTCTCTAAAGATCTCTAACGAAGATCTTTAGACAAGCGAACTAAGCACGGAGAACACGACGGTGGCGCGGCTCTGACCAGAACTACGGCGATCGAACGACAATAGGAAGGCAGGGATCGGGCACGGGGATTACCTTCCCTACCTCAGACTCGAAGACGGGGCCGGGAATGCACCAGAATGGATGACGACGCGGCGAGGTACTATGGTGGGGCTCAGATCCGAGGCGAGGAGGAAGAATGCCTTGCGGGGAAGGGGCTCCTGGCTCAGAGACGAAGCGCACGAAGAGGAGGAAGACGCAGGGGCTCTCCAGGTACGATCCATGCGGTCGGGGAGGTCAGAGGCGAGGCGAAGCACTACCCCGAGCTCAAGCTCTCGCTCGGCTGGAGTATGCTGGTCAGGGTAACAACAAGGAGTGAAGCTACCTTACCTGACGGTGGCGAGGCGAGAGATGAATGGATTGCAGGGAGCGCCTAGGGCACGGAGGACAAGAGATATAGGGGTTGCGGGCGCCGGACGGCCGTCAAATCGGTCGGCTGCCGACGTGGAGGTGCTGGATGCACGTCGTACATGGAGACGAACGCGTTGCTGGGGTTGGTGGGCTGGGCTTCGTGCTAGCACACTCTGGGGATGGGCCTATGCGGGAGGAAAGGAGGCCCATCTATGTTGGGGCTCTCTCTTACTCTCAAACAAAAGGTTTCCTTTTTATAAAACCACACATAGTAAAAAAACACAGAGAAGAGATAGGGATGTTCTGGAGCAAGATAAAAATATGTTTAGACTCAAGGAAATATGCACTATTTTATAAAAATGAAATTGGCATTTTTAGGACAAACAATTTAATTCATTTAAAATTATTACATTTTGTAAGGAAAGAGAGGCAATACTGCATCAAACTTGGACAAGGGCTATTTTGCAAATCCTAACAGAATATTTAGGGAAGAGCAATATTTTTTAAGGATGTAAACCAGCAAGTAAGTTCATCACATGCTGCATATGTTTGAAATAGGAGAGGTGGTTACGGTTTGAGAAATAGGAGGGGTTTGCACCAAAGTTTTCACACCAAGCTCACAACACATCTACTCACAACCACACCACTCCATGAGGAAGCAAGATGCAAAATTATGAATGATGCCATGATGCCATGATGCATGATGAAAGACATGAAGCACAAATTATTTCTATTCAACCACATGAGGGCAAACTTGGAAGGTTCCACATGAGATATATTACAAATATGGCAAGGGATGCTCTTGGGCTGTTACAACTCTCCTCCACTACACAAGGATTTCGTCCCGATATCTAAGAATGAAAGAACTCTGGAAATTCGGAATGGATAAGATCCTCATGTTCCCAAGTGGCTTATTTTTTGGAATGATGAGACCACTTCACCTTAAGAAACTTGATTGATTTGTTGCGAGTCTTACGCTCAATTTCTTCAAGAACAGCAACTGGATGCTCACGATAGGATAGGTCTTCTTGGAGATCAATGTCTTGGAGGTCAACGGTATGCTCAGGAGTCTTGAAGCATTTCCGTAGGTGAGAGACGTGAAATACTTCATGAACATTTGAGAAATTTGGAGGAAGCTCGAGTTGGTAGGCAGGGTCACCTCTCTTGCCCACAATTTTGAAAGGATCCACAAAGCAAGGAGCAAGCTTCCCTTTGATTCCAAAACGTTGAGTGTCCTTCATGGGAGAAACCCTGAGATGGACAAAATCATCGATTTGAAAGGAGACATCATGATGCTTGTTATCATAATAGCTCTTCTGGCGGGATTGGGCTGCTTTGAGACTTTCACGAATGACATGGCACATCTCTTCTACTTCAGTGATCATGTCATTTCCAAGAATTTGACGCTCTCCGGTTTTAGACCAATTGAGCGTGGTGTAGCACTTCCTGCCGTAGAGAATCTTGAATGGAGCCTTTCCAGAACTAGCTTGGAAGTTGTTGTTGTATGGAAACTCGGCGAACGGGAGGCAGTCTTCCCACTTCATGCCGACAGAAATCACATAGGCCCTGAGCATGTCTTCAAGGATTTGATTGACTCGAGGAATACCATGCAAAGAGACTATTTTTAAAGTGTACAGCTCTGCCAGTTGAGCAGCCAAGATAGATTGTTTGACCGGAAGAAAATGGAAAACTTTGGTGAGCTTGTGATAACCAAAAAGATGGTATCATTGCCTCTCTTGGACTTAGGGAATCCAGTGACGAAATACATCTCCACATGATTGAATTTCCACTCGTGGATAGCTAAAGGCTGAAGAAGACCTGCTGGACACTGATGTTCTGCCTTCACTCTATGGCAAACATCACACTCGTTCACGAACTGAGCAATCTCGCGCTTCATAGGAGTCCACCAGAAGGTTTACTTGAGGTCCTGATACATTTTGGAACTACCTGGATGAATGGAGAGGAGAGAATTGTGTGCTTCATCCATGATAACCATTCTGAGATCACCTTTTGGAACGACCAAACGGTCCTCAAAGAACAAGGTATCTTTGTCATCAACACGGAAGCACTTATAATTTGGAATTCTCTTGGCCACACCTTTCTTCACTTTCTTCACCATAGCATCAAGAAGTTGAGCTTGGTAAAACTGATCTTCCAGAGTCGGAGAGACTTGAAGATTGGCAAGAAATCCCTAAGGAATAATTTGGAGATTGAGCTTGCGGAAAGCTTCACCAAAGCTCGGGTTGAAGAGGCTTCAGGATAAGACTGTTGCAGTACACCTTTCGGCTAAGCGCGTCTGCAATGACATTTGCTTTTCCAGGAGTATACTCAATGCTTGGATTGTACTCTTCAATCATTTCCACCCAACGCGTCTGCCGAAGATTGAGATTCGGTTGAGTGAAAATGTACTTCAAGCTCTTGTGGTCGATGAACACCTCGACTAGTCTTCCCAACAATAGATGTTTCCACGTGAACAGAGCATGAACAACTGTCGCCAACTCAAGATCGTGAGTGGGGTAGTTCCTCTCGCTAGGCTTCAACTGACGCGAGGTATAAGAAACATCTTCTTATCTTGCATTAGAACGCCACCAAGACCTTGGAGGGAAGCATCCCAGAACACTTGGAAAGGCTTTGATTGGTCGAGAGGAACAAGAACTGGAGCTCAAGTCAGCTTCTCCTTGAGTGTATTGAATGCCACATCACAATTAGGAGACCAGTCATACTTGACATTCTGAGGAGGCTCCCACTTCAAGATGGCCTCAACTTTTTCAGGTGCACCTTGATGCCCTCGGCAGAGATGATGTGCCCAAGGTAAACCACTTCATTGAGCCAAAACTCACACTTGGAGAACTTCCCATAGAACAGATGCTCTCTTAGCTTGTCAAGCACAAGCCGGAGATGATCTGCATGCTCTTCTTAAGTCTCCGAGAAAACAAGAATGTCATCGAAATACACCAAGACGAACTCGTTTTTGAAAGGAGAGAATATGAAGTTCATCATTCTGGAGAAGTTTGGAGGTGCATTTGCGAGACCAAAGGACATGACGGTGTACTCATAAGTGCCAAAACTCGTCCTGAAAGCAGTCTTTGGAATTTCTTCTTCATGAATGTGAACCTGATGATAGCCCATGCGAAGATCTAGCTTCAAGAAAACCTTGGCACCTTTCAGTTGCTCAAACAACTCATAGATGTTGGTAAGTGGGTACTTGTTCATGATTGTCTTCTTATTCAATGGACGGTAATCGACACAAATTCAGTCCGTGCCATCCTTCTTCTTGACAAACAGAACACCACAACCCCATGATGAAGAACTTGGTCTGATCAGACCCAAACGTTCTTGTTCATCTAGCTGCTTCTTAAATTCTTTCAGCTCTTCGGGGCCAAGCTTGTAAGGATGCTTGCAAACCGGCTCAGTTCCAGGCTCGAGATCAATCACAAACTCTACCGGCCGGTGTGGAGGCATACCTGGCAATTCTTCAGGAAAGACATCTTCATACTGACAAACAACCGGAATCTGGGAAATGGTTGAGATTTCACCCTTCTCATTAAGAGAAAAGAGACGAATCATGTAATCGCGAGCTGCAAAAATGATCATGTCTTCTGAAGGATGAGTCATTTTGACTTCTTTGGCTGCACAATCGATCTTAGCCTAGTTCTTCCCGAGGAAATCCATGCCAAGACAGAGATAAATATCGGAATTGCCGAGAACAATTGGCGAAGCGAGAAAAGAATAATTGCCCATCTTGATACAAACATTCGGAATCACCATGTTCGAGCTCAGCAACGCTCAGGGACACAACATGGAAAGGATTTGGTACGACTACCGAAGACAAATCATGCTTCCATGCAAAAGGTCTAGATATGAATGAATGCGATGCACCACTATCGAACAACACTTTTGCAGGAATAGAATTAACCAAGAGATTACCCACTATCACTTGAGAAGAATCCTCTACTTCAGCTGCATTGACCATGTTCACTATGACTGACTTGGGGTTGTGCCTCACCATAGCATTGCCTGGAGGTCTCACTAGAGGAGGAGGCGGAAGACGCCGCTGGTTGGTGCACTTGTTTGAGTAGTGACCCTTCTGACCACACTTGTCACAAGTAACCTCTGAGAGCGTATGGAAGTTGCCTGGAGGAGGAGCATTTACTGACTTGGGTGACTGGAGCCTCTGCTAAAATCCTGGGTTGGGTGGATGGGAAGGAACATGACCACTGTGTTGCCTCTGCTGCTGAGGAGGACAAAACAGAGGTGGAGGAGGAACCCAATACTTCTGCTTCTTAGGAACCATCTGAGAGCTAGAAGAAGAAGAGTAGGATTCCCTGGAACGCTTTCTTAAGTTCTCTAACCTGAGTTGAGTTGCCTGGACCTTTAGAGCCATGTTGTAGAACCAATCAAAATGAAAAGGCTAGTGCAAGACTAGACCCGAATGAATTTCATCCTTGAGACCACCTCTGAACTGATAAATCTTGGACTTCTCATCAGGAACATCTTGCTTAGCATAGCGGGCCAAATTATGGAACTCGACATTATACTGATAGACAGACTTGCTTCCCTGCTTCAAATACCTGAACTTCTCACGCATCTCCTCGACAAAGCTCGTCAGGATATGATGAGATCTGAAGTCACGACAGAAATCATCCCAGCTGATAACACGATTGCCCCTGGAATCCTTGTACTGCTGCCACCAATCTGCTGTCTGACCTTTGCGCTGGAAGGTTAGGAACCTGACATAGTCCGAAGGCTTGACATTGTTGCACTCAAAATGCTTGTTCATGTCGCGAAGCCAATCATCCGCATCTAGAGGCTGATCACAGCAAGTGAAGTACTTGGGCTGGTTGGAGAGGAGCTGGTTGAGAGTCGCGAACTGGGGTTGATTCTAGAAATTCCCTTGCTGACCTTGTTGTCCCTGATCTCTCTCTTGCAACAACCTGAGCAGCATCTGAGTATTCGCATTGTTTGCGGCCATCACCGCCTGCCATGCCTCCGGAGGTGGAGGTGGAGGAGGTGGTGGGTTGATGGAGGGTTAGACTGCTCCCCATCACTACTTGGACTCTCGCGATTTGGTCGAGCCATCCTGGAGATGGGCATGAATATCAGCACACCATTAACAAAGATGATTGAAATAAGCTGAATCAAATGGATTGGAAGAAATTGGCAATGAATCTCATCAAATGCATTCATACTAAAAATTAGTAAGATCGCCTTCTTCGGGTTTGTGATAACATCATAAGATTTTGAAGCCACTAGAATAATCACAACAAGGTATGAGCTAAGATGTGCTCGGAACAAATGTATAAACCCTCATACATCTGATGAAAGAAGATCCTAGGTAACTACTAGAGTTCCCACCGAAAACTTCCGACCTATAGGTTATGCAATCCGGTCCATGGACACACGGAGTTTTTAATCCATCACTCAACTCCTAGCAGTAATACTACTCTCCAGTGTATCACATCCGTCAACACATAACCAGAGGCTTCGGAAATTAACCTACCTCGGACCCTCAAAAACACAACGATACTAAACATGGTAGTACCCAAACACCTCCCCAGTACTGGGTGACTCCAGCCTTATTGCGCTATGACAAGTATTGAAGCAATTTCGAACATCCTCCATCCTAAGATACTAAGGAAACTGAATGACAACAATGTGCAAAAATCCCTTGGAGCTCTACTCCTCGATAACAGGAGGGACCAAGATAGAATTCCTTCACATCGGCATCATATACTTTCCAAAATACCTGTGTGATCCTAAAACAAATTGAGCAAGAACAGGAGTAGAATGAAAATTCCTAAGTCAAATACCTCACCAGAGTATAGAAGAGGAGTAAAAGAATCCTACTCTTCGATATAACTAGACTAAAAATGGTTTTTCACTAGACTTGACTCGGCCAAGTTAAATCAAGCAAGGGGCTCCTATGGTCGGTATGGCTCTGATTACCAACTTGTAACGACCAAGATGCGGTTCTATCCCGATTAAGGCACGAGGGCCTCTAAGGGGATAGAAGTGCATCTAAGCATTTCGCAAGTGCAGAATCATCGCATACATGTAATGTAGAGAAGAGTATAATAGATTGGATTACACTCACCACATGCTAAATCACAATGTCACACAATATTCGTACATGCATCCATAAGACAAGGTCCGGCTACGGACGAAAACAAACAAGAAAATACACGATGAGACTTCCTCGCTAATCCCAGGGATCACGTCCATGATGCGTCTCTACTCATCGAGATACATAACATACATCCGGACACGTTCTTCATCAATCTCCCACTAGAGCTGGGATGCCTCAACAGGATAGACATCATCGATACATGTACCTGTAGTATTGTAATCTATGAGCCATAGGGACTCAGCAATCATGTAACCTGGGTACCGAAACTATGTAAGCTTTGGGTGAGGAAGGGTAAGTGGTGAGGTTGCAGCAAGCACCTAAGCATTTATTTGAGTGGCTAACTTACGATGACAAGAAGTAAATGGGGTGGCCTACGCATAACAGTCGAGAATTAGCATGATCACTAAGTGATCCTTAACACCTACTTATGTCAATCATAACCCCCACCATGTTCTCCCTCGGTTCATGTTCACGAGCAGAGAAAATCACGGTTACGCACACGGTTGGTGTATTTTATTTAAGTTTACTTCAAGTTTGCTATAACCGGGTGTTAAACAAATTTCCAAGTTGCCACTTAACCGTGGGTACGGCCTTCGAAAGATTTAACCCTGCAGGAGTGCTCCAACTCATCCATCACAAATTAACCACACGCCATGGGAATAACCTCGGCCACGAATATCGTGATTTCCTACGCAATTCCACTAGAAAACCGCCACCTCGAGATATCCCGAAGTATTATCGGAATTCCTCGTGCAAGACATTTGAGAAAGGTAGAACAAGTCTAGCAAGACCGCCCGACGTGTCGAGGAACCTGATAAGAGCCGCGTATCTTGTTTTTAGGACACGACAGATAAGCTACGCATATGGAGGCCTGATAGAGATCTCTCGAGTTGCCCTGGGCTGGCCTCGCATAGTGCTCTGGGTTGGACCAACACTCATGAGGAGCACTTTCCCGGGTTGTTGATTAATTATCCATGGGGTAGCGAGCCCTATGCATTTTTAATTAGGTTGTTAACCAAACAGTACCAATGTTAGGTCTTGCCATACAAGCTTTAATCTAAAATGAATAGTCAAGGGGGTCCCCATAACAACCCCGAGCATGTTAGGAGCCGAAAATATGGAACATAACACAGGTAATAAGTAACTATGGCAGAAAAACTAGAACAAAACACCGAGAAAAAGGCCAAGCTTTCCACCTTACCAAGATATATAGGTGCATTAAATTAAATAGCAGTAATACTGTGATATCTCTAGATATCCATTTTATCACATGGAAACAACCTGCACCTGGAACTAAGAACGCTCTAAGAGGGGCTGAGCAGCGCTACCTTAGCCAAACAAGGTTTGCTAGGTAGTGGAGGGGTTAGAGGCTTTCATGGCAATGTAGGAGGCTAGTCATGCGAGTGGTAGGTAATGAAAGCATAACAATAAGAGCGAGACATCTAGCAAAGCAAAATAGTGTCAGGATCCGGGTACGGTCATCTTGCGTGATGGGTCTTCGGCGGAATACAGAGTTGGGTCATCGTACACGGTCTTTCTGGGTTCCTCGTACTCAGGCTCGACACTTGGTTCTACCCAAAGAAATAATACCAATAAACATACAAACCAATATGCAATGCACAAACAAGATGGTGCATGTCCAAATTAGTGCTTTTGACATGGCAACCTAAGCTAGTCATGTTCCACATGCAAATATTAAGTTGTTTAGTATTGTGGACATAACCACATGTTTAGTTGTATGAACATGCATGAATATGGCAAATATGGATGTGTAATACAAAATAGATGCAAATGTGTATCTAGAACATTGTAAACGGAGTAACGTAGCTCACGGTACGCTCACGGCAAGTTACGAACGTTAACGGGGACAAATGCAAAGGTGGAGAAGGCCCTGGGCTATTCATTGGTATTCCAAGGATGCCACTGGATAGGTAATGATAAACCAACAAGAATAGACCCAAAAATTACACAAAACAATGGAGTGTAGCTCCCACATATTACAAAACAATTATACACACAATCTGACCACAAATAGCAACATGTCATCTTGTAACACATGTATCAAGAGCTACGCAAGTTTGAAACCACAACCAAAACATGTACAGGAAGTATAAAACAAGCTTGAAAAATCATCTATCTAAAGAAACTTAAAAGGAAGCATGGATCAATGGCAATGAAGCTCACAAGATGGCATGTTGAAACAGTTTTTTAGGGACTTAGTAAAAATTCCAGTTTAATAGATTCTGAGTTAACCTGATAGCAATTTGACAGCAGCAATAATTATACTAGACATCGTTTCATGGCATGAAACTTAGCAGGTTGAGAGAGGACAACCTCTAGTACAAAACACTAGCACTGAGCGTGAACTAAAACATCACAAATCACTTGGTAGCATCCCATAAACATGGCATGAAAATAACTACAGCTTCTCACACTTAGACAAAATTCAAGGGGTGGCAACAGTGTAGTTTCCTAATAGAATGGCATGTTGAAAGCAAGTTTTAGATATGAAGCAATCACTTAAACCACAAGATCTTGGCACACATCTACAGAGGATGGCAAATACAATAACTCAAGCCCAGGTGCCAACTCCAAAGGAACAATATATGCATGGGAATCCTCTAGAGAACATGACAGGAAAATAACAGATTTCAACACTTAGAATTATTTGGGCATGAGAACAGTAATATTTCTTAGCATGTTGACAGCAAGAAACCCACTAAACCACAAGTTTATCACGGCAAGTGAAAATACCAGGGCTTGGTGCCCACAAAACACTACCACTTCCATGTTGTCAAGACCATCAAAGCATGCATGGATTAATTGATACAAAAATAACAAAAGGCCACCTCATCACAAAATAGCACATTTGCAAACTTGCTCAAAAGTGAAATCCAACACCACCATTGGATTCCTTGGGAAATTCTACCCCAAAATCATGTATCACACTCATATGTTTCTACAGAGAAAAAACACCCACAACACATAAAAAGAGAACAACCTAAAACTCTAATTGACTTATAAGTCAATACTTGCCCTATTTGGCTACTGCCAAATCTGGCCACGTCCAGATTTGGACTATTTTCCTAAAATAGAAATAACACGAAAACTCACTAAAGCATATATAAAAAAGGAGGGTCCACCTGGCAGTGACACCAGGGCCCCCTAGCAGCTGACAGGTGGGACGAGGGGCCCACTGCCAAGCCGGTAATATCACAGGAAAAAAGGGGGAGCCAGGGGATCGAACGCGTGACCCCTGGTCGTGCGAGGCTGGACCGACCAGCTGGGCAAGGCGTGGGGATCTACTAAAGGTAGGGCTTGGCCCATAAAAACAGGGAGAAGGTGGAGGCTTCTCCTTCCTCGAGCCAGGAAGGAAGTGACGGTGTCGACAGTGCGAGCGGTGGCCTTCGGCGATGGCGACCACCGGTGGGGGCTATGGGTGCTGCGGGGGCTCCATTCCCCGGGTCAGCGAGGCTGGCGAGGCACTACAGGGCGACGCTCGAGCTCGAGCAAGGGATCGACTCGGGGCCATGGCGGAGCGAGGCAACGCTGGTTCTATGAGGCGAACTTGGGCGTTGCAGGGCACTGTGGATGGTGAATGGCAAGCACGGCAAGCTGGGCAGGGCTAGCGACGGGGGAAACAGCGCACCTAGGGGAGACAACGGCTCTCTGAAGATCTCTGACAAAGATCTTAAGACAAGCGACCGGAGCGTGGGGAACACGATGGTGGTATGTCTTTGACCCGAACTACAACAATCAAACGATGGTAGGAAGGAAGGGATCGAGCGCAGGGATTAGCTTCCCTACCTCAGACTCGAAGATAGGGCTGGGGACGCAGCAGAACGATGGCGACGCGGCAAGGTTCTGCGGTGATGCTCGGATCCGAGCCAAGGAGGAAGAATGCCTTGCGAGGGAGGGGCTCCTTGCTCGGACATGATGTGCACAAAGAGGAGGAAGACGTAGGGGGGTACGATCGAAATGGTCGGGGAGGTCAGAGGCAAGGCGGAGCACTACCCTGAGCCCAAGCTCGAGCTCGGCCAGAGCATGCTGGACAGGGTGACGGCGAGGAGCGAAGCTACCTTACCTAGCGGAGGCGAGGCGATGTGAGGGGACGAATGGATTGCGGGGAGCGCCTAGGGCACGGATGACAAGAGATATAGGGGTTGCGGGCGCTAGATGGCCATCAAATCAGTCGGCAGCCTACATGGAGCTGCTGGATACGCGCTGTACATGGTGATGAACGCGAAGCTGGGGTTGGTGGGCTGGGTTGCGGGCTAGCACACTGCGGGGATGGGCCTGCGGGGGAGGCCAGGAGGCCCATCTGTGTTGGGGCTCTCTCTCCCTCTCAAACAAAAGGTTTCCTTTTTATAAAACCACACATAATAAAAAAACTCAAAGAAGAGATAGGGATGTTCAGGAGCAAGATAAAAATATATTTAGACTCAAGGAAATATGCACTAGTTTATAAAAATGAAATCGGCATTTTAGGACAAACAATTTAATTCATTAAAATTATTACACATGTTGTTTTGTAAGGAAAGAGGCAATGATGCATCAAACTTGGACAGGAGCTATTTTGCAAATCCTAACAGAATATTTAGGGGAAGAGCAACATTTTTTAAGGATGTAAACCAGCACGTAAATTCATCACATGTTGCATATATTTGAAATAGGAGAGGTGGTTAGGTTTTGAGAAAGAGGAGGGGTTTGCACCAAAGTTCTCACACCAATCTCACAACACATCTACTCACAACCACACCACTCCATGAGGAAGCAGGATGAAAAATTATGGTTGATTCCATGATGCCATGATGCACGATGAAAGACATGAAGCACAAGTTATTTCTATTCAACCACATGAGGGAAAACTTGGAAGTTTCCACATGAGATATATTACAAATATGGCAAGGGATGCTCTTGGGCTGTTACAGTGGTGCATTAAGGAGAATAGAATTACATGGGTAGATCTATATAAATCAGTTTCTTCCCATTTCTAGGGTTTATGAAGTTTGTATTGGCAACTTTCATCTTATAATCCCAAATTTGGTGAAGAACCTCATTTCTATCTATCATTAACTCTTGTTAAGTTTAATAGCAAGGACAACAAGTTAGCTACCTCAAACTTGCATCATACACCTTCTTTATACTTGCATGTCATGACTCTACTTTATACATGGAGTTGTGTGGGTGGGAAATTGACGGGTTGCTAACTAGTTGCTATGCAAATGGGGCGGGATAATGCATGGTGTCGGGAAGGTAGTGTTTTCAAATACTTTCAAAAAACCCATCGGGTGCCACTAATTCCTGAGGGAGATGGTCATGAGCTAGGTAACCACTTGATAAAGAAGTGGTGCCCTGGAGCAAGTGAGTGTGTTGTTTTACAGTAACGGATTGGTTTAAGTTGCGACCATTACTCCAACCTTACATGTACAACCACGATACCCCTTATGGGGTGGGGAGTTGTTGCTTA
Organism: Hordeum marinum; assembly: GCA_022496015.1. Lineage (NCBI taxonomy): Eukaryota > Viridiplantae > Streptophyta > Magnoliopsida > Poales > Poaceae > Hordeum > Hordeum marinum. The sequence continues at coordinate 213,300,895 of CM039673.1, read as the reverse complement.
ATTTGCTTGATGCTAGCAGAGAGCCCACATTACAGGTGGCGGGAGTGATGTGGTCACTCTCTATACAGGGTCATGCCAGAAAGGACGATCATGGGTTGTTTGTACAGACACCGGGCACATCATTGCATGCCCTCATGGATGATACTTGTGATGTACATAATGAGGGATGGCACCAACGAGTTGACTCTTTGTTAGAATCATCAGGGGAAAGGCATTGTTTGGGTACTTACCTGGGGTATGAGCAATACCGCGAGTCGTGGCTTGACATGGAAGTTTCCCGAGTCTCATGGGTAAAGTGTGCAACCTCTGTAGAGTGTAAAACTATTCGAATAGTCGGCTCCACAGTCAAGGACAGTTGGATGACCACTCTTGGGATACGTCCATTGTTTACAAACTTGGTATGTGCATGTGTGTGTGTGAAAAAGATGATACTTGAGTTAAGTTTGATGACTCGACATGGTGACTGCACATGAGGTGTTCAACCCCTTCTTATGGTGATATCTATAGCTTGTTCATATGGATACCTACAAACTATTGATGCATGCTTTTACAAATTAATTGATCATGTCATTGCACTTAAAATGAGCTTTCTGCAAAGTTACCTACTTAGTGCTATATCATGCATTGTTATACCTTATTCCAAAACATGGGTTCATTCCAAGTACATTCAAAGTACTCATTGGCTTGCCACTGGTTATTTAATTGGCCAAGCATGGAAGAGCGGGAATATGTTGAAGATTTCATTGGTGATGAACCTGCAAACTAGGACGCTTCCCAGTCAGAATGCCATTAGGGTCAAGGCAGATGGCATGGGCCTACGCTATCTTTCAAGATTTCCGCTGCGAGTTTATGTTCGTTATTTAGCCTTCACGGCCCTATCTATGTAATACTTGACCTCGATAGTCTTTATTTGTGTAAGACAGTATGTATGGATGTAAGACTCTATTTATTCAGCTTCTATGAGTTTAGTGAGCATTGATCTCTGGGATCACTATACACGTGCATTCGGTGATCACGACTTATGAGGCTTGGTCCCCACACTTGCTTGCCTTGATGCTCCTGTGGCACTGGGGCCCAACCCCCGAGCCTGACCCAGCGGGGGCCTTAACGTCGGGCCGCGTTATCCAGGACAAAACTTGGGATCGGAGGCCCGGGTTCCCGCAGTAGCCCCTGAAGGGCGACATTCGAGGGTCTTCGCCCCCTCATGGGGCCTATAGGCGGCACTCCCGAGGGGAAGAGACGGGGGTCCCGCCTTCGAAATGACGCCCTCTTGTTGGCTCGCTCATGTGCATAGCACAAGGATACCAGGTACTGGAAAAAGACTGGGAGTCCTGGTGAGGTGGTACGCATGAGGGCCGGCCCGTAGTGTGAGGCCCGTCATACGAGCTCCCGAAGCTGTTGGGGCCACCCAAGTGTAGGCACCATGTCCAGCCCCCGCTCGTGCGAAGGGAATGAGGCAGAGAAAAAACGCACGGCTCTTGCAAAAAAAAGGGTTTCAACACAACACCACTCCATTCAAGAAGACTGGGTTTTTGCTTAAGGGGGCAACAAAGTTGTTCAGAAGTGGGTAAGGCAGCGGTCTCCACACCCAGCACGGGGCATTGGGCTTCCACTTGGCATGGGCATAGTCGCGGTTCGACAGTATTTCCGCCAGATGTTCGTTATTTAGCCTTCACGGCCCTATCTATGGAATACTTGACCTCGATAGTCTTTATTTGTGTAAGACAGTATGTATGGATGTAAGACTCTATTTATTCAGCTTCTATGAGTTTAGTGAGCATTGATCTCTGGGATCACTATACACGTGCATTCGGTGATCACGACTTATGAGGCTTGGTCCCCACACTTGCTTGCCTTGATGCTCCTGTGGCACTGGGGCCCAACCCCCGAGCCTGACCCAGCGGGGGCCTTAACGTCGGGCCACGTTATCCAGGACAAAACTTGGGATCGGAGGCTCGGGTTCCCGCAGTAGCCCCTGAAGGGCGACATTCGAGGGTCTTCGCCCCCTCATGGGGCCTATAGGCGGCACTCCCGAGGGGAAGAGAAGGGGGTCCCACCTTCGAAATGACGCCCTCTTGTTGGCTCGCTCATGTGCATAGCGCAAGGAGACTAGGTACTGGAAAAAGACTGGGAGTCCTGGTGAGGTGGTACGCATGAGGGCCGGCCCGCAGTGTGAGGCCCGTCATACGAGCTCCAGAAGCTGTTGGGGCCACCCAAGTGTAGGCACCATGTCCAGCCCCCGCTCGTGCGAAGGGAATGAGACCGAGAAAAAACGCGCGGCTCTTGCAAAAAAAGGGTTTCAACACAAGACCACTCCATTCAAGAAGAGTGGGTTTTTGCTTAAGGGGGCAACAAAGTTGTTCAGAAGTGGGTAAGGCGGCGGTCTCCACACCCAGCGCGGGGCATTGGGCTTCCACTGGGCATGGGCATAGTCGCGGTTCGACAGTATTTCCGTCAGATGTTCGTTATTTAGCCTTCACGGGCCTATCTATGTAATACTTGACCTCGATAGTCTTTATTTGTGTAAGACAGTATGTATGGATGTAAGACTCTATTTATTCAGCTTCTATGAGTTTAGTGAGCAATGATCTTTGGGATCACTATACACGTGCATTCGGTGATCACGACTTATGAGGCTTGGTCCCCACACTTGCTTGCCTTGATGCTCCTCTGGCACTGGGGCCCAACCCCCGAGCCTGACCTAGCGGGGGCCTTAACGTCGGGCCGCGTTATCCAGGACAAAACTTGGGATCAGAGGCCCGGGTTCCCGCAGTAGCCCCTGAAGGGCGACATTCGAGGGTCTTCGCTCCCTCATGGGGCCTATAGGCGGCACTCCCGAGGGGAAGAGAAGGGGGTCCCGCCTTCGAAATGACGCCCTCTTGTTGGCTCGCTCATGTGCATAGCACAAGGAGACCAGGTACTGGAAAAAGACTGGGAGTCCTGGTGAGGTGGTACGCATGAGGGCCGGCCCGCAGTGTGAGGCCCGTCATACGAGCTCCCAAAGCTGTTGGGGCCACCCAAGTGTAGGCACCATGTCCAGCCCCCGCTCGTGCGAAGGGAATGAGGCAGAGAAAAAATGCGCAGCTCTTGCAGAAAAAAGGGTTTCAACACAAGACCACTCCATTCAAGAAGACTGGGTTTTTGCTTAAGGGGGCAACAAAGTTGTTCAGAAGTGGGTAAGGCGGCGGTCTCCACACCCAGCGCGGGGCATTGGGATTCCACTGGGCATGGGCATAGTCGCGGTTCGACAGTATTTCTGCCAGATGTTCGTTATTTAGCCTTCACGGCCCTATCTATGTAATACTTGACCTCGATAGTCTTTATTTGTGTAAGACAGTATGTATGGATGCAAGACTCTATTTATTCAGCTTCTATGAGTTTAGTGAGCATTGATCTCTGGGATCACTATACACGTGCATTCGGTGATCACGACTTATGAGGCTTGGTCCCCACACTTGCTTGCCTTGATGCTCCTGTGGCACTGGGGCCCAACCCCCGAGCCTGACCCAGCGGGGGCCTTAACGTCGGGTCGCGTTATCCAGGACAAAACTTGGGATCGGAGGCCCGGGTTCCCGCAGTAGCCCCTGAAGGGCGACATTCGAGGGTCTTCGCCCCCTCATGGGGACTATAGGCGGCACTCTCGAGGGGAAGAGAAGGGGGTCCCACCTTCGAAATGATGCCCTCTTGTTGGCTCGCTCATGTGCATAGCGCAAGGAGACCAGGTACTGGAAAAAGACTGGGAGTCCTGGTGAGGTGGTACACATGAGGGCCGGCCCGCAGTGTGAGGCCCGTCATACGAGCTCCCGAAGTTGTTGGGGCCACCCAAGTGTAGGCACCATGTCCAGCCCCCGCTCGTGCGAAGGGAATGAGGCAGAGAAAAAACGCGCGGCTCTTGCAAAAAAAAGGGTTTCAACACAAGACCACTCCATTCAAGAAGACTGGGTTTTTGCTTAAGGGGGCAACAAAGTTGTTCAGAAGTGGGTAAGGCGGCGGTCTCCACACCCAGCGTGGGGCATTGGGCTTCCACTGGGGATGGGCATAGTCGCGGTTCGACAGTATTTCCGCCAGATGTTCGTTATTTAGCCTTCACGGCCCTATCTATGTAATACTTGACCTCGATAGTCTTTATTTGTGTAAGATAGTATGTATGGATGTAAGACTCTATTTATTCAGCTTCTATGAGTTTAGTGAGCATTGATCTCTGGGATCACTATACACGTGCATTCGGTGATCACGACTTATGAGGCTTGGTCCCCACACTTGCTTGCCTTGATGCTCCTGTGGCACTGGGGCCCAACCCCCGAGCCTGACCCAGCGGGGGCCTTAACGTCGGGTCGCGTTATCCAGGACAAAACTTGGGATCGGAGGCCTGGGTTCCTACAATAGCCCCTGAAGGGCGACATTCGAGGGTCTTCGCCCCCTCATGGGGCCTATAGACGGCACTCCCGAGGGGAAGAGAAGGGGGTCCCGCCTTCGAAATGACGCCCTCTTGTTGGCTCGCTCATGTGCATAGCGCAAGGAGACCAGGTACTGGAAAAAGACTGGGAGTCTTGGTGAGGTGGTACGCATGAGGGCCGGCCCGCAGTGTGAGGCCCGTCATACGAGCTCCCGAAGCTGTTGGGGCCACCCAAGTGTAGGCACCATGTCCAGCCCCCACTCGTGCGAAGGGAATGAGGCGGAGAAAAAACGCGCAGCTCTTGCAAAAAAAAGGGTTTCAACACAAGACCACTCCATTCAAGAAGACTGGGTTTTTGCTTAAGGGGGCAACAAAGTTGTTCAGAAGTGGGTAAGGCGGCGGTCTCCACACCCAACGCGGGGCATTGGGCTTCCACTGGGCATGGGCATAGTCGCGGTTCGACAGTATTTCCGCCAGCGCGTTGCATGGGGCTTCCACTTGGGCGTGGGCATAGTCACGGCTCGATAGTATTTCCGCCAGTGCGGAGCATGGGGCTTCCACTTGGGCATGGGCGGGAGTCCTCCTGATGCCAAGGCATAGCACATCAGGCGGCTCCAGGCGTATACAGCCCCACTCATTCTTACGTGAGGGTGTCACGAGTAGAACTTGTGAAGGTGCTGGATGTTCCATGCGTATGGAGAGGACCGCCTCTGCCCCGTAGACAAGGAAGAAGGGGGTTTCGCCGGTCGGCTTAGTCGCGGTTGTGCGTATGGACCACAACATGGAATGTAGCTCATCCAGCCAGCCCCTCCCGCAAGCCTCAAGCTTCTTCTTGAAGCTCCTTCTCTTGAGGCCCTTGAGGACCTCAGCATTGGCCTGCTCTGCCTGGCATTGCTTCGTGTGTGGGCCACCAAAGTGTAGCATGTCTGTGTACCTAGGTTAGCGCAATACGACTTGAAGAGGACACTCATAAAAGAGGAGCCATTTTCGGGAATGCCGAATCGGCACACGAGGCCCTTGATGAACTTGATGGCCGACCCCGCTGGGATGGCGTGGATGGACTCGACCTCCGCCCACTTGGTGAACTTGTCGATGGCGACGTAGAGGTATGAGTATCCACCGGCTGCGCGGGGGAAGGGACCCAGGATGTCCAGCCCCATACCATGAAGGGCCAAAAGAGCAGGATCGTTTGGGGCTCTTGCGTGGGCTGGTGGATCTACTTGGCATGGAACTGGCAAGGTTCGCATGACTGGGCCATCTTGGCAGCGGCACGAAGTGTAGTGGGCCAGTAAAACCCACAGCAAAATGCCTTACCGGCAAGGGCCCACGACGAAGAGTGTTGCCCGCAATCTCCCCCGCGGATCTCGGCGAATAGTTCGCGCCCTTGTTCTTCGAAAATGCAACATAGTGCGACGTCATTGGGCCGCCGGCGGTACAGCTCGCCGCCTCGCATGTAGTAGGCGGTGTCCTGTCGTGCGACGTGTTCTGCCTCTGCGTCCTTGGCTGGGAGGTCGCCGTGGAGCAGGTAGACCTTGAACTCGTCAGTCCAGTCCCCCTTCTGAAGTTCCAACACCAGTAGCAAGCGGTCTCCCGAAGGCAGGCCGCAATCCTGCGCACCTATGGATGGCGCAGGGGGCTCGTCATGCGGTGGGGTGGCGCCAATGGCAGGCGGTGCGGCCGATGGCTTGAAGAGCCTCTCCTCAAACACGCCCGGGCCTTGCGACTCCTGGTGCGATGCTCGTCTGGTGAGGTCATCGTCCTCTTGGTTGGTGCTGCGTGGGATGTGCTGCAATTCCAAACCAAAGAAGCACTTCTCGAGTTTTCGTACCTCCTCCAGGTAGGCTGCCATGTGCTTGTCCTTGGACTTGAACTTCTTGCTGGAGAAGTTGATGAGGAGCTAGGAATCGCCCTTGATGACGAGGCCCTTGATGCCGTGGGCGGAGGCGGCCTTGAGGCGGGCGATGAGGCCCTCGTATTCCGCTATGTTGTTGCAGACCTTCCTGCTATGGCTAAAGCATAGCTGGACCGCATGTCATAGCTTGTCTCTTCTTGGCGAGGTGAGCACAGAGCCAGCCCCTGCTCCTTGCCTGGAGAAAGCACCATCGAATCACAGGAACCATCCCTTGGGCGCCTCGTCCCCGGGAAGGAAGGGCTCATTGCCTTGGGGTCCCTCCTCACTCACGTTCGTCCATTCCTCTATAAAGTTAGCCAGGGTTGCGCCCTTGATGACCCTGGCGGTGTAGAATTCTAGCTGGAAGGTCTATAGCTCAATGTTCCACTCGGCGACCCTGCCTGGGGCGTTGGGACAGTGCAGGATTTCCTCCAGGGGGTAAGTAGAAATGACCCTAATGGGGTGGCTCTGGAAGTAGTGACGCAACTTCCGGGAGGTGATGAGCAGCGCGAGGAGGAGCTTCTGCTGCTTGGGGTAGCGCTCGCGCGCGTCCCTAACCACCGTGCTGACATAGTACACAGGTTGCTGGAGGAGGCGCGTGACCGTAGTGTCGGCATCGTCTCCGCCCGAAGGCTCAAGAGGCGTGGCAGGAGGCAAGGCCATGGTGTCCTCTAGGGACGCGGCACCACCGACCGTGGGGGCGCCTGTAATCATGACGCCGAGGGTCGCAGGAACCCCCGAAGGTTCCTCTCCTGAGGCCGCGGGGGCCTCTTGTGGCACGTGGCTTGAGGCCGTCGTGACTCCTCAATGGGGGCAGCGGTCTCGCGCGGCGCCTCCTTTGTCGTCGCGGCTCCTCGCGACATCTTCTCGGGGGGGTCTCGGCCTCCTCCTTAGGGCTGACCCACTCTTCCCTTTCCACCACGAGGGTCGCACTGGCTGTCTGGGGGTGGCCGCTAGGTACAACAGCAAACACTTCCGGGGACGTGGCGCGACCATCATAGGAGGGCTGGTGAGGTACCTCTTGATGTCCGCAAAGGCAGCATCTACTTTGGGGGTCCACTTGAACGGGCCTAACCTCTTCATGAGCTTGATCAACGGCAACGCCTACTCGCCATATTTGGAGATGAAACACCCCAGCAAGGCTAAGCATCCCGCTAGCTTTTGCATCTCCTTGAGTGTCCGGGGGGCGCATTTGCTTGATAGCCTTGACGTTTTCTGGGTTGGCCTCGATCCCTCAATGAGATACGAGTAACCCGAGGAGCTTGCCTGAGAGGACCCCGAAGACGCATTTGTCGGGGTTGAGCTTCAAGTTAACATTGCGTAGGTGGGTGAAAGTCTCTTCCAGTTCTTGGACGAGCGTCCTGGCCTCGCGCGATTTGACCATGCTATCGTCCAGTAAGCTTCCGTGTTCCTGCCAAGCTAGGGCCCCAATGCAATGTACAATAACCTCTGGAAGGTGGCCCCAACGCTCTTCGGACCTAAAGGCATGTAGGTCTAGCAGAATATCCCACGGGGAGAGGTGAATGTTGTCTTCTCCACATCTTTCACCACCATTTTGATCTGATGATAGCCCAGGAAGGCATCCAAAAAGCACAGGAGGTCCCAGCTGACGGTGGAGTCCATGATCTGGTCGATGTGCGGCAGCGGGAAGGGATCCTCAGGGCAAGCCTTATTGAGACTCGTGAAGTCGATGCACATCCGTTCCTTGCCGCCCTTCCTAGGGACAATGACCGGATTAGCCAGCCAGTCAGGATATCACACCTCACAGATGACTCCGGCCTCCTGCAGCTTCTGTACCTCTTGGACGATTAAATGTTGCTTCTCCAGTGCCTCACATTGCGTCTTCTGTTTGACTGGGCGTGCATTGGGGCACACCTCCAGGTGGTGCTCAATCACCTCCCTCAGGAACCCGATCAGGTCGGTCCGCTTCCACGCGAACACGTGAGCGTTCGCCGGAGGAACGCGATAAGTTCGTTTTCTAGCTCAGGGGAGAGCTCAGCGGCAATGGTGAAAGTGTGGCTCGGGTCTGCACCACCGAACAGCACCTTCTTCATTTCGGCTCGGTCCTGAGAACACAGCGGCTTCTTTCTCTCTGGTATTACCTCGGGAGGCTCTGCGCTGCCCCCGACGGTCAGGTGTGTTGCCACGATGGCCTTGTATGCGATCTTGAGGGAGCCAATCGGCATCCCTCGCATCGCACTTGACGATGATGACGCCACCACATCCGGGCATTTTTATGATGTTGTAGCCCGGCTGAGTGGCTGTCGTGAACTTGGCGAGCGTCGAATAGCCCAAGATGGCATTGTACGGGAGGCCGATGGGCGCCACATCGAAGTCGATGAGCTCGGTGCGGTAATTGTTGCGGGTGTCGAAGGTGACGGGCATGTGTATCTTCCCTAGGGTATCGTAACTCCGTCGGCTACTCTGGAGAAGGGCCTAGTGGGCTTCAAAAGATCACGGGGCACTTGGAGCATCTTGAAGGTCGCTATGGAGATAACATTGAGCCCAGCACCCCCGTCGATGAGAGTCTTGGTGACCGCAATGTTGCTGATGGTCGGGGTGCACAGCATCAAGAGGGCACCCGCGGCGGCAGTGGACCTTGGGCGGTCCCTTGCGTCGAAAAAGATGTCGTGTTGCACACAACTTGGTGACGGCACAGGCTCGCACACCCGGGAGGCGGCGCTTGCTTCGCGTAAGGTGGGCTTGAGGTGTCGGCCAACAGCTGGGGCCTGGGCTCCTCCGAGGCACGCTGCAGCACGCAGCCCCCATCAAACTCCGACACCCCCGCCTGGAGGGAGCATGCCACACAGAGGCCCGGTCAGGGCACCTCGCAAGGGGGGTGGAGGAGGCACCCCGCGGCCCATGATCCTAGCGCGATGTCGAGGGAGGTGAAGCAAGCGAGAAGACACCTGAGCCCTTCCCATAATGGCAACGAGTTCAGTGATGCATGCCAGCCAAGCGTCCTGCTTGATGCCCATCAGGCATAGGTGAAGTGGCTCGCGCGCTCCGAGTAGTGCTTCCCGCATGCTTACATGCTCAAGGCGGGCGAGATAGGCGGGGGAGGCAATAACGCGGCCGTCCCTCGGCTCGGGAGGGTGCATGGTGGCACCCCTAGCCCCAGCGGGGTAGCGGCATCCTCCGTGACTTGTAGCCGTGGCCTGGACAACATGGACTGCGCGATGCTCAACGCGCGCACGGCCAGCATCGTCCATGGGGTCTATGAGGGCGGAGCTCGAACGGGGATGGAGAGCGATGGCGCACCCCTACCTGGTGCGTTGTCACACTCTGTGTTTGTATCACTATGCTATGTTATGGGTTTATAAAATTTGGAACCATTTAAAACTTTTGAGTGCAAGTGCTTGTTTGAATTCTTTGATGATTGCTTGTTTGGTTTGATTGTGTTTTGGCACTCAAAGATCTTCTTACCTCTAGAACTCACTTCCTTGATCCAAACATCTTCCTCAATGATCATACCATGTGTATAGTGCCAAAAACTATTTTTATCAAATATTGTTTTGGCCAAAAAGGATTTATTCAAATTAGATTTTCAAAAAACCTTAATATGAGGTTTCTACTTGATTCTAGATTTTACCCCATCAATTATTGAGTTGAGGCCATACAAGTTTTATCTAACCCCCAGCTGCTCCCAGTAAAACTTGTATGGCCTCAGCTCAATAATTGGTGGGGTAAAATCCCCCATTTACCCCTCTAATTCACCATGACAGAGGTCCTCTCTCCCCCTTCTCTTACTTCTACCCTTCTCTTACCACCTAAGATACCTCCAGGGCATCTCTAGAAAGCAAACAACCTCATGGACAAGTTTGGCCTCGCCCTCGAAGCAAATGACATGCCCTGGCATGCCAAAAGGGTGCTCCAGAGCACGCTACAACGCGCTCCCGCACTGTAGCCGCCCCCATTCCAAGGCCCCCAACAACCTGGCCTCCACATCGTGTCTCCCAAGATGTCCTCGATGTCCGGGACACGCCTCCTTGTCGAGGCCCTCCTCCCTCTCTCTCCGGCAACCCCAGCCACGTGTGCGCGATGCCGCACATGTCCACCACTCCTTGCCCGCGCCCCTGGCCCGCCTCAGCTCCTCCCCGCTCTCCTTGTTTATCTCCAGCACCATGCACTGCCACTACATGCACAATAGATCAACTCCAGACCCTCTCGTGGCCGCCAGAGCGGTGCCCACAAACGACCGTGAGCCTCGTCCACGGTAAGCCCGCGCCACGGCTATAAGAAGGCGTCTGAACCTCTCTCTCTCTCTCTCTACCCCTGGTGCTTCGTCCATCTCCAAATCGTCCTCCTACACCATCCCAACGCCCTCTAGAGCACTCGATCTCGGGATCGAGCTCGAGGTCCGCCGCCTCGGGTCAGCGACAACCACACGGTACGGAGCTCCCCCGGCCTTCTCTCTTCCTCCTATGGAACCACCGAAGCTCACTAACCCCACCCCCACATCTGTCCCACTCCGTTGCAGGCCGGAGCGATCAAATCGAGCTAACCCAAAGCTGCTCCGCCAAACTCTTCCTCGCCGTCGATTTCCTCAATGCCGGTGACCATCTACGCCACCTTTCGACTAGCGGCGATCCCCAAGCACGCCCGTGCCCATTAATCGCCTCGCCATCAACCACGGTGTCGGCGGTGAGCATCCTCCCGATCTGGCTGGAGAATAGGGATTGCGAGTGGCCCCCCACCTGACATCACCTCCATCCCCTCTGTTCCACTGACGGGTGGGTCCCGCCCATTAGGTTCAAAAACAGGTCGCCATGCGTACCGGTTCGGTGCATAAAGGACAGAGTATTTCCAAAATATGCCTCCTACATCGACAGCCTACTCGGGAGGAAACTCTTTTGGGCCGACTCATGCGCTCAGTTCTGGCCCGAAGCAACAGTGCCATTTCTCCTTTTCCAATTATCAGAATCTTGCAAAAATTCCACAGATTCAAATATTACTCCAAATCCAATAATTCTTCCACCATAAATCTTAGAATATTCTATACTATTTAATAGTGCCACTTGTGAAATTTTTTGAAAACATTTGATGTACTGGATTTATTTAAAACCTAGTTTTAAATATTTTTAGCCTTTGTTAATATAGTTTTCAAAATCCTTTTCACTTCAAAACTAGAGACAAATATTTTTAGTTTCTATTGTAGTATTTTATACAGTAAGGTAACATTTTAGAAGTGGTTTTTGTGCTTTGATTCTGCTGTGATTCTTATTATTTCCCATTATTATCGCGACGATAGATTGCGTTGTTGACGAGGGAGTTGGACCCAAAGACTTTGAAGACCCCGAATACTTTGTTGAGCCAGGCAAGCAACCCTTTGACCATGTTAAGAAACCATTTTTATTGCATGGCATATAGCACTTTCTTATCAATATGTTGATCATGATGATGTGGTGACCACTTCAGTGGGTTGCCTCCGATACTTTTACCGTTGATACTTGCATCGTGCATGACCCTACCTCTTTATGAGGGTTATGCGGGTGGGAGTAGTTAGGCTGCTAGTAGTTGCTACGCAAGTGGGATGGGGATAGGCATGGTGATGGAAACAGAAGTGTTTTCAAAGGCTTTTCGAAAACCCTGTCGGGTGCCCCTAATGCCCGAGGGAGATGATGAGCAAGGTAACCACTTTATAAAGAAGTGGTGTATCGGAGCAAGTGATTGTGTGTGTTCTCGAAAACGGATTGGATTTAAGATTTGTCGACCGTTCCCAACCTTACATGTACAACCCCGATACCCCTTATGGGATGGGGCTTTGTTGATTACTTTGATGGGTATTAGCAGAGAGCCGCATTATCAGTGGAGGGAGTGACGTGGTCACTCTCGATACGGGGTCGTGCCAGAAAGGACGATCATGGGCTGTTTTTAAAGACATCGGGCACAACGTTGGTCCCTGCATGGATGATACTTGTGATGTACATCATGCACGTTGGGTGCCAATGAATGGACTCTTTGTTGGTATCGTCAGGGGAAAGGAAATATTCGAGTAATTACCTCGGGTATGCAACATACCACGAGTCGTGGCTTGACACGAAAGTTTCTCGAGTCACGTGGATAAAGTGTGCAACCTCTGCGGAGTGTAAAACTATTCGAATAGTCGTGTACACGGTCAAGGACAATTGGGTGGTGCTGCTTAAACTACGTCTAGTGTTTTCACAAACTTGGTGTGAGTGCGTTGTAACAGCCCAGGACCGACGCTCCGGAGGATTCCCCTTTTATTCCATTCTCGTCATGTGTTTCGTCTGGTTGTCGCATTCATCATCGCATCATCTGCATAGCGTCATCACTTGTTTTCGAAAACGTGCATCTGTTTGTACTTGCCGGTTCTCTCCGTTTGTGTCGTCGACCGTTTCGAGTCCAACCACACACGCACGCGCCTGCGGCATCGTTTAAAAAATGTTTTAAAAGGCGCACTAAAAATATTCTCGGATTGGGTCGAAACTTCGTGTGCGGTCTTATTATAGTGTAGGTAGGCCGCCTGCCAAATTTCGTCGCATTCTGAGTTTGTTTGATACCCCATCGGTCAACCGTAATAGCGCGATCTTCGGTTTATTACTGCAAACGTTTTCGGTATTTCAAAACATGTCACGGGCCTCACTCTTCTCTCTCATCTTGGACAAAACCCCTCTTCACAGCCTAATACCAACCCACCTAGCCTACCCCTCCAACCGGAGCCATCCGATCTCGATTGGAGGGCTCGAAACAATGCACCCCCTAATACCTAACCCTAGACCTCCCCTGCTATAAAAGGAAGCCTCCCCCACCAAAAATGGCCTCCCTAGCTTCTCTCGCACGGATTTCCATGCCCAGCCACCTTCCCGCCGCCACTTGTCGTCACCTGAGCCGCCACGCCACCGCGCCTAGCCACTCCGGGGCTGCCACGTGTCCTCACGTCTCCTCCCAGCCGCTGCAGCCCATCTGCGGCCCGCCTCGGACCCGAACTGCCGCTTCCACGCCCGAGTGCTCTACATCGGGAGAGGAGCTCCCGTTCCAAAGCTGTGCCCCACTGCCCCTTGGTCAGCCTGCCACTGGAGGACCGTCGAACCCTCGCCGAAGCGCCTCGCCAGCGCCCCTCGGCGGGACCTCGCCCCCGCGCCCCTCTTCCTTCTCCTTCCCCTGTTGCCTTCTCTCTTCCTCACTCGTCTCTCCTTCCTCTCCCTGCAGGAGGACCAGCAGCGCCATGGCCGCATGAGAAACTCTGCCGCCAGCCCTTCATCCTCCGCCCCGCCCAGATCTGAGCTCCCCTCGGCCTGATTCGATCGCCCCGCCTCCAAATCCGCCGTCCCCGCGCCCGCCAGACCTCTTGCCCCGCCGGCCGTCGCGCATTGACCGCCGGTGTCGTGGCCTCTGCTCGAGCAGAACGAGAACGAGCATCGATGCCTCGCTCGCTCCCTGCCTCGCCCCTGTGGGCCTTCCAGCGCCGCAGCCCAGCGTGTGCCAAGGCCCAGCTCGTGTCGCGCCTGCCTTGCCCTGCGACCGGGCCATGGCCCATGGTGAGCTTCCCCGAGCCCACCTGCTTTGCATGCAATATCGTGCCATGGGCGCTCTGTAACTATCTTGCGCCCACCTCTGTGCAGTATACTGTTCAGATTTGGCCCAATATGTTTTTTCCTGCGCTGAGGATTTAACCATTATCCAATGATTTTCAGAATTGCAGAAAACCCCTACACTTCATGCATTTAATAACTCACCAACCGGGCATCGTATGTAAAAGCTTATTATATGTAAAATGTTCAGAATTTTATGTAGATTCAGAAAACCCAACTTTCACATGTGATAAAAATGTTTAACCTTGCTTTTTGCATTGATTTGCGTAATTGCCATGTGAAAATGATTCATTTCATAACTACAAAACCGTAGCTCCGTAAAAATGTTCCACATATGTAACTTGACCAGAAAAATGTGTAGAATAACATGGCGACATATATTTTTCTGTTTAATAACTCTAAAATATTGTTAGTTCAGATCTGGACCAAAGTCATAATTTGCATATGGGGACTTCCCGGAATTGTTATATGTTGCTTCCGGCCCCCATTTAAAATGCCTAGATGATATAGTTGCTTACGCTTCACCGTTTGCCATGTTAAGCAACATTTAATATCAATGAGTACCTAAACGAGAGTGAACTAAATAATCGATCGTGGAGTTTCGTCAATATGCAACTCATTGCATATTGAACTTCACTTAATATGTAGTTGTTGTTTGTTGTTCTTGCCATGCCATGTCATGCGTTGCATATTAAACCGGACATGCATCATACTTGTTTGTGCATTATGGCATGCATGTGTTGTGGTGTTCCGTGTGCTGATTGTCATTTCGGATTGTTTCTTCTCGATAGAGTTCCGAAAGCGTTTAGAGTGTGAGGATTCATTCGACTACGTTGGCTCGTCTTCTTCATGGACTCGTTCTTCTTCCGAGTGGGATCTCAGGCAAGATGACACATTTCCCTGGATACCACTACTATCATTGCCAAGCTAGATGTATTATTTTCTATCACTATGTCATGCTACCTACCACTTGTTTGAAAAGCCTCCCAACATTGCCATGAAAGCCTCTAACCCCTCCACATCCCAGCAAACTTTTGTTTGGCTATGTTACCGCTTGCTCAGCACTTCTTATAGCGTTTCTAGCTACAGGTGCAATTGCTTCCATGTCACAACATGGACATTCTTTTCTTATCACAATATTATTGCTATTTAATTTAATGCACTTACACACTTAGTAAAGGGTGGAAGGCTTGTCCTTTTGCTCGGTATTTTGTTCCACTCTTGCCGCCCTAGTTACTTGTGAACCGATGTTATGTTCCATAATTGAGCGCTTCTAACATGCTCGGGGTTGTTATGGGAACTCCCTTGATTTTCGTGTTAGCATAAAGCTTGTCTGGCAAGCCCAACATTGGTACTACATTTGCCTAATAACTAATAAAATTGCATAGGGACCCGCCGGCACCCGCGGATATTTTATCAACAACCCAGGCCAGTGCTCCCCATGAGTGTTGATCCAAACTAGAGCAGTGTGCAGGGCCACCCTAGGGCAACTTGGGTGATTTCTATCAGGCCACCATACACTAGCTTATCCGTCGTGTCCTGAGAACGAGATATGCGGCTCCTATCGGGATCGTCGACACGTCGGGAGGCCTTGCTGGATTTGTTTTACCTTTCTCGAACGTCTTGTGTGAGGAACTTTGGTCTTCTTTGGGCTATCTCGAGGTGTCGGATTTCCTTTGGAATTGCCTAGGATGATCACGAGATCTGTGGTCCAGGTTATTCCCGCGACGTGTGGTTAAGTTTTCATGGATGAGTTGGAGCACCCCTGCAGGGTTAAATCTTTTGGAAAGCCATGCCCGCGGTTATATGGCAAACTTGGAAACTTTGTTTAACACCCGGTCATAGCAAACTTGAAGTAACTCTAGTAAAATACACCAACTATGTGCGTAACCGTGACTGTCTCTTCTCATGAGTCCTATCCGAGAGAGAACATGGTGGGGTTATGTTTGACGTAAGTAGGTGTTCAGGATCACTTAGTGATCTTTGCTAGTTCACGTCTGTTATGCGTAGAACACCATACTTTACTTTCTGTATTTGTAAGTTAGCCACTCAAATAAATGCTTAGTTGCTTGCTACAGCCTCACCACTTAACCATACTTCACCCATTAAACTTTAATAGTCTTGATACCCTTGGAAATGAGATTGCTGAGTCACTGTGGCTCACAGATTACTACAACAACAGTTGCAGGTACAAGTAATGCGATGCTTTGATGTGAGCGCGATGCTTCTTTTGATTTGGATTTCTTCTTCATCATCATCGATCTAGGATGGGTTCCAGTGGCAGCCTGGGATAGCAAGGATGGATGTCATTTTATCGTTTGGTTTCTTCCGTAGTCACACCCTACTCTTCTATATGATGTTTGAATATGTTGTTGTATTTGATGTGATATTGATGTAGCTTGTGGCGAGTGTAAGCCAATTCCATATACTCACCTCTTCTGTACATGTACTAGTAATGATATCCATTCTTGCAACAAGACGAGATGCGCTTCTATCCTTGTCGAGGCCCTTGTGCTGAAATAAGGATAGGATCGCATATTGAGCGTAACAAGTTGGTATCAGAGCCTGTACCGCCCTAGGAGCCCCCTTGATTGATCGAACTTGGACGAGTCGAGTCTAGTGAAAAAAAACTATTTTGAGTCTAGTTATATCAGAGACTAGGATTCTTTTTACTTCTCGTCTATGCTCTGGTGAGGAATTATGACTTAGGAATTTTTATTCTACTACTCTTCTTGCTCAAAAAAAATTAGGATCACGCGGGTATTTTAGAATCTATATGATGCCGATGTGACGGAGTTCTGTCTTGGTGCCTCCTGTCTGGCTTGATTTCTTTTGGGGAGTTGAGCTCCAGGGGATTATTGACACATCATTATCGTTCAGTTTCCTTAGTATCTCAATACGGAGGATGTCGAAATTACTTCAATACTTTTTGTGGCAAGATAAGATTGGAGTCACCCAGTACTAGGGAGGTGTCCGGGGTACTGCCATGTTTGGTATCGTTGTGTTTTTGAGGGTCCGAGATAGTTGAGTTTCTGAAGCCTCTAGTTATGTGTTGAAGGATGCATACAGTTGGGGTGTAGGGCTTGTTAGTTGTGTGAGATATTTTCCTCCTTGTATCCCCAACACCTGATTGCATAACCAAGAAAGTTTCGGGAGTTTTTAGGTGGGAATTCAAGTAGTTACCTAGGCTATCTTCCAACAAATCATGATGTGAGGTTGGGGTTCGACATGTAGTGGATACGTTTGTTCACGGTCTTTCTTACAGAGAACAGTCTCGATTTATGCTTCGTCAAGCCTTTTAGTTTGCTACACCTAGGGAGCATATTCGGGCGTGATTTCAATATGACAATCCAATGTACGATCGAGCCCGTGCGAACCTTACCACAAAAATATCGAGCGAAATCTCTATTATGCATTTGTTCTGGCTTGTTTCATAAGCCTCATCCTTTGCTTTGTTTTAAATATGGTAATTCGAGTTGCTTCGATGTCAAGTGGTGATTATATATATTTCCTAAGTGTTCTTATATGTCTATGGGATTGCGAATTCTTTTGCTCAACCGGCGTTGTCATATCAATTCTTTTTATCCGGTGTGCTTCTCTTCAAGGCAATTCAATCCTCTCCAATTTTTGCAAGATCTATCCCCATATTCTTCTTCGGCGTTTGTCTCATCTGTTCCAAGTTTTCTTTGTTTTTCCCACCCTCCCACCCTTTTTCTTCAATGATTAAATTCTCATCCAAGTGCCTTTTCTATTCATGTGATGCTTCCGCTATCTTTTCTCTCGTATTTTTGCCAATGATCCCTTCTGAAGATTCTCAGGAGTTTCAATTTCAAGATCTATCCTCATATTCCTAGTTCTTGTTGTTATTCTTCGGGGGATTCAATTCAAGTTCTCGGTGTTCTTCATATATTTTTCATTCATTAAATTCTTCCGTGTTCAAATTCTTATCCAAGCCTCTCTTGTTTACTCGCCTCTCTTTGTTCTTTCCGGAGTGCTAAAGATATCTCAGAAGATTCATGTTTTATTTCAATCCTTCCAAATTATTTTGAGGTTCTCGCCTCTTCAAGTTTTCATTTCTACCGGTGCAATCTCTCTTCCTAAGCAATTGTTTCAACGATGATCTCTTTGAGTGGGCGCATAACCCACAGGTTTTCCCCCAGGATCTTACCTGGCTCTTCTAATCTTTCCGGAGATTTCCTCAAGTTCTCTTTTAATATGACGTAAGAATGAACTTCATCGGTCATGTGCCTTCTCGAAGATCGCTTCTAAATCATTTTCATTGTTGGCTCAACCTTTCCTTGTTCATTCTTCGAAGTGTCTCAGTAATTCATGGTGTTGCTTCTCGTCTTCATTCTCAGTATTGAAGACCGAAGGAGAGTTTCTCTTAATCGTTGTTCGTTCTTCCAAAGATTCATGGTTTTAGGTTGTTTATATCATCTCAAATTGTTTCGATCATGAGAAATTTCTCCCATATCTATCCGGTGCATTCAGAATTGTTTTCATTTCTCGATCCTCCCGAAGGCCATCATTTTAGAAGATTTCTTCGCTCTCAGCTTTCAGCTTTCATTCTCAAATTCTTCTAAAGTGTTGTTCCTTCGTTCGTATCTCAATTATTCCAGTGCTTCGTTCAGGTTTTCTATTAGGTGGATCATGCTCTCTTTATTCTCATGTTATATCATTCATTTGTATTATCCTCTTTTGTTTCTAATTCTTACCGGTGTTCTCGTTCAAGACTTCTTCAAGTTTGTGCTCTATCTATCTTTCCTATCTTTTCCAGAAGAATAAGTGGTGTGCGAAATCCGTTGCTTGTCATCAATTTAACTTGATGAAGGATAAGCATAACATAATTCTTATTCTTGTTTCATCGAAGTGATTTAATCCTTCTTCTAGAGTTATGCGTCATATCGAAAATTCTCAATTGTAAGTGGTTCTTCTTTTCTGTTCTGGAGTTCAAGTTGCTCAAATATCTCTTTTAGAAGCTTCATCTATATCATAGCAAGGCCTCAACCTTGTCTTTTTGCATCCTTCAATTCTTTTCTATCATCCTTTCATTCCAGAGTTCTTCTCGATTGTTCTTCATGGTGGGTTGTTAAGGATGTAATTCTTCTTGAATTGTTCTTCAAGATTTCTGTTGGAGGTGCTCAAGTGTCCTTTATCTTGGATGTCTACGTTCAATTCCTTCTCCATTGTCTTTGAGATGGTTTTATTAAATTCTTTATTATGAGGAGTCTCGAAGGAAATTGTCAAGAATGAGATAAGTAAACCCATCTTGTATTCTCGGAGTTATCTTGGGTTGGATTTCACCTAAAGCATTTCCTAAGGATCGTTGCTATCATGGTGTCATAAATGATTCAAGTGTCTCCTCCACCTGTTCATGAAAGAAGTTTTGCATATCTTGTTGCTCTCAAGCAATCAATTGATTTCTATTGTGGCTAGTTATCACCTCATAATTTTGAGATGTTGTCTATAAGCCCATAACAAGCTATTCTTTTCGTTGTTGATTCTCCATCAACTCCGTTCAACCTATGCTTCTCAAATTCAGTGGTGGAAAAAGTTGTCATTTTCTTCTCCATTCTCTTCTCTCCAAATATCTAGCTTCTATTCTTTTGTTCCAGAGGCATTGTGGTGTTGTTCTTTGCAACTCACATCTAGTGTGATTAAGATCATGTTCTTTCTTTGCTTATTCTTTTAACCGGAGTGGTGTGAAATATTTTCATGATCCCTCCATCTTACGAAGTTTTGATTCCAATCCAGCCGAAGTTTGGTGTCTCTCTTTCAATTTCTTTCCATCATATCAATTTCTCCTCTCTATCCTACTGAAGTGCTGCCGAAATTTCTTTTTAATTCTTGCTTGTTCCTCATGTCGTTCTTCATCTCTTTCCAGCCTTCAATGATCATTGATTTCACTCATTTGACAGAGAAGCAACTAAGTTTTACCTCTTGCTCTTTCTCTTCCCCTTCTCATTCTAGATCTCGGGACGAGATCCTCGTGTAGTGGAGGAGAGTTGTAATAGTCCGGGACCGACGCTCCAGAAGATTCCCCTTTTATTCCATTCTCGTCATGTGTTTCGTCTAGTTGTCGCAATCATCATCGCATCATTCGCATCATCTACATAGAATCATCACTTGTTTTCGAAAACGTGCATCCGTTTGTAGTTGCCGGTTCTCTCCGTTCGTGTCGTCGATCTTTTCGAGACCAACCACACATGCACGTGCCCGCGGCATCGTTTAAAAAATGTTTTAAAAGGCGCACTAAAAATATTCCCGGGTTGGGTCGAAACTTCGTGTGCGGTCTTATTATAGTGTAGGTAGGCCGCCTGCTAAATTTCGTCGCATTCCGAGTTCGTTTGATACCCCATCAGTCAACCGTAGTAGCGCGATCATCGGTTTATTATCGCAGACATTTTCGGTATTTCAAAGCATGTCACGGGCCTCACTCTTCTCTCTCATCTTGGTCCAAACCCCTCTTCACAGCCCAACACCAACCCACCTAGCCTACCCCTCGAACCAGAGTTGTACGATCTCGATCGGAGGGCTCGAAACGGTGCAAAAACACCTAAAACCTAACCCTAGACCTCCCCTGCTATAAAAGGAAGCCTCCCCCCCCCCCACCAAAAATGGCCTCCCTAGCCTCTCCCGCACGGATTTCCATGCCCAACGACCTCCGCACCGCCACTTGTTGTCGCCTGAGCGGCCACGCCGCTGCGCCCAGCCACTCCGGGGCTGCCACGTGTCCCCGTGTTGCCTCCCTGCCACTGCGACCCGCCTCAGACCCGAACTACCGCCTCCACGCCCGAGTGCTCCAGATCGGGAGAGGAGCTCCTGATCCAGAGCTGCGCCCCCGCTACCCCTTGGTCGGTCGGCCACTGGAGGACCGCCGGATCCTCTCCGGAGCGCCTCGCCGGCGCCCCCCGGACGGACCTCGCCCCCGCGCCCCTCTTCCTTCTCCTTCCCCCGTTGCCTTCTCTCTTCCTCACTCGTCTCTCCTTCCTCTCCGTGTAGGAGGACCAGTAGCGCCATGGCCGCCTGAGAAGCTCTGCCGCCGGCCCTTCATACGCCGCCGCCGCCTAGATGCAAGCTCCCCTCGGCCGGATCTGACCGCCCCGTCTCCAGATCCGTCGTCCCCGTGCTCGCCAGACCTCATGCCCCGCCGGTCGTCGCGTGTTGACCGCCGGTGTCGCTGCCTCCGCTCTACCAGGACGAGAACGAGCATCGACGCCTCGCTTGCTCCCTGCCTCGCCCCTGTAGGCCTTCCAGCGACATAGCCCAGCGCGTGCCAAGGCCCAGCTCGTGTCGCGCCTGCCCTTCCCCGCGACCGGGCCATGGCCCGTACCCCGAGCCCACCTGCTTTGCATGCTATATGCCATGGGCGTTGTGTAACTATCTTGCACCCACCTTTCTGCGGTATATTGTTCAGATTCGGCCCAATGTGTTTTTTTCCTGCGCTGAGGATTTAACCATTATGCAATGATTTTCAGAATTGCAGAAAACCCCTACACTTCATGCATTTAATAACTCACCAACCGGGCATCGTATGTAAAAACTTAATATATGTAAAATGTTCAGAATTTTATGTAGATTCACAATATCCACTTTCACATGTGATAAAAATGTCTAACCTTGTTGTTTGCATGGATTTGCGTAATTGCCATGTGAAAATGATTCATTTCATAACTACAAAACCGTAGCTCCGATAAAAATGTTCCACATATGTAACTTGACTAGAAAAATGTGTAGAATCACATGGTGACATATATTTTGCTATTTAATAACTCTAAAATATTGTTAGTTCAGATCTGGACCAAAGTCATAATTTGCATATGGGGACTTCCAGGAATTGTTATATGTTGCTTCCGGCCCCATTTAAAATGCCTAGATGATATAGTTGCTTACGCTTCACTGTTTGCCATGTTAACCAACATTTAATATCGATGAGTACCTAAACAAGAGTGAACTAAATAATCGATTGTGGAGTTTTGTCAATATGCAACTCGTTGCATATTGAGCTTCACTTAATATGTAGTAGTTGTTTGTCGTTCTTGCCATGCCAAGCCATGTGTTGCATATTAAACTGGACATGCATCATATTTTTTGCGCATCATGTCATGCATGTGTTGTGGTGTTCCGTGTGTTGATTGTTGTTTCGGATTGTTTCTTCTCAATAGATTTCCAAAAGCGTTCGGAGTGTGAGGATTCGTTCGACTACGTTGGCTCGTCTTCTTCATGGACTCGTTCTTCTTTCGAGCAGGATCTCAGGCAAGATGACACATTTCCCTGGATAGCATTACTATCATTGCCATGCTAGATATCTCATTTTCTATCCCTATGTCATGCTACCTACCACTTGTTTGACAAGCCTCCCAACATTGCCATGAAAGCCTCTAAGCCCTCCACATCCCAGAAAACTTTTGTTTGGCTATGTTACCGCTTGATCAGCCCTTCTTATAGCGTTCTAGCTGTAGGTGCAATTGCTTCCATGTGACAATATGGACATTCTTTTGTTATCACAATATTATTGCTATTTAATTTAATGCACTTATACACTTGGTAAAGGGTGGAAGGCTTGGCCTTTTGCTCGGTGTTTTGTTCCACTCTTGCCGCCCTAGTTACTTGTGAATCGGTGTTATGTTCCATAATTGAGCGCTCCTAACATGCTCGGGGTTGTTATGGGGACCCCCTTGATTTTCATGTTAGGATAAAGCTTGTCTGGTAAGGCCCAACATTGGTACTACATTTGCCTAATAACTAATAAAATTGCATAGGGACCCGTCGGTACCCGCGGATAATTAATCAACAACCCAGGGGAGTGTTCCTCTTGAGTGTTGGTCCAAACTAGAGCACTATGCGGGGCCACCCCAGGGCAACTTGGGTGATTTCTATCAGGCCACCATACACTATCTTATCCGCCATGTCTTGAGAACGAGATACGCGGCTCCTATAGGGATCGTCGACACGTTGGGAGGCCTTGCTAGATTTGTTTTACCTTTCCCGAACGTCTTGCGTGAGGAACTCTGGTCTTCTTCGGGCTATCTCAAGGTGTCAGATTTCCTTTGCAATTGCCTAGGATGATCATGAGATCCATGGTTGAAGTTATTCCCGTGACGTGTGGTTAATTTGTGATGGATGAGTTGGAGCACCCCTACGGGGTTAAATCTTTCGGAAAGTCGTGCCCGTGGTTATGTGGCAAACTTGGAAACTTTGTTTAACACCCAGTCATAGCAAACTTGAAGTAAACTCTAATAAAATACACCAACTGTGTGCGTAACCGTGACTGTCTTTCCTTGTGAGTCCTGTCCGAGAGAACACGGTGGGGTTATGTTTGACGTAAGTAGGTGTTTAGGATCACTTTGTGATCATTGCTAGTTCACGTCCATTATGCGTAGAACACCATACTTTACTTTCTGTATTCGTAAGTTAGCCACTCAAATAAATGCTTAGTTGCTTGTTGCAGCCTCACCACTTAACCATACCTCATCCATTAAGCTTTAATAGTCTTGATACCCTTGCAAATGAGATTGCTGAGTCCCTGTGGCTCACAGATTACTACAACAACAGTTACAGGTACAGGTAATGTGATGCTTTGACGTGAGCGCGATGCTTGTTTTCATTTGGAGTTCTTCTTCGTCGTCGTCGATCTAGGATGGGTTCCAGGCAGCAGCCTGGGATAGCAAGGATGGATGTCATTTTATCATTTGGTTTCGTCCGTAGTCGGATCCTGCTCTTCTATATGATGTTTGAATATGTTGTTGTATTTGATGTGATATTGATGTAGCTTGTGGCGAGTGTAAGCCAATTCCATATACTCATCTCTTCTGTACATGTACTAGTAATGATATCCATTCTTGCAACACGAAGAGATGCGCTTCTATCCCTGTCGAGGCCCTCGTGCCAAAATAAGGATAGGATCAAATCTTGGGCGTGGCATGTGTGGATAACAAAGATGGTACTTTAGCTAAGTCCGATGATTTGACATGATGATTGCACATGAGATGTTCAACCCTTGTTTATATTTATATCTGTAACATGTTCACATGGATACCCGCTACCTCATGATGCATGCTTTTACAAGTAATTGATCATGTCTGTAACGCCCAAGATGCGATCGTATCCTTATTTTGGCACAAGGGCCTCGACGGGGATAGAAGCGCATCTCGTCGTTTCGCAAGAATGGATATCATTACAAGTACATGTACAGAAGAGATGAGTATATGGAATTGGCCTACACTCGCCACAAGCTACATCAAGATCACATCAATACAACAACATATTCAAACATCATATAGAAAAGCAGGGTCCGACTACGGACGAAATCAAACGATAAAATGACATACATCCTTGCTATCCCAGGCTGCCACCTGGAACCCATCCTAGATTGATGAAGAGAAGAAGAAGAACTCCAAATCAAACAAACATCACGCTCACATCAAATCATCACATTACTTGTACCTGCAACTATTGTTGTAGTAATCTGTGAGCCAGAGGGACTCAGCAATCTCATTTCCAAGGGTATCAAGACTATTAAAGCTTAATGGGTGACGTATGGTTAAGTGGTAAGGCTGCAGCAAGCAACTAAGCATTTATTGAGTTGCCAACTTATGAATACAGAAATTAAGTATGGTGGTCTACGCATAACGGGCGTGAACTAATAATGATCACTAAGTGATCCTGAACACCTACTTACGTCAAACATAACCCCATCGTGTTCTTTCTAGGATAAGGACTCACGAGAACAGACACTCACGGTTACGCACACAGTTGGTATATTATATTTAAGATTACTTCAAGTTTGCTATGACCGGGTGTTAAACAAAGTTTCCATGTTGCCACATAACCGCGGGCACGGCTTTCCAAAAGATTTAACCCTGCAGGGGTGCTCCAACTAGTTCATCATAAATTAACCACACGCCACCTTGGAATTCCTCTACCGCGGAATCAATCGTAGTATTTGTGGAATCCCAATGAAAAAACTCAACTTTGAGATAGCCCGAACTGTCGTCAAAATCCCACGGGCAAGATGTTCGAGAAAGGTAAAACAAGTCTAGCAAGGCCACCCGGCGTGTCGACGATCCCGATAGAAGTCGCGTATCTCATTCTCAGGACACGACGGATAAGCTACGCATACGATGGCCTGATAGAAATCTCCCGAGTTGCCCCGGGGTGGCCCTGCACGGTGCTCTAGTTTGGACCAGCACCAATAGCACTAGCCCAACTATATTATGTTGAATAACGAACCTCGGGTAGCGCTAACTCCCTATGCGTCAAATTAATAATTAGTTTTCTTACATTGGGAAAATGTAGTACCAATATTGGGCCTTTCCAGACAAGTCTTATCCTAAAATGAAAATCAAGGGGATCCTCATAACAACCCCGAACATGTTAGGAGCGTTCAATTATGGAACATAACACCGATACACAAGTAACTATGGCTGCAAAGGTGGAACAAAACACCGAGCAAAAGGCCAAGCCTTCCACCCTTTACCAAGTATATATGTGCATTAAATTAAATAGCAATAATATTGTGATAACAAAAGAATGTCCATGTTGACACATGGAAGCAATTGCACCTGCAGCTAGAAACGCTATAAGAAGGGTTGAGCAAGTGGTAACATAGCCAAACATAGGTTTGCTAGGATGTGGAGGGGTTAGAGGCTTATCATGGCAATGTTGGGAGGCTTGACAAACAAGTGGTAGGTAGCAAGACATAACGATAAAAGTAAGACAACTAGCATAGCAATGATAGTAGTGGTATCCAGGGAAATGTGTCATCTTGCCTGAGATTCCGCTTGGAATAAGAATGAATCCATGAACAAGACGAGCCAACGTAGTCGAACGAATTCTCACACTCCGAACGCTTTTGGAACTCTATCGAGAATGAACAACCCGAAAACAACAATCAACACACAATACACCACCACATATGCATGATATGATGTGCAACAAATATGATGCATGTCCGATTTAATTATGCAAGGCAAGGCAAGCACAACAATCAACTTCTACACATTAAGACGAAACTTCACATTCGAATTATTTAGTTCACTCCCGTTTAGATACTCATCAATATTAAGTATTGTTAGTCATGGCAAGGGTCAAGCATAAACAACTACATCACCTAGGCACTTTAAATGAGGTCGAGAGCAACTTACAACACTTTCGAAACGACCTCATATGCAATTTTTGAAGTTGGTCCAGAGCTGTTATAAACATATTTTTGGGTTGATAAACATCAATATAAAGTGTGCCATGAGATCCTACGTGATTTTCTAATCAAGTTACATATGTAAAACATTTGCATCGAAGTTACGGTTAATTAGTTATAGATGAAACCGTTTTAATAGGTCATTCATGCAAACTGATCAAACAGCAAGTTTAAACATTTGTAAAAATTAGATATTGTGAAAGTAGACAGAAAACTAAGCAACATTCATATATAGCATGTCCTCGTATGATGCATGGTTGAATTTATATGAATTTTACAAAATGCCATATGAATCTGCCCAATAAGAAGATGAAAGAAAACATGGGATAGCTAGGTTTTGAACCCCAGATCCCTCGGATTAGTGAGGGCCGATATTCCTTGTGTTGTGTAGCAGCTCAAACTTATATGTTGTAACAAAAGCAACTGGTGGTACAGCGACGAAGCAACAAAATGAAAAACAAAAGGTGCGTCTGCTGGGATTTGATCCCAGGACTCCGGAGTTGAAACGAGCAGACTTGGCTACTACGGTAACTCGTGTGCTTGTGCGTTAATTTAGTGGCAAAGTTAAATAACATATACATAGCATAACACATCAGAGAAAAGAATAGAGTTTCAGTTGAGGCGGAAGGTTCTCATAGCGGGGGGAAACAAGAAGCCGGCGAACAGAGGAGGCAGCCATGGAGCGGAGGGGGCATGCTCCGGCGCGGCTCTTCGCAGCGGGGGAACGGGTGGAGACTATAGATCCGGGCACGGGGAATCCATTCCCATCGGCGCCCTGGCTTGAGGAGCTTGGGCACGGGGCACCTCCATGGGTCCTGTCCAACCAGAGAGAAAGCAATTGAGAGAGAAAGATGCAACGGGGAAGGAGAGGGTCTGCAGGGCGCTGGTCGCCAGGGCTGGACCTGCTCATGCGAGGCTGCGGCTAGAGACGAGCTCGCGGACGAGCTGACCGTGGCGCTCTGCTCCAGGCGCCATGGACGAGAACTCCTGCGGAACAGAGACAAAAGAGAGAGAAAGTGAGAGGGAGAAAGAGCTAGAGGAAGGAGGAGAGCGGCGAGGGGAACCTGCTGCAGCGGGGCTTGGTGCGAGGAGGCGAGTTGAAGTGGCTTGGCCTGCCTCAGGCATGAGCGGGGCACGGTGCCATGGATGCTTCAATTCCTTGCGAACACAGAATGAGAGAGATAAGGGACCGTAGGGGGAGAAAAGGAAACAGGGGAAGGGCACGACAATGCCTGGACCTTGCTGCCGCTGATGGGGTTGGCCGCCGACTCGGGCAGAAGAGCTCGCCGGCTCGCGCGAGGGTTGCAGGAACGGGGCAGCTCGGTCTCGGGAGTCAGAGGAGACGCACATGTAGGAGCTCCTCTTCCATGGATCAAGGGAAGAGACAGGGGGCTTCGGGAGCGCGAGGTTGTCTCTGGTTGGATGGATGGGAACTCCGGGGATGAAATCAAGGAGGGAGATGGATGGATTATATCTGGGAGGATCCCGATGAGAGACAACGGCGGTGGCGGGAGGGCCAAAGCTCCTAGATTTTAGTGTTAGACCAGTTATTGATCTATATATGGTGAATAAAACTAGCTTTTAAACCTCCGATTAAGATCGGACGGTATGAGAAAAATAGGTTAAGGAGTCCAATTGAAAAACCGATGATGGTTTGGGGTATTACGGGGATGATCCGGACCCACCGTCACGACCGTAAGTTTCGGGTTCGGGAAAGTTATCGGGCATGCGCGAGGGGTCTGTGCACTGTGCAGAGGGACTAGTCAAGGATGAGAGGGAAACGGACGCCCGACAACAGAGTTTTATAAAACGAAAACATCCGATGATTTGACTGGCTATAGTGCTGCTATAGGGTTATCCGTTCGGGTATCAAACGACCTCTGATTGGAACGAAATTTGGCAGGTCGTCTACCTACAACATAACAAGACCGCACGTCAAGTTTTGACCCAATCCGAGAAAAAAACGCGTGCTTTAAAAACGTTTTTTTCTAAACGATGTCGCGGGCGCGGGCGTGTGTGGTTGGTCTCGAAACGGGTATCGACACAAACAGAGAGAACCGGCAACTACGAACGGATGCAAGTTTTCAAAAACGAGTAATGATGTTATGCAGATGATGCGAATAATGCAATGATGAATGCGACAACCAGACGAATCACACGACGAGAATGGAAATAAAAGGGGAATCTTCTGGAGCGTCGGTCTCGGGCTGTTACAACTCTCCTCCACTACACGAGGATCTCGTCCCGAGATCTAGGATCGGAAGACTGGGAAGGGGAAGAGAAAGAGTAAGAAGTAAAACTTAGATGCTTCTTTGACCAACGAGTGAAACCACAAAAACTTGAAGGATGGCAAGAGATAAAGAAAGCTATGAGAAACAAGCGAGAATTCAAAAGAAATTTGGGCAACACTTCGGTAGGAAAGAGAGGCAAAACTTGACAAGATGTAACGAACTTGACAAAAGGGCACAACATTCCGGTTAAATGGACAAGCAAGAGAGGAATATGATCTTGATAAAACAAGGTGATGGTTGAAACAGAGCAACATGACAACGCCTCCGGAAGAAAGGAATAGAAACTAGATCATTGGAAGGAAAAGAACGGAGAAGAAAATAACAACTTTTACCACCATTGAACTTGAGAATCATAGGTTGAACGGAGTTAATGGAGAATCAACAACGAAAAGAATAGCTTGTTATGGGCTTGTGGAAAACATCTCCAAATTATGAGGTGACAACCTGCCACAACAGAAACAATTGATTGCTTGAGAGCAACAAGAGATGAAAAACTTCTTTCACCAAGAAGAGGAGGAGAAAACTTGGATCATTTATGACACCATGATAGCAACAATCCTTTGGAAATGCTTTAGGTGAAATTCAACCCAAGATAACTCCGAGAAGACATGATGGGTTTACTTATCTCATTCTTGACAATTTTCCTTCGAGACTCCTCATAATCAAGAATTTAATAACACCATCTCAAAAGACAATGGAGAAGGAATTGAATTTAGACATCCAAGATAAAGAACACTTGAGCACCTCCAACAAGAATCTTGAAGAACACTTCAAGAAGAATTACATCCTTAACAAACCACCATAAAAACCATTGGGATGAACTCCGAAATGAAAGGATGATAGAAAAGAAGTGAAGGTTTAAAAGAATAAGATTGATGCTTTCTATGATTTAGATTGAGCTTCGTGAAGAGATACTTGAGAGAAAACTTGGAACTCTGAAAGAAAAGATGAACAACTTAGAATTGAGAATTTTCGATATGGTGCACAACTCCGGAAGAAGAATGAACTCACTTCAATGAAACAAGGATAAGAATTATGTTATGCTTATCCTTCATCAAGTTAAATTGATGACAAGGAACAGATTTCACACACCACTTATCCTTCTTGAAAATGAATTGAGAGAGATTGGGCCCAAACTTCAAGAAGTCTCAGAAGAACCACAAGTAAGAATTGATACGAATGAAGATGCCAAAAATGAATGAAGATACATGGGAAGGAAGAGATCACGATCCTCCTGATGGAAGATTGAATGAAGCATCAAAGTAGTTAAGAGGCGAATGAAGAGACAACAACTGAGAAGAATTTGAGAATGAAAGCTAAAAGCTAGGAACAAAAAAATCTTCTGAAATGATGACCTTCAGAGGATCGAGAAATGACAATAACTTTGAAATGCTCCGGATAGATATGGAAGGAATTACTCATGATCGAAAAGAATTTGAGAGGAGAGCAACAAGCTGAACCATGAACCTCTAGGAGAATGGAATAAGATTTAAGAGGAACACTTCTTCAGTCTTCAATGGTGAGAATGATGACGAGAACACCACCAAGAATTACTGAGACACTCTGGAAGAATGAATAAGGAAAGGTTGAGCCGTCGATGGAAAATATTTAGAAGCGATATTCGAGAAGGAATATGAATGAGGAAATCATTCTTACATCATATTGGAAAGAGGTTGAGGACATCTCCGGAAAGATTAGGAGAGTCAGGTAAGATCCTGGGGAAAAACCTGTGGGTTATGGGCCCACTGAAAGGAAACCAGCGTTGAAACAATTGCTTAGAAAGAGAGATTGCACCGATACAAATGAAAAACTCGATGAGGTGAGAACCTCAAAATAATTGAAAAGATTTTGAACGGAAACATGAATCTTTTGAGATATCTTTAGCACTCCGGTTATAATAGAGAGAGATGACAACCAAGAGATACTTGGACAAGAATTAGCAACAAGCCAAAAATAGGGAATGAAAAGGATAAAATGAACACCAATAGCTTGACTTGAATTCACCGGAGAAGAAAACATAAACGAAGAAATGATGAACTTGAAGGTCCTGAGCATCTTCACATGAATCACCGGAACATTACGAGAGAAAAAATAGCAGAAGCATTGACGAAAAGAAAGGAACTTGGATGAGAATTAATTGATGAAGAAAAAGGGTGGGAGGGTGGGGTAAAACAAAGACAACTTGGGACAGATGAGACGGACTCTGGAGAAGAATATGAGGATTGATCTCGCACATATTGAAAAGGATAGAATTATCTTGAAGAGATGCACACCAGATAAAAAGAATTTCAAGACACTCCGGTTGATCCAAAGGATTAGCAATCACATGGAAATATGCGAACACCATTTAGGAAAGATATGAAATCACCACCTGACATCAAAGCAACTCAAATTACCATATTCAAAAACAAACAAAGCATGAGGCTTACGTAACAAGCCAGAACAAATACATACCCATTATGCACTTGTTGGAAAGATAACCCTAGGTACCTACATGAACCACCTAAGAACTTCCAAAATCTTTGGTTATGCAATCAGGTGTTGGGGATACAAGGAGGTAAAATATCGCACACAACTAACAAGCCCTACACTCCAAATGTATCCATCCGTCAACACATAACCAAGAAACCTCGGAAATCGTGTACCTCAGACCTTCGAAAAACATCCGATATACTAGATGTGGCAATACATCTGATCGCTCTCCCCAGTACTGGGTGGTGCCAACTACTCTCACCACAAAGAGTATAGAAGTGTTTTCGATGTCAGCGACCTCTGGTATTCCGGAACTACAACGATACAAATGTGACGACAACACCTTGGAGCTCAACTCCTCGGGACACTGCCAGAACCCCTAAATGTCAGGAGGCACCAAGAACAATGTTCTCATCACAAAGATATCAGAACAATCCCAACAATACCCGCGTGATCCTAAAAAAATTGAGCGAAAAGAGGAGTGGAATAAAATTCCTAGGTCGAATACCTCACAATATAAGAGGAGTAAAAGAAACCTACTCTCCGATATATAACTAGACTCAAAATATTTCTTCACTAGACTCGACTCGACCAAGTTCGATCAATCAAGAGGGCTCCTAGGTCGGTACAGGCTTTGATACCAACTTGTAACGCCCAAGATGTGATCCTATCCTTATTTTGGCACGAGGGCCTCGACAGGGATAGAAGCGCATCTCGTCTTTTCGCAAGAATGGATATCATTACAAGTACATGTACGGAAGAGATGAATATATGGAATTGGCTTACACTCGCCACAGGCTACATGAAGATCACATCAATACAACAACATATTCAAACATCATACAAAAGAGCAGGGTTCGACTACGGACGAAATCAAACGATAAAATGACATACATCCTTGCTATCCCAGGCTGCCGCCTCGAACCCATCATCGGTTTTTCAATTGGACCATCACGACTTATGAGTCGGGGTCCCCACATGCGCCAAATATCGGAATCGGGGCTCCGGGGACCCGAAAGAGGTTCGAACTCTAGGGTGCGCCGGCTCTCCCACTGCTCTCACTCTCGCTAGCCTACCGCTATGCTCCAGCATGCTCGATCTTGGAGGAAGAACAATGGACACCACGATCAGCCCAGGTTAGGGCCACCTTGCGGCGTAAAACCCTACTCCAGCTTATCTGAATTGCTTGGTCGGAGAGAGGAGAATACAAAATGTGTCCCCGTCCTGACGCCCCTTCCTCCTACTTATATTGCCTTGACCCTGTTCCCGGAAAAGACCAAGCGGGAAGGGTCACCACAATTGGCTAGTTTGAAGGGGGACAGGACTCCGGCCTACCCTGACGAAAGTGGTCTATGCCTACAAAAGCTTCTTGTCGTGACGCGTTGGTGGGCTCGGGGATGACCTCCATCCTGGCAAGCTCCCTGCATTTGTCCTTTTCACCCAAAAGGAAACCTTTGGAAGGTTGTATGAGAGCCTAGCTTAATAGGAATGATAGACTAGTCATATCAACAAGGAATTCTTTATTTTCCGGAAGCCTGCTCGAAAAGAACTCTGAAGTTAAGCGTTCTTGGCTTGGAGAAATTCTAGGATGGGTGACCGATCGGGAAGTTGGTCCTGGGTGTGCACGAGTGAGGACAAAGTGCGAAGAAAAAACTAGTGTTGGTATGTGGGGCTAGTCTAGATCCCGCCAGGCGTAACGGGGTGTTACAATTGGTATCAGAACCGACCCTTGCGGTGACATGGGCATACGCGGGTCAGGTGCACGGTCATGTGGCGCATGGCGCGTGCGGCCAGTTGTGTCACACAGCATGGCACATGTGCTGGACTGGAAGCGCATACGTGTGCCAAGAGGGAATGTTCCTGATGGGTCGATAAGGACATCGGTTCCTTTGAGTGGGGGTGTATGTGAGATCCTGGCTTAATAGGAATAATAGACTACTCATATCAACAAGGAATTCCTTTTTTCTAGAAGCCACTCGAAAAGAACTTCAAAGTTAAGCGTGCTTGGCTTGGAGCAATTCTAGGATGGGTGACCGACTGGGAAGTTGGTCCCGAGTGCGCACGAGTGAGGACAAAGTGCGCAGGAAAGACTAGTGTTGGTTTGTGGGGCCAGTCTTGATCCCGCCAGGCGTAATGGGGTGTTATAGGTTGCTTTTGGGAAAGGCGGGCAGACCCCGCTTCCTTAGCTCGATCAAGTCGTACCTCCCCATCCGTGCCCGCTGGCACGGCCATGCGCATTGTCTGGCACGGCGTGTGTCACTTTCGCGGGGGCGCATGGCGGGGGACCCTGACGTGCTTCCCTTGACCGGGATCCCCAACGTTTCCCCCCGAGGGCAGTCTCATGAGCCGCCCTCCCGGCGTCCTTGGAGACACCTAAGGTCGTTCCCCTGAAGGGCAATGGCCACACGAGGGCCTTCCTCACGATGCCCACACAGCAGCCTATCTTGGTCCTTCGACACAGGTCGCAAACCTGGCCGTAGGTAGTCGGGTCTCGGTACCCCCAGTCCCAGGGGGCCGACAGGTTGAAGTCTCCATAAACGTTGATGTATGATAGCACCACCTACCGAAACCATGGGAAGAATCTCTGTATCTCCAATTGAGTTTGATCTTCCTATCCCAATCCTCTATTATGTGTGCTTGTCTTTACTTTCTGCTGCTATACTCATAGACATGAATGTGCAGGGTGAACTTGATTTTTAACAATTGTTAAAACTTGCCTATAACTAAATTTGGGAAAAGGTTAGGTTTTTGTTTGGTCAAGTAGTCTAATCACACACCCCTCTAGACCTACTTTCGATCCTACAAGTGGTATCAGAGCTTTGGTCTCCATTGCATTGGTTTCACAACCTAGGAGAGTATGGCGTCTACTGAGGTAAATTATCACCGTAGACGTCCATATATTGACGGTAGAAACTTTGTTAGTTGTAAGCATAAGATGAAAATGCATATTCTTGGTCATAACCCCGTCATATGGGTTGTTTTTCATGTTGGCTTGCAAGTTCAATTCTTTGGTGATGGAAAGGAACCGGATCATGAAGCGACCATGGAAGAATTGAAGATGTTGCAATACAATGCTTAGGCATGTGACATTCTATTCAACTGCCTATGCCCCCAAAGAATTCAACAAGTTAGCCATCTTGAGAATGCAAAGCAAATTTGGGATACTTTTCTTGATATGCATGAAGGTACCGAATCTGCCAGGGAATCTAAGTTGGATGTGCTACAAAGTCAACTTTACAAGTTCAAGATGAAGAATGGTGAAGGAGTCACGGAAATGTACGTTAGGCTTGCTCTCATCACTAATGAGATTGCCGGCTTAGGAAGCGAAGACATGACCAGAAAATTCATCATAAAGAAGATACTTAGAGACTTGGATGGTAAGTATAACACCGTGTGCACATTGATCCAAATGATGCAAAACTACAAAAATCTCAAGCTCACGAAAGTCATTGAAAGGATTGTTGCTATTGAGATGTCACTCAAAGATAAGGAAGAGCTTCACAACAAGTCAAGTGGTTCTCACAAAGCTTCAAGTGACATTTTCGCTACATCAAGTGACAACCTTGTGACCAATGAAGAGATAAGCCTCATGGTCAAGAAATTCAACAAGTTCTACAAGAGTAGAGTCAAAGAGAGAAGCTCCAACTCAACATATTAAGAGAAGCGTTCATATAGTCATGACCGGAATTGTTACAATTGTGTAAGGCCCAGACATTACTCCAATGAGTGCATGCCCCCCCCCCACACACACACAAAAGAAGAGAAGAGTCACCTAGAAGAAAGATCTCAAGAGATGAGTCACCTCAAAGAGAGATAAGGAGTAGAGATGATCGTTATGAACGAATTCCCCCGGATAAGTAAAGACTTGGAGAAGAAGGACAAGTACACCAAGAGCTACACAACAACACGACATCAAGCTCATGTTGGTGAACGGGTTTCCGGATCCGAATCTGACAACCACTCTAAGAGAAGCTATCACTCTGACTCCGACTATAATCAAGATGAAGGTGTTGCCAGACTTGCACTCGTTTCCTACAGCTCCTATGACATATTTGATTCACCAAATGAAGGGAGTGGAAGTTTCTTCATAGCTAAAGGCCCCAAGGTAACACACCCCGAATACGTTGACTTTAATCGTTATCAGGATGACTTACTTGGAGATGATGACTTGTTTTTTGACAAAACTAGTGATATTAGTCAAAATGAACTTGGTATTAATCACGCTAGTCAAAATAAATCATGTGATAATGATAAGAAGGAAATAGAGCGACTAACTAAATAATTGAACACTCCTAAGTTAGCCCATGAACCTACTCTAGAAGATCATAGAGAGCTTGTAAGAACTCATGAGAAGCTACGCTTCGAGCAGCTCAATTTGGAGCAAGAACGTGAATTTCTTAAAGCTATCAATGACGATCTTCGAAAGAAGACTTCCTCTTATCTAGCCAAATGACTAATCTTGTCTACATTCATTCCACAAGCTAAAACTAAGCAAACTAGTAACAACGGCAAGAAAGATTCTTCAACTAGTAGCAATAAAAATGATAAATCTGATGATATTTCTTCTAGTAGTTCTATTGATTCCAGTAATGATTCTCTTAGCCAAGTTACACCTGAGCGGTGAAACGATCTGTTGAAAGGGATTATGGAAAAAGGTGTCTACAAGATTCTTGCCAGATGTAAGAAATTCGGGAAAATTGTACGCAAGCATGGAGGATACCGGAAGAACCATGGCATTGGCTACTTCGTCGCCAATGGAGTTGAATGGGAATAAGGTCACTTCCCCAAGCCAAAGTTTGTTCCCCAAAAGGATAGGTATGAACATACTCTTCCCAAGGGAACAAAATCTCAATATGACCTTCCATCACAAGACCACAAGCTCAAGGGCAAGGACAAGCTTCAAGGAGAGATTGACACATATGCAGATGAGTCCCAAGCCATGGTCAAGTGGGTTCCCAAGGCTACTACTAGGTCTACGTCATAAAGTTCTACCTCAACTCCAAGGATCTCCATCAAGTTGATGTGGGTCCCAAAGAAGACGAACTAGAGAAGTTATTTGAGGGGTGACTCCGCCAACAAAATTCACTCACATTCATTTTTTGACAAGGACTATTTGCAATCAACATCAACTTTATGCAATAGTTCAAGGAGTCACACATTCCCTCAAAGGTAAGAAACGGACAAGGTAATGAATGAATCCATAGGCATTATCATGTATGCATTTCACTCTATGTCCACAGATATCCTTGTATTTGTCTCTTGTGTGTAGGACTAACCCATTTAGGTGAGGAGAGTAAGAAACAATGAGGATTGATCCCAACTCAAGGTGATCTTGATCAACTATGAGCATCCACCACTACATCACCCACATGAAGTCTTGTATGAGTAAACCCAAGGTCAGTTTATCCCTCTTAGGGGGATGTCACATCAAGGGGGAGATTTACTCTCAGACTTGAGTTAAAGCATCTCTTAAGGATGTGAACCCATTAAATGCTTTATATGAAAGTGGTAACCCCACTTGTGCTTAAACGATGAGTATGACCTATGATCAAGTATTCTTACTTGGATCCTAAGTCAATATACTCATATATAGATGACTCTGTCATCGCCAAAGTGCTTGGTAGATACTATAGTGGTTTTGCATGTTTGCCATATTTCATTTGACATTTTATTGTGTGAGCATGTTGGTATGCATATATTTTCTCATTCGAGGATATACGGTTGTTGTTATTTGGCTTTCATTTTTCTTTGGCCAGTTGTATATGAAAGAATGCCTACGTACCTCCCTCTAGCTATCTATGCTTTCTCGTCTAAAATTCTATTCATGCTACATCACAAAAATTGAGCAAGCACTTTTCGAATCCTCTGTGTGACGAGCACTCGGAGTTCCGTTTCGACAAGAGCTGAGTTCCAAAACCTCCCAAGTGCAACTCGGTGTAACCAACATCAAAAACTCGGTTCCACCGAGGCATAGGGTTGATCTGGTTTTACTATCTCGGTACCACCGATCTGAAGTTTTTGGCATCATTGAGTTTCACTATCATCTAATAGTTCAGAAACTCGGTGGCCGAAAAGTTCAACTTGATGTCACCGACAGCCACGGGATATATATACTTTGCGACTCGACTATTGAAATCCACTTCTCAAATGTCGCCTCCGGCACCCCCTCGTTGTCGACTCGAGTCTTTGGATGTCGTCGTTGCCTCCCGCGTGCCCTTGCTGCAAGATTCCTCCGTCACCGACGGCAATCTCCACAACCATCGCCGCCGTAGCGAGACCTTCACCAAGTTAGGGTAAGGTTTCGACCCCTCTTTGCACTCCCTAATCAGATTCTTGCGCAAATAGGTTAGGTCCATCTACAATACACGTTCGCAATGCTCCTAACCAGTAGAAATCTCCATTAGATTAGAGAACAAAAAGGTTTTAGGGTTAATCATCCGCCAATTCAATCTCGGTGTCACTAAGTCGGAAAATTGGTCTTACCAATTTGTGTTTTAGGGCTATAGAGAATGATCTTGGTGAAGCCGAAAAGGCTGCCAAAGTTTCTATTAACGAGTTTGTTTGTCTCAGTGGCTCCGAATTTTTTGACTAGGTGGAACCAGAATCCTCTTTGCAGAAAATTAAACTTAAGAATTTGAGTTCAAATTTACGAAAAAAATCTGAATTTTTGTGATGCTTATCCGCTCTACTCCTCTATATTCTATTCAAAGGGTCACCATGTCAGGATCAGATGATAGTCAGAATAATTTCAGAGAAAGGGATGTTGACATGAGTTCAGGGACAAGTCCAGAAGCTAGCTCCTCATCTTCAGAGGATCTAGGCACCCGAAGCTCTCATGAGTTTCCCAAGGCTGCAACCAGGGCACGAAGGAAATTAAATTCTGATGAAGAGGACTCATACTTTGTGCCTAAGGAAGTTCTTGCCAAGAACCAGCAGGACAAAAGGAGAAGGTTTCTAAGAAATCTACCACTAAAGCCACTTCCGCAAAGATGCCAGTGAGGAAGAGTATGCCAATCCTGAGGCTATGAGAAAACCTGAGAGTGCTAGAACAAACACATCACTATTTGTTGAGCCTTCAATGAACTCTATGCCTAAGAAGGTAGGTGACAAGAAGAGAGCAAGAAATAGGATTGTTCGTGTCATTGGCAGACCTACCTTTATGTATGAAGACCTAGCTGAAACTGAGGAAGAGGAAGAGGAGGAAGAGACAGCTTCCAAAGCTCCTCCTTCCAAGAATAAGAAGTTGCTTGTAGATGTTATGCCCAGACAAGCTCCTTCCAAGAGTAAGCAAGCAGCTCCAAAGAAGCCTGCTGCACCCAAGCCAATATGATGATGATGATGATGATGATGATGATGATGATGATGATGATGATGATGATGATGATGATGGCGAGGATGATGACGATGACGATGACGATGACGATTACGATGACGATGACGATGACAATGATGATGATGATGACGACGACGACGACGACGACGATGATGATGATGATGATGATGATGATGATGATGATGATGATGATGATGACGATGATGATGACGACGATGACAATGATGATGATGATGGTGAGGATGAGGATGATGATGATGACGATGACGATGATGATGATGACGATGATGATGACGACGATGACAATGATGATGATGATGGTGAGGATGAGGATGATGAGGATGACGATGACGATGATGATGAGGAGGAGGAGGACGACGACGACGACGATGATGATGATGATGATGATGATGACGATGATGATGATGGCGACGATGACGATGATGATGATGACGATGACGACGATGACGATGATGATGACGATGATGATGATGATGATGATGACGACGACGATGATGATGACAATGAGGATGATGATGATGAGGTTGATGATGATGACGATGACGATGATGACGATGATGATGATGAGGAGGAGGACGATGATGATGATGATGATGATGATGATGATGACGATGACGATGATGACGACGACGATGATGACGACGATGACGATGACGATGACAATGACGATGATGATGATGATGATGATGACAACGATGATGACAACGATGACGATGATTATGATGATGATGATGATGATGATGACGATGATGATGATGATGATGACGACGATGATGATGACAACGATGACAATGATGATGACGACGATGACGACGATGACGATGACGATGACGATGATGATGATGATGATGACGATGACGATGATGACTACGATGACGATGACGATGACGATGACGATGATGATGACGATGACGATGACGATGACGATGACGATGACGATGATGATGACGATGATGATGATGATGACGACGATGATGATGATGATGATGACGACGATGATGATGATGATGACGATGATGACGACGATGACGATGATGATGATGAAGGATGAGGATGATGACGATGAAGATGATGACGATGATGATGATGGTTGCTAGTTCACGTCCGTTATGCGTAGACCACCATACTTTACTTTCTCTATTCGTAAGTTAGCCACTCAAATACATGCTTAGTTGCTTGCTGCAGCCTCACCACTTAACCATACCTCACCCATTAAGCTTTAATAGTCTTGATACCCTTGGAAATGAGATTGATGAGTCCTTGTGGCTCACAGATTACTACAACAACAGTTGTAGGTATAGGTAATGCGATGATTTGACGTGAGAGTGATGCTTTTTTTGATTTGGAGTTCTTCTTCATCATCGTCGATCTAGGATGGGTTCCAGGTGGTAGCCTGGGATAGCAAGGATGGATGTCTTTTTATCGTTTGATTTCGTCCGTAGTCGGACCCTGCTCTCTGTATGATGTTTGAATATGTTGTTATATTGATGTGATCTTGATGTAGCTTGTGGCGAGTGTAAGCCAATTCCATATGCTCATATCTTCTGTACCTGTACTTGTAATGATATTCATTCTTGCAAAACGACGAGATACGCTTCTATCCCTGTTGAGGCCCTCGTGCCAAAATAAGGATAGTCTCGCATCTTGGGCATGACAAGTTGGTATCACAGCCTGTACCGACCTAGGAGCCCCCTTGATTGATCGAACCTTGGTAGAGTCGAGTCTAGTGAAAAACTATTTTGACTCTAGTTATATCATAGAGTAGGATTCTTTTTACTTCTCTTCTATACTCTGGTGAGGAATTACGACTTAGGAATTTTTATTCTACCCTCTTCTCACTCAAAAAAAATTAGGATCACGCGGGTATTTTTGGAAACTATATGATGCCGATGTGAAGAAATTCTGTCTTGGTGCCTCCTGTTATCGAGGAGTAGAGCTCCGAGGGACTTTTGCACGTCGTTATCATTCAGTTTCCTTAGTATCTTAGGACGGAGGTGTTGTAAATATGCCCTAGAGCCAATAATAAAATGGTTATTATTGTATTTCCTAGTTCATGATAATTGTCTATTGTTCATGCTATAATTGTGTTAACCGGAAACCGTAATACATGTGTGAATACATAGACCACAACATGTCCCTAGTAAGCCTCTAGTTGACTACCTCGTTGATCAATAGATGGTCACGGTTTCATGACCATGGACATTGGATGTCGTTGATAACGGGATCACATCATTAGGAGAATGATGTGATGGACAAGACCCAATCCTAAGCATAGCACAAGATCGTGTAGTTCGTTTGCTAAAGCTTTTCAATGTCAAGTATCGTTTCCTTAGACCATGAGATTGTGCAACTCCTGGATACCGTAGGAATGCTTTGGGTGTGCCAAACGTCACAACGTAACTGGGTGGCTATAAAGGTGCACTACGGGTATCTCCGAAAGTGTCTGTTGGGTTGGCACGAATCGAGACTGGGATTTGTCACTCCGTGTGACGGAGAGGTATCTTTGGGCCCACTCGGTAAGACATCATCATAATGAGCTCAATGTGACTAAGGAGTTAGTCACGGGATGATGTATTACGGACCAAGTAAAGAGACTTGACGGTAACGAGATTGAACAAGGTATAGAGATACCGACGATCGAATCTCGGGCAAGTATCATACCGATAGACAAAGGGAATTGTATACGGGATTGATTGAATCCCCGACATCGTGGTTCATCCGATGATATCATCGTGGAGCATGTGGGAGACAACATGGGTATCCAGATCCCGCTGTCAGTTATTGACCGGAGAGGTGTCTCGGTCATGTCTACGTGTCTCCCGAACCCTTAGGGTCTACACACTTAAGGTTCGATGACGCTAGGGTTATAGGGAAATGGTATACGTGATTACCAAAAGTTGTTCGGAGTCCCGGATGAGATCCCATATGTCACGAGGAGCTCCGGAATGGTCTGGAGGTAAAGATTGATATATAGGAAGTCCAGTTTTGGTCACCGGAAAGTTTTCGGGCTCATCGGTAGTGTACCGGGAGTGCCGGGAGGGTGCCGGAGGACCCCCGGGAGGGGTGTGACGACCAAAGGACTTCGTGGGCCCTTAGAGGAGGTGTGCCAGCCCTTATTGGGATGGCCAATACCTTCTAGAAAGGCCCATGCGGCTGGAGATAAGAGATAGGGCTGAAAAAAGGTTTAAAAGGAGGAGATCCACCTCCCTTGTGGGAGGTGGACTCTCCCCCTAGTTCGGCCGAAGCTCTCCTCCTTGGAGGAGGGGCCAAGGCAGCCCTCCCTCTCCCTCCTCCTATATATATGCAAGGGTTTGGGCTGATTTGAGACACGACTTCTCTCTCTCGGTGCAGCCCTACCCTTCCTCTTCCTCGTTCTCCGTAGCGCTTGGCGAAGCCCTGCCGGAGTTCACATAGCTCCACCGTCACCATGCCATTGTGATGCCGGAGCTCTCCCTCAACCTCTCCTTCCTCCTTCCTGTATCAAGGCGTAGGATACGTCATCGGGCTGCACGTGTGTTGAACGCGGAGGCGCCGTTGTTCGGCGCTGAGATCGGAATCCACCGCGATCTGAATCGCTGCGAGTACGACTCCACCAACCGCGTTCTTGTAACGCTTCCGCTTAGAGATCTTCAAAGGTACGAAGATGCAATCTCGCCCCACTCGAGGTTGGTTTCTCCATGGATAGATCTTGGTGATCGTAGGAAAAAATTTGATTTACTACTACGTCTCCCAACAGTGGCATCATGAGCTAGGTCTATGCGTAGAATCTATGCACGAGTAGAACACAAAGCAGTTGTGGGCGTCGATTTTGTTAATTTGCTTACCACTACTAGTCTTATCTTGATTCGGTGGTATTGTGGGATGAAGTGGCCCGGACCGACTTTACACGTACGCTTACGTGAGACTGGTTCCACCGCCTGACATGCACTTGTTGCATAAGGTGGCTAGCGGGTGTCTGTCTCTCCCACCTTAGTCGGATTGGATTCGATGAAAAGGGTCCTTATGAAGGGTAAATAGCAATTTTCATATCACGTTGTGGTTTTGACGTAGGTAAGAAACATTCTTGCTAAAAACCTACAGCAGCCACGTAAAAACTTGCAACTACAAATTAGAGGACGTCTAACTTGTTTTTGCAGCATATGCCTTGTGATGTGATATGGTCAAAGGATGTGATGTGATGCATTGTGATGTATGAGATTGATCATGTTCTTGTAATAGGATTCATGACTTGCATGTAGATGAGTATGACAACTGGTAGGAGCCATAGGAGTTGTCTTATTTTATTGTATGACCTGCGTGTCAATCATAAACGCCATGTAATTACTTTACTTTATTGCTAAACGTTAGCTATAGTAGTCGAAGTAATAGTTGGCGAGACAACTTCATGAATACACGATGATGGAGATCATGATGATGGAGATCATGGTGTCATGCCGATGACAGTGATGATCATGGTGCCCCGGAGATGGAGATCAAAGGAGCAAGATGATATTGGCCATATTATGTCACTATATTGATTGCATGTGATGTTTATCATGTTTACATCTTATTTGCTTAGAACGACGGTAGTATATAAGATGATCTCTCAATAAAATTTCAAGAAAAGTGTTCACCCTAACTGTGCACCGTTGCTAAGGATCGTTGTTCTGAAGCACCATGTGATGATCGGATGTGATAGGTTCTAACGTTCGCATACAACGGGTGTAAGCCAGATTTACACACGCGATACACTTAGGTTGACTTGACGAGCCTAGCATGTACAGACATGGCCTCGGAACACGGAAGACCAAAAGGTCGAACATGGGTCGTATAGAAGATACGATCAACATGGATATGTTCACCATGGATGACTAGTCCGTCTCACGTGATGATCGGACACGGGCTAGTTGACGTGGATCATGTGTCACTTGGATGACTAGAGAGATGTCTATCTAAGTGGGAGTTCATTAAATAATTTGATTATGTGAACTTAATTATCATGAACTTAGTCTAAAATTGTCTTTACAATCTATATTGTAGACCAATGGCCAACGCGAATGTCACCCTAAACTTCAACGCATTCCTAGAGAAAACCAAGCTGAAAGATGATGGAAGCAACTATGCGGACTGGGTCCGTGGCTTGAGGATCATCCTCATAGCTTCCAAGAAATTGTATGTCCTTGATGCACCACTAGGTGACCCACCCCTTCTCCCAGCAGAGCAAGACATTGCGAATGCTTGGCATTCTCGCTGCGATGATTACTCCCTTGTTCAGTGCGGCATGCTTTACAGTTTAGAACCGGGGCTCTAAAAGCGTTTTGAGCAACACGGAGCATATGAGATGTTCCAAGAGCTGAAACTGGTTTTCCAAGCTCATGCCCAGGTCGAGAGATATGACGTCTCCGACAAGTTCTTCAGTTGTAAGATGGAGGAGAATAGTTCTGTCAGTGAGCACATCCTCAAGATGTCTAGACTGCACAACCGCTTGACTCAGCTGGGAGTTAAACTCCCGGATGACTCGGTCATTGACAGAATCCTCCGGTCGCTTCCACCTAGCTACAAGAGCTTTGTGATGAACTACAACATGCAAGGGATGGAGAAGTCCATTCCTGAGTTGTACTCGATGCTGAAATCAGCAGAGGTCGAGATCAAAAAGGAGCATCAAGTGTTGATGGTGAATAAGA
The DNA here is from genome assembly GCA_022496015.1 of Hordeum marinum. NCBI lineage: Eukaryota > Viridiplantae > Streptophyta > Magnoliopsida > Poales > Poaceae > Hordeum > Hordeum marinum. Next base: position 213,257,073 of record CM039673.1, on the reverse strand, counting down.
CCACTAGTTTCAAGAAAGGCAAGGGTAAGAAGAACTTCAAGAAGGACGGCAAAGTTGTTGCCGCGCCTGGTAAACAAGTTGCCAGGAAGAAGAAGAACGAGAATGGACCCAAGCCTGAGACTGAGTGTTTTTATTGCAAGGGCACCGGTTACTGGAAACGGAACTGCCCCAAGTACTTAGCGGATAAGAAGGACGGCAACATTAAAGGTATATGTGATATACTTGTTATTGATGTGTACCTAACCAGCGCTCGTAGTAGCTCCTAGGTATTTGATACCGGTGCAGTTGCTCACATTTGTAACTCCAAGCAGGAGCTGCGGAATAAGCGGAGGCTGGCAAAGGACGAGGTGACGATGCGTGTTGGGAATGGTTCTAAGGTCGATGTGATCGCCGTCGGCACGCTACCTCTATATCTACCTTCAGGATTAGTGTTAAACCTTAATAATTGTTATTTAGTACCAGCTTTGAGCATGAACACTGTATCTGGATCTCGCTTGATGCGAGATGGCTACTCATTTAAATCTGAGAATAATGGTTGTTCTATTTATATGAGAGAGATGTTTTATGGTCATGCCCCGCTGGTCAATGGTTTATTTTTGATGAATCTCAAACGTGATGTTACGCATGTCCATAGTGTGAGTACCAAAAAGTGTAAGGTTGATAACGATAGTCCCACTTACATGTGGCACTGTCAACTTGGTCATATCGGTGTCAAACGCATGAAGAAGCTCCATACTGATGTACTTTTGGAGTCTCTTGATTTCGAATCATTTGACACGTGCGAACCATGCCTCATGGGCAAGATGACCAAGACTTCGTTCTCCGGAACAATGGAGCGAGCAACTGACTTGTTGGAAATAATACATACCGATGTATGTGGTCCAATGAGTGTCGAGGCTCATGGTGGCTACTGTTATGTTCTCACCCTCACTGATGACTTGAGTAGATATGGATATGTCTACTTAATGAAACATAAGTCTGAAACTTTTGAAAGGTTCAAGGAATTTCAGAGTGAGGTAGAGAATCAACGTGACAGGAAAATAAAGCGACGACGATCTGATCGTGGCGGAGAATATTTAAGTCACGAGTTTGGCACGCACCTAAGGAAATGTGGAATTGTTTCACAACTCACGCCGCCTGGCACACCTCAGCGAAATGGTGTGTCTGAACATCGTAATCGCACTCTATTAGATATGGTACGATCTATGATGTCTCTTACCGACTTACCGCTATCATTTTGGGGATATGCATTAGAGACTGCCGCATTCACTTTAAATAGGGCACCGTCAAAATCCGTTGAGACGACACCGAATGAATTATGGTTTGGTAAGAAACCTAAGTTGTTGTTTCTAAAAGTTTGGGGATGCGATGCTTATGTGAAGAAACTTCAACCTGAGAAGCTCGAACCCAAAGCGGAAAAGTGCGTCTTCATAGGATATCCCAAAGAGACTATTGGGTATACCTTCTACCTACGATCCGAGGGCAAAGTCTTTGTTGCCAAGAATGGATCCTTTCTCGAGAAAGAGTTTCTCTCGAAAGAAGTAAGTGGGAGGAAAATAGAACTTGATGAGGTAATTGTACCTCCACTCGAACCGGAGAGTAGCGCAGCACAGGAAGTTGTTTCTGTGGAGCCTGCACCGGATGGAGAGGAAGTTAATGATGATGATCATGAAACTTCAGATCAAGTTACTATTGAACGTCGAAGGTCCACTAGGACACGTTCCGCACCAGAGTGGTACAGCAACCCTGTCCTGGAGATCATGTTGTTAGACAACGGTGAACCTTCGAACTATGAAGAAGCGATGGCAGGCCCGTATTCCAACAAATGGCTTGAAGCTATGAAATCCGAGATAGGATCCATGTATGAGAACAAAGTGTGGACTTTGGTGGACTTGCCTGTTGATAAGCGAGCCATTGAAAATAAATGGATTTTTAAGAAGAAGACTGATGTGGATGGTAATGTGACCGTCTATAAGGCTCGACTTGTCGCTAAGGGTTATCGACAAGTTCAAGGAGTTGACTACGATGAGACTTTCTCACCCATAGCGATGTTGAAGTCTGTCTGAATCATGTTAGCAATTGCCGCATTTTATGATTATGAGATCTGGCAAATGGACGTCAAAACGGCATTCCTTAATGGCTTCCTCAAGGAAGAACTGTATATGATGCAGCCGGAAGGTTTTGTCGATCCTAAAGATGCTAACAAGGTATGCAAGCTCCAGCGCTCCATATATGGGCTGGTGCAAGCATCTCAGAGTTGGAACATTCGCTTTAATGAAGTGATTAAAGCGTTTGGATTTGTGCAGGTTTATGGAGAACCCTGTATTTACAAGAAAGTGAGTGGGAGCTCTGTAGCATTTCTCGTATTATATGTGGATGACATACTGATAATGGGAAATGATATAGAACTTTTGGAAAGTGTAAAGGCCTACTTGAATAAGTGTTTTTCAATGAAGGACCTTGGAGAAGCTGCTTACATATTAGGTATTAAGATCTATAGAGATAGATCGAGACGCCTCATAGGTCTTTCACAAAGCACATACCTTGAAAAGATATTGAAGAAGTTCAATATGGATCAGTCCAAGAAGGGGTTCTTGCCTGTGTTACAAGGTGTGAGATTGAGTACGACTCAATACCCGACCACGGCAAAGGATAGAGAAGAGATGAGTGCCATCCCCTATGCTTCAGCCATAGGCTCTATTATGTATGCCATGCTATGTACCAGACCTGATGTGAACCTTGCCATAAGTTTGGTAGGGAGGTACCAAAGTGATCCCGGAGCGGAACACTTGACAGCGGTCAAGAATATCCTGAAGTACCTGAAAAGGACAAAGGACATGTTTCTCGTATATGGAGGTGTCAAAGAGCTCGTCGTAAAGGGTTACGTCAATGCTAGCTTCGACACAGATCCGGACGACTCCAAATCGCAAACCGGATACGTGTATATTTTGAACGGAGGGGCAGTCAGCTGGTGCAGCAACAAGCAAAGCATCGTGGCGGCATCTAAATGTGAAGCGAAGTACATAGCTGCTTCGGAAGCAGCAAAGGAAGGAGTCTGGATGAAGGAGTTCATCACCGACCTAGGAGTAATTCCAAGTGCGTCGGGCCCGATGACTCTATTCTGTGACAACACTGGAGCTATTGCCCTTGCGAAGGAGCCCAGGTTTCACAAGAAGACAAGACACATCAAGCGCCGCTTCAACTCCATCCGTGATTACATTCAGGAGGGAGATATAGATATTTTTAAAGTGCATACGGATCTGAATGTCGCATCAGTTGACTAAACCTCTCTCACGAGCAAAACATGATCAACACCAGAATGCTATGGATGTACGATTCATCACAATGTAACTAGATTATTGACTCTAGTGCAAGTGGGAGACTATTGGAAATATGCCCTAGAGGCAATAATAAAATGGTTATTATTGTATTTCCTAGTTCATGATAATTTTCTATTGTTCATGCTATAATTGTGTTAACCGGAAACCGTAATACATGTGTGAATACATAGACCACAACATGTCCCTAGTAAGCCTCTAGTTGACTAGCTCGTTGATCAATAGATGGTCACGGTTTCATGAACATGGACATTGGATGTCGTTGATAACGGGATCACATCATTAGGAGAATGATGTGATGGACAAGACCCAATCCTAAGCATAGCATAAGATCGTGTAGTTCGTTTGCTAAAGCTTTTCAATGTCAAGTATCGTTTCCTTAGACCATGATATTGTGCAACTCCCGAATACCGTAGCAATGCTTTGGGTGTGCCAAACGTCACAACATAACTGGGTGGCTATAAAGGTGCACTACGGGTATCTCCGAAAGTGTCTGTTGGGTTGGCACGAATCGAGACTGGGATTTGTCACTCCATGTGACGGAGAGGTATCTTTGGGCCCACTCGGTAAGACATCATCATAATGAGCTCAATGTGACTAAGGAGTTAGTCACGGGATTATGTATTACGGAACGAGTAAAGGACTTGTCGGTAACGAGATTGAACAAGGTATAGAGATACCGACGATCGAATCTCGGGCAAGTATCATACTGATAGATAAAGGGAATTGTATACGGGATTGATTGAATCCCCGACATCGTGGTTCATCCGATGAGATCATCGCGGAGTATGTGGGAGCCAACATGGGTATCTAGATCCCGCTGTTGGTTATTGACCGGAGAGGTGTCTCGGTCATGTCTACGTGTCTCCCGAACCCGTAGGGTCTACACACTTAAGGTTCGATGACGCTAGGGTTATAGGGAAATGGTATACGTGATTACCGAAAGTTGTTCAGAGTCCAGGATGAGATCCTGGACGTCACGAGGAGCTCCGGAATGGTCCAGAGATAAAGATTGATACATAGGAAGTCCAGTTTTGGTCACCGGAAAGTTTTTGGGCTCATCGGTAGTGTACCAGGAGTGCCGGGAGGGTGCCGGAGGACCCCCGGGAGGGATGTGACGACCAAAAGACTTCATGGGCCCTTAGAGGAGGTGTGCCAGACCTTATTGTGATGGCCAAGACCTTCTAGAAAGGCCCATGCGGCTGGAGATAAGAGATAGGGCTGAAAAAGGTTTAAAAGGAGGAGATCCACCTCCCTTGTGGGAGGTGGACTCTCCCCATAGTTCGGCCGAAGCTCTCCTCCTTGGAGGAGGGGCCAAGGCAGCCCTCCCTCTCCCTCCTCCTATATATATGCAAGGGTTTGGGCTGATTTGAGACACGACTTCTCTCTCTCTCTCGGTGCAGCCCTACCCTTCCTCTTCCTCGTTCTCCGTAGCGCTTGGCAAAGCCCTGCCGGAGTTCACGTAGCTCCACCGTCACCACGCCGTCGTGCTGCCGGAGCTCTCCCTCAACCTCTCCTTCCTCCTTGCTGGATCAAGGCGTAGGAGACGTCATCGGGCTGCACGTGTGTTGAACGCGGAGGCGCCGTTGTTCGGCGCTGAGATCGGAATCCACCGTGATCTGAATCGCTGCGAGTACGACTCCACCAACCGTGTTCTTGTAACGCTTCCGCTTAGCGATCTTCAAAGGTACGAAGATGCAATCTCTCCCCACTTGAGGCTGGTTTCTCCATGGATAGATCTTGGTGATCATAGGAATTTTTTTGATTTACTACTACTTTTCATGGTGATCACAGGAGGGTGTTCGAAATTGCTGCAATACTTTTCGTGGCGAGATAAGGCTGGAGTTACCCAGTACTGGGGAGGCGTCCGGGATACTGCCATGTTTGGTATCATTGTGTTTTCAAGGGTCCGAGATAGATGGAGTTCTGAAGCCTCTGGGTATGTGTTGACGGATATAGTTCGAGTGTAGGGATTGTTAGTTGTGTGAGATATTTTGCCTCGCTGTATCCCCAACACTCGATTGTATAACCAAAGATTTCGGAAGTTGTTAGGTGGAAATTCAAGTAGGTACCTAGGATTATCTTTCCAACAAGTGCAGAATGGGTATGTATTTGTTCTGGCTTGTTTCGTAAGCCTCATCCTTTTTTGTTTTTGAATATCATAATTCGAGTTGCTTCGAGGTCATGTGGTGATTTTGTATCTTTTCTATGTAGTGTTCTCATATTTTACGGGAATGCTAATCCTTTTGTTCAACTGGAGTTGTCATGAAATTCTTTTCAACCGGTGCACTCATCTTCAAGATATTCAATCATCTCCAATATTTGCAAGATCAATCCTCATGTTTCTTTCCGGAGTTCTTTTCATTCGTCCTAAGTTGTCTTTGTTTTTCCCACCCTCCCGCCCTTTTTCTTCAATGATTAACTTCTCATCCAAATGCCTTTATTTTCATCGATGCTTCCGCTATCTTTTCTTTTGTATCGTATCCGGTGATTCATTATGAAGATTCTCAAGTGCTTCAAGATCATCATTCTTTGTTCTTGTTGTTATTCTTCTCCGGTGGATCCGATTCAACCTCTCCGTGTTCATCATATCTTTTTCATTCCTTAAATGCTTTCCGTGTTCGAATTCTCATCGAACCTCTCTTGTTTATTCGCCTCTCTTTGTTTCTACCCGGATTTCTGAAGATATCTAAGAAGATTCATGTTTCCGTTCAAAATCTTTTCGATTATTTCGGGGTTCTCACCTCATCAAGTTTCAGCTTGTAACAGTGCAATCTCTCCTTCTAAGCAATCGTTTCAATGGTGTTTCTTTGAGTGGGCCCGTAACCCACAGGGTTTTCCCCAGGATCTTACCTGGCTCTTCTAATCTTTTCGGAGATGCCCTCAAGTTCTTTTCAATATGACGTAAAATGAATTTCATCAGTAATATTTCTTCTTGAAGATAGCTTCTAAATTAATTCTCATCATTGGCTCAACCTTTCCTTATTCATTATTCCGGAGTATCTCAGTAATTCATGGTGTTGTTTCTCATCATCATTCTCAGCGTTGAAGACCAAAGAAGAGTTTCTCCTAAATATTTGTCCATTCCCTTTAAGATTCATGGTTTAAGCTTGATGCTATTCTTCAAAATTGTTTTCGATCATGAGTAATTCTTTTCATATCTATCTGGAGCATTTCAAAGTTGTTCGTAATTTATCTATCCTCCGAAGGCCATGATTCCACAAGATTTTCTCGTTCTCAGCTTTCAGCTTTCATTCTCAAATTCTTCTCAATTGTTGTCCCTTTGTTCGTATCTCAATTATTCGGGTGCCTTGTTTAGTTTCTATTAGGCAAATGTTGATCTCTTCATTCTTGGTATCCTCATTCTTGTGAATTATTACTGGCGTTCTCGTGCAAGACTTCTTCAAGTTTGTGACATATCCTCTCTTTCTCTTTAATTCTTTGCAAGAAGAATAAGTGGTGTGTGAAATCCGTTGCCTGACATCAATTTAACTTGATGAAGTATAAGCATAACATAATTCTTGTTCTTATTCCATCAAGGTGATTTCAATCCTTCTTCCGGAGTTGTTCATGATATCAATTCTCCATTCTAAGTGTCCATCTTTTCTTTTCTGAAGTGCCAGGTTTTTCTCAAGTAGCTCATTGTGAAGTCCCATCTAAATCATGGCCAGGCCTCAATCTGGTCTTTTCACAACCTTCAATTCTTTTCTATCATCCTTTAATTCTGGAGTTCATCCTGATGCTTCTTCATGGTGGATTGTTAAGGATGTAATTCTTCTCAAGTGTTCTTCAAGATTCTTGTTGGAGGTGCTCAAGTGTTCTTGATCTTGAATTTCTAAGTTCAATTCCTTCTCCATTGTCTTTTGAGATGGTGTTATTACATTCTTGATTATGAGGAGTCTCGAAGGAAAATTGTCAAGAATGATACAAGTAAACCCATCATGTCTTCTCGGAGTTATCTTGGGTTGGATTCCACCTAAAGTATTTCCTAAGGATTGTTGCGATCATGGTGTCATAAATGATCCAATTTTTCTTCTCTTCTTCTTGGTGAAAGAAGCTTTTCCTATATTTTGCTCCCAAGAAATCGTTGTTTTGTTAGTGGTCGGTTGTCACCTCATAATTTTGATATATTTTCCATAAGCCCGCAATAAGCTATTCTTTTCGTTGTTGATTCTCCATCAACTCTATTCACCCTATGCTTCTCAAGTTCAATTGTGGTAGAAGTTGTCATTTCTTCTCCATTCTCTTCTTCCCAGGATCTAGCTTCTATTCTTTTGTTCCAGAGGCATTGTGGTGTTGCTCTTTTTAACTCACATCTAGTTTGATTAAGATCATGTCCTTTCTTGCTTGCCCATTTGACCAGAGTGTTGTGTTTTCTTTTCAAGGTCTTCCATCTTATCAAATTTTGCACCTCTATCCTACCGAAGTGCTGCCGAAATTTCTTGTGAATTCTTGCTTGTTCCTCATATCATTCTTCATCTCTGTGCAACTTTCAAGAATCATTGGTTTCACCCGTTTGTCAAAGAAGCAACTAAGTTTTACCTCTTCCTCTCGTTCTTTCTCTTCCCCTTCTCATCCTAAGATATCGGGACGAGATCCTCGTGTAGTGAAGGAGAGTTGTAACAGCCCAGGACCGACGCCCCCGAAGATTCCCCTTTCATTCCATTGTCGTCGTGCGATCCGTTTGGTTGTCGCATTCATTATCGCATAATTCGCATCATCTGCATAGCATCATCACTCGTTTTTGAAAACTGCATCCGCTCGTAGTTGCCAGTTCTCTCTGTTCATGTCGTCGGCCGTTTCGAAACCAACCACACATCCACGTGCACACGGCATCGTTTAAAAAAACGTTTTTAAAGCGTGCGAAAAATATTTTCGGATTGGGTCGACAGTTGGCATGTGGTCTTGTTTTATTGTAGGTAGACCGTCTGCCAAATTTCGTCGCATTCCGAGTTCGTTTGATAACCAAACGGATAAACATATAGCGAAACTATAGCCGGTTTATATCGCAGATGTTATCGTTATTTCAAAATTGATGCCTGACTGCCCTTTTTCCCTCTCATCTCAAGCCCATGGACTTCTTCACAGGCCAATAGCTCCTCCTCCGGTTTGTGTCGACCGATCGCGATCCGACGATCAATATTGCTCCAAAAAACCCTCCTATTGCCTACCTGTTATAAATAGCAGATGAACCCCTAACCATTTTGGACAAACCCTATACCCTAGGCAGACCAACTCCCTCTGTTCCCGCACAGCACCGCCACCCAACCAACCGTTCTCCTCTCGGATCGTGAGCGCCAGCCTCCACCCGCCAAATCCCACGACCCAATCCACAACCACCCCATCCCTTTCTCTGGACCATTGGATGAAAGATCCGACGGCCGAGGAGCCTCCCAGATCGCCCCAGCTCCACCTCCTGCAACCTCCTTGATCCCGATATGGATCGAGGGAACGAGAGCTCCTCCGCCTCCCGTGATCCTCCTACCGCAGCCAGCCACCATTGGTGACCAGCCCGCCGGAGCCAGGCCGACCTCGTTCCCCTCGTCCATCTCTCCTCTCGCGAGCCCCCGGACGTTGTGCTCCTACTTCTCTCTCCCTCCTCCCGCTTCTCTCTCTGGCTTTCTCTCATGTTGCCCACCCTCTGTTCTCTCTCCAGGAGCTCCCAGGGAACGCCATGGCCGTGTCTGCCGCCAAGCTCGCGTCGTTCCTGGCCCCGCCGACCCGTGTCGCGGCCTATGCCTCGCTGACAAGCCGACGTCCTCTGCATCGAGCTGCCCAGCCGAGCCGCCGTCAACTCTAGCCCCGTCAGAGCGCCGCCATCGCCTGAGCCGGTGACCCCACGCCCCACCGCCGTCCTGAAGGGGCCTCACGACCTTCCCCGTCCCGTTCCGGCCGGTTCCCGCGTTCCCGTCGCCGAACCTCCTGCAAGTCGTCCTAAACCGTGCGGCTACCTTCTCTGTTCACCAGGAGACGGCGAACACAGCGCTCGCCTGCGTTGACCACGAGCAGCCAGCGCACGATCTCATCGGGAGCGCCAGGCCTCCTCGGCCTAGCCACATCGCAAGGCCCAGTCGTGTCATGTCACCGGCCCGTCACCAAGCCGGCCTGAAGGCCTTTGGTGAGCACCTGTTCGCCTATACAGCGCCTGTGGCACCGTATTCTATCAAGCGCTCGCCCACTATTTAGCCCAGTAGACAGTTTTGGCCCATATGTTTTTTTTCCAGATCCACGTATTTGCCAAATTATCCACTGAATTTCACATTTGCAGAAACCCCCCTAAGTTCATGCATATCATATCTCTTAAACCGTGCATCGGATGAAAATGTTGTAAATATGTATAATGAATAGAATTTTGTGTAGATTCACAATATCCTACTTTCAACAATGATAAAAATGATTAACTTGCTTTTTTCATTGTTTTTGCATTAATGACATGTCAAAATGATTTATTAATAACTATTGATGCGTAACTCCGATGCAAATGTTTTATATATGTAACTTGGCTAGAAAAATGTGTAGATTCACATGGTGACATTTATTTTGCTATTTAATAACCCTAAAATTGTGTTAGGACAGATCTAGACCAAAATCTTAATTTGCTCATGAGGTCATGTTGGAAATGATATATGTTGCTTCCGGCCTCATTTAATATGCCTAGATGATATAGTTGTTTATGCTTCACCTCTTGCCATGTTTAACAACATTCAACACTGATGTGCACCTAAACAAGAGTGAACTGAATGTTTGAATGTGGAGTTTCGTCTTAATGTGTAGTGTTTGATTGATGTGATTTGTCATGTCTTGCATAATTAAACCGGACATGCATCATATTTGTTTGCTCATCATGTCATGCATATGTTGTGGTGTTTTTCCGTGTATTGATTGTTTATTCTGGATGGCTTCTTCTCGATAGAGTTCCGAAAGCGTTCGGAGTGTGAGGATTCGTTCGTCTACTTCACAGATCGTCTTCCCCATGGACTCGTTCTTCTTCCAAGCGAGATCTCAGGAAAGATGACACATTTCCCTAGATACCACTACTATCATTGCTATGCTAGTTGTCTCGCTTCCATCGTTATGTCTCACTACCTACCACTTGTTTGTCAAGCCTTCCAACATTGCCATGATAAGCCTCTAACCCCTCCACATCCCAGCAAACCTTTGTTTGGCTATGTTACCGCTCACTCAGCCCTTCTTATAGCGCTTCTAGCTACAGGTGCAATTGCTTCCATGTGTCAACATGGACATTCTTTTGTTATCGCAATATTATTGCTATTTAATTTAATGCACATATATACTTGGTAAAGGGTGGAAGGATTGACCTTTTTCTCGGTGTTTTGTTCCACTCTTGTCGCCCTAGTTACTTGTGAACCGGTGTTATGTTCCATAATTGAGTGCTCCTAACATGCTCGAGGTTGTTATGGGGACCCCCTGGATTTTCGTTTTAGGATAAAACTTGTCTGGGAAGGCCCAACTTTGGTACTACATTTGCCCAACATAATAATACTGAAGACCATTATTAAAGCATAGGGCGTCATGAACCCGAGGAGTAATTTAACATAATACAGGGGGGCAGTGCTACTGTTGCTGGTCCAAACTAGAGCACTGTGCGGGGCCACCCCGGGGCAACTCAGGGGATTTCTATCAAGCCAGCGTATGTGTCGCTTATCCATCATGTCCTGAGAACGAGATACGCGACTCCTATCGGGATCGTCGACACATCGAGAGGCCTTGCTAGATTTGTTTTTACCTTTCTCGAACATCTTGCGCATGGGATTTCGATGACACTTCGGGCTATCTCAAAGTTGAGATTTTCCATTGGGATTCCGCAAACACTACGGGTGATTTCGCGGTTGAGGAATTCCAATGCGGCGTGTGGTTAATTTGTGATGGATGAGCTGGAGCACCCCTGCAGGGTTAAATCTTTCGGAAAGCCGTGCCCGCAGTTATGTGGCAACTTGGAAACTTTGTTTAACACTCGGACATAGTAAACTTGAAGTAAACTCAAATAAAATACACCAACCGTGTGCGTGATCGTGAATGTCTCTTATCGTGAGTCCTTATCCGAGAGAGAACACGGTGGGGTTATGTTTGACATAAGTAGGTGTTCAGGATCACTTAGTGATCATTGCTAGTTCACGTCCGTTATGCGTAGACCACCATACTTTACTTTCTGTATTCGTAAGTTAGCCACTCAAATACATGCTTAGTCGCTTGCTGCAGCCTCACCACTTAACCATACCTCACCCATTAAGCTTTAATAGTCTTGATACCCTTGGAAATGAGATTGCTGAGTCCCTGTGGCTCACAGATTACTACAACAATAGTTGCAGGTATAGGTAATGTTATGCTTTGACGTGAGCACGATGCTTGTTTTGATTTGGAGTTCTTCTTCATCATCATCATCGATCTAGGATGGGTTCCAGGCGGCAGCCTAGGATAACAAGGATGGATGTCCTTTTATCATTTGATTTCGTCCGTAGTCGGACCCTGCTCTTTTGTATGATGTTTAAATATGTTGTTGTATTGATGTGATCTTGATGTAGCTTGTGGCGAGTGTAAGCCAATTCCATATACTCATCTCTTCTGTACATGTACTTGTAATGATATCCATTCTTGCGAAATGACGAGATACGCTTCTATCCCTGTCAAGGCCCTCGTGCCAAAATAAGGATAGGATCGCATCTTGGGCGTGACACGTATCTGCCGAGCCGGCGGCAGCGGTCTTCTTCGAGTCCTCCCAGCGTGAGGTGTCGCTAGAGGACACCATCATCGGGGAACTGAGGCTCTCTGTAGGGGAAAGCCCCAATTCCTTGAAGGCACGCATCATAGCAACCAGATCGGCCCCATCGTCATGGTGGTACAGCGGGGCGTGAACCTCAAGGAGGTCGCCAGGGTCACCGTTGAGCAGGGTCGTCACAGCCCTGCTCAACTCCTCGGGGGTTATGCCCACGGACCGAAGTCTGAGATTGTCGCTATTGCCTTGGTACTCCCATAGGGGCCTAGGGTGGGCCTAGAGGGGCGCCAGGCACTGCGACAGGAACTCCTTCACTATCATCCCCCAGTCGGCTTCCTGGCGTAGATTTTGCGGAAGAAGCGCTCTAGGACAGGCCCGGCCTCGGGATCAGAAAACTTCGCGGAGCTCCATGCAGGGATCTTCTCCGGTAGCCCCTCTGGCAGATCCAACCGAGGGTTGGTACCCTTGAGATCCATGAAGACCCAATGGTGCCTGAAGTTCTCTACCTTCTTCCTGGCCTTCAAGAGCATGTTGCCACTATGGACTGTGACAAAGGAGAGACACGGCAACCGATGAGCGCCGTCATGCAAACGCATGCTGAAGAAATGGTGGAAGAGGGCCACCGAAGGCCGCACGCCCACAAAGACCTCGCAGTAGAAAGCGAAGACGGACAGGACCAAGATGGAGTTGGGTTGGAGGTGAAGGGCCTGGATACCATAGTGGTCGAGGATGGCGGTGAAGAACACAGAAAAGGGCGGGACGAGCCCGGCGAAGACGCAGTGGAGGAAGAAGGGGTAAGCCATTTCGGATGGGGGGCTCGTCGAAGAACTGCCCCATATCAAGGTCCGCCCCTGCTCGTTGGACCCGTCCGCCATCCATGGGAGCACGGGACAGAGGTCCTCGTCCTTGGTGATGGTGGACCCCGAGAGCGCCGACGGGATGGGGGCGGAGGCGGAGCCTTGCGCCTCTGGCTTCTGCTTGTCGGCGGGCGCCATCGAGAAGCTCATGGAACGAAGGCAGCGAGGAGAAGGACGGAGCGGCGCCGGATCTGGAAAGACGCTTGCTGGAGCTGGAGCCTAGAAAGCAAGAGCAGGTGCGCAAGGAAGGGAAGCAGTAATGGCCCGGCGCTATAAGTTAGGCTCTTGTTGATTCGAGCGGAGGCTGAAGAGGTGAATGACACCCGACATCAATCGCACGATGCACGTCAAGCCTGGCCCATAGGCGCTTGGGCCCGCAGCGCTCCGTGCCGCTCTCCAGGCTTCGCTCGCGAGCCAGCGCGAGCATGCCTTGGGCCCGGGGGCTACTATCGGCATTTTGGGAATGGGGGTACCCAGACCTGCCTGCCTGCGTCCCAGGGCGTGACCCACTTCATCAACCGAATAAGACCAGGTGTGGCCCCACTTGAGACAAGGCCCTCGCGAGGTCCCTAGCCTCGCGAGAAAGAATAGCGACAAGACCCGCGAAGGATGGGCCTCCTCAGGACCCCTCCGGAGCGGCGGAAGTTTCTATGCAAGGCCTGGCCTTGTGGCGAGTGTAAGCCAATTCCATATACTCATCTCTTCTGTACATGTACTTGTAATGATATCCATTCTTGCGAAATGACGAGATACGCTTCTATCCCTGTCAAGGCCCTCGTGCCAAAATAAGGATAGGATCGCATCTTGGGCGTGACACGTATCTGCCGGGCCGGCGGCAGCGGTCTTCTTCGAGTCCTCCCAGCGTGAGGTGTCGCTAGAGGACACCATCATCGGGGAACTGAGGCTCTCTGTAGGGGAAAGCCCCAATTCCTTGAAGGCACGCATCATAGCAACCAGATTGGCCCCGTCGTCATGGTGGTACAGCGGGGCGTGAACCTCAAGGAGGTCGCCAGGGTCACCGTTGAGCAGGGTCGTCACAGCCCTGCTCAACTCCTCGGGGGTTATGCCCACGGACCGAAGTCTGAGATTGTCGCTATTGCCTTGGTACTCCCATAGGGGCCTAGGGTGGGCCTAGAGGGGCGCCAGGCACTGCGACAGGAACTCCTTCACTATCATCCCCCAGTCGGCTTCCTGGCGTAGATTTTGCGGAAGAAGCGCTCTAGGACAGGCCCGGCCTCGGGATCAGAAAACTTCGCGGAGCTCCATGCAGGGATCTTCTCCGGTAGCCCCTCTGGCAGATCCAACCGAGGGTTGGTACCCTTGAGATCCATGAAGACCCAATGGTGCCTGAAGTTCTCTACCTTCTTCCTGGCCTTCAAGAGCATGTTGCCACTATGGACTGTGACAAAGGAGAGACACGGCAACCGATGAGCGCCGTCATGCAAACGCATGCTGAAGAAATGGTGGAAGAGGGCCACCGAAGGCCGCACGCCCACGAAGACCTCGCAGTAGAAAGCGAAGACGGACAGGACCAAGATGGAGTTGGGTTGGAGGTGAAGGGCCTGGATACCATAGTGGTCGAGGATGGCGGTGAAGAACACAGAAAAGGGCGGGACGAGCCCGGCGAAGACGCAGTGGAGGAAGAAGGGGTAAGCCATTTCGGATGGGGGGCTCGTCGAAGAACTGCCCCATATCAAGGTCCGCCCCTGCTCGTTGGACCCGTCCGCCATCCATGGGAGCACGGGACAGAGGTCCTCGTCCTTGGTGATGGTGGACCCCGAGAGCGCCGACGGGATGGGGGCGGAGGCGGAGCCTTGCGCCTCTGGCTTCTGCTTGTCGGCGGGCGCCATCGAGAAGCTCGTGGAACGAAGGCAGCGAGGAGAAGGACGGAGCGGCGCCGGATCTGGAAAGACGCTTGCTGGAGCTGGAGCCTAGAAAGCAAGAGCAGGTGCGCAAGGAAGGGAAGCAGTAATGGCCCGGCGCTATAAGTTAGGCTCTTGTTGATTCGAGCGGAGGCTGAAGAGGTGAATGACACCCGACATCAATCGCACGATGCACGTCAAGCCTGGCCCATAGGCGCTTGGGCCCGCAGCGCTCCGTGCCGCTCTCCAGGCTTCGCTCGCGAGCCAGCGCGAGCATGCCTTGGGCCCGGGGGCTACTATCGGCATTTTGGGAATGGGGGTACCCAGACCTGCCTGCCTGCGTCCCAGGGCGTGACCCACTTCATCAACCGAATAAGACCAGGTGTGGCCCCACTTGAGACAAGGCCCTCGCGAGGTCCCTAGCCTCGCGAGAAAGAATAGCGACAAGACCCGCGAAGGATGGGCCTCCTCAGGACCCCTCCGGAGCGGCGGAAGTTTCTATGCAAGGCCTGGCCTCGGGAGTCAAGGGTGACGCAAGGAAGGATAGGCGGGCGTTAGTGAGCTAGACGGTACAGTTTCCTCTTTGGTGCAAAGGGAGCAAGGACATACACTGGTTACCAAAGCACCCCCCCCAAAGGATTCCATTCCAGTGTAAGAAGACCACAACCACCCGCCCCGCAGGGCGAATGTCATCGCTGAGCCCATCCCTGTGCCGTCGACAGCTACTTTGCAGGCGAAGACCGACTTTGGGCAGGGCGAGCACGTACTGTTGTCCCCCTTCAAAATTGGCCATTGTGGGATCCCTTCCCTCCATTGTGATAAGGGAAGAGAACCCAGGCCACCGCTATATAGAGAGGATAGGTTGCACCGTAAAGGAAAAAGGGGACCGACCGATCTGATCCACCGCGCAATCCATTCCACCACTCGTCCACTACAAAGCCACAGAGGACCTCGAACACCTCAAGGGAGCCCTCAGGAGGCCCAAGAACACTACTATTTCATCCACATCACCTCCTCGAGAGGCAATCCATCAAAGCAGGAGTAGGGTATTACGCTTCGCAGCGGCCCGAACCTGGGTAAACTGTCATATTCATCTTCTTCCTCATCATCGTGCGAGTTCATCCTTGTGTCGAGTAGCGAGCTAGGGTGACGAGGCTACAGGGATCTTTGCACACGCCCCTATGTTCGAATCTTAAGGGTTTTGCAGAGCCCGAAATCCGACAGATCTTGATTTCTAGCCTCCCCAAGTTGCTTTCCATCCAATCAATCTCTTCTACCCATGCCAAATCTGTGAGAGAGTGATTGAGCATTGAGGATACTATCTTTTGAAGCACAAGATCAAGGATTTCATCATACTACCACAACTATTACCTTTTGGAGGGTGGTGCATCCTAGATTGGTTAGGTGTCGCTTGGGAGCCTCCTACTTCATGTTGTGGAGTTGAACCAAGAAGTTTGTAAGGTCAAGGACATCTCCTACTTCATGAAGATCTACCCCGGGTAAGGCTAGTCCTCCATGGACGTAGGCCATCATGGAATAGATAAGGTTTCTACTTCGTGGACCCTTCGTGGACTCTCGCGACCGTTACCCTCCGTGGGTTAAAGTATCCATAAACATGGATGTACAATACCACCACCTATTGGAACCATGGAAAAAATCTTCGTGTCTCCAATTGTGTTTGATCTTCCTATCTCTATCCTCTAATACATGTGCTTATCTTTACATTCTGTTGCTATACTCGTAGACATGCATGTGTAGGGTGAACTTGATTTGCAACAATTGCTAAAACTTGGCTAGAACTAAATTTGGGAAAAGGTTAGGTTTTTATTTGGTCAAGCAGTCTAATCAGCCCCCCCTAGACCTACTTTTGATCCTACAGCCCACATGTATTATGTTGAATAACGAACCACGGGTAGCGCTAACTCCCTATGCGTCAAATTAATTGTCAATATTATTATGTTGGCAAATTTTAAAACCAGTGTTGGGTCTTGCTGGAAGAGTTTCATTCAAATACGGATTATCAAGGGGGTCCCCATAAAAACCCGGAAAATGTTAGGAGTGCTCATCAAGGAACATAACACCGATATAACTGAAACTAGGGCGTCAAAGTGGAACCAAACACCAAGCAGAAGGTCGAGCCTTCCACCCTTCACCAAGTGTATAGGTGCATGAATTAAATAAGCAAGATATTGTTATATCCCATGACATCCATGTCCCAACATGGAACAAACTACACCTGCAACTAGCAACGCTATAAGAAGGGTTGAGCAAGCGGTAACATGGCCAAACAACGGTTTGCTAGGACAGTGAAAGGTTAGGGGCTGATCATGGCAAGTTTGGAGGCTTGACAAAAAAAGTGGTAGGTAACGATACATAGCGATAGCAACGACACAACTAGCATAGAAAAAATAGTAGTGATATCCAAGGTAAAGTTCATCTTGCCTGGAATCCGGCTTAGAAGAAGATCGAATCGATGAAGTAGACGAACAAGCTTAGTTGAACGAATCCTCATACTCTAAAACATTATCGAAACTCTAGCGAGAAGAAGTGAAACCGTAAAGAATCAAATAACACACGATAAACAAAACAAGCATAAACATGACATGATGCACAACCAAGTATGATGCACATCCATCTAAAAATGCATGGCATGGCAAAATGCAACAATCAAATACTACACATTAAGTGAAGATAAATATGCAATGAGTTGCATATTGTCAAAACTCCACATTCGAATTATTTATTTCTCTCCCATCTAGGTACCCAGCAAGTTTAAATGTTGTTTATCATGGAAAGAGGTGAAGCATAAGAAAACTACACTATCTAGGCATTTTAAATGAGGCCAGAAACAACACATAATAATTCGGGAAAATCCCTACATGTATTCGAAATTGGTACAGATCTGCCCTAATCACCATTTTATCTTTGTTAAACGGGAAAATAAAGTGCCCATGTTATTCTAGATGTTTTTCTAAGTAAGTTACCGGAGCAAAAAAAGAGTCGGGTCGAATCTCAGTAGAGGCCCAACACTGCACATGTGTGTGGCATGGCTATACAGTGCACAGGGCAGGGTTTCATGGGCGCTCACCATGGGTGGAGGCCTAAGGCGGTGAGTTAGGTGGGCTGAGGAAGAAGCGACGTTGGGTTGGGCCTTGGAGGCTTGGCTGCGCCAGAGGCGCGGATCGGCTGCAGCGAGAGGTCAACGCTCGATCGCGTGAGGAACGAAGAAGTTCAGCGAGGCCGTAGTGGCTCGGTACGGAAGCGGTTGTGATGGAAACGAACAAGGGACACAGTCCTCGCTCGATCTTGGGCAGCAACGATGGTAGTGACTTGTGGGGGCAACAAGGGGGTAGGGGACGGGTTGCCAGCATCTGAGCTAGGTTTGGGCAAGGCAAACAAGGTCGACGGTGGAGTTTGAGGCCATGGTTACGGATACCTGTAGAGAGACAGGGACGTGAGAAAGAGAGGGGAGGAAGGAGAGAAGAAAATAGAGAGAGGAAGGATAGAAGGGCGGGGACATGGGTACCTAAGCTAGCTCTGGTGGCCCGTCGGAGCGGCGAATGGCAGCGGGAGTCGAGGTAGGAGGCGAGCGCGCTCTCGTTCCCTCAATCCAAATCGGGATCGAGGAGGTTTTGTGTGCTAAGGGAGGGATATAGGGAACGCCTGGGGCGCTAGTGGCCATCGAATCTCTATCCGAATGTTACAGGCACTCAACAAGGGGGGTTGGGGCTTGGTGGCTGGCCAAGTGGAGGTGGAGGACTGGTTGGGCATAGATTGCGAGAGAGGAGGTTGCACGGGCGAGGGTGGCGGCGGCTACACTAAAAAAGAGGGTGTAGGGTGCTAGGATTTCCCAAAATGGGAGGAGGGTTGTCCATTTATAGAAGGGGATTAGGGTTAGTGGATTTCTCCCATTTTTGGACTGTTTGATCGCAATCAGATGGCTCCGGTCGTGGGATTGGTGTAGATGGTCTGTGTAGATGAGTCTGCCTGAGAAGAGAGGGAAGGTTGTCGCTCGGTCACAGGTTTTATTTAAGAACAATGTCTGACAAATTAACCGACGATAGTGTCGCAATATCTGACGGTTCAGATATGAAACGAACTCTGAATGCGACAAAATTTGGCAGGTGGTCTACCTACAATATATTAATATCGCACGCTAACTTTCACCCCATCCGAGAACGTGTATACTCACTTATAAAAATAATTTAAACAATGTCATGGGCGCGTGCAAGTGTGTTTGGTCTCTGAACAGTCAACGGCGAGAACGGGTACAACCGGCAACTACGAATGTGCGCAAGTTTTGAAAAAATGACAGCAACGGAGCGTCGATGCAATGTGAACGATGCGATGATGAATGCAACTAACAAATAATCACATGATGACAATGAAGTACGTTGAAGGCATCTAGAGCGTCGATCTCGGGCTGTTACACAAGAGCTCGATAAGAACGATGAACCACGAAAGAAAGTCACCTTTGGAGACAATTCCAAAGGAAAGGTATTGGATCCTAGTAAAGTGACCATTTCTAGAGACAATTCAATTAAGGATGTGATGCTTGTTGAATCACTTGGTTACAATCTTCTTTCTGTAACAATAACCAATTATGGAATTCATGTGATGTTTATCAAAGTTGATTGTGAAGTCTTTTGCGAAGATGATATACTGTGATCTTTACCAGTATTTGTCATGGAGATCTCTATGTTGTAGATTTATCACAAGGACCGAAAGTCTGTACTTGTCTCATTGCTAGATCTTCTAAAGGATGACTTTGGCATAGAATATTGGGACATGTAAGGATCCAGAATCTAGAGAAGTTGATCAAGGAGGATCACATATTAGGAGTGAAAGATGTGATCTTCCATTTGTAAGGAACTTTCATCTCTCAAACGATGTACACAATGGACTTATTCAACAAGTTCTACATGGAAGATGCTACAGCATAGGAACATCAATGCCAACGAAAGATTGGTCTCAACAAGGACGGCATTCAGGTTGATCAAAAGGTGTACCATTCTATGATTGGTTCCTTACTTTACATATGTGGTTCAAGACCGAATATCATGCTAAGTGTATGCATATGTGCAAGATTTTGAGCACTTCGAAAAGATGCCATCTTATGGTCGTTAAAAGAATCATGAGATATTTAATTCAGACTCCTAAGTTCGGCTTATGGTATCCAAAGTGTTCTTCCTTTGATCTTTGCAGCTAGTCCAATTTGGATTATCCTGGTGACAAGGTTGATAGAATTCCACTTCGGGTACTTGCCAATTCATTGGGAGATACCTTGTATCTTGGTCCTCCATGAAACAAAAAAGTGTATCTTGATCCATTGACGAAGCCAAATATATCTTAGACGGAGCTTGTTGGGCTCAACTCTTGTGGATGACACAAACATTTAAAGATTATGGCTTTCATCTCAAACATGTTCAACTTCTTTGTGACAATGAAAGTGCCATAAAAATATCCCATAACACCGTTCAACATTATTGAACAAAATACATTGATGTTTACCACCATTTCATTCGTGACCATGTATCCAAAATTGATCTTAGCCATGTTCGAACCGACAAACAACTAGCAGAGATTTTTAGGAAGACATTTTTCATTTCAGGAGTCAGCTAGATATTCTTGATGCTTCTAACATGCGATGAAATCTCAGCCTCATGCATGCACTATGAATCTGTGTTCTACATTTGATCCTTGGTCCTTCTCTTATGATGAACTATTATATGCCTTGGATATCTTGTTGGGTTCTTTTTTGTACATCTAAAAACTTAGGTTTTTGAATGAGCTTACATGATGAACACTTGCTTTGAGTCTAGTGTGATAACACTAATCATCACAAGCAAGACAATTATTATGTTTATTGTTAAAGCATATGTACAATATAACCCAATGGATCCATAGACATCATCTTGACTAATCTTTCATTCCATGTCTATTGGATATCCTTGTTTTCCCCTTATGTTGCAATTACGTGTAGGTATGAAAGGTGCAACAAACGGAAAGATTGCTCCTGACTCTTGATTATAACCTCAAGTCAAAATCAACTTTGAGAAACTAAAACGAGTTCAACTACACGTACACGCCAACAACCACCCCAATGTAAGTCCATACCTCTTGAGTTGGGATATCGCATTTAGAGGACATTTACTAAGTATTGAGATAAACCAACGCTAATGATGTGAACAAATTAATACTTACTCAAAAACGGGTAACCCATTTGAGCTTAACAAGGAGTGTGACTCACGGAACCCAATGTCTTTACTAGAACACGTGCTCCTAGGTCAACATACTCATATATGGTGATCAATTCACCTCCCCTCTTCTCCATAGATAGAATGTTTGATTGGCATTCTCTTAATAGTACTAGGTTGCACATTGCTCTAGTCTAAAATCGTGTTGCCATGCATAGGACATTCGAAATCATCTGAGCTAGAAGAGTTGGGTGCGCTTTGCTGCAATGTTGGGGTTATTGGATTTTCATAATTTCTTTACTCCCTCCATTTCAAAAATATTAGGTGCGTTACTTTTTGAAAAGCTAAACATCTTTAAGTTTGATTGAATTTGAAGAGAAATATAACAATATCGATAATATCAAATTGATGTCATTCAATTCATCACGAAATGAATTTTCTTATTTTATTTATTTATTATTGTAGATGTTGGTATTTTTGGCTTTGAACTTGGTCAATTTTAAAGAAATTTGTCTTTTCAAAAAATACACCTTATATTTTGGAACCGACGTAGTATTTCGTTTGGCGAGTTGGAGAAATGATGCTGTGTGTTTTAGTTTTATTTATAATGTGATGTTTTTGGTGGGCATTTGAACTAGGATTCTAGGTTATCTGCTAATCAACCCACTCTTACGTGAGAAGCATTTCTACGTCGATGGTTGCATGTACTATACTTGTGTTACAGCAACACATGTTTGCGCATCTTTTTCCTAGGTGGTGAGAGAGTGCATGGGGTTGGTATGTTTTTATATGCCAGTTGTTCCAATTAATTTGATTAAAAACGTTGACCCGGTAAAAATGTGAACACAATCCAAACTTGATACCTCAATCAAATGGGATAGCTTCAAATTAGGAGTGTGGTTTATTTAGAAAATAAAATGAGAGCTCATAAGATATTGTTTACCCGGTCAAAATTGAGTGGGCCAATTTTAAATGAATACCTCAATTGATTACGAGGCCCCTAAACTTAGGGAACATAGTGTAATAGATATTGTTAACCCAATCAAAATCGAGTGTCCCAATTTCAAACGAAGACCTCAACTGATTATGAGGCCCCTAAACTTAGGGAACATAGTGTATTAGATAGATAGATAAGTGACCCAATGCCAATCTCCTTGAGAAATTGTTGACCCAGTTAAAATCGGATGACCAAATTTTAGTTGGAGACCTCAACTTAATATGGGCTCATCAAAACTAGGGGCATAGTGTTACAGAGGATTATTGCTACTCTTGATTTGGATCTTATCCAATTGAATGAAGTAGGATTTCTCAAACCAACTTCTATCCTACCTCTCTAATTCTTTCAAAACAAATTGGGCTTTGTGACTTGAGCAGTTCTTTAATCTACACTTCGGATCATCCGGACAGGAATGGATCGACCAGTCCAAAGGGATGAGCATATCTTTGTAAGTCCTTCGGAACTTCCGAATAGAAACCCTTTGGAAACTCTGACACGGTCCCTCTCAAATTTCAGGGTCGCTCGAATAGACCAAGCGATGACGAATTAGAATTTCTAAATTCGGAGGTATGTCTCTGACCACACTTCGGAATTATCGACTTAAACCAATTGAAATTTTCGGGTTACAAATTCAAAAACTATTCAAATCAGAGTATGTGTTCTTATCCAATGATAGTCCAGATGATATTATCCCTCAGTCTAGTATTTTGTTTGTGTTGCTACTTCTTGGATATGATAAGAATTCAACTTGCGAACCTTGTTTGGCACTTGATGCCAAAAGGGGACAAAAGGAGAAGTATCCTATCTTCTCGAAGCCTTGTCTTTAGAAGATATGCATCATCATGTTCTTATCATATCTCAAGCAAGATCACTTGTGTTGTTGGGAGAGCATTATAGAGTAGTATAGCTTCTTGGAAGCGTACTTTGTGATATTGGGGTACCATATTGCAAGTTTTTTGTTGTTTGGAAGTTGCAAGACTTGCTCCTTTATTCCTATATTTTGTCTTGCATGGTTTATTCTTTCTTGCGTGTATACTTGTGTTATTATATATTGCAAGATTTATATCCTCGTGGATATAGTTTTCATGTGTTTATATATTAGTAGATGCTTTGCTACTATCTAACCTTTTTAGCAAGGAATCATCCTCTACAAATAGAAGGTTTGCATGCTAACTATATTCTTGTGATTGCATCACATACTTAACACCTTTACTGTTTATTATTGTCATGGTTCCTTTTCATTTAGGATGTACATTCGCTCTGATGCATTCCACCAAGTTCCATGTGCTATAGAAGAGTACGTTGTATACCTAATCGATGTTGTATTTGCATTCAAACACAATTTCTTAATAATGCATAAATTTAGAGAAGGGGGGGCTCCTGTATATCACATGCTTCTCAAAGCATCATTTTTAAGCTTTGATCTATGTTACCAACGACATCTTAAGCTAAGTTCATCGGGATTCTTGTTGTCATCTTCGACATTGGGGTCTTCCATGTGGCCGATCACCCTTCTCACTCTAGTACAGTGATATTTTTCGTGAAGGACGAAGATGAAAGTTGCTCGGACACGATGCATCCGGTCTTAGCTAAGAATATGCTCTCTCTTGTTTTGACAATCTATATTTATATATTTATAGTAGCAAATTGTACATGATAGAGATACATGCGTTGACTACAACGATTTTAAAATAAAGTCTCGAAGAAACAAGCAAATCTTCAAGATCTTGAAACTCTTTCTTCTTTCCTCACACATGGATTTGATGATTTGCCCACTTTACAAGGGATTGAATGATTTGCCCCCACTTTACAAGGGATTGAATGATTTGCCTCATAGTTGTCTCAATGACAAGTGACCTCGGCCCCCACCGAGCAGCCTCTCAGGGTGAGGGGCAAATTATCAAATGAGGGAGTAAAGTGGGACAAAAGATCCAATTTCTGTTATTAATCCTAGCAAGTAGGCCAAGCTTAGAAGTTCCCATACCAATTAACGTTGTCCTACAAGGTGAAATTTCCTATTTGTCGCATTTTGCGGCAAATAACCGACCAATCGCACACCCCGTTCGATACCTGGTCGATAGAATGGGCTGGCCCATCTAAGCATGCGAACGACGGGTTTTGATGAACTTCATGCAAGCTTCCTCACCAATTTTGGGAACCTAGAAGGTTGCTAAATCAGGTTTTTCTCTCTTTCCGTGGGTTTTTCGGTTTTCTTTTGATTATTTGTTATTTTTTGTATTTCTATTTCTTATTGTCTTTTATTTTTCATTTGTTGGTTTTCTTTTTTATTTTCACAACGTGAATTTGTTCATGTTTTAAAATTCTTGAAAATTTGAAGAATTTGAATTTTGGGCGGAAAATGCAAACTGTCTTTGGTTTTACGAAGTCATTTTCGAACCTGAACATCTTTTGAATTTGTGAACAAAATTTGAAAATGGATACGAATTTTTAAATGACAAGCATATTTTCAATTTTCAAAACCAAATTTGGAAAGGTAAAAAAATTAATACCTACACAAAAAATTGAAAAAAATGACATTTTTTGAAAATTTGTGATCAATTTATTAAAACAGGAATATTTTTTGAATTTATGACCAACCTTTTTAAACACTTTCATTTTCTAAGAAACTGGACATTTTCTAAAAGCACGAACATGTTGGAAAAAATCCAATCATTTTTGTGAATTTGTGAACAAAATTTGAAGATCGGAAACATTTTTATGACCAACATGTTTTCAATTTTGGGAACCAAATTTGGTAACGTGAACAATTTTTAATACCTAAACAAAAATATTGAAAATAAAAAAAAAATCTGAAAAATTCTGATCAATTAACTAATACAGGAACATTTTTTGAATTTATGAAAAACTTTTTAAAACACTTCCATTTTCTGTTCGGCCAGCAAACAGAAAACTGAACAATTAAAAAATCCAGACAATTTTGGAACTTGAACTTTTGAAAAGGTAAAGAAAAGAAAAAGAAATTAAAAATTAAACAGAAAAGTAAGAAAAGAAGAAAAAATAAAATTTAACAGAAAAACAGTCATGTTCACTAACTTGGGCCGACACAGTAGGATATTGCCCTGTCTGTTCGGCCAGCAACTTGTCGCAAAGAACGTAGATAAAACATCCCCTACAAGGTGGCCACATCTCCAGCATCATCACAACTATATTAACGATCACTTCATCATCCAGCCCATCGTCAAAGGATCCCAAACTAACAAAGTTGGAGTCAACATCAGATATCAAAACCAAAAGCCTATATGAACAATCACTTCATCATCCAGCCCATCATCAAATAAGGGAACTAACAAAGTTGGGGTCGACTTCAGATATCAAAACCAAAAGCCTCGAAATATCACAAGGTTAAAAATCAACCGCACGCCAATCAGCATTAAAGAGCGGAAACAACCCATAGTTACACCAAATGATTTAACAGCCCAATAAACCTCACTTTCCACCAAGCACAACAAGCTATTGCCAAGCAACATTACCTACATCATTTCTGTAATAATAATAATACCAAACTATTTAGAAAGCATACATATATAGTTCTTAAGGCAAGTATCAATGTGCAAGATCTGAGAGGATTAGCCACACCACCTATAGCACCTCTATACAAGGCCAATCAGCAGGTGTCTTCATGATACCATGGAGGCAGGCGATAGCTGTCCACCCTTCACTCGGATGGCAGCACATATTCACATTGTACCACTACAAGCCCCATTTGCCTTCGACACAAGTGAAGGGATGTGGGTGTAGCATCAACACCCTTTCTCTTAATGCACAAGTAGGGACCTGTTGTTGTCAAGCCCCATTGCAAAATTGCCACAGTAAGGAGATGCACCGCAGTCCTTGTGCTCCTTAAGCAAGGGTGTCCAGCGATAGCCATAGCCAATCTTGTACAAGCCTTGACCCAATAAACATCCAATATGTCAAAATATGCTTGGCCCTCTTTTGCTTGCAGCCGACACCTAGCACCAAACACTTCTGCATAGTACTGTAGCAGGGCATAGCCAAGATGCCACGGGCCAAGGGTTCATGAAACTTCCAAAATTTTATGCCGCTTCAGCCTTATGCGACAAGCTTTCCTGATCACTGGGGTGGAGGCTGAAGAGACTGGGGTTGAGTGTTATAGTGAGCATATGACTGAGAGTACATAGGATTCATCATGCTCTGCAAGACATTATGTTAGCTCCAGTTACAACAAATTTTCATCAAGTCAAAGAAAACATTTAACACATGAAAATAGATAGATAAACAACCTGTGACTGAAGATGGCCAGGAGCACCCATTCCATAATGCATCTGAGAAGATTCATCTTGTGATGGGTCATTGTATCCCGCTTGCGTAAACATTCCATGTGAACCATGGGCCATTTGATCCTGGATCATACAGAACAGGCTTAGCGCAGAGAGGATTAACATGTACAGGGAAAGGAATCAAGAGAAATTTTAGTAGATGTAATGTAATGGTTACGAAAAGCAAATCACAGACCTGAGATACAATGTCATTTGTTGCACCCATATGGGGGTATCCTGGATGGGCACTTTGGTTCAAATAATTCCCAGGATATCCAGATTGGGGCCCCTGTGTATATTCAACAGCATAACCTCCTTGAGAAGCCTGTGTACGACAGTTATTTTGCTTTTAGAAGTCCCTTCCCAAACTAATAATGAACTACTACTACATCCAGAAATGTAAGCAGTATTTTCTTAGGTTAAGAAAGGCTTTGACTAACAATTACTCCCTCCGTAAGGAAATATAAAAGCGTTTAGATCACTACTTTAGTGATCTAAACGCTCTTGTATTTCTTCACAAAGGGAGTACTCAAGTAATATTTTGCCTACATGATACGAAATCACAACCACAGATAAGTACAACTCTAGTGCAAATTATTCCATGTCATGTATATATTGGTGGAGGGAGTAATACTTTTTACAAAATACAACGCTAGGTGTGTTTATATAAAAATTACAGAGCTATCTGACAATAATATTTATCCAAAAACTGCAGAAAAATATGCAGGCAGATACCTGAGTAGAAAAATCTGCAATGTTGTATGCCACGTGAGATCCTTGGCTCTTGAAATCATCTCCAAAGAAGTCCTAGCAGCCAACAAAAGAAAACTCAGTCAAAGGGGAGAACGGTAAGATAGTGGTGCACGCGCCTTTCATTGCTTGTACCTGAGACATCCCACCAACAGGAAACCCATCACGGAATGTTTGACTAAGACCTTGGACAGGCATCTATTTCAGAAATGAAAATGTTAATGTAGAAGTACTGTTACTTTGTGCAATAGTATAACAGAGAAATGAACAAACCTGTGTCATCAGTCCAGATTGGGACATCAGGCCTCCACCAGAAGGCTGACTGCTCGGATCACCAGCAAAGTTATAAGTTGGCCCCCCACTTCCCATAGCTTGCTGAGAGTTCGGCTGATGGGCAGCAAGGTGACCACCAATAGGGCCACCGGTATTTGCACGAGGAGCCCCAAAGTTCCTATTACCAGGTTGAGGCACTGCCGGAACAGCTCCAATTGGTCCATGCAGGGATCCCCGGGTTGGAATTGCGTAGGGTTGAGAATGTGGAGACCCAGGAAATGGAGGATAAGGCATGCGAGGTAAAGGATAGCCTGATGGGTGCACACCAGGTTTGTGAGTCCCATTTGGTGGCCCAAATGGGACAAATGGGTGTCCTGATTTGGCCAAAAGAAGGATGTGTTAAGGGTGATAATAAAGAAACCATTGTCAACAAAATGGAAATACAGGTCATTAAATTATAACTGCACAGACCTTTTCCCCTACCACTTCTCTTATCTACTGTGCCTACAGTGCCAAAAGCAGATCCCTGCATAACACCTTGACCACCACCCAGGAACAGTCTTCGATCATTGTAGATCTACTCACAAAAATAAAATTGAGAAATTAGTAAAGGAAAATAACAAAGAGAATGCTTTTCAATAGCTATCTGGAAGAGGCAATGCAAGTATTCACCTTTTTTGGTTTTTGAAATTGCACCATACTCTGCTTCAAATTGTTCAAAGGTCCTTCTACCAAGCACTCATGCTCCTAAACACATAGAAGTTATACATTATAAATAAAATTAATTCAAACTACCATAGCTAGTAATCAGTAGCAGAGCTTGACTGGATATTAAGGAGGGGCCAACAGTACGTAATGTACAAAGTTTGACCACATATTTGACTAGCAAAATGTTAATGCATGTCACCAAAAGTTACGTTATTGGAATCATTTTTAAATGTAGTTTCCAATTATATTTATTTTGCTATGTATAACTTACATTTTATTAGTTAAAATCATGGTCAAAATATGACCCAAAAACAAGAGGGGCTAGTAAACCAGGACAGAGGCAGTAGTAATTCTTAACTTGAGAATTACAATAACATGAATTCTGTTTTGTCCTCACATAGCTCCGCCACTGTTAGTAATGCTCTTTGTTTTACTTGTAGCCAGATTATGCATATTACATTTCCTTTGATATTTATGTTCCAGCACAAATTCATATCACAAAAACTACTATGCCACACACACACACACAATATACCCCCTAGGAATTTTAATATAAAATGAAAGATAACCCAACCAAGCTACAAAGTTTTTTAGAGTTTTGTAATGTGAAGTCCCAACAGAAAGGCAGCAACAAACTAATAAAATACTAATCATTTGCAACTTAAAGTAAGCATTGATACTCCCTCCGTCCATGAATAAGTGTACGTTTGGCTTTCAAAATTTGTCCGCAAAAGAGTGTACTTCTATCTTCCGAATGCACTTTAAATTAGAAAAATGTTTCTCTCTCTTCACACGGTAATCAAGACCAATCATATTCAGCACAGTCTCCTCCATGCACTTAACTCATAGGGGGTGGGGTAATTAAAGATGAGATGGTGGCTTGCACCTTCCCAATACATTGTTTACACCACTTCATAATCTGTCCAAAAGTTTCTATATGTATACTTATTCGTGGACGGAGGAAGTATGTATCAAGGGAAAGGTGTACCTTGTAATGTGTCAACAAACTATTCCAAAGAGGCTGCTTGCTTAGAACTTTAGGATTCCCAAGAACGACTATACCATACCTAGCACGAGTTAATGCAACATTTAACCTGCGTGGATCATTAAGAAAGCCGATACCCTGAAAAAAACGTCAAAAACAGTATGCATCATCAGATAAACAAGTCAGTGTACAACAGTTGCTCATCAAGCACTAACAGCCAAGGAACACAACAAATGCATAGATGCTTTATATTCAAAAATATATAACTTAACTACACAACAAAGCAAATGCCAATTTACAAATTGATATGCACAGATAAGAACTAAATAATCCAGCACTAAAAACATACTGTATCACACACAAAATATTTATAGCAATAAACTATAGATTGCATGTACCAATCTACAAATTGATATGACCAGATAACAATTAAATAATCCAGCACTAACAACACATTGTATCAAACACACAATATTATAGCGATAAACTCTAGATTGCATGTACAATATGCTGTGCATATAAATATAAATTACTACTGTATAATGCAAGAAACACAAAGCCAACAAAATCATTGGTCCAATATAATAAAAAAAGAAAACACACCTGGTGTTCATTGCTTCTAACACAAGACAGAATAATGTAATCTTTCTCTCTGCCCTGGAAGGAGTCGACACTTGCCACCTGAATAACATTATCCATATTATAGCACAACTATTTATGGAAAGGTAACGTTAATTACGTTTGCTGAAGACAAGGCATTGACCAACAACTAATAATGTATTCATATTTGATTCGTGTGACTAAACATCATGAACATAATAAAAGTACTTTAAAAAGGGCAGCCCGGTGCATGTAGCTCCCGCTTGCGCAGGGTCCGGGGAAGGGTCCGACAACTTGGGTCTATGGTACACAGCCTTTCCCTGCATTTCTGCAAGAGGCTGTTTCCAGGACTTGAACCCTGACCTCATGGTCATAAGGCAGCAGCTTTACCACTGCGCAAGGCTCCCCTTCATAAAAGTACTTTAAAATTGAATTATATTAACATTTCATTTGAGTTCATGCATATTACATATCAATATTACCAACTGATGATTGAAGCCTCAACTTAACCAAACAAAATACACCTGATATTCCCAGTATAGTTTACAGTTTAATGGTTCACCTCAATTTCCTTGTAAAGCTGTTGGCGAAGAGAGCCATTCCTTGACATATAATTTACTATATACGCCCTCTGCCCTTCATAAGGTGTGATAACTCCAATCTGCACATTAAAGATCCATAAGGTACAAATCCAGTTTCAAATAACAAGTCATGTCTTCTCATACAGAAGGGGCTAGTGCAGAACTTGTAAATGACCATAAGAATAAAGTTCAGGAGATTTATGGAGCCTAACTCTACCCATTGATGTCTGTCAGATATTGTATTGGAACCTGTGCCATTCATAGATTTTTTTCTTCCTTTTTGTGTAATTCGTTATGGTTATCCTTTGTCATGCAGGAATAATTGTAAGCATGTACACACAAATTGGGCCCAGCAAACATGCATGGGCATATATGTATCAGGTACTGCATGTGTGTGAAGCTATAGGTAGGAGACTAAGATCCACTCTGGAATAAAGAAAACAAACAATAAAAGGAAATAGATGCATGCTTTCTTCTTCCACTGGTTTCTGCTCACCTACCTCCAACTCAACCCGACATTGATCTACTAGCTGGTTGCTTTAGAAGGGGAGCCTTGGCGCAGTGGTAAAGCTGCTGCCTTGTGAGGTCACAGGTCCAAGTCCTGGAAACAGCCTCTTACAGAAATGTAGGGAAAGGCTGCGTACAATAGACCCAAAGCGGTCAGACCCTTCCCCAGACCCTGCGCAAGCGGGAGCTACATGCACCGGGCTGCCCCTTTTTTTTACTAGCTGGTTGCTTTACACCCCGTCTACCCCTTCTATCAAGCATTCTAATGTTCTAATTTCTAAGATCCAGGTCTGCTTCTCAATGACAACACTGGAAGATGCATAAACGACTTGGAAGGGAGAGAGCGGCAGCAGCTTGCCAAGTTCGCCCCATTTGAAAACAACGAGTGTGCTAGCCTTATGGCAGGAGGCACGTCAACTGAGGCACGTTGCAGGTCCAGGAATTAGAGAAAACTGTACCGCATGCTATGCCACACTCTTAACAGGTTATTTCCCTGCAAACCTCACACATTGGCACATGTCCCAGTGCCATCGGCTTTGAAATCGACACCATCCATGAGTGGAGCCGTGGCTCCCTGGTTCTGAAAGAATGTCCTTAGGATAGTAATCATTTGTACTCAGTGCATACCTGGCTTGGCACAACACCACTTCTTAAGAATGTAGTTACAATTTTCTCTACATTTGCAGCTTCAGTCCTATTGAGGTAAGATGTCCCACTAGCACTTATCTCTTCTACTCCCATCTATAGAAAATAAGTTCAAATCAGTATATATAGACCTTTTGCATAAATAACAATGCAATCAGTTTTGCAAAAAAAGTACCTGCACATAGAAGAACATCGGTCGATTCGGAACAGGCCAAGGAAAGTCAATTCCAGACGACTGTCTCTCATTTACAGTTACCCCATTTTGTAGTGTGCCTTCATAAAAACAGTTGGATGGAAATTCTGAAAGACAAGGGTGCATTCTATATTGGACCTGTAAAATCAGGTTATCAAGTTAACAGTATTCGCTTTAAACTGAAATATTCCAGCTTTTGACTGTAAAGTTGTAATAATAGTTGTATCAGCTTTCAACTGAAATAAGTCCACAATCTCGAGAACAAATTATTGTCAAAAGAATATGAACGGTTCATCGTTGCAATATCATGATTTAAAACTCAGATATCACTTTGTTGATTTAATAGCTATATCCTGCGGCAAAATAGGTACATTTGTGCAGGCTTCTGTTCATCGTAGAACTTATTTCTACTTGATTTGATGTCCAAAATAACAAAAGGTGTGGTAGGAAAAATCTCTCTGAAGCTCAAGGAAATAAGAATGGATATAGTACATTAACTAACATGTAATATGGAGGTTCCTTCAGAAAAGGTAAATACAATTTCCTCTGCATCAAACAACATACAGATCTACTAAAATAATATAATGTGCTCCCTCCGTTTCTAAATATAAGCCTTTTTAGAGATTTCAACATGGACTATATACAGATGTATATAGACGTAGTTTAGAGTGTCAATTCACTCATTTTGCTCCATATGTAGTCCGTATTGGAATCTCTAAAAAGCCTTATATTTAGGAACAGAAGGAGTACAAGGTAGCAGCTTAGGAATGTTATGAGTTCTATGTAATAAACTACTCCCTCCATTCCTTTATATAAGGTGGATTTGTTTTTTGATAAAAGTCCACAATGTAAGGTGTGTTTCTTCTAATTCCTCTAAATTCCCTTTTTAGCCCTCTAGGAAAAAGGAAAGTATCTCTCCCCCGATTGCTTCTATCTCTCCTTGTAAAGAAAAAAAGGGAAGTGTCTCTGTCCCGATTGCGTGTATCTCTACTTTCCTGGCCTAGATGATTTACTTGCCACTAATCAATGATTTAGTCAAGGCTAATTTTGTCCTAACTTAGAAATAATATTTGAAATAAAAATAATATTTGAAGGAGGTCCAGGCTAAAAACAGAGCACCCCGGTGCATGTAGCTCTTACTTGCAGAGGGTCCAGGGAAGGGCCCGACCACTTAGGGTCTATTGTACACAGCCTTTCCCTACATTTCTGCAAGAAGCTGTTTCCAGGACTCAAACCCGTGACCTCATGTCACAAGGCAACAGCTTTACCGCTGAGCCAAGGTTCCCCTTTAAGGAGACCCAGGCTAAAAAGGTAAAAAATATCTTTAGAAAAGAAACATACCTTGAGGAGTACCGACATGGTTATAATATTATTAATCTCAAAGCTTACACAGTTTTGATAATAATTCTGGAATGAACCGGCGAGGAACGGGAACATAGTAGTAACAACGTGATAATACTACTAGACACGAAAAGGCAACCGTTACCTGTAGCCTGAATGGCTTGACTCCAAGGATAACAAGGCGCTCAAAGAGAGATTGTGCTAATCCTGCTCGTGCTGCCTTTTTGCACATGATGACTGGACCCAGTTGGCAATGATCTCCAACAAGAACAACCTGAATATCTCAAAAGCATAAATAAATATAACCAAGTTAACCTACATGAAATCACTGATTACATCTTCACCTGCTTAACACCAAGAACCAATGGAATAAGACATTCTGGCTCTGTTGCCTGTGTAGACTCATCGATAAGAACCTGTCAATAACAATTTCCATTTCTTCAGGATACAATGTAGAAAAAATATGAACACTACTAACCTAAAGACTAGAGGGTAGAAATCATTACCTGGCGAAAACGGAAGTTTGACAAACGAGGGTCTCCAGCACCAACACAGGTGCAGCAAATCACATCAGCACTTTGCAATATCTCTCTTTCAGTGGCTCGTTTTAGTGCCTTGTACTTTTTCTCATCACTACTCGACAATTCTCCTGTGGAAATAGAACACAGCACATCAGTTACCAGCAAACCAATTGAGTCATATTCAGTTTCTTTAAAGAAAATGTTCAATGAAAGCACCACGCTTGGTGAGAGACTGCGAGTGGATAAAACACCTTGCTCGTCTTTTAGTTGCTGTAGCTTATGCATTTCGCTCTTCTCGGAATTATCGAGATGCCGAACCTGCATATTGCAAAAACCAATGATTAACATTCACACAAAAATAGTTATTTTGGATGCAATCGACTAGATAGGAGTCAAGAGTGTACCTGATAATGAAGTGTAAGATGCTCAACAGGTGAAGAAACTGCTTCTCTAGATTTCGCACAAAGTCTAACAACCTGCAGTAAGTAGAGTATTCAACTAAGGTTACTTGTTGAAAGGATAAACCACAAAAAATACTCATTAATTGTAGTCTATAGTTCATTATGAAAAAAATTATCTCGGCAATTCTTGTAACCAGTTGAAGCATATGAGAGCTAACTAAACAGTAACAGTTGCAGTACACAGCAGATGCCATGCTCAATTGATCGGTGACGAGTTGAAAAGGCGGCGGGAAATGGTAGATAATCAACATAAACAGCAAATTCATCATCCACCTTGAGACCTGTTGAGCTTATCTTCTCTGCCAACTGATCAACAGCAACATTACTTGGTGCACATACAAGGACCTAAGATGGCAAACCAGAGAGAAGGGATCAAACAATATTTCCAAGCTATAACAGCACATCAAATGTACATCATGCAGTTCTATACCTGCCCTTGGCCTTGTTTCGCCATGTGGTACACAATTGCAGCTGATGTAACAGTTTTCCCAGTGCCAGGTGGACCTTGAATCAAACTAACGGGCTTCTGGAGAACACTTTTAACTGCCAAGACCTGGATACATACAGCACCAGATCAACAACAAAACAAATATAATAGTTTAAATCATTTGACCATTATAATGTGTGTAATATGAAAGTGAGATATTATAAAGAATTATTGTGGAACAGTTTTTCATTAAAAAAATCTATATACTTAACCAATCAAAATAGTTTTCTATTATTCAGTGATCAAGATAGAAAAGTTTGCCCGCACACTTTCTTAGAACAGCATCTATTTTTGGACAGAGGTAGAACATAATGACCCCACTGACACATCCTAGACAAAGAAGACAGCGGACAAATCACAAATATAGAAGTACGTTGATAAAAGATGCACTAATTAGAAGTAGCCTGAAAGGTCACATATTGTTCAACTAAAAATTACTTGGTATCAACACTCTAATACATCATGGTACCTGGGAAGCATTTAATTCTGGAAGTCCTGGCGCACCGAAGCGTCTCGGTAGTGTATTACGTATTATCTGATGCTCAACTTCATGCCCCAAAAGGTGATGATATATGTATCTGTGTTGAATGGATACAAAAAGTTGAGAATTCACTGAAGGTGATGAGCATATGACTAAGAAATGCTTTATGAAGAACCTAATTCATTGAAGTTCTAGGTTTTCCCGAAGTCAACCTTCTTTAAGTTTGACCAAGCCCATAGGAAAATGTTCTAAGATCTACAACATCAAATATTTATAGTACAAAAACATACTCGTAAAAGAATCTGATAAATCTAATTTAGTGTTGTAGTTGATACTCCCTCTGTAAACTAATATAAGAGCGTTTAGGTTACTAAAGTAGTGTTCTAAATGCTCTTATATTAGTTTACGGAGGGAGTACTTCTTTTCTCTAGACTTGATCAAACTTAAATAAGCTTGACTTAGGAAAAACCTATAGAACTCCATTACTTTGGAATGGACATAATATGGTGCAAATTATTGTGAATGAACAAAGAATACAAATACACAACTTACAGAAGGAAACATCCTAAAGACTAAATCCCCTCCCTTTAACCACATATCCAAATAAGAAGAGGTAAGTAGTAAGTTTTAATTAAAGCAAAGAATCAATGGATTCATGATTACCTACTACTTTTACTCTTTCACAATGTTGGTTAACTGAGGGAACAAATGTGTTGGTTTTATTTTACGCCAACTTGGAGCCTTGGAGGATTAGAAATATATGGCTATTGCTTTATAATACCTACTATTCTGCATTAACTGCAACTCCCTAATAATTATGAAATAACTACGAGAGCAACTGATACTTGTGGGTTTCATGTTGCTTCCCCTTCAACTCATACTCACAACAGAAAACAGACACAATAAGCATGCCTGCATGCCCAAGACACAAAAATATATTAGCAATCCATAGAACTTACCCACTGACACTTGTCTCATCTACAGCAAAAGTCTTCATTGCCCCTTGCATCCTATCAAAGCTAGTACTCTTCCAAACAAAATCCACACTAAATCCATGGTTCAGTTCAACGGGCACTCCCTGAAATCCAGAAAGGTTGAGGGTGGAAACTATACAATAGTGAGGGTATGTTTTAAGGAAACAAGAATGAACTTGTTCCTTATACCTGACTAGCACGAAGCTCAAGTGCTACCTCCTCTTGTGCAGTGAGTTTAATCTGTACGGAGAATGTGCTTAGCATCAGTGCCAGCATAGAAGCGACACACTGAGGTTACCATACGGCTAACAACCAGCATGTTTTGAGTACACATACCACGTGCCCCACAGATTGCCATGCAGGGTGTGAAGTACCACCAGAATATCTCAGCCGTAGCTCATCTCCAGGGACAAGTCTCAATTCATTATCTTCCTATAAAATGTGAAATTGATTACCTAAGATTAACTGCTATTGTGAGGTAAACAAGTGCATTAAAACATTGACACTGCGAAGAAGAAAAAACTACGATAAGATGATCATAGAGACCACATATTCACATATCATATGTATTTTAGTTCCCAAACTAACCTTTGGAAAGACAAAATAGGCAACGCGCTTCTTGTTCAGTCCAATGTCCCACCTCACAGTTACACTGTCCTTGCTCTGTGACTCTTTCATCATCTACAGCAAAACAACAAGAGGAAATAAATAAAATAAATCAATTCCCTCGGCAATGTGTGGCAGTGTTCCTCTCAGACCCAAACAAAAACAAGCACATTCAAAAATATTTGTCAAAATACAATACCTTGTCATAATCAGCCTCAAGCTTTATCAGCGGAGCAAAAACATTTTGGTACTGGCACAACAATAAAGGCATTCTAGTTACAGTGCTAGTTAACACAAGAAGATTTAACATATAACTGAACAAACTACGATAACTGAAATAAGATCAAGGAGCGAATGCCCGCAAACAATTTCAAACCTGGTAAGCATCTTCATACTTCAAAACCACCGGCTGGGGTTCATCATCTACACCTGGTTTTTCAAGATCTTCAAGAGAGGCATCAGGATTTGTTTTCCAGAGCTCTTCCACTTTGTTAATTTGCTGGGCACTAATTTGGCGTGCTCTCAACTGCTCCTGTTCTGAGGGAACCTGGAAGACATAAAATTGTTCATTGTTCAGTTACCAAGAAGAGAAAATAAGGGTATGTAAACGTGCACCCACCACAAAACAATATAAAAAGGAGAGAGAAATCTTACCTTGACAAGCCACGACAAGAAACACCTGTCATCAATAAGAGGTGTCCACTGACTGAGATCCCAATTCATATCCTTCAATGCATTAACATTCAAGCAGGGTTCTCTACATAGAAGAACAACAACATTCTCTGCCTTTGCTGAGATAAAACCAAGCAGAAATACATTCCGGCAGCCACAATTGTAGCATTCAAGAATCGTTTCACCCAGAGGGCTATCCTTGTGAAGGCAGACTTCCTTATGTTTTGCTCTGACCTGCGAAAAAAAGAACCACATGACTTCAGGTATAATTAATAATTGTAGTCAGTTTGCCAAAATGGTAACAGTTTTCTTAATAAATATAAATATAAGCAGAAGCAGGAATGGCCTTGCGAAAAGGAGTTGTCTGCCAATGATTGACAAATGTTGTTTACCCTCAGGATGTTTATTTAGTGGATGAAGCAAGGGTAATCAATAAGATTAGTATAACTATGAACAGAACACAACTGAATCAGAGCTGACTTATGGTAATTATCCAGAGATATGACAGGAGGAAGATATAACATAAATAAGGAATAATGCATCAAACATGCTTGGTATCTTATGTGCTCCATACAGCCAAAAAGGTACTACCTCCGTCCTGGTTTATTAGTCCTCCTTGTAGTTTGGGTTAAACTTTGACCTTCGGTTTAACTACTAAAAAATAAGTTGTATACCCTAAAAATAGTACCATTGGAAACTGCTTTCAAATATGAATCCAACAATATAAATTTTGTGACATACAACTTATAATTTGTTAGTCAGATCTACGGTCAAAGTTGGGCACAAAATACGAAGGGGACCAATAAACCCAGACGGAGGTAGTATATATGAAGAGGCCATAAGAAACAATGGCAGCTACACAAAGGAAGATAGTGAAATTTCATGTCATTCCCAGAATCACTTGGTGGCAAACTGATAGGTGTTGTGGCACAAGTTGTTACGAGAACACAGTTCAATCAGTATGCACCTCCCCTGCTTATCAGAAGTATGAATTGAAATTATAGCACTAAACATTTGTTAAAGAATAATTCGTGTATCCTAGAGACAAACTAAACAAAGTATACTGATATTATGAACTACTTGCAAAATATTACTATACTGCTGGCAAGATTGGAACAAATATTTAAGGGTGTGCCTAGCTCTCATCTAGATGAGACTTAACCAAGTCACATCTAACTCCTACACCACTTGATTTTGAAGATTCGTGTGGGTTTATTATTTTTATTTTTTGTTTGATTACTCAAATGATGTGTACTCCCTCCGTTCCTAAATATAAGTCTTTTT
Source organism: Hordeum marinum (assembly GCA_022496015.1). Lineage (NCBI taxonomy): Eukaryota > Viridiplantae > Streptophyta > Magnoliopsida > Poales > Poaceae > Hordeum > Hordeum marinum. Next base: position 213,218,721 of record CM039673.1, on the reverse strand, counting down.
AGAGATTTCAATAGGAGACTACATACGGAGCAAAATGAGTGAATCTACACTCTAAAGTATGTCTATATACATCCGTATGTAGTCCCTTTGTGGAACCTCTAAAATGACTTATATTTAGGAACGGAGGGAGTAGGAGTTAGATGAGACTTTGTTATTTCTCATCTAGGTGAGATTTAGCAGATCCAATAGTTAACATAATATTCATATCATCTTATACAACGTAATAACAAAAGTGAACCCAAATAAAGACTCTCGACCTAATTTGCCAACATCATGAAAAACATTAACAAAATACAACTATAAATACTGTTAACTTACAGGCCGGGTCAGTTTTCTACACTAAAAGACTAACATGATGGAAAGGTGACTCACTTTAAACAAAGTATTATCAAGGAGAAACTTCACATGTCCACATGCTACCAAAACTGCTGACACGTTCACACCAAACTAATCAAAGTAGGAAACTAGTCACAGAAGACACGGATAACCGATCAAGTTCACATATATCGCCTACTCAACAACTTCCGCTTTCTAAACAAGTTAGATTGCATAATCCTGGCCTGACTTTGGTATCAGTATCATCATCTTAACACCATCAACCAATCCAACACTAAAAACGGTACCTAGCAAGAGAATCTTTATGACCCAATGTAACTAATTTCTCGGTAATTTTGTACTTCGCAGTCCGACTAGCTTAGAATCCGGAAACGAGGGAAGGAGCCGCACCAGGTGGTTAACGATGTGGGAGCCAGAGGTGTTCCCTCGCGAGTTGCAAAACCACTTGCGGCAGGATGGCACGTTGCAGCGCGCAACACATGCAGGGTTGTGGATCCCGCAGTACCGGCAGGCGTGCTCCACGAAGTCGCCCTTGCCATAGTCGTACCCGTCATCCCCCGTTCCGGCGCCAGGAGGCTCCTCGAAGCTGAGGGCCGCGACCCCCGCGGCAAGCCCGTCCGCCACCACCGCCGCCCGTGCCTTCGACGCCGACGACCGCGGCGACGGCGAGGATGAAGAGGCCGGCGGGGTCGTGTCTTGCGGCGCGAGATCGGCGTCCGGCAAAGCGTCGGGCGGCATGGCCGGAGCCGGCCAGGCAGAAGAGGCTGAGGAGGTGACGGGGGCCGGGGGCGGCGGCGCGGATCGCGCGGGCTGGGAGAGCTCCGGAAAGTCGGGGTACTCGAAGTCATCGCCCTGCGTGTTGAACTCCAGGAAGGTGTATGCGTCCCCGGCGGCGGAGGCGGAGGGGTCAGGCTGCGAGGCCGTCTCGTAGAGGTCGGCAGCCGCAGCCGAAGAAGGCGGCTGCGTCGCCATCAGCAGCTAGGGTTAGGGTTTTGCCGCGGGAGGGGAAGGCAGGGAGGGAGACGAGGCGAATCGAGATGGGAAGGGGGAGCGAGATGTTGAGGTAGTGGGGGGTTTGATTTTATTTTAACTGTCCGGGGTGGACACTGATTTTGGGATTACAGGGGTGCACGAGGGGTGGACCGAATTGAATCTCTCCCTAATACTTATAATACAATAAAGCAAACAGTGTTTTGGTTGTCAAATTGTCCTCGAAGTTGGGATAAATTATCCACTATACCATTTATAAGTCATAAAAAGCGTTTTACACAGGAAAATCTTCAAACTGGACAGGCCCATACAGGGACCTCCTATATTACGCTCTGACCACTCGGAACAGATGCAGCACAACCTTTTGGGCCAGCCCATGCACATGCGCCTGTCTTTTTAGTTTATTTTTTATTTTTATTTTCAATTCCGTTAGAAATTTAAAAAACTTTTAAATTTTGAAGAAATTGAGAATTTTGAAATGAAATTTCCAAAATAACATGAAATTTTTGTGAATTCAAAAACTTCTCGGGATTTTTGTAAAATGTTCACATATGCAAAAAATGTTTGCAATTTTGAAAAAAGGTTCATAAAATAAAAAAAGTGCATGATTTTAAACAAAACTCTGTGTATTAAAAATTATTAATGAAATTTAACAAAATGTTTCCTAAGTCAAAATGTGTTCTTACATTTTAAAAGTTTAAACATAGTTCGTGTCTGTTTTTTAGTTTCATTTTTCATTTTTCATTTTCAGTTCCGTTTCTGTTGTTTTTTCTACTTTAATAATTTAAAACTTCAAAAACTTTTGCAATTTAAAGAAACTGAGAATTTTGAAGAAAAAAATGCTGAAGAAAACATAAAATGTTTGTGAATTCAAAAAATAATTAGGATTTTTATAAAAATATTTGCATATACAAAACAATGTTCGCAATTTTGAAAACAACGTTTGTGAAAACAAAAAAAAATCCATGATTTTGAAAAAAAGTCCATGTACTATTTTTTTAATGTAATTGAACAAAAAAATTGCTAATTAAAAAAAAGTTCATGCATTTTAAGAAATGTCCTAAAATTTTAAAAACAGTTTATGAATGGAAAAAGTGTTTATTGATACAGAAATATTCATGTTTTTAAAAATATATTTGTGAATTTACAAAAAATCAACAAAATTTGATATATATGTTCGTCTATTCTAGAATTGTTCGCCAATTCAAAACAAAATATTTAAAAACCGTTCACAATATAAAAAATGTTCACAGTTTTTAAAAAATGTTTCTAAATTGTGAAAGGTGTTCTTGATGTTAAAAATGTTGCAAAATATGTAAAAATGTACAGGAATGATGAAAGGTATGTAGTTAAACAGTAATGCCTCTTAGTCTTTGTGACAATGTACCCGTGTGAATTTTGAAGAGTTTACTGCCGGTGTGGATCGGAATATTATAGTATATTTTTAAAAACAAGTTTCTTGAAATTCATAATAATTCTTTGAAATGCCAAGTTTTTTGACAACCATGATATTTTCTCGGAAATGTGAACGTTGCTTCAAATTGTGAATAAATTTAAAATAAGAAACACTTGTGTTTGTGCACAAAATTTCAAAATCATGCGATGAGATGTGAACATAATGTGATCATCACCTAATTAATAATAATTAATGAATGAGTTACTGCTTCTGTTCATTTGTCACTTAAATTACCCCGAAGTTGTCTATAATTACCCCATATGCCACTGATAAGTGGGAAAAAAATGATTCGTTTTTTCTTCTAAGTCGCCGCCGACCCTATAGTTTATATCGAGAGCGACCCCCATAATTTTCAAAAACATCGAAGTAGTGTGGTGGTGTAAGTCTTTGCGGTACAACTGGAAGGCTTGAGTTTGAGTCCTCCTTCTCCCCTTTTTGTTGTGTATTTTTTAAATTTTTGTTGGCGTAGAATAAAATTGCATCATCCAAGCCTATCAATGCACAATGTTGCAGTTTTGGCTCAGCTATTCTAATTTTTTTTTGACAGATGCAAATGCCTTTTAAAATTATATATTTTAAATTGCAAATCCAAATTAAACATGTTATATGGAAATCGTTGAAAAAATGTGTAGATTTCAAATATGCTATTATCCTCCATGTTATTTTTTTTCTAAATTTCTGTTTAAGATACACTCTTGATTAATATATTTTTTTCATATGGTGTATTTCGCTAATGCCTATTATATATGTTTTATACTCATTTAAATTGACTAGATATGATAGCTTTTATGCTCTTGTAAAATCTAAATTGACTCCATAGAGGATGCAGATATGCTAAAGGTGTGTCTAATGAATTGGACATACCTTATGTATAGTGAAATATCATCATATCTTTATGTGTTCGTGCAATATCACTTATTATGTTGTTTTGTGTATCACAACGTGAAATATGTCAAGGAACTTCCAACGTCGTCGAGTATGTATGAGTTTTTTTTTCTCCCACTACAACGCACGGACATTTTTGCTAGTCTAAGTATACATATCTTTACCTTATATAAGTAGCTATTGCTTCTTACCATCATATTATCGTCTGTATTTTCGTTCGTCAATGTTCACGTAAAATCTTTTCGTCTGTTGTTCAAGCGAACAGAAATTCGGTCGTCCGAAAGAAGCACGCTACCCTCCAACCTGCTAGCATGGGCCTAAGCCACCGCGTTGTGCAAGCGGCCCAGAGGAGGCAAAAATAAGTGTTCAAAGAGATTGAACTCACGACCTGCAATCCGATTCTTATTCTTTTGTCCAACTAAGCTAACTGTCAAGTCAATTGTTGGTAAAAGAAAATGTTCGTTCTGCTATTGCATAATATCACCTTGCTCCCGGACATCCAAACAAACCAATTTAAATAGGGCTGCTGAGTTGAAATCAATAAACCGCTTCGGATCAATACGCAAGGGTGAGGAGTGGGTCCTTAATCCCTATGAAACACGGAAATATGATAAAAAGGAATTAAAACTCAGAGCCATGAAGGTCCTGAGGAGGAAGAAGATGGGTCTGAGGTGATGGGGAAGAAAATGGAAGGATGATGACACTCGAGAGGGGAGGAAAGGAAGTGGGGGAAGATGGATGATGTCTCAAGCAGGAAGAGGAGGAGGAAGATGAATGATGTCCCAATCAGGAACAAGAGATGGCACTGAGCTGTGGAGCAAGAGGAGGAATATGGAGGAGCGGCGCTGGGTGGGCATGATAAGCTGCATATTAAATTGTTGCATTGTGTTGTCCGTCCACACATTATAAAATATCAATATATTTCTTGCATTACCAAACTGTACCATGTATTTTCTATGCCTAGCATTATGAAAGTTACTATGTCCTCGGTTTTTAGCCTTACTTTCTTTTAGAAACCCATGAACTGATAACTCTAGATCCTGTCATGACCAGTAGAAACAAGAAACAAAGATCCAAGTATATTGTTCCTATGAACTATTGGGATGTGATGGTAAAACGCTCACAGTAAAGCAAATATCAATGCCTTACAAATTCTTACCATGCAGCAGGTGGCGACTGGCAACCGACGGTGTCAATATCTCCGAAGATTGGGTAAAGCGATTACCAGGTGAACGTATGTATACACGATGTAGAAATATGTGGAGCTTAGAAGGCTTAATATATGGTAGCAAAAGATTAGCAATAATCAATTTAGAGATGCAATGTTGAATAAACGCTCAACGACGGGACTGGCTGGTCCTAGGCTAGACCGTACTAGAGACGTGAGCCTAGAACACTAATGGAGTCACGGCATACGACAAATAGCAGCAACGGATGATATGAATTAGCTCTGGTCAGCAAGATATAAGTGAAGATCACAATGACAGTAAAGATAATGATGGCAAATTATCGACAAGCAGGATGTACCAAAACTCTCTCTACAACTTTCCTATGTAAGATAATATGTCAAAATTCTGATATTTTTTTTCTCAAGAATGCTACTGACTCAAGTTTTCATATGCAAAACGAATCACTCAATTCCGAGTTCATATGAGGAAGATACGCTTGGTTTACTGAACACTGCGCAAAACAGATTTCACTCCGAATTCAGATACGAGATTTGAGTCAAACAGATTCGAAATTTGTTTTTTCTCTATTTTTTCACCATTTTTTCTCACTTTTCTTTTCTTTTTTCCTCTGTTTTTCTTTTTTTTCTCTCCCACTTTTTTTTTCTATCCAACAAATTAGATAAGATGTACATTGGATCAAGCGTACTTGTGAACGACCTCAAGTGTGATAATGACAATGAACAATGGTAGCATGTGGTGAAAATTGATAGATGATGGTGGGTGAAAACAAAAGGGATGACGCTGGCATGGTGGTGGTATATGGTAGCAACGATGAAGATGGTGCGATGCCGGCGTGACAAGTTGTGAATAGAACTCGAAACTCTAAAAGACTAGACGCTAAGACCAGCAACTCGATACGACGATGCAACCGATAATTCAACTATGCAAGCACTAAAAAGAAAATTGCAAAGGCTCATACTGGCTTGGAGAAAAGATGAATAGATCTAAAAAAAATTATGGCTTTTTCTTGGGCAATAGGTAAGGAAAATAAATTTAATATACGAATAACTGGAAATTCTCACCGATCAACCTGAAAACTGATACCACTTGATAGAAGCGAGGGTCCCGTCTTTCGATGAGATGATAACTATCGATTTGGTGGAGACGACTTTGACGATCCGACTACAAACGTGCACGACGTTGCGCCTTAGCAATCGCAATCTCCAAGAGGTTATTGACCACGTCAGAGCACGATCAATCTGACCACGAAGGTCTTTTTCCTGCAAGCAATCGAAGAACAAGCAAGAATATGATATTGCAATCTGAATATTGCAAATATAGAATAAAGTATTTATAATGGCGGGGTTCCGAAAGCGGTCTTGGTCTGGTCGTTGGACACAAACGAAGTACACGAAGTTGCAATGGCTAACTTTTAACTAAACAAAATCCAAAGGAAAAGCTACTAGATTGATCTACTTATACAGGAGCAAGGGGTGACGGCCAAGTAGGTGGGAGGACGTCCCAAGACACCCTGAAACCAACCCTAGGTCGTACGAGGCCCATGGGCCCAAGTGGAGGTGATGCAACACATTTGGACTTGTAGTTTGACTCAGATTCTGCTGCAATGTTAGATTGTTTCATCGATATCTTCGCGATCGGGACGAATTTTAAGGCGATTCCAACTGGGACGGAATGCACATGAAATCTATTTTCCAGCAAATAAAGAATCACCCAATTTAGAGTCCGTATGAAAAAGTTGTTGGCGTTTTGAGATAGGTGTGTCTTTGTAGTCCGAATCTGAGTTCAAAACGTGAGAGACTTGGACTATGTCTTCTCTTGGTCTAAAAGTGACGTGAGAGAACTTCTTGAACAACACCTAATTGTTTCCTTTGACATTAGAGTACCTCTTGAATAGCACCCAACTATTTCCTCTTCCTTTGTCATCACACATGGTTCATACAAGTGTTCTACCATTCTGCATTGAGGCATAAAATAAAAATAGGTGAAGTATTTTTGTTCCGGATAACGTAAATAAATTATTGCATAATTCGTATAAGAAATCACCTCACAAATATGCATGTATGCAACATTTTTGGTCGTATCCAAGGTAGTCATGTCCTCATCAGCAGTAGCCTTCCATTAGATAGAATTGTACACGATACTGAAGGGGAAGGGAACGGGAGCACCGGGGAAAGGAGCCCATCGCTGGCATTCTGTATCGGGGACGTATCAGGAAAGTATTGGATACGGTATCTGATACGGATACACTAGTTGCTGGAACTATTTGTGTTTTGCAGCAGCTTACATTTCTCGTGTCATTGTTGTAGCTAATTTTGATAGAAACTTCTTCAGGATAATTCTCCCAGATACCTAACCTAGATCTGCTCTGCTCTCAACGCCGTCCTCGACATGGTGGCCGCCATTTGAGGACACCTGTGGAGGTTATTAGGATTCCTGGTTAGTTGTTTCCTTTATTACCTATAGGTCACCGAGATCTATAATGTTTTATTAAAATTTACAACCAAGGGATTTATGTACTGCAAGTGTGCAACATTATAGACAAAAATGAACCATATTTAATATAAATCCACATATTATATCCCGGTGTCCTATAGTAGGCAATTCTGATTGGACAAACAAAGATTCACTCGATTATAATATATCCTATATAGGGATAACTTTTTTAATATTGTCCTCAGAAATTAACCCACAACGAAACAAGTCAACAAATAGTGGCAACTCAGAGCATTACTACTTAACGGGATACATTTGGTATGCTATTATATTTAATTTTTTGACTGCATAGCACAACATTTGATCAACAGAATTGGTGCTATATTTGTTCCTGCATTAAACCCAAAGCACATATGGAATGGATCAGACACAATTACCTTATTGTATGCCAATGCAATTGACAACAACACCTCTCATGAGATCTGGCCTAAATAATGGAGCTCAAGGCGATACATTTCACTGGGCCGCATATAGTATAGAAAATGCTTCTCAATTTGTGGATTTGAACAACAAATATGTTACTACACACATGCAAAGAGGCACATAGATAGCATACCTGTATGTGTTTCACAAACAATCTTCCACAAACGAATGACAATGTGGTGAAGGCATGCCTGTTGCGCATACAAGGGCATAAGCATCAGCAAAGTTCAGATGTGAATTGATGGAGTCACATGTATTTCTGATACAAGCAAAGCATATACTAACTTGGTTGTGACCCTTTCTGATACAAACAATGCATATACTAACTTGATTATGACCCTGGAACTCTCTACTACTAAGTGCCAATAATAATGCAACATTATAAAGTGAGATTACCACTCAAATCAAGCAACTGCCACGAAAAGCAACAACTCAACATCAATTAAAGCTAGCTGATAGTGAAGACTTAAGCCACCCAAAATTGAAATCCACAAATCAGTCTGCTTTATCACAGCATGGTTGCCTCCAAAATTTTAACTAACTAAATCCCCACACATAATAGTTGGTGCATTAATAACATCTATCGAACACATACCTTCAGCAACCGAGCACATAAGCCAGCTGCGTGAACTCCTTCCCGGAGCGACTATGTGAGCCAACCACGAGGGGCGATGATTACGGAGGGCACGTAGACGCACTGGATCTCGGTCCAATTCGATATGCTTGCTCCCGCATCGTGTCCATCAGCTCGCATCATGCATCTCAATCTGCTTCGTGGAAGTAGGATGGCGGTCGCAGAGTCGATGTATGGAAGATCCGTTGGGTTGGCGGTGAGGCAAGGCCGCGGTGGGGAGAGGATGAGGCGGGATGAGGCCGTGGAGTGATAAGAGCCGGTGGGGCGAGCCATGGTGGGGATAGGAGAAGGTGGGGCAAGGCCGTGGTGGGGGTGGGGGAGGCGTCAGGCGACATCGTGGCGGGAGAGGATGCGGCGTGCAGCGACATGCCGTAGAGGAGGTGGCCGACGGCATACGATGGAGAATGCAAAACGGTCGGTGGATGTCTGTCAGGTCTCACGGTAGACCGCACACATCACTGGAGAAAGCGAAGCGTGCAACCGCTCCTTGTTCGGTGAGAGACTGGGATACTTTTCACCGTCTCCCCTTTTTTTAACTCTATTTTACTTTTCAACGACTGCTTCTTATTAGGCCTTTCCCAATGCTCCACGGTGTACAGGTGCCTAGGATGCCATCTAGGCAGAAAAATGATGTGGCAAAGCAATTAAAAAGGAGAGAGAGGATTATAGTGACCCCGGGAGGATATGATGCTAAGCGCGTGGACATAGGTAAAATGGCTACTAACCAATGTATGAAGGACTTTAGTTGCTAAACAATTAAATAAAGCAAGCTTAACTACGAAAACTAAGCACCTATGCATTGGAGACATTAGCTGCTAAGACGTTTAATGCTCTTAGCATCTAACCTAAGCACCGATGCATTGGAACAGGTCTTAGTGTTCCTTTGATTGCTTTTTTTTTCTTTTGCAGTCCAACCTCTGGTTGATTTATGTGGCCTAATTACGCCACCCAGTTCATAAACATACATCCACCGTATAGATCTACGGGCATGTTTCTTTTCATTTATTCTGTAATATCGATGATCGATAGATCATTTGGTCAAGTAATACTACCTCTTTTCTGGTTTATAAGGCTTGCACGTATATTTAGGTTGACAAATAGACTAACATAGTACAAATTTTATATCACAAAGAATATATCATTCGAAACTTTAGATCATATATTTTCTAATGATATAATTTTTAAACAATACAAATCATTTTATGTTGGTTAAATTATTGATAGAGGGATACACGCAGGCCTTATAAACAGAAAGGAGATAGTACTTATACGGGTTCCTCTCAAACAAATAATATGTGTTGAAAATTCATTTTTTTCAATTGATTGCTCTTTTCGTCATTTGATTTATATTAGTGGCAGACGTTGTCCAATTTTTTTTTATCGAGCGTGTCCGATATGACTATGTGGTTCATTCATTATCTTTTTGTAATACTAATTATTTTAGTGATATTTTTTGTTATTAGTCATATCAAAATGTTGTAATCATGTAGGTCATTTTGTGGTCTTTGGATTTTAAATTACATGGATTGCTTCAGAGGAGTTAGTTTGTCTCACACTCTCTGTGTATTTTCCATCGTATCATGATAATAATTATTTCATGGTGTATTATTACAATAATTTTGGGAACACAATATTTCAACCATGGATCGTGTGTTACATGCGAGTTTTTGGAATTTTGCATCAGGATACGTGCGTTGCACATACACGCTTATGCGAGTTTTGGGAATTTTGCATTAGAAATACGTGTGTTGCACGTGCATGCTTACTGTAACAAGAAGCTTTATATGTTCAGAAAAATGTAACAGAAGGCTTTTTTTCTACTCCCTCTATTCCTAAATATTTGTCTTTTTAAAGATTTCATTACGGACTACGTACAGATGTATATAGACAAAATTTAATATGTAGATTCATTCATTTTGCTCCGTATGTAGTCCGTAGTTGAATATTTATAAAAACAAATATTTAGGAACGGAGAGAATAGAAAACTAACCGCGGGTCCGAACATATCCGTGAAGGAAACCAGGCAAAATTTAAATAAATTTCATATATATTACATGCAAACCAGACGAAATTCCATGCATATATTTAGAGCAATAGTATAAAGTGTTTGGTCTCGCTTTCAAATTGTATCGGCTGGCAATATGCCATAGTGGCAGGTCCTGAATCTCCCCCTCGCGAACCTCCACCCGCGGACCAAGACTCCAACTGAAGCACAGAGCTGAGAATTGGTAGTCGGAGAATCTCTACTTCTCTACTACTAATAAAAGAGCAAAGTTGAATTACCCTACAGCCACACAACCCCGTGCACACAGGATAACCAGGTACCTCCGATCAAACCAACTTAATCACATCCAAGTGTCCACGTTACATCAACCATCTGCCAATCAGATCAACACTTCAGAACAAATGTTTTGCCGGCAGACTGCCCCGCAAGGGTTGCTACACAACCCAGATCCTACCTTCCAGGAAAATAAACACCACCACATCTCTGACCAACGCCGCCACGAGGCAACGAGCCGTCCTCGCCCCGTCGTCCGCACCGTCCTCGCCCCTATGGTTGCGCCGTCTCGAGGAGACCTCGACCCGTCCCTGCGAGCTGCCCTAAATCCGGTGTCCACGTCGTCGTCGCACCGGTGTCCGCCGTCTAGGGGACACCTCGACCCATCACGGTGCGCTGCCCTAGTTCCAGTGTCCACACCGTCCTTGCCCTGGTGGCCGCACCGTCTTAAGGACAAAGGTAGTCATCGTGCCCTACCATCGGCGTACTTCCAGCCCTACCCCTGCACATGATACATCAATACAATGTGCACATCTCATGATCAGAAGAAAATAAAGGAAGTTTTCTCCATGACACTGCCGATTTGTTCAACATAAATTCTTACCTACAGGACACCAAGATCTATAATATAATTTCTTACCTATAGGATACCGTGTAACAACACACTTTATCCAAGAAAATTAGTACACACTACACATTAGGATTCCTGGTTAGTTGTTTCTTACCAATGGCTTTATGCACTACAACGTTGGTGCCAACAAGACAGAAATGACAGCATGTTTAATAGATATCCTTGTCTTCGAAAAGACACTTTGGTACCGTATAGAAGATCCATAAATTTCAGCCGATACTGGTGTTTCTACCATTCAAAATGTTGTGTTAGATTAGAACCACATAAAAAAGTAGCCCCATCACCTCTAGTAGCCAATTCGGATTGGACAAACAAAGTGACGCGCTTTCCGGCTCGAGACCTCAAGGAGCAGAAAAGGGTTCTTGCAAAACTTACATGCAAAAAATAGATTCACTGAAATAATAATGTTGATATTTATTTCTTGACATGATAATGTTGATATTTATTTCCTAATTACATGACAAGCTGAGTTGATGACGTGGAACTGTTCTTTGTTTGATTATTGTTCTCCTCACAAATTGACAACAGTGTGTTGCATATGGCATCCTGCCAGCGTAGTGGGGTACCGGCACCATTTTAGGACCTAACAAACAGCGGCAATTCACGTAAATATATATATCACCAACTCTTACCTACTTGGACATTATAGATCCTAAAGATTTTTCCTCGCGGGTTAAAAAGCAGATCCAAAAGAATTGAAGAGACAAAGGGAAAGGGAGAGGTATGCACTAAACAGAGATGAGATATTAAGAAGGAGACGTGAGGCAAGTGATCATAAGAAAGCTACATCTGCTACTCTAAATGTAAAGACCACTCCATCTAAGACAAGTATGTTCATATCACCTGGTTTGTCCATTTTTCAGTTCTTTATGATACAGGAATCACAACTGTTATAATATCTATGATCAATTCTTTGTGAGAGATTTTCACACTACGAAGAAGCCCACAAGGCAGTCTGTTGTCACCCGGCTACAATACACACCAGCCGCGGAAGGTGATGCTTTTCCTAACCAAACATAATAGTTTCATTTTTATGTGAACAACTACATTTTACAGACAAGGGTGATGTAGGCATACTTGTTGATGTGATGTTGTCTGAGCAGACTCCAATTCCTGGTCCAAGTTCATTAAAATCACCGAGTAGTGCCTTTTCTAACAAGGAAAATGATTAGATAATGACAATATAGAGGATGAGCTGGAAACTATAGAGGAGGAGCTAACAATGCCCATGCAGATAAAGAAACATATTCGACGACATAACAAGCCTAATAAGGCACACGACTATGTGGTTTGTCCCCAAGGTACATAACAAAACCTTCAATGTACTATACTCCTATTGCTACAATATCATTGTTTTATTTTTATTTTTTATTTAATGTTATGATGGGCATTGTGACAGATTATGCCTGCACTGGCAATGGTTGGTCCGTGATAGAATAATATCAAATCCAAACCAAGCAAAGAAAGACATCTAGTGAGCACCGACGATGCATTTCTAACGAAAGGCATTTACTATCTCTTCTAACTCTCAGAGAATTTGTTGGCGACTAAGTATGTATATTATAGCATTACGACAAGAAGATGCTATTTTATTATGAGTATGTATCAACTAATATATCATTTATATTTTAAGTTGTAGGTCATAAATGCGTACATAAATTGCACGAGTGCTATGGAGCATCTACAAGTAAGGTCGGATGGAAGTGTGTTATAAGAGAATGCATGCATCTCTATAAGATGATAAAGATCGGTGGCTATCTGCCTGAAGATGACATGGATGCTGCACCAGCATGGGTATTAAAGAGAGTGAAAATGTATTTGGAAAATGATATGGTTAGTCTTAGTTTTCTACATATTACTATGAATTAGATCGAGAACAACCAATTCATCCACATAGAAGTACCACTTAAAATAATCGTTCTCTTCAAATATTCATTCCAATAAACATGGACGATGCTCACTGGTACCTATGTGTTATAAATATCAGAAAACGATGTGCTCAAGTGCTTGACTCACTAGGCAGAACAATGCACCGTAAGGACCCAAACTGCAACAGTTAGTAGTTTGTCATAATAATTTTTTTCTTATTTGTCGCTTGTGATGCTAATAATTTTTCATTTGCTGGTGCAACAACTAAAAGGACTGGATGATTTATTAAAATATGCATCCAAGCACGTGGAATTAAAATCCTATAAGTGGAATGATCTAAATGTTACAACATGGAAAAGAGAAGAATGTATTACTGTAGACGGATGGGTATGCCTCCTAATAAACTTATTGACTCTTATCCATGATCCCAACAAAAGCAAGAACCAAAGAGCCAAAGGGTAGCAGTAGCCTTCCATTAGATAGCATTGTACAGGATAGTGGGGGGAAAGGGAACGGGAGCACCGGGGAAAGGAGCCCATCGCTGGCACTCTGTATCGAGGACGTATCAGGAAAGTATCGGATACGGTATCTGATACAGATACACTAGTTGTTGGAACTATCTGCGTTTTGTAGCAACTTACATTTCTCTTGTCATTGTTGCAGCTAATTTTGATAGAAACTTCTTCAGGATAATTCTCCCGGATACCTGCCCTAGATCTGCTTTGCTCTCAACGCCGTCCTCGACATGGTGGCCGCCGTTTGAGGACACCTGTGGAGGTTATTAGGATTCCTGGTTAGTTGTTTCCTTTATTACCTACAGGTCACCGGGATCTAATGTTTTATTAAAATTTATAACCAAGGGATTTATGTACTGCAAGTGTGCAACATTATAGACAGAAATGACACCATATTTAATATAATTCGACATATTATATCCCGGTGTCCTACAGTAGGCAATTCTGATTGGACAAACAAAGATTCACTCAATTATAATATATCCTACACAGGGTTAACTCTTTTAATATTGTTCTCAGAAATTAACCCACAACGAAACAAGTCAACAAATGGTGGCAGCTGAGAGCATTACTACTTAATAGGGTACATTTGGTATGCTGATGTATTTGTTTTTTGATTGCATAGCACAACATTTGATCAACAGAATTGGTAGTATATTTGTTCCTGCATTAAACCCAAAGCTCATATGGAATGGATCAGACACAATTACCTTATTGTATGCCAATGCAATTGACAACAGCACCTCTCATGAGATTTGGCCTAAATAATGGAGCTCAAGGCGATACATTTCACTGGGTTGCATATAGTATAGAAATGCTTCTCAATTTGTGGATTTGAACAACAAATATGTTACTACACACATGCAAAGAAGCAGATAGATAGCATACCTCTTCCACAAATGAATGACAATGTTGCGAAGGCATGCCTGTTGTGCATACAAGGGCATAAGCATCAACAAAGTTCAGATGTCAATTGATGGAGTCACATGTATTTCTGATACAAACAAAGCATATACTAACTTGGTTGTGACCCTTTCTGATACAAACAATGTATATACTAACTTGGTTGTGACCCTGGAACTCTCTGCTACTAAGTGCTAGTAATAATGCGACATTATAAAGTGAGATTACCACTCAAATCAAGCAACTGCCACGAAAAGCAACAACTCAACATCAATTAGAGCTAGCTGATAGTGAAGACTTAAGCCACCAAGAATTCAAATCCACAAATTAGTCGGCTTTATCACAGCATGGTTGCCTCCAAAATTTTACCTAACTAAACCCCCACACATAATAGTTGGTTCATTAATAACATCTATCGAACACATACCTTCAGCAACCGAGCACGTAGGCTAGCTGCGTGAACTCCTTCCCGGAGCGACAATGTGAGGCAACCACGAGGGGCGATGATTACAGCGGGCACGTAGACGCACTGGATCTCGGTCAAATTCAAGATGCCTGCTCCCGCATCATGTCCAGCAGCTCGCATATTGCATCTCAATCTGCTCTGTGGCAGTAGGATGGCGGCGGCAGAGTCGATCTATGGAAGATCCGCTGGGTTGGCAGCGAGACAAAGCCACGGCGGGGAGAGGAGGAGGCGGGATGATGCCATGGTGTGATAAGAGCCGGTGGGGCGAGCCATGGTGGGGATAGGAGAAGGTGGTGGTGGGCGTGGGGGGAGGCGCCGGGCGACGTTGTGGCGGGAGAGGATGCGGCGTGCAGCGACATGCTGTAGAGGAGGTGGCCGGCGGCGTGCGATGGGGAGTGCAAAGCGATGGGTGGATGTTTCTCAGGTCTCACCACAGACCGCACACATCTCTGGAGAAAGCGAAGCGCGTGACCGCTCCTTGTGTAGTGAGAGACCACGATACTTTTTACCGACTGCTTTTTTAACTATATTTTACTTCTCAACGGCTGCTCCTTATTATGCCTTTCCTAATGCTCCACAGTGTACAAGTTCTAAGTATGTCATCTAGGCAGAAAAATGATGTGGCAAAGTAATTAAAAAGAAAAGAGAGCATTATAGTGACCCAGGAGGATACGATGCTAAGCATGTGGACCTAGGTAAAATTTGTTGGGGAACGTTGCATGGGAAACAAAAAAATTTCTACGCACAGGCAAGATCTATCCATGGTGATGAGCATTTACGAGAGGAAGAGTGGATCTACATACCCTTGTAGATCGCTAAGCAGGAAACGTTAAGAAACACGGTTGGTGTAGTCGAACGTCTTCGCGATCCAAATCGACGAGCGTCCCGCGATCTCATCACGATTCGTCCCGCGAACTTATCACGATCCGTCCCGCGATCTCATCATGGTCCGTCTTGTGATCTTGATCACGGTCCTTCCGATCTAGCGCCAAACGGACGACACCTCCGCGTTCAGCGCACGTACAGCTTGATGACGATCTTCACCTTCTTGATCCAGCAAGAGGGAGCAGAGAGGTAGACGAGTTCTCCGGCAGCGTGACGGCGCTGCGGCGATGGTGGTGGAGCAATTCCAGCAGGGCTTCGCCGCTGAAACCGATCTAGAGGAGAAACTACGAACTAGAGGAGAGGCAGCATGTGGCTTAGGGTTTCTTGATGTGTCCCAAGTGCTAGCCTCGCCCCTCTATTTATATGTTGAGCCCTGGGGTCGAAACTTGGAGAAAAATCCTCCTCAAGGTCAGTTCTCCCGCAAGGCAAGAGTCCTTCTCGGACTCCAAGGTCCTCGGCGTCTGGCCCCAAACGTCAGGATCCCTGGCGTCTGGCCCCTGGCCTCCGCAAAACAGCTTTTGCACCTTTCTAAAGCCTCACGGGCTTTACCCCTTGGCCCAAATAAAGTATTCTTGTACCCCGAATATTTCGGGAAACATCCAAAACTATTTCCGATGAATTCTGGAACCCTTCCGGAGACCAAACACTATTATCCCATACATCAATCTTTACCTCCGGACCATTCCGGAGCTCCTCATGATGTCCCGGATCTCATCCGGGACTCCGAACAACCCTCGGTCACCACCATACATAACTCTATACTACCGAAACGTCACCGAACCTTAAGTGTGCAGACCCTGCGGGTTTGAGAACTATGTAGACATGACCGAGATACCTCTACGGTCAATAACCAATAGCGGGACCTGGATGCCCATATTGGTCCCTACATATTCTACGAAGATCTTTATCGGTCGGACCTCTATGTCAAGGATTCAGTTAATCCCGTATGATGTTCCCTTTGTTCTTCGGTATGTTACTTGCCCGAGATTCGATCATCGGTATCTCCATACCTAGTTCAATCTCGTTACCGGCAAGTCCCTTTACTCGTTCCGTAATACAAGATACCATGGCTAACTCTTTAGTCACATTGCTTGTAAGGCTTATAGTGATGTTGTATTACCGAGTGGGCCATGAGATACCTCTTCGTTACACGGAGTAACAAATCTCAGTCTTGATCCATGCCAACCCAAAAGAAACCCTCGGAGATACCTGTAGAGCACCTTTATAGTCACCCAGTTACGTTGCGACGTTTGATACACACAAGGCACTCCTTCGGTGTCCGTGAGTTGCATGATCTCATGGTCATAGGAACATATACTTGACATGCAGAAAACAGTAGCAATAAACTAACACGATCATATGCTACGTTTATAGTTTGGGTCTTGTCCACCACATCATTCTCCTAATGATGTGATCCCGTTATCAAATGACATCTCATGTCCATGACTAGGAAACCATAGCCATCTTTGATTAACGAGCAAGTCTATTAGAGGCATACTAAGGACATGGCGTTGTCTATGTATCCACACATGTATCTGAGTTTCCGATCAATACAATTATAGCATGGATAATAAACGATTATCATGAACAAGGAAATATGATAATAACCAATTTATTATTGCCTCTAGGGCATATTTCCAACAGTCTCCCACTTGCACTAGAGTCAATAATCTAGTTCACATCACCATGTGATTCGCATTGTTATGAATATAACACCCAATGAGTTTTGGGGCTCAATCATGCTTTGCATGTGAGAGAGGTCTTTTAGTCAATGGGTCTGTGACATTCAGATCCGCGTGTACTTTGCAAATCTCTATATCATACTGTAGACACTGCTACCACACTCCACTTGGAGCTATTCCAAATGGCTTCTCCATTATACGTATCCGGATTGCTACTAAGAGTCATCCGGATTGGTGTTAAAGCTTGCATCGACGTAACTCTTTATGACGAACTCTTTATCACCTCCATAATCGAGAAACATTTCCTTAGTCCTCAGGTTACTAAGGATAATTTTGACCGTTGTCCAGTGATCCACTCCTAGATCACTCTTGTACCCCTTGACAGACTAATGGCAAGGCACACACCGGGTGCGGTACACATCATGGCATAATGTAGAGCCTATGGCTAAGGCATAGGGGACGACATTCGTCCTTTCTCTTTCTTCTGCCGTGGTCGAGCTTTGAGTCTTACTCAACTTCACACCTTACAAATCAGGCAAGAACTCTTTCTCTGACTGATCCATTTTGAACTCTTTCAAAATCTTGTCAAGGTATGTACTAATTGAAAGTCTCATCAAGTATCTTGATCTATCTCTATAGATCTTGATGCTCAACAATTAGGTAGCTTTATCCGGGTCTTCCTTTGAAAAACTCTTTCCAAACAACCCTCTATGCTTTCCAGAAATTCTATATCATTTCCGATCATCAATATGTCAACCACATATGCTTATCAGAAACTCTATAGTGCTCCCACTCACTTTATTGTAAATACAAGTTTCTCATAAAGTTTGTATAGACTTAAAAACTTTGATCACCTCATCAAAGTGTATATTCCAACTCCGAGATGCTTGCTCCATCCCATAGAAGGATTGCTAGAGCTTGCACACCTTTTAGCATCCTTAGGACTGACAAAACCTTCTGGTTGTATCACATACAACCTTTCCTTAAGTAAACCGTTAAGGAAACGATGTTTTGACATCCATCTGCTAGATTTCATAATTGAAAAATGCAACAACTGCTAACATAATTCCAACAGACTTTAGCATCACTACGGGTGAGAAAGTCTCATTGTAGTCAACTCCTTGAACTTGGCGGAAACTTCTTTCCAACAAGTCGAGCTTTATAAATGGTGACATTCACCATCAGCGTTTGTCTTCATCTTAAAGGTCCATTTGTACTCAACAGCCTGCCATCCAACGAGCAAGTCTACCAAAGTCTATACTTGGTTTTCATACATGGATCCTTTCTTGGATTTCATGGCCTCTAACCATTTGCCGGAATCCGGGCCCATCATTGCTTCTCCATAGCTCGTGGGCTCATCGTTGTCCAACAACATGACCTCTAAGACAGGCTTGTCGTACCACTCAGGAGCAGTACGCGTCCTTGTCAACCTACGAGGTTTGATAGTAACTTGATCTAAAGCTTCATGATCATCATCATTAACTTCCTCTTCAACTAACGCATGCTCCACAGAAACAATTTTCTGTGTTGCGCTACTCTCTGGTCGAAACAAAGGTTCAACAACCTCATCAAGTTCTATCTTCCTCCCACTCAACTGTTTTGAGAGAAACTCTTTCTCAAGAAAGGACCCATTTTTAGCAACAAACACTTTGCACTTGGATCTGAGATAGAAGGTATACCCAACTGTTCTTAGGGTATTCTATGAAGATGCATTTGTCCTCTTTGGGTTCGAGCTCATTAGGTGAAAACCCTTTTCACATAAGTGTCGCAGCCCCAAACATTAAGAAATGACAGCTTAGGTTTCTGCCAAATCATATGGTGTCATCTCAACGGATTTAGATGGTGCCCTATTTAAAGTGAATGTAGTTGTCTCTAATGCATAACCCCAAAACGATAGCGGTAAAACGATAAGAGACATCATAATTTGCACCATATCCAATAGAGCACGACTATGACGTTCGGACACACCATCACACTATGGTGTTCCAGGTGGCGTGAGTTGTGAAACAACTTTCACATTGTCTTAAGTTGTATACCAAACTCGTAACTCAGATATTCACCTCCACGAATATCGTAGATATCTTATCTTCTCGTCATGATGATCTTAAACTTCACTCTGAATTTGCTTGAACTTTTCAAACGATTCATACTTGTGTTTCATTAAGTAAATATACACTATTATCTACTCAAATCATCATTGAAGGTAAGAAAATAACGATATCCACCACACGCTACAAGACTCATTGGATTGCATACATCAACATGTATCATTTCCAATAAATCACTTGCCCGCTCCATCAAACCGGAAAATGGGGTCCTTAGTCATCTTGCCCAAGAGGCATGGTTCGCATGTCTCAACCGATTCAAAATCGAATGAGTCCAAAGATCCATCAGCATGGAGTTTCTTCATGCAATTTATTCCAATATGACATTTAGCGGTAGTGCCATAAGTATGTGGTACTAGCATTATTAACTTTGTATCTTTTGGCATCAATGTTATGAACATGTGCATTACTACGGTCAAGATTCAACAAACCATTCTCACTGGGTGCATGACCATTGAAGGTATTATTCATGTAAACAGAATAACCATTATTCTCTAACTTAAATGAATAACCGTGTTGCAATAAACACGATCTAATCATGTTCATGCTTAACGCAAACACCAAACAACATTTAGGTTTGTCACTAATCCCGAAGATAGAGAGAGCGTGCGATGTTGATCACATCAACCTTGGAAACATTTCAAACACACATCGTCACCTCACACTTAGCTAGTCTCCGTTTATTCCGTAGCTTTTACTTCGAGTTACTTACATTTAGCAACCGAACCGGTATCCAATACCTAGGTGCTACTAGGAGTACTAGCAAGGTACACATCAATAACACGTATATCAATTATACTTCTGTCGACGTTGCCAACCTTCTTATCTACCAAGTATCTAGGGTTGTTCCGCTTCAGCGACCGCTCTCCTCATAATAGAAGCACTTAGTCTCGGGTTTGGGTTCAACTTTGGGTTGCTTCACTGGAGCAGCAACTGACTTGCCATCCATGAAGTTTCCCTCCTTGCCCTTGCCCTTCTCGAAACTAGTGGTTTTACTAACCATCAACACTTGATGCTCCTTCTTGATTTCTACCTTCGTAGTGTCAAACATCACGAACGGATCAGGGATCATTATTTCTATCCCTGGCATTTTATAGTTAATCACCAAGTTCTAGTAGCTTTGTGACAGTGACATGCAGAACTATATCAATCACTATCTTATCTGGAAGATCAACTCCCACTCGATTCAAGCGATTGTAGCACCCAGACAATCTGAGCACATGCTCAACGATTAAGCTATTCTCCTTCATCTTGCAAGCAAAGAATCTTGTTGGAGATCTCATATCTCGCAACACGGGCACGAGCCTGAGATCCTAATTTCAGCTCTTAGAACATCTCATATGTTCTATGACGTTCAAAACGTTTTGGAGCTTCAATTCTAAGCCGTAATGCATGACGCACTAAACTATCAAGTAGTCATCGGAACGCGCCTGTCAGATGTTCGCAACATCTACAGACGATGCTAGAGGGGGTGGCGCACCGAGCGGTGCATTAAGGACATAAGCCTTTTGTGCAGCAATGAGGACAATCCTCAGATCACGGACCCAGTCCGCAATATTGCTACCATCATCTTTCAACTCTATTTCTCTAGGAACATATAAAAATACAAGGGAGCTACAACGTGAGCTAGTAATCTACAACATAATTTGCA
Source organism: Hordeum marinum (assembly GCA_022496015.1). Classification (NCBI taxonomy): domain Eukaryota; kingdom Viridiplantae; phylum Streptophyta; class Magnoliopsida; order Poales; family Poaceae; genus Hordeum; species Hordeum marinum. The sequence goes on along the minus strand of CM039673.1, from coordinate 213,197,329 downwards.
AAGACATGACTAACTATGTTCATGATAATGAGTTCAATTAATCATATTACTTAAGAACTCCACTCAAATTGACATCCCTCGAGTCATTCGAGTGATACATGATCCAAATTCACCAACTCAAGTCCGATCATCACGTCAACTGAGGTGGTTTCAATGGTGAACATCATCATGTTGATCATATCTACTATATGACTCATGTTCGACCTTTTGGTCTCTTGTGTTCCGAGGCCATGTCTGTACATGCTAGGCTTGTCAAGTTTAACCCGAGTGTTCTGCATGTGCAACACTGGCTTGCACCCGTTGTATGTGAACGTAGAGTCTATCACACCCGATCATCACGTGGTGTCTCGACACGACGAACTTTCGCAACGGTGCACACTCGGGGAGAACACAATTGATCTTGAAATTTAAGTGAGGGATCACCTTATAATGCTACCGTCGTCCTAAGCAAAACAAGGTGCATAAAAGGATTAACATCACATGCAAATCATAAGTGACATGATATGGCCATGAACTTGTGCTTTTGATCTCCATCTTGAAAGCACCGGCATGATCTCCATCGTCACCGGCACAACACCATGATCTCCATCATCATGATCTCCATCATTGTGTCACCATCGGGGTTGTCGCGCCCACCATGATCATACTAATATGGCTACCATTTAGCGATAAAGTAAAGCATTACATAACGCTTAATGATTGACACACAGGTCATACAGTAATTAAAGACAACCCCATGGCTCCTGCCGGTTGCCGTACTCATCGGCATGCAAGTCGTGATATTCTATACAAAACATGATCATCTCATACATCACATATATCTCTTCATGTAATTGGCCATATCACATCACAACATACCCGGCAAAAACAAGTTAGACGTCCTCTAATTGTTGTTGCAAGTTTTACGTGGCTGCTATGGGTATCTAGCAAGAACAATTCTCACCTACGCAAAACCACAACGGTGATACATAAATTGCTTTTCAACCTTCTCAAGGACTGCCTTTGTCGAATCCGATCCAACTAAAGTAGGAGAAACAGACACCTGCCAGCCATCTTTGTGCAGCGAAGTTACACGTCAGTCGATGGAACCGGTCTCTCGTAAGCATACGAGTAAGGTTGGTCCGGGCCGCTTCATCCCACAATACCGCTGAACCAAAACACGACCAAGGGAGGAAGCAATCTAAGCATCAATGCCCACAAACTCTTTGTGTTCTACTCGAGATCTCATCTACACATAGACCTAGCTCATGATGCCACTGTTGGGGAACGTTGCATGGGAAACAAAAATTTCCTACGCACACGCAAGATCTATCCATGGTGATGAGCATCTACGAGAGGAAGAGTGGATCTACATACCCTTGTAGATCGCTAAGCAGGAAGCGTTAAGAAACGCGGTTGGTGTAGTCGAACATCTTTGCGATCCAAATCGCCGAGCGTCCCGCGATCTCATCACGATCCATCCCGCGATCCAATCACGATCCGTCCCGCGAACTCATCACGATCCGTCCCGCGATCTCATCACGATCCGTCTCGTGATCTTGATCATCTAGCGCTGAACGGACGACACCTCCGCGTTCAGCACACGTACAACTTGATGATGATCTCCTCCTTCTTGATCCAGCAAGAGGGAGCAGAGAGGTAGACGAGTTCTCCGATAGCGGGACGGCGCCACGGCGATGGTGGTGGAGCAATTCCAGCAGGGCTTCGCCGCTGAAACCGATCTAGAGGAGAAACTACGAACTAGAGGAGAGGCAACATGTGGCTTAGGGTTTCTTGATGTGTCCCAAGTGCTAGCCTCGTCCCTCTATTTATATGCTGAGCCCTGTGGTCGAAACTTGGAGAAAAATCCTCCTCAAGGTCGGTTTGCCCGCAAGGCAAGAGTCCTTCTCGGACTCCAGGACCAGACGCCAAGGTCCTCGGCGTCTGGCCCCAGATGCCAGGGTCCCTGGCGTCTGGCCCGTGTCCTCTACAAAATAGCTTTTGCACCTCCTAAAGCCTCATGGGCTTTACCCCTTGGCCCAAATAAAGTGTTCCTGTACCCCGAACATTTCGGGAAACATCCAAAACTATTTCCGATGAATTCCGGAACCCTTCTAGAGACCAAACACTATTATCCCATATATCAATCTTTACCTCCGGACCATTCCGGAGCTCCTCGTGATGTCCGGGATCTCATCCGGGACTCCGAACAACCTTCGGTCACCACCATACATAACTCTATACTACCGAAACATCACTGAACCTTAAGTGTGCAGACCCTGCGGGTTCGAGAACTATGTAAACATGACCGAGACACCTCTGCTGTCAATAACCAATAGCGGGACCTGGATGCCCATATTGGTTCCTACATATTCTACGAAGATCTTTATTGGTCGAACCTCTATGTCAAGGATTCAGTTAATCCCATATGATGTTCCCTTTGTTCTTTGGTATGTTACTTGCCCGAGATTCGATCGTCGGTATCTCCATACCTGGTTCAATCTCGTTACCGGCAAGTCTCTTTACTCGTTCCGTAATACAAGATCTCATGGCTAACTCTTTAGTCACATTGCTTGCAAGGCTTATAGTGATGTTGTATTACCGAGTGGGCCCTAAGATACCTCTCCGTCACACGGATTAACAAATCCCAGTCTTGATCCATGCCAACCCAATAGACACCTTGGAGATACCTGTAGAGCACCTTTATAGTCACCCAATTACGTTGCGATGTTTAATACACACAAGGCACTCCTCCGGTGTCCGTGAGTTGCATGATCTCATGGTCATAGGAACATATACTTGACATGCAGAAAACTGTAGCAATAAACTGACACGATCATATGCTACGTTTAAAGTTTGGGTCTCGTCCACCGCATCATTCTCCTAATGATGTGATCCAGTTATCAAATGACATCTCATGTCCATGACTAGGAAAACATAGCCATCTTTGATCAACGAGCTAGTATATTGGAGGCACACTAAGGACATGGTATTGTCTATGTATCCACGCATGTATCTGAGTTTCCGATCAATACAATTATAGCATGGATAATAAACGATTATCATGAACAAGGAAATATGATAATAACCAATTTATTATTACCTCTAGGTCATATTTCCAACAAAATTGTAGGATCAAAAGTAGGTCTAGAGGGGGGGGTGATTAGACTACTTGACAAATTAAAATTTTACTTTTTCCCAATTTTAAGTCTTGGCAGATTTTAGCATTCATAGCAAGTCAAGTACACCCTACACATGCATGTTTACGAGTATAACAGTGGAAAGTAAAGACAAGCATGTAAGTAAAGAGAGGGTAGGAAGAGCAAACGCAATTGGGGACACGATGATTTTTCCCGTGGTTCCGATAGGTGGTGCTATCGTACGTCCACGTTCATGGAGTCTTCAACCCCCAGAGGGTAACGGTCATGAGAGTTCACGGAGGTCTCTACCCATGGAGGGTTCCACGAAGAAGAAACCTTGACTATACCATGACGGCCTACATCCATGGAGGACTAGCCTAACTCGGGGTACATCTTCATGAAGTAGGTGATCTCCTTGCCCTTCAAACTTCTTGGTTCACTCCACAACACGAAGTAGGAGGCTCCCGAGCGACATCGAACCAATCTAGGAGGCACCACCCTCCGAAAGGTAATAGGATCGATAATGTCAATGAACTCCTTGCTCTTGTGCTTCAAGATGATAGACTCCTCAACACACAATCACTCTCTCACAGATTTGGCTTGGTGGAAGAGGTTGATTGGGTGGAAATCAACTTGGGAAGGCTAGAGATCAAGATTCATATGGTAGGAATGGAATGGCATGATCTCAACATATGAGTAGGTGGCTCTCTCTCAGAAAATTAGTAGGTATGAGTGGGGAACTGTTGTGAGTGCTTCAGTTGCGAGTGAGTGGTGGTGGAGGGGTATATATAGGCATCTCCAAAAATCCAACCATTACACCTAATAAGTCAGACTCAGTGACACCGATGTGTAAATCTCGATGATACCGAGTTGCCTTAAAGGTAGCAACTTTTGAATCTCGGTTGCACCGATAAGGTGACCAACGGTCAGATTGCCAATCTCGGTGACACCGATTCACAAAACTCGGCGGGACCGATTTTGTAAACTAGCGTAACAGGAAGTTGGCAACCCAAACTCAGTGGCACCAAAGTGGAATCGGTTGCACCGAAAAGCTAGGGTTTGGTTGAGTCTGTCTGAGGTTTGGAATCGGTGGCACCGAGTGGAATGTGTTGGTTGCACCGATTTTGGATATTTGGCTTTGGACAGACTTTTGTGGAAGAGCTTGTGGGTATATTCGGTGACTATCACTTGTGCACGTATGATCATTTTGTTCACCAACAAAACCTTACCCCCTTTTAATATTATTGGCTTTCCTATGGACTCAAAGTGATTTCTCACAAAAGATAAAATGTAGAGTTCTTTGCTTGAAGCTTTGCCAAACTATTTCCTTGCATCTTGGGGTATTCCACAACCTTTTGCCAACCCATCATTGAACTTTTTCTGAAACATGCTTAGTGGAAACATTAGTTCAATGAAATATATGTTGTTATTAATTACCAAAACCACCAAGGGAGCAAATGTGCTTTCAATCTCCTCCTTTTTGGTAATTGATGACAACATATAGATCAAAGCTTCGAAATATGATATAATCAATGAATATAATCATCGCTTTGAGAAGTATGTGATAAGTAAGAGCTCCCCCTAAATTTGTGCATTATTTTTAAATTTGCGTTTGAATGCAAATGCACAATATATTAGGTACATGGGGCACTTCTTCCATGTCACATACAACTTCGTGGTGTGCGAGAGTAATAAGAGTTAACGACATAGCACAACACATCAAACAAAGTAAATGATCATCACATAATCATCAAAAGATAGGAAATAGACACATTAAAGCTTAAGATCACACACAAACAAAAGTATCTCACATCCAAACTAAAAGAACAAATGTTTTGTAAAACAACAATAAAAACCAGACGCTCTCTCACTCGAAGCCTAGATCTATATACAACTTCTCCCCCTTTGGCAACAAGTTGCCAAAAAGTTCGAAGAGATATAGCTAATCGTTTTTCTACGGCTGATCCCCTCCGGTAGTCGATGTCGGAGTCGAGAGAACTGCGTTGGTGAAGACTTCTTCTGAAGTCCTGGATGGAGTTAGAGTAGACACTGGGGCATTGGAGCTGATGGAGCTGATTTCACTGTGGCTGGAGCAGAAGATGAAGGCCTCGTCTCTAGAGCTGGCACTGTAGGTGTCCTGGCCTTAGTCATGAGCTGGGAAGCCGTCCTGACAGGTGCACTGTCCACGTCATCATCAATAGACTCAGACTCTGAAGAGGTGCGATGGATAGGAGCTTAATCAACCTCCTTCTTAAGATCATTGACGGTCTTAGTCATCCCATCTACCTTGTCATTGAGAGTTTTCACTCTGTCTTTGAAAATGTTCACAAGGCTCTCCTGGCTATCCATAATGGTCTTGATGTCCTTCTTCATGTCCATGATGGTGTAGATCAAAAGATTCATCCACTCGTTCCAGGATCTAGGGACCTAAGCACTAGTGGCTCGAGCTGCGGTGCCTCTGCCTGTGCCTAAGCCTAAACTCGTGTCAACATTCCGCTCCTACAAATTCTGGCTATCTGCTGAACCTTACATATCTGACCCTGTGAATAGAGTATAGAAGAGTGGAATAGGATAAGTCATCACAAAACGTTTAGCTGATTTTTGAAAGATTGAACAAAAGATTCTCAAGGTTCACAATCTGTCACAAGAACATCGGTACAGCCGAAGCAAAAATATCGGTGCTACCGAGACTGACTCTCTCACTAACTGAAACTTGGCACCCCTTTTGGTGAGACCAAAAAGGAGTACTCGGTTTCACCGAGAGAGTTTTGAGAAGCACAGACAGCAAATCGGTGACACCGATTTGTTTACTTCGGTTCCACCGAGTTTCATCGGGCGGAAGGCAAACCCTAGAAAATCAATCGTTCGCTTTCTAATGGAGGTTTATTTTGGATGGAATGATCTCAAACAATGGCTAGACTAGGAGAAATCCCTAATACGCATGAATCATAAAGAGGAGCACGAGAGGGGGCTGATCCATACCCTAACTTGGCGATGGATCCGCTACGGCGGTGACGGTGGAGTTGAATACGTCGACGACGGCGATTCCCAGCGGTGGAGACGCTCAGGGAAGCAAGGCGATGACGAGGGGTCTTCGGAACGACAACTTAGGGTTTTGGAGCGTGACGTTTGAAGATAGAAATTCAAAGTGTCGGGGTCCACAGATTATATACCCCTCACTGTCGGTGACACCGATTCTACATTTTCGGTATCACCAAGTTTCTCAACCGTCAGCTGATAGGGAAACTCGGTGTAGCCGAGAATATGGAACCGGCAGTACCAAGATTGAAAAACCAAATCAACCCTAGGCATTAGGTGAGAATGAGATTTTGGGTTGGCTCCACCAAGATGCACTTGGAAGGTTTTAATGGTCAGTCCTTTGTCAATACGGAACTCCGAGTGCTCCTCACACAGAGAGATCGGAAAGTACTTGTTCAAATTTTGTGATGCAACATGAGTAGAATATGAGGTGAGAAAGCATAGATAGCTAGAGGAATGGTCCTAGGAATTCTTGTATATCCAATTGGCAAAAGAAAAATCAAAAGGCAAATAGCAACAATTGGATATCCTTGAATGAGTAAATAAATGCAGACCAACATGCTCACACAATAAGATGTCAAGTGAAATCATGGCAAACATGCACAAACACACTAGCATATAACAAGCACCTTGGCAATGACGGAGTCATCTATATATGAGTATATTGACTTAGGAGCCAAGTGAGAATACTTGATCATAGGTCATACTCATCGTTTAAGCACAAGTAGGGTTACCCCTTTTACATAAAGCATTTAATGTTGTCACATACTATGAGATGCTTTGACTTAAATCTTAGAGTAAAGCCCCCCCTTGACGTGACATCCCCCCATAGGAGGGATAAACTAACCTTGGGTTTTGTTGATGAATACTTCATGTAGGTGAAGTAGTGGTGGATGCTAAAAGTTGATGAAGATCACCAAAAGTTGGGAGCATCCTCGTTGTTTCATTACTCTTCTCACCTACATGGGTTAGTCCCAACACACAAGAGACAAATACAAGGATATCTATGGACATGGAGTGCGAAGCATATATGATGATGTCCATTGATTTGTTGAATACCTTGTCCCTTGCTTACCTTTGAGGGAATGCGTGACTCCTTGAACTATTGCATGATGTTGATGTTGATTGGAACTAGTTCTTGCCACTAATGAATATGAGTGGATTTCATTGGCGGAGTCACCCCTCAAGAACTTCTCTAGTTCTTCTTCTTGGGAACCCACATCAAGTTGATGGGGATCCTTGGTGTTGAAGTAGCACTTGTAGAAGTTGAGCTTGTATTAGCCTTGTGAGCCCACTTCACCAACGCTCATGATTCATCTTCATATGAGTCAATGTGCTCTTGAAGCTTGTTCTTGTCCTTGAGCTTGGGGTCTTGTGGTGGAAGGTCATCTTGAGCTTTTGTTCCCCTGGGGAGAGTATTTTCATACTTCTCCTTTTGAGGAACAAACTTGAGATTGGGGTATTGACCTTCTTCCCATTCAACTCCATGAGCATTGAACTAGCCAACACCACGATTCTTCCAGCATCCTCCGTGCTTGTGTACAATATCCTCAAATTGTTTGCACCCTTCAAGACTCTTGTAGATACCTTTCTCTATAATCCATTTCAAGATTTCATTTTCTTGCTCAAGTGTAACTTGGCTAAGAGAAGAGTTAGTGGGATCAAGAGAACTACTAGAAGCAATATCATTGGATTTATCATTTTTATTGCTACTAGACGAAGGACCTTTCTTTCCTTTGTTACTAGCTTGCTTAGACTTAACTTGTGGCATGAATGTAGACAAGAGAAGTCATTTGGATAGATAAGAGGAAGTCTTCTTTCGAAGATCGTCATTGATAGCTTTAAGGAACTATGCTCTTGTCTAAATTGAGCTTCTCGAAGCGGAGCTTCTCATGTGTCCTTACAAGCTCTCTATGATATTCTAGAGTTGACTCGTGAGCTAACTTAAGAGTTTTTAGTTCTTGAGTTAGTCATTCCATTTCCAACTTATAATCAATGCACAACTTATCTAGAATAGAATGATTACTAACAAGTTCATCTTGACTAACGTTACTAGATTTGTCAAATAGCAAGACATCTTCAATTAACAAGTCATCTTCATCACTATTGAAATCAAGATACTCGGGGTGTGATACCTTGGGGCCTTTAGACATGAAGCAACGTCCACTCCCTTCATTTGGTGAATCAAATATGTCGTAGGAGTCGGTTGTCACTAGTGCAAGTCCGGTAACACCTTCATCTTGACTATAGTCGGAGTTGGAGTGATAGTTTCTCTCAGAGTGGTTGTCGAATTCGAAGCCGGAAACCCATTAACCAACATGAGCTTGATGTCTTCTTCTTGAGTAGCTCTTGGTGTGCTTCTCCTTCTTCTTCGAGTCCCTACTTCTCCTTGAGGGTCTTCGTTCATAACGATCATCTCTACTCCTCTCTCTTCGAGGTGACTCGTCTCTTGAGCTTTGTCTTCTTGGTGACTCTTCTTTCCTTTTGTAAGGAGCCGTGCACTCATTGGAGTAGTGTCCGGGCTTCCCACAATTGTAGCAGTTTCGGTCACGACTTGACGAATGCTTCTATTCATATCTTGAGTTGGAGCTTCGATCTTTGCTTCTATTCTTGTAGAACTTGTTGAATTTCTTGACCATGAGACCTATCTCTTAATTTGTGACAATTTTGTCGCTTGAGGTAGCGGGAGCATCACTTGTGGCTTTGTAAGCACTGCTAGACTTGTGGTGAAGCTCTTACTTGTCTTTGAGTGTTGTCTCATGAGCAACAATCCTACCAATCACTTCCGTTGGCTTGATATCTTTGTAGTTGGGCATCATTTGGATCAATGTGCATACAGTGTCATATCGATCATCCAAAGCTCAAAGTATCTTCTTGATGATGAATTTGTCGGTCATTTCTTTGCTTCCTAAGCCGACAATCTCATTGGTATTGAGAGCTAGCCTAGAGTACATCTCAGCGACTCCTTCACCATCCTTCATCTTGAACTTGTCAAGTTGACTTTGCAGAACATCCAACTTGGATTCTCTCACAAATTCGACACCTTCATGCATATCAACCAAAGGATCCCAAATCTCTTTTGCATTCTCAAGACGGCTGATTTTGTTGAATTCTTCGGGGCATAGGCAGTTGAAGAGAATGTCACATGCTTGATCATTGAGTTGCAACATCTTCAATTTATCCGCATTCGCTTCGCGATCCGGTTCCCTTCCTTCCGCAAAGAATTCACCTTGCATTCTAACATGAACAACAACCCAAAGGGCGGGGTTATGACCAAGCAAATGCATTTTCATTTTGTGCTTCCAACTAGGAAAATTAGTGCCATCAAAGTACATACCTCTACGATGATAATTTCCCTCACTAGACGCCATACTCTCCTAGGTTGTGAAACCAATGCAATGGAGACCAAAGCTCTGATACAACTTTTAGGATCGAAAGTAGGTCTAGAGGGGGTGATTAGACTACTTGCCAAATTAAAAATCTACCATTTCCCAATTTTAAGTCTTGGCGGATGTTAGCATTCATATCAAATCAAGTACACCCTACACATGCATGTCTATGAGTATAGCGACGGAAAGTAAAGACAATCATGTAAGTAAAGAGAGGGTAGGAAGAGCAAATGCAATTGGTGACACGATGATTTTTCCCGTGGTTCCGATAGGTGGTGCTATCGTACGTCCACGTTCATGGAGTCTTCAACACACGGAGGGTAACGGTCGCGAGAGTCCATGGAGGGCTCTACCCATGGAGGGTTCCATGAAGAAGCAACCTTGAGTATACCATGACGGCCTACGTCCACGGAGGACTAGCCTAACTCGGGGTAGATCTTCATGAAGTAGGCGATTTCCTTGCCCTTACAAACTTCTTGGTTCACTCCAAAACACGAAGTAGGAGGCTCCCAAGCGACACCTAACCAATCTAGGAGGCACCACCCTCCAAAAGGTAATAGGCTCGATAATGGCGATGAACTCCTTGCTCTTGTGCTTCAAGATGATAGACTCCTCAACACACAATCACTCTCTCACAGATTTGGCTTGGTGGAAGAGGTTGATTGGGTGGAAAGCAACTTGAGGAGGCTAGAGATCAAGATTCATATGGTAGGAATGGAATGGCATGATCTCAACACATGAGTAGGTGGCTCTCTCTCTTTCAAAAAAATCAGTAGGTATGAGTGGGGAACTTTTCTGAGTGCTTCACTTGCAAGTGAGTGGTGGTGGAGGGGTATATATAGGCATCTCCAAAAATCTAACCGTTAGACCTAATAAGTCAGACTCGGTGACACCGATGTGTAAATCTCGGTGGTACCGAGTTGCCTCAAAGGTAACAACTTTTGAATCTCGGTGAGATCGATACATAAATCTCGGTTGCACCAATAAGGTGACCAACGTTCAGATTGCCAATCTCGGTGACGCCGATTCACAAAACTCGGCGGGATGATTTCGTAAACTAGCTAACAGAAAGTTGGCAACCCAAACTCGGTGGCACCAAAGTGTAATCGGTTGCACCGAAAATCTAGGGTTTGGCTGAGTTTGTGTGAGGTTTGGAATCGGTGGCACCGAGTGGAATGTGTTTGTTGAACCGATTTTGGATATTTGGCTTTGGACGGACTTTTTTGGTAGAGCTTGTGGGTGTATGTGGTGACTATCTCTTGTGCATGTATGAGCATTTTGTTCACCAACAAAAACTTACCCTGTTTTAATAGTATTGCCTTTTCTATGGACTCAAAGTGGTTTCTCACAAAAGATAAAATGTAGACTTCTTTGCTTGAAGCTTTGTCAAACTATTTCCTTGCATCTTGGGGTATTCCACAACCTTTTGCCAATCCATGATTTAACTTTTCCTGAAACATGCTTAGTGAAAACATTAGTTCAATGACATATATGTTGTTATTAATTACCAAAATCACCAAGGGAGCAAATGTGCTCTCAAAAATGGCTACTAACCAATGCATGAAGGACTTTAGTTGCTAAACAATTAAATAAATCAAGCTTAGCTATGAAATCTAAGCACCCATGCATTAGGGACATTAGTTGCAAAGACGTTTAATGCTCTTGACATCTTACCTAAGCATCGATGCATTGGAAGAGGTCTTAGTGTTCCTTTGGTTGCTTTTTTTCCTTTTGCAATCCGACCTCTGGTTGATTTATGTGGCCTAATTACGCCACCTAGTTCATAAACATATAATCCACCATATAGATCGCCGGGCATGTTTCTTTTTCATTTATTTTGTAATATCGATAATTGATTGACTATTTGGTCAAGTAATACTACCTCCTTTCCGGTTTATAAGGCTTGCACGTATATCTAAATTGACAAATAGACTAACATAATACAAATTTTATACCACAAAAGTATATCATTCAAAACTTTAAATCATATATTTTCTAATGATATGATTTTTAAACAATACACATCATTTTATGTTGGTTAAATTATTGATCTAGGGATACGCGCAAGACTTATAAACTGGAAAGGAGGTAGTACTTATACGTGTTCCTCTCAAACAAGTAATATGTGTTGAAAATTCATTTTTTCAATTGAGTACCCTTTTTGTCATTTGATTTATATTAGTGGCAGACGTTGTTCAGTTCTTTTTTATCGAGCGTGTCCGATATGACTATGTGGTTCATTCATTATGTTTTTGTAATACTAATTATTTTAATGATATTTTTTGTTATTAGTCATAGCAAAATGTTGTAATCATGTAGGTCATTTTGTGGTCTTTGGATGTTAAATTACATGGAGTACTTCACAGGAGTTAGTTTGTCTCACACTCTCGAACAAGTGTATTTTCTATCGTATCATGATAACAATTATTTCATGGTGTATTATGACAGTAATTTTGGAAACACAATATTTCAACCATGGATAACATGTGAGTTATTGGAACTTTGCATCACGATACGTGGGTTGTGGGTTGCACATACACGCTTATGCGAGTTTTTGGAATTTTGCATTAGAAATACGTGCGTTGCAGCGTGCACGTTTATTAGTACTGTTACAAAAAGCTTTATATGTTCTGAAAATGTAACGAAAGGCTTTTTTTCTAATACCTCCGTTTCTAAATATTTGTTTTTTTAAAGATTTCAGTACGTACTACATACGGATGTATATAGACATAATTTAGTGTTTAGATTCATTCATTTTGCTCTGTGTGTAGTCTGTAGTTGAACCTTTACAAAGACAAATATTTAGGAACGGAGGGAACAGAAAACTAACAGCGCGTCCGAACATATCCGTAGAGGAAACCAAACGAAATTTAAATAAATTTCATATATATTACATGCAAACCAAACGAAATTCCATTGGTATATTTAGAGTACTAGTCTAAAGTGTTTGGTCTCGCTTTCAAATTGTCTCGGCTGGCAATATGCCATAGCGGCAGGTTGTGAATCTCCCCTTCGCGAACCTCCACCCGCGGACGAAGACTCCAACTGAAGCACAGACCTGAGAATTGGTAGTCGGAGAATCGGTAGCTTGTAAATCGGTGTTATGTTATGCGATGCTCGTAAATCTCAATAGGACCCCCTTTTATATTAATATTCTGATAACTATCTGACTCGTCCCAGCAGTAGCACTTGAATTTTCCCGAGTGCTAGGTTGAACTTCCGCCAAAAGTGCCCAAATAGGGCTTGTGATATACCGTTGGAAAGCTATGGACACCATTATAACGGCCTAGGTCGAACTTTTGGCAAAATGTATACAATTTAAGAGCAGTTTTGAAAACCGTTGTTCTTCATGCAAAAAAACGTGAATCGTATTTTCGAGCCTATATCTAAATTGTTTATCGGAATGAGGCAAATGAGATGACACTGGATAGCTGCTGCAAATCCGCCCATTTCAGGTGTTGAACGTTTTCTCAAATTCCCTACGGTTAAAGAGGAATTTCAAAATGGCGGAATTTCAAAAACCAAACTGTCGGGTTCACATTTTGGGGTTAATTTTAAAACGGCTAGTCCGATCGGCACATATGATATGACGCTGGAAAGCTTATGAAAATGCGCATATTTTCATATAAAAAGTTTCTTCCAACTATGAATGGTTTAAAAGTAAATTTGAAAACCATAGAAGTTGTACCGAGTTCGTATTTTTGCGTTAATTTCTCAACGGTTTGTCGAAATGCAGCAAATAATATGGCATTGAAAAGCTTGAACAAATGCGAAACTTCTATATGTAGATTGTTTTTAATAATACTTTACGGTTTTAAGTCTATTTCGAAAATGGCTAAAAACATATTTTGACCATAATTTCTACAAATTTAATCGGAATGGAGCAAATAATATACCGTTGAAAAGCTATGGAAAACTTGAAACTTTTTCATGTAGACGATTTTCTCTATTTTCTAGCCGTTTTCAAGCAATCTTGAAAACAGCGAGATCACACGCTTTGTCTTTTATCGCGAAACAAAATTTTCGAAAATGCACCACGTGAAGAATGTGAACTTTTCGGCACGTGTGCTTGAACTTCACCATGTTTTTCACGTGCTGTTTTTTGCTCGTAGCTTTTCAACCACTCACCGAAATTGAGCAAGTGATATACCAATGGAAAGCTGTTGTAAACACACAACTTTCCCGTGTTGATCAATTTTTCATAGTCGCGACGGTTTAAAAGATTTCCATCTGAGATTCATTAAGTGTAGTAGTCGAACTTCGCACTGCTTTACGGTGAACTTTTGTGACGTATTTTTGTTCGTAATTTCTCACTCATTCGTCGGTGTTACATAAATGATATTTCTTTTTAAACAAACCTCTCTTACAATAATTTTTAAACTTTCTCCGACTAAGGACTTGAACTCATAGCAACAGAAAATTGGACCTTGCCTTTTTATTTATTTTTCTCATATCAAACACACATCATGTAACACGAGAACTTCTGGCTGTTATCAATTTAGATTTCTCTTTGTTTTTTTGCCCTAACTCTTAAAGAGCCCATCAAAATTTGAGCATGTAAATCCTAGTTTTTTATAATCTATGAACTTCTCTGCTTTCCTAATTTGATCGTGTTAGTTTTATTCTTTGAAAAGGAAAAAATGATTTTTAAGTAAACATCGTAGAACCTTTTTAAAGATTGAACTCATACTTTAATTTTGCATAGAAACAAGAAGAAATTGAGTTTTTTTATATATATCAAATTACACATAATTGAAGGCCGGACGTCATTTTTTGCCATTTTAAAACATATAACTGAAGGTCGGAAGTCCCACAATATAAATTTTGAAGCATGCATAGAGGTGCACGTGAACTTCTCGTTGTTATGTATTCTTCTATTCTCATGTGGAACGCATCCCGTGTAGTAGTTTGAACTGCTCGTTGTTTTCACTTCGAACCTTTGTCATGTATTTTTGTTCATAATTTCTCACCCGTTTTATCGGAGTTGCAAAAATGATATAACATCAGAAACCTGTTGAAAATACACATTTAGAAAGTTGTTGCATAAGGGGAACATTTTTCGTAAGGGGGCGTTTTTCATGTAGAGAATATGTTGTTGCATTTAAAGATATGTTATTTTTGGAATAGAGCATACAATATACCCTTTGTAAAGTTGTTGCATAACGGGAACGTTTTTCATATAGAGAAGTTTGTTTCAAAACTGTAATGGAATAAGAGAATTATTTTAAAACTCCAAAAACAACATTTTTTTGTGTTTTTGAACATGTAAATACATGGTGAACCTCTCTCACAAGAATTTTTGAGCTTTCTCAGGTCGAGCACTTGAACTTCTCGCAAACGAAAAATTTAGACTTTGCATTTTTGTACCTCTTTTGCTTATATGAAATGCATGTCATGTAGTACGTGAACTTCCGGCAGTTATCAATTTGAACTTATCTTTGCTTCTCTTTATTAACGGAAAACATCTAAGTTTAGACATCGAGCCGCTCTTACTTTTAGAAATGTGAAAACTGGGGTTTTGTTAGAAACATCGAACTTCTGTGTTATTTAGAATTGAACTTATTGGTTTTATTATTTAGCAATTGAAAAAAAAGTCCAAGTTTTCAAATAAATATCAAACTGCTCCGCCTTTTCCAATTGAACTTCTTTATTCTATTCTCTAGTAACGAGAAAACTTGAGTTTTTTTATAGAGGTAATAACACCGGTGGTGCTCGAACTTATCGTGGATATTCATTTTAGTGCCTAAACTTGCAAAATACATCGATCTGGTTTTAAAACTTGACGCGAGCGTGCAAATACGGTGCTAATGCTATTTGTAGATGTAAAGTATGCTGACATGGCACTGTATTGGACCGACATGGCATATGGTCCACTTGTAGTAAAGAAATATCTGTAAATTATAATCACACTAATACGCATGCTACCGACATTTTTGTGGTATTAATAGTTATCTTGTGGTATACAAATATTTGTGTGCATATTTTTTTTAAATATATTAAAAAGGCCCCTGAATTATAAATATTTGTGATACATAAATAATAACCTCTTGGTGCACGAATATTCGTCATAATATAAATATATAGATGTATGCAATAAACTAACATACTAAAAGTGATCCTGTAAGTTAAAAATATATTAACATATTAATTGTAAAATACTATTTTAAATATAGTGAATACAAACATTTTTGGACATGCATGGCTTATATTTAATTTGAAAAAAATCAGGATAACAACATTTACTAAATACTTGCGAATATTCACTGGTGTATAATTTTGCTCATGGATTGTATTATTAATATTATATAATGTAAATATAATCAACGAGTGAATATTCATATATGCACTTTAAATTTTAAATTATGAATAAATTTTTAGTTATAGAAACATTTTCTTACACAACATACTTATGAATTATAAAATGTGTGTATAGTTACTCAAATGTTTGAATAATTAAAATAATATTCACGAAGTATAATTTTAAAAATATTTATATTATATTACACAAACTTTTTATTATACATTTTTTCAGTTATGTTAATGTTATTAAAATAATACATGAATGTTCTAAAAGGTACATGATTTTTATTAAAAGTTAGTTATTCTAGTTATATCTATACTATTTATAACTATTAATACCACACATATAATTGATCTTTATTCGTATTACTATGATTTATATTTTATACAGAGATTTTACGTTTTTTTAAGTAAACGTGTGCTAAATGACCGCACGCGCTCCAACGAATTTAAATAGCAGAAGCTTTTATTTTGACAGTATATTAGATCTAATGGGAAAAATATACATATAAGTCTGTCCGGTAGATTGACTAGCACAGGTAGCCCACACTCTTCACTTCCTCAGGTTCGACCCTGGTGTTCATCAATTTTTATTTTCTTTTTATTCTGTACCGACAGACAGGATCCACTTGTTATATGGACATAGTATTTAGTTAAAATTATGTTTCATCTCTACAAGTGAACCCCATGCCACGTCAGCAAAATATGGTGTCATGTCAGCACACTTTACGTCTATGAATGGGATTAACACTGTATTTGCACGTTCATGAAAAGTTTTAGAAACGGTTCGACATATTTTTCAAGTTTAGACACTAAAATAAACATATGTGACAAATTCAAGCACCAATGATGTTATTATCTCTTTTTTATATACATTGAACTAGTCCATTTTTTAAATTTAACTTCTTGGTTTTAATGTTAATAATGGAGAAAATCTGAGTTTTTTATAAACATTAATTAACTTCATTTTTTAATTAGGACTTATTAGTGTTATTCACTAGCGACGGGAAAAGTCCATGGCGAGCTCCGGGATGTAGAGCACGCCGTTGACGAAGCTGATGTCGTGCAGGCTGCACGTCGAGCTCCTAGAGAAGTGGATGCCGGCCATGTCCAGCTCCGTCGCCGAGGGAATGGACTCATCCTTGCGCTCCTTCCAAATCTCGCGTGGTAGGACGTGTAGGAGGCTTCAGTGGCAGACGTCGCTTGGGTGGAGCGCCAGGCTGCCGTCACACATCACCGGGGGACTAGGCATTAGCGACAGGAACTTGAGCACCATGTTATTGATTGTGTCGTTGGTCTTCAACGAGAAAAGAAAATCACATGATTAGATCAAATACCTCAGGTAGGTACTGTAATTTTATTCTTCTAAGAGTGGTGAGTTAGTGTGAGAGATACCGCCGCATCAGGGCCGTACACAACGGCAACGAGCCTCTTTAGCACGAGCAGGGGCATCTGGTTCTCCATCATTAGCATGTCGCGCCGGATGTAGGGGAACATGTACAGCTCGCCGTGCCGGCTGAAGACGGGGTCGCTGGTCGCGTAGTCGCCCCTCTCACGGTCGTCCTCGGCTGCTGTCGTGTCCCAGAGTAACGGGAACTTGAGAGACGGGATGCGGCACGGCGACCGCCTGGCCGCCGGGGACGACGACGACAAACGACTGTCCTTGGTGGTGGTCACCCTAAGCAGCCTGTCGGTGCCTGCAGCCCTTGCCGCCATTGCTGTACTCGGTCAGCTAGCTCCTTGCCCCCCCGCATCCATGGAGGTTGCCAGGTCGTGGGTCGTCGGATGCGCGGCGGGGGCTAGCGTCGGGGAGCCTCGAGAGGAGGGAGTTGGAGATGGACCTCGAGAGGAGGTTGAGCCCGGCGCATCTGGGAGGTCCACCGCCGGACCCGGCCTGATGTTCCCGGTGGGAGGCGGGGTGACACAGGGCGGTGGGAGGCGGGGCGAGGGACGATGGTGGTGGCGCGATCCGCGGCAAGGGCGGTAGGGGCGGCGCGATACAGGGAGGTAGGTGGCGATGGCAGCCTGGTCCAGTTGGGGAGGAGACGACAGATGCAAAGATCGGGGGAGGTTAGGCATGGGATCGTCTATTTTTTTCTTCAAAACTACCGCTATTTATGCAGCAATTTTGAAAAAAGTGTTGTTACTTGATTTTTTTTTTAAAATGTTACCCCGTCGGCCGGTATTGGGCCGACCAGCCTCCCGTCGGCCTAAACGAGGCCGAAACAGGCCCATCGGCCTTAGCTTGGCCGAACCGGCCGGCCGTTGGCCCGCTCCTGGCCGAGCCTCACCCGTCGGCCGCCAGGAGGCCGACCGGTCCCAGGATTAGCCCGACGCGGCCGGCCTCCTTTCTTCCTCCTCCAGCTTTCTCTTCCTCTCTATTCGGCCGAAAATCACCACCTCTTGATCTCCCACTCCCTCCACCCATTTTACGTTTCAATCCGATGAAATGGTAGATCGGCTTCTTCTCCCCCGCCCTACGGTTTTTTTTTGCAACGGGGTATTGTTTTGTTCGTGTGGAGGAGAAAATGGTGTGGTGGTGGATGTGTCAATGGTGAGAAGGTGGAGTGGTGGAGAGGAAGAAGAAGGTGGAGAGGAAGAAGAAGGGGACTCACACGTCAAAGGTATAAATTTTTGCTGTTAGTTATGTTTTTTTTTTGTTAGTTTTTTTAATGTACGTAAAATTAGTTTATGTTATTTTTAGTAGTAGTTATTTTAGTGTATGTTTTCGGAGTGTAGGTTTAGTTAGTGTAGTCATTTTAGTGTCGGTTTATTTTTGTGAAGTTAATTTTAGTGTAGTTTTTTTTAGAATACGCAGGTACATTTTAGTGTACGTTTTAGTTTATGTTTTCCGAGTGTAGGTTTAGTTAGTGTAGTCATAGTAGTGTTGGTTAAATTTTCTGTAGTTCATTTTAGTCTAGGTCTAGTTAGAATATGTAGGTACATTATAGTGTACGTTTTATTTTAGTGTCGATATATTCGTTGAAGCTGGCAATGTCCGTAAATCTGACTGTGTATTACGGCCCTGGTACTGTTCGATATAATGAGTTAGGAGTTGATCTTAGCGAGTTTAAAACACGTGAGATGACACTTTCAGACCCGGACAGACTGGACATTAGGCAGTTGAAGCACTGGTTGACTACTAGTTTTTGCCTCGATCCTGAAGTTTGTTTCGTCAGTATTCATGCCTTGTGGACCAAATCCTGTAAAAATGTCAAGTAGGATTTGATTCCGATAGATAGGAGACAACATTGGTTGTCTCTGTTAAGTCGTTGTAGAGACCGAAGAATCCATCCTTATGCCCTAGTGCAACCAGTGGCGAAGGAGGACATCGTACCACCCACCGTGGGGTATGATCCAGGCCAGAGTAGTCAAGTGGCTAACGTGATTTATGTATCCGGGTCACAGCCATCGGATCTCAATGCTACCCAAGCCGACAATGAGTCAGATTATGTTAGTGGTCATGCTGCGGGTCAGAGTATTCAATCGGTAGTATTAGCTGCCTCAGGTGTTGCTGATGGGGACGAGGAAGGCGAGGAAATGCAGAGGGTGATGGAGGAAGAGGAAGAGGATGGGATTGCAAAGGAACTTGATTCTGAAAATTCCGAGGATGAAGAGGAGGTACCAATTCCTGCTGCATGGGAGCAGGACATATCTGCCGGCTTTACTGTCAACGATGGCCATGCGACTCCATGGCAATATAATCTGAACCAAGTCCAGATCGGTGCTATGTTTGACACAAAGAAGAAAATGAAGTATGCGGTGATAAAGTGGGCTATGTCTACGTAGAGGGTTTTCCGGACACACACATCGAGTCCAACAAAATATCCCGTGAAGTATGTTGAATCAGGTTGTCCTGCGAAGGTGCACGCCCACGTGCCAAAGTATAACATCCACTGGGTTGTGACAAATGTTGTCCCGCATAATTGTGTGAGGAAAAACATGTTGGTTCGTCATCCAAACCTTACTTCAACTCTCATAGCGCAACTCATGTATACTGAGATAGTGACGAAGAAGGATATGGAAGCAAAGCACATCCAGATAGCAGTGAAGGTCAGATGGAAGTATGACATTCCATATGGGAAGGCTTGGAGGGCTAAGCAGAAGGCTATGGAGGAGAGGTTTGGGACGTTCTTCAACTCCTATGATAATGTTGTCCGTCTCCTTGACATACTAAAGGAGAGGGATCCCGGCACTTATGTTAACATTCAACACACGAGGTTGGAAAGCATACCAGATTACAAGGTGTTGAAACGAGTATTCTTCTCTTTCGGTATGTGCATCGAAGCTTTCAGGCATTGTCCTCCTGTGATGTTTGTGGATGGTACGTTCCTTACTGGTCAATACAAAGGGCAAACCCTGACTGCTATTGGTGTGGACCGGAACAACCAAATCATCCCACTAGCCATGGCATTTGTGGAGGGTGAGAACTTTCTGAGCTGGGTATGGTTCTTCCGGCAAGTTAAAATTGCGATCTGAAGGACCGATCAAATGTGTGTCTCAATCATGACAGACATCCCGGTATATTGAAGGCCGTGAAGACACTGAGTAATCCAACTGCTGACGAGCCAACACCTTGGAAGGACTTGCAAAGCCGGTGGTGCATGCGCCATCTGGGTGCTAATTTTTTCTCACGGTTCAAGAACAAACGGTTGATGAGCTTGTCCAAGAAGTTATGCAAGCAGAACCAGCGGCGCAAATATGATTTTATTTGGTCAAAACTAGATGAGTTCACTAAGAAGCAGGTGGTTGCTAGGAAGAAAATGGAAAAAGACCAGGTTAAATTAACAACACTCATTGCAGAGATGGAGGGGCCAGTTGCTCTTTGTGACTTGCCAGCAATTGACCCTCCTAATACGAAGAGAAAGAAGGGCAGGGCAATAAAGAATTTTTCGTAGTGGATAGAGAAAGAGCCTCCAGTGAATTGGTCTTTGCTGCATGACACCCATGGAGCTAGGTATGGCCACATGACAACCAATCTTGCAGAGATCTATAACTTTGTTCTCAGAGGGAATAGAGCATTGCCACTGACAGCTATTGTGGAGGGTGTATTCCATGGTACTGTGAGGTATTTTAGAGAAAGGCACGAGTTAGCAAGGAAGCATATTGCAGATAATCAGAACACTCCTTATTGTAGCCGTGTCATGGAGTACATGGATGCGAAGATAAAGAAAGCAAAAAAGCACACCGTCACACTCATAGGTAATCAGGAAAGGAGGTATGAGGTTCAACTTCCTACTGATGGTTTTGGTTCTGCAAATGAGGTGAAGACGCATGAGGTTACAATTGGAGCATAATTTTATCCAACTTGTGAGTGTACATGCAACAAACCGCAGTTATTGCACCTGCCTTGCTCACATGTGTTGGCTGCCTGTGGCCAGATTCAGTTGGACGCTATCTCCTTCATGTCTCCATACTATTCAAAGGAGGCAGTGCTCAATGTCTGGACAGGTGACAGGGTTTAGAGTCGTCGGCAATTTCAACAAGGTAAACGATGGTGATAGAGTATACATCCCGGATCCTGCACTACGGCGAACTAGCAGGGGTAGGCGTAAGGTAAAGCGCATCCAAAATGATATGGACCAATCCGAAGCTGGTGGAGCAACCAAGCAATGTTTTCTCTATGCGGCATATGGGCATAGGATGAAATATTGCCCTGACCTGAAGAAAGACGGTGCTTCCTCATCGATGAGTGCTTCCACATTGACGCCTGCAACAACAGTTGCAAGAGGAGGTCCTGGCAGTCGTGGTGGACGTGGATCTCGAGGACGAAGGGCGGACGAGGAATGAATAACTCAAAACCTACATAATCTGTGCGACTATGTTTTTAATTTGTAATATGTCGGACTACGTTTTTATTTGTAATATGTGTGCACTATGTGTTCATTTGTAATATGTGAGACTATGTTTTAATGTCTAATATGTGAGACTAAGTTTTTATTTGTTATATGTGAGACTAAAGTTTCTATTTGTAATATGCAAACATCTATGTTTTATTTTGTAATATGTGTGTAGTATTTTCTAATTGCAGATATGGCTTCGTATCCGATGCTTAATGGTAATATCAACAGAGGGCACCGAGGCGCACTTACGGAATCGGGCACGAACTTAGACGTGTTGATCACTCGCACCCCTAAGTCTAACTGGATGATACACCCTGCATGGGTTGATAGGTATGTGTCGGTACAATCACTTAGTACGTTCGACATCATTTTGATAGAAGCTAATTGTACTCTACATTCTGTTTATTTTGTAGGCTGAATTGGGCTAGACTTCTACCCTTGGCATGACTGGTTGAGGGTACATTGGATGAGTGGGTCGATCACCCGGACTTGGATGACGCTGGTGAACCAATGCAGTTGCACAAGAGGCAAGTATCACGCTTCTCTTACGACAGGCCACTCCTTAGCTGCTTAGTAGATAGATGGAGACCAGAGACACATACGTTTCACTTTCCCTGGGGAGAGATGGCTCCTACTTTACAGGATGTGTATTACTTGTTGGGATTGCCTCTAGACGGTGCTGCCATAGGACCTTTAGAGGTGGAAACTGGTTGGATAGCATCTATGCATGCCCGTTTTCTGGCTGCGGTGCCAACTACCAAGATGCTAGACAACGATCGGCACGAGCCTCTTTTCAGGTGGTTGAGCCAGTTTCAGATTGTCGCCTTAGGATATCCCACTTTTCAGTTGTCAGAGGCATAGATTGACCGGTTCCTAGAGGCATATATTATGTGGTTGTTTGGCAAGACGATGTTCATAGAGAACCACGTGACCACTGTAGATGCACGACTGATCGGTCTTACACGAGAGATAGCTGAGGCACGTTCCCCTAAGGACATTGTGTAGAGGAGTTTTGGTTCTGTCGTGTTAGCAGCTACGTATAGAGGCCTCTACAAATCTTGCCAGTTGAGGTCAAGAAAATCTGGTCTTCTCGGATGTCCACTATTGCTGCAACTTTGGTCATATGAGAGGTTCCCTATTGGTCGACCGTACGTCAGCGTTGGCAAACCTTTTGGTAATGAGGACATGGCTGGACATTACGTGCCTTCTATCGACGACTTGCCTACTATGGGATCTGTTTGGGCACGGAGAGAGGTATTTTCATTATTAACAAGATGAATTAGTAATGTTTATTTCTCGGTATTCAATATTATGTACTAATGTTTGTTGTCATGCATAGAGACAGTTTACGCCTAGCTAGGTGAGGGTCTGCTACCCCTCCTTCATGGTGCAATTCGATAGTCTGTACGAGGATCAGGTTATATGGGAACCATACACCCGTACGGCTATTTCAAAAAGGTACCCAGGTGGGATTTCTGGATACTGCACTAGAGATCAGCATTATTGGATGACCAAGGCCAAGTTGGTCTTCGACGTGATGGTCGAGGAGATGACTATTAATAGGGTGATGAGACAGTTCGGTCTGTGCCAAGAGCCTGACATTCCGGTTATTTCACGATTATCCGATCACGTGCACAAGTAAGTAATACTACTTTGGTTCTCAGCTCTCCATTAATAGGTTGTTGCGATAGTTCGGTCTACTTATAGCTAATCATGTAACGTGCATTTCAATGTCAGGTATAGTCGCGTAGGGGGAAACAAGTCCCAGGCTTCATGGGTTCACGACATCACCCCTTACCTCGAGGAATGGACTACTGCCCCAACAAATATATGGGATGAAGTTCGTGTCTTCGATTGGGAAAGGTATGGGTTGTATCTGAAGCGTTACAGACAGAGCACGAGGATCTACTTAATTCAATCATCTGCTCCGGATCATATCCCAATTCCTCTCGCTAGCGATCTGTTCCCAACTTCCTCAGTTGTGGGAACCAGGCACCACGCGGTATGTCCTCAATTTTTCTCAGATGATACGTTTTCCCTATACATGAACATGTACAATTGGTTAACTTTCTGTATAATAAAAACCATAAATCAAATCTTACCATATGTTGAGAAATAACATTCATGCGATCCATCCTATGAACAAAAGGAGTACACGGTAGGTAGTTGTCATCAAAGAGCTGGCGCGACATGACATACATTTGATGATAATTCAGAGTGACACCACGACTATAAAAACAACTGTCGACAAGTTCCCTTTGAGTTTCACTCAGATCCTCAAGAGGTACAAAAAAATGATTTCACTAACTGAGATGAACATCAATACGTATAAGCTGAATCAAATCTGAAAATCAGTCAAACAATTATCTTACCAACATGGGGTAAAGGAAACAACATAACACCATCCCGGTGGAATTCGACACTAATATAAGTTCCATAGTGCTCAAGCATAACAGTCATCATGTCACTGTGGCGGAGACCATAATCATTCACGAGTTCCTCCCACGAAGGACCATGGAATTTACTGCTCATCCTACCATGTGTAAATATAACATGGTATAAGTTACCCTCAGTGTTGTGCAGAGCAAGATCAATATCTGTGTCACCTCTCCGAATAGCTAAAGCTCTGCACTCCTCAATGTACCGAGCAAGATGTGATCTAACACTGCACGGAACATACTACAACAAGAATGAAAGCAAGGATCATAAACTTATAAACAAAGGCATTCGAATATGCCATTGTCAGATAATCAAGACATAGAATCTTACAACACGTCTTGCACATTGACGATCCAACACCACAGTAAATACAGACGCACCGGAATCAATGGCAACACAAGGGCCACCCGGAGCTCGGCAAAATGGGCAAGCCATTACCTGTAGACGGACGATGGCAAATAAGAACTAAATCCACTACCGACTTGAGAGTTCTCATTCGATTGAGTTGGAAGCAAAAATAATAATACCGTAGGCCGGTGGAGAACGCCCTGATCTATAGTTTAGGCGGGTAGGATAACAAAATTGGTGGTCCAGCGAAGAGATCAGCGAGGCGGTGGAAGCACCAGAGAGCAACGGGAGTGAGAGGTGAAGAGGGGCAGGCTAACAGTCGAGGGAGGGTGAAACGAGTGGGCAGAGGAGGAATAAAGAAGCCCCGGGGCTTATCCAGGGGCCCATTGGCCACCCACTGGCCGACAGGTGGCTCTTCGCCCCCCTCTGGCCGACAGGACACTCCCTGGCCTCTGATTGGCCGATAGGGGCTCTTCGGCCTACTGTTGGCCGACAGGCCCCTCTTCGGCCTGGTGCAGGCCCACAGGTACACGTTCGGCCTGGTACTGGTCGACGGGGTATTACTTTCGATATTTTTTGAACTCATACTCCTGTTTTCAAATTTGATACAAAATTTGTACTAGTTCTGACAAAAAATCGGGGATCGTGGGAGGGTGTTTTTTCCGTGCGGTTTGTTTTTAGCTCCTCGCGATCTCGGGAGGACCTCGATTGCCCATGTAGAGGCGCCACTGGATCAAAATATATATGAATTTTTTTATCTACATTACCACCTAGCTAGCTTCCCTCCACATGTCCATTCCGTATCACGTAGCAGCAAGCCAATTGGATAGATCGATATTGTTAACGGGTTCTATGGAATCTAATAGGAACAACTAATTTAATTTTGTTGTTAAATAATCTAATCTAATTTAATTTTTATATATATAGAGAGATAGGGGGGTGGACAAATGTTTCGTACGACCGATAGTAGTTACCCCCACTTTAGTTTTTGTATGTTCTAGATAATATCTATCATATCGGAGTATACGTACGCGTAGTATATATTGTATGAGAATGTTTAGGTAGTACTAGTAAGTGAGACCGTGTGTTGCAACGGGTGAAAAGAAAACGCACTGCCTGACTTAGTAAGCATGACTCGAGACTTCAATAGGTCCATGTACTTTGTTTAATACATGTCATCTCATATGTGTTTCTATTTATTCTTCTTGTCACTTTCGTCAAACGTGGCTTCAGTGTTCACACAATCACAACTCGTTTGAAGGTTGTCAATCTTACTATGTCTCAGTTTCAGTATAGAATGATAAATCAATTTTTTCTTTAAGATTTGGGTTAGGTGTGCATATGTGGTTATAGATATTTATTTTCGTTTCTCATCCTTGTTTTGCCGAAGTCTTCATTTTCATTTTGGATCGGTCTCGATATGAAAAAAAGACTGATCATATGTTGTTGATTATGGTTTCATTATAAATAGCATTTTTTAATGTTTAACATGTAAAATAATATCATATTTTGATTCTATATGTTTTTTCAATCAAATTTCATATATAACATGTTAAATTTGGAGCTAGGGTTTAAAAGATATAATTTTTTGAAAAATATCACTTAATATGTTCTGCGGGTTTATTACTAGAAACTTGAGGGGGAGGGGTCGTAAAAAATGATGTGACGAACCAAGAATACCTATTTTCTTTACTAGTAAGTGTGCACGTGCAGCACACATATCTTCAAAGAGTCATGGTTCACTCTCTCCTAACTCTCTGTTGAAAATTGTGGTGACATTTTGCCCCTCCCTTTGTTGTCGAGATAGTGGGTCCCTGTATCCATATTCCACTGCTCCAAATGGGAGGGTGATGCTTTGTTCTAGCGTGGCGAGGATGACATTGCACCAGAATAATATAACTCGCTCTCCTCCTACCTTCAAAAAATTATTGACGATAGACCATTCATGTCATATTTTTTTCTTCTAAGAGAAACAACAATTCATTAATGAATTTACAATGTCACTTACAATCAGTGGGCTAACAACACACCTACGATCGGGCTTCGGCTTACATTGCTTCATATGTAGATGTTCATAGCAGAAGTCAGTAACACATCCTCTTTGTGGTTTCAAGCACTAATGTCAATGCTGGTTTGGTCATTATTTCGCCAAATAGAATTGAAAAGAATTGCCATTTACCTTTACCTATTCACTCATTTTTCTCTAGTCACGTATCCAACTGCCTAGCCAGCATATCCAACGGCCACAAACGCCCCAAAGTGTGGATCAGATGGCTGAAAACGTTGATGGCCTGGGAGGCTTGGAAAGATGCACAGTTTTAACGTCACTAAATAGTGGCAATCTGCATCACATGTACCTGCAAAAATAGGTATTTTTACAATTGTCATGAGGTAGGGTTTCTACATCATTTTCCTTCTAATATTGGTGCTGCTTCAAAAAACATAAAAATAGCTCCTTTTGTTTGATAAAAAAGTAAATACCAGTGTATCCTAATATGGTTACCGAATTACCTTGGAGGTTACTAGGTATGGAATGTCAAAGTAATGGTCGTGAGGGCATGTTGAGATCATCATGTCATGTATGTTAATAAAGAAAGAAAAGTTGAAACTACATTTGAAGTATTTTAATAACCTTAAGATAAATATCAATTCATTCGTAATCACCTTCACCAATAACTTTGAAACCACAATCTCCCACACTTTTCAGAGTCCTAGTCTTCTCAAGCATTACATTGATACTTTTTGCCAAGAGAAACATCAAAATAGCTATTAGAAAAATCAAGGCAGCTTAGAAACAAAAAATGTGTTAATCAATACTCATATTAATTGAGAAAGAATCATTATTCAATATCCAAAGTCTGCAACAGTTGATGATTTAGTATGATTGCTAGATTTAATGGAGACGTGGCCAATGTGTCATTTGTTCTTTGATGTAGTGCAAAACTACTAAAAACAGAGAAATGGTTTTGCATATAGATAAGTAATTTTCTGCTAAAAATAATGGCTTAAATTTTACTTAATTTTTTCCCTTTTTCCGAGAACATGCTGGAGAAGCATGTAGGTATGTCAAAAAGCGAAGTGTACATCAACCTAAAGAAGGCCAACAAGAGCAGCAGTGTGTGCCAGTTTAAACAACTACTATAAAACAAGAACAAGACACAACCTCAAACTAAATATCGTCGTATCTTTTGAAAAAGTATTTTCACGGACAAATCTAGATATGCCTAAGTATGAGGACTATGCATACGTGAAGTGTCAGTTTGAATGAAGAAAATGAACAATGCATTTTTTCTTGATCTCAGTTCATAAACCCGCAATTTATGAGACCTCCATTTTTACCCATCACCCTTTAACTAGGTGTTTTGAACGGAAGAGGGAAAAGGAAAAATAAAAACCATCTCCAAAACTCTTTCCCTCCTAAACTATCAACGCCATGAAATTTATTTGCGAGCGCAGAAGAACATCACCATAAATCGCTTGCACACCGTGTCCTTGTTTTGCTCTTTTGTCCTCACTCTAGTCTTCACTTACACGTCGATCCATTGTTACCAGACGACGACGCCAAAGCCCTTGATGAAAGCGGCGCCGAGCGACTACAACATTTCGACGAGAGTGCGGACGCCTGCGAGCAAGTGGTGGCCGTCGTTGACTTGTGCCATGTAGTTGCCATCATTGGCACCCGCATATTGGCTACCCGTGTGCAATACGTCGTCGCCATCGCCAGTCTCCTCATAATGACCGTCCTCCAGAACAACAATGACAATGACGTGGTCGTCATCCGTGAGAACCTAGAATTCGTCATCCGTGAAACCTCGAGGAGTCCGTAGATGCTGAAAGCACATATGCACCCTTGGTGGTTTTGATAATTCATGATAACATACATTATTTCTTGGACTAATATCTCTACCTAGCTTATTTCAGGTTTAGCCCACAGAGTGTGTTGGCAAAAGGGTGTGAGGAGATTCCCCAAGAAGAAGAAGAAGAAGAAGAAGGAATAGGATTGGCCAAGCTACAAGAATGAAGACTTTATATTTTACTTTGTGAGAATCACTTTGAGTCCGTAGGAAAGCCAATACTATTAAAAGGGGTTGAGGTAATAATGGTGAATGAAATGCTCAAAATGATCAAGTGTTAGTCACCAAAAACACCCACAATCTCTCCCATACATATTTTGTTCTAGAACCTACCACTCAAAATTGGTGCCACCAACAATTCCATATCGGCTACACCGAGTCAAAACCCTAGACAAAAACCCTAGCCGTCGGCGTTCTAGGATCGGGGGTACCCAGACCTGTCTGCCTGCGGCCCAGCGCGTGGCCCACCTCAATGGCCCGGTACGGCCCAACGGCAAGCCCCCAAGTCAAGGCCCTCGCGAGAGCCATGGCCTCACTAGGGGAACAATGCCAAGACCTCTAAAGGATTGGCTTCCCCAGGCCGCCTCCCGAGGAGCGGATATTTCTATGCAGGTACCCGACCTCATGAGTCCGGGATGACGTGGGCCATGACGACTGAGGTCAGGCGGGTGCGAGCGGGCACAGAGGAGGACAGTTTCCTCTTTTGTGGTAAGGAGGCAAGGACGTACACGGGTTCCCAAGGAATCCGCCAAAGGTTTCCCTTCTAGTGCAACAAGACTAAGACCACGAGCTCGGCAGGATGGATGTCATTGCCGAGCCCACTTCCGCGTGACGCCTGGGAGCTTCGCATGCGAAGACCACCTTTAGTCAGGATAAGATGTACCCCCTTTCCACTTTCAAATTTGGCCGTTGTGGGATCCCTTCCTGCCTGTGCGATAATGGAAGAGGACCAAGGTCACTATAAATAGGGACCAACTTCCACCATAGAAAGGGGACGGAAAAAAGAGGGAGAGATCAGTTCACCCACACCAAGAGCCCTCGCGAGGATGCTCGGCCACTGTACTAGTTCATACCCAACCTCCTCGTGAGGCCAATCCACAAAAAGCAGGAGTGGGGTTTTACACCGCAAGGTGGCCCGAACTTGGGGCAAATATTTGTGTTCATCTTCTTGCTCGCTTGCACACTCTCGACGAGGCTTGGTCGTAGGGTGACGAACTTGAGACTTTGAGCTGGCTAAGATCTTCGCACACGCCCCAGAGTTCGAACCTTGTTGGGTACGTGAAGCCCCGATTCTGACATTTGGCGTGCCAGGTAGGCCGTGTGGTAATCTTCCTCCAGTTTTGCTTCGTCTCTGCTTTGTCGCTCCCATGGCCGACGTCCAGACATCGCCCATGGGCCGCGGCATCCCATACCGCTCCGTCTCTCCTACAACCAATGTTGCCACTGACCCAGCTACTCACGAGCAGTGGGACTCGTCGCTGCCACCCTCCATGCGGCGCGATGGCCGCACCGCTACTCTGCCCCCACTTTCGCCATGACGTCATCCCCCACGCTCGCTGTGGACCGGCGAGCGCACAGGCTGCGCTGCTCATGGCACGCGAGCTATTGAGTTACCGCCCAGCCAACAATTGCTATGAAGGATGGCTTGGCCGTATCACCGACCCCGTCAATGCTGCCAGCAAGGCCGCGACGCCCTATCACTTGCTCCGTCCCCCGCCCTTCCAGGTGGGTGACATGGCTCACAACGCGCCTTGCTACCTCTTGAGCTTGCATTGATTTTCCCTTGAAGAGGAAAGGGTGATGCAACGAAGTAGATAAGTATTTCCCTCAGTTGTTGAGAACCAAGGTATCAAACTAGTAGGAGGAACAAACAAGTCACCAATGGTTGCACCTACACAAACAATCAAACTCTTGCACCCAACGCTATAAAGGGGTTGTCAATCCCTTCACGGTTATTTGCAAGGATTAGATCTGAAAGAGATAGATGTAAATGAGTGTTGAAAGTAAAAGATAAATAAATTGCAGCAAGGTATGGATCTAAAAATATATGATGGAAAATAGACCCGGGGGACATAGGTTTCACTAGAGGCTTCTCTCTTGAAGGCAAATATCAGGGCGGGTAAACAAATGACTGTCAAGCAATTGATAGAAAAACGAATAATCATGTAGTTATCCAAGGCAATGATCATGCATATAGGCATCACGTCCGTGACAAGTAGACCGAAACGATTCTGCATCTACTACTATTACTCCACACATCGACCAAATCCTGCCTGCATCTAGAGTATTAAGTTCACGAAGAACAATGTAATGCATTAGGAAAGTTGACATGATGTAGAGGGATAAACTAAAGCAATATGATGAAGACCCCCATATTGTTACCCTTGATGGAAACAATATAATACATGCCTCGCTACCTCTACTATGTCACTGGGTGAGGATACCACATGATTGAACCCAAAACCAAGCACTTCTCCCATTGCAAGAATTACCAATCTAGTTGGCCAAACCAAACCAATAACTCGAAGAGACTTGCAAGGATATGAAATCATGCAAATAAGAATTTAGAGGAGATTCAAATAAGACTCATGGATAATCTGAACATAAACTCACAATTCATCGGATCTTGACAAACACACCACAAAAGAGGATTACATTGGATAAATCTCCATGAAGATCATGAAGAACATGGTATTGAAGATCAAAGAGAGAGAAGAAGCTATCTAGCTACTAGATATGGACCCGTAGGTCTGTGGTGGACTACTCACGCATCATCGGAGGGGCAATGGAGTTGATGTAGGTAACCTCCGTGATCGAAACCCCCTCTGGCAGATTACCGGAAAAGGCTCCAAGATTGGATCTCTCGGGAACGGAGGCTTCCAGCGGCGGAAAAATATTTGCGTGGCTCGTTCTGATGTTGGGGGAATATTTTGGTATTTATAGGCTAGAGAATAGGGTTAGGAGACCTACCAGGGAGCGACAAGTCTACTATGCGTGGCCAGGGGGCCGCGCCTAGCAGGCTTGTGGCGCCCTGGCACCTCCCTTAACATGCACTCCAAGCTTGATCGACTTGTTTCCTTCCAGAAAAATTCATTCCGAAGGTTTTATTCCATTTGGACTCCGTTTGATATCCCATATCTGCAAAACTCAAAAACAAGGAAAAAACAGAAACTGGCACTTGGCTCTACATTAATAGGTTAGTCCCGAAAATAATATAAAATAGCATATTAATGCATATAAAACATCCAAAACAGATAATATAATAGCATGCCATCATAAAAAATTATAGATACGTTGGAGATGTATCAGCATCCCCAAGCTTAATTCCTGCTCGTCCTCAAGTAGGTAAATGATAAAAACAGAATTTTTGATGTGGAGTGCTACCTAACATATTTACCCATGTAATATTCTTTATTGTGGCATGAATATTCAGATACGTAAGGCTCAAAACAAAAGCTTAATATTGATATAGAAACAATAACATTTCAAGAATACTAGCAAAGAAATTGTATCTCTTCAAAATATAATGGCAAAAGAAAGTTATCACTACAATATCATACGGTCTGGCTATGCTCCATATTCCCCACACAAAGTATTTATATCATGCACAACCCCGATGAAAAGTCAAGCAATTGTTTTCAAACCTTTATTTTCTCAAACTTTTTCAACTCTCACACAATACATGAGAACGAGCCATGGATATAGCACTATAGGTGGAAAAGAATATTGTGG
The DNA here is from genome assembly GCA_022496015.1 of Hordeum marinum. NCBI lineage: Eukaryota > Viridiplantae > Streptophyta > Magnoliopsida > Poales > Poaceae > Hordeum > Hordeum marinum. Next base: position 213,165,266 of record CM039673.1, on the reverse strand, counting down.
AGGTTGTCAAGGAAAGGGAGAAGAAAGTATCAAATCAACTAGGCATATCAACGGGCTATGGAGATGCCCATCAATAGATATCAATTTGAGTGAGTAGGGATTGCCATGCAACGGATGCACTAGAGCTACAAGTGTATGAAAGCTCAAAAAGAAACCAAGTGGACGTGCATCATGAAGAAAAAATCCACTAGCTATATGAAAGTGACAAAACAGGAGACTCTCTATCATGAAGATCATGGTGCTACTTTGAAGTACAAGTGTGGAAAAAGGTAGTAGCAATGTCCCTTCTCTCTTTTCTCTCATTTTTTGTGTGGGCATCTAAGGCCTCTTTTATTCATTTTTTATTTGGGCTTGGCTGGCCTCTTTTATTTTTCATAAAGTCCAGAATCTCATCCTCACTTGTGTGGGAATCATAGCTTCCATCATCCTTTACTCACATGGGACATGCTCTAATAATGATAATCATCACACTTTTATTTACTTACAACTCAAAAGAAAATTACAACTCGATACCTATGACAAAATATGACTCTATATGCAATATAGAAGTGATGGTGCATGTCATAAAAGGAATGGTGGAAGTTACATGGCAATATATCTCGGAATGGCTATGGAAATGCCATAATAGGTAGGTATGGTGGCTTTTTTTGAGGAAAGATATATGGTGGCTGTTTTGAGGAAGGTATATGGTGGCTGTTTTGAGGAAGGTGTTTGTTGCACCGGCGAAAGTTGCACAGTGCTAGAGAGTCTAGCAAAAGTGGAAGGGTGAGAGTGCGTATAATCCATGGACTCAACATTAGTCATAAAGAACTCACATACTTATTGCAAAAGTCTATTAGTCATTGAAGCAAATCATTAATCGCATGCTCATAGGGGGGAGGTTGGTAGGAGTTAACCATCGCATTCCCCCGACCCTCACACAAAGGCCGACAATCTATAAACAAGTCATGCTCCGACTTCCTTACATAGCGGTTCACCATACGTGCATGCTACGGGAATCACAAACCTTTACACAAATATTTTTACCAAATGAAAATTTACTTCCTAACATGTCTCTTAACATTACCATCTCTATATCTCAAAACTTTATGCAAGGAATCAAACGTCTCATAAATACTCAATGCACTTAATATGGATGTTTTTATTATATCCCTTTTGGATGCCTATCATATTAGGACTAAATTCATAACCTAGACCAATTATCATGCTGTTTTAGAAACTCTCAAAATAATATAAGTGAGGTACGAGAGTTCAAGTATTTCGATGAAATGCAAACACCACTATGCTCTAAAAGATATAAGTGAAGCACATAGAGCAAAATTGACCAACTCAAAAGATGTAAGTGAAGCACATAGAGTATTCTAATAAATTCATGAATCAGTGTGTCTCTCTCAAAATATGTGTGCAGCAAGGATTATTGTGGCAAACTAACAAGAAATGCTCATATCATAGAGGACGCTCCAATCAAAACACATATCATGTGGTGAATAAAAATATAGCCTCAAGTAAATTTACCGATGGATTGAAGACGAAAGAGGGGATGCCTTCCAGGGCATCCCCAAGATTAGTCTCTTTGGCATCCTTAAATATGACTTGGGGTTACTTGGGCATCCCCAATCTTAGGCTCTTGCCACTCATTATTTCATAGTCCATCAAATCTTTACTCAAAACTTGAAAGCTTCACAACATAAAACTTAACAGAAAACTCGTGAGATCCGTTAGTATAAGAAAATAAATCACCACTTTAGGTACTATTGTGAACTCATTATTTATTTATCTTGGTGTTATAACTACTGTATTCTAACTTCTCCATGGTTCATACCCCATGAAACAACCCAAGATTCATCAAAATAGGCAAACAACTCAAAGAAAACAGAATGTGTCAAAAACAGAACAGTGTGTAGTAATCTGAAAACTTCGTATATTTATATAACTCACAAAATTCTGAAACATTAGGACATACTGGGAAATTTATATATAAACCTTTTGCAAAAAATTCAGACTCATTCGACGCTCTGAAATTTTTAGAAAATTCCTAGACTGAGCACAAAAGTTTCTGTTTTTCAGCAAGATCAAATCAACAACTACCATAGATCACCCCAAAGGTTTTACTTGGATCAAACACTAACTAAAATAGCAAAACACAATTACTAAAGAAGTAATAATGTGGGAAACACTCAAAAACAGAACACAAAAATAAAATTGGGTTGCCTCCCAACAAGCGCTATTGTTTAACGCCCCTTTAGCTAGGCATGATGATTTCAATGATGCTCACATAAAAAGCAGTAATTGAAACATGCAAGAGAGAATCATGAATCTCATGATAAGAACATTTAATTATAAACCACTTCCTATGCATAGGGGTTTTGTGAGCAAACAATTTATGGGAGCAAGAATCAACTAGCATAGGAAGGCAAAACAAGCATAACTTCAAAACTTTGAACACATAGAGAGGAAACTTGATATTATTGAAATTCCTACAAGCATATGTTCCTCCATCTTAATAATTTTCAGTAGCACCATGAAGTAATTTCACAATATAATTATCAAATAAAGCATTATTTCCATCATCAATTATAGCATACGTGTCATCATGAAAACTTGGGGAACAAAGAATATCATATTCATCAAGCATAGCATCCCCAAGCTTGTGGTTTTGCATATCATTAGTATCATGGATATTCCGAGAATTCATACTAATAACATGGCAATCATGCTTTTCATTCAAGGAACTACCATGAATCTCCTTACAAATTTCTTCTTTCAACACTTCATCAAAATTTTCAAATTCATGATTTTCAAACAAAACTTCATAGAGATAATCAAGTGCACTCAACTCACTAGAAATTGGTTCATCATAATTTGGTATTTTGAAAAGATTAGCAAGTGGATGAGGATCCATATCAATAGATTTTTAGCAAGTGAAGATGCAAGCAAATAGGAGGCACATGGCAACACAAGTAAACGTAGCAAACAAAAAGGCGAACAGAAGAAAGGCGAATAAAAAGGCAAATCTTTTTGGTATTTTCTAAAAATCGTTTTAGAAGTGGGGGATAGGAAAACGAGAGGCAAATGGAAAATAATGTAAATGCAAGAGATGCGTTTGTGATGGATATTTGGTAGGCTTGATGTAGATCTCCCCCAGCAACGCTGCCAGAATTGGCAAGTTGATGGGAAAGTTCTTGTCTTGAGTTGCTATGTATCCTCCTCGACAACGGCGCCACAAATCCTTCTTGCTACCTCTTGAGCTTGTGTTGGTTTTCCCTTGAAGAGGAAAGGTGATGCAGCAAAGTAGATAAGTATTTCCCTCAGTTGTTGAGAACCAAGGTATCAATCCAGTAGGAGGAACAAGCAAGTCACCAATGGTTGCACCTACACAAACAATCAAACTCTTGCACCCAACGCTATAAAGGGGTTGACAATCCCTTCAGGGTTATTTGCAAGGATTAGATCTGAAAGAGATAGATGTAAACGAGTGCGGAAAGTAAAAGATAAATAAATTAGAATTCAGAGGAGATTCAAATAAGATTCATAGATAATCTGAACATAAACACACAATTCATCAGATCTTGACAAACACACCACAAAAGAGGATTACATCGGATAGATCTCCATGAAGATCATGAAGAACATGGTATTGAAGATCAAAGAGAGAGAAGAAGCTATCTAGCTACTAGCTATGGACCCGTAGGTCTGTGGTGGAATACTCACACATCATCGGAGGGGCAATGGAGTTGATGTAGATAACCTTCGTGATCGAACCCCCTTCGACAGATTATCGGAAAAGGCTCCATGATTGGATCGCTCGGGGACGGAGGCTTCCTGTGGCAAAAAAGTATTTGCGTGGCTCGTTCAGATGTTGGGGGAATATTTGGGTATTTATAGGCCAGTGAATAGGGTTAGGAGACCTGCCAGGGAGCGACAAGCCTGCTAGGCACGACCAGGGGGGCGCCTACCAGGCTTGTGGCGCCCTGGCACCTCCCCTGACATGCACTCCAAGCTTGATCGACTTGTTTCCTTCCAGAAAAATTCCTTCTGAAGGTTTTATTCCGTTTGGACTCCATTTAATATCCCATATCTGCAAAACTCAAAAACAAGGAAAAAACAAGAACTCACACTTGGCTCTAGATTAATAGGTTACTCCCAAAGATAATATAAAATAGCATATTAATGCAGATAAAACATCCAAAACAGATAATATAATAGCATGCCATCATCAGAAATTATAGATACATTGGATACATATGACGCCTCCTCCTCCTTCTCTGCAAAGTGCCGACCCCGAGCCCAGATGCGAAGCGCGCCCCCACGACCCGCCACGTGGGGCGCCGACACATGCACGGGACGAGGCAAGCTGCCAGGTGGTGCCGCGGACACAAGGTGACGCACGTGCGCTCCACGTAGCGCCACGCTAGCATCAAGACCGTGTGCCGTTTGAGGCTGCGGCGGACGAATGCCAAGACCGAGCTCCCCTTGTATGCCCTGTGCCTGAGAGTGAAGAGGCCTACCGTGCCTTCACCTCAGAGCCGTGTCGCGTTGTCTGCTACTTCTTGAGCTTGCGTTGGTTTTCCCTTAAAGAGGAAAGGGTGCTGCAGCAAAGTAGATAAGCATTTCCCTCAGTTGTTGAGAACCAAGGTATCAATCCAGTAGGATATACAAGCAAGTCCCCAATCTTCGCACCTACACAAACAATCAAACACTTGTACCCAATGTTATAAAGGGTTGTCAATCCCTTCATGGTTATTTGCAAGGATGAGATCTGATAGAGATAGATATAGAAGATTACTAAAATGAAAAGTAAAAAGATTGCAACAAAGTATTTTTGGTATTTTTGGTTTATAGATCTGAAAATATAATATGAAAAATAGACCCGGGGGACCATAGGTTTCACTAGAAGTTTCTCTCGCGGAGCAAAATAATACGGTGGGTGAAAAAATTACTGTCGAGCAATTAATAGAAAAGCGAATAATTATGAAGATATCCAAGGCAATGATTATGCATATAGGCATCATGTCCGTGTCAAGTAGACCGAAATGATTCTGCATCTACTACTATTACTCCACACATCGACCGACTCCTGCCTGCATCTAGAGTATTAAGTTCATGAAGAACAAAGTAACGCATTAGGTAAGATGACATGATGTAGAGGGATAAACTCAAGCAATATGATGAAAACCCCATCTTTTTATCCTTGATGGCAACAATACAATACGTTCCTCGCTACCCCTACCATGTCACTGGGTGAGGATACTGCAAGATCGAACCCAAAACTAAGCACTTCTCCCATTGCAAGAATTACCAATCTAGTTGGGCAAACCAAACCAATAACTCGGAGAGACTTGCAAAGATATGAAATCATGCATGTAAGAATTCAGAAAAGACACTAATAATATTCATGGATAATCTGAACATAAACCCACAATTCATCGGATCTCGACAAACACACCGCAAAAGAGTATTACATCGGATAGATCTCCATGAAGATCATGAAGAACATGGTATTGAAGCACAAAGAGAGAGAAGAAGCCATCTAGCTACTAGCTATGGACCCAAAGGTCTGTGGTGAACTACTCACGCATCATCACAAGGGAAATGGAGTTGATATAGATGCCCCTCGTGATCGAATCCCCCTCTGGCAGATTATCGGAAAAGGCTCCAAGATTGGATCTCTCGAGAACTGGGACGCCCCCAATTTCGACCATACGCTAAACATACACGCAATGCATACGACCAAGATTAGGGACTCACTGATCGATATCACAACACAACACTAGACACAAATTAAAGTCATACAACTTTATATTAGAAGCCAGGGGCCTCGAGGGCTCGAATACAAAGCTCGACAAGCATGAGTCAGCGGAAGCAAAATAATATCTGAGTACATAAGTTAAACAAGTTTTGCCTTAAGAAGGCTAGCACAAACATAACAACGGATTGAAAGAGGCGATGCCTCCTGCCTGGGAACCTCCTATCCTACTGCTGGTCGGGGGAAGCCTCCACGTAGGAGTAGGCTCCTACGATGGTGTAGTAGTCATCTTCGACATACTTCATCTCTAGGGCTCCGTCGTCTGAACACAACAATCACATCGAGGGGAAAGAGGAAGTAAAGCAGCGGTGAGTACTCATCCAAAGTATTCGCAAGACTGACATCAGAACTATGCTAAGTATGCATCAGTATCAAGGAATAGGGTTGTATCTGGGCTGACTGCAGATAGCAAGAATAGGGGGAAGGCCTAGTCCTATCGAAGACTAGCATCTTCAGCATCTTGCAACATTCGAAGAGAGTAGACTAGTATCTCATATAGTCATATTATTGTAGCAATTTTATTAAGTACCATGCCTAGAGATTCTTCCTCGACTCCCTGCGAGGAAGCAATCCTAGAGCCAACATTCATGTCAATTAAAGTCACAATTTTAGTTGTGGTATGTCAAGGTACAACTCCAAGTCGTCCTGTTACCGTGGACACGTCTATTCAAATAGATAATTTCTTCCCTGCAGGGGTGCACCACATATTCCCCAACATGCTTGATCACCTTCGGCCGGACACACTTTCCTGGGTCATGCCCGGCCTCGGGAGATCAAAACGTCGTCGACCCACATGAAGGTTAGTGCATATTGCTCCATTGCTGACGTTCGAAGAGCTTCAGCTGATACAACAATGCCGAGTACCCATAACTTCTCCCACATGAAGGTTAGTGCATATTAGGTCAAACGACCAACTCAGATCAAATACCCAACCCATTAGCATTTTATTAATGCGGGGCAAGTGCGACCCATGAAGTGCGGTCCCGTCGCCCCATCTCGATGATGTGTGGCAAGGGCCTCTCCTGCCCGTCCATGCCTCATATTAACCCTTTGGATGCCTTACCAGCACATCGCACCATATCTCACACACGGGTACCCTTGGGGCCGACCCGTCTCAAGACTGTCGGGAACTCAGGTCCTCCTCAACAGAGTGGTACCGCATGTCCCTCCAGTCCTGTCACGTTAGTATAGTGTCAAGTCAATAGTACCTGTGTGGTTATACACCAAGTGGATATCCAAGGAATCACCCTTGATGAATCCTGCTCGAGGTATGTGTATGACAAGAGTCGCTATCGATAGTTGGGAAGGAGGAATCACCCTCGATACCCATGATCGAGTAGCTATGCTACAAAATTAACATCGGGAGTGCTAAGTGAGGTATCACCCTCGACACTCGATAGTAGCTCTGAAGTGCCATACTTAAGGGGTGTGAGGTGATGAGTTATTAAGGGTTTGTCAGTCTGTCATGATGACCGATTCTTTTGTCTTCAAGTCCTCGATGACGTTGAAGGTGAAAGCAGGGGCAACTGGGGCAATGTTGGGGTCTCTAGGGTATCATTGTCCAACCTATACTAAGCAGTTGATATGATTGCAGGTATAGTACCAGTTTATTAAAAACAGGCTATGCATCAGAATAGGATCTAACTAATATAGTAGCAAAATCTAATGCAAGAATGAGAGTGGAAGAAATGGGCGATATCGGAATGCTCAAGGGGGGGGGGGTTGCTTGCCTTGCTGCTCTACGGCAAAAGGCTGATCGTTAGGCGTGTAGTTGTACCCGGCAGCATCGTTAGTCTCGGGGTCTACCGGAGAGAAGAGGAGGGGGGGGGGAGAAACAATAAATATAAAGCACAAATGCAACACGATGCATGACATGGCAATATGCCGAGCTAGGCATGCACTAACACAATATTACACGTCGTAGACGGTTCGAAAGAATATCTGACGATATTTTCCGGGTTTCGGGCTACTACCAAACAAACGAAAATGGTGGAAATGTTCCTTGTTCGTTATGATAGGAGCACATGACAGATTAACGGACATCGTATTCGGATTCATCTCACCGTTCTGAGCAACTTTCATGTATAAAGTATTTTCATCCGACTTACGGTTTATTTTATATTAATTTTAAGGATTTAATAATATTCTGGAATAATACATATTAGATTTAATTCGAAAATAGAATTATGACATCAGCATGATGTCATGCTAACATCAGCACTCAACAGTCCCGCTCACTGGTCAAACTGACAAGTGGGTCCCACTGTCATTGACACAAGATTAATTAGGTTTAAAATTAATTAAAACAAATTAATTATGGGTGTGGGACCCACCTGTCATTCTCTGTCTAAGTTAATCAATTAACATAATTAATTAATCAAAATTAATTAGAGTTAATGGGCGTGGGCCCACATGTCATTCTAATACAGTTAATTAACTAAACTAATTAATCTTAATTATATTAATTAGGATAATTAATTAATTAATAATTTAATTATCTATTGATTTATTTTTATTAATTTGATTATTATTATTATTTTTAATTTTGTTTAACAGGGGCGTGGGCCCTTGTTGTCATTCAGAGGGGGGAGTGGGGTTAGTGGGGATTACCTACTAACCAAATCGGGGTCGGGGCGGGGCACTAGCCGGGGGGGGGGGGGGGGGCAACTCGCGGCGGAGGTGGTCCAGCGAGGACCACCGACGGTTGGCCAGCGGTGGCGGCCAGCACCGCGGGACACTTCGGGCGGCGATGGGCGAACGGGCATGCGAATGCGGGTGATGCAACCGCAACAGGGCACACTGTTGGGGTGCGGGGTGTTGGAAATATGCCCTAGAGGCAAAATAAATTAGTCATTATCATATTTCCTTGTTCATGATAAATTTTTTATTATCCATGCTAGAATTGTATTGATCGGAGACTTAGATGCATGTGTGGATACATAGACAAAACCATGTCCCTAGTATGCCTCTAATGGACTAGCTCGTTGATCAAAGATGGTTAAGGTTTCCTAGCCATGGACATGAGATGTCATTTGATAAAGGGATCACATCATTAGGAGAATGGTGTGATGGACAAGACCCAAACTACAAACGTAGCATATGATCGTGTCAGTTTATTGCTACTGTTTTTCTGCATGTCAAGTATATATTCCTATGACCATGAGATCATGCAACTCACTGACACCGGAGGAGTGCCTTGTGTGTATCAAATGCCGCAACATAACCAGGTGACTATAAAGGTACTCTATAGGTATCTCCGAGGGTGTCTGTTGAGTTGAAATGGATCAAGACTGGGATTTGTTACTCCGTGTGACGGAGAGGTATCTCAGGGCCCACTCGGTAATACAACATCACAATAAGCCTTGCAAGCAATGTGACTAGGTGTTAGTCACGGGATCTTGTATTACAAAATGAGTAAAGAGACTTGCCGGTAACGAGGTTGAACTAGGTATGGAGATACCGACGATCGAATCTCGGGCAAGTAACATACCGAAGAACAAAGGGAACATCATACGGGATTAACTGAATCCCTGACATAGAGGTTCGACCGATAAAGATCTTTGTAGAATATGTAGGAACCAATATGGACATCTAGGTCCCGCTATTGTTTAATGACCGTAGAGGTGTCTCGGTCATGTCTACATAGTTCTCGAACCCGCAGGGTCTGCACACTTAAGGTTTGGTGACGTTTCGGTAGTATAGAGTTATGTATGGTGGTGACCGAAGGTTGTTTGGAGTCCCAAATGATATCCCGGACATCACGAGGAGCTCCAGAATGGTCTGGAGGTAAAGATTCATATATAGGAAGTCCTATTTTGGTCGCCGGAAAAGTTTCGGGCTCATCGGTAGTGTACCGGGAGTGCCGGTAGTGTACCGGGGGACCATCGGGAGAGGTATTTCGACCCAAGAGGCTACATGGGCTGTGGGAGGGTGGAAACCAGCCCTTAGTGGGCTGGTGGAAGTCCTCTAAGAGACCCATGTGGCTGGAGTTGAAAGAGAAAGAAAAAAACGCAAGGTGGAAAGAGATTCCAAGTAGGAAAGGAGGAATCCTAGTCCTAATAGGATTGGAGGAGGATTCCTGCTCTCCTCCTTGCGCAAGGGCTGCCTTGTGCGCCAGCCCTCCTCCTCCCTCCCTCTTATATATACTGGTGGTATTGGGTGTTTTGCACTAGATTTTACGGCCACGTGCTACCCGTTCCACCGGTGCTCCTTTAGATCAGATTTCCGCAGTGCTTAGGCGAAGCCCTGCCGGAATTGCTCCACCATCATCGCCGGAGCGCCGTCACGCTGCCGGTGAACTCTTCTTCCTCTCCACTTCCTCTTGCTGGATCAAGACGGTGGAGATCATCATCAAGCTGCACGTGTGCTGAACGTAGAGGTGCCGTCCGTTCGGCGCTAGATCGGAAGGACCGTGATCAAGATTGCGAGACGGATCATGATGAGTTCGCGGGATGGATTGTGATGAGTTCGCGGGTACAGATCATGATGAGTTCGCGGGACGGATCATGATCAAGATCGCGAGACAGATCGTGATAAGTTCGCGGGACGGATCGTGATGAGTTCACGAGACGGATCGTGATTGGATCATGGGACGGATCGTGATGAGATCGCGGGACGCTCGGCGATTTGGATCGCGAAGATGTTCGACTACACCAACGGCGTTTCTTAACGCTTCCCGCTTAGCAATCTACAAGGGCATGTAGATCCACTCTCCCTCTCGTAGATGCTCATCACCATGGATAGATCTGCGTGTGCGTAGGAAATTTTTTGTTTCCCATGCGACGTTCCCCAACACGGGGTGCGCCCGGTGCGCGCTCGGTGCGAGGCCGACACGTGCGGCGAGCGGGTGGTGAGTGAGGGCCGCGGGGTGTGGGCGCGTGATGACAACGAGTGCGGCAAGAGGAGGGGAGGCACGCCCGCGGTGGGGTGACGGGGCAGAAGACGACCAAAGGGGGAGGAGAAGGGACGAGAGGAGGAGGCCATGGTCTCATCGGCGGTTGTAGGGGGGCTGGGGCAGCGAGGCATGAGAGGGTCCATTGGGGAGGAGGTGAGGAGGCGTCCGGCATGGTGATGGCGTGGCGGCACCGATAGAGGAGGGGCATTGGCGAGGTCGACAGGAAGGAGCAACTGCGACGGCCCGGGGAGGGGGCGAGGCAAATGGCGGTGAGGTCGACGGTAGCGACGCCGGGGAGCACCTGCGGGATGCCCCAATCCAATCTAGATCGGGAGTGGGGGAGAGCGTGGGGCGATGGGGCGAGTGGGGGGAAGTGGGTGTGATGGCTACGGTTCGGTGGTGAGTGGGGGTTTTGACCCCAGGGGGCTGGGGTGGGCCGGCCGGTTGGGCCAAGGCCCAATAGGGGTGTGTGTTCTTTGTTTTTATTTTTAGGTTTTTTTGTTTCCTTTTTATTTTAATTATTTTCTATTTTAGTTTTATTTTAATTTAGTGAATTTAATACTTTCAAAAATGTTGACTTTTACAACCCAATTAACTAGGCATTATTTCCCATGTTTTGAATATTTTTGTTTTGGCATTCAAAAACTTCAATTTTTTTCAACTTTAACTTAGAGTTGAATTCCATCGCCTTTTTTTTGAACCAAACTGAGATCAGCGGAATGGATTAGCAATAACCCATAGGTTACTGTAGCTTGATTACATGGATTACTGTAGCTTAATTACTGTCTCTTGCCTTCCCCTCCAAGTCTGGTAGATGTCTTCTGGTCCAAGAAAAATCATCGTGAAGATTTTATTCTGTTTGGACTCCCTTTAATGTTCCTTATCTACAATACTCAAAAATAAGGAAAAAACAGAAACTGGCACTAGGCTCTAGATTAATAGGTTAGTGTCAAAAATAATATAAAATAACATATTAATGCAGATAAAACACCCAAAAAAGATAATATAATAGCATGGAACAATAAAAAAATATAGATACGTTGGAGACGTATCAACATCCCCAAGCTTAATTCCTGTTCATCCTCGAGTAGGTAAATGATAAAAACAGAATTTTTGATGTGCAATGCTAACTAACATATTTATCCATATAACATCCTTTATTGTGACATGAATATTCAGACCCATAAGACTCAAAACAAAATCTTAATGTTGACATAAAAACAATAATATTTCAAGCATACTAACAAAGCAATTGTGTCTCTTCAAAATATAATGGCAAAAGAAAGTTATCCCTACAATATCATATAGTCTGGCCATGCTCCATCTTCCCCACACAAAGTATTTATATCATGCACAACCCCGATGACAAGTCAAGCAATTGCTTCACACCTTTTATGTTAAACTTTTTCAACTCTCACGCAATACATGAGCGTGAGCCATGGATATAGCACTATAGGTGGAATAGAATATGGTGGAGGTTGTGAGGAAAATGAGAAGATAGTCTCACATCAACTAGGTCTATCAACGGGCTACAGAGATGCCCATTAATAGATATCAATGTGAGTGAGTAGGGATTGCCATGCAACAGATGCACTAGAGCTATAAGTGTATGAAAACTCAAAAAGAAACTAAGCGGGTGTGCATCCAACTTGCTTGCTCATGAAGACCTAGGTCAATTTGAGGAAGCCCATCATTGGAATATACAAGCCAAGTTATATAATTAAAAAATTCCCACTAGTATATGAAAGTGACAAAACATGAGACTCTCTATCATAATGATCATGATGCTACTTTGAAGCACATGTGTGAAAAAAGATAGTAGCATTGCCCCTTCTCTCTTTCTCTCATTTTTTGGTGGGCATCTACGTCCTCTTTTTTATTTGGGATTCATTGGCCTCCTTTATTACTTGTAAAGTCCGGAGTCTCATCCCAGCTTGTGAGGGAATCATAGCTTCCATCATCCTTTTCTCTCATGGGACAATGCTCTAATAATGATGATCATCACACTTTTATTTACTTACAACTCAAGAATTACAACTCGATATCTAGAACAAAATATGACTCTATATGAATGACTCCAGCGGTGTACCGGGATGTGCAATGATCTAGCATATCAAATTACATCAAAAAGGGACAAGCCATGAAAACATCATGCTAGCTATCTTACGATCATGCAAAGCAATATGAAAATGATTGTGCATGTCTTAATAAACGGAACAGTGGAAGTTGCATGGCAATATATCTCGGAATGGCTATGGAAATGCCATAATATGTAGGTATGGTGACTGTTTTGAGGAAGGATATATGGTGGGTTTAATGCACCGGCAAAAATTGCGCGGTACTAGAGAGACTAGCAAAAGTGGAAGGGTGAGAGTGCGTATAATCCATGGACTCACATTAGTCATAAAGAACTCACACACTTAGTGAAAAAGTCTATTAGTCATTGAAGCAAAGTATTAGACGCATGCCCCCAGGGGAGAAGTTGGTAGGAGTAAACCATCACGTGCTCCCAACCCTCACACAAAGGCCGACAATCAATAAAAAAATCATGATCCGACTTCCTTACATAACGGTTCACCATACGTGCATGCTACGAGAATCACAAACCTTTACACAAGTATTTTTACCAATTCACAATTACTGCCTAACATGACTCTTAATATTTCCATCTTTATATCTAAAAACATTATGCAAGGAATCAAACTTCTCATAATACTCAATGCACTTTATATGGAAGTTTTTATTATATCCCTCTTGGATGGCTATCATATTAGGAGTAAATTCATAACCTAAACCAATTACCATGCTGTTTAAAGACTCAAAATAATATAAGTGAGGTACGAGAGTTCAATTATTTCAATAAAACAAAACACCACCGTGCTCTAAAAAGATATAAGTGAAGCACTAGAGCAACATTACCTAGCTCAAAAGATGTATGTGAAGCACAAAGAGTATTCTAATAAATTTACGGTCATGCGTGTTTCTATCAAAAGATATGTTCAGCAAGGATGATTGTGGCAAATAAAAAGCAAAGACTCATATCATACAAGACATTCCAAGCAAAACACATATCATGTGGTGAATAAAAATATAGCCTCAAGTAAATTTATCGATGGATTGAAGACGAAAGAGGGGATGCCTTCCAGGGCATCCCCAAGCTTAGGCTCTTTTGTATCCTTGAATATGGCTTGGGGTGCCTCGGGCATCCCCAAGCATAGGCTCTTGCCACTCCTTATTCCATAGCCATCAAATCTTTACCCAAAACTTGAAAACTTCACAACACAAAACTCAACAGAAAACTCGTGAGATCTGTTAGTATAATAAAATAAATCACCACTTCAGGTACTGTTGTGAAGTCATTCTTTATTTATATTGGTGTAATATCTACTGTGTTCTAACTTCTCCATGGTTCATACTGTTGGAAATATGCCCTAGAGGCAATAATAAATTGGTTATTATTATATTTCCTTGTTCATGATAATCGTTAATTATCCATGCTATAATTGTATTGATTGGAAACGAAATACATGTGTGGGTAAATAGACAACACTGTGTCCCTGGTATGCCTCTAGTAGACTAGCTCGTAGATCAAAGATGGTCAAGGTTTCCTGACCATGGACATGATATGTCATTTGATAACGGGATCACATCATTAGGAGAATGATGTGATGGACAAGACCCAAACTATAAACATATCATATGATCGTGTCCGTTTATTGCTATAGTTTTCTGCATGTTAAGTATCTGTTCCTATGACCATGAGATCATGCAACTCACTGACACCGGAGGAGTACCTTGTGTGTATCAAACGTCGCAATGTAACTGGGTGACTATAAAGGTGCTCTACAGTTATTTCCAAGGGTGTCTGTTGGGTTGGCATGGATCAAGACTGGGATTTGTTACCCTGTGTGACAGAGAGGTATCTCAGGCTCACTCGGTAATACAACATCACTATAAGCCTTGCAAGCAATGTGACTAAAGAGTTAGACATGGGATCTTGTATTGCGGAACGAGTAAAGATACTTGTGAGTAACGAGATTGAACTAGGTATGGGGATACCGACGATCGAATCTCGGGCAAGTAACATACCGAAGAACAAAGGGAATATCATATGGAATTAATTGTATCCTTGACATAGAGGTTCAACTGATAAAGATCTTTGTAGAATATGTAGGAACTAATATGGGCATCCAGGTCCCACTATTGGTTATTGACTATAGAGGTGTCTCGATCATGTCTGCATAGTTCTCGAACCCGCAGGGTCTGCACACTTAAGGTTCGGTGACGTTTCGGTATAGTTGAGTTATGTATGTTGGTGAATGAAGGTTGTTCGGAGTCCTGGATGAGATCCTAGACATCACGAGGAGCTCCAGAATGGTCCGAAGGTAAAGGTTGATATATAGGAAGTCCTGTTTTGGCCACCGGAAATGTTTCGGGTGTTTTCGGTAGTGTACCGAGAGTGCCGGAGGGCCATCGGGAGGGGCCACCCACGCTGGGAGGTCACATGGTCCTGAGGGGTGCTGCACCAACCCTTAGTGGGCTGGGAAAATCAGCCCTACAAGGCCCAGCGGCTAGGAACGAGTGGAAAGGAAAAACCCCAAAAGGGGAAGGAAAATCCAAATTAGGAAGGAGTCCTAATAGGATTCCACCTCCCTTGTGGGAGGTGGATTGCTCCCTTGTTTGGTTTGGCCGAACCTGCTTGGAGTAGGGGCCAAGGCTGAGTCCTCTCCCCTTCCTCCTATATATATTGAGGGATTTTGAGGGCAGCCCCTAACCCTAATTGCCACGTGTTGCCCTCTTCTTCCCTACATCAGTTTCCCCTCTAGATTAGTTCTACGGTGCTTAGGCGAACCCCTGCAGGGTTAGTTCACCACCACCGCCACCATGCCGTTGTGCTGCTAGAGAATTCATCTACCTCTCCTCTCCCTCTTGCAGTGAAATACAGTCGGTATGTCCGATTGAAAATCTTTGTGATGACCTGGCTGGTCGTAAAGCATCAAGTTGCGATTCGGGTGATTTCAAATTCATATGGATCGGCACTCGGGTAATATCGATAAAACTGAAGATGGACCTATCAGAACTGTTCAAATACTTCAGATGGAGTTGATCCAACAAGAAGCATGTTTTCTCACGTCTGAATAGTCTGATGCACGGTTAGCCAATTCACATATGGCCAACTTATTTATTCACTCGGCTCGTGCGGAAAATACGGCTGACTCATCTTTGAATCGGCCAGGAAAACTACATGTGACCGACTCCTTAGACGATTCAACCAGTAATGAAGGATCTAGTGCTATTCAGGAAGCTAACTGGAAGAAATCCGAGTGTCATTCATTTGCAGGATCCGAGTGAAGCAAGATTGTTCGGCACATGGCTTAATATATAGTTTGATCTTTGATGATTTGTGTTGCCGAATAGTTGACGGTATTCCTTTGAGGTGCATGGTCATAATCGTTTGACAACCAGAATGGTGTATCATCGAACGGTTCTAATATCCCCAAGGAGTGCCTGAGCATATGGCCAACAATAATTGTCGTCCTTAGCATGCAAAGCTGATGGAGTGTTGACATTGTCCTTAGAACAAACGTGGTGCAAATTATTTTTCGGCATGCTTTGCCAAAAAACAGGGGGGCATGTGTTGACACCTGATTTTGGCATAGTGCAAAATGCAGTAAAGAAGGACTCAAACGAAAAGGTTTTTTCTACGAGAAAGTTCATATTACCGAATGAAACAACCTTGATGTTTAGGCCATCACCATTCGACATCATTTCAAGGCCAAATTACACTTGGATTGTCATGTAGATGTTCTGAGTGCTTTTTGGTCGATTACGCCTCCAAGACAACTTCTAATAAAGGATTTTTATTCATGTATTGTCTTCGTCTCGTCGAGCTGATCGATTTTGATATATAAATCATCTCAATCCGAAATCGTATGCAAAAGTTAGAGCCATCGGAATGCAGCCCTCACACGGGGCAAAATATGGCGCGCCCCACCAGACACGTGTCTCATGGGTAGCGCCACCAATCAGTTTTTTTGTGTGAGCGATTCGGCCTTGAGTAATTCCTCGCATCAGAAAACGTTCAACATGAAAGTTGTTCGTCTCGTCGAAATGGTCAAGTTTTCTTTTGGGCTCATCTTCATCCGAGGTCATTTGTGGCCCGTGGGACCTAAAAACCGAACTGTTGTCCCAGACTTACCTAAATCCGAGTTCGGTTAATTTTGGAAAGTTCGGACAAAAACCTCCTGAATTTGACTAGGGTTTTGGACGTGAATCCAAGCCTTTTCCTTGCACGGGAAGTCCAGCCACCTCTTATATAACTAAGGGGTGACGGCCGATTGAACAACACACAATCGAACAAACACATCTACTACTTTTTCGTGTTCATCTATCCCTACCCTCGTATCTTCTTCCTCATTCTTCGTTCATTCTTCTCTTGGAGGACAACGATCCACGAGGCCCTAGAGGCGATCAGGTCAACCTAGGATATCCCATAGCTGTCGCGCGTCCTGACGGGGTCCCTCCCGGGCGTGTGGGGTTTCGGGTCCTCAAAAGCACCCGCCGGATTGCTTGCGACCGCACTTCCGGACGGGTCTCCTTCGACGTGAGATGAGGTGCATCACCCCCAGCATAGAGGGTACACAGTGATGTGTTCGTGTGCGAACACTTTTTTTTGGCGACTCCGCTGGGGACGAAGCTTTGAACGGTCTCCAGCCCGTTCCTGCTATGAGGAGAGCGTCATCAAGCGGTTGCAATCTACAAGGTAACATGTATCATAAATATGCTTATGTAGATGCAAATAGCCATTATATTGTTGTCACTAGATCCTTTGACGGGCATACCATGTCGGCTAGCCCTAACGAGCAAAGGCCGACTAAGTATCCTATTGGAAAAGCTTGGGAATTACATAATTGTAACATGCAACTTATAGATCCAAACTTTCGTGCATCGGCAACTCCCTTCAATATGCCGATGAACAACACGATGAGTTCGAGTGATCAATATAAGACACCTCATGCACAGGAGGGTGTTTCACAATTTTGTCCATAGGCAGCCGGCTCACAATATGCGGTTCCATCCCGAAACATGGCGATGGATGGGGGAATCGGCCATGCTTCCATTAGCTATTTGGCCGGTTATCCTCGCTCATCATATACCACACCTCGTGAGTTCAATTGTTCAGCAGCATATGCAAATAAAAATATTCATAACTCGGCTCCCTTCATGGTTATTGCCGAGTGAGTGGAAATTCTATAGGAGCATCTGTGTCTAATATTGCAAAAGATGAGGTGGCTCTGGCTGCTTTAAAAAGTTTAGCCCAGAATAAGCAGATTACTGCTCCTTGCCTTGAGCAACATGATAAGGGTGTGGTACATGATTATGAGGCAATAAGAGATAAGGTTTTGCAAGAAGACAATGTGTTGCCAATTGACCAAATTGGCGAGAGGAAATATGGTTCAACAACAGTGCATACGTCTTCACCTATCCCTGCAGCATATCATACACTCCCTATACAATTGCAAAACTTTTCCAACATCAGTTCATTACCGAAATGTCGGGACCCCGATCCTAAGTCATATGAATCCAGACTGTAACATATCACATCACTTTGCAGCCTCACGCACGGTAGGTTCCACGGCTGCAGCCTTACCTTAGCTAGGACCGTTTGCGCCTTTTGGCTCACGTATGTGAATTGTCACTGGCAATCAAACGATAGAAAACCCGGGCCGACATATCTAGTCATAGAACCCAAGTGGCACATCCATACGAAAACAGGCATACATAACCCAGCAATGCAGGTGTCGGCCTCAAGCGTGTGTAGACGAGTCGTAGCAAGCTACAGGGACTCCATTACACTGCGAGACATTTCCCCGAAGGGACAGACACAGCAGCAAAGAAGGATACATGCCGGTCAATCAATGTGTCCGGAGCAGTAGCAAGCTACATTGGCTCGGTGGAAGCACAAAGAGGCAGTTTCCCGTAAAGAGTACTACTAAAGGCACACGACCAGGTGTCGGATCCCATACATACCGTTGCACGTCACACGTACGCACGACATGCCCGATATGCATAGATACAACCATGGCATCACAACATAACCATACAACTGTTGGAAATATGCCCTAGAGGCAATAATAAATTAGTTATTATCATATTTTCTTGTTCATGATAATCATTTATTATCCATGCTATAATTGTATTGATCAGAGACTTAGATGCATGTGTGGATACATAGACAAAACCATGTCCCTAGTATGCCTCTAATAGACTAGCTCGTTGATCAAAAGATGGTTAAGGTTTCCTAGCCATGGACATGAGATGTCATTTGATAACTGGGTCACATCATTAGGAGAATGATGTGATGGACAAGACCCAAACTGCAAACGTAGCATATGATCGTGTCAGTTTATTGCTACTGTTTTCCGCATGTCAAGTATGTGTTCCTATGACCATGAGATCATGCAACTCACAGATATCGGAGGAGTGCCTTGTGTGTATCAAACGTCGCAACGTAACTGGGTGACTATAAAGGTGCTCTACAGGTATCTCCGATGGTGTTTGTTGAGTTGGCATGGATCGAGACTGGGATTTGTTACTCCGTGCGACGGAGAGGTATCTCGGGGCCCACTCGGTAATGCAACATCACAATAAGCCTTGCAAGCAATGTGACTAATTGTTAGTTGCGGCATCTTGTATTACGGAATGATTAAAGAGACTTGCCGGTAACGAGGTTGAACTAGGTATGGAGATACCGACGATCGAATCTCGGGCAAGTAACATACCGAAGAACAAAGGGAACGTTATACGGGATTAACTGAATCCTTGACATAGAGGTTCGACCGATAAAGATCTTCGTAGAATATGTAGGAACCAATGTGGACGTCCAGGTCCCGCCATTGGTTATTGACCGTAGAGGTGTCTCGGTCATGTCTACATAGTTCTCGAACCCGCAGGGTCTGCACACTTAAGGTTCGGTGATGTTTCGGTAGTGTAGAGTTATGTATGGTGGTGACCGAAGTTTGTTCGGAGTCCTGGATGAGATCTCGGACGTCACGAGGAGCTCCGGAATGGTCCGGAGGTAAATATTCATATATAGGAAGTCCCGGTTTGGTTTCCGGAAAAGTTTCGGGCTCATCGGTAGTGTACCGGGAGTGTCGGTAGTGTACCGGGAGTGCCGGTAGTGTACCGGGAGGCCTCCGGGAGGGGTATTTCGACCCCAAGAGGTCCATAGGCTGTGGGAGAATAATAACCAGCCCTTAGTGGGCTGGGAAAACAGCCACAAAGGCCCATGGGGCAGGAGAGAAAGTCCTAAAGCAAAAAGTGGAAAATCAGCCAATAGGAGGCAATCCTACTCCAACTAGGATTGGAGGTGAAGTAGGATTGCTTCCCACCTCCTATTTCGGCCGACCCAAAGGCCTTGGCTGCCTCTCCTCTCCTCTCCTCCTATATATACTAGTGGATTGGGTGGTTTTTGGACAGAATTTCCGGCCACGTGCTACCCGTTACACCGGTGCATAGTTTCTCCTCTAGATCGGTTTTCTGCAGCGCTTAGGCGAAGCCCTGCCGGAATTGCTCCACCACCATCACCGGAGCACCGTCACGCTGCCGGTGAACTCTCTCTCCTCTCCACCTCCTCTCGCTGGATCGAGACGGTGGAGATCGTCATCAAGCTGCACGTGTGCTGAACGCGGAGGTGCCGTCCGTTCGGCGCTAGATCGGAAGGACCGTGATCGAGATCGCGAGACGGTTCGTGATGTGATCACGGAACGGATCGTGATGAGTTCGCAGGACAGATCGTGATCAAGATCATGAGACGGATCGTGATGAGTTCGCGGGACGGATCATGATGTGTTCGTGGGACGGTTCGTGATTGGATCGCGGGACGCTCGGCGATTTGGATCGCGAAGAAGTTCGACTACACCAACCGCGTTTCTTAATGCTTCCCGCTTAGCGATCTACAAGGGTACGTAGATCCACTCTCCCTCTCATAGATGCTCATCACCATGGATAGGTTTGCGTGTGCATAGGAATTTTTTTGTTTCCCATGCGACGTTCCCCAACAGTGGTATCAGAGCTAGGTTGATGGTTCGATGAGATCTCGAGTAGAACACAAAAGGTTTGTGGGCGTTGATGCTTAGATTGCTTCCTCCCTTGGTCGGATTTTGGTTCAGCGGGATTGTGAGATGAAGCGGCGCAGACCAACATTACTCGTACGCTTATGAGAGACCGGTTCCCTCGACGCAACTTGTTGCTTAGATGGCTTGGGGGTGACAGTTTCTCTCACTTTAGTTGGATCGGATGCGACAAAGGCGGTCCTTGAGAAGGTTGAAAAGCAATCTATGTATCACCGTTGTGGTTTATGCGTAGGTGAGAATCGTTCTAGCTAGATACCCGTAGCAGCCACGTAAAACATGCAACAACAATTAGAGGACGTCTAACTTGTTTTTGCAGGGTATGTTGTGATGTGATATGTCCAATTACATGATGAGATATATGTGATGTATGAGATGATCATGTGATGTATAAAATTTCACGACTTGCATGTCGTTGAGTACGGCAACCGGCAGGAGCCATAGGGTTGTCTTTAATTTTTGTATGACATGCGTGTCAATCATTAAGCGCTATGTAATGCTTTACTTTATCGCTAAGCGGTAGCAATAGAAGTAGAAGCAGGGCTGGCGCCACAACCCCAATGGCAACACATTGATGGAGATCAAGATGATGGAGATCATGGTGTTGTGTCGGTGACGATGGAGATCATGCCGGTGTTTCGAAGATGGAGATCTTAAACACAAGTTCCTGGCCATATCATGTCACTTATGAATTGCATGAGATGTTAATCCTTTTATGCACCTTGTTTTGCTTAGTATGGCGGTAGCATTATAAGGTGATCCCTCACTTGAATTTCAAGATGAACTGTGTTCTCCCCGAGTGTGCACCGTTGCGAAAGTTCGTCGTGTTGAGACACCACGTGATGATCGGGTGTGATAGACTCTACGTTCACATACAACGGGTGCAAGCCAGATTTGCACGCGCAGAACACTCGGGTTAAACTTGGCGAGCCTAGCATGTACAGACATGGCCTCGGAACATGAGAGACCGAAAGGTCGAACATGAGTCATATAGTAGATATGATCAACATAATGATGTTCACCATTGCAGCCACCTCAACTCACGTGATGATCGGACCTGAGTTGGTGAATTTGGATCATGTATCACTTGAATGATCGGAGGGATGTCAATTTGAGTGGGAGTTCTTAAGTAATATGATTAATTGAACTCGTTATCATGAACATAGTCAAAGTGTCTTTGAAAATTATGCTGTAGATTACTAGCTCGCGCTATAGCTCCCTTAAATTTTTATATGTTCCTAGAGAAATAGAGTTGAAAGATGTTGGTAGCAATATTGTGGACTGGGTCCGTGATCTGAGGATTGTCCTCATTGCTGTACAGAAGGCTTATGTCCTTAATGCACCTCTCGGTGCCCCACCCCCTCTAGCGTCGTCTATAGATGTTGTGAACATCTGACAGGCACGTTTCGATGACTACTTGATAGTTTAGTGCGTCATGCATTATGGCTTAGAATTGAGGCTCTGAAACGTTTTGAACGTCACGGAACATATGAGATGTTCTAGGAGCAGAGATTGTGATCTCAGGCTCGTGCCTATGTTGCGAGATATGAGATCTCCAACAAGATTCTTTGCCTGTAAGATGAAGGAGAATAGCTCAATCGTTGAGCATGTACTCAGATTGTCTGGGTACTACAATCGCTTGAATCAAGTGGGAGTTGATCTTCCAGATAAGATAGTGATTGATATAGTTCTCCAAGTCACTGTCACTAAAGCTACTAGAACTTAGTGATGAACTATAATACACCAGGGATAGAAGTATTGATCCCTGAGCTGTTCGCGATGTTTGACACCGCGAAGGTAGAAATCAAGAAGGAACGTCAAGTGTTGATGGTTAATCAAACCACTAGTTTCGAAAAGGGCAAGAGCAAGGAGGGAAACTTCATGGATAGCAAGTCAGTTGCTGCTCCAATGAAGCAACCCAAAGTTGAACTCAAACCCGAGACTAAGTGCTTCTATTATGAGGTGAGAGGTCGCTGAAGCGGAACAACCCTAGATACTTGGTAGATAAGAAGGCTGGCAACATCGACAGAAGTATATTTGATATATGAGTTATTGATGTGTACCTTGCTAGTACTCCTAGTAGCACCTGGGTATTGGATACCGGTTCGGTTGCTAAATGTTAGTAACTCGAAATAAAAGCCACGGAATAAACGGAGAACTAGCTAAGGGTGAGGTGACGATGTGTGTTGGAAATGTTTCCAAGGTTGATGTGATCAACATCGCACACTCTCTCTACCTTCAGGATTAGTGAGGAACCTAAATAAATGTTATTTGGTGTTTTGCGTTGAGCATGAACATGATTATATCATGTTTGTTGCAATACGGTTATTCGTTTAAGTCAGAGAATAATAGTTATTCTGTTTACATGAATAATACCTTCAATGGTCATGCACCCAGTGAGAATGGTTTGTTGAAATCTTGATCGTAGTAATACACATGTTCATAACATTGATGTCAAAAGATACAAAGTTAAATAAAGATAGTACCACATACTTGTGGCATTGCCGTAAAATGTCATATTGGTATAAAGCGCATGAAGAAACTCCATGGTGATGGATATTTGGACTCATTCGATTTCGAATCGTTGAGGCATGCGAACCATGCCTCTTGGGCAAGATGACTAAAGGACCCCGTTGGATGGAGCGGGCAAGTGATTCATTGGAAATGATACATGTTGATGTATGCAATCTAGTGAGTCTTGTAGCATGCAGTGGATATCGTTATTTTCTTACCTTCACTGATGATTTGAGTAGATATAGTGTATATTTACTTAATGAAACACAAGTCTGAATCGTTTGAAAGGTTCAAGCAAATTCAGAGTGAAGTTTAAAGATCATCATGACAAGAAGATAAAAATGACTGCGATATGATCGTGGAGGTGAATATCTGAGTCACGAGTTTGGCATACAACTTAAGACAATGTGAAAGTTGTTTCACAACTAAACGCCACCTGGAACACCATAGTGTGATGGTGTGTTCGAACATCATAGTTATGCTCTATTGGACATGGTGCGTGCTATGATGTCTCTTGTCGTTTTACTACTATAATTTTGGGGTTATGCATTAGAGACAACTACATTCACTTTAAAAAGGGCACCATCTAAATCCGTTGATATGACACCGCGTGATTTATGGTTTGATAGAAACCTAAGATGTCATTTCTTAATGTTTGGGGCTGCGACGCTTGTGTGGAAAATGTTTTCACCTAATGAGGTCGAACCCAAGGCGGACAAATGCATCTTCATAGAATACCCTAAGATCAGTTGGGTGAACCTTCTATCTCAGATCCAAGTGCAAAGTGTTTGTTGCTTAAACGGATCCTTTCTCGAGGAAATGTTTCTCTCGAAAGAATTGAGTGGGAGGAAGATAGAACTTGATGAGGTTGTTAAACCTTTGTTCAACCAGAGAGTAGCGCAACGCAGAAAGATGTTTCTGTGAATCCTACGTTAGTTGAAGAGGAAGTTAATGATGATGATCATGAAGCTTCAGGATCAAGTTACTATCGAACTTCGTAGGTCGACAAGGATGTGTACTGCTCCTGAGCGGTACGGCAACCCTGTCTTGGAGGTCATGTTGTTGGACAACGATGAACCTACGAGCTATGGAGAAGCGATGATGGGCCCGGATTCTGACAAATGGTTGGAGGCCATGAAATCCGAGATAGGATCCATGTATGAAAACCAAGTGTAGACTTTGGTAGACTTGCTCGTTGGACGGCAGGTCGTTGAGTACAAATGGATCTTTAAAATGAAGACACACACTGATGGTGAATGTCACTATTTGTAAAGCTCGACTTGTTGCAAAGATGTTTGTGACAAGTTCAAGGAGTTGACTACGATGAGACTTTCTCACTCGTAGTGGTGCTAAAGTCTGTTGGAATTATGTTAGCAGTTGCTGTGTTTTCAATTATGAAAATCTGGCAGATGGATGTCAAAACATCGTTTCCTTAACGGTTTACTTGAGGAAAGGTTGTATGTGATACAACCAGAAGGTTTTGTCAGGCCTAAGGATGCTAAAAGGTGTGCAAGCTTCGGTGATCCTTCCATGGACTGAAGCAAGCATCTCGGAGTTGGAATATACGCTTTGATGAGGTGATCAAAGTTTTGATGTTTATACAAAGTTTACGAGAAACTTGTATTTGCAATAAAGTGAGTGGGAGCAC
Source organism: Hordeum marinum (assembly GCA_022496015.1). Classification (NCBI taxonomy): domain Eukaryota; kingdom Viridiplantae; phylum Streptophyta; class Magnoliopsida; order Poales; family Poaceae; genus Hordeum; species Hordeum marinum. Next base: position 213,140,271 of record CM039673.1, on the reverse strand, counting down.
TATAGAATTTCTGATAAGTATATGTGGATGACATATTGTTGATCAGAAATAATGTAGAGTTTCTGGAAAGCATAAAACGGTCATTTGGCAAGTGATTTTCAAAGGAAGACCTGGATGAAGCTACCTAATTGTTGAGCATCAAAATCTATGGAGATAGATCAAGATGCTCGATGAGACTTTCAATGAGTGCATACCTTGACAAGATTTTGAAAGAGTTCAAAATGGATCAGACAAAGAAAGAGTTCTCGCCTGATTTGTAAGGTGTGAAAGTTGAGTGAGACTCAAAGCTCGACAACGGCAGAAGAAAGAGAAAGGACGAACGTCGTCCCCTATGCCTTAGCCATAGGCTCTATATTATGCCATGCTGTGTACCGCACCTGTGTGTGCCTTGCCATGAGTCCGTCAGGGGGTACAAGAGTGAACCAGGAGTGGATCACTGGACAGCGGTCAAGATTATCCTCAGTAACTAAGAGACTGAGGAGATGTTTCTCGATTATGGAGGTGATAAAGAGTTCGTCATAAGGAGTTACATTGATACAAGCTTTAACACTAATCCGGATGACTCGTAGTAGCAATCTGGATACGTATAGTGGAGCAGCCATTTGGAATAGTACCGAGCGGAGTGTGGTAGCAGTGTTTACAGTTTGACATAGGTATTTGCAAAGTGCACACGGATCTGAATGTTACAGACCCGTTGACTATAAGACCTCTCTCACATGCAAAGCATGATCGAGCCCTAGAACTCGTTGGGTGTTAGATTCATAACTATGCGAATCACATGGTGATGTGAACTAGATTATTGACTCTAGTGCAAGTGGGAGACTGTTGGAAATATGCCCTAGAGGCAATAATAAATTAGTTATTATCATATTTTCTTGTTCATGATAATCGTTTATTATCCATGCTATAATTGTATTGATCGGAGACTTAGATGCATGTGTGGATACATAGACAAAACCATGTCCCTAGTATGCCTCTAATAGACTAGCTCGTTGATCAAAAGATGGTTAAGGTTTCCTAGACATGGACATGAGATGTCATTTGATAACGGGGTCACATCATTAGGAGAATGATGTGATGGACAAGACCCAAACTGCAAACGTAGCATATGATCGTGTCAGTTTATTGCTACTGTTTTCCGCATGTCAAGTATGTGTTCCTATGACCATGAGATCATGCAACTCACAGATATCGGAGGAGTGCCTTGTGTGTATCAAACGTCGCAACGTAACTGGGTGACTATAAAGGTTCTCTACAGGTATCTCCGATGGTGTTTGTTGAGTTGGCATGGATCGAGACTGGGATTTGTTACTCCGTGTGACGGAGAGGTATCTCGGGGCCCACTCGGTAATGCAACATCACAATAAGCCTTGCAAGCAATGTGACTAATTGTTAGTTGCGGGATCTTGTATTACGGAATGAGTAAAGAGACTTGCCGGTAACGAGGTTGAACTAGGTATGGAGATACCGACGATCGAATCTCGGGCAAGTAACATACCGAAGAACAAAGGGAACGTTATACGGGATTAACTGAATCCTTGACATAGAGGTTCGACCGATAAAGATCTTCGTATAATATGTAGGAACCAATGTGGACGTCCAGGTCCCGCCATTGGTTATTGACCGTAGAGGTATCTCGGTCATGTCTACATAGTTCTTGAACCCGCAGGGTCTGCACGCTTAAGGTTCGGTGATGTTTCGGTAGTGTAGAGTTATGTATGATGGTGACCGAAGTTTGTTCGGAGTCCTGGATGAGATCCCGGACATCACGAGGAGCTCCGGAATGGTCTGGAGGTAAATATTCATATATAGGAAGTCCCGGTTTGGTTTCCGGAAAAGTTTCGGGCTCATCGGTAGTGTACCGGGAGTGTCGGTAGTGTACCGGGAGTGCCGGTAGTTTACCGGGAGGCCTCCGGGAGGGGTATTTCGACCCCAAGAGGTCCATAGGCTGTGGGAGAATAATAACCAGCCCTTAGTGGGCTGGGAAAACAGCCACAAAGGCCCATGGCGCAGGAGAGAAAGTCCTAAAGCAAAAAGTGGAAAATCAGCCAATAGGAGGCAATCCTACTCCAACTAGGATTGGAGGTGAAGTAGGATTGCTTCCCACCTCCTATTTCAGCCGACCCAAAGGCCTTGGATGCCTCTCCTCTCCTCTCCTCCTATATATACTAGTGGATTGGGTGGTTTTTGGACAGAATTTCCGGCCACGTGCTACCCGTTACACCGGTGCATAGTTTCTCCTCTAGATCGGTTTTCTGCAGCGCTTAGGCGAAGCCCTGCCGGAATTGCTCCACCACCATCACCGGAGCGCCGTCACGCTGCCGGTGAACTCTCTCTCTCCTCTCCACCTCCTCTCGCAGGATCGAGACGGTGGAGATCGTCATCAAGCTGCACGTATGCTGAACGCGGAGGTGCCGTCCGTTCGACGCTAGATCGGAAGGACCGTGATCGAGATCGCGAGACGGTTCGTGATGTGATCACGGAACGGATCGTGATGAGTTCGCGGGACAGATCGTGATCAAGATCGTGAGACGGATCGTGATGAGTTCGCGGGACGGATCATGATGTGTTCGCGGGACGGTTCGTGATGGGATCGCGGGACGGTCGGCGATTTGGATCGCGAAGAAGTTCGACTACACCAACCGCGTTTCTTAACGCTTCCCGCTTAGTGATCTACAAGGGTACGTAGATCCACTCTCCCTCTCGTAGATGCTCATCACCATGGATAGGTTTGCGTGTGCGTAGGAAATTTTTTGTTTCCCATGCGACGTTCCCCAACAACAACAACACGACTTTTATTTAAGAGGCTCAGATGAGCCTTGCATAATATGTTCTTATAGATAGGGGTCACACGACCCGACACTCAAGTCATACAAACACGTTCATACAAACCAAGCGGAAGCATAAGCCGTGTGAGTATAGACAGATGAAAGGGGTAAAAAGACACATGGCCTGACTATCTACAGCTCGCCACAGGGCAAAGGTCGTAGCTCGGACACCAGCTATTCGGCATCATCGACATCTAGATAGAACTCACCTGATGGGTCCTGGGTCTCATCTGCAACATTTATTAAGCAAACGTGAGTACAAACATACTCAGCAAGTCTTTAGAACAGACCTAGTCTAATCACGCTCATGTATCATCAAGGAGGTGGTGGAGTTTATGCAGCAATGCCAGCTTTGACTCATGGCTAACCTACACTACTCAAATTTTAACTCTCTGTTACAATTTTAGATATCGCACACGAGTCCACTAATTCCACGACAATACATCACCATGGATTCACTTCCCTCTCCTGGGAGAGTGCCATCCATGGTACTCACACTTGACTTGATATTTTTATGAGTATCCATTTGATTATCTATGAATAGCATAAGTTCTCCAAGTAGTCCATATCCGAGGACGCGGATACTCGAATAGTTTCATACCCTGCAGGGGTGCACTTCTTCACACACGCTCTCGCCACTTATCGTTGTGTGCTCATAAAACCATGCACCTCGGCAACCTTCAAGCGGATGCCCAGCGAGGGAGTTGGCCACGACCGTCAATCACATAAGACCTCTAGTCGAGGCTATCGCCTATTTGAGACTGAACCCGCACGGAAGTCCGGCCGAAGTTTCCGCTACGGTCCCAAACGATGTGCGCATGGTTCCCAAGCCCACCATTCGGGTGACCCTTGGTACACCGTGCCACTGCCTACCGCGTCGTAACCCACCCCGAGGGTCAGCACGATGCATGGCCTCTAGCATGCTATAAACACCAGAAACTACTTGCAACTCCTGGACCAAGGACTAAGCGATGATAAGTCGAGCGGGGTCATATTTTAGGGCCCAACATGTGGTAGTAACTAGTCTTGGATCACAAACACGGAACTTAGTTCCTAAGAACGGTCCCAATGAGACAACCCGCTATGTACTCCTACATAGCCTCTCATCGTTACCTTTACCAAATCGAGTTCATCATTATATCACCACATCAGAACAACATCGTTTCACTCAGTTCATCACCCACATGAATCAGACCTGACACAACTCTAAGCATAGCAAGCATAGATGGCAAAACAAGCTAAGAACATCATGGCACAAGCATCTACTAGGTATGCTAGGTTTAGCTATTTACTGTGACAATGTCAGGTTATGCAGCAGAATAGGATCATCTACCGTGTATGACTGACATGTGATCGACTGTCCTAATGCAATAAACAAGAGCAGGAGCGAGAGAGTAGGATGTTATCGGGATGATCAAAGGGGGTGCTTGCCTTGCTGGGTAGCGGAAAGGTTCTCTCCTTTGTCGGGATACTCGGGGGTATCCTCAGAAGCAAGGCCTACCGCAATGCAGATAAGAAACAATCAACACACGCAAGTGCAACAATATGATACATGATCATGGCATGATAGCATGTATAGATGAGCTAATGCAACTAGTGTTCATGTTGATTTGAAATGAAGTTGAATATAGATTCAAAATTGTTCTTTATTTCAATTCCATATACTAACCTATTAGTAAATGTCAATGTTCACCTATTTAGATTGCTCTAACATGCATGCCAATAGCACCATTGGATTCATTGGATTTTCTGATAAATTTTCATATATAAATTATTTTCATCTAATTTAAAGATTAATTTATATGAATTTTTGAAGTTTTGAATAATTTTTGGAATTATTTTTAAACTAGAAAAGGGAAAAAATGACATCAGCTTGACGTCACTGTGACATCAGCTGGTCAGCTGACCGGGCCAGAGTCAAACCTGACGTGTGGGGCCTGCACGTCAGTGTCTCAGGCTTAACCTCCGTGCTGACCAGGGGGTTTGACCCACCCTGGGGCCCACCATCAGCGTCACTGGCTAATTAAACAGGGGGGATTAGAGGCTAACCGGCCGGCCACGTCGGCACCAGCCGGAGGGTTGTCGCCGGCAACCATCCGACACGGCGAAGGCTCGTCGGAAGCCGCTAGGGGCTCGGATCAGCGCGTAGAGAGCACTAGGAGAAAGCCCGTGCTCGACCGCATCGAGCAGGCTGGCCTGGGGGGCTTGGGGTCGCCGGAGGCTCGCCGGAAAGCACTTTCCGTGGCGGAGCCCGTACGGCCATGATGAGGAGGACGCCAGGGAGCACGGAGAGACCAGGGGAGAGAGGGAGGAGGATGGGGTGCTCACTTGGAGAGCTACAGGGGGCTTAGCGGGCTCGGGGACGACCCGGCTGCGGCAAAATCGACGACGGAGCTCCGGCGGGTCCCGAGGTTGAAGGTGACCACGACGGCGGCTTCGAGGGGCTCCCGGGATCTTCTGGCGCCACGGGGAGGACCAGGGGGTCATGGCGATGCTCAGGGGCACGACAGAGGGGCAAGGGGAGGCCAGAGGCAGCGGCAGCGGCGAGCGGTGGCTACGTCGACGCTTGGCAGAGGAGGGGAAAGGGGGAACCAGGGGGAAAATGGAGAGGAGAGGGGGCCAGAACGTCCTTGTCGAGGTCTTCTAGCTCGCCAGCGCGACGAGGGGGCGGCCAGGCAGGCAGGTGGCATGGCGCCACCACCGCGGGCGCCGTCCCCTGCTTCTCCTCTGCCTTCTGGCAAGAGGTAGAAGACGGGGCTGCCCCTGGTGGGCTGGGCCTCCTGGTGGGCTGCGGCCAGGTAAGCCTTTCCTCTTTCTATTTCTTTTTATTCTCTGTTTTCTACTTTCTGTTATTTGTATTATTTTATTTTCAGGTACAAATGTTATCTCGAAATTATCCCAACATTTTATATAATCAAGTTTGAATATTTCAAACTTATCCAAAAAGTTTGAGGATATTTGAAAACTAAAATAATGATAAATGCTTTATTTGGTATTTTCAGAGGCTTTATCATTTATTTTTAAATTGCTTTGATTGTTCAAATAATTTAAATGATCCTTGTTATAATCATGTCCAAATTTACCAGACATAGGGAACATTTTTAGTGGGCATTTTGGATTTGCTGAATTTTCACCAAATTTGAATTGTTTTGATTCTAGGTGAGCTTGGGGTTTCTTTAGCTCCCCATTTCAAGTTGATGCCAAATTGAAACATGATGCAAACACATGCTGTTCCTATGACTCCTAGATAGGGATGTGACACGAAAGATTCTAAAAGCATTGGGGGGCAAACCGATCCAAGCAGGGACGAATTTAAGGAAAAATATGTGGCCCGAATGGACAAGGTCAATCCAAGGCTCATAGGGAATTGCGTCAACAATTTTACCACACTGACTCTTGAGGAGTTACCAGTATAATATCGACAGGCTTATGAAGCACTCAAACAGAAGCGTGAGGAGGAAGATTTGCAAGAATACGTCAAGTCCCTTTCTTTATGCAGCAACCATGTTGGTCCCCCTGCGATGTTGAGGCAAGATAAAACAGAAGCTTTGCAAGCCAAACAACAAAAAAGGATTCACTCGGTTAATACGGTTGATTTAGTAGAAACCGAGTCAAATATGACTAAGTCTTCTACAGCCGAGTCAAATGGCTCCTTTAAAGCCAAGACAATGATGGATTCGGTTGAAACCGGATTGAGCACCGAGACGGCCAAGGTCGAGTGCATAGAGTCAATATCGAGTGCATCGAGCCAACCGAGTGCATCGAGCCAGTTAAGGCCGAGTGCATCAAGTCAACCGAGTGCATTGAGTCATCCAAGTGCATCACCGGCTAATGTTGAGTGCATAAACCCAGTCATTTCCAGGTGTACCAAAATAAAATATGCAAGCTTCACAAAGCAAAGGAACGACAAACGCAGCAAATTGGCCGTGCTCGATTTTTCTGGATGTGAGGGAGCTTACATGCTGCCCTCTGAGTTTCGTGCTGAAGAAATTGATGAGCATCAAGAAAAAAGTAATATGGCCAAACACAGTTCGATTAACGATGAACATCAAGAACAAGAACATGTTGCCAAGCGAAGTTCAGCTGACCAAGAGCGTCTGAGTGGAATCCATTTGGATAGTCCGAGTGAAATCTTCATAGGAAATCCAAGTGATGATGCACGAGATCCAGAAGAAGAGGAAGGGCATTGGAGATCCATTTGGATAGTTCTAGTTATGCAACCATCTTCTCCTCCCAACATCTTCACAATGGTACGCCTAGATGACAGTTTACTCAATTTTCGATTCAAAATCATATTGTCGATCCACCCGTTAGCCAGATTCTAATTATTTTTGAAAGACCAATTGAGATGAGTAATCTATTTGTTTGGAATAATCTTGTCACTATTCATGCTGATCAACACATGGCACCATTCACAGAAGCTAATAGTGACAACTTATCACAACCAAAGTTGTTCACGTCATGTCGGCTAAACTTTATATTCATATGGACAACTTTGTTTGTTTTATGCCTAGCTAACATTTGGTCTCAGATGAGACGCATATTCTATAATTATTTTGGTTGCAGAAACATAAAGCCAGGTCCAAAGTCCTCCAAAATAGCCGATTCAAGAGCATCAGGAAAGGAGGATGAAAATCAATGCATAGCCGAGACGGATGACGTTAAGTTGGCACCACTCAGTTATTTTGTTTCAAAGCCGGTATCACAATATCAATCAATGGATGAGCAGTCTACCTTCAGTCCGGGCATATGTGATCACATCATCGACGCATCATCGACTAATCCTATTATTATAATTGATCACGATGCCGAGCTGTCAAAACAAGAACAAGTGCAATGTTCGTTTGAACAGAATGTCAAAGACAACAATGTGATTCATCAAGCCACACAATCGGCCAACAGAGGACGATTGGAGCTTGTTGAGGCACAAGCATATGACCAGTCGACTCAGATTGGTTTTGATGGTGATCAAGTGTTGACTCAGCTACCTCAAGCTGGCTCATCCAAAGACGGACAGGTATACGCTAATGATGATGGGATCAAATCTTCAAGTGAGGTAATTATTCAAAAATACATCAGCAATAATATTGAAGACAGGAATTCCATCAAAGTTACAACTGACGCATCTAGCACTAGGGGGCAACAAGAAAATTCAAAGACTGATGCACTCAAAACCAAAGAAAGCAAAGGCCGTTGTAAGCACAAAGGTAAAAAGCCAAAAGTCACTTTCGCGCAGTTATTGGAAAAATATCATAAGATAAGTGAGGCGAAGAGTGCTTATCGGCCGAGTGAAACAAAGGCATTGAAGTCACCCCCAAGGAATAAATCTGAATACTGGGATTGGCGAAGGAAGAAGTTGACTCCATATCCTCCTTTTGGACCACCAATGTCGATGTCATACGTACCTCCTCATGCCGACTATTATTCATATCAATCATGGGACATGTATAAATCGAGGGATCACCGTCCATCATATTCTAAACCACCTCACCAAAATTATGCAGCTCTGAGAGGATCATTGTTTGTTCAACAACCACATGTTAAAGATCGACTCAACCAAAAAGAATCGGTCCGGAGCTTGGCGAAAAAGATGGATGTGGTCAAGCAAATTTACCAAGTTAAAAAGAATGGCCGCAAGTGTGCTCTTTCAGATCCAACTCCGGACGACAAAAAGCCAGCTGAGCCTACGTTGGCTACTAAAGGCAAGGAGATGAAGCGTGTAACTTTCAAGGATCCAATAGCCGAATTTCAACAGGCCAAGTTGGAGGTTCCCAAAGCCAAGAAAAACTTGCCAATGCATAAAACAAAGCCACAGCCGAGATGCCCACTCGGCTTATCATATTCGCAAGAGAAGAAGCTGAAGCGGCTTAGGGCCTATGAGATGGAGAAGAGGAATATGGCGTGGGTCCCCAAAGGATGCCGTCAAGGCAAGAATGATGTGACAGCTCCTGTTGCAAGAGTAAGGGAGGACAAGCGTGAAGCCGATAGGCAAGAACAATGATTTTCATGTCACAATACGAGAATCCAGACAGTGCATCATCCATGTTCTTCAACCGTCCCATCCGAGCTTGTGCCCAAAATTTTACCGCCAACTAAAATTTCTGATTTATTTCGGCTGTTCACACTTTGGTGGGCAGGTTCCACAGATCCTTTGAGATGAGGAAGCAAGGTGGATATTTGTTTATCGTCTTGAGATTTTGTCATGTTGGTACAACAAGCATTAGGCTACTATCTCAGCTGAATCCGAGTGGATCATCATTTAGGTAATATTGCCAAGGTTCGAACCGAGTGAAATACAGTCGGTATGTCCGATTGAAAATCTTTGTGATGAACCGACTGGTCCTAAAGCATCAAGTTGCGATCCGGGTGATTTCAAATCCATGTGGATCGTCACTCGGGTAATATCAATAAAACTGAAGATGGACCTATCAGAACTGTTCAAATAACTTCAGATGGAGTTGATCCAACAAGAAGCATATTTTCTCACGTCTGAACAGTCTGATGCACGGTTAGTCAATTCACATATGGCCGACTTATTTATTCACTCGACTCATGAGGAAAATACGGCTGACTCATCTTTGAATTGGCCAGGAAAACTACATGTGACTGACTCCTTAGTCGATTTAGCCAGTAATGAAGGATCTAGTGCTATTCAGGAAGCTAACTAGAAGAAATCCGAGTGTCAGTCATTTGCAGGATCCGAGTGAAGCAAGATTGTTCGGCACATGGCTTAATATACAATTTGATCTTTGATGATTTGTGTTGCCGAATAGTTGACGGTATTCCTTTGAGGTGCATGGTCATAATCATTCGACAGCCAAAATGGTGTATCGTCGAACGATTCTAATATCCCCAAGGAGTGCCTGAGCATATGGCCGATAATAATTGTTGCCCTTAGCATGCAAAGCTGATGGAGTGTTGACATCATCCTTAGAACAAACGTGGTGCAAATTATTTTTCGGCATGCTTTGCCGAAAAACAGGGGGGCATGTGTTGACACCTGATTTTGGCACGGTGCAAAATGCAGTAAAGAAGGACTGAAAACGAAAAGGTTTTTTCTATGAGAAAGTTCATATTGTCGAATGAAACAACCTTGATGTTTAGGCCATCACCATTCGACATCATTTCAAGGTCCAAATTACACTTGGATTGTCATGTAGATGTTCTGAGTGCTTTTTGGTCGATTACGCCTCCAAGACAACCTCTAATAAAGGAATTATCTACATGGATTGTCTTCGTTCTCGTAAAGCTGATTGATTTTGATATATAAATCATCTCAATCTGAGATCGTATGCAAAAGTTAGAGCCATTGAAATGCAGCCCTGACAGGAGGCAAAATATGGCGCGCCCCACCAGACACGTGTCTCATGGGTAGCCCCACCAATCAACTTTTTTGCGCGAGTGATTCGGCCTTGAGTAATTCCTCGCATCGAAAAACGTTCAACAGGAAAGTTGTTCGCCTCGTCGAAACGGTCAAGTTTTCTTTTGGGCTCATCTTCATCCGAGGTCGTTTATGGCCCGTGGAACCTAAAAACCGAACTGTTGTCCTAGACTTACCTAAATCCGAGTTCGGTTAATTTTGAAAAGTTTGGACAAAAAACACCCAAATTTGACTAGGGTTTTGGACGTGAATCCAAGCCTTTTCCTTGCACGGGAGGTCCAGCCGCCTCTTATATACCTAAGGGGTGATGGCCGATTGAACAACACACAATAGAACAAACACATCTACTACTTTTTCGTGTTCATCTATCCCTACCCTCGTATCTTCTTCCTCTTTCTTCGTTCGTTCTTCTCTTGGAGGGCAGCGATTCACGAGGTCGTAAAGGCAATCAGGTCGACCTAGGGCAGCCCGTAGCCGCCGCGCGCCCTGACAGGGTCCCTCCCTGGCATGTGGAGTTTTGGGTCCTCAAAAGCGCCCGCCGGACTGCTTGCGTACCGCGCTTACGGACGGGTCTCCTTTGACGAGAGCTGCGGTGCATCACCCCCGACATCGAGGGTACTCGGTAACGTGTTCGTGTGCTAACAGCTGGATCAAGAAGGCAGAGATCGTCATCGAGCTGTACGTGTGCTGAACGCGGAGGTGCCGTCCGTTCGGTGCTAGATCGGAAGGACCGTGATCAGGCTCGCGAAATGATTCGTGATTGGATCGTGGGACGGATCGTGATGGGATCACGAGACAGATTATGATTGGATCGCGAGATGGATCGTGATGGGATCGCAGGACGCTCGGCGATTTGGATCATGAAGACGTTCGACTACATCAATCGCGTTTCTTAACACTTCCCGCTTAGCGATCTACAAGGATATGTAGATCCACTCTCCCTCTCGTAGATGCTCATCACCATGCATAAATCTTATGTGTGCGTAGGATTTTTTTTGTTTCCCATGCAACGTTCCCCATAGTGGTATCAGAGCTAGGTCTATGTGTAGATGAGATCTTGAGTAGAACACAAAGGAGTTTGTGGGCTTTGATGCTCAGATTGCTTCCTCCCTTGGTCTTTTCTTGATTCAATGGTATTGTGGGATGAAGGGACCCGGACCAACCTTACTCGTACGCTTACGAGAGACCAGTTCCATCGACTAACATGTGACTTTGTTGCATAAAGATGTCTGGCAGGTGTCTGTCTCTCCTACTCTAGTTGGATCGGATTCGACAAAGGTGGTCCTTGAGAAGGTTGAATAGCAATTTGTGTATCACCGTTGTGGTTTTTGTGTAGGTAAGAATTGTTCTTGCTAGATACCCGTAGCAGCCACATAAAACATGCAACAACAATTAGAGGACGTCTAACTTGTTTTTTCAGGGTATGTTGTGATGTGATATGGCCAATTACATGATGAGATATATGTGATGTATGAGATGATCATGTTTTGTATAGAATATCACAACTTGCATGTCGATGAGCACGACAACCAGCAGGAGCCATGGGGTTGTCTTTAATTATTGTATGACCTGCGTGTCAATCATTAAGTGCCTTGTAATGCTTTACTTTATCGCTAAACGGTAGAAATAGTAGTAGAAGCATGGTGGGAGCGACAACCCCGATGGCGACACGTTGATGGAGATCATGATGTCATGCTGGTGACGATGGAGATCATGCCGGTGCTTTATAGATGGAGATCAAAAGCACAAGTTCTTGACCATATCATGTCACTTATGATTTGCATGTGATGTTAATCCTTTTATGCACCTTGTTTTGCTTAGGACGACGCTAGAATTATAAGGTGACCCCTCACCTAAATTTCAAGATAAATTGTGTTCTCCTCGAGTGTGCACCGTTGCGAAAGTTCATCGTGTCAAGACACCACGTGATGATCAGGTGTGATAGACTCTACGTTCACATACAACGGGTGCAAGCCAGTATTGCACGTGCAGAACACTTGGATTAAACTTGACGAGACTAGCATGTATAGACATGGCCTCGGAACAGAAGAGACCGACATGTCGAACATGAGTCATATAGTAGATATGATCAACATGATGATGTTCACCATTGAAACCACCTCAAGTCATGTGATGATCGGACTTGAGTTGGTGAATTTGGATCATGTATCACCCGAATGGCCGGAGGGATGTCAATTTGAGTGGGAATTCTTACGTAATATGATTAATAGAACTCATTATCATGAACATAGTCACAAGTGTCTTTGCAAATTATGTTGTAGATAGCTCGCATTGTAGCTCCCCTGTTTTATTGATACGTTCCTAGAGAAAAGTAAGTTGAAAGATGGTAGTAGCAATTATGTGGACTTTTGTTCGTGATCTGAGGATTGTCCTCAGTTGCTGCACAGAAGGCTTATGTCCTTGATGCATTGCTCGGTGCGCCAGCCCCTCAAAGCATCGTCTGTAAATGATGTGAACATCTGACATGCACATTCTGATGACTACTTGATAGTTCAGCGCCTCATGCATCACGACTTAGAATTGAGGCTCCAAAATGTTTTGAACGTCATGGAACATCTCAGATGTTCTAAGAGCTGAAATTGGGATCTGAGGCTCGTGCCCGTGTTGAGAGGTATGAGACCTCCAACAAGATTCTTTGCCTTCAAGATGAAGGAGAATAGCTCAATCGGTGAGCATCTACTCAGATTGTCTCGGTACTACAATTGCTTGAATGAGTGAGAGTTGATCTTCCAGATAAGATAGTGATTGATATAGTTCTCCAAATCACTACCACTAAGCTACTAGAGCTTTGTGATGAACTATAAAATGCCAGGGATGGAAATAATGATCCCTAAGCTATTCGTGATGTTTGACACCGCGAAGGTAGAAATCAAGAAGGAGCATCAAGTGTTGATGGTTAGTGAAACCACTAGTTTCGAGAAGGGCAAGGGCTAGGAGGGAATTTCATGGATGGCAAGTCAGTTGATGCTCTAGTGAAGAAACCCAAGGTTGAACCCAAACCCGAGACTAAGTGCTTCTATTATGAGGAGAACGGTCGCTGAAGTGGAACAACCCTAGATACTTGGTGGATAAGAAGGCTGGCAATGTTGACAGAAGTATATTTGATATACGTGTTATTGATGTGTACCTTGCTAGTACTCCTAGTAGCACCTGGGTATTTGATACCGGTTCGGTTGCTAAATGTTAGTACCTCGAAATAAAAGCTACGGAATGAAGGGAGGCTAGCTAAGGGTGTGGTGACGATGAGTGTTGGAAGTGTTTCCAAGGTTGATGTGATCACCATCGCATGCTCTCTCTACCTTCGGGATTAGTGATAAACCTAAATAAATGTTATTTGGTGTTTGCGTTGAGCATGAACATGATTAGATCATGTTTATTGCAATACGGTTATTCATTTAAGTTAGAGAATAATGGTTATTCTGTTTACATGAATAATACCTTCAATGGTCATGCGCATAGTGAGAATGGTTATTGAAATCTCGATCGTAGTAATATACATATTTATAATAATGATACCAAAAGCTGCAAGTTAGTAATGATAAGTGCCACGTTCTTGTGGCACTTTTGCGAAGGTCATATTGGTGTAAAGCACATGAACAAACTCCATGCTGATGGATCTTTTGACTCACTTGATTTCAAATCGGTTGAGACATGTGGACCATGCCCGATGGGCAAGATGACTAAAGACCCCATTTCGGTATGATGGAGCAGGCTAGTGGCTTATTGGAATTGATACATGTTGATGTATGTAGTCCAATGAGTGTTGAAACACACAGTGGATATCGTTATTTTCTTACCTTCACTGATGATTTGAGTAAATATCGGGATATTTACTTAATGAAACACAAGTCTGAAATGTTTGAAAGGTTGAAGCAGTTTGAGAGTGAAGTTGAAGATCATCATGACAAGAAGATAAAATGTCTACGATATGATCATGGAGGTGAATATCGGAGTTACGAGTTTGGTATGCAACTTAAGACAATGTGGAAATTGTTTCACAGCTCACGCCGCCTGGAACACCGTAGTGTGATGGTGTGTCCGAACGTCGTAGTCGTGCTCTATTGGATATGGTGGGTACTATGATGTCTCTTATTGTTTTGCCACAATCGTTATGTCATTATGCATTAGAGACAAATCCATTCACTTTAAATAGGGCACCATCTAAATCTGTTGAGATGACACCGTACGAATTATGATTTGATAGAAACCTAAGCTGTCATTTCTCAGAGTTAGGGAATGCGACAGTTATGACTGATAAGCTCGAACCCAAAGAGAAAAAGTGCAACTTCATAGAATACCCTAAGAACAATTGGGTATACCTTCTATCTCAGATCCGAGTGCAAAGTGTTTGTTGCTAAAGCCCGGTCCTTTCTCGCGAAAGAGTTTCTCTCGAAAGAATTGAGTGGGAGGAAGATAGAACTTGATGAGGTTGTTGAACCTTTATTTCAATCAAAGAGTAGCATAGCGTAGAAAATTGTTTCTGTGGATCCTCCATTAGGTAAAAAGGAAGTTAATGATGATGATCATGAAGCTTCAGATCAAGTTACTATCGAACCTTGTAGATCGACAAGGACACGTACTGCTCCTGAGTGGTAAGGCAACCCTGTCTTAGAGGTTATGTTGTTGGACAATGATGAGCCTACGAACTATGGAGAAGCGATGATGGGCCCGGATTCCAACAAATGGTTAGAGGCCATGAAATTCGAGAAAGGATCCATGTATGAAAACCAAGTATGGACTTTGCTAGAATTTCCCATTGAACGATAGGTCGTTGAGTACAAATGGACCCTTAAGTTGAAGACAGACGCTGATGGTGAATGTCACCATTTATAAAGCTCGACTTGTCACAAAGAAGTTTCCGCCAAGTTCAAGGAGTTGACTACGATGAGACTTTCTCACCCGTAGCGATGCTAAAAGTCTGTTGGAATTATGTTAGCAGTTGCTACATTTTTCAATTATGAAATCTGGCACATGGATGTGAAAACATTGTTTCCTTAACGGTTTACTTGAGGAAAGGTTGTATGTGATACAACCAGAAGGTTTTGTCAGTCCTAAGGATGCTAAAAGATGTGCAAGCTCCAGCAATCCTTCTATGGGCTGGAGCAAGCATCTCGAAGTTGGAATATACACTTTCATGAGGTGATCAAAGTTTTTGAGTTTATACATAGTTTATGAGAAACTTGTATTTACAAGAAAGTGAGTGGGAGCACTATGGAATTTCTGATATGTATATGTGGTTGACATATTGTTGATTAGAATTAATGTAGAATTTCTAGAAATCATAAAGGGTTGTTTGAAAGGTTTTTTTTCACAGGAAAACCCCGATAAAGCTACCATTATATTAAGCATCAAGATCTATAGAGATAGATCAAGACACTTGATCAAACATTCAAATGAGAACATACCTTGACAAGATTTTGAAAGAGTTCAAAAATGGATTAATCAAACAAAGAGTTCTTGCCTGATTTGTAAGGTGCGGAGTTGAGTGAGACTCAAAGCTCGACCATGTCAGAAGAAAGAGAAAGGACGAAGGTCGTCACCTATGCCTGGTCCATAGGCTCTGTATAGGATGCCATGGTGTGTACCGCACCTGTGTGTGCCTTCCATGATTCTGTCAAGGGGTACAAGAGTGTTCCAGGAGTGGATCACTAGACATCGGTCAAGATTATCCTTAGTAACTAGAGGACTAAGGAAATATTTCTTGATTATGAAGTTGAAAAAGAGTTCGCCGTAAAGGTTATGAAGGACCGTGGAGATTGTCGAACTACCCCAAGATGTAAGGAAATAGGTTGGCCAAGCCTGAAGCAAGAGGACTCTACATTTTACATTTGTGAGAAATCACTTTGAGTCCATAGGAAAGCCAATACTATTAAAAAGGGGTAAGATTTTGATGGTGAACAAAATGCTCATACATGCACAAGTGATAGTCACCAAAAACAACCACAAGTTCTCCCACCAAAGTCTGTCTCTAGCCAAATATTGAAAATCGGTGCAACCAACATTCCTATCCTGGTGCCACCGATTCTAGAACCTAGACAGACTTAGCCAAACCCTAACACTTCGGTGCAGCCGACACTGCTTTCGGTGCCATCGAGTTGGGTTGCCAACTTTCTGTTACACAAGTTCACACTTTCGATCCATTCGAGAATGTTGAATCGGCGTCACCGAGTTTGGCAATTCTGACCGTTGGTCACCTTGTCGGTGAAATCGAGATTCCTATACCGGTCTCACCGATATTCAAAAGTTGCCACCTTTTGGTCACTTCGGTACCACCGAGATTAACACATCGGTGTCACCGAGTTGGTCATTTTGTGTGTAACGGTTGGATTTTTGGGGATGCCTATATATACCCCTTCACCACCATCCACTCGATATAGAAGCACTCAGAACTATTCCATACCTATCCTACTCAATTTTCTGAGAGAGAACCACCTACCCTTGTGTTGAGGTCAAGATCTTCCACTCCAACCATATGGATCTTGATTTCTGGCCTCCCCAAGTTGCTTTCCACCAATCCCATCTATTCTAACAAGCCAAATCTATGATAGAGTGATTGTGTGTTGAGGAGTCTATCATCTTGAAGCACAAGAGCAAGGAGTTCATCGACAAAACCAAGCCTATTACCTTTTGGAGGGTGGTGCCTCCTAGATTGGTTAGGTGTCGCTTGGGAGCCTCCTACTTCATGTTGTGGAGTGAACCAAGAAGTTTTTAAGGGCAAGGAGATCGCCTACTTCGTGAAGATCTACCCATAGTGAGGCTAGTCCTTCCTGGACGAAAGCCGTATGGAATAGTCAAGGTTGCTACTTCGTGGACCCTTATGGGTGGATCCCTCCGTGGACTCTTGCGACCGTTACCCTCTATGGGTTAAAGACTCCATAAACATGGATGTACGATAGCACCACCTATCGGAACCAGGGAAAAAAATTCCTTGCGTCTCCTATTGCGTTTGATCTTCCTATCCCATCTCTTTACTCACATGTACAATGTCTTTACTTTCCGCTGCCATATTTTTAGACATGCATGTGTAGGGCTGTTAGACTTGCTAGACTTGCTAAAATAGTTAAAATCTGGCAATCAATTAACTTGGGAAAAGGCTTGGTTTTAAATTCCTTCTAGTAGTCTATTCATCCCCCTCTAGATGCTCTTCTATCAATCCTACAAGTGGTATCAGAGCTTTGGTCTCCATTGCTTCAGTTTAATCACCGTGGAGGAAGATGGATGTGTCTAGAGTAGAGAGTTTGAGTTGTTGAGTGCCCATTCTTGATGGAGAGTACTATAGTCAATGGAGGAATGTCATGATTGATCTATTTGATAAATTCCATTTGATAAAATACATTGAAAACCCTTAAGTGCTCCCTATTGATGAATTGGATCCCACACACGAAGAGGAAATTAACATGCTTGGTGACCTAAGAACTGTCAATCTTATTGTTAGAGGTTTACCAAGATTCATGCTTTCTCAATTGAAGAACTTCGCATGTGCCTATACCTTGTGGACTAATTTCGAGAAATGATATCCAAATATTTCATTAGGAAATCTTGATGAAATTCTTCATAAGACTGTTGCTTTTCACAAAATGAAGCCTAGTGATCCAAACTTTGATAAATGCCTATTTGAGCTCCGTGATCTTATGCGTGCTAAAGGAGATGTCACCACTATCAACAACATTATCTTTGAAGCCATTCACATTCATAAACTTGAACATTGTCATGATCACTATTCTAATGAATCCCTTGTTCTTTACGACGAGGATTTCCCACTTGATGATGACAATGTGGAACATGGCTACTATGAAGAAGATGAGTTGTTCGACATCGAGCATGAGAAGATCATGAATAATCCGAGTCTTATGGCAAACTTTAAGGATTACATGTCTGGAGGAAAAGAGTGGATTCTGGACAGAGGATGTATGGATCATATGACTGGTGATAAAGACATGTTTCAAGAGATCACGCCTATTCAAGGTCCTCGACGGTATGTGACCTTTGGAGACAACTATAAGGGTAAGGTACTTGGCCTTGGTAAGGTGGCCATATCCCATTATAGCTCTATTCAAAATGTTATGCTTGTTGAATCCCTTGGCTACAATCTTCTTTCCGTATCTAGACTAGCCAACTTTGATTTCAATGTGTTATTCACGAAAGTAGGTTGCCAAGTGTTTCATCAAGATAATCATAAAATGGTCTTTACCGATTTCCGTAAAGGTGATCTATACATTGTTGATTTCACTAAGAGATCTAAACCTCGCACTTGCTTAATTGCAAAATCCTCTAAAGGCTGGCTTTGGCATACAGACTTGGACATGTAGGCATGCGCAATCTAGATAAGCTAATCAAAGGTGATCATATACTTGGTGTTAAAGATGTTATCTTTGACAAAGATAGACTTTGTAGTCCTTGTCAAGCTGGAAAGCAAGTAGGTGGAAGTCATCCCGTTAATAATATCATGACTACTAGGAGACCTCTCGAGTTACTTCACATGGATCTTTTTGGTCCCAATGCTTACAAGAGTCTTGGTGGAAATTCCTACGGTCTAGTTATAAATGATGATTTTTCTAGATTTACGTGGGTATTCTTTCTTGATGATAAGTCGCAGGTTCAAAAGATCTTCAAGAACTTCGCTCGCAAAGCGCAAAATTAGTTTGAAGTGAAGATCAAGAAGGTTCGGAGCAATAACGGATCGTAGATCAAGAACACCCATGTGGATGCCTTTCTTGACGAAGAAGGTGTCTCACATGAGTTCTCAGCTACGTACACACCTCAACAAAATGGAGTTGTTGAGAGGAAGAACCGGACGCTCATTGAGATGGCAAGAATGATGCTTGACGAATACAAGACGCCAAGAAACTTTTGGGCAGAAGCTGTTGAAACAGCATGTCATGCCACAAACCGACTTTACTTGTACAAGCTTGTCGGTAAAACGACATACGAGCTACTCACCGGTAACTAACCCCAAGTCGGATACTTTCGGGTATTTGGCTCAAAGTGCTACATTCTTGATAAGCATCATCATACTAAATTTTCTCCTAAATTTCATGAAGGATTCCTACTTGGTTACGTATCGAACTCCCACACTTACCATGTCTACAACAACTTCACTCGAAAAGTTGAAGAGATGGTAGTTGTGAAGTTTGATGAATCTAATGGTTCGCAAGTTGAACAATTGCCAAATGATGTAGGTGATAAGGACCCTTCGAAAGCTATTCTAGATCTACCCATCGGCAAGATTCATCCCATGGAGGTAAAGGAAAGTACTTCATCAACTGAAGTGGAAGCCCCTAATTCACGTCAAGGTGAACCTCAACACGACATGGAGGCATCCACAAGCGGTACACGACGAGATGATGAAGAGGAGGAAGTGCATCATGAAGATCCACCTTCACCACCTTCACCACCACCTCAAGGGAACGACACCTTCAAAAACAACGAATATGAAGGAAATGATGATGATGAAGAAGAAACTCCACCATCCAACAATCAAAAGTTGATCTGAGTTCGAGCTCAAGTGACCAAGAACCACCCCCTAAACCAAATCTTTGGTGATATACAAACAGGGAGAATCACTCGCTCTAAAACCCGTCTAGCTAAGTTTTGTGAGCATTATTCTTTCATCTCTAGCATTGAGCCTTTGAAGGTAGAACAAGCTCTTGATGATGCGGACTGGGTGAATGATATGCATGAAGAGATTCAAAACTTTGAAAGGAACAAAGTGTGGACACTCGTGGAGAAGCCCGAAGATGAGCACAACATCATCGGAACCAAATTGGTGTTTCAGAACAAACAAGACGACGATAGTCAAGTCAAGCGCAACAAGGCTCGTCTCGTAACCCAAGGGTATACGCAAGTCGAAGGTATGGACTATAGTGAGACATATGCCCCCGTCACTAGACTTGAAGCTATTCGTATTCTTCTTGCTTATGCTAATCACCATGATATCACGCTTTATCAAATGGACATCAAAAGTGCATTTTAAATGGTTAAATTGATGAAGAGGTTTATGTTAAGCAACCACCTGGTTTTGTGAATCCTAAGAAACCTAATCATGTTTACAAGATTCGCAAAGCTCTTTATGGTGTTAAGCAAGCTCCTCGTGCTTGGTATAAATGTTTAACGAAGTTTCTCATCGAAAAAGGTTTTGAAATTAGTAAAATTGATGCAACCTTGTTCACTAAGAGAGTTAATGGAGAATTATTTGTGTGCCAAATCTATGTGGATGATATTATCTTTGGTTCCACTAACCCTCAATTTAGTGAAAGATTTGGAAGGTTGATGTGCGAGAAGTATGTCTATGATGTGTGAGCTGAAATTCTTTCTTGGATTGCAAATCAAGCAATCAAGAGAACGAACTTTCATGTCTCAAACTAAGTATACCAAGGACTTGATCAAGAAATTCAACCCGCAAGATTGCAAGGTATGAAAACTCCTATGCCCACTAGTGGATATGTTGACCTTACTAGGGAGGATGAACCGGTTGGTCAAAAGGTTTATCGATCTATGATTGGTTCATTGCTATATCTATGTGCATCTCGTCCCGATATTATGCTTAGTTTTTGCATGTGTGCTAAATATCAAGCAACACCTAAAGAGTGTCATCTTTTGGTTGTGAAACACATTGTGAGATACTTGATACAAACACCAAACTTTGGCATTTGGTATCCCAAGGGATCTTCTTTTAATCTTGTTGGCTATTCCGATTTGGACTATGCCCGTGACAAGGTTGATAGAAAGTTCACCTCGGGTACTTATCAATTTTAGGTAGATTTCTTGTGTCTTGGTCCTCCAAGAAACAAAACTCGGCATCTCTATCTATTGCCGAAGCTGATTATATTGCCGCCGGATCTTGTTGTGCGCAACTACTATGGATGACACAAACGCTTAAGGATTATGGAATTTATGTTAAAAATGTTCCATTACTTTGTGACAATGAAAGTGCTATTAAAATTGGACATAATCCTGTGCAACATTCTCGAACCAAGCATATTCAAGTTTGACATCATTTCTTTCATGATCATATTGCCAAAGGAGATATCAATCTTAAGCATGTTCGTACTAACAAGCAATTGGCCGATATCTTTACTAAGCCACTTGATGAGAAAACATTTTGTCATTTGAGGAATGAGTTGAACATCATTGATGCTTCAAACCTGAGCTAGGCTCACTCGGTTGCAAGCAAGGGCCTGAGGTTTCTTGTTATCTCCATGTTCCCGTAGCTCGTTATCATATGCCTTGGAATTCTATGCTCCCTTGTATTGCATCTAACCTTTTGTAGGTACTTGGAAGAATTTCATTCCACAAGATTTCCATCGAATCCAATCAGAAGCAATCTTGTCAGTACCAAGTATCCACAACCCCTCTTGATGATGGAGGGAAGAAGACAACAAAAACATATCCTTGACATATACTTGATCTTAATTGCAAAATCTTAAGTAGTATCATGTCGATTGGATATATCCGTTGTTCTTCCTTGCATGACTAACCTTTGTAGGTGACTAGTGTACTAGAACGAGAAGGATTGCTCCAAATTCAAGATGATCTTCATTAACCTCGAGCATCCTCAACAAGTTCACCTACAAGCAACGTCATCAACATCACTCAAAGTTATGTACTCATATCCTTGAAAAGGCTTTACTCAAAGTCATGGGCTAAAGCAACTCAAGTGATATGAAGACATCAAAATGCTTAATCGAAAAATGGTAACCCCATTTTGAGCTTAAATGACGAGTATGACCTATGATCAAGTATTCTTGCTTGGCTCCGAAGTCAATGTACTCTAATATAGGTGACCTAGTCACCACCCATCATCTAGTTAAGAATCTTGCGTGGTTTGTTCTCAATTTGCATGATCTCTCGTAACCACTCAAATCTTATCTATTTGATGTCCTTTGTAAAAAATTTGCATTTTATTTTTGAAACTATTTCGTTTGTCTCTGTGAAAACATAAACTTGGTCTCTCATTCGGAGTCACCGATATAAATAACTCGGTTCTACCGAATTTGCAGACGAGCTCCACTACATAATCTCGATACCATCGATTTATTTATCCCAGAGTCACCGTTTTTTCATTGTGTTTATTAATTATTGTGATATTCTTGTTCCTTCGATGACCCCTTCATTAAAAAAAATTGGGGGGAGAAGAACAAACAAAACTTTGGGGGAGAAATTCTTTACTCAAGGATCCAGGGAGAAGAAAACTACAATTCACAAAAGGGAGATAAGTTACATTCAATGATTACCTTAGTATTTTCATGAACCCTACTTTCCATGACCCTTGTTCTCAAGGATCCCTTCCTTGTCAATGATCCCTGTCACTACTCCCAAGTTTAACCTTTTTGGTATTTTATGCCAAAGGGGAGAATATCAAAGCTTCATGCTAAAGGGAGAGTTACATGCTTATGCGAAGGGGGAGAGGAAAATATCAAAAGTTCACACTTATATAAACAAGGGGAGAAAACTATTTTTGGAGAAAATTCCAAGATGAACAAAGGATTACCTTTTCTCACCCTATCCAATCCCAATATCTACATGCTGAGATTCAGGGGGAGATGATGTACTACCACTTTCATGTCTGAGGGGAGAAAAGATATAATAGTCTTATGCTGAAGGAGGACACATATCAATCTTAAGGATTATCATATTTTATATGTTCTTCATATCTTAGTATTCGTTGAGTTCTATTGCTTTTTTTAGTAGAATACTCTTGTGTTTCCAAACATTGTTTTCTCAAGTGTGTCTCTACTACTAGAATGCTCAAGAACTCAAGGTAAGCATATGCATCATATATTTGATCAATATGATCTCTTGCTTCTTGCACATATTGCTTGCAAGAGTGAAGTCTTGATCCAGGGTATACATTTCATTCACATATATTGATGCATATAGCCAAGATACACATGACTCCTTGTATCCCTTTCATCCATATGTGTGTCCATGCATTCCAAAGCAACTATGCTTTAAAGGACTGCACACATTTAGGGGGAGCAAATCTAGGTCATGTGTTTCTCAAAGTCTTCATTGCATCCATGCATATCTTTATTTGAAGCTTTGATTGTATGTTGTCATCAATTAACAAAAAGGGGGAGATTGAAAGCACAACATGCTCCCTTGGTGGTTTTGATAATTCATGACAACATACATTGTCTCTTGGAATAACACCTCTATCTAGTGTATTTTAGATAATAGTCCATGGAGAGTTGGGCTGGCAAAAGGATTGTGGAGATTGTGGAACTACCCCAAGATGCAATGAAATAGGTTGGCCAAGATTCAAGCAAGAGGACTCTACATTTTACATTTGTGAGAAATCACTTTGAGTACATAGGAAAGACAATACTATTAAAAGGGGGTAAGGTTTTGATGGTGAACAAAATGCTCATACGTGCACAAGTGATAGTCACCAAAAACATCCACAAGCTCTCCCACCAAAGTCTGTCTCTAGCCAAATATTTAAAATCGGTGCAACCAACATTCCTATCCCGGTGCCACCGATTCTAGAACCTAGACAGACTCAGCCAAACCCTAACACTTCAGTGCAGCCGACACTGCTTTCGGTGCCACCGAATTGGGTTGCCAACTTTATGTTACGCAAGTTCACACTTTCGGTCCGTCCGAGAATGTTGAATCGGCGTCACCGAGTTTGGC
Organism: Hordeum marinum; assembly: GCA_022496015.1. Classification (NCBI taxonomy): domain Eukaryota; kingdom Viridiplantae; phylum Streptophyta; class Magnoliopsida; order Poales; family Poaceae; genus Hordeum; species Hordeum marinum. The sequence continues at coordinate 213,116,406 of CM039673.1, read as the reverse complement.
AATTCTGACCATTGGTCAACTTGTTGGTGCAACCAAGATTCCTGTATCAGTCTCACCGATATGCAAAAGTTGCCACCTTTTGGTCACTTTGGTACCACCAAGATTAACACATCGGTGTCACCGAGTTGGTCATTTTGTTAGTAATGGTTGGATTTTTGGGGATGCCTACCCCGTCACCACCACCCACTCGATAGAGAAGCACTCAGAACTATTCCATACCTATCCTACTCAGTTTTCTGAGAGAGAACCAACTACCCTTGTGTTGAGTTCAAGATCTTCCACTCTAACCAAATGGATCTTGATTTCTAGCCTCCCCAAGTTGCTTTCCACCAATCCCATATCTTCTAACAAGCCAAATCTATGAGAGAGTGATTGTGTGTTGAGGAGTCTATCATCTTGAAGCACAAGAGCAAGGAGTTCATCGACATTACCGAGCCTATTACCTTTTGAAGGGTGGTGCCTCCTAGATTAGTTAGGTGTCGCTTGGGAGCCTCCTACTTCGTGTTGTGGAGTGAACCAAGAAGTTTGTAAGGGCAAGGAGATCGCCTACTTCGTGAAGATCTACCCATAGTGAGGCTAGTCCTTCGTGAACGGAAGCCGTATGGAATAGTCAAGGTTGCTACTTGTGGACCCTTATGGGTGGAGCCCTCCTTGGACTCTCGCGACCGTTACCCTCCATGAGTTGAAGAATCCATAAACATGGATGTATGGTAGCACCACCTATCAGAACCACGGGAAAAATCCTTGTGCCTCCTATTGCGTTTGATCTTCCTATCCCATCTCTTTACTCACATGTGCAATGTCTTTACTTTTCGCTGCCATATTTGTAGACATGCATGTGTATGGCTGTTAGACTTGCTAGACTTGCTAAAATAGTTAAAATCTGCCAACCAATTAACTTGGGAAAAGGCTAGGTTTGAAATTTCTGCTAGTAGTCTATTCACCCCCCTCTAGACGCTCTTCTATCGATCCTACAACGGCAACGACACCAAAATCCTTCTCGCTACTTCTTGAGCTTGCGTTGGTTTTCCCTTGAAGAGGAAATGGTAATGCAGCAAAGTAGATAAGTATTCCCTCACTTGTTGAGAACCAAGGTATCAATCCAGTAGGAGATACAAGCAACCCCCAGTCTTCGCACCTACACAAACAATCAAACACTTGCACCCAACGCTATAAAGGGGTTGGCAATCCCTTCACGGTTATTTGCAATGATGAGATCTGATAGAGATAGATATGGAATATTACTAAAACGAAAAGTAAACCAAAAGTTAACAGATTGCAACAAATTATTTTTGGTATTTTTGGATTATAGATCTGAAAATATAATATGGAAAATAGACCCGTGGGCGATTGGTTCCACTAGAGGCTTCTCTCTCGAAGGATAATAATACGGTGGGTGAATAAATTACTGTCAAGTAATTGATAGAAAAGCGAATAATTATGAAGATATCCAAGGCAATGATTATGCATATAGGCATCACGTCCGTGTCAAGTAGACCAAAACGATTCTGCATCTACTACTATTACTCAACACATCGACCGACTCCTGCGTGCATCTAGAGTATTAAGTTCATGAAGAACAAAGTAATACATTAGGTAAGATGACATGATGTAGAGGGATAAACTCAAGCAATATGATGAAAACCCCATCTTTTTATCCTTGATGGCAACAATACAATACGTTCCTCGCTACCCCTACTATGCCACTGGTTAAGGACACTGCAAGATTAAACCCAAAACTAAGCACTTCTCTCATTGCAAGAATTGCCAATCTAGCTGGCAAAACAAAACCAATAACTCGAAGAGACTTGCAAAGATATGAAATCATGCATATAAGAATTCAGAAAAGTCTCAAATAATATTCATGGATAATCTGAACATAAACCCACAATTCATCGGATCTCGACAAACACACCGAAAAAGAGTATTACATCGGATAGATCCCATGAAGATCATGAAGAACATGGTATTGAAGCACAAAGAGAGAGAAGAAGCCATCTAGCTACTAGCTATGGACCCATAGATCTGTGGTGAACTACTCACGCATCATTAGAGGGGCAATGGATTTGATGTAGATGCCCTCCATGATCGAATCTCCCTTCGGCAGATTATCGGAAAAGGCTCCAAGATTGGATCTCTCGGGAACGGAGGCTTCCGATGGTGGAAAAGTATTTTCATGGCTCCCTTTGGTATTGGGGAAATATTGGGGAATTTATAGGCCAAAGAATCGGGTTAGGAGACCTGCTAGGGGGGGGGGGCACAAGCCTGCCAGGCGCGACTAGGGGTGGTGGCCGCGCCCCTGGCTTGTGACCTCCTGGCAGGTTTCTTGCCTTCCCCTCCAAGTTTGGTAGATATCTTCTGGTCCAAGAAAAATCACCATGAAGATTTTATTCCATTTGGATTCCATTTAATATTCCTTATCTGCAATACTCAAAAACAAGGAAAAACAGAAACTGGCACTAGGCTCTAGATTAATAGGTTAGTCCCAAAAATAATATAAAATGACATATTAATGCATATAAAACATCCAAAACAGATAATATAATAGCATGGAACAATAAAAAATTATAGATACGTTGGAGATGTGTCATCGTCTGGCCAGGCAAGTTCAAGCCGGACCTGCCTCCGCGCTATGACGGCACCCCGACCCAGCGTAGTTCCTGCAGCTCTACTCGCTGAGCATCGAGGCGGTAGGGGATGTCTACTATGCAACCTTCTTCTTGTAGATTCGTGTTGGGCATCCAAGCGCAGAGTTTTGTAGGACAGTAGAAAATTCCCCTCAAGTGGATGACCTAAGGTTTATCAATCCGTGGGAGGCCTAGGATGAAGATGGTCTCTCTCAAACAACCCTGCAACCAAATAAAAAAGAGTCTCTTGTGTCCCCAACACACCCAATACAATGGTAAATTGTATAGGTGCACTAGTTCGATGAAGAGATGGTGATACAAGTGTAATATGGATGGTAGATATATGTTTTCATAATCTGAAAATATAAAAAACAGCAAGGTAACTAATGATAAAAGTGAGCACAAATGGTATTGCAATGCTTAGAAACAAGGCCTAGGGTTCATACTTTCACTAGTGCAAGTTTTCATAACAATACTAACATAGTTGAATCATATGTAAATCCCTCACGTGCGACAAAGAGTTCACTCGAAAGTCACAAATAGCGGAGAACAAATGAAGAAATTATTTTAGGGTATGAAACCACCTCAAAGTTATCTTTTTCGATCAATCTTATGAGCTATCCCTACAAGTGTCATGAACAACCTTAGAGTTCGTACTAAAATTACACCTTAAGATACACATGGACCAAAACGCTAATGTCACCTAGATACTCCAATGTCACCACGAGTACCCATGGGCTTGATTATACGACATGCATCACACAATTTCAGATTCATCATGTTCAATCCAACACAAAGAACTTCAAAGAGTGCCCCAAAGTTTCTACCGGAGAGTCAATACAAAAACGTGTGCCAACCCCTATGCATATATTCCCAAGGTCATGGAACCCACAAGTTGATCACCAAAACATAAATAAAGTGGATCAATAGAACATCCCATTGTCACCACAGATATCCCACCGCAAGACATACATAAAGTGTTCTCAAATCCTTTAAAGACTCAATCCGATAAGAAAACTTCAAAGGGAAAACTCAATTCATCACAAGAAGAGAGAGGGGAAAACTCCATATGATTCATCTATATTAACAGAGCTCCCGGTACATCAAGATCGTGTCATCTAAAAAACACGAGAGAGAGAGAGATATCAAAGACATAGCTACTAGTACATACTCTCAGCCCCAAGGGTGAACTACTGCCTCCTCGTCATGGAGACCGCCAGGATGATGAAGATGGCCTTCGGTGATGGTTTCCCCCTCCGACAGGGTGGCGAAATGGGCCCCCGATTGTTTTTTCGTGCTACAAAGGATTGCAGCGGCAGAACTCCCGATATTGGTTTTTTGGGGGGTTTGGTATTTATAGGAATTTTTGGTGTCGGTCTCACGTCAAGGGGACTCCCGAGGGGCCCACAAGCCAGGGGCGCGCCCTAGGGAGGGGTGTGTGCGCCCCATAGGCTTGTGACTGCCTCGAGATTCCTCTCTGGTCCATAAATTTTCAGCCCATTCCGGGAACATTTATTCCTGCACAAAAAATGACACCATGGTAGTTCTAGTGAAAACAACGTCAGTCCGGGTTAGTTCTAATAAAATCATACCAAAATCATATAGAATTATTGTAAACATGGCATGAATACTTCATAAATTATATGTCACACCCTGTGTTTTGCCTCTCCCGACTTAGTTAACATAGCTCAAAGATTAGGGCTAACAAAAACTTTTTAAGTGCATATGAATGCTTGACTTGTGTGCTATTTGCTTGCTTGTTTGATTGCTTGCTGGTTCTCTATATTCATAAAACCCCCTCCTACTCTCAAAACTCTTTTCCTTGATCTAAACTCTTGTCCAATGATCATACTGTGACAGCCCAAGTGCTGCTCGTACCTTTTATGACATTGTAGACCTATGTGAACCCATGTGTCAGGTGGTGGATGAATTGAGTTTGCTCCTTGCCATGTCTTGTTCATGCATCTTGCACCATTCATATCATCACCATGCATGCATATTGTTTTGTGATGTGCTTCTTGACCTTGTTGCATGTGAGTGTTCTTGTGGTTGTTTGTGTTTGAGTGGAATCTATTCATATTCTTTTCCCCCTCTCTTATTCTTCAAATCAAACCCAACCTTTACTCTTTTATTCCATTGCCATTAATCAACAGACTCATCTGCTCAATTAATTTGTTAAATTGTTCAAGTAGTAGCAATTAATATTTCAAGTCTATGTGTGTGGGTCTTTTGATGTTTTGAGCCTTATGGTATTGGGGCTTTAAATAACAAGGGGCTGATGTTTTATAAAACTAATTAAATTAATTTCTCTAAAAATCAACATGATAATTTTGTTAAAAAGGTCTTATTTCTTTGTATGTAAAAGTGTTTTTGTTTTGTCAAAAACCCTTTTATTTATTTCTGTGGGGTTTTCATAAGATGGCTGTTTATTTTAAAAGAAAAACCTCTTTTGGTCCAGAGAGAGAGAGAGAGAGATTAGGAGCTAGGCCTTTCCCTCATGCTGGCCCAGCTAGCGAAGCCGCAGCCCAACAGCCCCGCGCCTGACGGAGAGCTGCCCCGTCGCCTTTTCCATCAGGTTCAGAGAGAACCCGTGCGAGAGGGAGAGCTGCCGTTGGCACGAATGTCGAGTCGCCGTCAGCCTCCCTTGCCCTTTTAAACCCTGTCGACGTGCATCCCTAGGGTTAGCTCTGCCCATTCCTCCCTCTTCCTCTCCATGCCGCTGCTAGGTAAGCATAGCCTCGCCATAGCCGTCGCCGTCCGCCATGAACCGAGCAAGCACGAGCTCGAGCTCGGGCTAGTCTCCAGTAGCCTTCCCGGAGTTCCTCTGCGAGCTGAGATGCGGCAGGAGTTCTCCTCTTCTTCCTCGACATTCATGGGAGCGCCAGGTCCCCTACGTCGGCGCGCCCCAAGCTCCTTCTTCCCCTGCGTGCCGGCCAGGAGTTCGCCGGAGTTCCTCTCCGTGCCGTCTTCGTTCTGCTCCGTCCTTGGCCCCGTCATCGTGTCTAGGTAGGCGAGGTATCCTCCCGTGTTCGATCCCTGCCCTCTCCTCCTCCCCTAGGCCTCTGTAGTCGTCGCAGTTGTGCTGTCGTTGTGATGCTCCCGGTGCTCTCCAAACCCAACCTTTTATTGCAGTAGATGTGCGTGTGTGTTGGCGCAGGTGAGACCTGCTGCTGCAGCCGTTGCCTGCGCTGTGTGCTTCTCCTCCCCGTGTGTAGCTCACGCTCGTAGCCGTGCCGTCGCCGCTATGTGCCTTGCCGCCACTGCTGTTCTCTGTTGCCGCTGCGAACCTGCTGTGCAGCTTTGCGAGTTGCCGCGCTAGCCACGGGGATGAGACCCCCTGTAGATCCCGCAGCCCGGTAGAAGGCCGCCGGCCCTGGTGGTCGCCAGAGGGCTCGCCGGCGATGCCTCCTTCTTCTCTGTAGGTGGGAGGAGAAGGCCTCATTTGTTTATCCTGCTGCCTTCCCCTTGTTCGTTTAGCTAGCGCGCCATGGCGCAGTGGTATGGAGACAGAGGCGAGACCGTGAGGTCAGGGGTTCGATCCCCGCTCCCCCCCTGTGTTTTCTTCTTTTTTCGATTGGCTTCGGGTGGTGTTGCATGTGTGGATCCGGTGTGAGGACCGGATCCGGTGTGTCATGTTGCATGTATGGCCAGATCCAGTGTGGCTATGGCCAGGATCTGGTGTGGCTGCAGTGTGTGTGTGTATGTGTGTGTGCGTATGCTTGTGTGTGTGTGCTTGTGTAGTGTGTGTGTATTGAGTGTGTGGGTGTGTGTGACAAGTGGGGCCATGCCCCACTTGTCATACACTAAATTATTTGTGTGTTTTGTTGTTTTATTGTAATAATTAGGTCATTTCCAATTAGAGTAATAATTCCAAATCTGGACATGTTCTTTTATGCTCACGAGCATTTTGGGTATGTTTTCACTTATAGGGATGCATGTCATTTTTTCTATGTAGTTCTTGTCATAATGCTCCATGTGACTATATGAGTATGATACATGAATTTGGGGTAGAAAAATCTCAGGAATCCATTGGTGGTATTGGTTTGGTCTTTTGAGCAAGTTTGACAAAATGTCATTTTATCTCATAGTGCCATTTTGTCATTTTTGTTATGTTTAATCCATGCATGCTATGATGTTTGTGCCAACATGAATATGGTAGTCTTTGATGTGTAGAATGCCATGGTATTTATATTTGTCATGATGAACTTGCAAATAAGTGGGAACCATGCTCTAAAGTAACCACTAAAATGTTGCTGTTTCAACCATGCTAAATATTTCTAAGTCTGAGAATCTGTTGTTATTTTTTTTGTCATGAAGAGTGGTTGCTATCTTGTGATATGTTGAGAATGAGCTCAAGCTCAGTGCTAGTGATTTGAAGTATATGTTGTCTTCTATCATCCTATTAATTTTCATGCCATGAGATGGTCTCTAACGCCATTAGTTTCTGCTGTCAACTTGCTATCAGTTTAACTCAGATTCCAGAAAACTGTTACTTTCACTAAGTCCCAGAATTCTGTTTCATGATGCCAACTTGTGAGCTTCATGCTTATTGATGTGTGTCTCCATTCTAGATTGTGTAGTTGGATAAGTTGATGAGCATGATATGTAGTTTCTGTAAATGCCTTGTTTGTGGTTGTAGGATTCCTGTAGCTCAAGTTATTGGCTGTGAAAGTTGCTATGTTGTTGTTTTGTGGCAGATTGTTTGTTTTAGTGTTTTGTGACTTGTGGGCACTATACTCCATGGAATTGCTTGATCTTCGGCTCTATTGTGGTTGGTTTTTTCATTTACTAACTAGTGGCTACCTTGTAATGCCAAGGAGTAGCCCAGGGCCTTCTTGTCTTGTGTTTTGCCTTCGTATCTTGTCGTGAGCGTATCGTGAGAATCGTAACCCCGTTTCTTACGTTATACATATGCATTTGTATCGTTTTTGCATGATGCATCCATATTTGCCATGTGCATGCATGTCTAAATAATTTAACATAAGGTTTTGTCTAGATTCATTAATAACCAATTCTTTGCATGTGAAACATGACTAGTTAGGATTGCCATGCTAAAACTCTTCACATAAGCATGCATCATTCTTGATTGTGTTGCTTGTTTATTCTTGCTATTTCTTTTGGGTAGACATGAACGTTGAACCGGAGTACGAAGAGCCAGGCGAGTACAACTACGAGGATACCGCTACTTGTTCCACTGAAGAACCAACATGCAAGATGATCGTACCCGGATCCCGATACTATTTTCGCTTGCTAGTTGTCTCGCTCTTATCATTACAATTGTGCTACCTACCACTTGAATGTCATCCTCCTAATTGCCATGATAGCCTCTAACCCTCCACATCCTAGCAAACCGTTGTTTGGCTAAGTTACCGCTGCTCAGCCCCTCTTATAGCGTTCTAGTTGCAGGTACAGGTTGTTCCATGTGATAACATGGATGTATGGCATATTGAAATATTATATGTTATTTAATTTAATGCACATATATATCTTGGTATTGGTGGAAGGCTTGGCCTTTTTCTAGGTGTTTTGTTCCGCTGTTACCGCCATAGTTTCTTGTTACCGGTGTTATGTTTTCCATCTTTGCACTCCTAACATGCTCGAGGTTGTTATGGGGACCCCCTTGTTAATTCGGTTGAGATTAAAACTTGTCTAGCAAGACCCAACTTTGGTACTACATTTGCTTAATAACTCAATAAAATTTGCATAGGGTGTCGTGGATTTATCACGACAGATGTCTGGGTGAATGGACTTGGATTTGAGGCCATCGCTAATGTGATGGAATCAAAGGGGTTGATTGGGACGAAGGACACGTGTTTACCCAGGTTTGGCCCCTCAAGTCGAGGTAATAGCTTACGTCCTGCTTGTTCTTGTATTGCTTGTTTTATCGATTACAAGGGAGCTAAAGCTTGACCTAGTTCTCGATAACCTGATCTCTAAGTCGCCCCGGGTCTGCCTTTATATAAGAGGTCAGGACCATGGGTCTTTACAATTGTCTAACCGAGTCTCATTGTCTATCCGAGTCTTCCTCTATCTTCTTGTCCAAGCTGTCCCCGAGCGGCTTACACGCCCGGGTCTTCTCTGTCCAGGCCACCTTGCGGCCCACACCTTGAGCCACTTATCTTCCTGGGTCGTAGACTTTATGGATCACCCTTGGGCCGGCTCACGAGCCATCAATGTGACCCGGAACCTTAATGGCGGGTCATATTGCGGGCCCAACATTAGGCCCCAGGTCGAATTGAGCTTGCTCATTTCATCCTGCTCTTCGGCGAGTCGCCCGGTGATGACCCAGCGTGATGTCACATAGTCCCTGTGAGAGAGATCCGCTGACATGCCACCGAATCTTTTATTAAATGGTCAGCCCAAGAATCGAGGCGTCCGCCTCGGTCAAATGGTTTCTGTCGCCAAGATTTTCGCGCCTGTCTTGTTCTACCTTTAAATAAGACCTATTGCAGGTGAAAACCTTTCCTTCTCCCGCTCGCTCTTCATCTTCTTCCTCTCATCGCCTCCCCTCCAGCGCACTCTGCTCTGGTGTTGTCTTCGCATCGTCGTCAACCAGGCTGCTGCATCAACCTGTGTCGTTCCAGTTTTTCTTCCGCGTCCGCCGCTCCATCACCGGTAAGCCCAAGCTCCTCCTGAGATCCATCGCCACCGTAGTAGGGTTTGCGGAAGCTCCACCGCCGCCGCTTGGGCTCCATCCGCACCATCGTCGGTGTACTCCCGACGCCGTTGATGCCTTTAACGCGCACGGGGCGACTGCGCACAATGCGTATGGGGCGGCCGTGCGCAATGCGTGGATCGTCGCGGCTTTGTTTTCTTTCTTCTGCTTCGTCTGTTCTTTGCTAGGTTGAGAATAAGAACCTTTTTCCCTGCTTTTGTAGATCCGTAATTGTAGCGGTAGTTTGCGGAACCTGTTTTCAGGACTTAGCCGATTTTCGATCCTCCTTTCCATGTTGAACTGCCAGGCCTCTCCGGCTCTCATCAGCCGGGCTATGGCATAGTATTTGTAGAGCCCTTAAAATTGTAAGCCGACACAGATATCTGCTTGCTCTTAACTCGCCGCGTATTTAATTTTGCACAGTCTTTAAGCCGCCAGTATGTCTCGTGCCTCCAACTCATGCAACTAGGTCGGGTCTTGCATCACGAAAGAGTATTTAACGGATTTCGTTGGCACGGGCACTCTTCCTTCCAAGGAGGTCCTTCATTGGCGGGTTCTGGGTGACAAAACACGGCCCTCTCCCCAAAAAGGAGAGGTAGTAGTTTTCTCTGACCATATCGAGCGAGGATTCGTGCCACTCGGCTCGAAATTCTTCCGTGATGTTCTTCACCTATACAAGCTTCACCCTCAAGACTTTGCCCCCAACTCCGTTTCAAACATATGCAATTTCCAAGTGCTCTGTGAAGTCTACCTGCAAATCAAGCCGTCTGTAGGTTTGTTTCGAGAGTTCTTCTACGCCAACCGCCAAACCGAAATGAAAGGCGGTCCATGTCTGGAGCTTGGCGGTATTTCCATTCAACGACGCAGAGACATCATCTTTCCGGCTGCGCAGATGCCAAGTCATCTGAAGGATTGGAACAAGACTTGGTTCTACTACAAGGACACCTCTCCTGAGAATGAGCACCCATTGCCGGGTTATCGTCCTTCCTGGCTTAGGACAGATTCAGAACTTCCTGGTCGGCTCTCAGCTTCGGAGCGTGCCAGGTATGAGCCGGCTCATGCCAAGATCAAGGCACTCATGGCCAATGGTTTAACTGGATTGGATTTGATCCGCTGCTAGATTTCTTGACGGATCATGCCCTTAAGCCGTAGAAGCCGACTTATGTATGAATATGAAGGCAAGTATGACAGATCCTTATGTTTCAGCCAATCAACCCTGACAAAGGATGACATTAGCACTGTCATCCGGAGCCTTGTCCATGAAGCCTCCGGCTCATGCAGTGCCATTGGCCTGGCGCCTTTCAGTGTCAACAATCCGGCTCCAGATGTAAGTCAATTTCTTCCCATCCATCTCTTGGATTTTTGTTTGTACCTTGCTGATTTATTACTCTTCTCCGGGTTATTTTCACTGGCTGACTCTGATTTCTGGAAGAAGGAGTACGTCTCTCCTTCGAAGAAGCTCAAGAAGAAGGCCCCAGCCAAGAAGCCAAGGAAAGACGCCCCGCGAGGGGAATGGTTCGACCCGCCACAGTCATCTAGCTCAGAGGTAAAATTTTAGTTGTTTGCTTGATATTTTGCCTTCTTGTTTTACCAATGCTTGTTTTACTCACAGGATGATGTGGAGACGAGCCGTGCCAATGCCCCTGAGGTAAACTATGTTTCTTCCGGCTCAGAGTATTTTGTCCCCCGAAAGCCGCGGCGGGTTACCAGAAAAGTTCCTCTTTCTCATCCTCTCGCTTACCTAGCTCCCAACTTTCTTTTGAAAAAGCAACAACAGGCTGAACGTTGCCAGACCCGGAGCGTCGGCTCCAGCGAGCTTATGTCCGGCTTGCCGAACTCGCCGGCTCCGAAGAAACGCCCCGCAGAGGTATGTGTTCCTGTTTGATTCATTTCCCTTTATAACCTTGGTGCTGTCTCATCTTTCTTAAATTTCATCTCAGAAATCGCCCTCTTCCGGCGACTCTTCGGCGACCGCTCTGCCGCCTCCCAAGATCAACCCGTTGTAAGTGTTTTTCCACTATAACATCCGTTCTTTGTAGGGTAGTAATATCCTTTGGATTCTGATCTTTTCTATCTTGCAGTGCTCAAGCCAAGCGTCGGAAGACCAACGAGCCCTCCCCCGGCCCTGCTGCTCAAGAGCCGGAGCAAGAACAACTGGAGGAGCCACAACCAGATGTAGATCCGCGAATTGCCTCCACTGAGCCGACTGCTGAAGATATCATCCCCGAGAGCCCTCTAAGGGGCCCTTCGAAACCACCAAGTCCTGCCAAGACCACTGCAACTCCGGAAGTCGTGATCACCGGTTCTGCTCCTCAGTCTCCTCCGGCTCACGTGCTGACCAGGCATAAAGAGTCAGCCGAGGCCTCCAAGAAGCTGGACTTCGACTCTTCTTTTGAGAAGATGCCGGCCGAAGAAATCCACGCCGGGTATACGAACCGACTTTCCACCAGCCGAGATCTAGAACTTCGGCTGGTCAACTTGATGAAGATAAAATATGAGGTACTCCTCCTCTTGCTATAACCTTACTTAGCCCCCAAGGGCCGGTTCAATTCGAGCTTAAGAGTTGAACCGGGTCTTTTCTGATCCTTTGTAGAAAATCCAAATCCATTGCCCCCAAGGGCCTATTCAAACTTGATAAAGTTGAGTCGAAGCTTTAATGTAGATAGCCTGAAGAACCACTTGTAGCCCCCAAGGGCCGACTTAAACTTGATAACGTTGAGTCGGAGCTTTTAGTATAAGTCAATTTGAAGAGCCATATTGTAGCCCCCAAGTTCCGGATTAACTTTGATGAAGATAAGCCGGAACTGTATTGATTTATCTAAGATCAAATTTACATTAGCCCCCAGGTGTCAAACATATTGCTTGCAATCTGCTTGAGACTTGTATAACTTTGTATTTAACCTTCATAGTTTGATACGATTTCCATTCTGGCGACTTATTCTGTATTTTGATATGTCATAGGAAGCCTTAAATGAAGCTGGGTCGCAGTTGATGGGCTTGCAGACCAACCTGGCGGCTCAACAAGAGGCCCGCAACATCGCGGATGAAAAGTGCCGACTTCTCTCTGAGGAGTTGGCCACAATCAAGGCTGATTTTGCTGCTCTTAAGGAGTCAGCTGAATCTGAGAAGACTGCTTTGACCCAACGGGCGGATGACGCCGACCAGCGGCTGATAGCTGTGGCGGATGAACTCCAAGGCTTAAAGCGCCACATAAGCAAGATGTCAGCCGCCCTCTTTGGCAAGATTCTGACAACTTTGTGTTTCAAATGGCTACATCTTTACTTAGACTGGCGACTCATCTAAATTGTCCGGTTTATACAGGTCCTAGGAGCCGGCAGTTGACTTCTGATAGCCTGCTGCCATTGAAGGCCATCTATACCTTAACTGAGCAGTTGTACTATGGTGCAATATGCACTATCAAGGCCATGGAATATAAGGATAAAATCCTGATGACTCTTAAGGGTGTCTTAGAGCTCTTCTCCACCATGCCGAAGCAGATCGCCGAGCTCAAGAAGTCAGCCGCCCGCCAAGGGGCCATTGCAGGCATCAGCCCGGCTTTGGCCTTTGCTCCGGGCCTAACAGCTGCCGAGATGATGGAGGGCTTCCCTTCAAGAAAAGATGACGGCTCGGAGTTTACTGACGTTGAATACAACCGGTGCATGAAGGAGTCCCGGGTGTTAGCTTCTGTCTTGGCGGAGGAGGTTGATCTGTCAACTTATCAAGCAGCTTATGACCCGGAGCAGAAGAGAGTCCGTGGTCCTCTGTACGAGTGCAAAGATTTGACGCCTGCTCGGAGTAAGGACCTCTTTGCTCCAGATCTTGACCCTTCACCTTATTTCGAAGGCTCTTTTGTGGCTCTAACGAACTGCAATTGGGATTTGGACAACCTCCAGATCAGGGCCATAGAAGAGCCGGCGCAGGATGACCCATCAGCTAATTAGCTTCTGCTTTAGAACTTGTATCAGCTTAACCCGCCGTGTGATGGTTGGAAAACTTGTCCGAAATTTTGATCTCCCCTGGGAGTGTAATAGCTAGATGAAACTTGTCTGAAACTTGTCATGATGTTTTTATAAGATGATCCGGTTTTTGGCTGCCATTTGTCTTTGTATGCTTTGAATCATTTAGACTTGCCTTGTCATCATAGAAGACACCTACAACCAAGATTAGGTAAGCTACACCCGGAGGTGGTGACTCCCCTTTTGGTAATTACAACTAATCTGGTCAGCCGGAGATGGCGTAAAGCCCGAAGGTAAGAAGCCGCCCTTGCCGTGGCTAATTTTCCTTAGCCGGATTTTTATAAGAACAACCAATAGGCGTTAGAAGCTGTACCCGAAGGTAAGAAGCCGTCGTTCACCGCAGTTAATTTACCTTAGCTGTTTTTACATGTCCTTACGCCGGTTAATAGGCATTAGAAGCTATACCCGGAGGTAAGAAGCCGCCGTTCGCGGGTCATGAGATGTTAGCTACCCGTCAGTAAAAAACCTCTCATAACCGTGGCTAAACTGGTTAGCCGGAGATGGCATAAACCCGGTTGATAGGGTGTTAGAAGCGGTACCCGTCGGTAAGAAGCACCCCTCAGCAATACAGCATGACCCGCCGGCGGATAGGCGTTAGAAGCTATACCCGAAGGTAAGAAGCCGCCCTCGCCATGACTAATTTACCTTAGTCGGTTTTTGTGGCAAAAATGCCGGCTTAATAGGTGTCTACCACCATTCAGCGATACGATGCAAAGCGCCGGCAGATAGGCATTAGAAGCTGTACCGGCTAAAGGTTGGAAGCCGCCCTCGTCGTGGCTCATTTTCCTGAGCCGGATTTTTGTGGCATAAAGCCTGGCTAATAGGCATCTACTGCCGTTTGCCAATCTCAGTTGATGCATCAACCGGAATACTGTGTAATCTTTTCCCATATGAGGATGCGTGAAACAACAAAGGCTTCTTTATTTATACATCCATGATATGTACAATGATAGTGTACAATGGTGGGTCTCGATACCCTTTAAGTGAAATAGGGCCGGAGATGCGTGATATTCCATGGCCGACGGGTCTCCTGACCCGCCGTATCTGAGTCGTTTCGAATATCAATGAGATAATATGACCCGTTGTTGAGATTTCTGCTGACCACAAAGGGTCCTTCCCATGGAGGTGACAGCTTATGCATATTTGTCTGGTCTTGAATCAGCCGGAGCACCAAGTCGCCCTCCTCGAATGTCCGGGTCTTGACCCTGCGGCTGTGATAGCGGCGCAGGTCTTGTTGATAAACTGCTGATCGGGCCGCTGCTAACTCTCGTGCCTCTTCCAAAGCATCCAATGCGTCTTGGCGTGCCGTCTCGTTGTCTATCTCAACGTAAGCCGCCACCCTTGGTGAATCATGCCGGATGTCGCTGGGTAAGACGGCCTCGTCGCCGTACACCATAAAGAAGGGTGTGAAACCCGTGGACCTGTTAGGGGTGGTTCTGATGCTCCATAAGATGGAGGGTAATTCTTCGACCCAACACCCGGGCGTTCGCTGCAAAGGAACCATAAGCCGCGATTTAATCCCTCTTAGAATTTCCTGATTGGCGCGCTCCGCCTGACCATTGGACTGTGGATGTGCCATGGCTGAAATATCAAGCCAGATATGCTCTTCGTCACAGAATTTCTTCATAGTCCCCTTGGATAGATTTGTACCATTGTTAGTAATGATGCTGTGCGGGTAACCAAAACGGTAGATCAGCTTCTTAATAAATAGAACCGCTGTAGCCCCATCACATTTGCTGACCTGCTCTGCCTCTACCCACTTGGTAAATTTGTCAACCGCCACCAGGAGGTGCGTTTTCTTGTCCTTGGATCTCTTGAAGGGCCCTACCATGTCCAGCCCCCAGACCGCAAACGGCCAAGTGATTGGTATCATCCTCAGTTCTTGAGCCGGAACATGAGCATGCCAGCCAAATTTTTGACATCCGTCACACTTGCGGACTAAATCCTCTGCATCCTTGTGAGCCGTTAACCAGAAGAACCCGTGCCGGAAAGCCTTGGCCACCAAAGATTTCAAGCCGGCGTGGTGTCCACAATCACCAGCATGAATTTCATTCAAGATCTGCCGGCCCTCCTCCGGTGAAACACAACAATGAAAACCCCCTGTTACACTGCATTTATGCAACTCACCATTAACTATCGTCATGGACTCAGAGCACTGGGTGATCTCTCTGGCCAGGTCTTCATCCTCAGGTAACTCGCCCCGGGTCAAATAGGCCAAATAAGGAATCGTCCAATCGGGGATAGCGTGCAGAGCCGCCACCAATTCTGCCTCCGGGTCAGGAACAGCCAAATCTTCCTTTGAAGGTATCGTGACAGTCGGATGGTGTAAGACGTCCAGAAAGACATTAGGCGGCACCGACTTATGTTGGGAACCTAGCCGTGATAAAGCATCAGCCGCCTCGTTCTTGCGATGATCAATGTGATCTACCTGATACCCTTTGAAGTGACCCGCAATAATATCAACCGCCTGCCTATAAGCCGCCATCTGCGGGTCTTTGGAGTCCCAAGTGCCAGAAACTTGCTGAGCCACTAGATCTGAGTCGCCCAAACACCTGACCTGGCTCAAATTCATCTCCTTGGCTAATCTAAGACCATGAAGCAAAGCCTCGTACTCAGCCGCATTGTTAGTGCAGGGGAACATCAGCCGAAGCACATAACAAAACTTATCACCCTTGGGGGATGTCAAAACAACCCCCGCTCCGGAACCCTCTAACTGCTTGGATCCATCAAAGTGTATAGTCCACTATGTGTTATCCGACTTTTCTTCGGGAGCTTGACACTCTGTCCAATCATTTATGAAATCCACCAAAGCTTGGGATTTGATCGCCGTGCGAGGAGCATACTTTAAATTAAGAGGTCCCAACTCTAACGCCCATTTAGCAATCCTTCCCGTGGCTTCTCTGTTCTGGATAATATCCCCAACGGAGCAGAACTGACCACAGTTATCTGGTGCTCTAGAAAGTAGTGTTTTAACTTGCGGTTGGCCATGAAAACTCCGTATACCAGCTTCTGCCAATGCGGATATCTTTGCTTAGATTCTGCTAGGACCTCACTGATATAATAAACCGGCCTTTGCATGGGATACTCCTTCCCAGCCTCCTTGCGCTCGACCATAATTGCAACGCTGACTGCCCTATTGTTAGCCGCCACATAAAGGAGCAACGGTTCTTTCTCAGCCGGAGCAGCTAACACTGGTGGCTCAGTCAGCTATTTCTTAAGCGCCTCAAGTGCTTCACCCGCCGCTTTGCTCCAGACAAACTTGTCTGTATTCTTCATCATCTGATATAAAGGAATAGCCTTCTCTCCAAGGTGGCTTATGAACCGGCTCAACACAGCAATCCGCCCTGCCAGACACTGAACATCATTAATGCACGCCGGCTCTCCTAGAGAAGTAATAGCCTTGATTTTATCCGGGTTAGCCTCGATGCCATGCTCAGAGACCAAGAAACCCAAAAGCTTTCCTGCTGGAACCCCAAAGACACAATTGGTCGGGTTAAGCATCATCTTGTAGACCCGGAGATTGTCAAAGGTTTCCTTAAGGTCCTACAAAAGAGTCTCCTTCTTTCTTGATTTGACTATGATGTCGTCCACATAAGCATGAACATTATAGCCAATTTGATTGTGAAGGCAGTTCTGTACGCACTGTTGATAAGTCGCCTGGGCACTCTTGAGCCCAAAAGGCATAGAGACATAACAGAACGCCCCAAAGGGTGTAATGAACTCCGTGTTCTCCTGGTCTTTCACTTCCATCTTGATCTGATGATAACCGGAATAAGCATCCAGGAAGCATAAGCTTTCACATCCTGCTGTGGCATCAATGATCTGATCAATACGTGGGAGGGCAAAGGGATCAGCCAAACAAGCCTTGTTAAGGTCCGTGCAATCCACACACATACGCCATGTGCCGTTCTTTTTGAGCACCAGCACTGGGTTAGCCAACCATCCCGGGTGAAAAACTTCAACAATAAAACCCGCAGCCAAGAGCCGGGCAACTTCTTCCCCAATAGCCTTGCGTCTCTCCTCATTGAACCGCCGCAGAAACTGTTTGATCGGCTTAAACTTTGGATCCACATTAAGGTTGTGCTCAGCGAATTCTCTCGGTACACCTGGCATGTCAGAGGGCTTCCATGCAAAGATGTCCCGATTCTCACGGATGAGTTCTATGAGCGCACTTTCCTATTTGGGTCCATATGAGCTCCAATGATGAACTACTTAGATGAGTCGCACGGATTGAAATCTACTGCCTTGGTATCATCTGCTGAAAACTTGAGGGGCGGCTCAACCTCCGTGGTTGGCTTTTTCAGGGGGTCATATCCTCCGGATCAACATTCTCCTTATAAAACTTAAGCTCCTCCTGGGCGCAACTGGACTCTGCGTAAGCCGCATCTCCTTCTTCACACTCAATAGCCGTGTTTCAGTTACCATGAAAGGTGATTGTACCATTTAAGCCGGGCATCTTGAGCTGTAAGTAAACATAGAAGGGCCGAGCCATGAACTTAGCATAAGTCGGCCATCCAAACAAGGCATGATAAGGGCTCTTGATCTTAACCACCTCAAACCATAAGGACTCCACTCTGTACTTGTATTCATCGCCAAAAGCCACTTCCAAAGAAATCCTGCCCACCGGATGCGCCGACTTACCTGGCACCATACCATGAAAAACAGTGGACGAAGGTTTTAAGTCCTTGTAGAGCAACTTCATCCGCCGGAAGGTGTCATAATAAAGGATGTTTATGCTGCTGCCGCCATCCATGAGCACCTTGTTCAACATATACCCACCCACTTGGGGGGCTACAACCAAAGCCAGCCGCCCCGGGTCATCAATGCGTGGCGGGTGATCTTCACGGCTCCATGTTATGTCATATTCACACCACTTTAGATATTGTGGAAGAGCCGGCGTAACCGTATTGACCGCCCGTTTTCGCAACTTCTGGTCCCATCTATTGAGACTAGTCGTGAAGATGTGGTACTGCCCGGAGCTGAGCTGCTTCGGGTTACTCTGAAAACCGGATTGATTCCGCTGTTGCTGTTGTTGTTGATTATTATTACCAGAGTGCGGCTGCTGTCCCCCGTGATTATCCTGACCCGAATGACCGGATGCTGAACCGCCAGAACCAAATCTGGCTCCTGACGCACCATGTCCTGGGCCACCTAGCGGGCCGCCACCATGATGGTTAGGTTGTGTGACATACCACTTGAACTTCTACATAAAAGAACAACTCTCCCATGTATGATTTGCCGGCCTATCAGGCAAACTGTGATTCGGCAAGGTCGCTTAAGCAACTCTTCCATGTTCGAGGAAAAATTATCCCTGCCCGAGGGCAGTCCAAACCTCCTGTTGCCCTTGGGATGATTCTGCTGGGCTTTTGTGTTGGCCACCAGCTCTGATCCTGCTTCTGGACTCTTGCGCTTACTCTGGCTACCATTGTTCACCGCACCCTTGCCTTGGTTGCCCTTCTTGCCTTGACTAGCCTTTTCCTCATCAGAACCCAGATCCTTCGTGCTGTCTGAGTCGGTGTATTTCGTGAGAGCCGTCATGAGTTCTCCCATGTCCTGACACGTACGCTTGAGCCGGCCAAGTTTCTGCTTTAGAGGAATAAAGTGGTAGTTCTTCTCTAAGATCAACACCGCTTGAGCCGCCGTGATCTACTCTGATGAGTGAATAATTGTCGAGACCCGCCGTACCCAATGATGAGCCGACTCGCTCTCCTGTTGGACACAGTGATCAAGATCCACAATAGTCATAGGCTGCTTGCATGTCCCTTGAAAGTTTTTAATGAATTGAGCCCTGAGCTCTGCCCATGAATTGATGGTATTAGGTGGTAACCCCTTTAGCCATGTACGAGCCGGGCCTTCAAGCATCATGACGAAATACTTGGCACAAACCGCCTCACTAACATCCAACATCTCCATGGCCAGTTCATAGCTTTCCACCCAGGCCTCTAGTGGTAAATCAACGGTGTAATTTGGGACCTTGCGGGGACCTTTGAAGTCTTTTGGCACGACACGACAGAGAGCCGGCGATAGACACGACAGCCCTCCCGTCCTGGGGGTTACTCCTGCCCCTACGGAAACGGAAGGCCCGGGCTCTTGGTAAGCCGGCCTAGCTGGCGCCTCTTGCGGGCTTCTCGCATGGTTTACACATGCCTGTGTATCTCTTCGCGGTCGGTGACCCGTTGGAATCTCTCTGTGATGGTTGCTGCTGGAACCTGCTGGTGACTCGTAGCGTCGGCTAAAACTATGGCTAGGAAGAGGGGTTGAATGGACGCGGCTCCGACTATGAGCGTATCTCTCCTGCTGGGCCATGGTCGTCTGCAAGTACCCGATGGCGTTCCACACATCCTTTGCAAAGGTTGCTTCATCCAGGATAGGGATCGTCTCAAGCCGGGTGGCAGCTGCTACCATATTCTCGGCCGGGTTAGAATAATGACCCGCCGGCGTTGGAAAAGCCCCAGGTGAAGGTTGGTTATGTTGGGCCGGATGAGTCGCCGACCGTTCCGTTGGGCGGCTCTCGGGCGCGCCCGTGGCTCGCCCTGCATTAGGGGTATTAAAGAGGTTCCTCACTTCATAACGCTCTGGTAGACGGGACTGATGCCTCCTCCGGTGTACCGCCGCTACTGACATTTGCTCCAACCCAAGATGGAAAGCATCTGTCTTGATACGTTCTGCCTCTTCTTCCATCTGGACCTTCAGCTCAACCATCCTTTGTCGTTCCTCTGCCATCCGACCCTTGATCCTTGCAATCTCTAGATTCCGAGCTGCTTGATTATCTGGTGTGACTTCAGTGGCCATGAGATCCGTGAGTTCATCCATCAGCTCCACAAGAACTTGAGCCGGCGGCGGCGGGTTATCACCCGAAGTGGCGGCTCCCGCGGCTGCGTTACTTGCGGCTGGGGCTGATCCCGCCATGAACACCGCCACATGAACCGGAGGTTTCATAACATCTGACTCAAAGCCATCCGACTCAGGGTATGCATCATCGTAGCTCCCAAGGCCACCGTTGCGGAGCTGGTACACTGATTTTGTTTCTCCACTTGAAGATTCATCTTCTGAATAAACAAGGGGTTCCTGTGACCAGAATGCTTCCAGATCCATACCTTGAGTGAAGCCTACAAAGACATGCCTCTGGCCCGGATTGGCGTGGGCAGGCCGCACATTACTTGCAGATTGGAGACGCCGAGCCGACTTGACGATGTTGGTGCAGACGTCCGGCCCGGGTGTAGATCCATCAGCCTCTTCAATGAAAACGTGGATCCCGCCGAACGAAACCCGCAATCCATACTCCACAGACTCAGCGTCAAGCCCCCAGCCAGCATCGTCGATGTAGAACCGGCCGTGGCGACTCTTGCTCATCCTTATGACCACGTATCCCTCGAGCCCTGGGAGAGAGCCCTTTGAGAACTCAACATCACCAAGCGCAAGCCCCACGGTGGGCGCCAACTGTCGTGGATTTATCACGGTAGATGTCCGGGTGAACGGACTTGGATTCGAGGCCATTGCTAACGTGATGGACTCAAAGGGGTTGATTGGGACGAAGGACACGAGTTTACCCAGGTTCGGCCCCTCAAGTCGAGGTAATAGCTTATGTCCTGCTTGTTCTTGTATTGTTTGTTGTATCGATTACAAGGGAGCTAAAGCTTGACCTAGTTCTCGATAACCTGATCTCTAAGTCGCCCCGGGTCTACCTTTATATAAGAGGTCAGGACCACGGGTCTTTACAATGGTCTAACTGAGTCACATTGTCTATCCGAGTCTTCCTCTATCTTCTTGTCCAAGCTGTCCCCGAGCGGCTTACACGCCCGGGTCTTCTCCGTCCGGGCCACCTTGCGGCCCACACCTTGAGCCGCTTATCTTCCTGGGCCGTAGACCTTACGGCTCACCCTTGGGCCGGCTCACGAGCCATCAATGTGACCCGAAACCTTAATGGCGGGTCATATTGCGGGGTTATTTCCCCAACATAGGGCTTTGCAACCCCGTGGATAATTAATCAAACCCCAGGACAGTGCTCCGTATGAGTGTTGGTCCACCCACCTAGCAGTCGGCGGTGCCACCTTGGGGCAACTCGAGGCGTTTTTAGGCAACCGTCCACTTTGCACAGACGGATGATGCCCGTTGATAGAGAGCGCATGGCTCTAGAAGCGGATCTGGCTCACCGGGAGGTCTTGATGGACTTGTGTTACCTTTATCGAGTGTCTTGCGTGAGGGGCTATGACTTTCTTGGGGCTATCTCGAGGTGTTGGAATTCCTTTGGAGTTGCCTAGGATGATCATGAGATCCGTGGTCGAGGCTATTCCCACGAAGTGTGGTTAATTTATGATGGACTAGTTGGAGCACCCCTATAGGGTTAAAACTTTCGGAAAGCTGTGCCCGCAGTTATGTGGCAACTTGGATATTTGTTTAACACCCGGTTATAGTTAACTTGAAGTAAACTCTAATAAAATGCACCAACTGTGTGAGTAACCGTGATCGTCTCTGCTCGTGAACATGACTCGAGAGAGAACACAGTGGGGTTATGATTGACGTAAGTAAGTGTTCAGGATCTTATAGAGGTCATTCTAGATTCGATTGTTATCGTAGGCCACATATTACTCTCATGTTTCATATGTTAACCACCATAAATGCTTAGTGCTGCTGCAAACTAAACACATACCCCATCCCAACCTATAAGCTTGAATAGTCTCGATACCTAGGTGCGAGATTGCTGAGTCCTTGTGGCTCATAGATTACTACAACAATCCAGGTATAGGTACAGATGAGGTCGTGCCAGATGACATGACGCAGCTCCTGTGGGAGTATCACGAGGAACACGACAGGATGTACGTGATGTATCCAGATGAGTAGAGGACCGTGGTCATGATCTTCGGGGCTAGCAAGATAGTATCATTGCAGCTGCTTTTATCGTTTGTTTTCGTCTGTAGCCAGACCCTGTCTTCATATTGATGTTTGAACCCTTGTGTGGAATTGTAATTTAGCATGTGGCGAGTGTAAGACAACTCATATACTCCTCTCTTCTTAAATGTATGATGTAATGATGCTATACTTGCGAACGTCGAGATGCGCCTCTATCCCTTGTCAAGGCCCCCATGCCTTAATATGAATAGGCACACATCTTGGGCGTGACAAGTTGGTATTCAGAGCCATACAACCATAGGAGTCCTTTGCTTGATCGAACTTGGCCGAGTCGAGTCTAGTAAAAACTATTTTGAGTCTAGTTATATCGGAGAGTAGGATTCTTTTTACTCCTTTTCTATGCTCTGGTGAGGTGTTAGACTTAGGAATTTTGATTCTACTCCTCTTCTCGCTCAAATTTTTTTTAGGATCACGCGGGTATTTTGGAGTCTATATGATACCGATGTGACAGGGTTCTGTCTTGGTGCCTCCTATCTGACTTGATTTCTTCCGGGGAGTCGAGCTCCAGGGAATGTTGGCACATCGTTATCATTCAGCTTCCTTGATATCTTAGGACGGAGAGTATTTGGAATTACTTCAATACTTGTCGTGGTGAGATAAGGTCGGAGTTACCCAGTACCGGGGAGGTGTCCGGGGTACCACCATGGTTTAGTATCATTGTGCTTTTAAGGATTCGAGTTAGATGGATTTGCGAAAGCCTGTGGTGTTGGGGAATGTCGCATTGGAAACAAAAATTTTCCTACGCACACGCAAACCTATCCATGGTGATGAGCATCTACGAGAGGGAGAGTGGATCTACGTACCCTTGTAGATCGCTAAGCGGGAAGCGTTAAGAAACGCGGTTGGTGTAGTCGAACATCTTCGCGATCCAAATCGCGGAGCGTCCCGCGATCTCATCATGATCCATCCCACGATCCAATCACGATCCGTCCCGTGAACTCATCACGATCCGTCCTGCGATCTCGTCACGATTCGTCCCGCGATCCAATCACGATCGTCTCGTGGCCTTGATCACGATCCTTCCGATCTAGTACCGAACGGACGGCACCTCCGCGTTCAGCACACGTGCAACTTGATGACGATCTCCGCCGTCTTGATCCAGCAAGAGGAGGTGGAGAGGAGAGAGAGTTCACCGGTAGCGTGACGGTGCTCCGGTGATGGTGGTGGTGGAGCAATTCCGGCAGGGCTTCGCCTAAGCACTGCGAAAAACCAATCTAGAGGAGCACCGGTGGAACGGGTAGCATGTGGCTGCAATTGTTAGCCAAACCCTAGCTATTCCACTAGTATATATAGGAGGAGAGGATAGGAGAGGCAGCCAAGGCCTTTGGTTCAGCCGAAATAGGAGGTGGGAAGCAATCCTACTTCACCTCCAATCCTAGTTGGAGTAGGATTGCCTCCTATTGGCTGATTTTCACCTTTTCCTTAGCCTTTTTCTCTCCCTGCGCCATGGGCCTTTTGTGGCTGATTTACCAGACCACTAAGGGCTGGTTAATACTCTCCCACAGCCCATGGTCCCTCTAGGGTCGAAATACCCCTCCCGAAGGCCTCCCGGTACACTACCGGCACTCCCGGTTCACTACCGATGAGCCCGAAACCTTTCCGGAAACCAAACTAGGACTTCCTATATATGAATCTTTACCTCCGGACCATTCCGGAGCTCCTCGTGATGTCCGGGATCTCATCCGGGACTCCGAACAACCTTCAGTCACCACCATACATAACTCTACACTACCGAAACGTCACCGAACCTTAAGTGTGTAGACCCTGCGGGTTCGAGAACTATGTAGACATGACCGAGACACCTCTACAGTCAATAACCAATGGCGGGACCTAGACGTCCACATTGGTTCCTACATATTCTACGAAGATCTTTATCGGTCGAACCTCTATGTCAAGGATTCAGTTAATCCCGTATAACGTTCCCTTTGTTCTTCGGTATGTTACTTGCCCGAGATTCGATCGTCGGTATCTCCATACCTAGTTCAACCTCGTTACCGGCAAGTCTCTTTACTCGTTCCGTAAAACAAGATCCCGTGACTAACACTTAGCCACATTGCTTGCAAGGCTTGTTGTGATGTTGTATTACTGAGTGGGCCCCGAGATACCTCTCCGTCACATGGAGTAACAAATCCCAGTCTCGATCCATGCCAACTCAACAGACACCATCGGAGATACCTGTAGAGCACCTTTATAGTCACCCAGTTACGTTGCGACATTTGATACACACAAGTCACTCCTCCGATGTCCATGAGTTGCATGATCTCATGGTCATAGGAACATATACTTGACATGCAGAAAACAGTAGCAATAAACTGACACGATCATATGCTACGTTTGTAGTTTGGGTCTTGTCCATCACATCATTCTCCTAATGATGTGATCCCATTATCAAATGACATCTCATGTCCATGGCTAGGAAACCTTAACCATCTTTTGATCAACGAGCTAGTCTATCAAGGCATACTAGGGACATGGTTTTGTCTATGTATCCACACATGCATTTAAGTCTCCGATCAATACAATTATAGCATGGATAATAAACGATTATCATGAACAAGGAAATATGAAAATAACTAATTTATTATTGCCTCTAGCACATATTTACAACAGTCTCCCACTTGCACTAGAGTCAATAATCTAGTTCACATCACCATGTGATTCGCATTGTTATGAATCTAACACCCACTGAGTTCTGGGGCTTGATCATGCTTTGCATGTGAGAGAGGTCTTATAGTCAACGGGTCTGCGATATTCAGATCTGTGTGTACTTTACAAATCTCTATGTCAAATCGTAAACACTACTACCACACTCCACCTAGTACTATTTCCAAATGGCTGCTCCACTATACGTATCCAGATTGCTACTACTAGTCATCCGGATAGGTGTTTAAAGCTTGCATCGACGTAACTCTTTACGACGAACTCTTTATCACCTCCATAATCAAGAAACATTTCCTTAGTCCTCTGGTCACTAAGGATAATTTCGGCCGCTGTCCAGTGATCCACTCCTGGACCACTCTTGTACCCCCTGACGGACTCATGGCAAGACACACACAGGTGCGGTACACAACATGGCATAATATAGAGCCTATGGCTAAGGCATAGGGGACGACGTTCGTCCTTTCTCTTTCTTCTGCCATTGTCGAGCTTTGAGTCTCACTCAACTTCACACCTTACGAATCAGGCGAGAACTCTTTCTCCGACTGATCCATTTTGAACTCTTTCAAAATCTTGTCAAGGTATGTACTTATTGAAAGTCTCATCAAGCATCTTGATCTATCTCTATAGATGTTGACGCTCAACAATTAGATAGCTTTATCCAGGTCTTCCTTTGAAAATCACTTTTCAAACAACCATTTATGCTTTCCATAAATTCTACATTACTTCTGTTCAACAATATGTCATCCACATATACTTATCAGAAATTCTATAGTGCTCCCACTCACTTTATTGCAAATACAAGTTTCTCGTAAACTTTGTATAAACATCAAAACTTTGATCACCTCATCAAAGCGTATATTCCAACTCTGAGATGCTTGCTTCAGTCCATAGAAGGATCACTAAAGCTTGGACACCTTTTAGCATCCTTAGGACTGACAAAACCTTCTGGTTGTATCACATACAACCTTTCCTCAAGTAAACCGTTAAGGAAACGATGTTTTGATATCCATCTACCAGATTTCATAATTGAAAAAATGCATCAACTGCTACCATAATTCCAACAGACTTTAGCATCGCTACGAGTGAGAAAGTCTCATCGCAGTCAACTCCTTGAACTTGTCACAAACAACTTTGCAACAAGTCGAGCTTTACAAATGGTGACAATTACCATCAGCGCCTGTCTTCATTTTAAAGATACATTTGTACTCAATGACCTACCGTCCAACGAGCTAGTCTACCAAAGTCTATACTTGGTTTTCATACGTGGATCCTATCTCGGATTTCGTGGCCTCCAACCATTTGTCGGAATCCGGGCCCATCATCGCTTCTCCATAGCTCGTAGGTTCATCGTTGTCCAACAACATGACCTCCAAGATAGGGTTGTCGTACCACTTAGGAGCAGTACACATCCTTGTCGACCTACGATGTTCGATATTAACTTGATCCTGAAGCTTCATGATCATCATCATTATATTCCTCTTCAACTAACGTAGGCTTCACAGAAACATCTTTCTGCGCTGCGCTACTCTCTGGTTGAACAAAGGTTTAACAACCTCATCAAGTTCTATCTTCCTCCCACTCAATTCTTTCGAGAGAAACATTTCCTCGAGAAAGTATCCGTTTAAGCAACAAACACTTTGCACTAGGATCTGAAATAGAAGGTTCACCCAACTGATCTTAGGGTATTCTATGATAATCGTTTATTATGCATGCTATAATCATTTATTATCATATTTCCTTGTTCATGATAATCGTTTATTATCCATGATAATAAATTGGTTATTATCATATTTCCTTGTTCATGATAATCGTTTATTATCCATGCTATAATTGTGTTGATCGGGAACTCAGATACATGCGTGGATACATAGACAACACCACGTCCCTAGTATGCCTCTAATAGACTAGCTCGTTGATCAAAGATGGCTATGGTTTCCTGTCTTGGACATGAGATGTCATTTGATAACGGGATCACGTCATTAGGAGAATGATGTGATGGACAATACCCAAACTACAAAGGTAGCATATGATCGTGTCAGTTTATTGCTACTGTTTACTGCATGTCAAGTATTTGTTCCTATGACCATGAGATCATGCAACTCACTGACACCGGAGCAGTACCTTGCGTGTATCAAACGTCACAACGTAACTGGGTGACTATAAAGGTACTCTACAGGTATCTCCGAGGGTGTCTGTTGGGTTGGCATGGTTCAAGACTGTGATTTGTTACTCCGTGTGACGGAGAGGTATCTCGGGGCCCACTCGGTAATACAACATCACAATAAGCCTTGCAAGCAATGTGACTAAGCGTTAGTAACGGGATCTTGTATTACGGAACGAGTAAAGTGACTTGCCGGTAACGTGGTTGAACTAGGTATGGAGATACCGATGACCGAATCTCGAGCAAGTAACATACCGAAGAACAAAGGGAACATCATACGGGATTAACGGAATCCTTGACATAGAGGTTCGACCGATAAAGATCTTCATAGAATATTTAGGAACCAATGTGGGCATCGAGGTCCTGCTATTGGTTATTGACCATAGCGGTGTCTTGGTCATGTCTACAGAGTTCTCGAACCCGAAGGGTCTGCACACTTAATGTTCAGTGACGTCTCGGTAGTATAGAGTTAAGTATGGTGGTGACCGACGGTTGTTCAGAGTCCCAGATGAGATTCTGGACATCACGAGGATCTCCGAAATGGTCCAGAGGTAAAGATTGATATATAGGAAGTCTTGTTTTGGTCACCGGAAAAGTTTCGGGCTCATCGGGAGAGGTATTTCGACCCAAGAGGCCACATGGGCTGTGGGAGGAGGTAAAATAGCCCCTCATGGGATGGCCGAAGCCTCCTCTAAATGCCCATGTGGCTGGAGTGGTTTTAGAAGGAAAAAAAATCCAAAGGTGGAGAGGTGGAAAGAGTTTCCAAGTGGAAAGGAGGAATCCTACTCCTAATAGGATTGGAGTAGGACTCCTCCACATCCAATTTCGACCAAACCTTGAGGGTTTGAGGCTGCCTCCTCCCCTCCCTCCCTCCTATATATACTAGAGGATTTAGAGGAAAAAGCTAACCCTAATAGCCACGTGCTACCTCTCCTCTAGATCACAGCCGCTCCTCTAGATCGGTTTTCAGCGGTGCTTAGGCGAAGCCCTATTGGAATAGCTCCACCACCATCGCTGCAATGCCGTCGCGCTGCTAGAGAAATCATCTACCTCTCCGCTCCCTCTTGTTGGATCAAGAAGGCAGAGATCGCCATCGAGATGTATGTGTGCTGAACGCGGAGGTGCCGTCCGTTCGGTGCTAGATTGGAAGGACCGTGATCAAGATCGCGAGACGGATCGTGATGAGATCGCGGGACGGATCGTGATGAGTTCGCAGGACGGATCATGATTGGATCACGGGATGGATCGTGATGAGATCGCGGGATGCTCAGCAATTTGGATCTCAAAGACGTTCGACTACACCAACCGCGTTTCTTAATGCTTCCCGCTTAGCGATCTACAAGGGTATGTAGATCCACTCTCCCTCTCGTAGATGCTCATCACCATGGATAGATCTTGCGTGTGCATAGGAATTTTTTTGTTTCTCATGCAATGTTCCCCAACAGTGGCATCATGAGCTAGGTCTATGTGTAGATGAGATCTCAAGTAGAACACAAGGAGTTTGTGGGCGTTGATGCTTAGATTGCTTCCTCCCTAGGTCGTGTTTTGGTTCAGCGGTATTGTGGGATGAAGCGGCCCGGAACAACCTTACTCGTATGCTTACGAAAGACCAGTTCCATCGACTGACGTGTAACTTCGTTGCATAAAGATGGCTGGCGGGTGTCTGTTTCTCCTACTTTAGTTGGATCGGGTTCGACTAAGGCGATCCTTGAGAAGGTTGAAAAGCAACTTATGTATCACCGTTGTGGTCTATGCGTAGGTGAGAATTGTTCTTGCTAGATACTCGTAGCAGCCACGTAAAACATGCAACAACAATTAGAGGACGTCTAACTTGTTTTTGCAGGGTATGTTGTGATGTGATATGGCCAATTACATGATGAGATATATGTGATGTATGATATGATCACGTGTTGTATAGAATATCACGACTTGCATGTCGATGAGTACGGCAACCGACAGGAGCCATAGGGTTGTCTTTAACTATTGTATGACCTGCGTGTCAATCATTAAGCACTATGTAATGCTTTACTTTATCGCTAAATGTTAGCAATAGTAGTAGAAGCATGGTGGGCGCGATAACCCCGATGGCGACACGCTGATGGAGATCAAGATGATGGAGATCATGGTGTCATGCCGGTGACGATGGAGATCATGCCGGTGTGTTCAAGATGGAGATCAAAAGCACAAGTTCATGGCCATATCATGTCACTTATGATTTGCATGTGATGTTAATCCTTTTATGCGCCTTGTTTTGCTTAGGACGACGGTAGCATTATAAGGTGATTCCTCACTTAATTTCAAGATAAATTGTGTTCTCCCCGAGTGTGCACCATTGAAAAAGTTCGTCATATCGAGACACCATGTGATGATCGGGTGTGATAGACTCTACATTCACATACAACGGGTGCAAGCCAGTGTTGCACGTGCAGAACACTCGTGTTAAACATGATGAGCCTAGCATGTACAGACATGGCCTTGGAACACAAGAGACCGAAAGGTCGAACATGAGTCATATAGTAGATATGATCAACATGATGATGTTCACCATTGAAACCACCTCAACTCACGTGATGATCGGACTTGAGTTGGTGAATTTGGATCATGCATCACTCGAATGACCGGAGGGATGTCAATTTGAGTGGGAGTTCTTAAGTAATATGATTAATTGAACTCATTATCATGAACATAGTCAGTAGTGTCTTTGCAAAATTATGTTGTAGATTACTAGCTCACACTGTAGCTCCCTTGAATTTCTATATGTTCCTAGAGAAATAGAGTTGAAAGATGATGGTAGCAATGTTGCAGACTGGGTCCATGATCTGAGGATTGTCCTCATTGTTGCACAGAAGGCTTATGTCCTTAATGTACTGCTCAGCGCGCCACCCCCTCTAGCGTCGTCTGTAGATGTTGTGAACATCTGACAGGCATGTTCCGATGACTACTTGATAGTTTAGTGCGTCATGCATTATGGCTTAGAATTGAGGCTCCAAAATGTTTTGAACGTCACGGAACATATGAGATATTCTAAGAGCTCAAATTGCGATCTCAGGCTCATGCCCATGTTGTGAGATATGAGATCTCCAATAAGATTCTTTGCCTGCAAGATGAAGGAGAATAGCTCACTCGTTAAGCATGTGCTCAGATTGTCTGGGTGCTACAATCGCTTGGATCGAGTGGGAGTTGATATTCCAGATAAGATAGTGATTGATATAGTTCTGCATGTCACTGTCACAAAGCTACTAGAACTTGGTGAATAACTATAAAATGCCAGGGATAGAAATAATTATCCCTGATCTGTTCGTGATGTTTGACATTGCGAAGGTAGAAATCAAGAAGGAGCATCAAGTGTTGATGGTTAGTAAAATCACTAGTTTCGAGAAGGGCAAGGGCAAGGAGGGAAACTTCATGGATGGCAAGTCAGTTGCTGCTCCAGTGAAGCAACCCAAAGTTGAACCCAAACCCGAGACTAAGTGCTTCTATTATGAGGTGAGCGGTCGCTGAAGCGGAACAACCCTAGATACTTGGTAGATAAGAAGGCTGGCAACGTTAACACAAGTATATTTGATATACGTGTTACTGATGTGTACCTTGCCAGTACTTCTAATAGCACCTGTGTATTGGATACCGGTTCGGTTGCTAAATGTTAGTAACTCGAAGTAAAAGCTATAGAATAAACGGAGACTAGCTAAGGGTGAGGTGACGATGTGTGTTGGAAATGTTTCCAAGGTTGATGTGATCGACATGGCATGCTCTCTCTACCTTCGGGATTAGTGACGAACCTAAATAAATGTTATTTGGTGTTTTGCCTTGAGCATGAACGTGATTAGATCATGTCTGTTGCAACACGGTTATTCATTTAAGTTAGCGAATAATTGTTATACTGTTTACATGAATAATACCTTCAATGGTCATGCACCCAGTGAGAATGATTTGTTGAATCTTGATCATAGTAATACACATGTTCATAATAGTGATGCCAAAAGATACAAAGTTAATAATGATAGTACCACATACTTGTGGCACTTCCGCTAAATGTCATATTGGTATAAAGCGCATGAAGAAACTCCATGCTGATGGATCTTTGGACTCATTCGATTTCGAATCGGTTGAGACATGCGAACCATGCCTCTTGGGCAAGATGACTAAGTACCCCATTTTCCGGATTGATGGAGCGGGCAAGTGATTTATTGGAAATGATACATGTTGATTTATGCAGTCCAATGAGTCTTGTAGCGTGCGGTGGATACCGTTATTTTCTTACCTTCACTGATGATTTGAGTAGATATAGTGTATGTTTACTTAATGAAACACAAGTCTGAATCGTTTGAAAAGTTCAAGCAAATTCAGAGTGAAGTTTAAGATCATCGTGACAAGAAGATAAAAATGTCTGTGATATGATCGTGCAGGTGAATATCTGATTTACGAGTTTGGCATACAACTTAAGACAATGTGAAAGTTGTTTCACAACTCATGCCACCTGGAACACCATAGTGTGATAGTGTGTCCAAACGTCATAGTCGTGCTCTATTGGATATGGTGCGGGCTATGATGTCTCTTATCGTTTTGCTACTATAGTTTTGGGGTTATGCATTAGAGACAACTACATTCACTTTAAATAGGGCACCATCTAAATCCGTTGAGATGACACCATGTGAATTATGGTTTGATAGAAACCTAAGCTATGATTTCTTAATGTTTGGGGCTGCGACGCTTGTGTGGAAAAATGTTTTCACCTAATGAGCTCGAACCCAAAGCGAACAAATGCATCTTCATAGAGTACCCTAAGAACAGTTGGTTGAACCTTCTATCTCAGATCCAAGCATAAAGTGTTTGTTGCTCAAACGGGTCCTTTCCCGAGAAAATTTTTCTCTCGAAAGAATTGAGTGGGAGGAAGAGAGAAATTGATGAGGTTGTTGAACCTATGTTTCACCCAAAGAGTAGCGCAGCGTAGAAAGATGTTTCTATGGAACCAACTTGAGTTGAAGAGGAAGTAAATGATGATGATCATGAAGCTTCAGATCAAGTTAATATCAAACCTCGTAGGTCGACAAGGATGCGTACTGCTCCTCAGTGGTACGACAACCCTGTCTTGGAGGTCATGTTGTTGGACAATGATGAACCTACGAGATATGGAGAAGCAATGATGGGACCGGATCCCGACAAATGGTTAGAGGCCATGAAATCCGAGAAAGGATCCATGTATGAAAACCAAGTATAGACTTTGGTAGACTTGCTCGTTGGACGACAGGTCGTCGATTACAAATGGACCTCTGAGGTGAAGACATACGCTGATAGTAAATGTCACCATTTATAAAGCTCGACTTGTCACAAAGAAGTTTCCGACAAGTTCAAAGACTTGATTGCGATGAGAATTTCTCACTCGTAGAGATGCTAAAGTCTATTGGAATTATGTTAGCAGTTGCTGCATTTTTCAATTATGAAATCTGGCAGATGGATGACAAAACATCGTTTCCTTAACAGTTTAATTGAGGAAAATTTGTATGTGATACAACCAGAAGGTTTTGTCAGTCCTAAGGATGCTAAAAGGTGAGCAAGCTTCAGTGATCCTTCTATGGACTGAAGCAAGCATCTCGGAGTTGGAATATACACTTTGATGAGGTGATCAAAGTTTTTGAGTCTATACAAAGTTTATGAGAAACTTGTAATTACAATAAAGTGAGTGGGAGCACTATTGAGTTTCTGATAAGCATATGTGGTTAACATATTGTTGATCGGAAATGATGTAGAATTTCTGGAAAGCATAAAGGGTTGTTTGAAAGGAGTTTTTCAAAGGAAGACATGGATAAAGCTACCTAATTGTTGAGCATCAAGATCTATAGAGATAGATCAAGATGCTTGATGAGACTTTGAATGAGTACATACCTTGACAAGATTTTGAAAGTGCTCAAAATGGATTAGTCAGAGAGAAGTGTTCTCGCCTGCTTTGTAAGGTGTGTAGTTGAGTGAGACTCAAAGCTCGACCATGGCAGAAGAAAGAGAAAGGACGAATGTCGTCCCCTATGCCTTAGCCATAGGCTCTGTATAGTATGCCATGCTATGTACCACACCTGTGTGTGCCTTGTGTAGCGACCCGATCTCAAGGTATCGAAGTCTCTGTGCTTAAGTGCCATCCCTAGATCGGTATGCTGACACACACAGTACTTGAGGATTTACGACAGAGTTCAATCACACGTTTATTACATCGAGAATCCTCAAAGAGTATTTATTACATTAATGTGTCCTAAGGCCAAGTAAAACAAAATCATGCGGAAGCAATAAGTGTAACGAGTCCATCAACTCCACGAGCAAGCTGAGTGCAGAACAACGACCTATCGCACCTTATTCGTCGTCGGATAAATCTGCAACATCATAAGTTGCAGCCATGTAGGTCAATACATGGAATGTACTGGCAAGTCACATCATAAAGTGTAATGAGCCTACATAGTACATGCAATTTGGCTGGTGGAAAGCTCTAAGTTTAGTTTTGCATAAAGCTAGTTTTTCCCTATCAAAAATAATTGTTCTACTTCTACACATATCATAAGTCTGAGATGATGCCCATCTCCGTCATTCCAAAATTTTGTACCCAGTTGATTAGTTAAGAGTGATGAGATCTCCCTGCATTTCCGCTACTAAAAGCTCAAGTTGTCCATGACCAGGGACACGACTAATCGATTAGATTTTAACTCTGCAGAGGTTGTGCACTTTTCCCCACAAGACTCGACCACATCCTTGATCAGAAGATCGAGACATAGTATTTTGAAAGCATTTACCCTAACCCATAGATAGGCCGGTATACCTACATCATCTACATCTGCTAGCCTATCTCGGCAGAGGTCACACCATCTACTCAACTAAGCCAGAGCCTATATTGGCTTGCGGCTGCACACGGAAGCTTATAGACATGAAAATAAGGTTGATTCCTTTGAGCCTGGGTGGACGGACCACTAGTGTGCACTCCCATGGATTCCCATGAATGCTCCCACTGTACTTGGCCACCATACAAACCAATTTCCACCCAGGTAGTTCATTAAAGTTGGTCCTAATTACTACTTTGTCACTCACATCTCAAGGTGATAACACTCCCCAATCCACGTCTACTTTGGCGAAGCATTGTAACATAGCACGGTGGCAACAAAGTTGGTACGGTCCAGACCTACCTCAAATGAACTACTGGGTGATAGTAAAACCAACAAGTATAAACTCCTACCATGCACTCCTACATCAAAGGACTATGTGGAAAAATAAACCATAGGTAAAACATGTATGATCAAAATGTAACTTGCCTTCGTGCTGGGAGTGAAGTTCTAGGGAATGGTAGTACTCTGCTTCGCACTCCGGACAATCTATCACAAAGTAAATAAACGCGTAAACTAGCATTCATACAATTCAAAGAAAACATGCAACAAAATATTTGCAAAAGCCAAATAAAATCCAACGCAAGTCATTAGCATGAAAATTTTCAAAGTATAAATAGTGTTCAAAATTCATGACATGCACTAGTGTCCCTACAAGGCATCCTAGTAAAATTATGGTGAACAGAAAATAATTGTGTAGAATATATTGTGGCAAAAGTTCATGGCAAAGGATTTAGTTCGTGTGACATGGTGCAAAAAAATTCACTTCGAACGGGTATACCGTTTGGAAGATATGGCCTAATGAAATTTAAATTCAAATATGAAATAATTTCAAATTTGAACTTGCAAAAATTTGCAACAAGGATTTCTCTGGTTAGGGCTATTCGATATGAAAATTTATCCGCTGGTTTCATCTCGTTTTGATCTACGGTTAAAAAGTTAAGGTCGTTTGAAATTTTGAATTAAATCTGAAAAAAACTGCTACAGGAACGTCTCTGAAAACATTAAAGTATGAACGTTCGCGGCTAGAGCGCAATGCGGCCAGCCCTGGTTGGTCGACTACGTTCATTGCCAAAGCTATGCGATGAACGTTTGCAAACTACAAAACTAAAGAAAACCGAA
The DNA here is from genome assembly GCA_022496015.1 of Hordeum marinum. NCBI lineage: Eukaryota > Viridiplantae > Streptophyta > Magnoliopsida > Poales > Poaceae > Hordeum > Hordeum marinum. The sequence goes on along the minus strand of CM039673.1, from coordinate 213,081,397 downwards.
AGGTTATTTTAAAACAGACCGCGATTAACCGCGTAAAAAAACAATCTACATCTAAACCTACCGGTTCGATCTGAAAAACTATCCTAATCTATGCTACGTACAAACAGAGCAGCGAGCGACGCTTACAGAGAGGAGGAAGGGGTCAGGCAGGAATTGGGCGAGGACGTGGCGGCGGCTCCGGCGATCATTGGCGTCAGTGGAGAGGCGGGGAAGATGTGGCTCGACGAGGGCCTCTGGTCGGTGGTGACGGCGGTCGACGACGATGACCGGAGGGAGCGGAGCGAGGGGCGGAGCTCCGGTGAACTCCGGCGATGCAGATTGTTGGGGCAGCGGCTCCGGCGAACCTAGGGCTACAAAAATATGTCAGGGAGGTGCGAATGGACCAGGGGGTCTGATTTATCAAGGAAGAAAGGGTCATGGCGGTTCACCGGCGTCGGAAACGTCGACAGGGAGCTTCCGCTCCAGCGAGATGCAAACGGACGGGGCGAGTGGTGCGAGCGGAGAGAGGTGGTGCGAGTTGGCTGAATGGAAAGAGGAGGCTCAGGGCTTTATATAGGCGCGATCTGGCGGCACGGGGCTACGGGATATGCTCTATCCCGAGAGCTCCGGCCGGCGGTTGCGACGAGCGCGGCGTGTCCACATCCCATGCGGGCTAAGCAGGAGGTTAGGGACGATGGGGTCGGGCCCCACCTGACAGGCGTGTGAGAGAGGGAGAGAGAGTTGACCGAGAGAGAGGGAGATCGGACACTAGGGAGGGGAGCGCTCGTGGGGAGCCACGATTGGCGTGAGGCGCTCGGCCTGGCTGGGCTTCGGCCGGCCTGGGCCAATGCGTGCGTGCATGCTCTTTTTTTTGAAAACTTTTTTTATCCAATCAGAATCATTAAAGAGGAAGAAAAATATCAGAGAACTTCCAAAAATCCTTATAGCTAAATATAGAGCACAAGGAACATTAATTCCTGCTCTTAGCATTTAGAAAATATTTTCCTAACGAAATGATTTAACTTTGGCTAACAAAATAAATTTTAAATGTAACTTTAAAACACCAAATACAATGCAAATGCTATCCCACTCCTTTATATTTTGAGGAAGTCATAGTATCCCCTCTCTATTATTTTATGTGAGTGGAAAACTTGAACATCATAAACTCCAAATGCAATAAAAATATGACATGCAATATGATGATCCTATTAACATCCTAATTTAATAAAATTGGGATGTTACAAACCTACCCCCTTAAGATGAATCTCATCCTCGAGATTCGGGTTGGCCAGCAAAAAGGTGAGGATGGTCACAGTTGAGATCTTCCTCTCCTTCGCAAGTAGCTTCCTCCTCAGTGTGGTCACTCCACTGAACCTTGCAGAACTTGATGACCTTGGTACGAGTGATCCTCTCAACAATCTCAAGAATCTTAACATGCTTCTCCTTATAAGTTTGATCGTTATCCAACTGAATTGCTTCTAGAGGCACTATATCTCTCAAAGGAATATCTGCCATCTCTCCATGACACTTCTTCAATTGGGAAACATGAAACACATCATGAACTCCTGACAAACCCTCTGGTAGTTCCAACTTGTATGCAACTTCTCCTTTGCGTTCGAGAACTCTGTATGGCCCCACGAATCGTGGTGCGGACTTTCCTTTGACTCCAAATCTCTTAATACCTCGAAGTGGAGACACTCGCAGATATGCTCTATCTCCCACTTCATAAATCACTTCCTTGCGTTTAGCATCGGCATAACTCTTCTGTCTAGACTGAGCTATCTTGAGTCTACCACGGATCAACTTGACCTTCTCCTTAGAATCTCGACTCAAATCCGATCCAAACAATTTGCGATCCCCAACTCCATCGCACATCAACGGTGTTCTGCACTTCCTCCCATACAATGCCTCAAAAGGGTCCATCTGCAAACTGGCTTGATAGCTGTTATTGTATGAGAACTCTGCATAAGGTAAGTTATCATCCCAACTAGACCCGTAGTCTAGCGCACAAGCTCTCAACATGTTCTCCATAATCTGATTCACCCTCTCTGTCTGCCCATCTGTTTGTGGATGGAAGGCTGTACTGAACTCTAGCCTGGTACCCAAAGTTTCGTGTAGCTGACGCCAAAACATTGAAGTAAACTGTGCTCCTCTATCTGATACAATGGTCCTTGGAACTCCATGCAGGCATACAATCCTGGTCATATATATCTTCGCCAGCTTAGCACTTGTATAGGTAGTCTTCACAGGAATGAAGTGAGCAACCTTGGTCAAGCGATCAACTATTACCCAAATGGAATCATAACCTGAACGGGTCCTGGGTAATCCCATGATGAAGTCCGTGCCAAGTTTATCCCATTTCCAATCAGGTATTGGCAATGGCTGAAGTAAACATGCTGGTTTCTGATGCTCTGCCTTTATCCTCTGACATACATCACATACCGCTACATACTCAGCAATTTCCCTCTTCATACCGGTCCACCAAAAACTTTCCTTCAAGTCCAAATACATCTTGGTGTTCCCCGGATGTATCGAGTAAGGCGAATCATGAGCCTCCTGAAGAATCAACTTCCTGATCTCTGGATCATTGGGCACACAAATACGTTGCTCAAACCATATGGTTCCATGCTCATCCTCACGGAATCCTTCTGCCTTTCCTTTGTTGATCTTCTTCTTTATCTCAGCAATACCTTGATCCAACCTCTGAGCTTCTCTGATCTTTCCCAACAAGGTGGACTGAACTTCGAGTGTGGCAACATAGCCTCTTGGAACTATTTCCAACTCGAGATCTCTAAGTTCACCACACAACTCCTAAGGTAATCCTCCTGCGACAAGAGTGTTGACATAGCTCTTACGGCTCAACGCATTTGCCACGATGTTGGCTTTTCCTGGATGATAATGCAAACTCATGTCATAATCCTTGATGAGCTCCGACCATTTCCTTTGCCTAAGGTTCAACTCTTTCTACGTGAAGATGTACTTCAAACTCTTGTGATCGGTGTAAACATCACATTGATTCCCGATAAGGAAATGTCTCCAGGTCTTGAGTGCATGCACCACTGCTGCTAACTCCATATCATGCATGGCATAGTTCAGCTCATGAGGTCAAAGATGGCATGAAGCATAACCTACAGCCTTTCCTTCTTGCATAAGCACGCCTCCAAGTCCTTGGCGTGAAGCGTCGCAATACACCTGAAAATCCTTGTGTATGTTTGGCAGAATTAGCACTGGAGCTGTAACCAAACGTTTCTTCAACTCCTGGAAACTGGCTTCACATTCCTCAGTCCAAATATACTTGATGTCCTTCTTCAAAAACTCCGTCATGGGCTTTGCAATCTTGGAGAAATTCTCAATGAACCTCCGATAATATCCTGCAAGTCGAAGGAAACCACGAATCTGGCTAACTAAGGTCGGTGCCTTTCATTCTGTGACTGCTTCTACCCTGGAAGGGTCCACGACAATTCCTTTCCCTAACACAACATGTCCAAGAAATCTGACTTCCTTCAACCAAAACTCACACTTGCTGAACTTGGCATAAAGTTGGTGTTCTCTGAGCTTCTCCAGAACTAAGCGCAGATGTTCTGCGTGCTCCTCCTCATTCTTGGAGAAAACCAATATATCATCAATGAATACCACAACAAACTTATCCAAGTACTCCATGAATACCTTGTTCATCATGCTCATAAAATAGGCAGGGTCATTAGTCAAACCAAACGACATGACTGTATACTCATAAAGCCCATACCTCATGGTAAAAGCTGTCTTAGGTATATCCTTCTCACGGATCTTCAACTGATGATAACCCGATCGAAGGTCAATCTTGGAGAAAACACTAGCTCCTTCTAGCTGGTCGAACAAGTCATTGATCATCGGTAGCAGATACTTGTTCTTGATGGTCACCTCATTCAAAGAGCAATAATCCACACACATCCTCAAGGTTCCATCCTTCTTCTCCACTAAGAGTACCAGGGCTCCCCAAGGTGATGAACTCGGGCGAATATACCCCTTTTCCAGCAACTGCTCAATCTGCTTCTTGACTTCCGCTAGATCATTAGCGGGCATCCGGTATGGCCTCTTGGAGATAGGTCTGGTTCCTGGTAGTAACTCGATGAGAAACTCAATCTCCCGATCCAGTGGCATACTGGGTAACTCCTCTGGAAATACATCGGGATAATCCTTCACCACTCGTACTTCTTCCTAGACAACTCCCGTAAGAGAGTTCACTTCAGTCCTCTTAGGCTTAAGCCTGGATACATACTTGACCCTCTTCTTCTCAGGAGTGGTGAGAAGAATTGACCTACTGGCACAATCAATGCTTCCCTGATACTTGGACATCCAATCCATACCTAGGATTACATCCAACCCTTGTGACTCAAGTACAATCATATCTGTGGGAAAAACATGTCCCCTTATGTTCAAAGGCAACTGAAAACATGCCTGACTAGTCATAGACTTTGCTCCTGCGGAACTCACTAGAATAGGTGACTTAAGAGCTATAGTAGGCAACTGATATTTATCCACAAATCCCCTCGATATGAATGAATGCAATGTACCAGTGTCAAATAGAATGAGTGCTGGAAAAGAATTAACCAAGAACTTACCAATCACCGCATCCGGTTGTTCATAGACTTCTTCCATGTTGACATGATTCACATGCCCCTTAGCAAAAGGATTGGGCTGCTTGCCTCCAGAACTTCCATTCCCATTCCCATTCTATAGCTCGGGACACTCATTGGAGTAGTGCCCTGTCTTCTTGCACTTGAAGCAGGTGATGTGACTCAGATCCTTCCTCACTGGTGTAGCATGGGTAGGGTGATGGTGATTGCCGTTTCCTCCATTCCCATTGCCATTCTTATGGCCATTGTGGTTGTGTCCATTGCCTCCATGCTGAGAATGGTCACCATGGTTATGATGGTTGTGCCCTCCAAACTTACTATGTCCTGTACCAGAATATCCTGAGAAAGGGGCGGAGCGAGGCTTCTACTGAGCTCCAGACTGAAACTTGCCTTGACTGTATTTCCTCTTGCGATTTTCCATCTGCTGATGCTTGCCCTCTAGAGTGATCGCCTTGTCCACAAACTCTTGATAGTTCTCAAAAGTCGCTACCATCAACTGAATTCCCAGCTCATCATTCAATCCCTCCAGAAACTTCTCTTGCTTTGATGCATCGGTTGCCACATCACCTGGGGCGTAACGGGACAACCTGCTGAAGCCATCAACATACTCAGACACTGAGCGACCTCCTTGGCGCAAGTTGCAGAACTCCCTCTTCTTGAGAGCCACATCTCCTGCTGAAACATGAGCAGTGCGGAACGCTGCTGGAACTGAGCCCAAGTCACATTCTCCATGGGGTACGTGGAGGTGTAGTTCTCCCACCACGAAGCTGCTGGTCGATCCAGTTGGTGAGAGGCAAACCTCACCTTCTCGTGATTGGTGCATCCTGCTGTGGCTAGCTTCCTACCCATGTTGCGAAGCCAGTCATCTGCGACAATCGGCTCCGAGCTGCTCGTGAAGGTTGGAGGATTCAGCCTCAGAAAATGGGTAAGGCTGTCAATTTGTGGTGGAGGTGGAGGTGGAGGTGGATGCGGGTTGTTGTTGTTGTTGTTGTTGTTGTTCTGGGCCATATTCTGCATCATCAACTGTATCATCTGGTTCTGGGTTTGAAGCAATTGTTCCAAGGCGGATGGGATATCATTCCCTAAGCCACTCCCAGAAGGGTTGCGCCTTGGTGGCATTTGTTGGGTTAGCATAGATGAGGTATAGATAGAATTAGGCCTAAGGGAGAAACACTACCCATATACAAATGATGTTAATAAAAATCCAAATCACTCCAATTCAATTCAATCAAAGAGTTCACACGAAACAAATCTAAGGTGAGCCATGTCACAAGATTTGACAAGGTCCCACAAATAAATAAATCAAATACTAATCGAATATGGAATCCTAATCTCTCATGGTGGTCCAAATCTACTCCTCATCGGAAGAGAGATCTATCATGTTGATGTCGGCTCCAGCTGCATCACTCTGTATCTCCTCATCGTCGTCCTCATAGTCTTTGTCCTGACTGACGTAGTCCCCGTAAGAGTGATCCTCTTGGAGATTCTCCCCATTATCAAGCTTTTCCTTAGTTTCCTCCAGCTGAAGCTTCAAGTCGTCGAACTTATCCTGCTGCGCATCGAGCTCCTCCTCATGCTCTGCGCGAGCGTTCTGAAGCTCTTCTTCTAGCTCGACCTTGCGGGTAGTCAGGTTGTGGGTGGTGACGTGACGAGGCTGTGGTCCATCTCTTCCTTCATCCTGGTGATGAGCTCCTCCAGGTCCTCAATGTGTGAGGTGACGGTGTCGTCCTCCCTGGTGCGCACTACATCTCCATCCGAGTCGCGGGGCGCGTACATGATGTAGTTAGTCTTCCTGAGATCCTCGTGGTAGTCCTGGTGGATGCGCCCAAGTGCAAAGAGCGCAACGATCCCTTTGCCAATGCCCCATGATCTTACTTCTATGTAGAAGTTGATCGGCTCGATGACATTTCCAAAAGTTCGCCCTGGAATATGGACCTCAATCCTCCAGTGCATCTCCTCAGGTAGAGTGGCCGTGAAGGTACCAGTGAAGCTGGGCAGGGCAATGCATAGATGTCCTGTGATATCCATGAGCTGTCTTCCAAAGGGCATGGTTGCGTCGGGCTAAGCAAACTCAACGATGGGGGTCGACATCTACAGTTTGAAAGAGAGGAGAAATTAGTAGTGAAGCAGGGAAAAGTATGAGACCAAAAGAGGGGTATAAAAGTGTTGTAAAATATGGTCTTTATCCTATGGCTTACCATTTTCTAGGGTCGCATCCTACAGTCAACGTGTGCTCTGATACCATCTTGTAGCGACCCGATCTCAAGGGATCAGAGTCTCTGTGCTTAAGTGTCATCCCTGGATCGGTATGCTGACACACACAATACTTGAGGATTTACAACAAAGTTCAGTCACACATTTATTACATTGAGAATCCTCAAAGAGTATTTATTACATTAATGTAGCCTAAGGCCAAGTAAAACAAAATCATGCGGAAGCAATAAGTGTAATGAGTCCATCAACTCCACGAGCAAGCTGCGTGCAGAACAATGACCTATCGCACCTTATTCATCATCGGATAAATCTGCAACATGATAAGTTGCAGCCGTGTAGGTCAGTACATGGAATGTACTGACAAGTCACATCATAAAGTGTAATGAGCCTACATAGTACATGCAATTTGGCTGGTGGAAAGCTCTAATTTTAGTTTTGCATAAAGCTAGTTTTCCCTATCAAAAATAATTGTTCTTCTTCTACACATATCATAAGTCTGAGATGATGCCTATCTCATTCATTCCAAAATTTTGTACCCAGTTGATTAGTTAAGAGTGATGATATCTCCCTACATTTCTACTACTAAAAGCTCAAGTTGTCCATGACTGGGGACACGACTAATCGATTAGATTTTAACTCTGCAGAGGTTGTGCACTTTTCCCCACAAGACTCGACCACATCCTTGATCGAAAGATCGAGACATAGTCTTTCGAAAGCATTTCCCCTAACCCACAGATAGGCCGATACACCTACATCATCTACATCTTCTAGCCTATCCGGGAAGAGGTCACACCATGTACTCAACTAAGCCACAACCCATATTGGCTTGTGGCTGCACACGGAAGCTTATAGACATGAAAATAAGGTTGATCTCTTTGAGCCTGGGTGGACGGACCACTAGTGTGCACTCCCATGGATTCCCATGAATGCTCCCACTGTACTTCGCTGCCATACAAACCAATTTCCACCCAGTTAGTTCATTAAAGGTGGTCCTAATTACTACTTTGTCACTCACATCTCAAGGTGATAACACTCCCCAATCCACGTCTACTTTGGCAAAGCATTGTAACATAGCACGGTGGTGACAAAGTTGGTATGGTTCAGACCTACCTCAAATGAACTACTGGGTGATAGTAAAACCAACAAGTATAAACTCCTACCATGCACTCCTACATCAAAGGACCATGTGCAAAAATAAACCATAGGTAAAACATGTATGATCAAAATGTAACTTGCCTTCGTGCTGGGAGTGAAGCTCTAGGGAATGGTAGTACTCTCCTTCGCACTCCGGACAATCTATCGCAAACTAAATAAACACACATAAACAAGCATTCGTACAATTCAAAGAGAACATGCAACAAAATATTTGCAAAAGCCAAATAAAATCCAACACAAGTCATTAGCATGAAAATTTTCAAAGTATAAATAGTGTTCAAAATTCACGTGCACTAGTGTCCCTACAAGGCATCCTAGTAAAATTATGGTGAACAGAAAATAATTGTGTAGAATATATTGTGGCAAAAGTTCAGGGCAAAGGATTTAGTTCGTGTGACATGGTGCAAAAAAAATCACTTCGAACGGGTATACCGTTTGGAAGATATGGCCTAATGAAATTTAAATTCAAATATGAAATAATTTCAAATTTAAACTTGCAAAAATTTGCAACAATGATTTCTCTGGTTAGGGATATTCGAGACGAAAATTTAGCCACTGGTTTCATCTCATTTCGATCTACGGTTAAAAGTAAGGTCGTTTGAAATTTTGAATTAAATCTGGAAAAAAAACTGCTACAGGAACGTCTCTGAAAACATTAAAGTATGAACATTCGCGGCTAGAGCGCGATGCGGCCATCCCTGGTTGGTCGACTACATTCGTTGCCAAAGCTATGCGATGAACGTTCACAAACTACCAAATTAAAGAATACCGAAAGGTTATTTTAAAACAGACCGCGGTTAACCGCGTAAAAAACCAATCTACATGTAAACCTATCGGTTCGATCTAAAAAAACTATCCTAATCTACGCTACATACGAACAAAGGAGTGGGCGAGGCTTACAAAGAGGAGGACGGGGTCGGGCAGGAACTGGGCGAGGACGTGGTGGCGGCTCCGGCGATCGCCAGCATCAGTGGAGAGGCGGGGAAGATGCGGCTCGGCGAGGGCCTCCGGTTGGTGGTGACGGCGGTCGACAGCGACGACCAGAGGGAGTGGAGCGAGGGGCGGAGCTCCGGTGAACTCCGGCGATGCAGGTTGTCGGGGCGGTGGCTTCGGCGAACCTAGGGGCACAAAAATATGTCAGGGAGGTGTTAATGGACTAGGGGGTCCGATTTCTCAAGGAAGAAAGGGTCATGGAGGCTCACCGGCGTCGGAAACGTCGACGAAGAGCTTCATCTCCAGCGAGTGCAAACGGACGGGGCGAGCGGTGCGAGCGGCGAGAGGTGCTGCGAGTTGGCTGAATGGAAAGAGGAGGCTTGGGGCTTTATATACGCGCGATCTGGCGGCGCGGGGCTACGGGATAAGCTCTATCCCGAGAGCTCCAGCCGTCGGTTGTGGCGAGCGTAGCACGGCCTCATCCCGTGCAGGCTAAGCGGGAGGTTAGGGACGATGGGTCGGGCCCCACCTAACAGGCGTGTGAGAGAGGGAGAGAGAGAGTTGACCGAGAGAGAGGGAGATCGGGTGCTGGGGAGGGGAGGCTCGTGGGGAGCCATGATTGGTGTGAGGCGCTCGGCCTGGCTGGCTTCGGCCGGCCTGGGCCAATGCGTGCGTGCGTGCTCTTTTTTTGAAAACTTTTTTTATCCAATCAGAATCATTAAAGAGGAAAAGAATATCAGAAAAATTCCAAAAATCCTTATAGCTAAATATAGAGCACAAGGAACATTAATTCCTGCTCTTAGCATTTAGAAAATATTTTCCTAACGAAATGATTATCTTTGGCTAGCAAAATATATTTTAAATGCAACTTTAAAACAAAAAATACAATGCAAATGCTATCCCACTCCTTTATATTTTGAGGAAGTCATATTATCCCGTCTCTATTATTTTATGTTAGTGGAAAACTTGAACATCATAAACTCCAAATGCAATAAAAATATGATATGCAATATGATGATCCTATTAACATCCTAATTTAATAAAATTGGGATGTTACACCTTGCCATGAGTCCGTCAAGGGGTACAAGAGTGATCTAGGAGTCGATCACTAGAGAGCGGTCAAGATCATCCTTAGTAACTAAAAGACGATGGAAATGCTTCTCGATTATGGAGGTAAGAAAGAGTTCTTCGTAAAGAGTTACGTCGATGCAAGCTTGGACACCAATCCGGATGACTCTTAGTAGCAATCCGGATACGTATAGTAGAGCAGCCATTTGGAATAGCTCCAAGTGGAGTGTGGTCGTAGTGTTTACAGTTTGACATAGAGATTTGCAAAGTACACACGCATCTAAATGTCACAGACCTGTTGACTATAAGACCTCTCTGACATGGAAAGCATGATCGAGCCCCAGAACTCATTGGGTGTTAGATTCATAACAATGCGAATCACATGGTGATGTGAACTAGATTATTGACTCTAGTGCAAGTGGGAGACTGTTGGAAATATGCCCTAGAGGCAATAATAAATTGGTTATTATCATATTTCCTTGTTCATGATAATCATTTATTATCCATGCTATAATTGTGATGATCGGAAACTCAGATACATGTGTGGATACATAGACAACACCATGTCCCTAGTATGCCTCTAATAGACTAGCTCATTGATCAAAGATGGCTATGGTTTCCTAGTCATGGACATGAGATGTCATTTAATAACAGGATCACATCATTAGGAGAATGATGTGATGGAAAAGACCCAAACTACAAACGTAACATATGATCGTGTCAGTTTATTGCTACTGTTTACTGTATGTCAAGTATTTGTTCCTATGACCATGAGATCATGCAACTCACTGACACCGGAGGAGTACCTTGTGTGTATCAAACATTGCAACATAACTGGGTGACTATAAAGGTGCTCTACAGGTATCTCCGAGGGTGTCTGTTGGGTTGGCATGGATCAAGACTGGGATTTGTTACTCCGTGTGACGGAGAGGTATCTCAGGGCCCACTCGGTAATACAACATCATAATAAGCCTTGCAAGCAATGTGACTAAGTGTTAGTCACGGGATCTTGTATTACGGAACGAGTAAAGAGACTTGCTGGTAACGAGGTTGAACTAGGTATGGAGATACCGACGATCGAATCTCGGGCAAGTAACATACCGAAGAACAAAGGGAACATCATACGGGATTAACTGAATCCTTGACATTGAGGTTTGACCGATAAAGATCTTCATAGAATATGTAGGAACCAATATGGGCATCCAGGTCCCGCTATTGGTTATTGATCGTAGAGGTGTCTCGGTCATGTCTACATAGTTCTTGAACCCGCAGGGTTTGCACACTTAAGGTTGGGTGACGTTTCGGTAGTATAGAGTTTTGTATGGTGGTGACCAAAGGTTGTTCGAAGTCCATATGAGATCCCAGAAGTCACGAGGAGCTCCGGAATGGTTCGGAGGTAAAGATTGATATATAGGAAGTCCTGTTTTGGTCGCCGGAAAAGTTTCGGGCTCATCGGTAGTGTACCGGGAGTGTCGGTAGTGTACCGAGGGACCACCGGGAGAGGTATTTCGACCCAACAGGCTACATGGGCTGTGGGAGGAGGTAAAACAGCCCCTCGTGTGCTGGCCGAAGCCTCCTCTAAGGGCCCATGCGGATGGCGTGGTTTGAGCAGGAAAAATCCAAAGGTGGAGAGGTGGTAAGAGTTTCCAAGTGGAAAAGAGGAATCCAACTCCTAATAGGATTGGAGTAGGACTCCTCCACCTCCAATTTCGACCAAACCTTGAGGGTTTGAGGCTGCCTCCTCCCCTCCCTCCCTCCTATATATACTAGAGGATTTAGAGGAAAAATATAACCCTAATAGCCACGTGCTACCTCTCCTCTAGATCGCAGTTTCTCCTCTAGATCAGTTTTCAGCGGTGCTTAGGCGAAGCCCTTCTAGAATAGCTCCACCACTATCGCCGCAACGCCGTCGTGCTGCCAGAGAACTCATCTACCTCTCCACTCCCTCTTGTTGGATCAAGAAGGCGGAGATTGTCATTGAGCTGTACATGTGCTGAACACGGAGGTGTCGTCCGTTCGGCGCTAGATCGGAAGGACCGTGATCAAGATCGCGAGACGGATCGTGATGAGTTCACGGGACGGATCGTGATGAGTTCGCGGGACGGATCGTGATTGGATTGCGGGACGGATCGTGATGAGATCGTGGGATGCTTGGCAATTTGGATCGCGAAGACGTTAGACGACACCAACCGCGTTTCTTAACGCTTCCCGCTTAGCGATCTAAAAGGGTATGTAGATCCACTCTCCCTCTCGTAGATGCTCATCACCATGGATAGATCTTGCGTGTGCTTAGGAAATTTGTTGTTTCCCATGCAACGTTCCCCAACACTTGTTGCATGTGAGTATTCTTGTGGTTGTTTGTGTTTGAGTGGAATCTATTCAACTTCTTTTCCCCCTCTCTTTTTCTTCAAATCAAACCCAACCTTTACTCTTTTATTCCATTGCCATTAATCAACAGAACTCATCTGCTTAATTAATTTGTTAAAATTGTTCAAGTAGTAGTAATTAATATTTCAAGTCTATGTGTATGGGTATTTTGATGTTTTAAGCCTTATGGTATTGGGGCTTTAAATAACAAGGGGCTGATGTTTTATAAAACTAACTAAATTAGTTGCTCTAAAAATCATAATGATAATTTTGTTAAAAAGGTCATATTTCTTTGTATGTCAAAGTGTTTTTGTTTTGTCAAAAACCCTTTTATTTATTTCTGTGGGATTTTCATCAGATGACTGTTTATTTTAAAAGAAAAACCTCTTTTGTTCTAGAGAGAGAGAGATCAAAAGTTGGGCCTTTCTCTCGCGCCGGCCCAACTAGCGAAGCCGCAGCCCAACAGTCCCACGCCTGAAGGAGAGCTGCCCCGTCGGCTTTTCCGTCAGGTTCAGAGACAATCCGAGCGAGAGGGAGAGCTACCGTTGGCACAGACGTCGAGTAGCCGTCAGCCTCCCTTGCTCTTTTAAACCCTGTCGACGCGCATCCGTAGGGTTAGCTCTGCCCATTCCTCCCTCTTCCTCTCCACGCTGCCGCCAGGTAAGCATAGCTTTGCCATAGCCCTCGCCGTCCGCCATGAACCGAGTGAGCGCGAGCTCGAGCTCGGGCTAGTCTCCGACAGCCTTCCCGGAGTTCCTCTGCAAGCTGAGATGCGGCAGGAGTTCTCCTCTTCTTCCTTGATGTTCGTGGGAGCGCCAGCTCCCCTCCGTCGCAGCGCCTTCTTCCCCTGTGTTCCAGCCAGGAGTTCGCTGGAGTTCTTCTCCATGTCGTCTTCGTTCTGCTCCGTCCCCGTCCCCGTCACAGTGTCTAGGTAGGCGAGGTATCGTCCCGCGTTAGATCCCTGCCCTCTCCTCTGTTGGAAATATGCCTCTTATAGACAACACCATGTCCCTAGTATGCCTCTTATAGACAAGCTCGATAATCAAAGATGGCTGTGGTTTCCTAGTCATGGACATGAGATGTCATTTGGTAACGGGATCACATCATTAGGAGAATGATGTGATGGACAAGACCCAAAATACAAATGTAGCATATGATCGTGTCAGTTTATTGCTACTGTTTTCTGCATGTCAAGTATCTGTTCCTATGACCATGAGATCATGCAACTCACTGACATCGAAGGAGTGCCTTGTGTGTATCAAACGTCGCAATGTAACTGGGTGACTATAAAGGTACTCTAGAGGTATCTCCGAGGGTGTCTGTTGGGTTGGCATGGATCAAGACTGGGATTTGTTACTCAGTGTGACGGAGAGGTATCTCAGGGCCCACTCGATAATACAACATCACAACAAGCCTTGCAAGCAATGTGACTAAGTGTTAGTCGTGGGATCTTGTATTACGGAACGAGTAAAGAGACTTGACGGTAACGAGGTTGAACTAGGTATGGAGATACCAACGATCGAATCTGGGGCAAGTAACATACCGAAGAACAAAGGGAACATAATACGGGATTAACTGAATCCTTGACATAGAGGTTCGACTGATAAAGATCTTCGTAGAATATGTAGGAACCAATATGGGCATCCAGGTCCTGCTATTGGTTATTGACCGTAGAGGTGTCTCGGTCATGTCTACATAGTTCTCGAACCCGCAGGGTCTGCACACTTAAGGTTGTGTGACGTTTCGATAGTATAGAGTTATGTATGGTGGTTACTGAATGTTCTTCGGAGTCCCGGATGAGATCCCGGACGTTACGTGGAGGTCTGGAATGGTCCGGAGGTAAAGATTGATATATAGGAAGTCCTATTTTGGTCGCTGGAAAAGTTTCGGGCTCATCGGTAGTGTACCGGGAGTGCCGGTAGTGTACCGGGAGACCATCGGGAAGGATATTTTGACCCAAGAGGCTACATGGGCTGTGGGAGAGTGAATACCAGCCCTTAGTGGGCTGGTGGAAGTCCCACAGAAGGCCCATGCGACTGGGAGAGAAAACCCAAAGAGGAAAAGGTGGAAAAAGGCAAAATAGGGAGGAATCCTAGTCCTACTAGGATTGGAGGAGGAGTCCTCCTCTCCTCCTTGATTCGGCCGAACCAAGGGCTGCCCCCTTGAGGGACAAGCCTCCTCCTCTCTTCCTCCTATATATACTATTGGTTTTAGGGTTTTTGGCACTAGATCTTCAGCCACAGGCTACCCGTTCGTCTAGTGCATAGTTTCTCCTCTAGATCAGTTTTCTGCAGTGCTTAGGCGAAGCCCTGCTGGAATTACTCCACCACCATCGCCGCAGCGCCGTCACGCTGCCGTAGAACTCATCTAGCTATCCGCTCCCTCTTGCTGGATCAAGAAGGTGGAGATCGTCATCAAGCTGTACGTGTGCTAAACGCGGAGGTGCCATCCGTTTGGTGCTAGATCGGAAGGACCGTGATCAAGATCACGAGACGGATCGTGATGAGTTCTCGGGACGGATCGTGATGAGTTCGCGAGACGGATCGTGATTGGATCACGGGACGGATCGTGATGAGATCGCGGGATGCTTGGCAATTTGGATCGCGAATACGTTAGACTACACCAACCGCGTTTCTCAACACTTCCCGCTTAGCGATCTACAAGGGTATGTAGATCCACTCTCCCTCTCATAGATGCTCATCACCATGGATAGATCGTGCGTGTGCATAGGGAAATTTTTGTTTCCCATGCAAAGTGCCCCAACATCTTTCTCCCTAGGCCTCTGTAGTCGTCGCCGTTGTGCTGTCATTGTGATGCTCCCGGTGCTCTCCAAGCCCGGCCTTTTATTGCAGTAGATGTGCATGTGTGTTAGTGCAAGTGAGACCTGCCGCTGCAGCCGTTGCCTTCCTCTTCCTCTCCGTGCTGCCTCTAGATAAGCATAGCCTCGCCGTCGCCGTCGCCGTCCGCCATGAATTGAGCATGCGCGAGCTCGAGCTCGGGCTAGTCTCCAGCAACCTTCTCGGAGTTCCTCTGCGAGCTGAGACGTGGCAGGAGTTCTCCTCTTCTTCCTCAACATTCGTGGGAGCGCCAGGTCCCCTCCGTCCCTGCGCCCCGAGCTCCTTCTTCCCCTGCGTTCCGGCCAGGAGTTTGCCGGAGTTCCTCCCCGCGTTGTCTTCGTTCTGCTCCATCCCCGGCCCCGTCATCGTGTCTAGGTAGGCGAGGTATCCTCCCGTGTTCGATCCCTGCCCTCTCCTCCTCCCCTGGGCCTCTGTAGTCGTCGCCGTCATGATGTCATTGTGATGCTCCCAGTACTCTTCAAGCCCGACCTTTTATTGCAGTAGATGTGCGTGTGTGTTAGCGCAGGTGAGACCTGCCGCTGCAGCCGTTGCCTGCGCTGTGTGCTGCTCCTTCCCGTGTGCAGCTCGTGCTTGTAGCCACGCCGTCGCTGCTGTGTGCCTTGCCACCTTTGCCATTATCTGTTGCCGCTGCCGCCGCTGCGAACCTGCTGTGCAGCCCCGTGAATCACCGCGCTAGCCCCGCAGAAGGCCGCAGCCCCGCAGAAGGCCGCCGACCCCGGTGGTCGCCGGAGGGCTCGCCGACGACGCCTCCTTCTCTATCTGTAGGTGGGAGGAGAAGGCCTCATTTGGTTATCCTGCTGCCTTCCCCTTGTTCGTTCAGCTAGCGCGCCGTGGCGCAGTGGTATGGAGACAGAGGCGAGACCGTGAGGTCAGGGGTTCGATCCCCGCTCCCCCCTGTGTTTTCTTCTTTTTTCGATTGTCTTCGAGTGGTGTTGCGTGTGTGGATCCAGTGTGAGGACCGGATCCGGTGTGCCATGTTGCATGTATGGCCAGATCCAGTGTGGCTATAGCCAGGATCTGGTGTGGCTGCAGTGTGTGTGTGTGTGTGCGTATGCTTGTGTGTGTGCTTGTGTAGTGTGTGGGTGTGTGTGACAAGTGGGCCCATGCCCCACTTGTCATACACTAAATTATTTGTGTGTTTTGTTGTTTTATTGTAATAATTAGGTCATTTACAATTATATTAATAATTCCAAATCTGGACATGTTCTTTTATGCTCATGAGCATTTTGGGTATGTTTTCACTTATAGGGATGCATGTCATTTTTGCTATGTAGTTCTTGTCATAATGCTCCATGTGACTATATGAGTATGATACATGAATTTGGGGTAGAAAAATCTCAGGAATCCGTTGGTTGTATTGGTTTGGTCTTTTGAGCAAGTTTGACAAAATGTCATTTTATCTCATAGTGCCATTTTGTCATTTTTGTTATGTTTAATCCATGCGTGCTATGATGTTTGTGCCAACATGAATATGGTAGTTTTTTATGTGTAGAATGCCATGGTATTTATCTTTGTCATGATCAACTTGCAAATAAGTGGGAACCATGCTCTAAAGTAACCACTAAAATGTTGCTGTTCCAACCATGCTAAATATTTTTAAGTCTGAGAATCTGCTGTTATTTTTATGTCATGAAGAGTGGTTGCTATCTTGTGATATGTTGAGTATTAGCTCAAGCTCAGTGCTAGTGATTTGAAGTATATGTTGTCTTCTATCATCCTGTTAATTTTCATGCCATGAGGTGGTCTCTAACACCATTAGTTTCTGCTGTCAACTTGCTATCAGTTTAACTCAGATTCCAGAAAACTGTTATTTTTACGAAGTCCCAGAATTCTGTTTCATCATGCCAACTTGTGAGCTTCATGCTTATTGATGTGTGTCTCCATTCCAGATTGTGTAGTTGGATAAGTTGATGAGCATGCTATGTAGTTTCTGTCAATGCCTTGTTTGTGGTTGTAGGATTCCTGTAGCTCAAGTTATTGGCTGTGAAAGTTGCTATGTTGTTGTTTTGTGGCAGATTGTTTGTTTTAGCGTTTTGTGACTTGTGGGGGCTATAATCCGTGGAATTGTTTGATATTTGGATCTATTGTGGTTGGTTTTTCATTGCCTAACCAGTGGCTACCTTGGAATGCCAAGGAATAGCCCGGGGCCTTCTTGTCTTTTGTTTTGCCTTCGTATCTTGTCGTGAGCGTATCATGAGAACCGTAACCATTTCTTACGTTCTACATATGCATTTGTATCATTTTTGCATGATGCATCCATATTTGCCTTGTTCATGCATGTCTAAATAACTTAACATAAGGTTTTGTCCAGATTCATTAATAACCAATTCTTTGCATGTGAAACATGATTAGTTAGGATTGCCATGCTAAAACTCTTCACATAAGCATGCATCATTCTTGCTTGTGCATTGCACCTTGGTTGCTTGTTTATTCTTGCTGTTTCTTTTGGGTAGACGCGAACATTGAACCTGAGTACGAGGCCAGGCGAGTACAACTACGAGGATCCCGCTACTTGTTCCACTGAAGAACCAACATGCAAGATGATCTTACCCGGATCCCGATACTATTTTTGCTTGCTAGTAGTCTCACTCTTATCATTACAATTGTTCTACCTACCACTTGAATGTCAGCCTCCTAATTTCCATGATAGCCTCTAACCCTCCACATCCTAGCAAACCGTTGTTTGGCTAAGTTACCGCTGCTCAGCCCCTCTTATAGCGTTCTAGTTGCAGGTACAGGTTGTTCCATGTGATAACATGTATGTCTGGCATATCGCAATATTATCTGTTATTTAATTTAATGCACACATATATATCTTGGTATTGGTGGAAGGCTTGGCCTTTTGCTAGGTGTTTTGTTCCTTTGTTACAACCATAGTTTCTTGTTACCGGTGTTATGTTTTCCATACTTTTCGCTCCTAACATGCTCGGGGTTGTTATGGGGACCCCCTTGTTAATTAGGTTGAGATTAAAACTTGTCTGGTAAGACCCAACTTTGGTACTACATTTGCTTAATAACTTAATAAAATTTGCATAGGGCTTTGCAACCCCGTGGATAATTAATTAACCCCCGGGCCAGTGCTCTGCATGAGTGTTGGTCCACCCACCTAGCAGTCGACGGTGCCACCTCGGGGCAACTTGAGGCATTTTCAGGCAACCGTCCACTTCGCATAGACGGATGATGCCCGTTGATAGAGAGCGCACGGATCTAGAAGCGGATCTAGCTCATCGGGAGGTCTTGCTGGACTTGTTTTACCTTTATCGAGTGTCTTGCATGAGGGGCTCTGACTTTCTTCGGGCTATCTTGAGGTGTTGGAATTCCTTTGGAGTTGCCTAGGATGATCACGAGATCCATGGTCGAGGCTATTCCCACTGAGTGTGGTTAATTTATCATGGACTACTTGGAGCACCCCTGTAGGATTAAAACTTTCGGAAAGCCGTGCCCACGGTTATGTGGCAACTTGGATATTTGTTTAACACCCGGTTATAGTTAACTTGAAGTAAACTCTAATAAAATGCACCAACCGTGTGAGTAATTGTGATCGTCTCTGCTCGTGAACATGATACGAGAGATAACACGGTGGGGTTAAGATTGACGTAAGTAAGTGTTCAGGATCTCATAGAGGTCATTCTAGATTCGATCGTTATCGTATGCCGCATATTACTCTCATGTTTTGTATGTTAGACACCATAAATGCTTAGTGCTGCTGCAAACTAAACACATACCCCATCCCAACCTATAAGCTTGAATAGTCTCAGTACCCGGGCGCGAGATTGTTTAGTCCTTGTGGCTCACAAATTACTACAACAATCCAGGTACAGGTACAGATGAGGTCATGCCAGATGACATGACGCAGCTCCAGTGGGAGTATGACGAGGAACGCGGCAGGATGCACGTGACATATCCAGATGAGTAGAGGACCGTGGTCATGATCTTCGGGGCTAGCAAGATAGTAACATTGCATCTGCTTTTATTGTTTGTTTTCATCCGTAGCCGGACCCTGTCTTCATATTGATGTTTGAACCCTTGTGTGGAATTGTAATTTAGCATGTGGCGAGCGCAAGCCAACTCATATACTCCTCTCTTTTTAAATGTATGATGTAATGATGCTATACTTGCGAACATCGAGATGCGCCTCTATCCCATGTTGAGGCCCCCGTGCCTTAATATGGATAGGCACGCATCTTGGGCGTGACACACCATGTGTATAGTACCTAAAACTATTTTTATAAAATTTTAATTTGGCCAAAAACAATTTATTCAATTTAGGTTTTCAAAATCCCCTGAATTTAGGTTTGTACTACAAGTCCACAAATTGGGTGTAATATTTTACACCAAAGGCTTTATTTGAAACCCACTATATATATATGGCTTCCCAAAAACACCAAATAGTATTTTTAAAGATTACCTATTTTATTTCAAGGCCTTTTCTTAAGGCTAGAAATGGTCTTTTATAGGGAAAACTTATGTAGATGCTTTAAATTTTTATGAGAAAATTTAGAAAAACTCAGTGGACATATAATGTCCATATATAAGAGTTTAAACACGTGGTCATGTTCAAAATATTGGACAATACCCTTCAAAACCATTTATTCCTATTTCAAGCATTTGAAATATTTAGATAAGAAATATTATCTATAAATTCCATGAAACTTCCATCAAGTTAGAAATACCATATGTGATGATCTTGAAAAGTTTCAACCCAATCCCAACTGATTTGATTCACCAAAATATTCCAAAACCATTCTTGTCCAGAATCAAATTTTAGCAACTTTACATTGAAGTATCTCCTATTTATCCTAAACTTTTTGATCATGGTCTATTACCCAAATGATGATGCTACACTAAGTGGTGCATCAAGGAGAATAGTTTTGCAGACCTAAATCTACAGAAACCTGATTTTGTTGATTTCTAGGGATTACAAAGTTTACATTATCAACTTTCTTCAAATCATCTCAAAACTTGTGATCCAGACCAAATGGACTTACCATTTACCTCTGGTAAATATCAAGGCCATTGAATACCCCTAGATGTCCTAGGACAACATCAAACACCTTCACCCAAAAAGTTGTGGGCAAGCATAGTTGACCCAAAAAGATTCTCCTTGTCCCCAACTTTTTACCACAACATATTCTAACCCCCTTCTACCTCCAGTAACCTTGCCATGGCCTCTTCTCAATTATTTGGGGGGTAACTCCCTCATTTACCTTTTCTTTTTACCATGGAAGCACCCCTTCTTCATCTCTCACACTATTCTGTTCATGCAAATGCCCCCAAACTTTTCTACAACACCATTTGCATGTCAACACATCAAACCAAACCCAAATATGGCATGCTCATGTGGAAAATAGGACCAAATCATCTGAAACCAGATTATGGTAGTAAGTGAATCTTTGCACTACAAGTGCCCTATATATTTACCTCCCTGATCTGGAAATTGGTGGACACGTAGTCCTTCCATAACCAAGACCACTAGACAAAGTTTTATACCCAATTCCCTCCATTACAAAGCCCTTAGATGAGTCTCCATTTTTCTTCTACAAACTTACCCCATGTAAAACCCCCATCTAACCAACTCCATTTACCTTGCGAATTTTCCAATACTCAACACCATGTGTGCCTCACACACCAGACATCATTGGTCGACCAAAAAGAAGCCCGGGACCTGCATTGGCACGCAGCAACGGCGCTCTACCACTGGTTCTTGTCCTGTAGCTCGCAGCTAGCTTTTGTAGGACACCCCAACACGCCAAGGATTCCCCCTAGAGCTCACAAGTCCCGCCTATGCCAAGAAACCTCCAAGCCCCCTCTACCATGTGTGCTCGTCGCGCCCAGAGGGCATCCGAGGCATACCCGAGCTCCCTCCAGTCGCCTCCGCTTAAAAGCTTGGCCCCGAGTGCCCTGGATGCCCCTGGTTCTCCACTCGCCCATCCTTGGACCACCCTTACCACCCACATCTCTCTCCTGCGCCCTCTTCCTTCACTGTGGCTGGCATTGATGCCGCTCGGCTCCGCTCAAGCCCGAGCCACTTGACCCTCCCTTGCCTCAACCAGCTTCACTAGGAGGACATCCTCGAAGAGAGTAGCTACCCCAGAACCTGTTGGAAATATGCCCTAGAGGCAATAATAAATTAGTTATTATCATATTTCCTTGTTCATGATAATCATTTATTATCCATGTTATAATTGTAGTGATCGGAGACTTAGATGCATGTGTGGATACATAGACAAAACCATGTCCCTAGTATGCCTCTAATAGACTAGCTCGTTGATCAGAAGATGGTTAAGGTTTCCTAGCCATGGACATGAGATGTCATTTGATAACGGGGTCACATCATTAGGAGAATGATGTGATGGACAAGACCCAAACTGCAAACGTAGCATATGATCGTGTCAGTTTATTGCTACTGTTTTCCGCATGTCAAGTATGTGTTCCTATGACCATGAGATCATGCAACTCACAGATATCGGAGGAGTGCCTTGTGTGTATCAAACATTGCAACGTAACTGGGTGACTATAAAGGTGCTCTATAGGTATCTCCGATGGTGTCTGTTGAGTTGGCATGGATCGAGACTGGGATTTGTTACTCCGTGTGACGGAGAGGTATCTCGGGGCCCACTCGGTAATGCAACATCACAATAATCCTTGCAAGCAATGTGACTAATTGTTAGTTGCGGTATCTTGTATTATGGAACGAGTAAAGAGACTTGCCGGTAACGAGGTTGAACTAGGTATGGAGATACCGACGATCGAATCTCGGGCAAGTAACATACCGAAGAACAAAGGGAACGTTATACGGGATTAACTGAATCCTTGACATAGAGGTTCGACCGATAAAGATCTTCGTAGAATATGTAGGAACCAACGTGGACGTCTAGGTACCGCCATTGGTTTATGACCGTAGAGGTGTCTCGGTCATGTCTACATAGTTCTCGAACCCACAGGGTCTGCACACTTAAGGTTCGGTGACGTTTCGGTAGTGTAGAGTTATGTATGGTAGTGATCAAAGTTTGTTCGGAGTCCCGGATGAGATCCCGGACGTCACGAGGAGCTCCGGAATGGTCCGGAGGTAAAGATTCATATATAGGAACTCCCAGTTTGGTTTCCGGAAAAGTTTCGGGCTCATCGGTAGTGTGCCGGGAGTGCCGGTAGTGTACCGGGAGTGCCGGTAGTGTACCGGGAGGCCTCCGGGAGGGGTATTTAGACCCCAAGAGGTCCATGGGCTGTGGGAGAATAATAACCATCCCTTAGTGGGCTGGGAAAACAGCCACAAAGGCCCATGGCGCAGGAGAGAAAGTCCTAAATCAAAAAGTGGAAAATCAGCCAATAGGAGGCAATCCTACTCCAACTAGGATTGGAGGTGAAGTAGGATTGCTTCCCACCTCCTATTTCGGCCGACCCAAAGGCCTTGGCTGCCTCTCCTCTCCTATCCCCCTATATATACTAGTGGATTGGGTGGTTTTTGGACAGAATTTCCGGCCACGTGCTACCCGTTACACCGGTGCATAGTTTCTCCTCTAGATCGGTTTTCTGCAGCGCTTAGGCGAAGCCCTGCCGGAATTGCTCCACCACCATCACCGGAGAGCCGTCACGCTGCCGGTGAACTCTCTCTCCTCTCCACCTCCTCTCGCTGGATCGAGACGGTGGAGATCGTCATCAAGCTGCACGTGTGCTGAACGCGGAGGTGCCGTCCGTTCGGCGCTAGATCGGAAGGACCGTGATCGAGATCGCGAGACGGTTCGTGATGTGATCACGGAACGGATCGTGATGAGTTCGCGGGATATATCGTGATCAAGATCGTGAGACGGATCGTGATGAGTTCGTGGGATGGATCATGATGTGTTCGCGGGACGGTTCGTGATTGGATCGCGGGACGCTCGGCGATTTGGATCGCGAAGAAGTTTGACTACACCAACCGCGTTTCTTAATGCTTCCCGCTTAGCGATCTACAAGGGTACGGAGATCCACTCTCCCTCTCGTAGATGCTCATCACCATGGATAGGTTTGCGTGTGCGTAGGAAAATTTTTGTTTCCCATGCGACGTTCCCCAACAGTGGCATCATGGGCTAGGTTGATGGTTCGATGAGATCTCGAGTAGAACACAAAAGGTTTGTGGGCGTTGATGCTTAGATTGCTTCCTCCCTTGGTCGGATTTTGGTTCAGCGGGATTGTGAGATGAAGCGTCCCGGACCAACATTACTCATACGCTTACGAGAGACCGGTTCCCTCGACGCAACTTGTTGCTTAGATGGCTTGCGGGTGACAGTTTCTCTCACTTTAGTTGGATCGGATCCAACAAAGGCGGTCCTTGAGAAGGTTGAAAAGCAATCTATGTATCACCGTTGTGGTTTATGCGTAGGTGAGAATCGTTCTTGCTAGATACCCATAGAAGCCACGTAAAACATGCAACAACAATTAGAGGACGTCTAACTTGTTTTTGCAGGGTATGTTGTGATGTGATATGGCCAATTACATGATGAGATATATGTGATGTATGAGATGATCATGTGATGTATAGAATTTCACGACTTGCATGTCGTTGAGTACGGCAACCGGCAGGAGCCATAGGGTTGTCTTTAATTATTGTATGACCTGCGTGTCAATCATTAAGCGCTATGTAATGCTTTACTTTATCACTAAGCGGTAGCAATAGAAGTAGAAGCAGGGCTGGCGCCACAACCCCAATGGAAACACATTGATGGAGATCAAGATGATGGAGATCATGGTGTTGTGACGGTGACGACGGAGATCATGTCGGTGTTTCGAAGATGGAGATCTTATACACAAGTTCATGGCCATATCATGTCACTTATGAATTGCATGAGATGTTAATCCTTTTATGCACCTTGTTTTGCTTAGTACGGCGGTAGCATTATAAGGTGATCCCTCACTTGAATTTCAGGATGAACTGTGTTCTCCCCGAGTGTGCACCGTTGCGAAAGTTTGTCGTGTTGAGACACCACGTGATGATCGGGTGTGATAGACTCTACGTTCACATACAACGGGTGCAAGCCAGATTTGCACGCGTAGAACACTCGGGTTAAACTTGACGAGCCTAGCATGTACAGACATGGCCTCGGAACACGAGAGACCGAAAGGTCGAACATGAGTCATATAGTAGATATGATCAACATAATGATGTTCACCATTGCAGCCACCTCAACTCACGTGATGATCGGACTTGAGTTGGTGAATTTGGATCATGTATCACTCGAATGATCGGAGGGATGTCAATTTGAGTGGGAGTTCTTAATTAATATGATTAATTGAACTCATTATCATGAACATAGTCAAAGTGTCTTTGCAAATTATGTTGTAGATTACTAGCTCGCGCTGTAGCTCCCTTAAATTTTTATATGTTCCTAGAGAAATAGAGTTGAAAGATGTTGGTAGCAATATTGCGGACTGGGTCTGTGATCTGAGGATTGTCCTCATTGCTGCACAGAAGGATTATGTCCTTAATGCACCGCTCGGTGCACCACCCCCTCTAGCGTCATCTATAGATGTTGTGAACATCTAACAGGCACGTTTCGATGACTACTTGATAGTTTAGTGCGTCATGCATTACGGCTTAGAATTGAGGCTCCAAAACGTTTTGAACGTCACGGAACATATGAGATGTTCTAGGAGCAGAGATTGTGATCTCAGGCTTGTGCCTGTGTTGCGAGATATGAGATCTCCAACAAGATTCTTTGCCTGTAAGATGAAGGAGAATAGCTCAATCATTGAGTATGTACTCAGATTGTCTGGGTACTAGAATCACTTGAATCAAGTGGGAGTTGATCTTCCAGATAAGATAGTGATTGATATAGTTCTCCAAGTCACTGTCACTAAAGCTACTAGAACTTAGTGATGAACTATAATACACCAGGGATAGAAGTATTGATCCCTGAGCTGTTCGCGATGTTTGACACCGCGAAGGTAGAAATCAAGAAGGAGCGTCAAGTGTTGATGGTTAATCAAACCACTAGTTTTGAAAAGGGCAAGAGCAAGGAGGGAAACTTCATGTATAGCAAGTCAGTTGCTGCTCCAATGAAGCAACCCAAAGTTGAACTCAAACCCGAGACTAAGTGCTTCTATTATGAGGTGAGAGGTCGCTGAAGCGGAACAACCCTAGATACTTGGTAGATAAGAAGGCTGGCAACATCGACATAAGTATATTTGATATACGAGTTATTGATGTGTACCTTGCTAGTACTCCTAGTAGCACCTGGGTATTGGATACCGGTTCGGTCGCTAAATGTTAGTAACTCGAAATAAAAGCTACGGAATAAACGGAGAACTAACTAAGGGTGAGGTGACGGTGTGTGTTGGAAATTTTTCCAAGGTTGATGTGATCAACATCGCACGCTCTCTCTACCTTCAGGATTAGTGACGAACCTAAATAAATGTTATTTGGTGTTTTGCGTTGAGCATGAACATGATTAGATCATGTCTGTTGTAATATGGTTATTCATTTAAGTCAGAGAATAGTAGTTATTATGTTTACATGAATAATACCTTCAATGGTCATGCACCCAGTGAGAATGGTTTGTTGAAATCTTGATCGTAGTAATACACATGTTCATAACATTGATGTCAAAAGATACAAAGTTAAATAATGATAGTACCACATACTTGTGGCACTGCCGCAAAATGTCATATTGGTATAAAGCGCATGAAGAAACTCCATGGTGATGGATATTTGGACTCATTCGATTTCGAATCGGTTGAGACATGCGAACCATGCCTCTTGGGCAAGATGACTAAAGGACCCCGTTGGATGGAGCGGGCAAGTGATTCATTGTAAATGATACATGTTGATGTATGCAATCTAGTGAGTCTTGTAGCGTGCAGTGGATATCGTTATTTTCTTACCTTCACTGACGATTTGAGTAGATATAGTGTATATTTACTTAATGAAACACAAGTCTGAATCGTTTGAAAGGTTCAAGCAAATTCAGAGTGAAGTTTAAAGATCATCGTGACAAGAAGATAAAAATGACTGCGATATGATCGTGGAGGTGAATATCTGAGTCACGAGTTTGGCATACAACTTAAGACAATGTGAAAGTTGTTTCACAACTAAACGCCACCTGGAACACCATAGTGTGATTGTGTGTCCGAACATCATAGTTATGCTCTATTGGACATGGTGCGTGCTATGATGTCTCTTGTCGTTTTACCACTATAATTTTGGGGTTATGCATTAGAGACAACTACATTCACTTTAAATAGGGCACCATCTAAATCCGTTGAGATGACACCATGTGAATTATGATTTGATAGAAACCTAAGCTGTCATTTCTTAATACTTGGGGCTGCGACACTTGTGTGGAAAATGTTTTCACCTAATGTGGTCGAACCCAAGGCGGACAAATGCATCTTCATAGAATACCCTAAGATCAGTAGGGTGAACCTTCTATCTCAGATCCAAGTGCAAAGTGTTTGTTACTAAAACGGATCCTTTCTGGAGGAAAAGTTTCTCTCAAAAGAATTAACTGGGAGGAAGATAGAACTTGATGAGGTTGTTTAAACTTTGTTCAACCAGAGAGTAGCGCAGCGCAGGATGTTGTTTCTGTGAAGCCTACGTTAGTTTAAGAGGAAGTTAATGATGATGATCATGAAGCTTCAGGATCAAGTTACTATCGAACTTCGTAGGTCGACAAGGATGTGTACTGCTCCTAAGCGGTACGACAACCCTGTCTTGGAGGTCATGTTATTGGACAAACGATGAACCTACGAGCTATGGAGAAGCGATTATGGGCCCGGATTCCGACAAATGGTTGGAGGCCATGAAATCCGAGATAGGATCCATGTATGAAAACCAAGTGTAGACTTTGGTAGACTTGCTCGTTGGACGGCAGGTCATTGAATACAAATGGATCTTTAAAATGAAGACAGACACTCATGGTGAATGTCACTATTTGTAAAGCTCGACTTGTTACAAAGATGTTTGTGACAAGTTCAAGGAGTTGACTACGATGAGACTTTCTCACTCGTAGTGGTGCTAAAGTCTGTTGGAATTATGTTAGCAGTTGCTGTGTTTTCAATTATGAAATCTGGCAGATGGATGTCAAAACATCGTTTCCTTAACGGTTTACTTGAGGAAAGGTTGTATGTGATACAACCAGAAGGTTTTGTCAGGCCTAAGGATGCTAAAAGGTGTGCAAGCTTCGGTGATCCTTCCATGGACTGAAGCAAGCATCTCGGAGTTGGAATATACGCTTTGATGAGGTGATCAAAGTTTTGATGTTTATACAAAGTTTACGAGAAACTTGTATTTGCAATAAAGTGAGTGGGAGCACTATAGAATTTCTGATAAGTATATGTGGATGACATATTGTTGATCAGAAATAATGTAGAGTTTCTGGAAAGCATAAAACGGTCATTTGGAAAGTGATTTTCAAAGGAAGACCTGGATGAAGCTACCTAATTGTTGAGCATCAAAATCTATGGAGATAGATCAAGATGCTCGATGAGACTTTCAATGAGTGCATACCTTGACAAGATTTTGAAAGAGTTCAAAATGGATCAGACAAAGAAAGAGTTCTCGCCTGATTTGTAAGGTGTGAAAGTTGAGTGAGACTCAAAGCTCGACAACGGCAGAAGAAAGAGAAAGGACGAACGTCGTCCCCTATGCCTTAGCCATAGGCTCTATATTATGCCATGCTGTGTACCGCACCTGTGTGCGCCTTGCCATGAGTCCGTCAGGGGGTACAAGAGTGAACCAGGAGTGGATCACTGGACAGCGGTCAAGATTATCCTCAGTAAATAAGAGACTGAGGAGATGTTTCTCGATTATGGAGGTGATAAAGAGTTCGTCATAAGGAGTTACATCGATACAAGCTTTAACACTAATAGCCACGTGCTACCTCTCCTCTAGATCGCAGTTTCTCCTCTAGATCAGTTTTCAGCGGTGCTTAGGCGAAGCCCTTCTAGAATAGCTCCACCACTATCGCCGCAACGCCGTCGCGCTGCCAGAGAACTCATCTACCTCTCCGCTCCCTCTTGTTGGATCAAGAAGGCGGAGATTGTCATTGAGCTGTACATGTGCTGAACACGGAGGTGTCGTCCGTTCGGCGCTAGATCAGAAGGACCATGATCAAGATCGCGAGACGGATCGTGATGAGTTCACGGGACGGATCGTGATGAGTTCGCGGGACGGATCGTCATTGGATTGCGGGACGGATCGTGATGAGATCGTGGGATGCTTGGCAATTTGGATCGCGAAGACGTTAGACGACACCAACCGCGTTTCTTAATGCTTCCCGCTTAGCGATCTAAAAGGGTATGTAGATCCACTCTCCCTCTCGTAGATGCTCATCACCATGGATAGATCTTGCGTGTGCTTAGGAAATTTGTTGTTTCCCATGCAACGTTCCCCAACACTTGTTGCATGTGAGTATTCTTGTGGTTGTTTGTGTTTGAGTGGAATCTATTCAACTTCTTTTCCCCCTCTCTTTTTCTTCAAATCAAACCCAACCTTTACTCTTTTATTCCATTGCCATTAATCAACAGAACTCATCTGCTTAATTAATTTGTTAAAATTGTTCAAGTAGTAGTAATTAATATTTCAAGTCTATGTGTATGGGTATTTTGATGTTTTAAGCCTTATGGTATTGGGGCTTTAAATAACAAGGGGCTGATGTTTTATAAAACTAACTAAATTAGTTGCTCTAAAAATCATAATGATAATTTTGTTAAAAAGGTCATATTTCTTTGTATGTAAAAGTGTTTTTGTTTTGTCAAAAACCCTTTTATTTATTTCTTTGGGATTTTCATCAGATGACTGTTTATTTTAAAAGAAAAACCTCTTTTGTTCTAGAGAGAGAGAGATCAAAAGTTGGGCCTTTCCCTCGCGCCGGACCAACTAGCGAAGCCGCAGCCCAACAGTCCCGCGCCTGAAGGAGAGCTGCCCCGTCGGCTTTTCCGTCAGGTTCAGAGACAATCCGAGCGAGAGGGAGAGCTACCGTTGGCACAGACGTCGAGTAGCCGTCAGCCTCCCTTGCTCTTTTAAACCCTGTCGACGCGCATCCGTAGGGTTAGCTCTGCCCATTCCTCCCTCTTCCTCTCCACGCTGCCGCCAGGTAAGCATAGCTTTGCCATAGCCCTCGCCGTCCGCCATGAACCGAGTGAGCGCGAGCTCGAGCTCGGGCTAGTCTCCGACAGCCTTCCCGGAGTTCCTCTGCAAGCTGAGATGCGGCAGGAGTTCTCCTCTTCTTCCTTGATGTTCGTGGGAGCGCCAGCTCCCCTCCGTCGCAGCGCCTTCTTCCCCTGTGTTCCAGCCAGGAGTTCGCTGGAGTTCTTCTCCGTGTCGTCTTCGTTCTGCTCCGTCCCCGTCCCCGTCACAGTGTCTAGGTAGGCGAGGTATCGTCCCGCGTTAGATCCCTGCCCTCTCCTCTGTTGGAAATATGCTCTAGAGGCAATAATAAATTGGTTATTATCATATTTCCTTGTTCATGATAATCATTTATTATCCATGCTATAATTGTGTTGATCGGAAACTCAGATACATGTCTGGATACATAGACAACACCATGTCCCTAGTATGCCTCTTATAGACAAGCTCGATAATCAAAGATGGCTGTGGTTTCCTAGTCATGGACATGAGATGTCATTTGGTAACGGGATCACATCATTAGGAGAATGATGTGATGGACAAGACCCAAAATACAAATGTAGCATATGATCGTGTCAGTTTATTGCTACTGTTTTCTGCATGTCAAGTATCTGTTCCTATGACCATGAGATCATGCAACTCACTGACATCGAAGGAGTGCCTTGTGCGTATCAAACGTCGCAATGTAACTGGGTGACTATAAAGGTACTCTAGAGGTATCTCCGAGGGTGTCTGTTGGGTTGGCATGGATCAAGACTGGGATTTGTTACTCCGTGTGACGGAGAGGTATCTCAGGGCCCACTCGATAATACAACATCACAACAAGCCTTGCAAGCAATGTGACTAAGTGTTAGTCGTGGGATCTTGTATTACGGAACGAGTAAAGAGACTTGACGGTAACGAGGTTGAACTAGGTATGGAGATACCGACGATCGAATCTGGGGCAAGTAACATACCGAAGAACAAAGGGAACATAATACGGGATTAACTGAATCCTTGACATAGAGGTTCGACTGATAAAGATCTTCGTAGAATATGTATGAACCAATATGGGCATCCAGGTCCTGCTATTGGTAATTGACCGTAGAGGTGTCTCGGTCATGTCTACATAGTTCTCGAACCCGCAGGGTCTGCACACTTAAGGTTGTGTGACGTTTCGATAGTATAGAGTTATGTATGGTGGTTACCGAATGTTCTTCGGAGTCCCGGATGAGATCCCGGACGTTACGTGGAGGTCTGGAATGGTCCGGAGGTAAAGATTGATATATAGGAAGTCCTATTTTGGTCGCTGGAAAAGTTTCGGGCTCATCGGTAGTGTACCGGGAGTGCCGGTAGTGTACCGGGAGACCATCGGGAGGGATATTTCGACCCAAGAGGCTACATGGGCTGTGGGAGAGTGAATACCAGCCCTTAGTGGGCTGGTGGAAGTCCCACACAAGGCCCATGTGACTGGGAGAGAAAACCCAAAGAGGAAAAGGTGGAAAAAGGCAAAATAGGGAGGAATCCTAGTCCTACTAGGATTGGAGGAGGAGTCCTCCTCTCCTCCTTGATTCGGCCGAACCAAGGGCTGCCCCCTTGAGGTACAAGCCTCCTCCTCTCTTCCTCCTATATATACTATTGGTTTTTGGGTTTTTGGCACTAGATCTTCAGCCACAGGCTACCCGTTCGTCTAGTGCATAGTTTCTCCTCTAGATCAGTTTTCTGCAGTGCTTAGGCGAAGCCCTGCTGGAAATACTCCACCACCATCGCCGCAGCGCCGTCACGCTGCCGTAGAACTCATCTAGCTATCCGCTCCCTCTTGCTGGATCAAGAAGGTGGAGATCGTCATCAAGCTGTACGTGTGCTAAACGCGGAGGTGCCATCCGTTTGGTGCTAGATCGGAAGGACCGTGATCAAGATCACGAGACGGATCGTGATGAGTTCTCGGGACGGATCGTGATGAGTTCGCGAGACGGATCGTGATTGGATCACGGGACGGATCGTGATGAGATCGCGGGATGCTTGGCAATTTGGATCGCGAATACGTTAGACTACACCAACCGCGTTTCTCAACACTTCCCGCTTAGCGATCTACAAGGGTATGTAGATCCACTCTCCCTCTCATAGATGCTCATCACCATGGATAGATCGTGCGTGTGCATAGGGAAATTTTTGTTTCCCATGCAAAGTGCCCCAACATCTTTCTCCCTAGGCCTCTGTAGTCGTCGCCGTTGTGCTGTCATTGTGATGCTCCCAGTGCTCTCCAAGCCCGGCCTTTTATTGCAGTAGATGTGCATGTGTGTTAGCGCAAGTGAGACCTGCCGTTGCAGCCGTTGCCTTCCTCTTCCTCTCCGTGCTGCCGCTAGGTAAGCATAGCCTCGCCGTAGCCGTCGCCGTCAGCCATGAATTGAGCATGCGCGAGCTCGAGCTCGGGCTAGTCTCCAGCAGCCTTCTCGGAGTTCCTCTGCGAGCTGAGACGTGGCAGGAGTTCTCCTCTTCTTCCTCAACGTTCGTGGGAGCGCCAGGTCCCCTCCGTCCCTGCGCCCCGAGCTCCTTCTTCCCCTGCGTTCCGGCCAGGAGTTTGCCGGAGTTCCTCCCCGCGTTGTCTTCGTTCTGCTCCATCCCCGGCCCCGTCATCGTGTCTAGGTAGGCGAGGTATCCTCCCGTGTTCGATCCCTGCCCTCTCCTCCTCCCCTGGGCCTCTGTAGTCGTCGCCGTCATGCTGTCATTGTGATGCTCCCGGTACTCTTCAAGCCCGACCTTTTATTGCAGTAGATGTGCGTGTGTGTTAGCGCAGGTGAGACCTGCCGCTGCAGCCGTTGCCTGCGCTGTGTGCTGCTCCTTCCCGTGTGCAGCTCGTGCTTGTAGCCGCGCCGTCGCTGCTGTGTGCCTTGCCACCTTTGCCATTATCTGTTGCCGCTGCCGCCGCTGCGAACCTGCTGTGCAGCCCCGCGAATCACCGCGCTAGCCCCGCAGAAGGCCGCAGCCCCGCAGAAGGCCGCCGACCCCGGTGGTCGCCGGAGGGCTCGCCGACGACGCCTCCTTCTCTATCTGTAGGTGGGAGGAGAAGGCCTCATTTGTTTATCCTGCTGCCTTCCCCTTGTTCGTTCAGCTAGCGCGTCGTGGCGCAGTGGTATGGAGATAGAGGCGAGACCGTGAGGTCAGGGGTTCGATCCCCGCTCCCCCCTGTGTTTTCTTCTTTTTTCGATTGTCTTCGAGTGGTGTTGCGTGTGTGGATCCAGTGTGAGGACCGGATCCGGTGTGCCATGTTGCATGTATGGCCAGATCCAGTGTGGCTATAGCCAGGATCTGGTGTGGCTGCAGTGTGTGTGTGTGCGTATGCTTGTGTGTGTGCTTGTGTAGTGTGTGGGTGTGTGTGACAAGTGGGCCCATGCCCCACTTGTCATACACTAAATTATTTGTGTGTTTTGTTGTTTTATTGTAATAATTAGGTCATTTACAATTATATTAATAATTCCAAATATGGACATGTTCTTTTATGCTCATGAGCATTTTGGGTATGTTTTCACTTATAGGGATGCATGTCATTTTTGCTATGTAGTTCTTGTCATAATGCTCCATGTGACTATATGAGTATGATACATGAATTTGGGGTAGAAAAATCTCAGGAATCCATTGGTTGTATTGGTTTGGTCTTTTGAGCAAGTTTGACAAAATGTCATTTTATCTCATAGTGCCATTTTGTCATTTTTGTTATGTTTAATCCATGCGTGCTATGATGTTTGTGCCAACATGAATATGGTAGTTTTTGATGTGTAGAATTCCATGGTATTTATCTTTGTCATGATCAACTTGCAAATAAGTGGGAACCATGCTCTAAAGTAACCACTAAAATGTTGCTGTTCCAACCATGCTAAATATTTTTAAGTCTGAGAATCTGCTGTTATTTTTATGTCATGAAGAGTGGTTGCTATCTTGTGATATGTTGAGTATTAGCTCAAGCTCAGTGCTAGTGATTTGAAGTATATGTTGTCTTCTATCATCCTGTTAATTTTCATGCCATGAGGTGGTCTCTAACACCATTAGTTTCTGCTTTCAACTTGCTATCAGTTTAACTCAGATTCCAGAAAACTGTTATTTTTACTAAGTCCCAGAATTCTGTTTCATCATGCCAACTTGTGAGCTTCATGCTTATTGATGTGTGTCTCCATTCCAGATTGTGTAGTTGGATAAGTTGATGAGCATGCTATGTAGTTTCTGTCAATGCCTTGTTTGTGGTTGTAGGATTCCTGTAGCTCAAGTTATTGGCTGTGAAAGTTGCTATGTTGTTGTTTTGTGGCAGATTGTTTGTTTTAGCGTTTTGTGACTTGTGGGGGCTATAATCCGTGGAATTGTTTGATATTTGGATCTATTGTGGTTGGTTTTTCATTGCCTAACCAGTGGCTACCTTGGAATGCCAAGGAATAGCCCGGGGCCTTCTTGTCTTTTGTTTTGCCTTCGTATCTTGTCGTGAGCGTATCATGAGAACCGTAACCATTTCTTACGTTCTACATATGCATTTGTATCATTTTTGCATGATGCATCCATATTTGCCTTGTTCATGCATGTCTAAATAACTTAACATAAGGTTTTGTCCAGATTCATTAATAACCAATTCTTTGCATGTGAAACATGATTAGTTAGGATTGCCATGCTAAAACTCTTCACATAAGCATGCATCATTCTTGCTTGTGCATTGCACCTTGGTTGCTTGTTTATTCTTGCTGTTTCTTTTGGGTAGACGCGAACATTGAACCTGAGTACGAGGCCAGGCGAGTACAACTACGAGGATCCCGCTACTTGTTCCACTGAAGAACCAACATGCAAGATGATCTTACCCGGATCCCGATACTATTTTTGCTTGCTAGTAGTCTCACTCTTATCATTACAATTGTTCTACCTACCACTTGAATGTCAGCCTCCTAATTTCCATGATAGCCTCTAACCCTCCACATCCTAGCAAACCGTTGTTTGGCTAAGTTACCGCTGCTCAGCCCCTCTTATAGCGTTCTAGTTGCAGGTACAGGTTGTTCCGTGTGATAAGATGTATGTCTGGCATATCGCAATATTATCTATTATTTAATTTAATGCACACATATATATCTTGGTATTGGTGGAAGGCTTGGCCTTTTGCTAGGTGTTTTGTTCCTCTGTTACAACCATAGTTTCTTGTTACCGGTGTTATGTTTTCCATACTTTTCGCTCCTAACATGCTCGGGGTTGTTATGGGGACCCCCTTGTTAATTAGGTTGAGATTAAAACTTGTCTGGTAAGACCCAACTTTGGTACTACATTTGCTTAATAACTTAATAAAATTTGCATAGGGCTTTGCAACCCCGTGGATAATTAATTAACCCCCGGGCCAGTGCTCTGCATGAGTGTTGGTCCACCCACCTAGCAGTCGACGGTGCCACCTCGGGGCAACTTGAGGCATTTTCAGGCAACCGTCCACTTCGCATAGACGGATGATGCCCGTTGATAGAGAGCGCACGGATCTAGAAGCGGATCTAGCTCATCGGGAGGTCTTGCTGGACTTGTTTTACCTTTATCGAGTGTCTTGCATGAGGGGCTCTGACTTTCTTCGGGCTATCTTGAGGTGTTGGAATTCCTTTGGAGTTGCCTAGGATGATCACGAGATCCATGGTCGAGGCTATTCCCACTGAGTGTGGTTAATTTATCATGGACTACTTGGAGCACCCCTGTAGGATTAAAACTTTCGGAAAGCCGTGCCCACGGTTATGTGGCAACTTGGATATTTGTTTAACACCCGGTTATAGTTAACTTGAAGTAAACTCTAATAAAATGCACCAACCGTGTGAGTAATTGTGATCGTCTCTGCTCGTGAACATGATACGAGAGATAACACGGTGGGGTTAAGATTGACGTAAGTAAGTGTTCAGGATCTCATAGAGGTCATTCTAGATTCGATCGTTATCGTATGCCGCATATTACTCTCATGTTTTGTATGTTAGACACCATAAATGCTTAGTGCTGCTGCAAACTAAACACATACCCCATCCCAACCTATAAGCTTGAATAGTCTCAGTACCCGGGCGCGAGATTGTTTAGTCCTTGTGGCTCACAAATTACTACAACAATCCAGGTACAGGTACAGATGAGGTCATGCCAGATGACATGACGCAGCTCCAGTGGGAGTATGACGAGGAACGCGGCAGGATGCACGTGACATATCCAGATGAGTAGAGGACCGTGGTCATGATCTTCGGGGCTAGCAAGATAGTAACATTGCATCTGCTTTTATTGTTTGTTTTCATCCGTAGCCGGACCCTGTCTTCATATTGATGTTTGAACCCTTGTGTGGAATTGTAATTTAGCATGTGGCGAGCGCAAGCCAACTCATATACTCCTCTCTTTTTAAATGTATGATGTAATGATGCTATACTTGCGAACATCGAGATGCGCCTCTATCCCATGTTGAGGCCCCCGTGCCTTAATATGGATAGGCACGCATCTTGGGCGTGACACACCATGTGTATAGTACCTAAAACTATTTTTATAAAATTTTAATTTGGCCAAAAACAATTTATTCAATTTAGGTTTTCAAAATCCCCTGAATTTAGGTTTGTACTACAAGTCCACAAATTGGGTGTAATATTTTACACCAAAGGCTTTATTTGAAACCCACTATATATATATGGCTTCCCAAAAACACCAAATAGTATTTTTAAAGATTACCTATTTTATTTCAAGGCCTTTTCTTAAGGCTAGAAATGGTCTTTTATAGGGAAAACTTATGTAGATGCTTTAAATTTTTATGAGAAAATTTAGAAAAACTCAGTGGACATATAATGTCCATATATAAGAGTTTAAACACGTGGTCATGTTCAAAATATTGGACAATACCCTTCAAAACCATTTATTCCTATTTCAAGCATTTGAAATATTTAGATAAGAAATATTATCTATAAATTCCATGAAACTTCCATCAAGTTAGAAATACCATATGTGATGATCTTGAAAAGTTTCAACCCAATCCCAACTGATTTGATTCACCAAAATATTCCAAAACCATTCTTGTCCAGAATCAAATTTTAGCAACTTTACATTGAAGTATCTCCTATTTATCCTAAACTTTTTGATCATGTTCTATTACCCAAATGATGATGCTACACTAAGTGGTGCATCAAGGAGAATAGTTTTGCAGACCTAAATCTACAGAAACCTGATTTTGTTGATTTCTAGGGATTACAAAGTTTACATTATAAACTTTCTTCAAATCATCTCAAAACTTGTGATCCAGACCAAATGGACTTACCATTTACCTCTGGTAAATATCAAGGCCATTGAATACCCCTAGATGTCCTAGGACAACATCAAACACCTTCACCCAAAAAGTTGTGGGCAAGCATAGTTGACCCAAAAAGATTCTCCTTGTCCCCAACTTTTTACCACAACATATTCTAACCCCCTTCTACCTCCAGTAACCTTGCCATGGCCTCTTCTCAATTATTTGGGGGGTAACTCCCTCATTTACCTTTTCTTTCTACCATGGAAGCACCCCTTCTTCATCTCTCACACTATTCTGTTCATGCAAATGCCCCCAAACTTTTCTACAACACCATTTGCATGTCAACACATCAAACCAAACCCAAATATGGCATGCTCATGTGGAAAATAGGACCAAATCATCTGAAACCAGAGTATGGTAGTAAGTGCATCTTTGCACTACAAGTGCCCTATATATTTACCTCCCTGATCTGGAAATTGGTGGACACGTAGTCCTTCCATAACCAAGACCACTAGACAAAGTTTTATACCCAATTCCCTCCATTACAAAGCCCTTAGATGAGTCTCCATTTTGCTTCTGCAAACTTACCCCGTGTAAAAACCCCATCTAACCAACTCCATTTACCTTGCGAATTTTCCAATACTCAACACCATGTGTGCCTCACACACCAGACATCATTGGTCGACCAAAAAGAAGCCCGGGACCTGCATTGGCACGCAGCAACGGCGCTCTGCCACTGGTTCTTGTCCTGTAGCTCGCAGCTAGATTTTGTAGGACACCCCAACACGCCAAGGATTCCCCCTAGACTTCACAAGTCCCCCCTATGCCAAGAAACCTCCAAGCCCCCTCTACCATGTGTGCTCGTCGCGCCCAGAGGGCATCCAAGGCATACCCGAGCTCCCTCCAGTCGCCTCCGCTTAAAAGCTTGGCCCCGAGTGCCCTGGATGCCCCTAGTTCTCCACTCGCCCATCCTTGGACCACCCTTACCACCCACATCTCTCTCCTGCGCCCTCTTCCTTCACTGTGGCCGGCATTGATGCCGCTCGGCTCCGCTCAAGCCCGAGCCACTCGACCCTCCCTTGCCTCAACCAGCTTCACTAGGAGGACATCCTCGAAGAGAGTAGCTACCCCAGAACCTGTTGGAAATATGCCCTAGAGGCAATAATAAATTAGTTATTATCATATTTCCTTGTTCATGATAATCATTTATTATCCATGCTATAATTGTATTGATCGGAGACTTAGATGCATGTGTGGATACATAGACAAAACCATGTCCCTAGTATGCCTCTAATAGACTAGCTCGTTGATCAAAAGATGGTTAAGGTTTCCTAGCCATGGACATGATATGTCATTTGATAACGGGGTCACATCATTAGGAGAATGATGTGATGGACAAGACCCAAACTGCAAACGTAGCATATGATCGTGTCAGTTTATTGCTACTGTTTTCCACATGTCAAGTATGTGTTCCTATGACCATGAGATCATGCAACTCACAGATATCGGAGGAGTGCCTTGTGTGTATCAAACGTCGCAACGTAACTGGGTGACTATAAAGGTGCTCTACAGGTATCTCCGATGGTGTCTGTTGAGTTGGCATGGATCGAGACTGGGATTTGTTACTCCGTGTGACGGAGAGGTATCTCGGGGCCCACTCGGTAATGCAACATCACAATAATCCTTGCAAGCAATGTGACTAATTGTTAGTTACGGTATCTTGTATTATGGAACGAGTAAAGAGACTTGCCGGTAACGAGGTTGAACTAGGTATGGAGATACCGACGATCGAATCTCGGGCAAGTAACATACCGAAGAACAAAGGGAACGTTATACGGGATTAACTGAATCCTTGACATAGAGGTTCGACCGATAAAGATATTCGTAGAATATGTAGGAACCAACGTGGACGTCCAGGTACCGCCATTGGTTTATGACCGTAGAGGTGTCTCGGTCATGTCTACATAGTTCTCGAACCCGCAGGGTCTGCACACTTAAGGTTCGGTGACGTTTCGGTAGTGTAGAGTTATGTATGGTAGTGATCAAAGTTTGTTAGGAGTCCCGGATGAGATCCCGGACGTCACGAGGAGTTACGGAATGGTTCGGAGGTAAAGATTCATATATAGGAAGTCCCAGTTTGGTTTCCGGAAAAGTTTCGGGCTCATCGGTAGTGTGCCGGGAGTGCCGGTAGTGTACCGGGAGTGCCGGTAGTGTACCGGGAGGCCTCCGGGAGGGGTATTTAGACCCCAAGAGGTCCATGGGCTGTGGGAGAATAATAACCAGCCCTTAGTGGGCTGGGAAAACAGCCACAAAGGCCCATGGCGCAGGAGAGAAAGTCCTAAAGCAAAAAGTGGAAAATCAGCCAATAGGAGGCAATCCTACTCCAACTAGGATTGGAGGTGAAGTAGGATTGCTTCCCACCTCCTATTTCGGCCGACCCAAAGGCCTTGGCTGCCTCTCCTCTCCTATCCCCCTATATATACTAGTGGATTGGGTGGTTTTTGGACAGAATTTCCGGCCACGTGCTACCCGTTACACCGGTGCATAGTTTCTCCTCTAGATCGGTTTTCTGCAGCGCTTAGGCGAAGCCCTGCCGGAATTGCTCCACCACCATCACCGGAGAGCCGTCACGCTGCCGGTGAACTCTCTCTCCTCTCCACCTCCTCTCGCTGGATCGAGATGGTGGAGATCGTCATCAAGCTGCACGTGTGCTGAACGCGGAGGTGCCGTCCGTTCGGCGCTAGATCGGAAGGACCGTGATCGAGATCGCGAGACGGTTCGTGATGTGATCACGGAACGGATCGTGATGAGTTCGCGGGATAGATCGTGAGACGGATCGTGATGAGTTCGTGGGATGGATCATGATGTGTTCGCGGGACGGTTCGTGATTGGATCGCGGGACGCTCGGCGATTTGGATCGCGAAGAAGTTTGACTACACCAACCGCGTTTCTTAATGCTTCCCGCTTAGCGATCTACAAGGGTACGGAGATCCACTCTCCCTCTCGTAGATGCTCATCACCATGGATAGGTTTGCGTGTGCGTAGGAAAATTTTTGTTTCCCATGCGACGTTCCCCAACAGTGGCATCATGGGCTAGGTTGATGGTTCGATGAGATCTCGAGTAGAACACAAAAGGTTTGTGGGCGTTGATGCTTAGATTGCTTCCTCCCTTGGTCGGATTTTGGTTCAGCGGGATTGTGAGATGAAGCGTCCCGGACCAACATTACTCATACGCTTACGAGAGACCGGTTCCCTCGACGCAACTTGTTGCTTAGATGGCTTGCGGGTGACAGTTTCTCTCACTTTAGTTGGATCGGATCCAACAAAGGCGGTCCTTGAGAAGGTTGAAAAGCAATCTATGTATCACCGTTGTGGTTTATGCGTAGGTGAGAATCGTTCTTGCTAGATACCCATAGAAGCCACGTAAAACATGCAACAACAATTAGAGGACGTCTAACTTGTTTTTGCAGGGTATGTTGTGATGTGATATGGCCAATTACATGATGAGATATATGTGATGTATGAGATGATCATGTGATGTATAGAATTTCACGACTTGCATGTCGTTGAGTACGGCAACCGGCAGGAGCCATAGGGTTGTCTTTAATTATTGTATGACCTGCGTGTCAATCATTAAGCGCTATGTAATGCTTTACTTTATCACTAAGCGGTAGCAATAGAAGTAGAAGCAGGGCTGGCGCCACAACCCCAATGGAAACACATTGATGGAGATCAAGATGATGGAGATCATGGTGTTGTGACGGTGACGATGGAGATCATGTCGGTGTTTCGAAGATGGAGATCTTATACACAAGTTCATGGCCATATCATGTCACTTATGAATTGCATGAGATGTTAATCCTTTTATGCACCTTGTTTTGCTTAGTACGGCGGTAGCATTATAAGGTGATCCCTCACTTGAATTTCAGGATGAACTGTGTTCTCCCCGAGTGTGCACCGTTGCGAAAGTTTGTCGTGTTGAGACACCACGTGATGATCGGGTGTGATAGACTCTACGTTCACATACAACGGGTGCAAGCCAGATTTGCACGCGCAGAACACTCGGGTTAAACTTGACGAGCCTAGCATGTACAGACATGGCCTCGGAACACGAGAGACCGAAAGGTCGAACATGAGTCATATAGTAGATATGATCAACATAATGATGTTCACCATTGCAGCCACCTCAACTCACGTGATGATCGGACTTGAGTTGGTGAATTTGGATCATGTATCACTCGAATGATCGGAGGGATGTCAATTTGAGTGGGAGTTCTTAATTAATATGATTAATTGAACTCATTATCATGAACATAGTCAAAGTGTCTTTGCAAATTATGTTGTAGATTACTAGCTCGCGCTGTAGCTCCCTTAAATTTTTATATGTTCCTAGAGAAATAGAGTTGAAAGATGTTGGTAGCAATATTGCGGACTGGGTCTGTGATCTGAGGATTGTCCTCATTGCTGCACAGAAGGATTATGTCCTTAATGCACCGCTCGGTGCACCACCCCCTCTAGCGTCATCTATAGATGTTGTGAACATCTAACAGGCACGTTTCGATGACTACTTGATAGTTTAGTGCGTCATGCATTACGGCTTAGAATTGAGGCTCCAAAACGTTTTGAACGTCACGGAACATATGAGATGTTCTAGGAGCAGAGATTGTGATCTCAGGCTTGTGCCTGTGTTGCGAGATATGAGATCTCCAACAAGATTCTTTGCCTGTAAGATGAAGGAGAATAGCTCAATCATTGAGTATGTACTCAGATTGTCTGGGTACTAGAATCACTTGAATCAAGTGGGAGTTGATCTTCCAGATAAGATAGTGATTGATATAGTTCTCCAAGTCACTGTCACTAAAGCTACTAGAACTTAGTGATGAACTATAATACACCAGGGATAGAAGTATTGATCCCTGAGCTGTTCG
Source organism: Hordeum marinum (assembly GCA_022496015.1). Taxonomy (NCBI): domain Eukaryota; kingdom Viridiplantae; phylum Streptophyta; class Magnoliopsida; order Poales; family Poaceae; genus Hordeum; species Hordeum marinum. Next base: position 213,039,950 of record CM039673.1, on the reverse strand, counting down.
CGATGTTTGACACCGCGAAGGTAGAAATCAAGAAGGAGCGTCAAGTGTTGATGGTTAATCAAACCACTAGTTTCGAAAAGGGCAAGAGCAAGGAGGGAAACTTCATGTATAGCAAGTCAGTTGCTGCTCCAATGAAGCAACCCAAAGTTGAACTCAAACCCGAGACTAAGTGCTTCTATTATGAGGTGAGAGGTCGCTGAAGCGGAACAACCCTAGATACTTGGTAGATAAGAAGGCTGGCAACATCGACATAAGTATATTTGATATACGAGTTATTGATGTGTACCTTGCTAGTACTCCTAGTAGCACCTAGGTATTGGATACCGGTTCGGTCGCTAAATGTTAGTAACTCGAAATAAAAGCTACGGAATAAACGGAGAACTAGCTAAGGGTGAGGTGACGATGTGTGTTGGAAATGTTTCCAAGGTTGGTGTGATCAACATCGCACGCTCTCTCTACCTTCAGGATTAGTGACGAACCTAAATAAATGTTATTTGGTGTTCTGTGTTCAGCATGAACATGATTAGATCATGTTTGTTGTAATATGGTTATTCATTTAAGTCAGAGAATAATAGTTATTATGTTTACATGAATAATACCTTCAATGGTCATGCACCCAGTGAGAATGGTTTGTTGAAATCTTGATCGTAGTAATACACATGTTCATAACATTGATGTCAAAAGATGCAAAGTTAAATAATGATAGTACCACATACTTGTGGCACTGCCGCAAAATGTCATATTGGTATAAAGCGCATGAAGAAAATCCATGGTGATGGATATTTGGACTCATTCGATTTCAAATCGGTTGAGACATGCGAACCATGCCTCTTGGGCAAGATGACTAAAGGACCCCGTTGGATGGAGCGGGCAAGTGATTCATTGTAAATGATACATGTTGATGTATGCAATCTAGTGAGTCTTGTAGCGTGCAGTGGATATCGTTATTTTCTTACCTTCACTGACGATTTGAGTAGATATAGTGTATATTTACTTAATGAAACACAAGTCTGAATCGTTTGAAAGGTTCAAGCAAATTCAGAGTGAAGTTTAAAGATCATCGTGACAAGAAGATAAAAATGACTGCGATATGATCGTGGAGGTGAATATCTGAGTCACGAGTTTGGCATACAACTTAAGACAATGTGAAAGTTGTTTCACAACTAAACGCCACCTGGAACACCATAGTGTGATTGTGTGTCCGAACATCATAGTTATGCTCTATTGGACATGGTGCGTGCTATGATGTCTCTTGTCGTTTTACCACTATAATTTTGGGGTTATGCATTAGAGACAACTACATTCACTTTAAATAGGGCACCATCTAAATCCGTTGAGATGACACCATGTGAATTATGATTTGATAGAAACCTAAGCTGTCATTTCTTAATACTTGGGGTTGCGACACTTGTGTGGAAAATGTTTTCACCTAATGTGGTCGAACCCAAGGCGGACAAATGCATCTTCATAGAATACCCTAAGATCAGTAGGGTGAACCTTCTATCTCAGATCCAAGTGCAAAGTGTTTGTTACTAAAACGGATCCTTTCTGGAGGAAAAGTTTCTCTCGAAAGAATTAACTGGGAGGAAGATAGAACTTGATGAGGTTGTTTAAACTTTGTTCAACCAGAGAGTAGCGCAGCGCAGGATGTTGTTTCTGTGAAGCCTACATTAGTTTAAGAGGAAGTTAATGATGATGATCATGAAGCTTCAGGATCAAGTTACTATCGAACTTCGTAGGTCGACAAGGATGTGTACTGCTCCTAAGCGGTACGACAACCCTGTCTTGGAGGTCATGTTGTTGGACAAACGATGAACCTACGAGCTATGGAGAAGCGATTATGGGCCCGGATTCCGACAAATGGTTGGAGGCCATGAAATCCGAGATAGGATCCATGTATGAAAACCAAGTGTAGACTTTGGTAGACTTGCTTGTTGGACGGCAGGTCGTTGAGTACAAATGGATCTTTAAAATGAAGATAGACACTGATGGTGAATGTCACTATTTGTAAAGCTCGACTTGTTACAAAGATGTTTGTGACAAGTTCAAGGAGTTGACTACGATGAGACTTTCTCACTCGTAGTGGTGCTAAAGTCTGTTGGAATTATGTTAGCAGTTGCTATGTTTTCAATTATGAAATCTGGCAGATGGATGTCAAAACATCGTTTCCTTAACGGTTTACTTGAGGAAAGGTTGTATGTGATACAACCAGAAGGTTTTGTCAGGCCTAAGGATGCTAAAAGGTGTGCAAGCTTCGGTGATCCTTCCATGGACTGAAGCAAGAATCTCGGAGTTGGAATATACGCTTTGATGAGGTGATCAAAGTTTTGATGTTTATACAAAGTTTACGAGAAACTTGTATTTGCAATAAAGTGAGTGGGAGCACTATAGAATTTCTGATAAGTATATGTGGATGACATATTGTTGATCAGAAATAATGTAGAGTTTCTGGAAAGCATAACGGTCATTTGGAAAGTGATTTTCAAAGGAAGACCTGGATGAAGCTACCTAATTGTTGAGCATCAAAATCTATGGAGATAGATCAAGATGCTCGATGAGACTTTCAATGAGTGCATACCTTGACAAGATTTTGAAAGAGTTCAAAATGGATCAGACAAAGAAAGAGTTCTCGCCTGATTTGTAAGGTGTGAAAGTTGAGTGAGACTCAAAGCTCGACAACGGCAGAAGAAAGAGAAAGGACGAACGTCGTCCCCTATGCCTTAGCCATAGGCTCTATATTATGCCATGCTGTGTACCGCACCTGTGTGTGCCTTGCCATGAGTCCGTCAGGGGGTACAAGAGTGAACCAGGAGTGGATCACTGGACAGCGGTCAAGATTATCCTCAGTAACTAAGAGACTGAGGAGATGTTTCTCGATTATGGAGGTGATAAAGAGTTCGTCATAAGGAGTTACATCGATACAAGCTTTAACACTAATAGCCACGTGCTACCTCTCCTCTAGATCGCAGTTTCTCCTCTAGATCAGTTTTCAGCGGTGCTTAGGCGAAGCCCTTCTAGAATAGCTCCACCACTATCGCCGCAACACCGTCGTGCTGCCAGAGAACTCATCTACCTCTCCGCTCCCTCTTGTTGGATCAAGAAGGCGGAGATTGTCATTGAGCTGTACATGTGCTGAACACGGAGGTGTCGTCCGTTCGGCGCTAGATCGGAAGGACCGTGATCAAGATCGCGAGATGGATTGTGATGAGTTCACGGGACGGATCGTGATGAGTTCGCGGGACGGATCGTCATTGGATTGCGGGACGGATCGTGATGAGATCGTGGGATGCTTGGCAATTTGGATCGCGAAGACGTTAGACGACACCAACCGCGTTTCTTAACGCTTCCCGCTTAGCGATCTAAAAGGGTATGTAGATCCACTCTCCCTCTCGTAGATGCTCATCACCATGGATAGATCTTGCGTGTGCTTAGGAAATTTGTTGTTTCCCATGCAACGTTCCCCAACACTTGTTGCATGTGAGTATTCTTGTGGTTGTTTGTGTTTGAGTGGAATCTATTCAACTTCTTTTCCCCCTCTCTTTTTCTTCAAATCAAACCCAACCTTTACTCTTTTATTCCATTGCCATTAATCAACAGAACTCATCTGCTTAATTAATTTGTTAAAATTGTTCAAGTAGTAGTAATTAATATTTCAAGTCTATGTGTATGGGTATTTTGATGTTTTAAGCCTTATGGTATTGGGGCTTTAAATAACAAGGGGCTGATGTTTTATAAAACTAACTAAATTAGTTGCTCTAAAAATCATAATGATAATTTTGTTAAAAAGGTCATATTTCTTTGTATGTAAAAGTGTTTTTGTTTTGTCAAAAACCCTTTTATTTATTTCTATGGGATTTTCATCAGATGACTGTTTATTTTAAAAGAAAAACCTCTTTTGTTCTAGAGAGAGAGAGATCAAAAGTTGGGCCTTTCCCTCGCGCCGGCCCAACTAGCGAAGCCGCAGCCCAACAGTCCCGCGCCTGAAGGAGAGCTGCCCCGTCGACTTTTCCGTCAGGTTCAGAGACAATCCGAGCGAGAGGGAGAGCTACCGTTGGCACAGACGTCGAGTAGCCGTCAGCCTCCCTTGCTCTTTTAAACCCTGTCGACACGCATCCGTAGGGTTAGCTCTGCCCATTCCTCCCTCTTCCTCTCCACGCCGCCGCCAGGTAAGCATAGCTTTGCCATAGCCCTCGCCGTCCGCCATGAACCCAGTGAGCGCGAGCTCGAGCTCGGGCTAGTCTCCGACAGCCTTCCCGGAGTTCCTCTGCAAGCTGAGATGCGGCAGGAGTTCTCCTCTTCTTCCTTGATGTTCGTGGGAGCGCCAGCTCCCCTCCGTCGCAGCGCCTTCTTCCCCTGTGTTCCAGCCAGGAGTTCGCTGGAGTTCTTCTCCGTGTCGTCTTCGTTCTGCTCCGTCCCCGTCCCCGTCACAGTGTCTAGGTAGGCGAGGTATCGTCCCGCGTTAGATCCCTGCCCTCTCCTCTGTTGGAAATATGCTCTAGAGGCAATAATAAATTGGTTATTATCATATTTCCTTGTTCATGATAATCATTTATTATCCATGCTATAATTGTGTTGATCGGAAACTCAGATACATGTCTGGATACATAGACAACACCATGTCCCTAGTATGCCTCTTATAGACTAGCTCGATGATCAAAGATGGCTGTGGTTTCCTAGTCATGGACATGAGATGTCATTTGGTAACGGGATCACATCATTAGGAGAATGATGTGATGGACAAGACCCAAAATACAAATGTAGCATATGATCGTGTCAGTTTATTGCTACTGTTTTCTGCATGTCAAGTATCTGTTCCTATGACCATGAGATCATGCAACTCACTGACATCGAAGGAGTGCCTTGTGTGTATCAAACGTCGCAATGTAACTGGGTGACTATAAAGGTACTCTAGAGGTATCTCCGAGGGTGTCTGTTGGGTTGGCATGGATCAAGACTGGGATTTGTTACTCCGTGTGACGGAGAGGTATCTCAGGGCCCACTCGATAATACAACATCACAACAAGCCTTGCAAGCAATGTGACTAAGTGTTAGTCGTGGGATCTTGTATTACGGAACGAGTAAAGAGACTTGCCGGTAACGAGGTTGAACTAGGTATGGAGATACCGACGATCGAATCTCGGGCAAGTAACATACCGAAGAACAAAGGGAACGTTATACGGGATTAACTGAATCCTTGACATAGAGGTTCGACCGATAAAGATATTCGTAGAATATGTAGGAACCAACGTGGACGTCCAGGTACCGCCATTGGTTTATGACCGTAGAGGTGTCTCGGTCATGTCTACATAGTTCTCGAACCCGCAGGGTCTGCACACTTAAGGTTCGGTGACGTTTCGGTAGTGTAGAGTTATGTATGGTAGTGATCAAAGTTTGTTAGGAGTCCCGGATGAGATCCCGGACGTCACGAGGAGCTCCGGAATGGTTCGGAGGTAAAGATTCATATATAGGAAGTCCCAGTTTGGTTTCCGGAAAAGTTTCGGGCTCATCGGTAGTGTACCGGGAGGCCTCCGGGAGGGGTATTTCGACCCCAAGAGGTCCATGGGCTGTGGGATAATAATAACCAGTCCTTAGTGGGCTGGGAAAACATCCACAAAGGCCCATGGCGCAGGAGAGAAAGTCCTAAAGCAAAAAGTGGAAAATCAGCCAATAGGAGGCAATCCTACTCCAACTAGGATTGGAGGTGAAGTAGGATTGCTTCCCACATCCTATTTTGGCTGACCCAAAGGCCTTCGCTGCCTCTCCTCTCCTCTCCTCCTATATATACTAGTGCATTGGGTGGTTTTTGGACAGAATTTCCGGCCACGTGCTACCCGTTACACCGGTGCATAGTTTCTCCTCTAGATCGGTTTTCTGCAGCGCTTAGGCGAAGCCCTGCCGGAATTGCTCCACCACCATCACCGGAGCGCCGTCACGCTGCCGGTGAACTCTCTCTCCTCTCCACCTCCTCTCGCTGGATCGAGACGGTGGAGATCTTCATCAAGCTACACGTGTGCTGAACGCAGAGGTGCCGTCCGTTTGGCGCTAGATCGGAAGGACCGTGATCGAGATCGCGAGACGGTTCGTGATGTGATCACGGAACGGATCGTGATGAGTTCGCGGGACAGATCGTGATCAAGATCGTGAGACAGATCGTGACGAGTTCGCGGGACGGATCATGATGTGTTCGCGGGACGGTTCGTGATTGGATCGTGGGACGCTCGGCGATTTGGATCGCGAAGAAGTTCGACTACACTAACTGCGTTTCTTAACACTTCCCGCTTAGCGATCTACAAGGGTACGTAGATCCACTCTCCCTCTCGTAGATGCTCATCACCATGGATAGGTTTGCGTGTGCGTAGGAAATTTTTTGTTTCCCATGCGACGTGCCCCAACAAAACCTCCCTACCCCATCCCCGAAGCCACGTCGTGCTCCCTGGCGACGACCGCCGCCGCCGTTCGCCCCACCCGATGAGCCGCTCGCTCCCGTCCGTCCTCGCGACCGGCGAGGCGTCCCCCGAGCGATACGGGGAGTGGGGCATCCGCCCACACCTCCGGCTCGGTGACCGGTGCAGCAGGGCAACCAGGACCATGGCTGCCGACTCCCCCTCTGCCTCTTGTCGGGAGGTAGGAGATGAAGGCAGTAGAGAGAGAGAGAGAGAGAGAGAGAGAAAGAGAAGGGATCAGCGGGACCCGCCTGTAGGTGACCCGGCGGGTCGGGCCTAGACGGTAAGTGTAGGCGGGTTTCCAGGAGATCACCTTCTTCCAAGGGAGGTGTACTCCGAGGAGGCGCTTTCGACGTGGCCATCCTTCCCGCCAGGCTGAGCCACTGGGCCGGCCCAATGGCTATCTTACGCCCAGTGCGGGGATTAGACCTTAGGTAATTTATTTACCTTTAATTATTTTTCTTAGAAAGAAAAAAAATCATGATCATTGTTTTGACCTCCAAATTTTGTGATTCAAATTCCTGTGGATTCGTAAAATCATTTCCTAACCAAATATTTTAGTTGCACATATTTCCAGAAAGCTTTTCTATTATGTTAAAATTCAAATTTGAATTTGATCAATGAAAAACCCCACTTTGCAAATTCCTAGGACATTCATATCAATTGCAAATGGAGTGATTCAAGTTTCCAGAGGATCTAAATATCATTTCCTCTTTATCTAGGCATGGGTAACATATTTCCCATGCATTATTTCTGTTAGGCCAAATAAATAGCTCCCTTTTTTCCATTATTCCATATTCGAAAATACCTAGGATATTTATCCCAACTGCAAATCCAGTGATACCAATTTGTTAATGTTTCAAAATTCATGCCCTACTTGATGAGTGCCTGCACTCACTTTTACAAAAATATTTTCTATGGACAACATATAGGATCATCGTTTCCTTCATTTCCACCATTCCAAACTCCCCGTTGACCCACATCCACCCAAACCTCCTTGGTTATTTTTCACATGAGCAAAGGTGTCCAAGAAAATAATACTCCTATTTATAGACCACTTTTATTTTTCGCTTGTTGTGTTGCTATTGCGGTTGTTTCCGGCGATAGTTGCCGAAGTAGACGAAGTGCTCAGAGTTGGACGAGAAGCGTGTGAAGACCTCAAAGCAGCCCTTCGACCATGACTATGAACCCTTTTTTTTGCATGGAATATAGCACTTATTTTCGTGATGTTGATCATGTTGATGTGGTGACCACTTTGGAGGGATGCTTCCGGCACTATCTTGTTGATACTCGCATCATGCATGACCCTACCTCCTTATGAGTGTTGTGTGGGTGGGAGTAGGTAGGATGATAGTAGATGCTACGCAAGTGGGATAGGGATTATGCATGGTGATGGTAACAAAGAAATGGTTTCAAAGACTTCTCGAAAACCCCGTTCGGTGCCACTAATGCCCGAGGGAGATGATGTTGAGTTGGGTAACCACTTAAGAAAGAAGTGGTGTACCGGAGCAAGTGAGTGTGTGTGGTTTTCAAAAATGGATTGGTGTAAGATCTGACCGTTACTCCAACCTTACATGTACAACCATGATACCCCTTATGGGATGGGGCTTTGTTGACTACCTTAATGGGTACTAGCATAGACCCCACATTACTAGTGGCGGGAGTGAAGTGGTCACTCTCGATACGGGGTCGTACCGGAATGGACGATCATGCGTTGTCTTTACAAGTACCGGGCACACCGTTGCGTGCCCTCATGGACGATACGTGTGATGCATATCATGAGGGATGGCACCAACGAGTGGACTCTCTGTTTAGTACCGCTAGGGGAAAGGCATTGTTCGGGTGCTTACCTTGCGTATGTAATAGACTGCGAGTCGTGGATGACATGGAAGTTCCCCGAGTCTTGTGGGTAAAGTGTGCAACCTCTGCAGAGTGTAAAACTATTCGAATAGCCATGTCCACGGTCAAGGACAGTCGGATGGCTGCTCTTGTGATACATCCAAATGTTTACTAAACTTGGTGTGTGTGTGTGTGGATGACACAGAGATGATACTTGAGATAAGTCAGATGACTTGTCGTGATGACTGAACATGAGATGTTCAACCCCCTGTTTATGATGATATCTGTAACTTGTTCATATGGATATTGGCCAACTATTCATGCATGATCATGTCATTACATTCAAAATTAGCTTTCTGCAAAATACCTACTTAGTGTTATACCATGCATTGTTATTGCCTTGTTCCAACATGGGTTGCTTGCGATTACATTCAAAGTGCTCATTAGCTTGCCACTGGTTATTTAACTGTCCAGGCATGGAAGAGCAGGAATATGGCGAAGAGTTCGTTGGGGACGAACTTGCGAACTAGGATGCTTCCCAGTCAGAATGCCTGTAGGTTTAAGGCAGATGGCATGGGTTCATGCTTTTGACCAAGATTTCCGCTGCTTGTTATGTTTAAGTGTTTGGCCTTTGCGGCCCGATCTATGTATGATTTGACCTTCATGGTTTTTATTTGTGTAAGACGCTAAATGTGGATGTAAGACTCTTGTTATTCAGCTTCTGTGTGTTCAAAGAGCATTGTTCTCTGGGATCGCTGTACACATGCATTCGGCGGTCACGACTTATGAGTCGACCCCCACAGAGCTGGTATCAGAGCCATCCTGACTGTAGGAAGCCCTTAGTTAGCATGGACGTTAGATAGGACAAAACTATTTTCCCAAACCCTTCAAAATCACTAGCAAAGCCTTTATATTTCTCACCTCTCCTAAAATTTCAAAGGAAGCGAAGGTTTTTGCCTTAGCACTTCCACCCCTATTCTCTTGACTCTCCTCATTTGCTTTATTCAAAACTTTGCAACGGTCATTAGTATCCTTATGTCCCTGACCACTGGATTCCTTCAAATCCTTGTGGGTAACATGTAAGGAAGCCACCTTGCCAAACTTTGCCCCACATATGTTGGACACAAACCGACGACACTAGACAAGGAGCTACCAACAAAAGATGCCTTCTCGAAGGATGAGGATGTCAAGACTTGGATGATGGTGACACCCTCAACACTGCCTCAAGATGATGCAGCCTTGGCTTGCGATGATCAGGGCGTAAGATATGCAAGATCATTATATGCAACGCTAATAGAGCAATCCTATCATTACCAATGACGTGTTGGCAACCGCTGGTGGATGAGGACCTCGCCATTTGGTCTGCCTCACTATAGTGAGCAGGAAAACGGTCCTCATCGTCCCACGCTCTTGGTGCCGATGATATCGTTAACGAGACCGACATGATACAACTCTAACATGCCTTGTTAATGTCATTGCATAAGACATTGCCTACCTAGAACTCTCGACACCTTGAAGGAGAAGAAGGCATTGTCACAATTGCGAAGACAACATAATACCCATCAACGACAGCCATGAGGAACCACCTTCATCATCAACTCACCACATGTGAAGCTGTCAAGGACTTTTTCAGGCACAACCCGGATTATTTCGATGAACAACAACCAGAGACATAGCGACGCCTGAAGAAGATCCAGAAGACTAAGCAGACTCCTCTCCAAGACGCGAAGCAATCACGACTACTGAGTCCGAGAACCCCTAGGGTAGGATGAGTCATGTATCCTCCATGTGAAGTCGAGTCCGTATGATGGTTCTGACATAACCATGATTGTGTGTTGCTTGTTTTTGCTTGTTTGTTCTTTGGTGTAGCTCACACTTTTGCCCTAGGCAACAAGTGCACGACTATATCACCTACCTTACCTTGATGTTTGTGTTTGGCCTTTTTGGCACTTGTATGATTACACTTACACTATACCACCCCCCTTAGGCACTCTCCTCTATGCTACTTTCCCTCTCCCCCTCTCATCAACTAAAGACCAGCAAGAAAAGATGCACCAAGGATCCACCTCGACAAACAACTGGCACTGAAGACTTCGACTACAACGTACTCAACCAGGCACAACCCCGTAGAGCTATAGTTTTCCCTCAGGATTGGAAACCCCTCCCTAGCCCAACATAGACCTCACAAGCTCCCACAGCTCAAACCTCTGATCATGTGTTTAATACACAAATTTTGCAGACCACATGATGAGCATCAATAACCCCTACTTATCACTGGGTTCATTACGGGACTAGTGATCATAGTTAACAAACACATTACATCCCTAAGACAACACTTGAACTGATGATGCCATAGGGAAGATTGTTCAGAGGATGCATACCTAGTAAGCTAATGATTTGATGAGGTTATAATAGATATCTTGAGGAAGTAGTTGAGACCCCCTTTGGTGGATTACGAGACTCTATGTTGGTAGGCGAGCTTGGTGGATCAAGATTGATAGAGTGGCATAACTTACTTGTCCCTTGACCAAATTGGATTAGTAGGACAAAGATGATCACAAGCTGAAATTCTTGGTGGATTAATGACTTTACTTTGGCAAGTAATGTTGATAGTGGATTGATATTGGCATGATAGTGACTGGAGTAACTAGTAGGGAATTCTTACTAGATGTAAACCTTGGATTTAAATAGGTGATTATAGTAGGTGCTCGAGATCAATTAAACCACATGCTTCGGGGTAAGTTGAATTTAGTCCAATGATCTTGATCGTGATACCATGTCTCTCGGTGGATGATAAGTAGAAGGAATCGGATAATGTTAGGGATACTTTAGGGATCTATATGAGCTCGACCTTGGAGTTTAGTTGGTCGTGAGATTGGGAGTTCGTGGATATACCGTGATGAGATAGTTCCTTACGGAATTTGGGGATTTAGGAAATCTGGAGATATATGGAACATCACCGGTAATGGATTTATAGCAGTTATAAACCATGTAATAGTGGGTGATATTTGTGGGTCGATTAATTGATTCGTAGGATGGAAACAAGATCTTTGATTTGTTTATTACGTGTCTCCATAGCATAGGGATACAACTCCGTAGGCATTGGATACATTAGCTGAACACTTGGATTTGTAGTCTTTCCCGAGGATTTTAACATAGGGATATATATGAGTTAGCTATGAGATTTTGGGTATAGTCCTTATCTCAAACCTTGGAGTTGAATAGCATGAGAGTCATTAGAGTTGACTTATAAGAGATGATGTCTTCGATGGTATAGGGTGATTTTGTTTGGAGTAAATAGTTGGAATATTGGCATCTAATAACTGTGCTCGAGGATAAGATGTTAGACGTTAACTCACATCCTAAGCTCCTTGAAACCCCAAAGCTTTACCGAGCCATAATATGGTCGGATTATGACCATAGGTATTGGCTCTCAGTCATTAGGCTATGGACAATACACCACCTCGACCACCACCATTTCTGCTCCTAAGGAAGGTGGACACGAAGAACTAGATTACGATGGATCACGAACACTTGGACTAGTGACCATCCGGAGCCAATGCCCGCTCCTATCACATATCCCATGAGAATGTGCAATGGTTTGTTGTCCTCCGGGATAACATACTTATTTACCCAACAAGGGAAGGAACACCTTAGTCATGTTTGGACCAGCCCGAGGAACACCACTTACCATGCCTCTCAAGAAAAAGGGTTCACCTTGAAAAGCTTGAACTCCTTGAAGTACCCTCCCTGCAGCAGATGACATTCTTACCCAATCAAGATGAACAACCACTACGATTGAGAAACCACAATGAAGAAGAGGAAGCAAGAGAAGTCAACCACCGCTCCTCTACCAACTAAATCAACTAGACTATACCAAGAAGCACCAACATCCAAGCACGATGAAGCCCTGCCATATCAAGAGGGTTATAGATCCCCTTGTCTTAACAATCACCTATCAGTTCATGACTAGGAAGGAACCGAGACATTGATAACACCTATCACTCCACCACCTTGACGGTGTACTGTGGGCATGACGTCCCTACTCCCTTCATATATCTAGAACAGAGTGAAACGACTGCCACGACTTCATTATTAGCCCCTTTTTGGTTCGATCAAGGACATGAACCTGGTTGGATCATAGTGAAACACCTATGATGGGTAGTTCACCCAGCTTTCCAAGCCTCAGATCTTGGGGATTAGATGGCTGTTCTATACTCTGGATAGTCAACTTATTTAGAACCCCTCACAAACCTTCCAGATGGTAGAACCCGTTTTGACACCAAGTCTAAGCTTAGTCTTGGGGAAGAGACTCGGCCCAACATCGCCACAAATGGCTACGGAGAGACAGGTAGACCAAGTAGTTGAAGACCTGCCAGAAACGTGCGTCCACGATGATGAAGGAAAATGGACGAAGAAGAATGAAGAATCTACCTGGGCAACTTACTCAAGTAGAATGTCTCGACGAGAAGCCTACGATGAAGCGCTTCAACACTCTCAAGGATGAAAAGCACCCGCGACTGGAGATCTCCTGCTTTAAGGAAGATAAGAACTTCCCCATCAACGAGAAGCTAAACCAAGTCTTGACCCTTCTATTATAATGTGAGACATCTAGATGTCATTAACCAACATGAGCGACCCCATGACCCGCGCACATCCACACTACTTCGCCCTGTATCCCGACTATGGAATACACACGCAAGCGAAACCGTTGACCATTGGGCAAGCCTAGCATATTACAATACCCCCGTTTACCTTTAGACAAATTCAATGAGGCACTCTAAGATATATCATCAAGAACTTTAAGATCCAAGTGGATCAACTACGCCGGAGAAGAATCCACATGGGAACGTGAAGACTCCCTCACTTCTGGATTTCCATGTCTTTTCAACGCCTAGCCTAGGAATCTCGGGGACAAGATTCTTGTAAGGGGGTAGGTCTGTCACACCCTGTGTTTTGCCTCTCCCGACTAAGTTAACATAGCTCAAAGATTAGGGCCAACAAAAACTTTTTGAGTGCATATGAATGCTTGACTTGTGTGCTATTTGCTTGCAAGTTTGATTCCTTGCTGCTGCTCTATATTCATAAAACTCCCTCCTACTCAAAACTCTTTTCCTTGATATATACTGTTGTCCAATGATCATACCATGTGTATAGTACCTAAAACTATTTTATCAAATTTTATTTTGGCCAAAAACCATTTATTCAATTTAGGTTTTCAACCCCCCTGAATTGAGGTTTGTACTACAAGTCCTCAAATTGGGTGTAATATTTTACACCAAAGACTTTATTTGAACCCCACTATATATATGACTTCCCCAAAACACCAAATAGTATTTTTAAAGATTATTTTCCTATTTTATTTCAAGGCTTTTTCTTTAGGCCAGAAATGGTCTTTTATAGGGAAAACTTATTTAAATGCTATAAAAATATTTGAGAAAATTTAGGAAAACTCAGTGGACATATAATGTCCACATATAAGAGTTTAAACACATGGTCATGTTCAAAATATTGGACAAAACCCTTCAAAACCATTTCTGCCTATTTCAAGCATTTGAAATATTTCTATAAGAAATATTATCAATAAATTGTAGGAAAATTCCAGCAAGTCACAAATACCATATATGATGATCTTGAAAATTTCAACCAAATCCCAACTGATTTGATTCACCAAAATATTCCAAAACCATTCGTGTCCATAATAATTTTTAGCAACTTTACATTGTGAAGTATCTCTTATTTAGCCCAAACTTTGTGATCATGTTCTATTACCCAAATGATGATGCTACACTAAGTGGTGGATCAGGGAGAATAGTTTTGCAAACCTAGATCTACAGAAACCTGATTTTGTTGAGTTCTAGGGATTACAAAGTTTACATTATCAAATTTCTTGAAATCATCTCAAAACTTGTGATCGGAACGAAATGGACTCACCATTTACCTCTGGTAAATATCAGGGCCATTGGATACCCCTAGATACCCTAGGATAACATCAAACACCTTCACCCAAAAACTTGTGGGGAAGCATAGTTGACCCAAAAAGATTCTCCTTGTCCCCAACTTTTTACCACAACATATTCTAACCCCCTTCTACCTCCAGTAACCTTGCCATGGCCTCTTCCCAATTATTTGGGGGGGGGGCAACTCAATCATTTCCCCCTTTTTTACCATGGCAGCACCCCTTCCTCCTCTCTCACACTATTCTGTTCATGCAAATGCCCCAAACTTTTCTACAACACCATTTGAATGTGAACACATCAAACCAACAACAACTCTCCCCCGCGCCCTCTTCCTTGCCATGGCCGGCATTGTATCCGCTCGGCTCCGCTCAAGCCCGAGCCACTCGGCCCTACCTTGCCTCAACCAGCTTCACCAGGAGGATGTCCTCGAAAAGAGCAGCTACCCCAGAACCTCCCTACCCCATCCCCGAAGCCGCGTCATACACCATGGCAATGACCGCTGCCGCCGTTCGCCCCACCCGATGAGCCTCTCGCTCCCGGCCGTCCCCACGACCAACGAGGCCTCCCCCGAGCATGGCAGGGAGAGAGGCATCTGCCCACACCTTCGGCTCGACGACCGGTGCGGCGGGGCAGCCAGGACCATGGCGGCCGGCACCCGTCTGCCTCCTGTCAGGAGATAGGAGATGAAGGCAGGAGAGAAAGAGAGAGGATTTACTGGACTCGCCTGTAGGTGACCCGGCGGGTCGGACCCAGTCGGTAAGTGGAGGTGGGTTTCGTGGAGATCACCTTCTTCCAAGGGAGGCATACTCCGGGGAGGCGCCTTCGACGTGGCTATACTTCCCACCAGGCTGAGCCGCTGGTCCGGCCCTGTGGCTATCCTATGCCTAGTGTGGGGATTAGACCTTAGGTAATTTCTTTACCTTTAATTATTTTTCTTAGAAAGCAAAAATTCATAGATAATTCTTTTGACCTCAAAATTTGGTGATTCAAATTCCTACGGATTCCTATAATCATTTCCTAACCAAATATTTGAATTGCACATATTTCCAGAAAGCTTTTCTGTTATGTTCAAATTCAAATTGAATTTGAACCATGAAAAAACCACTTTGCAAATTCCTAGGGCATTCATATCAACTACAAAAGGAGTGATTTAAATTTCCAGAGGATCTAAATATTATTTCCTATTTATCTAGGGATGGGTAACATTTTCCCCATGCATTATTTCTGTTAGGCCAAATAAATAGCTCCCTTTTTTCCATTATTCCATATTAGAAAATCCCTAGGATATTCATCCCATCTCCAAATCCAGTGAGACCAATTTGTAAATATTTCAAAATTCATGCCCTAATTGATGAGCGCCTCCACTCACTTTTACAAAAATATTTTCTATGGACAACTTATAGGATCATCGTTTCTTTCATTTCCACCATTCAAAACTCCTTGTTGACCCACATCCACCAAAACCTCATTGGTTATTTTTAACATGAACAAAGGTGTCAAAGAAAAATAAAACTCCTATTTATAGACCACTTTTATTTTTTGCTTGTTGTGTTGCTTAATGCGGTTGTTTTCGGCGATAGTTGACGAAGTAGACGAAGTGCTCAGAGTTGGACGACAAGCGTGTGAAGACCTCGAAGACTTTTCTGAGCCAGGCAAGCAGCCCTTTGACCATGACTATGAACCCTTTTATTTACATGGCATATAACACTTATTTACGTGATGTTGATCATGTTGATATGGTGACCACTTCAGTGGGATGCGTCCAACACTTTCTTGTTGATACTTGCATCGTGCATGACCCTACCTCCTTATGAGGGTTGTGCGGGTGGGAGTAGATAGGATGCTAGTAGATGCTACTCAAGCGAGATCGGGATTATGCATGTTGATGGTAACAAAGAAATGATTTCAGAGACTTTTCGAAAACCCCGTCGGGTGCCACTAATGCCCGAGGGAGATGATGTTGAGTTGGGTAACCACTTGAGAAAGAAGTGGTGTACCGAAGCAAGTGAGTGTGTGTGGTTTTCGAAAACGGATTGGTGTAAGTTGCGACTGTTACTCCAACCTTACATGTACAACCAAGATACCCCTTATGGAAAGGGGCTTTGTTGACTACGTTAGTGGGTACTAGCATAGAGCCCGCATTACTAGTGGCGGGAGTGAAGTGGTCACTCTCAACATGGGGTCATACTAGAATGGACGATCATGCGTTGTCTTTATAGGCACCGAGCACACCGTTGTGTGCCCTCATGCATGATACGTGTGATGTATATCATGAGGGATGGCACCAATGAGTGGACTCTCTGTTTAGTATCTCTAGGGAAAGGCATTGTTCGGGTGCTTACCTCGGGTATGTAATATACCGCAAGTCGTGGATGACACAGAAGTTCCCCGAGTCTTGTGGGTAAAGTGTGCAACCTCTTCAGAGTGTAAAACTATTTGAATAGTCGTGTCCATAGTCAAGGACAGTCAGATGACCGCTTGTGCTACGCCCAAATGTTTACTAAACTTGGTGTGGCACTACAGGAATCTGAGAATTTGCCGTCCGCTATGGCTAACGGCAAAGGGGGGAAACACGGACGGCAAAGGCTTTGCCGTCAGTCAACTGACGGCAAACTAGACGGCAAAAAAATATCCGGTGAAGAGGTTATTTGCCGTCTGCTTTTTGTAAGGCGGACGGCAAAGAATCTTTGCCATGAGGGGCGGACGGCAAATAAAATGAGACGGCATCGACAGGCTGTCCCGTTAAGTGCTAACGGCAGGCTTCTCCTCTTTGCCGTCTGCCCTTACCCCCCTTTGTCGTCTGCCCCCTCATGGCAAAGGGGCACCCAGCCCCTCTCCCTCACCCTTTGCCGTCTGCCCTCAGGGCTTTGCCGTCTGCCCTTACCCCCCTTTGCCGTCTGCCCCCTCATGGCAAAGGGCGCACCCAGTCGCTCTCCCACATCCCTTTGTCGTCTGCCCTTAGGGCTTTGCCGTCTGCCCTCACCCCTTTGCCATGAGGGGGCAGACGGCAAAGGGGGCACCCAGCCTTTCTTCCTCACCCCTTTGCCGTCTGCCCCCTCATGGCAAAGGCTCAAAACAGCCCCCTCACCTATTTTATTCTCTATTATATCCAGCAGTTTTCACAATAATCAGGATATATATATATTTGACAGAAATAAATTTGTTTCCATACTCATAACCATATTAAAATAACTTTCATCCATAGTACATACATATTATTCAAGTTGCATCTGTACCAAACCATATATTACACCAGTTTCATCCATATGCATACAAAGTTTCATATATATCCATATACTACAATAGTTTTAATACAAGCTTCCGTGAAGCCATGGTACAAGAAATCATATTCAAGCATTCCATCAATATAATCCAAGCTTCCCGTGAAGTGAATGTAATCTGCAAAATGACAAATAAGAAAGTTAGAAGAAGAATACTAGATGAAGAAGAGAAGTATATATAGGTTATTTCGTAGAGAACTTAGCTAAGTATAGGCCATTTAATAGCTAAGTTAGGTGGAATAGGTCATCTTGGAGCTACATAGCCTTATTATCTCATTTAGGAGAGAACTTAGCTAGGTATAGGTCATTCTAGAGCTAACTTGGATAAAATATGACATTTTGTAGTCAACTATGATTATTAAATCCATTTTGACCTTATTATGTCATTTTGGAGCTAAATTAGTCATTTTAATGAGCTAACCAAGGTTCTTATGATGTTTTTACCTAACTATGCTAATTATGTCATTTTGGAGGATAATTAGCTAAGTATGTCTTTGTTGGGGAAAATAACCTACATAGAAGAAGAAAGAGAAGAAGCAAGAAGAGAAGAAGCAAGAAGAGAAGAAGCAAGAAGAGAATAAGCAAGAAGAGAAGAAGCAAGAAGAGAAGAAGAAGGAGAAGGAGAAGGAAGAGGAGAAGAAGAAGAAAAGAAGAAGGAGAAGAAGAAGGAGAAGAAGCAGGAGAAGGAGATTCTCCCCTCCTTCTCCTTCTTCTCCTTCTTCTTCCTCCTTCTCCTTCTCCTTCTTCTTCTCTTCTTCTTCTTCTTCCTTCTTTTCATTTTTCCTCTGTCTTCTCCTCTTGTCCCCTTCTTCGAGCTAAATTAGCTAATTATGCCTTTTTGGAGCTAATTATGTCATTTTGGAGGATAAATAGCTAAGTATAGGTCATTTATTATTAAATAGGCCATTTTGGAGCTAACTAAGCTAATTCTGTCATTTTGTTGGATAATTAGCCAATTTAGTCTTTGTTGGATGAGTCTAAGCTACGTAGAAGAAGAGAAAGAGAAGAAGCAAGAAGAGAAGAAGAAGGAGAAGTAAAATAAGAAGGAGGAGGAGAAGGAGAAGGAGAAGGAGAAGGAGAAGGAAGAGGAGAAGAAGAAGAAAAGAAGAAGGACAAGAAGAAGGAGAAGAAGGAGGAGAAGAAGGAGAAGGAGCTTCTCTCCTCCTTCTTCTCCTTCTTCTTCCTCCTCCTCCTTCTCCTTCTTCTTCTTATTCTTCTTCCTTCTTTTCATTTTTCCTCTTTCTTCTCCTCTTGTCCTCTTCTTCGAGCTAAATTAGCTCATTATGCCTTTTTGGAGCTAATTATGTCATTTTGGATGATTATTAATCCATTTTGAGCTTATTATGTCATTTTGGATCTAAATTAGTCATTTCAATGAGCTAACCAGGGTTCTTATGATGTTTAACTAACTAAGCTAATTATGTCATTTTGGAGGATAATTAGCTAACTATGTCTTTTTTGGGGAAAATAAGCTACATAGATGAAGAAAGACAAGAAGCAAGAAGAGAAGAAGAAGGAGAAGTAAAAGAAGGAGGAGGAGAAGGAGAAGGAGAAGGAGAAGGAGAAGGAAGAGGAGAAGAAGAAGAAAAGAAGAAGGATAAGAAGAAGGAGAAGAAGGAGGAGAAGAAGGAGAAGGAGCTTCTCTCCTCCTTCTTCTCCTTCTTCTTCCTCCTCCTCCTTCTCCTTCTTCTTCTTATTCTTCTTCCTTCTTTTCATTTTCCTCTTTCTTCTCCTCTTGTCCTCTTCTTCGAGCTAAATTAGCTAATTATGCCTTTTTGGAGCTAATTATGTCATTTTGGATGATTGTTAATCCATTTTGAGCTTATTATGTCATTTTGGATCTAAATTAGTCATTTCAATGAGCTAACCAGGGTTCTTATGATGTTTAACTAACTAAGCTAATTATGTCATTTTGGAGGATAATTAGCTAACTGTCTTTTTTGGGGAAAATAAGCTACATAGAAGAAGAAAGACAAGAAGCAAGAAGAGAAGAAGAAGGAGAAGTAAAAGAAGAAGGAGGAGGAGAAGGAGAAGGAGAAGGAGAAGGAGAAGGAAGAGGAGAAGAAGAAGAAAAGAAGAAGGACAAGAAGAAGGAGAAGAAGGAGGAGAAGAAGGAGAAGGAGCTTCTCTCCTCCTTCTTCTCCTTCTTCTTCCTCCTCCTTCTCCTTCTTCTTCTCTTCTTCTTCTCTTTGTTCTTCTTCTTCTTCCTTCTTTTCATTTTTCCTCTTTCTTCTCCTCTTGATCTCTTCTTTGAGCTAAATTAGCTAATTATGCCTTTTTGGAGCTAATTATGTCATTTTGGATGATTATTAATCCATTTTGACCTTATTATGTCATTTTGGATCTAAATTAGTCATTTCAATGATCTAACCAGGGTTCTTATGATGTTTAACTAACTAAGCTAATTATGTCATTTTGGAGGATAATTAGCTAACTATGTATTTTTTGGGGGAAAATAAGCTACGTAGAAGAAGAAAGACAAGAAGCAAGAAGAGAAGAAGAAGGAGAAGTAAAAGAAGGAGGAGGAGAAGGAGAAGGAGAAGGAGAAGGAAGAGGAGAATAAGAAGAAAAGAAGAAGGACAAGAAGAAGGAGAAGAAGGAGGAGAAGAAGGAGAAGGAGCTTCTCTCCCCGTTCTTCTCCTTCTTCTTCCTCCTCCTCCTTCTCCTTCTTCTTCTCTTCTTCTTCTCTTCTTCTTCTTCTTCCTTCTTTTCATTTTTCCTCTTTCTTCTCCTCTTGTCCTCTTCTTCGAGCTAAATTAGCTAATCATGCCTTTTTGGAGCTAATTATGTCATTTTGGATGATTATTAATCCATTTTGACCTTATTATGTCATTTTGGATCTAAATTAGTCATTTCAATGAGCTAACCAGGGTTCTTATGATGTTTAACTAACTAAGCTAATTATGTCATTTTGGAGGATAATTAGCTAACTATGTCTTTTTTGGGGAAAATAAGCTACGTAGAAGAAGAAAGACAAGAAGCAAGAAGGAGAAGAAAAATAAGAAGAAGAAGGAGGTGGAGGAGGAGGAGGAGGAGAAGGAGAAGGAGAAGGAAGAGGAGAAGAAGGGGAAGGAAGAGGAGAAGAAGAAGAAAATATGAAGGAGAAGAAGAAGGAGAAGGAGCTTCTCTCTTCCTTCTTCTCCTTCTTCTCCTTCTTCTTCCTCCTCCTCCTTCTTTTCTTCTCTTTCTTCTCACCAAACATACCATTATCGTCATCACGACGGTGAAGCACGGTGGCTCTGGCTTGTTTCACCTGGAGAAGGCTGCCCTGGAGAACACTCCACTGTAGAAGGGTCGTGCGATGCGTTTCGGGAGATATTCTGCACCAAACATTGTTTGCAATGTGTCGTTAGCATGATGACACTCTTAAGATCACTGCATTGAAATGAAACTTACCGTCCCCGCCATGTTAATGACTGGCATAGCCGGAGGGACTTGGCCGGTCTTCTCGCACATAGACTGTACATTTGGTTTCGACAAGTCAAACTTTTTAGTTATTAATGAAACGGACATTAAAATGCAAGATTTGAAATAATATGAAGAAGAAACTCACCACGAAGAGCTCGTACATGGCCCTGTTAGACGCATCATTCCGTGCCCTCTCCACCTCCAGCAATGCAGTCGTCCTCTCCTCCAGCTCCTTCATCTCCTTATCCTTCTCCGCCAAAGCCACCTGCATTGCATCTCTCTCCTTCAGAATAGCAGCCTGCAACAGAACTCATTGTTAGCATTGTAATCATATTGGTTCCCACGCACAACATAATGTGGAAAGATAGTTGAGTCCATTAAACTAACCTCGATGGCGAGCTCGACTGGCCGTGGACGAGGTGTTATCTTAGGACCGGAGCTCATTTGGCGTGCCTTTATCTACCGGAGAGTGCTAGGACAACGTATAAGGCCGTCTCCAATGGCGATCGAGCCATGAGGCCTCCCGTTGCCAGCTATCATCACCAGCTCTAGATCAATAGGCCCCTCGCTCGGGTTAAAGTCCTCCCCTTTCCTCGCCTTCCCGTGATCTCTGTACTTCACGAGCTTGTGGTGGGAGGAGATGTTGGTGAAGTTTTCTGGATGCTCGAGGTCAGACTCAGAGAATGCCTTGACCTTCTTGTACGAGGCAGTATGGGCCATCGCATACAGGTTGTACATTTGTGGCACCTCCATCTTATTTAGATGCGCCTAAAAGAGAGAGAGTAAAATTGTATTAGTAAAGGGCTCAAGATAGAATTAAGAATGAATTGCATGAGGCATGAAGCAAACCACATACCCAGTTCTCGCCAAATCGGATTAAGTTGACGCTCCCTTGATGGTGTGGCACACCAACCATTTTTCCACGCCTCTCCTTGGCGTTCTTGTGGCTGGCCTCCCACATTTCGGAGCACTACTGATCCACCAAGGCCTCCCAACAATCCAACTTATCCACACACCATCTTGGGGGCACCTAAGTTAATAAAGAGAAATTTGAGCGCGTAAGATCCAACTTATCCACACACCATCTTGGGGGCTCCCGACCGGGCAATGTAACAAACCCCGGGAAGTTTTTACGGCAAAGCACACCAAGGACGCTATTGGGCTTGCGGACACCCTTGGCAACAATCCAACCCCTGCAGTATGACAAATTAAAGCCAAAACAATAGATATTTGAGAAAACGTGAATGCAAAAGGTTAAATAAGAGTAAATTAACTTACTTCTCCCCATTTGGCTTAATCGACCACCTCTGCTCGCGGGTCGCCGGCATGAGCAGGAGCCCCGAACTACCACGCTAGTAGACGGTAGCCCCCTCACCCAGCTCCTCGTCGCTATCAGCATGGCCACTTGGCTCAGGCTGACCCTGATCAGCCCAGTTATCGCACTGGGTCTCTGCGGACGTACCCTCATCCTTGCTTTGCTCTGGAGTCGCCTGGAACGAAGCCTCTGGGACACGAGTCTCGTGGGTCGAAGGCACATCGACCTGAGGCGCGTCGACCTGAGGCTCGTCGACCTGAGGCTCGTCGACCTGACGCTCGTCCACCCTAGAAGTCCTATGCTCAGGTGAATCAGCTTGGGGTGGCGGCGAGGATGGTGTGGCAGCCACCGCCCTACCTCTCCCACGGGCACGTGTACCTTTAGTACAACATAAATACCAACATGAGTAATAAAATGTATATAAATACCAACATGACTACAACATAAATACCAACATGAGTGCAACATAAATACCAACATGAGTAATACCTTTAGTACCTCTCGCCTTCGCGGGGAGTCGACCTCCTCTCACGGGGGCCGCGAGAGTCGAAGAAGCGGCCACTCCATGCATAGTAGAGAGCAGCGCTCTCCGAAGAGGCGACTCAGGAATGGAAGTACCCATCCCACGTCCCGCCGACGAAGAAGGAGCCGCGGAGTGCTTTCGACCCTTTCCCACCATCTTTCAACACCTGTCATGACAAAGAGTAAATGAAATTAGTACAACATAAATACCAACATGAGTAATAAAATGTATATAATTTAAGTGTATCATCGTCATAAATACCAACATGACTAATAAAAATTGAATACCTAACATGAACTCAAAATTTATATATAGTAATAGTTGAATACCTGACATGAACTAATCGTGCTCGTCTAGATATGCTTCGGGGTCAATAAATGCATCATGATCATCACTATCATCAATAAATGCATCATCATCATCACTATCAGGAAGAACATGTGGAAGGCCACCATTATGTAATCGCTCAAGAAGTGACAGGTCATCCGCAACAGTAACCTCTTCTTCTTCCTGCTCTTCCTGTTCGGGCTCAGGTGTTAAGACGGATTCACTGTCGCAGTCTACTTCAATGTTCTGGGGTGAAGTAGAGCGGTTCTTGAAACGTTTCTTGGACATACGTGTTTCTTGGAAGAATTCTCCTTCATATGTGTCTAGGTTAATGTGAGGTTCGTAATCCTCTTCATTGAGGGTAGGTGGTCTAAAATGTGGTGGCACTTCATAAACGACATCCCAACCTTTCAGATTTGGATTAGTTTGGCAGGCCCACGGTAGATAGAAACTTGTGTCGCCTATTGAGCCGTAATATAGACATCGGGAACATCTAAGTGGGTGTTTTGGTTGATTTCGACTAGTCCTATATGTTCATGAGTCCTTCTAGTCTCCCTCGGCTCAAACCAATGACATTTGAAGACTACGACAGTCGGTGGGTTTTCACCATAGAATAGAAGTTCATAAATTGCTTCAACTCTTCCATAATACACGCTGCCTCCTTCGCCGATAGCAGAGACACAACAATTTGTAGTCTTTAGGTCGGGCATAGATAGCTCTTTGCCAAAGGTACGAAAGTGATACCCATTGATGTTGTATTTGTGAAATGAATGGACCTTATAGTGAAAACCATTAGCGACTTGTCTCAACTCGGCGTCCATAGACTCTACATCAGCCTACAAGTTTAATACGAAAGAATGGATGCATTAGCCGCAAATTAGACCAAGAAATCAAATGGACCATTAGTGGTAATTAATTACCCTTTGTTTGAACCAAGAGATGAAACCGGGATAGTCGCCTCCATGCTTTGCGAGAAGCTCATACTCTTCGACGGAATCCTTTTCGATGACCGCTCCATCCGAGAATTCGGCAACGTATCGACTATATCAAATATCCGGGAATAAGAGTAGTTGAAAGGAATTAGAAGTTGCGGAACAATAATTTACCGAGAACTTACTCGATGTACGACCGCACTTCTGTTAGGTTGGTGAAGATATACAATGAAATGGTCCGCCATTCTTCGACATCCAACGATTTCCCTTTCGAAGCACTGGATGGTGCGAGCTTCCCTTTGAACAGGCTGAGGTTGGATCGACCTTTTTTCGGATTGTCTTCATTGTACCGAGGCTTCGGGTTATGCAAATGATGATTTTTGGCTTCGTAGTGTGCTGTCACGAAGTTTGCCGCCTCCTCGGTAATGAATGCCTCGGCCATCGATGCTTCAATTCTACGTTTATTTTTACACTTAGCTCGAAGCGTCTTCTGCATCCTCTCAGTTGAGAAGCACCATCGATTTCGAACGGGCCCCCCAATCTTGCCTCGGTCGGGAGATGCAAAATCAAATGCTACATTGGATTAAAGAAGCCCGGTGGAAAGATCTTTTCTAATTTGCAGATCAACTCCGGCGCCAACTCTTCCATTTCATCTAGCACGCCAGGCGATAGTTCTTTCGCACAAAGAGAACGGAAGAAATAGCTCAGCTCTGCCAGTAGTAGCCATTCATCCTCAGGGATAAAGCCACGCAACATCACCGGCATTACCCTCTCAATCCATATGTGCCAATCATGACTCTTGAGACCAAATATTTTCAATTTCTCAAGACTCGCTCCCCTCGTTAGATTCGCAGCATACCCATCGGGGAACATCAACCGCATTTTCACCCACAATAGCATTTCCCTTATAGCTAGCCTTTCAAGATTGAACCATGCCTTTGGCTTCGCTGTGCTTTGCTTTCCTTTCCGTTGTCGCAAGTTTTGTAACGGTCTATCACATAGAGCCTCCAGGTCGATTCTAGCCTTAGGATTATCTTTTGACTTCCCCTCTATGTCGAACAATGTATCAAAAATGGCCTCCGCAATATTCTTTTCAGTGTGCATCATGTCGATGTTGTGTGGGCAAAGGAGGTCTTTAAAGTAAGGCAGATCCCACAAACACGACTTGTGAGTCCAGGCATGTTCCGTATTATACCCTTTGAAATACCCTGGACGTTCAGGATCTGGCTCGAGAGCGTTTATCTGATCCAGGATCTGTTGGCCTGTCAATGTAGCTGGTGCAGTGTTTTTGACAACTCTACCTTTGATGAAATTCTTCTTGTCTTTTCTGAACTTATGGTCAGGATCCAGGAATTGTCTATGCATGTCGAAGCAAGAATACTTGCGACCAGCCTGCATCCAACAGAACTGAAGAGATGCCTTGCATGTGATGCACGGGAACCTTCCATGCACACACCAGCCAGAGAATAGCGCATACGCCGGATAATCATGCGTCGAGTACATGTACCACACATGCATTTTGAAATTTGTTTTGGTAGCAGCGTCGTAGGTCTTGATCCCATTATCCCAGGCTTCTTGCAACTCATCCTTAAGCGGCTGCATGTACACATTCATATTCTTCCCTGGATAGTTGGGCCCTGGAATTATCAACGTCAGGAAAATGTTCTTTCTTTTCATAATCTCTCCGGGTGGGAAATTGAGTGGAATGACAAATACAGGCCAACAACTATATTGTGTTGCCATCATACCATACACATTGAACCCATCCGTGTTGATGGCAACTCTTGGATGCCTTGGATCTTCCGATTTATCCTTATGTAATGCATCGAAGTGCCTCCACGCAAAACCATCTGAAGTGTGTACCAGCATCTTGTTCCCATCCGCATCTAGTTCGGTTCTTTTGCCCAATTTGTGCCCTAACTCATAATTTACAAAACTATGACCTCCTTGGCCTCTGGAAGGCCGAAGAGCAGCTTTTCGGTCAACAGGAGGCAGAATAGGTGTCGGGGCTCGGGGGTCAGTGGCATCGGGAGTCAGTGGCGTCAGGGGTCAGTGGCGTCGGGAGTCAGTGGCATTGGGGGTCAGTGGCGTCGGGGGTAGGGGGTTGATGGTCGGTGGTGTCGGGGGTCGGGGGTCGGTGGCATCGGTGGTCGGGGGTCGATGGCGTCGGGGGTCGGTGGCGTCCGGGGGTCGGGGGTCAGGGGTCGGGGGTCAGTGGCATCGTGAGTCAGTGGCGACAGGGGTCAGTGGCGTTGGGAGTCAGTGGCGTTGGGGGTCAGTGGCGTCGGGGGTAGGGGGTCGATGGTCGGTGGTGTCGGGGGTCGAGGGTCGGTGGCATCGGTGGTCAGGGGTCGATGGCATCAGGGGTCGGTGGCGTTGGGGGGTCGGGGGTCGGGGGTTTGGGGTCGATGGCGTCGGGGGTCCATAGCGTCGGGGTTCATTGGGGTCAGTGTCGAGCTATTTCCTTTTTTCCTTCTTATTCTTCTTCTCCTCCTCCTCCTCCTCTCTTCTTCTTCTTCTTTTCCTTTTTTCCTTGTTCTACTTATTCTTCTTCTTCTACTTTTTCTTCTTTTGTTCTACTAAACAGGAATCTAACCTAAGAATAAAACTAAACTAAACTAAAGAAAAACCTAAACTAAACTAAAACTAAACTAAACTAAGGAAAAACCTAAACTAAACTAAAACTAAACCTATACTAAAACTAAACCTAAAGCACAACAAAACTAAAACCTAAAACTAGACAGAAATAAAAA
Organism: Hordeum marinum; assembly: GCA_022496015.1. Classification (NCBI taxonomy): domain Eukaryota; kingdom Viridiplantae; phylum Streptophyta; class Magnoliopsida; order Poales; family Poaceae; genus Hordeum; species Hordeum marinum. Next base: position 213,013,169 of record CM039673.1, on the reverse strand, counting down.
AACAAATGTCCTAAACTAAACTAAAACTAAACCTAAACTAAACTAAAACTAAAACTATACTAAAACTAAACCTAAACCAAAACAAAACCAAAACCTAAAACTAAACAGAAAAGACAAAAAACAGATGTCCTAAACTAAACTAAAGTAACACTAAAACTAAACCAAAACTAAACTAAAACCTAAAACTAAACAGAAAAAACAAAAAAATGTCACTTACAGAGTGGGGGAGGCAGGCCGGCGCGGGGGAGGCAGGCCGGCTTGGGGGCTTGGGGGTGTCGGGGGCGCTTGCTGGGAGTGGGTCGCCGCCGCGGGGAGGGGGTCGCCGTCGCGTGGTGGTGAGGGCGCCGCCAGGGGGAGGGGTGTCCGGTGCGCACCTTGCGGGGATGGGCGGCGAGCGGGAGGGGGAGGGGCGGCGCGCGGGGGTGGTGGTGACGTGGTGGGGGCGGCGAGCAGGAGGGGGAGGGGCGGCGAGCGGGAGGGGGAGGGGCAGCGCATGGGAAGGATGGCGAGCGGTAGGGGGAGGGGCGGCACGGGGGGTGAGGTGGGGGGCGGCATAGGGGAGGGGCGGCGAGCGGGAGGGGGAGGGGCGGCGAGGATGGCACGGCGGAGGTGGCCGGCGAGCGGGGAGGGGGGAGCAGGTGCGATGGTGGGGGACGGCATGGGGGAGGGGGGCTTTGTGTGGGCGAGAGGCCGGGGGTGGGAGGAGAGCGTGGGAAGAATTGGGCCGGAGGGAAAACTGCCGTTAAGGGGCATCCCCTTTGCCGTCCGCTTGCGGACGGCAAAGCCGATAATGGCACAGGGCAAAGATCAGGCGTTAAGTGGACCTGTGTAGCCTCTTTGCCGTCTGCCTTCAGGGTCTTTGCCGTCCGCCAGCAGACGGCAAAGGAACAGCAGAAGGCAAAGAGAACCATTGGCATATGCCAGCTCTTTGCCGTCTGCTTGACGGCAAAGACCTTCTTTGCCGTCTGCCAACGGACGGCAAAGACCTGGCACATGGAAAATAACTGAATTCCAGTAGTGTCTGTGTGTGTGGATGACACAGAGATGATACTTGATATAAGTCAGATGACTTGACGTGATGACTGAACATGACATGTTCAACCCCCTGTTTATGATGATATTTGTAACTTGTTCATATGGATATCGGCCAACTGTTGATGCATGCTTACATAGTTAATTGATCATGTCATTACAGTCAAAATTAGCTTTCTGCAAAATACCTACTTAGCATTATATCATGCATTGTTATTGCCTTGTTCCAACATGGGTTGCTTGCGAGTACATTCAAAGTACTCATTGGCTTGCCAGTGGTTATTTAATTGGCCAGGCATGGATGAGCAGGAATATGGCGAAGAGTTCGTTGGGGACAAACACACGAACTAGGATTCTTCCTAGTCAGAATGCCTGTTGGTTTAAGGCAGATGGCATGTGTTCACGTTTTCGACCAAGAATTTCTGCTGCTTGTTATGTTTAAGTGTTTGGCCTTTGCGGCCTGATCTATGTAAGACTTGACCTTCATGATCTTTATTTGTGTAAGACGCTAAATGTGGATGTAAGACTCTTGTTATTCAGCTTCCGTGTGTTGAGTGAGCATTGATCTCTGGGATCACTGTACACGTGCATTCGGTGGTCATGACTTATGAGTCGGGCCCCCACATTATAGATACGTTGGAGACGTATAAGCATCCCCAAGCTTAATTCCTGCTCATCCTCGAGTAGGTAAATGATAAAAGAAATAATTTATGAAGTGTGAATGCTAGCAAGTGCACAAGTTTGATCAATGATAATTCCAATCACTTTTTCTAGCATCAATATAAACGATAAAGAGTAGCTCATCTCATAAAACTTCTCATGATCAAGTAACAAGATATTCAGATGAAGTATAGACTAGAAAGTTTCTTGAAAACTAACAAACCATATTCCTAGTCATCGAACAATAGCAACTCATCTTATTATCAGGAAGGGTCTATGTAAGATCTTTGATTTAGCAAATTCCACATACTCAACTATCATATAGTCTTCCATGATTGCTAACACTCAAAGCATATTTTTAGAGCAAATGGCATCCGTCGAACACAGAGAAAGATAGGGGCTTAATGTTTCTCCTCCCAACTTATTTATCATATAGATAATTGTCAACGATAATAATTCATGATCAAATATATTTGAATGGCCATATATGCTTGGATCTTTCCCCACCACATGATGCTTGCCAACTAAAGAATAACTGAGGTTGAACTAAGAAGGAATACTATTGACTCTTGCATAAAAGTGAATACATGAAAGTAAAAGATAGGCCCTTCACAGAGGTAAGCATAGGTTGAAATGCACTTTTTAATTTTGGATGTGCAAACCCTTCATGTAAAGGAACACCATGTTGTATTTCCCTTTGTGATAGTAACCTTTATTATGTAGTCCGTCGCTTTTATTTCTTTACCATCACAAGTTTGTACAACACTTATTTTCCCTTACAATAAAAGATCATACATATTTAGGAGCAATTTTTATTTCTGTTTGCACCGATGACAACTTACTTGAAGGATCTTATTCAGTCCATAGGTAGATATGGTGGACACTCATGGCAAGAAACTGGGTTTAAGGGTTTTGGATGCACAAGTAGTATCTCTACTTAGTACAAATTTTTGGCTAGCAAAAGATCCTAAGAAAGCACCACATGTTGGAGGATCCATAACAATATAACTTCTATACAAATATACCCAAGCATAACTCATTACATTGTGTTCCTTGTCCAACTTAAACTAATTTTCTCAAGTTTGAAAATAATTAATGGGGCTCAATCATAGAAGATGTCCATGATAGTATATTTATATGTGAAATCTCTCTTCCTTCAATATTCTTTCATAAATTGTTCAAGTGACCAATGCGGTGTTTGCTAACTTTCAATAAATATTACCACCTATACTTCTTATATGTGAAGTCATTACTCCCCATGGGATAAGAATATAAAACATATATAATTTTAAATTTATGATATTCAATTCATTCAACCATTTACTCATAGGATATAATTGAAGCACGAGAGTAAATGACAAAACTAGTCCAAAAAGATATAAGTGAAGATCAATGCGTAGTCAAGTAGTTAAATAGCCATGAGCACTCTTATCTCATTCTAGATTTCAGATCCAATGATTTTATTCAAACAACCAGCAAATAAAAATATCACTCCAAGAATAGCGCATATCATGTGGACAAATAAAAATTTAGGTTCAACATAGGCTAACTGATAATTGTTGATGAAGAGAGGTGGGATGCGTAGTATCCCCAAGTTTGGATGCTTGAGACTTCTTGAAATATTTACTTGGGGTGCCTTGGGCATCCCCAAGCTTGAGATTTTTTATCTCGTTCAATCCTCTCATATCATGGTTTCACCTATTCCCAAAAACTTCATCCACACAAAACTCGAAAAGAACTCGTGAGATAGGTTAGTACACATAATAATAAATCAACTCTTTATGTACTACCAAGACAAGTTGCACAATAATTTTAAAATATTAGGTACTGTATACTATCATTTCCACAATTTATCTCTACCAATATAGGCTATGAAAACTCTAGGATAAGTAGATAACAAAACTATGACAAGAATCTGTCCAAACAGAACAGTCTATAGCAATCTAATAAACCAGTGTACTTATGTAACTCAAACAATTATGCAAATTTAGTAAATAATAAAACATTTATATGAAAATACTTTGTAAAATATTCATAAACTTTAGACGTCATAGTAAAATATGAAAATTCAAATACTACAGCAAAAGTTTCTGTTTTCTCACAACACATATCAAACATGCAATTCAAGCATCCTAAAGGCAATACTTGGAACTTTTTATTGAAAAAAAAGATTATAAATAACACCTAACATAAATTAACAAATTATAATGATGCTCCAAGCAAAACACATATTATGTGATGAATAAAAATATAGCTCTAAGTAAGATATATCGATAATGTTGAAGATGAAAGAGGGGATGCCTTCCGGGGCATCCCCAAGCTTAGGCATTTGAGTGTTCCTTGTATATTACCTTGGGGTGCCTTGGGAATCCCCAAGCTTAGGTTCGTGTCACTCCTTGTTCTCCTCATATCGGTGTCTCACCCAAAACTTGAAAACTTCAATCACAGAAAACTTAACGGAACTTTGTGAGAAGGGTTAGTGTAATAAATAAAGATCATTCACTTAGGTATTGTCAAGACAAGATTCATAATTTTTATCATATAATACCTACTGTATTCTATCATTCCAATAATTTATATCACTGAATATAAGCTATGGGAACACTAAAACAAGCAAACTATGCATGCAAAATAGAATATGTCAAAAACAGAATAGTTTGTGAAGATCTGTAGTATAACCATACTGCACTCTCTCTAAAACTTCTGAAAAATTAGGAAAACCTGAAGAATTTATATATAAATACTTTTCAAAAATTTCAGATCATTATCACGCTCCATTAAAAAATGAAAATTCCTGTACTGGAGTCAAGAGTTTCTATTTTGGTTCAGCATCAATTCTACTCATCTTGTGAGTCATCCCAAAGTCTTTACTTGGCACTTTATTTAAATAAAATACAAAAAACATGATTACTACCATAGATTAATCATGTGATCACACAAAAACAGAAATGAGAAGTGTTGGGTTGTCTCCCAATAAGTGCTTTTCTTTAATGCCTTTTAGCTAGGCATGATGATTTCAATGATGCTCATATAAGAATAGTATTTCAAACATTTATGAGAGGATCATGAATATCATGACAAGCATATTTAAGTCTAACCCACTTCCTATGCATAGGGATTTTGTGAGCAAACAATTTATGGGAACAAGAATCATCTAGCATAGGAAGGCAAAACAAGCATAACTTCAAAACTTTGAACACATAGAGAGGAAACTTGATATTATTGCAATTCCTACAAGCATATGTCCCTACCTCATAATAATTTCAGTAGGATCATGAAGGAATTCCACAATATAACTATCACATAAAGCATTATCTTCATGATCCACAAGCATATAATGTTTTTCACTCTCCACATAAGCAATTTTCTTTTCACTCATAATAGTGGGCGCAAACTCAGCAAGATAACTATCACGAGATACTTGATTGACATAACCACATTGAATATTAAAATCATGATGACAAGTTTCATGGTTACTATCACTCTTTATAGCATACATGTCATAATCATAATCATCATAGATAGTAGGCTTGTCATTATCATAACAAATATGCTCATCAAAACTTGGGGGACTAAAAATAACATCTTCATCAAACATAGCATCCCCAAGCTTGTGGCTTTGCATATCATTAGCATCATGGATATTCAGAGAATTCATACTAGCAATATTGCAATCATGCTCATAATTCAAGGAATTATCATTAAGTATTTTCATAAATTCTTCCTCTACCAACTGAGCACAATTTTCCAAACCATCATTTTCACGAAAGACATTATAAAGATGAAGTATATGAGGCAACCTCAATTCAATTTTTTTAGTTTTCTTTTATAAAACCAAACTAGTGAATAAACAAGAAACTAAAAGATTCAATTGTAGGATATAAAGATATACCTTCAAGCACTCACCTCCCAGGCAACAATGCTAGAAAAGAGCTTGATGTCTACTACGCAACCTTCTTCTTGTAGACTCGTGTTGGGCCTCCAAGCATAGAGTTCTATAGGACAGTAGAAAATTTCCCTCAAGTGGATGACCTTAGGTTTATCAATCCATGGGAGGCGTAGGATGAAGATGGTCTTTATCAAACAACCCTGCAACCAAATAACAAAGAGTCTCTTATGTCCCCAACACACACAATACAATGGTAAATTGTATAGGTGCACTAGTTCGGCAAAGAGATGGTGATACAAGTGTAATATGGATGGTAGATATAGGTTTTTGTAATCTAAAAACATAAAAAAGCAAGGTAACTAATGATAAAAGCTAGCACAAACTGTATTGCAATGCTTAGAAACAAGGCCTAGGGTTCATACTTTCACTAGTGCAAGTTCTCTCAACAATACTAACATAGTTGAGTCAGATGTAAATCCCCCACGTGCGATTCACTCCAAAGTCACAAATAGCGGAGAACAAACGAATAAATTATTGTAGGGTAAGAAACCACCTCAAAATTTTCTTTTCCAATCAATCTTATGAGCAATCCTTATAAGTGTCATGAACAGCCCTAGAGTTTGTACTAAAATAACACCTTAAGATACACATCAACCAAAACCCTAATGTCACCTAGATACTCCAATGCCACCACGAGTACCCATGGGCTTGATTATACGATATGCATCATACTATTTAAGATTCATCATGTTCAATCCAACACAAAGAACTTCAAAGAGTGCCCCAAAGTTTCTACCGGAGAGTCAAGACGAAAACGTGTGCCAACCCCTATGCATAGATTCCCAAGGTCACAGAACCGGCAAGTTGATCACCAAAACATACATCAAGTGGATCAATAGAACATCCCATTGTCATCACAGATATCCCATCGCAAGACATACATCAAGTGTTCTCAAATTCTTTAAAGACTCAATCCGATAAGGAAACTTCAAAGGGAAAACTCAATTCATCACAAGAAGAGAGAGGGGAAAACTCCATATGATTCATCTATATTAATAAAGCTCGCGGTACATAGCTACTGGTACATACACTCAGCCCCGAGGGTGAACTACTCCCTCCTCATCATGAAGACCGCCGGGATGATGAAGATGGCCTCCGGTGTGGTTTCCCCTTCTATCAGGGTGCCGGAACAGGCTCCCGATTGGTTATTCGTGGCTAAGAGGCTTGCCGTAGAAGAACTCCCGATCTAGGTTTCTTTTTGGGTTTTTTGATATTTATAGGAATTTTTGGTGTCGGTCTCACGTCAAGGGGACTCACAAGGGGCCCACAAGCCAGGGGTGCGCCCTAGGGGGAGCCCCCTAGACTTGTGACTACCTCGGGACTCCTCTCCAGTATCTTTTTGCTCCAGTATTTTTTATATTTTCCAAAAATATTCTCCGTAAATTTTCAGCCCATTCCGACAACTTTTATTTCTACACAAAAAAGACACCATGGTAGTTCTGCTGAAAATAGCGTCAGTCCAGGTTAGTTCTAATAAAATCGTACCAAAATCATTTAGAATTATTGTAAACATGGCATGGATACTTCATAATTTATAGGTACGTTGCAGACGTATTAGCAGGCGATGGCGACAAAGTCATGGCGAACTAGTTCCCCATGGCTCTGAAGGATGGCGCGCGCTCTTGGATCCTCAACCTCCCGGAAGGGACGATCTCCTCCTGGGACGAACTTCGCAAGCGCTTCATCGCCAACTTCCATAGCACCCATGATTGCCCCCACGGTGAGCGGCCTACGACATGTGAGGTAGCAGCTAGGTGAGACCCTGCACAAGTACATACAACGCTTCACGAGAGTTCACCTCACAATACCGAAGGCGTCGGATGAGGCCATCATCTCGTCGTTTACCGACAGCATCCGGGACCTCAAGATGAGAGAGGAGCTCACCATACATGACAATTGTGCTTAGCCCTAGAGATGTTCAACCTGGCAAACAAGTGCACAAGGGCTGAAGAGGGCCGTCTCTCCCTCCTCGAGCTTCCAGAGGCAGACCCTGAAGAGAAGAAGGCCAAGGCTAACGAGGCGAAACATAAGGGCCCCACTATGCTAGAAGCCGAGCCTGAGACAAAGAGTGGTCGTGACCAGGAAGATCCCCCAGTGGCAACTGCCCATTCTGCATGTTCCACTACACCAACACCCACATCACCAATGATTGGCAGGAGCTCAGGGTGCTCTGTGACGAGCGCCTCGGCCGCCGCCCCGATTGCGGCAACCGTGGCTACGGTCGTGGAGGGGGCCGCAGCGGAGGCCGGTGGGACAACCACGACCCACATCAGGATTGGCGTGACCAACCTCACGAGGACTGCTGACGTGACGAGCCTCGTGATGGACCCTGGCACGATCAGCCCCTGGAGGCTCGTCCTCAGGGCAAGGCCGACCTCCTTCCACTGCCGCCGTCGCCAAAGAGAAATGACGATAACCGACAGGACGATGGTGCTGGGGGCTTCCGGGAGCCCCGTGCGATCGCCTACATCCTGGGCGGTGCTCAGGCCCCAGCCTCCAACCAGATCTTCAAGCAGTTCTTTCGTGAGGTGAACGCAACCCTCCCGAGGCTCGAGGCCACGCGTCCCCTCAAGTGGTCGCAGTGCGCCATTACCTTCGACTCCAAGGATCACCTCAAGTGCTCGGCTGCCACAGGCAGGCTTCCCTTGCTCTGCATGCCCACCATCAGCAACGTCCTTGTCACCAAGACCTTCATCAACGGTGGCACTGGACTCAATGTCCTCTCTGTCGAGACGTTAGAGATGCTCTAGGTTCCCTATGATCAGCTCATGCCGAGCAAGCCCTTCTCAGGAGTGATCGATGGCTCCACCATACCCCTGGGACAGGTGCGCCTCCCAGTCACCTTCGGCAAGCGCGATAACTACCACACTGATCTCATCAACTTCGACGTCGCCCATATCGGCCTCCCATACAATGCCATCCTCGGGTACCCTGCCCTCACCAAGTTCATGGTGGCAACCCACCATAGCTATAACATCCTCAAGATGCCAGGGTGCTACGACATCATCACGGCCGCCTACAATGAGAAGGATGTGGTGTGTTCCCTCGAACGCGCCTACCAAGCCACGGCGGCCGAAAACTCTGACAACGAGGGCGACATCTTGCCTCCCGAGGACACCCGCAAGAAGAAACAACTCCTCCCCAAGATACATCAGGGGACTAGGACCCCCATGGCTGGCATCTCAGGCCTTGTGTCCACTGCCGCGGCGCCTCTCCCTCCCACATAGGAAGGCGTGCCCGGCTCCTCCCTCAGGGCGGGTTTGGGGGCTTCCACCTGCAGAGCTTCTGACTTGACCGATGCGACAAGGGAGGTGCTCGGGCACCACTTGGAGGCGTGCTTCAACACGCGCCCCAACAAGCAAGGAGCATGGCACGGGGCGCCAGGAGCATGGGAGTTCATCACCAACGCGATTGAGGAACTTCAGGAGGCACAGGCCATGCGCGGCGAGTGTCGCCTCGTGCCATCCAGTGTAGTTGCCGCCCCTGACATGGGTGGTAGGCTGCGCATCTACGTCAACAACCCTGGCCTCAATAGGGCCGCATCATAGGGCCTCTTCTCGCCATCACGTGTCGGACATAGTGGGGGCTATCCTTGCAGCTACATTTGCATTCCCTTTGGCCTCGTGAATGCGGGCGCTGTGTACCAGCACCTCATGGAGGCCATGCACGCGTCTCATGAGGCCCGATGCTGCATAGTACTTCAGGAGGTCCCGGACCCTCGCGAGCCCCCTGGGCCTCACGGGCCCCTTGAGCCTCCGGGGCCCTCAGGATCATGAGAATCAAGCTTTGACCACTACCCCAACGCTTCAGCTGCGTCATTGCCCGGTGACTTTTTGGTTTGTTCAGTTGAGGGCGCCCCTCGGGCTGCATCATCCTAAAGCTGTTAGGGTCTACCCCCGTAGTTGTATCGTTTTGCGCATGCGTCAGACAGATTCTGCATTTGATGAATTTCCTAAGTATTCCAACTTCATGCCCGGTGCTTCATCACCATGAATGTCGCTGCGCCCTAACAACCCCGCCCTCGACCGCCTCATGATTAAGGTCTTGCACGGGTCTATGCTCGGGTCCATCCCTGCAATATTGATAAATGCAAGCGGCTGAGCTCCTTCTCGCGGGCTAGTCCCGTGCACGTCACCTCCCGGGGTCCTTGGTGCTTGTCCTCGCATGAGCTAATTGAGAGTGGGTGAGTCAAAGTGTGCATCCCGATTCGTATAACTGTTGATCGGTGCCTCGCCGTCACGAGAGCTGCGCGCCGGGTGTCTATCCTTGGGTTTGTTGCATGAGAAGACTGGGCACAATGTCTGTGCTCGGGTACGTCCCTATAGCGTTGATAAACCCAACGGCTGAGCTCTGTCTGGTGGGCCGGCCCCGTTCACGTCACCTCCTGGGGTCATTGGTGTTTGGACTTCTCATGTGATGGCCTCTGGAGATTCATTCAGCATAGGGTACCCCCATCTCACAAGTTTTGCAAGCACGCCTCGCGCTATAAAAAATTAGGCGCAACCCACCTTTGAGGTAGGGCCTCGTGAGTCCCACGCTGGCTCATGTGTGCCCAGATACACCTCCTCTAGTTTTGTTGTGCCAGTCACGCGTACGAACAAATTGGGTTCTTCACGCCCGGAGACTCTAACACAGAGCTCCCTTCCCACACCGAAGTGGAAGCCCCATGCTCCTTTCTAGAGGACGACACTGTCGCTTAGTGGCTATGCCCACGCCCAGTGGAAGCCCCATGCTCCGTGCTGACGGATAAACAAATGGGGGCGCCCTAGCGGTTGCACTAACCTCAGGATGGCCTCTTGGCTCTTCGCACGGCCCCGTCATGTAGCGTTGCCATGGGATGCACGCGCAAGGGGGCTGGCCGGGGGCTACGCTCAAGTCAGGCCTACCGTGTGCCACCTCACTAGGTTCCTGGTATGTGGTCTTTTCACATACCTCCCAGTCAAAGCTGGCGAGGAAAGGTATGGGAGCGTCAAATTCAGCTCACGAGCGCCAGTCGCACGTCAAGGGGGACCCTTGAGCATCGCGACTCAGGGGCCTTCATGACCCACAAGTATAGGGGATCTATCGTAGTCCTTCCAATAAGTAAGAGTGTCGAACCCAACGAGGCGGAGAAGGAAATGACAAGCGGTTTCCAGTAAGGTATTCTCTACAAGCACTGAAATTATCGGTAACAAATAGTTTTGTGATAAGATAATTTGTAACAAGTAACAAGTAACAAGTGTAGAAAAGGTGCAGTAAGGTAACCCAATCCTTTTTGTAGAAAAGGACAGGCCTGGACAAACTCTTATATAAGGCAAAGCGCTCTCGAGGACACATGGGAATTTATGTCAAGCTACTTTTCATCATGCTCATTTGATTCACGTTCGTTACTTTGGTAATTTGATATGTGGGTGCACCGGTGCTTGGGTGCTGCCCTTACTTGGACAAACCTCCCACTTATGATTAACGCCTCTCACAAGCATCCGCAACTACGAAAGAAGAATTAAGATAAATCTAACCAAAGCGTGAAACATATGGATCCAAATCAGCCCCTTACGAAGCAACGCATAAACTAGGGTTTAAGATTCTGTCACTCTAGCAACCCATCATCTACTTAGTACTTCCCAATGCCTTCCCCTAGCCCCATATAATGGTGAAGTGTTATGTAGTAGACGTTCACATAACACCACTAGAGGAGAGACAACATGCATCTCAGCAAAATATTGAACGAATAACAAATTCACATGATTACTTATAACAAGACTTATCCCATGTCCTCAGGAACAAACGTAACTACTCACAAAGCATGTTCATGTTAATAATCAGAGGAGTATTAATTATCATAAAGGATCTGAACATATGATCTTCGACCAAGTAAACCAACTAGCATCAACTAGAAGGAGTAATCAACACTACTAGCAACCCACAGGTACCAACCTGAGGTTTGAGACAAAGATTGGATACAAGAGATGAACTAGGGTTTGGAGAGGAGATGGTGCGAGTGAAGATGTTGATGGAGATTCACCCCCTCTCGATGAGAGGATCGTTAGTGATGACGATGGCTTCAATTTCCCGCTCCGGGGGAAGGGAAGTTTGCCCGGCAAAACAGCTCTGCTAGAGCTCTAGATTGGTTCTGTCCAAGTTCCGCCTCGAGACAACGACACTTCATCCCGAAAGCTTCCTTATGATTTTTCTAGGTCAAAACACTTCATATAGCAGAAGATGGGCATCGGGGACCTGCTAGGTGGGTCACAAGCCTGCTAGGCGTTGTAGGGGGTGGCCCCGCCTGGTAGGCTTGCCACCTCCTAGTGGGCCCCCTCTGGTATCTGTTTTGCCTAGTACTTTTTATATATTCCAAAACAATTCTCCGTAAATTTTCAGGACTTTTGGAGTTGTGCAGAATGGGCATCTCAGATTTGCTCCTTTCTAGTCCATAATTCCATTTGCCAGCATTCTCCCTCTTCATGTAAACCTTGTAAAATAAGAGAGAAAAGGCATAAGTATTGTACCATAACGTGTAATAACTGCCCATAATTCAATAAATATCAATATAAAAGCATGATGCAAAATGGACGTATCAGGCGTCACTAGTCATGTAGCCCCTTGCCCCTTGGTCTCGTCCTGGCGATCTGGACCCCCCAACGGTGGTCGAGGTATGCGCGGGATTGGGCGTTGCCGACGCAGAGCATTAAGGCACTCCAAATCAACCACCTCGTCACCATGTTTCCGTCATGAGTGCTGCTCGGACGTCAAAGGGGACCTCTGAGCATCGTGACTCAGGGGCCTCACTAGTCACGTAGCCCCTCGCCCGTTGGTCTCGTCCTGGCGATCCAGACGCACCAACGGCGGTCGAGGTATGTGCGGGATTGGACCCTGCCGACAAAGAGCACAAAGGCAACCAGGAAGGAAACTGAGCACGAAAGGAAATCACGAAATTCAAACAATTATTACAAGAACTGATTTTTTTGCGAATTCAAATAAGTCTTATGCCTTCGCAAGGCACGGTAAATGTCGCAGGTTTAGATCTAGGAAGAGGGGCCGTCATTTCCATGGTCGTCGCTGCCGATCGTCCCAGTCACGACGAGCTTGTCATCAACATTGCTGCCGCCATCATCACCACCGCTTGCCTCCGCTGCCGGGGGCCTGGCAGTAGGGACGCATGTGAAATTTTCATGGCTGCTGCCGCAGCAGCGCGGGACTTAGGGGCAACCGGGACGATCACTGCGTCGAAGCCAAAGCCGGGCTCGCGGAGATAGAGCTGGCTGAAGACACGCATCACGGCCGTGGCGAGAAAGTTGCAACACTCATCCTCCAAGATGGTGTCCACCCTGACGGCAATGCCTTCGAGCACCTCAACAAGCTTGGAGGAGAGCCCTACGTAGCCGCCCTTAGGAGTCGCCAAGGGCTCCCTGAATCCTCCCCTGTAGATGGAGCACAACGCCTCGTGAAGCCCGAGTTCGTGGGAGGGGAAGGCATCGTACTCCGCGGCCTTCTTCTTCTCGACATAGGCAAGGGTCTTCTTGTGGGACGTCTGGGCTTCTACCACCTCCTCCTTCAACTTGGCCAGGCACTTGCTTTCCCCGGCTTGGTCAACAACCACCCGACACAGCGCAGAGTTGCGATTGGCGAGCTTTGCCTCGCGGGCCTTGAGGTCCTCGTCCTGCTCGTGGAGTCGTCACGCATGCGCGGCTTGCTCGCCCTAAAGGGCCTTTTTGTTGGCCTCCACCTCGCCGCAACGCTTCGCGACAGACACTGCTTCAGCCAGCGCCGCGTCTCAATTCGGCTTGGCTTCGGTGGCTTCCTTCCTACTCTCCGCGGTGGCAGCTTCGGCCCGGCCCCAGGCCATCTTGGTGGTCGCCTAGTCCTGGAGCCACCAAGAAATAAGTCCCAAGCGCTCCCTCACGAGGCACCTATCAGCGTCTTGGAGGTCGCCCGGATCTGGCCGAGCGCGGCGTAGGCCTCATCCAAGGCCCCGGTCCTGATCATATGGCCGTAGCCCGCCATCACGAGAGCCTAACTAGGAGGCGGCACTGTCGCATCACAGGGCGCTACGACCAAGCGGGACAGTGGCTGTTGGGGAACGTTGCATGGGAAACAAAAAATTTCCTATGAACAGGCAAGATCTATCTATGGTGATGAGCATCTACGAGAGGGAGAGTGGATCTACATACCCCTGTAGATCGCTACGCGGGAAGCGTTAAGAAACGCGGTTGATGTGGTCGAACGTCTTCGTGATCCAAATCGCCGAGCGTCTCGTGATCCCATCATGATCCTTCTCGCGATCCAATCACGATTCATCCCACAATCCCATCACGATCCGTCCCACGATGAAATCACGAATCGTCTCGCGATCCTGATCACGGTCCTTCCAATCTAGTGCCGAACGGACGGCGCCTCCGCGTTCAGCACACGTACAGCTCGATGACGATCTTTGCCTTCTTGACCTAGCAAGAGGGAGCGGAGAGGTAGATGAGTTCTCCAGCAGCACGACGGCATGGCGGCGATGGTGGTGGAACTATTCTGACATTGCTTCGCCTAAGCACCACCGAACTAGACTAGAGGAGAAAACCGATCTAGATGAAGTAGAGGGAGCACGTGGCAATTAGGGTTAGCTATCCCCTCTAAATACTCTAGTATATATATGAGGGAGGGAGGGGAGGAGGAAGCCTCAAACCCTCAAGAGTTGGCCAAATTTGGAGGTAGAGGAGTCCTATTCCAATCCTATTAGGAGTAGGATTCCTCCTTTCCCCTTGGAAACTCTTTCCACCTCTCCACGTTTGGATTATTTCCTTCTCAAACCTCATGGGCTTTAGTGGAGGCTTCGGCCAGCCAACTAGGGGCTGGTTTGTCTCCTCCCACAGCCCATGAGACCCCTCGGGGCAAGACACCCCTCCCGGTGGTCCCTCGGTACCCTCCCGGCATCCCCGGTACACTACCGATGAGTCCGAAACTTTCCTGGTGACCAAAATAGGACTTCCTATATATCAATCTTTACTGGACCATTCAGGAGCTCCTCGTGACGTACAGGATCTCATCCGAGACTCCGAACAACCTTCGGTCACCACCATACATAACTCTATACTACCGAAACATCACTGAACCATAAGTGTGCAAACCCTACGGGTGCGAGAACTATGTAGACATGACCGAGACAGTTCTAAGGTCAATAACCAATAGCGGTACCTGGATGCCCATATTGGTTCCTACATATTCTATGAAGATCTTTATCGATCGAACTTCTATGTCAAGGATTCAGTTAATCCCATATGTTGTTTCCTTTGTTCTTCGGTATGTTACTTGCCCGAGATTCGATCGTCATTATCTCTATACCTAGTTCAATCTCTTTACCGGCAAGTCTCTTTACTCGTTCCGTAATACAATATCCCGTGTCTAACACTTAGTCACATTGCTTGCAAGGCTTATTGTGATGTTGTATTCCCTAGTGGGCCCTGAGATACCTCTCCGTCACACAGAGTAACAAATCCCAGTCTTGATCCATGCCAATCCAACAGACACCCTCGAAGATACCAGTAGAGCACCTATATAGTCACCCAGTTACATTGCGATGTTTGATACACACAAGGTACTCCTTCGGTGTCAGTGAGTTGCATGATCTCATGGTCATAGGAATAGATACTTGACATGTAGAAAACAGTAGCAATAAACTGACACGATCATATGCTATGTTTGTAGTTTGGGTCTTGTCCATCACATCATTCTCCTAATGATGTGATCCCGTTATCAAATGACATCTCATGTCCATGACTAGGAAACCATAGCCATCTTTGATCAACAAGCTAGTCTATTAAAGGCATACTAGGGACATGGTGTTGTCTATGTATCCATATACGTATCTTAGTTTCCAATCTATACAATTACATCATTGATAATAAACGATTATCATGAACAAGGAAATACGATAATAACCAATTTATTATTGCCTCTAGGGCATATTTCCAATAGTCTCCCACTTGCACTAGAGTCAATAATCTAGTTCACATCACCATGTGATTCGCATTGTTATGAATCTAACACCCAATGAGTTCTGGGTCTCGATCATGCTTTGCATGTGAGAGAGGTCTTTTAGTCAACGGGTCTGCGACATTCAGATCCATGTGTACTTTGCAAATCTCTATGTCATACTGTAGACACTGCTACCACACTCCACTTGGAGCTATTCCAAATGGCTACTCCAATATACGTATCCGGATTGCTACTAAGAGTCATCCGGATTGGTGTTAAAGATTGCATTGACACAACTCTTTACGATGAACTCTTTATCACCTCCATAATCGAGAAACATTTCCTTAGTCCTCTGGTTACTATATATAATTTTGACCACTGTCCACTGATCCACTCCTGGATCACTCTTGTACCCCTTAAAGGACTCATGGCAATACACACATAGGTGTGGTACACAACATGGATACTATATAGAGCCTATGGCTAAAGCATAGGGGACGACCTTCATCCTTTCTCTTTCTTTTATCGTGGTCAAGCTTTGAGTCTTACTCAACTCCACACCTTACAAATCATGCAAGAACTCTTTCTCCGACTAATCCTTTTCGAACTCTTTCAAAATCTTGTCAAGGTATGTACTCATTGAAAGTCTCATCAAGGATCTTGATCTATCTCTATAGATCTTGATGCTCAACAATCAGGTAGCTTTATCCAGGTCTTCCTTTGAAAAACTCTTTTCAAACAACCATTTATGCTTTCTAGAAATTCTACATCATTTTTGATCAATAATATGTCAACCACATATGCTTATAAAAAATTCTATATTGCTCCCACTCACTTTATTGTAAATACAAGTTTATCATAAACTTTGTATAGACTCAGAAACTTTGATCACCTCATCAAAGCGTATATTCTAACTCTGAGATGTTTGCTCCAGTCCATCGAAGGATCACTGGAGCTTGCACACCTTGTAGCATCCTTAGGATTGACAAAAACCTTCTGGTTGTATCTGATACAACCTTTCCTCAAGGAAGGAAACGATGTTTTGACATCCATTTGCCAGATTTCATAATTGAAAAACATAGTAACTGCTAACATAATTCCAACAAACTTTTAGCATCGCTACGGGTGAGAAGGTCTCATCGTAGTCAACTCCTTGAACTTGGCGGAAACTTCTTTGCGACAAGTCGAGCTTTACAAATAGTGACATTCACCATTAGCATCTGTCTTCATCTTAAAGCTCCGTTCAACGACCCGCCGTTCAACGGGCAAGTCTACCAAAGTCCATACTTGGTTTTCATACATGGATCCTTTCTCGGATTTCATGGATCCTAGCCATTTGTCAGAATCTGGGCCCATCATCGCTTCTCCATAGCTCGTAGGCTCATCGTTGTCCAACAACATGACCTCTAAGACAGGGTTGCCGTACCACTCAAGAGCAGTATGCGTCCTTGTCGATCTACGCGGTTTGATAGTAAATTGATCTGATGCTTCATGATCATCATCATTAACTTCCTCTTCAACTAACGTAGGCTCCACAGAAACAACTTCCTGTGCTGCGCTACTCTCTGGTTGAAACAAAGGTTCAACAACCTCATCAAGTTCTAAATGAGCGGTACGACAACCCTGTCTTGGAGGTCATGTTGTTGGACAACGATGAACCTACGAACTATGGAGAAGCGATGATGGGCCCTGAAACCAACAAATGGTTAGAGGCCATGAAATCCGAGAAAGGATCCATGTATGAAAACCAAGTATAGACTTTGGTGGACTTGCTTGTTGGACGGCAGGTCGTTAAGTACAAATGCATCTTTAAAATGAAGACAGACGCTAATGGTAAATGTTACCATTAGTAAAGCTCAACTTGTTGCAAAGAAGTTTGCGACAAGTTCAAGGAGTTGACTACGATGAGACTTTCTCACTCGTAGCGATGCTAAAGTCTGTTGGAATTATGTTAATAGTTGCTGCACTTTCAATCATGAAATCCGGCAGATGGATGTCAAAACATCGTCTCCTTAATGTTTGCTTGAGGAAAGGTTGTATGTGATACAACCAGAAGGTTTTGTCAGTCCTAAGGATGCTAAAAGGTGTGCAAGCTTCAGTGATTCTTCTATAAACTGAAGCAAGTATCTCGGAGTTGGAATATACACTTTGATGAGGTGATCAAAGTTTTTGAGTCTATACAAAGTTTACGAGAAACTTGTATTTGCAATAAAGTGAGTGGGAGCACTATAGAGTTTCTGATAAGTATATGTGGATGACATATTGCTATTCAGAGATGATGTAGAATTTTTGGAGAGCATAAACGGTTGTTTGAAAAGAGTTTTTCAAAGGAAGACCTAGATAAAGCTACCTAATTGTTGAGCATCAAAATCTATAAAGATAGATCAAGATGTTTGATAAGACTTTCAATGAGTACATACCTTGACAAGATTTTGAAAGAGTTCAAAATGGATTAGTCAGAGAGAAGTGTTCTCGCCTGCTTTGTAAGGTGTGAAGTTGATTGAGACTCAAAGCTCGACCATGGCAGAAGAAAGAAAAAGGAGAATGTCGTCCCCTATGCCTTAGCCATAGGCTTTGTATAGTATGCCATGCTGTGTACCGCACCTGTGTGTGCCTTGCCATGAGTCTGTCAAGGGGTACAAGAGTGATCCAGAAGTGGATCACTGGACAGCGGTCAAGATTATCCTTAGTAACTAAAGACTAAGGAGATGTTTCTCGATTATGGAGGTGATAAAGAGTTTTTCGTAAAGAGTTACGTTGATGCAAGCTTTAACACCAATCCGGATAACTCGTAGTAGCAATCTGGATACGTATACTAGGAGCAGCCATTTGGAATAGTACCAAGTGGAGTGTGGGAGCAGTGTTTACAGTTTGACATAGAGATTTGCAAAGTACACACGGATCTGAATGTCGCAGACCCGTTGACTATAAGACCTCTCTCACATGGAAAGCATGATCGAGCCCCAAAACTCATTGGGTGTTAGATTCATAACAATGCGAATCACATGGTGATGTGAACTAGATTATTGACTCTAGTGAAAGTGGGAGACTATTGGAAATATGCCCTAGAGGCAATACTAAATTAGTTATTATCATAATTCCTTGTTCATGATAATCGTTTATTATCCATGCTATAAATTGTATTGATCGGAGACTTAGATGCATGTGTGGATACATAGACAAAACCAAGTCCCTAGTATGCCTCTAATGGACTAGCTCGTCGATCAAAGATGGTTAAGGTTTCCTAGCCATGGACATGAGATGTCATTTGATAATGGGATCACATCATTAGGAGAATGATGTGATGGACAAGACCCAAACTACAAACGTAGCATATGATCGTGTCAGTTTATTGCAACTGTTTTCTGCATGTCAAAGTATGTGTTCCTATGACCATGAGATCATGCAACTCACTGACATCAGAGGAGTACCTTTAGTGTATCAGACATTGCAACGTAACTGGGTGACTATAAAGGCGCTCTACAAGTATCTCCGAGGGTGTCTGTTGAGTTGGCATGGATCAAGACTGGGATTTGTTACTCCGTGTGACGGAGAGGTATCTCAGGGCCCACTCGGTAATAAAACATCACAATAAGCCTTGCAAGCAATGTGACTAGTGTTAGTCACGGGATCTTGTATTACGGAACGAGTAAAGAGACTTGCCGGTAATGAGGTTGAAGTAGGTATGGAAATACCGACGATCGAATCTCGGGCAAGTAACATACCGAAGAACAAAGGGAACATCATACGGGATTAACTAAATCCTTGACATAGAGGTTCGACCGATAAAGATCTTCGTATAATATGTAGGAACCAATGTGGACATCCAGGTCCCGCCATTGGTTATTGACCGTAGAGGTGTCTCGGTCATGTCTACATAGTTCTCGAACCCATAGGGTCTGCACACTTAAGGTTTGGTCACGTTTCGGTAGTATAGAGTTATGTATGGTGGTGACCGAAGGTTGTTTGTAGTCCCGGATGAGATCCCGGACGTCACGAGGAGTTCCAGAATGGTCCAGAAACGAAGATTGATATATAGGAAGGTTGTGTTTGGACTCCGGAAAGATTTTGGGCACTTTCGGTAGTGTACGTGCAGTGACGAATGGGTCCCGGGGGTCCACCAGTGGGGCGTACCCACCCCATGGGCCAAAGTGGCGACCCACCAGCCCCTAGTTGGCTGGTGGGGTCGGCCAAGGTAGCCTAGGCGCAGGGGAGAGAGGCACAAACCGAATTGGGGTGGATTCCTCCCCAAGTTCCACCTCTCGTGTGAGAGGTCGACTCCCAATTGGAGGAGGAATCCCCCTCCACCAGTTCGGCCGAAGCGAAAGAGAGGCCCTCCCCTTGGGCGCAGCCTCCTCTCCCCTCCTCCTATATATACTAGTAGATTTCTAGGGTTTTGCATAGTTTTTTCCAGCCACGTGCAACCCTAATCTCTAGTGCATAGTTTCTCCTCTAGATTGGATTTCTGCAGTCCTTAGGCGAAGCCCTGCCGGAATTGCTCCACCACAATCGTCAGAGCACCGTCAGGCTGCCGGAGAACTCTTCTTTGTCTCCACTCCCTCTTTCTGGATCAAGACGGTGGAGATCGTCATCAAGCTGTACGTGCGCTGAACGCGGAGGTGCCGTCCGTTCGGCGCTAGATCGGAAGGACCGTGATCAAGATCGCGAGACGGTTCGTGATGAGATCGCGGGACGGATCGTGATGTGTTCACGGGACGGATCGTGATCAAGATTGCGAAACGGATTATTATGAGTTTGCGGGACGGATCATGATGTGTTCACGGGACGGATCATGACGAGATCGCGGGACGCTCGGCGATTTGGATCGCGAAGATGTTCGACTACACCAACCGCGTTTCTTAACGCTTCCCGCTTAGCGATCTACAAGGGTATATAGATCCACTCTCCCTCTCATAGATGCTCATCACCATGGATAGATCTGCGTGTGCGTAGGAAATTTTTTGTTTCCCATGCGATGTTCCCCAACACGTGTCAGTTTATTGCTACTGTTTTCTTCATGTCAAGTATATGTTCCTATGACCATGAGATCATGCAACTCACGGATACCGGAGGAGTGCCTTGTGTGTATCAAACATCGCAATGTAACTAGGTGACTATAAAGGTGCTCTACAGGTATCTTCGATGGTGTCTGTTGAGTTGGCATGGATCAAGACTGGGATTTGTTACTCCGTGTAACGGAGAGGTATCTCAGGGCCCACTCGGTAATACAACATCACAATAAGCCTTGCAAGCAATGTGACTAAGTGTTAGTCACGGGATCTTGTATTACGGAACGGGGAAAGAGACTTACCGGTAACGAGGTTGAATTAGGTATGGAGATACCGACGATCGAAAATCGGGCAAGTAACATACCAAACAACAAAGGGAACATCATACGGGATTAACTGAATCCTTGACATAGAGGTTCGACCGATAAAGATATTCGTAGAATATGTAGGAACTAATATGGGAATCCATGCCCCACTATTGGTTGGTGACTGTAGATGTGTCTCGGTCATGTCTACATACTTCTCGAACCCGCAGGGTCTGCACACTTAAGGTTTGGTGACGTTTCGGTAGTACAGAGTTATGTATGGTGGTGACCGAAGGTTGTTCTGAGTCCCGGATGAGATCCCGGACGTCACGAGGAGCTCAGGAATGGTCCGAAGGTAAAGATTCATATACGGGAAGTCCTATTTTGGTTGCCGGAAAAAGTTTCGGGCTCATCGGTAGTGTATCGGGAGTGCCGGTAGTGTACCACGAGACTATCGGGAGGGGTATTTCGACCCAAGAGGCAACATGGGCTGTGGGAGAGTGAATACCAACCCTTAGTGGGCTGGTGGAAGTCGCACACAAAGTCCATGCGGCTAGGGAAAAAAAGCCCAAAGAGAAAAGGTGGGAAAAGGCAAAAATAGGGTGAATCCTAGTCCTACTAGGATTGGAGGTGGATTCCACATCCTCCCCTTGGTTCGGACGACTCCTAGAGCCTTGGCCCTTGGGCCAAGCCTCCTCCTCTCTTCCTCTTATATAAACTAGAGGTTTTAGGGTTTTTGGCACCTGTTTTTAGCCACGTGCTGCCCGTTCCTCTAGTGCATAATTTCTCCTCTAGATCGGATTTCTGCAGTGCTTAGGCGAAGCCCTGCCGGAATAGCTAGACCACCATCTCCGGAGCGCCATCATGCTGTCGGAGAACTCTTCTACCTCTCCGCTCCCTCTTGCTGGATCAAGAAGGCGGAGATCGTCATCGAGATGTACGTGTGCTGAACGCGGAGGTGCCGTCCGTTCGGCGCTAGATCGGATGGTCCGTGATCAAGGTTGCGAGATGAATCGTGATGAGATCGTGGGACGGATCATGATGAGTTTGCGGGACGGATCGTGATGAGATCGCGGGATGGATCTTGATGATTTCGCGGGACGGATCGTGATTATGATCGCGGGACGGATCGTGATGAGATCGCGAGACGCTCGACGATTTGGATCGCGAAGACGTTCGACTACACCAACCACGTTTCTTAACGCTTCCTGCTTAGCGATCTACAAGGGTACGTAGATCCACTCTCCCTCTCGTAGATTCTCATCACCATGGATAGATCTGCGTGTGCGTAGGAAAGTTTTTGTTTCCCATGCGACGTTCCCCAACAGTGGTATCAGATCTAGGTCTATATGTAGATGAGATCTCGAGTAGACACGAAAGGTTTGTGGGCGTTGATGCTTAGATTGCTTCCTCCCTTGGTCGGATTTTGGTTCTGCGGTATTGTGAGATGAAGAGGCCCGGACCAACATTACTCGTACGCTTACGAGAGACCGGTTCCCTCGACCGCAACTTGTTGCATAGATGGCTTGCGGGTGCCAGTTTCTCTCACTTTAGTTGGATCGGATTCGACAAAGGCAGTCCTTGAGAAGGTTGAAAAGAAACTAGTGTATCACCGTAGTGGTTTTTGCGTAGATGAGAATTGTTCTTGCTAGATACCCATAGCAGCCACGTAAAACATGCAACAACAATTACAGGACGTCTAACTTGTTTTTGCAGGGTATGTTGTGATGTGACATGGCCAATTACATGATGTGATATATGTGATGTATGAGATGATCATGTGATGTATAGATTATCACGACTTGCATGTCGATTTGTACGGCAACTGGCAGGAGCCATAGGGTTGTCTTTAATTATTGTATGACCTGCGTGTCAATCATTAAGCGCTATGTAATGCTTTACTTTATCGCTGAACGGTAGCAATAGTAGTAGAAGCATGGTAGGCGCGACACCCCAATGGCGACATGTTGATGGAGATCAAGATTATGGAGATCATGGTGTCATGCCGGTGACGATGGAGATCTTGTCGGTGTGTTCATGATGGAGATCAAAAGCACAAGTTCATGGCCATATCATGTCACTTATGATTTGCATGTGATGTTAATCCTTTTATGCACCTTGTTTTGCTTAGGACGACGGTAGCATTATAAGGTGATTCCTCACTTAATTTCAAGATAAATTGTGTTCTCCCCGAGTGTGCACCGTTGTGAAAGTTCATCGTGTTGAGACACCACGTGATGATCGGGTGCGATAGACTCTACGTTCACATACAACGGGTGCAAGCCAGTGTTGCACATGCAGAACACTCGGGTTAAACTTGACGAGCCTAGCATGTACAGACATGGCCTCGAAACACAAGAGACTGAAAGGTTGAACATGAGTCATATAGTAGATATGATCAACATGATGATGTTCACCATTGAAACCACCTCAACTCACGTGATGATCGGACTTCAGTTGGTGAATTTGGATCATGTATCACTCGAATGACTGGAGGGATGTCAATTTGAGTGGGAGTTCTTAAGTAATATGATTAATTGAACTCATTATCATGAACATAGTCAGTAGTGTCTTTGCAAACTGTGTTGTAGATTACTACCTCACGTTGTAGCTCCCTTGAATTTTTATATGTTCCTAGAGAAATAGAGTTGAAAGATGATGGTAGCAATATTGCAGACTGGCTCCGTGATCTGAGGATTGTCCTCATTGCTGCACAGAAGGCTTATGTCCTTAATGCACCGCTCGGTGCGCCAACCCCTCTAGCGTTGTTTGTAGATGTTGTGAACATCTGACAAGCACGTTCTGATAACTACTTGATAGTTTAGTGTGTCATGCATTACGGCTTAGAATTGAGGCTCCGAAATGTTTTGAACGTCACAAAACATATGAAATATTCTAAGAGCTGAAATTAGGATCGTAGGCTCATGCCCGTGTTGCAAGATATGAGATCTCCAACAAGATTCTTTGCCTGTAATATGAAAGAGAATAGCTCAATCGTTGATCATGTGCTCAGATTGTCTGGGTGCTACAATCGCTTGAATCGAGTGGGAGTTGATCTTCCAGATAAGATAGTGATTGATATAGTTCTCCAAGTCACTGTCTAAGCTACTAGAACTTGGTGATGAACTATAAAATGCCAGGGATAGAAATAATGATCCCTGAGCTGTTCGCGATGTTTCACGCCGCAAAGGTAGAAATCAAGAAGGAGCGTCAAGTGTTGATGGTTAGTCAAACCACTAGTTTCGAAAAGGGTAGGAGCAAGGAGGGAAAACTTCATGGATAGCAAGTCAGTTGCTGCTCCAGTGAAGAAACCGAAAGTTGAACCCAAACCCGAGACTAAGTGCTTCGATTATGAGGAGAGCGGTCGCTGAAGCGGAGCAACCCTAGATACTTGGTAGGTAGGAAGGCTGGCAACATCGACAGAAATACATTTGATATACGTTTTATTTATGTGTACCTTGCTAGTACTCCTAGTAGCACCTGGGTATTGGATACCGGTTCGGTTGCTAAATGTTAGTAACTCGAAATAAAAGCTACGGAATAAATGGAGCACTAGCTAAGGGTGAGGTGACGATGTGTGTTGCAAATGTTTCCAAGGTTGATGTGATCAACATCGCACGCTCTCTCTACCTTCGGGATTAGTGACGAACCTAAATAAATGTTATTTGGTGTTTTGCATTGAGCATGAACATGATTAGATCATGTTTATTGCAACACGGTTATTCATTTAAGTTAAAGAATAATGGTATTTCTGTTTACATGAATAATACCTTCAATGGTCATGCACCCAGTGAGAATGGTTTGTTGAATCTTGATCGTAGTAATACACATGTTCATAACATTGATGCCAAAAGATACAAAGTTAATAATGATAGTACCACATACTTGTGGCACTGCCGCTAAATGTCATATTGGTATAAAGCGCATGAAGAAACTCCATGTTGATGGATCTTTGGACTCAGTCGATTTCGAACTGGTTGAGACATGCGAACCATGCCTCTTGGGCAAGATGACTAAGGACCCCGTTTTCTGGTTTGATGGAGCGGGCAAGTGATTTATTGGAAATGATACATGTTGATGTATGCAATCCAATGAGTCTTGTAGCATGCGGTGGATATTGTTATTTTCTTACCTTCATTGATGATTTGAGTAGATAATAGTGTATATTTACTTAATGAAACGCAAGTCTGAATCGTTTGAAAAGGTTCAAGCAAATTTAGAGTGAAGTTTAAGATCATCGTGACAAGAAGATAAAATGTCCGTGATATGATCGTGGAGGTGAATATCTTATTTACGAGTTTGGTATACAACTTAAGACAATGTGAAAGTTGTTTCATAACTTACGCCACCTGGAACATCATAGTGTGATGGTGTGTCCGAATGTCATAGTCGTGCTCTATTGGATATGGTGTGAATTATGATGTCTCTTATCCTTTTACCACTATCGTTTTGGGGTTATGCATTAGAGACAACTACATTAACTTTAAATAGGGCACCATCTAAATCTGTTGAGATGACACCGTGTGAATTATGGTTTGATAGAAACCTAAGTTGTCATTTCTTAATCTTTGGGGCTGCAACACTTGTGTGGAAAATGTTTTCACCTAATGAGCTCGAACCCAAAGCGGACAAATGCATCTTCATACAATACCCTAAGAACAGTTGGGTGAACCTTCTATCTCGGATCCAAGCATAAAATGTTTGTTGCTAAAACTGTGTCCTTTCTCGAGAAAAAGTTTCTGTTGAAAGAATTGAGTGAGAGGAAGATAGAACTTGATAAGGTTATTGAACCTCTGTTTCAACCAGAGAGTAGCGCAGCGCAGGAATTTGTTTCTGTGAAGCCTACGTTAGTTGAAGAGGAAGTTAATGATGATAATCATGAAGCTTCGGATCAAGTTACTATCGAACCTCGTAGGTCGACAAGGATGTGTACTGCTCCTGAGCGGTACAACAACCCTGTCTTGGAAGTCATGTTGTTGGACAACGATGAACCTACGAGCTGTGGAGGAGCGATGATGGGCCCGGATTCCGATAAATGGTTAGAGGCCATGAAATCCGAGAAAGGATCCATGTATGAAAACCAACTATAGACTTTGGTAGACTTGCTCGTTGGACGGAAGGTCGTTGAGTACAAATGGATGTTTAAAATGAAGACAGACGCTCATGGTAAATGTCACCATTTGTAAAGCTCGACTTGTTGTAAAGAAGTTTACGACAAGTTCAAGGAGTTGACTATGATGAGACTTTCTCACTCATAGCGATGCTAAAGTCTGTTAGAATTATGTTAGCAGTTGCTGCATTTTTCAATTATGAAATCTGGCAGATGGATACCAAAACATCGTTTCCTTAACGGTTTACTTGAGGAAAGGTTGTATGTGATACAACCAAAAGGTTTTGTCAGTCCTATGGATGCTAAAAGGTGTGCAAGCTTTAGTGATTCTTCTATGAAGTGAAGCAAGCATCTCAAAGTTGGAATATGCACTTTGATGAGGTGATCAAAGTTTTTGAGTCTTTACAAAGTTTACGAGAAACTTGTATTTATAATAAAGTGAGTGGGAGCACTATAGAATTTCTAATAAGTATATGTGGATGACATATTGTTGATCGTAAATGATGTAGAATTTCTAGAAAGCATAAATGGTTCTTTGAAAAGAGTTTTTCAAAGGAAGACCTGAATAAAGCTACCTAATTGTTGAGCATCAAGATCTATAGAGATAGATCAAGATGCTTGACAAGACTTTCAATGAGTACATACCTTGACAAGATTTCGAAAGAGTTCAAAATGGATTAGTCAGAGAGAAGTGTTCTCGCCTGCTTTGTAAGGTGTGAAGTTGAGTGAGACTCAAAGCTCGACCACAGCACAAGAAAGAGAAAGGACGAATGTCATCCCCTATGCCTTATCCATAGGCTCTGTATAGTATGCCATGTTGTGTACCGCACCTGTGTGTGCCTTGCCATGATTCCGTCAAGGGGTACAAGAGGGATCCAGGAGTGGATCATTGGATAGTGGTCAAGATTATCCTTAGTAACTAAAAGACTAAGGAGATGTTTCTTGATTATGGAGGTGACAAAGAGTACATCGTAAAGAGTTACGTCGATGCAAGCTTTAACACCAATCTGGATGACTTGTGGTAGCAATCAGGATACGTATAGTGGAGCAGCCATTTGGAATAATACCAAGTGGAGTGTGGTAGCAGTGTTTACAGTTTGACATAGAGATTTGCAAAGTACACACGGATCTGAATGTCGCAGACCCATTGACTATAAGACCTCTCACACATGCAAAGCATGATCGAGCCCAGAACTCATTGGGTGTTAGATTCATAACAATGCGAATCACATGGTGATGTGAACTAGATTATTGACTCTAGTGCAAGTGGGAGACTGTTGGAAATATGCCCCAGAGGCAATAATAAATTAGTTATTATCATATTTCCTTGTTCATGATAATCGTTTATTATCCATGCTATAATTGTATTGATCGGAGACTGAGATGCATGTGTGGATACATAGACAAAACCATGTCCCTAGTATGCCTCTAATAGACTAGCTCATTGATCAACGATGGTTAAGGTTTCCTAGCCATGGACATGAGATGTCATCCGATAAACGGGATCACATCATTAGGAGAATGCTGTGATGGACAAGACCCAAACTACAAACTACAAACGCAAGCAATGTGACTAAGTGTTAGTCACGGGATCTTGTATTACGGAACGATTAAAGAGACTTACCAGTAACGAGGTTGAACTAGGTATGGAGATACCGACGATCGAATCTCGGGCAAGTAACATACCGAAGAACAAAGGGAACATCATACGGGATTAACTGAATCCTTGACATATAGGTTCGACCGATAAAGATCTTCGTGGAATATGTAGGAACCAATATGGGCATCCATGTCTCGCTATTGGTTAGTGACCGTAGAGGTGTCTCGGTCATGTCTACATAGTTCTCGAACCCACAAGGTCTGCACACTTATGGTTTGGTGACGTTTCGGTAGTATAGAGTTATGTATGGTGGTGACCGAAGGTTGTTCGGAGTCCCGGATGAGATCCCGGACGTCACGAGGAGCTCCGGAATGGTCCGGAGGTAAACATTCAGATATAGGAAGTCCTATTTTGGTCGCCGGAAAAGTTTCGGGCTCATCGGTAGTGTATCGGGAGTGCCGGTAGTGTACCGGGAGACCATCGGGAGGGGTATTTCGACCGAAGAGGCAACATGGGCTGTGGGAGAGTGAATACAAGCCCTTAGTGGGCTGGTGGAAGTCCCACACAAAGCCCTTGCGGCTAGGGAGAAAAAGCCCAAAGAGAAAAGGTGGAAAAAGGCAAAAATTGGGTGAATCCTAGTCCTACTAGGATTGGAGGTGGATTCCACCTCCTCCCCTTGGTTCGGCCGACTCCTAGAGCCTTGGCCCTTGGGTCAAGCCTCCTCCTCTCTTCCTCTTATATATACTAGAGGTTGTAGGGTTTTTGGCACCTGTTCTTAGCCACGTGCTGCCCGTTCCTCTAGTGCATAGTTTCTCCTCTAGATCGGATTTCTGCAGTGCTTAGGCGAAGCCCTACCGGAATAGCTCCTCCACCATCTCTGGAGTGCCATCACGCTGCCGGAGAACTCTTCTACCTCTCCGCTCCCTCTTTCTAGATCAAGAAGGCGGAGATCGTCATCGAGTTGTACGTGTGCTGAACGCGGAGGTGCCTTCCGTTCGCCGCTAGATCGGAAGGACCGTGATCAAGGTCGCGAGACGAATCGTGATGATATCGCGGGACGGATTGTGATGAGTTCGCAGGACGGATCATGATGAGATCGTGAGACAGATCGTGATGAGTTCGTGGGACAGATCGTGATTATGATCACGGGACGGATCGTGATGAGATCGTGGGACGCTCGGCGATTTGGATCACGAAGACGTTTGACTACACGAACCGTGTTTCTTAACGCTTCCCGCTCAGCGATCTACAAGGATACGTAGATCCACTCTCCCTCTCGTAGATTCTCATCACCATGGATAGATCTGTGTGTGCGTAGGAATTTTTTTTGTTTCCCATGCGACGTTCCCCAACAGAAGGGCCATGAGCACATGCACAATTCTTAGTTAACCAAAGGTGAGGAGGGATAATTACTCCTCGCGCGCGACCCACTTCCTCTTCTTCTCCACCTTGGCGTTGGTCGGAATGGCCCCGCTTCCCTTCGGCGTGGTCTTGGCCTCTCCCAGGAGGTGAGCAGGGTGCTCCTCGATGAGCTCCGGTGTGGAGCTGCCGCCCGGAAGGGTGAAGAGGTCGCCCTGGGAGGCCATGGTCGGAGAGGCCACGTTTGCCCTAGCGGCGTCCGCCCCGCCTTTCGACTATGGCCTGGGGGTAGGCGCCGACCTCTTGAGGACGCTGGCGAAGCACTAAGAGTCTGTGGCTAGAGATCTTCGGTGTCATCGTTGTCCTCAAGGTCGTGGAGGAGCTTGCTCTATGATGGAGGGGACACCTCTTTCAAGTCATGCTCGGTCCCCTCCGAATCCTCCTCACTGCTGGTCTCGCCGGAGGACACCAGCACGGGAGGATTAGGGTGCTTAGGCAGCATGAGCCCCAGCTCGTGGAAGGCGGGCATCATGGCGACCAGCTCCACACCATCCTCGCAATGATACAACCGGGCATAGGACTCAGGGAGATCCCTGGGATCGCTGATGAGCAGGGTATTTAGGGCCTTGTCCAGCTCCTTGCCTGTCAGGCTGGCGGATCGGAACTTGATGTCGTCCCCCATACCCTGGTACTCCCACATGGGCTTCGAGTGTGTCTGGAGCAGCGCCAGCCGCTACGTCAGGAACTCCTTCGCCATCATCGCCCCAGTCAGCTTCTTGGACTCCATATCTGAGAAGATCTGCTCCAAGATGGGTTTCACCCGGGGATCAGCGAGCTTCGCAAAGCCCCACTCGAGGGTCTTCTCGGGAAGCTCCATTGGGAGCTCCAAGCGCTGGTCAACTCCCCGGACATCCAAGAAGACCCTGCGGTGCCTCAAGCCTTCCACCTTCTTCCCCGCCTTCATAAGCACGTTCCCGCTCTGGACGGTGACGAAGGAGACACACGACGACTACTACGTGTTGTCATGAAGCCGCAGGCTGAAGTAATGGCAGAAGTGGGCCACCTGAGGGCTTCATGCCTATGAAGGCCTCACAGTAGAAGGCGAAGACGGACAGGAGTAGGATCGAATTGGGATGAAGATGGAGAGCCTGGATCCCGTAGTGCTCAAGGATGGCAGTGAAGAACCCCGAGAAGGGCGGTACGACCCCACAGAAGACGCTATGGAGAAAGAAGGGGTAAATTGTTTTTGCCAACGTGCGCTGCTTCATAGAGCCACACCAGATCAAGGTCTGTCCCCACTCATTGGAGTCGTCCACCGTCAACGGGAGTGCTGGGGCGAGGCCCCCTCCTTGGCAATGGTGGATGCCGCGAGCGCTAGCAAGGGAGAAGAGGAGGCCGAGGCCTGAGCCTCACACTTTGACTTCCCGGCGGGCACCATATGAGGAATCCCTGAGGATAGGGGAGCAATAGGAAGGATGACTATTCGCCAAGATCTCGGGGAATTTTTCTCGATGGAAAAGGGGATCTGAGCAGGGGAGCAAAAGTGTCCGGAAGAAGAGCAATGATGGATCTGCAGCGGGCACCAGGCTTTTGTCGGCCTGGGAAGTTGTCGAGGTGACGCAGAAGCGGTGGTGTCCGCTCCCCATCACGCGCCACGCGTCAAGCCTGGCCCGCGGGCAATTGGGGGCCCTCAACGCTTGACCATTCTCTCCTTGCCTTTGCCTCGAAGCCAGGGCTAGCACGCCTTGGGCCCGGGGCTACGGTGGTGTTATGGGACCGGGGGTACCCACACCTGCCTACCTGTGGCCCAGCATGTGGCCCACCTCAACGGACTGGTACGGCCCAGCAGGAAGCCCCCCGAAGTAAAGGCCCTCGCGAGATCCCTAGCCTCACGAGGGAACAATGCCAAGACCTCCGGGGAAGTGGCCTCCACTGGCTGCCTCCCGAGGAGCGGAGATTTCTATGCAGGTACCCGGCCACGTGAGGTCGGGATGGCGTGGGCTGTGACGACTGAGGTCAGGCGGGCGCCAGCGGGCGAAGAGGAGGACAATTTCCTCTTTCGTGCTAAGGATGCAAGGATGTATGTGGTTCCAAAGGAATCCTCCAAAGGTTTCCCTTCTAGTGCAACAAGACCAAGACCACAAGCTTGGCAGGACAAATGTCATCGCCGAGCCCACCTCTGCGTCATGCCCAGGAGATTTGCAGGCGAAGACCACCTTTTGTCAGGATAAGATGTACCTCCTGTCCCCTTTCAAATTTGGCCATTGTGGGATCCCTTCCTGCCTGTGCGATAAGGGAAGAGGACCAAGTCCACTATAAATAGGGACTAGCTTCCACCATAGAAAGGGGACGGAAAAAGAGGGCGAGATCAGTTCACCCACACCAAGAGACCTCGTGAGGTCGCTCAGCCACTGTACTAGTTCATCCCCAACCTCCTCGTGAGGCCAATCCACAAAAATTAGGAGTAGGGTTTTACAATGCAAGGTGGCCCGAACCTGGGTAATTCGCTATGTTCATCTTCTTCCCTACTTGCACGCTCTCGACTAGGCTTGGCCGTAGGGTGACGAGCTTGAGACTTTGAGCTGGTTGAGATCTTCGCACATGCCCAGATTCGAACCTTGTTGGGTTCGCGGAGCCCCGATTCCGACACTAGCCAAACCCCACTTCTCGATACTACTAACTTTCACTTTGGTGCAACCGAGTTTCAGTGACCAACTTCTTGTTGCCTCTTTTACAAGAATCGCAATTTCCAAGAATTGTGAATCAGTCTCACTGAGTTGTGTAACTGCCCTCGGCTAGCCATATCGGTACCACCGAGAATTCTATATCGGTCTCATCGAAACAGAAAAGTTTCCACATTTTGCACTAGTCGGTGCAACCGAGTTTTCACTTCGGTTTCACCGAGTTGGGCAATAATTTTTGGAGATGCCTATATATATCCCTCCACCATATCCCACTCGAAGAGAAGCACTCAGAACAAACCCACACTTCCCATATCCAGATATCTGAGAGAGAACCACCTACCCTTGTGTTGAGGTCAAGATCATCCACTCCAACCATATGGATCTTGATTTATAGCCTCCCCTAGTTGCTTTCCACCCAATCAATCTCTTCTACACAAGACAAATCTGTGAGAGAGTGATTGAGTGTTGAGGGGTCTATCATTTGAAACACAAGAGCAAAAAGTTCATCATTACTATCGAGCCCATTACCTTTTGGAGGATGGTGCCCCCTAGATTCGTCAGGTGTCGCTTGGGAGCCTCCTACTTCGTGTTGTGGAGTTGAACCAAGAAGTTTGTAAGGACAAGGAGATCGCCTACTTCGTGAAGATCTACCCCGAGTTAGGCTAGTCCTTCGTGGACGTAGGCCATCATGGTACAGACAAGGTTGCTTATTCGTGGAACCCTTCATGGGTAGAGCCCTCCATGGACTCTTGCGACCGTTACCCTCTGTGGTTGAAGTCTCCATAAACGTGGATGTACGATAGCGCCACCTATCGGAACCATGGGAAAAATCTTCGTGTCTACAACTGCGTTTGATCTTCCTATATCTACTCTCTTGCATATGCTTGTCTTACTTTCCGCTGTCATACTTGTTGACTAGCATGTGTAGGGTGCATTGGACTTGTTACAATTGCTAAAATCTGCCAACCAATTAACTTGGGAAAAGGTTAGGTTTTAATTCTAGCAAGTATTCTATTCACCCCCTCTAGACATCCCTTCTATCGATCCCACAATTGGTATCAGAGCTTTGGTCTCCATAGCTTTGGTTTCATCGCCGCTGGAGGAAGATGGATGTGTCTAGTTTGTGGAGTATTAGTTGTAGAGTGCTCATTCTCGATGGAGAGTACTATATTCAATGGAAACATGAGATGCTTGAGCTATTCAATGAATTCCATTTGAGCAAGTATGTTAAGAGTCCCTATGTACCTCCCAATGATCCCTTACATCCCACACATGAAGAGGAAATTGATATGCTTCGCAATCTTAGAACTGTTAATCTCATTATGAAAGGATTGCCTAGAATTTTGTTTGATCAAATGAGAATTTTGAATGTGATTATACATTGTGGAATGATTTGTAGAAATGATTTCCAAATTATTCATCAAGTTATCTTGATGAAATTCTTCATAAAGCTATTGCCTTTCACATGATGAAGCCTAGTGATCCTAACTTTGATAAATGCTTATTTGAGCTTCATGACCTCATGCGTGCTAAAAGAGATGTCACTACCATCAATAACATTATATTTGAATCCATTCACATTCATAAACTTGAACATTTTCATTATCACAATCCTAACGAATATCTTGTCTCTTATGATGAGGATATCCCACTTGATGATGACAATGTGGAACATGGATACTATGAAGAAGATGAGTTGTGAAACATCAAGTGTAAGAAGACTATGAAGAGTCTAAGTCTCGTGGCAAACTTCAAAGGTTACATGGCCGGAGGAAAGGAATGGATTCTCGATAGTGGATGCACCGATCATATGACTGGATATAGAGACATATTTCAAGAAATCACACCAAACCATGGACCGCGAAGGTATGTAACCTTTGGAGACAACTCCAAGGGTAAGGTACTTGGTCTCGGTAAGGTGGCCATATCTCATGATAGCTCTATTCAAAATGTCATGCTTGTTGAATTCCTTGGCTACAATCTTCTTTCCGTATCTAGACTTGCCGATTTTGATTTTAATGTGCTATTTACCAAAGTAGATTTCCAAGTGTTTCATCAAGACAATCATATCATGGTCTTTACCGGTTTTCGTAGAGGTGATCTATACATTGTTGATTTTACTAATAGATCCAAACTTCGCACCTGTCTTATTGCAAAATCTTCTAAAGGTTGGCTTTGGCATAGAAGACTAGGACATGTTGGTATGCGTTAGACAAGCTCATTGTAATGCACAAGATGCGATCATATCCTTATTTTGGCTCGAGGGCCTCGACAGGGATAGAAGCGCATCTCGTCGTTTCGCAAAAATGGATATCATTACAACTACATGTACACAAGAGATGAGTATATGGAATTGGCTTACACTCGCCACAAGCTACATCAAGATCACATCTATGCAACAACATATTTAATCATCATACATAAGAGGAGGGTCCGAATACGGACGAAACCAAACGGTAAAATGACATCCATCCTTGCTATCCCAGGCTGCCGGCCTGGAACCCATCCTAGATTGATGATGATGAAGAAGAACTCCAAATCAAACAAGCATCGCGCTCACGTCAAATACCGCATTTCATGTACCTGCAAGTGTTGTTGTAGTAATCTGTGAGCCACAGGGACTCAACAATCTCATTTCCAAGGGTATCAAGACTAGCAAGGCTTGATGGGTGAGGTATCGTTGAGTGGTGAGGCTGTAGTAAGCACTAAGCATATATTTGAGTGGCTAACTTACGAGTACAAGAATAAGGGGGCATGATTGGCACATAAACAAACATGAGCTAGTATTGATCACTAAGTGATCCTGAACACCTACTTACGAGTCAAACATAACCCCACTGTATTCTCTCTTGGATGTAGAACTCACAAGAAGAGACAGTCAGGGTTAAGCACACAGTTGGTTTATTTTATTTGAGTTTACTTCAAGTTTGCTATGACCGGGTGTTAAATAAATTTCCAAGTTGCCACATAACCGCGATCACGGCTTCTCAAAAAGATTTAACCCTGCAGGGGTGCTCGAACTCATCCATCATAAACTAACCACAAGCCGCGTTGGAATTCCTCAACTGCAATATAACCCATAGTATTTGCGGAATCCCGATGGAGAATCTCAAGCTCGAGATAGCCCGAAGTGTCCTCGAAATCCCGCGCACAAGTCGTTTGATAAAGGTAAAACAAATCCAGCAAGGCCGTGCGGCAGGCCAGATCCCAATAGGAGCCACGCGTATCTTTGTCTCGGGGCACTACTAGATGAGCAGTACGTACACTAGCCTGATAGAAATCCCTCGAGTTGCCCCGAGGTGCCCCACAAGTGGCTCTAGTTTGGACCAACACTCATGAGGAGCACTGTCCCGGGTTATTGATTAATTATCCGCAGGTGCCGACGGATCCCTGTGCAATTTTATTAGTTATTAGGCAAATGTAGTACCAATGTTGGGCCTTGCCAAATAAGTTTTATCCCAAAACAAAAATCAAGGGGGTCCCCATAACAATCCCGAGCATGTTAGGAGCGCTCAATATGGAACATAACACCGTACACAAGTAACTAGGATGGCAAAGATGGAACAAAACACCGAGCAAAATGCCAAGCCTTCCACCTTTTACCAAGTATATATGTGCATTAAATTAAATAGCAATAATATTGTGATATCTCAAAAAGAATATCCATGTTGACACATTGAAGTAACTGCACCTAAAACTAACAACGCTATAAGAAGGTTGAGCAAGCGGTAACACGGGCAAACAAAGGGTTTCTGGGATGTGGAGGGGTTAGAGGCATATCATGGTGATGTTGCGAGGCTTGACATACAAGTGGTAGGTAGCGAGACATAACGATAGAAACGAGACAACTAGCATAGCAATGATAGTAGTGGTATCCAGGGAAATGATCATCTTGCCTGAGATCCCGCTTGGAAGAAGAACGAATCCGTGAAGCAGACGAACGGGAGTAGTCGCGAATCCTCACACTCCGAAGACTTTCTGAACTCTATCGAGAAGAATCAATCCGAAATCATTAATAACCACAAGATACACCATAGTATATGCCTGATATGATGCACAATCAAATATGATGCACGTCCGGTTAATTATGCATGGCATGTCAAAGCACAACAATCAAATACTACAAGTTAAGTGAAGCTCAATATGCAACGAGTTGCATATTGACAGCACTCCACATTTGAATTACTTAGTTCATTTCCGTTTAGGTACACAACAATATTAAATGTTGTTAAACATGGCAAGAGGTGAAGCATAACGAAACTACACTGTCTAGGCATTTTAAATGAGGCCGGAAACAAAATATATCATTCTTGAAATGACCACATATGCATATTTTAAGTTTGGTCCAGATCTGAACTAACCATATTTTATTATTGTTAAATAAAAAAATAAAGTGTGCCATGTTAATCTACATATTTTCTAGTCAGGTTACTTACGTGGAACATTTTAAACAGAACTACAGTTAATTAGTTATGAGACAAGCCGTATAGCAAGTCATTAGGCAATTTTGGTACATCATCTTAAATGTTTTTTAAATGCATGAGGACGACATGATCAAACCAATGCAATTTTTAAGAATCCGAGAAAATATAACACAACAATATTAAATGTTGTTAAACATGGCAAAAGGTGAAATATAATGAAACTACACTGTCTAGGCATTTTAAATGAGGCCGGAAACAAAATATATCATTCCTGAAATGACCACATATGCATATTTTAAGTTTGATCTAGATCTAAACTAACCATATTTTATTATTGTTAAATAGAAAAATAAAGTGTGCCATGTTAATCTACATAGTTTCTAGTCAGGTTACTTACGTGGAACATTTTAAACAGAACTACAGTTAATTAGTTATGAGACAAGCCGTATAGCAAGTCATTAGGCAATTTTGGTACATCATCTTAAATGTTTTTTAAATGCATGAGGACGGCATGATCAAACCAATGCAATTTTTAAGAATCCGAGAAAATATAACATGATATGAAGCATTCGTCACCATGACAGAAAGAAAGAGATGCCACGGCAACGAATGGGTGATCCCGATAAACCGATGTCCCACATGCCAGTGAAATGAATATTGTGAAACCTGGAAACTAACAAAACAATACACTATGCAACAAGTGGATCAGGAGTGTGTGTGCATGTTTGAGAAAAGGAAAACAAAGAGGCAAACGAATTGTGCCTTACTAGGAATTCATACTACAACCTCCACGATGTGGCTCAACACACTAACCAGTGAGATGGGTACGTGTTGGTGCTTAGAATGGGGCTCAACCCAATATGAAGAGAAAGCTGTCTCGGCTCGCGGTGAGGCAAACTTGATGGAAAAATACAAATAGGTGCAGCTGTGAGGATTTGATCTCTGGTCTCCTGGGAAGAAACAAGTGCCGCCAACCACTATGATACAATTAAGATGAAATGAGACTTTACTGAATATGAAACATACCCTAGCGTTGATCTGAATGGAACTGAAAAACAGAGAACAGAGACAGCATGCTCCGTCGATCAGCGGGCAGAGCGCAGCTGCGTGAAGTGCTGATGTGCGCATGTAGCACATAACTGAAGAAAAACAAAAGAATAAGTAGGATGACTAGTGTTTGAACTCGAGACCCCTTGCGTGACAACAAGCCGGGCTAACCAACTGAATCTGAACATGGTTCGTGTTGCTACTGCAGATCAGTTTCAGTTGAAGGATCTTAAGTCCAACAGAAATCATAAAAGGGTCGGACTTCCCACGGCGACACGACGTTGTTGCTTCCTGGCCAGCGCAAGCAGAGCGACCAAGAGGCAAACCGTGGGCACGACTGGCTTGCCGGAGCAACGCCCGACGCGGCGTGGGCGTGTGCATAGCTGTGAGAGCATGCATGCACGCATGGGGCAATAGGGTTGCTTGCAGCGTGTGGCGTGTGCATGCATGAGGTTCGCGAGCTCGCAGCGATGGCGTACATGGTGGCTTGAGCTCCAACTCGCGAGGGACGGCGCGCGGGGGCTGCGGGCATTGCTAAGTGGATGCGAAGGTGGGGCGCGCGCGTGCGTGTCGAGCAGCTGCAAGGCGCTGTGTGTGCGTGGGGTTGCTCGAGCATGAGCCCCTGGGCCATGGCAGCAGGCCACGGACTTGATCGGAACGACGGCTGCATGGATGCCAACATGGAGAGAGGGGTTTCGATGCGGCTCACCTAGGGGAGGTCGAAGATGAGCTTGGATCAGGACGGGGAGACAAGACGACGATGATGACGCGGTGACCGGCGGTGACCCTCCTGTCCGAACCGAAGAGGACAACGGGGACGAAGACCCTGGGCACGGCTTGCCACAAAAACGGAGCAGGCGTGGAGATGAGGTGCTCCGGGACGTCGAAGGGCAGGTCGGGAATGCGAGCTAGGCCGGCGGCGAGCTCATGGCCGACCCGGCCATGGAGATGACGACATGAAAAGGGGCACTAGGAGGCACGAGGGTGGCACCCTGCGAGCTGGCGGCGACGGAGGAGGAATGAGATGGGGAAGGGGAACCCTAGGGAGGCCCGGCTTGACTTTATAGAGGAGGAGGCGCGGGTGCCGTGGCCACCAGGGACCATGTGCGCGCTCGCATGTGCATAGTTATCGTGAG
Source organism: Hordeum marinum (assembly GCA_022496015.1). Taxonomy (NCBI): domain Eukaryota; kingdom Viridiplantae; phylum Streptophyta; class Magnoliopsida; order Poales; family Poaceae; genus Hordeum; species Hordeum marinum. The sequence goes on along the minus strand of CM039673.1, from coordinate 212,974,912 downwards.
GGAGAGGTGTGCCGAGGTGGAAGAAAAAGTGAGGAGGAGAGAGGGTGGTAAGTGGGGTCCGAGTGGGTGTTACGTGGAGTTACTAGGGAAGGATCAACCTGGTGGGCTGGGCTTCGGCTCGGCTGGACCTCAAGTAGGCTTTCCTTCTATCTTTCTTATTTCTCTGGTTTACAGATATAACCAGATTTTAAAGAGAAAAAGTCAGGGGTATTGTGGAAAGAAATATGAGAGGTATGAACATATCTCTGTACTTCAAGATTTTGGCAGAATCGATAAAATTTCTTTGGTAAATTTAAGAGACTGAGAATTCAAGCAAGGTTGAAAATATTTCAAACTTGGATAAACCTTAGCCCAACCAAAACAATTCCAAACGATCTGAAACTTGGAGGGATGGTTAACGGCATGGTGTAGGATTTAGAGAACAATAAGTGAACATTTTCTGAGACAAGAAAATGCCACTTGCAAAAAATAAAATGAATAGAATTTAAAAGAAAGATCTAGAGAAGGAGTCTTGCATGGATCAAGGTTTGAGTTGGCTTTGAACACAAGGTGCACATGCCATGAAGGAGAGTCACAAGAAGGGGATCACACTATCCCAATAAAACTTCATCATGCAAGCAAAACAACATTTGAACATGATGCATGATGCAAAATAAAATAAATAAAACAAGCATCACTTATCATGCAAGCATGATCATAACACAAAGTAATGGACGTCTCGGTTTTGGGATGTTACAACTCTACTCCACTTACAAGAGATCTCGCCCCGAGATCTTAGAATGGAAGAGGAAGAGAAACAAAAGAAGAGGTAAAACTTAGTGGCTTCTTTGACAAACGAGCAAAACCAATGTTCATTGAAGGTTGCAAGGAGATGAAGAATGACACGATGAACAAGCAAGAATTCAAAAGAAATTTGGACATCACTTCGATAGGAAAGAGAGGCAAAACTTGATAAGATGGAAAGAACTTGAAAGGAGGGCACAACACTCCAGTTAGATGGATAAGTAAAGAAGGAACATGATCTTGATTAAATTAGATGATGTTTCAAAGAGAGTAGTATCACAACGCCTCCGGAACAAACAATATAAACTAGATCGTTGAAAAGAAAAGAACGGAGAAGAAAATGACAACTTCTGCCACAGTTGAATTGAAAATCATCCTTACAAAGGAGAAATTGAACAGAGTTGTTGGAACATAAACAATGAAAAGAAGAAGCTTGTTGTGGGCTTATGGAAACATCTCAAAATTATGAGGGGTGAACCGGCCACTAGCGGTAAAATTGATATGTTGGGAGCAACAAAGAGATGGAAACTTCTTTCACCAAGAGGAGGAGAAAACTTGGATCATTTATAATACCATGATAGCAACAATCTTTAGGGAATGCCTTAGGTGAAATCCATGCCAAGATAACTCCGAGAAAGGAAGGATGGGTTCAAATATATCATTCTTGATAAATTATCTTCGAGACTCCTCACGAATCAAGAATGCTATAACACCATCTCAAAGGATAACAGAGAATGAATTGCACTTTGAAATGCAAGATAAATAATACTTGAGGTACGACCACGAGAACCTTCAAGAACACTTCGAGAATGAATTACATCTTTAACAAACTACCATGAATAGCCTCCGTATACAAAAGAATGATGAACATAAATGAAGGTTGAAAAGAATAAGATTTTGACCTTGCAAGATTTAGATGAAGCTTCACGACGAGATACTTGATAAAACTAGGAACTCCGAAAAAGAAAAGATGACAACTTAGACTCGGGAATTTGATATCATGAACAACTCCAGAGGAAGAATTGAAATCACTTTGATGAAACAAGAATAAGAATTATGTTATGCTTATCCTTCATTAAGTTAAATTGATGACAAGCAACGGATTGGCATACTACTCATTCATCTTGCAAAAGATTGAAGAGAGATGTCGTGGGAACGAACACCTATGGGATCATGGGAATCCCTTTCGGTTCGGCAGGGGGCGGGCTCGCACAAATAGCCGGTCTGGTAAGCAACGCACGGGGAGTTTTTACCCAGGTTCGGGCCGCACGGATGCGTAAAACCCTACTCCTACTTGGTTATATTGATCGTGTTCTAGGATTCTAGCTACATGAGCTCCATGAATGGCTGCTACGTGAGCTTGGTAACCTCCAATTGTCTACCTGTCGGGCTGTCCGGCTATCTAACTGCCCAACTGTCCAACCTCCTTCTCTGTAACGCCCTGGGCCTCCTTTTATACCTAGGGGATCCCAACAGTGGCATACAGTGTGCACACGGGATGCACAGTGCTGTAGTGCTATCGTACCTAACTCTGACGGAGTAGGACAAGAGCATTCAATGCATCGTCAGGCACCTCAGTCCTTCAGTGGGACGGGACGGGGGCCCATCCCATCGGTGTCGCTTAGCTCCCTCCAACGTCGACGCCGCGACACGTGTCCAGGTGAATCGACACCTGGCCTGTGTGCTGGCGGTGCTTGCCAGGGCCTTGCCTTGCCGGGGCCTTGCCGAGCTAGGGGCCTTGCTTTGCCTGTAGGCTCTATAGCCCTCCCAGCAAGGTCTTGTCGATAGTCTTGAGTCTTCTGTGCTGTTGCTTGAAAAGTCTTTGCTGGGCCTTGCCGCCGGGGGGGCTACTACTGCCCGTGCACGAGTAAAGGGGCACTAGATGGCCCAAAAAATCTAGTGCACCGACAGGAGCCCCCGGGCCTGGGCCATACACGTCGCGAGGCGTTGTTGGGCTTGGCCCAACTAGTGCACGGGCACGCGTGGCAGGGCCTTGTAGCTATGATCATCTTGCTCGCTGCGCTTCCTCACGATACCCACTGAATGCGGGTTGTGGATTACGTGCGCGGTGCGGTCGCCGAGTTTTCAATTATCGTGTCAGGTCCTTTCCTCCACGCGCGCCGCATGCATAGCGGGGAGCTAGCAATCGGCGCCCGTGATTTAAAGTCCCTGAGAAAAGGCAGTAACTACGGCGCCATGGATTCGGGCAATGGGGCGGTTGCCGTTTGCCCCGTGATCGAGGGCGCCGCTATTGGAGGAGGTGGGCGGCATCCTTTGGAGTGGGGGAGAGCCAGACCCCACGCTTCTTCCTATAAATTGGGGACAGTGAGGGGGAGCTCATCCATCCTTATTCCGCCCTTCGAGTGCAAAAATCCGCAGTCCGCCTCCCCTTGTCTTCTCAATCTTCAGGTAGCGCCCGCCCTTCGCCATGTACAAGGGGCAGGGATGACCACCTTCCTCGGCTGTGAGGAGGAGCTCTTGTCGGGATCATGCCGCCGCTTCAGGCGCAGAGGCGGAGGGAGGCTCGAGTTCGCATGGTTGAGGAGGCACGAGGGGTCGTGGCCTCCGCAGAGGCCGAGGTCGGGGAGGCAGAGGGCTGCTCCACCCCCTCCTCCGATGCCAGGCATCTCCATCGAAGAGGCCCACGTCAAGGGGACGGCGCTGGACTTCGTCCTTGAGCTGGGTGGTCCCCTCCAAAGCCATCTGCGCCTCCCACGCCTCTTGGCTAGGGCGATGGAGGACGACGAGCCGCTCTTCTTGTGGCCGCGGGTGGCAGGGTGTTGTAATGGCGCGAAGCGGGTGGACGTTGAGTACCCAGCGTACCGCGTCATGTTCCTCAGGCGTGGTTGGAAGACCTTCGCCCGTGCCCACAATCTCCAGGTGGGGCACGTTCTTCGTTTTAAAATGACGAAGGCCAATACGCTCCCCATCAAGATTTATGGGAGCTCCGGCATCCGCCTCAGCTGCTGCGAAGAGAGCATGAGCAGTGGCGAGAGCCTGTCCTCTGGTGAGAGTGATGGGGAGGACAACGGAGATGAGCCCGGTCTTCGGGCGGTCAAGTCGGAGCCCGAAGATTCAAGCTCAGACTGATCGCCGGCCGTACCACCATCGCCAGCCTCACGCCTCTCCCCCTCCTGGCAAGATGTCCTTGCCGGGTGCTTCAGTCCCGGGCGCTGCCACCTCTTCCAGCTGGTCTTCCGGCAGGCCCGTGGACTTCGGCTTTTGGGGTCCATCCCGCTTTCTGCCTGCTCTGGCCCTCTCCTCCATGCAATGCTGGTCCAGGAGGGGCCAGGTTCTTGCCTACCCATCTGGCAGCCCTGCTCGTCCATGCAGTGCTGGTCCAGAGGGGTTAGGCCGGGCTTCTGTCGGGGGCCTCTCGCCATCTTTTTCTTCTTGTATCCCGCCTCCCCTTTCCATATTTTTTTCTTGTAATCTCCCCTAGGAGAGAAAGTCAAAGTAAGATGTAATTAGAAAAAACGATATCTTATGTAAATTTCACCCTATCTGAAAAACCGTATGTTATCTTCCTTGTTAAATTGTTTCTGTGTATGGAAATTTCCCTACGCCCTTTTTGGAAGAATCCTGCCGGCGTGCGTAGCCCTACCGCAAGCGCTTTGACGAATGGGTCCTTAGCAGCATGCTAGCGGTGCCACTGCCGGCACGATACCTTGGCGTCCTTGGCATGGCCGTTCAAGGCGTCGGCCGTACTCCAAAACGGGATAAGGGCACGAGTGCTGTCACTTGGATCGTTGAGCGGACTCGAAACGAAACAAGGAGCACGGGCGAGGCCACTTAAGCCGTTGAGTGGTCCCAAACGCAGTGAGGGCGCATCCAATCGCTGCAAGGTTCCCGCGTGTGTAGGTTTTCTATACAGAAGTCAAAATAGCTCAAGGAAAATAACTTTACGACAAGGATTAACATGGGGTTTTCGCAACTTGTCTTTTTGTTGCCTTTCTCCTTCCGGCAATTTTTTGGGATGTCATTCATAGGTATCCGTACTCCCCATTCCCACTGGCAAAGCTGCACGCGAGCTGTCCATCCGTCTGTTACAACAAGAAAGAAGACAAGATATGGGTATGGAACATTGGGGGTCCGTTAGCCCTTGTCGGGATTAAGTATAGTGCAACGCTTCAGGTAGACATGTACGTAAACAAACATGAGAATCAGCTAAGGTTGCGAAATAGTTATCTTTATTTAACTACGCACAGGGCCTGAGCCTAGCTTTGTACCAAGGATTACATGCTTCAGCGGCAAGACTTGTACAAAAGGTGGTTGCCGGGGCTGGCCCGGCAACCGCGCCTCATTGGTAGAACTTTTGTCGTCATTTTCTCATGACAGATGCTATGGGTAGGCTTATCGTAGGTGGTTGGGGCCGGAGGACGCCGACGGGCTCTGGGTGCGAGATTGGGCACAAACGGTGGTGAAACACGATGTACCCAGGTTCAGGGCCCTCCGTAGGAGGTAATACCCCTAGTCCTGCTCGGTCTAGTTGGATGGATAGTTGTGTTTACGAGGATGCTCCTAGAGCTGTGTCTAGAGGAGGAAGAAGGAGCAACCGACTCGTCTTCCTTCATAGCTAGTATGAGAGGAGAGTTCTATGTGGGTGTATGCGAGTGATCGTCCGTCCCCGCTGCATGGGGGCTCGGGGGGTTTTATAGGCCACCCCCGGCTCTATAGTGTTTTCTAAGGTACAGTGGTGGAGGGACCCGATTGGCAGCCTCTTCGGCTGACCAGGGGGTCCCGCCCTTCGGGCCGTCTCGTCGCCCGTAGGGTCCACTGGCTACGCGGTCCCGTCGCCTGCCAGGGGCTCGCATGCCAGCTTTGCGATTGGCCCTCGCCCACCTGCCGCGACACGGCTCGCCCGGGAGGCGTCGTCTAGTGCCAGCCGGCCAAAGTCTCCAATACGGCCGACACTGTAGCCACGCCGGGGCAGGTAATTGTGTGGGCGAGGGCGTGCCAACACTGTTTCCCCGCCCAGTCATGCTCGCCAAGGTTAGCGGCCTGGATGACCGAACTGTAGCCATGCGCTCCCGTGCGTCAGCAGCTACTGTGGCCACAGGGCCGCCCGTCGTGGCGGTCGTGTCATATCGTCGTACCCGCGCGCAGAGGGACGGGATGTTGCATGTCCGCCCCGGGGTCAATAGAGGAGGCGGCCCGGAAGCAGCCGGCCATGCCCAGCTGGCTACACGACCAGCCACCCGTGTCGCTAGCCGGCGGCAGCTCGAGCCGGCCGTCCCCCAGCTGGCCGTGGGCAGCCGGTCACATAGTTTTTCTTTGAAGCGGAAGGGGGAACAACCCTGTTGCTTTGGCCTACCTAGGGGTAATAACCCCGTCAGTAGTCCCCGAAGCCGGTGGGCTCCCGCGTCTGGCAGACGGAGGGGAGCCGGTGGCTTTCCCCCAGCGGTACCCGCCTCTGGTGTGAAGCCGAAGGGCCACCCGGGTCGATCATTGGATCCGATGCCTCGGGCACTGGTGCGTCGCCCCGGGACCCGAGACGGCCCGTTGCGTGCCATGCGGTGAGTAATGATGCAGCAGGCCCCGCACACGCAGGGAGACGGGACGTCGGCCTGGGCCTAGCCCGCTAGGCCCCAGGCATAGCCCAGTAGGCATCGGGGCGCAGACCAGGATCCTGTGCACCCCGAAGCGGCTGTTACGGCCTGGGGCCACCCACGCGGGCGCGGAGTTTCCGGGAGAGTGGGCGCAATTAATCCCCACGTCTCCCGGTCATGGCCTCCCCTATAAAAGGGGAGGAAGGGCAGGGGCGGAGATACCCGCATCCCAATTGCCCCTTTGCTGCCTCTCCTTCTTGCCTTCTTCGTCTTCCTCACTCTCCTCGCGCAACACCGCGCCCACACGCTGCCCTGCCACCGCAATGTCCGACAGACGCAGAGGGAGCTGGGCTGGTTCCGTCGTGATCGAGGCGGACATTGCGGAGCTCCGCTACGCGCCGGGCGACGAGGTGGTGCCGGTGCCGCAGCCGGGGGAGCACGTCGTGTTCCTCTGGCATTTCTCCCGCGGCTTCGGGCTCCCGGTGAGCCACTTCTTCCGCCTGCTCATGGATATCTTCGACCTCAAACCGCACCACCTTGGCCCCAACGTGATCCTATACCTCGCCGGCTTCATGACGCTGTGCGAGGGGTACCTCGGGGTCCTTCCTTTCCTCGACTTCTTCAACGCCCTCTTCTACCTCAAGGCGCTGAAGAGCAGGGCCTGCGGGGGCACGACAGTGTGCGGCCGCGGCACCACGTGCTTCCCGCCCTTCTCTCTCATCGAGTCCGTCAAGGGATGGCATCGGACATTCTTCTACATGAAGAACACCGATCTGAACGTGGACTTCATCCGGCTGCCGCCGATCGTCGATGCACAGTCCACCCAGTTGAACTGGCTGGGGACCGCCCCGTGCAACGTGGCTCTATCGGAGCTCGACCGGCTCGCGCAGCTGAAGAGCTCCAAGGGATTGGTTGCCGCCGATCTGGTGGCAGCCTTCATCTCACACCGAGTGCTGCCTCTCTAGCTGAGGCCGCACCGGATCTGCGACATGTCCGGCCATCGGGACCCTTGCCGGCTGTCGACCGTTGACCTAACGCCGACTCAGGTGGTGACGCGGGTGAACGCCCTCACGACATTCAAGCTGAAGCCCGCTTCCCAGACATTTGGCATGGATCCATACGACCGCATCAACCGTCCTCCCCTGGTAAGTCTTCGACGAGTCGGCCCTTCTTTCTATTTGATTCTTTCCAGCCGGCAGCCGGCAGCGGACCTTACTTCGCCATGCTGACCGCAGCTATTGGTGCAACAAAACACGCCGGATGGACCGCACCCCTAAGTCTTCGAGGCAGAGCGCGACCACTCCGACTCCAAAGACTACGAGCGGGGAGGCCCGCTGGAAGAGGGGGTCGACTCCTCAGGAGGAGTCGACGAGCCGGCAGACCCGCGAGCCGGTGACCCAAGTGGAGCCGGAGGGTCCGGCGCAGCTGGGGGGCCTAGCGGAGCCGGTGAGTTCCATTTTTCCCCCATGATCAGGGACTAGACGGACGACGATGATGATGATGACGACGATGATGATGTAATGATTCTGAACGAGCCACCTCCCTCAGCACGTCAAGACCGGCGGAACGAGAAGCGGCTGGCTCAAGCCCCCGCGGACGGAGCTACCGACTGGGCGAAGAGGCCGCCTTAGGAGGGGCCGGTGGCCCCGCCACCAGTCCCAAAGCGGGTGAAGCTGGCAGCGCAGAAGCCGCCGGAGCGCGCCAAGCGGGCCTTGCCCCTTGTCATCGGGTAAGTTGCTTTTTAGTGTTTTGCGTGCATTTTCTCCCGGGTCACGAGCCAGTGGGGATCGGCCTTTGTGCGTTGTAGGGATCCCATCGAGCTTCATGAGGGGGAGATGGCGGGGGACCCGACAGATGCCGCCAGTCGGTTGGCCTGCTAGCATGCGGCCACCCAGCGGGAGGAGAAGAGGAGGCTCGCGGAGCTGCGAGCCTCAAATTCCAGAACGCGAGGTGGGGCCTCGCATTCCGGGACTTCGAGCGGTAGAAGGCGAAGGAGGTCTATGGACCCCGTGTGGGCGTCAGACTCGACGGTGGAATCAACCCATCTGTCGAGGCTCCCGTCGAGCGAGCCGCGAGGGGTGGCCATGGAGCCGCGTGCGCCTCCATCCGCGGAGGAGGCGGCCCGAGCGAGGGCGGCAGCAGCGGAGCCGGCCCCCGTGGCGACCCGGCCGGAGGTGCCGGACGTGACACCGCCCGCGACTGAGCTGACCCGGGTCGACATGCTGGAGGCCTTGGTGGCCCCCGAGGTGGCGTCAGAGGTGGCGGCCATGAAGGTGGAGGCGCCATCTGTTGCGATCGTCGCGTCGGAGCGACAGGAGGTGGAGGCGGCGACGGCGTCGGGTAAAGGGCTGGTGCGGGGCGACTCCCGGACTCTCGCCGTCATCAACCCGCCCTCGGTGACCGGCACCGCGGCGAGCCCGGGAGGCTGGGCCCGGAGTACCCTGTGGACCATGCAATAGGTGCTCTGAGAGTGGGAGGCACTGGCGCGCGAGCCAGCCTTACCGGCTCCCCCGGCGGGCGGCCTGGTCCCCTCGTTCGGGGAGTTGGGGAGTGTCTTGGACCGGTGCCGCCAGGAGCTAGCCCGGTTCGCTGAGGCGGCATACGCCACCCTGCAGCATGCAGAGGTAAGCACGGTTGCTTTCATTTTAGATTTTTCAGTGGGGGCACACAAGCGCACCCACTAGGTGTAGCCCCCGAGATGTGGGCCACCTTACCGGCTGACAGGCAGCCGGGCCGGATCTCCTTGAGCATGTCTTGATTTTTGGCTCCGCGTGACAGGAGGGGAACTCCCTGCGGCAGAAGCTGTTCGAGGAGGCGGTCGCCATCCATGACTGCGACAAACATGGCTTCTACTGCCTGGAGGAGGAGCTGGCGCGTGTGCAAGGTAAGTTGAGTTTTGTGGGAAGGATATGTATCCCCCGAGAGCCGGCTGATGCCTGCCTTGTCTTGCAGGTGATCTGACCGCTCTCCGGGCGGAGAAGACCGGGCTTGTCTCTGAGCGGGAGCGGCTGGCGCAAGACTTCCAGGCGGTCACGCAGGAGATGGACCAGCTGGCCGCGCTGCTGGCAAACAGGGAGGCGGACCAGGACCGCCTCAAGGCCGAGGTGGCGAAGGAGGTGGCGGCCAAGGAGATGGCCGTTAAGGAGGCGGCTGATGCCGCCCAGCGGACCGCCGCCCTCCAAGACGAGGTGACCCATCTCGAGAGGTCGCTCGAGGAGGTCAAGGGTTCCCTCACGGCATCAGAGGCAATGCTGGCGTCGGAGTGGAAAGCGTCGCTCAGTTTTGCCATCGGGGTGGACGACGCCATCGAAGTTAGGTTTCCATTTTTCCTTTTTCCAGCCAGTCGCCTTTTCCTTTGTTGGTTCTTGTGTTTGATTTTCCCTTCTTTCCTCTCCTTCCCCTTTCTTCTCTTCCTTCTCCTAGGGCGCTTCTCGGAAACGCGCCATCGAGGAGCACCGGGAATACCTTCGGGAGCGCGGGCACTCCATCGAGGAGGACGCCGCATGGGATGTGGATGAGCTTGGGCTCACCATTGAAAGCCGTATGATCCACCTCGAGCGGAGCGTGGAGCGGCTAAAGACGGCCGAAAAGGAGGTCATCGCTGCTCTGTGGACGGGCTGCGGGGGAGCTTCGGCGAACTGCGTGGCCTTGTGGCTAGAGCAGGCCATTGCCCGGCTCGAGGCCTGGAAGGCGTCAGCAGCCCGAGCCGGCGCGCAGATGGCACTCCGGTACGTCATGTCATGGTATCGCCCTGTGGACTTGGGCCGACTGGCCACCATGCGGGATGAGCCAGCCAAGGAGCGGGAGGCTCGTGAGCTGGCCCTTGTCCGTCGGGCCAATGAGCTTGCATCGTACGTCGACGCGGACGAGTTCCTGTTGGCCCTTGGCGAGGATGGCGAGCCGGTGCCAGAAGACTCCTCCGACATCCCCCAAGGACAATTGGCCGAGGAGGTTGCCGACGAGAGCACCGACTCGAGCGGCGAGACGGCTGGGACCGCGGAGACCGCCTCGAAGGCCAAGGTAGCTGACCCGAAGGCTGCAGCCACCTTCGGATGGGAGTCGAGCTGCCCAATGATGCGCCGGCTGGAGGCACACCGGCTGGCGACGCGCCGGTGGCCTGAGCCCCCGGGTGTCTTTATCTTTCTTTTTCTTTCCTGCAAGTTAGGCTCGAGTCCACCCACTAGGGGTGTTATGTCATGAACCGTGCTGGGCATGGGTCACTTTTGTCTTAACATTTGTACTGTGAATACTTAGTGTGTTTGCCTTATTGCTCGTGCCGGCTTGTCCTTATCCTTTTTCGCCCTCTTGGTTCTTTCCAATCCTCCCCTTTTCCCCTTTGGTTTTGGCCCCACCAGCTCGACAGCCGGGAGCCGGTCTGTAGCTGGGTCGGGGTGTCCGCCTCGAGGGAGCCGGTTCGGAACTTAGGAACCGCGAGAGCCTTTCGGGATAAGTAGAGTGGCAGAGGCGAGGCGGTGGTCCAGCTGGACCTAGCCGGTATCTCCTTTCGATTGATCTTTGCCGCCCCAAGGCCCTGTCAGCCAGATAACCGGGAGCCGGATCTGTAGCCGGGACGGGTGGGAGGGCTTGCTCGGCTCACACTACTTAGCCGATTTTGGGAGAGGGGCGACCTAGGACCAGCCGGCGAGCCCCCAGGCATGCCCCAAGAGCCGTCCTGGGGCTCCCATTGCATTCATAAGCCCAAAACGGGAGGGATACATACATACACTGGTCTTTTCAGCAGTAAAACGGACGGAGGAGCGCCGCGTTCCATGGGTGCTCCGTCTCCTCACCGGAGGCATCTCTTTTTCGCTTCTGCGGCTTCTGGGCGTCTATTAGATAGTATGCATTGTTGTGCAGCGCCTTGCTGATGATGAACGGGCCCTCCCATGGGGAGGACAGCTTGTGTTGTCCGGCTGTCCGCTGGATCCACCTGAGGACCAGGTCCCCTTCGCGAAAGGAGAGTGGTCGGATCCGCTTGCTGTGGTAGTGCCGGAGCTTCTGCTGATAGATTGCCGTCCGTCTCAAGGCCAGCTCGCGGGCTTCCTCGAGTATATTGACGCCATCTTCTCTTTCCTCCTTTGCATCCTTCTCTGTGTATAGGGCGACCCGAGGCGGGTCGAACTCGATGTCGGTGGGGATGATCGCATCGGACCCGTACTAAGGAAGAAGGGCGTGTAGCCGGCTGATCGGTTGGGGTGGTCCTAAGACTCCAAATGACGGCCAGCAACTCGTCGATCCAGCAGTTGGCCGACCTCACTAGTGGCGTTACGAGCCGGGGCTTGATGCCAGATAGGATGAGGCTGTTTGTGCTCTCGACCTGGCCGTTTGACTGTGGATGAGCGACGGAGGCCAGGTCGAGCCGAATTCCTTGCTTGGAGCAGAAACACGCGAGTGCGCCCTTGGCAAAGTTCGTGCCGTTTTCGGTGATGATGCTATGGGGGACGCCGTAGCGAACCGTGATGTCGTTGATGAACCGGAGGGCCGTGGGGCCATCCAGCTTCTTGATTGGCCGTGCCTCGATCCACTTCGTGAATTTGTCGATAGCCACCAGCAAGTGTGTCATGCCACCTTGTGCGTTCTTGAAGGGACCCACCATGTCCAGCCCCCAGACGGTGAAGGGCCACGAGAGGGGAATGGTCTCGAGGGCTAACACCGATAGGTGGCTCTACGTGCTAAAGGCTGGCAGCCCTTGCACTCGTCGACCAATTTCTTGGCCGCCTTGAGAGCAGTGGGCCAGTAGAAGCCGTGGCGGAAGGCCTTGGCCACCAAGATCCTGGAGGCGGCATGATGCCCGCACTCACCCTGATGGATGTCGAGGAGGATCTCCAGACCCTTTTCCATCTCAACACATCGCTGGAAGACGTCGGTGGTGCTGCGATGGACGAGCTCGTTGTTGATGATGTTGTATGCCGAGGCCTGGCGTTGAATTTGCCTCGCCAAGGACTCGTCCGGGGGGAGCTTGCCGTGTAGAAGGAATGCCAAGATAGGCTGGGCCCATGAGGGAGCCAAGACGGGGGCCGGCTCGAGAGCCCTCGGGCCTAGGATTTCGGCGACCACGCGGTCGCGGTCACGCACAGCCCCACGCCGACTGGGCTCGGTGCCAGCAGGGGTGAGACCTTAGGCGGAAGCGTATTCTTGCTAGGCGGCCTCCACGCGGCATCGCGTGGCTGCGAGGGTGATGGCGTCCTCGAATAGGACGCGGCGAACCGCCTTGAGGTCAGCCGCGTCAGCGTCGGGGTTGGCCGTCGGGGCGATAGGGGTGCTCAGGCCCCGGAGGGCCGCACCGAGCGGGTCGGAGGTGCCGGCGCGGGCCGCGGCGGCGTCAGCCCCGGCCTGCGCACGTCCGGAGGAGGTGGAGGAGATGATGGCCATTGGCCCCACGCGCTCGTGGGAGCAGCTGCACTGGGTCGCAGCAAGTGCGGCCATAGCCATGGGCGGATCGGCGCAGATGAGCACCTGCTCGGGGTACACTTTAGCGGTCGGAGCCTCGGCGAGGCTGAGCCTGCCAAAGCGCTCGATGAGCACGTCGATATCGACCGTGAGGTCGACGGAGTCACCCGCAGGGCGTGACGGAGAAAGCCCCACGAGTTCGCGGTTTTGCCTGGACGTGCGGCGACGGCGGGGGATGGCAAGGGGTCCCGCTCGGAGCATGAATCTGGCTGGCGCCGCGTACGGCCCCATGATGGGCGCCAACTATCGTCATTTTCTCACGACAGATGCCATGGGTAGGCTTATCGTAGGTGGTTGGGACCGGAGGACGCTGACGGTCTCCGGGTGCGAGATTGGGCACAAGCAGTGGTGACACATGATGTACCCAGGTTCAAGGCCCTTCATGGGAGGTAATACCCCTAGTCCTGCTCAGTCAAGTTGGATGGATAGTTTTGTTTACAGGGATGCTCCTAGAGCTGTGTCTAGAGGAGGAAGAAGGAGCAGCCCGCTCGTCTTCCTCCGTTGCTAGAGATGGTATGAGAGGAGAGTTCTATGTGGGTGTATGCGAGTGATCATCCATTCCTGTTGCATGGGGCCTCGGGGGGTTTTATAGGCCAACCTCCCGGCTCTATAGTGTTTTCTAAGGTATAGGGGTGGACGGACCCAGCTGGCACCCTCTCCGGATGACCAGGGGGTCCCACCCTTCGAGACATCTCATCGCCCGCAGGTTCCACCGGCTGCATGGTCCCGTCGCTTGCGAGGGGCCCGCCAACCGGCTCTGCGATTGGCCCTCACCCACCTGCCATGGCACGAGTCGCCCGGGAGGCATCATCTAGTGCCAGCCGGCCGAAGTCTCCGGTATGACCGGCTGCACTATAGCGACGCCATGGCAGGTAATTGAGTGGGCAAGGGTGTGCCGGCACTATTTCCCCGCCCGGTCGCGCTCGCCAAGGTTAGCGGCCTCGACGGCCGGACTATAGCCATGCGCTCCCGTGCGTCAGCGGCTACTGTGGCCACAGGGCCGCCCATCGTGGGGGTCGTGTCGTATCATCATACCCGCGCGCAGAGGGACGGGACGTTGCATGTCCGCCCAGGGATCAATGGAGGAGGCGACCCGGAAGCAGCCGGCCATGCCCAACCGGCCGGGGGTCAAGCTGGCTGCACGACCAGCCGTCCGCATCGCCAGCCGGCGGCAGCTCGAGCTGGCCATCTCCCAGCCGACCGTGGGTAGCAGGTCGTGTAGTTTTTCTTCGAAGCGGAAGGGGGGAGAACCCCATTTCTTTGGCCTACCTAGGGGTAATAACCCCATCAACTTTCGAAGATGTTCAATATTCTAGGAGTTCCTCACCGGAACGCCATCCTCGGTCTCCAGGCAGACTGTGCCGGGCCTAGTGACTCGTACTACCAGATAAGGGCCTTCCCACTTTGGCGTCAACTTGTTTGGATTCTTGGCGGACTAAACTCGCCGAAGAACAAGGCTGCCTTCCTCAAGACTTCTGGCATTGACCTTGCGGCTATGGTAGCGGCAGAAAGCTTGCTGGTAGCGCGCAGCTCTCACAACAGCCTGAAGACGGTCTTCCTCAAGGAGTGTCACGTCGTCTTGCCACAACTGCTCTTGCTCGAGCTCATCATAATCGAGCACTCGAGGTGACCCGTATATGAGTTCCATGGGAGAACTGCCTCCGCCCCACATACGAGGGAGAAGGGGGTCTGGCCGGTAGCTCGATTGGGTATCGTCCCGATTGACCAAAGAACCACTGGCAACTCATCAATCCAGTGCCTTCCGCACTTGCGCAGCTTGTCGAAATTTCTTGTCTTGAGACCTCGCAACACTTCAGCATTAGTCCTTTTAGCATGGTCGTTGCTCCTTGGGTGGGCAATGGAAGCAAAACAGATTCTGTTGCCAAGGTTTTGGACATACTGCATGAAGGCGCGGCCCATGAACTGTCTGCCATTGTCAGTGATTACCCTGTTGGGGACACCAAAGCAACAGACTAGCCCTTTGAAGAACTTGACAGCTGACTATGCTGTCACCTTTCTCACTACTTCCACCTCTGGCCACTTTGTGAACATGTCGATTTCTACGTACAAGTACTCAAAGCCCCCGGCAGTGCGGGGAAAGGGGCCCAAGATGTCGAGCCCCCAAACCGAAAATGGCTAGGAGAGATGGATCGTTTGAAGGGCTTGAGCTAGTTGATGTAGTTTCTTCGAATGAAACTGGCATGCTTCACACTTGGTTACTAACGCACTTGCATCCTGGAGGGCAGTGGGCCAAACGAAACCTTGCCGTCATATGCTCTTGATCCTATGTGGGAGCCACATATGCCTCCGTGTATCTCCGCCAACAGCTCCAGTCCATCCTCCCAAGAAATGTACTTGAGTTTCACGCCATTCGGTCTCTTTTTTTATAGGATATTTTCTATGAACTGGTACATATGACACCGGCGGGCTACTTTCTCTGCTTCCTCTTGTTCCTCGGGGAGTTCTCCTGTTTGAAGGAATTGGACAATGTGTTGTGCCCATGTTGGAGCCTGGGGCTCAACAACAAGGACTAAATGCACATCCTCGGCTGGGGGAGCATTTGTCTCAACGACAAAGGCCTGAGGTCCCGCCAGTGCCTGCTACACCCCGGCAAGCCTAGTGGGAGCATATGCTTCTACAGCAAGAGCCGGGGGCCCCGCCGGAGCATAGTACTCACTGAAAAGCCTGTCGTTCCCTCTGGCAACCTTCTCGCCGGTGGCTTCAGGGAGCTCTGCCGGGAAATACTTGCTGGAACTTAACTTTCTTCTCTTCTCTTGTCCAGTTGATGGTGTCACGGAGGGTCAAGTTAGTTGGATCATGAAAGTTCCTGGTTCCACAGGTAACTTAACGGCAGCACACTTTGACAGTCCATCGGCAACGCTGTTCTCTGCACGTGGAACATGCTCCATTTGTAGGCCATCAAAACGTTATTCCAACTTCCTCACTTCATCTATGTAAGCTTCCATCAATGGACTCTGGTAATCTTTGTTCACTTTCCTGACGACAAGTCGAGAATCACCCCTGAAAATAAGTTTCTTGATCCCAAGGTCCGCCGCGATCCTAAGACCGGCAAGCAAGCCTTCATACTCAGCAGTGTTGTTTGTTGATCTCTCCTGGGGAAAGTGCATCTAAATTACGTACTTGAGGTGCTCTCCGATGGGTGCAACAAGCAGAACTCCGGCACCAGCGCCTTGCAGCGAGAAAGCTCCATCAAAATACATGATCCATTCTTGATCGGTTTCCTTACCAGGGAGAGTTGACTCTGGAATCTCTTCATTAGACGTTGGGGTCCATTCTGCAATGAACTCCGCCAAGGCCCTGCTCTGAATGGTCGAAGTGCTTTCAAACTAAAGACCAAAGCTTGATAGTTCCAGGGCCCACTCCACAATCCTGCCGGTAGCTTCTAGGTTTCGCAATATGCGCTATAGCGGGAAGCGGGTGACAACGGTGATCTCATGTGCGTGGAAGTAATGGCACAGCTTCCTCGAGGCCATAACAAGGTCGAAGAATTTTTTTTGCATGCCAGAATACCTTGATCTAGTCCCCTACAACAAGGAGCTGACAAAATAGACTGGTCGCTGCACCACTTTCTTCTTCTGGACTATCTCTTTCAACTACGCGGATCCTTCTTTACCGGCACCAGACTCTGCCGGAGACTATCCCGGTTCATTGCATAGCGGTCTTGCCATTGTTGCTGGTTCTTCTTCAACTTCTCTTTCAGCCACCAGGGCAGCATTCACCACTTGATTTGGTTCCGCCAGATACAACAGCAACAACTCTTGTGTTTTTGGCGTGATTAGTACTGGTGAAGAGGAAAGGTACTTCTTCAAATCCTGCAGCGTCGCCTCCACTTGGGGAGTCCATTTCATTGGACCTGCCTTCTTCAAGATTTTGAAAAAGGGCAAGGTGCACTTAGCAGATTTTGAGATGAACCTACTCATAACAGCGACAACCGGCAAGGCGTCGCATGCCCTTGACTCGTCTTGGTGCCTCAATTTGCTCAATTGCTCTGATCTTGTCAGGATTTTCTTCAATTCCTTGTGGATACACAAAGAACTTGAGAAGCTTGCCGGACGGGATGCTGAACACACATTTCTCGGGGTTGAGCTTCATGTTGATCTTGCGTAGATTTGCAAATGTTTCTTTTAGGTCTGATATGAGCGTGGCCTTATGCTTGGTTTTGACCACTATGTCGTCCATATAAGCCTCCATATTTCTATGTAGCTAGGGCTCAAAACCAATCTGGACTGCTCTTGCAAAGGTAGAACCAGCGCTTTTCAACCCGAAAGGCATACACAAAAAGCAGTATGTACCACATGGGGTGGTAAACGCGGTCTTCTCTTCATCCTCCTTGGCCATCAAAATCTGATGATAACCAGAATATGCATCAAGGAAAGACAACAGATCGCAACCGACGGTGGAGTCCACAATCTGGTCGATGCGCGGCAAGGGAAAAGGATCCTTGGGGCAGGCTTTGTTGATGTCTGTAAAATCAATGCACGGCCTCCATTTACCGTTTGCCTTGCGCACTACAACCGGGTTGGCCAACCATGTCGGATGGAGTACTCCTCTAATCAAGCCAGCTGCCTCCAGTTTCTTGATCTCCTCGGCAATAAATTGTTGCCACTCCAAAGCTTGCTTCCGGACCTTCTGCTTGACGGACCGCACGTGTTGGCAGATGGCAAAGTGGTGCTCAATCACCTTCCTGGGAACACCTGGGATGTCAGATGGTTGCCATGCAAACATATCTATATTCACCCACAGGAAGGCGACGAGTGCGCTTTCCTATTTGTCGTCAAGGGTGGAACTTATGGTGAAAGTTCGCCCCGTGCCATCCTCCTTAGCGGGCACCTTCTTGGTGTCTGGTGGGGATGCCTTGGAATTTTTTCTCTTGCCAGTGGAGCTCTCTGGCACTTCGTCAACAGTAGCGCAACACCCCAAAGAGGCGTGCTTGCCGGAAGGTGCGCCAGAGGCCTTGCCGGTCTTCTTCCTCCCGGGAGCATCAGCGGCAGGAGCAAGTGCCTTGGCGGTAGGTGTTGCGACTGCGCCCCGGTAGAGTTGGTCGGGACAGATAAGCTCACTTTTCTTGTCGGAGTTGATGGTAATGACGCTCATTGGTTCGGGCATCTTCAACATGTTGTAAGCGAAGTGGGTGACCGCCACGAACATGGCTAGTGCCGGACGACCGAGAATGCCGTTGTATGGCAACGAGATCTCGGGAATGTCAAAGAAGATCTTTTTGGTTCTGAAGTTGATATCGCTGCCGAACGTCACCGGCAGCTTGATCTTGCCCCTCGGCTGAGTTCTTCCTAAGTTGACCCCTTGGAAGGCGCCTGTCGGCTCGAGATCTTCATCAGGAATTTGCAGCCTTTGGATGACGCCGGGCGAGATCAGGTTCAGGCTGGCCCCACTGTCGATTAACCTCTTCGTCACCTTGAGGTTGCGGATTGTTGGCGAAACCAACAACGGCAAGCATCCTACCGCAGTTACGCGATTCGGGTGGTCCTCGACGTCGAAGATGATAGGAGTGTTCGGCCATTTCAGAGGTTTCGTGGCACCGATAGAGGGATTTGTCGTGTTAACCTCGCCCACCCATTGTTTGAGTTGGCGGTGAGAGGAGTGTGACGTGGCGCCTCCCGCTATGCACATCATCTCTGTAGCCTTCTGAAACTCATTCACACTGGATTAGCCGTTATCTTTGGCATCATCATCCTATTCTTGCTTGTCGCAGCCATGGGTAGTCCGGTCCTTTTGTTGCTTGGGCTTGCTGCGACGACCTCCTTGGCTAACACGCTTCTTGTCGGACCCCTTAGCACCATCCCGATCCTTCTCCCTGTCTCGCCTCTCATATTCGGCCCTCTCCTTCTTGGCAAGCTGCTCAACTTGCCGGCAGTCTTGGAGGTCGTGGCCTTTGGTGTGATGGATCTTGCAATACTGCTAGCCGGAGTCTTCTAGCTTACCCGCAGCTGCCAGGGCGTGGCAGGAGGCGCACCCGGCAACATCGTTGCCGGGGTCATCGACCTTGCCTTTCATGGTAGCGCCGGGGTTGCCGGATGCCTCAACAGCAAGCACAGTCTTGCCCTTGCGCTTCTTGTTCCATTGCCGGCCCTTCTTTGCCAAGACAGTAGTATTCTCATCTTCAGAGTCGACCTCTGCACCAACATCTTTGTCGAGGAGTCTTCTCCCTTCTTCAGGCCGAGCACACTTGTCTGCCAAAGCAAAAAGCTTGGCAACGTCCCTGACTCTGTTCATCGCTAGCTCTTCCCGCATCCTGCGGTTGCGCACGTTCTGATGGAACGCGCTGATAATAGCGGCAGGGTGAACGTTTGGGATGTTGTGGTGAACGCGGCTGAACCTCTGGATGTACTTGCGCAAAATTTTGCCTTCCTTCTAGTGGATGATGTGCAGATTGCTCTCTTGGCCAGGAGCTTGATGACCTCTAGTGAAGGCGCCAACGAACTCGTGACACAGGTCTGCCCAGGAAGCGATGGACCCCTCTGGCAAGTGCATCAGCCATGACCTGACGTTGCGCTTAAGCGCCAACGGGAAGTAGTTGGCCAATAGCTTGTCGTCGCGGCCCCCGGCAGCCTGCACTGCAATGGTGTAGATGCTCAGGAACTCTGATGGATCAATATTGCCGTCATACTTATCTAGGACTTCTGGTTTGAACGTGCGGGAGATGGGCCACTGGACTTGCCGCAGCTCATGGGTAAACGCTGGACAACCCACCTTGTAAGGTAGGCTGACAGGGTACCCCGGCGCAGACTTGTCTATAGTGGGCCCCACGCGCCTGTCCGATTGGAGGCAAGCTTCCCATCGCCGCTCGATCACAGTTCGGGCGTCTTCCTTGCCACGTTCCCGAAGAACATGACGCTGATCGTGGCATGTCCGTGTGTCAGACGACGCCATTGAGTAACCGTCATATGCGTCGGTCCATCGGGTCGGCGACCGGCGATGCTGTCATGGAGGAGAGTGCGCTGAGGTCGCACCGACTCCGAGCACTTCACCACTAGTCTGAGGCGGCCCTGTGGGCCAATTCTTATCTGCGAGGTTGAGGAGGCTCTGGATGGTGGCTCTCCATTCATCGAGCTTCTCCGCAACATGAGGGAAGTTACGAGTAGTTACACCCGCACCATCGCTTCCTCCGACGTGGTCGGCAGCGAACGGCGGGAGGAACACAAGGTTCTCTGACTACTAACCGTGTTAGAAGGAGCACCGCAGTGGTCCCACATCGGCATGCCACTCCCGTTTGCATGCTGGTCCCGTGCATCTTGGCAATGATGCACAGGAGCTTTTCTGTGGGGACGTTGAGAACTGCGGGCGTCGTGGCGTGGCTCTCCACATGCGTCTTGAGAAGGTCGCGGCGGAGGCGCTCGCGTGGGTGCCTTGGAAGATACTCTTCTGCCCCTGGAGTTCGCCGTACCACCTGCAGGCTGTACCGCTCCATCCTAGGACCCAGGGGCGCGGGGGTTTCCACCGTCGCCATGGGTGTCTCCACGGCGAGTGTCGCCTCTTGCTTGGCCATGGTCATCGGAGAATGGTGGAAGTTCCGAACCTCCGCCTCCTCCTCCTCCACCCACGTCTACGCCGTCTCCTGTCCGCACAGATACAGGGACGGCGGACATGGATGGGCCAACTACTGTCAGTCCCTTCTTCTTGGGGGCCATGGCGATGATGAAGTTGGGGCACGGATTACCAGAATGGGTTCACACCACTCACGCGCACCCCTACCTGGCACGCCAAGGATGTCATGGGAACGAACACGTATGGGATCATGGGAATCCCTTTCGGTTCAGCTGGGAGCGGGCTCGCACAAAGAGCTGGTCTGGTAAGCAGTGCACGGGGAGTTTTTACACAGGTTTGGGACGCACGGATGCGTAAAACCCTACTCCTGATGGTTATATTGATCGTGTTCTAGCATTCTAGCTACAGGAGCGCCATGAACGACTGCTACGTGAGCTTGGTAACCTCCAGTTGTCTAACTGTCTGGCTGTCCGGTTGTCTAACTGCCTAACTATCCAACCTCCTTCTCTGTAACGACCTGGGCCTCCTTTTATACCTAAGGGGATCCAAACAGTGGCGTACAGTGTGCACACGGTATGCACAATGCTATAGTGCTATTGTACCTAACTCTGACGGAGTAGGGCAAGAGCATTCAATGCATCGTTAGGCGCCTCAGTCTGTCAGTGGGATGGGATGGGGGCCCGTCCCATCGGCGCCGCTTAGCTCCCTCCAACGTCAATGCCGTGACTTGCGTCCAGGTGAATCGGCCCTTGGCCTGTGTGCTGGTGGTGCTTTCCGGGGGCCTTGCTTCACCTAGAGGCTCCACAGCCCTCCCAGCAAGGTCTTGCCGGTAGTCTTGCGTCTTTTGTGCTGGTGCTTGAGAAGTCTTCAATGAAACACCGATACGAATTCACAAATGAATGAGGATACCATGAATGAATGGAGATACATGACATGAGAACGAAGAGACCAAGATCCACCTAGAGCAATCTTGAATGAAGCACCGGAATAATTGAGATACGAACAAAGAGACGACAATTGAGAAGAATTTGAGAACGAAAGCTGAAAGCTGAGAACGAAGAAATCTTCGGAAATGATGGCCTTCCAAGGATCAAGAAACAAAAACAACTCTGAAATGCTCCGGATAGATATGGGAGGAATTTGAAAGGATAGCACCAAGCTGATATGGCGAATCTTCAAAAGAACATACACAGATTTAAGAGAAACTCTTCTTCGGTTTTCAATGCAGAGAATGATGGCGAGAAACACCACCAAGGATTGCCGAGGCACTCCGGAACAATGAATAAGGAAAGGTTGAGCCAATGGTGAAATATAATAATTAGAAGCTGACTAGGATAAGGAATATGACTGATGAAAATCATTCTTACGTCATGTTGAGAAGAACTTGAGGACATCTCCAGAAAGATTAGAAGAGCCAGGTAAGATCCCAAGGAAAAACATGTGGGTTAGGGGCCAACTGAAAAGAAACCACTGTTGAAAGGGTTGCTTCGAAATAGAGATTGCACCGGTACAAGCTAAAACTTCATGAGGTGAGAACCTCTTCTGAGGAATTTAATGAAAATACAAATCTTCTAAGATATCTTCAGCACTCCAGATAGAACAGAGTGAGACGGAAACCAAGAGCTACTTGGACACGAATTACCAACATGGAGAACTTTTAGCGAATTAAAATTATATGATGAACACTGAGATCTTGAATTGAATCACCGGGGAAGAAAACAGGAACGAAGAATGATGAACTTGAAGCACTTGAGGACCTTCACAATGAATCACCGGATACGAAACAGAAGAAAGCATATCGGAAGCATATCATGAATATAAAAGCTACTTGGATGAGAATTTAATCACAAAGGAAAAAGGACGGGAGGGTGGGGAAAAACAAAGACAACTTGGAATAGATGAGACAAACTCCAGAAAGAAATATGAGGATAGATCTTGCAAATATTGGAGAGGATTGAATTATCTTGAAGAGAAGCATGTCGGTTGAAAAGAATTATCAAGGCAATGTTGGGAGGCTTGACATACAAGTGGTAGGTAACATGACATATGGATAGAATCGAGACAACTAGCATAGTAATGATAGTATTGGTATCCAAGGAAATGAATATCTTGCCTGAGATCCCGCTTGGAAAGGAAGAACGATCCTGTGAAGTAGACGAACGGGCGTAGACGAACGAATCCTCACACTCTGAACGCTTTCGGGACTCTATCGAGAAGAAGCAATCCAGAAAAGACAATCAACACATGATAACACCACAACATATGCATGACATGATGCGCAAACAAATATGATGCATGTCCGGTTTAATATGCAAGGCAAGGGATGACATGGCACAACATTCAACTTCTACACATTAAGTGAAGCCCAATATGCAATGAATTGCATATTGACGAAACTCCACGTTCAAATATTTAGTTCACTCTTGTTTATTTACTCGGCAAGTTTAAATGTTGATTAACATGGCAAGAGAAGAAGCATAAGTAAACTATCTATCTCGGCGTCTTAAATGAGGCCGGAAACAACTTATAGTATTTCCGAAATGACTCCATATGTTAATTCAGAAATTGGTACAGATCTGTCCTAATCATATTTTAGAGTTGTTAAATAGCAAAATAAATTGCACCATGTTATTCCACACATTTTTATGGTCAAGTTACATATATAAAACATTCGCATTGGAGTTACGGATCAAAAGTTATTGAATAAATCATTTTGGCATGGCATTTGCACAAATTACATGAAACAACAAGTGAAACATTGTCATCACGGATGAAAGTTGGATAGTATGAAACTGCATAAAATTATAAGTATTTTACACATTTAAATCATTTTAATCCGACACACGGCCATTTAGTTATTAGCATTTTAAAACACGGGTCTTTTTGTAAATATGCAATGTGTTCCATATTAGATAAATCACTGAGAAGAGAAAAAAACATGGGTCGGATTGCAGCACACTGCAATGGCCCAAGGGAGGATTAGGCCCAATTGGCTGCTGTGTGTGCGTGTGAGAATGACAGACGCGGTCAAGGCATGAGTACCACACTAAAATTAAAAGGGCTAACAAAAACTGTGTGTTGGATGGGACTTGAACCCTGGCCTCCCGAGTAGACACTAACCATGCTAACCACTCAGAACTAAACTGTATTGTGTTTAGAAGAAGAGAATAGGTTTTTAAATCAATAGTTTGAGCAAACCTAGCTAAAATGGCAAAAACAAAGGTCCGGACTTGGTTGTGCTCGCGACATAGCTCGACAGCGAGCACCAGGTGCTCGTCTAGGGGACGCATGAGCGTGCAGGTGTGGCTGGATGCTGTGTATGTGTGCCAAGCAAGGAAAAACATGGAAAAAATCGGGAGTAGTGGGATTCACACCCTAGACACCCTGCATAGCTCTGACCACTATGCTGTAGGTGCTGGATTGATCTAAAGGCGGGCGCTGCTTCCAATGAACCAAAATGTCAGGTCTTCTTCTACCTACCAGACAACATGATCGGAAATCAGAGGTGACTCCGACGAGCATAGCGGCTGTAACACCCCGTTACGCCTGGCGAGATCTAGACTGGACCCAGTGACCAACACTAGTCTTTCCTGCGCACTTTGTCCTCACTCGTGCGCACCCGAGACCAACTTCCCGGTCGGTCACCCGTCCTAGAATCGCTCCAAGCCAAGCATGCTTAACTTTGGAGTTCTTTTTGAGTGGGCTTCTAGAAAAGAAGGAATTCCTTATTTGTATGAGTAGTCTATCATTCCTATTAAGCCAGGCTCTCACATACACCCCCACTCAAAGGAACCGACGTCCTCATCGGCCCATCAGGAACTTTCCCTCTTGGCACACGTATGCACGTCCAGTCCGGCACATGTGCCATGTCATGTGCCATAACGGGCCACATGCCATGAGCCACAAGCCCATGCACCTGACCCATGCATGCCCGTGTAACCGCAAGGGTCGGCTCTTATACCAATTGTAACACCCCATTACGCCTGGCGGCATCTAGACTCGCCCCACATACCAACACTAGTCTTTCCTGCACACTTTGTCCTCACTCGTGAGCACCCGAGACCAATTTCCTGGTCGGTCATCCATCCTAGAATCGGAAAAGAAGGAGTTCCTTGTTTATATGAGTAGTCTATCATTCCTATTAAGCCAGGATCTCACAGCGACAGCTCCAAGTGCAGCAACGGAGTACCGGCGGGGGTGTGGCATGTGTAGGGAGTGTTCGTGCATATGCTTGAGGACGAGCTCAAGCAGGAGCTCATCTTGACTGCGAGAGCGAGGCATGGCAAGGTGGGCAGCGGCAGTGGACTGGCTTGGCTGCTGGCGAGGACGAGGCACATGCGTGCGTGCATCCCGGGACTACGGGGGTGTGCGTGCGGGCATGCGATGGTGAAGGCGCTCGAGTGCATGCTCGCGACCAAGGTGGTCATGGAAGTGGCGCTCACGGCTTCATACGGGACGTCTACAACAGATACAGAGGTGATAGGGCAAGGAAGGTGGGAGGAGGAGTTGTTCACCATGGTGGTGCTGGAGGAGACGGTCCGGATGGAGAGGCAACGAAGAGGAAGAGGTGATGCGCCAATTGAGGCGGCGTTCGGCTCCGTGAAGCAGAGGAAGCAGAGAAGACGCCGTCATGAAGGAAGCCCCATGGGTTCCTTGTGGAGAAGGGCGAAGGTGATGAAGACGATGATGCTCGCGATGCTCCCACGAAGAAGACAACCGCAACGGGTTGGATCACGCCGGAGATGAGATCGGGCTCCCTCTCAGCCATGGCGATGTCTTGGTGTGGAGAGGCTTACCTGGGTGGCGGCGTGGATAGGGGAAGGAGGGAATGTAAAGAGGAGAGTTAGGGCAGACTCCAGGGCACGTTTTATAGGAGGCAAGGGAGTTCTCCGGCCGTCAAATCAACAAGGGTGCCAATGTGGACTTAGCTGATGAAGTGCAAAACAGGGGTAGAAGAAGAACAGGGACATCGGTGCCGGGCTGGGCTGGCTGGGGGCTAAGTGGTCTGACTCCTCTCTCCCTCCCTTTGTGTTTATCCTTATTTTTTTCTATAGATAGAAATTTTGCGAGAAATAACAAGAGGGGTAGAGAGGGAATTTATTATGGAAAGAAATATATTTCTGGATCCAGGAAGCTGCGAAAGATTTGATAAAATTGCAGTTAGAAATTTTGGAAGACGAAAATTCAAATAAGTTTGAATATAAATCAAACTATTTGAACTTTGAGAGCTATTCATATAAAATATGAATGGCCTGAAACTTTAGGAGATGGTCCTACACATGCAAGGTTAATTATGGACATCTTGGGGGAACTATTGGAATAAGTAAAATCCGAACATGTTGAAATATATCCAATAAGTTGGACTTTGAGAACCCATTCGAAAGAGATCCAAATGGGTTGGAACTTGAGAGGGTGGCTGGATATAACATAAATGATGTATGTGCAAGATTTGAGAAAGAACCAATGAAGTGAAAAAAATGCAACTCAAATAAACAAAAGAATAGGGGAAAAGAAAGGAAGTTGCCCTTCTGAGTTTGGGAACTTGTGCGGAACCAAGTTGGAAGTGGGCAAGGGTGCAAGAAAGGATCCAAGAGGAATAAGATAAGTAGTGTAAGAAGAAGAAGTAATGCACATGAACAAGTAAAGGAAAACAAGCACAACAACAACAAAAAAATGGAGAAAATGCATGATGCAACATGAATGAAACACACGTCCAATAATATGCAAGCATGAACAATCACAACAATAGTGGCGGTCTTAACTCAAAATTATCAACGATGAGAACGAGGAGAACCTACAAGTAGGAATGGAAGCAAGTTTACGAAAACGATGACGACAACAGAGTGCTAATGCAATGCGTATGATGCGAATGATGCGATGACGAATGCGACAATCACATGGAACACACGATGAAACTCGAATAAAAGGGGAATCTTCTGGAGCGTCGGTCTCGGGCTGTTACAACTCTCCTCCATGAACAAGAGATCTCGCCATGAGATCTCAGAATGAGAAGGGGGAGAGACGAGCATGAGGAAGAGGTGAAACAAGTGATGAACAAGTGAAACAAGTGAAACCAACAAAACATAGAGGTTGTAAAGAGATGAAGAATGGCATGATGAACAAGCAAGAATTTAAAACAAATTTGGGAAGCACTTCGGTAGAAAAGAGAAGCAACACTTGATAAGATGGAAGAACTTCAAAAGAAGACACCACACTCAAGTTAGATGCACAAGCAAGGGAAGAACAAGATCTTGACAAACCGAGATGATGGTTCGAAGAGAGCAACATCACAATGCCATCGGGGCAAGAGAATAGAAGCTAGATATTTGGGAAGAAAAGAACGAAGAAGAAAATGACAACTTCTACCACAAATGAATTTGAAAGCATCCATACAAAATGAGATTGAACCGAGTTGTTGAAAAACGAACAGCAAAATATTTAGGTTGTTGTGGGCTTATGGAAAACCACCCAAAATTATGAGGTGACAACCGGTCACTAACAAACAAGGATTGCTTGGAAGCAACACAAGATGCAAAACTTCTTACACCAAGAGGATGTATTGAAAACTTGGATCACTGACAATCACCATAATAGCAACAATCCTTAGGAAAAGCTTTAGGTGAAGTCCAAACCAAGATAACTCTAAAAAAGGAATGATGGGTTTAAATATTTCATTCTTGACAATTCCCTTCAAGACTGCTCATGACTCAAGAATGTTATAACACCATCTCAAAAGATAAGGAAGAAAGAATTGCACTTGAAATGCACGATACATAATACTCGAGATCCCCAAACAAGAATCTTGAAGAATACTTTGAGAAAGAATTAAATCCTTCAAGAATCACCATGAAAACACTCTTGGAAGAACACCGAATTAAATGATGATAGAAAAGAGTTGAAGGTTGAAAAGAACAAGAGTTGAAGTCTTCCAAATTAGATGAAGCTTTGCGACGAGATACTTGCGAAAGCTTGGAACTCCGGAAAAGAAAAGAATAACAATTTAGAATCGAGAATTAAATATCATGAACAACTCAGAAGACGGGTTGAAATCATCTCAAGGAAAAACAAGAATAAGAATTATGTTATTCTTATCCTTCATCAAGTTAAATTGATGACAAGCAACGGATTTGGCATACCACTTATTCTTCTTGAGAAAGATTGAGGAGAGATGACACAAATTGAAAAAGTCTTGAACAAGAACACCGGTAAGAATTCACGAACGAATGAGGAAACTACAAATGAATGGAACTACATGAGCATGAAGAGATCATGATCCACCTAGCAGAACTAGAATGAGCCACCGGAATAATTGAGATACGGACGAAGGGACAACAATTGAGAAGAATTTGAGAACTTAAGCAGAAAGCTGAGGATGAAGAAATCTTCTAAAATGATGGCCTTCGGAGGATTGAGAAATGAAAACAACTCTGAAATGCTTCGGATAGACATGGAAAGAATTACTCATGATCGAAAACGATTTGCGAAGATAGCAACAAGCTGAAACCTTGAATCTTTAAGAGAATGAGCAAAGATTTGAGAGAAACTCTTCTTCGGCCTTCCAAGATGAGACTGATGAGGAGAAACGACACCAAGAATAACTGAGACACTTCGGCATAATGCATAAGGAAAGGTTTAAACAATGATGAAAATGATTTAGAAGCGATCTTCAAGAAGGAATATGGAAGATGAAATTCATTCATACGTCATATTAAAAAGAACATCAGGGCATCCCCGGAAAGATTAGAAGAGCTAGGTAAGATCCTGGGTAAAACCTGTGGGTTATGGGACCAGTGTAAGGAAACACCATTGAAATGCTTGCTCAGGAAGAGAGATTGCACCAGTACAAATGAAAACTCGATGGGGTGAGAACCTCAAAATAATTTGGAAGGATTTGAACGGAAACACGAGTCTTCTGAGATATCTTCAACATTCCGGGTAGAAAAAAAGAGAGGCAAATAAACAAGAGAGGTTTGATGAGAATTCATACACGGAAAGCATTTAGAGAATGAAAGGATATGACAAACACCGAGAGATTGCACTGAATCCACCGGGGAAGAAAATAAGAACAAAGAATGATGAACTTGAAGCACTTGGGGACCTTCACGATGAATCACCCAATACGAAACGGAAGAAAAGATAGTGGAAGCATCACATGAATACAGAAGGCACTTTGATGAGAATTTAATCATTGAAGAAAAAGGACGGGAGAGTAGGGGAAAACAAAGAAAACTAGGCACAGATGAGACAGACTCCGGAAAAGAATATGAGTATTGATCTTGCAAATATTGAAGAGGATAGAATTATCTGGATGAGAAGCATGCCCGATCAAAAGAATTGATATGACAACTTGATTGAGCAAAATAATTAGCATTCCCACAGGAATATGAGAACACCGCTTAGGAAAGATATGGGATCACCAATTTACATCGAAGCGCCACGAATTACCATATACAAAACAAAACAAAGGATGGGGCTTACGAAACAAGCCCAAACAAATTCAGGATAGAGATTCCGCTCAATATTTTCGTGGTAAGGTTCGCATGGGCTCGATCGTACATTGGATTGTCATATTAAAATGACGCTCGAATATGCTCCCTAGGCATAGCGAACTACAAGAAATATATCAAGATTGTCCTCTGTAAGAACGACTCTGAACAAACGAATCCACTAGATGTCAAACCCCAATCTCACATCACACACTTGTTAGAAAGATAGCCTAGGTAACTACTTGAATTCCCACTTGAGAACTCCTGAAATCTTCCAGTTATGCAACCGGGTCCACGAATACAAGGAGCAAAATCCATCGCTCAACTCCTAACAGTAATACTACACTCCAATGTAACACATCCATCAACACAAATCTAGAGGTCTCAGCAACTCATCTACTTCAGAACCTCGTAATCACAACGATACCAATTATGGCAGTACATCTGGATGTTCTCTCCAGTACTGGGTGACGCGAAACTTCTCTCACCACAAATAGTATGGAAGCAATTTTGAACATCCTCCATCCTAAGATACTAAGGAAAATGAACGATAACGATGTGTCAAGAATCCCTTGGAGCTCTACTTCTCGGTAACAGGAGGCACCAAGTACAGAACTCCATCACATTAGCTTCATAGAGAATACAAAATACCCGCGTGATCCTAATTTTTTTGAGTGAGAAGAGGGTAGAATAATAATCCGTACGCCAGGATTCCTCACCAAAGGATAGAATAGGAGTAAAAAGAATCCTACTATCTGATATAACTATACTCAAAATAGTTTTTCACTAGACTCGAGTCGGCCAAGTTTGATCAATTAAGGGGGCTCGTAGGTCGGTACAGGCTCTGATACCAACTTGTAAAGCCCAAGATGCGATCCTATCCTTATTTTGGCTTGAGGGCCTTGATAGGGATAGAAACGCAACTTGCCGTTTTTCAAGAATGGATATCATTACAAGTACATGTACAGAACAAATGAGTATATGGAATTGGCTTACACTCGCCACAAGCTACATCAAGATCACATCAATACAACAACATATTCAATCATCATACAAAAGAGCAGGGTCCGACTACGGACGAAATCAAACGATAAAATGACATCCATCCTTGCTATCCTAGGCTACCGCATGAAGCCCATCCTAGATCAATGAAGAAGAAGAAGAAGAACTCCAAATCAAACAACCATCGCGCTCACGTTAAAGCATCGCATTACCTGTACCTACAACTGCTGTTGTAGTAATCTGTGAGACATAGGGACTTAGCAATCTCATTTCCAAGGGTATCAAGATTAGCAAAGCTTAATGGGTGAGGTATGGTTAAGTGGTGAGGCTGTAGGAAGAAACTAAGCATTTATTTGAGTGGCTAACTTACGAATACAGAAAGTAAAGTGGGTGGTCTACGCATAATGGACATGGACTAGTAATGATCACTAAGTGATCCTGAACACCTACTTACGTCAAACATAACCTCACTGTGTTCTCTCTCGGATAAAGACTCACGAGAAGAGATAGTCACGGTTACGCACACGGTTGGTGTATTTTACGATCACGGTTACGCACCAGGTGTTAAAAAAGTTTCCAAATTGCCACATAACCGCGGGCATGGCTTTCCAACAGATTTAACCCTACAGGGGTGCTCCAACTCATCCATGAAAAATTAACCACACGCTGCGGGAATAACCTCGACCACGAATCCCATGATTTCCTAGGCAATTCCGTAGGAAAATCTCAACCTCGAGATAGCCCGAAGTGTACTCGAAATTCCACGCACAAGACGTTTGAGAAATGTAAAACAATTCCAACAAGGCCACCCGGCGTGTCGACGACCCCGAATAGGAGCCGCGTATCTCGTTCTCGGGACACGACGGATTGTCCAAACTTCCGGTAGGCCAATCGCAGAGTTGCCCCTGGCAGCCACCGGCGGTTGACAGGTTGGATCATCACTCATGAGGATGACTAGCCTGGGTTGTTGATTAAAGGTCCTCGGGTTAATTACTCCCTATGCAGGTTTATTAGTTATTAGGCAAATGTTGGGCCTTTCCAGAAGAGCTTTATCCTAAAATGAAAATCAAGGGTGTCCCCAAGACAACCCCGGGCATGTTAGGAGCGCTCAATATGGAACATAACACTGGTTCACAAGTAACTAGGACAGCAAAGATGGAACAAAACACTGAGAAAACGGCCAAGCTTCCACCTTTTACCAACTAGATATGTGCATTAAATTAAATAGCAATAATATTGTCATACAACAAAATAGTCATGTTGTCACATGGAAGCAATTGCACCTACAACTAGAAACTCTATAAGAGGGGCTAAGCAAGTGGTAACATAACCAAACAAAGGTTTGCTGGGATGTGGAGGGTTAGAGGCTTATCATGGCAATGTTGGGGGGGGGCTTGACATACAAGTGGTAGGTAACGTGACATAACGATAGAATCGACACAACTAGCATAGTAATGATAGTAGTGGTATCCAGGGAAATGATCATCTTGCCTGAGATCCCACTTGGAAAGGATGAACGATCCCGTGAACTAGATGAACGGGCGTAGACGAACGAATCATCACACTCCGAACATTTTTGAAACTCTATCGAGAAGAAGCAATCCGGAAACAACAATCAATACATGATAACACCATAACATATGCATGTCATGCTGCGCAAACAAATATGATGCATGTCCGGTTCAATATGCAAGGCATGGAATGGCATTGCACAACAATAAACTTCTACACATTAAGTGAAGCCCAATATGCAACGACTTGCATATTGACAAAACTCCACATTCAAATGTTTAGTCCACTCTCGTTTATTTACTCGACAAGTTTAAGTGTTGATTAACATGGCAAGAGATGAAGCATAAGTAAACTATCTATCGAGGCGTCTTAAATGAGGCCAGAAACAACTTATAGTATTTCTGAAATGACCCCATATATTAATTTAGGAATTGATACAAATCTGTCCTAATCGTATTTTAGAGTTGTTAACCAGAAAAATAAATTGCACCATGTTATTCACATTTTTATGGTCAAGTTACACAGATAAAACATTTGTATCGGAGTTACGCATCAATAGTTATTAAATAAATTATTTTGGCATGGCATTTGCGCAAATTACATGAAACAACTAGTTAAACATTTTTATCATGGATGAAAGTTTGATAGTATGAAACTACATAAAATTATAACCATTTTACACATTTAAATCATTTTAATCCGACGCACGGCCATTTAGTTATTAACATTTGAAAACATGGGTCTTTTTTTGTAAATATGCAATGTCCTGGATATTAGACAAATCACAGAGAAGAGAAAAAAAACATTGGCCGGATTGCAGCACACTGCAGCGGCCCAGGGGAGGATTAGGCCCAAGTGGCTGCCGTGTGTGCGGGTGAGAATGACAGACGGGGCCAAGGCATCAGTGACACACTAGACTTAAAGGGGCTAACAAAAACTGTGTGTTGGATGAGACTCGAACCCTGGCCTCCAGGGTAGACACTAACTATGCTAACTGCTCAGAACTAAAGTGTATTGTGTTCATAAGAAGAGAGTAGGTTTTTAAATCAATAGTTTGAGCGAACCTAGCTGAAATAGCAGAAACAAAGGTCCGAACTTGGTTGTGCTCGCGACATAGCTCGACAACAAGCACCAGGTGCTCGTCTAGGGGACGCACGAGCGTGCAGGTGTGGCTGGATGCTGTGTATGTGTGCAAAGCAAGGAAAAACATGGCAAAAGTCAGGAGTAGTGGGATTCGCACCCTAGACACCCTGCATAGATGTGCATAGCTCCGACCACTACGCTGTAGCCGCTGGATTGCTCTAAAGGAGGGCGCTGCTTCTAATAAACCTAAATGTCAGGTCTTCTTCTACCTGCCAGACAATGTGACTGGAAATCATAGGTGACTCCACCGAGCATAGCGATGGCTCCAGGTGCCGCAAAGGAGTATCGGAGGGGGTGCGGCATGTGCGAGGGAGTGCGTGTGCTGTGTGCATATGCTTGAGGATGAGCTCAAGCAGGAGCTTGTCTTGACTCCGGGAGCGAGGCATGGCGAGGCAGGCAGCGGCATTGGACTGGCTTGGCTGCTGGCGAGGACGAGGCACATGTGTGCCTGCATCCAGGGACTACGGGGGAGTGCGTGCGGGCATGCGATGGTGTAGGCGCTCGAGTGCATGCTCGCGACCAAGGTGGTCATGCACGCGGCGCTCACGGATTCGTACGAGACGACTACTACGGATACAGAGGTGACAGGGCAAGGAAGGTGGGAGGAGGAAATGCTCACCTTGGTGGTGGTGGAGGAGACGATCCGAATGGAGAAGCGACGAAGAGGAAGAAGCGATGCGCCGATTGAGGCGGCGTTCGGCTCCATGAAGCAGAGGAAACAGAGAAGACGTCGTCATGAAGGAAGCCCCATGGGTTCCTTGGGGACACAGGCAAAGGTGAGGAAGACATTGATGCTCGCGATCCTCCCGCGAAGAAGATAGCCACAACGGGTTGGATCACGCCGGAGAGCTTGGGCTCCCTCTCGGCCATGGCGATGGCTTGGCATGGAGAGGCTTACCTGGGTGGCGGCGTGGACAGGGGAAGGAGGGAATGGAAAGAGGAGAGTTAGGGCATACTCCATAGCACCTTTTATAGGAGGCTAGGGAGCTTCTCCGACCGTCAAATTAACAAGGGTGCAACGTGGAGTCAGCGGATGAAGTGCTGTACAGGGGTAGAAGAAGAACAGGGACATTGGTGCTGGGCTGGGCTGGCTGGGGACTAAGTGGGGTGACTCCTCTCTCTCCCTTTGGAAGACGAAATTCAAATAAGTTTGAGTATAATTCAAACTGTTTGAACTTTGAGAGCTATTCATATAAAATATGAATGGCATAAATCTTTTGGAGATGTTCCTACACATGCAAGATTAATTATGGACATCTTGGGGGAACTTTTGGAATAAGTAAAATCCAGACATGTTGAAATATATCCAATAAGTTGGACTTTGAGAACCCATTCAAAAGGGATTGAAATGGGTTGGAACTCGAGAGGCTGTCTGGATATAACATAAATGATGTATGTGAAAGATTTGAGAAAGAACTAATGAACTGAAAAAAATGCAACCCAAATAAACAAAAGAATAGGGGAAAAGAAAGGAAGTTGCCCTTCTGAGTTTGGGAACTTGTGTGGAACCAAGTTGGAAGTGGGCAAGGGTGAAAGAAAGTATCCAAGAGGAATAAGATAAGTAGTGGAAGAAGAAGAAGTAATGCACATGAACAAGTATAGGAAAACAAGCACAACAACAACAAAATGGAGATAATGCATGATGCAACATGAATGAAACACACATCCAATAACATTCAAGCATGAACAATCACAACAATAGTGGCGGTCTTAACTCAAAACTATCAACAACGAGAACGAGGAGAACCGACAAGTACGAACTGATGCAATTTTTTGCTAACAATGACGACAACAGAGTGCCGATGCAATGCAGATGATGCGAATGATGCGATGGCAAATTTGACAACCACATGGAACACACGACAAAACTCAAATAAAAGAGGAATCTTCTGGAGCGTCGGTCTTGGGCTGTTACAACTCTCTTCCACTAACAAGAGATCTCGCTCCGAGATCTTAGAATGAGAAGGGAGAGAGAAGAGCAGGAGGAAGAGGTGAAATTTAGTTGCTTCTTTGACAAACGAGTGATACCAACAAAGCTTAGAGGTTGCATAGAGATGAAGAATGGCATGATGAACAAGTAAGAATTTAAAAGATATTTAGGAAGCACTTCGGCACAAAAGAGAAGCAACACTTGATAAATGGAAGAACTTAAAAAGAATAAACGACACTTCGGTTAGATGGACAAGCAAGGAAAGAACATGATCTTGACCAACCGATATGATGGTTCAAAGAGAGCAA
Source organism: Hordeum marinum (assembly GCA_022496015.1). NCBI lineage: Eukaryota > Viridiplantae > Streptophyta > Magnoliopsida > Poales > Poaceae > Hordeum > Hordeum marinum. The sequence goes on along the minus strand of CM039673.1, from coordinate 212,940,225 downwards.
CATCACAATGCCACCGGGGCAAGAGAATAGAACCTAGATATTTGGGACGAACAGAACGGAGAAGAAAATGACAACTTCTACCACAAACGAATTTGAAAGCGTCCTTACAAAATGAGATTGAACGGAGTTGTTGAAAAACCAAAAACGAAAGAATTAGCTTGTTGTGGGCTTATGGAAAACCTCCCAAAATTATGAGGTGACAACAGGCCACTAACAAAGCAAGGATTGCTTGGAAGCAACACGAGCTGCAAAACTTCTTACAACAAGAGGATGCATTGAGAACTTGGATCACCGATAACCATCATAATAGCAACAATCCTTGGGAAAAGCTTTAGGTGAAATCCAAACCAAGATAACTCTAAAAAAGGAATGATGGGTTTAACTATTTCATTCTTGACAATTCCCTTCAAGAGTCCTCATGACTTAATAATGTTATAACGCCATCTCAAAAGATAAGGAAGAAAGAATTGCACTTGAAATGCACGATACATAATACTTGAGGTCCCCCAACAAGAATCTTGAACAATACTTTGAGACTGAATTAAATCCTTGAAGAATCAAAATGAAAACCCTCTTGGAAGAACACCGGAATGAAATGATGATAGAAAATAGTAGAAGGTTGAAAAGAACAAGAGTTGAAGTCTTGCAAATTAGATGAAGCTTTGTGACAAATCCGAAAAAGGAAAGAAGAACAATTTAGAATCGATAATTCAATATCATTAACAACTCATGAAGATGGATTGGAATCATCTCAAGAAAAACAAGAATAAGAATTATGTTATGCTTATCCTTCGTCAAGTTAAATTGATGACAATCAACGGATTTGGTATACCACTTATTATTCTTGAGAAAGATTGAAGAGAGATGACACAAACTTGAAGAAGTCTTGAACAAGAACACCAGTAAGAATTCACAAACGAACGAGGAAACTACGAATGAATGGAACTACATGAGCACGAAGAGATCATGATCCACCTAGCAGAACTAGAATGAGTCACCGAAATAATTGAGATATGAACGAAGGGATAACAATTGAGAAGAATTTGAGGACGAAAGATGAAAGCCGAGGATGAAGAAATCTTCTGAAATGATGGCCTTTGGAGGATCGAGAAATCAAAACAATATGAAATGCTTCAGATAGACATCGAAAGAATTACTCCTGATCGAAAACTATTTGCGAAGATAGTAACAAGCTGAAACCATGAATCTTTAAGAGAATGAGCAGAGATTTAAGAGAAACTCTTCTTTGGTCTTCCAAGATGATATTGATGATGAGAAACAACACCAAGAATAATTGAGACACTACGGGATAATGAATAAGGAAAGGTTTCGCCAATGATGAAAATGATTTAGAAGCGATATCCGAGAAGGAATATGAAAGATGAAATTCATTCTTACGTCTTATTAAAAAGAACATGAGGGCATCTTTGAAAAGATTAGAAGAGCTAGGTAAGATCTTGGGTAAAACCTATGGGTTATGGGTCCACTAAAAGGAAACACCGTTGAAATGATCGCTCAGGAAGAGAGATTGCACCGGTACAAATGAAAACTCGATGGGTGTAAGAACCTCAAAATAATTTGGAAGGATTTGAACAGAAACACGAGTCTTCTGAGATATCTTCTGCACTTCGGGTAGGAAAAAAGAGAGGCGAATAAAAAAGAGAGGCTTGATGAGAATTCGTACACGGAAAGCATTTAGAGAATGAAAGGATATGACGAACACCGAGATGTTGAATTGAATCCACCGGGGAAGAAAATAAGAACAAAGAATGATGAACTTGAAGCACTTGAGGACCTTCACAATGAATCACCATATAAGATTTGGAACAAAAGATAGTGGAAGCACCACATGAATAGAGAAGGCACTTGGATGAGAACTGAATCATTGAAGAAAAAGGGCCGGAGGGTGGGAAAAAATAAAGAAAACTAGGCACAGATGAGATAGACTCCAAAAAAGAATATGAGGATTGATCTTGCTAATATTGAAGAGGATAGAATTATCTAGATGAGAAGCACACCAGATGAAAAGAATTGATATGACAACTTCATTGAGAAAAACAATTAGCATTTCCACAGGAATATGAGAACACCGCTTCGGAAAGATATGAGATCACCAGTTGACATCGACGAATTACCATATACAAATCTGATACGTCTCCAACGTATATATAATTTTTGATTGTTCCATGCTATTATATTATGTGTTTTGGATGTTTTATATGCATTAATATGCTATTTTATATTATTTTTGGGACTAACCTATTAATTTAGAGCCTAGTGCCAGTCTCCGTTTTTTCCTTGTTTTTGAGTATTGCAGATATGGAATATTAAACAGAGTCCAAACGGAATAAAATATTCGTGATGATTTTTGCTGGAATAGAAGAGATCTACCAGGCTTGGAGTGCAAGGCAAGGCACATGCTAGGAAGTCACAAGCCAGGGGCGCGACCACCCCCCTGGCCGCGCCTGGCAAGCTTGTGACTCCCTGGCAAGAGTCCTAGCCCTATTCTTCGTCCTATAAATACCCAAATCTTCCCACAATTCCAAAAAGAGCAACGTAAATACTTTTCTGCCACCAGAAGCCTCCATTCCCGAGAGATTCAGTCTTGGAGCCTTTTCCGGTAATCTGCCGGAGGGGGATTCGATCACGGAGGGCATCTACATCAACTCCATTGCCGCTCCGAGGATGCGTGAGTTGTCCACCATAGACCTACGGGTCCATAGCTAGTAGCTAGATGGATTCTTCTCTCTTTTGTGCTTTAATACCATATTCTTCATGATCTTCATGGAGATCTATCTGATGTAATACCGTTTTGCGGTGTGTTTGTCGAGATCTGATGAATTGTGGTTTTATGTTCAGATTATCCATGAATATTATTTGAGTCTTTTCTGAATTCTTATATGGATGATTTCATATCTTTGCAAGTCTCTTCGAGTTATTGGTTTGGTTTGGTCAACTAGATTGGTATTTCTTGCAATGGGAGAAGTGCTTTGACAAGTATAGATGGCGGGAGTACTTTGACAAGTTGTTCAATGGGGAGAGTGAGAGCTCTACCATTGATCTGGATGACTCCTTTGATGATACTAGCAGGCGTTTTGTGAGGCGAATCCAGGAGTCGGAGGTCAAGGAGGCTTTAAAGAGGATGAAAGGAGGTAAGGCGATGGGCCCCGATTGTATCCCCATTGAGGTGTGGAGAGGCCTCGGGGACATAGCGATAGTATGGCTAACCAAACTTTTCAACCTCATTTTTCGGGCAAACAAGATGCCAGAAGAATGGAGACGGAGTATATTAGTACCAATCTTCAAGAACAAGGGGAATGTTCAGAGTTGTACTAATTACCGTGGAATTAAGCTGATGAGCCATACAATGAAGCTATGGGAGAGAGTCATTGAGCACCGTGTAAGAAGATTGACAAGCGTGACCAAAAATCAGTTTGGTTTCATGCCTGGGAGATCGACCATGGAAGCCATTTTCTTGGTACGACAACTTATGGAGAGATATAGGGAACAAAAGAAGGACCTGCATATGGTGTTCATTGACCTGGAGAAGGCCTATGATAAGATTCCGCGGAATGTTATGTGGTGGGCCTTGGAGAAACACAAAGTCCCAACAAAGTACATTACCCTCATCAAGGACATGTATGATAATGTTGTGACAAGTGTTCGAACAAGTGAGGGCGACACTAACGACTTCCCAATTAAGATAGGACTGCATCAAGGGTCAGCTTTGAGCCCTTACCTTTTTGCCTTGGTGATGGATGAGGTCACAAGGGATATACAAGGAGATATCCCATGGTGTATGCTCTTTGCGGACGATGTGGTGCTAGTCGATGAGAGCCGGACGGGGGTTAACAGGAAGTTGGAGTTGTGGAGGCAAACCTTGGAATCGAAAGGTTTTAGACTTAGTAGGACTAAAACCGAGTACATGAGGTGCGCTTTCAGTACTACTAGGAACGAGGAGGGGGAGGATGTTAGCCTTGATGGGCAAGTGGTGCCTCAGAAGGACACCTTTCGATATTTGGGGTCAATGTTGCAGAAGGATGGGGATATCGATGAAGATGTGAACCATCGAATTAAAGCCGGATGGATGAAGTGGCGCCAAGCTTCTGGCATTCTTTGTGACAAGAGGGTGCCACAAAAGCTAAAAGGCAAGTTCTATAGGACGGCAGTTCGACCCGCAATGTTGTATGGCGCTGAGTGTTGGCCGACTAAAAGGCGACATGTGCAACAGTTAGGTGTGGCGGAGATGCGCATGTTGAGATGGATGTGTGGTCACACAAGGAAGGACCGCATCCGGAATGATGATATACGGGATAAAGTTGGGGTAGCGCCAATTGAAGAGAAGCTTGTCCAACATCGTCTGAGATGGTTTGGGCATATTCAGCGCAGGCCTCCAGAAGCCCCAGTGCACAGTGGACGGCTTAAGCATGCTGATAATGTCAAAAGAGGCCGGGGTAGACCGAACTTGACATGGGAAGAGTCTGTAAAGAGAGATCTGAAGGACTGGAGCATCACCAAAGAACTAGCCATGGACAGGGGTGCGTGGAAGCTTGCTATCCATGTGCCAGAACCATGAGTTGGTCGCGGGATCTTATGGGTTTCACCTCTAGCCTACCCCAACTTGTTTGGGACTAAAGGCTTTGTTGTTGTTGTTGTTGTTGTTGTTGTGGAGAAGTGCTTAGTTTTGGGTTCAATCTTGTGGTGTCCTCACCCAGTGACATAGTAGGGGTAGAGAGGCACGTATTGTATTGTTTCCATCAAGGGTAAAAAGATGGGGTTTCATCATATTGCCTGTGTTTATCCCTCTACATCATGTCATCTTACCTAATGCGTTACTTTGTTCTTCATGAACCTAATACTATAGATGCAGGCATGAGTCGGTCGATGTGTGGAGTAATAGTAGTAGATGCAAAATCATTTCGGTCTACTTGACACGGACGTGATGTGTATATGCATAATCATTGCCTTGGATACCTTCATAATTATGCTTTTCTATCAATTGCTCGATAGTAATTTGTTCACCCACCGTGATATTTTCCTTCAAGTGAGTAGCCTCTGGTGAAACCTATGGCCCCGGGGTCTACTTTCCATATTATATTTTCAGATCTATAAACAAAAAATACCAAAAATACCTTGCTGTAGTTTATTTAATTTTTTACTTTCCGGAAGCTTTTACATCTATCTCTATCAGATCTAATCCTTGCAAATAACCGTGAAGGGATTGACAACCCCTTTATAGCGTTGGGTGCAAGAGTTTGATTGTTTGTGTAGGTGCATCCATTGGTGACTTGCTTGTTCCTCCTACTGGATTGATACCTTGGTTCTCATCAACCGAGGGAAATACTTATCTACTTCCTTGAATCACCCTTTCCTCTTCAAGGGAAAACCAACGCGTGCTCAAGAGGTAGCAAGAAGGATTTCTGGCACCGTTGTCGGGGAGGATACACATCAAGCCTATCAAGTACCTATCACAAACTCATCTCTTGCACTTACATTATTTGCCATTTGCCTCTCGTTTTCCTCTCCCCCACTTATAAAATGATTTTCAGAAAATACCAAAAAGATTTGCTTTTTTATCGTCCTTCTTCCATTCGCCTTTTTCGTTTGCCTTTTGTTTGATCGTGTGTTGGATGCTTGAACTCATGGCTAGACTTACCACTATAGCTAGTACCCCCGAGAATGAAGTTCTTAATTTTAATCAAAGGGAGGGAGAAAACTTAAAAGAGGCTTGGTATAGAATTTGCAATGCTCAAAATAGATTTATTTGTAAGCAATCTACTACCGTTCTCCTTCGCAATTTTTATGTGGGTATTTCTCCATGGAATAGATATGTTCTAGATACCATTATGGGAGGGAATTTCTTGGGAAGTCATACATTTCATTCTTATAGCGCTATGATAAATTTGGTAGGTTCACCCCCAATCATGGTTAATGGAACAATCTTAACTTTGGAACATGTGATGCGAAGGCTTGATATTATTGAAAAAAGGTTGCTACTGTTGAGCTTATTGAAAACTTGGATAAAAAGATTCATAATCAAATTAATAAATATGTATCTAAGGTAGGAGTTACTTAAAAAAATCTAAGGGAAAAAGAACGCATAGTTAATGAAAAATTGGATCAAGATTCCTCTAGAATTGACAAGCTAGAAGACATTATTACCAACTTGGGATCCGCTTTTGACTTGGTTCAAACCACTCCAAATCCTCCTCCTCCTAAGGCTGCCAAGTTTGTTTATGTTCCTAAAAATTAGGGTGAAACCTCTAGTAAAGGAGATGGAGATCTTAAGATGATAAGTATTCACCCTAACTTTTTCAATATTGTTAAGGAAACAATTTCCACAATTGAATCTCTTGGCTTCTTGCCTAGGAGCATTATTATTGTTAAGAACAACGAACCTCCTAGGGCTTATAAGTGTGCTATTGAGGAGATGCACACCAAAGATGACAATACTTAGATCTATTGCGTGATGCCTAGCTAGGGGCGTTAAACAATAGCGCTTGTTCGGAGGCAACCCAATTTTATTTTTATGTTCTGTTTTTTTCTTCTCTTTTTGAGTGTTTCCCACATTATTACTTATGTAGTAATTGTATTTTGGTGTTCTAATTAGTGTTTGAGCCAAGGTTGACCTTTGGGATGGTCTATGGTGGTTGTTGATTTGATCTTGCTAAAAAACAGAAACTATTGCGCCCACTCCAGGAATTTTATAATTGTTTCAGAGCATCGAATGAGTCTGAAATATTTACACAAGATTGATATGAAAATTTCCCAGGTTTTTCTAATGTTTCATAATTTTTAGAGTTACAAAATTATATGAAGTTTTCAGATATCTACAGTCAATTCTGTTTTCGACATATTCTGTTTTCTTTGTGTTGTTTACCTATTTTGATGTATCTATGGGTTGTATCGGGGGGTATGAACCATGGAGAAGTTAGAATACAGTAGATATTACACCAATATAAATAAATAATTAGTTCACAACAGTACCTAAAGTAGTGATTTATTTTTCTTATACTAACGGATCTCACGAGTTTTCTGTTGAGTTTTGTGTTGTGAAGTTTTCAAGTTTTGGGTAAAGATTTGATGGACTATGGAATAAGGAGTGGCAAGAGCCTAAGCTTGGGGATGCCCAAGGCACCCAAAGTCATATTCAAGGATGCTAAATAGCCTAATCTTGGGGATGCCCCAGAAGGCATCCCCTCTTTCGTCTTCAATCCATTGGTAAATTTACTTGAGGCTATATTTTTATACACCACATGATATGTGTTTTGCTTGGAGCATCTTGTATGATATGAGTCTTTGCTTTTTAGTTTGATACAATCATCCTTGCACATCTTTTGACAGAGACACACATGAATCGTGAATTTATTAGAATACTCTATGTGATAGCCTGGCTTATTAAGGATGATAGACTACTCATATCAATAAGGAATTCCTTCTTTTCTGGGAGCCCATTCGAACGGAACTCCCAGGTTAAGCGTGCTTGGCTTGGATTAGTTCTAGGATGGGTGACCGACCAAGAAGTTGGTCTCGGGTGCGCATGAGTGAGGACAAAGTGCGCAGAAAAGACTAGTATTGATCTGTGAGGCTAGTCTAGATCCCACCAGGAGTAACGACTACCGGCGGGTGTGTCCGGGGCGTTACAAGTTGGTATCAGAGCCGATCCTCGCCGTTACACCGATGTTTGCCGACAGGTGCATGGTCATGCTGTTCACGAAGTTGATGACCCATCGTGGCACACGGAATGACACATGTATCAGACTAGAAGCACAAATGTTTGTGCCAAGAGGGAACGTTCCTGTGACCCGACGAGGACGTCGGTTCCTCTGAGTGGTGGTGTATGTGATAGCCTGGCTTATTAAGGATGATAGACTACTCATATCAATAAGGAATTCCTTCTCTTCTGGGAGCCCATTTGAACAGAACTCTTAGGTTAAGCATGCTTGGCTTGGAGTAGTTCTAGGATGGGTGACCGTCTGGGAAGTTTGTCCCGGGTGCGCATGAGTGAGCACAAAGTGTGCAGAAAAGACTAGTATTGATCTGTGAGGCTAGTCTAGATACCACCAGGAGTAACGACTACCGGTGGGTGTGTCCGGGGCGTTACACTCTATGTGCTTCACTTATATAACTTTTGAGATTGGCAATTTTGCTCTAGTGCTTCACTTATATATTTTTAGAGGACGGTGGTTTTAGGTTTTATAGGAATTATTGAACTCTCGTACCTCACTTATATTATTTTGAGAGTATTTAAACAACATGGGAATTGGTTTAAGTTATGAATTTAGTACTAATATGATAGGCATCCAAGAGGGATATAATAAAAACTTCCATATTAAGTGCATTGAGTATTATGAGAAGTTTGATTCCTTGCATAAAGTTTTGAGATATAAAGATGGTAATGTTAAGAGTCATGTTAGGAAGTAATTGTGAATTGGTAAGAATACTTGTATAAAGATTTTTGATTCTTGTAGCATGCACGTATGGTGAACCGTTATGTAAGGAAGTCGGAGCATGCTTTGTTTATTGATTGTCGACCTTTGTGTGAGGTCGAGAGTGCGCAATGGTTTACTCCTACCAACCTCTCCCCTAGGGGAATGCGTCTAATACTTTGCATCAATGACTAATAGAATTTTGAAATAAGTATGTGAGTTCTTTATGACTAACGTGAGTCCACGGAGTATACACACTCTCACCCTTCCACTTTTGCTAGCCTCTCTAGTATCGCGCAACTTTCATCGGTATGATAAACCCACCTTCCTAAAAATAGCCACCATATATATATTTCCTCAAAACAACCACCATACCTACCTATTATGGCATTTCCATAGCCATTCCGAGAAATATTGCCATGCAAATTCCACCGTTTCGTCTAGTATGACATGCACCATCATTTTCATATTGCTTTGCATGATCATAAGATAGCTAGCATGATGTTTTCATGGCTTGCTTGTTTTTTGATGTCATTTTCTATGCTATATCATTGCCCATCCCGGTACAACGCCGGAAGCATTCATATAGAGTCATATTTTGTTCTAGATATCGAGTTTTAATTCTTGAGTTGCAAGTATATAAAAGTGTGATGGCCATCATTATTAGAGCATTGTCCCATGTGAGGAAAGGATGATGGAAGCTATGATTCCCTCACAAGTGGGGATGAGACTCCGGATTTATGAAAAATAAAAGAGGCCAGCGAAGCCCAAATAAAAAAAAGAGGTCTTATAAGTCCACCAAAAAAATGAGAGAAAAGAGAGAAGGGACAATGCTACTATATTTTTTCCACACTTGTGCTTCAAAGTAGCACCATGATCTTCATGATAGAGAGTCTCCTATTTTGTGACTATCATATAATAGTGGGAAATTTTCATTATATAAATTGGCTTGTATGTTCCGATGATGGGCTTCCTCAAATTGCCCTAGGTCTTCATGAGAAAGCAAGTTGGATGCACACCCACTTAGTTTGCTTTTGAGCTTTCATACACTTATAGCTCTAGTGCATCCGTTGCATGGCAATCCCTACTCACTCACATTAATATCTATTAATGGGCATCTCCATAGCCCGTCGATATGCCTAGTTGATGTGAGACTATCTTCTCCTTTTCCTTCACAATGTCCACCATATTCTATTCCACCTATAATGCTATATCCATGGCTCACGCTCATGTATTGTGTGAGAGTTGAAAAAGTTTGAGAAAATAAAAGGTGTGAAACAATTGCTTGACTTGTCATCGGGGTTGTGCATGATATAAATACTTTGTGTGGGGAAGATGGAGCATAGCCAGACCATATGATATTGTAGGGATAACTTGCTTTTGCCATTATATTTTGAAGAGATATAATTGCTTTGCTAGTATGCTTGACATATTATTGTTTTTATGTCAACATTAAGCTTTAGTTTTGAGTCTTATGGATCTAAACATTCATGCCACAATAAACAATATTACATGGATAAATATGTTAGGCAGCATTCCACATCAAAAATTCTGTTTGTATCATTTACCTACTCGAGGACGAGCAGGAATTAAGCTTGGGGATGCTGATACGTCTCTAGTGTATCTATATTATTTGGTTGTTCCATGATATTATATTATCTTTTTTGGATGTTTTCTATGCATTAATATGCTATTTTATATTATTTTTGGGACTAACCTATTAATCTAGAGCCTAGTGCAAGTTTCTGTTTTTTCCTTGTTTTTGAGTATTGCAGATATGGAATATTAAACGGAGTCCAAATGAAATAAAATCTCCATGATGGTTTTTTTGGAACAGAAGAGATCTACCAGGCTTGGAGTGCAAGGCAATGCAATTGCCAGGAAGTCACAAGCCAAGGGGGCGCAACCACCCCCTGGTTGTGCCTCGCAAGCTTGTGATTCCTGGCAGGAGTCCTAGCCCTATTCTTCATCCTATAAATACCCAAATATTTCCCCAATACCAAAAATAGCCACGCAAATACTTTTTCACCACCAAAAGCCTCCGTTCCCGACAGATCCAATCTGGAGCCTTTTCCGGTAATCTATCGGACAGGGATTCGATCACGGAGGGCATCTACGTCAACTCCATTGCCCCTCCGATGATGCGTGAGTAGTCTACCACAGACCTACGGGTCCATAGTTAGTAGCTAGATGGCTTCTTGTCTCTCTTTGTACTTCAATACCATGTTCTTCATGATCTTCATGGAGATTGTTGGTGCACTAGAGTTTTTGGGCCATCTAGTGCCCCTTTACTCGTGCACGGGCAGTATTAGCTGCCCCGACGGCAAGGCCCAACAAAGTCTTGTCAAGCACCAGCACAGAAGACTATGGACTATCGGTAAGACCTTGCCAGGAGGGCTGTAGAGCCTGTAGGCGAAGCAAGGCCCCCGGCAATGCAAGGCCCCGGCAAGCACCGCCAGCACACGGGCCAGGTGTCGATTCACCCGAACGCGTGTCGGGGCGTCGATGTTGGAGGGAGCTAAGCGGTGCCAATGGGATGGGCCCCCGTCCCGTCCCACTAATGTACTGAGGCGCCTGACGATGCATTGAATGCTCTTGTCCTACTCCGTCAGAGTTAGGTACGATAGCACTGTAGCACTGTGCATCCCGTGTGCACACTATACACCACTGTTGGGATCCCCTTAGGTATAAAAGGAGGCCCAGGGCGTTACAGAGAAGGAGGTTGGACAGTTGGGTAGTTAGACAACCAGACAGCCTGATAGTTACACAACTGGAGGTTACGAAGCTCACGTAGCAGCCGTTCATGGCGCCCCTATAGCTAGAATCCTAGAACACGATCGATATAACCAAGCAGGAGTAGGGTTTTATGCATCCGTGCGGCCTAAACCTGGGTAAAAACACCCCATGCGCTGCTTACCAGACCGGCTCTTTGTGCAAGCCCGCCACATGCCGAACCGAAAGGGATTCCCATGATCCCATAGGTGTTTGTTCTCACGACATCTTTGGTGTGCCAGGAAGGGGTGCCCATGAGTGGTGTGAACCCGTTTTGGTAATCTGCGCCCGAGCTTCATCTTCGCCATGTCCTCCAAGAAGAAGGGCCTGACAGCAGTTGGCTCATCCACGTATGAAAGCACAACATGCTCCCTTGGTGGTTTTGATAATTCATGACAACGCCTTTATCTAGTGCATTTCAGATAATAGTCCATGGAGAGTTGGTATGGCAAAAGGATTGTGGAGATTGTGGAATTACCCCAAGAAGCAAGGAAATATGTTGGCCAAGCTTCAAGAAAGAGGACTCTACATTTTACATTTGTGAGAAACCACTTTGAGTCCACAGGAAAGCCAATACTATTAAAAGGGGGTAAGGTTTTGTTGGTGAACAAAATGCTCACACGTGCATAAGTGATAGTCACCAAAAACATCCACAAGCTCTCCCACCAAAGTCTGTCTATAGCCAAACATTCAAAATCGGTGCAACCAACATTCTTATCCCGGTGCCACCGATTCCAAACCCTAGACAGACTCAGCCAAACCCTAACCCTTCGGTGCAGCCGACACTGCTTTCGGTGCCACCGAGTTGGGCTGCCAACTTCCTGTTACGCAAGTTCACATTTTCGGTCTGTTCGAGAATGTTAAATCGGTGTCACCGAGTTTGGCAATTCTGACCGTTGTTTACCTTGTTGGTGCATCCGAGATTCCTATATCGGTCTCACCGAGATTCAAAGTTGCCACCTTTTGGTCACTTCGGTACCACCGAGATTAACACATCGCTGTAACCGTGTCTGACTTTTTGTGTGTAATGGTTGGATTTTTGGGGATGCCTACATATACCCCTCCACCACCACTTACTCGCAAGAGAAGCACTCAGAACTATTCCATACCTATCCTATCAGATTTTCTAAGAGAGAACCACCTACCCTTGTGTTGAGATCAAGATCTTCCACTCCAACCATATGGATCTTGATTTCTAGCCTCCCCAAGTTGCTTTCCACCAATCCCATCTCTTCTACCAAGCCAAATCTGTGAGAGAGTGATTGTGTGTTTAGGAGTCTATCATCTTGAAACACAAGAGCAAGGAGTTCATCGTCATTACCGAGCCTATTACCTTTTGGTGGGTGGTGCCTCCTAGATTAGTTAGATGTCGCTTTTGAGCCTCCTAATTCGTGTTGTGGAGTGAACCAAGAAATTTGTAAGGGCAAGGAGATCGTCTAATTCATGAAGATCTACCCATAGTGAGGCTAGTCCTTCATGGACAGAAGCCATATGGAATAGTCAAGGTTGCTACTTCGTGGACCCTTATGGGTGGAGCCCTCCGTGGACTCTTGCGATTGTTACCCTCTGTGGGTTGAAGACTCCATAAACGTGGACGTATGATAGCACCACCTATCGGAACCATGGGAAAAATCTTTGCGTCTCCTATTGCGTTTGATCTTCCTATCTCATCCCTTTACTTCATGTGCTATGTCTTTACTTTCCGCTGCCATATTTGTAGACATGCATGTGTAGGGCTGTCAGACTTGCTAGACTTGCTAAAATAGTTAAAATATGCCAACCAATTAACTTGGGAAAACGCTAGGTTTTAAATTCCTGCTAGTAGTCTATTCACCCCCCTCTAGACACTCTTCTAATGATCCTACAACGTCCGCCGTCCCTGTATCTGCGCGGACAGGAGACGACTTAGACGCGGGTGGAGGAGGAGGTGGCGGTGGTTCGGATCTTCCGTGACGCTCCGGTGTCCAAGGCCAAGCAAGCGGCGACGCTCGTCGCGGAGATGCCCATGGCGACGGTGGAAACCCCCACGCCCCTGGGTCTCAGGACAGAGCGATACCGCCTGCGGGTGGTACGGCGAACACCAGGGGCGGAAGAGGATCTTAGGGTGTGTTTGGTAGCATTCCCAACCTAGCATGGTCGTTCTTCTATGACACATGCTGAGTACGTACGTTTGATGTTGTTTGGTAGTGGTGTATGTGCTGACACATGTTAAGCTAAAACTCCGTTGGGTAGCTTGCATCTGTTTAGACATGTCGGTCGATACTGTAGCAACCGATATTTTCAAATAAATGAACTACTTTTTGAAACATGGAAAAATAATGTTTTTGACATTCTAAAGTATTTTTTAATTTAAACAAATTTTGATGTTTTTTTTTTAATTTAAACAATTTTTGAAAATTTGAACATTTTTTGAAAAATCGAAATTTTAAAAATCCAAACTTTCTTTGGAAACTTAAAAAAAATGAAATTTTCTACATTTTTTGAAAATTTTAACAAACTTTGAAAATCTGGACATTATTTGAAAAATTTAACAAATTTTAAAAATAAGGATGTTTTTTGAAAATTTGAACAAATTCTAAAAGTCAGAACAATTTTTGGTATTGTGAACATTTTCTGAAAATTAAATTAGTTTTTAGAATTTTGAACATGTTTTGAAACACACTGTTGCTCGCTTTGCTCATGCATGCTGACTAGTGAACGGGTGTTGGGGTGTTCTCTCTTCTTGCATGCTAAGAGAGTATTTGGGCTGAGCTCGTGCATGTCGAGGAGGCCCCGTGCAGGCTACCAAACAACCAAAAGTGGGTCGAGAAGGGAACTGTTGAGCTCATGCACCTTTCATACACTCAACCAAACACACACATATAAGGCACCCACGCTAGCGCCTACGCCGCGACCTTCTCAGGACGCACGTGGAGAGCCGCACCACGGCGCCCGCAGTTCTGAACGTCCCCACGGAAAAGCTCATGTGCATCATTCCCAAGATGCACGGGACCAACATGCAAGCGGGAGTGGCATGCCGACGCGGGACCATGGTGGTGCTCCTTCTAACATAGTTAGGAGTCAGAGCACCTTGCGTTCCTCCCGCCGTTCGCTGCTGACCACGTCGTAGGAAGCGATGGCACAGGCGCAACTACTCCTAAACTTCCCTCTTGCTGCAGAGAAGCTCGACGAATGGAGAGCACCATTCAGATCCTCCTCAGCCTCACAGATAAGCTTCAGCCCGCAGGGCCGCCTCGGACTAGTGGTGAAGTGCTAGGAGTCGGCACGACCTTGGCACACTCTCCTCCGCGACAGCATCGCCGGTCGCCGACCTGACGGACCGACGTTGACGATGGTTACTCAACAGCGTCGTCTGACCCATGGATGCGCCGCGATCAGCGTCATGTTCTTCGGGAACATGGCAAGGAAGACGCCCGAATCACGATCGAGTGGCGATGGGAAACACGCCTCCAGTCGGACAGGCGTGCGGGGCCCACCGTAGACAAGTCTGTGCTAGGGTACCCTGTCAGCCTACCTTACAAGGTGGGCTGTCCAGCGTTTACCCATGAGCTGCGGCAAGTCTAGTGGCCCAACTCCCACACGTTCAAACTAGAAGTCCCAAAGAAGTATGATGGCAAGACCCATCCGTTAGAGTTCCTGAGCGTCTACACCATTGCGGTGTAGGCTGTCGGGGCCGCGACGACAGGATATTGGCCAACAACTTCCCATTGGTGCTTAACCCCAATGTCAGGTCATGGCTGATGCACTTGTCGGAGGGGTCCATTGCTTCCTAGGAGGACCTATGTCACGAGTTCATTGGCATCTTCATCAGAGGTCATCAAGCTCCAAGCCAGGAGAGCGATCTGCACATCATCCCCCAGAAGGAAGGCGAAACTCTGCGCAAGTACATCTAGAGGTTCAGCCGCGTTCACCACAACATCCCAGACATTCACCCTGCCGCTGTTATTAGCGCGTTCCATCAAAACGTGTGCAACCACAGGATGCGGGAAGAGCTGGCCATGAACAGAGTCAGGGACGTCCTCGAGCTTTATGCTTTGGCAGACAAGTGCGCTCGGGTTGAAGAAGGGAGAAGACTCCCCGGCGAAGATGCCGATGCAGAGGTCGACTCTGAAGATGAGGATACTGCTGTCCTGGTAAAGAAGGGCAGGCGACAGAACAAGAAGCGCAAGGGCAAGACCGTGCTTGCCGTTGAGGCATCTAGCAACCCCGATGCCACTAAGAAAGGCATGGTCGATAACCGCAGCAACGATGTTGTCGGGTGCGCCTCCTGCCATGTCCTCTCGGCTGCCGGCAATCCATAAGACTCCGGCAAGCAGTATTGCAAGATCCATCGCACCAAAGGCCACGACCTCCAAGACTGCCGGCAAGTTGAGTAGTTTGCTGAGAAGCAGAGGGACGAATATGAGAGGCAAGACAAGGAGAAGGATCAGGATGGTGCCAAGGGGTCCGGCAAGAAGCGTGTTGGCTGAGGAGGTTGCCGCGGCAAGCGCAAGCAACAGAAGGACTGGCCCGCCCGTGGCCGTGACAAGCAAGAAGAGGATGATGATGCCGAAGACAACAGCGAATCCAGTGGGAATGAGTTTCAGAAGGCTACAGAGATGATGTGCATAGAGGGGGCGCCCCATCACACTCCTCTCACCGCCAACTCAAACAGTGCGTGTGCGAGGTTCACGCGGCAGAGCCCTCTATCATTGCCCAGAAACCTCTGAAATGGTCCAACACTCCTATCATCTTTGACACTGAGGACCATCCAGATCGCGTAACTTTGGTAGGATGCTTGCCGTTGTTGGTTTCGCCAACAATCCACAACCTCAAGGTGACAAAGATGTTAATCAACAGTGGGGCCAGCCAGAACCTAATCTCGCCCAGTGTCATCCAAAGGCTGCAAATTCCTAATGAAGATCTCGAGCCAACAGGTGCCTTCTGAGGGGTTAACTCAGTAAGAACTCAGCCGAGGGGTAAGATCACGCTGCCGATGACGTTCGACAGCGATATCAACTTTAGAACGAAGAAGATCGTCTTTGACATTGCTGAGATCTCGTTGCCATACAACGGCATTATCAGCCGTCCGACACTGGCCAAGTTCATGGCGGCCACCCACTTCGCTTACAACGTGCTGAAGATGCCCAGACCAATAAGCGTCATTACCATCAACTCCGATAAGACGAGCGCGCTTATCTGCACCGACCAACTCTACCAGGGCGCAGTCGCAACACCTGCCACCAAGGCACTTGCTCCTGCTGCTGAAGCTCCCGGGGGGAAGAAGACCGGCAAGGCCTCTGGCGCATAGTCCGACAAGCGCGCCTCTTCGGGGTGTTGCACTACTGTTGACGATGTGCCGGAGAGCTCCACCGGCAAGAGCAAAATGTCCAAGGATGCCCCGCTAGAGACCAAGAAGGTGCCCACCAAGGAGGATGGCATGGGGGGAACTTTCACCATAAGTTCCACCCTTGATGACAAATAGGAAAGCACGCTCGTCGCCTTCCTGCGGGCGAATGTTGATGTGTTTGCATGGCAACCATCTGAAATCCCCGGTGTTCCCGGGAAGGTGATTGAGCACCACCTTGCCGTCTGCCCACACGCGCGGCCCGTCAAGTAGAAGGTTCGGAAGCAAGCTTTGGAGCGGCAACAATTTATTGCCGAGGAGATCAAGAAACTGGAGGCAGCTAGCTTGATTAGAGGAGTACTCTATCCGACATGGTTGGCCAACCCGGTTGTAGTGCGCAAGGCAAACGGTAAATGGAGGTTGTGCATTGATTTTACAGACATCAACAAAGCCTGCCCCAAGGATCCTTTTTCCTTGCCGCGCATTGACCAGATTGTTGACTCCACCGTTGGTTGGATCTGTTGTCTTTCCTTGATGCCTATTCCAGTTATTATCAGAATTTTATGGCCAAGGAGGACAAAGAGAAGACCGCGTTTACCATCCCATGTGGTACGTACTGCTTTTTGCGTATGCCTTTCGGGTTGAAAAGTGCTGATTCTACCTTTGCAAGAGCAGTCCAGATTGGTTTTGAGCCCCAGATACATAGAAGTATGGAGGCTTATATGGACAACATAGTGGTCAAAACCAAGGATAAGGCCGCGCTCATATCAGACCTAGAAGAAACATTTGCAAATCTGCGCAAGATCAACATGAAGCTCAACCCTGAGAAATGTGTGTTTGGCGTCCCATCCGGCAAGCTTCTCGGGTTCTTTGTGTCTCAACGAGGAATCGAAGAAAATCCCGACAAGATCAAATTAATTGAGCAAATTGAGGCACCAAGACGAGTCAAGGATGTGCGATGCCTTGCCAGCTGTGTCGCTGCTCTGAATAGGTTCATCTAAAAATCTACTGAGCGTGCCCTGCCCTTTTTCAAAATCTTGAAGAAGGCAGGTCCAATGAAATGGACTCCACAAGCAGAGGCCGCGCTGGAAGATTTGAAGAAGTACCTTTCCTCTCTGCCAGTCCTAGTCGCGCCAAAACCACAAGAGCCGTTGTTGCTGTATCGGGCGGCAACAAATCAAGTGGTGAGTGCTGCACTAGTGGCTGAAAGAGAAGTTGACAAAGAAGCGGCAACAACGACAAAACCGCCGTGCGATGAACCGGGACAGTCTCCGACAGGGTCTAGTGCCAGCAAAGAAGGATCCGCGCAGTTGAAAGAGATAGTGCAGAAGAACAAAGTGGTGCAGCGACAAGTCTATTTTGTCAGCTCCTTGTTGCAGGGGGCTAGATCAAGGTATTATGGCGTGCAAAAATTTCTCTTCGGCCTTCTTATGGCCTCGAGGAAGTTCCGCCATTACTTCCAAGCACATGAGATCACCGTTGTCACCCGCTTCCCGCTACAATGGATATTGCGAAACCCAGAAGCTACCGGCAGGATTGTGGAGTGGGCCCTGGAACTATCAAGCTTTGGTCCTAAGCTTGAATGCACTTCGACCATTCAGAGAAGGGCCTTGGCGGAGTTCATTGCATAATGGACCCCAACGCCCGATGAAGAGATTCCGAAGTCAACTCTCCCCGGTAAGTAAACCGATCAAGAATGGATCATGTATTTTGATGGAGCTTTCTCGCTGCAAGGCGCCGGTGCCAGATGCTGCTTGTCACACCCACCAGAGAGCACCTCAAGTACGTAATTCAAATGCACTTTCCTCGGAGAGATCAACAAATAACACTGCCGAGTACGAAGGGCTGCTTGCCGGTCTCAGGATCACGACAGACGTTGGGATCAAGAAACTTATTATCAAGGGTGATTCTCAACTTGTCATTAGGCAAGTGAACAAAGATTACCAGAGTCCATTGATGGAAGCTTACGTAGATGAAGTGAGGAAGTTGGAAGAATGTTTTGACGGCCTGCAAATGGAGCACGTTCCACGTGCAGAGAACAGCGTTGCCGATGGCCTATCAAAGTGTGCTGCCCTTAAGTTACCTGTGGAACTCGGAACTTTCGTGCTCCAACTAACTCGACCCTTCGTGACACCATCTACTGGACAAGAGAAGAGAAGAAAGTTAAGTTCTGGCAAGTATTTCCCGACAAAGCTCCCCGAAGCCGCTAGCGAGAAGGTTGCCAGAGGGAACGACAGGCCTGTTGGTGAGTACTATGCTCCGGTGGCCCCCCAGCTCTTGCCGTAAAAGCATACGCTTCCGCCAGGCTTGGCGGGGTGCAGCAGGCTCCGGCGAGACCTCAGGCCTTTGCCGTTGAGACAAACACTCCCCTAGCCGAGGATGTTCCTTTAGTCCTTGTCGTCGAGCCCCAGGCTCCAGCATGGGCACAACACTTTGTCCAATTGCTTCAAACAAGAGAACTCCCCGAGGAACAAGAGGAAGCAGAGAAAGTAGCCCGCCGGTCTCATATGTACCAGTTCTTAGACAACGTCCTGTATAGAAAGAGACCGAATGGCGTGAAGCTCAAGTGCATTTCTCGGGAGGATGGACTGGAGCTGTTGGCAGAGATACACAGAGGCATATATGGCTCTCACATAGGATCAAGAGCACTTGCCGTAAAGGCATTCCGGCAAGGTTTCGTTTGGCCCACTGCCCTCCAGGATGCAACTGCGTTAGTAACCAAGTGTGAAGCATGCCAGTTTCATTCAAAGAAACTATATCAAGCAGCTCAATCCCTTCAAATAGTCCCTCTCTCCAGGCCATTTTTGATCTGGGGGCTCGACATCTTGGGCCCCTTTCCCCACGCTGCCGGGGGCTTTGAGTACTTGTATGTAGCAATCGACAAGTTCACAAAGTGGCCGGAAGTGGAAGTAGTGAGAAAGGTGAAAACACAGTCAGCCCTCAAGTTCTTCAAAGGGCTAGTCTGCCGCTTTGGTGTCCCCAACAGGGTCATCACTGACAATGGCACACAGTTCACGAGCCGCGCCTTCATGTAGTATGTCCAAAACCTTGGCACCAGAATCTGTTTTGCTTCCGTTGCCTACCCAAGGAGCAACGACCAAGCAGAAAGGGATAATGCTGAAGTGCTGCGAGGCCTCAAGACAAGAACTTTTGACAAACTGCGCAAGTGTGAAAGGCACTGGATTGATGAGTTGCCAGTGGTTCTTTGGTCAATCAGGACGACACCCAATCGAGCTACCAGCCAGACCCCCTTCTCCCTCGTATACTAGGCGGAGGCAGTTCTCCTCATGGAACTCATATACGGGTCACCTCAAGTGCTCTCTTATGATGAGCTCGAGCAAGAGCAGTTGTGGCAAGACAACGCGACGCTCCTTGAGGAAGACCGTCTTTAGGCTATTGTGAGAGCTGCGTGCTACTAGCAAGCTTTGCGCCGCTACCATAGCTGCAAGGTCAATGCCAGAAGACTTGAGGAAGGCGACCTTGTTCTTCGGCGAGTTCACTCCACAAAGAATCCAAACAAGTTGACGCCAAAGTGGGAAGGCCCTTATCGGGTAGTACGAGTCACTAGGCACGGCGCAGTCTGCCTGGAGACCGAGGATGGCGTTTCGGTGAGCAACTCCTAGAATATCGAACATCTGCAAAAGTTCTACCCATGAGGCGCGGTTTCCGGGCCAGCCCTGACAACCACCTTTTGTACAAGTCTTGCAGCTGAAGTATGTAATCCTTGGTACAAAGCCAGGCTCAGGCCCTGTGCGTAGTTAAATAAAGATAAGTTTTTTGCAACCTTAGCTGATTCTCATGTTTGTTTATGTACATGTCTATCTGAAGCGTTGCACTATACTTAATCCCGACAAGGGCTAATGGACTGCCAAGGTTCCATACCCATATCTTCTCTTCTTTCTTGTTGTAAAGGATGGAAGGACACCTCGCATGTAGCTTTGCCAGGGGGAATGGGGATTACGGATATATGTGAACGACGTCCCCCAAAAAAACTTGCTAGAAGGAGAAAGGCAACAAAAATATAAGTTGCGAAAACCCCATGTGAATCCTTGTCGTAAAGTTATTTTCCTTGAGCGATTTCGACTTCTTTATGGAAAACCTACACGCGCGGGTACCTTGCCGCGATTGGATGCGCCCTCACTACGTTTGGGACTGCTCTATGGCTTAAGTGGCTTTGCCCGTGCTCCTTGTTTTGTTTCAAGTCCGCTCAACGATCCGAGTGACAGCGCTCACGCCCTTATCCTGTTTTCGAGTAAGGCCGACACCCTGAACGGCCGCGCCATGGACGCCATGGTATCTTTCCGGCAGTGGCACCGCTAGCAGGCTGCTAAGGACCCGTTCCTCAAAGCGCTTGCGGTAGGGCTACACACGATGGCAGGATTCTTCCAGAAAGGGCGTAGGGAAAATTCCATACATAGAAACAGTTTAACAACAAACATAACATATAGTTTTCAGATAGGGTGAAATTTACATAAGGTATCGCTTTTTTCTAAGTACATATTTATTTGACTTTCTCCCCTAGGGGAGATTACAAGAAGAAAAAGATGGAAAGGTGAGGCGGGATACAAGAAGAAAAAGATGGCGAGAGGCCCCTGGCAGAAGCCCAGCCTGACCCCTCTTGACCAGCATTGCACGGACGAGCAGGGCTGCCAGATGGCCAGGCAAGAACCTGGCCCCTCCTGGACCAGCATAGCGCGGAGGAGAGGGCCAAAGTAGGCGGAAAGGGGGATGGACCCCAGAAGCCGAACTCCACGGGCCTGCCGGAAGACCCAGCTGGAAGATGAGGCAGCGCCTAGGACTGAAGCACCCGGCAAGGATATCTTGCCAGGAGGGGGAGAGGCATGAGGCTGGCGATGGTGGTGCGGCTGGCGGTCAGTCCGAGATTGAATCTTCGGGCTCCGACTTGACCGCCCGAAGACCGGACTCATTGCCGTTGTCTTTGCCGCTATCCTCCCCGTCACTCTTGCCGGAGGACAGGCTCTCGCCGCTGCTCGCACTCTCTTCGCAGCAGCTGAGGCGGATGCCGAAGCTCCCATAAATCCTGATGGAGAGAGTATTGGCCTCCGTCATTTTAAAATGAAGATCCTGCCCCACTTGGGGATTGTGGGCACGCGCGAAGGTCTTCCAACCACGCCCGAGGAACGTGACGCAACGCACTGGGTACTCAACGTCCACCCGCGTCATGCCATTACAACACCTTGCCACCCGCAACCACAGGAAGGGCGGCTCATCGTCCTCCATCGCCTTGGCGAAGAGGCGTGGGAGGCGAAGATGGCTCCGGAGGGTACCGCCTAGCTCGGCATGGGCCTCTTCGATGGTGATGCCTGGCGTCGGAGGAGGGGGTGGATCAGCACTTTGCCTCCCCTGACCTCGGCCTCCATGGTGGCCACGACCCCTCGCGCCTCCTCCACCATGAGAACTTGAGCCTCCCTCTACCTCCGCGGCTGAAGCGGTGGCATGATCCCGACGAGAGATCCTACTCGAAGCCAAGGAAGGTGGTTGCCCCCGCCCCTGTACATGGCGAAGGGCGTGCGCTACCTGAAGATTGATAAGATGAGGGGGGAGGCAGACTGCGAAGTTTTGCACTCGATGGGCGGAAGAAGGATGGATGAGCTCCGCCCCCCATTGTCCCCAATTTATAGGAAGAAGCGCGGGGGCTGGCTCTCCCCCACTCCAAAGGATGCCGCCCACCTCCTCCACTAGCGGCGCCCTCGATCATGGGGTGAATAGAAACCGCCCCATCACCCCAATCCATGGCACCGCAGTTACTGCCTTTTCTCAGGGACTTTAAATCACAGGCGACCGTCGCTATCTCCCCGCTATGCATGTGGCGCACGTGACGGAAAGGACCTGACATGATAATTGAAAACTCGGCGACCGCGTCGCGCATGTATTCCACTACCCAGACTCAATGGGCATCACGAGGAAGCACAGCGAGAAGGATGATCACAGTTGCAAGGCCCCTACCACGCATGCCCGTGCACTGGTTGGGCCTAGCCCAACAACACCTCGCGACGTGTATGGCCCAAGCCCGGGGGCTACAGTCGGTGCACTAGAGTTTTTGGGCCATCTAGTGCCCCTTTACTCGTACATGGGCAGCAGTAGCCGCCCCGGTGGCAAGGCCTAGCAAAGGCTTATCAAGCACCAGCATACAAAGGCTCAAGACTACCGGTAAGACCTTGCGGGGAGGGCTGTAGAGCCTCCAGGAGAAGCAAGGCCCCTGGCAAGGCAAGGAACCGGCAAGGCAAGGCTCCGACAAGCACCGCCAGCACACAGGCCAAGTGTCGATTCACCTGGACGCGTGCCGCGGCATCGACGTTGGAGGGAGCTAAGCATCGTCGATGGGACAGGCCCCCGTCCCATCCCACTGATGGACTGAGGCTCCTGACGATGCATTGAATGCTCTTGTCCTACTTCGTCAGAGTTAGGTACGATTGTGCACACTATACGCCACTGTTGGCATCCCCTCAGGTATAAAAGGAGGCCCAGGGCGTTACAGAGAAGGAGGTTGGACAGTTGAGTAGTTAGACAACCAGACAGCCTGACAGTTAGACAACTGGAGGTTACCAAGCTCACATAGCAGCCGTTCATGGCAGCCCTATAGATAGAATCCTAGAACACGATCGATATAACCAAGTAGGAGTAGGGTTTTACGCATCCGTGCGGCCCAAACCTGGGTAAAAACTCCCTGTACGCTGCTGACCAAATCGGGTCTTTGCGGGAGCCCGCCCCGTGCCGAACCGAAAGGGATTCCCATGATCCCATAGGTGTTCATTCCCACGACAGAGATCTATCCAATGTAATACCTTTTTGCTGTGTGTTTTTTGAGATCAGATGAATTGTGGGTTTATGTTCAGATTATCCATGAATATTATTTGAGTCTTTTCTGAATTCTTATATGCATGATTTCATATGTTTGCAAGTCTCTTCATGTTATTGGTTTTGTTTGGCCAACTAGATTGGTAATTCTTGCAATGGGAGAAGTGCTTAGTTTTGGGTTCAATCTTGCGGTGTCCTCACCCAGTGACATAGCATGGGTAGCGAGGCACATATTGTATTGTTGCCATCAAGGGTAAAAATATGGGGTTTTCATCATATTGCTTGAGTTTATCCCTCTAAATCATGTCATCTTACCTAATGCGTTACTCTGTTTTTCATGAACTTAATACTCTAGATGTAGGCAGGATTCGGTCGATGTGTGGAGTAATATTGGTAGATGCAGAATCATTTCGGTCTACTTGACATGACATGATGCCTATATGCATAATCATTGCCTTGGATATGTTCGTAATTATTCGCTTTTCTATCAATTGCTCGACAGTAATTTGTTCACCCATCGTGATATTTTCCTTCAAGAGAGAAGCCCATAGTGAAACCTATGGCCCCTGGGTCTACTTTCCATAATATATTTCCACATCTATAAAACAAAAATACCAACAATACCTTGCTGCAATTTATTTACTTTTTAATTTCCGCAATATTTTACGTGTATCCCTATCAGATCTAATCCTTGCAAATAACTGTGAAGGGATTGACAACCCCTTTATAGCGTTGGGTGCAAGAGTTTGATTGTTTGTGTAGGTGCATCCATTGGTGACTTTCTTGTTCCTCCTACTGGATTGATACCTTGGTTCTCATCAACTGAGGGAAATACTTATCTACGTTGTTGCATCACCCTGTTCTCTTCAAGGGAAAACCAACAGACACTCAAGAGGTAGCAAAAACAAAACAAAGGATGAGGCTTACGAAACAAGCCAGAACACATTCATGACAGAGATTCTGCTCGATATTTTCGTGATAAGGTTTGCACGGGCTTGATCATACATTGGATTTTCATATGGAAATGATGCTTGAATATGCTCCCTAGGCATAACGAACTACAAGGCTTGACAAAGCATATGTGATGACATATATCGAGACTGTCCTCTGTAAGAACGACCGTGAACAAACGAGTCCACTAGATGTCAAACTCCAACCTCATGTCACACATTTGTTAGAAAGATAGCCTATGTAACCACTTGAATTCCCACCTGAGAACTCCCAGAATCTTCCATTATGCAATCGCGTCAATGGATACAAGGTACAGAATCCATCACTCAAATCCTAACAGTAATACTACGCTCCAATGTAACAGATCCGTTAACACATCACCAGAGGTCTCGGAAACTCATCTATCTCAAACCCTCTTAATCACAACGATACCAATTATGGCAGTACATCTGGACGTTCTCCCCAGTACTGGGTGATGCCAAACTTCTCTCACCACAAATAGTGTTGAAGCAATTTTGAACATCCTCCATCTTGAGATACTAAGGAAACCGAATGATAACGATGTTTCAAGAATCCCTTGGAGCTCTACTCCTCGGTAACAGGAGGCACCAAGTACAGAACTCCATCACATCGGCGTCATAGAGAATCCAAAATACCCGCGTGATCCTAAATTTTTTTGAGTGAGAAGAGGGTAGAATTAAAAACCCTACGTCAGGATTCCTCACCAGAGCATTGAAGAGGAGTAAAAAGAATCCTACTCTTTGATATAACTAGACTCAAAATAGTTTTTCACTAGACTCAACTCGGCCAAGTTCGATCAATCAAGGGGGCTCCTAGGTAGGTACAGGGTCTGATACCAACTTGTAACGCTAAGATGCAATACTATCCTTATTTTGGCTCAAGGGCCTCGACAGGGATAGAAATGCATATCATCGTTTTGCAGGAATAGATATAATTACACGTACATGTACAAAAGAGATGAGTATATGGAATTGGCTTACACTCGCCACAAGCTACATCAAGATCACATCAATACAACAACATATTCAATCATCATACAAAAGAGCAGGGTCCGACTATGGACGAAATCAAATGATAAAATGACATCCATCCTTGCTATCCTAGGCTGTCGCCTGGAAACCATCCTTGATATATGAAGAAGAAGAACTCCCAATCAAAAAAGCATCGCGCTCACGTTAAAGCATCACATTACCTATACCTGCAAGTATTGTTGTAGTAATGTTTAAGCCACAGGGACTTAGCAATCTCATTTCCATGGGTATCAAGACTAGCAAAGCTTAATGGGTGAGGTATGGTAAAGTGGTGATGCTGTAGAAAGAAACTAAGCATTTATTTGAGTGGATAACTTGCGAATATAGAAAGTAAAGTGGGTGGTCTACGCATAACAGACATGGACTAGTAATGATCACTAAGTGATCCTGAACACCTACTTACGTGAGACATAACCCCACCGTGTTCTCTCTCGGATAAGGACTCATGCGAAGAGACATTCACGGTTATACACACGATTGGTGTATTTTATTTGAGTTTACTTCAAGTTTGCTATGACCGTGTATTAGACAAAGTTTCCAAATTGCCTCATAACCGTGGGCACGGCTTTCCGAAATATTTAACCCTGCAGGGGTGCTCCAACTCATCCATCACAAATTAACCACACACTGCAGGAATAACCTCGACCACAAATCCCGTGATTTCCTAGGCAATTCCGTAGGAAAATCTCAACCTCAAGATAGCCGAAGTGTATTTGAAATTCCACGCACAAGACATCCGAGAAAGGTAAACCAATTCCGGCAAGGCCGCCCGACATGTCGATGATCCCGATAGGAGCTGCGTATCCCGTTCTCAGGACACGACAGATTGTCCAAACTTCCGATGCGCCAATCACAGAGTTTCCCCTGGCGGCCACCAGTGGTTGACAGGTTGGACCAACACTCATGAGGAGCACTGGCCCGGGTTGTTCATTAAAGATCCTCGGGTTAACTATTCCCTATGCATGTTTATTAGTTATTAGGCAAATGTAGTACCAATGTTGGGCCTTTCCAGAAGAGCTTTATCCTAAAACTAAAATCAAGGGGGTCCCCATAATAACCCCGAGCATGTTAGGAGCACTCAATATGGAACATAACACCGGTTCACAAGTAACTAGGACGGCAAAGATGGAACAAAACACCAAGCAAAAGGCCAAGCCTTCAACTTTTTACCAAGTATATATGTGCATTAAATTAAATAGCAATAATATTGTGATATAAGAAAATAGCCATGTTGTCACATGGAAGCAATTGCACCAACAGCTAGAAATGCTATAAGAGGGATGTGGAGGGTTAGAGGCTTATCATGGCAATATTGGGAGGCCTGACATACATGTGGTAGGTAACATGAAATAACGATAGAATCGAGAAAACTAGCATAGCGAGGATAGTAG
This sequence comes from Hordeum marinum, assembly GCA_022496015.1. Taxonomy (NCBI): domain Eukaryota; kingdom Viridiplantae; phylum Streptophyta; class Magnoliopsida; order Poales; family Poaceae; genus Hordeum; species Hordeum marinum. The sequence goes on along the minus strand of CM039673.1, from coordinate 212,913,485 downwards.
TGGTATCCAAGGAAATGATCATCTTGCGTGAGATCCCACTTGGAAAGCTAGAACGATCTCGTGAAGTAGACGAACGGGCATAGACGAACAAATCCTCACACTCCGAACTCTTTCGGAACTCTATCGAGAAGAAGCAATCCGGAAACAACAATCAACACATGATACAAAACAACATATACATGACATGATGCACAAAAAACTATGATGCATGCCCGGTTTAATAGGCAAGGCATGGAGTGGCATGGCACAACAATCAACTTCTACACATTAAGTGAATCCCAATATGCAACAGTTGCATATTGACGAAACTCCAAGTTCAAATAATTAGTTCACTCTCGTTTATTTACTCATCAAGTTTAAATGTTGATTAACATGGCAAGAGATGAAGCATAAGTAAACTATCTATCTAGGCGTCTTAAATGAGGTCGGAAACAATTTATAGTATTTCTGAAATGACCCCAGATGTTAATTTAGAAATTGGTACAGATCTGTCATAATCATATTTTAGAGTTGGTAAAAATCAAAATAAATTACACAATCTTATTCCACACATTTTTATGGTCAAGTTACATATATAAAACATTTGCATCAGAGTTACGGATCAAAAGTTATTAAATAAATCATTTTGGCATGGCATTTGCGCAAATTACATGAAACAACAAGTGAAAGATTTTTTTATCATGGATGAAAGTTGGATAGTATGGAACTACATAAAATTATAAGCATTTTACACATTTAAATCATTTTAATCTGATGCACGACCATTTCGTTATTAACATTTTAAAACATGGTTCTTTTTTTGTAAATATGCAAGGTCCTGGATATTAGAAAAATCACATAGAAGAGAAAACAAAACATGGGCCGGATTGGAGCACACTACTGCTGCCGACGGGAGGATTAAGCCCAAGTGGATGTTGTGTGTGCATGTGAGAATGAAAGACGGGGCCAAGGCATCAGTGACACACTAAAATTTAAAGGGCTAACAAGAACTATGTGTTGGATGGGACTCGAACCCTGGCCTCATGGGTAGAAATTAACTATGCTAACCACTCAGAACTAAAGTGTATTCTGTTTAGAAGAAGAGAATAGGTTTCTAAATCAATAGTTCGAGCGATCCTCGCTAAAGGTCACACCCTGTGTTTTGCCTCATGACAAAGTTAACATGACTAAAAAATTTGGGCTAATTAAAACTTTTTGTGTGCATTTGAATGCTTGACTTGTGTGTTATTTGCTTGCTTGTCCGATTGCTTGCTAGTGCTCTATAATTCATAAAACATCCTCCTACCCTCAAGAACTCTTTTCCTTGATCCCCACTCTTGTCCAATGATCATGCCATGTGAATATGACTTAATTATATTTTTTAAGAAATATTATTTTGGCCAAAAATCATTTATTTAAATTAGGTTTTCGAAACCCTTGATTTGAGATTTGCACTGCAAGTCACCAAATTGGGTGGATCCTGTTTACCCAAATGCTTTATTTGAAACCCAGTATATATATGACTTCCCAAAAACACCAAATATTATTTTTAAATATTATTTTACTATTTTATTTAAAGGCTTTTTCTTAAGGACAAAAATGGTCTTTTATAGGGAAAAATTATTTAAATGCTTTAAACATATTTGAGAAAATTTAGGAAAACTCAGTGGACATATATTGTCCATATATAAGAGTTTCAACACATGGTAATGTTCAAAATATTGGACAAAACCCTTCAAAACTATTTCTGCCTATTTCAAGCATTTGAAATATTTCTATAAGAAATATTCTTAAATAAATCCAGGAAAATTCTAGCATGTTACAAACGATATATGTGTTAGTCTTGCCAAGTTTCATCTCAAGTCCAATTGTTTGGGTTCACTAAAATATCCCCAAATCCTCTCTGTCTAGATCAAAATTTGAGCAACTTTACATTGTGAAGTATCTCCTATTGACCCCAAACTTTGTGGGAATGTTGTATTACCCAAATGATGATGCTAAACCAAGTGGTGCATAAAGGAGATAATTTTACCCTAACTTGATGTACAGAAACCTGATTCTGTTGACTCCTACGGTTCACACAGATTGCATTATCAACTTTCTTCATTTGATCTGAAAACTTGTGATCTGGACCAAATGGACTTACCACTTACCTCTGGTAAATATCAAGGCAATTGGATACCCCTAGATTCCCTGGGACAGCATCAAACACCTTCAGCCATGAGCTTGTGGACAAGCTAAGTGGGCCCAAAAAGATTCCCCTTGCCTCCAACTTTTTACCACAATATATTCTATCCCCAATTTACCTCCAGTAACCTTTCCATGGCCTTTTATAAATTATTGTGGGGGTACCTCTCTCATTTTCCCTCTTTTTTACCATGGTAAGCCCTCTGGTCCCTTATTATGTTCATAAGAATGCCCCAAGTTTTTCCATAACACCTATAGTATGCTAATGCATCTTTCCACACCCAAGGGTGGCTTGCTCATGTGGAAAATATGAGAAGTACCTCTAAAACTAGTTTTTGGCAGAAGTTGTCGCCTTGAACAACAAGTACCCTATTTACTTGTCTCCTTGAGATGAAAATTGGTGGACATGCAGTCCTTCCATATCTAGGGCCTTTAGACAAGGTTTTATCCAAAGTTCCCTCCAATATAAACCCCTTAGGTGAGTCTCTACTTTCCTGCTGCAAGCTTTCCCTCTGTAAAACCCCCACCTACACTGCTCTCTTACTCCTTCCAAATTTTACCTTTACCCTTCACCATGCGTGCCTAGGCTACTAGACATTTTCAGCCGGCCAACCTAGCGTCTTGGACATCACTTGGCATGGTGACCAAGCTATTGGCATGCAGGAATGGCACCCTGCAGACTAACCTTGTCTTGTAGACCATATGCGGCAACATTAGAGTGCCCCAGAACGCCAAGAATACTCGCTCAGCTATCCACGCCTCTCCCCGATGCTAGGAAGGGTCCAAGGGCGCTTTGGCGCGTCTGCTCCCCATGCCCAGGGGGCATCCCAGGTGCTCTCGAGCTTCCCCTCGTCGCCCCTCTACTTCTGCCCCTCCCCGAGCACCCTGTCACGCCCTAAGCTACTCCTCCCACTCCCAGAAGCCCTTCGGGCAGAGACATTGGAGATCTCGAGCTCCACTTCCCCCTCCATGGCCCTCAAACCGCCGCTAGGGCCTCGACCGAATTGGCGATATCCCGACATTTCCCTTTCCCTTGGACCTCTCCAAACCACCCCTAGACTGCGACCATAACCCCCTACGCACCCCATCCCCTCGTCTCCCCAACTGTGGTGTCGTGCCCACCTTGGCCGATGACCTCCCCCATCGTGATGGAAGCAGCACACAGCCCTGATCTCTCCAGGGCCTAGGGACTGCCCAGGCAACTGCGGCTCTCCGATCCAAGCTTGTGGGTGGTCGGGATGCCGCCGGGAACGCTTCATGCCGCCGGAACGGGGCACTGGCGCGAGCGTGGCCGGCCTTCCCTGTCTCCTCCTGTTCTAGCGGGAGGAGGGAGATAGACCTAGCAGGCGGGGCCCGCCTGTAAGCGGCACACCGATCGGGCCCTCCGCTTTAAGTGGAAGCGCCCCGATGCTTCCCACCTCCCCGTAGAGGAGGCATACTCCGAAGAGTATGCCATCGACGTCACCACAGCCTCCCCGCAGCTGGGCCGGCCCAGTTTCTATCTAGCGCCCGATGCGCACTTTAGCCCATAGGGTAAGCCTTTTTTTCATTTTCTGTTTTTACAGGAACTTGTAGTGTTCATATATAATTCTTACCAAATCCGATTTTGATGATTCAAATTTCTACATACTCCTAAATTCATGGAAAATCTAAATATGTGCATTGCCAATTTTCCCTATAGCATATTCGGATCCACCCATATTTTTGTTATAACTTGTATTATGGAGCCACCTTGCAAAATTCCTGCATTCAAATTAACTCCAAATTGGATTATTCATATTTCTAAAAGCTCTAAATTTCATACCCTTGTCTAGGCATGGTTAACATTTTCCCCATGCCCCCATTCTGCTTGACCTAATAAATGCTCCCTTTCCCATTTATTTCCTCTTAGGAAATTCATCACTACTTCAAACCTAGTGAAACCACTTCCTACATGTTTCTAAAACCATGCCCTAATTGTTGGGACCATGCACTCCTTTTTACAAAAATGTTTTCTGGGGACACCTTATAAGATCACCATTTCCTTCGTTTCCACCATTCAAGACTTCCCCTTGACCCACATCCACCAAAACCTCCTTAGTTATTGTTATTATGACCAGCGATGTCCAATAAAAATAAAACTCGTATTTATAGAGCACTTTTGTTTTCTGCTTGTTGTGTTGCTTATTGCGGTTGTTTCCGGCGATAGTTGACGAAGTAGATGAAGTGCTCGGAGTGGGCCAGAAGCATGTGAAGACCTTGAAGATTTTGTAGAGCCAGGCAAGCAACCCTTTGACCATGACCATGAAAACTTTTATTGCATGACATATAGAACTTTATTTTGTTGTATTTATCATGATGATGTGGTATTCCCCTTCGATGGGATGCCTCTGATACTTTCTTGTTGACACTTGCATCGTGCATGACCCTACCTCCTTATGAGGGTTATGCAGGTGGGAGTAGTTAGGACGCTAGTAGTTGCTACGCAAGTGGGATGGGAATATGCATGGTAATGAAAACATAGTGTTTTCAAAGACTTTTTGAAAACCCCGTCGGGTGCCACCAATGCTCGAGGGGGATGATGTTGAGTTGGGTAACCACTTGAGAAAGAAGTGGTGTACCAGAGCAAGTGAGTGTGTGTGTTTTCAAAAAGGGATTGGTGTAAGTTGCGACCGTTACTCCAACTTACGGGCACAACCACTCTACCCCTATATGGGATGGCGCTTTGTTGATTACTATGGTTGGTTCTAGCAGGGAGCCAGCATTACCAGTGGAGATAGTGAAGTGGTCACTCTTGAGACGGGGTCGTCTCGTAAGTGGAAGGCCATGCGCTGTCTTTACAGGCACCAGGCACACCATTGCGTGCCCTCATGGATGATACGTGTGATGTATATCATGTAGGATGGCACCAACGAGTGGACTCTTTGTTTAGTATCACCATGGGAAAGGCATTGTTTGGGTGCTTACCTCGGGTATGTAATATACCACGAGTCGCTGATAACACGGAAGTTCCCCGAGTCTTGTGGGTAAAGTGTGCAACCCCTGTAGAGCGTAAAACTATTCGAATAGCCATGTCCATGGTCAAGGACAGTTGGATGAACGCTCTTGTGCTATGTCCAAATGTTTACTAAACTTGGTGTGCGTGCAGTTGGATGACATAGAGATGATACTTGAGATAAGTCAGATGACTTGACGTGATGACTAAACATGAGATGTTCAACCCCCTGATTATGATGATATATGTAACTTGTTAATATGGATATTTGCCAACCGTTGATGCATGCTTACATAGTTACTTGATCATGTCATTGCATTCAAAATTAGCTTTCCGCTAAATACCTAGTTAGTTCTATATCCTGCATTGTTATTGCCTTGCTCCAAACATGGGTTGCTTGCGAGTACATTCAAAGTACTCATTGGCTTGCCACTGGTTATTTTATTGGCCAAGCATGAAAGATCAGGTTATGATGAAAATTACCATGGAGACGTACGTGCGAGCGAGAACGCTTCCCAGTCGGAATGCCTGTAGGGTTAAGGCCGATGGCATGGGTTCATGCTATCGTTGAAGATTTCCGCTCCAATCATATGAAGGCTTGGCCTTAAAGGCCATATTTGAATAACCCGGTACGTAATGGATGTAAGACTGTTGTTATTCAGTTTCTGTGTGTTTAGTGAGCATTGATCTCTGGGATCACTTTGCAAGTACATTCGATGATCATGACTTATGAGTCGGTGTCCCCACAGAGCTGGTATCAGAGCCATCCTTATTGTAGGAAGCCCTTAGATAGCATGGACGTTAGTTAGGACAAAACTATTTTCCCAGACCCTTCAAAATCAACTCGCAAAACCTCTATATTTCTCACCTCTCCTAAAGTTTCAAAGGAAGCAAAGGTTTTCGCCTTAGCATTTCCACCATATTTCTCTTAACTCTCCTCGTCTACTTTTTCAAAACATTGCAAATGGTCGCTACGACCCTTCTGCCCCTGACCACGGGATTCCTTGTAATCCTCGTGGGTAACCTGGAAGGAAGCCACCTTGCTAGACGATTGGAGACATATCTTGGACCCAAGTTGGAGACACTAGACAAGGAGCTACCAACATAAGATACCTTCTCGAAGGTTGAAGATATCAAGACTCAGAAGATGGTGACACCCTCGACACTGCTCAAGGATGATGCCACCTTAGCCTTTGATGACTAGGGCACAAGACATGCAATGTCATGATATGCATTGCTAATGGAGAAACCCTGTCCTTTTCGTTGTTGTGTCGGCAACCACCGGTGGATGAGAACCTTGCCATTTGGTCCGTACTATAGTGAGCAGGACAACAGTCCTCATCAGCCCCTGCTCTTGGTGCCGATGATATCATCAATGTGACCAACATGATACAACTCTACCATGCCTTGTTAACAACATTGCATAAAAGGTTGCCTACCTGGAATGCTCGACGCCTCAAAAGACAAGAAGGCATTGTCACGAACACAAGGACACCAGAAGACCCTGTCAACAACAGCCGTGAAGAATCCCCTTCATCATCAACTCAACAGACCCGAAGTCGTCAAGGACTCTTCAGGTGCAACCAGGATTGTTTTAATGAACAACAACCAGAGACATATTGACACCTGAGAAAGACCTAGAAGGATAAGCGGACTCCTCTCCAAGACGCAAAGCAAGCACGACTACTGAGTCCAAGGACCCCTAGGGTAGGATAGGTCATGTGTTCCGAATGAGAATTCGAATCCGTATGATGGTTCAGATAGAATCATAATTGTGTGTTGTTTGTTTTTGGTTGTTTGTGCTTTGGTGAAAGTCACACTTTTGATCTAGGGAACAAGTGCGTGACTATATCACCTACCTTACCTTGATGTTTGTGTTTGGCCTTTCCGGCAATTGCTAGCACTTGCACTATACCACCCCCTTAGGCACTTTCCTCTCGATGCTACTAACTCTCCCCCATCTCGTCAACTGAAGACCAACAAGACAAGATGCACCAAGGATCCACCTCGTCAAACAACTGACACCGAAGACTTCGACTCCAACCTACTCAACTAGACGCAACCCCGTAGGGTTATGCTTTTCCCTTAAGATTGGAAACCCTCCCTAGCCCAACCTAGACCTTTCAAGATCCCACAGCTCAAGCCTCTAATCACGTGTTTAATACATGGATTTTTCCAGAGCACTTATTGAGATTCAATAACCCCTGCTTAGCACGGGGTTCATTATGGATATAGTGATCATAGTAAACAAACATCCTCCATTCCTACGCTAGCACTAGAACCTTGATGCCATGTAAGGATCATTCTAAGGGTATATAATTTGTGGACAGTAATTTGATTTAGCCATAATAGATGTCCCGAGGAAGTAGTTGAGACCCTTTGGTCAGTTATGAGACTCTATGTTGGTAGGCGAGCTTGGTGCATCAAGATTGATAGAGTAGCACAACTTACCTTCCCATTGAGCAAATTGGATTTTGTAGGACCATTGTGATCACAAGCTGAAATTATTGGTGGATAAATTACTTGACTTTGGCAAGTAATGTTGATATTGGATTGATGGTGACATGATAGTGACTGGAGCAACTAGTAGGGAATTCTTACTCGATGTAAACCTTGGATTTAAATAGGTGATTCTAAGAGGTGCTCAGGATTAATCAAACCACATGGTTTGGAGTAATTCGGAATTAGTTTGATGATCTTGATCTTGATACCATGTTTTTCGGTGGAAGTCAAACCAGGAATATTGGGTTGTTGTTAGAATCGATTCAAGGATCCATATGCACCTAACATCGGAGTTCACTGCATCATCATTATGGGGGTTGATGGTTATTTTGTGATGAGATAGTTCTTCCTGGAATTTGGGGATTTAGGAAATCTGGAGATATATGGGACGACACTGGCATTGGATCTGTAGCAATAATAGGTCATGTAATAGTGGATGGTATTCGTGGATCGATTAATTGGATTCTTAGGAAGGAAACAAGATCTTGGAGTGGTTTATTACGTGTTTCCTTAGCATAGTAATGCAATACCTTAGACCTTGGATAGATCAGAAGGAGACTTGGATTAGTAATGTCATGATCAATCTTAGAGGCTTGTAAATTATCTCAAGGATTTTTAGATAGGGATATATGTGAGTTAGCTACAGTATATATGAGATTTTTTGGTATAGTCCTTCCCTCAAAACCTTGGAGATATGAGTAGCATGTGTAATATGGAGATGACTTATATGAGATGATACCTTCGAGGATATAGGGTGATTTTTTTTGGAGTAATTGTCACATCCCTAGCTAGATGTCATAGGACAACATGTGTGTGTGCATCATATATCATTTATGCATCAACATGAAATGGGGACTAAAGGAAACCCCAAACCCTCAATTGAATCAAACCAATTCAAAGTTTGTGAAAATTCAACAAATCCAAAATGCCCATCTAAAATGTCCCCTATGTTTGATATATATGGACATGATTATACAAGGGGTCATTTAAAATATTTGAACAACTTTAGCAATTTAAAAATAAATGATAAAGCTTCTAAGAATATCAAATAAAGCATTATCATTATTCTAGTTTTCAAAATATCCTGAAACTTTTTAGATAAGTTTGAAATATTCAAACTACAATATATAAAATAGTTGGGATATTCTTAAATAGTTTATGTGCCTGAAAATAAATTGAACAAATATCAGAAACTAATTTTAAGAAGAAAATTTAAATAGAAAGCAAGGGAGGATGAACCTGGGCCGGCCCAGCTGGCCCAGCTCCATCGTCGTCCTCCCGACGGCCAAGAGGACGCGTGTGTGCTCGTTTCGCGCGCACGCTGGAGCTGCCACGCACCTCTCTACGTGCCTGCGTCCCCCCTGCCGCGCTGGCAAGAGGATGAGGACGACGTTGCGTCCCCATCGCTCTCTTCCCCTCGCATTCGCCCCCTCTGCTCTCTTCCTCCTTTGCTCCGCCATGGCCGACGTCACCGTTAGCTCACCGCCGTAGTTCTAGGCGCTCCCCCTCGCTTTTGAGCCCTCCAATCGCTCCGCCCCAACGCCTTCTTCCTTCTCGCCGAGTCTGGCATCGCCAGGAGCCCCGAAGCCTCGTCCCCAAGCTCGTCTTCTTCCTCGGACCTGATCTTCGCCACCGTTGAATCATCGTCTCCGAGCCCTCCTCGAGCAAGCTTTCGACGGCTTCGACCCCGCACTGAGCTTCCGACTCTTTCCCCTCTCTTCCCCGGCCTTTCCCCCCTCTATAGGCCTCGATTGCGCCGGATCCCAAATGACCCGCCACACGAGCTCATCGCTGGCGATGCTCCGGTGACCAGTTGGTCCATTAGAGACCACCATCGAACTCGTAAGGCTGCGTAGTGCCTGTAGGTGCCATGTTCCGGCCGTGTCATGCCCTGGTTCGACGAGCCCGTGCTCGTCCGAGCTCTAGCAGCCGCCGTGCTCATCGCAGGCAGTGATTCTGGCCATCCCAGCCCCTGGGAAGTGTCGGGCTCGACACGCACGAGCAAGCAGAGTAGTTTGGTGCCCTTCGTCGTCCGTTCGGTCACCGGAGGAGGAATCTCGACCCCTCCACCGTCCCTGACGTTGCCGATGGCTCAACGCCGGCGAGTCAACCGGCGCTGACCACGGGGGTTGACCCAGGTCAACTCGCAAGTGGGGCCCGCCCCCTTTCTAATTAGAATTAGTTTAAAAAATAATTAAACTAAGCTAATTAAGTTAATGGCCCAGTGACCAGTGGGCCCTAACCTAATCTAATTAGTAATTAGCTAATTAGTTAACCCTGATAGTGACTGGGTCACTGACCAGTGGGTCCCACTGGTCAGGTTTGACCTGGCCTGGTCAGCTGACCTGCTGACGCCATGATGACGTCAGGCTGATGTAATAAAAGGAATTTCTAGTTTCTAAATAATTCCAGAAAATGTTTAGAACTTCAAAAATTCATATAAATTAATCTGTAACTCAGATGAAAATAATTTATATATGAAAATTTATCACAAAAATCCAATGAATCCAATGTTTTTATTATCATGCATGTTAGACAAACCTATGTAGAAGAACATTGACATTTGCTAATAGGTTGAAGTATGGAATTTGAAATGAAGAACGATTTTGAACCTATATTCAAACTCACTTCAAATTAACTTGGACAATAACTACCTTAGCTCATCCATACATGCTACTATGTCATGATCATGCATCATATTTTTGCACTTGCGTGTATTGAAAGCTATTTATCTGCATTGCGGTAGGCCCTGCTTCTAAGGATACCCCCGAGTATTCCAACGAAGGAGAGAACCTTCCCGCTACCCAGCAAGGTAAGCAACCCCCTTGGTCATTCGATAACATCCCACTCTCTCGTTCCTACTCTTGTTTATTGCATTAGGACAAATGCTCATATGTATGTCATACCCGGTAAAAGAACCTATTATTTTGCGTGACCTGTCATTGTCATAGTAAATAGCTAAACCTTGCAACCTAGCATACCTGGTAGATGCTTGTTCCATGATGTGCTTAGCTTACTTTGCCTACTATGCTTGCTATGCTTAGAGTTGCATCAGGTCTGATTCATCTGGGTGATGAACTGCAGTGAAAGAATGTTATTCCGATGTGATAAGCTTATGGTGAACCCGATTTGATAAAGGTAGCGAAGAGAGGCTATGTAGGAGTACATAGCGGGTTGTCTCATTGGGACCGTTCTTAGGAGCTGAGTTCCGTGTTTGTGATCCAAGACTAGTTACTACCATGCGTTGGGATACTTAATTGACCCTCTCGACTTATCAATCGCTGAGTCCTTGGTCCAGGAGTTGCAAGTAGTTACTGGTGTTTATAGTATGCTGGAGGCTATGCGTAGCGCTGACCGTAGGGGTGGGTTACGACGCGGTAGGCAGTGGCACGGTGTACCAAGGGTGACCCGAATGGTGGGCTTGGGAACCCTGCGCACATCGTTTGGGGCTATAGCGGAAACTTCAGCCGGACTTCCGTGCGGGTTCAGTCTCAAATAGGCGATAGCCTGGACTAGAGGTCTTATGTGATTGACGGTCGTGGCCGACTACCTCGCTGGGCTTCCGCATGAAGGTTGTCAAGGTGCATGGTTTTATGAGCACACATCGATAAGTGGCGAGACCGTGTGTGAAGTACACCCCTGCAGGGTATGAAACTATTTGAATAGCCACGTCCTTGGATATGGACTACTTGGATAACTTATGTTGTTCATAGATAATCAAATGGATACTCATAAAACTATCAAGACAAGTGTGAGTACCGTGGATGGCACTCTCCCAGGAGAGGGAAGTGAATCCATGGTGGTGTATTGTCGTGGAGTTAGTGGACTCGTGTGCAATATCTAAAATTTTAAACAAATAGTAAAAATTGTGTAGTTTAGGTTAGCCATGAGTCAAAGCTGGCATTGCTGCATAAACTCCACCAGTCCCCTTGTTGATACATGAGCATGAATAGAATAGGTCTGTTTTAAAGACTTGCTGAGTACGTTTGTACTCATGTTTGCTTAATAAATGTTGCAGATGAGACCCAGGACCCATCAGGTGGGTTCTTTCTAGATGTCGACGATGCCGAATAGCTGGTGTCCCAGCTACGACCCTATGCGTTGTGGCGGGCTGTAGATAGTCAGGCCATGTGCCTTTTTACCCTTTCATCTGGCTGTACTGAGACAGCATATGCTTTCGCTTGGTTTGTATGAACTTGTTTGTATGACTTGAGTGTCGGGTCATGTGACCCCTATCTGTAAGAACATGTTATGCAAGGCTCGTCTGAGCCCCTTGAATAAAAGTTGTTGTATGGTTACATTGTGATGCCATGGTTGTATCTATGCATATAGGGCATGTCGTGTGTACGTGTGACGTGCAATGGTATGTATGGGATCTGACACCTAGTCATGTGCCTTTAGTAGTACTCTTTACGGGAAGCTGCCTCTTTGTGCTTCCATCGAGCCATGGTAGCTTGCTACTGCTCTGGACACATTGATTGACCGACATGTATCCTTCTTTGCTGCTGTGTCTGTCCCTTCAGGGAAATGTCTCGTAGTGTAATGGAGTCCCTGTAGCCTGCTACGACTCGTCTACGTGAAGTGATGGCATTTATGTCTCACGGCGTAATGGAGTCCTTGTAGCTTGCTATGACTAGTCTACGCACGCTTGAGGCTGACACCTGCATTGCTGGGTTACGTATGCCTGTTTCCGTATGGATGTGCCACTTGGGTCCTATGACTAGTCATGTCGGCCCGGGTTATCTGTCGTTTGATTGCCAACGACATGTTCACATACGTGTGCCAAAAGACGCACACAGTCCTGGCTAAGGTAAGGCTGCAGAAGTGGAGCTTACCGTGTGTGAGGCCGCAAAGTGATGTGATATGTTACAGTCTGGATTCATATGACTTAGGATCGGGGTCGCGACAATGTTGGTATCAGATCCCGACTAACTGTAGGACTACCAAGCCAAACCGGTCGAAGTTGAGTCTAGAAACACTATAGAAAAGTAGGGGAATTGATTGTGGAAGGGAACGTAAGGCTCTTTTTACTCCTCTTCCCAAGTTATTCTATGTTGAGTCTTTCTCATCTTTTCTATGGGGATAAGAACTAGGCTTCTCATCTATTACTTAGGATGACGAGTTACTAACCATGGACCATTAGCTAGCTTGTTTGCAAGTGAATGTCGGTACTAGAGTATTGTTGGTGTGACACCATATGGAGAAGAGATTTGAGTCTAGAAAGTCGAGTGGTTATGCTTTCCAATTTTTTGCAGTTGTCTCAAAATCGTTTTTGAGCAATTACAGTCGTTATGTTGTTGAATTTCTGCTAGAATCTCTAATGTCTTTGTATCATTCTCTATTTCAGATGCCCCCTCGTCCTTCCTGTCAGGTGGTCCGCCTGACCAGGTGCATCGATGTACCTGGTCACACGACCATGTTGGTTAGAGTTATGATGGAGGCTGGCTACCATTGGTACCCAGAGTACAAAGTGGATGAATAGTATCGAGGTTTCAACCAGAGTCAGTATCTGTGTAATGTTAACATATATCCTTCAGATCCTGGAGTTGTAGAGCCGCTTCACTGGACTTATGGATTAGGTGTCACCATAGATATGTCAGTTCAGGAGGCCGCCTACACCATGCTGACTATCATGAGGTTTCACCATGGTCTGCTTTAGAACATAGAGTTCTGTTATGTTCCTGCTTCCATGGGAGGAGAGGATGGTTATCTTAGTGCAGTCTACTGTGATCATTCCTATGAGGATCCCAGGCTGTAGGTGACCGCTCAGATGTTGGAGAACAGGGACCATGATGCACGTGCCCTTCGCATGGAGCTCTATGCCACCCGTGCACGTCTTTGGATAGCCCTGACGCAGTTGGCACCTGTCGTGCAGACACGCTATGGAGATTTGGAGATGCTGACCCCACCGCAGACTCATCTGCCAGCACACATAGAATGGCCCGATGTTGGAGGCATCACCCCTCTTCCAAGACCACTACTGCCGCCAACAAGGGGACCAAGGCCACATCCGTGTCCTTACGGTTTCCAGGGATCATAGGCTAGAGTGTTTCCAAATCCTCACGTTCAGCTCCCAGGTCATGGGGATAACCTGCATGAGGCATTCTACGGTGATGCTTGAGTACGTGGATGCTAGTACTAGTATGCTAGTAGGCGTATCGCCACAGTCCTGCGTGTCTTGTGGGATATGATTGAGGATGAGAGTTGAGTTCTAGAGGTGTAGATAGACAATGTATAGGAAGCTTGCAATGCCTCCGATGAGTTGTGTCATATCTCTGTAGTTTGTTTTCAGCTTGGGCTTGTACTGTACTTTGTCATGGTGTGTATGAATCATGGTGTTCATATGGCACTTGTTATTACCATGTTGTTTGGGTGTTTACCCTACATGCCATGTTGTCCAATACATACCTTATCTCATATCTTTGAGTTGATGTCCTCTATCGCTAAGCTGTGGGTTTGATTTCCCAGGATGGTGGCAACTAGGAATAACCCCGTGCCTGCCCCTGATCAGGACGAGGGAAGCCAGCCAAGGCAAGAGGACCTGCCACATGCGCCTTCTTTGGCAGAAGTGATGCTAGAAGCTAAATGGAACAAAAGGGAGACCAACAGGCTGCTGGAACAAATTGAGCAGAACACAACACGTGCTCCCTGCAATGATCACAATGATGGTGTGTCACTCGGTGATTTCGTGAAGCTGTGCCCACCTAAGTATCATCATTCGGTCGACCCACTCGACGTGGATGACTGGCTGACTAGCATGTTCTGCAAGATCCAGGCTGCCAATGTGTCTGAGGCCTACAAGGTGACCTTTGCTACCTACTTTCTAGAAGGACCCGCCAATCCGTGGTGGGAAAGCTATGAAGCCATGCGTCCCGAAGGCCCCGCACCAACTTGGGCAGAATTCAGTGCAACATTTCGTACCCATCACATCCCGGAAGGGCCGATGGATCGCAAGAGAGAGGAATTTTGTGCTTTCACCCAGGGCAGACTGTCCATGGATGCCTATAGCAATGAGTTCGGCAATCTTGCTCGTTATGCTCCGGAGGAAGTTTCAACCGATGCTATCAAACATGCTAGGTTTCGCAAGGGACTTAACCCTGAGCTCCGTCGAGATCGCGCCTGCATGAGTGCACAACCTTCCAGGCTCTCGTCAACAAGACTATCAATGCTGAGTCTGGACAGACTGACTATGAGGCCATGAGAAAGCACAACCGTGACTTCAGCCCCGCATTTATCTCGGGCTCTAACAAACGCCGGGTGTGGGTGCCCAATGCAGCTTTACTGCCAAGATACACCGCGAGGCCATCCTTCCAGGCGCCTCGCCTAGCTCAGCCCAACCCTCCAGTCAGGCCATTTGGAGGTCCGCCTGCCAATGTTGCTCCCCATGCCACCGTGGTTTGTTACAAATGTGGGGAACCAGGACACTATTCTCGTGATTGTCCTCAGATCAATGCTAAGCCTGCTGGACGTGGGAAGCTAGGAAAAGCCTTCTATGTGAAGCCAGCTCCTGCTCGTGGACGAGTGAATTATGTCTCTGCTGAGGAAGCCTCTGAGGATCCTGATGTTATCCTAGGTATGCTCCTTGTCAATAGTCATCCAACATCTGTTCTATTTGATACTGGGCATCTCATTCTTTCATCTTAGAAAGTTATGCACAGTTGCATAACATGTCTTTTTGTGATATGCCTACTCCTTTAGTAGTTCAGACTCCTGGTTCGAAGTGGCAAACTTCTAGAGTGAGCCATGATAATGAGATTCTGGTGGATAGGCTAGTCTTCCTAGCATCCTTGATAGCCCTCAAGTCTTCGGACATCAATATCATCTTAGGCATGGATTGGATGAAAGCCCAGTATGCTAAGATTGATACCCCTTCTAGAAATGTTCAACTTACACATCCGTTGGGTGAGATACTTAATGTCTCTACTCGAAGAGCCAAGCACCAACTCTATTCCCTCAATGCTAGCCCTCTTCCAGAACTAGAAGATATTCCGGTAGTCCATGACTTTTCGGATGTCTTTCCAGAAGAACTGCCAGGAATTCCACCTGTCACAGATGTTGACTTTGTGATAGAGCTCATTCCAGGGACTATCCCAATAGCCAGAAGACCCTATAAGATGGCACCCTTAGAACTAACCGAACTTAAAATTCAACTCGATGAGGCTTTGAAGAAAGGTTTCATCCGTCCTAGCTCTTCTCCTTGGGCTTGTCTCGTTCTCTTCGTCAAGAAGAAGGATGGATCGGATCGGATGGTTGTGGATTATCAGCTAGTGAATCTGGTCACCATAAAGAACAAGTATCCACTCCCCAGGATCAACGATTTGTATGATCAACTCGCTAGATCCTCTGTCTTTTTCAAAATGGATTTGAGGTTGGGATACCATCAAATCAGAATTAGAAACGAGGACATTCCAAAAACGGCTTTTGTTACTTGTTATGGCCAATACGAGTACAAAGTTATGTCCTTCGGTTTAACCAATGCTACAGGGACCTTCTCTCAATTGATGAATTCGATCTTCATGGAGTATTTGGATAAATTCATCATGGTTTACGTCGACGACATACTCATCTACTCGAAGAATGAATAGGAACATGCCGAGCATCTAAGGCTGGTATTGATGAAACTTCGAGAGCACCGTGTGTATGCCAAATTCTCCAAGGGTGAATTTTGGTTGCCAGAAGTGACCAATCTGGGCCACGTGATCTCTGGTAAGGGTATTGCTGTCAATGCTAAGAGAGTTTAGGCCGTCCTTGATTGGACTCAACCTGAATCGGTTAAGCAAGTTAGGAGTTTCCTTGGCTTAGCGAGCTATTGTCGCCGCTTTGTTGAGAATTTCTCCAAGGTTGCGAAACCTCTGACTAAACTCCTCAACAAAGATAAAAAGTTTGAGTGGACCCCACAATGCGATCACAGTTTTTAGGAGTTGAAAAGACGACTGACCTCTGCTCCCGTTCTGGTGCCACCAAACTTCTCTAGGGACTTTGTTATCTATTGAGATGCCTCGCGACAAGGATTAGGTTGCATTCTCATGCAAGATCATCATGTGATTGCATAAGCATCTCGACAGTTGCGTCCACATGAGGATAACTATCCAACAGATGATCTTGAGCTTGCAGCTGTAGTCCATGC
The DNA here is from genome assembly GCA_022496015.1 of Hordeum marinum. Taxonomy (NCBI): domain Eukaryota; kingdom Viridiplantae; phylum Streptophyta; class Magnoliopsida; order Poales; family Poaceae; genus Hordeum; species Hordeum marinum. The sequence continues at coordinate 212,896,716 of CM039673.1, read as the reverse complement.
CCTGAAAACCTGGCGACATTACCTTCTGCGTAATCGTTGCGAAATTTACACTGATCACCAAAGTCTGAAATATATTTTCACCCAGACGGATTCGAATCTCAGGCAAAGACGATCGGTTGAGTTGATTACAGATTACGACTCAAGGATAGCTTACACCCCGGGGAAAGCAATGTTATGGCCGATGCACTAGGTCGTAAGTCTTATTGTAACAAGCTGATGTTACAACAAGGTCAACCACTTCTCCATGAGGAATTTCGGAAGTTAAACCTCCACATTATTCCTCATGGATTTCTATCCAACTTGGTGGAGGAACCTAATCTTAAGGATCAAATAGCAGCTGTCCAGAAGTATGATAAGGGTTAATCCCGGATCAAGGAGAATATTGCTAGCGGAAACGCTAAAGATTTCTCCAAGGACAATGAGGGCGTTGTGTTCTTCCAGAACCGGTTGGTGGTTCCCAACAGCACACGCTTAAGACAACTGATCCTTAAGGAGGCTCATGATTCTCCTCTCACAGTCCATCCGGGTAGTAGCAAGATGTATCAGGACCTACGCCAGAGGTTCTAGTGGACTAGGATGAAGAGAGAAATTTCCCAGTTCGTTGCTAATTGCGACGTTTGTCGTCGGGTGAAAGAAGAACATCAAAGGCCTACTAGCACCCTCCAACCTTTAGCTATTCCTAAATGGAAATGGGATAAGGTCGGTATGGATTTCATTACCGGATTTCCCAGGACTAAGAGAGGGAATAATGGTAACTTTGTGTTCATCGACCGCCTTTCCAAAGTGCTCATTTTCTTCCTGTTCGGGAGAGTATAACTGCTAGTCAGCTAGCGGAGTTATATCCTTCTCGAATAGTTTCTCTTCATGGTGTTCCTTTGGAGATTAACTCAGACCGCAGAAGTATCTTTACTTCCCGATTCTGGGAAAGTTTTCAACCCCTATGGGGACTCATCTATCCTTTAGCACTGCTTTCCACCCGCAATCAAGTGGTCGAGTTGAGAAAGTCAATCGAATTCTCGAAGACATGCTCCGAGCTTGTGTTATATCCTTCGGTATGAACTGGGAGAAATGTCTTCCATTTGCCGAATTTGCGTATAACGATAGTTATCAATCAAGCTTGGGCAAAGCCCCTTTTGAAGTTCTCTATGGATAAAGGTGTGGAACACCTCTTAACTGGTCAAAAACCGGAGAGAGGCAACTCTTTGGCCAAGATATGATCCAGGATGCAGAGGAGCAGGTTCGCATTATTCCTGAAAAGTTGAAAACAGCCCAATCTCGTCAAAAGAGCCAATATGATCGCCATCATAAGGCTGTGACCTACGAAGCTTAAGAGAAGGTTTACCTTCGGGTTACGCCTCTGAAGGGTACCCATCGATTCGGTATCAAGGGCAAGTTGGCTCCTCGTTACATTGGACCTTTTCACATTCTTGCTAAACGAGGAGAGGCTGCCTACCAATTGGAACTTCTGCCGCATCTTTCCAAGGTTCATGATGTCTTCCACGTCTCGCAACTCAGGCATTGCTTCTCGGAACCAGTCATGAAGTAGACCACGAAGTGCTTGATCTCCAAGATAACCTTACATATCGAGAATACCCTGTTCGTATTCTTGATCAAGCTGAGCGTACCACTCGGCGTCGGAACATCAAGTTTCTCAAGGTTCAGTGGTCACACCATTCTGAAAAGGAGGCCACATGGGAAAGAGAAGATCGTCTTCGACTAGAGTACCCCGCGCTCTTCCCGATGACTTCAAAATCTCGGGACGAGATTCTTTTGAGTGGGGTGAGTTGTCACATCCCTAGCTAGATGTCATAGGACAACATGTGTGTGTGCATCATATATCATTTATGCATCAACATGAAATGGGGACTAAAGGAAACCCCAAACCCTCATTTGAATCAAACCAATTCAAAGTTTGTGAAAATTCAACAAATCCAAAATGCCCATCTAAAATGTCCCCTATGTCTGATAAATATGGACATGATTATACAAGGGGTCATTTAAAATATTTGAACAACTTTAGCAATTTAAAAATAAATGATAAAGCTTCTGAAAATATCAAATAAAGCATTATCATTATTCTAATTTTCAAAATATCTTGAAAGTTTTAGATAAGTTTGAAATATTCAAACTACAATATATTAAATATTTGGGATATTCTAAAATAGTTTATGTGAATGAAAATAAATTAAAAAAATATCAGAAATTAATTTAAAGAAGAAAATTAAAATAGAAAGCAAGGGAGGATAAACCTGGGCCTGCCCAGCTGGCCCAGCTCCATCGTCGTCCTCTTGGCCGCCAGGAGAACGTGCGTGTGCTCGCTGCGCGCGCACGCCGGAGCTGCCACGCACCTCTCTGCGTGCCTGCGTCCCCCTGCTGCGCTGGCAAGAGGATGAGGATGATGTTGCGTCCCCATCCCTCTCTTCCCCTCGCATTTGCCCCCTCTGCTCTGTTCCTCCTCTGCTCCACCATGGCCGACGTCGCCGTTAGCTTGTCGCCGTAGTTCTAGACGCTCCTCCTTGCTTCTGAGCCCTCCAATAGCTCCGCCTCATCGCCTTCTTCCTTCTCGCCGAGCCTAGCATCGCTAGGAGCTCCGAAGCGTCGTCCCCAAGCTCGTCTTCTTCCTCGGACCCGATCTTCGCCGATGTTGAATCGTCGTCTCCGAGCCCTCCTCGAGCAAGCTTTCGATGGCTTCGCCCCCACAGTGAGCTTCCGACTCTTTCCCCTCTCTTCCCCGACCTTTTCCCCCTCTGTAGGCCCCGAGTGAACCGGCTCCCGAATGACCCGCCGCACGAGCTCATCGCCAGCGATGCTCCGGTGACCAGTTGGTCCATTAGAGACAACCATCGAACTCGTGAGGCTGTGTAGTGCCCGTAGGTGCCAAGTTCCGGCCGTGTCACGCCCTGGTTTGACGAGCCCGTGCTCGTCCGAGCTCTGGCAGCCACTGTGCTCATCACAGGCAGTGATTCCGGCCATCCCAGCCCTTAGGAAGTGTCGGGCTCGACACACGCGAGCAAGCAGAGTAGTTTGGTGCCCTCTGCTGTCCGTTTGGTCACTGGAGGAGGAATCCCGACCCCCTCCACCGTCCCTGACATCGCCGATGGCTCAACGCCGGCGAGTCAACCGGTGCTAACCACGGGGTTTGACCCAGGTCAACTGGCAAGTGGGGTCCGCCCCCTTTCTAATTAGAAATAGTTTAAAAAATAATTAAACTAACCTAATTAAGTTAAAGGCCCACTCACCAGTGGGCCCTAACATTATCTAATTAGTAATTAGCTAATTAGTTAACCCTGATAGTGACTGGGTCACTCACCAGTGGGTCCCACTAGTTAGGTTTGACCTGGCCTGGTATGCTGACCTGCTAACGCCATGATGACGTTAGACTGATGCAATAAAAGGAATTTCTAGTTTTTAAATAATTACCGAAAATGTTTAATACTTCAAAAATTCATATAAATTAATCTGTAACTCAGATGAAAATAATTTATATATGAAAATTTATCAGAAAAATCCAATGAATCCAATGGTGCTGTTATCATGCATGTTAGACAATCCTATGTAGAAGAACATTGACATTTGCTAATAGGTTGAAGTATGGAATTTTAAATGAAGAACGATTTTGAACCTATATTCAAACTCACTTCAAATTAACTTGGACAATAGATGCATTAGCTCATCCATACATGCTGCTATGTCATGATCAGGCATCATATTGTCGCACTTGCGTGTGTTGAATGCTATTTATCTGCATTGCGGTAGGCCCTGCTTTTGAGGATACCCCCGAGTATTCCAATGAAGGGGAGAACCTTCCCGCTACCCAGCAAGGCAACAAACCCCCTTGATCATTCCGATAACATCCCACTCTCTCGCTCCTGCTCTTGTTTATTGCATTAGGACAAATGCTCATATGTATGTCATACCCGGTAGAAGAACCTATTCTTTTGCATGACCTGTCATTGTCACAGTAAATAGCTAAACCTTGCAACCTAGCATACCTGGTAGATGCTTGTGACATGATGTGCTTAGCTTACTTTGCCTGCTATGCTGGCTATGCTTAGAGTTGCGTCAGGTCTGATTCATCTGGGTGATGAACTGGAGTGAAACATTGTTGTTCCGATGTGGTAAGCTTATGATGAACCCGATTTGGTAAAGGTAGCGATGAGAGGCTATGTAGGAGTACATAGCAGGTTGTCTCATTGGGTCCGTTCTTAGGAACTGAGTTCCGTGTTTGTGATCCAAGACTAGTTACTACCACACGTTGGGATACTTAATTGACCCTCTCGACTTATCAATCGCTTAGTCCTTGGTTCAGGAGTTGCAAGTAGTTTCCGGTGTTTATAGTATGCTAGAGGCCATGGGTAGAGCTGATCCTAGGGGTGGGAACCCTGCGCACATTGTTTGGGGCCGTAGCGTAAACTTTGGGCGGACTTTCGTGCAGGTTCAGTCTCAAATAGGCGATAGCCGGGACTAGACGTCTGATGTGATTGACGGTCGTGGCCGACTCCCTCGCTGGGCTTCCGCTTGAAGGTTGCCGAGGAGCATGGTTTTATGAGCACACATCGATAAGTGGCGAGAGCGTGTGTGAAGAAGTACACCCCTGTAGGGTATGAAACTATTCGAATAGTCGTGCCTCGGATATGGACTACTTGGATAACTTATGTTGTTCATTGATAATCAAATGGATACTCATAAAACTATCAAGACAAGTGTGAGTACCATGGATGGCACTCTCCCAGGAGAGGGAAGTGAATCCATGGTGGTGTATTGTCATGGAGTTAGTGGACTCGTGTGCAATATCTAAAATTTTAAACAAAGAATTAAAATTGTGTAGTGTATGTTAGCCATGACTCAAAGCTGGCATTGCTGCATAAACTCCACCACTCCCCTTGTTGATACATGAGCATGAATAGACTAGGTCTGTTTTAAAGACTTGCTGAGTACGTTTGTACTCACGTTTGCTTAATAAATGTTGCAAATGGGACCTAGGACCCATCAGGTGGGTTCTTTCTAGATGTCGATGATGCCGAATAGCTGGTGTCCTAGCTACGACCCTATGCCTTGTGGCGGGCTGTAGATAGTCAGGCCATGTGCCTTTTTTACCCTTTCCTCTGTCTGTACTGAGAAAACGTATGCTTCCGCTTGGTTTGTATGAACTTGTTTGTATGACTTGAGTGTCGGGTCATGTGACCCCTATCTGTAAGAACATGTTATGCAAGGCTCGTCTGAGCTCCTTGAATAAAAGTTGTTGAATGGTCACGTTGTGATGCCATGGTTGTATCTATGCTTATCGGGCATGTCGTGCGTACAACTGACGTGCAATGGTATGTATGGGATCCGACACCTGGTCATGTGCCTTTAGTAGTACTCTTTATGGGAAACTGCCTCTTTGTGCTTCCACCGAGCCATGGTACCTTGCTACTGCTCTGGACACATTGATTGACCGGCATGTATCCTTCTTTGCTATTGTGTCTGTCCCTTCGGGGAAATGTCTCGTAGTGTAATGGAGTCCCTATAGCCTGCTACGACTCATCTACGTGCAGTGATGGCATTTATGTCTCATGGCGTAATGGAGTCCTTGTAGCTTGCTATGACTCATCTACACACGCTTGAGGCCGACACCTGCATTATTGGGTTACGTATACATGTTTCCGTACGGATGTGCCACTTGGGTCCTATGACTAGTCAGTTCGGCCCGGGTTCTTTGTCGTTTGACTGCTAGCGACATGTTCACATACGTGAGCCAAAACACGCAAATGGTCCCGGCTAAGGTAAGGCTGCAGCCATGGATCTTACCGTGCATGAGGCCGCAAAGTGATGTGATATGTTACAGTATGGATTCATATGACCTAGGATCAGGGTCCCGACAGTAATAGGCAGTACTATAGGCATCTAATAGTTGTGCTTAGGATAAGGTGTTAGACATTCACTCACATCCTAAGCTCCTTGAAACCCGAAGCTTTAGCGGACCATGACGTGGTCGGGCTATGACCATAGGCCTTGGACTATAAGTCCTTAGACTATGGTCGGTACTCCACCTCGACCACCACTAGTCCTGTTCAAAGGAAGGTGGCCATGAAGACCTCTATTAGGTTGGACCACAAACCCTTGATACCAGTGACCATCCGGGACGAATGTCCGCTCCTCTCACATATCCCATGAGCAGTGTGTTTATGTGACACTTCGGGAAATAGGTTGTTGTCCTCCGGGATGACATACTTATCTACCCAATGATAGGAGGAACATGTTAGTTCTATTTGTACAAGCCCCAGGAACACCCATTACCATGCCTATCGACTATAAGGTCTCACCTTAAAAAGAGTTGGACTCCACGAAGCACCCTCCCTACAGAAGAAGACTTTATTGCCAAGCAAGATGAAGAACCACTACAATTGCAGAGCCACGACAACGACGAAGAAGAATCAAAAGAAGTCAACCACCACTCCTCTGCCCGCAACATCAATTAGACTATATCAAGAAGCACCAACGTCCAAGCATGATGTAGCCCTTACACATCAAGAGGGTTAAAGAACCCCTTGTTATGACTGGACATCCATTAGTTCCTGACTAGCAAGGAACCGAGGAGCTGATATCCCCCCTCACTCCACCACTTTGATGGTGTACGATGAGAATGCCATCGCTACTCACTTTAGATGCCTGGAATGGAGTGGACGACTGTCATGACTTCGTTACCAGCCCTTTTTAAACAATCTACGGTATAAACCGTGACTTGACCATGGTAAGCCACCTGTCAAAGGTAGTTCACCCCACTTGCCAAGCGTTAGACCTTGGGGGTTAGATGGCTGATCTATACTCTGAACAGTCGGCTTATCTAGAACCCCAATGAACCTTCCCAGATGGTAGAACCCGTTTTGACACCAAGTCTCTAAGATCAGTCTTAGGGGCGAGACCCAGCACAGACCTTGCCACGGAGTGACGAATAGACCAAACACTCGAAGACCCTCCAGAAATGTGCGTCCATGACGATGAAGACAAACGACCAAAGAAGAATGAAGAATCTACCTGGGCAACTTACTCAAGCAGAAGATCTTGTCGAGAAGCCCACGATGACGTGCTTCAACACTCTCAAGGATGAAGACCACAAGCATCAGAAGATCAACTATTCCAACAGAGTCAACAATTCCCCATCAAGGGAAGCTACAACCTTAACCCCTTCTATTCTAACATGAGACATCTTGATGTCACTAACGAACATGAGCAACCTCAGTACCAGCACACAGACACACTACTTGGCCACGTATTCCGACCTTGGAATACACACGCAAGCCAGGCCCTTGCCAAAACCCCATTCACCCTTAGACGAAGTCAATGATGGACTCGAAGGCATATCTTTAGGCACTTCAATATCCAGAAGGACAACCACTCCGGAGAAGAAACAACGTGGAGCGTGAAGACTACCTCACCTCTGAATGTAAGCATTAGCACCTAGCCTAGGAATCTTGGGGACGGGATTCTTGTAAGGGGGGTAGGTCTATCACACCCTGTATTTTGCCTCATGACTAAGTCAACATGACTCAAAAATTAGGGCCAATTAAAATTTTTTGTGTGCATTTGAATGCTTTACTTGTGTGTTATTTGCTTGCTTGTCTGATTGCTTGCTCGTGCTCTATAATTCATAAAACATCCTCCTACCCTCAAAAACTTTTTTCCTTGATCCCCACTCTTGTCCAATGATCATGCCATGTAAATAAGGCTTAATTATATTTTTTACAAAATATTATTTTTTACAAAATATTATTTTGGCCAAAATATTATTTTGGCCAAAAAGCATTTAATTAAATTAGGTTTTCAAAACCCCTTGATTTGAGATTTGCACTACAAGTCCCCAAATTGGGTGGATCCTCTTTATCCAAATGTTTATTTGAAACCCACTATATATATGACTTCCCAAAAAAACCAAATATTATTTGTAAATATTATTTACTATTTTATTTAAAGGCTTTTTCTAAAGGCCAGAAAATGGTCTTTTATAGGGAAATTATTTAAATGCTTTAAAAATATTTGAGAAAATTTAGGAAAACTGAGTGGACATATATTGTCCATATATAAGAGTTTCAACACATGGTCATGTTCAAAATATTGGACAAAACTCTTCAAAACTATTTTTGCCTATTTCAAGCATTTGAAATATTTCTATAAGAAATATTCTCAAATAAATCCAGGAAAATTCTAGCATGTCACAAATTATATATGTGTTCATCTTGCCAAGTTTCATCTCAATCCCAATTGTTTGGGTTCACAAAAATGTCCCCAAATCTTCTCTGTCCAGATCCATATTTGAGCAACTTTACATTGTGAAGTATCTCCTATTGATCCCAAACTTTGTGGGAATGTTCTATTACCCAAATGATGATGCTAAACCAAGTGGCGCAAAAAGGAGATTATTTTACCCTAACTATATGTATAGAAACCTAATTATGTTGATTCCTAGGGTTCACAAAGTTCGCATTATCAACTTTCTTCATCTGATCTCAAAACTTGTGATCAGGACCAAATGGACTAACCACTTACCTCTGGTAAATATGAGGGCCATTGGATACCCCTAGATGCCCTAGGACATCATCAAACACCTTCAGCCATGAGCTTGTGGACAAGCTAAGTGGGCCCAAGAAGATTCCCCTCGCCTCCAACTCTTTACCACAATATATTCTAACCCCAATTTACCTCCAGTAACCTTTCCATGGCCTCTTATAAATTATTGTGGGGTAACTCTCTCATTTTCCCTCTCTTTTTACCATGGTAAGACCTCTGTTCCCTTATTATGTTCATAAGAATGCCCCAAGTTTTTCCATAGCACCTATAGTGTGCTAATGCATCTTTCCACACCCAAGGGTGGCATGCTCATGTGGAAAATATGAGCAGTACCTATAAAACTAATTTTTGGCAGAAGTTGTGGCCTTGAACTACAAGTACCCTATTTACTTGTCTCCCTAAGATGAAAATTGGTGGACATGGAGTCCTTCCGTATCTAGGGAATTTAGAAAAGGTTTTATCCAAAGTTCCCTCCAATATAAACCCCTTAGGTGAGTTTCTACTTTCCTGATGCAAGCTTTCCCTCTGTAGAAACCCCACGTACACTGCTCCTACTCCTTCCAAATTTTACCATTACCCTTCACCATGCGTGCCTAGGCTACGAGACATTTTCGGCCGGCTAACCTAGTGTCCTGGACATCACTTGGCATGGTGACCAAGCTATTGGCATGCAGGAATGGCGCCTTGCAGACTAACCTTGTCTTGTAGATCATGCCAGAGAGCGGTAGAGTGCCCCAGCATGCCAAGAATACCCCCTCAACTACCCATGCCTCTCCCCTACGCTAGCAAGGGTCCAAGGGCGCTCTGGCTCGTGTGCTCCCCACGCCCAAGGGGGCATCCGAGGCGCTCCCGAGCTTCCCCTCATCGCCCCTCTACTTCTGTCCCTCCCCGAGCTCCCTGTCGCGCCCTAAGCTACTCCTCCCACTCCTAGAAGCCCTCCGGGCAAAGACATTGGAGCTCTCGAGCTCCACTTCCCCCTCCATGGCCGTCACGTTGCCGCTCGGGCCTCGACTGAATTGGCAATACCCCGACCTTTCCCTTTCCCTTGGACCTCTCCAAAGCACCCCTAGGCTGCCACCATAACCCCGTACGCATGCCATCCCCTCCCCTTCGCAACTATGGCGTCACGCTCACCTTGGCCGACGACCTCCCCTGTCGTGATGGAAGCAGCATGCAGCCCCTATCTCCCTAGGGCCCGGGGACTACCCAGGCAAGTGCGGCTCTCCGCCCCGAGCTCGTCGATGGTCGGGATGCCGCCGGGAACGCCCTGTGTCGCCAGAATGGGGCACTGGTGCGAGCGCTGCTAGCCTTCCCTACCTCCTCCTGTTCTAGCAGGAGGAGGGAGATAGACTGAGCAAGCGGGGCCCACTTGTAAGCGGCACATCGGCCGCCCCCCCCCAGTGGAAGCGCCCCGATGCTTCCCACCTCCCTGCATAGGAGGCGCACTCCAAAGAGTACAACATTGACGTCACCACAGCCTCTCCGCGGCTGGGATGGCCCAGTCTCTATCTAGCTCCCGGTGCGCACTTTAGCCCATAGGGTAAGCCTATTTTTCATTTTCTGTTTTTACAGGAACTTGTAGTATGCATATATAATTCTTACCAACTCCGATTTTGATGATTCAAATTTCTACAGACTCCTAAATTCATGGCCAATCCAAATATATGCATTGCACAATTTTTCCCTATAGCATATTCTGATCCACCCATATTTTTGTTCTAACTTATATTTTGGAGCCACCTTGCAAAATTCCTAGAGCATTCAAATCAACTCCAAATGGGGTGATTCATATTTCCAAAAGCTGTAAATGTCATACCCTAATTGTCTAGGCATGGTTAACATTTTTCCCATGCCCCTATTCTGCTTGACCTAAGAAATGCTCCCTTTTCCCGTTTATTTACTCTTAGGAAATTCATAGGAAAATCATCACTACTCCAACCCGATGAAACCACTTCCTACATGTTTCTAAATCATGCCCTAATTGTTGGGACCATCCACTCCTTTTGACAAAAATGTTTTCTCTGGACACCTTATAAGATCATCATTTCCTTCGTTTCCACCATTCAAGACTTCCCCTTGACCCACATCCACCAAAACCTCCTTGGTTATTGTTATTATGACCAGAGATGTCCAATAATAAAACTCATATTTATAGAGCACTTTTGTTTCATGCTTGTTGGGTTGCTTATTGCGGTTGTTTTTGGCGATAGTTGACGAAGTAGACGAAGTTCTCGGAGTGGGCCAGAAGCATGTGAAGACCTTGAAGATTTTGCAGAGCCAGGCAAGCAGCCCTTTGACCATGTATATGAAAATTTTTATTGCATGGCATATAGCACTTTATTTAGTTGTATTTATCATGATGATGTGGTATTCCCCTTCGGTGGGATGCCTCCTATAATTTCTTGTTGACACTTGCATCGTGCATGACCCTACCTCCTTATGAGGGTTATGCCGGTGGGAGTAGTTAGGATGCTAGTAGTTCCTACGCAAGTGGGATGTGAATATGCATGGTGATAAAAACATAGTGTTTTCAAAGACTTCTCGAAAACCCCGTCGGGTGCCACTAATGCCCGAGGGGGATGATGTTCAGTTGGGTAACCACTTGAGAAAGAAGTGGTGTACCCTAGCAAGTGAGTGTGTGTGGTTTCAAATAGGGATTGGTGTAAGTTGTGACCGTTACTCCAACCTTACATGCACAACCACCCTACCCCTATATGGGAAGGGGCTTTGTTGATTACCATGATTGGTTCTAGTAGGGAGACCGCATTACCAGTGGCCAGATTGAAGTGGTCACTCTTGAGACGGGGTCGTCCCGGAAGTGGAAGGCCATGCGCTGTCTTTACACGCACCAGGCACACCGTTGCGTGCCCTCATGGATGATACGTGTGATGTATATCATGAGGGATGGCACCAACGAGTGGACTCTTTATTTAGTGTCACCATGGGAAAGGAATTGTTCGGGTTCTTACCTCGGGTATGTAATATACCGTGAGTCATGGATGACACGGAAGTTCCCCGAGTCTTGTGGGTAAAGTGTGCAACCTCTATAGAGTGTAAAACTATTCGAATAGCCGTGTCCACGATCAAGGAAAGTTGGATGACCGCTCTTGTGCTACCACCAAATGTTTACTAAACTTGGTGTGTGTGCGGGTGGATGACATAGAGATGATACTTGAGATAAGTCAGATGACTTGACGTGATGACTAAACTTGAGATGTTCAACCCCTTGATTATGATGATATCTGTAACTTGTTCATATGGATATCTGCCAACTATTGATGCATGCTTACATAGTTACTTGATCATGTCATTGCATTCAAAATTAGATTTCCACAAAATACCTATTTAGTTATGTTTCCTGCATTGTTATTGGCTTGTTCCAAACATGGGTTGCTTGCGAGTACATTCAAAGTACTGATTGGCTTGCCACTGGTTATTTTATTGGCCTGGCATGAAATATCAGGTTATGATGAAGATTACCATGGTGACGTACGTGCGAGCTAGGACGCTTCCTAGTCGAAATGCCTGTAGGGTTAAGGCCGATGGCATGGGTTCACGCTATCATTGGATATTTCTGCTGCAATCATATGAAGGCTTGGCCTTAAAGGCCGTATTTGAATAATCCAGTACGTAATGGATGGAAGACTCTTGTTATTCAGTTTCTGTGTGTTCAGTGAGCATTGATCTGTGGGATCACTATGCATGTACATTCGGTGATGACGACTTATGAGTCAGGGTCCCCACACTGAAACAACAGAAACAGAGGTCTGGACTTGGTTGTGCTCGCGACATAGCTCGACAATAAGCACCAGGTGCTCGTCGAGGGGACGCACGAGTGTCCAGGTGTGGCTAGATGTTGTGTATGTGTGCAAAGAAAGGAAAAACATGGCAAAAATTGGGAGTAGTAGGATTCAAACCCCAGACTCCCTGCATAGCTGCGCATAGCTCCGACCACTACGCCGTAGGTGATGTATGTATCTAAAGGAGGGCTCTGCTTCTAATGAACCAAAATGTCAGGTCTTGTTCTACCTGTCAGGCAGTGTGACCGAAAATCATAGGTGACTCTGGCGCGCATAGCAACGTCTCCAAGTGCAGCAAAGGAGTATCGGCAGGGGTGAGGCATGCGCAGGGGATCACGCATGCATATCATCGAGGATGAGCTCAAGTAGGAGCTCATTTTGATTGCGAGAGCGAGGCATGGCGAGGTAGGAAGCGGCAGTGGACTGGCTTGGCTACTGGCAAGGACAAGGCACATGCGTGCATGCATCCATGGACTATGGCGGAGTTCATGCGGGCATGCGATGGTGCAGGTGCTCGAGTGCGTGCTCGCGACCAAGGTGGTAGTGGACGCAGCACTCACGCCTTCGTATGGGGCGGCGACCACGGTAACAGAGGTGATAGGGCAAGGAAGGTGGGAGGAGGAGTTGCTCACCATGGTGGTGTTATAGGAGACGGTCCAGATGGAGAGGCAAGGAAGAGGAAGAAGCGATGTGCTGATCGAGGCGGCGTTCGGCTCCGTGAAGCAAAGGAAGCAGAGAAGACACCATCGTAAAGGAAGCCCATGCATTCCTTGTGGACACGGGAGAAGGTTTGGAAGATGATGATGCTCGCGACGCTCCTGCGAAGAAGACAACCACAATGGGTTGGATCACGTCGGAGATGAGCTCGTGCTCCCTCTCATCCATGGTGACGGCTTGGCGTGGAGAGGCTACCTGGGTGGTGGCGTGGACATGGGAAGGAGGGAGTGGAAAGAGGAGAGTTAGGTCAGACTCTAGGGCACGTTTTGAAGGAGGCTAGTGAGCTTCTCCAACTGTCAAATCAACAAGGGTGCCAACATGGAGTCAGCGGATGAAGTGCCGTACAGGGGTAGAAGAAGAACAGGGACATCGGTGCTGGGCTGGGCTGGACGGGGGCTAAGTGGGCTGACTCTTCTCTCTCCCTTTGTGTTTATCCTCCTTTTTTTCTATAGACAATTTTTTTGAGAGAAATAACAAGAGGGGTAGAGAGGGAATTTATCATGGAAAGAAATATATTTCTGAATCCACAAAGCTGCGAAAGATTTGATAAAATTGCAGTTGGAAATTTTGGAAGACGAACATTCAAATAAGTTTGAATATAATTGAAATTGTTTGAACTTTGAGAGCTATTTATTTTAAATATGAATGGCTGAAACTTTAGGAGATTGTCCTACACATGCAAGGTGAATTATGGACATCTTGGGTGAACTATTGGAATAATTAAAATCCAAACATGTTGAAATATATCCAATAAGTTGGACTTTGAGAACCCATTCAAAAGAGATTGAAATGGGTTGGAACTTGAGAGGGTGGCTGGATATAACATAAAGCATGTATGGGTAAGATTTGAGAAAGAACTAATGACGTGAAAAAAATGCAACTCAAATAAACAAAATAAAAGGGGAAAAGAAAGGAAGTTACCCTTATGAGTTTTGGAACTTGCGTGGAACCAAGTTGGAAGTGGACAAGGGTGCAAGAAAGGATCCAAGAGGAATAAGATAAGTAGTGGAATAAGAAGAAGTAATGCACATGAACAATTAAAGGAAAACAAGCACAAGAATAACAAAATGGAGATACTGCATGATGCAATGAATGAAACACACATCCAATAATATGCAAGCATGAACAATCACAACAATAGTGGCGGTCTTAACTCAAAACTATCAACGATGAGAACGAGGAGAACCGACAAGTACGAATGGTGCAAGTTTTTGAAAACGATGATGGCAATGGAGTGCCGATGCAATGCGGATGATGCGATGACGAATGCGACAACCACATGGAACACCTGACGAAACTCAAATAAAACGGGAATCTTCATGATCGTCAGTCTCGGGCTGTTACATCCACGTCAAGGCGAACACCACCATGACATGGAAGCATACACAAGTGGTACAAGATAAGATGAAGAGGAGGAAGAAGTACATCATGATGATCCACCTCAACCACCTTCACCACCACCTTTACAAGAATACACCTTTAACAAAAATGAAGAAGAAGATGATGATGAGGAAGCTCCACCATCCAACAAGCAAAAGCTTCCTCTAGTTCAAGCAAGAGTGGAATCATCCCTTAGAGAAAATATTCGATGACATTGAAACCGGTAGAATCACTTTCTCTAAGACCCGATTAGCTAAATTTTTTGAACACTACTCATGCATCTCTAGTATTGAGCCTATGAAGGTGGAAGAAGTTCTCGAAGACTCGGATTGGGTGAATTCTATGCATGAAGAGCTACACAACTTCGAGAGGAATGATGTGTGCACACTAGTGGAGAAGCCTAAAGATGAGCAAAATATTATCGGAACCAAATGGGTGTTTCAAAACAAGCAAGACGAAGATGGTCAAGTTGTTGGCAACAAGGCATGTCTCGTGGCGCAAGGCTACACACAAGTCGAAGTTATGGACTATGGTCATACCTATACCCCGGTTGCTAGACATGAAGCTATTCGTATATTACTTGCTTATGCAAATCACCAGGACATCACACTTTACCAAATGGATATTAAAAGTGCATTTCTAAATGAGGAGATTGAGGAAGAAGTCTATGTTAAGAAACCCTCCGGTCTGCGAATCCTAAGAAACCCAACCATGTTTATAAGCTTCGTAAATCTCTCCATGGACTTAAGCAAGCCCCTCATGCTTGGTACAAATGTCTAACAAACTTTCTACTTGAAAATGGTTTTGAAATTGGTAAAATTTATACAACCTTATTCACTAAGAGAGTTAATGGTGAATTATTCATGTGCCAAATTTATGTGGATGATATTATCTTTGGATGTACTAACCCATAATTTAGTGAGAAATTTGGAACGTTAATGTCCAAGAAGTATGAGATATCCATAACGTGTGAGCTGAATTTTTTTCTGCAAATCAAGAAAATGAGAGAAGGAACTTTCATATCTCAAACCAAGTACACCAAGGACTTGATCAAGAAGTTCAACATGTAAGAGTGTAAAGGTATGAAAACTCCTGCCTACTAGTGGACATGTTGACCTCACCAAGGAGGACAAACCGGTTGACCAAAAGGTTTATCGATTAATGATTGGTTCATTGCTATATCTATGTGCCTACCGTCCCAATATAATGCTTAGTGTGAGCATGTGGTCTAGATATCGAGCTGCTCCTAAAGAGAGTCATCTAAAGGCCGTGAAAAGTATTGTGAGATACTTGATACATACACCGAACTTTGACATTTGGTATCCAAATGGATCTTCTTTTAACCTTGTTGGCTATTCCGACTCGGACTACACCGGAGGCAAGGTTGATAGAAAATCCACCTCGGGTACTTGTCAATTTCTTGGTAGATCTCTTGTGTTTTGGTACTCCAAGAAACAAAACTCATATCTCTATCTACTGCCGAAGCGGAATACATTGCCGTCGGATCATGTTGTGCTCAGTTGCTATGAATGACTCAAACTCTTAAGGATTGTGGCATACATGTGAAACATGTACCATTGTTATGTGACAATGAGAGTGCAATGAAAATTTCCCATAATCCCGTGCAACACTCTCGAACTAAGAATATTCAAGTTCGACATCATTTTGATCGTGATGATGTTGCCAAAGGAGATATCAATCTCAAGCATGTTCATACTAACAAACAATTGGTCGATATCTTTACTAAGCCATTTGATGAGAAAATGTTTTGTCACTTGAGGAGTGAGTTGAACATCATTGATGCTTCAAACTTGAGCTATACTCACTTGGTTGAATGCAAGGGCATGAGCTTACATGACTATTGCATGATACACTTGATATGCTACTACCATATACATTGGAAATATATGCCCCCTTGTATTGCAACTAACCTTTTGTAGGTTCTTGGAAGAACTACACTCCACAAGATTGCCAACAACTCAAATCATAAGCACTCTTGTCATTGCCAAGTATCCACAATCGTTCTTTGATGATGGAAGGAAGAAGACAACACAAACCATATCCTTGAGATATATTTGAGAAGATCACAATTGCTAATTCACAAATGGTATCATGTCATTTTGATATATCATGTTCTTCCTTGCATGACTAACCAATGTAGGTAAAAATAGAACCAAAACGGTCAAGGATTGTCTCAACTCAAGATGATCTTCATCAACAGAGAACATCCACAACAAATTCTCCTACATGCTACGTCATCAAGATCACTAAAAGGTATGTAGTCATATCCTTGAAATAGCTTTACTCCATGTCATGAGATAAATTAACTTAAGTGATATGAAAACATTAAAATGCTTAATTAAAAAATGGTAACCCCATTTTGAGCGTAACAATTAGTATGACCTATGATCAGGTGTTTTTCTTGGCTCCTAAGTTAATATACTCTAATATAGGTGACATAGTCGCCGGCCATGATGTGGATGTAATCTCTTGTGTGGTTGATCTAATATTTGCATGCTTTCTTAGAACCACTCAATCCTCATCTAGTTGAATTCCTTGCAAACCTTTTTGAAGTTTTATTGCAAGTTTTCTCATACCATTTGAGACTTTTTGAAAGTTGCCAAGTTTCTGTTTAGCCCTCGGAACCTTCGATTCAAATAACTCGGCGTCACCGATTAATGCAGATAGGCTGCACATACACATTTTGGTTCCACTGACTTATTTGCCTAGGAGCCATCGATTCTGTTAACTTCAATGCTCTTTGTCAAATTTAGGAAATCTCCATATCTTTAAGGATCCCTTTATAAAAAAACTTTAAGGGTGAGAAAATTTTATTCAAGGATCCCTAAGTTAAAGCGGTTGTAATTTTAAATCTTCTTTTTCAGATGATAAGGGGGGGGGAGTCTTCAAGGAGCCATTAGTATCAAATGCTCTCTTTGATCCCTACTTTCAATGACCCTTGTATTCTAGGATCCCTTCTCATTCAATGATCCCTTTATCTAACCTTGTGTATGAACCTTTTTGGGAATTAATGTCAAAGGGGGAGAAATACCAAAGCTTCAATGCAAAGGGGGAGATACACCAGAGGGGGAGATATAAAATTAAGGGGGAGAATATCAAATCTTATGCTTGTATAGAAGGGGAGAATATCAATACAGGGGGAGAACACCCAAGTCTGTGTCTATCCATATGGGGTGAAATATCATGATTACCCAAAGCAGAGAAACATCACTTAAGGGGGAGAGAGCATACAAAATTTATAGAATATGGTTTTAATTCTATTTTCCTACTCATGTTAGACTTGTCTCACCCTACCTACTCCCAATATCTACATGCTAAGATTCAGGGGGAGAGGAAGATTTACAATTTCATATTCAGGGGAGAAAGCTCTAAATGATCTTGGAGACATATCAATCTTAAGAAACATTAATTTCTATATGTCCTCCATATCTTGGCACTTCTGACCTCTTTTACATTTGGATGAGTAGAATACTCTTGTGTTTCCTAACATTATTTTCTAAAGTGTGTTTTTGCTATTAGAATGCTTAAGAACTTCAAGGTAAGTATACGCATCATATCCCTGGTCAAGATGATATCTTGCTTCTTGCACATATTGATTACAAGAGGGAGTCTTGAACAGGGAGATACTTCAGTCATGTATATTTGATGCATATAGCCAAGATAGAGATGACTCATCATATCCCTTCTACTATGTGTGTCCATGCATTCCAAAGCAACTATATTTTAAAGGGATTGCACACATTTAGGGGGAGCATATTTTAGTCATGTGTCCCTCAAAGTCTTCATTATATCTTTGCATATATTAATTTGAAACTTTGTTTGTATGTTGTTATCAATTACAAAAAAGGGGGAGATTGAAAGCACATATGCTCCCTGTAACGCCCAAGATGCGATCCTATCCTTATTGTGGCATGAGGGCCTCGATAGAGATAGAAGCACATCTCGTCATTTTACAAGAATGGATATCATTAAAAGTACATATAAAGAAGAGATGAGTATATGGAATTGGCGTACACTCGCCACACACTAAATCATGACCACATCAATACAACAACTTGTTCAATCATCTTACATAAGAGCAGGGTCCGACTATAGACAAAATCAAACGTCAAAATGACATCCATCCTTGCTATCCCAGGCTGCCGGCCTGGAACCCATCCTATGATCGATGATGAAGAAGAACTCCAAATCAAACAAACATCATGCTCAGGTCAAATCATCGCATTACCTGTACCTGCAACTATTGTTGTAGTAATTTGTAAGCCACTAGGACTCAACAATCTCATTTCCAAGGGTATCAAGACTAGGAAATCTTAATGGGTGAGGCATGGTTAAGTGGTGAGGCTGCAGCAAGCACTTAGCATTTATTTGAGTGGCTAACTTACGAGTACATGGAGAAATAGAAGGGTGGTCTACGAATAATGGACGTGAACTAGAAATGATCACTAAGTAATCTGGAACACCTACTTACGATCAAACATAACCCCATGGTGTTCTCTCTTGGTTCAGAACTCACCAGTAGAGATAGTCACGGTTACACACATGGTTGGTGTATTTTATTTGAGTTTACTTTAAGTTTTCTATGATCGGATGTGATTTTTTTTCCAAGTTGCCACATAGTCGTAGGCACAACTCACATGAAAGATTTAACCCTGTAGGGGTGGTCCAACTCATCCATAACAAACTAGCCACAAGCTGCGTCGGAAAACCACAACCACAAGATAGCCCGCAGTATCCTCAGAATCCCGGTGGAAAACCTCAACCTCGAGATAGCCCGAAGTATCCTCAGAATTCCAAGCACAAGACGCTCGAGAAAGGTAAAACCAATCTAGCAAGGCCACCCGACGTGTCAATGAATCCGATAGGAGCCACATATCTCGTTCTCAGGACACGACTGGATTGGCTAAGTTTTTGGCTGGCACACCCGCTTGTGGCCCCGGCTAATACCATTTTTTACCAAGGCTCATGAGGAGCACTATCCCAGGTTGTTGATTAATTATCCACGGTTGCCGGCAGGTCCCTATGCAAGTTTTATTTGTTAAGCAAATGCGATACCAAGGTTGGGCCTTGCCAGAAGATTTTTATCACAAAACGAAAATCAAGGGGTTCTGCATAACAACCCCAAGACTGTTAGGAGCACTCAATATGGAACATAACACCGGTACACAAGTAACCAGGGCGTCCATATGTTAATTTCGAAATTGGTCCAGATCTGAACTAACCATGTTTTATATTTGTTAAACAAGAAAGCCAAATGCACCATGTGATTCTACTCATCATTCTAGGCGATTTACATATATAAAACATTTAAAACGGAGCTACGGTCTAAAAGACAAGACCAACAAGAGATGAATATGGCATGAATGGAAAATGCATGAATTTCAAAACATGGATGCAACATGATAATATGATACTACATGAAATTCTAAGCAAGTTTCATATGCAACATATGTAAAACAGAGCAACAATTCCACAACAAGCAACACAAGGTTTAGATCTAATCTGCCCAAAACAACACATAGCATATTGCAACCCACAAATCAACAAGCTACAGACACCTAAAATGCACAACAAAGACATGGTGATGTAGTCTACATGATGCACACCAATTCATCTCATACCAGCAAATTGAATAGAAGCATGGATCAATAGGAAATGAGCTCACAAGGTGGCTATAAAACATTAGCAGATTAGGACTTAGTGGAAATAACAATTTTCAACAGAGTGCTTTTTTTCACAAAGGCATATTGGCAGCAATAAAACTATATGCTACAGGCCATATCATGGCATGAACATTTACAACATGGTATATGACATGATGCACTACATTTCATTCCATAGTGGCAAGATCTAATTATGCACAGAAACATGGATATCATCAACACAACATTGCAATTTAAAATAACCAGGTTCTCAGACTTGGTGAAAATTAGAGTAGACATGTGCATCAGTTTTTAACAGATTGGCATGTTTGATAGCATAAAATTCTATGATGCCAATCCTATAAATCCAACCCAATGGCACAACATGATAGAGCATAACATGCTTCACAAAACATTCCATGGTGACAAACTCAAAGAATCCCTAGATCAATGGCCAATCACATGGCAACATGCATGGCAACAATATATAACAGATTTTAGACGTAGACTAATTTTGGACATATCAAAATATTAATATTTTTATAGGATGTTGGCAACAATAAAATAACAACTAAACATGGATTATCATGGCAATAAAAGACCAGGAGCTAGTGCACATGTCAAAGGCCATATCTCATGTTCAAAAATAATTCATATGATGCATGGATTTAATCACACGAAAATAACAAAGGGCATCATAGCAAAAATAACATGCACACAACCTTACTTAAAAGACAAAACTAATTGCACAGATTGATTCAATGGATTTTTCTACCCTAAAAACAAATATAATATGTGAGTGTTTACATTAAAAAATGACGCAACAATTACACATGATTATGGCATAAACCGTTTTAGCAAGTTATTTATGCAAATTAATACAAATAACAAGTTAAATATTTTTAAACATGGATGAAAGTTGGATATTATTAATCTACACAAAATTCTACACATTTTTCATATATAAAATATCTTCATCCGATGCACGGTTAGTTACTCATTAATTTTTTAAAATCATATCAATGTTCTGTAATTAACATGTCCTGAAAATAATAGTTAGATTTGCAACAGTGAAAAGGATGTGACATGGGACGAATCTAGGAGCTACAGAGGCTAAGAGAGGTGAGTCTAACATGATAAACCATGCATGGCGGTGGAGCATAGGGCACTCACAATGGCCATGGCCCAAGTTGGTGGGGAGGAGGCCTCACAGCTGGAGGCTCGGTGGGCCTTGCACATGCGTGGCCCATGTGGGCGGCACGACCCAACTCGCGGGTCAGCGGCCCGACCGCACGAGAGAAAAATCCACATTTCAACCCTTAACTAACTCAATGGTTTGATTTTCAACCCTGAACTCCAAAACCGGTCGGATTCAACCCTCAACTTGTTACAGGGTCCATATTAAACTCTTGGCTCAGTTTCGGGCTGGTCAAGCAGTTTTGACCCAATCAAAGCTGACCGGGCAACCGAGTTAGCATGCCACGCACACATCAATCCAACCCTATTCCTATAAAATTTTGCTCAAAATTTTGACCTAGAAAAAAGTGCCCAGAAAATTCTGAAAATTTTACACAAAAACACTCATATGATGTATATATTTCTGGGAAATTTTCAACTTAGTTGGATTAACAGATTGACAGAACCATCCATTTTACAAATCCAGGCACGATTTATGTGTGCATGGGATGCTGACTAGGCTGCCCAGTAAACTTTGAATGGGTCAAAACAGCTTGACCAGCTCGAAACTGAGTCGAGGGTTGTCATCTGGACCCTGTGATAAGTTGAGGGTTGAATCCCAGTGGTTTTTGAGTTCAGGGTTGAAAATCAAACCACGTTGTTATTTGAGGATTGAAATGTGGACTTTTCTCACCTCAGGACGCAGATGAGGCGAGGAACATGGCGGCGGTGGCTGCCTACATTGGAGGCCATGGCGGCATGACACAGGGACGACAAGGGCATGGATCCAGTAAGAGAGGAGGCGCTGGAAGCAGATCCGGTTCGGGACGATGGTGAAACATCAGACATGGGCGGCGGCCACAAGATCAAGGTCTGATGGTGGTTGGGGCCGAGGCTGGCACTGTGCGGGGGCGTAATGGAGGATCTCCAACCATAGGGAGCCCTTGCGCGGCACCGGGGCCTGGCTTAGTGGCGGAGGTGCGGCTCTGGTGGCCGGCGACGGGCGGTGCTGGGGCGCCGGCGGTGAGCAGCGAGGAGGAAAATGCTGGGCAGATGGAAGTCGGACACGGAGGTACAAGGTGGCAGGTTCGGGCCCGGGCGGGCCTATGATGGGTTCAAGCGGGCCTGTGCGATGGGAGGCTGGTGGAGGGCGACATGGCGGACACGAGTTGGCTGGAGAGGAGGCTCGAGGCGACGTGGCGCGCTGTGGTTCCCGAGACAATGTCCGTGGTGGTTCCAAGTGGCAAAGGGGGGTTCGGCCGACGCGGATTTTTAGGTGGGAGCGGGAGGCTGCAGGTTAGGGTGCCTAGGTTTCCCAAAATGGCATGGGGGAGTTGCTTATATAGGCAGGGGCTAGGGTTTGAGGGTTTTGGTGTTGTTTTTGACCCTACGATCGCGATCCGATGACTCTGATCGAAGCGAAGGTTTGCTGGACCTAGTGGGCTTTGTAGAGGTGTTTGGACTGATATGAAAGGGAGGTTTCGCCCCGTGACGTGTTTTTCTAAACTGCGAAAACATTAAACTGATAATGGTGCTGCTACAGTTGGCCGTTCGGGTATCAAATGACGTCCAATGTCACATCCCTAGTTAGCTTACTTAGGTCAGCATGTGTGTGCATCATGTTTTCACTTTTTGCATCAAATTGAAATGGGGATTAACACAAACCCTAACACCTCACCTGAATCAAACCAATTAAATAGTTGTGAAAAACCAACAAATCCAAAATGTCCATAAAAAATGTCCCCCATGTCTGATAAATGTGGACATCAATATATCAGGGGTCATTCTAAATATTTGAACCTATATAGCAGTTCAAAATTAGATATTAAAGCTACTAAAAATGCCAAATAAAACATTATAATTATTTAGCATTCAAAATATTCTAAAACTTTTTGTAGAGGTTTGAAATATTCAAACTAAGCTCTATAAAATATTTGGAGTATTTTGTGCCTAGCATTTGTGCCTAAATAAAAATAAAACAAATGTCAGAAAAGAAAAAGAAAAATTGGAATTAAATAAAAAGATGGAGGAAGCTCACCTTTGGCCGGATCATCTAGCCCAGCACCGCCTTCGTCCTCCTAGCGTCCAGAAGGACAAGCGCGTGCCCGCCGTGCGCTCTCGCCGGAGCTGCCACGCAGCTCCTTGCACACCTGCCTTCCCCCGTCGCACTGGCGAATGGATGAGGACGCCACTGTCGTCCCCATCGCTTTCTCTCTTGCATTTGCCCGCAGCGCTCTCTCCTCTCTCTGCCTCGCCATGGCCGTCGCCTTCTCGCCGCCGTAGCTACTGCTCCAGTCGCTCCCCCTCTCCCTTGAGCCCCCCTTTCGCTCTACCTCGACGCGCTGATCCTCCCTGCCGAAGGAATCGAGCTCGGAGGCCCCCTAGCAACGAACCCGTCATCTTCTTCCTCCTCGATCACTGGAAACCGCCGCCGTCCGTCTGCCACAAGCAGAGCTTCTCCGAGCCCGCTCTCGACACCGTCGCAACCGCTCTGAGCCCCCAGTCCTTTCCCGCTTCTTTTCCCCGTCTCTAGCACGCTCTAACGCCGATCCACCTCGGACTTGAGAGCTCCTTGCCGCCGGTGAGGATGTGGTTGTCGCCACAACGACCCAAGCTCCTACCTGAGCATGTAGGCGTCCTTAGGAGGGTCCCAGGTAGCCGTAGAAGCCTTTAGCTCGCTCGTTCGAGCTCTGGCTCGACGAGCCCGTGCTCAGGCAAGCTTCGGCAGCTGCCGGGCTCAATGTCGGCACCAACTCCGGCCATCTCAGCCCCTGGGAGGTGTCGGGTTCGATGCGCGCGAGCACGCAGGGCCGCTCGATGCCCTCCGCCATCCATTTGGTCACCAGAGGAGGGTTTCCGATCCCCTCCGCCGTCCCTAACGTCGCCAGCGGCTCAATGCCGGCGAGTCAACCAGTTTGACCATGGGGTTTGACCCCAGGGTCAACTGCCAAGTGGGCCCAACCCTGTTAATCAATTTTAAGTTAAAAATAATTAGTTAATAAAATTAATTAACCTAATGACCCACTCATAGTGGGCCCTCTACTAATTAATTAGTGGTTAGTGTTTTAATTAGCCTAAGTTAGTGACTGAGTCACTGACTAGTGGACCCCACTGGTCAGGATTGACCAGTCAACGGCAATTTGACCAGCTCACGTCATGCTGATGTCATGCTGATGCATTAAAAGGATTTCTGTTTTAAATTATTTCCAGAAAATAGTTAAAACTTAGAAAAATTGTAGAAATTAATCTATAACTCAGCTTGAAATAATTTATATATGAAAATTCATCAGAAAAATCCAATGGATCCAATGGTTCTATTATCATGCATGTTAGAGCAACCTATGTAGATGAACATTAACATTTAGTAATAGGGTAATATATGGAATATGAAATGGAGAACGATTTTGAACCTAGTTTCAAAATTACTTCATTTAACGTGGATAATAGTTGCATTAGCTCATCCATTCATGTTGCCATGTCATGATCATGCAACATATGTTGCACTTGCCATGTATTGATTGTTACTTATCTACATTAATAGGCCCTGCTTCTGAGGATACCCTCGTGTATTCCAACGAAGGAGAATACCTTCCCGCTTCCCAGCAAGGCAAGCAACCCCATTGATCATTCCGATAACATCCCATTCTCTCGCTCCTGCTCTTGTTTATTGCATTAGGACAAACGTTCAATTGCCAGTCATATGCGGTAGATGAACCCATTCCTTTGCATGACACGTCATTGTCATAGTAAATAGCTAAACCTTGCAACCTAGCATACCTGGTAGATGCTTGAGCCATGATGTGCTTTACCTACTTTGCCTGCTATGCTTGCTATGCTTAGATTTGTGTCAGGTCTGGTTTATCTCGATGATGAACTGGAGTGAAACATATTCTCCTGATGTGATAAGCTTAATGATGAACTCGATTGTTAAAGGTAGCGATGAGAGGCTATGTAGGAGTACATAGCGGGTTGTCTCATTGGGACCGTTCTTAGGAAATCAGTTCCGTGTTTGTGATCCAAGTTTATTTACTACCACATGCCGGGCCCTGAAATATGACCCCGCTTGATTTATCAATCGCTTAGTCATTGGTCCAGGTATTGCAAGTTGTTTCTGGTGTTTATAGTATGTTGGAGTCCGTGCGTAGCGCTGGCCCTAGGGGTGGGTTACGATGCCGTAGGCAGTGGCACGGTGTACCAAGGGTCACCCGAATGGTGGGCTTGGGAACCCTACGCACATCGTTTGGGGCCGTAGCGGAAACTTCGGCCGGACTTCCATGCTGGTTCTGTCTCAAATAGGCGATAGCCTGGACTAGATGTCTTGTGTGATTGACGATCATGGCCGACTCCCTCGCTGGGCTTCTGCTTGAAGGTTGCCGAGGTACATGGTTTTATGAGCACATAGTGATAAGTGGCGAGAGCGTATATGAAGAAGTACACCCCCGTAGGGTATGAATCTGTTCGAATAGCAGCGTCCTCGGATATGGACAAATTGGAGAACTTATGTTGTTCGTATTTAATTTAAATGGATACTCATAAAAATCCAGGGACAAGTGTGAGTACCGTGGATGGCACTCTCTTAGATGACGGAAGTGAATCCATGGTGGTGTATTGATGTGGAGTTAGTGGACTCGTGTGCGGTATCTAAAATTTGAACAAAGAATTAATGTGTAGTATAGGTTAGCCAAGAGTCAATGCTGGCATTGCTGCATAAACTCCACCACTCCCCTTGTTGATACATGAGCATGAATAGTCTAATGTAGGATCAACAATAGGTCTAGAGGGGGGGTGATTATACTACTTGACCAATTAAAAGTTTTGCCTATACGAAGTTTTAGGGTTGATAGTTTTTAGCATTTCATGGCAAGTCAAGTACACCCTACACATGCAAGTCTAAGAGGATAGAGCAGCGGAAAGTAACAACAAGCATGTATAGAAGGAATAGGGTAGGAAGATCAAACGCAATTGTAGACACGATGATTTTTCCCGTGGTTCCGATAGGTGGTGCTATCGTACATCCATGTTTATGGAGTCTTCAACCCACGGAGGGTAATGGTCGCGAGATTCCATGGAGGGCTGCACCCAAAAGGGTCCACGAATTAGCAACCTTGACTATTCCATACGACTTCCATCCACGAAGGACTAGACTCACTATATGTAGATCTTCACGAAGTAGGCGATCACCTTGCCCTTACAAACTTCATGGTTCACCCCAAAAGGAGTCTCCCAAGCGACACGTAACAAATCTAGGAGGCACCACCCTCCAAAAGGTAATAGGCTTGATAATGACGATGAACTCCTTGCTCTTGTGCTTCAACATGAGTGACTCCTCAGCACACAATATCTCTCTCATAGGTTTGTCTTGGTAGAAGAGATGGGATTGGTGGAAAGCAACTTGGGGTGGCTAAAAATCAAGAACCATATGATTGGAGTAGAAGATCTTGACCTAAACACAAGGGTAGGTGGTTCTCTCTTAGAAAATCTGATAGGATAGGTATGGAATAGTTCTAGGTGCTTCTCTTCCGAGTAGGTGGTGGTGAAGGGGCATATATAGGCATCCCCAAAAATCCAACCGTTACACACAAAATGACCAACTCAGTAACAGTGATGTGTTAATCTCGGTGGTACCTAAGTGACCAAAAGGTGGAAACTTTTGAATCTCGGTGAGACCGATATAGGAAACTTGGTTGCACCGATAAGGTGACCAACGGTCAGATTTCCAATCTCGGTGACACCGATCCAACATTCTTGGTGGGACCAAAAATGTGAATTTGCATAACAGAAAGTTGGCAACCTAAACTCGGTGGCACCAGTATGGAATCGGTTGCACCAAAGTGGCTAGGGTTGTGCTTGAGTCTGTCTAGGTTCTGGAATCGGTGGCACCAAAGTGGGAAGTTGGTTGCACCGATTTTGAGTGTTGGGTATAGAACAGACTTTGGTGGGAGATTTTGTGGATGTTTTTGGCGACTATCACTTGTGCACATTTGAGCTTATTGTTCACCAACAAAACCTTACCCCCTTTTAATAATATTGGCTTTCCTATGACTCAAAGTGATTTCTCTCAAATATAAAATGTAGATTTCTCTTGCTTGAAGCTTGGCCAACCTATTTCCTTGCATCTTGGGGTTTCTCCACAATCTCCTTTTTGCCAATCCTCCCATTGAACATTTCCTGAAATATACTTGGTGGAAACATTAGTTCAATGACTTATATGTTGTTATTAATTACCAAAACCACCAAGGGAGCAAATGTGCTTTCATCTAGGTCTGCTTTAAAGACTTGCTGAGTACATTTGTACTCATGTTTGCTTAATAAATGTTGCAGATGAGACCTAGGACCCATCAGGTGGGTTCTATCTAGATGTCAATGATTTCGAATAGCTGGTGTCCCAGCTACGACCTTAAGCCTTGTCGTGGGTTGTAGATAGTAAGGGTCTTGATTCTGGTCTCAAAGAATCTAACAAGGCTATTCTCGTTGTCCAGAATCCCCTTAATGTCCTTTTGCATGCCCTGAATAGATGATATCATTAGATCCATTTGCTTGTTCCTGGATCTAGTGACCTGAGCACTAGCGGCTCTCACTGCGTCTGCTTCATGCTGAGCTGGAGCAGAAGTGGGATGATCAGCATCCATCACCACAACGTTGTCCTCGAGATTTGGCTGTAGGGGCAAATGTGGGTGATCTAGAGCAAATATGTGCTTCTCCAGTTTTGAGTTTATGAGCATCTGGATGTAGGGTGCATACGAGCATGAGCGCTTCTGGTCAGCAAAAACCCTCTTGATTGCCTCTACAATCAAGTCCATGACTCTAATCCTGGTGTGAGTGTCAAGGTGGATCAACATATTGATGGAGTGGCCTCGGATCATCTTGTCATCTCCGGACTTGGGCATCAAGGTGTGCCTCAGTATGGTGTTCATCGTGCGGAGGCCAGCCTGGAGGAAATAGATGGATCCTAGATTGTGAGACTTCACATTTGCAGCAGGGATCTCCTTATACATTTTAACCATAGCATTGTGACTATCCTTGGATTCTGAGTATACATCCAGGTCACCATCCCGTGCTTCAGGAACTCCTAGTATATCAGCCCATTCTTCAACTATTGATTCATATCTCGCACCTTCAGTCATCAACACAATTCTACCATCTTCATAGAAGTGTCCAGTGGAGTAGAACTGCATGATCATTTCGTCATTCCAAGTTGTGAATTCTCTGCCAATGAACTCATCAAGACCTATGGAGTGGAAGTTGTCCTGGACACTTGGAAAGTAGTCCTCATTCTCCTTGATGAACTTCTAATCAACGTACCGCATATCATTGACGGCTAGACTCTTTTCAAAGAGCACGGTCTCATAGAAGTACTGCTGCTCTCTGGTATAGAATCTATAGTCCACAATAGTCTTCTTTCTCTGGGCATAAGGATCTATTGCTCTCCATGCCCTCAATCCAGAATCCTTCCTCTTCTTCATGTCCTTAGCTAGTGGGTAGCTGGCATTATGAACTCGGAGGTGTGGTCTAAGCTTTATCAGTGTTGTCAAGTCATCCACATCATCAACTCTGGAAGCAGTTCCTTTGTTCTTCTCAGAAGCTGGAATCTGCCTAGTTGTCCTCTTAGGCTTCTCAGCAGCCTTCTTGGATGTGCTGGTCTTAGGCATAGAATCAAACATCAACTTCTTTGCCTTCTTCTTCGGAGGAGCCTTTGTAGCTAGCTCAACCTCCTCCTCCTCAGCAGCAGTAGCTTCTTTTGGATCCTCAAACATGGAGGTAGGCCTGCTAGTCACATGGATGATCCTCTTCCTGGCCTTTTTCTCTCCTGCCTTCTTAGGCATAGCTATCTTGGGGATCTCAACGGACATTGTTTCTCTAGCAGTCTCATGAGCCTTGAAGGTAGAAGCTGGTGCATATATTTTGTTGACAACTCTTCTAGAGGAAGTAGCTTCAGTTGCAGCCTTCTTGGCAGCCTTCTCTTGCCTTTTAGGAAGAATCTCCTCATGCACAAAGTCTGAATCCTCTTCATCTGAGTTCAACTTCTTGGTTCTGGTGGCAACCTTGGGCAACCCATGAGAGCTGGGGGTGCCTGGATGTGAGAATGAATTGGGCTCTGGGCTTGTTCCTGAATTCATGTATGCTCCCTGCTATAACCTGTTCTGACTGTCTTCTGAACCTGACATGCTGACCCTGTGAATAGAGTGTAGATGAGCAGAAGGAGATGAGTCATCACAAAATGAGGCTGTTTTTGAAATTTGAGCAGTGAGTTTTTCAAAAGTTTTGCAATCTGTCACATACATATCGGTACAGCCGAAATGAATTTTTCGGTGGGGCAAAGACAGACCGACTCCTTAATAGGAACTTGGCAGACTTTTCGGTAGGACCGAAAAGAGTCACTCGGTTCCACCGAGTCAGTTCTCAGCCACACAGAAAAGTATATCGGTGAGACCGATATTTCCGTTTTGGTTCCACCGAGATGTATCAGGCAGACATCAAAACCCTAGAAAAATTCGTATAACTCGAGATTTTGCAGATTTGATTGGATGATTATATGGGCAAGGGGTGGCTTATAGAGAAAACTAGGTCCAATGCACAAGAATCAGAATGTGAGCACACTAGAGATCGAATCCATACCCTAGATTGGCACGGATCCTCTACAGCAGCGACGTTGGTGTAGATTACGTCAACATCGGTGGAGGAGCTTGGGAAATCAAGGGTGATGACGACGGGTCTTGGGGCGGCAGCTTAGGGTTCTGAGGCGTGACGTTGAAGATAGAAATTTCAAAGCGTCAGGGTCCACATGATATATACCCTTCACTGTCGGTGATACCGATTTTATGTTTTCGGTGTCACCGAGTTTCACAACTGTCAGCTGACAGGGAAACTCAGTGTAACCGAGAATATGAAATCGGTGTTACCGAGATTGAAAACCATATCAACCCTAGGCATTTGGTGAGACCGAGTTTTTGGAATTGGTTCCACCGAGTTGCACTTGGGAGGTTTTAATGGTTAGTCCTTGTCGATACGGAACTCCGAGTGCTCCACACATAGAGGGATAGAAAATCACTTGTTCAAATTTTGTGATGCAACATGAATGGAATATGAGGTGAGAAAGCATAGATAGCTAATGAGTGGTCGTAGGCATTCTTGTCCATCCAATTGGCAAAAGATAAATCAAAAGCCAAATAGAAACAATTGGATGTCCTCGAATGAGAAAATAAATGCAGACCAACATGCTCACACAATAAGATGTCAAAGGAAATCATGAGGAACATGCACAAACACACTAGCATCTAACAAGCACTTGGGAGATCATGAAGTCATCTATATATGAGTATTTGACTTAGGAGCCAAGTAAGAGTACTTGATCATAGGTCATACTCATCATTTAAGCACAAGTGGGTTACCACTTTTTCATAAAGCATTTAATGTTGTCACATACCAAGAGATGCTTTTACTCAAGTCTTAGAGTAAATCTCCCCCTTAATGTGACATCCCCCACAAGAGGGATAAACTAACCTTGGGTTTTTTCGATGAAGACTTCATGTTGGTGAGGTAGTTGTGGATGCTCCATGTTGATGAAGATCACCAAGAGTTGGGAGCATCCTTGTTATTTCCTTACTCCTCTCACCTGCATGAGTTTGTCCTAACATACAAGAGACAAATACAAGGATATATATGGACATGGAGTGCAAAGAATGTGTTATGATGTCCATTAATTTGTTGATTACCTTGTCCCTTTCTTACCTTTGAGGGAATGTGTGACTCCTTGAACTATTGCATTGAGTTGATGTTGAGTGC
This sequence comes from Hordeum marinum, assembly GCA_022496015.1. NCBI lineage: Eukaryota > Viridiplantae > Streptophyta > Magnoliopsida > Poales > Poaceae > Hordeum > Hordeum marinum. The sequence goes on along the minus strand of CM039673.1, from coordinate 212,865,650 downwards.
AACAAGTCCTTGGCAATAATGAATGTGAGTGAATTTCATTGGCAGAGTCACCCCTCAAGAACTTACTAGTTCTTATTATTGGGAACCCACATCAAGTTTATGGGGATCCTTGGTGTTGGAGTAGCCTTTTTAGTAGTTGAGCTTGAAGTAGCCTTGGGAACCCACTCCACCAAAGCTAGGGGTTCATCTACATATGAGTCAATGTCCTCCTGAAGCTTGTTCTTGCCCTTCAGCTTGTGGTCTTGTGGTGGAAGGTCTTCTTGAGTGTTTGTCCCCTTGGGTAGAGTATTTTCATAGTTCTCCTTTTGAGGAACAAACTTGGTCTTGGGATATTGACCTTCTTCCCATTCGACTCCATTAGCGTTGAAGTAGCCAACACCACGATTCTTCCGGTATCCTCCGTGCTTGCGTACAATTTCCTCAAATTGCTTACATCCGGCAAGACTCTTGTAGATACCCTTTTATATAATTCCTTTAAATAAAGCATTTTCTTGCTCAAGTGTAACTTGGCTAAGAGAATCATGTTTAGTGGGATCAATAGAACTACTAGAAGGAACATCATTGGGTTTAGCATTTTTATTGTTGCTACTAGATGAAGGACCTTTCTTGCCTTTGTTACTAGATTGCTTAGTTTTAACTTGAGGTATGAAAGTAGACAAGAGTAGTCGTTTGGCTAGATAAGATGAGGTCTTCTTTTGGAGATCATCATTGATAGCTTTGAGAAACTCATTCTCTTGGTCGAAGTTGAGCTTCTCGAAGCGTAGTTTCTCATGAGTTCTCACAAGCTCTCTATGATCTTCGAGAGTAGATTCATGAGCTAACTTAAGAGTGTTTAGTTATTTAGTTAGTTGTTCTATTTTCATCTTATCATCATCATCAAATGACTTATCTTCACTAGCATGAGAATTATAAAGTTCATTTTGATCAATATCACTAGTTTTATCACAAAGCAAGTCATCATCACAAAGTAAATCATCTTCATCACTATCAAAATCAAGATATTCGGGGTGTGATACCTTGGGGACTTTATCCATGAAGCAACTTCCACTCCCTTCGTTTGGTGAATCAAATAGATCGTAGGAGTTGGTAGTCACTAGAGCAATTCTGGCAACACCTTCATCTTGACTATAGTCGGAGTCAGAGTGATAGCTTCTCTTAGAGTGGTTGTCGAAGTCGGAGACGGAAACCCATTCACGAACATGAGCTTGATGTTTTATTCTTGTGTAACTCTTGGTGTGCTTGTCCTTCTTCTCTGAATCTCTGCTTCTTCTTGAGTGTCTTCGTTCATAACGATCATCTCTAATCCTTCTCTCTATTTGTGGTGATTCATTCCTTGAGCTTCATCTTCGAGGTGACTCTTCTCTTCTTTTGTAGGGAGTTGTGCACTCATTTTAGTAGTGTCCGGGCTTCCCACAATTGTAGCAATTGCGGTCACGACTTGACGAACGCTTCTCTTCATATCTTGAGTTGGAGTTTCTTTCTTTGCTTCTATTCTTGTAGAACTTGTTGAATTTCTTGACCATGAGGCTTATCTCTTCATTGGTGACAAGGTTGTTGCTTGAAGTTGTGGGAGCATCACTTGTGGCTTTGTAAGCACTACTAGATTTGTGATGAAGCTCTTCTTTATCTTTGAGTGTCATCTCATGAGCAACAATCCTTCCAATGACTTCCGTAGGCTTGAGATCTTTGTAGTTTGGCATCATTTGGATTAATGTGCACACGGTGTCATATCTCTCATCAAAACCTCTAAGTATCTTCTTGATGATGAATTTGTCAGTCATTTCTTCGCTTCCTAAGCCGACAATCTCATTGGTGATGAGAGCTAGCCTAGAGTACATCTCTGGGACTCCTTCACCATCCTTCATCTTGAACTTGTCAAGCTGACCTTGAAGAACATCTAACTTGGATTCTCTCACGGACTCGGTTCCTTCGTGCATATCAAACAAAGTATCCCAAATCTCTTTTGCATTCTCAAGACGGCTGATTTTGATGAATTCTTCGGGGCATAAGCAGTTGAAGAGAATGCCACATGCTTGAGCGTTGAGTTGCAACATCTTCAACTCATCCGTGGTCGCTTCACGATCCGGTTCTCGTCCATCCACAAAGAACTCACCTTGCAAGCCAACACGAACAACAACCCAAACAGCGGGGTTTTGACCAAAAATATGCATTTTCATTTCATGCTTCCAACTAGCAAAATTTGTGCCATCAAAGTACGGACCTCTATGGTGATAACTTACCTCACTAGACGCCATACTCTCCTAGGTTGTGAGACCTAAGCAATGGAGACAAAAGCTCTGATACCACTTGTAGGATCGAAGGTAGGTCTAGAGGGGGGGTGATTAGACTACTTGACCAATTAAAAGTTTTGCCTATACCAAGTTTTAGGGTTGACAGTTTTTAGCATTTCATGGCAAGTCAAGTACACCCTACACATACAAGTCTAAGAGTATATAGATGTGGAAAGTAACAACAAGCATGTATAGAAGGGATAGGGTAGGAAGATCAAACACAATTGTAGACACGATGATTTTTCCCGTGGTTCCGATAGGTGGCGCTATCGTACATCCACGTTTATGGAGTCTTCAACCCATAGAGGGTAACATCGCGAGAGTTCACGGAGGGATCCACCCAAAAGGGTCCACGAAGTAGCAACCTTGACTATTCCAAATGGCTCTCGACCACGAAGGACTAGCCTCACTATGGGTAGATCTTCATGAAGTAGGCGATCTCCTTGCCCTTACAGACTTCTTGGTTCACTCCTCAACACGAAGTAGGAGGCTCCCAAGCGACACCTAACCAATCTAGGAGGCACCACCCTCCAAAAGGTAATAGTCTTCATAACGACGATGAACTCCTTGCTCTTGTGCTTCAAGATGATAGACTCCTCCACACACAATCTCTCTCTCATAGGTTTGGCTTGGTAGAAGAGATGGGATTGGTGGAAAGCAACTTGGGGAGGCTTGAAATCAAGATCCATATGATTGGAGTGGAAGATCTTGACCTAAACACAAGGGTAGGTGGTTCTCTCTCAGAAAATATGATAGGATAGGTATGGAATAGTTCTGAGTGCTTCTCTTCCGAGTAGGTGGTGGTGAAGGGGTATATATAGGCATCCCCAAAAATCCAACCATTACACACAAAATGACCAACTCGGTGACACGATGTGTTAATCTCGGTGGTACCAAAGTGACCAAATGGTGGCAACTTTTGAATCTCGATGAGACCGATATAGGAAAGTCGGTTGCACCGATAAGGTGACAAACGGTCAGATTTCCAATCTCGATGACGTCGATACAACATTCTCGGTGGGACCAAAAATTTGAATTTGCATAACAGAAAGTTGGCAACCTAAACTCGGTGGCACCGGTATGGAATTGGTTGCACCGAAGTGGCTAGGGTTTAGCTTGAGTCTGTCTAGGTTCTGGAATCGGTGGCACCAAAGTGGGAAGTTGGTTGCATTGAATTTGAGTGTTAGGTATAGAACAGACTTTGGTGGGAGAGTTTGTGGATGTTTTTGGCGACTATCACTTGTGCACGTTTGAGCATATTGTTCACCAACAAAACCTTACCCCCTTTTAATAGTATTGGCTTTCCTATGACTCAGAGTGATTTCTCACAAATATAAAATGTAGAGTCCTGGTGCTTGAAGCTTGGCCAACCTATTTCCTTGCATCTTGGGGTTTCTCCACAATCTCCTGTTTGCCAATCCTCTCATTGAAAATTTCCTGAAATACACTTGGTGGAAACATTAGTTCAATGACTTATATGTTGTTATTAATTACCAAAACCACCAAGGGAGAAAATGTGCTTTCATCTAGGTCTGCTTTAAAGACTTTCTAAGTACATTTTTACTCATCTTTGCTTAATAAATGTTGCAGATGAGACCCATGATCCATCAGGTGGGTTCTATCTAGATGTCGACGACGCCGAATAGTTGGTGTCCCAACTATGACGTTAAGCCCTGTGGCGGGTTGTAGATAGTAAGGCCATGTGCCTTTTTACCCTTTCAACTCTTTGTACTCAGACAACTTTATGCTTCCGCTTGGTTTGTATGAATTTGCTTGTATGACTTGAGTGTCGGGTCATGTGACCCCTACCTGTAAGAACATATTATGCAAGGCTCCTCTGAGCCTCTTAAATAAAAGATGTGTTATTGTATGGTTATGTTGTCATGCCATAGTTGTATCTATGCATATCATACATGTCATGCGTACGTGTTAAGTGCAACGGTATGTATGGGATCCGACACCTAGTCATGTGCCTTTAGTAGTACTCTTTACGGGAAACTGCCTCTTTGTGCTTCCACCGAGCCTTGGTAGCTTGCTACTGCTCCAGACACATTTATTGACCGCCATGTATCCTTCTTTGCTGTTGTGTCTGTCCCTTCGAGGAAATGTCTCGTAGTGTAACGGAGTCCCTGTAGCCTGCTACGACTCGTCTACGTGCCGTGATGACATTTATGTCCCACGGTGTAATGGAGTCCTTATAGCTGGCTATGACTCGTCTACACACGCTTGAGGCCGACACCTGCATTGCTGGGTTATGTATGCCTGTTTCCATACGGATGTGCCACTTGGGTTCTATGACTAGTCATGTCGGCCTAGGTTCTCTATCGTGTGAGTGCTAGCGACATATTCCCAACATGAGCCAAAAGACGCAAACGATCCCGGCTAAGGTAAGGCTGCAGTCGTGGAGTTACCGTGCGTGAGGCCGCAAAGTGATGTGATGTGTTACAGGCTGGATTCCTATGACTTAGGATCGGGGTCCCGAGAGCGTTGGTATTAGAGCCTGACTGATTGTAGGACTACCAAGCCAAACCGGTCGAAGTTGATTCTAGAAACACTATAGAAAAGTAGGGAATTGATTGTGGAAGGGAACGTAAGGCTCTTTTTACTCCTCTTCCCAAGTTATTCTATTCTAAGTCACCTCATCTTTTCTACCGGGTTAAGGACTAGGCTTCTTATCTGTTTCTTAGGATGATGAGTTACTGACCATGGACTATTAGCTAGCTTGTTGGCAAGTGAACTCCATTTCTAGATTATTGTTTGGTGTGACAATCAGTTGGAATAGAAACTTGAGTCTAGAAAGCTGAGTGGTTATGCTAACCAATCTTTGCAGTTGTCTCAAAAGCTTTTTTGAGAAATTACAATCGTTATGCTGTCCAATTTCTGCTAGGATCTCTAATGTCTTTGCATCATTCTCAGTTTCAGATGCCCCCTCATCCTTCTCGTCAGGTGGTCCGTCTGACTAGGTGCATCGATATACCAGGTCGCACGACCATGTTGCTTAGAGTTATGATGGAGGCGGGTTATCATTGGTACCCAGAGTATACAGTGAAGGAGCAATATCAAGATTTCAACCAGAGCCAGTACATGTGTACTATTAAGATATATCCATCATATCCTGGAGCTGTAGAGCTGCTTCATTGGACATATGGGTTAGGTGTCACCATAGACATGGCAGTCAGGAGGCCGCCTATACCATGTTGACTGTCATGAGGTTGCACCATGGTCTGCTTCAGAACACAAAGTTCTATTATGTTCCTGCTTCTTTAGGAGGAGAGGATAGTTATCTTAGTGTAGCCTATTATGATCATTGTCATGAGGACCCTAGGCTTCAGGTGACCGCTCAGATGTTGGATAACAGGGATCGTGATGCACGCGCCTTTCTCATGGAGCTATATGCTACCCGTGCACGTCTTTGGACAGCCCTGACATGGCTAGCACCTGTCGTGTAGACAGGCTATGGAGATTTGGAGATGTCGAACCCATCCCAGACTCATCTGCCAGCGCACGTAGACTGGCCAGTTGTTGGAGGCATCACTCCTCTTAGAGGACCGTCGTTGCTACCAACGAGGGGACCGAGGCCACATTCGTGTCCTTACGGGTTCCAGGGATCACATGCTAGGGTTTTTCCAAATCCTCAGGTTCAACTCCCGGGCCATGGGGGTAACATATATGAGGCATTCTAAGAAGATGCTTGAGTACGTGGATGTTAGTACTAGTATTGTAGTAGTTGTATTGCCACAGTCCTTTGTGTCTTATGGGATATGACTGAGGTTGAGAGTTGAGTTCTGGAGGTGTAGATAGATAATGTATAGAAGCTTGCACCAGTGCAGAACAGGCCTATAGTCCCGGGCCGGATGGACCTTTAGTACCGGTTCCCCAACCGGTACTAACGGGTCGGGACTAAAGGTCCAGACCTTTAGTACCGGTTGGACCATGGACCGGTACTAAAGGCCCTCTACGTGGCTACCTGAGTGGACTAGTGGTGGAAGACCTTTAGTACCGGTTGGTGGTACCAACCGGTACTAAGTCTTCTGTTTTTTCTGTTTTAGCTTTTAATTAGGTTTTAATTTTCCTCTCTATTTTTTGTGTTTTCCATTCATTTCAAATTTATTTTACGGTGCTACATACTTTAAACAGTACACAAGTTCATGCATATATATATGTAATATAATATACAATATCTCGTACACAGTATATATATACAAATGGAATTACACATCCATATAAATTTGGGACTTATAATTAAGTTAAGGCCCAAAACCCATCCGGGACTGGCTAGGTAGTGCTCCGGATGAAATCTCAGTTCTCTACTACTGATTTGCTGGCATTATTGAGGTGGCGGTAAGGAATAGTGCTCTCCGTTTACATGAATGACATGTTGAAGAAGAAATGCCGCAAATTCCTCTTGAAGTGCTAAAAAGCGTTTCTCGGGTGAGAGCTTCGACATCATCTGCCAAACCTGGAGTTTTCTTTCACGTGCTCCTCTGCGACGTATATGACTTTCGGTCTGGATGCGAATGTTCTCGCAGAGGAAATATCCACATAAATTTGTCCCCTGTGGCTGCTTCGCGCACTTTGCAAAAGAATAGAATTGAATAATATAATTAATAATCGAGCATGATAATGGTATTGAAAATAGAATTAATGAGATGCATGGACCTAGTAGTAGTACTTAATTACGTGCATCTTTTTCCACTTCAGCTTCGGTTTCCATTGATGACCGTGATGGTTTTTTTCTATCATCTTTTTCCAAACACTACCCGGCAAAGAAAAAGAACGAAAGAGTTATTATAATTACTTTTGATATCAGGAAATAATGAAAGAAAGCGAGGTCGATAAAGATTGAAATTACCGTTCTATCATAAAATACAAGTCCACGTATGATTGTTCTGGTGTATCTAGTGAGTCGTACACTTGAACAAGTTCATCCACAAGGATAATATATAGGAGGATACAGTGGTGTCTGCGCATAAGTTTATATAATTAAGCAGGCATGCGCATATAACTCATCAACTACACTTGACAGCGAGCTAGTAAGAAAAAATAGAATTTGTAGTATACAAGAGAGTAAACACTCACCCCATGTTGTAAGGAATATTATAGTAGATTTGTTGGTATTCATTAGTGCCTCTAGAAATTTTTTCAAGAGATCTTCTGTGTCCATGGAATAATGTTTTACCACATGACCATTAATGTTACTTGGGTCGATGAACCCAATGTCATCGATTCCCTCTTGTTTCAATTCCCACATCTTCAATCTGCATAATAGCATAGAAAAGAACATATATAGTGAGGATAAGCCAATGAATGATATCTTAGCTAGAGACTTAAATTACTAAAGATATAAATCACTTATAGACAATAGCAACTTATGAGAGTTTTGTCGATAGAGTCCATGTGGTATAACTGGAAAAGTTCTGAGAATTCAAGACATATGTCACATGCATTGACGTAATGCTCTTTCCTTACTTTGACCATGACTGGCGTCTCCCCTCGCTTTGCTTCACTCATGTACCAATCATGCAACCGTTGCATCGCAGTTGGTAGTTCCTTGTACTGCTCGGGTGTGACAAGTGGTTTTCCGACGGCATATTGCATTGCGTACTCAGTTGCATCATACCCGCGGATTTCCTCGGTGCCAAGGATTTGGTCAAGAGTGAGACCTATAGCATTTAGTACTTCGAGGTCGATTGGGTTGCCTTGCACATCGATTGGTTGGATCGGTTGCTTGCTTGGATTGGTACTCACCTTGAGCGGAGAGATCGATTGCTTGGATTGTTCTCCGAGCTGGGGAACTGTTTTCCCGCTAGTTGATGCCGTACTTCCCGACTTCTTCCTTGGGCTGGGCCGACTTCTCTGCTCACTTGCCTTCTGAATCTGTCGCTCATAGTCTGTCGGCATACGCTCGACATATGCCGGGGGTCGATCAATAAAGTGTTCCATAAAGTGCTCTTGGACTTCCTTGGGTATTACCTCCTTTGGCGGCACGGTTTTCTTCGCAAAAAAGGCTTTCACTTGGAGATCGCATTCAATTTTATTTTCCTCCGGTGTCATGTCATAAGGCAGCTTCCGTTTGGCCGGAGGCTCGGGTTTCTTCTTTGCTTTCTTCCGAAGAGGACTGCTGGTGGCCTTCCTCCTTTGGGAGCCCTGCTGGCGGGACCGCTGCCGGGGTGGAGTCGGCTCACGCGGCGAAGATCGATATCGATGATGATATGGACTCGCGTCATGCTTTGTCCCGAGGTTGGGAGGACTGCTCATGGCGAGGTGGGGAGGACTGCTGGCGAGGTGGGATGCCTCTCGAGGTGGGGACGACTGTGGGGGAGCTCGAGGTGGGGAGAACTGCTGGCAAGGTGGATAGGACTACTGGTGCTGCGATGCCTCTGGCTGGGATCCCTCGCGCTGGACATCGATACTCGGAGGACCGGTGGCCTTAGCGCCGAGTGTGTAAAGACGATGCAATCCTTACTCCATAGAATGAGACCACGGTCAGCTTCTGGCAATGTGGACTCCCCCTCACCTCCAGGGATGTCAAGCAATAGTTCATCATATCCTGGCTCTATTGCGTCCACCACGACACAAGCATACCCAGCTTGAACCGGATTGCAATTCCAGAGAACATCAGGTGTATTTGGTAAAGCATAGCCCGTCGTGACCCGCACGGGTATGTTCTTCATTTTTTGGATTAGATGACAAGATGTCTTCTCGATGATATCATCCACGGGGGTAACCCACGCAGCTTTTCGGCATTGTAGATGGGACAGGTTCTTCCCCTGCCTCCTGCTGCGGAGTTTCCCTTTGCTAGGTCATTACCTGTATCTGTAGCTGCTGCTGCTCGTACTTCTGTTCCAACTTCAAAAGTCGGTCTGCTTCCACCTTCTTTTTTCTCGAATGGCTTTTATAACTGTCCTGCCATCCCGCAAACCCCTCGTACCACGGAACAACGCCCATGCCTCGCGTTCGTCCTCCGTGTTCGGCATTCCCGAGGGTGCATGTAAGCTCGTCGTTCTCTCTATCGGGGTGAAACCGTCCTTCTTGGGCATCTTTTATTGCTTGAATCAACTCATCTGATGCATGCTTCAGACTGGCCAGTGCAATAATCTTTCCTGTGGATGGGTCCAACTTTCCCCCATGCGCAAAAAACCAATTCCTGCACCTCTTGGGCCAGTTGAAGGTTACTGGAGTCATCCCTTCAGCAAGCATCTTATTCTCTAATGCATCCCACTTAGGAACGGTTGACTTGTATCCACCTGTCCCTAGTTTATGGTGATACTTTTTTTCTCAGCATTTATCTTATTCTTTGCCGACTTCTCCATAGCAACTATCGATGTCCTGTACTCGATAAATGCGTCCCAGTGATCCCTTACCTTCTCATATATTCCTTTGAATTTGGGCACCTTCTTGCCTTTAGCGTTGTAGTCGGTCCATAATCTTTTCTTCCAAGTCTGGAACGCGTCGGCCATCTTATGGAGAGCAAAATCCTTGACTTTGTTCCTTTGACGCTCCGAGAGAGAATCTGGTAGGGTTAAATGCTCCACGAGCTCTCGCCAAAGGGCATCTTTAATTCTTGTATCGACATAATTCACTCCTGGTTTTGGTTCCTTTGGCTGAATCCATTCATTCATTGTGATCGGGACTCCGTCCCTAACGACCACTCCACATTGATGCACAAATGTCTTGGCATTGGCTTTAGGGTGAGTCGGTTCGCCATTATGTTTGAAAGCATCAAGATTGAGCTTTACGTTGCCGTACAATAGTTTGGCAGCACCTCGTACATTTCTACTAGATTGGCTCGATCCGGAGGGCTGATAATTAAAATAAGAAAGATTTCTTAATATGTATATATATAAATCAATTAATGCACATGAAATGATCACCAGAGGCTAATGGATGTGTATATACCTCGCCGAACATTGTTGGTTGTTCCGGATTTTGGAACATAAGTTGTTCTTCCTCGGTCTCACATCCATCACCGTGATCGTTCAGATATTGTGATCCATCATCATGATCATGTGATTCACCTTGAAGGTCCGCTAGGTTTTCAGAGGAGCGTATCATGTCGAAGATGTCCTCTTCATGAGCTCTACCGGTATTGTCCATAGCTTAATAACTAGTCCATAATAATATAGATAAAACAAATTAGTATTTAAATTAGCATGCATTCAAGAAGCAAAATAACTGATGGTTAATTAATAATGCATCATCGAATACATATATAATATAGTTTTTAGAAAAGATCTCATCTGCATAATCTTGGATAATTTTCAATACATCGGCTAATCTCCATTGATCTAGCTAATACATCATATTAATACATCATAATAGTAGCTAGCTAATATATCGATCTAGCTAGAACCCTAGCACCCGGCGGATATCGAGGCAGGCGGTGGACGCCCAAAGAGAAGGAACCATCACAGGAACATAGCTCCAGTGAGATCCCGGAAGAATCTGCCAGGTATTGTCAGACCTGGCCTCCAAAGCTGCCATGTAGTGTCGGACGTGCTCGTTCTCCTTGCTGACATTGTACTGTACCACCTCCGCGGGGGACTCAAGCCTCTCAATCGTCTGTGGCCCATGCGGCCGCCACCACAGAACCTCCGGGTCGACGACGGGCTGGCTCCTCACCAAGCTGCGCCACCCGGAAGGCAGCACCTCCCAGTACCAGCCCGGCGGAGCCCAGTCCCTGACAGGGCCCCTCGGCTCAAGCAAGTGACCTCCTCCAGCGACTCGACGACGAGGATAAGGGATCGGCATCGTCGACGTCGAGAAGAAACACTTATTTACGAAAAAAAATTAAATAAAACTTAGCAAAATTAACACTTAACAAAAGTAACACTTAGCAAAATTTACACTTAGCATCTAGCAAAATCAAGAATTACGGCACGCTTTGGATCCTAATGCGTGTGTGACTATCAGTCTGTCGAGACTTCCCTTAAATAACTCTCACATATCTCATGGTGTGTTGGTGCGCACTCTGTCACATTGATACGGTGGTGTATATATGTTGGTGGACACTCTCTCGCAGTAATAGGTTCGACCGACGGTGATGGACACTTCCACTCTCCTCTTCTTGCACAATACATCGATGTGTATATCGCAAAGAAGAGGAGAAAGAGGAAGCGCCCCCGCGACAACAGTCGGGATTCCTCCATCAAGAACACACATGAAACCCTAAACTAAATTAGGATCGACGACAGACCGAAAGTCACACACGCATTAGGATCCAAACTAAATTAAACCTAAAACTAAACTAAACATAAACTGAATTAAACCTAAACTAAACATAAACTAACACATATCCTAATAACCTGACAACCTAACTAACTAACTAACTAAATATGGGTGTTGTGTTGTGGTCGGGGTCAGGTGTCGGGGGTGTCGGGGTTCGACGTCGAGGGACCCTAGATACCCTAGCATCTACACACTAGTACGGCGATCATTGGGGCAATCGTCGGGGAGAGGGGTCGGCCGGGAGATCTCACCTAGCCTCCTGACCCGGAGGTGGCGGCGGCGACGGGCTCAGGGCGGCGGCAACGGGATCACGGAGCGGCGGCCGGAGTGAGCGGGCCGGCGGCGACGGGACCGGCGACGAGCGGCGGCGTATGGGTAGGCGAGGGCGACCGCGGCGAGGGCGACGGTGGCGAGGGCGACGACGGCGGTGGTGAGGGCAACGGCGGCGAGGGGCGGCGTCCAGGTAGGCGAGGGCGACCGCATCGAGGGCAACGGTGGCGAGGGCGACCGCGTCGAGGGCAACGGTGGCGAGGGCGACGGCTGCGGTGGTGAGGTCGACGGTGGCGCGACCGACGGCGGCGAGGGCGACGGTGGTGGTGGTGCGACGGCAGCGGTGGTAAGGGCGACGGCAATGGCGCGGTGGTGGTGCGACGGTGGCAAGGGCGATGGCGGCGAGAGCGATGACGGCGATGGCGATGGCGGCAAGGGGGACGGCGGCAAGGGCGAAGGCGGCGAGGGAGACGACAATGGCGATTTCGGTAGCCTGGCGGCGCAAGTTGAGCTCTCCCGGTGTGTTGCTCGGCCTGGGATGACAAAGTCCTCCTTTTATACCAGACAGACCTTTAGTACCGGTGCGTGGCATGCACCGGTACTAAAGGGTCTTTAGTACCGGTGCTAGCCAGACAGCGGTACTAAAGGTCCTCCCAATAGAGCGCGGGGGCGGTGGACCCTGAGTACCGGCGCATGGCTCGCACCGGTACTAAAGACCCTTTAGTACTAGTGCTAGCCACGCACCGGTACTAAAGGTCCTGCCAAAAGAGCACGGGGGCGGTGGACCTTTAGTACCGGTGCGTGGCTAGCACCAGTACTAAAAGTGTTTTATAATTAAATATTAGTTATTATTTTCAGAAAACCTGTGTAAACTTTGGAAAATCATAGAAAAAATGTAGGACTCCAATGGAAATAAATAATATATGAAAAAATATCAGAAAAATATAAAGAATCTGTTTATGGCATTTCCATGCATGTTTGAACAACTTCAACTGCTGTATAAGATAATTTGATTAAATGGAATTTGAAATATTCATATCTTGAGTTTGAAAAGCAGTACAAATAAACTCTGAAAAGGTTGTAACTTGGCATGACATCATAATTTCACCCACATAGCAACTTTTAGAGAGTTGAGAGGGTTACGGCAAAACTGGATGCACTTCGTGTACAAATTGGACAATCTCATAAGAAGTATGAGGATTTCGGACGAAAACTCATCTATTACAAAGTGTTTTCATTTTTAATAACTTATTTTAACTCCATACTTTTTGTGTGTTCAATATGCACCATTCAAAGGCACATCATCAATTTTCAACCCTTTCTCACTTCATTTGATATTTTCAGGCATTTAATGATTTATTTTGAGCTAAATGACCCTGAATTTGAAAAGCAATACAAATGAACTCTGAAAAGGTTGTAACTTGGCATGACATCATAATTTCACCCACATAGCAACTTCTAGAGAGTTGAGAGGGTTACGGCAAAAACTGGATGCACTTCGTGTACAAATTGGACAATCTCATAAGAAGTATGAGGGTTTCGGACGAAAACTCATCTATTACAAAGGGATTTCATTTTTAATAACTTATTTTAACACCATACTTTTTGTGTGTTCAATATGAACCATTCAAAGGCACATCATCAATTTTCAACCCTTTCTGACTTCATTTAATATTTTCAGGCATTTAATGATTTATTTTGAGCTAAATGACCCTGAATTTGAAAAGTAGTAATAATGAACTCTGAAAAGGTTGTAACTTGGCATGACATCATAATTTCACCCAAATAGCAACTTCTAGAGAGTTGAGAGGGTTACGACAAAAACTGGATGCACTTCGTGTACAAATTGGACAATCTCATAAGAAGTATGAGGGTTTTGGACGAAAACTCATCTATTACAAAGGGATTTCATTTTTAATAACTTATTTTAACACCATAATTTTTGTGTGTTCCATATGAACCATTCAAAGGCACATCGTCAATTTTCAACCCTTTCTGACTTCATTTAATATTTTCAGGCATTTAATTATTTATTTTGAGCTAAATGACCCTGAATTTGAAAAGAAGTACAAATGAACTCTGAAAAGGTTGTAACTTGGCATGACATCATAATTTCACCCAAATAGCAACTTCTAGAGAGTTGAGAGGGTTACGGCAAAAACTGGATGCACTTCGTGTACAAATTGGACAATCTCATAAGAAGTATGAGGGTTTCGGACGAAAACTCATCTATTACAAAGGGATTTCATTTTTAATAACTTATTTCAACTCCATACTTTTTGTGTGTTCAATATGCACCATTCAAAGGCACATCATCAATTTTCAACCCTTTCTGACTTCATTTGATATTTTCAGGCATTTAATGATTTATTTTGAGTTAAATGACCCTGAATTTGAAAAGCAGTACAAATGAACTCTGAAAAGGTTGTAACTTGGCATGACATCATAATTTCACCCACATAGCAACTTCTAGAGAGTTGAGAGGGTTACGGTCAAAACTGGATGCACTTCGTGTACAAATTGGACAATCTCATAAGAAGTATGAGGGTTTCGGAATAAAACTCATCTATTACAAAGGGATTTCATTTGTAATAACTTAGTTTAACTCCATACTTTTTGTGTGTTCAATACGCACCATTCAAAGGCACATCATCAATTTTCAACCCTTTCTGACTTCATTTGATATTTTTCAGGCATTTAATGATTTATTTTGAGCTAAATGACCCTGAATTTGAAAAGCAGTACAAATGAACTCTGAAAAGGTTGTAACTTGGCATGACATCATAATTTCACCCACATAGCAACTTCTAGGGAGTTGAGAGGGTTACGGCAAAAACTGGATGCACTTCGTGTACAAATTGGACAATCTCATGAGAAGTATGAGGGTTTCATACGAAAACTCATCTATTACAAAGGGATTTCATTTTTAATAACTTATTTTAACTCCATACAGCAAAAATTGGATGCACTTCGTGTACAAACTGTTACAAAGATATACCATCCTAGCTAGGAAATGCATGCATGTCCTTCACATAAATATATAGAAAGTGATGACGGTGAAGCTGGTCACATCCCAGAGTGGGATCACGCGATGTACGACTTTTTCTGCGTGTTTGTCCCTTTCTTATGATTGCGCCGTAACCATGGATAATCTTCATTATTTAACAGGATGCTTGGGTCAGTCTTCACTCTGAAGGGAGGGATTTCATGAAACTTTGCATAATCTTCGGACATGTCTGTCTTGTCCTCCACTCCCACAATGTTTCTTTTCCCTGAAAGAACTATGTGGCACTTTGGCTCATCGTATGATGTATTCGCTTCCTTATCTTTTTTTCTCCTCGGTTTGCTAGAGATGTCCTTCACATAGAAAACCTGAGCCACATCATTGGCTAGGAGGAATGAGTCGTTTGTGTATCCAAGATTGTTGAGATCCACTATTATCATTCCGTACTGTGGGTCTACTTGTACCCCTCCTCCAGTATATTTGACCCATTTGCACAGAAACAAAGGGACCTTAAGATTAGGTCCATAGTCAAGTTCCCATATCTCCTCTATGTAACCATAATATGTGTCTTCAAAGTTGGTTGCATCATAGCGGACACCACTGTTTTGGTTGGTGCTCTTCTTATCATGGGCGATCGTGTAAAATGTATTCCCATTTATCTCGTACCCTTTGAAAGTCGTTACAGTCGAACTTGGTGTCTTGGCCAACCAGTACAATTCACCTGGAACATCGTTGTCATTGATGAGCTTTGTTTGCAACCAACTGGCAAAAGTCTCCATGTGTTTACGTTCAATCCAGGGGTCAGACTGCTCCTGGTTCTTGGACCGCACAATACCCTTGTGTTCCTCCATATATGGAGTCACCAAGGTGGAATTTTGTAGAACCGTGTAGTGTGCTTGAGTGAAAGAATGCCCGTCCATATTTATTGCTTCTTTCTTTCCTAATGTGCCTTTTCCACCCAGTCTCCCCTCATGCCGCGATTTAGGAAGACCAATCGGCTTAATGTTAGGAAAAAAGTCAACACAAAACTCAATAACCTCCTCTGTTCCATATCCCTTGGCGATAATTCCTTCTAGCCTAGCATGCTTATGAACATATTTCTTTAAGACTCCCATGAACCTCTCGAAGGGGAACATATTGTGTAGAAATACGGGACCCAGAATGTCAATCTCTTCGACTAGGTGCACTAGAACGTGCGTCATAATATTGAAGAAGGATGGAGGGAACACCAACTCAAAACTGACAAGACATTGGACCAGGTCATTGTGTAACCTTGGTAGGATTTTTGGATCGATTACCTTCTGAGAAATTGCATTGAGCAATGCGCATAGCTTCACAATGGCTAATCGAACATTTTCCGATAGAAGCCCCCTAAGTGCAATCGGAAGTAATTGCGTCATAATCATGTGGCAGTCATGAGACTTTAGATTTTGAATTTTTTTTCTCTGCCATATTTATTAGTCCCTTTATATTCGACGAGAAGCCAGACGGGACCTTCATACTGAGCAGGCATTCAAAAAAGATTTCCTTCTCTTCTTTCGTAAGAGCGTAGCTGGCAGGACCTTGATACTGCTTTGGAGGCATGCCGTCTTTTTCATTAATTCTTTGCTTGTCCTCCCATGCCTCTGGTGTATCTTTTGTCTTTCCATACACCCCCAAGAAGCCTAGCCGGTTCACACAAAGATTCTTCGTCACATGCGTCACGTCGATTGCATTGTGGACCTCTAGGGCTTTCCAATATTCAAGTTCCCAAAATATAGATTTCTTCTTCCACATGGGTGTGTGTCCGTTGGCGTCATTCGGAACAGATTGTCCACCAGGACCCTTTCCAAAGATTACCTGTAAATCCTTGACCATATCAAATATATATTCACCAGTACGGAGGCGAGGCTTCTTCCGGTTATCTGGCTCACCTTTGAAATGGTTGCCCGCCTTTCTTAAGATATGCTTGATCGGTAGAAATCAACGATGTCCCAGGTACACATTCTTCTTACATTTATCCAAATATATACTTTCAGTATCATCTAAACAGTGCGTGCATGCATTGCATCCCTTGTTTGTATGTCCTGAAAGGTTACTAAGAGCAGGACAATCATTGATGGTTACAAACAGCAATGCTCGTAGGTCAATTTCCTTCTGTGTGTGCGCATCCCACACACGCACACCTGGTTTTTCCACAACTATAGAAGTTCATCAACTAGTGGCCTTAGGTAGACATCAATGTCGTTGCCGGGTTTCTTAGGGCCTTGAATGAGAACTAGCATCATAATGAACTTCCGCTTCATGCACAACCAAGGAGGAAGGTTGTAGATACATAGAGTCATGGGCCAGGTGCTGTGACTGGAGCTCTGCTCGCCAAAAGGATTCATGCCATCTGTACTAAGACCAAACCATAAGTTCGTTGAGTCAGCTGCAAAGTCCTCGAACTCCCTCTCAATTTTTGTCCACTTCGACCCATCAGCGAGTGCTCTCAACATCCTATCCTTCTTACGTTCTTCTTTGTGCCATCACAACAACTTGGCATGCTCTTTGTTTTGGAACAAACGTTTCAACCGTGGTATTATAGGTGCATACCACATCACCTTGGTAGGAACCCTCTTCCTGTGGCGTTCGCCCTCCACATCACCAGGGTCATCGCGGGGGATCTTATAGTGCAGTGCACCGCATACCGAGCATGCATCCAAATTCTCGTACTCCTCGCCGTGGTAGAGGATGTAGTCATTAGGGCATGCATGTATCTTCTGCACCTCTAATCCTAGAGGGCAGACAACCTTCTTTGCTTCATACATACTTTCAGGCAATTTGTTATCCTTTGGAAGCATCTTCTTTATCATTATCAGCAATTCTTGAAATCCCTTGTCAGTTACACCATTCTCGCCTTCCATTGCAGCAATTCCAGCGTGGTACCCAGCTTTTTCTAGTGATCTTCACAATTTGGATACAATAATTTCTTGTGATCCTCTAACATGCGTTTCAACTTCAACCTCTCCTTATCATTTTTGCAGTTTCTCTTTGCATCAGCAATGACCTGACCCAAATCATCAGCGGGCTCATCTGATGCCTCCTCTTTAGCTTCCCCCATTGATGCCTCTTCTTCAACTTCCCCCATTGTTTTATCAGCAAAAGGATAGTTGTCATCATCCTCTTCTTCTTCATTGTCTTCCATTATAACCCCTCTTTCTCCGTGCTTGGTCCAACAGCTATAGCCGGACATGAAACCGGACTTCAACAGGTGGTAGTGAAGGGTTTTTGAGGTAGAGTAATTCCTATCATTCTTACAGTCATGACATGGACAACACATGAAACCATTCTGCTTATTTGTCTCAGCCACAAGAATAAAATCATGCAGGCCATTAAGAAATCCTGGACTTAGTCGGTCATCGTACATCTATTGCCGGCCCATGTTCACTACACAACATCGAATTGACCAAATTAATACAACTTCATCATCACATTACAACCAAAACTAGAGCTAGCAGTGACCAAATGTTATTACTGCAAATAATGGATACTTATAGTTCATACATATACATCTCATAAAACAACACCAACTATCTAAAACATGTGAATACAACAACAAATGCGATCATTATCGCAACTAAAGTAACAATTGAGCTAACAACAAAATGATACCAAGCCTCTTTATCAATGGCATATTTTCTAATCTTTCTAAGATTCAAGCGCATTCCAACCATCTTGTTCTTGTGATCATCGACGAGATCGACAATATGCAACTCCAATCCCATCTTCTCATCTTAAGTTCTTTTTAATATTTCTTTTAAATGATCAATTTCTTTTTCAGCTTGTGTTAATTTCTCGAGCAGAATTGCATAGTCGGATGGAATTTCTGGTTCGACTACTTCCTATAGATAAAAATATCTACGTCAATTTGGTGGCATAATTAATTGTCATAGACATTAGATGATGTGTGAAATAGTTATAAAAGATAATTAACGACATACCAAATCTGAATCATAGACTGGACGAGGGCCGACATGGGCGGATACCATAACCATTACACTATAGAATAACTAACAATAATACAAGTAAGTAAATCGTACATGCAGCTATCTAAATCATACAAGTAATTTTTTTAAAAAGATTTTAAGAAGAACAAGAGGCTCACCAAGGTGGCCGGTGCCGCGACGAGACGGTGCAGACGATGGACGGTGGTTAGGACGGCCAGGGATGGTGGGAAGGCACACCAAATAAACCACACCTACACATATGCAACCTAATAAATTAATTTGAGCTCAAATTGGATATAAATCAAATAAACTCCCACAAATCACATCTCACATATCTTTGAGCATACCACAAGCTAATATAGCAAGAGATGAAGGAGCAAAGTTGCTAACCTTTATGAACACTTGGATAGATGGGGTGCCTTTAAATCTTGACAAATCCTTGGCAAAATGGAGGATGAGCTTCGAGCAAGAAGAAGAACATGGGAAGGCACACCAAATAAACCACACCTACAGATATGCAACCTAACAAGTTAATTTGATCTCAAATTGGATATAAATCAAATAAACTCCCACAAATCACATATCACATATCTTTGAGCATACCACAAGCTAATCTAGCAAGAGATGAAGGAGCAAAGTTGCTAACCTTTATGAACACTTGGATAGATGGGGTGCCTTTAAATCTTGACAAATCCTTGGCAAAATGGAGGATGAGCTTCGAGCAAGAAGAAGAACAGGGGAGAAAATAGAGCTCTTTCGATCGGCTACGGACGGATGTATATGTAGGAAGTCTTTAGCACCGGCTGGTGTCACCAGCCGGTACTAAAGGTTGCCCTTTAGTACCGGTTGGTGTCACCAGCCGGTACTAAAGGTGCAAGCGGGGCCATGTCTGACCAAAACCCTGCCACGCCCCCTTTAGTACCGGCTCGTGAGACGAACCGGTACTAAAGGTCCCTCACGAGCCGGTACTAAAGGTCGCCCCGCACCTAGCCATTGTAGCCAGCATGAACCGGGACTAATACCATCTTTAGTACTGGTTCGTGACCAGACCAGGACTAAAGCTCGGGACGAAAGGTCTGTTTTCTACTAGTGTTGTAATGCCTCCGATGAATTGTATCATCTTTCCGTAGTTTGTACTTAAGCTTGGGCTTGTACTGAACGATGTCATGGTGTGTATGAATCATGGTGTTCATATGGCAGTTTCTTATTACCACGTTGATCGGTTGTTTACCCTTACATGCCATGTTGTCCAGTACATTCCTCATGTATTGTATTAGAGTTGTTGTCTTCCTTGTCTAAGCTGTGGGTTTGTTTTCCCAGGATGGTGTCAACTATGAATAACCCCGTGCCTGCCTTCGAGCAGGGCGAGGGAAGCCAACCAAGACAAGAGAACCTGCCATAGGCACCCTCCTTGGCAGAAGTGATGCTCGAAGCTGAGCGGAATAAAAGGGAGACCAACAGGCTGTTGGAACGTATTGAGCAGAATACATCGTGTCCTCCCCGCAATGAGCAGAATGATGGTGTGTCCCTGAATGACTTAGTGAAGTTGTGCCCACCTAAGTTTCATCATTCGGTCGATCCGCTCGACGCTGATGACTGGCTGACTAGCATGTCACGCAAAATCTGAGCTACCAATGTATCTGAGGCCAACAAGGTGACTTTTGCTGCATACTTTCTCGAAAGACCCGCCAATCTGTGGTGAGAAAATTATAAAGCCATGCGTCCCGCAGGCCCCACAACAACTTGCACTACTAGGAAAAGGGCTATAGATGATATGGCCACTAATGGCGCACCAGAGTTGTGGTGCGCCACTACGATATAGTAATGGCGCACCATGAGTAGGTGCGCCATTAGTGTGGTAGACACTAATGGCGCACCAGGCCCACAGTGCGCCATTAGTAACAAATTTTTTTTTATTTTTCCAAAAATTCTAATGGCGCACCGGGAAGGAGTGCGCCATTACTAGTTTAACTAGTAATGGCGCACCGTC
The DNA here is from genome assembly GCA_022496015.1 of Hordeum marinum. Classification (NCBI taxonomy): domain Eukaryota; kingdom Viridiplantae; phylum Streptophyta; class Magnoliopsida; order Poales; family Poaceae; genus Hordeum; species Hordeum marinum. Next base: position 212,844,899 of record CM039673.1, on the reverse strand, counting down.
AGACCAGTGCGCCACTACTATTTTTTTTTGCAAAACTACTAATGGCGCACCACAAGCTGGTGCGCCATTAGTAACAAGGGTTACTAATGGCACATCTGTCTGTGGTGCGCCATTATTAACCTGGAGCTAGCTAGATATTTTGGACAGACACACCTACACACTCACTTTCCCCACTTCATTCTCTCCACCTCCTCCTCCAAGCTTGTGTCGGCTGCCTCCTCCTCCTCACCTCATTTGCACCATAGATTCATCAAAATTAAGTGGTTAAATTACCATCTTTTGATAGGTAAGTAAGGGGAAAGCTATCTTTATGTTGTAGATCTACTTTTTTTCTCCCTAGCTCGCTCCAACAACGTGCACATGCACTTTTTATGGCCTTGCTAGATCTATGTATGTTTGTGGTGTTGCATATGTTTGTGGTGTTGCATATATGTTTGTGTTTGCAGGTATCGGTATTTCAAATGCAATAGTTGCCAATATTTTGCCGGAATGTTGATTCATTTCCGTTTCGGCGAGAATTTTGGCACTATGCATTATTTTTGGTCCTATTTTTAGGGAAAGTCATGCCAAAATTTTTCTTGGTTCTAAAATATCGTTTTGCTCTACCCCGCAGGCGACCATGGTCCGCACGATGACTGAAGGCATCGTGAATAGGTTTTTGAGCTCCGCGAAGGCCGAGATGCTTCAAAAGAACGAGACGGAGATAAGATGTCCGTGTCGAAGATGCAAGCTGAAGAGCCTTATTGCGGACCTGGATTCTGGGCAGGTGCGGGACCACCTGCTCTTGCGTGGTTTCATGGATGGTTATCGGTGGCAAGGTGATGAAGAGGACTATGAAGTCGTCCATGGGGGCCGGGAAAGAAATGAGGAAGGGCAGCAAGACAACCACCGCGGCGAGGGCGGGCGAGAAGACGAAGAATCTCCAGGACATGATCACGACGGTGATGCTGTACGCAGTCATCATGTAGAAGATGCCGGACATGATGATGAGGAAGATCAAGACGAAGGGCATGATCATGAAGATGAAGATGCCGGAGCAGACGATGATGGAGGCTGGGTGCAGGACCCTCATATTCAAGAGCTGCTTCTCAAGCAGACGGATAACGCAAGAGCTGCCGCCCGAGAGAAAGCCAAGCTGGATCAACTGGAGATAGACGCGGTTACTCCATTGTATGAAGGATGCAGGCACGAGGATACCCGCCTGAAAGTAACGCTCATGGCTCTGGAGATGAAGGTAAAACACAAAATGACCGACGCATGCTTCGACGAGATCATGTCATTCTGGCACGAACGTCTTCCCAAGGGGAACAAGTGCCCGACCAGTTTCGAGGAGGCAAAGAAAATCGTGTGTCCTCTGGATTTACCGCACGTGAAATACCATGTGTGCATGAAAAATTGCATCATTTATCGGGACAAGCACGCGGAGTCTACCATATGTCCGGTGTGCGGCGTCACTCGATAGAAGAAGAGGAAGAAAGCTCCTCGAAAAGTGGTGTGCTACTTTCCGATCACTCCTCGTCTGTAGTGGTATTTCGCGGACCCTAAGGTAGCAAAGCTTCTGCGTTGGCACATGGATAGGGAGGAGAAGAAGTGAGAAGATGACGCAAATGATCCGGAGATAAATAAAAAAGACAAGATGCTGAGTCACCCTAAGGATGCGAGCCAGTGGCAAGCGTTGAACTTCGAACACCCAGAATTTGGGAATGATCCAAGGAACATCGTGCTGGGCGCGAGCACCGATGGAGTCAATCCGTTTGGCAGCCAGAGAAGCACACGTAGCACCTGGCCTGTGTTTGTGTGGATGTACAACCTTCCCCCCTGGTTGTGCATGAAGAGGAAGCACATTCACATGAGTCTGCTAATTGAAGGCCCAAAACAACCAGGGAACGACATCAATCTGTATCTGGGGCTGCTGAATGAGGAGCTAGACACGCTGTGGAAAATGCCAGCCAATACGTGGGACGCCGCAGAGAAAGAATATTTCCCTATGAGAGCCGCACTGCTCACGACGGTGCACGACTATCTCGGTTACGGATATCTCGCAGGGCAGGTGGTCCACGGATTTTCTGGATGCGTCAGGTGCATGGATGACACAACGTATCACCAGCTAGATAGAGATACCGGGTCTTCGAAAACCGTGTTCATGGGACATCGAAGGTGGCTTCGCGACGATGACTCATGGAGAAAACGCAAGGATCTGTTCGATGGTGAAACCGAACCCCGAAGACGCCCGCATACGAGGAGCGGCGAGGAAATAGACGAGCTGTTGAAAACTTGGAAAGATTGCCCACTGCCGGGAAAGAAGCAAAAGGCGCCAGAGCCGGGAAAGAAGCGAAAGGCGCCAGAGCCGCTGCTGAAGGTATGGAAAACGAGGTCTGTTTTCTGGGACTTGCCGTACTGGAAGATCCACCGTGTGCCTCACAACCTTGATGTCATGCATATCACGAAGAACGTGTGCGAGAGTCTGCTTGGTACCCTACTCAACATGCCAAAGAGGACCAAAGATGGGCCGAAAGCAAGGGTAGACTTGAAATCAATGGGCATCAGGGAGGAGCTTCACGCTAATGATGATGATGATGAGGCGAAGCAGGACACAGAAAGTCGTCGCAAAGGCAAAAAGGCCAAGAAGACCGGAAATGACTACCCTCCCACGTGCTTCACTCTAAGTTAGGAGGATATCGAGCAGTTTTTCACCTGCCTCGTAGGAGTAAAACTTCCTTACGGTTACGCGGGGAAGATAAGCAAATACCTAGACCCAGCGAAGCAGAAGTTCAGCGGGATGAAGTCTCACGACTGTCACGTGCTGATGACGCAGATACTTCCAGTTGCAATCCGTGGGATCATGGACGCGCACGTCCCTGAAACGCTATTTGGCCTATGCAACTTTTTCGACGTCATCTCTCGGAAGTCGGTTGGCGTGAGGCAACTCAGAAGGCTACAGGAAGAGATCATGGTGATACTATGCGAGCTTGAGATGTACTTCCCGCCCGCATTCTTCGACGTTATGGTGCATCTGCTGGTCCATATCGTGGAGGATATCATCCAACTCGGGCCGACGTTCCTGCACAGCATGATGCCGTTTGAAAGGATGAATGGTGTCATCAAAGGATACGTTCGCAACATGTCACGTCCAGAGGGAAGCATAGCCAGGGGCTTTCTGACTGAAGAGGGCATCTCCTACTGCACAAATTATCTAGGCATCGAGAACCCCGTTGGTCTGCCCGTCAACAGGCACCTCGGCAGGCTCGCTGGATGGGGTCACCATGAGGGGCGCCGCGAAATGCATGTCAACTTTGAGGGTCGACTCGCCGACTTTGAAAGAGCAAACCTAGTCGCGCTACAACACGTAGACGTGGTCGATCCTTGGGTGGTAGAGCACAAAACCTTTATTGAGAAGACGTACAATGACCGAGGCCAACAGAGGACGGACGGAGATATAATCAAAGAGCACAACTCATGTTTCACGTGTTGGTTCAAGCAGAAGCTTCTGTCGTACCCTTTACATGAGGATTCTTCCGCGGAAGAACAACTCATATTCGCCTTGTCACAGGGTGCCGAGCACAACCTGATGACCTATGAGGCGTACGATATCAATGGCTACACATTCTACACCGAGGACAAGGACATGAAGAGCGATGGTTATCAGAACTCCGGGGTAACGATGGAATCCTACACCGGTAACGACAAGGACAGATACTACGGAAGGATTGAGGAGATCTGGGAGCTGAGCTACACTGGAGAGAAGGTCCCGATGTTCCGTGTCCGATGGGCCAAGAGCGTCCTAAAAGAGGACCGGTATTTCACCACCATGGTTATACCCGAAGCCAAATCCAAGACCGCGGGCGCGAACGTCACCGCGAAAAATGAGACATGGGTACTGGCTTCCCAAGTGGACCAATGTTTCTTCATTACCGACCCGTCAAAGCCTAGTCGTGTTGTTGTGAGGAGAGGCAAAAGGAAGATCATCGGAATGGATGGAGTCGCCAGTGAGCAAGACTTTGACAAGTACGGAGACCCGAAGATGGAACATGACGACAACGATGAAGTAGCAACATACACCACAAGAAGAACCAGGACCACCCTACCTAAAGGACGTCCGTTCCACAGAAGAACTCCGTTTGCGAAAAAGAAGGGCAAGAAGATTGTGAATAGATAGCTAGCTAAAATCGATCGTATTTAAATCGTAGTCTTCATTTCTCGATTGTATTACATGGGCACTTTTTGAACTCGATCATGAATATTTTTAAATTTCATGGGCACTTTTTGAATTCATGAATATTTTTTCAAATTTGATCTCTATCCCCCTCCATCTCGATCGCTATCCCCCTCCATCTCTATCTCGATCCCCCCACACCCTCCACCGCTAGCTCCACCGCCGCCGCCGACCACCGCACCCTCCCCGGACCACTCCACCGCCGCCGAGCACCCCCCGCACCCTCCCCCGCTCCACCGCCGCCGAGCACCCCCATTTTCAAATAACAAATTTGATGATATTTTTTCATATTCATAAAAAAATTATTACTGTTTTTATAAAACAATTATTACTGTTCTTATAAAAATATATTAAAAAATAGCATTCTAATGGCGCACCTCTTGGGGGTGCGCCATTAGAATGTTAAAAAAACATTCTAATGGCGCACCTCTCGGGGGTGCGCCATTAGAATATGAAAAAACATTGTAATGGCGCACCCCCGAGCGGTGCGCCATTAGAATGTGAAAAAAAACATTCTAATGGCGCACCGCTCGGGGGTGCGCCATTAGTAATCTTCCCGATCGACCCCTTCGTCCCTCTCGCTGATCGACCCCTTCGTCCCCAGATCCACTTCCCCGATCGACCCCTTCGTCCCTCCCTCCCTCTCGCCCCGACCCACGATGCCGCCGCCCCCGCGCCCCCACCATTGCAGCTCCGCCATCGCAGACGCCTCCGCGACCTCGCCATCGCCGATAGCCTCCCCGCATTGGCCCCTGCCCTGCGCCGCCTCTGCTTGCTCTCCTCTGCTTGCGACAAAGGTAGAGGTTCCCTCCCTCTCCTCCTCTGTCAGCCTCCCTCCCTCTCCTCCTCTGTCAGAAGTGGATTTTCTGTTGGGTTCTTGGGGGGCTGAGGGGAGCAATTCGGGTCGATCGTAGCCGGTGTCGACATGCTTTCTACGCATGATTTCATCGGCCCGCGCCTACCCCATCAGTGAAAGTCAATGTCTAGCGTAATTTTATGCTCGTGGACCAGAAATATTTGGCAAGAGCCCAGGGCAAATATCTGGTAGCTAGTGAGTGGGTCTCAGGTTTGGTTACAGTGATAATAATCGAAGTTCATGTGTGTGTGTGTGGAAGATTAAGGTTAAGGTATGAGTTATTAAGAGTAAGTTATATACTGAGAAGTATGGAGTAGTTGCATCAGCTGAGCTATATGTGTAGTTGGTGTAGCAACTGAGAAGTGTATCTAGTTGCATCAGCTAGGCCATGTGTAGTTGATTTAGTAGCTGAGTTCTCTTAGGTGTAAGAGTTGTTCATGGTTCTTTGTAAGATAGATATATCAAGAAGTCTGTGTCGGTATCGGTCGATCCAAGTGTTGTCATTCGTGAAATAAATATAACAGTGGGAGATTATGTTTGCTCTTGTCTTCACACATGGTTTGTGATCATATCTGTTCTTGATTCTTGTTCATAACGATTTGTTGAACTCGCACAACAATCTAATCAAAGATTTCACTGAGCTCTCTCCCTTGTTAACTGATCTCTGGATCAGTGGTCAAATTTTAGGTGATGGTTTGCATAGATGGTTAGCAATAATTTGCAAACCATGGCTTGTCTTCTTTGACAATTCGTTTGGTTTTGGGCTGGTGTGGAGTGCCGGCTACTTTGTGTGTTTGGCAGGCAGGCTTTGCTTTACTTTTGGTGGTGGTGGTGATGGAATGATTTTGCACTTGTCTCTCTGGCTAAGCAAAGCCAAATCATACTCCACCAGCCGTGTTATTAGCTGATTTTGCACACCTAACTTGGTGGTTGGCTGTTGATGCATCAGCCAACAACCAAACTGATGAGGGGAGGAGGAAGAAAAATGTGCTGGGGGTTTGAGAAGGATACAAATCCAGAAATTTGTTGAACGTGCGGACACGTCTAAAAAAACTATATATATATATAGCCCCACACATACTACCTTCCTTGAGAATTAGGATGTCATAGGTCCATTCCTTATGAGTCTAGATATGTTTTCTTCCATATTACTTTCAATCTATGGAATACTTTGAAATATTGGAGCAAAACAAATGATCATGATAAGCAATTTACTATATTGCCTTCATCAAGATACTCAAAATCTAGAAATGCCACCAACTTTGACACGGCCCTGTTAGAAAATGCTTTTGTACAATAAATTGGTATTCTTGTGCGGCTATCATAACATTTTTCATTTCAATTGGATTTGACCCACATCGCTCTGCTGCAAGATAAGCATTCACAATCATTCGTTTGAGGAAGTGAGGTCAGAGCTACCCTGTAATTAAGACAGGTCGCTTATTCATAGAAATTCAACAGTGAAAATTGGTTGCATATATATGTAAACTCAATATTCAGAAGTGAACTGTCTTTTCTTTTTATCCCGGTCCACTTAAAGTATCTTCAACTTCTGCTTTTGGGTACAGTAATGGATCGGAATTTGTTAACAGAAGAGCCCAAACATAGGTTTTAATTCTTTTAGGGTTTGTATCTACAATATTAGCATACAAAACTATGTTCGACAGAATTTCATGTTTGCTGGGTTTTGTCTCCGACCATCGTGTCGTGATGATTTTGCAGGTACCCCGAGAGGCCCTTGAGTTTGCCGGAATGTCGATTAACTTCCGTTCCGGCAAATTCGGGTACTCCATATGTCCTATTTTCAGCAAAGGTCATACTGAAATTTTCTGTGAATTTTAGCATGACTTTGCTAAAAATCGGACATATGGTGGGGTACTTGCTACTAATGCATGGGCCGGGGTATCTTAGTACTTAATTAAGTAGGATCAACTGCCTCTTGTGTTATGCATGGGCCTCGGCGTCGACAAACCCTAAATGATAAAACCTTGGCTTTTAGGGTGCCTCAGTGTCGATAAGAACCTAAATGATGAAAGCTTAGGCTTTTAGGGTGCCTCGGCGCCGACAAACCCTAAATGATAAAACCTTGGCTTTTAGGGTGCCTCGGTGTCGATAAGAACCTAAATGATGAAAGCTTAGGCTTTTAGGGTGCCTCGGCGTCGAGTCCAAAGTAGTGATGCTATGTGTAGTTCTGAAACATCGATTGGCTCATGTTGTAATTAAACTTTAATGAACTTGTATGTCTCTTTGGTTTGGACAGTCGTTCAACTTAGATGTAATCGATGCTATTAATGTCTTGCTTTTCTCTTCCGATCCTTTTGTTGCATACTTATATATTGCTTATGTATTGTCCGTTAATTGCTACTAACGTTTTGTTTGGCTAGTGCATAGAGATGCCGTCTTATGTCGTGTACAAGGGTAAGGTTCCCGGAGTCTACGACGACTGGGAGGAGTGTCGGAGACAGGTTCACCGTTTTAGCGGTAACAGTTACAAAGGGTACACCACTAGGGCGGAGGCAGAATCTAGATACGCTCTATCTAGCGGGAGAGTGGAGGGAGCGTTGGAGGAACCGGATCAAGACCAGTTTCATCGGGATTATGCTCATCGTGATGACCGCAGCTCTCTTCTATGTGATGGTAGTTTAGATGATCGGTATCGACTTGTAGTGTGAAGACAAACTCGCTACTCGCGGTCTTGAGACTTGTAATGTTCTATCTTTGTTCGGTCTTTTGAATTCGGAGACTAATATATATGATGATTTGTATTCGGAGACTAATCTTCTATTGTATTCGATGAATCTGCTGTTGTTGTGTGGTGTTGTCTAAATTCTGTCCAATAATATATTTTGTAACCTGTGAAAATATCAGAAAAGAAAAAAAAATCCTAATATTCATACTAGTGGCGCACCACTCAAGACACTAATGGCGCACTGTAAAAATGACACTAATGGCGCATCACCCACTAGTGCGCCATTAGTATGCCAAAGCACATGGGTACATATGGCCCCCTCGGAGGCATACTAATGGCGCACTGTGGCTATACTAATGGCGCACAGCGCGGTGCGCCATTAGTACACCAGATTCTAATGGCGCACCGTAGGTGCGCCATTAGTATTTAATTCTAATGGCGTGGTACTAGTGGCGCACCAGCAGTGCGCCATTAGTAGGCAAAACTGGTGCGCCACTAGTATGCCTTTTCCTAGTAGTGTTGGGCAGATTTCTGTGAGGCATTCCGTACCCATCACATCCCACAAGGGCTGATGGATCGCAAGAGAGAGGAGTTATGTGCTTTTACCCATGGTAGAATGACAGTGGATGCCTATAGCTGTGAGTTCGGCAATCTTGCTTGCTATGCTCCGGAGGAAGTGTCAACCGATGCCAAGAAACAGGCTAGGTTCCGCAAGGGACTTAATCATGAGCTTCGTCGAGACATGCGTCTGCATGAGTGCACCACCTTCCAGACCCTCCTCAACCAGGCTATCAATGCCGAAACACGACAGACTGACTATGAGGCAACTAAGAAGCACACCCGTCACTTGAGCCCCACATCTGGCTCAGGCCCCAACAAACGTCGGGTGTGGGTGCCCAACATAGCTCTGCCACCAAGCTACATCGCGAGGCCATCCTTCCAGGCGCCTCGCCTAGCTCCGCCCAACCCTCCAGCCAGGATATTTACAGGTCCCCCTGTCAGTGCTGCTCCCCATGCTACTGTTGTCTATTACAAATGTGGAGAACCAGGATATTATTCCCGTGAGTGTCCCCAGAACAATGCCAAGCCGGCTGGACGTGGGAAGCTGGGAAAAGCCTTCTATGTGAAGCTAGTTCCTACTCGTGGCCGAGTGAATTATGTTTCTGCTGAAGAAGCCCTTGAGGATCCTAATGTTATCCTAGGTATGCTCCTTGTCAATAGTCATCCAACATCTGTTTTGTTTGATACTGGAGCATATCATTCATTCATCTCAGAAACTTATGCACAGTTGCATAACGTATCTTTTTGTGATATGCCTACTCCTTTAGTAGTTCAGACTCCTGCTTCAAAATGGCAAACCTCTACGGTAAGCCATGACAATGAGATTATTGTGGATAGGCTAGTCTTCCTAGCATCGTTGAGAGCCCTCAAGTCTTCGGACATCAATATCATATTAGGCATGGACTGGATGAAATCCCACTATGCTAAGATTGATACTCATACTAGGAATGTTCAGCTTACACATCCATCGGGTGAGATAGTTAATGTCTCCACTCGAGCTGTCAAACGCCAACTCTATTCTCTCAATGCCAGCCCTCTTCCACAATTAGAAGATATTCCGGTAGTCCGTGAATTTCTGGATGTCTTTCTAGAAGAATTGCCAGGAATTCCACCTGTCAAAGATGTAGAGTTTGTGATGGAGCTCATCCCAGGGACTGGCCAGAAGACCATATAAGATGGCACCCTTAGAACTACCAGAACTTAAGAAACAACTTGATGAGGCTTTGAAGAAAGGTTTCATCCGTCCTAGTACTTCTCCTTGGGCTTGCCCTGTTCTCTTCCTCAAGAAGAAGGATGGATCGGATCAGATGGTTGTGGATTACCGGCTAGTGAATCTGGTCACCATAAAGAACAAGTATCTGCTCCCCAGGATCAACAATTTGTATGATCAACTCGCTGGATCCTCTGTGTTTTCCAAGATGGATTTGAGGTTGCGATACCACCAAATCAGAATTAGAAACGGGGACATTCCAAAAATGGCTTTTGTTACTCGTTATGGCCACTACGAGTACACCGTCATGTCCTTTGGTTTAACCAATACCCCAGCCATCTTCTCTCGCTTGATGAATTCGATCTTCATGGAGTATTTGGATAAATTCGTCGTGGATTACCTCGACGTTATACTCATCTACTCGAAGAACGAACAGGAACATGCCGAGCATTTAAGGCTGGTATTGATGAAACTTTGAGAGCACCGTTTGTATGCCAAATTCTCCAAGTGTAAATTTTGGTTACCACAAGTGACCTATCTAGGCCACGTGATCTCTAGTAAAGGTATTGTTGTCAATCCCGAGAGAGTTCAAGCCGTCATTGATTGGACTCAACCTGAACTAGTTAAGCAAGTTAGAAATTTCCTTGGCTTAGTGAGCTACTGTCGCCGCTTTGTCGAGAACTTGTCCAAGGTTGCGAAGTCTCTAACTGAACTCCTCAAGAAAGATAAAAAGTTCGAGTGGACCCCACAATGCGAGCACAATTTTCCAGAACTGAAAAGATGCCTGATCTCTAAGGACTTTGTTATCTATTGCGACGCCTCACGACAAGGACTAGGTTGCATTCTCATGCAAGATCATCATGTTATTGCATACTCATCTCGACAGTTGTGTCCACCTAAGGATAATTATCCAACACATGATCTTGAGCTTGCAGCTGTAGTCCATGCACTGAAAACCTGGCGACATTACTTTCTAGGTAATCGTTGTGAAATTTACACTGATCACCAAAGTCTGAAATATATTTTCACCCAGCCGGATTTGAATCTCAGGCAAAGACGGCGGGTTGAGTTGATTACGACTGAGGGAGAACTTACACCCCGGGGAAAGCCAATGTCATGGCTGATGCACTGAGTCATAAGTCTTATTGTAACAATCTGATGTCATAACAAAGTCAACCACTTATCCATGAGGAATTTTGGAAGTTGAATCTTCACATTGTTCCTCAAGGATTCCTTTTCAACCTGGTGGCAAAACCTACCCTTAAGGATCAAATCATAGCTGGCCAAAAGCGTGATAAAGGTATATCTCGGATCAAAGAGAACCTCGTTAGCGGTATCGCTAAGGATTTCTCTACCGTTAATCAAGGTGTAGTGTTCTTTCAGGACGTTTGGTGGTTTCCAAGAACCAACATCTTCGGTAGGTGATCCTTAAGGAGGCTCATGAATCTCCTCTCACAATTCATCCTGGTAGTACCAAGACGTATCGGGACCAACGCTAGAGGTTCTCGTCACTAGGATGAAGATAGAAATTGCTTAGTTCGTTGCTAACTGCGACGTTTGTCGTCGCGTTAGGGCAGAACATCAAAGGCCTTCTGCCACCCTTCAACCCTTAGTTATTCCTGAATGGAAATGAGATAAGGTCGTTATGGATTTCATCACCGGATTTCCTAGGACTAAGAGAGGGAATAATGCTATCTTTGTGGTCACAGACCGTCTTTCCAAAGTGTCTCATTTTCTTCCCGTTTGGGAGACTATAACTGCTAGCCAGCTAGCAGAGTTATCTGTTTCTGAAATAGTTTCTCTTCATGGTGTTCCTTTTGAGATTAACTCAGACCGTCGAAGTATCTTTACTTCTCGATTATGGGAAAGCTTCCAAAGTACTATGTGGACTCATCTGACCTTTAGCACTGCTTTCCATCCGCAGTCAAGCGGTCAAGTTGAGCGAGTCAATCAAATCCTCGAAGACATGCTCCGAGCTTCTGTAATATCCTTCGGTATGAATTGGGAGAAATGTCTTCGATTTGCCGAATTAGCTGATAACTATAGTTATTAGTCAAGCTTGGGGAAATATTCTTTTGAAGTTCTCTATGGACGAAGGTGTCGAACACCTCTTAACTGGTCAGAAACTGGAGAGAGGCAACTCTTTGGCCCGAATATGATCCAGGATGCAAAGGAGCAACTTCGCATTATTTGTGAAAAGTTGAAAACAACCCAATCTAGTCAAGAGAGCCAATATGATCGCCATCATAAGGCTGTGACCTATTAAGTTGACGAGAAGGCTTATCTTCGGGTTACACCACTGAAGGGTACCCATTGATTCGGTATCAAGGGCAAGTTGGCTCCTCGTTACATTGGACCTTTTCGCATTCTTGCAAACAAGGAGAATTTGCCTACAAATTGGAACTTCCGCTGCGTCTTTCCAAGGTTCATGATGTCTTCCACGTCTCGCAACTCAGGTGTTGCTTCTCGGACCCTGTCCGCGAAGTGGATCACGAAGCGCTTGATCTCCAAGATAACCTTACATATTGGGAATACCTTGTTCGTATTCTTGATCAAGCTGAGCGTACCACTTCGTGTTAGAACATAAAGTTTCTCAAGGTTCAGTGGTCACACCATTCCGAGAAGGAAGCCACATGGGAAAGAGAGGATCGTCTTCGACTAGAGTACCCCACGCTCTTCCCGATGACTTCCAAATCTCAGGACGAGATTCTTTTGAGTGGGAGTGAGTTGTCACATCCCTAATTAGCTTACTTAGGTCAGCATATGTGTGCATCACGTTTTTAGATTTCGCATCAACTTGAAATGGGGATTAACAGAAACCCTAACACCTTACCTGAATCAAACCAATTCAATAGTTGTGAAAAACCAACAAATCCAAAATGCCCATAAAAAATGTCACCTATGTCTGATAAATGTGGACATCAATATATCAGGGGTGATTCTAAATATTTGAACCTATATGGCATTTCAAAAAAAAATATTAAAGCTACTGAAAATGCCAAATAAAGCATTATAATTATTTTAGCATTCAAAATATTCTGAAACTTTTTGTAGAGGTTTGAAATATTCAAACTAAGCTCTATAAAATATTTCGAGTATTTTGTGCCTAGCATTTGTGCCTAAATAAAAATAAAAGAAATGTCAGAAAAGAAAAATAGAAATTGGAATTAAAAGAAGAAGAAGGAGGAAGCTCACCTTGGGCCGGCCCATCTAGCCCAGCACCGCCTTCGTCCTCCTGGTGTCCAGAAGGACGAGCGCGTGCCCACCGTGCGCTCGCGCTCGAGCTGCCACGCAGCTCCCTGTGCGCCTGCCTCCCCCCATCGCGCTGGCGAACAGCTGAGGACGTTGCTGCCGTCCCCATTGCTCTCTCTCTCTCGCATACGCTCGCAGCTCACTCACCCCTCTCTGCCTCGCCATGGCCGCCGCCTTCTGGCCATCATAGCTGCCGCTCCAGCCACTCCCCGTTGAAGGAATCGAGCCCGGAGGCCCCACAACAACTACCCCGTCATCTTCTTCCTCCTCTGTCACCGGAGACCGCCGCCGTCCGTCCGCCGCAAACAGAGCTTCTCCACGCCCGCTCTCGACGCCGTCGCAACCGCTGTGAGCCCGCGGTCCTTTCCCCCTTCTTTTCCCCATCTCTAGCACGCTCTAACGCTGATCCACCTCAGACCCGAGAGCTCCTCGCTGCCAGTGAGGACGTGGTTGTTGCTGCGACGACCCAAGCTCGCACCTGAGCATGTAGGCATGCTCAGGAGGGTCCTAGGTAGCCATATGAGCCTTTATATGAAAATTTATCAGAAAAACCCAATGAATCCAATGGTGCTATTATCATGCATCTTAAGCAACCTATGTAGATGAACATTGACATTTAATAATAGGGTAATATATGGAATATGAAATGTAGAAAGATTTTGAACCTATATTAAAAAATACTTCATTTAACTTGGATAGTAGTTTCATTAGCTCATCCATTCATGTTGCCATGTTGTGATCATGCATCATATCGTTGCACTTGCCATGTATTGATTGTTACTTATCTACATTGTGGTAGGCCCTGCTTCTGAGGATACCCCCGAGTATTCCAACGAAGAAGAATACCTTCCCACTTCCCAACAAGGCAAGCAACCCCATTGATGATTCCGATAACATCCCATTCTCTTGCTCCTGCTCTTGTTTATTGCATTAGGACAAATGTTCAATTGCATGTCATATGTTGTAGATGAACGCATTCCTTTGCATGACATGTCATTGTCACAGTAAATAGTTAAAGCTTGCGACCTAGCATACCTGGTAGATGCTTGAGCCATGATGTGCTTTACCTACTTGGGTTGTTATGCTTAGAGTTGTGTCAGGTCTGATTCATCTGTGTGATGAACCGGAGTGAAACATATTGTCCTGATGTGATAAGGTTAATGATGAACTCGATTGGTAAAGGTAGTGATGAGAGGCTATGTAGGAGTCCATAGCAGGTTGTCTCATTGGGACCGTTCTTAGGAACTGAGTTCCGTGTTTATGATCCAAGTTTAGTTACTACCACATGCTGGGCCCTGAAATATGACCCTGCTCCACTTATCAATCGCTTAGTCCTTGGTCCAGGTATTGCAAGTAGTTTCTGGTCTTTACAGTATGCTGGAGGCCGTGCGTAGCGCTGACACTAGGGGTGGGTTATGATGCGATAGGCAGTGGCATGATGTACCAAGGGTCACTCGAATGGTGGGCTTGGGAACCCTGCGCACATCGATTGGGGCCATAGCGGACACTTTGGCCGGACTTTCGTGCGGGTTTAGTCTCAAATAGGCGATAGCCTAGACTAGAGATCTTGTGTGATTGAGGGTCGTGGCCGACTCCCTCGCTGGGCTTCCGCTTGAAGGTTGTCGAGGTGCATGGTTTTATGAGCACACAGTGATAAGTGGCGAGAGCGTGTGTGAAGAAGTACACCCCTGTAGGGTATGAATCTGTTCGAATAACCGCGTCCTCGGATATGGACTACTTGGAGAACTTATGATGTTCATAGATAATTTAAATGGATACCCATAAAAATCTCAAGAAAAGTGTGACTACCGTGGATGGCACTCTCGTAGATGACGGAAGTGAATCCATGGTCCTGTATTGATGTCGAGTTAGTGGACTCGTGTGCGATATCTAAAATTTGAACAAAGAATTAATATGTGTAGTATAGGTTAGCCAAGAGTCAAAGCTGGCATTGTTGCATAAACTCCATCACTCCCCTTGTTGATACATGAGCATGAATAGTCTAGGTCTACTTTAAAGAGTTGCTGAGTATGTTTGTACTCATGTTTGCTTAATAAATGTTGCAGATGAGACTCAGGAACCATCAGGTGGGTTCTTTCTAGATGTCGATCATGCCAAATAGCTGGTGTCCCAGCTGCGACCTTATGCCCTGTCGCGGGCTGTATATAGTCAGGCCATGTGCCTTTTTACCCTTTCATCTGTCTATACTTAGACAGCTTTATGCTTCTGCTTGTTTTGTATGAACTTGCTTGTATGACGTGAGTGTCGGGTCATCTAACCCCTACCTGTAAGAACATATTATGCAAGGCTCCTCCGAGCCTCTTAAATAAAAGATGTGTTGTTGTATGGGTATGTTGTGATGCCATAGTTGTATCTATGCATATCGGGCATGTCGTGCATACGTGTGATGTGCAACGGTATGTATGGGATCTGACACCTAGTCATGTGCCTTTAGTAGTACTCTTTATGGGAAACTGCCTCTTTGTGCTTCCACCGAGCCTTGGTAGCCTTCTACTGCACCGGACACATTGATTGACCGGCATGTATCCTTCTTTGCTGTTGTGTCTGTCCCTTTAGGGCAATGTATAGCAGTGTAATGGAGTCCCTGTAGCCTGCTACGACTCGTCTACGTGCAGTGATGACATTTATGTCCCACAGCGTAATGGAGTCCTCGTAGCTGGCTATGACTCGTCTACACACGCTTGAGGCCGACACCTGCATTGGTGGGTTACGTATGCCTGTTTCCATACGGATGTGCCACTTGGGTTCTATGACTAGTCATGTCGGCCCAGGTTCTGTGTCGTTTGAATGCTAGTGACACATTCACATACGTGAGCCAAAAGATGCAAACGGTCCTGGCTAAGGTAAGGCTGTAGTCGTGGAGGTACCGCGCGTGAGGCCGCAAAGTGATGTGATGTGTTACAGGCTGGATTCCTATGACTTAGGATCGGGGTCCCAATATCCAATTGCGACAAAATTTGGCGGCAGTCTACCGACAATAAAACAAGACCGCATGCCAACTTTTGACCCAATATGAGAATAGTTTTCATGCACTTTTGGAAGGAATATTTTTTTGATGCCGCACGCACGTGCGTGTGTGGTTGGTATCAATACGGTCCATGACAAGAACGGGAAGAACCTGCAACTACGAACAGATGCAAGTTTGAAAAAAATGATGTCGACAAAGTGCCGATGGAATGCAAATGATGTGAATGATGGCATGTTGAATGCAACAAACAAATAAATCACACGATGACAACGTGTCAAACATCGGGCTCTGCAGAACCTCATGGTTCGAACACAGGGGCATGTGCGAAGGTTCCTAGTAGTCTTGCCCAGCCCAGCTCGCTACTCGATGGTTACTACAGCGGACTTGCTCGATGACGAGGAAGAAGATGAACACGACTGTTTACCCAGGTTCGTGCCTCTATGAAGCATAATGCCCTACTCCTGCTTTGGTGGATGTCCTCTCGTGGAGGTTTGGTGGATGAACTAATACAATGGGCTCGAGCCTCATGAGGTCGCTCAAGAGGTGTTCTTGGCTCCCTGCCTTATGGTGGCTCGTCGAGTGGCTAAGTGTTGGATTGGGATCCCCCCCTACAGTGTGACCTAGACTCTATATATAGCAGTGGCTCAGGTCCTCTTCCCATATCAAAATGGCGGAAAGGGATCCCACAACGGCCAATTTTGAAGGGGGCATGAGTACACCCCCCAGTCCAAAAGTGGATGTCAATGATGAAGTGGTGGGATCAGTGATGACATCCGTCCCGCAGGGCTTGTGGTCATGTTCTTGTTGCACCAGAATGGAAACCTTTGGGTGGCGCTTTGGGAACCCGCGTACGTCCTTGCTCCCTTTGCACCAAAGGGAAAACTGCGCTGCGTGTCACACTGGCGCCCGCCTATCCTTCCTTGCACCACCTTTGACTCCTAAGGCCAGGCTCTGGATAGAGATGTCCACCGCTCAGGAGGGGGCCTGGGGAGGCCCATCCTTGCTGGCCTTGGTGCCAGTCTTCCTCACGAGTCCGGGGTCCTCGCGAGGGCCTTGTCTTGAGTAGAGCCGAGCCAGGCCACACCCATTTCCAGAACACCGACAGTAGCCCCCGGGCCCAAGGCGCACTTGAGCCGGGTTCAGAGTGAACCTTTGAGGATGACTCGAAGCACCGCGGACCCGAAACGCCTGCGGGCTAGGCTTTACACGCGTCGGACACTAATGTGGCGATGCCCCCGCTCCCCGAAGGCGTTAGGAACCGCCTCATGTCAAACCGATGCGACGCCTGCACAGAGCGCCGGCCATGATTTCCTTTCTTTGAATGATGTGGCTCCCTTCGGCTTCCAGCCCTTAGGCCACGTAGATGTGACCCGATAATGTCAGGCGGGGCGACGTGAGGCAGGATCACGCGACGATCAAGGTGGCCCTTTCGGTGCCCGATGGGCGCACGTCGCGTGCTCTCCCATGATGCCTCGTGGCCTTGATCCCGCCTATAAATCTGCCTTCCCTGTGGTGGAGCCTAGCCATCTCGAAGCGCTTGCCTGCTCCTGAAACTCCAGGGAAAACCCACTTCCTCTCCTTAGCTTCTCCCCTTCCTCATGGCGTCTGGAGGAAGCGCCACCGGTGCAAGGAGCGCGCGGGGCCATCAGCCCCATCACTCTCCTACGAAGGTAGCACTGGAGGGACCTCGGGGCCGGCGCAGGTTCGCCGGCAGAGGGCCATGTTGGATGAGTGAGTGTTCTGTCGTCCCCTTCTTTCTTTGCTTGGCATGTCCAATGTATCGGGCTTGATCGTCTCCTCCTTCCAGGGCGCCGGCGGCCAAGAAACGCAAGCGCGGTGAGCTCTAGGAGGAGGTGGACGCGCTGCGCGCCCAGTTGGCGACCACCGACGGCACCTTCCAAGCCGCCCTCAGGGGCAAGACGAAGGCCAAAGCAGAGCTGGCATCTCTCTAGCCCAACTCCAGGAAGCGGCTGATGTCATGCAGGCCGCACAGGACGAGGAGGCCTACGCCAAGATGCTGGAGTCCTAGCGAGCCAAGCAGTACCTCAATGTCGCCCACCGTGCGGCCGACACCATGGAGTGGTTCGTCGGGGATGTCCCCACTCTCCCAAACGTGCTGGACGACGGGGGCTACTCGACTTCTTCCGTCGGGTGGTGGACACGCTGGAGACTGGTATCTCCCACATGAACACGGACAGCGAGGCCGATGCACGATACCTCCTGGAGATTGCGTCGACTCACATCTTCTGGAACCTGCACCGCCTCATCCTGGAGCTCGATCTCCAGCGAGTCCTGGACCGGGTGCTCGAGGGGCACCTAAGGCCTCTCTGAGACAAGGTGCACCCGCACGTAGACACCCTGGTCACGCGGTTCATCCAGGTGCCCCTTCCCAGAGGAGAATGCGACCCCGGTGCCGTGGCGGTCGTCGACTCGGGCAGCGACAACGAGTCCTCCACCTAGAATTCCCCTACTTCTTCCTCCTAGTACCTGTAACATCTTAAAACGAACATGGCCCCCATGGGCGTTAACCTTTTGTGTATTACCTCTGTCTTTGTTTCTTGTCCTTGAATCACCGTTGACTGCTCGTAGTTATGCGATTTAGTTTCTTCATGCAAGCTTGGCGCCGCCGCCGATACAGCCTGATGACGGTGGCTAGTCGGGTCTTCGCGAGGACGCCAACCCCGGGTTCATGGATTTGTAGCCTGTCGTTGCTAGGCCTCTGTCCTCATGTTATTTCCCCTGCCGCTCTAGGCCTCGGGGGTGTTAGTAATCGCGCGTAGTTTTCCCATAGTACCTGCATCCTCACATTAGTGCGCACAGCCCTCGCTCCACCCTTGGGGGACATTAGATCAGGAAACTCTTTCTTGATTCAGTAGTGTACTTAGCTTGTGGGTTGTAGATGATCTCGTGGTGCGGCTAGGTTGTCCAGAGAATCCGCCATTCCGCCTGGTGCGCTTCTCTCTTGCTTACGAATGGGGCGTGTTGGGGGCCCTTTCTGCGCTCTGCTTCTATAGGTCCCAGTACCGCACATTTCCCTACCACAGTAGTTTATGACTGGCCACGGTCACAACAACGAGGTGAGGCCTCAGTACCCTCGATGCCGACCGGATCACCAAGGATGGCATCGATGGTGCCGAGTGGCTATTTGACCGGTATGGCTCCTGAGGTGTGATGCTTAGGAACCCCCTCTAACGCTCAAGCACCTCTACATCAACAAGTCCCAGCCCCGCACATTTACCTACCACCATGGTATACAACTGGATCACAAGGATGCAACCACAACGTGAGGCCCTGATACCCTCATGCCAAACGGATCACCAAGGACGCCATCGGGGGTGCCGAGTGGCTATATGACCGGTAAGGCTCCAGAGGCGTGATGCTCAGGATCCCCCTTTGATGCTCGAGTGGCCCCATTCCACTCTGTCGGGTTTTGCCCCAGGAGGCCCAAGCATTGGGGCCTCCTGAGACTCCATGCTGTGGGGCCATGCCGCGGTCGGAGCCCTCGAGTAGGGATCGACTGCCGAAAAGTGCAAGCCCCTAAGGTGATAGGGCCTCGCCACCGTGCCCTGAGGTGGGCCGGAGCGCACGACGCCTTGTGAAACATCAATCCAAATAATAGGGTTCAAGACCGATAAAACGAGAGAAAAAGTCCCCGCCCATTTTCTTTAAAATTTAGAGCTCCGAACTCTTCAAACTTCATTACAAAAAGTGGCAATTCAAACACAAAAAGAAAGAAATCCAACACCGCGCCGACACCTAGGCTAGTCTTCCTTTTCCCCGAACACTGAGCGTAGGACATCCATGTTGCATGGACATAGCCATTGTTGGGCAGTGTTGACTTCTCTACTAGCGCGCAACTGTGGCTGCCACATTGCATGGGTGGGAACCCCTCCGCGTCCTCAGGGGGCTCCGGGCATATACAGGTCGCTCATTATTATGTGAGAGTGTCATGGGTTGGTGAAGTAGGGCAGGTTGAGGACGGGCCCTTGGGCGTAGGGGTAGCCCCCACACCCTAGAGTCCGTTCCCGAGCGATGTCGTTGTAGCGGAGGTGTCACCCCCCATGCCACGGGTTGGGCTAGGCCAGGTCCGTCCGTTACATGCGAGGCCGGCACCCCGGGTGGTGCCCCAGCGCGCCTCGCTAGGGTGCCCTGGGTCCCCTTGCCGGTACTCGTGGCCCCGCCTCCAGGCCACGCAAGCTAGGCCTAGGGACATGGGCAAGTACATGATCGCCCCCTAGTGACTGAGCAAGACCTGTCTTGGAGACATGGGCATATGTTCCACCCTCCGCCTCCAAGCGGGTGTCGCTCGCCCTAGGGACGTGGCAGTATGCTCCACCCTCTGTCCCCAAGTTGGGATCATTTGGCCCGGAGACATGGGTGTGTGTTCCACCCTCTGTCTCCAAGATGGAGCCACTGGACCTGGGAACGCCGGCGCGTGTTCCACCCCCCATTCCCAGACTAGCGACCCCCGGTCCCCAGACCCAGATGCCTGCTCAAGGCAGCTCCCTGCCAGCGGGTGCGCCTTGTGAAGATGCCTGCACCGGACATCCTCACGAGGCTAGACGTTCGAGCCGCCCTTGCGAGGCTACGCGCGCCACCCCCCATGAGAGTCGCTTCCGAAGCCGCGTATGTACCTCCTACAACCGTGGTAATCGGCGTTGCTTCCTTCTCAGCCCGGGCACTTGTCAACATGGTCGTTGTAGAGTTGCCTGAGCCCCCGAGCGCCGATGCAGTCGAGTCTCTGGTCCTCCTCCCCAGTTCTGGCAAGCGTGTTGAGTGGCGTGAGGGGACGCCCCTCTCATGTGGGTAGCACCCCCACTGACCTCCGGCAGCGCCCACGGCACCCTCCCGTGCCCCGGTTACCCGGGACAAGCTCCTAGCGAGTGCGGGTTGTCATGGGCATCCCGAACGCGCCCGTGTGGCCCGAGCGCCAACCCTGTTGGTCAAGCGACCTCACGGGCACGGGCATTGCCGAGGTATACCGGGGCCTCGCTGGGGGCGGTGGCGCGCCTGGCAGCATACCTGGCCCAAGCGTTGCAGCAAGCATGCGCCGCGCGGTGGCATTGTAACTTGTGGGCCACGAGGAGTGCGACGCGTCCGTGCGTCGGGTCATGGTAGGCCCGAAAAGGCGGCGGTCCACCCCCTAGGCGAGGAAAAGCCAGGGCGGCGAGGGCTTGCCGTGTGGCTGGTGAAGGCGGCAGCCCCATCGCCCGTTGATGGCCCTGTGGGTGATGGGGCCCGCTAATGGTAAGGATGGACGTCGTGGTGTTCCGAGGCTCGCCGGCACCACCCGTGCCACGCGGGCAGCTCGCCTCCCGGGCTCGACGTCCTTTCGTCATGAGCATGGAGAGCAGAGGTGGGGTGAGACTTGAGGAAAAGCTTCGACACGCCCCCTACCTGGCATGCAAAATGTCTGATTTCGGGCTCCGCAAAACCCTCAAGGTTCGAACACAGGGGCATGTGCGAAGGTTCCCTGCACCCTCGCCCAGACTAGCTCGCTCCTCGATGGTTACTATGGCAAACTCGCTCGATGACAAGGAAGAAGATGAACACGACAGTTTACCCAGGTTAGGGCTGCTATGAAGTGTAATACCCTACTCCTGCTTTGGTGGATTGCCTCTCGTGGAGGTTTGGTGGATGATCTAATACAGTGTGCTTGAGCCAACGCGAGGGCTCTACGGAGGTTTTCCTGGCTCTTTGCCTTGTGGTGGTTCATCGAGTGGCTAAGTGTTGGATCGAGATCGCCCTATGCTGTGACCTAAACTCTCTATATAGCGGTGGCCCGAGTCCTCTTCCCTTATCACAATGGCAGAAGGGATCCCACAACAGCCAATTTTGAAGGGGGACAGGAGTACACCCGCCCCTGTATAAAGGTGGTCTTCGCCTACAAAGTTGTTGTCGATGATGCAGTGGTGGGCTCACCGATGACATTCGTCCCGCGGGGCTCGTGGTCGTGGTCTTGTTGCACCAAATACAATAAATATCTTGTGTCCCCAACACACCCAATACAATGGTAAAATTGTATAGGTGCACTAGTCAGGCGAAGAGATGGTGATACAAGTGTAATATGGATGGTAGATATAGGGTTTTGTAATCTGAAAATATAAAACATCAAGGTAACTAATGATAAAAGTGAGCACAAACGGTATTGCAATGCTTAGAAACAAGGCCTAGGGTTCATACTTTCACTAGTGCAATTTCTCTCAACAATACTGACATGTTCGAATCATATGTAAACACCTCTCGTGTGACGAAGAGTACACTCCAAAGTCACAAATAGTAGAGAAATAGCAAAGAAATTATTGTAGGGTATGAAACCACGTCAAAGTTATCTTTTCCAATCAATCTTATGAGCTATCCCTATAAGTGTCACGAACAGCCCTAGAGTTCGTACTAAAATAACTCCTTAAGATACACATCAACCAAAACCCTAATATCACCTAGATACTCCAATGTCAGCAGAAGTAGCCATGGGCTTGATTATATGATATGAATCACACAGTTTCAGATTCATCATGTTCAATCCAACACAAAGAACTTCAAAGAGTGCCCCAAAGTTTCTACCGGAGATTCAAGACGAAAACATGTGCCAACCCCTATGCATAGATTCCCAAGGTCACGGAACCTGCAAGTTGATCACCAAAACATACATCAAGTGGATCAATAGAACATCCCATTGTCACCACGGATATCCCATCGCAAGACATACATCAAGTGTTCTCAATTCCTTAAAGACTCAATCCGATAAGAAAACTTCAAAGGGAAAACTCAATTCATCACAAGAAGATAGAGATGGGAAAACTACATATGATTCATCTATATCCATAAAGCTCGCGGTACATCAAGACCATGCCATCTAAAGAACACGAGAGTGGCAGAGAGATCAAACACATAGATAGTGGTACATACCCTCAACCCCATGGGCGAACTACTCCCTCCTCATCATTAAGGCCGCTGGGATGATGAAGATGGCCTCCGGTGATGGTTTCCCCCTCCGACAGGGTGCCGAAACGGGCTCCCGATTGTTTTTTCGTGGCTCTGGAGGCTTGCGGCGGCGAAACTCTCGATCTAGGTTTCTTTTCGGAGATTTTTGTATTTCTAGGAATTTTTGGCGTCGGTCCCATGTCCAGAAGGTTCCCGAGGAGGTCACAAGCCAGCTAGGTGCGGCCGAGGGGGTGGTCGCGCCCTAGTGATTTGTGACTCACATGTTCGTCACCAACGAACTCTTCACTATACTCCTGTTCTTCCATGCCTGGCCAATTAAATAACCAGTGGCAAGCCAATGAGTACTTTGAATGTACTCGCAAGCAACCCATGTTGTGGAACAAAGTATAATAATGCATGATATAGCACTAATAGGTATTTGGCAGAAAGCTAATTTTGAATGCAATGACATGATCAAGTAACTAGGTAAGCATGCACTATCAGTTGGTAGATATCCATATGAACAAGTTATAGATATCATCATGATCAGGGGGTTGAACATCTCATTCTCAATCATCACGTCGGGTCCCCTGACTTATCTCAAGTGTCACCTCTGTGCCCCCCCCCCCCACACACCAAGTTTGTGAAAACATCGGACACAGTTTAAGTAGGACCTCGAACTGTCCATGACCGTGGACACGGCTATTTGTATAGTTTTACACTCTGCAGAAGTTGCGCGCTTTACCCACAAGACTCGAGGAACTTCTGTGTCATCCATGACTCGCGGTATATTACATACCCGAGGTAAGCACCCGAACAATGCCTTTCCCATGGTGATACTAAACAAAGAGTCCACTCGTTGGTGCCATCCCTCATGATACACATCACACGTATCATCGATGAGGGCGCGCAACGGTGTGCCCGGTGCCTGTAAAGACATCGCGTGGCCTTCCACTTCCAGAACGACCCCGTCTCGAGAGTGACCACTTCACTCTCGCCATTGGTAATGCGGGCTCCCTGCTAGCACCAACCATAGTAATCAACAAAGCCCCGTCCCATAAGGGGTAGCATGGTCGCACATGTAAGGTTGGTACGATCAGCAAATCTTAAAAGCTCTCCGTTTTCGAAAACACACACTCACTTCCTCCGATGCACCACTTCTTACCCAAGTGGTCACCCAACTTATCATCATCTCGCTCAGGCATTAGTGGCACCCGACAGGGTTTTCAAAAAAGTCTTTGAAATCATTGCCTTATTTCCATCACCATGCATAATCACGATCCCACTTGCGTAGCTTCTACTAGCATCATATCTACTATCACCCGCATAACCCTCATAAGGTGATAGAGTCATGCATGATACAAGTGTCAACGGTAAAAGTGTCGGAAGCAACCCACCGAAGTGGGCAGTACGCATGATCAAATAGAACGAGAGTAAAGTGCTATATGACATGCAATAAAAATGGTTTCTTAACATGGTCAAAGGGCTGCTTGCCTAGCTCAACAAAGTCTTTGGGTTCTTCAAAGTCTTCGGGTCCAACTCCCTTGTCAATGGCGCAATCTATCATCACAGTAAATGGCGATAATAATAAGCATCACACAAAAACAGAGCACACAAAGCTACTATTAAAATGCTAACCTATTCTTTTACATATTAAAAACTATAATAAAAAAATATCTGTCTAAGGTTTTGTTGTGAAAACATTTTTGAAAACTAATAAACACATGCAAAAAGGTGCCAAAAAGGTTTTAAAATAAACCCGTGTATAAAAAGTTTTCAACATTTTTCACAAATGGCACTATTAAATTCTATGGAATATTCTAGGATTTGTGGTGGAAAAATATTGGGCACAGGTCTGTGGAATTTTTGGAAATCAAACAGAAAAATAAAAATAAAAGGGCACTATGCACTGTGCCAAATGCCCAGCCGTACTGGGCCAACCAGCCAGGCCGGCCTAACTGAGCTGCAGGCGCGCACGCGGCCAGGTTTGAACCTGACGCGCAGGCCCTAGCGTCAGCAAGAGAGAGGGAGAGGGAGAGAGGTGTGGGGATGACAGGAGGTCCCACCTGCCATCTCCCACCTCTGGACAGGAGGGCGGCGATGCTCACCGGCGACGAAGGAGGCCGCGACGAGGGAAACAGAGGGCAGAGATGGACCCAGCGTCGAGCCGCCGGTCTCTTAGAGGTGGAAGGGCTGCCGGAGGTGGTCTGGCTCGTTGGCGATGATCACTCACGGTGGAGGACATTCGGGAGGGGTTCGCCGGCAGTGCTCCTCTACTGGAAATGGACGGAGAGGAAGGGGAAGAGGTCGGAGGGAGGAGGAGCTGGTGTGCCTGCGGTCCACCTCAGGCCTGTCCATGACCAAGGGGAGGGAGATAAGAGAGGAGGGAACGCGTGCGTGTGAGGCAGCTCACTGGCCGAGCCTGGCGACGCTCAGCACGTGCGGGAGGAGGGAGAAGGAGGGGAGAGAGAAGGGTGCCGACACGATGGCATGGCACGAACGCCGAGGGGGGCTAAGTGGCAAGAGGGGGAGGCCCGAGCCGCCGGAGCCATGATGTGGGCAACGGCTATAGTGCCTATCGACACTGTAGCATGCTCCAGAGCGCACGTATGGCATGCCACGGCATGCCAACGGTGTTTTGTGCGTGGCCAAATGTGTCTAGGGGATCTAGCGGCATCTAGGCTATGGGGCAAATGCATTGCATGCCCTGGGAAGAAGATAGAATAAGAGGAGGGGGAAGAGAGAGGTGTTTTACTGATGTCCAGGGGGTAGAAATGGGGTTCTCACCCACCAATCAGGAAGTTGTGGCCAAGCAATGTTTACTGGAGTTAAAATACCATTACAAAGTGATGTGGTAAAAAAATTGGATCAAGAATAATAGAGGAAGGTGGTCAAACAGGGTTTTTGCCATTCCGACAGAAAGTGTTTGATGGAGGTTAGGGCTAGCAAATGGGATTTGCTTTCCATGAGATTTGATAGGATCAAATGGTCGTTAGAAATAGGCGGGGTCACCAAGTTTTATTTTGATTGATGAAAGTTCACAATGTAACTTTGTGGAACCCTAGAAATCAACAGAATCTGGTTTCTGTAGATCAAGTCATGCTGAGCTAATCCCCTTGATGCCCCACTTAGTGTAGCATCATTATTTGGTGATTAGAACATGTCCACAAAGTCTAGGGTCAAGGGAAGAAACTTCACAATGTAAAGTTGCTCAAATTTGAATCTGGATAGGTTGTTTTTGGAATAGTTAGATCAATCAAATCAACTTGGATTGCGATGAAACTTTACAAGATCATCACCTATGATGATGTTGACTTGCTAGAATTTTCTTGGAATTTATTCAGAATATTTCTTATAGAAATATTCCAAAAGCTTGATTAGGACAGAAAGGGTTTTGAGGGGTTTTCCCATGATTTTGAATATGACCATGTGTTGAAACTCATATATATGGAAAATATATGTCCACTGAGTTTCCCTAAATTTTCTCAAATATTTTGAAAGCACTTAAATAATTTTTCCCTATGAAAAACCATTTCTAGTATTAAGAAAAAGCCTTTAAATAAAATATTAAAATAATCTTTAAAAATAATATTTGGTGTGTCTAGGAAGTCATATATATAGTGGGCTTCAAATAAAGCCTTCGGGTAAAAAGGATCCACCCAATTTGAGGACTTGCAGTGCAAACCTCAACTCAGGGTTTTTTGAAAACCTAATTTGAATAAATCCTTTTTGGTCAAAATAATATTTGATAAAAATAGTTTTGGGCACTATTCACATGGCATGATCATTTGGCATGAATCTTGGGTCAATGAAGATGACTATGGAAAGGGATAGAATCTAAGAGTGCCATACACAACAACCAAACAAGCAACAATTCAAACAATCACAAGTAGTGAAAAGATTTTAATTGACTCCAAATTTTATAAATCCAAACATAACAAGGTGATACAAACACAGGGTGTGACATACCTACCCCCCTTACAAGAATCTCGTCCTCAAGATTCCTAGGCTAGGCGCTAAAAAGATAAGGGAACTCACATCTAAGATAGTCTTCATGCTCCCAGGTTGCTTCAGCTTCAGTGTGGTTGCTCCATTGGACCTTGAAGTACTTGATGGTGCGGCTTTAGGTGCAACGTTCTGCCTCATCTAGAATGTGAACTGGCCTCTCACGATAAGTGAGGTCTGGTTGAAGATCGATGGCTTGATGGTCGATGTCCTTGTAGAGGTTGGGGCGGTTGGGAACTTGGAGACACTTCCGGAGTTGTGACACGTGAAAGACGTTGTGCACATCTGATAACCCGGAAGGTAGCTCTAGTTGATAGGCAACTTCTCCGCGCGTAGCGGTGACCTTGAAGGGGCTGATGTATCTTGGTGCAAGCTTCCCCTTGATATGGAAACACTTGGTTCCTTTGAGAGGCATGACTCAGAGGTAAACATGGTCACCGACACAGAAGTTCACTTCTCGGCGGTGGGAGTCAGTGCAACTCTTATGTCTTGACTTGGCGGTCTCAAGGTGCTCTCGGACGAGTTGAACATGCTCTTCTGCTTCGCGGAGGATGTCTTGTCCAAAGACTAACCCTTCTCCGGTCTCTAACCAGTTGAGGGGAGTACTTCACTTGCGTCCATACAACACCTCAAATGGTGCCATCTGAAGACTCAACTGATAGCTGTTGTTGTAGGAGAACTCAACGAACGGTAGGCAATCTTCCCACTTGGCTCCGTACACCAAAACACAAGCACAAAGCATATCTTCGAGTATCTGATTTACTCGTTCTATCTATCCACTGGTCTGGGGGTGAAAAGCACTACTGAAGGAGAGCTTGGTGCCCATGGCTCCTTGAAACAGCTTCGTCACCAATGAACTCTTCACCATACTCCTGTTCTTCCATGCCTGGCCAATTAAATAACCAGTGGCAAGCCAATGAGTACTTTGAATTTACTCGCAAGCAAGCCATGTTGTGGAACAAAGTGTAATAATGCATGATATGACACTAATAGGTATTTGGCAGAAAGGTAATTTTGAATGAAGTGACATGATCAAGTAACTAGGTAAGCATGCACTATCAGTTGGTAGATATCCATATGAACAAGTTATAAATATCATCATGATCAGGGGGTCAAACATCTCATGCTCAATCATCACGTCAGGTCTTCTGACTTATCTCAAGTGTCATCTCCGTGCCACCCCCGCACACACACCAAGTTTGTGACAACATCGAACGCAATTTAAGCAGGACCTCCAACTGTCCATGACCATGGACACGGCTATTCAAATAGTTTTACAATCTACAGAGGTTGCATGCTTTACCCACAAGACTCGGGTAACTTCCGTGTCATCCACGACTCGCGGTATATTACATACCCGAGGTAAGCACCCAAACAATGCCTTTCCCATGGGGATACTAAACAAAGAGATCACTCGTTGGTGTAATCCCTTATTATATACATCACACATATCATCCATGAGGGCACACAACGGTGTGCCCAGTGCTTGTAAAGACAGCGCATGGCCTTTGACTTCCGGGACGACCCCGTCTCGAGAGTGACCACTTCACTCTCGCTACTGGTAACGCGGGCTCCCTGCTAGCACCAACCATAGTAATCAACAAAGCCCCATCCCATAAGGGGTATCATGGTCGCACATGTATGGTTGGGACAGTCAGCAAATCTTAAAACTCTCCATTTACGAAAACACACACTCACTTCCTCCAATGCACCACGTCTTTCCCAAGTGGTCATCCAACTCATCATCATCTCCCTCAGGCATTAGTGGCCCTGGCGGGGTTTTCGAAAAAGTCTTTGAAATCATTGCCTTATTTCCATCACCATGTATAATCCTGATCCCACTTGTGTAGCATCTACAAGCATCCTATCTACTCCCACCCGCATAACCCTCATAAGCTGATAGGGTCATGCACGATGCAAGTGTCAACGGTAAAAGTATCGGAAGCAACCCACCAAAGTGGTCACTACTCCACTTGATCAAATATAACAAGAGTAAAGTGCTATATGACATGCAATAAAAATGGTTTCTTAACATGGTGAAAGGGCTGCTTGCCTAGCTCAACAAAGTCTTCGAGGTCTCCAAAGTCTTCGGGTCCAACTCCCCCGTGAATAGCGCAATCTATCATCACAGTAAATAGCGATAATAATAAGGATTACACAAAAACAGAGCACACAAAGCTACTATTAAAATGCAACCCTATTCTGATAAATACTAAAAAACTATAATAAAAAATATATTTGTCTAAGGTTTTGCTGTGAAAACATTTTTGAAAACTTTAAACAGAGGCAAAAAGGTGCCAAAATAGGTTTTAAAATAAAACTGTGTATTAAAAGTTTTCAATATTTTTCATAAATGGCACTATTAAATTCTATGGAATATTCTAGGATTTATGGTGGAAAAATATTGGGCATTGGATTTTTATTTAGGTCTGTGGAATTTTTGGAAATTAAACAGACAAAGAAAAAAGAAAAGGGCACTATGCCCTGGGCCAAATGGCCAGCCGCACTGGGCCAACCAGCCAGGCTGGCCTAGTTGAGATGCGGGCACGCGGGCGACCTGGTTTGAACCTAATGCGCGGGCCCCAGCGTCAATGAGAGAGAGGGAGAGGGAGCGAGGTGTGGGGATGACAAGGGGGTCCCACCTGTCATCTCCCACCTCTGGACAAGAGGGTGGCGATGCTCACCGGCGATGAAGGAGGGCGCGATGAGGGAAACAGAGGGCGGGGATGGACCCAGCATCGAGCCACCGGTCTCCTAGAGGTGGAAGGGCGACCGGAGGTGGTCTGGCTCACCGACGATGAGCACCCGCGGCGGAGGACGTTTGAGAGGGGTTCGCCAGCGGTGCTCTTCTATTGGAAATGGATGGGGAGGAAGGGGGAAGAGGTCGAAGGGACCCTACAAGCTCGAAGGAGGTGAGAGGAGTGCCGGAGCGGGCCTCTACCCTGAGATTGACGGAGCTCCGCCATGGCGGCGCCTCGGTCGATCCCGAGCACTGGGGCTCCGGGTGGTCGCTCGGTTGGTTTGGGAGTGCGAATGGGGGTGGAAGGGAGCCATAGGAGGGAAGAGGGGCTCGATGGAGGCCCTTTTATAAGCGAGCCACGGTCCATCGAGTCGCTAGTGCGCCGACAAGCTCGGGGCTGAGGGTCGGAGGCGCGGGAGGAGGAGCTGGTGTGCATGCGGTCCTCCCGGGACCTGTCCACGATCAGAGGGAGCGTGCGCGTGTGAGGCAGCTCACAGGCCGAGCCGAGCGGTGCTCGGCACGCACGGGAGGAGGGAGAAGGAGGGGGAGAGAGGACGGGGCTGACACGGTGGCATGGCACGGACGCCGAGGGAGGCCAAGTGGCAAGAGTGGAAGTCCTGAGGCCGCTGAAGCCATGAAGTGGGCAACGACTACAGTGCATGTCAACACTATAGCATGCTCCAGAGCACGCGTATGGCATGCCACGGCATGCAAACAGTGTTTTGTGTGTGGCCAAACGTGTCTAGGGGATCTAGGGGCATCTAGGCTAGGGGCAAAGGCATTGGATGCCCTAGGAGGAAGATAAAATAAGAGGAGGGGGAAGAGAGAGGTGTTTTACTGATGTCCAGGGGGTACAAATGGGGTTTTCACCCCCAATCATGGAGCCGTGGCCAATCAATGTTTACTGGAGGTACAATACCATTGCAAAGTGATGTCGTAAAAATTTGGGATCAAGAAAAATAGAGGAAGGGGGTCAAACAGGGTTTTTGCCATTCTGGCAAAAAGTGTTTGATGGAGCTTAGGGCAAGCAAATGGGCTTTGCTTGCCATGAGATTTGATGGGATCAAATGGTGGTTAGAAATCGGCCTGGTCACCAAGTTTGAGCTTGATTGATGAAAGTTCACAATGTAACTTTGTGTAACCCTAGAAATCATCATAATCTGGTTTCTATAGATCTAGTCATGCTAAGCTAATCCCCTTGATGCACCACTTAGTGTAGCATCACTATTTTGTGATGAGAACATGTCCACAAAGTTTGGGGTCAAGGGAAGAAACTTCACAATGTAAAGTTCCTCAAATTTGTATCTATATAGGGAGGGTTTTGGAATAGTTAGATGAATCAAATCAACTTGGATTGAGACTGAACTTTGCAATATCATCACCTATGATGATGTTGACTTGCTGGAATTTTGAGGGGTTCTGCCCATGATTTTTAAGATGACCATGTGCTGAAACTCACATATATGGAAAATATATGTCCACTAAGTTTCCCTAAATTTTCGCAATTTTTTGAAAGCATTAAAATAATTTTTCCCTATGAAAAACCATTTCTGGTCTTAATAAAAAGCCTTTAAATAAAATATTAAAATAATCTTTAAAATTAATATTTGGTGGTTTTGGGAAGTCAGATATATAGTAGGCTTCAAATAAGGCCTTTGGGTAAAAAGGATCCACCCAATTTGAGGACTTGCAGTGCAAACCTCAACTCAAGGGTTTTTGATTGAATAAACCCTCTTTGGTCAAAATAATATTTGATAAAATAGTTTTCGGCACTATTCACATGGCATGATCATTGGGCAAGAAGTGTGGGTCAAGGAATATGAATATGGAAGGGGATATAATATAAGAGTGCCATACACAACAAGCAAACAAGCAAACAAGC
Source organism: Hordeum marinum (assembly GCA_022496015.1). NCBI lineage: Eukaryota > Viridiplantae > Streptophyta > Magnoliopsida > Poales > Poaceae > Hordeum > Hordeum marinum. The sequence continues at coordinate 212,813,578 of CM039673.1, read as the reverse complement.
AACAATTCAAACAAGGACAAGAACTGAAAAGGTTTTAATTGGCTCCAAATTTTATAAATCCAAGCATGACAAGGTGATACGAACACATGTTGTGACAGTCGAGGTTAGTTCTAGTAAAATCATACCAAAATCATATAGAATTATTGTAAACATGGCACGAATACTTCATAAATTATAGATAAGTTGGAGACGTATCAGCATCCCCAAGCTTAATTCCTGCTCGTCCTCGAGTAGGTAAATGATAAAAGAAATAATTTATGAAGTGTGAATGCATAAATTTGATCAATCCTAGTTCCAAATAGTTTTTCTAGCATCATTATATATCAGAAATAGTAGCTCATTTCATAAAACTTCTCATGATGAAGTAACAAGCTATTCACAAGTTAAAGTATAGACCATAAAGTTTCTTGAAAAATAACAAACTATGCGTTTAGTCACCAAGCAATTGCAATTCATCTTATTTTTGGAAAGGGTCTATGTAAGAGCTTTTATTAAGAAAATTCCACATACTCAACCATCATATAGTCTTCCATGATTGCTAACACTCAGAGCATATTTTGAGAGCAAATGGCATTCGTAGAACATAGAGAAAGATAGGGGCTTAAAGTTTCGCATCCCAACTTATTTATCATATAGATAATTGTAAACAATAATAATTCATGATCAAACATATTTGAATGGCCATATATGCTTGGATCTTTCCCCACCACATGATGATTGCCAAGAGAAAGGTAGTCCATTCGCGGAGGGAAGAAGAGGTTTTCATGCACTTTTTGTTTTTGGATGTGCAAACCATTAATGCAAAGGATCGTCATGTTGTATTGACCTTTGTGATAGCATCCTTTATTATGCAGTCCGTCGCTTTTATTTCTTTACCATTGCAAGTTCGTACAACGCTTATTTTCCCTTACAATAAAATATCATACATATTTAGGAGCAATTTTTATTGCTTTTTGCACCGATGACAACTTACTTGAAGGATCTTATTCAATCCACAGGTAGGTATAGTGGACTCTCATGGCAAAACTGGTTTAAGGGTGTTTGGATGCATAAGTAGTATTTCTACTTGGTGCGGAAGCAAGCACCACATGTTGGAGGATCCATAACAATATAACTTGTACACAAATATACCCAAACATAACTCATTACGTTGTCTTCCTTGTCCAACTTCAACTAATTTGCTCAAGTTTGAAAATAATTAATGGGTATTTACAATCATAGAATATGTCCAAGATATTATATTTATATGTGGAATCTCACTTCCTTCCATATTCTTTCATGAATTGTTCAAGTGACCAATGCGGTGTTCGCTAACTTTCAATAAATTTTACCACATATACTTCTTATATGTGAAGGCATTACTCCCCATGGGATAACCATATAAAACATATATGATTTCATATTTATGATATTCAATTCATTCAACCATTTACTCGTAGGATATAAGTGAAGCATCGGAAGTAAATGACAAAACTACTCCAAAACATATAAGTGAAGATCAATGAGTAGTCTAACAATTAAGTAGCTATGTGAGGACTATCTCTCTCTCTCTGTCTATCAATAAAGATTTTCATATCTGAGTATTTTAGTTAAACAACAAGAAAAATAAAAATAGCATTCCAAGAATAGCATGCATCATATGAACGAATTAAAATTTAGGCTCAACATAGGCTAACCGATAATTGTTGATGAAGAGAGATGGGATGCGTAGCATCCCCAATCTTAGATGCTTGATACTTCTTGAAATATTTACTTGGTTTGCCTCGTACATCCCCAAGATTGGGCTTTTGTATCTCGTTCAATCCTCTCATATCATGCTTTCACCTATTCTCAAAAACTTCATCCACACAACACTCAAAAACAACATGTGAGATAGGTTAGTACACATAATAATAAATGAACTCTTTATGTACCGCGAAGACAAGTTACAAAATAATTTGAAAACATTATGTACTTTATAATATCATTTCCACTATTTATATTTACCAATATAGGCTATGGAAACTATAGGATAAGTAGATAACGAAACTATGACAGCAATCTGTCCAAACAGAACAGTCTGTAGCAATTTATGACCTCTGTAACTAAAAGAATTATGAAAATTTATAAAATTCTATAAAATTTATATGACAACACTCTGTAAAAAGTTCAGAAAATTTCCACGTTGCAGTAAAATATGGAAATTTGAACACTACAACAGAAGTTTCTGTTTTTACCCAGCACATATCAAAACATGCAATGCAAGCATCCCAAGGCAATTCTTGGATATTGAAAAACAAGATTATAAATAAAACCTAACAGAAATTAACAAAATACAATGAAGCTCCAAGCTAAAATCATATTATGCAATGAATAAAAATATAGCTCCAAGTAAGATATACCGATAGTGTTGAAGACGAAAGAGGGGATGCCTTCCGGGGCATCCCCAAGCTTATGCGCTTGAGTATTCCTAGGATATTACCTTGGGGTTCCGTGGGAATCCCCAAGCTTAGGTTCTTGTCACTCCTTATTCTCCCCATATCGGTGTCTCACCCAAAACATGAAAACTTCAATCGCACAAAACTTAACGGAACTTCGTGAGAAGGGTTAGTGTAATAAAGATAGATCATTCACTTAGGTACTGTCAAAAAAAGATTCATAATTGTTAAAACATGATACCTACTGTATTCCATCACCCCCACAATTTATATTACTCAATATCAGCAATAGGAACACTTGAAACAAGCAAACTATGCATGCAAAAACAGAATTTGTCAAAAACAGAACAGTCTGTAAAGATTTGAATGATCAGCAAACTTCCCTGACTCTAAAAATTCTGAAAAATTAGAAAATATCACAGAATTTTTATAGAACTTTTGTGTAAAAGTTTCATAATTTATTGACTCCCTAGTAAAATCATATAATTCATATACCGAATGCAAAACTTTATGTTTTTGCATAGAATCAAACAAGCAAGTATCCACACTATCCCAAAGGCTTTACTTGGCACTTTATTGAAATAAAAGAGATAGAAAATGATTAATAAATTATCGTAATCATGAGAAAACATAAAAACAGAAAGTAAAAGAGTTTGGTTGTCTCCCAACAAGCGCTTTTCTTTAGTGCCTTTTAGCTAGGCATGAAGATTTCAATGATGCTCGTATAGGAATAGTAGTTGAAACATGCAAGAGAGCACCATGAATAATATGATAAGCATATTTATGTCTAACCCACTTCCTGTGAATATGTGGTTTGTGAGAAAAATATATCATGGGAACAAGAATCAACTTGCATAGGAAGGCAAAACAAACATAACTTCAAAAGCTTGAACGCATAGTGAGGAAACTTGGTATTATTGCAATTCCTACAAGCATATGTTCCTCCCTCATAATAATTTTCATTAGCATCATGAATGAATTCCACAATATAACCAGCACATAAATCATTCTTTTCATGATACACAAGGATAGAAATTTTTTCATTCTCCACATAAGCAATTTTCTTCTCATTCATAACAGTGGGAGCAAACTCAACAAAATAACTATCATGAGATACTTGATTGACATAACCACATTCAATATTAAAATCATGATGACAAGTTTCATGGTTACAATCACTCTTTATTGCATAAATATCATCATCGTAATCATCATATATAGGAGACATGCCATAATCATAATAGTTTTGCTCATCAAAACATGGGGGACTAAAAATAGCATATTCATCAAACATAGCATCCCCAAGCTTATGGCTTTGCATATCATTAGCATCATGAATATTCAGAGAATTCATAGTAACAATATTGAAATCATGCTCATTACTCAAATAGTTAGTGCCAAACATTTTAATAACTTCTTCTTCTAACACTTGAGCTCAATTTTCCTTTCCGTCATTTTCACGAACGACATTAAAAATATGAAGCATATGAGGCAACCTCAATTCCATTTTTTGTAGTTTTCTTTTATAAAACCAAACTATTGAAAAACAAGAAACTAAAAAAATTGATTGCAAGATCTAAATATATACCTTCAAGCACTCACCTCCCAAGCAACGGTGCCACAAAAGAGCTTGATGTCTACTACACAACTTTATTCTTGTAGACTTTGTTAGGCCTCCAAGCGTAGAGTTTTGTAGCACAGTGGCAATTTTCCCTCAAGTGGATGACCAAAGGTTTATCAATCCGTGGGAGTTGTAGGATGAATATGGTCTTTATCAAACAACCCTGCAATCAAATACAAGAAATCTCTTGTATCCCCAACACACCCAATACAATGGCAAATTGTATAGGTGCACTAATTCGGCGAAGAAATGGAGATACAAGTGTAATATGGATGGTAGATATAGGTTTTCGTAATCTGAAAATATATAAATAATAAGGTAACTAATGATAAAAGTGAGCACAATTGGTATTACAATGCTTAGAAACAAGGCCTATGGTTCATACTTTCACTAGTGCAATTTCTCTAAACAATACTAACATAGTTGAATCATATGTAAACACCTCTCGTGTGACAAAGAGTTCACTCCAAAGTCACAAATAGCAGAGAAATAACGAAGAAATTATTGTAGGGTACGAAACCACCTCAAAGTTTTCCAATCAATCTTATGAGCTATCCCTATAAGTGTCACGAACAGCCCGAGATTTCTTACTAAAATAACACCTTAAGATACACATCAACCAAAACCCTAATGTCACCTTGATATTCCAATGTCACCACAAGTACCCATGGGCTTGATTATACGACATGCATCACACAATTTTAGATTCATCATGTTCAATCCAACACAAATAACTTCATAGAGTGCCCCAAAGTTTCTACCAAAGATTCAAGACGAAAACATGTGCCAACCCCTATGCATAGATTCCCAAGGTCACGGAACCCGCAAGTTGATCACCAAAACATATATCAAGTGGATCAATAGAACATCCCATTGTCACCATGGATATACCATCTCTAGACATACATCAAGTGTTCTCAATTCCTTAAAGGCTCAATCCGATAAGAAAACTTCAAAGGGAAAACTCAATTCATCACAAGAAGATAGAGAGGGGAAAACTCCATATGATTCATCTATATCAATAAAGCTCCCGGTACATCCAGATTGTGCCATCTCAAGAACACGAGAGAGAGAGAGAGAGAGATATCAAACACATAGCTACTGGTACATACCCTCAGCCCCGAAGGTGAACTACTCCCTCCTCGTCATGGAGGCCACTGGGATGCTAAAGATGGCCTCCAGTGATGGGTTCCTCCACCGACAGGGTGTCGAAATGGGCTCTCGATTGGTTTTCCGTGGCTCTAGAGGCTTGCAGCGGTGGAACTCCCAATCTAGGTTTATTTTCGAAGGTTTCTATATTTAAAGGAATTTTTGGCATTGGTCCCACGTCAAGAAGGTTCCCGAGTAGGTCACAAGCCAGCTAGGCGAGGCCATGAGGTGGTCGCGCCCTGGTGTCTTGTGACTCCCTCGGGACTCTTCTCCGATATGTTTTCGCTCCAGTATTTTTTATAGTTTCCAAAAATATTCTCCGTAAATTTTTAGCCCATTTCGAGAACTTTTATTTCTGCACAAAAACGACACCATGGTAGTTCTGCTGAAAACAGCGTCAGTCCTGGTTAGTTCTACTAAAATCATACCAAAATCATATAGAATTATTGTAAACATGGCATGAATACTTCATAAATTATATTGGCGTTGGAGACGTATCAATCTCCACCACTCAGGAGGAGGCCTAGGGCGGCCCATCCTTGCATGCCATGGAGTCGTTCTTCCTCGCGAGCCTAGGGTCCTCGCGAGGGCCTTGTTTTGAGTGGAGTGGTGCCAGGCCACGCCTGGGTGACAAAGTGGGCCATGTCCTGGGCCGCAGGAAGGCAAGGCTGGGTACCCTAGTTCCCAGAACGCCAACACAACAGAATAACATAGGAATGTTCTAGAGCATCGGTCTCGGGCTGTTACACTCCCTTGGTGGTTTTGATAATTCGTGACAACATGCATTGTCTCTTGGACTAATATATCTACCTAGCTTATTTTAGGTTTAGTCCATAGAGTGTGTTGGCAATGTCGGGACCCCGATCCTAAGTCATATGAATCCAGACTGTAACATATCACATCACTTTGCGGCCTCATGCACGGTAAGCTCCACGGCTGTAGCCTTACCTTAGCCCAGACCGTTTGCGTCTTTTGGCTCGCGTATGTGAACATGTCGCTAGCAATCAAACGACAGAGAACCCGGACCGACATGACTAGTCATAGAACCCAGGCGGCACATCCGTATGGAAATAGGCATACGTAACCCAGCAATGCAGGTGTCGGCCTCAAGCGTGTGTAGACGTGTCATAGCAAGCTACAAGGACTCCATTACGCCGTGGGACATAAAAGTCATCACTGCACGTAGAGGAGTTGTAGCAGGCTACAGGGACTCCATTACACTACGGGACATTTCCCCGAAGGGACAGACACAACAACAAAGAAGGATACATGCTGGTCAATCATTGCGTCTGGAGCAGTAGCAAGCTACAAGGGCTCGGTGGAAGCACAAAGAGGCAGTTTCCCGTAAAGAGTACTACTAAAGGCACACGACTAGGTGTCGGATCCCATACAAACCGTTGCACGTCACACGTACGCACGCCATGCCTGATATGCATAGATACAACTATGGCATCACAACATAACCGTACATCAACACAACTTTTATTTAAGAGGCTCAGAAGAGCCTCACATAATATGTTCTTATAGATAGGGGTCACATGACCCAACACTCAAGTCATCCAAGCAAGTTAATACAAACCAAGCGGAAGCATAAAGCTGTCTAAGTACAAACAGATGAAAGGGTAAAAAGGCACATGGCCTGACTATCTTCAGCCCGCCACATGGCAGAAGGTCATAGCTGGGACACCAGCTATTTGGCATCATCGACATCTAGAAAGAACCCACCTGATGGATCCTGAGTCTCATCTGCAACATTTATTAAGCAAACGTGAGTACAAACATACTCAGTAAGTCTTTAAGGCAGACTTAGACTATTCATGCTCATGTATCAATAAGGGGAGTGGTGGAGTTTATGCAGCAATGCAAGCTTTGACTCATGGCTAACCTACACTATACAATTTTAACTCTTTGTTTAGATTTTAGATATTGCACACGAGTCCACTAACTCCATAACAATACACCACCATGGATTCACTTCCCCTCCTACGAGAGTTCCTTCCACTGAACTCACACTTGTCTTGATATTTTTATGAGTATCCATTTAATTATCTATGAATAGCATAAGCTCTCCAAGTAGTCCATATCCGAGGACGTGACTATTCAAATAGTTTCATACCCTGCAGGGGTGTACTTCTTCACACACGCTCTCACCACTTATCGCTGTGTGCTCATAAAACCATGCACCTCGGCAACCTTCAAGCGGAAGCTCAGCGAGGGAGTCGGCCACGACCGTCAATCACATAACACCTCTAGTCTAGGCTATCACCTATTTGGGACTGAAGCGACACGAAAGTCCGGCCGAAGTTTCCGCTACGGCCCCAAATGATGTGCGCAGGGTTCCCAAGCCCACCATTTGGGTGACCCTTGGTACACCATGCCTTCCTACCACATCGTAACCCACCCCTAGGGTCAGCGCTACGCACGGCCTCGAGCATGCTATAAACACCGGAAACTACTTGCAACTCCTGGAATAAGGACTAAGCGATTGATAAGTCGAGCGGGGTCATATTTCAGGGCCCAGTATGTGGTAGTATCTAGTCTTGGATTACAAACACGGAACTCAGTTCCTATGAACGGTCCCAATGAGACAACCTGCTATGTACTCCTACATAGCCTCTCATCGCTACCTTTATCATATCGGGTTCATCATAAGCTTATCACATCAGGACAACATTTTTTCACTCTAGTTCATCACCCAGATGAATCGGACGTGACACAACTCTAAGCATAGCAAGCATAGCAGGAAATGTAAGCAAAGCACATCATGGCACAAGCATCAACCAGGTATGCTAGGTTGCAAGGTTTAGCTATTTCCAGTGACAATGACAGGTCATGCAAAAGAATAGGTTCGTCTACCATGTATGACAAACAAGTGGACGTTTGTCCTAATGCAATAAACATGAGCAGGGGCAAGAGAGTGGGATGTTATCAGAATGATCAAAGGGGTTGCTTGCCTTGCTGGGTAGCGGGAAGGTTTTCTCCTTCGTTGGAATACTCGGAGGTATCCTCAAAAGCAGGGCCTACTGGAATGCACATAAATAGCAATCAATACACGCAAGTGCAACAATAAGATGCATGATCATGACATGGCAGCATGTATGGATGAGCTAATACAACTATTGTCCAAGTTAATTGAAGTGAGTTTGAATATAGGTTCAAAGTCATTCTCCATTTCGTATTTCATAAGTTAACCTATTAGTAAATGTCAATGTTCAACTACATAGGTTGCTTTAACATGCATGATAATAGTACCGTCGGATTCATTGGATTTTTCTGATAAATTTTCAAATATAAATTATTTCAATCTGAGTTATAGATTAATTTCTCTGAATTTGCTAAGTTTTCAAAAGTTTCTGGTATTATTTTAATTCAAAAAAGTCATTACTGCATCAGCATGACATCATTATGACGTCAGCTAGTCAACAGGATGTTGACAGGTCAAACCTGACCAGTGGGGCCCATTGGTTACTGACCCAGTCTCTAGCAGAATTATTTAAACACTAATTACTAATTAGTTAGGATAGGGTCCCACTGGTCAATGGGTCATTAACATAATTAGTTTAGTTAATTAATTTTCTTAATCTAATTCCAATTAAAAAGGTCGGGCCCACTTGCCAGTTGACATGGGGTCAAACCCCCATGGTCAACACCGGTTGACTCGCCGGCATTGAGCCGCCGGCGACATCAGAGACGGCGAAGAGGGTCGGAACCCCTCCGACGACCAAATGGACGTCGAAGGGCACTGGGAGAACCTATGCTCGAGCGCGCGTCAATCTAGCCGCATGCCTGAGGCTGGGGTGGTCGGAATTGGGGCCGGTGTTCAGGTCAGCAGCTGTCAGAATCGGGAAAACCTCGAGCTCATCTATCCAGCACGCAACATGTCGGCAGCTCGGCTCCTACAACAACTACGCGGTCCTATGAACACAACAGCGGCCTCGGAAGGACCTCTTGAGCACCGGAGCATGGCCAGCATCGAGCTCGAGCGGCGGAGCACTTCGTACCTCGAGAAATCAATGGCTACAGCGAGGGATCGACCGGGGAAAGGGGGGTGGGGAAAGAAGCAGAAGCTCATAGCGGTCTCGGAGCCGTTGGAAGCGAGCTCGGGGATGGACCGAGGACGGTGAACGGCGGCGGCGATCAGTGGGGCCGAAGGTTGAAGACGACCTCGAAGTGGCGTCTAGGGGTTTCGGGCGAGGCGAGGCTTGCTGAGGAGGAGGAGGGCGACGAGGCGGAGCTCTGGATCTATTCAGCGAGGCAAGGGAGCGGCTGGAGCGATGGCGCTACGACGATGGGGCTTCAGCGGACATGGCGACAAAGGGAGAGAGGAAGAGAGACGGGCGAGAGCGAGAGGGAGAGGGAGAGAGCGATGGGGACGACTCTCTGAGCTTATCCCCGTCGCGCTGGCGAGGGGGAGACACGCAGGCAGCTGTCGGCATGGAGGCACGACCATGCGCGTGCGGCGGCCACACGCCCTCCTCCTAGCCGCCAGGAGGACGACGACCTCCCTGGGCCAGGTGGGCCGGCCTAGCCTGGGCCTAGGTAAGCTTCCTCTTTTTTTGAATTTGTTGGTTTTTCACAAACTTTGAATTAGTTTGATTGAAGCGAGAGTTTGGGGTTCCTTTTAATCCCCATTTCAAGTTGATGCATAAATAAAATATGATGCACACATATGTTGTCCTAGGACAACTAGCTAGGGATGTGACACGCAAAAGGGTGTGAGGAGATTCCCCCAAATCAAGAAGAAGAAAAAGAAGAGGAAGGAATAGGATTGGCTAAGCTACAAGGATGAAGACTCTACATTTTACTCTGTGAGAAATCACTTTGAGTCCATAGGAAAGCCAATACTATTTAAAGGGGGTGAGGTAATAATAGTGAATGAAATGCTCAAAATGATCAACTATTGGTCACCAAAAACACCCATAGGCCATCCCACAAATACTATGTTCTAGAACATACCATTCAAAATTGGTGCCACCAACAATTCCACATCGGCTACACCGAGTCAAAACCATAGACAGAAACCCTAGCCAAGACCCACTTCTCGATACTACCAACTTTCACTTTGGAGCAACCGAGTTTTAGTGACTAACTACCTGTTTCCTCTTTTACAAGAATTGGTATTTCCGAGAATTGTGAATCGGTCGCACCGAGTTGTCTAACTGCCCTTGGCCACCCATATCAGTACCATCAAGAATTCTATATCGGTCTCATCGAAACGGCAAAGTTGCCACATTTTGCATTAGTTGGTGCAACCATGTTTTCACTTCGATTTCACCGAGTTGGGCAATAATGTTGTAACGGTTGCAGTTTTGGAGATGCCTATATATACCCCTCCGCCACATACCACTTAAAAGAGAAGCATTCAGAATAGACCCACACTTCCCATATCCAAATATCTGAGAGGGAACCACCTACCCTTGTGTTGAGGTCAATATCATCTACTCCAACTATATGGATCTTGATTTCTAGACTCCCCAAGTTGATTTCCACCCAATCAATCTCTTCTACAAAAGCCAAATTTTTTAGAGAGTGATTGAGTGTTGAGGAGACTATCATTTGAAACACAAGAGCAAGGAGTTCATCGTTACTATCGAGCCTATTACCTTTTGGAGGGTGGTGCCTCCTATATTGGTTAGGTGTCGCTTGGGAGCCTCCTACTTCATGTTGTGGAGTTGAACCAAGAAGTTTGTAAGGCCAAGGAGATCGCCTACCTCGTGAAGATCTACCCTGAGTTAGGCTACTCCTCCATGGACGTAGGCCATCATGGTATAGACAAGGTTGTTTCTACGTGGAACCCTTCGTGGGTGGAGACCTCCATGGACTTTCACGACTGTTACCCTCCATGGGTTGAAGTCTCCATAAACGTGGATGTATGATAGCGCCACCTATCGGAACCACGGGAAAAATCTTTGTGTCTAAAACTGCATTTGATCTCCTATCTCTACTCTCTTGCATATGCTTGTCTTAATTTTCGCTGCCATAGTTGTTGACTAGCATGTGTAGGGTGCATTCGACTTGTTATAATTGCTAAAATCTACCAAATAATTAACTTCGGAAAAATTTAGGTTTTAATTCTTGCAGGTAGTCTATTCACCCCCTCTGAACGTCTCTTCTATCGATCCCATAGATGCCCCGACTCCACATGCGCCATGGCATGGCCATCGTCCGCGCGCTCATGTTGGCTACCAATATGCGCCACGTAGTCACCATCATTGGATTGCACGAGGTGGCAAACCTCTTGAACGGCCTGGTCGAGGCTATGGCGTCCATCCACGAGCTCGCCATCACCTTGGTGTACATCGTCCTTCATGGGCACGTCATCGTATAGGTGGAAGACGCTTCCATGATGGACACCGCCCTCCGCAGGAATGCCTTCGTGCAGGTGGACACCACTGTCCATAAGGGCGTCGTCGTCCTGGATGCCACCATCATCGAGCATGCTAATCCTATGTTATTTAGACAAAATGAGTAGAAAAATAAGAATGAAAGAAAAGAAAAAGTTGTCTCACGTTGAACTGAACAGGAACTCACCCAAGGATGCAAACCTAAACATGAGCATCCAAATCATGTTGATCCAGTAACTACAAAAACGACAATGCCAAGGAGGCAGATGTATAAGAGAAATCGACATCGTCGATTGGGCAGTGAGCCAGAATCAGGATCATATATTTCTCATCACAAGGTTTGTTGCCTGATACGTCCATTTTGCATCATGTTTTACTAGTGTTATGTACAATGCTTTAATGCATAATAATGCTTTGGGCAGTAATTCTAATGCATTTTCTCTCATAATTTGCAAGGTTTACACCAAGAGGGAGAATGCTGACAACGGACATTTGCTACCTAAAAATAGCATGTTAGTGATACCTGTTCTGCACTCCCAATGAAGCTAAAAATTTACGGAGATCTTTTATACAATAATTAATAAATACTGGAGCTGAAAACTACCGGAGGGGGCTCACCAGGTGGCCACCTTCCACTAGGGTGCCAACCCCCCTAACCGTGCCCTGGTGGAGCGTGCCCATCCTGACCCATCTCCGGAGCCCATCTTCTAGTATAAATTCCCCAAAAACCTAAAAAATATCAGCGAGAGGACCTTCGGCACGAAGCGCCACCGCCTCGAGGTGGAACTTGGAGAGGAGCACTTTTGCACTCCAATGGAGAGATTTTGCCAAGGCAACTTCCCTCCTGGAGGGGGACATCAAAGCCATCATCATCACCAACAACCCTCTCATCTTGGGGAGGCCATTCTTCATCAACATCTTCAACAATATCATCTCCTCTCAAACTCTAGTTCATCTCTTGTGTTCAATCTTTGTACCAGAACCTCAGATTGGTACCTCTGGGTGACTAGTAGTGTTTATTACCTTTTGTAGTTGATTGCTATATGGTTTATTTGGTGGAATATTATATGTTCATATTCATTATGATATTCAATACACCTCTGATCCTACGCATGCATATTATTTGTAAGTACTTATGTAATAGCCCAAGAGCATTCCTTCCAATATTTGTTATATTTGTCATGTGTCGACCTTCATGTTGTGTCCTTGGGATTGAGCAATATTTTTTTTGCATCATGACGTTCCTCATGCATCAAGGCATAATGGCATCATCTCATAAATTATGTTGCATCATATGCTTGTGCTTGTTGTGAGTGTTTTTTTTGGTGTGGTGTGTGAGAGGTACATGTGTTGTCTTGGTCGGAAAACCCCTCCACAACTTCTATAGGAACTATGCCCAACTCTCTCTTTTCAATAGTGCAGCATGTGGACTTTTTGCTTGCTAATTAATTTCTTTAAAAAATATTGCTCCTCTTCTTATTATTGTGTTGTTCATGTTTGTATAGCTCTAAGTGATGGTTGTGGTTTAATTGTCTTTGATCTTTGCAAAAAATATGTTTTAATAATTATTGATGAATTATTTTGTTTGCCCTAAAAATGCCAACTCCATTTCTATTAATTAGTGTGTATTTCGGTGAGTCCAAATATATTTTAATATGTGCCAAAGCATCCATCTATTTTCCTTTGTGATTTTTTTGCATCTGTGGTTTTATTTAATAGGAAAACCTTTGTTTTTTGGAGGGAGTAGAGAGGCTAGCCTAGGTGGGCCTCCTCCTTGCCTCCCTGGCCTAGCAGCGCAGCCCAGCCCAGCCTCAGTGACGACTACCTGCTCTGTGTGCCTGTCGTCGCTTTTCTTCAGAGTGCAGCAAGCAGAGAGGCGCGCGGCACCATGATCTTCACGGACGTAGAGGCGATGTCGTCCCACCGTGCCCCTTTAAAGCCATCACGCACCCCTAGGGTTTCTCCCCTCCTCTTCACGCTGCCGCCATCTCCTCTTCCTCCTTCCTCCCTCCCCTGCAGGTAAGTCTCTGAGAGAGCAGAGAGATTCAAAGAGACAGAGATCGATCATCACCCGCCACTCCGTTGTCGTCATCACCGTCAGTGGCCTTCTCCCCTCCGACCACAATGTCGAGGAGGCCGAGGGCGCCTTCCCCGCCCGTTCCTGCCGCTAGGAGGAGGACAGTGCGTCCTCATCACCGGCCTCGATGTCATCCGCGACGTGGACCGAGAGCCCCCACCATGGATCTTCTTCCTCGCCCTGGACAGTGCCGAGCACGTCATCGAGCCCCTCTCAATGAGCAGCCGATCTGCTGATCCTTCCCGTGTTGTTTTCCCTGCTAGCCTCGTTGCCGTCGCGCTCCAGTTGCCATTGCTACACCATGCTCGAGCGAGCAATAGCTCGAGCTCGAGCCCTCTCGCCGTCACGCGCACGTAGTCATAGGTGACCTTAGGGTTGCGTTCCCCGCGTAGTCCGTGCTCCACGCATGTGGTTTCCCCTCGCCGTAGTGCACCGCCATGCCATTGCCACCGTTGCCATTCGTCGCCATGGTTCTGGCACAAAGTGACTACCCCCTGTGTAGTTTAGGTAAGAGGAGCCAAACCCCCCTTCTTTCGAGTACCCCCCCTCTCGTGTAGCACAGTGGTAGCGCACTCGCTGTTCATGTAGGTGGTCACCGGTTCAACCCCTTGGCAATATTATCCCCCCTTTTTTACCGTGTTGTGTGAGGCCCTCACAGTGGGCCCTGGTCCCACTTGTCATCCTTAGGGGGGCCCTCGTGTCATTGCCAGTGGGACCCCCCTCAGTTTTACTTTTTAAAATAGGTTCTTTTATTATGTTTAGATCTTTATGAGATTAGGTAATTTCCATTTCTAGACGTCGCCATATTTGGCAGTAGCCAAATAGGAAAAGTTTTAACTTTTAAGTCAATTAGGGTTTTTGTGTTCTTTTTCTTTTAGTGTTGTGGGACTTTTACCAACAACAACACCTGAGTGTAATATATGATTTTGGGGTAGAAAAATCCCAGGAATCCAATGGTGGCATTGTTTGTGTCATCTGAGTAATTGGTTAAAAATGTTATTCTCTGATGAGGTGGCCTTTTGTTGTTTTCGAATGAATTAATTCATGCATGCTATGATGAACTTGTCGACATGGAAGTGGTAGTGTTTTGTGGACACAAGGCCCTGGTATTTTTCTTTGCCATGATAATCTTGTGGTTTTGTGGGTTTTTTCTATAAACATGCTAAGAAATATTACTGTTTTCAATGCTCAAATATTTCTAAGTGTTAGAACTGATATTTTCTTCCAATGTTGTGTTAATGATTCCCATGGATATAGTTCTCCTTTGGAGTTGCTCCAATGCCATGAATTCTTGTGCTTGTCAGCCTCTGTCATTTGGTGCCTTCACCTTGCCAAAGAGTTTTTGCATCTTAGAGTTATTTGATGTCAAAGATGCTATGATGTGATAAACTGCTGGTCTTCTCTTAGTGAAATTTGACCAAGTCTGAGATTCCGTAGTTATTTTCATGCCATGTTTAGGGGATGCTACCAAGTGATCTGTGATGTTTTAGCTCATGCTTAGTGCTAGTGTTTTGTAGTAGTTATTGTCCTCTACAACCCTATTAGTTTTCATGCCATGAGATGCCCTCTAGCATACATAATTGTTACTGTCAAGTTGCTGTCATGTTAACTCAAAATCTGGTAAACTGGAATTTTCATTGTCATGTTAACTCAGAATCTGGTAAACTGGAATTTCACTATGTCCCTAAAAACCGTTTCAACATGCCATCTTCTGAGCTTCATTGCCATTGATCCATGCTTCCTTTTAAGTTTCTATAGATTGATGAATTGTTGAGCATGTTGTATACTTCCTGTATATGCATTGGTTGTGACTTGAGACTTATTGTAGCTCTAGTTATATGTGTTACGAGATGACATGTTGCTGTTTGTAGACAGATTGTGTGTTTGAGTGTTTTGTGGCTTGTAGGAGCTATACTCCAGTGTTTTGCATGACCTTTTGGTTTACTCTGGCTAGATTTTCATTTCCAATCCAGTGGCATCCTTGAAATACCAAGGAATTGCCTATGGACTTCTCCATATTTGCATTGGTCTTTGTTGCCGTTCATACCTTGTTGTGAGCGTACCGTGAGCTACGTTACACCGTTTGCAATGTTCTACATATGTATTTGCATCGATTTTGCATGATGCATCCATATTTTCCATGATCATGCATGTTCATACAACTAAACATGCGGTTCTATCCATAATACTGAACAACTTAATATTTGCATGTGGAACATGACTAGCTTAGGTTTCCATGTCAAATGCACTAACCTAGACATGCATCATGGATTGTGCTTTGCATATTGGGTGAATGTTTATTGGTGCTATCTATATTTTGGTAGACCCGAGTGACGAGCCTGAGTACGAGGAACCCAGAGAAAATGTCCACGAGGACCCAGCTCTGTATCCCGCTGAAGACTCACCTGGCAAGATGAACGTAACCGGATCCCGACACTATTTTTCTTTGCTAGATGTATCGCACTTATCGTTGTGTTTCATTATCGACCACTTACATGTCAAGCTTCCTAAATCTCCGTGAAATCCTCTAACCCCTCCAGTACCTAGCAAACCTTGTTTGGCTAAGTTATCGCTCCTCAGCCCCTCTTATAGCGTTCTTAGATGCAGGTGCATGTTGTTTCCATGTGATAACATAGATATCTTTTGATATCACAATATTATTGCTATTTAATTTAATGCACATATATATCTTGGTAAGAGTTGAAGGGTTGGCCTTTGGCTGGTGTTTTGTACCACTTTTGCCGCCATAATTACTTGTTACTGAATTTATGTTCCACTTTTGCCGACACTATTTGTTTTAGATTAAAGATTGTCTGGCAAGACCCAACTTTGGTACTACATTTGCTTAATAACCTAATCAGATGCATATGGTTTTGCAACCCCATGGATAATTAATCACCCCCGGGTCAGTGATCCGCATGAGTGTTGGTCCAACCTGTCTACCAGGGGAAACTCTATGATTGGCCTACCGGAAGTTTGGAAAATCTGACGTATCTTGAGAACGAGATACACGACTCCTAACGGGATCATCGACATGTCCAGAGGTGTTGCTGCACTTGTTTTACCTTTCTCGAATGACTTGTGTGTAAGATTTCGAGGATACTTTGGTCTATCCCGAGGTTGAGGTGTTCCAACGGAATTTCCGAGGAGATCACGGGTTATCCGCGGTCAAGGTTATTACAACGCGGCGTGTGGTTAGTTTGTGATGGATGAGTTGGAGCACCCCTGCAGGGTTAAATCTTTTCTAAAGTCATGCCCGTGGTTACGTGGCAACTTGGAAAGTTGTTTAACAGCCAGTTATAGCAATCTTGAAGTAAACTCAAATAAAATACACCAACCGTGTGTGTAACCGTGATTGTCTCTGCTCGTGAACATGAACTGAGAGAGAACACGGTGATGTTATGATTAACGTGAGTAGGTGTTTATGATCACTTAGTGATCATACTAGTTCACGTACGTTTTGCGTAGGCCACCACAATTACTTCTTGCTTCGTAAGTTAGCCACTCAAACATATGCTTAGGCGCTTGATGCAACCTCACCACTTAACCTTCCTCACCCAAAGTGCTTACATAGTTTCTGTACCCGGGTCACATGATTGCTGAGTCCCTCTGGCCCACAAATTACAATACTACAGGTATAGGTACCGATGATGCCTACCCAATTGAGGGGTCCCAGCTCCAGTGGGAGTTTGATGAAGAACGTAGTCGGATGTATGTTATGTATCCCTATGAGTAGAGAGGCACCATGGTCGTGTTCTTGGGATTAGCGAGGCAGTCTCATCGTGTATTTTATCATTTGTTTTCGTCTGTAGCCGGACCCTGTCTTATGGATGAATGTATGAATGTTGTGTGACATTGTAATTTAGCATGTGGTGAGTGTAGCCACATGTATTATACTCTTCTATTCATTAAATATATGTGATGATTCTGTAATTGCTAAACACTTAGATGCATTTCTATCCCCTTAGAGGCCCTTGTGCCTTAATCGGGAAAGAACCGCATCTTGGTCGTTTACATGTCGGTAATCAAAGCCATACCGACCATAGGAGCCCCTTGCTTCATCGAACTTGGCCAAGTCGAGTCTAGTAAAAAACTATTTTGAGTCTAGTTATATCAGACAATATGTTTCTTTTACTCCTATTCTATACTCTGGTGAGGTATTCGACTTAGGATTTTTGATTCTACTCCTCTTCTTGCTCAATTTTTTTAGGATCATGCGGATATTTTGGAAACTATATGATGCCGATGTGAAGGAATTATGTTCTTGGTACCTTCTGTTATCGAGGAGTAGATCTCCGAGGTATTCTTGCCACATCGTTATCATTCAGTTTCCTTAGTATCTCAGGATGGAGGATGTTCGAAATTGCTTCAATACTAGTAGTGGTGAGAGGAGTCCGGCATCCAAAGTACTTGTGCATAGAGTTCGGATGTAGTGCCATGTTTATTATCGTTGTGATTACGAGTGTCTAAGGTAGACTAGTTTTTGGACTTTCTTGGAATAGGTTGTGGAAGGTTGCGGGTGTAGTTGTAGCTGATTACCTTGGGTACGTTCTGGATCCGCAACCCGAATCACATAAACAAGAGAATTGAAGTAGTTACCTAGGATCATGTTTCTTCAGATGTATGAGGGTCTATACATTTGTTCCGAGCGCATATTAGCTCAATACCTTGTAGTGATTATTCAAGTGGCTTCAAGATCTTATGATGTAATCACGAACCCGAAGAAGGCGTTCTTACTAATTTTCAGTTCGAATGCAATTGATGATATTCTGTTGCAAATTTCTTTCAAGCCATTTGATTCAGCTTATTTCCATCGTCTTTGTCAATGGTGTGCTGATGTTCTTGTCCATCTTCAGGATGGCTCCACCAACTCATGAGAATCAGGGTTATGATGAGGGGGATTAGTATAACCCTCCTCCACCCCACCTTTTCCTATAGAAGCTTGGCAAGCTATGATGCGAATACCCAGATGCTTCTCAGGTTTTTTCAAGAGAGGGATCGGGGACAACAAGGTCATCTAGGGAATTTCCAGAATCTGCCCCAGTTCATGACTCTCAACAATTTTCTCGCCAATCAACCCAAGTCCTTCACTTGTCGTGAGCAGCCTCTTGATGCGGATGATTGGATCCGCGACATGAGCAAGCATTTTGAGTGCAGCAATGTCAGGCCTGCGGACTATGTCAGGCTCGCGATGTTCCAGCTCAAGGGTAAGGCAGCAGATTGGTGGCAGTAGCACAAGGATTCCAGGGGTGAACGAGTAATCAGCTGGGATGATTTCTGCCATGACTTCAGAGCTCATCATATCCCAACGAGCTTTGTTGACGAGATGCGTGAGAAGTTTAGGAATTTGAAGAAGGGAAGCAAGTCTGTCTATCACTATAACGTCGAGTTCCAGAATTTGGCCTGCTATGCTAAGCAAGATGTTCCTGATGACAAGTGCAAGATTTATCTGTTCAAAGGTGGTCTCAAGGATGAACTTCAGTCGGGCCTAGTCCTCCACGAGCCTCCCTAGTTTGACCAGTTCTACAACATGGCTCTTAAGGTCGAGGAAACTCCTCTTAGGTTAGAGAACTCAAGGATGCGATTCAAGGACTCCAACTCTTCTTCTTCCAGCCCTTAGATGGTTCCTAAGCAATAGAAGTATTGGGTTCCTCCTACACCTCCATTTTGTCTTCCTCAGCACAAGAAGCAGTATGCTGGTCATGGCACTTCCCCCCTAGCCAACCCAGGATTTTAGTAGAGGCCCCAAGCACCCAAGCCAGCAAATGCTCCTCCTCCAGGAAACTTTTGTCCTCTCTTAGATGTTACTTGTCACAAGTGTGGTCAGAAGGGTCAATACTCAAACAAGTGCACCAGCCAATGGCGTCTTCCGCCTCCTCCTAAAGTCAGACCTCCAGGCAATGCTATGGTGAAGCATGACCCCAAGTTCGGAAGGGTGAATAATGTGAATGCAGCTGAAGCAGAGGATTCTTCTCAAGTGATTATGCATAATCTCTTAGTTAATTCTATTCCTGCAAGAGTTTTGTTTGACACCGGTGCATCACATTAATTCATTTCAAGACCTTTTGTTTCAAAGCATGAGTTGTGTTGTGAAGAATTGCCTAGATCATTAATCGTGGTTTCTCCAGGCTTGCAAATGAATTCTCCCTTCATGGTTCCGGATGTCTCTATCAAGATGGGCAGTTATTCTTTCCTGGCTTCTCCAGTTGTTCTCGGTGATTCCGATATTGATCTCATTCTTAGCATGGATTTTCTTGCTATGATCAAGGAGTATGTTGATTGTCAAGCCAAATAAGTCAAACTGACCCATCCTTCTGAAGACGTGATCAGTTTTGCAGCTCGCGATGACACAATTCATCTCTTTTCTCTCAATGAAAAGGGTGAAATTTCAGTAATTTTTCAGATTCCGGTTGTTTGTGAGTTTGAAGATGTCTTTCCAAAATAATTGCCAGGAATGCCTCCTCACTGGCCAGTAGAGTTTGTGATTGAACTCGAGACTGGAACTGAACAGGTGTGCAAGCGTCCTTATAAGCTTGGCCTCAAAGAGATGAAAAAGTTGAAGAAGTAGCTAGCTGAACAAGAGCGTCTGGGTTTGATGAGACCAAGTTCTTCACCATGGGGTGGTGGTTTCTGTTTGTCAAGAAAAAGGATGGCACGAACTGACTTTCTATCGACTACTGTCCATTTAATAAGAAGACAATCAGGAACAAGTACCCACTTCCCAACATCAATGAGTTGTTCGAGCAACTAAAAGGGGCCAAGATTTTCTTGGAGCTAGATCTTCACATAGGCTATCATCAGATCCGCATCCGTGAAGAAGATATTCCAAAGACTGCTTTCAGGATGAGTTGTGGCTCGTATGAGTACACCATCATGTCCTTTGGTCTCACAAATGCACCTCCGACTTTCTCCAGATTGATGAACTTTGTCTTGTGTCCCAAGAGAAATGATTTCGTCTTGTTGTATTTGGATGACATTCTTGTGTTCTTAGAGACAGAAGAAGAGCATGCAGGGCATCTCCAACTTGTGTTTGGCAAGTTAATTAAGAGAGCATCTAATCTATGCTAAGTTCTCGAAGTGTGAGTTTTGGCTCAATGAAGTGGTTTACCTTGGGCACATCATCTCTGTCGAGGGCATCCAGGTGCACCCAAAGAAAGTTGAGGCCATCTTGAAGTGTGAGCCTCCTCAAAATGTCAAGCAGCTTCATAGCTTCCTTGGTCTTGCAAGTTACTACAGAAGATTCATGGAGAACTTCTCTCAAATTGCTAAGCCTCTGTCCAACCTCCTCCAGAAGAATGTCAAGTATGCGTGGTCTCCTGAGTGTGATGTGGCGTTCAATACACTCAAGGAGAAGCTGACTACAACTTTAGTTCTTGTTCCTCCCGAGCAATCCAAGCCTTTCCAAATATTCTGTGATGCTTCCCTCCAAGGTCTTGGTGGCGTTCTTAGGCAAGATAAGAATGTTTTGGCTTATACCTTGCAGCAGCTGAAGCCTAGCGAGAGGAATTACCCCACTCACGATCTTGAGTTGGAAGAAGTTGTTCATGCTCTAATGAGTTGGAGACATCTATTGATGGGAAGACCAGTTGAGGTGTTCACCGACCACAAGAGCTTGAAGCACATTTTAACTCAACTGAACCTCAATCTTCGGCAAAAGCGTCCGGTGTAAATGATTGAGGAGTACAATCCGAGCATTGAGTAAACTCCTGGAAAAGCAAATGTCATTGCAGACGCGCTCAGCAGAAAGGCATACTGCAATAGTGTTATCTTGAAACCTCTTCAACCCAAGCTTTGTGAAGCTTTCCGCAAACTCAATCTTAAAATTGTTCCGCAAGGGTTTCTTGAAAATCTTCAAGTCTGTTCAACTCTGGAAGATCAGATTCACCAAGCTCAACTTCTTGATGCTATGGTGAAGAAATTGAAGAAAGGTGTGGCCAAGAGCATTCCAAAGTATAAGTGCTTCCGTGTTGATGACAAAGATACCTTGTTCTTCGAGGATCGTCTGGTGCATGACAAAGATATCAGGAAGGTTATCATGGATCAAGCACATAATTCTCTCATCCCCATTCATCACGCAGTTCCAAAATGTATCATGACCTCAAGCAAACCTTCTGGTGGACTCATATGAAGCGTGAAATTCCTCAGTTCATGAACGAGTGTCATGTTTGTCGCAGAGTGAAGGTAGAACATCAATGTCCAGCAGGTCTCCTTCAATCTTTTCCCATTCCATAGTGGAAATTCCATCATGTTGAGCTGGATTTTGTCGCTGGGGTTCCTAAGTCCAAGAGAGGGAAGGATGCCATCTTTGTGTTTATTGATAAGCTCACCAAGGTAGCCCATTTCCTTCCGATCAAAGAATCTATCTCGACAGCTGAACTGGCAGAGATATACACGTTAGGGATAGTCTCTTTGCACGGTATTCCTCTGCTCATTTCCTTAGACCGTGGAAGCCTCTTCACTTCCAAGTTCTGGGATTCCTTCCAGACTGCAATGGGTACCAAGATCCGTTTCAGCACAGCCTTCCATCCTCAGACGAGTGGTCAAGTTGAGAGAGTCAATCAAATCTTGGAAGACATGCTCATGACCTGTGTGATTTCTTTCGGCATGAAGTGGGAAGACTGCCTCCTGTTTGCAGTCTACAACAATAGTTTCAAAGCAAGTTCGGACAAGGCCCCATTCATGATTCTCTATGGCAGGAAGTGTTGTACACTGCTCAATTGGTCTGAAACTCGTGAGCGTCAAATCCTTGGGAATGACATGATCACTGAAGCAGAAGAAATGTGCCATGTCATTCATGAAAATCTCAAAGCAACTCAATCTCGCCAGAAGAGCTATTATGATAACAAACATCGGGACGTGTCGTTTTAGATCGATGATTTTGTCTATCTCAGAGTGTCTCCCATGAAGGCAACTTAGTGCTTTGGCATCAAAGGGAAGCTCACTCCATGCTTTATGGGTCCTTTCAAGATTGTGGGCAAGAGGGGAGACCTTGTCTATCAACTTGACCTTCCTCCAAATTTCTCAAATGTTCATGACGTTTTTCAAGTCTCTCAGCTCCGCAAGTGCTTCAAGACTCCCTAGCGTACCGTTGATCTCCAAGACATCGACCTCCAAGAAGACCTATCCTATCGTGAGCATCCATTTGCTATTCTTGGAGAAACTGAACATAAGACTCGCAACAAATCAATCAAATTTCTCAAGGTGAAGTGGTCACATCACTCTGACAAAGAAGCCACTTGGGAACGTGAGGACCTTCTCCATTCCGAATTTCCCAAATTCTTCAGTTCATAGATCTCGAGATGAGATCCTCATGTAGTGGAGGAGAGTTGTAACATCCCGAGAGCACTCCTTCCAATATTCGTAACATTTGTCATGTGTGGACCTTCATGTTGCGTCCTTGGGATTGAGTAATATATTATTGTTTCATGACGTTCCTCATGCATGATGGCATCATGGTATCATCTCATAAATTATGTTGCACCATATGCCTGTGCTTGTTGTGAGTGTGTGTTTTGTGGTGTGTTGTGTGAGAGGTACATGTGCTGTCTTGGTGGGAAAACACCTCCACAATTTCTATAGGAACTATGCCCAACTCTCTCTTTTCAATAGTGCAACAAGTGGAATTTTTGCGTGCTAATTGAATTCTTTAAATAATGTTGCTCCTCTTCTTATTATTGTGTTATTCATGTTTGTATATCTCTAAGTGATGATTGTGGTTTATTGTCTTTGATCTTTGCAAACAATATGTTTTAATAAGTATTGATGAATTAATTTGTGTGCCCTAAAAATTCCAAATCCATTTTTATTAATTAGTGTGTATTTCTATAAGTCCAAATATATTTTAATATGTACCAAAGCATCCATGCATTTTTCTCTACGATTTTTTGCATGTGTGGTTTTATTTAAAAGGATAACCTTTGTTTTCCTGAGGGAGCACAGAGGCCAGCCCAGCTGGGACTCCTCCTTGCTTCCCCTGGCCCAGCCTTATCGACGGCTACCTTGTCACGCCCAAGATGCAATCCTATCCTTATTTTGGCACGAGGGCCTCGACAGGGATAGAAGCGCGTCTCGTCGTGTTGTAAGAATGGATATCATTACAAGTACATTTACAGAAGAGATGAGTATATGGAATTGGCTTACACTCGCCACAAGCTACATCAATATCACATCAATACAACAACATATTCAAACATCATACAGACTAGCAGGGTCCGACTATGGATGAAACCAAACGATAAAATGACATCCATCCTTGCTATCCCAGGCTGCCGCCTGGAACCCATCGTAGGTTGATGATGAAGAAGACGAATAACCCCAAATCAAATCAAGCATCACTCTCACATCAAAGCATTGCATTACCTATACCTGCAACTATTGTGGTAGTAATCTACGAGCCACACGGACTGAGCAATCTCATTTCCATGGGTATCAAGACAATTAAAGCTTAATGGGTGAGGTATGGTTTAGTGGTGAGGCTGCAGCAAGCAACTAAGCATTTATTTGAGTGGATAACTTATGAGTACAGAAATTAAAGTATGGTGGTCTACGGATAACGCACGTGAACTAGGAATGATCAATAACTGAGTCAGAACACCTACTTATGTCAAACATAACCCGACCGTGTTCTCTCTCGGATAAGGACTCACAAGAAGAGACATTCACGGTTACGCACACAGTTGGTGTATTTTATTAGAGTTTACTTCAAATTTTCTATGACCGGGTGTTAAACAAAATATCCAAATCTGACACCTCGAGATAGCCCAAGAAGATCAGAGTTCCTCACGCAAGACATTCGAGAAAGGTAAAACAAATCCAGCAAGGCCTCCCGACGTGTTGACGACCCCGATAGAAGCCGCGTATATCATTCTCAATACACGGCGGATAAGCTAGTGTATGGTGGCCTGATAGAAATCACCCAAGTTGACTTGGGGTGGCCCCGCACAGTGCTCTAGTTTGGGCCAACACTCGTGAGGAGCACTGGCCCGGTGGGTTGATTAATCCACGGGGTTCGGAAAGTCCCTATGCAATTTTATTAGTTATTAGGCAAATGTAGTACCGATTTTGGGCCTTGCGAGAGAACCTTTATCCTAAAACAAAAATCAAGGGGGTCCCCATAAGAACCCCGAGCATGTTAGGAGCGCTCAGTTATGGAACATAACACCGGTTCACAAGTAACTAGGGCAGCAAGAGTGGAACAAAACACCAAGCAAAAGGTCAAGCCTTCCATCCTTTACCAAGTGTATAAGTGCATTAAAGTAAATAGCAATAATATTGTGACAACTAAAGGATGTCTATGTTGTAACATGGAAGCAATTGCACCTACAACTAGAAACGCTATAAGAAGGGATGAGCAAGCGGTAACATAGGCACACAAAGGTTTGGTAGGAAGGTGGAGGGTTAGAGGCTTTTCATGGCAATGTTGGGAGGCTTGGCAAACAAGTGGTAGGCAGCGAGACATAACGATAAAAGCAGGACAACTAGCATAGCAATGATAGTAGTGGTATCTAGGAAAATGTGTCATCTTTCTTGAGATCCCACTTGGAAGAAGCACGAGTCCATGAAGAAGACGAACCAACATAGTCGAATGAATCCTCACATTCCGAACTCTTTTGGAACTCTATCGAGAAGGAAAAATCCGAAAACAACAATCAACACACGGTACACCACAACATATGCATGACATGATGCGCAAAAAAATATGATGCATGTCCGGTTTAATGTGCAAGGCAAGTCATAGCAAGAACAACAACCATCTACTACATGTTAAGTGAAGTTCAATATGCAACAACGAGTGAAATGTTGTTATACATGGCAAGAGGTGCAGCATCAACAACTACAACATCTATGCATTAAAAATGAGGCCGGAAGCAACATATAGCATTTCCGAAATGACCCCACATGTATATTATGAATTTAGTCCAGATCTGTACTAAACATGTTTTATATTTATTAAACGTGAAAATACAGTCTCGCATGAGATTCTACATGTTTTTCAATCATTTTGACATGGCATATGTGCAAATTAATGTAAAGAGCAAGTTTAAATATTTTAAACAGATGCGAGAGTTGGAAATTTTGAATCTACACGAAATTCTAGTCATTTTACATATATCAAGTTATTTAATGCATGAAGATTAGGGATTTTTCTGTAAGTCTGAAATTCACTGGTTAATTAACAAAATCGCAGCAGAAAAAAAAATAACGTTGGGCTGAATCTGAGATCTGGCCGAACAGTGGCGCACGGGCGCAACTTAGCTAAAATGTGCATGGGCGCAAAATAGCACAGGGGAGGGGCGGCTCACCTAGTGGGCTAAGGCCCGGTTGGTGGGGTGGCTGGGCCTTGCACAGCTGGGCCTGGGCGAAGCTAGACCGGCCCATGCGAGCGGTCCTCGTCCTCTCCCGATCCCGCCTGGATCGAGGGAGCCGGGGCGGCGCCAGCGGCTGGCCGGGCTCCGGTGAGGGGGGATGAGGGGCGGCGAGCCTGAGGATCGGTGGATCCGGTCGATGACCACCGGATCCGGTCATCGGCAGGGCCGACGGCGCGAGGCGAGGGGCGGCAAGCTGCACGGGCACTCCAACGACCAGTGAGAGATTGCAACGGCGACCTCTGGCGGCTGGGCGGCGAGGCACTAGCGGCAAGGCTGGTGGCGGCCTCTAGCAGCAAGGAGGCAAGGCGACGGTGCGTCTGGAGGCGATGGGAGTAGGGAGCTCAGGCTCCTCCCGCTCTGGAGCTCGGCACCGACGATGGTTCGAGCCGAGGCGGTGGCACGGAAATCGAGGGGAGGGCTACGGTTGCCTTATTAGGACGGCTAGGGGTCTATTTATACTAGTTAGGGCTAGGGTTAGTGGTTTTTGTCCATTTTCGGACCGTGCGAACTGGATCGGATGCCCGGAAGTAGAGGGGGCTATCTAGGTGGTAGTGGGCTCTGTAGAGGGGGTGTGGGCCTAGGAGAGAGGGATATGTGGGCCCGTGAAAGAGTTTTAAACACCAAAAAATGACCGACGAATAACTGATGACTGCACTGCTATGGTTGACTCAGGTATCAAACGTTCTCTGATTGCGACGAAATTTGGCAGGCGGTCCACCTACAATATAACAAGACCGCACGCCGACTTCCGACCCAATACGAGAATGGTTTATACGCACTTTAAATGCAATATTTTATTGATGTCGTGGGCGCGTGCGTGTGTGGTTGGTCTCGAAACGATCAACGACACGAATGGAGAGAACCGGCAGCTACTTAGGGATGCTAGTTTTCAAAAACAAGTGATGATGCTATGCTGATGATGCGAATGATGCAATGATGAATGCGATAACCAAATGAATCACTCGACGAGAATGGAATAAAAGGAGAATCTTCTGGAGCCTCGGTCCCGAGCTGTTACAACTCTCCTCCACTACACGAGGATCTCGTCCCGAGATCTAGGAATGAAAAGTGGAAGAGAAAGAGCAATAGGAAGAGGTAAAACATTATTTCTTCTTTGACAAACGAGTGAAATCAACAAACCTTGAAGGTTGCAAAGAGATGAAGAATGATATGAGAAATAAACAACATTCGGAAGAAATTTTGGCACCACTTCGGTAGGAAAGAGAGGAAAAATTTGACATGCTGAAAAGAATTTGAAAGAGAGACACCAAACTTCGGTTGGATTAGGATCAAAACTTCATAAGCTGGAAGGATCATGAAAATATTTCACAGCACTCCGGTTAGATGAATAAGCAAGAAGGAACATGATCTTGATAAAACAAGATGATCGTTCGAAGAGAGCAACAACACCACACCTCCAGAACAAAGAATGAAAGCTAGATCTTTGGAGACAAGAGAACGCAGGATAAAATGACAACTTCTACCACCAATGAATTTGAAAAGCATGGTTGAATAGATTTGATGGAGGATCAACAACGAAAATAATAATTTGTTATGGTCTTATGTAAACCGTCTCAAAATTATGAGGTGAGAACCTGCCACAACAGAAACAATTGATTGCTTGAGAGCAACAGATATGCAAAACTTCTTTCACCAAGAGGAGGAGGAGAAAACTTGGATCATGTAAGACACCATGATAGCAACAATCCTTAGGAAATGCTTTAGGTGAAATCCAACCCAACATAACTCCGAGAACACAAGATAGGTTTACTTATCTTATTCTTGACAATTTCCTTCGAGACTCCTCATAATCAAGAATTTAATAATACCATCTCAAAAGACACTGGATAAGGAATTGAACTTAGAAATCCAAGATAAAGAAAACTTGAGAACCTCCAACGAGAATTTTGAAGAATAATTCGAGAAGAATTACATCCTTAAAAACCACCATGAAGAAGCATTAGAATAAACTCCCAAACAAAAGGATGATAGAAAAGAATTGAAGGATACAAAAACACAAGATTGAGGCCTTGCCATGATTTGGATGTAACTTAGCGATGATATATTAGAGAAAACTTGTAATTCCGGAAAAGAAAAGATGAACACTTGGAACCAAGAATTTTACCTGATGAAAACGAAAAAGGATTGAAATCACCTTCATGAAAAACAATAAGAATTATGTTATGCTTATCCTTCATCAAGTTAATTTGATGACAAGCCACGGATTTCGCACACCACATATTCTTGTTGCAAAGAATTGAAGATAAAGAGAGAGAGAGATCACAAACTTGAAGAATTCTTGCACGAGAACAACGATAAGAAATCAAATGAATGAGGGTACTAAGAATGAATGGAATCACATGAGAATGAAGAGGCATGATCCACCTAATAGAAAACTTGAACGAAGCACCGGACTAACTGAGATATGAATGAAGGGACAACAATTGAGAAGAATATGAGAACAAAAGCTGAAAGCTGAGAACGAAGAAATCTTCTGAAATGATGGCCTTTAGGAGGATCGAGAAATGAAAATGACTCTGAATGCACCGGATAGATATGGAAGAAATTTCTCATGAATGGCAACAATTTGAGATGATAGCAACAACCTGAAACCATGAATCTTTCAAAGACCGAACAACGATTTAGGGGAAACTCTCCTTCGATCTTCAATGCTGAGAATGATGATGAGAATCAACACCATGAATTACTGGGACACTCCGGAACAATGAATAAGGAAGGTTGAACGAACGATGACAAAAGATTTAGAAGCGATCTTGGAGATGGAATACGACTAATTAAAATCATTCTTACATCATACTGGAGAAGAACTTGAGGACATCTCCGGAAAGATTAGAAGAGTCAGGTAAGATCCTAGGGGGAAAACCTGTGGGTTATGGGCCCACTCAAAGAAACCACCGTTGAAACAATTGCTTAGAAAGAGAGATTGCACCAGACAAATGAAAACTTGAAGAGGTGAGAACCTCAAAATAATTTGGAAGGATTGAAAGAAAACATGAATCTTTTGAGATATCTTCAGCACTCCGGATAGAACATGGAGGGATGAATTAATAAGAGATGCTTGATGAGAATTCGATCACGAAAAGCATATAAAGAATGAAAAGGATATGATAAACACTGAGAGCTTGAATTGAATCCACCGAAGAAGAATAACAACAAGAACTAGGAATATGAGGATAGACCTTGAAATTGAAACTCCTGAGAATCTTCACAAGAAATCACTGGATACAATATGAAGAAATGATAGCGGAAGTATTGATGAAGAGAAAGGCACTTGGAAGAGAATTTCATCATTGAAGAAAAAGGGTGGGAGGGTGGGGAAAACAAAGACAACATGGAACAGATGAAATGGACTCTTAGAAAGAATAAGAGGATTGATGTTGCCATTATTGAAGAGGATAGAATTATCTTGAAGAGAAGCACACCGGATAAAAAGAATTTATATGACAACTTGATTAAGAAAAATAATTAGCATTCCCACAGAAATATGAGAGAACTTCTTAGGAAAGATATGAAATCACCACTTGACATCGAAGCAACTTGAATTACCCTAGGATGAGGCTTACGAAACAAGCTAGAACAAATACATGGAAGAGATTTTGCTCGATATTTTCGTGGTAAGGTTCGCACGGGATCGATCCTACATTGGATTGTCATATTGAAATGACGCTCAAATATGCTCCCTAGGCGTAGTGAACTACAAGGCTTGACGAAGCATATTTGATGACATATATCGAGACTGTCCTATGTAAGAAAGACCGTGAACAAACGAATCCACTACATGTCGAACCCCAACCTCACATCACACATTTGTAGAAAGATAGCCTAGGTAACTACTTGAATTCCCACATAAGAACTCCTGAATCTTTTCGGTTATGCAATCGGGTGTTGGGGATACAAGGAGGAAAATATCTCACACAACTAAAAAGCCCTACACCCCAACTGTATCCATCCTTCAACACATAACCAGAGGCTTCGGAACACCATCTATCTCGGACCCTCGAAAACACAAAGATACTAAGAATGGCGGTACATCTGAACTCTCTCCACAAGTACTGGGGATGCTGGACTCCTCTCGCCACTACTAGTATTGAAGCAATTTCGAACATCCTCCGTCCTGAGATACTAAGGAAACTGAACGATAACGATGTGCCAAGAATCCCTTGGAGCTCTACTCCTCGATCATAGGAGGCACCAAGTACAAAAGTCCGTCACATCGGCATCATATAGATTCCAAAATATCCGCGTAATCATAAAGAAATTGAGTGAGAAGAGGGTATAATAAAAATTCCTACGTCGTAATTCCTCACCAGAGCATACAAGAAGAGTAAAAAGAATCCTATTCACCGGTATAACTAGACCCAAAATAGTTTTTCTCTAGACTCGACTCGGCCAAGTTCGATCAATCAAGGGGGCTCCTAGGTCGGTATAGGCTCTGATACCAACTTGTCATGCCCAAGATGCGATCCTATCCTTATTTTAGCACGAGGGCCTCGACAGGGATAGAAGCACATCTCGTCGTGTTGCAAGAATGGATATCATAACAAGTACATTTACAGAAGAGATGAGTATATGGAATTGGCTTACACTCGCCACAGGCTACATCACTATCACATCAATACAACAACATATTCAAACATCATACAGAAGAGCAGGGTCCGACTACGGACGAAACCAAATGATAAAATGACATCCATCCTTGCTATCCCAGGTTGCCGCCTAGAACCCATCCTAGATCGATGAAGAAGAAGAATAATAACTCCAAATCAAATCAAGCATCACTCTCACGTCAAAGCATCGCATTACCTGTGCCCGCAACTGTTGTTGTAGTAATCTGTGAGCCACAAGCACTCAGGAATCTCATTTCCATGGGTATCAAGATTATTAAAGCTTAATGGGTGAGGTATGATTTAGTGGTGAGGCTGTATCAAGTGACTAAGAATTTATTTGAGAGGCTAACTTACGAGTATGGAAATTAAAGTATGATGGTCTACGCATAACGGACGTGACTCGTAATGATCACTAACTGATCTTGCACACCTACTTATGTCAAAGATAACCCCACCGTGTTCTCTCTCGGATAAGGACTCACGAGAAGAGACAATCATGGTTACGCACACAGTTGATGTATTTTATTAGAGTTTACTTGAAGTTTTCTTTGATCGGGTGTTAAACAAAATATCTACGTTTGCCACACAACCGCGGGCGCGGCTTTCGAAAAGATTTAACCCTACAGGGGTGCTCGAACTCATCCATCACAAATAAACCACACGTCACGGGAATAACCTCGACCACGGATCTCGTGATCATCCTAGGCAATTCAAAAGGAAATCCGACACCTCGAGTTAGCCCGAAGAAGATCAGAGTTCCTCATGCAAGACATTCGAGAAAGGTAAAACAAATCCAGCAAGGCCTCCCGACGTGTCGACGATCCCGATAGGATCCGCATATCTCGTTCTCAGGACATGGCGGATAAGCTAGTGTAGGGTGGCCTGATAGAAATCACCCAAGTTGCCCTGGGGTGGTGCCGCACAGTGCTCTAGTTTGGACCAACACTCATGAGGAGCACTGGCCCGAGGGGTTGATTAATCCTTGGGGTCCGGAAAGTCCCTATGCAATTTTATTAGTTATTAGGCAAATGTAGTACCAATGTTGGGCCTTTCCATACAAGCTTTATCCTAAAACAAAAATCAAGGGGGTCCCTATAACAACCCCGAGCATGCTAGGAGCACTCAGTTATGGAACATAACAATGGTTCACAAGTAACTAGGGTGGCAAGAGTGGAACGATACACCAAGCAAAAGGCGAAGCCTTCCTCCCTTTACCAAGTGTATAAGTGCATTAAATTAAATAGCAATAATATTGTGATAACAAAAGAATGTCCATGTTGTCACATGGAAGCAATTGCACCTGCAGCTATAAACGCTATAAGAAGGGCTGAGCAAGCGGTAACATAGCCAAACAAAGGTTTGCTAGAAAGGTGGAGGGTTCGAGGATTTTCATGGCAATTTTGGGAGGCTTGAAAAACAAGTGGTAGGCAGCAAGACATAACGATAAAAGCAGGACAACTAGCATAGCAATGATAGTACTGGTATCTAGGGAAATGTGTTATCTTGCCTGAGATTCCGCATGGAAGAAACACGAGTCCACGAAGAAGACGAGCCAACGTTGTATAACGAATCCTCACACTCCGAATGCTTTTGGAACTCTATCGAGAAGGAACAATCCGGAAACAACAATCAACACATGGTACACCACAGCATATGCATGACATGATGCGCAGACAAATATGATGCATGTCCAGTTTAATATGCAAGGCAAGGCATAGCAAGAACAACAACTAACTACTACACGTTAAGTGAAGTTCAATATGCAACAACGAGTTGCATATTGACGAAACTCCACGTTCAAATTATTTAGTTCACTCCCGTTTAAGTACACATCAATTCTAAATGTTGTTAGACATGGCAAGAGGTGAAGCATCAACAACTACAACATCTAGGCATTGAAAATGAGGCTGGAAGCAACATACAGCATTTCCGAAACGACCCCACATGCATATTATGAATTTGATTCAGATCTGTACTAAACATGTTTTATGTTTATTAAACATGAGTGTGGCATTAGATTCTACACATTTTTCCAGACAAGTTACATATGTAAATCATTTGAATGGGAGTTACGGTTAATTATTTATGAAATAAATCATTTTGACATGGCATATGTGCAAAATAATGTAAACAGCATGTTTAAATATTTTGAACACATGTGAGAGTTGGAAATTGTGAATCTACACCAAATTCTAGTCATTTTACATATATGAAGTTTTTACTGGTTAATTAATAAAATCGCAGCAGGAAAAAAACAATGTTGGGCCGAATCTGAGATTTGGACCAACAGTGGCGCATGGGCGCAACTTAGCTAAAATGCGCATGGGCGCAAAATAGCACGGGGGAGGGCGGCTCACCTAGTGGGCTAAGGCCCGGTTGGTGGGGCGGCTAGGCCTTGCACGGTTGGGCCTGGGCGAAGCTAGACCGGCCCATTCGAGCGATCAACAGGCGCTCGGCTCGGGCGGTCGTCATCCTCTCCCGATCGCGCCTGGATAGAGGGAGCCGAGGCGGCGCCGGCGGCTGGCCGTGCTCCGGCGAGGGGGGATGAGGGGCGGCGAGCCCAGGGATCGGTGGATCCGGCCGAGGGCCACCGGATCCAGTCATCGGCAGGGCCTACGACACGGGGCGAGGGGCGACGAGCTGCATGGGCACTCCGACGACCGGTGAGGCCTGTAGCGGTGACCTTCGGCAGCGGGACAGACAGGCACTAGCGGTAGGGCTGGCGGAGGCCTCTGGCGGCGAGGAGGCAAGGCGGCGGCGCGGCTGGACGCTGCGAGAGCAGGGAGCTCGGGCTCCTCCCGATCTGGAGCTCGAGCTCCTACCGATCTGGAGCTCGGCAACGGCGGCGGTTCGGGCCTAAGCGGGCCTCCAGATGGGCTCGGTGCCCTCGCGAGGTGGGAGGAGGAGCTGGCGGCAGCGGGATGGTGGAAGGCTGGCGGCAGCATAGAAATCGAGGGGAGGGCTGCGGTTGCCCGATTAGGAAGTCTAGGGGTCTATTTATACTAGTTAGGGCTAGGGTTAGGGGCTTTTGTCCGTTTTCGGACCGTGTAATGTCGAACGGACTCCCGGAAGCGGAGGGGGCTAGCCAGGTGGTAGTGGGCTGTGTAGAGGGGGTTTGGGCCAAGGAGAGAGGGAAATGTTGGCTCGTGACACAGTTTTAAACACCGAAAAATGTTTGACGAATAACCGATGACCACATGCTATGGTTGACCGTTTGGGTATCAAACGACCTCTGATTGCGATGAAATTTGGCAGGCAGTCCACCTACAATACAACAAGACCGCACGCCAACTTTCGACCTAATTCGAGAATGTTTTATATTCACTTCAAAAACACTATTTTATCAATGTCGCGGGCACGTGCGTGTGTGGTTTTTCTCGAAACGGTCAGCGACACGAACGGAGAGAACCGACAGCTACTCACGGATGCAAGTTTTTGAAAACAAGTGATGATGCTATGATGATCATGGGAATGATGCGATGATGAATGTGACAACCGAACGAATCACATGATGAGAATGGAATAAAACGGGAATCTTTTGGAGCATCGGTCCTGGGCTGTTACATACCTGCTCCGTGAGCCTGCCGTCACTTTTCTTCAGAGTGCAGCAAACAGAGAGGCACGCGACACCGTGATCTTCACGGACATCGAGGCGACGCCGTCCCGCCATGCCCCTTTAAAGCCAGCATACATCCCTAGGGTTTCTCCCACTCCTCTTCGTGCCGCCGCCATCTCCTCTTCCTCCTTCCTCCCTCCCCTGCAGGTAAGTCTCTAAGAGAGCAGAGAGATTCAGAGAGAGAGAGAGAGCAGAGCATCACCGGCCGCTCCATCATCGAATCACTATCGATGGCCTTCTCCCCTCAATTGGAGATGTCGAGGAGGTTGAGGGCGTCTTCCCTGACCCTTTCCCATCGCTAAGAGGAGGAGAGCACGTCTTTGTCGCCGGCCTCGACGTTGTCGGCAACATGGACCGAGAGCCCCTGCCACGGATCTTCTTCCTCGCCCCGGATAGTGTCGAGCACGTCATCGATCCCCTTTCTGTGAGCATCCAATCCACGAATCCTTCCCACATTGTTTTCACCGCTAGCCTCGACGCCTTCGCGCTCCGGTTGTTGTTGCCTCGCCATAACAGAGCGAGCATTACCTCGAGCTCGAGCCCCCTCGTCGTCGCGCGCCTGTAGTCCTAGGTGAGCACAGGGTTGCATTCCCCGTGTAGTCTGCGTTCCCCGCTGGTGGTTTCCCCTCATCGTGCCGTTGCCGCTGTCGCTGTTCACCACCGTGGTTCTGCCACCATGTGACTGCCCCTCGTCTAGTTTATCTAAGAGGAGTCGAACCCCTCTTCTATCGAGTACCCCCCCTCATGTAGCAAAGTGGTAGTGCGCCCGTTGTGCACGTAGGTGGTCACGAATTTGACCTCCCCCCACGCCAATATTATCCCCCCTTTTTGCCTATTGTGTGAGGCCCTGATAGTGGGCCCTAGCCCCACTTGTCACCCTCGGTGGGCCCTGGTGTCACTGCTAGTGGGACCCCCCCTATGTTTTTTAAAATAGGTTCTTTTATTATGTTTAGATCTCTACCAGATTAGTTAATTTCCATTAATGGACATGGCCATATTTGATAGTAGCCAAATATGGCAAGTTTTAATTTATAAGTCAATTAGGGTTTTTGTGTTGTGGTAGTTTTACCAATAGCAACATATGAGTGTAATATATGATTTTGGGGAAGAAAAATCATAGGAATCCAATGGTTGTATTGTTTCTGTCATTTGAGCACTTTGTTAAAAATGTTATTTTGTTTTGAGGTGGCCTTTATTGTTTTTGATTGAATTAATTCATGCATGCTACGATGAACTTGTGAACATGGAACTGGTAGTGTTTTTTTTGTGGACACTAGGCCCTGGTTTTTTTGTTTGCCATGATAAACTTGTGGTTTTTTGGGTTTCTTTTTGTAAACATGCTAAGAAATATTACTATTTTGAATGCTGAAATATTTGTAAGTGTTAGAAGTGTTATTTTGTTCTAATGTTCTATTGATGATTCCCATGGATATAGTGCTCCTTTGGAGTCGGTCCAATGCCATGAATTGTTGTGCTTGTCACCCTATGTCATTTGGTGCGTTCACCTTGCCAAAGAGTTTTTGCATCTTAGAGTTCTTTGCTGTCAAAGATGTTATGATGTTATAAACTGCTGCTATTCTCTTAGTGAAATTTGACTATTCTGAGATTCTGTAGTTATTTTCATGCCATGTTTAGGGGATGCTACCAAGTGATTTGTGATGTTTTAGCTCATGCTCAGTGCTAGTGTTTTGTAGTAGTTGTTGTCCTCTCCAACCCTGTTAATTTTCGTGCCATGAGATGCCATCTAGCATACATAGTTGTCACTATCAAGTTGTTGTCATATTAACTTAGAATCTGGTAAACTAGAATATTTATTAAGTCCCTAAAAGCTGTTTCAACATGCCATCTTGTGAGCTTCATTGCCATTGATCCATGCTTCCTTTTAAATTTATGTAGACAGATGAATTATTGAGCATGTTGTATACTTACTATACATTCCTTGGTTGTAATTTGAAACTTGCTGTATTTCTGGTTATATGTGTTACAAGAGGACATGTTGCTGTTTGTGGACATATTGTGTGTTTGAGTGTTTTGTGACTTGTGGGAGCTATACCCCATTGTTTTGCATGATCTTTGGGTATACTATTGATAGATTTTCATTTCCAATCCAGTGGCATCCTTGGAATACCAAGGAATAGCCCAAGGACTTCCCCATCTTCGCATTTGTCTCCTTTGATGCTCGTACCTTGTCGTGAGCGTACCGTGAGCTGCATTACTCCATTTGCAACATTCTACAAATACATTTGCATCAATTTTTCATGATGCATCCATATATGCCATGATCATGAATGTTAATACAACTAAACATGAGGTTCTGTCCAGAATACTAAACAACATAATATTTGCGTGTGGAACATGACTAGCTTAGGTTGCCATGTCAGATGCACTAACTTGGACATGCATCATTGATTGTGCTGTGCATATTCGGTGAATGTTAATTGGTGTTGTTTATATTTGGGTAGACCCAAGTGACGATCCTGTGTAGGAGAACCCGGAGAGAATGTATACGAGGACCCAACTCTGTATCCAGCTGAAGACCCACCAAGCAAGACGATCGTACTCAGATCCCGACACAATTTTTGCTTTGCTAGATGTCTCGCGCTTATCGTTATGTTTCGTTACCTACCACTTAAATGTCAAGCCTCCTAAATTGCCATGAAAGCCTCTAACCCCTCCACTACCTAGCAAACCTTGTTTGGCTAACTTACCACTTCTTAGACCCTCTTATAGCGTTTGTAGATTGAGGTGCAGGTTGTTTCCATGTGAGAACATGGATTTCTAGTGATATCACAATATTATTGCTATTTAATTTAATGCACCTATATATCTTGGTAATGGTGGAAGGCTTGGCATTTTGCCCGGTGTTTTGTTCCACTTTTGCTTCCATAGTTAGTTGGTAATGGTGTTATGTTCCATATTTTGCACTCCTAACATGCTCGGGGTTGTTATGGAGACCCCCTTGACAATTCGTTTTAGATTAAAGCTTGTCTAGCAAGACCAAACTTTGGTACTACATTTTATTAATAACCTAATAAAATGCATAGGTCTTTAAAAGCCCATGGATAATTAATCAACCCCCCCTGGACAGTGCTCCGCATGAGTGTTGGTCTGACCTGTCAACCGCCAATGGCCACCAGGGGAAACTGTGTGATTAGCCTACCGAAAGTTTGGGCAATCCGCCGTGTCCTGAGAACGAGATATGCGGCTCCTATCGGGATCGTCAACATGTCAAGAGATCTTGCTGGACTTGTTTTACCTCTCTTGAATATCTTGTGCATGGGATTTCAAGGATACTTTGGGCTATCCCGAGATTTAGGTGTTCCAACAGAATTTCCGAGGAGATCACGGGTTATCCGCAGTCGAGGTTATTCCAGCACGGCGTGTGGTTAGTTTTTGATGGATGCGTTGGGGCATCCCTACAGGGTTAAATCTTTCGGAAAGTCGTGCCCGCGGTCACGTGGCAACTTGGAATTTTTTTAACACCCGGTTATAGAAAAATTGAAGTAAACTCAAATAAGATACACCAACTATGTGTGTAATTTTAATTGTCTCTGCTCACTAACATGAACCGAGAGAGAACACGGTGGGGTTATGATTGACATATGTAGGTGATCAAGATCACTTAGTGATCATACTAGGTCACGTCCGTTATGTGTAGGCCACCACAATTACTTCTTGCTTCGTCAGTTAGCCACTCAAACAAATGCTTAGGAGCTTGGTGCAACCTCACCACTTAACCTTCCTCACCGAAAAGTCTTATATAGTTTCTCTACCCGGGTCACATGATTGCTGAGTCCCTGTGGACTCACAGATTACAATTTTACAGGTACAGGTACCGATGATGTATATCATGTTGAGGCGTCCCAGCTCCAGTGGAGTTTGACGAAGAACGTGGCCGAATGTATGTTACGTATCCCAATGAGTAGAGAGGCGCCGGGGTCGTGTTCCTGGGATTAGCTAGGCAGTCTCATTACGTCTTTTATTGTTTGTTTTATCCGTAGCCAGACCCTGTCTTATGGATGGATGTATGAATGTAGTGTGACATTGTAATTTAGCATGTGGCGAGTGTAAGACAATCTATTATACTCTTCTATTCATTAAATGTATGTGATGGTTCTGTACTTGCGACACTCTTAGACGTGCTTCAATCCCCTTAGAGGCCCTCATGCCTTAATCTGGATAGAACCGCATCTTGGTCATTTACAAGTTACCTTTGTTCTTGAGGTCACGATAGAAGTCATGTTGCAAGTAATCATGTGAATTGATATGTGTTTGGTATTTTAATGATATGTATGTTGTGATTCCTTTAGTGGTGTCATGTGAACATCAACTATATGACACGTTACCATCCTTGGGCCTAAGTGAATGCATTGTGGAGTAGTTATTAGATGACGGGTTGCTAGATTCATAGAAGCTTATACCCTAGTTTATGCGCTACTTCATAAGGTGTTGATTTGCGTCCACATGTTTGATGCTATGGTTAGACTTCTTCTTAATACTTTTCTCATAGTTGAGGATGCTTGCAAGGGGGTTAATCATAAGTAGGTTGTTAGTTCAAGTAAGAACATCACCTTAGCACCAGCTCACCCACATATCTAATTATCAAAGTAGCGAACACGAATCAAACCAACATGATGAAAGTGACTAGACGAAATTCACGTGTACCCTCAAGAACACTTTGCCTATCATAAGAGATAGTTTTGGCCTATCCTTTGCCACAAAAGGATTGGGTTTACTTGCTAGAACTTACCTATTGTTATTGTCAGTTGCTCGTTACAAATTACCTTGCTATCAAACTACTTGCTACTTACAATTTCAGTGCCTCCAGAAATTACCTTGTCAAAAACCTCTTATCATTTCCTTCTGATCCTTGTTGGGTTCGGTACCCTTACTTATTGAAAGGGATACGATTGATCCTCTATACTTTTGGGTCATCAAGACTCTTTTCTGGCGCCGTTGTCGGGGAGTGAAGCGCTCTTGGTAATTGGAAATAGGGTAAGGAAAAACTTATACTACGTGCTGAAATTTACCGTCACTTGTTACTATTGAAAAGCAATCTTTTGAGGGGTTTGTTCGGGGTATCTTCACCTCGAACGGAACCACAATTACTCGTGCCTCAACCTACATAACCTACTGAAACTATTGGTTATGAAATTCCTTCGGGTATGTTAGAACAACTAATAACTAGTCCTTATGCAGGAGATGGAACGGAACATCCTGATATGCACCTAATACATGTGGAAGAAATTTGTGGACTATTTAAGCTTGCAGGTTTATCCGGAGATGAAGTTAATAAGAAGGTTTTCCCTTTATCTTTGAAGGGAAAAGCATTGACATTGTATAGTCTATGTGATGATATTGGATCATGCAACTGGAATCGATTGAAATTGGAATTCCACCAAAAGTTTTATCCTATGCATCTAGTTCATAGTGATCGGAATTATATATATAATTTTTGGCCTCGTGAAGGAGAAAGTATCGCTCTAGCTTGTGGGAGTCTTAAGTCTATCTAATATTCACGCCCCAATCATGATATTCCGAGAAGTTATTATTCAGAATTTTTATGCTCGGCGTTCTCATAATGATCAAACCATGCTCGATACTTCTTGTACTCGTTCTTTTATGAACAAGACTATTGAATTCAAGTGGGATATTTTGGAAAGAATTAAACGCAACTATGAAGATTGGGATTTGGACGAAGCTAATGAGTCAGATATAAACTTGAATTCGATTGTGTTAAATCTTTTATGAATACCGATGCTTTTCATAAGTTTAGAACTAAATATGGACTTGACTCTAAGATAGTAGCCTCTTTCTATGAAACTTTTGCTTGTCATGTCGATCTACCTGAAGGGAAGTGGTTTAAATATCACCCCCCTATTAAAAAGAAAATTAAAGAACCGGTCATAGCTAAAGAAGAAACTATTATTTACAATGTTGATCGTGTTGTGCCTACTACTTATATTGAGAAGCCACCTTTCCCTATTAGGATGAAGGAACATGCTAAGGTATCAACTCTGGTTCACAAAAGTAATATTAGAGAACCTAATCCCTCTAAAAAATTAAAGTGCAACCTAGGATTGTTATGGTTAAAGATCTATTGGCAGGAAATATTGATGGGCATGTCATTTACTTCTGTGATGAAGCTAGTAGAATTGCTAAACCTTATGAAAAAGACAAACATAGACTCATAGTTGGCTTGCCTATTGTCTCAGTCAAAATAGGAGATCATTGTTATCATGTCTTATGTGATTTGGGTGATAGCATGAGTGTTATTCCTTTTACCTTATATCAAGAAATTATGAATGACATAGCACCTGATGAAATAGAAGATATTGATGCTACTATTAAACCTGCAAATAGAGACACCATCACACCACTTGGGATTGTTAGAGCAATTGAATTCTTGTGTGGAAAAATAAAATATCCTGCTAATTTTCTAGTTCTTGGTTCCCCATAGTATGACTTTTGTCCCATTATCTTTGGTAGACCTTTCTTAAACACTGTTAATGCAAAGATAGATTGTCAAAAAGAAACCGTCAGTGTTGAGTTTGGTGATATGTCGCATGAGTTTAATGTTTCCAAGTTTAGTAGACAACCTCATGATAGGGAATTACCTAGTAAGGATGAAATAATTGGTCTTGCATCAATTGTCGTTCCTCCTTCCGATCCACTAGAATAGTATTTGCTAGACCATGAAAATGATGTGCACTTGCATGAAATAAATGAAAGAGATAAAAAATTCTTTGAACAACAACCTCTATTGAAACAACAACCTCTATCTTGGAGGTCCTCCTCCACCTAAAGGTGATCCTGTGTTTGAACTAAAAAAATTGCCTAACACTTTGATGTATGCTTATCTCGATGAGAAAAAGATATATCCTATTATTATTAATTCTAACCTTTCAAACACGAAGAAGAAAGACTATTGAAAATTCTGAGGAAGCACTGGGCTGCTATTGGTACACTCTTGATGATCTGCATTAGTCCCACTCTATGTCAGCACAAGATCAATATGGAACCTGATGCTAAAACTGTTGTTGATCACCAACAACAATTGAATCCCAAGTTGAACGAAGTGGTAAGAACTAAAATACTGAAGATTTTGGAAGTAGGTACAGTCTATCCCATAGCTAATAGTAGATGGGTGAGTCTCGTTCATTGTGTCCCTAAGAAAGGAGGTATTACTGTTGTTCCTAATGATAAAAATGAGATTATTCCATTGAGAATTGTTACTAGCTATAGGATGGCAATTGATTTTAGAAATTAAATAAAGCTACTAGAAAAGACCATTATCCCTTTCCTTTTATTGATCAAATGCTTAAAATATTATCTAAGCACACACACTTTTTTTCTTAGATGGATATTTTGGTTTCTCTCAAATACCTGAGTTACAATCTGATCAAGAGAAAACTACCTTTACCTGTCCTTTCAGAACCTATGCTTATAGACTCCTATATTCTCTGATTTTGGTGAAAAGATTGTGGAGGTCTTCATGGATGATTTCTCCATCTACGGACTTATTTTGATGATTGCTTAAGCAACATTGATCGAGTTTTGTGGAGATGTGAACAAAC
The DNA here is from genome assembly GCA_022496015.1 of Hordeum marinum. Classification (NCBI taxonomy): domain Eukaryota; kingdom Viridiplantae; phylum Streptophyta; class Magnoliopsida; order Poales; family Poaceae; genus Hordeum; species Hordeum marinum. The sequence continues at coordinate 212,771,781 of CM039673.1, read as the reverse complement.
TAATCTTGCCTTGAGTTGGGAGAAGTGACACTTTATGGCTAATGAAGGTATTGTCTTGGGGCATAAAATCTCCAAGCGAGGTATTGAGGTGGATCAAGCTAAAGTTGATGCAGAAAATGCGATGTCCTAAAGATATCAATGGTATTTGAAGTTTCCTTGGCCACGCTGGTTTTTATAGGAGGTTTATTAAAGACTTCTCAAAAATTTCTAGACCTCTTACTAATCTTTTACAAAAGGATGTTCCCTTTGTTTTTGATGATGATTGCATAGAAGCCTTTGAAACACTAAAGAAAGCCCTAATGACTGCACCTATTGTTCAACCACCTAATTTTAACTTGCCTTTTTAAATTTCCTACGCACATGCAGATCTATCCATGGTGATGAGCATCTATGAGAGGGAGAGTGGATCTACATACCCTTGTAGATCGCTAAGCGGGAAGCGTTAAGAAACGGGGTTGGTGTAGTCGAATGTCTTCGCGATCCAAATCACCGTACATCCCGCGATCAAATCACTATCCGTCCCGCAATCCAATCATGATCCGTCCCGCGATCCGATCACGATCCGTCCCACGAACTTGATCACGATCCTTCTGATCTAGCACCGAACGGACGACACCTCCGCGTTCAGCACACATACAACTTGATGACGATCTCCACCGTCTTGATCCAGAAAGAAGGAGTGGAGAGGAAGAAGAGTTCTCCAGCAGCCTGACGGTGCTCCGGCGATGGTGGTGGAGCAATTCCGATAGGGCTTCGCCTAAGCACTTCAGAAAACCGATCTAGAGGAGAAACGATAAACTGGAGGAACGGGTAGCACGTGGCTGAAAATCTAGTGCAAAAACCCTAAAACCTCCAGTATATATAATAGGATAGGAGGAGAGGACTTGGCACAAGGTCCAAGGCCTCCTTGCTTCGGCCGAAGGAGAGAGGGAGAGGTGGAGTCCACCTCCAATCCTAGTAGGACTAGGATTCATCGTATTTTGCCTTTTTTCCACTTTTTCTCTTAGGCATTTTTTCCTCCAGCCGCATGGGCCTCTTGTGGATGTTCCACCAGCCCACTAAGGGATGGTTTAAACCCTCCTACAGCCCATGTAGCCTCTTGGATAGAAATACCCCTCCCGATGGCCTCCCGGTACACTACCGGCACTCCCGGTACACTACCGATGAGCCCGAAACTTTTCCGGCGACCAAAACAGGATTTCCTATATATGAATCTTTACCTCCGGACCATTATGGAGCTCCTCGTGACATCCGGGATCTCATCCGGGAGTCCGAACAAACTTCGGTCACCACCATACATAACTCTATACTACCAAAACGTCACGAAACCTTAAGTGTGCAGACCCTGCGGGTTCGAGAACTATGTAGACATGACCGACACACCTCTACGGTCAATAACCAATGGCGAGACCTGGATGTCCACATTGGTTCCTACATATTTTACGAAGATCTTTATCGGTCAAACCTCTATGTCAAGGATTCAATTAATCCCGTATGATGTTCCCTTTGTTCTTCGGTATGTTACTTGCCCGAGATTCGATCATCGGTATCTCCATACCTAGTTCAACCTCATTAATGGCAAGTCTCTTTACTTGTTACGTAATACAAGATCTCGCAAGTAACACTTAGTCACATTGCTTGCAAGGCTTATTGTGATGTTGTATTTCTTAGTGGGCCCTCAGATACCTCTCCGTCACACGGAGTAACAAATCCCAGTCTTGATCCATACCAACTCAACAGACACCCTCGGAGATACCTGTAGAGCACCTTTATAGTCACCCAGTTACGTTGCGATGTTTGATACACACAAGGTACTCCTCCAATATCTGTGAGTTGCATGATCTCATGGTCATAGGAACATATACTTGACATGCAGAAAACAGTAGCAATAAACTGACTCGATCATCAGCTATGTTTGTAGTTTGGGTCTTGTCCATCACATCATTCTCCTAATGATGTGATCCCGTTATTAAATGACATCTCATGTCCATGGCTAGGAAACCTTAACCATCTTTCGATCAATGAGCTAGTTCACTAGAGGCATACTAGGGACATTGTGTTTGTCTACGTATCCACACATGTATCCATGTTTCCAATTAATACAATTATAGCATGGATAATAAACGATTATCATGAACAAGGAAATACAATAATAAACACTTTATTTATTGCCTCTAGGGCATATTTCTAACAGTCTCCCACTTGCACTAGAGTCAATAATCTAGTTCACATCACTATGTGATTTACATTGTAATGAATCGAAAACCCATGCAGTTCTGTTGTTGATCATGTTTAGCCCTTGTAAGAGGTTTAGTCAATGGGTCTGCAGCATTCAGATCCGTGTGCACTTTGCAAATATTTATGTCTTTCTCCTCTATGTAATCGCGGATGGAGTTGAAGCGTCGCTTTATGTGTCTGGTCCTCTTGTGAAACCTTGGTTCCTTGGCTAGACCAATGGTACCAGTGTTGTCATAGAACATGTTCATTGGATTTAGTGCACTGGGCACTACTCCCAGATCTGTCATGAATTGCTTCATCTAGACACCTTCCTTCGCCGCCTCTGAGGCTACGATGTATTCCGCTTCACACATAGAATCAACTACCATGCTTTGCTTGGAACTGCACCAGCTTACCGCTCCTCCGTTAAGAACAAATACGTATCTGGTTTGCGATTTAGAATCGTCCGGATCAGTGTCAAAGCTTGCATCGACGTAACCCTTTACGAGGAGCTCTTCTTCACCTCCATAAACGAGAAACATTTCCTTAGTCCTTTTCAGGTACTTAAGGATATTCTTGACCGCTTGCCAGTGCTCCATTCCAGGATCACTTTGAAACCATCCGGCCATACTTATGGTAAGGCTGACATCGGGTCTTGTGCACTGCATTGCGTACATGATAGAGCCTATGGCTGAAGCAGAGCGGATGACACTCATCTTTTCTCTATCTTCTGCAGTTACTGGGCATTGAGTCTTACTCAACTTTACACCTTGTAACACAGGCAAGAATCCCTTCTTGGACTGTTCCATTTTGAACTTCTTCAAAACTTTATCAAGGTATGTGCTCTGTGAAAGTGCTATTAAACGTCTCGATCTATCTCTATAGATCTTAATGCCTAATATGAAAGTAGCTTCTCCTAGGTCCTTCTTTGAAAAACTCTTGTTCAAATATTCCTTCACGCTTTCCAGCATTTCTATATTGTTTCCAATCAGCAATATGTCAGCCACATATAATACTAGAAACGCTATAGAGCTCCCATTCACTTTCTTGTAAATACAAGCTTCTTCATAAACTTGTATAAACTCAAACGCTTTGATCACCTCATCAAAGCGCTTATTCCAACTTCGAGATGCTTGCACCAGTCCATAAATGGATCGCTGGAGTTTGCAAACTTTGTCAGCATTCTCTGGATTGACAAAACCTTCGGGTTGCATCATATACAACTCTTCCTCAAGGAAACCGTTGAGGAACGCTGTTTTGACATCCATCTGCCAAATTTCATAGTCGAAATAAGCAGCTATTGCTAACATGATTCTGACAGACTTAAGCATTGCTACAGGTGAGAAAGTCTCATCATAGTCAACTCCTTGAACTTGTGAAAAACCCTTTGCCACAAGTCGAGCTTTATCGACGGTGACATTACCGTCCTTGTTTGTTTTCTTCTTCAAGATCCATTTGTTCTGAATGGCCTTTCGCCCTTCAGGTAATACTTCCAAAGTCCATACTTTGTATTCATACATGGATCCCATCTCGGATTTCATGGCCTCTAACCATTTCTCAGAATTCGGGCCCATCACTACTCGTCCATAGCTCGTAGGTTCATTGTTGTCCAACAACATGACCTCCAAGACAGGGTTGCCATACCACTCAGGGGTAGTACACGGCCTTGTCGACCTACGCGGTTCAATAGCAGCTTGATCCAAAGCTTCATGATCATCATCATTAACTTCCTCTTCTACCATCGTAGGTTCTACAGACACATCTTTCTGTGCTGCGCTAATTTCTGCTTGAAGTAAAAGTTCAATAACCTCATCAAGCTCCATTTTCCTCCCACTCAATTCTTTCGAGAGAAACTCTTTCTCAAGAAATGTTCCGTTCTTAGTGACAAACACTTTGCCTTCAGACCTGAGATAGAAGGTATACCCGACTATCTCTTTCGGGTATCCTATGGAGACGCATTTCTCCGCTTTGGGTTCCATCTTTTTAGGCTGAAGCTTTTTGACATAAGCATCACATCCCCAAACTTTAAGAAACAACAACTTTGGCTTCTTGCCAAACCACAATTCATATGGCGTCGTCTCAACGGATTTTGATGGTGCCCTATTTAAAGTGAATGCAGCTGTCTCTAATGCATAACCCCAAAACGATAGTGGCAAATCAGCAAGAGACATCATAGAATGCACCATATCTAATAAGGTTTGATTACGACGTTCGGACACACCATTACGCTGTGGTGTTCCGGGCGGTGTCAACTGTGAAACAATTCCACACTGTCTTAAGTGACTGCCAAACTCATAACTTAGATATTCACCTCCTCGATCAGATCGTAGGAACATAATCTTCTTGTTACGATGATTCTCAACTTCACTCTGAAATTGCTTGAAGTTTTCAAATGTTTTAGACTTGTGTTTCATTAAGAAAATATACCCATATCTACTTAAGTCATCAGTGAAGGTGAGAAAATAACGATATCCACCACGCGTTGTAACATTCATCAGACCACACACATCAGTATGTATGATTTCCAATAACTCACTCGCCCGTTCCATTGTTCCAGAGAACGGCATTTTAGTCATCTTGCCCATGAGGCATGGTTCACATGTGTCAAGTGATTCAAAATCAAGTGACTCCAAAAGTCCATCAGCATGGAGCTTCCTCATGCATTTTACACCAACATGACCTAAACGACAGTGCCACAAGAAAGTGGTACTATCATTATCAACTCTACATCTTTTGGCATCAATGTTATGAACATGTGTGTCATCACTATCAAGATTCAATATGAATAAACCCCTAACATTGGCTGCATGACCATAAAAGATATTACTCATATAAATAGAACAACCTTTATTCTCTTGATTTAAATGAGTAACCGTCTCGCAATAAACAAGATCCAGATATAATGTCCATGCTTAACGCAGGCACTAAATAACAATTATTCAGGTTCATCACTAATCCTGATGGTAATCGAAGAGAGAGCGTGCCGATGGCGATCACATCCACCTTGGAACCATTTCCCATGCGCATCGTCACTTTGTCCTTTGCCAGCCTTCGTTTATTCCGTAGTTCCTGCTTTGAGTTGCAAATGTGAGCAACCAAACCGGTATCAAATACCCAGGCACTACTACGAGACCTAGTAAGGTACACATCAATAACATGTATATCATATATACCTTGTTTGTCGTTGGCCGCCTTCTTGTCAGCTAGGTACTTGGGGCAGTTCCGCTTCCAGTGACCAGTTCCCTTGCAATGAAAGCAGTCAGTTTCTGGCTTGGGTCCATGCTTGGGCTTCTTTACAGGAGTAGCAACTACTTTGCCATCCTTCTTGGTTTTACCCTTATTGCCCTTGCCCTTGACTTTGCCATTTTCTTGAAACTAGTGGTTTTATTGACCATCAACACTTGATGTTCTTTCTAGATTTCAGACTCAGCGACTTTTAGCATCGCAAACAGCTCGGCGACTGACTTGTTCATCCCATGCATGTTATAGTTCATCACAAAGCTCTTGCAACTAGGTGGAAGTGATTGAAGAACTCTGTCAGTGATCGCCTCTGGCGGAAGGGCAATTCCCAACTCCGCTAGACGAGTTGAATACCTAGATATTCTGAGTATATGTTCACTGATAGACCCGTTCTCCTCCATCTTGCAAGCATAGAACTTATCAGAGGTTTCATACCTCTCGATCCGGGCATTCTTCTGAAAGATAAACTTCAACTCCTAGAACATCTCATATGCTCCATGACATTCAAAACGTCTTTGAAGTCCCGGTTCTAAGCCATACAATATTGCACACTGAACTATTGAGTAATCTCCAGTACGTTCCTCCCAAGCGTTCTTAACGTCTTCGGAGGTCATGTCTTCTGGTTGGTCACCAAGCGGTGCATCAAGGACATATGATTTCTAGAAAGCCATGAGGATAACTCTCAGATTACGGGCCCAGTTAACAAAGTTACTCCCATCATCTTTCAGTTTAGCTTTCTCTAGGAACACATTAAAATTCAGGGGTGCTACTGCGCGAGCCATTGATCTACAACATAAATATGCAAAGTTCACTTAGACTATTGTTCAAGATAATGAGTTTAGTTCATCAAATTACTAAAGCTCCCACTCAAATTGACATCCCTCAGGTCATCTGAGTGTCACATGATCCAAATCCACCAACTCAAGTCTGATCATTACGTGAGTTGAGATGGCATCAATGGTGAACATAATTATGTTGATCATATCTACTATATGACTCATGTTCGACCTTTCAGTCTCTTGTGTTCCGAGGCCATGTCTGTACATGCTAGGCTCGTCAAGTTTAACCCGAGTGTTCTGCGCGTGCAACACTGGCTTGCACCCGTTTTATGTGAACGTAGTGTCTATCACACCCGATCATCACGTGGTGTCTCAACACGACAAACTTTCGCAACGGTGCACACTCGGGGAGAACACAATTTTAACTTGAAATTTAAGTGAGGGATCACCTTATAATGCTACTGTCATACTAAGCAAAACAAGGTGCATAAAAGCATTAACATCACATGCAATTCATAAGTGACATGATATGGCCATGAACTTGTGCTTTAGATCTCCATCTTGAAAGCACCGACATGATCTCCATCGTCACCGGCACGACACCATGATCTCCATCATCTTGATCTCCATCAATGTGTTGCCATCGAGGTTGTCACGCCCTGCATGCTTCTACTACTATTGCTACCGTTTAGCGATAAAGTGAAGCATTACATAGTGCTTAATGATTGACACGCAGGTCATACAATAATTAAAGACAACCCTATGGCTCCTGCCGGATGTCGTACTCATCGACATGCAAGTCGTAAAATTCTATACATCACATGATCACATCATACATCACATATATCACATCATGTAATTGGCCATATCACATCACAACATACCCTGCACAAACAAGTTAGACGTCCTCTAATTGTTGTTGCAAGTTTTACGTGGATGCTACGGGTTTCTAGCAAGAACAATTCTCACCTACGCATAAACCACAATGGTGATACATAATTAGCTTTTCAACCTTCTCAAGGACCGCCTTTGTCGAATCCTATCCAACTAAAGTGAGAGAAACTGCCACCCGCAAGCCATCTAGGCAACAAGTTGTGTCGAGGGAACCGGTCTCTCGTAAGCATACGAGTAATGTTGGTCCGGGCTGCTTCATCTCACAATACCGCTGAACCAAAATGCGAGCAAGGGAGGAAGCAATCTAAGCATCAACGCCCACAAACCTTTTGTGTTCTACTCGAGATCTCATCTACACATAGCCTAGCTAATGATGCCACTATCGGGGAACGTTGCCTGGGAAACAAAAAATTTCCTACGCACACGCAGATCTATCCATGGTGATGAGCATCTACGAGAGGGAGAGTGGATCTACATATCCTTGTAGATCGCTAAGCGGGAAGCGTTAAGAAACGCGGTTGGTGTATTCAAACGTCTTCGCGATCCAAATCGCCGTGCGTCCCTCGATCCAATCACGATCCATCCCGCAATACAATCATGATCCATCCCGCGATCCGATCACGATCTGTCCCACGAACTTGATCACGATCCGTCCCACGAACTTGATCACGATCCTTCCGATCTAGCACCGAACGGACGGAACCTCTACGTTCAGCACACGTACAGCTTGATGACGATCTCCACCGTCTTGATCCAGCAAGAAGGAGTGGAGAGGAAGAAGAGTTCTCCGGCAGCCTGACGGCGCTCCGGCGCTGGTGGTGGAGCAATTCCGATAGGGCTTCGCCTAAGCAGTGTAGAAAACCGATCTAGAGGAGAAACTATGCACTGGAGGAATGGGTAGCACGTGGCTGAAAATCTAGTGCAAAAACCCTAAAACCTCCAGTATATATAAGAGGATAGGAGGAGAGGCCTTGTAACAAGGGCCAAGTCCTCCTTGCTTTGGCCGATGAGAGAGGGAGAGGTGGATTCCACCTCCAATCCTAGTAGGACTAGGATTCACCCTATTTGCCCTTTTTTTCCCACTTTTTCTCTTAGGCCTTTTTTCCTCCAGCCGCATGGGCCTCTTTTGGATGTTCCACCAGCCCACTAAGGGCTTGTTTACACCCTCCTACAGCCCATGTAGCCTCTTGGGTCGAAATACCCCTCCCGATGGCCTCCCGATACACTACCGGCACTCCCGGTACACTACCGATGAGCCAGAAACTTTTCCGACGACCAAAACAGGACTTCCTATATATGAATATTTACCTCTGGACCATTCCGGAGCTCCTCGTGACGTCCGGGATCTCATACGGGACTCCAAACAAACTTTGGTCACCACCATACATAACTCTATACTACCCAAACGTCACCAAACCTTAAGTGTGCTGACCCTGTGGGTTCGAGAACTATCTAGACATGACCGAGACACCTCTACGGTCAATAACCAATGGAGGGACCTGGATGTCCACATTGGTTCCTACATATTCTACGCAGATCTTTATCAGTCGAACCTCTATGTCAAGGATTCACTTAATCCCGTACTTGCCCGAGATTAGATCGTCGGTATCTCCATACCTAATTCAACCTCGTTACTGGCAAGTATCTTTACTCGTTCCATAATACAAGATCTCTCAACTAACACTTAGTCACATTGCTTTCAAGGCTTATTGTGATGTTGTATTACCGAGTGGGCCCTAAGATACCTCTCCGTCACATGGAGTAACAAATCCCAGTCTTGATCCATGCCAACTCAACAGACACCCTCGGAGATACCTGTAGAGCACCTTTATAGTCACCCAGTTACGTTGCGATGTTTGATACACACAAGGTACTCCTCCGATATTTGTGAGTTGCATGATCTCATGGTCATAGGAACATATACTTGACATGCAGAAAACAGTAGCAATAAACTGACTCGATCCTAAGCTATGTTTGTAGTTTGGGACTTGTTCATCACATGATTCTCCTAATGGTGTGATCCCGTTATCAAATGACATCTCATCTCCATGGCTAGGAAACCTTAACCATCTTTCGATCAACGAGCTAGTTCACTAGAGGCATACTAGGGACATTGTGTTTGTCTATGTATCCACACATGTATCCATGTTTCCAATTAATACACTTATAGCATGGATAATAAACGATTATCATGAACAAGGAAATACAATAATAAACACTTTATTTATTGCCTCTAGGGCATATTTCCAACAATTATGTTGTTGGTGTTGTACTAGGACAAAGAGTTGATAAGAAATTAAATGTTATCCATCATGCTAGCAAAACTCTAAACAATGCCCAAATAAATTATGCTACTACTGAAAAAGAATTTTTAGTAGTCGTGCTTGCTTGTGATAAATTCAAATCTTACATTGTTAATTCCAAAGTTATTGTTCACACTGATCATGCTGCTATAAAATATCTTATCGGAAAGAAGGATGCTAAACCTAGACTCATTAGGTGGGGTCTCTTGCTTCAGGAATTTGATTTACATATCGTTGATAGGAAGGGAGCTGAGAACCCCGTCGCTGATAACTTGTCTATGTTAGAAAATATCCTTGGTGACCCACTACCTATTGATGGTAGTTTTCCTGATGAACAATTAGCTGCAATAAATGTTTCTCAAAACAATCCATTCTATGTTGATTATGCTAATTACATTGTTGCTAAATATATTCCACCTAGTTTCATAATACCAACAAACAAAAATTATTCTATGATTTAAGACCTTACTTTTGGGATGACCCACATATTTATAAAGAAGGAGTAGATGGTATTATTAGACGATGTGTACCTGAGCATGAATAGGAACAAATCCTATAGAAATGTCATTCCGAAGCTTATGAAGGACATCATGCTGGAGATAGAACTACTCATAAGGTATTACAATCTGGTTTTTATTGGCCTACTCTCTTCAAGGATGCCCGTAAGTTTGTCTCGTCTTGTGATGAATGTCAAAGAATTGGTAATATCGGTAAGCGTCAGAAAATGCCTATGAATTATTCACTTGTTGTTGAACCATTTGATGTTTCGGGTTTTGATTATATGGGACCTTTTCCTTCCTCTAATGGGTACACTCATATTTTGGTTGCTATTGATTATGTCTCCATTTAAACGCTATTCCAACTAGTAGTGCTGATCATCACACTTCCATTTAAACGCTTAAAGAAGTTATTCTCCCTAGGTTTGGAGTCCCTAGATATCTAATCACTGGTGTTGGTTCACACTTTATTCACAATGCTTTCCGTAAAATGCTTGCTAAATATGATGTTAACCATAGAATAGCATCACCCTATCATCCTCTATCTAGCGGTCAAGTTGAACTTAGAAATATAGAAATAAAATTGATATTACGAAAATCTGTTAATAGGTCTCGAAAGAATTGGTCTAAGAAATTGGATGATGCACTTTAGCCCTATAGAACAACATATAAAAATCCTATGGGTATGTCTCCATAGAAGATGGTATATGGGAAAGCTTGTCATTTTCCTCTAAATAAAACATTTTCGGCAATTAAAGAACTAAATCATGACTTCAAACTTGCCGGTGCAAAGAGGTTATTTGATAATAGCTCATTAGATGAATGGAGAACCCATGCTTATGAAAATGCCAAGTTATTCAAAGAAAATTTAAAAGATGGCATGGCAAGAGAATCCAAAAGCAAGAATTCAAATTTGGCGAATATGTCCTTTTGTACAATTCTCATTTTAGATTTTTTGCAGGTTTCTCTCCAAATGGGAAGAACCCTATGTTATCAAAGAGGTTTATCGCTCTGGAGCTATTAAGATTAATAATGCCGAAGGTACCAACCCGAAGGTGGTTAATGGACAAAGAATTAAACACTATATCTTAGGTACACCTATTAATGTTGAAAGCAATGTTATCCAAACCATGAAACTAGAGGAACACATAAAAGAAACCTTCCGGAACACTCCAAAATCGTATAGATGAAGAGGTACATGATACGGTAAGTAAACGGTCTCCAGAAAATCCGCAAAAATAGATTTTTTGGATTATTTAAGAATTTTAGGAACTAAAAAATAAACAAGAAGGCAACCGAGGAGGGCACGGTCCACCAGGGCGCGGTTGCCATCGCGTGCGCACCCTGGTGGAGGGTGCCCACCTCGGGAACCTTCCCGACTCCGTTTTCCTTCCATTTGCTTGATTTCCAAGGGTACAATTTCTCTATATATACTCATGATTGTTTTGACCACCTCATCATGAGATTTTCCTCTGTTCTTGTTTTTTGATATTTTCTTAGTAGATCTGTCAAGCCCAGGATCATGTCTTCTCCCTCTCCCAATAACGTAGAAGAAGATGCTTGGTTTATGACGATGGAGCTGAAAAGAGAAGAGCCAAAGGAAGCCACTAAGGAGAACAAGGGCAAGGAGGCTATGCAGAATCAGGGTCAAGAAGGAGGGCAACCCACTGGCATGATGGAAGTGGAAGAAGAAGATATCCTTCGGCCTTACTATCTTCACCTCACCCCTCATGAAATTGAAACTTCTAGGGATTTCGAGGCGGTTCGTGTTCAGAATAAATCCCTCACTCGTGAAGATATTTTGCAAGAGGATCATATCACCACCCTTAGGAGCATTATCCACAAGTTGAAGTATTTATTGGATCTGAAGTGTGATGCCTCATCACCACCACCAAAGGAGACTTAAGTACACGAGTATGGGCACTCCCCTTGGCTTGATCCAAGCTTGGGGAGGTGCCCCGATATCGCATAACCATCACTTTTTACCTTTGTTTTTTAATTTCGATCCTTAGCCTTTTCATAATTTAGTTGAATAAAAGTTTAGTATGATATATTTTTCGAGTGCTAGTTTCGTGATCCATCTATCTATTCAATCGAGTGAGAGTTATATAATAAAGTTTAGTTTAAGATTTTGCCCTATACTTACTTGTTGCAATCATTTTAAAAGAGAATAAATGAAAAAACATCATATGCTAATCTTATGGTGAGTAATTACATCACAATAATAAAAAGTATAAGTGGTAAAATTTATTGGAGATTGGCAAACATAATATTAGTTAATGATGCAATTCATGAAAGAATAAATTAGAGAATAGAAGATTCACATGCAAATATACTATCATGGACATCTTTTATGATTGTGAGCCCCCATTAAATATTATATGCAAAAATTGTTGATGTTGGACAAGGAAGACAACGTAATAATTTATGCTTGTTCATATTCACATAGAAGTTATATTGTCATAGATTCTTCAACATGTGGTGCTTGCCCAATATCTTTTGTCGGCGTTCTGGGAACGGGGGTACCCAGACCTGCCTGCTTGTGGCCCAGGACATGGCCCACTTCATCGACCAAATGGGACTAGGAGAGGCCCCACACAAGACAAGGCCCTCGCGGGGGACCTAGCCTCGCGAGGAAGAACACCGACAAGACCCACGAAGGATGGGCCTCCTCAGGACCCCTCCGGAGCGGTGGAGATTTCTGTGCAAGGCCCGGCCTTGGGAGTCAAAGAGGACGCAAGGAAGGACATGTGAGCCCCAGTGCGCCATGCGACGCAGTTCCCCCATTACTGCAAAGGTAGCAAGGAAGGACGCGGGTTCCCAAAGCACCCCCAAAAGGTTTCCATTCTGGTGCAAGAAGAACACAACCACCCGTGCCGCAAGGCGAATGTCATCGTTGAGCCCGTCCCTCCACTGTCCACAGCCAGTTTGCACGCGAAGACCGCCTTTGGGAAGGGCAAGCCTGAACCCCTGTCCCCTTCAAAATTGGTCGTTGTGGGATCCCTTCCCGCCATTGCGATAAGGGAAGAGGACCCCAACCACCGCTATAAATAGAAGGTAGGCTTCTTCATAGAGGGGGATCCAACCCAGATCGACCGACTCCACCACTCACCCATATCAAACTAGAAAGAGCCTCGAACACCATCGAGAGCCATCAAGAGGCTCCGAAACACTATACTTGTTCATCCAGCACACCTCCTCCAGAGGAAATCCACCAAAGGCAGGAGTAGGGTATTATGCTTCATAGCGGCCTGAACCTGGGTAAACCATCGTGTTCATCTTCTTCCTCGTCCTCGCGCGAGTTCTTTGTTGTGTTCATCGAGTAGCGAGCTAGGTCGGATGAGGCCATGGGGGATCTTCGCACACGCCCTTGTGTTCGAATCTTAAGGGTTTTGCAGAGCCCAAAATCTGACATTTGGTGTGCCAGGGAGGGAGTGTGTGAATGTCTTCTCCAAGCTTCGTCCTTCCCAAGCTTCGCTGCTCAGATGGCCGACGCTCAACAAGCTTGTTCGGGCCGCGGCAGGCTGGCCTCCGTCAACCTCGCCACGGCAATCGGAGGCCCGTGCCCTAGTGTTGTTGTACCTAGAGGCTAGTACTAGGTCGCTAGCGTCACCTCCACCGTTACCGCTCCCTCGCCGCTCAGGCACACGGTGTGCGGGCAGCACCCCCGACATCAGCAACACGTCACACCTACATGGGAGACCTTGACGCGCACGATGCGCTACTACTGGCATGTGAGATGCTCCGCCACCGACCGATGCACGGGGGCTTCGACGCATGGGAGGATCACATCACGGAGCTAGTCGCCGTCGCCCAGAGCGCCATCCTTTCTTACTCTTCTTCAAGACCGCAGGCGCCAGGCGCCAGGGGATCGCATGCCGAGCCTGCCCCTGGGCCTGCCAGTGCAGGGGCCCCTCCCACGCCGGACGGGGCCGAACGGGGCGCACCACACATTTTTCTCCTTCTCCTCCGAATCCGGGTGACCAGTTTCGGGGCGTAGCCTGGCGACAACCATCAGGCGCATGGACGAAACAGCGGTGCGCATCCCGCAACCCGGCGGGCCCTCGGTGCCCGGGTTGGCCAGGTAGGATCATGCCATCCGGTGTAGTGAGCGGGTGGCGCATGCGTCCGGACGAGCAAGCAACAATGGTGAAGGCGCATCAGGGTACCAAGGGGGAATCTACACCAGGGGACGTGAGGCCCACCCAACGGTGGTGGCAAAGGTAAGCAACTCTGCTTTGAGGCCCGACGCAGGAGGGTTTGTCAGCGACGCGCATGGGGTGACCTCCCCCCCACCCGCCAGGAGGGACCGGCCCCGGTGCACCGACGGACAACTCAGGAAGAGGACCAAGCACCTACAAGGAGACCTACGTACCATGCTACGTCATACCACCTAGCCCACATGGCGGGGGAGGGGGGATTCAAGCGCCCACCGTAGGCGCCGGCACCCCCCAGGAGTAAGAAGTACCCTCGACACCACCAAACTGTGGGGTGAGGCACCAGTTGGTGCGCCCGCAGGAATGTGACGACAGGCCAAGCCCTCAAGCCCGCGGGGTGATGACCTGGGGGAGCGACAAGACAAATGCAATGCGGTCCACCCGTGAAAACCACGACACCTTCATGACCTCAGGAGGATGGGTCTCCTGAGGCCTTCGGGACCTCGACCGGACGACGCGTGGGCGCCTCATGAGGCATACTTCACCAACACCCTTATGACCGCGCAGATGCATCGCGCTCATGTTTGGGCCTCGGGAGAACAATCCTGAGGTCACGCGGGGAGCGATGCACTCGGATTAGGGTCATGAGGGCGCGCAACTGTGCAGAAATGCACGGGATGATCTTCGACGGGGCTGCGAGCCACAAATGCGCCCGGGGGCTTGCCTAGGTCCTGACCCTCTCACATGACAATGGGCGGGCTGTATATGCCTGGAGCCCCCCGAGGATGCGGAGTGGTTCCTCCCACGCAATGTGGCAGCCATAGCCTGAAGCTGGCCGAGAAGACAACACTGCCCATCAATGGCTATGCCCATGCAACGTGGATGCTCTATGCTCAGCGCTGGGGGAAGATGAAGACAACCTAGGATCCATACGCGGCATTTGCTTTCTTCTTTTTGACGTTCAAGTTGCAATTTTTTGGAATGATTCCTGAGAATTTTCAAAACTTTATATTTAAAAGGGGGGGTCTCTGCGTTACTTGTTTGAAGTCTCTCTTTCTGAATGGTGTTTTGCAAGAAGCCAAACTTTCCACACCTCCCCGAGGCACCACATAGCTAGATGGCGAGGACCTACTGCCTTAGGGGCACTCGATTTTTAGCTGTCGACCCCGCTCGGGGGCTCTGACCGCAGCACGACATCACAACATGGGCTCTCAGGGGGCCCAGGGCCTCCTGGGGCGACACATGGAAGGACGGAATGGGGGATCGCTCGAGCATCAAAGGGGGCTCCTGAGCAGCACGCGTCAGGAGACTTACCGGCCACAAGGCCACTCGTCCCCCTAATGTCGTCCTTGGTTTCCGGTCGACATCAGGTGTGTCGTGGCCTCGCCCCGTGAAGTGTGTCCTTGGTTTCTAGTCATCCCTAACGGTGGTGGGGAAATGCGCGCGACTGGGACCTGGCGACGTAGAGCGGTTTGAGCATCGAGAAAGGGGGCTCCTAGGCAACGTGCCTCGGGAGCCTTACCGGTCATAATGCCACTCGACTTCCTGGTGCCGTCCATGGTTTCTAGTCGGCATCAGGAGTACAGGGGCCTCGCCTCGTGAAGTACGTCCTCTCCAGTCGTACCTACCGGTGGTAGGGAAATGTGCAGGACATGGAACTACAAACGCAGAGTGCCGGAAGGGCCCCCAGACAGTTCAGCAGGTAAGAAGAAGATATCATGGAAGGAGTCACAACTTGACGGAACAACCCATCTTGCCTTGCGACGCAGGATCGCTAGTATCATACAAAGCTAAGTACACTATCGAACCCACCAGGAGCCTCCTAGCCTAATAATGACCCCGAGGATGAAATGAGGAACTACAGCTAGTACGTGCGGCTGCCAAGGCCCCCGAGGGATGAATTTACAAAGGAGGCGATATGCGAGGAGGAGCTCGATCACGATGAGCCACGAGGCCCAGGGCCTAACAGGAGCAACGGATGCGAGTCGCTCCTGGAGGGGGAGAGCCTCGGGGGGGAGGGGGCGTATCAGGGGTTAGCACAGGGCCATGACCATGGCGGCGCCAACCAACACCACAACCACCGAATCGAGGAAGAAAATCAAGACGGCCAAGGTAACATGCAAAAGACTAACGCCCCACGGGCAGGGTTCTTGTTCGAGCATTATAGGTACCAGTAAATAAGAATGGAGGGTGCCTAAGGGGAGGAATCGCCGTTGCCGCCCGCGCCGCCGGCCGGCTTGGCGTTGGAGCCATCCTCCTTGCTTGAGGTGGGCACCTGGATGAGCCGATCCACCATGGCCTCCATGAGCGATCGCATCTCGTCATGGAGGGGGCGCTGGAGCTCGTCAGGCACCTGCTCTCCATGGCGCCGGAGGTCGAGCTCCAGGGCGAGGCGCCGCAAGTTGGAGTACATGAGTGTCAAGGCAAGGTCCAGAAGGTCGCGCACGTTGGACGTGCTGTCTGCGTCGACATGAGAGACGCCGATCTCCACCGCCTACACCACCTTCCAGAAGAACTCAAGGTAACCCCCGTCGTCGCGCACGTGCGGTAGCGCGGGGGCGTCCCCAATGAACCGACTCACCACGTCAGCCGCGCGACAGGCGATGTGTCACAACCCTAGTTTCACTTTGATTGCTAATGCATTCATGCATGCATTTTTAATTTCGATGAAAATGAAATGAGGAGTGATCAAGCCTCATCATTCAAATTTTTGTCAAACAAGCAACATCAAAATTGCTTCAAATAGTACAAAGAAAATGTTCCTGGTTTTGTACTAAAATATTGGCATCAGGTAAAACTGTCATCCAATATTTGGGAATCACAGAAACATTTTATATTGGGCATTTGGATTAATCGAACAATTCTTAGCGTTGGATTTTATGTGCTATATATGAAATATAGATCCAATTTTCCTCAAACTTAATGTGTGGCAGTGGTTAGTTTCACTTAGACCACGTAAATATTTTCAGGACTTATACAAATGGATAATTAATTTATTTAGAGCCAGAACAAACACCAGAAAACCATAAAACAAGAAATAAAAAAAGGTGGAAAACCTCACTGGCCCAAGTGGGCAGCCCATCCCAGCCCCCCAGGGGTGGGGAGGTCATCTCCCACCTCTCGCCAGTAGGCAGCCGAGGTGTCGACCGCGCGTGTGCCGTCCTCCACCTCCTACTTGCCACGTAGTTGCTTCCCCTTGCCTCACCCGCACCATGGAGGCGCCGTGTAGCTCCCTCTCCCCCCCAAGCTCATTCTTCACCTCTCCCTCTGCTCCCTCTCCCTCGGACCCGAGCGGAGCTCGTCGCCGTCGCTCACAGCACCTCCGCCACTGGCCTCGCTGAGCCCTCCCACCATGCTCATCGCCTCCGCCGTCGAGCAGCACCTCCCCATACAAGAAATCAAGCCAGAGGCCCTTGCATCGCCGCCATCATCGTCTTCATCCTTGGCTCCGACGAGGGCTGTTGGTTGATTCGCTCCATCCGGAGCTTCCCCGACTCCGTAGTCACCTCCGCTCGACCCCGTGGTGCCCCACCGCCCGTTTCCCCCTCGCTCCCCTTCTCTCCCATGCCCACTAGCCGCCATCCCCGCAAGACGAGCTTCGGCGACCCCAGGGCCTCCCGTGGTCCCCTCTCGATGCGCACAGTCCGGGGCTATGCCCTGGTTCCCTCGGCACACTAAACCGATACTGGTAGCGACATTCCAGTGTGCCTCTGCCTCCTTGGATGGTCACCACAGGTCACATTCTGGCGTGCTGACATCGCAGGTTAAATTAGCCGCTAACGAACCCTCTCAGTCACTGACACTGGACCCCACCACACTAATTAACACCTCTGATTTAATTTGTTTAAGGTAATTAACTGGGTTAGTCTCTGAGTCAATGACAGGTGGGTCCCACATGGCAGGTTTGACCAGGACCGGTTTTGTTGACTTGCTAATGCAAGCATGACCTTAGGCTCATGCAATTAACGAATTACTATAATAAACTAATTTCAAAAAATGTTTAAAACTTCCAAAAATCATAGAAATTCAATCGTAGCTCAGATGGAAATAGTTTATATATGAAAAATGACCAGAAAAATACAATGAATGTGTTTATGCCATGATCATGCATGTTTGAACAAGTTAACATCACCAAGTAGGAAATTTTATAATTAGGGCAATATAGGAAATATCATTTGAAGTTGGAATCCAAACTTGTTTGAATTCCACTTCAATTAACTAGGCTAATTATTCCTCTAGGTTATTTGAGTACCTTAACCTGTCACATCATGCATCATGTTTGTTGCATTGCATTGAATGTATTTCTGTCTTGTTTCGCCGGTGTTGTTCTTTCTCGGTAGACAATGGTTCTGATGATGTGATCGTTGACACTAATGAACAGAAGTAATACCTTCAGAATTGTCAGGCAAGCAAACCCCCTTGAGCAGATTGATATGAACCCACTCTCTCGCTCCTGCTCTCTTTTACTACATTAGGACAATAATGATTCAACTGTTACATGTCCTTGGTAGTTGAACCCATTCCTTCGCATGACTTGTCTTTGCCACAGTAAATAGTTGAAACCACTTAGCATGAGTAGCAACTGATTGAGCCTTGTTATGCTTACTCATCCATGCTTGCTTACTTACTGTGCCTGCTATGATTAGAGCCATGTCGTGTTGGGTCTGATCCATCTGCGTGATGAATCGGAATGGCACTGTTCATTTCTTATCGTGTGAGAGATATGTGTGTGAACATGGTTTGGTAAAGGTAGCGATGACAGGCCATGTAGGAGTACATGGTGGGTTGTCTCATTGGGACCGTCCTTAAGAACTAAGTTATGTATTTTTGATCCAAGATAGTTACGACCACATGTTGTGCCCTAAAATATGACCCCGCTCGACTTATTAATTGCCTACATCTCTGTCCAGGAATTGCAACTAGTTTGTGGTGTTTGTAGGAAAAGTGTTGGCGGCCGTGCATAGCGCTGCCCGACGGGGTGGGCTATGATGAGGTATAGGCACAGTGGCACGGTGTACCAAGTGGCACCCGAACGGTGGGCTTGGGAGCCCTGCGCACATCGTTTGAGGCCGTAGCGGAAACTTCGGCCGGACTTCCATGCGGGTTTTGTCTCAAATATGCGATAAATGTAGAATAGGGCCTTGTGTGATTGACGGTCTTGGCATACTCCTTTCCTAGGCTTCCGCTTGAAGGTTGCTGAGGTGTCTTTTACGTGCACATGGCGATAAGTGGCGGGAGCATGTGTGAAGAAGTACACCCCTGTAGGGCTATGAATCTGTTCGAATAGCCGCGTACTCGGATATGGACTACTTAGAGAACTTATGTGGTTCATAGACAACTTGAAGTGGATACTCTAAAATACACAAGATAAGCGTCAGTGCTATGGATGGCCTTCTCGTATGGAGACGGGAGTGGATCCATAGTGGTTTATTGATATGGTGAATATGTGGACTCGTGTGCGCTATCCCACCTCAAAAGAAGGTACTTGTAGTCATAGTATAGGTTAGCCTAGAGTCAAAGCTGGCTTGCTGCAATAAACTCCACAGTCCCCTTTGTTAACAATGGTGCATATCTAGCTAGATCTGATATAAGTCTTGCTGAGTACCTTTGTACTCACGTTTGCTTAGTTTATATTTTTGTAGACGAGATGTCATTCTCATTACTGATTCTTATGACGTCAAGTTCGATGTTGACCGGATTAGCTTGGGAATCCTAGACAAAGGTCTGGCTCCTTTGGTAGGGTTGTTGTAGCTTTTCAGGCTCCTCCAGCCAGTTTTAGTAGATGTCTGTACCCAGACCTGTGTTGCTTCCGCGTGTTGCTTGTATGATATGAGTGTTGGGTCATGTTATCCCTGTTTGTAATACCACACTATGTTGGCTCTTATGAGTCTTTAATAAATACTTGAGTCATAGAGTTATGTTGTGATGCCATGTTGTATCTACACATATCATGCATATTGTGTGTATGGTTGAAATGCATTGGTATGTGTGGGATTTGACACCTAGTTGTGTGCCTTTAGTAGTACTGTTTACAGGGAAGTGCATCTTTGTGCTTGCACCTAGCCTTGGTAGCTTGCTACTGCTCCGGACACATTGATTGACCGACATGTATCCTTCTTTGCTGTTGTGTCTGTCCCTTCGGGGAAATGTCTTGCAGTGTAATGGAGACCCTGTAGCCTACTACGACTCATCTACGTGGAGTGATGATATTTATGCCCCACGGCATAATGGAGTCCTTGTAGTTTGCTATGACTCATCTACACATGCTATAGATCGACACCTGCATTGCTGGGTTACGTATGCATGTCCCTGTACGGATGTACCACTTGGGTTCTACGACTAGTCATGTTGACCCGGGTTCTGTGTCATTTGAATGCAAGTGACACATTAACATACGTGAGCCAAAAGACGCAAACGGTCCCGGCCCAGGTAAGGTGGCAACCGTGGAGATAACCATGCGTGAGGCCGCAAAGTGATGTGATGTGTTACATGCTGGGTTATTATGGCTTAGGATCAGGGTCACGATAGTATTGGTATTAGAGCTTGACTGCTTGTAGGATTACCAAGCCAAACTGGTCGATGTTGAGTCTAGAACTGCTTTAGTTATATAAGGGAATTGATTGTGGAAGGGAACGTAAGGCTCTTTTTACTCCTTTCCTTGTGTCATTCTAATTCTGAGTCACCCTCTTCTTTTCTACGGGGATTAAAACTAGGCTTTCTCATCTATCTATCAGGATGACGAGTTACTATGCTGGAGACCTATAGGAAAGTTGTTGTCTTCCTCGATCGGTGTCTCCATAATAATTCCATGTTATGTTGTTAGTTTTCTTGTGCACGTTGCCTCATATTTCATGCCCATACAGCCGTTATGCTGTCCGAGTTATCCACGGTTTCTAAAATATCTGATGCAATTGCAAAACTCTTTCTTCTTGAGTCAATGTCTTTCAGGCCAGACAAAGCACAATAATTGTTGAGTTCAGGTACTCTATTACCTCGACGTGTTTGATGAAGGTGTTTAGGAAACTGTGTTATTCAAGTGGACCACCCAATAGTTTAGTTGTGTCTTGTGTTCCCAGTGTGATAATTCTGGCCATCGTCATCGAAAGCATGCTGTGATGCTAATTAGTCAATAGGTTTTCTATTTCTGGGTTCTTGAACCCAAGAGTCAATCTACTCACTTCTGTTTGTAGTGTTCGTTCATTCCTTTAGGATGAATTGTGACCTTGTACTAGTCCTCGAGGTCCATGGTATGTCATTCTTCCAATACCATGAACCATCATGGCAGAAGTCTCCCATGAACTGAAGATCACAACATGAGTGCCCGTGATGAGTTATGCATTCCATAGCTATGACTCTGCCAATCCTACCGTTCTGCATGGGTGATCCGGAAGAACTGTGTTGAACTATGTTTAGCATGTTAACCTATGCATCTACAACTTAGGAAAATCATGTGCTCTTGAGTTTCCCCTCTTCAATTGTATTTTGACCTTCAGCTATCAGTGGATAGTCAAGCATATGTCATGCATTTTTTCTATCACTGTTGACTACTCTTGTGGTTTGTCAATCCATTCTATATCAAAATGAGAAGGTGAAACAAACTCTAGTACCTCATTCATTTTTAGGATCGGGTCAAAGTAGTTGTATTCTGCATATCAAAAACACAAATCCAGTTTTTGCTCCGTTCTACCTCAAAGTAATACCCTGTTCATGTAAATTTTTTCATGAGAATTGCACTCCCTCTTATCAACTCTTGATGTAGTGATACTTCTCGCCATCATCATTCATTCCCCGGTCTTTGTCTTGTTGAAACCAGAATACCGACAAGTGAATCGTGATGTGTGAAATTGATACTCCTAGCAAGTTTGTTGCTTGGTAGTTAATGGACAATAATTTCATCTTTAGTGTGTTGGTTATTGAACCACCATTCTGAGATTGATCATGCTACCTAGTCCATTTTCCATGGTGCACTTTCGATCAATGAGTTAGGATTGTGTCAAACCTTCGCTCTGTTGATCGTATCATCTTGCCTTGAAAAGCAAGATTGTTCTCGAGCATGGTAACATACCGGTGTATCGTGATTTTCTGAATATCTTCTTGGAAGTATTACCAAGGTATTCCTTGACCGTTATGTTGAGTTCGTGATCAAGAGTATCTTTCTATAAACCATCCCCTCTCCAAGAATCTGTGTTGGATACCCCCTGAACTAGTTGGTTAAGCTAAACAACAATTGGAGAGTTGGAAGATAAAATCTTTGCCTGACTTAGTTATTTACAAAGGTATATCTTGTGTGGGTGTTGAAGAAAGATAATATGTTTATCAATTGATCCTTGTGATCAATTGTTGCACCTATTGTCTGGTTCAACATTTGATTTGAGTATGGGCTATCATCAAATCAAAATCAGAACCAAAGATCTTCCTAATGTTGTTTTACTCGTGGATGTATCCTCGAGCATACACCATTATATCTTTTGGTCTGACCAATGTTGTCACCTTGTTCACATAGTTGTGGAATTCCATCCATTTGTATATCTCGATGAATTGTTGTTGAGCTCATCGGCAACATTCTCGTCTATTCCATGATTCATGATGTACATTAAGCTAGTGTTGGAAACTTGTAGAAAAATATCTTCATATCATGCACATGGAGTATATGTTAAGTGTAAGAAGTGACTCCATCTCAGTTCACGTGTAGTTGATCCAAGTTATCACCGTGAATTCGAGAAAGTTCATTTTGCTTCCTTTGGAATCATCCCAAGTCAATCATGCACATGCGAAGTATTCTATGGTTTGGGAGATTTGCAACCTCCATTCCGTAGGTATCTCCTAGCACACCAAGCCACCGATTGATTTGTTTAAGGAAAAGAAGTTCCTTCTTAAGAGCTAATCGTACGACTTATGCAAGGACTTCGTTACCTCAATGATGGTTCCTAACCAGAACTCAAAAGTGTTTTGTTTTAATGTTATGTATCTTACAATGCATCTCATGTTTTGGAGTTGGCTTCCGCAGTTCATTTCCCGAGAATATCGCAACATCATCTCTTCGATTTGTGTTGGAAACTTTCCACTTAAGACATGCCGAGTCTGGAATATCCTAACACCAACCATATCTGAATCTTAGGAAGATATGATGGTTGGAAAGTTGCCCCAGAATTATAATATTGGTCTTACCAAACAGGTGAAGTGGATGTTGTGGCCAACACACTTTGCCAGAAGACCTCCAGTTATAATATCTTGTATCAGCAATTTAGCCACTTCCCCATGAGGATTTCATATGACTTATTCTAGAAGTTGTTCCTCATGGACCCTTTGAGCCCCCTAAGTTCGACCTTTACTCAATGTGCTATATATCAAGAATTATCTATAACCAAGTTTTGCTAGTACATCAAGGAGAACATTAGAAGCGGAGTGCTAAATGTCTCTCAATCGACCATCCAAATTTTGCTCCCTTGGCATAGCGAAGGTGAAATCTGAGAAAGTGTTGTCTTCCTTTGCATCTACATCCTCCATCATTATTCATCATGGTAGTATGAGGTGTTGCCAGGATCCTTGGCACGGATGTTGGTAAAAGCCTTGATGAATATGGAAATGCTCAAGTTCTTGAGAGCACGCTCAGACAGTGGGTTATACTCTCGGTATTAGTTGGAATGTGCCTTCCATTGCCGAGTTGTTCTATAACTCTAGTTCCTTTCTGATCTGAGTATGCCATTCTCTCGAATTCCTTGAACGATTGCTTATAATTGCCTTAGGATGGTATAAAGAGTTTCAATGATCTCTATAACAAAAGTAATTCTTTTTGCCGCTTAAGGGATAATTCTATGAGTCACCTTCCCTAAGGTGCCCGTTATGGTATGAAGGGCAAATAACTCCTCGCTACTTTGAAACCCATGATCCATCTTAGCTAAGCGTGGAATTGTTGCCTAGAAATTGAACATCCGTTATCTGTCTCATTCCATCGTTCCTGTTTTATGTTTTGAGTCTCAGCTCAAGAGATGTTCTTACGTCTCATTCCATGAGTTGATCATGAGTCGCTCGATCCTTAGGAAGATCAATTCTGATAGAGTTTTCCTATTCCTTTTGTCATCGTGTTGGATGAAGATCTTGAAAGCAAAGATGTCAAAGTCAATATGATGAAGTGAAGCAAGTTCTTCGAGAAGGAAAATTGGACCGTGAGGATTGTCTTGGATTGTATCCCCTTTGTCCTCTTACCCTACAACTGAATCTCAAGACGATATTCTTGTTTAGTGGGGGTAAGTTCTCATAGCCCTATTTTCTGTTTGATTGCTAATGCATTCATGCATGCATTTTTAATTTCTATGAAAATGAAATGAGGAGTGATCTAGCCTCATCATTAAAAAAATTGTCAAACAAGCAACATAAAAATTGCTTCAAATAGTACCAGGAAGATGTTCCTGGTTTTCTATTAAAATATTGGCATGAGGTAAAAATGTCATCCAACACTTGGGAATCACAAAAACATTTTATATTGGGCATTTGGATTAATCAAACAATAATTTGCATTAGATTTTACTTGCTATATACAAAATATAGATCCAATTATTTTGAAACTTAATGTGTAGCAGTGGTTAGTTTCACTTAGACCACATAAATATTTTCAGGACTTTTACAAGTGGCTAATTAATTTATTTAGAGCCAGAACAAATGCCAAAAAACCATAAAACAAGAAATCAAAAAAGGGGGTAAAACCTCACTTGCCCAAGTGGGCAGCCCATCCCAGCCCACCAGGGGTGGGGAGGTCATCTCCCACCTCCGCCCAGTAGGCGACCGAGGAGTCGACCACGCGCGCGCCGGCCTCCTCCTCCTGCTTGCCACAGAGCTGCTTCCCCTCGCCTCACCTGCACCATGGAGGCGTCGTAGAGCTCCCTCTATCCCCTTGAGCTCATTCCCCCCTCTCCCTCTGCTCCCTCCCCCTCCGACCCGAGCGGAGCTCGTCGCCGCTGCTCACGGCCCCTCAGCCACTGGCCTCGCCGAGCCCCCCTACCGTGCTTATCGCCTCCACCGTCGCGCAGCACCTCCCCGTAGAAGAAATCAAGCCGGAAGCCTCTGCATCACCGCCATCATCATCTTCATTCTCGGCTCTGACGAGGGCCACCGGTCGATTCGCTCCGTCCGGAGCTTCCCCGACCCCGTAGTCGCCTCTGCTGGACCCTGCGGTGAGCTACCACCCGTTCCCCTCGCGCCCCTGCCCTCCCGTGCCCTCTAGCCACTGTCCCCGCAAGCCGAGCTCGAGCGACCCTAGGGCCTCCCCTAGTCCCCTCTTGATGCGCACGGTCTGGGGCTACGCCCTGGTGCCCTCGGCACAATAAACCGACACCGGTAGTGAAATTCCAGCGTGCCTCCGCCAGCCTAGATGGTCATCGTCAGTGACACTCCAGCGTGCTGACATGGCCGCTTTAATTAGCCGCTAACCAACCCTCTCAGTCACTAACACTGGACCCCACCGCACTAATTAACCCCTTTGATTTAATTAGTTTAAGTTAATTACCTGGGTTAGTCTTGAGTCAATGAAAGGCTGGTCCCACACAACAGGTTTGACCTAGACCGGGTCTGTTAACTTGTTGATGCAAGCATGACATCAGGCTGAAGATTTTAATGAATTACTATAATAAGCTAATTTTAGAAAATGTTTAAAACTTCCAAAAATCATAGAAATTGAACCGTAGCTCAGATGGAAATATTTTATATATGAATAATGATCAGAAAAATACAATGAATATGTTTATGCCATGATCATGCATGTTTGAACAAGCTAACATCACGAACTAGGACATTTTAGGATTAGGGCAATATAGGAAATATCATTTGAAGTTGGAATTCAAACTTGTTTGAATTCCACTTCAATTAAGTTGGATAATTATTCCTCTAGGTTATTTCAGTACCTTAACCTGTCATATCATGCATCGTGTTTGTTGCATTGCATTGAATGTATTTCTTTCTTGTTTCGCTGGTGTTGTTCCTTCTCGATAGACGATGGTTCTGACGATGTGATCGTTGATACTAATGAAGAGAAGTAATACCTTCAGAATTGTCAGGCAAGCAAACTCCCTTGAGCATATTGATATGAACCCACTCTCTCCCTCCTACTCTCTTTTACTACATTAGGACAATAACGATTCAACTATTACATGTCCTCGATAGTTGAACCCATTCCTTTGCAAGACCTATCTTTGCCACGGTAAATAGTTGAAACCATTTAGCATCAGTAGCAACTGATTGAGCCTTGTTGTTCTTACTCATCCATGCTTGCTTACTTATTGTGCCTCCTATGCTTAGAGTCATGTCGTGTTGGGTCTGATCCATCTGGGTAATGAATCGGAATGACACTATTCATGTCCTATAGTGTGAGAGCTAACTGTGTAAACACGATTTGGTAAAGGTAGCAATGAGAGGCCATGTAGGAGTACATGGTGGGTTGTCTCATTGGGACCGTCCTTCAGAACCGAGTTCTATATTTATGATCCAAGACAGTTACTACCACACGTTGGGCCCTAAAATATGAGCCCGCTCAAGTTATTAATCGCCTAGATCTCTGCCCAGGAGTTGCAACTAGTTTCTGGTGTTTGTAGGAAAAGTGTTGGCGTCCGTGCATAGCATTGCCCGACGGGGTGGGCTGTGATGCGATATAGGCACAGTGGCACGCTGTACCGAGGGGCACCCGAATGGTGGGCTTGGGAACCCTACGCACATCGTTTTAGGCCATAGTGTAAACTTCGTTCGGACTTTCATGTGGGTTTAGTCTCAAATAGGCGATTAACCTGGACTAGGGTCTTGCGTGATTGACGGTCGTGGCCTACTCCCTTGCTGGTCTTCCTCTTGAAGGTTGTCGTGGTGCCTTTTATGAGCACATGGCGATAAGTGGGGGGAGCATGTGTGAAGAAGTACACTCCTGCAGGGTTATGAATCTGTTCGAATAGCCGCGTCCTCGGATATGGACTACTTGGAGAACTTATGTGGTTCATAGACAACTGGAAGTGGATACTCTAAAATAAGCAAGATATGCGTGAGTGCTATGGATGGTCTTCTCATAATGAGACGAGAGTGGATCCATAGTGGTGTATTGATATGGTGAATATGTGGAGTCATGTGTGCTATCCTGCCTCACAAGAAAGTACTTAGAGTCGTAGTATAGGTTAGCCAAGAGTCAAAGCTGGCTTGGTGCAATAAACTCCACAATCCCCTTTGTTGAGAATGGTGCATATGTAGCTAGATCTGATATATGGCTTGCTGACTACCTTTGTACTCATGTTTGCTTAATTTATGTTTTTGTAGAGGAGACGTCAGTCTCATTACTGATTCTTATGATGTGAAGTTCGATGTTGACTGGATTATCTTGGGAATCCTAGACAGAGGTCTAGCTCCATTGGTAGGGTCATTGTAGCTTTTAGGCTCCTCCAGCCACTTTTAGTAGATGTTTGTACCCAGACGTGTATTGCTTCCGCTTGTTGCTTGTATGATTTGAGTGTTGGGTCATGTGACCCCTGTTTGTAATACCACACTATGTTTGCTGTTATGTGTCTTTAATAACTACTTCAGTCATGGAGTTATGTTGTGATGCCTTGTTGTATCTACACATATCATGAATATTGTGTGTATGTTTGAAATGCATTGGTATGTGTGGGATTCGACACCTAGTTGTGTGCCTTTAGTAGTACTCTTTATGGGGAAATGCCTCTTTGTGCTTCCACCGAGTCTTGGTAGCTTGCTACTGCTCCGGACACATTGATTGACCGGCATGTATCCTTCTTTGCTGTTGTGTCTGTCCCTTTGGGGAAATGTCTCGCAGTGTAATGGAGACCCTGTAGCCTGCTACGACTTGTCTATGTGAAGTGATGACATTTATATCCCATGGCGTAATGGATTCCTTGTAGTTAGGTATGACTCGTCTACACACGCTAGAGATCGACACCTGCATTGCTAGGTTACGTATGCATATCCCTATAAGGATGTGCCAGTTAGGTTCTACGACAAGTCATGTCGACCCGAGTTCTCTGTCATTTGAATGCTAGCGACACATTCACATACGTGAGCCAAAAGATGCAAACGATCCTGGCCCAGGTAAGGTGGCAGGCATGGAGATAACTGTGCGTGAGGCCACAAAGTGATGTGATGTGTTATAGGCTAGGTTCTTATGGCTCTGGATCGCGGTCCTGACACGGTGCCCTAGAACTGCATGGCGCAGAGGGGCTCTAGCAGCCTGGCATACACCGCCTCGTCTTTGGCGTCCTGCACGGTGTTGGACGCCTCTTGGACCTAGGTTTGGAGGGACGCCGGTTCCGCCGGAGTGTAGCGACCCGACCTGAAGGTCGAATCTCCGGTGTTTCTGTACCATCCCAAGATCATGTTGGTACACACAAGGTACATCCATGTATATATCAAAGGGAAATCACACAGCAATAATTAATCAAAAATCTCATATCGAGTCCTTTATTACAATAAGGATTACAATAAAGTGGCTGAAGGCCAACTCATGAGATAAACTAAACCAAAGTCTTGCCTAAGCTTCATAGGTAGATGGTTCCATCTGACTCCAAGGGCATCTCACCGAGCGTAGAGCGTATCCTCACTCCTGGTCGAAAAAGTACTCTACAACATGATACATTGCAGCCGTATAGGTCAGCATATTGAATATGCCGGCAAAGTCACAAGAGAGGGGGTAAAGTAATCATCTAGTCTATATGCAAATATGGCAGGTGGGGTAGTAAGTTTTTGCATAAAGCCAAAATTTTCCTACAACAAGAGAGGGCAAAGGCATAATTACTACAATGTTGGTTGATTAATGAGATGGTTCCACCAACCAATTCTCAAACCCAAGTTGACATTAATAACCCACATCATTATAATTAATTTTGTTGAGAGTTCCAGATAGTTTCAGTTCCTTTGGCTCAAACTGTCCATGACCGAGGACACGGCTAATCGATTAGGTTTGGGTATCTACAGAGTTTTGCACACGTTCCCCACAAGATTTGGTCGCCTCAGTTGTATTTCTCGCACTTCAGGGTGTTTGAGAAACGGATGACCAAAATGTGGTCTTCCAAAGGGTTTCCCCGAGACTCTGTCGGTGCCCATCCTTTCCTACCGTTCTTCTACATCTCGCAGCACCGCCTGTCCTGGGTCACCACAATATCCAACCAAGCCAGAGCCTATAATGGCTCGTGGCTGTGCAGGTAAGCCTTGGGTCTTGAAGCATCCATCCATCTCTTTGTGCCTAGGTGGACCTTTCCGCATGAATAGTGGCACTTCTCCAGCATCATCTAGGCTAACCACTGGTTTCTCCAAGGCGCCGTTCAACCATCATCCACCCAGAGGTAAGTTGAAGAACTTGGAGTCTTGAAGACTTGATCATCATGTAGGTCTTGAAATTATTAACTCACAACTCTCATGAGTCACACAACCAACCCCGTCTACTAATAGCATAGCAAAATGTAAAATAACATTTCTCGAGGACAATGTGTTAAAGGGTTGACGGGGTACCTACCACATGATACTACAACAAGTAACCAAGTTTCCAATTTACCTACTTTGCATGCAATTGGGGTGATGGAAGAACTAATGCAATAAAACATAGGTATACATGGTCAAAGTGACTTGTCTTGCTGACGATCCTCGTACTCGAGTGACTCTAGATAACAAGCTTCGCACTCCGGATGATCTAACAAATCAAACAAGAGCACACCGTAAGCATAAATACAAAACAATTCACACAATTCAGCAAGGTTAAACAACAATACTAAAACATTCAATAGTATCAATCGAGAGAAAGAAATCAAAATAAAAAAAATTTAACTCACAAAAATTTTTAGTGTAAAAAACTTCTACTACTACTACTTTAAGACCAACAACCAAGGAATAGCTAGAAGAAAAAGAAATAGTAAAGAAAAAAAATCAATTTTAGTAAACAGAATCAAATTCACTAAAACTTTTGTGTAAAGAAACACTATTAAAATGAAAATAACTAGAATGTTCCTATAACTTTGGAATAGGAGACCAAAACAGTAATATTATTAACACTAATATTATTATCATCATATTACTTAACAGAATGGAATTACCAAAATTATTTATTAGAAATCTAACTAAATCATCTAACTAGTTTGTGAAAGTAAAACTAAATTGATTTATAAAACTATACCTAATTAAAAGATATAAAGATTCCTATAACAACATGGTATAAAACTAAACAATCATTCTAAATATTAGCAAGTAATGATACCTAAATGTTTGAAACAATAGAAACTTATGAATACTATTAACAAAAGTTAAACTAATTCAGGTTCAAATTAAATTCAAATTAGGATAACTAAACTACAATAAGAACTAAACAGATTCTGTTTTTGTTAAAAACAGTAACTAAATTTATTCAAAAAATACTCAAATCATGTAGAATGATAGGTTTAACTAATACCAAAGAGTGGCAAAAAGATTCACTCAAAATATATTTTTAGTAATTTAAACAAATTTGATTAGATTCAAAATTTAAAGGTCAAATTTGAAATATAAGCATACAGACATAAACTACATAAAATATGTGAACTAATGCAAAAAGAATCAACAAAAAAATAAATAGTTTAAAAGATTTGATAAAAACAAGATTTGAAATCATTTTGTTTTCTAAAACAGAAAAGAAAAAGAAAATAAAATTGATTGAACGGACAGGGTGACATGGCGTTCTCTGATTGGTTACGGGGTGTTCGAGATCTAACGAATCGAGCGGACGACCGAGCTGTAGAGGATACCGATTCGGGTTTTAAAGTGATCTAATCCTAGGCGTTGATCTACGATCGAACAGTTAAGAGAGGGAGAGGGGGCTCACAGAGAAAGGGGTCGCCGGCGAGGGGGTTTCTCCGGCGAGGCCGAGGTGACGAGGTTATCGGGGGCGATGCTCCGGTGGCTGGGGACGGCGTCCGAGGGCTTCAAAAGACGGCGGGGAGTCTCCGGCCCACTCTGGTGGTGTCGGAGGGGAGTGGGGACGAGCGCGGCGACCGCCAGGTGCTCTGGAAGCGTCGGTGGAGATCCGAACTCCGGCGAGCTCGTGCGGGTGGTTCTGGCGAGGGTAGAGTGGGGGCTCGGGGGTGGAATGAGGAGCGGAGGGTCGGGGCTACTTATAGGGCCGGTCCGGTGGTCGGGGAGGGAAAGAGGAGGGAGATCCGGAGAGGAGGAAGGCGACCACTGCGTCTTCGGGATCGGGCAGTGGGGCCGGAGCATCAGAGAGAGGGAGAGCGGCGTCAGCGCGTCGGTCGGTCGGCTCAGAGCGGTTTCGGGAATTAAACGCTGTGGGCCGGCCCGTTTCAAATTAAATTCGTTTCCTTTTTAATATCCAGTGCAGTAAAACTCCTTTAAAAGCATTCAAAACATTTCCAAATATAGGAAATATATATATCAAAATGATCAGGAGAGTTAATGCTATTCAATGAACATTTTTCCTCTATCATATTGAATACTTTTGAAAAAAATATTTTCAAAAATTGCTATTTGATTTTAAATCCTTTTTGAGATAAACTTCCAAATATAACCCTGGTTTTATTGTTCAAGTATTTCACCAAGATGCCCCTGGTGTGGAGTGTCATGTTACTCCCCTGTGTTCTTTGAACTTTTCCAGAGGTTTTCAAATAGGTGAAACAAGAAAAAGGAAAAGATAAAAGTGCCTTTCAGAAATACAAAAGAAACACTTCAACCATCATATTCACTCAAACAATGTGATGATGATGCATAGCTATATTTCATAACATTCCAAATGGAATTTTGGGATGTTATAAACCTACCCACCTTAAGATGAATCTCGCCCTCGAGATTCAGGTTGGCTAGAAAATAGGTGCGGGTGGTCTCTACGAAGATCTTCTTCGCGTTCCCAGGTGGCTTCTTCTTCGGTGTGGTGACTCCACAGAACCATACAGAACTTGATGATCCTACTATGGGTAACTCTGTTGGCAGCCTTGAGAATTCTGACAGGCTTCTCCTCATAGGTCAGGTCACTGTCAAGTTGTATGGCCTATAGGGGCACTGTGTCTCTCAAAGGAATATCAGCCATCTCAGCATGGCATTTCTTCAACTGGGAAAAATGGAAAACATCATGAACTCCGGACAGTCGTTCCGGCAATTCTAGCTTGTATGCAACTTCGCCTCTATGTTCCAGAAATTTGTAGGGGCCTATGAATCTGGGTGCTAACTTTCCTTTAACACCAAACCTCTTGATTCCTCGAAGTGGGGAGACACGAAGATATGCTCGATCCCCTACTTCATATGTCACCTCCTTGCGTTTGTTATCAGCGTAACTCTTCTGTCGGGATTGGGCTATCTTGAGTCGGTCTCGAATTAGTTTGACCGTATTTTCAGAATCTCTGATAAGATCGGGACCAAAAAGTTGTCGGTCTCCAACACCATCCCACGTCGATGGTGTTCTTCACCTCCTTCCGTATAAAGCTTCGAAAGGGGCCATCTTCAGACTGGTCTGATAACTGTTGTTGTATGAGAACTCTGCGTAAGGTAAGTTGTCATCCCAACTGGACCCATAGTCTAGCGCACAGGCTCACAACATGTCCTCCAGAATCTGGTTGACTCTCTCAGTCTGTCCATCGGTCTGCAGATGAAAAGCTGTACTGAACTCCTGTCTTGTACCCAAGGTTTCATGTAGCTGATGCCAAAATTTTGAGGTAAATTGTGTTCCTCTATCTGACACGATACACCTTGGAACTCCATGCAGACATACGATCCTGGTCATATATATCTTGGCTAGCTTAGCACTGGTATAGGTGGTTTTCACATGAATGAAATGAGCCACCTTGGTCAAGCGATCGACCACCACCCAAATGGAATCATATCCTGAACGGGTCCTAGGTAGTCTCGTGATGAAGTCCATACCAAGCTTATTCCATTTGCACTCAGGTATCGACAAAGGTTGGAGTAATCCTGCTGGTTTCTGATGTTTCGCCTTTACTCGCTGACAAACATCACAAACCGCAACATGTTCGGCAATATCTTTCTTCATACCTGTCCACCAGTAACTTTCCTTCAAATCCAGGTACATCTTGATGTTTCCTGGGTGTATCAAGTATGGTGAATCATGGGCTTCTTGAAGTATCAACTTCCTGAGCTCTGGGTCATGGGGCACATAGATTCGGTTCTCAAACCATAGAGTACCCTATTCATCTTCACGAAAGCCTTTAGCTTTGCCTTCCTTCATTCTGTGCTTTATCTCAGCTATCTCATTGTCTGATTTCTGGGCTTCTCGAATTCTTTTGGTCAAGGTGGACTGAATCTCAAGGGTGGCAACATATCCTTGCGGAACTATCTCTAACCTAAGCTCTCTGAGATCTTTGGTTAACTCATGGGGTAATCCTTCGGCTATGAGTGTGTTCACATAACTCTTCCGACTCAAAGCATCTGCCACAACATTTTCCTTTCCTGGATAGTAATGTAATCTCATATCATAGTCCTTGATTAACTCTAACCATCTCCTCTGTCTGAGGTTCAACTCCTTCTATGTGAAGATATACTTTAGGCTCTTATGATCAGTGTACACATCACAACTATTTCCGATAAGGAAATGTCTCCAGGTCTTGAGTGCGTGCACTACGGCTGCTAGTTCCAAATCATGGGTGGCATAATTCAACTCATGGGGTCGTAGCTGTTTGGATGCATATGCTACAACTTTTCCCTCCTGCATGAGTACCCCTCCAAGTCCTTGACGGCATGCGTCACAATAAACCTGCAAGTCCTTCCGAATGTTTGGCAGTATCAACACTGGGGCTGTGACCTAACGTTGCTTCAACTCCTAGAAACTGGCCTCACATTCCTCAGTCTAGATATACTTAGACTCTTTCTTCAACAGCTCTGTCATGGGCTTGGCAATCTTTGAGAAATTCTCAATGAATCTCCGATAATATCCGGCAAGTCCGAGAAAACTGCGGATCTCCTTAACTGAGGTGGGTGACTTTCACTCAGTGACTGCTTCAACCTTAGCAGGGTCTATTGCTATTCCTTCTCCGGAAATAACATGTCCAAGGAATCCGACATCCGTCAGCCAGAATTCAAATTTACTGAACTTGGCATACAACTGATGCTCTCTAAGCTTCTCCAGAACTAAACACAAGTGTTCCTTGTGTTCTTCCTCGCTCTTGGAGAATATCAAAATGTCATTGATGAACACCACGACAAACTTGTCCAAATATTCCATAAACACTTTGTTCATAAATTCATGAAGTAGGCAGGAGCATTAGTCAAACCAAAGGACATGACTGTATACTCGTATAAGCCATACCTGGTGGTGAAAGCTGTTTTGGGTATATCCTGTTCACGAATCTTCAGTTGGTGATACCCTGATCGCAGATCGATCTTCGAGAATACTTTGGCGCCTACTAGCTGGTCAAATAGGTCATTAATCATCGGCAGAGGGTACTTATTCTTGATAGTCACCTCGTTCAATGCTCGATAATCGATGACCATCCTCAAGGTTTTGTCTTTCTTCTGCACCAAAAGAACTGGGGCTCCCTAAGGTGATGAACTTGGGCGAATATATCCCTTGTCCAATAGCTCCTTAATATGCTTCTTGATTTCCACTAAATCATTTGCGGGCATCCGATAGGGTCTCTTGGAAATTGGGGCTGGCCCTAGTAGTAGCTCTATTAGAAACTCAATCTCCGTATCTGGTGGCATGCCTGGTAATTCCTCCGGGAATACATCTGGAAAGTCTCGTACAACCGGCACTTCCTCCTAAACAACTCATGTGAGGGAATTTAACCAAGCACTCATCTGTGTGCGTCGGGATACATACTTAATCCTCTTGTTCTCCGGAGTGGTGAGTGAAATAGACTTGCTGAGGCAATCAAGGTTTCCTTCATACTTGGTCATCCAATCCATGCCTAGGATTACATCCAATCCCTGGGATTCTAAGACGATGAGGTCGGTAGGAAAAACATGGTTTCCTATGTGGAGTTTCAGGGCGTGGCATCCTATCCCTGCCATCATCATACCTCTTGGGGAATTTACCTTAATGCGCTGACTAAGGGTTCTGGTGGGTAAACCATACTTTTCCACAACTACCCTTAATATGTAACATCCCAAAATTCCATTTTGGAATGTTATGATTTATAGCTATGCATCTATCATCACCATTGTTTGAATGTATGTGTTAGTTGAAATGCCTTCTCTAAATTTCTGAAACCCCTTTCTACTTTCAATGTGTTGCTTTCACCTATTTGAAATATTGGTAAAATGTTCAAAATAAGAGGGGAGTAACATGACACTCCACACCAGGGTCATCTTCGTGATATATTTGAACAATAAATAACCAGGGGTTATTTTGAAAATATTTGCAACAAGGTTTTAAAAACAAATAGGCAATTCTGAAAATAATATTTTTTTGAAAATGTTCAAATGACAGAATAAAAATGTTCATTAAATAGAATTTATTATTCAGTTAATTTTGATATATAATACCCCTATATTTATAAAGGTTTGAATGTTCTAAAAGCTTTTGAATGTCGCTGGAAAAACATTAAACAGAAAACAGTAACGGTTTTAGAATTAAAACGGGCCGGCCCACAGGCTTTATTTCGCGAATTCAATACACGCCGGCCGACCGACGCGGAAACCTCGCCCCCCTCTCGCTGCCACCGGGTCCCACCCGACCGACCGTTAGCCCCACTCGGTCGCCTCCCTCCTCTCGCGCGCGCCGTCGCCGACCGTTTCTCCCCTCCCCGGATCTCTCGCCCCTCTTAACCCCCCTCGCTCCCCCGCACTCCTATAAAAGACGGCCAGTCCCCGCATCCATTTCCCCCCAAATCCCTCTCCTATCTTGCCGGAAGGCTGCCGCAATTCCTCGCCGGAGTAACTTCGACCACCGGAGCTTCCATCGCACGTGCCCGTCGCCTCGGACGTCCCCTCGCCTCTCCGACCTCACCATTCGACGCAGGACGTCCACCGCGACCACCCGGACCACTTCGCTGCCTTCCTCGACCACCGGAGCTCCTCGCCATCATCTTCGCCGCCTTCGGATCCCTGGAGACCTCCAACGCCGGCGACCCTTCCTCCGTAAGCTCCCTGGACCGTCGGATCTATAATCAACGCGTTAGATTAGATCGGATTTAATTCCGGATCGTTTTCCTCTTCGGACCGGTCGCCCGCCCGTAAGCTCTCGCGCGGACACGCCCGCAACCAATAGGAAAGCGCCACATAGCTCCCTGGCCGTCCGGTAGATTTTTCCCTTTTCTGTTTTTGTTTTAGTTAACAGAGTGAATCCAAATTTTGTTTTGCTTATAACTTTTAATCTATTAAATGTTTTGAGTTGATTCTTTTTGCAGTAGCTCACATTTTTCATGTAGTTTCACAAGGTACTATTAAATTTCAAATTTGAACTATAAAATTTGAATTGAATCAAATTTGCTCAAATCATTCAAATCTGAATAACTAGAGTTTGAAAATATATTTTGACATGAATCTTTTTGCTACTGTTTGGTATTAGTTAGGACTATCATCTTGTTTAGTTGGAGGATTTTTAGGATGATCATTGTTAGTGTTTTAGCTATAAACAGAATCTTTGTTAATATAGGAATCACAATTTCTTTTCAAATAGGTTTATTTTGATTAAAACAACTAGTTAGTAATAGTTTTGCTTTCAAACAAAGTTTTATATAATTTAATTTTGTTTTCTAAAACAAGTTTATTTGTAAATTCTTTTCTGTTAAGAACATGTTTTATTAATAACTAATAAGTTTTGTTTTGCTCTCTTGTTAGTAAAACTATATTTGTACCATTTAGTGTTAATCAAAACTTTTATAAATTTTACTAAAGTTTTCCCAAAAAACATAAATTGATTTTCTTCTGTTTATTAATAAAATATTTTATTGTTTTCTTGCTATCAACTATTGTTTTGGTTAATACCAATAGTTTCATTATGTTAGTAGTGTTTTATCAATCACCTCCTAGTAAACAAAACTTTGTGTGTTTTCCTTATTTATGATTTGTGCATTGTTTTGTCTTGACTGTTTACTTGTTCTTGATTGATGTTTGTGGGTTACAATATTCTGTTGTATGCTTATTGAGTGTTTGTTTGTTTCGTTAGATTATCCGGAGTGCGAAGCTTGTGACTTAGAGTCACTCACGTACGAAGATCATCAATCAGGCAAGTCACTTTGACCATGTTTACCCATGTTTTATATGCATTAGTTCTACCATCTTCCCCAGTTGCATGCAAGATAGGTTAGTTGGAAACTTGGTTACTTTGTAGTAGTATCATGTGGTAGGTACGCCCTCAACCCCTTTGACAACATTGGCCCCGGGAAACGTTGTTTTACTTTTGCTATGCTATTAGTAGACGGGGTTGGTTGTGTCATTCATGTGAGTTGAGAGAGTTAATAATTTCAAGACCTACATAACGATCAAGATTTAAGACTCCGAGTTTTCAACATACCTCTAGGTGGATGATGGTTGAACGGCACCCTGGAGAAACCAGTGGAATTGCCTAGGTGATGCTGGAGATGGCCAGTATTCACGCGGAAAGATCCACCCAGGCATAAAGAGATGGATGGGTGCTTCAAGACCCAAGGCTTACATGCACAGCCACAAGTCATTATGGGCTCTGGCTTGGTTGGATATCATGGTGACCCTGGACAGGCGGTGCTACGAGATGTAGAAGAACGGTAGGAAAGGATGGGCACCGACAGAGTCGCAGGGAAACCCTTTGGAAGACCATGTTTTGGTCATCCGTTTCTCAAACACCCTGAAGTGCGAGAAATCAAACGGAGGCGACCAAATCTTGTGGGGAACGTGTGCAAAGCTCTACAGAGTACTCAAACCTAATCGATTAGCCGTGTCCACGGTCATGGACGACTTGAGCCAAAGGAACTGAAACATTCGGAATTCTCAACACAATTAATATGATGATGTGGGTATTAACAATTTGGGTATGAGAATTGGTTGGTGGAACCATCTCATTAATCAACCAACTTAGTAATAATTTTTTCTTATACCTCTCTTGATGTAGGAAAAAATTGGCTTTACGCAAAAACTTACCACCCCACCTGCCATATAAGCATGTAGACTAGATGATTATCTTTTCACCCCTCTTTTGTGACTTTGCCGGCATATTCCATATGCTGACCTACACGGCTGCAACGTATCATGTTGCAGAGTACTTTTCCGACCAGGAGTGAGGACACGTTCTATGCTCGGTGAGATGCCCTTGGAGTCAGATGGACTCATCTACCTTCGATGCTTCCGCAAGATTTAGACATTCTCATGAGTTGGATTTCAGCCACTTTATTGTAATTTTTATTGTAATAAAGGACTCGATATGAGATTTCGATTAATATAATGCTGTGTGATTTCCCTTTGATATATACATTGATGTATCGTGTGTGTACCAGCATGATCTTGGGATGGTACAGAAACACCGGAGATTCGACCTTTCAGGTCGGGTCGCTACATAATATGAATGAATGAGTTGCACCAGAATCAAAAAGTACCATAACTGGACGTGAATGCAATAAAAACTTACCAACCACAGTCCCGGGCTGATCATAGACTTCTTCCACATCGAGGTGGTTCACCTGAGCACGAGGAAACGGATTTGGCTTCTTAGCTGCGGAGTTGCCGTTTCCATTCCCTTGCTTGTTCTGAGGGCATTCAGTGGCATAGTGCTCTGTCTTCTGACACTTGAAACAGGTGATATGGTTCAGATCCTTCTGAGCTGGAGCGGACGGTGTTGGTTGCCATTCCCACTTCCATTATCATTCTTGAAGCTGCCATTGTTGGTACGATTATTCCCATTTCCTCCATGGTGGTGGCCTCCATGGTTGTGCACTGGATGAGTGTGTCCTCCATACTTACCGGTCCCTGATCCGGTATTTCCTGAGTATGGGGTGTAGTGGGGATTCTGATGAGATCCAGAGGTAGACTTCCCCTGTGCATACTTCCTCTTGCGGTTCTCAATTTGCTGTTGCTTCCCCTCCAAGATGAGGGCCTTGTCTACCAGCTCCTGGTAGTTGCTGAAGGTAGCCACCATTAGCTGCACGCTCAATTCATCGTTGAGTCCTTCCAAGAACTTTTCCTGCTTGGCTGCATCATCGGCCACATCTCTTGTTCATAATGAGCCAACATGCTGAAGTCATCCACGTACTGGGCCACGGAACGGTTCCCCTGGCGTAAGTTGCGAAACTCACGCTTCTTCAGACTCATGGCTCCAGCTGAGACATGTGCAGTGCGGAAAGCTTGCTTGAACTGCTCCCAAGTCACACCAGTAATGGGGTATGTGGTGGTGTAATTCTCCCACCATGAAGCTACTGGTCCTTCCAGTTGATGGGCGGCAAAACGCACTTTTTCAGCCTCAGTGCATCCTGCGGTGGTGAGTTCCCTATCCATCTTGCAGAGCCAATCATCTGCCACAATGGGCTCTGTGCTGCTGGAGAAGGTTGGGGGATTCAGTCTCAAAAATCGGGTGAGTTTGTCGCCTTGAGGTGGAGGGTGGTTGTTGGTCTGATTCTGAATCAACAGCTGCATCAGGGCGTTCTGCTGCTGAAGAAGTTGGGTGAGCTCTGGCGGGAAAGTGAAGTCGGGCTCACGTCGTGGAGGCATCTTGCTGTTTTCAGAGGGGTGAGAATTAGAATAGAACAATGACCTAAAAGGGAAAGTCACTACCCATATGCAATGCAACAAACGTATCACACCAAACACTAATTCATTTCTTCAACTCAAGGTCAAACATCGAGATACAAATCTCCATTCAAACTAAACATCGACCTACGCTTTAACGATGAAAATGAAGATACATGGGGGGCATAACTAAAGTTTTCCTCAAAAGTACATGGTGAAGTAGTCTCCTCCGGTGGTTCTCTCCTCGTAGTCATCATCGTTGCTGATCAAAGGAGCCATGTCTCCCTCGGGATGAAGATTTTCACCCATGTCCATCTGTTCCTCCAGAGTTGCGATGCAAGTGTTCATCTTGTCGATCCTCCCTAAGAAATCCTTCACCTCATACTCATGCTCGTACTCGGCTTCCTGTAAGTCCGCTTTGAGGTCAATCTCATAGTTCATTAGCCTCTTGATCGTCTTCGTATCGGTACGTACCCGAAGCTCCAAAGTCCTAACGTGCGTCTCCAAGGTCTGGATATAGGAAATGGTGGTGTCTTCAGTGGGAGTGGTTATGATATTTCTATTGGCATCCCTGCAACAAACCACGCTGAGTCCTGGTGAAATGGTTCCACCTCCGTATTCCTCCTGAATACGTCCAAGGGCACGATGAATGGCCATGTCTCTTCCAAGTATCCAGCTGGGTGCCACAAACATGAAGTTGATGGGTTCCTTCCGATTCCCAAAGGTCTTCCCGGGGATGTGCACCTCGATCCTGTAGCATCTGTCTTTTGGAAAAGACATGATAGGAGTCTCGGTGATGCTCGGCAAAGTAATCCACACGTCCCTGATGATTCTCATCAGCTCCTTGCCAAAGGGCATTGTTGCGTGAGGCTGGCAAAACTTCGTGATCAAAACTGGGATGAAGGTGGCCATCTATAAATTTTGAAATAATTGGAGGGAAGTCAGAAACGAGTAGATGAGAGTATAAGAATTTTAAATAAAAAAGGGAAATAACTCCTAAGGCCTTTCCAATCCTAGAGGTTACGTCCTACGGTCAGCGTGTGCTCTGATACCATCTCCGGTGTTTCTGTACCATCCCAAGATCATGCTGGTACACACACGGTACATCCATGTATATATCAAAGGGAAATTACATAGCAATAATTAATC
The DNA here is from genome assembly GCA_022496015.1 of Hordeum marinum. Lineage (NCBI taxonomy): Eukaryota > Viridiplantae > Streptophyta > Magnoliopsida > Poales > Poaceae > Hordeum > Hordeum marinum. The sequence goes on along the minus strand of CM039673.1, from coordinate 212,730,943 downwards.
AAAAATCTCATATCGAGTCCTTTATTACAATAAGGATAACAATAAGTGGCCGAAGGCCAACTCATGAGATAAACTAAACCAAAGTCTTGCGAAAGCTTCATAGGTAGATGAGTCCATCTGACTCCAAGGGCATCTCACCGAGCGTAGAGCGTACCCTTACTCCTGGTCGGAAAAGTACTCTCCAACATGATATGTTGTAGACGTATAGGTCAGCATATTGAATATGCCGGCAAAGTCACAAGAGAGGAGGTAAAGTAATCCTCTAGTCTATATGCAAATATGGCAGGTGGGGTAGTAAGTTTTTGCATCAAGCCAAATTTTTCCTACAACAAGAGAGGGCAAAGGCATAATTACTACAATGTTGGTTGATTAATGAGATGGTTCCACCAACCAATTCTCATTCCCAAGTTTACATTAATAACCCACATCATTATAATTAATTGTGTTGAGAGTTCCAGATAGTTTCAGTTCCTTTGGATCCATGACCGTGGACACGGCTAATCGATTAGGTTTGGGTACTTTGCGGAGTTTTGCACACGTTCCCCACAAGATTTGGTCACCTCCATTGGATTTCTTGCACTTCAGGGTGTTTGAGAAACGGATGATCAAAACATGGTCTTCCAAAGGGTTTCCCCGAGACTCTGTCGGTGCCCATCCTTTCCTACCGTTCTTCTACATCTCGGAGCACCGCCTGTCTAGGGTTACCACGATATCCAACCAAGCCAGAGCCCATAATGGCTTGTGGCTGTGCAGGTAAGCCTTGGGTCTTGAAGCATCCATCCATCTCTCTGTGCCTAGGTGGACCTTTCTGCATGAATACTGGCACTTCTCCAACATCATCTAGGCTAATCACTGGTTTCTCCAGGGCGCCGTTCAACCATCATCCACCCCGAGGTAAGTTGAAGAACTTGGAGTCTTGAAGACTTGATCATCATGTAGGTCTTGAAATTATTAACTCACAACTCTCATGAATCACACAACCAACCCCGTCTACTAATAGCATAGCAAAATTTAAAACAACGTTTCCCGGGGCCAATGTGTCAAAGGGTTGAGGGGTAACCAATTTTCCAATTTACCTACTTTACATGCAATTGGGGTGATGGAAGAACTAATGCAATAAATAATAGGTATACATGGTCAAAGTGACTTGCCTTGCTGACAATCCTCGTACTCGAGTGACTCTAGATAACAAGCTTTGCACTCTGCATGATCTAACGAATCAAACAAGAGCACACCATAAGCATAAATACAAAACAATTCACACAATTCAGCAAGGTTAAACAACAATACTAAAACATTCAATAGTATCAGTTAAGAGAAAGAAATCAAAATTAAAAAATCAACTCACAAAATTTTTAGTGTCAAAAACTTCTACTACTACTACTTTAAGACAAACAACCAAGCAATAGCTAGAAGAAAAAGAAATAGTAAAGAAAAAATCAATTTTAGTAAACAGAATCAAATTCACTAAAACTTTTGTGTAAAGAAACACTATTAAAATGAAAATAACTAGAATGTTCCTATAACTTTGGAATAGGAGACCAAAACAATAATATTATTAACACTAATATTATTATCATCATATTACTTAAAAAAATGGAATTACTAAAATTATTTATTAGAAATCTAACTAAATCATCTAACTAGTTTGTGAAAGTAAAACTAAATTGTTTTATAAAACTATACCTAATGAAAAAGATATAAAGATTCCTATAACAACATGGTATAAAACTAAACAATCATTCTAAATATTAGCAAGTAATGTTACCTAAATGTTTGAAACAACAGAAACTTATGAAAACTATTAACAAAAGTTAAACTAATTCAGGTTCAAATTAAATTAAAATTAAGATAACTAAACTACAATAAGACCTAAACAGATTCTGTTTTTGTTAAAAACAGTAACTAAATTTATTAAAAAAAAAACTCAAATCAGGTAGAATGATGGGTTTAACTAATACCAAACAGTGGCAAAAAGATTCACTCAAAAAAATATTTTTAAACTATAGTTATGCAGATTTTAGTAATTTAAACAAATTTGGTTAGATTCAAAATTTAAATGTCAAATTTGAAATCTAAGCATACAGACATAAACTACATGAAATATGTGAACTAATGCAAAAAGAATCAACTAAAAACACTAAATAGTTTAAAAGATATGATAAAAACAAGATTTGAAATCATTCTGTTTTCTAAAACAGAAAAGAAAAAGAAAATAAAACTGATCGAACGGACAGGGTGACGTGGCGTTCTCTGATTGGCTACGGCGTGTGCGAGATCTAACGAATCGAGCGGACGACCGAGCTATAGAGGATACCAGTTCGGGTTTGAAAGTGATCTAATCCTAGGCGTTGATCTACGATCGAACGGTTAAGAGTGGGAGAGGGGGCTCACAGAGAAGGGGTCGCCGGCGAGGGGGTTTCTCCGGCGAGGACGAGGCGACGAGGCCATCGGGGGCGACGCTCCGGTGGCTGGGGACGGCGTCCGAGGGCTTCAAACGACGGCGGGGAGTCTCCGGCGCACTCTGGTGGTGTCGGAGGGGAGTGGGGACGAGCGTGGCGACGGCCAGGTGCTCTGGAAGCGTCGGTGGAGATCCGAACTCCGGCGAGCTCGTGCGGGTGGTTCTGGCGAGAGCAGAGTGGGGGCTCAGGGTGGAATGAGGAGCGGAGGGTCGGGGCTAGTTATAGGGCCGGTGCGGTGGTCGAGGACGGAAAGAGGAGGGAGATCCGGAGAGGAGGAATCTCCGGCGAGGTCTTGTCGACACGAGGAGGAAGGCCTCTGCGGCGTCTTTGGGATCGGGCGGTGGGGCCGGGGAATCAGAGAGAGAGAGGGCAGTGTCAGCGCGTCGGTCGGTCGGCTCGGAGCGGTTTCGGGAATTAAACGCTATGGGCCGGCCCGTTTCAAATTAAATTCGTTTCTTTTTTAATATCCAGTGCAGTAAAGCTCTCTTAAAAGCATTCAAAACATTTCCAAATATAGGAAATATATATATCAAAATTATCATGAGAATTAATGCTATTCAATGAACATTTTTCCTCTGTCATATTCAATACTTTTGAAAAAATTATTTTCAAAAATTGCTATTTGATTTTAAATCCTTTTTGAGATAAACTTCCAAATAGAACCCTGGTTTTATTGTTCAAGTATTTCACCAAGATGCCCCTGGTGTGGAGTGTCATGTTACTCCCCTCTTTTCTTTGAACTTTTCCAGAGGTTTTCAAATAGGTGAAATAAGAAAAAGGAAAAGATAAAAGTGCCTTTCAGAAATACAAAAGAAACACTTCAACCATTATATTCACTCAAACAATATGATGATGATGCATAGCTATATTTCATAACATTCCAAAATGGAATTTTGGGATGTTACACGAAGCCTCGACCTTGCCCCAGAGGGTGGCATCAAAGGTGGCCTCCACATTGATCAACCGGGCCTACAGCGTCTCTACCTCCTCCTGATGCTCGCCAAGTTTGCGCTTCTTGGCCGTGGGAATCCTGGAAGGAGGGAAAGGATATAAAGCTCTAGACGATGGACAGAAGAGAGAGAGAAAAGGGACGCGGCGGAATACTTACTCGACGACCAGGGCCCATTGCTGGAAAATTCGTGCCGACCCCGAGGGAGGCCTGTCGCCGCCTCCGGAGGAAGGCGAAAGAGTCAGAGGACCCGGCCGTTTCCCTGTGCCTGCACCGCTCCCTCTGGACGCCATGAGGGACAGGGGGACGAGAAGGAAAGAGGGTTTTGTGCTGGTGGAGCGAAGGAAACAAGGCGGATTTATAGGCGTAACCGCGGCCACGAGGCTTCATGGGAGGGCAGGCATCACACAACCCTCATTCGACTTGAGGCGCTTCGGTCAATACAGTTCCATCCACATCGCCTCCCCTGCTCTCGGAAGTGTCGCATTCACACGGCCTGCAATAGCGACAACACTTGATTGGAAGCAATGATGGACTGTGCTGCACCCATGTTACCTGCTCAATCCAACTGGATGCAGTTCTGGATGGCCTAAGGGAGCGGATGCTTCATCACCGAGGCGTTTAACGCATGCCAAGCCTAGCCCGCAAACGTTTGGGGCCTCGAGGCACTTCGGACAGCCCTCCAGGCTCCTCCCGTAAGCCATCTCGGGCGCGCCTTGCTCCCGGGGGCTACTATCGATGTTCTAGGAACGGGGGTACCTAGACTTGCATACCTACGGCCCAAGACGTGGCCCACTTCATCGACCAAATGGGACCTGGTGAGGCCCCACTCAAGACAAGTCCCTCGCGAGGGCCCTAGCCTCGCGAGGAAGAACACTGACAAGACCCAAGAAGTATTGGCCTCCTGAAAACCCTTCCGGAGCGGCGGAGATTTCTGGGCAAGGCTCGGCCTTGGGGGTCAAAGATGACGCAAGGAAGGACAGGCGAGCCCAAGTGCGCCAGGGGGCGCAATTTCCCCTTTGGTGCAAAGGGATCAAGGACACCCGCGGGTTCCCAAAGCACCCCCAAAGGTTTCCATTCCGGTTAAAGAATACCAAAACCACCCATCTCACAGGGCGGATGTGATCGTTGAGCCCATCCCTACACTGTCGATAGCCACTTTGCAGACGAAGACCGCCTTTGAGAAGGACAAGGACGAACCCCTCTCCCCTTCAAAATTGGACGTTGTTGGATCCCTTCCCGCCATTGCGATAAGGGAAGAGGACCCGGACCACCGCTATACAGAGAGGGTAGGCTTCTTCGTATAGGGGGGATCCAACCAAGATCGACCGACTCCACCACTCACCGACATCAAACCAGAAGGAGCCTCAAATACCATTGACATACCTTAGGAGGCTCCAAAACAATGTACTTGTTCATCCACCACACCTCCTCGAGAGGCAATCCACCAAAGGCAGGAGTATGGTATTATGCTTCGCATCGGCCCGAACCTTGGTAAACTATCGTGTTCATCTTCTTCCTCGTTATCGCATGAGTTCTTTGTTGTGTTCATCGAGTAGCAAGCTAGGTCGGATGAGGCCGCGGGGGATCTTCGCACACGCTCCTGTGTTCGAATCTTAAGGGTTTTGTGGAGCCCGAAATACAACATCTCTCCTAGCAAAAATTTCTGCACTAAGTACAGATACTACTTGTGCATCCAAAAACCCTAAACCCAAACTCATGTTTGAGAGTCCACCGTACCTACCTATGGATTGAATAAGATCCTTCAAGTAAGTTGTCAAAGATGCATCAAGAAAATAAATATTGCTTTTAAAAATGTTGGATCAATTAGTGTAAGAGAAAATTGAGCGTTGCACGAAGTTGTGATGGCAAAGTAATAAAAACGACAGACTGCATAATAAAGGTTTGTTTCACAATGTGGCATAAAACTAAAAAAAGCATGACAACCTCTCCTTCCCTATCCGAAGGGCCTATCTTTTACCTTTAATCATTTACTTTTGTGCAAGAGTTAAAGTATTATTCCCTATTCCTTTTTATTTTTCTCCTTTGGCAAGCATCATGTGGTGAGGAAAGATCTAGGCACATATATTCAGTTGTATATGATTGAGCATGAGTTATTATTGTTGACATCACCCTTGAGGTGAATACATTGGGAGGAAAGCCATAATCCCCTATCTTTCTATGTGTCCGGTTCAAACTTTTTGCTCATGGGTATGCTGTGAGTGTTAGCACTCATAGAAGACTAAATGATGCTTGAGTATGTGGACTTGCCAAAAGACTCCTACATGACACCCTTCCATAAAATATGATGAATTGTACTTGCAAAGTTGACTGAGAACATAGTTTATTGGTTTCCAATAAGGTTTAAGCTTTATACTTCCACGTTGTGATGAATTGTTACCTGCTCATAAGAAGTTATATCATGTTGTTATGAAATAAAAGTTTTATGAGAAATTTTTATTTTAACTTTTATTGCTGTTATAATAATAAGCTTGATGCTAATATGTCTGTAATTTGTTTTTATCGACACCTCTCTCTCAAACCATGTAGACGTGTTCTTCCATATCGGCTTTCGCTTGAGGACAAGCGAGGTCTATGCTTGGGGGAGTTGATACGTCCATTTTGCATCATGTTTTAATACTGTTATTTACAATGTTTTTATGCATAATGATGTTTTGGGGAGTAATTCTAATGCCTTTTATCTCACAATTTGCAAGGTTTATACCAAGAGGGAGAATGCAGGCAACTGGAATTTAGTACTTGTAAAAAGCATGTCAGAGATACCTATTTTGCACATCCCCATTAAAGATGAAAATTTACGGAGATCTTTTATACAATAAATAAGAAATACTGGAGCTCAAAACTACCGGAGGGGGCTCACCAGGTGGCCACCCTCCACCAGGGCGCGCCATGCCCCCTAACCGTGCCCTGGTGGAGCGTGCCCATCCTGGATCACCTCTACAGCCCATCTTCCGGTATAAATTCCCAAAAAAACTAAAAAATTTGGCAGAGCACTTTCGGGAGGAAGCGCTGCCGCCTCGAGGCGGAACTTGGGCAGGAGCACTTTTGCCCTCCAGTGGAGCGATTCTGTCAGGGGAACTTCCCTCCAGGAGGTGGAAATCGAAGCCATCATCATGATAAAGAACCCTCTCATCTTGGGGAGGCCATGCTTCATCAAAATATTCAACATCACCATCTCCACCCAAACCCTAGTTCATCTCTTGTGTTCAATCTTTGTACCAGAACCTCAGATTGGTACCTATGGGTGACTAGTAGTGTTGATTACCTCATCTAGTTGATTCCTATATGGTTTATTTGGTGGAAGATTATATGTTCAGATGCATTTTGTATTCAATACACCTATGATCTTGAGCATGCATATTATTTGTGAGTATTTAGCTTTGTTCTTGAGGTCACGGGAGAAGTCATGTTGCAAGTAATCATGTGAATTTGATATGTGTTCGATATTTTGATGATATGTATGTTGTTATTCCCTTAGTGGTGTCATGTGAACGTCGACTACATGACACGTCACCATCCTTGGGCCTAAGGGAATGCATTGTGTATTAGTTACTAGATGATGGGGTTGCTAGAGTGACAGAAGCTTAAACCCTAGTTTATGTGCTACTTCGTAAGGGGATGATTTGGGTCCACATGTTTAACGCTAATGTTAAGCTTTGTCTTAATAATTTTTTCGTAGTTGCGGATGCTTGCGAGGGGGTTAATCAAAATTAGGTTGTTAGTTCAAGTAAGAACATCACCCTAGCACCGGTTCACCCACATATCAAATTTTCAAAGTAGCGAACACGAATCAAACCAACATGATGAAAGTGACTAGATGAAATTCCCGTGTACCCTCAAGAACACTTTGCGTATCATAAGAGATAGTTTTGGCCCGTACTTTGCCACAAAAGTATTGGGATACCTTGCTGCACCTTACCTATTGTTACCATTAGTTGCTCGTTATAAATTACCTTGCTATCAAACTACTTGCTACTTACAATTTTAGTGCTTGTAGAAATTACCTTACTGAAAACCGCTTATTATTTCCTTTCAGTCCTCGTTGGGTTCGACACTCTTACTTATCGAAAGCACTACGATTGATCCCCTATACTTGTGGGTCATCATTTCCTCACTTTTCTCATCACAAGAAGTGTTGCCTCGAGTCTAAATCTGGAAACAACACACAAGAAATGAATTCACACATCCGCTATACCTCGAGAGGAACCAACAACCAAATGGATGTCCAGAAGTAAACCCCAAATCCTAGCAGCGCCGCATCAAAATTCGAGAGCCTATCTGAAAGGCCGCGGAGTGCACGGCCGGGCGACTGACGGCGTACCTAGGTTGTCGCCGTGGCAACCGGAGGAGCCGTCAGAGTACTACACATTAACGTCGGCGAAGGAAGGCGACTGATAATGATCTGATCAGGGAGCTCGCCGAGGCACGCGGCAGCATCAACACACGTGGTGGTGGAGATGGCCCGATCCTCATGGTCCTTCCAGGACGCCATGCTTTGGGACCCCTCGTGCTTGATCAACATGTAGGAGGATATTTTAGGATAACTTGTTGTGTCTTGGGACGATTGAGTGGATTAATTAAGATGCGTGATTTCAGGATTGGTCTGGACGATACACACAAGGAAACTGTTGGCATGATTTAAGGAACAACGAAAGCCTCATCGGGGGGACATGTACCGATACACATCATGACAGACGACGACAAAACATTAAATTTGAGCCATTAGATACTATGTCAAACCATCAGAGTAACGTAGACGCTTTGATTTCATTAGGTGGGAATGATTTGAGGGTACTGATTGCTCTGTATACATTTGTGTTTGGTGGTTGTAGAAAAATTTCAGTTTTCTCGTTAATAGTAGTACAGATTAGTAGGTATAGATATAGATATATACTACTTTTTAGGTAGTATGTATCATATTTTGTGCATACTTCTTTTTACGTACAAATAATATGTATTTCACAAATATGACAAAAACTATTGACCAACTTGCAACCTTTTCATGTGACTAACTTTTGACTATCTTAGATATAGTATATGAACATATTAAAAATAATAAATTATTATATATACTATCACATGGTAGTATATGAGACATGGGTGTAAATACACCCGGTCGTAGGATGTATTGTCCTTGTATAAATTTTATAAAAGAAATAAACTACATGTGGTAGGCGTTAGTGACATCTATGATGACCTGGTCACAAATAACAACAAGAATCTCGATGGTTTATGTGTTGGTCCGTGGAGCAATAGTTGCCAAATATAGTTCACAATAAAATACCAAGATATATCACATGTTAGGGTACCCTCTTCTCATGTGATCTTGATCGCTGTTGAGATCGACCCTGTCGTGCTACTTGTACACTGCCACGTTGTCCTATTCCCAGCCGTGATTCCTTCCCTCCCTAGCTACGTTGTGTTTGGGCTGACCACTCAGCAACCTAGTATTGCTACTCGACCTTGACGCGCCAACTAGGTTTAGGTTTTTTCTTTCCGGTTGGTTCTTTAGTGTTGCCATGTCTAGTGATGCTGAGTCCTCATGAGTGATGGAAGACTGAAAGTGCGTTATATCGGAGAGGGGGTGATTGGGTGATTTTAACAAATTCGTCACTTAGGAATTACTAGGTGAAGAAATATCAGAGTGATGAATAGTTACACATCGGATAAGTACTCAAGTATATGTGAAAACCATAGCAACATAGTCATCATAATTAAATAGAGCATACAAGTGAATGAGAAACAAGCGATCATGATCAGCACAAAGACTGAGAATTGAGATTCAGGAAATTGAGAAAGTCTTAAGTCAAAGTCTTCACAGAACAAAAAGCAATTTCTTCAACCTACGAATAAGTAAGTGAGGGTTGAATAAAGAGAACCATGATGCTTGGTGAAGACTCAGGATTTGTTCGACCAGTTCCAACTATTGTGAGAGTTGTACGTCTAGTTAGGGCAGCTTGAGACTAAACTCTCAAGACACTTAGTCTTCACTGTGTTCTCTTAGAGATAAAGTCACTTAGACTCCGCCCAATCTCTCGTGGTAAGTATTCAAGATAGACTTTGAAACCTTCCCCTACCTAGTCACCCAACAATCCACAATGACTCTTGGATGCTCTAGACCATGACGCATAACCGTCTAAAAAATACACAGTCTTCAAAGGTAACAAGTGTCAATTTCACAATTTCATCACTGATTCTCAATCACTTTGACAGTCCGAGTGTTTCGTTTTTTCATCACTTAGGTTTATCTCTAAGTGATGAGAGGAAGGGTTGCTCTAGATGACACTTGTCAATCTCTCCCTATCTCTCTCTCACTCTCTCTTAGAGCAGCCAACCAAAGAATGGTTGTGGGGCCAACTATTTATAGCTTGGAAGGAGCCCAACATGATAAGACATAAATGCCCCTAGAGACAAGTGCATAGTCAGTATAAGGATCCACTCGACAATTGGTACTAAGCACAGCAACGATCGGAAACTTGAACTCAAATTTGTGAGGGCTTTCAAAGTCTTCGTTGCAGGCAAATCGCACTAGAAAATCCTAAATCCTTGGTTAGATCAAGTTTTTCAGCGACCATGGGAACTTGGTGTCTATCACTGAAGAACTTGACTGCACTATAAGAGAATTTCAAAGTCTTCACTCAAAGAGATAGGTAGGTGAAGTTTTTGAGCATCACTTGGGAAATATGTCTATGTATTGCCTAGACCCCCTTTAACAATATGGTGTTTCTGATGACTCGAGAAAAGAAGAATTGAACTATGTAAACAAAGTCTTCAAACTTCATGTCTTCACATCAATTTCTTCAAGGGTTGCACCAATTTCTTCACTTCAACTTCTTCAAGGGTTGCACCAATTTCTTCACTTTAAGAAATACATTTTTAGGGCTCGTCTTTCATTAGGTAAACTAAACTATTCTGGGATTATAACACCTATGTACACTCACAAACACATTATTCCCTTAACCCACTTGTCTTCAATATTTCAAAACCACTAAAGCTGCACTGGATGCACTAACAATCTCCCCCTTTTTGGTTATTGATGACAAATAGGTTAATTTTTCAATGGGGATAAAAATATGAAGTGTAAGTACAAAGTATGAAGAATTTGATTACAAGATATAGAGGAACTGCCCCCGAAGATGTGCATGTTGAATAATTTTCTTTGGATTGCAAATGCACACGCAAGACGAAATTGTGGAGATCTCCTTATATCTTGGAATCAATTCATGCCTTGAACATATATTATGAAGAATTTGCAATGCATGATGAAAAATGGTGCCCGATGAAATTCAACATGCGTGCATAGATATATCCTGAAGAGAAAGCTTGCAGTAATCAATTCAAAAGTGTTAGACCACCTTTGGGTTTGAGCTTACAACTTGTCACAATAAAGAAGGACGGAAGAACGAGAGCTGTAACTTAACAATATAGGCCCACTTGACGACTAACTCAAATTTCTCCCCCTTGGTAATCAAATGACCAAAAGGAGATGAAATTGAGGACCGATGCCCCTTCAGAATTGGAGCATGAAGATGGTGTCATCATGATTCGTAAGTGGCGTACAATGAAGAATATGAGCTGACAGAAGTTGAGGAACTTGAACTTTCTTGTACTTTTTCTTGGGCGGGAACGACTAGTCAATGTTTTGGTGAAATTCAGATTCTTTAAGTTCTTCAGTTGTTTTCACATTAGATATAATGCCCCAGATGTGGTCAAAGATTTCATGGGCATAATAGTGATTCTTACTCATTGAGTTTTGCGTCACTTCCATATTTGCAAGATTTGCTGCAAGTTGACCCTTGACCCCATCATGGTTGTCTTCCATCTTCTAGTGCAGACTTATGAGGAGCTCACATTCTTTCATGACTCGAGGAGCTAAACCTTGATGATTTTGCTCTGAAGCTTTTGTTGTAGTATCTTGGGAAGCAATGTTGTCACCGATTGATTGAGATGTAGGCTAACAAAATTTCCCATCTAGAGGACGTGTGCCTTGCTCAGTAAAAAATTTAGCTATGCGAGGCACTGGAGAATTTGTGTTTTGAATAATTTCAACTGGCGGCAAGTAGATGAGGTAATTTTGATAGTTTGCCCTGTAGTTGATCGAAGACCTTCTTCTGTTGAATGTCACAATCCAGGGCACATCAGACTTCAAGTCAAATGGAGATTGGGCAACTGTGGCCAAAGTCCTCATGAAGAAATAGTGAATTCTAATGGGAATACCATGGATGATTTAGAATAACATATTCTTCATGACTCCCATGACTTCTTCATTGTCAGAGTTGTATCCCTTGATTGGGCTGAGGGTGTTGGCCATCATGCGATATATAGTCCCTGGCCCATTCATCAAATGCTTCACTAGAAAGGTGGTTTGAGGAGCTTCTCCTTCAGCTCAAGGTTCCATCAATACTTGCATCATGTGGTCGGGAAGCTCGGGTTCATCATAGATGCACTTCGCATCCTCTGGATGGGGATCAACTGGTAGAGCTCGAAGCAGTTCACTGGCAAGGGCTTTATAATGTGTGTTCTTTGTCATCCAGTCCAGAGCAAAGAGTGAATGCAATCAGCCTCACTATACATATGCAGTATGCCATAGAATTAAAGAACCGAGTCTTAGTTCAAGTCGCAGATATCACAACAGAGAGTAGCTAGAGAAGAAAAGACTTACCATCATGAAGAACAACTAGTACCAGAATGAATCATGCGATATGTTCCATATCTATATGAGGAATAGGGAGATGCGAAAATACTTTGTTCTTGTCAAACAACATTGATGAATAGAAGTTCATCTGTGTTGGAGTCCCGAATCGTTGACACCTTATCTTGGCAGAGTCATATGGCAATGCGCCAATAAAGAAAGTCTTCTCCTCGAAGAATGTAGCCTTGAGGAACATGGGTCTCCTGACGTTCTTGCCTTCGGTGGGCAGTGAGGGCTGATACGTCGCCAACGTATCTATAATTTTTTATTTTTCCATGCTATAATATTATCATTATAGGATACTTTTTAGGAATTTATTTGTCAATTCATATTATTTTTTAGCACTAACCTATTAACCCAGTGCCAAGTGCCAGTTGTTGTTTTTTGCATGTCTTTAGCTTTCAGGTTTACAATACCAAATGAAGTCCCATTGCCAGGAATCTTTTTTGTGATTTTTTATGGATCAAAAGAATACCTGGAAGCTTCGGGTATAAATTATGCATGAGAGAGAAAGCACACAACAGGGCGCCCCGAGGGGGGGGGTCGTGCCCTGATGTGTGTTTGCCCCATCAGGCGCCTCCTGAGGCCCCTCTCTGGCCTATAAATTCCAATATATCCCCAAAAACCTAGCGATCCTCCCAACACACTTTTCCCGGTGCCGCAAGTCTCTGTTCCATCGTTTGCCCATTTGGAGCTCTGTTCCGCTACCCTGCCAGAGGGGGATCGATCATGAAGGGCCTCTACATCAAACTTGTTGCTCCCATGGTGATGTGTGAGTAGTCTATCACATACCTACTATCCCATAATTAGTACCGATATGTCTATATCGCTCACCCTCTTGAACTTCAATACAAAGTTCACCGCGTCTTTGCGATGATCTATTTGATGTAATCTTCGTGTGCGGTGCGTCTGCTAGGATCCGATGAATTGTGGGTTATGTTCAGATTGTTGATGAAATTGTATTGAGTTCCTTGGTGGTCCTTCTTTGCATATGCATGATTATATGATAGCTTAATAATTCTCTCCAATCTATTGAGACAGTTTGACGAACTAGATTAATATTTCTTCAGTGGGAGAGGTGCGTTGTAGTGGGTTCAATCTGGCGATGCTCTATATGCCACTGACATAAAGGGACAATACACGTCTTTGTATTGTTGCCACTAAGGATAAAACGGTGGGGTTTATTCATATTGATCTAATTTACTTTGTCTACATCATGTAAATGTTCTCCAAGCATTACTATGTTTTACTTAATACTCTAGATGCATGCTGGATAGTGGTCCATGGCTGGAGTAATAGTAGTAGATGCAGACAAGAGATGGTCTACATGCTTACGCATGTGATGCCTATATGTATTGATCACTACCGTGAACAAATATTGCATAACTATGCGCTTTACTATCAATTGCCCAACAGTAATTTGGTTACCGAACGCATGCCTACTTCATGAGAGATGCCACTAGGGAAAACTATGGCCCCAAGGTCTATCTACTTATATATTTACAGAAGTATTTGTTACCTTTTTTTTCTTAATCACCTTTTATTTTATTTTGCAATTTACAATTATCTACTATCTTCTACACACTTCATTTGCTTGCAAGTAACGCGCCCAAGGGAATTGACAACCCTCTTGCCTGCGTCGGGTGCAAGTACTTTCTTCTTTGTGTGCAGTCGATGAAGACGGGGTTGCGTGCTACTCCTATTGGTTCGAGAAAATTTGGTTCCCAACTGAGGGAAATACTTGTTTATACTGTGTTGCATCACCCGCTCATCTTTGCACAAAACCCAACGGAGATCACAAGTATCAGGAAGGATTTTTGGCGCTATTGCCGGGGAGTATCACCAACCTACTATCAAGTACCTTAAATTTTCATTTACTTATTCTAATTTTCATTTTATGTTTTTTCTTTCTATATAAAAATAAAAAATAAAAAATATTTCTCTTTGCTACTTGGCTAGTTTGCTTGTTTCTATGGCTAGTTCTCCGCCGCACATGCCCTCCTCCTTACTTTGGAGAAGGTTCCATAGTTATAGACTTTAAATACTTGTGTGATTAATCCTTAAAAGTGGATTAGGGGTAGATTATGAGTTATATAAATGAGGACTAATCCCAAGTGTGATATTAAATTACTTCTAAGAAGTTGTTTACATTGGCTTACCCTTATTTGCAACCAAACCATCCATTCATAGATGTGTTCTGGATTCTGTGTTTGAAAATGATTTTCTTGGGACAATGCTTTTGGTACTTATGAAAAATGAAAATATATTTGGGCAACTAGAGATAGAAACCATTGAACCCACCATATTTGTTTGTTACTATCAAACCAAGCTAATAAATAAACTAAGGACACTATGGAAACTAACCTTAGAGGGTCATATAACATGCTTACTGAAATCAATGGGAACATAGTGCCACAAAGAAAAAAATGTTTGATACTTTAGAGCAAAAGGTGGAAGCAATTAGTGTTTAAAAAGATGCAATAAAAATTATCATTGATAAACTAGAGAAATTTGTTCACATTATCAATAATGCAAAAGAGAACCGAATGACTAACTAATGCTAAAGTACTTTTTATGAGGAGGATTCATATTTTCCATGTTCAAACAACTAATGCTGAGGTTCTTTCCAGAATACTAAAGAACTTAATATTTGCATGAGAAACATGACTAGCATAGGGTTGCCATGTTATTTGGATCAACTTGATCATGCATCATCTTTGATTGCGCATTGCACTTGGTTTGTATCTTTATTTGGTGTTGTTTCTCTTTGGGCAGACCCATCTCTTTATCCTCGTGAAGACCCAACATGCAAGATGATCGTACCCGGATCCTGACACCATTTTTGCAATGCTAGATGTCTCGCTCCTAGCATTATGTTTTGTTACCTACCACTTAAATGTCAAGCCTCCTAAATTCCCATGGAAGCCTCTAACCCCTCCACTACCTAGCAAAACCTTGTTTGGCTAAGTTACCGCTTCTCAGCCCCTCTTATAGCGTTCTTAGTTGCAGGTGTAGGGTATTTCTATATGATAACATGGATATTTGGATATATCATAGTGTTTATTGCTATTTAAGTTAATGCACCTATATACTTGGTAAAGGTGGAAGTATTGGCTTTTTTCCAGGTGTTTTGTTCCACTTTTGCTACCCTAGTTACTTGTTACCAGTGTTATGTTCCATATTTTGTGCTCCTAACATGCTCAGGGTTGTTACGGGGACCCCCTTGACTATTTGTTTTAGGATAAAGCTTGTTTGTCAAGACCCAACACTAGTAGGAGAAAGCCTACTAGTAGCGTTGGAAATACCCATATCATTAGCGCTGGCGGCAGTGCTACTTCTAAGGCACTAGAACAAAGTTGTAGAAGTAGCGCTCCTTCAACCAACGCTACTGGTAATTATGGTTAGAAGCGGCACTGCTTCAACTAGCGCCATTACTAACTATCTGTAGCGCCGCCCCAGAACAAACGCTACTGCTAAACCAGTGCTGCCGCTAGACGCCTACCAGTGCTACTGCTAATATTCCTGTTTCCACAGATTTATTTCCCCTCTATGTATTTTTGCCGTATTTGTGCATTCTCTATGCATTAGTTTCATCATATCTTAATAAACATACATTATTCTCATCATATCATACACATACAGTAGTCTCGTCATACCATCATCATCATCATCATCAAACACAAATATCATCATATCTCGAAAATAGCGATACACAAGTCATGTCTCAAATAAATGCAACTGCATGGTCATGGCACACACACACAAGTTACATCATCTCTATCTAAACCATGATGTAGAACAGAAGAGCGATCAATATGAGCAAGAGCGCGACTATATAGTACTTCTTGAGGCACCGGTTTTGCTCCCTCTCTTGCCGAAGCGTCCACCTCAAGTAACTATTTTCTGCTCTGCCTCTACCGTTGAACCCTCTATAGCTAGTGCCTGGGTACCTGTCCATCGAAAGTAGCAGGGCGTTTAAAAGGCCCGGGGAAGATGGTGACGGACGGCGGAAGATCATGGCAGATCTCTCTCTCTCTGCTTTCCAGCGAAACTAACTAAGAGAGGAACGACGAGGGTAGGTACCCGCTACATTGCGGGTTGGGCCGATGGGGAAGGAAAAGCCCACTTCGCCCTCACACTCACATAGAAAAAATAAAACACAAGGATTTCTCCTATTTAAACAAAAGAAAACAGGACAAAAGCCCTAGAGTAAAAGAAAAGGATTTTTGACCACACAAAATACTTTGACACAAAAGGAAATATGCCCTATTTAATAAAATTGCAAAGAGGATTTTCAGGGGCCCCTAGTGGATGACAAGTGGGGCCAGGCCCACTTGTCACACACACACACCACCACACACACACACACACAACAATACACACACACACATACACAGAAACACACACCACAATTCTGGATCCTGCTACCAAAGAAGATCCACACACGCATGCACACACGCACGCACACACACACACTATGCACACAGCCACACCAGATCCGGCTGTGACCTCACCAGATCCGAACACCACGCACAAAACATAGCCAATTAGAAAAAAGGAAACAAAAGGGGGAGGCTAGGATCGAACCCACGACTTGCCGGTCATCTCCCCAGCACGCAACCACTGCGCTACAGCGCGGCTATTGACCAAAGGGGAGGCAAGCTGCTTAACTACTACGGTGACGCCCTACTGAGGAAACTAAAGAAAACAGACATCGACGATAGAGGGGACGGCAGCGGCGATTACTAGCGACACTCTGGCTCTCCGGCGTTGCGAATCACCAGCAGGGAGACCGGGGTCCTAGGGGAACCCATCCCTGCTCCAAACGGCGTCAAGGCGCGGCGGCAAGGAGAGGCGCTCGAGCTCGAGCTACTGCTTGGCTCGGGGCACGATGGAGACAGAACGCGGTGGCGACAGAATGCGGGCCTACGAGATCGGGAAAGGCTGCAGCGACGGGGAGCTCACCTAGGGCTGATCGGGGACTTGGGGACACGGGCGATGACAAGGAAGAATACAAAGAAAGCAAGCGACGCGACCTCTCTGCTTGCGGATGACGGAGACGACGAGGCGGTGTTGTAGGGGTGCTCCTCACCCCTAGCATCGAGAATGGAACACGGATGGTATCCGTGGGCACCAGGCCATCTCCGACGGCAACGAGCGGCCACCGGAGGCAATGACGATGACCCGATGCACCGACGCTCTACTTCTCTGAACCTCACCCTCTCTGAATTCTTACCTGATAGAAGAAGAAAGGAGAAGGGGAAGGAGGAAGGAGATGGGACCGGTGGCGGCTGTGGCAGGAGGGGACGCGAAACCCTAGGTGAAGGCGCACGGACGCCGAGGGGGGTTTAAAAGGCCCAGGGAAGACGGCGACGGATAGCGAAAGATCGCAGCATTGCTCGCTCTCTCTCAGCTTTTCTCTGAAACTAACTGACGGAGGAAGGACGAGGGCAGGTACCCACTACCTTGTGGGCTGAGCCGGTGGGAAAGGAAAAGGCCCACTTCACCCTCACACTCACATAGAAAAAATAAAATAGAAGGATTTCTCCAATTTAAACAAAAGAAAAAAGACAAAAGCCCCATAGTAAAATAAAAGGATTTTTGACAAACCAAAATACTTTGACACAAAAGGAAATATGCCCTATTTAATAAAATTGCAACGAGGATTTTCAGAGCAAGTAAATTAATTATTTTTAAATACACAGCCCCTATTTAAAGCAAATTCCCAATATTCCAAAGCTCAAACACCAAAGAGAGCAACACACATATACTCAAAATAATATTCCCTACACCATGAACATATTTAATAGAATTATTTAGCAAGTTAATTATGTTGTAGAAAAACAAATGGAGTAAAAGGTTTAGGTAGTTTTGAAAAAGGGAGAGGGAGGGAGTTGTTGCCCGCACATGCACACATCCACAAATCACACAAGATCCACTAACAACATCACAACAATTGTCACATGGGATCACACCACAAAATATATTATGCATGACATGATGATGAGATGGCATGATGCATGATGCATGAGATGGAATGGCAATGAGCAAGATCATATCATTTAAAACATGGCCACAAGGTTCACATAGGTTACATGACCATAAATGGCAAGGGCAGCACTTGGGCTGTTACAGTGCGCCTTCAAACTGCCACGATCAAAAGGGTCCAAAATGACTCCTTCTTTGCATCTTGTACACGAACATCTAATACCAGTCCGATTATTTGGTTACATGTCCATCACCGTGGATTGCAAGTATTGCTCCACCATCCTTCCACTTACCTTCATGACTGACTACACGGTATAACAAGCAAAAAGGGTTATAAACAAAATGCATGCATGCATCAAAGTGATATAAAAATTTGACATGACCTTGCCTAAAAACAGGACATAGCGAGTTTGCTCGAAATTCACCGAAACAGAAATAAATCAACATTTTGGCAAAACATAAGAAACTCAGGGGGCATGTCACTCACACAAATCCCTTCGTATCACAAACACACATATTCCCATTTTTTAAACGCACAACTTTTTACTCACCTATCTCCTAAGAGAGATTGAGCATGGTTAGATGATGCCTTACCTACCTATAGGGATCGAAAGTGGATGGCTATATAGCTAGCTAGATCTAGTTGTTGGGAGCAGAGATGACTCTAGCTAACTAATGGAGAGGGGGAGAGATGAGCTAGCTAGATCTATATATATGGAAGGAGGGAGAGACAAATAAATGAGGAAGATAGAGAAGAGTGGCCACTTATGGAGGAGAATTATGGTGGAGGGGGGCATTAATGGGGAAAGAAGAGAGGTAGAAGGAAGAGAGAGGAAGGGCAATAATGGTGGATAAGTAACTTAGAGAGGGGAGAGGGGAAAGGAGGGGAGAGGGCAAAGGGGGAGGAAGGGGGAGGGGAGAGGGGGTGGGTGAAAACGTGGCACCAGCCACGCCTAGCAGTAGCATTGTATTCTTGATGGAGCTACTGCTATGGTGCTTACTAGTAATGTTTGTTGGGATCAGCGCTACTACTAAGTGCGGCCCAATAGTACTAGCGGTGTTGTCACAGCACACGCCACTGCTAAAATCATAGCAGTAGCGCTATATTTTTGGCCGCACTGCTACGATAGCTATCATCGGTGGGCTCGTTGGTCCCACTTATCAGTAGCACCCTTTTTATTTCCAGTGCTAGTGCTCAAGCATCACATGTAGCGCTGTCTGAGGCCAATTCTACTGCTAATTAGCAACTGTGCTAGAAATTTTCCAACGCTACTACTGATGTCCTACCTATAAGCGTTTCCCTAGTAGTGCAACATTTGTACTATTTGCTTAACAACCTAATTAATATGTATAGGGCTTGGCTACCCCATGGATTAATCAACAACTCAGGCCAGTGCTCCTCATGAGTGTTGTTCCAACCCAGAGCAACTTATTAACACCGCCTGGGGCAACTCGGTGATTGGCGTGGTAACCATCACTCATTCGCCGTGTCCTGAGAAGAAGATACACGGCTCCTATCGGATTCGTCGACACGTCGGGCGGTCTTGCCGGACTTGTTTTATCTTTCTCTAATGTCTTGTACTAGGGATTCCGAGGATACTTTTGGCTATCTCGAGGTTGAGGTTTTCCAACGGAAATTCCAAGGAGATCACAGGTTTTCTATGGTCAAGGTTATTCCACGCGACGTGTGGTTAGTTTGTGATGGATGAGTTGGAGCACCCCTGTAGGGTTTAATCTTTTTGAGAAGCCGTGCTCGCAGTTATGTGGCAACTTGGAAATTTTTTTAACACTCAAAGCACAATATGCTCCCTTGGTAGTTTTGATAATTCATGACAACATACATTGTCACTTGGACTAATAGTTTTATGTAGTGTATCTCAGGTGAAACTCCGTAGAGAGAGATGAGTTGGCAAAAAAGATTGTGGAAATTATCCCCATGAAGAATCACGAGCGAATAGATTTGGAAAAGCTTCAAGAAATAAGGAATCTACATTTTACTTTGCGAGAAATCACTTTGAGTCCATAGGAAAGCCAATACTGTTAAAAGGGTGTAAGGTATAGTTGGTGAACAAGATGCTCAAACTTGCACAAGTGGTAGTCATCAAAAACACCCACAAACGTCCACATATTCTGTCTAAGCCATTCTTGCAAAATCGGTGAAACTAACACTTCCCACTCGGTCCCACCGATTCCCAGAACCCTACCAAACCATAGCACATCGGCTCAACCGATCCCACATCGGCGCCACCAAGTCCAGGCTGCCAAATTTCTGTTACCTCGATTCACAAAATCGGAAGCTCTGAGTTTTTGATCGACATCAGCAAGATTTGGATTCTGACAGTTGGAAACCTGTTCGGCATCGCCGAGATTTCTATGTCAGTCACACCGAGATTCAAAAGTTGCCACCTTTGGAGCTATTTGGCATCATCGAGATTCACACATCGGTGTTGCTGAGTTGGTGACTTAAGGTGTAACGGTTGGATTCTTGTTGATGCCTCTATATACCCCTCTACCAGCACTCGCCTAAAAGAGAAGCACTCAGAACAGATCCCCACCTATCCTATCAGATTTTCTAAGAGAGAGCCACCTACTCATGTGTTGAGATAATGCGATTCCATTCCAACCATATGAATCTTCATCTCTAGCCTACCCAAGTTTCTTTCCACCCAATCAATCTCTTCCACCAAAGCCAAATATGTAAGAGAGTGACTGAGTTTTCAGGAGTCTATCATATTGAAGCACAAGAGCAAGGAGTTCATCGACATTATCGAGCCTATTACCTTTTGGAGGGTGGTGCCTCCAAGTTTGCTTACGTGTCACTTGGGAGCCTCCTACTTCGTGTTGTGGAGTGAACCAAGAAATTTGTAAGGGTAAGGAGATCGCCTACTTCATGAAGATATACCCCGAGTAAGGCTAGTCCTCCGTGCACGTAGGCTATCATGGTATAGTCAAGGTTGCTTATTCATGGCACCCTCCGTGGGTAGAGACCTTCGTGGACTCTCGACGCCATTACCCTCCGTGGACTCTCGCCGCCATAACATGTCTAGATCCTCTTTCAAAAGCCCCATATACAGGTTAATGCTATTTCCCGGTTGTTTTGGCCCTTGAATCAGCATGCTCATGTCTATGTACTTTGTCTTCATGCACTTCCATGGGGGGAGGATGTACATCCATACAAGACGGTCCATGTGTTGTGGTTGGTGTTCTAGTTTCCGAATGGATTCATGCCATCAGTACTCGCGCCAAGCACAATGTTCCTTGCATCTTCCATGAAAAATCAATATTCGACGTTGAATGATTTCCACTAGCTAGCATCTGCGAGGTGTCTGAGCTTCGGACTCCATCATCGGGATTTTTTCACTCCGTGTGCCAGTGAATGAGCTTTGATTCCTTAGGATCTAAGGATTACCGCTGCAGACAGGGAGTGATCGGAAAGTACCGTACAACATTCTGAGGAGATTTCTTTCCTGCCTTCTTGTATCGAGAAGCTTTGCACACTGGACAACTGCTTTTTCCACGTGCCCCCCCGATAAATGATGCAATCGTTGATGCATGCATGGTATCTAATGTGCGACCGATCATGAGGGAAAGCGATTTTATTGGCCTCCTTGACACTTGTAGGCCACATGTTCCGAGCGGGAAGAAATTTATTATGTAGATACTTCAAATGCTCATCGATGCTTTTGTCTGTCAATTTGTTTTTTGCCTGCGTATTTAGAAATTCGATCGTGAAACTCAAGCGTTTCACCTCAGGATCACAACCATCATCAAATGGAGTCTTCAAGTATACTTCAAGTTGTGCCAGCTTGGCCTTCTCTCTAGAAGCATCTCTGTCGCTAGTCGTACTCTTGGGAAGTTGGTCTCGAACATGAGGGTCCTACATGACTGAACTTAGTAGCGCCAAAGACTGCGGCTTTTTCTCCGCCCCTTCTCTGCCATGTCCAGAATCTTCTCACAGTGTCCGGAATCTTCTCCACCACCATGTACGGGATCTTCCCCGCCACCATGTCCGGCGCCATCATCTTCGTGTTGATCGATCATCTCTTCGTCTAGCCCCATGTCGTTATTCACTGCCATGTGGGCATTCTCATCATCATCTTCACTTATCCACCGAGTATAGTCATCCATGAAACCATTCATCAGCAGGTGCGCCTTCAAATTGCAATGATCAAAAGGGTCCAAAATGACTCCTTCTTTGCAACTTGTACATGAACATGTAATCCCAGTCTGATTATTTGCATACATGTCCATCACCGCGGATTGCTAGTATTGCTCCACCATCCCTCCACTTACCTTCATGACTGGCTGCACGACATAACAAACAAAAAGGGTTATAAACAAAATGCATGCATGAATCAAAGTAATATAAAAATTTGGCATGACCTTGCCTAAAAACAGGACATAGCGAGTTTGCTCGAAATTCACCGAAACAGAAATAAATCAACATTTTGGCAAAACATAAGAAACTCAGGGGGCATGTCACTCACACAAATCCCTTCGTATCACAAACACACATATTCCCATTTTTTAAACGCACAACTTTTTACTCACCTATCTCCTAAGAGAGATTGAGCATGGTTAGATGATGCCTTACCTACCTATAGGGATCGAAAGTGGATGGCTATATAGCTAGCTAGATCTAGTTGTTGGGAGCAGAGATGACTCTAGCTAACTAATGGAGAGGGGGAGAGATGATCTTGCTAGATCTATATGTATGGAAGGAGGGAGAGCCAAATAAATGAGGAACATAGAGAAGAGACTCCACTTATGGAGGGGAATTATGGTGGAGGGGGGCATTAATGGGGAAAGAAGATGGGTAGAAGGAAGAGAGAGGAAGGGAAATAATGGTGGAGAAGTAACTTAGAGAGGGGATATGGAAAGGAGGGGAGAAGGCAAAGGGGGAGGAAGGGGGAGGTTGGAGGGGTGGGTGAAAAGGTGGCACAGCCACACCTAGCAGCAGCATTGTATTCTTGATGGCGCTACTGCTATGGTGCTTACTAGTAGCATATGTTGGGAGCAACGCTACTAATAAGTGTGGCCCAATATTACTAGCGGTGCTGTCACAGCACGCACTACTGCTTAAATCTCGTGAGTAGTGCTATATTTTGGGTCGCACTGCTACTATAGCTAGCGTTCGTGGGCTCGTTGGTCCCACTTGTTAGTAGCACCCTTTTTATTTCCAGTGCTACTGCTAAGGCATCACTTGTAGCGTTGTCTGAGGCAAATGCTACTACTAATTAGCAACCGTGCTGGATATTTTCCAATGCTACTACTGATGTCCTACCTATAAGCGTTTCCCTAGTAGTGCAACATTGGTAATATTTGCTTAATAACCTAATTAATATGCATAGGTATTGGCTACCCCGTGGATTAATCAACAACCTAGGCAAGTTCTCCTCATTAGTGTTGGTCCAACCCAAAGTAGCTTATTAACACCGCCCGGGGCAACTCGGTGATTGGCGTGGTAACCATCGCTTATCTGCCGTGTCTTGATAATGAGATACGAGGCTACTATCCGATTCTTCGACACGTCGGGCAGTCTTGCTGGACTTGTTTTACCTTTCTCTAATGTCTTGTGCTAGGGATGCCGAGGATACTTTGGGCTATCTCTAGGTTTAGGTTTTCCAATGGAATTTAAGGAGATCACAGGTTTTTTGTGGTCGAGGTTATTCCACGCGGCGTGTGGTTAGTTTGTGATGGATGAGTTGGAGCACCCCTGTAGGGTTTAATCTTTTCGAGAAACCATGCTCGCAGTTATGTGGCAACATGGAAATTTGATTAACACTGAAAGCACAATATGCTCCCTTGGTGGTTTTGAAAATTCATGACAACATACATTGTCTCTTGGACTAATACTTTTTTCTAGTGTATCTCGGGTGGATCTCCATAGAGAGAGATGGGTTGCCAAAAAGGATTGTGGAGAGTATCCCCATGAAGAAGAAGGAAGGAATAGCATTGGCAAAGCTTCAAGAAAGAAGTAATTTACATTTTACTTAGCAAAACCAATACTATTAAAAGCGGGTAAGGTATTGTTGGTAAACAAGATGCTCAAACATACATAACTGGTAGTCATCAAAAACACCTACAAACTTGCACATACTCTGTCTAAGCCATTCTTGCAAAGTCGGTGAAACCAACACTTCCCACTCAGTCCCACTGATTCCTAGAACCCTGCCAAACCGCAGCACATCAGCGCAACCGATCCCACATCTCTGCCACCGCATTAAGGCTGCCAACTTTATGTTACCTTGATTCTCAAAATCGGAAGCTCCAAGGTTTTGGATCGACGTCACCAAGATTTGGATTCTGATAGTTGGACACCTGATCGGTATCGCCGAGATTTCTATATCAGTCACACCGAGAATCAAAAGTTGCCACCTTTGGAGCAATTCGGTACCATCGAGATTCACACATCGGTGTCATTGAGTTGGTGACTTAAGGTGTGACGGTTGGATTTTTGGAGATGCCTATATATATACCCCTCTACCACCACTCACTCGAAAGAGAAGCACTCAGAACAGATCCCCACCTATCCTGTCAGATTTTCTGAGAGAGAGCCACCTACTCATGTGTTGAGATCATGCCATACCATTCCAACCATATGAATCTTCATCTCTATCATCCCCAAGTTTCTTTGCACCCAATCAATCTCTTCCACCAAAGCCAAATCTGTGAGAGAGTGACTGAGTGTTGAGGAGTCTATCATATTGAAGCACAAGAGCAAGGAGTTCATCGACATTATGGAGACTATTACCTTTTGGAGGGTGGTTCCTCCTAGTTTTGTTAGGTGTCACTTGGGAGCCTCCTACTTTGTGTTGTCGAGTGAACCAACAAGTTTGTAAGGGCAAGGAGATCGCCTACTTCATGAAGATATACCCCGAGTAAGGCTAGTACTCCATGCACATTGGCCATTATGGTATAGTCAAGGTTGCTTATTCATGGAACCCTCCATGGGTAGAGCCCTCTATGGAACCTCCCCTCCATTACCCTTCGTGGGTTGAAGACTCCATAAATGTGGATGTATGATAGCACCACCTATCGGAACAACAGGAGAACTCTTCGTGTCCTTCATGCATTTGATCTCCCTATCCCAACTTCTTACTTCCATGTGCAATGTCTTTACTTTCCGCTGCTATACTTGATGGCTTGCATGTGTAGCGTTCGCTAGACTTTCTATAATTGCTAAAATCACCAACACTTAACTTTGGATATTGTGTAGATTTTAATTTGTGATAGTAGTCTATTCACCCCCTCTATACATACTCTTCTAGTGATCCCAAAAACACCCGGTTATAGGAAACTTGAAGTAAACTCAAATAAAATACATCAACAATGTGTGTAACCGTGAGTGTGTCTGCTTGTGAACATGAACCGAGAGAGAACATAGTGGGGTTATGATTAACGTAAGTAGGTGTTCAGAATCACTTAGTGATCATTCTAGTTCACGACCGTCTTGCGTAGGACACCACATTTAATTCTTGTTCTTGTAAGTTAGACACTCAAGTACATGCTTAGTGCTTGCTACAGCCTCATCACTTAACCATTCCTCACCCATTGGATTACGTAGTCTTGGTAATAGGGTTATGAGATTACTACAACACTACAGGTGCAGGTATTGTTGAGTTTGATCCCGTTGATGCGCCTCAGCTCTAGTGGGAGTATGATGAAGAACGTGGGCGTATGTATGTGATGTATCCAGATGAGTAGGGGAGCTTCGTGGTTGTGTTTCTAGGCTAGCAAGACAGATTCATTGCTTCCTTTTATTGTTTGATTTCTTCAATAGCTGGACCCTGCCTCTTGGATGATTGTTTGAATGATTATGTGGAATTGTAATCTAGTATGTGGCGAGTGTAAGCCAACTCCTATACTCATCTCCGCTTTACATGTATTGCAATGATTTATGTAGTTGTGAAAGGCCAAGATGTGCTGCTATCTCATCGAGGTCCTCGAGCCTTAATTGGGATAGTACCACATCTTAGTAGTTACAAGTTGGTAATTAGAGCCATACTGACCATAGGAGCCCCTTGCTTGATCGAACTTGGCCGAGTCGAGTCTAGTGAAAAACTATTTTGAGTCTAGTCATATCGGAGAGTAGGTTTCTTTTACTCCGCTTCTATACTCCAATGAGGAATTTCTACTTGGGTATTTTAATTCTACTCCTCTTCTCGCTCAATTTTTTCAGGATGACGCGGGTACTTTGGAAACTATATCATGCCGATGTGACGGAATTTTGTTCTTGGTGCCTCCTATCTGAATTGACTTTGTTCTGGGGAGTAGAGCTCCAGGGAATTCTGGCCACATTGTTATCATTCAGTTTGCTTAGTATCTCAGGACGAAGGAAGTTCGAAATTACTTCAATACTATTTGTGACGAAGGGAGTTTGGCATCACCTAGTACTAGGGAGAACGTCTAGATATACTCCCATGCTTGGTATCATTTTCATTACGAGGGTTCGAGGTAGATGAATTTCCAAGGCCTCTAGTTGTGTGTTGATGGAAGATATACATCAGAGAGTAGTATTACTGCCAGGAGTTGAGGGATGGATTTAACTCCGTGTATCCGTGGACCCTATTGCATAACCAAATCTTTCGTAAATTCTCCGGTGGGAATTCTAGTAGTTACCTAGGATCATCTTCTGTGAGATGTATGAGGGTTATACATTTGTTCCGAGAAAATCTTAGCTCAATACCTTGTTGTGTTATTCAAGTGGCTTCAAGATCTAATGATGTTATCAAGATCCTATAGAAGGCGTTCTTACTAATTTTCAGTTTGAATGCAATTGTTGATATTCAGTTGCAAATTTCTTTCAAGCCACTTGATTCAGCTTATTTCAATCATCTTTGTCAATGGTGTGTTGGTATTCTTGTCCATCTTTAGGATGGCTCCACTAACTCGTGGACACCCGGGTCGTGATGATGTGGCGCAGTCCAACCATCTACCACCCCAGGTACACCTCCGGAAGCATGGAAAGCTCTGATGGCTGCAACCAATGCGAATACTCAGATGTTGATATATTTGTTGCAAGAGAGGAATCCAGGACATCAGGGTCATCAAGGGAATTTCAATAATTAGTCATAGTTCAAATTGTCAACCAGTTCCTCGCAAACCAACCTAAGTCCTTCACTTCTTGTGATCACCCTCTTGATGCAGACGATTGGCGTCCTGACATGAACAAGCATTTTGAGTGCGAGAATGTCAAGCTTGAGGACTATGGCATGTTCGCGACCTTTCGGCTCAAGGGTCAGGCAGCAGATTGGTGGCACCAATACAAGGATTCTAGGGGTGACTGTGTAGTCAGTTGTGATGATTTTTGCCATGAGTTCAAAGCTCATCATACCCTGATGAGCCTTGTCAAGGGTATGCGTGTGAAGTTAAGGTACTTGAAGCAGGGAGACTCGTGTGTCTATGAGTATAACATTGAGTTTCAGAATCTGACCCGCCATGCTAAGCAAGATGTTCTTGATGACAAGGCAAAGATTTTTCAATTCAGAGGTGGCCTCAGGGATGACCTTCAGCTTGCACTAGTCCTCCACGACCCTCGTCAGTTTGATCAGTTCTATAACTTGGCTCTAAAGTTTGAAGCATTCCAACTCAGGAAGCGGTTCAGAGACTCTCACCCTTCATCGTCCAACTCTCAGATTGTTCCTAAGCAGCAGAAGTATTGGGTCCCTCCTCCACCTCCGTTTCATCCTCCTCAGCAGCAGAAGCAGCACGATGGTCGTGGTCCTCCCCACCCACCCGACCCAGGTTTTCAGCAAAGGCCTGAGGCTCCCAAGTCAGCAAATGCTCCTCCTCCAAGCAACTTCCATCCGCTCTCATAGGTTACGTGTCACAAGTGTGGCCAAAAGGGACACTACTCAAACAGGTGCAACATCCAGCGGTGTCTTCCACCTCCTCCTCTAGTCAGACCTCTTGCCAATGCAATAGTGAAGCACAACCATAAGTCAATCAGAGTGAACATGGTCAATGCAACCGAAGGAGAGGATTCTTCTCAAGTGATAATTGGTAATCTCTTGGTTACTTCTATTCCTGCAAAAGTTTTGTTTGACACTGGTGCATCGCATTCATTCATATCAAGGCCTTTTGTTGCAAAGCATGACTTGCCCATAGAACATTTGAAAAATCCTTTTCATGTGGTATCTCCGGGGTATGTGAATGAGTAATCATATGGTATTGTCATGCCCAAGATGCGAACCTATCCTTATTTTGGCTCGAGGGCCTCGACAGGGATAGGAGAACATCTCATCGTGTTGCAAGAATGGATATCCTTACAAGTACATTTACAGAAGAGATGAGTATATGGAATTGGCTTACACTCTCCACAAGCTACATCAGAGTCACATTAATACAACAACATATTCAAGCATCATACAGAAGAACAAGGTCCGACTACGGACGAAAACAAACGACAAAATGACATCCATCCTTTCTATCCTAGGATGCCGCCTAGAACCCATCCTAGATTGATGAAAAAGAAGAAGAACTCCAAATCAAATCAAGCATCATGCTGACATCAAATCATCACATTACCTGTACCTGCAACTGTTGTTGTAGTAATCTGTGAGCCACGGGGACTCAGCAATCTCATTTCTAAGGGTATCAAGACTATTAAAGCTTAATGGGTGAGGTATGGTCAAGTGGTGAGGCTGCAACAAGCGACTAAGCATTTAATTGAGTGGCTAACTTACGAATATAGAAAGTAAAGTGTGGTGGTCTACGCATAACGGACATGAACTAGAAATGATCACTAACTGATCCTGAACACCTACTTACGTCAATCATAATCCCATCATGTTCTCTTTCGGATAAGAACTCACGAGAAGAGACAGTCACGGTTACGCACACAGTTGGTGTATTTTATTAGGGTTTAATTCAAGTTTGCTACGACCGGGTGTTAAACAAAGTATCCAAGTTTGCCACATAACCGTGGCACGGCTTTCCAAAAAGATTTAACCCTGCAGGGGTGCTCGAACTCATCCATCACAAATTAACCAGACGCCATGGGAATAATCACGACCATGGATCTCGTGATCATCCTAGGCAATTCCAAAGGAAATACGACACCTCGAGATAGCCCGAAGAAGATCAGAGTTCCTCATGCAAGATGTTCGAGAAAGGTAAAACAAGTCCAGCAAGGCCTCCTGACGTGCCGACAATCCCGATAGGAGCCGCGTATCTCGTTCTCAGTGCACAACCGGATGAGCAGTACGTACGGTGTCCGGATAGAAATCCCCCGAGTAGCCCCGGGTTTCCCCGCAAGTAGCTCTATTTTGGACCAGCACCAGCAGCACTGCCCCCCTGTGTTATGTTAAATTAATCCACAAGAGGGCGACCCTCTATGCTTTAATAAGGTGATCAGTATTATTATGATTTGCAAATGTAGTACCAAAGTTGATCCTTGCAAGACAAGTTTTATCCTAAAACGAAAATCAAGGGGGTCCCCATAACAACTCCGAGCATGTTAGCAGCGCTCAATTATGGAACATAACACCGGTTCACAAGTAACTAGGGCGGCAAGAGTGGAAGAAAACACCGAGCAAAAGGCCAAGCCTTCCACCCTTTACCAAGTGTATAAGTGCATTAAATTAAATAGCAATAATATTGTGATAACAAAATAATGTCCATGTTGACACATGGAAGATAGTGCACCTACAGCTAGAAACGCTATAAGAAGGGCTGAGCAAGTGGTAACATAGCCCAACAAAGGTTTGGTAGGAAGGTGGAGAGTTAGAGGCTTATCATGGCAATGTTGGGAAGCTTGACAAACAAGTGGTAGGTAGCAAGACATAGCGATAGAAAACGATACATCTAGCATGCAATGATAGTAGTGGTATCTAGAGAAATGTGTCATCTTGCCTGAGATCCCACTCGGAAGAAGAAAGATTCCATGAATAAGACATGCCAACATAGTCGAATGAATCCTCACACTCTGAACGCTTTCGGAACTCTATCGGGAAGAAGCAATCTAGAAACAACAATCAACCCAAGATACACCACAACATATGCATGACATGTTGCACAACCAAATATGATGCATGTCCGGTTTAATATGCAAGGCATGGCATGTCATGTCAAGCACAAAACAACCACTACATATTAAGTGAAGTTCAATATGCAACGAGTTGCATATTGACGAAACTCCACGTTCAAATTATTGAGTTCACTCCCGTTTAGGTACTCATCAAAATTAAATGTTGTTAGGCATGACAAGAGGTGAAGCATGATCAACTATATCATCTAGGCCTTTTAAATGAGGCCGGAAACAATATATAGCATTTCTGTAACATCCCCATAAGCATAATATGAATTTTGTCCAGATCTGTACTCAACATGTTTTAGAGTTATTAAACAGCAATATAAATGTCACCATGTGATTCTACACATTTTTCTAGTCAAGTTACTTATCTGGATCATTTTAAACGGAGCTACGGTGCATTAGTTATTATATAAATTATTTTAACGTGGCATTTACACAAATCAATGCAAACAGAAATTTTAAACATTTTAAACACATGTGAGAGTTTGTTATTGTGAATCTAGACGAAATTCTAGTCAAGTTTCCTATATAAAGTTTTTACATGCGATGCACGGATGAAAAGTTATTAAATGCATGAATTTCAGGGTCTAATTTGCAATTTTACAATTCACTAGATAATTGGACAAATTTGCAGAACGGGAAAAAACCACAATGGAACAAATCTGGCTGGCCCAGCAGAGCACAAGAGCGCAACATAGCAATGCATCGCCTCGGGCACGGGATTGGGCGGCTGGGGTGTTAGCTCACCTAGTGGGCTCGGCCCATGCGGCGGGGAGGCCTAGCTGGGCAGGCTAGGGCGGCGACCCACGCGCGCTGGCGAGCGACTCGCTGGGGCGCTCGTCCCTAGCAGCAGAGAAGCGGTGGTGGATCAACATGGCAGTGGTGGATTCCCACGGGACTAGGGACGGCGAGGGCATGGAAGGGCGAGGCGGCATGGATCTCGTTGGATCCGGCCAAGGCAGCTCCATTCCCGGTGGTGTGGGCTCGGGGTGGCTCCGGGGCTAGGAGATCGGGCGACGGCTCCAACTTCTTGGCAGCACAGCGAGGGAGAGAGAGATTATAGGAGGGAGAGGATATGAAGGAGAGGGAGGAAGAAGAGGGAAGGCCGCGAGGTCGAGGTCCGACCAAGGATGGTCGTCGGCAGCTTGCCGGAGGGCGCGGATCGGGCAATGGCATTGAGGGGAGGCTCTAGAGGAGCGGGGCTCGGGCGCCTGCAGGGACGCGTACAGGCAGCAGCGACGGTTCGGGCCCGGCCGACGGCGGATGGGCTTGGGCGCGTCGGGGCGGCTAGGAGGAGGTAGGCTACGGATTGGCGGCGGCACAGAATTCGAGGAGGTTAGGCTAAAGTTTCCTCATTAGAAAGGCTAGGGTGTTTATATAGGATAGGAGGGCTGGGTTAGGGGTATTTAGCCCGTTTTCGGACCGTCCGATCGCAATCGGACGGCTCCGGTCGCGGGGTAGGCTAGGTGGGTTGGTGGGCTTTGTAGAGTGGGCTAGGTGTGTTGGAGATATTCCCTAGAGGCAATCATGTATGATGATATTTTCTATGTGTTTATGAATAAAGATAGTCCTTGGATATTATCATTGATGTGTATTAACAAGTATGTGACTTGTTTGTGAGACTATGCATTGTATGATGACTGTCCTAAATGGTCCCTAATCGAAAGGGCTATGTGGACATGTAGCCAGTTAGACTAGCATATGACACGGTGGATATTCTGGTCTCACTGACAATGTAGCATTGGATGCTAGCCGGATAATATGGACTCAGAAAGGTCTCGTCGGATTCGACGTGGTAGGATCCGAGTCGAGATAAGGTCTGAGTTGGACAGACCCAACTATGAGACGTAGCGATAGGTCATCTGTGAGTCTCTAGTACAACATACGTTCTATGTCAAAAGACCTGAGCTGTCGCATGTACTCGGGATGTTGACGGACTTGCTTTGGTCCAACCAAACACTACTCCGTGACTTAGTAGTTACAAACGTAGGTTTCGGGCTTGACCAGACCAATGATGTGAGACATGGTCGAGCAAGATGGGGTTTGCCCCTCCGATTAGGAGAGATATACTCTGGGCCCCTCGGGTGATCTGACCTAGATAAGCATCGCCATGCCATGAGGATTATGAGATAATCCGAATATTGTACGGATTCACCGGAATGAGAAAGAGGTCATGCTGCTACAAGGATGACCATGTCGCCTTGTGCACAACAACATATATCATGTGGCAAAGGGAATAGAAGTGTCAAGTACAGGTTCGCCTAACCAGCTTCATCAGACACTTGGAGTCAACACGTCTTGCTAGAGGCTGCTACTGACCGGTCGAGTAGAATGTCATCTGACTCGTGACCAAGTGGACGAGAACCTAAAGGGTCACGCGCTTAAGGGAAGGAACACGTGGGGTTTAGGATCCGTGCGAGGTCCAAGTGTTTAGCTCGTGTCGGATGCCTATATATAGTGGAGGTGCGGCACACCCATCAGGTTGATCGCTTCGGCATCGTCATTAGGGCTTTGCATGAGTTGCAACTAGCCACCTCCACTTGCCGCCACCGATCGTGTGATCGTACCTAGCAGTCAGCCGCACGAGTGTTCCTCCTTCACGCGCTCATACCATTAGAGGCGGTGCACTTGCGCCGCTCCGGCGAACCTGTACGTGGGATCTGGCGACCAGCTATTCGAGGGAGATCGGAACGGCTGTTCGAAGGAGATCGGACGAGGAGTTGACGGACCACACGAACATGCTGCCCCGACTCTACTTCCGCTGCACGGCACTGCGCGTCTAGTGGTAACGAATTGTGATCCATCTCTGTAGCATTTTCTTGGATGTTCTGCACGTAGGAAAATTTTAATTTGCATGCGATTCACCTACGGTAGAACCCAACAAGGTGGAGATTAGAGGGAGGTTTGCGGCCCGTGACACAAGGTTTTAAAACACCAAAAAAAGTCCAACGAATAAACCGATGACCGCACTACTATGACTAACCATTGGGGTATCAAACGAACTTGGAATGCGACAAAATTTGGCAGGCGGTCTACCTACAATAAAACAAGACTGCATGCCAAGTCTCGACCCAATCTGTCAATCGGAATCGATGAGGTCGTGACACAACCTACCCCTACCGGTCGATATCCGCAAGTGGGACCACCGTGTGCGTAGCGCCTTGTATTTTGTACACGATCACACAAACCTGTAGAATGTGATTCTATGCATAAGTTTGTTTTGCAGGTTTAATATGTAAGTGATGCATGTGTGTAACTTAACATGACCTGTGTGTCATGATTGTCAACCGACAGGAAGCAAAGTATTGTCATTATATTGTATAACGACCTGCGTGTCGACTTGTGATTCTCTGTAAATTCATTACTACTTGTAGTAGTTGGTGGACAGAGATCAAGTTTGATGCTTTGGTGTCCCGGCGAGACGGACAATATGGAGTTCCGCCTTGGTCATCGGAGTTGGATCCAACCTGGAAGGATGTCCATGAAGGAGCTATACTATTTCACATATTTATGTTTATATGTGATTGATATTGCATCTTGTTTCTATGCATGTTAGTATGGTAGAAAGATCCCTCATTAATATCAAGCACATTGCCATTCCAGATGTTGCACTTTCGCACGTCAAGTTCGTCTAGTAGTGGGCTCATAAAATTGAGGTGCTACTAGGTGTCCTTGAACTGGAGGGTTCGTGTCGGACACGGACATGCACTGCCTTGGGTTAACTTGACAAGGATATCAAAACGGGTTTGGACCTTGCGGCAGACAAGGTTGGGAGCCGGGGTATGAGATACCTACCCAACCGAGAAGGAGGCGTATAGTTATTCGATTAGCAAGGAGTTGCTTACTGAATAGGGAAGTTGTCTAGCAGTGATGCTAAAGCTCACTAGTCACTCGTGCTAGACAGGTCCTGAATCACTGAGAGTTTGCGGAGGGATGCTGACTTTAGTGGGAGTAGTTCTGGTTAAGTCTTGAATTACTCTACATAAACACATTGCTTAGTGATTGCATATTTTCTGTTGTAGATCAATGGCACCACCTGCTCAACCCAACTTTGCATTGAAATCAATTCTGGAAAAGGATAAACTAAATAGAACAAACTTTACCACCTGGTATCGAAATCTAAGAATTGTTCTCAAGCACGATAAAAAGGAACATGTTCTAGAGGATCCACTTCCAGAGGAACCTGCTGAGAATGCTAATGCCACAACCAAGAATGCCCGCCAGAAACTCGTTGATGAATCAAACAAGACCAGTTGCCTCATGATGTCTTGTATGGAGCCCGATTTGCAACAACATTTTGAAAACATTCAGGGTTTCGATATGATCGAGATTTTGACGCGGATGTTTCAGGTGTAGTCTAGGACCGAAAGGTTCAATGTATGGCAGCCCTTGATGGATTGTAAGCTAAAGGAGGGTGATCCATTGAGCCCGCATGTGATCAAGATGATCGGGTACGTGCAAGCTTTGGATCGGTTAGGCTCCCCACTTGGGAACGAGCTGTCCACGGATGCAATTTTGGGTTCTCTTCCACCTAGCTATGGGACGTTCGTCTCGAACTATCATATGCACGGCATGGATAAGAAGCTCACTGAACTGCATGGGATGCTCAAGGTGGCAGAGCAAGATATTAAGAAAGGCACATATCAAGTGTTGATGGTGCAGAACTCGGCTAAGTTCAAGAAGAGTTGGTCCAAGAAAAAGATTAAGGCAAAGGGCACGGAGAAGGATTTCTCCGCCGTTGAGCCAAAGTCTGGACCGAACTCAAAGACCATTTGCTTTCACTGCAAGGAAGCTGGTCATTGGAAGAGGAACTATAGCAAGTGGCTTTCTGAGCACGGCAAGAAGGCCGGAGAAGCTTCTCCAGGAAAAGGTACACTTGTTACATATGTTATAGATATTTATCTTGATAACATACCTAGTACCAAGAAAAAGGGTAAGACAAAGGGCACGGAGAAGGCTGTCTCCGCTGCTGAGCCAAAGTCCAGACCGAACTCAAAGACCATTTGCTTTCACTACAAGGAAGCTGGTCACTGGAAGAGGAACTGTGGCAAGTGGCTTGCTGAGCACGGCAAAAAGGCTGGAAATGCTTCTTCAGGCAAAGGTACACTTGTTACATATGTTATAGGCATTTACCTGGCTGACATACCTAGTACCTCTTGGGTATTTGATACCGGATCAGTTGTTCATATTTGCAACTCGATGCAGGGGCTGGTAAGAACTAGGCGTGTGGCACAAGGGGAGATTGACATCAGGGTCAGCAACAAAGCAAGAGTTGTTGCATTGGAGGTTGGCACGATGCAGCTCAAGCTTCCTTCTGGATTTATTTTGTAATTGAATAATTTTTATTACATTCCCACACTAAGTGAAAACATTATTTCTGCCTCATGTTTGATGAGTCAAGGTTATGAATTCAATATAAAGGACAATGGTTGTTCATTTTATTTGAATGGAATTTTCCATGGCTATGCACCATAGTAGATATGTTATTTATTTTAAATCTAGAAACGGACCAGTCTATAACGTGAGTGTCAAGATGCAGAAGCCTAATGAGATAAATCCGACATACTTCTGGTATTGCCGGCTTGGACGCATCAGTCTGAAATGCATGAAGAAGCTCCATGATGATGGACTCCTAATCTCGTCCGACTTCGGTTCGTTTGAGACATGCGAATCATGCTTGCTGGGCAAGATGACTAAGTCTCCTTTTGCAAAGAGTTGTGAGAGGGCGTCCGAGCTGTTGGAGCTTATACACAGTGATGTGTGTGGTCCGATGAGCACAACGACCAGAGGTGGCTATCAGTACTTCGTTACTTTTATCGTAGACTTGAGTAGATATGGATATATCTATTTGATGAGGCACAAGTCCGAAACTTCTGAAAAGTCCAAAGAGTTTCAGAATGAGGCTGAAAATCAGCTCGACAAGACGATAAAACTTCTAAGATCAGATCATGGCGGCGAGTACATGAGCCAGGAGTTTGATAATCATCTGAAAATCCGAGGTATAGTACCTCAGCTCACACCTCCTAGTACGCCATAGATAAATGGTGTGTCAGAACAGAGAAATCGAACCTTGTTGGACATGGTCCGGTCAATGATGAGCAAATCGGATTTACCCTTGTCATTCTGGGGATACGCTCTAGAAACTGCAGCTTTCACACTTAAGAGGGTACCATCAAAACCCGTTTACAAGACACCACATGAGATGTGGACTTGGAAGACTCCTAGTTTGTCTTTTCTAAAGATTTGTGGTTGTGAAGCATTTGTCAAGCGACTCATGTCGGACAAGCTTACACCAAAGTCAGATAAATGCAAATTCGTGGGATATCTGAGGGAAACCTTGGGATATAACTTCAACAACCGAGAAGAGAACAAAGTTTTTGTTGCTCGGAATGGGGTTTTCCTAGAGAAAGAGTTTCTCAATCGGGAGGCCAGTGGGAGAACGGTGCAACTCGAAGAAATTCGAGAGCCACTCGGGGACGACTCGGTTGGTGATGAAATCATACTGGAGTTGATCAGGGAACCCATAGTGGAGTTCGCACTGGAGCCACGGAGGTCGGAAAGATTGCATAGAGTGTGTGATGTATTGTTGCTGGAAAGCGATGAGTTAGCCACGTATGCAGAAGTGATGGGGAGCCTAGATTCCGAGGCATGGCTAGAGGCTATGAAATCCGAGTTAGAGTCCATGGATGAGAATCAAGTCTGGGACTTGGTTGATACGCCACCTAGCATAGTTGACATTGGTTGCTAATGGGTCTTTAATAAGAAAACTGATGTGGATGGAATTGTTCAGATCCACAAAGCTCATCTTGTTACTAAAGGTTATGGACACGTTCAAGGAATTGACTACGACGAGACCTACTTGCCGGTAGCGATGCCAAAGTCGGTGAGGATCATACTAGCTATAGTTGCATATTTCGATTATGAGATATGGCAGATGGATATCAAAAGGGCTTTCCTTCATGGAAATTGAAAATAGGATGTATCCATGATACAGCCCGAAGGTTTTGTCGATCCAACTAACGCTGGTAAAATATGCAAGCTCAAGAGATCCATTTATGGATTGAGGCAACCAGCTCGAAGTTGGAACATTCATTTTGATGAAGTCATCGTTGACCTTGGTTTCATCAAGAACGAAGAGGACTATTGTTCATACAAGAAGGCTAGCGGGAGCTTGGTAGTATTTTTGATCTTGTATGTGGATGACGTACTGCTGATCAGAAATAATGTTTATACAAAAAGGCTAGTGGGAACTAAGTCAAGGAATCATTGAATGGCAAGTTTTCGATGAAAGACCTTGGAGAGGCAGTGTACATTTTAGGCATCAAGATCTATAGAGATAGCTCGAGGAGGCTTCTTGGCTTGAGCCAGAGCACGTACATAGACAAAGTGTTGAAGAGGTTCAACATGAGTGAGGCCAAGAAAGGGTTCTTGCCCGTCTCACATGGTATAAGGCTAAGAAAGACACAGAGTCCTAGGACTTCTCATGGGCGAAACCGGATGAGTAGGATTCCATATGCCTCGGCAATTGAATCCATCATGTATGCCATGCTATGTACACGGCCTGATGTTGCCTATTCAATAAGCTTAACAAGCAGATACCAGGCCGACCCAGGTGAAAGTCACTGGGCAGCGGTGGAAACTATCTTGAAGTACCTCAAAAGGACTAAAGAGATGTTCCTAGTTTATGGAGGTGAGGAGGAGCTCTGCGTAAAGGGTTACATTGATGATAGTTTCCAAACCGATAGGGATGATTCTCGAATGCAAACCGGATTCGTGTATGTCATGAATGGAGGAGCAGTGAGCTGGACGAGTTCCAAGCAAGATATAGTGGCCGACTCCACAACAGAGGACGAATACATTGCGGCTTGTGAAGCCGCAAAGGAAGGTGTTTGGATTCGGAAGTTCCTGGAAGATGTTGGTGTGTTCCCTAGCTGGTCAAAACTGTTGGACCTTTATTGTGATAATTCAGGTGCCATCGCACAGGCCAAGGAGCTGGGACAACACGACAAGACCAGGCACATAGATAGAAAATATCACTTGATACGAAAGCTCATATAGAAAGGTTATACCAATTTATGCAAGATTCACACGGATGCAAATGTTGCAGATCCGTTGACTAAGCCGCTTCCACAACCCAAGCATGAGGGGCATGTTAGAGCTATGGGCATTCGATGTCTATTTGATTGACTCTAGTGCAAGTGGGAGACCGTTGGAGATATGCCCTAGAGGCAATCATGTATGATGATATTTCCTATGTGTTTATGAATAAATATAGTCCTTGGATATTATCATTGATGTGTATTAACAAGTATGTGACTTGTTTGTCAGACCTTGCATTGTATGATGACTATCCTAAATGGTCCCTAGTTGAAAGGGTTATGTGGACGCGCAGCCAGTTAGACTAGCATATGGCACTAGTAGAATGTGTGTCTGTAGTCCCGGTCGGGATGACCTTTAGTACAGGTTTTCGAACCGGTACTAAAGGGTCGGGACTAAAGGTCTAGACTTCAGTACCGGTTGGCCCACTAACCGGTACTAAAGGCCCATCACATGGCTGCCTGCGTGGGCTGGTGGTGGAGGACCTTTAGTACCGGTTGGTGATACCAACCGGTACTAAGTGTTCTGGTTTTTTTCTTTTAGCTTTTAGGTTTTAATTTTCCTCTCTATTTTTTTGTGTTTTCCATTCATTTCAAATTTATTTTACGGTGCTATATACTGTAAACAATACACAAGTTGATGCATATATATATGTAATATATTATACAATATCTCGAATACACGGTATATATACAAATGGAATTACACATCCATGCATATATTTTCAGGACTTATAAATTAAGGCCCAAAACCCGGCCGTGACTAGCTAGCTAGTGCTCCGGATGAAATCTCAGTTTTCTACTACTGATTTGCTGGCATTATTGAGGCGGCTGTAAGGAATAGTTCTCTCTGTTTACATCAATGACATGTCGAAGAAGAAATGCCGCAAATTCCTCTTGAGGTGCTACAAAGCATTTCTGTGGTGAGAGCTTTGACATCATCTGCCAAACCTCGAGTTGTCTTTCACGTGCTCTTCTATGATGTATACGGCATTCGATCTGTATGTGAATGTTCTCGCAGAGGAAGTATCCACATAAATTTGTCCCCTATGGCTACTTCATGCACTTTGCAAAAGAATATAATTCAATAACATAATTAAGAATCAAGCATGATAATGGTATTGAAACTAGAATTAAAGAGATGCGCGGACCTAGTAGTACTACTTAATTACGTGCATCTTTTTCCACTTCAGCTTCGGTTTCCATTGACGACCGTGATGGTTTTTTCCATGATCTTTTTCCAAACACTACGCGGCAAAGAAAAAGAACGAAAGAGTTATTATAATTACTTTTGATATCAGGAAATAATGAAAGAAAGCAAGGTCGATAAAGATTGAAATTACCGTTCTATCATAAAGTACAAGTCCACATATGATTGTTCTAGTGTATCTAGTGAGTCGTACACTTGAACAAGTCCATCTGCGAGGACAATATTTAGGAGGATATAGTGGTCTCTGCGCAGAGTGTATATAATTAAGCAGACATGCATATAACTCATCAACTACACTTGACAGCGAGCTAGTAAGCAAAAATAGAATTTGTAGTAAACACTCACCCATCTTGTAAGGAAATATTATAGTAGATTTGGTATTCATTGCCTCTAGATATTTTTCCAAGTTCTCTTCTGTGTCCTTGGCAAAATGTTTTACCACATGACCATTAACGGTGTTTGGGTTGATGAACCCAATGTCATCGATTCCCTCTTGTTTCAATTCCCACATCTTCAATCTGCATAATAGCATAGAAAAGAACATATATAGTGAGGATAAGCCAATGAACGATATCTGAGCTAGTGACTTAAATTATTAAAGATATAAATCACTTACAAACAATAGCAACTGATGAGGGTTTTGTCCATAGAGTCCATGTGGTATAACTGGAAAAGTTTTGAGAATTCAATACATATTTCACATCCACTGACGTAATGTTCTTTCCTTACTTTGACCATGACCGGTGTCTCCGCTCGCTTTGCTTCACGCAGGTACCAATCATGCAACTGTCGCATCGCAGTTGGTAGTTCCTTGTACTGCCTGGGTGTGACAAGTGGTTTTCCGACGGCATATTTCATTGCGTACTCAGCTTCACCATACCCGCGGATTTCCTCAGTGCCAAGGATTTGGCCAAGAGTGAGACCTGCAGCCTCTACTTTTTCGAGGTCGATTGGGTTGCCAGCAATGTCGGTTGCTTGGATCAATTGCTTTCTTGGATTGGTACTCACCTTGAGCGGAGAGATCGATTGCTTGGATTGTTCTCCGAGCTGGGGAACTGTTTTCCCACTAGTATTACCACCAATCATTGATGACGTACTTCTGGAATTTTTCCTTGGGCTAGGCCGACTTCTCTCCTCACTTGCCTTCTAAATCTTTCGCTCATAGTCTGTCAGCATATGCTCCACATATGCCGAGGGTCGATCAATAAAGTGGTCCCTAAAGTGCTCTTTGACTTCCTTGGGTATTACCTCCTTTGGCAATAGGGTCTTCTTCGCAAAAAAGGCTTTCACTTGGCGATCGCTTTCAATTTTGCTTTCCTCTAGTGTCATGTCATAAGGCAGCTTCTTTTTTGCCGGAGGCTTGGGTTTCTTCTTTGCTTTATTCCGAAGAAGACTACTGATGGCCTTCCTCTTTTGGGAGCCCTGCTGGCGGGACTGCTGCCGGGGTGGAGTCGGCTAACGTGGCGGAGATCGATATCGACGATATGGAATCGTGTCGTGCTCTGTCTCGAGGTTGGTTGGACTCGCGCTGGGATCCCTATTGAAGTGGGACGCCTCTCGAGGTGGGGAGGACTGCTGGCGCTGCGATGCCTCTGACTAGGATCCCTCATGCTGGACATCGATACTCGGAGGAGCCGGTGGCCCTAACGGCGAGTGTGGAAAGACGATGCAGTCCTTACTCCATAGAATGAGACCACGACCAGCTTCTGCAAGTGTGGACTCCCCCTCACCTCCAGGGATGTCAAGATATACTTCATCATATCCTGGCCCTATTGCGTCCACCACGACACGAGCGTACCCAACTAGAACCAGATTGAAATGCCAGAGAACATCAGGTGTATTTGGTAAAGCATAGCCCGTCGCGACCCGCACGGGTATGTTCTTCATTTTCTGGATTAGCTCACAAGTTGTCTTCTCGGTAATATCGTCCACGGGGGTGTGACCCAGCGATGCCCCAGTGGAACCCATGCTGCTTTTCGGCAGTGTAAATGGGGCGGGTTCCGATGCCTCCTGCCGTGGAGTTGCCCTTTGCTGGTTCAGTACCTGTATCTGCAGCTGGTGCTGCTTGTACTTCTGTTCCAACTTTGAAAGTCGGTCTGCTTCTACCTTCTTTTTCCTCGAACGGCTTTTATAATTTTCCTTCCTACCCTCAAACCCCTCATACCACGGAAGAACGCCCACGCCTCATGTTTGTCCTCCGTGTTCGGGATTCCCGAGGGCGCGTGTAAGCTCATCGTTCTCTCTATCGGGGTGAAACCATCCTTCTTGGGTAGCTTTTATTGCTTCAATCAGCTCATCTAATGCATGCTTCAGACTGGCCAGTGCAATAATCTTCCCTGTTGTTGGGTCCAACTTTCCCCCATGCGAAAAAAACAATTCCTGCACCTCCGGGGCCAGTGGAAGGTTACTAGAGTGATCCCTTCAGCGTGCATCTCATTATCCAATGCATCCCTCTTAGGAATTGCTGACTTGTATCCACTTGTCCCTAGTTTATGGTGATACTTTTTTTTCTCCAAAGTTATCTTATTCTTTCCCAACTTCTCCATAGCACCTTCCGATGTCTTGTACTCAGTAAATGCGTCCCAATGATTCCTTACCTTCTCGTATATTCCTTTGAATTCGGGCGCCTTCTTGCCTCGAGCGTTGTACTCGGTCCATAATATTTTCTTCCAAGTCTGGAATGCGCCGACCATCTTATGGAGAGCAAACTCCTTGACTTTGTTCCTTTGGCGCTCCAAGAGAGAATCTGGTAGGATTAAATGCTCCATGAGCTCTTGCCAAAGGGTATCTTTAATTATTGTATCGACATAATTCACTCCTGGTTTTGGTTGGTTTGGTTGAATCCATTCTTGCATTGTGATCGGTACTTTGTCCCTAACAACCACTCTGCATTGACATACAAATGTCCTAGCATTGGCTTGAGGGTGAGTCGGTTCGCCATCATGTTTGAAAGCATCAAGATTGAGCTTTACGTTGTCATCCAATATTTTGGCACCGCCTCGTACCATTCTACTAGATTGGCTCGATCGGGAGGGCAGATAAATTAAAAGAAGAAATATTTGTTAATATATATACACAAATGAATTAATACACATGTAATGATCAATAGAGGCTAATATGTATATACCTCGGCGGATATTGTTAGTTGTTCCAGATTTTGGAACATAAGTTGTTCTTCCTGGGCCTCATATCCATCACCATAATCGTTAAGATATTGCGAGCCGTCATCAGCATGTGATTCACCCAGAAGGTCTGTTGGGTTTTCGGAGGAGTGTATCATGTCGAAGATGTCCTCTTCATGAGCTCTACCAGTATTGTCCATAGCTTAATAACTAATCCATATAATATAGATAAAACAAATTAGTATTCAAATTAGCATGCATTCAAGAAGCAAAATAACTGATAGTTAATTAATAATGCATCATCGAATACATATATAGTAGTTCTTAGAAAAGATCTCATCATAATCTTAGGTAATAGTTAATACATCAGCTAATCCATCGATCTAGCTAATACATCATATAATACATTTATAGTAGTTAATATATCAATCTAGCTAGAATGCTAGAGCCTGACGTATATCGGGGCGGGCGATGGACACCCAAAGAGAAGGAACCATCACAAGAGCATAGCTCCAGTGAGATCCCTGAAGAATCTGCCAGGTATTGTCGGAGCTGGCCTCAAAAGCTGCCATGTAGCGATGGACGTGCTCGTTCTCCTTGCTGACATGGTATTGTACCACCTCCGTGGAGGACTCAAGGCTCCGAATCATCCGTGGCCCATGCGGCCGCCACCACAGAACCTCCGGGTCGACGATGGGCTGGCTCCTCACCAAGCTATGCCGCCCGGAAGGTAGCGCCTCCCAAT
Source organism: Hordeum marinum (assembly GCA_022496015.1). Lineage (NCBI taxonomy): Eukaryota > Viridiplantae > Streptophyta > Magnoliopsida > Poales > Poaceae > Hordeum > Hordeum marinum. The sequence continues at coordinate 212,687,621 of CM039673.1, read as the reverse complement.
ACCAGCCCGGCGGAGCCCAGTCCCGGACAGGGCCCCTCGGCTCAAGCAACAGACCTCCTTCGCTGACTTGACGATGAGGATGTGGGATCGGCAGCGTCGACGTCGCGAAGAAACACTTAATTATGAAAACAAATTAAATACCACTTAGCAAAATTAACACTTAGCTTCTAACAAATTAAATAACACTTAGCAAAATTAGTGGATTAGGGGGGCGGCCCCACTTGTCATAACCTGATAAACTAATTAATTAACTAATTAACTAATTATCTCACCTAATAACCTAACACCCTAAGAACCTAAGAACGTAACTAAACTAACCTATCTAACTAAACTAACTAAACTAAGCTGATAACCTAACTAACTAACTAACTAACTAAACTAACCTATAACTAACTAAAATAACCTAAGAACCTAACTAACTAACTAACTAAACTAAACTAACTATTCAACTAATGAACTAACCTAATAATAACCTAATACCCTAATACCCTAATAACCTAAGAACCTAACTAACTAACCTAAGAACCTAACTAACTAAGCTAAGAACCTAACTAACCTAAGAATCTAATACCCTGATAAACTAACTAAGTAAAATAACTAACTAATTAACTAACCTAATAACCTAATACCCTAATAACCTAAGAAAATAACTAAATTAACAGAAAAAACAGGAAAAAAGGTGGGGGCGGTTGGGCACTCACCGGAGCCGGAGTTGGGTGGGGGCTGCCGAGGCGGCGTCAGGGCGGCGGGAGTTGGGGCGGCGCCTGGCGTCGGGGCGGTGGGGTCGGGGCGGTGGGCTCGGGGCGGCGCACGGAGTCGGGGCGGTGGGCGGTGGTAACGGCGGATTTCGGCAGCCTGGCGGCGCAAGTCTAGCTTCTCATGGTGCGTGGCTCGGCCCGGGACCAGGCCTCCACTATTTATACCTAGAGGACCTTTAGTACCGGTGCGTGGCTCGCACCGGTACTAAAGACCCTTTAGTACCGGTGCCAGCTACGCACCGGTACTAAAGGTCATCCCCAAAAAATGCTCGGGGCGGTGGACCTTTAGTAGCGGTGCATGGCTCGCACCGGTACTAAAGGTTTCTTTAATTCATTATTAAATATTATTTTCCGAAAACCCCCTAAACTTTAGAAAACATAGAAAAAAATCTATGACTCCAATGGAAATAAATATTATATGAAAAAATATCAGAAATGTAAAAATAATCTCTTTATGGCATTTCCATGCATGTTTGAACAACTTAAATTGCTGTATAAGGCAATTTGCTTAAATGGCATTTGAAATGTCATATCTCGAGTTTGAAAAGCAGTACAAATGAACTCGGAAAAGGTTGTAACTTGGCATCACACCATAATTTCACCCACATAGCAACTTCTAAAGAGTTGAGAGGATTACGGCAAAAACTAGATGCACTTCGTGTACAAGTATGAGGGTTTCGGACGAAAACTCATCTATTACAAAGGGATTTCATTTTTAATAACTTATTTTAACTCCATACTTTATGTGTGTTCAATATGCACCATCCAAAGGTACATCATCAATTTTGTACCCTTTCTGACTTCATTTGATACTTTCATGCATTGAATGATTTATTTTGAGCTAGATGACCCTGAATTTGAAAAGCAGTACATGAACTCTGAAAAGGTTGTAACTTGGCATGACATCATAATTTAACCCACATAGCAACTTCTAAAGAGTTGAGAGGGATACAACAAAAACTAGATGCAGTTCGTGTACAAACTGGACAATCTCTTTCGAAGTATGAGGGTTGCGGACGAAAACTCATCTATTACAAATGGATTTCATTTTTAATAAATTATTTTAACTCCATACTTTTTGTGTGTTCAATATGCACCACTCAAAGGCACATCATCAATTTTCAATCATTCCTGACTTCATTTGATATTTTTCATGCATTTAATGATTTATTTTGAGCTAAATAACCCGGAATTTGAAAAGCAGTACAAATGAACTCTGAAAAGGTTGTAACTTGGCATGACATCATAATTTCTCCCACGTAGCAACTTCTACAGAGTTGAGAGGGTTACAGCAAAAACTGGGTGCACTTCGTGTACAAACTGGACAATCTCTTTCGAAGTGTGAGGGTTTCGGACAAAAACTCATCTATTACAAAGGGATTTCAATTTTAATAACATATTTTAACTCCATACTTTTTGTGTGTTCAATATGCACCATTCAAAGGCACATCATAAATTTTCAACCCTTTCTGACTTCATTTGATATTTTTCATGCATTTAATGATTTATTTTGAGCAAATGACCCTAAATTTGAAAAGAAGTACAAATGAAGTCTGAAAAGGTTGTAACTTGGCATGGCATCATAATTTCACTCACATAGCAACTTCTAAAGAGTTGAGAGGGTTACAGGGAAAACTGGATGCACTTCGTGTACGAACTGGACAATCTCTTTCGAAGTATGAGGGTTTCGAACGAAAACTCATCGATTACAGAGGGATTTAATTTTTAATAACTTATTTTAACTCCATAATTTTTGTGTGTTCAATATGCACCATTCAAAGGCATATCATCAATTTTCAACCCTTTTTGACATCATTTGATATTTTTCATGCATTTAATGATTTATTTTGAGCTAAATGACCCTGAAATTGAAAAGCAGTACAAATGAACTCTGAAAAGGTTGGAACTTGGCATGACATCATAATTTCACCCACATAGCAACTTCTAAAGAGTTGAGAGGGTTATGGAAAAAGCAGGATGCACTTCGTGTACAAACTGTTACAAAGATACCATGCTAGAAAATGCATGCATGTCCTTCACATAGAAAGTGATGACGGTGAAGCCGGTCACATCCCAGAGTGGGATCTCATGGTGTAAGACTTTTTGTGCGTATTTGTCCCTTGCTTATGATTGCGCCGTAACCATGGAGAATCTTCATCATTTAACAGGATGCTTGGGTCAGTCTTCACTCTGAATGGAGGGATTTCATGAAACTTTTCATAATCTTCTGACATGTCTGTCTTGTCCTCCACTCCCACAATGTTTCTTTTCCCTGAAAGAACTATGTGGCTCTTTGGCTCGGCGTATGATGTATTCGCTTCCTTATATTTTTTCTCCTCGGTTTTGCTAGACATGTCCTTCACATAGAAAACCTGAGCCACATGATTGGCTTGGACGAATGAGTCGTCTGTGTACCCAAGATTGTCGAGATCCACTGTTGTCATTCCATACTGTGGGTCTACCTATACCCCGCCTCCAGTATAGTTGACCCATTTGCACCGAAACAAAGGGACCTTAAGATCAGGTCCATAGTCAAGTTCCCATATCTCCTCTATGTAACCATAATATGTGTCTTGAAAGTTGGTTGCATCATAGCGGACACCACTATTTTCGTTGGTGCTCTTTTTATCTTGGGAGATCCTATAAAATGTATTCCCATTTATCTCGTACCCTTTGAAAGTCATTACAGTCAAACTTGGTGTCTTGGCCAACCAGTACAGTTCATCTGGAACATCGTTGTCATTGATGAGCTTTGTTTGCAACCAACCGGTGAAAGTCTCCATGTGTTTACGTTCAATCCAGGGGTCAGACTGCTCCTGGTTATTTGACCGTACAATATCCTTGTGTTCCTCGATATATGGAGTCACCAAGGTGGAATATTGTAGAACCATATAGTGTGCTTGAGTGGAAGAATGCCCGTCCATATTTATTGCTTCTTTCTTTCCTAGTGTGCCTTTTCCACCCAGTCTCCCCTCATGCCGCGATTCAAGAAGACCAATCGGCTTATTGTCAGAAACAAAGTCAACACACAACTCAATAACCTCCTCTGTTCCATATCCCTTCACGATGCTTCCTTCTAGCCTAGCATGGTTATGAACATATTTCTTTAAGACTCCCACGAACCTCTCGAAGGGGAACATATTGTGTAGAAATACAGGACCCAGAATGTTAATCTCTTCGACTAGGTGAACTAGGACATGCGTCGTAATATTGAAGAAGGATGGAGAGAACACCAACTCGAAACTGACAAGACATTGGACCAGGTCATTCTGTAACCTTGGTAGGATTTCTGGATCGATTACCTTCTAAGAAATTGCATTGAGGAATGCGCATAGCTTCACAATAGCTAATTAAACATTTTCCGATAGAAGCCCCCTAAGTGCAACCGAAAGTAATTGCGTCATAATCGTGTGGCAGTCATGAGACTTTAGATTTTGAAGTTTTTTCTCTGCCATATTTATTATTCCCTTTATATTTGACGAGAAGCTAGACGGGACCTTGATACTTAGCAGGCATACAAAAAATATTTCCTTCTCTTCTTTCGTAAGAGCGTAGCTGGCAGGACCTTGATACTGCTTTGGAGGCATGCCATCTTTTTCGTTAATTCTTTGCTTGTCCTCCCGTGCCTCCGATGTATCTTTTGTCTTTCCATACACGCCCAAGAAGCCTAGCAGGTTCACACAAAGATTCTTCGTCACGTGCATCCCGTCGATTGCATTGCGGACCTCTAGGGCTTTCCAATATTCAAGTTCCCAAAATATAGATTTCTTCTTCCACATGGGTGCGTGTCTATTGGCATCATTTGGAACAGATTGTCTGCCAGGACCCTTTCCAAAGATTACTTGTAAATCCTTGACCATATCAAATATATATTCACTAGTATGGAGGCCAGCCTTCTTCCGATTATCTGGCTCACCTTTGAAATGGTTGCCTGCCTTTCTTAAGATATGCTTGATCGGTAGAAATCGTCGATGTCCCAGGTACACATTCTTCTTACATTTATCCAAATATATACTTTCAGTATCATATAAACAGTGCGTGCATGCATTGTATCCCTTGTTTGTATGTCCTGAAAGGTTACTAAGAGTAGGCCAATCATTGATGGTTACAAACAGCAACGCTCGTAGGTAAATTTCCTTCTATGTGTGTGCATCCCACACATGTACACATGGTTTTTTCCACAACTGTAGAAGTTGATCAACTAGTGGCCTTAGGTATACATCAATGTCGTTGCCGGGTTGCTTAGGGCCTTGGATGAGCACTGGCATCATAATGAACTTCCGCTTCATGCAAACCAAGGAGGAAGGTTGTAGATACATAGAGTCACGGGCCAGGTGCTGTGACTGGAGCTTTGCTCCCCAAATTGATTCATGCCATCTGTACTAAGACCAAACAATAAGTTCGTTGCGTCAGCTGCAAAGTCCTCGAACTCCCTCTCGATGTTTCTCCACTGCGACCCACCAGCGGGTGCTCTCAACATCCTGTCTTTCTTACGTTCTTCTTTGTGCCATTCAACAACTGGGCATGCTCTTTGTTTTGGAACAAACGTTTCAAGCATGGTATTATAGGAGCGTACCACATCACCTTGGCAGGAACCCTCTTCCTGTGGTGTTCGCCCTCCACATCACCAGGGTCATCGCGGGGGATCTTATAGCGCAGCGCAGTGCATACCAGGCATGCATCCAAATTCTCGTACTCCTCACCACGGTAGAGGATGCAGTCATTAGGGCATGCATGTATCTTCTGCACCTCTAATCCTAGAGGGTAGACAACCTTCTTTGCTTCGTACGTACTTTTAGGCAATTCGTTATCCTTTGGAAGCATGTTCTTTATCATTATCAACAATTCTTGAAATCCCTTGTCAGTTACACCATTCTTCGCCTTCCATTGCAGCAATTCCAGCATGGTACCCAACTTTTTCTGGTAATCTTCACAATTTGGATACAAGAATTTCTTGTGATCCTCTAACATGCACTTCAACTTCAACCTCTCCTTGTCAGTTTCACATTTTCTCATTGCATCAGCAATGACTCGACCAAAATCATCAGCTAGCTCATCTGATGCCTCTTCTTCAGCTTCCCCCATTGATGCCTCTTCTTCAGCTTCCCCCATTGTTGTATCGGCGAAAGGATAGTTGTCATCATCCTATTCTTCTTCATTGTATTCCATTATAACCCCTCTTTCTCCTTGCTTGGTCCAACAGCTATAGCCGGACATGAAATCGGACTTCAGTATGTGGTAGTGAAGGGTTTTTGAGGTTGAGTAATTCCTATCATTCTTACAGTCACGACATGGACAACACATGAAACCATTCTTCTTGTTTGCCTCATCCACATGAATAAAATCATGCAGGCCATTAAGGAACCCTGGACTTAGTCGGTCATCATACATCCATTGTCGGCTCATGTTCACTACACAACATTGAAGTGACCAAATTAATACAACTTCATCATCACAATACAACCAAAGTAGAGCTAGCAGTGACCAAATGTTATTACTGCAAATAATAAATACTTATAGTTCATACATACACCTCATAAAACAACATACAACTATCATAATCGCAACTAAGGTAACAATTGAGCCAACAACATAATGACACCAAGCCTCTTTATCAATGGCATATTTTTTGATCTTTCTAAGCTTCAAGAGCATTCCAGCCATCTTGTTCTTGTGATCATCGACGATATCGGCAACATGCAACTCCAATACCATCTACTCATCTTCAATTCTTTTCAATTTTTCTTTCCAATGATCAATTTCTTTTTCAGCTTGTGTTAACTTCTCGAGCAGAATTGCATAGTCGGTTGGAATTTCTGGTTCAACTACTTCCTATAGATAAAAACATCTACGTCAATTTGGTGGCATAATTAATTGTCGTAGACATTATATGATGTGTGAAATAGTTATAAAAGATAGCGACATAGCACATCTGAATCATAGACTGGACGAGAGCCGACGTGGGCCGATAGCATAACCATGACACTATAGAATAACAAACAATAATACAAGTAAGTAAATCATACACACAGCTATGTAAATCATACAAGTAAATTTTTTAACCAAAAAGGTTTTAAGAAGAACAAGAGCCTCAGCAAGGTGGCCAGTGCCGCGACGAGACGGTGCGGACGATCGACGGTGCTTAGGACGGGGATGGGAAGGCACCAAATAAACCACACCTACAAATATGCAACCTACCAAGTTAATTTGAGCTCAAATTGCATATAAATCAAATAAACTCCCACATAATGATCACTCCCCCAAAACCTAGCTAAAACCCACAAATCACATTGTTTGAGTATACCACAAGCTAATCTAGCAATGAGAGATGAAGGGGCAAAGTTGCTAACCTTTGTGAACACTTCGATGGATGGGGTGCCCTCAAATCTTGAGAAATCCTTAGCAAAATGGAGGATGAGATTCGAGCAAGAAGAAGAACAAGGGAGAAAACAAAGAAATGAGAGCCCCTTCTATCGGCTAAGGACGAAGCATATATATAGGAAGTCTTTAGTACCGGTTGGTGTCACCAACCGGTACTAAAGGGCAACCTTTAGTACTGGTTCGTGCCACCAACCGGTACTAAAGAGGATCGCGGGGCCCAAGTATGACAAAAAGCCTGTCACGCCCCCTTTAGTACCGGTTCATGACACGAACCATTACTAAAGATCCCTTACGATCTAGTACTAAAGGTCGCCCTGCTCCTAGCCGTTGGAGCCGACACGAACTGGGACTAATAGCCTCTTTAGAACTGGCTCGTAACCATACTGGGACTAATGCTTCAGACGAAAGGTCTGTTTTCTACTAGTGGGGCATGATGGATGGTCCGGTCTCACTGACCATGTAGCATTGGATGCTAGCCGGAGAATATGGACTCAGAAAGGTCTGGTCAGATTGGACGTAGTCGAATCCGAGTCGAGATAAGGTCTGAGTTGGACAGACCCAACTATGAGACGCAGGGATAGGTCATCTGTGAGTCTCTAGTACAACAGAAGTTCTATGTCCTAAGACTTGAGCTGGCGCATGTACTCGGGATGGTGAAAAACTTGCTTCGGGCCAACCAAACACTACTCCGTGACTGGGTAGTTACAAAGGTAGGTTTCGGGCTTGTCCAGACCCATGCCGTGAGACATGGTCGAGCAAGATGGGATTTGCCCCTCGGATCAGGAGAGATATACTCTGGTCCCCTCGGGTGATCCGACCTAGATAAGCATGGCCATGTGATGAGTATTATGAGATAATCCAAATGTTGGTCGGATTCATCGGAACGAGAAAGAGGTCGTGCCGGAACAAGGATGACCATGTCCCCTTGTGCACAACAACATATATCCTGTGGCAAAGGGATCATAAGTGTGAAGTATAGGTTCACCTAACCAACTTCATCGAACACTTGGAGTCGACATGTCTTGCTAGATGCCGCTACCGACCGGTAGATTTGAATTTCATCTAACTCACGACCAAGTGGACAAGAACCTAAGGGGTCGCGCGCTTAAGGGAAGGAACACGTTGGCTTTAGGATCCGTGCAAGGCCCAAGAGTTGAGCCCGCGCCAGATGCCTATATATAGTGGATGTGCGGCACACCCATCGGGTTGATCACTTCGGCGCCATTATTAGGGCTTTGCATGAGTTGCAACTAGCCACCTCCACTTGCCGCTGCTGACCGTGTGATCGGACCTAGTAGTCCACCGCACGGGTGTTCCTCCTGCACGCGTAGATACCATTAGAGGTGGTGCACTTGCGCCGCTCCGGTGAACCTATACGTGGGATCTGGCAACCAGATGTTCGAGGGAGATCAGAATGGTTGTTCGAGGGAGATCGGACGAGGAGGAGATGGACCACACGAACGCGCTGCCCCAACTCTACTTCTGCTACACGACACTACGCGTCTAGTGGTAATGAACTGTGATCCATCTCTGTAGCATGTTCTTGGATGTTCTGCGCGTAGGAAATTTTTAATTTGCATGCGATACACCTACGGTAGAACCCAACAAGGTGGAGATGAGAGGGAGGTTTGTGGCCCGTGATACGAGGTTTTAAAACACCAAAACACGTTCGATGAATAAACCAATGACCGCACTGCTACGACTGACCGTTGGGGTATCAAACAAACTCGGAATGCGACTAAATTTGCCAGGCGGTCTACCTACAATAAAACAAGACCGCACGCCTTTTAAAAATTTTTTTTAAATGATGCCGCGGGCACATGCGTGTGTGGTTGGTCTCAAAACGGGCTTCGACAGGAACGGAGAGAACCGGCGACTATGAACGGATGCAAGTTTTTCGAAAATGAGTGACGATGCTATACAGTTGATGCGAATTATGTGATGATGAATGCTACAACCACACGAAACACAGACAAGAATAAAAATAAAAGGGGAATCTTCCGGAGCGTGGGTCCCAGGCTGTTACAGGTAATACCAGATGTCTCTATCAAAATGGGCAGCTATTCGTTTTTGGCCACTCCAATTGTTCTTAGCAATTCCGATATTGATATCATTCCTGGGATGGATTTTCTTGCAATGAACAAGGCTTTCGTTGAGTCTGAATTGACTCTTCCTTATGAAGACACGATCATTTTTGCAGCTCGCGATGACACAGTTCGTCTCTTTTCTCTCAATGAGAAGGGTGAAATTTCTGCCACATCCCAAATTCCCGTTGTTTGTGAGTTTGAAGATGTCTTTCTAGAAGAATTGCCAGGAATGCCTCCTCACTGGTTAGTACAGTTTCTGATTGAACTCGAGCTTGGAAGTGAAATGATATGAAAGTGTCCTTATAAGCTTGGACCTGAAGAGCTGAAAGAACTAAAGAAGCAACTAGATGAACAAGAACGTCTGGGTCTGATCAGACCAAGTTCTTCACCATGGGGTTGTGGTGTTCTGTTTGTCAAGAAGAAGGATGGCAAGGAACGACTTTGTGTTAATTACCGCCCATTGAATAAGAAGACAATCAGGAACAAGTATCCACTTCCCAACATCAATGAGTTGTTTGAGCAACTGAAAGCGGTCAAGGTTTTCTTGAAGTTAGGTATTAAGATGGGCTATCATCAGATCCGCATCCATGAAGAAGATATTCCAAAGACTCTTTTCAGGATGAGTTTTGGCTCTTATGAGTATACCATCATGTCCATTGGTCTCACAAATGCACCTTCCACTATCTCCACAATGATGATCTTTTTCTTGTCTCCTTATAGAAATGAGTTCGTCTTGGTGTATTTGGATGACATCCTTGTATTCTCGGAGACAGAAGAAGAGCATGTAGAGCATCTCCGGCTTGTGCTTGGTAAGTTAAGAGAACATTGATTCTATGCTAAGTTCTCGAAGTGTGAGTTTTGGCTCAATGAAGTGCTTTACCTTGGGCACATCATCTCCACCGAGGGCATCAAGGTGCATCTTGCAAAAGTTGAGGCCATCGTGAAGTGGGAGCCTCTTGAGAATGTCAAGCATCTTTGTATATTCCTCAGGCTTGCAAGTTACTGCAGAAGATTCTTTGAGAACTTCTCACAAATTGCTAAGCCTTTGTATAACCTCCTTCGGAAGAGTGTCAAGTATGTCTGGAATCCTGAGTGTGATGTGGCATTCAGTACACTCAAGGAGAAGCTGACTTCATCTTCAGTTCTCACTCCTCCCGATGAATCCAAGCCTTTCCAAGTGTTTTGTGATGCTTCCCATCAAGATCTTGGTGGTGTTATCATGCAAGATAAGAAGGTTGTAGCTTATACCTCGCATCCGCTGAAGCCTAGCAACAAGAACTAGCACACTCATGATCTTGAGTTGGCTCTAGTTGTTCATGTTCTGATGACATGGAGACATCTATTGTTGGGAAGACCAGTTGAGGTGTTCACCAAACACAAGAGCTTGAAGTATATTTCCCCTCACCTAAATCTCAATCTTTGACAAATATGTTGCATGGAAATGATCCAGGAGTACAATCCGATCATGGAATATACTCCGGGTGAAGCACATGTCATTGCAGACATGCTGAGAAGAAAGGCGTACTGCAATAGTTTTAGCCTCAAGGTTCTTCAACCTGAGCTTTGTGAAGATTTACGCAAGCTCAACGTCCAAATTTTTCCACAAGGGTTTATTACCAATCTTCAAGTCTCTCTGACTTTGGAAGATCAGATTCACCAAGCTCAGCTTCTTGATGCTATGTTGAAGAAAGTAAAGAAAGGTGTGGACAAGAGCATTCCAAAGTATAAGTGCTTCCGTGTTGAATACAAGGTCACCTTGTTTTTCGAGGATCGTCTAATGGTTCCTAAGCGAGAACTCAGGAAAGTTATCATCGATGAAGCACATAATTCTCTCCTCTCCATTCATCTAGACAGTTCCACAATTTATCAGGATCTCATGTAACATCCCAAAATTTCATTTTGGAATGTTATGATATATAGCTATGCATCATCATCACTTTGTTTGAATGTAATGAATTTGTTGAAGTGCTTCTTTTGAAATTCTGAAAGGCCATTTCTATTTTTCCATGTATCTGTTTCATCTATTTGAAAACCTTTGGAAATGTTTAAAGAAAGAGAGGAGTAACATGACACTCCACACCAGGGGCATCGTGGTGAAATATTTGAGCAATTAAGCCAGGGGGGTATTTGAATATTTTATCTCAAAAGGATTTAAAATTAATTAGGCATTTTCTGAAAATAAATTTTTAAAAAGATATTCAATATGACAGAGGAAAAATGTTCATTAAATAGCATTAATTCTCCTGATCATTTTGATATATATATTTATTATGTTTGGAAATGTTTTGAATGCATTAAAAGAGTTTTTACTACACTGGAAATAGAAAAGGAAAGTTTTTAAACCGAATCGGGTCGGCCCACAGTATTAACTCCCGAATTCAATTCGAATCGGTCAACCGACGCGCTAACCTCGCCTTTTCTCTCACTGGCACACGGGACCACTGACCCACGGCCTCATCCATGCGCCCGTCTCCTTCCTCGCACGCGCCACGGTCGCCGGAGATCCCTCTCTCCGGATCTCCCTCCTATCTCCCTTCCCCGACCCCGCACCTGGGCTATAAAAGCCCCAGCCCACGCCATGCTCCATTCCACCCCGAGCCCCCCCTCTACCTCGCTAGAATGCCACCGCATGACCTCGCCGGAGTTTGGACTCCAACCGAACCTTCCCGAGCACGAGGCCATCGCCTCCGTCGTCCCCAGCCCCGTCCGACGCCGCCAAACGACGTCGGAGCTTCGCCGCCCTCGCCTGAGCACTTTGAACGTCGCCCCGACCATCGCACCATTGCCTCTGATCACATTCGACCTTCGGCCGCCGTCGACCTTGCCGGAACCTCAACTCCTCCCCTCTGTAAGCCACCGAACCCCCCTGGACCGTTAGATTTAGATCCAACACTCCTGATTAAAAGATTTAAACAGCGAAACGTTTTCCTCTACGCTTCGGTCGTCCGTTCATTAGCACCCATGCGCACACGGCCCCGACCAATCAGAGCTTGCCACGTAGCACCTAACCGATCGATAATTGTTTCCCTTTTTCTGTTTCTTTTTTAGAAAACAGAATGTATCCTGTTTTTGTTTTTATCATATCTTTTAAAATATTTAGTGTTTTTAGTTGATTGTTTTTCGATTAGTTCACAGATTTGATGTAGTTTATGTCAGTATGCTTAGATTTCTAATTCGAACTTTAATTTTGAATCTAATCAAAAAAATTAAATTACTAAAATCTGTATAACTAGAGTTTAAAATATTTTTTTGAGTGAATCTTTTTGCCAGTGTTTTGTATTAGTTAAACCTATCATTATACATAGTTTGAGAATTTTTAGAATGAATTTGGTAACTATTTTTAACAAAAACCGAATCTGTTTAGTTCTTAATAGATTTTTACTAAATTGATTTTTATTTAATTTGAAACTAACTTAGTTTAACCTTTGTTTTTAGATTTCATTAGGTTCTGTTGATTCAACATTAGGTGTATTTTTTTCCTGTTAATAAAATATGTACTTCAAATTGTTTTGTGCTCTAGTTTGAATAGGTTCATCTTGTTTTCACCATGTTTATTGTTTAGAACAAGTTTTGTAGTACTTATTTTAGCACAATACTTTTATAATGAAATACTTTCTATTTTCGAATAGAATTTTATATTTACTTTCCTGTTATCTAAAATGCCTAGTTGTTCAAAACAATATTTTTTTGACTTGTTATGTCTTAGTAGAGTTTTGATACCAAATTTTTTATAGTCTTATACTTAAGTGATTTTTTTAATTTTTGATTGTGCTTTTGTTTGTGGAAGCATTTGTTTACCTTGCTGTTGAATGAATTGTATGGTGTTTATGCTTATGGTGTGCTCTTGTTTGATTCGTTAGATCATCTCGAGTGTGAAGCTTGTTATGAAGAGTCACTTGATTTTCAGGATCGTCAGCAAGGCAAGTCACTTTGACCATGTACACCTATGTTTTATTGCATTAGTTGTTCCATCTCCCCAATTGGATGCAAAGTAGGTAAATTGGAAACTTGGTTACTTGTTGTAGTATCATGTGGTAGGTACCCCTCAACCCTTGACACATTGGCCCCAGGAAACGTTGATTTACATTTTGCTATGCTATTAGTAGACGGGGTTGGTTGTGTGATTCATGAGAGTTGTGAGTTAATAATTTCAAGACCTACATGATGATCAAGTCTTCAAGACTCCGAGTTTTCAACATACCTCTTGGTGGATGATGATTGAACGGCGCCCTAGAGAAACCAGTGGTTAGCCTAGATGATGCTGGAGAAGTGCCAATATTCATGCGGAAAGGTCCACCCAGGCACAAAGAGATGGATGGATGCTTCAAGACCTAAGGCTTACCTGCATAGCCACAAGCCATTATAGGCTCTGGCTTGGTTGGATATCGTGGTGACCCTGGACAAGCGGTGTTATGAGATGTAGAAGAACGGTAGGAAATGATGGGCACCGACAAAGTCTCGGGGAAACCCTTTAGAAGACCATGTTTTGGTCATCCGTTTCTCCAACATCATGAAGTGCGAGAAATCCAACGGAGGCGATCAATTCTTGTGGGGAATGTGTGCAAAACTCTGAAGTGTACCCAAACCTAATCGATTAGCCGTGTCCACGGTCATGGACAGTTTGAGCCAAAGGAACTGAAACTATCTGGAACTCTCAACACAATTAATTACATTGATATGGGTATTTTTTTAAAATGTCAACTTGGGTATGAGAATTGGTTGGTGGAACAATCTCATTAATCAATCAACATTGTAGTAATTATGCTTTTGCCCTCTCTTGTTGTAGGAAAATTTTGTCTTCATGCAAAAACTTACTACCCCCACCTGCCATACATGCATATAGACTAGATGATTAATTTATGCCCTCTCTTGTGACTTTGCCAACATATTCAATATGCTGACCTATACGGCTGCAACTTATCATGTTGCAGAGTACTTTTCCGACCAGGAGTGAGGATACGCTCTACGCTCGGTCGGATGCCCTTGGAATCAGATGGACTCAACTACCTATGGAGCTTCCGCAAGATTTTGGTTTAGTTTATCTCATGAGTTGGCCTTCAGCCACTTTATTGTTATCGTTATTGTAATAAGGGACTCGATATGAGATTTCGATTTATTAATGTTGTGTGATTTCCCTTTGATATATACATTGATGTACCATGTGTGTACCAACATGATCTTGGGATGGTATATAAACACCGGAGATTCGACCTTTCAGGCCGGGTCGCTACAGAAATGGTATCAGAGCACACGCTGATCGTAGGACGTAACCTCTAGGATTGGAAAAGCCTTAGGATTTATTTCCCTTTTGTCTTTAAAATTCTTATACTCTCATCTATTTGTTTCTGACTTCCCTCTGATTTATTTCAAAATTTATAGATGGCCACCTTCATCCTAGTTTTGATCACGGAGTTTTGTCATCCTGACGCAACGATGCCCTTTGGCAAGGAGCTGATGAGGATCATCAGGGACGTAAGGATTGCTTTGCCGAGCATCACCGGGACTCCTATCATGTCTTTTCCACAAGACGGACGTTACAGGAACGAGGTGCACATCCCTGGGAAGACCTTTGGAAATCGTAAGGAACCCATCAACTTCATGTTTGTGGCACCCAGCTGGATACTTGGGAGAGACATGGCCATTCATCGTGCCCTTGGACGTATTCAGGAGGAATACAGAGGTGGAACCATTTCACCAGGACTCAACGTGGTTTGTCACAGGGATGCCAATGGAAACATCATAACCACTCCCACTGAAGACACCACCATTTCCTATATCCAGACTTTGGAGACGCACATCAGGACCTTGGAGCTTCGGGTACGTGCTGACACGAAGATGATCAAGAGGCTGGTGAACCGTGAGATTGACCTCGAAGCTCACTTACGGGAAGCCAAGTACGAGCATGAGTATGAGGTGAAGGATTTCTTAGAGAGGATCGATAAGATGAACACTCGCATCGCAACTCTGGAGGAACAGATGGACATGGGTGAAAATGTTCATCCAGAAGGAGACATGGCTCCTTTGATCAGCAACGATGATGACTATGAGGAGAGCACCACCAGAGGAGGCCACTTCACCATGTACTTTCGAGGAGAACTTTAGTTATGCCCCCATGTATCTTCATTTTCGTCGTTAAAAACGTAGGTCGATGTTTAGTTTGATTTTGGAGATTTGTATCTTGATGTTTGAAACTTGAGTTGAATAAATGAATGAGTGTTTGGTGTGATATGTTTGTTGCATTGCCTATGGGTAGTGAATTTCCCTTTTAGGTCATTGCTCTATTCTAATTCTCACCCCTCTGAAAACAGCAAGATGCCTCCGCGACGTGAGCCCGACTTCACTTTCCCGCCAGAGCTCACACAACTTCTCCAGCAACAGAACGCCCTGATGCAGCTGTTGATTCAGAATCAGACCAACAACCACAACAACCACCCTCCACCTCAAGGCGACAACCTCACCCGTTTTTTGAGACTGAATCCCCCAACTTTCTCCAGCAGCACAGAGCCCATTTTGGCAGATGATTGGCTCCGCAAGATGGAGAGGGAACACACCACCGCAGGATGCACTGAGGCTAAAAAAGTGCGCTTTGCCGCCCATCAACTGGAGGGACCAGCAGCTTCATGGTGGGAGAACTACACCACGACGTACCCCATTACTAGTGTGACATGGGAGAAGTTCAAGCAAGCTTTCCGCACCGCACATGTCTCAGCTGGAGCCATGAGTCTGAAGAAGCATGAGTTTTGCACCTTACGCCAGGGGAACCGTTCCGTGGCCCAGTACGTGGATGACTTTAGCACATTGGCTCGTTATGCACCAGGAGATGTGGCTGATGATGCAGCCAAGCAGGAAAAGTTATTGGAAGGACTAAATGATGAGTTGAGCATGTAGCTGATGGTGGATACCTTCAGCAACTACCAGGAGCTGGTAGACAAGGCCCTCATCTTGGAGGGGAAGTAGCAACAAATCGAGAACCGCAAGAGGAAGTATGCACAGGGGAAGTCTACCTATGGAGCTCATCAGAAGCCCCGCTACTCCCCGTACTCAGGAAATACCGGATCAGGGACCGGTAAGTATGGAGGGCACACTCATCCAGTGCACAACCATGGAGGCCATAACCATGGAGTAAATGGGAATAATCGTCCCACCAATGGCAGCTTCAAGAATGGTAATGGAAGTGGGAATGGCAACCAACACCGTCCCGCTCCAGCTCAGAAGGATCTGAACCATATTACATGTTTCAAGTGTCAGAACACAGGGCACTATGCCACTGAATGCCCTCAGAACAAGCAAGGAAATGGAAACGGCAACAACAACGGCAACTCTGCAGCTAAGAAGCCAAATCCTTTTCCCCGTGCTCAGGTGAACCACCTTGATGTGGAAGAAGTCTATGATCAACCAGACTGTGGTTGGTATGTTTTTAGTGCATTCACGTCCAGTTATGGTACTTTTTGATTCTGGTGCAACTCATTCATTCATATCAAGGGTAGTTGTGCAAAAGTATGGTTTACCCACCAGAACCCTTAGTCAGCCCATTAAGGTCAATTCCCCAGGAGGTATGATGATGGCAGGGATAGGATGCCACGCCCTGAAACTCCACATAGGAAACCATGTTTTTCCTACCGACCTCATTGTCTTAGAATCCCAAGGGTTGGATGTAATCCTAGGCATGGATTGGATGACCAAGTATGAAGGAAACCTTGATTGTCCCAGCAAGTCCATTTCACTCACCACTCCGGAGAACAAGAGGATTAAGTATGTATCCCGACGCACACAGATGAGTGCTCGGCTAAATTCCCTCACAGGAGTTGCTCAGGAGGATGTGCCGGATGTACAAGACTTTCCAGATGTATTCTCGGAGGAATTACCAGGCATGCCACCAGATAGGGAGATTGAGTTTCTGATAGAGCTACTACCAGGGATAGCCCCAATTTCCAAGAGACCCTATCAGATGCCCGCAAATGATTTAGTAGAAATCAAGAAGCAGATTAAGGAACTATTGGATAAGGGATATATTCGCCCAAGTTCATGACCTTGGGGAGCCCAAGTTCTTTTGGTGGAGAAGAAAGACAAATCCTTGAGGATGGTGGTCGATTATCGTGCATTGAACGAGGTGACTATCAAGAATAAGTACCCTCTGCCGATGACTAATGACCTGTTTGACCAGCTAGTAGGCGCCAAAGTATTCTCCAAGATTGATCTTTGATCAGGGTATCACCAACTGAAGATTCGTGAAGAGGATATACCCAAAACAGCTTTCACCACCAGGTATGGCTTATATGAGTATACAGTCATGTCCTTTGGTTTGACTAATGCTCCTGCCTACTTCATGAATTTGATGAACAAAGTGTTTATGGAATATTTGGATAAGTTTGTCGTGGTGTTCATCGATGACATTTTGATATTCTCCAAGAGCGAGGAAGAACATAAGGAACACTTGCGTTTAGTTCTGGAGAAGCTTAGAGAGCATCAGTTATATGCCAAGTTCAGTAAATGTGAATTTTGGCTGACAGAAGTCGGATTCCTTGGACATGTTATTTCTAGAGAAGGAATAGCAGAAGACCCCACTAAGGTTGAAGCAGTCACTGAGTGGAAGTCGCCCACCTCAGTTAAGGAGATCCACAGTTTTCTCGGACTTGTTGGATATTACCGGAGATTCATTGAGAATTTCTCAAAGATTGCCAAGCCCATGACAGAGCTGTTGAAGAAAGAGTCTAAGTATATCTGGACTGAGGAATGTGAGGCCAGTTTCCAGGAGTTGAAGAAACGTTTGGTCATAGCCCCAGTGTTGATACTGCCAAACAATCGGAAGGACTTCTAGGTTTATTGTGACGCATCCCGTCAAGGACTTGGAGGAGTACTCATGCAGGAGGGAATAGTTGTAGCATATGCATCCAAACAACTACGACCCCATGAGTTGAATTATGCCACCCATGATTTGGAACTAGCAGCCGTAGTGCACGCACTCAAGACCTGGAGACATTTCCTTATCAGAAATAGTTGTGATGTGTACACTGATCATAAGAGCCTGAAGTATATCTTCACGCAGAAGGAGTTGAACCTCAGACAGAGGAGATGGTTAGAGTTAATCAAGGACTATGACATGAGATTGCATTACCATCCAGGAAAGGCAAATGTTGTGGCAGATGCTTTGAGTCGGAAGAGTTATGTGAACACACTCATAGCCGGAGGATTACCCCAGGAGTTAACCAATCATCTCAAAGAGCTTCGGTTAGAGATAGTTCCACAAGGATATGTTTCCACACTAGAGATTCAGTCCACCTTGACCGAAAGAATTCGAGAATCCCAGGAATCAGACAAGGAGATAGCTGAGATAAAGTAGAGAATGAAGGAAAGCAAGGCTAAAGGCTTTCGTGAAGATGAACAGGGTACTCTATGGTTTGAGAACCGAATCTATGTGCCCAATGACCCAGAGCTCAGGAAGTTGATATTTCAAAAAGCCCACGATTCACCATACTCGATACACTCAGGGAACACGAAGATGTACCTGGATTTGAAGGAAAGTTACTGGTGGACAGGTATGAAGAAAGATATTGCCGAACATGTTGCGGTATGTGATGTTTGTCAGTGAGTAAAGGTGGAACATCAGAAACCAGCAGGGTTACTCCAACCTTTGCCGATACCCGAGTGGAAATGGGATAAGATTGGTATGCACTTCATCACAGGACTACCTAGGACCCGTTCAGGATTTGATTCCATCTGGGTAGTGGTAGATCGTTTGACCAAGGTGGCTCATTTCATTCGAGTGAAGACCACGTATACCACTGCTAAGTTAGCCAAGATCTATATGACCAGGATCGTATGTCTGCATGGAGTTCCGAGGAGTATCATGTAAGATAGAGGAACACAATTTACCTCAAAGTTTTGGCATCAGTTACATAAAACTTTGGGTACAAGGCTGGAATTCAGTACAAATTTTCATCTGCAGACCGATGGACAGACTGAGAGAGTCAACCAGATTCTGGAGGACATGTTGAGAGCTTGTGCGCTAGACAATGGGTCCAGTTGGGATGACAACTTACCTTACGCAGAGTTCTCGTACAACAACAGTTATCAGACCAGTCTGAAGACGGCCCCTTTTGAAGCTTTATACGGAAGGAGGTGCAGAACACCATTGACGTGGGATGGTGTTGGTGACCGAAATTTTTTTGGTCCCGATCTTATCAGAGATTCTGAAGAGAAGGTCAAACTGATTCAAGACCGACTCAAGATAGCTCAATCCCGGCAGAAGAGCTATGCTGATAACAAACACAAGGAGGTGACATATGAAGTAGGGGATCGAGCATATCTTCGTGTGTCCCTACTTCGAGGAATCAAGAGGTTTGGTGTTAAAGGAAAGTTAGCACCCAGATTCATAGGCCCCTACAAAATTCTGGAACGTAGAGGCGAAGTTGCATACAAGCTGGAATTGCCGGAAGTACTGTCCGGAGTTCATGATGTTTTCCATGTTTCCCAGCTAAAGAAATGCCATACTGAGATGGCTGATATTCCTTTGAGAGACACAGTGCCCCTACAGGCCATACAACTTGACAGTGACCTGACCTACGAGGAGAAGCCTATCAGAATCCTCAAGACTACCAACAGATTTACCTGAAGCAAGATCATCAAGTTTTGTAAGGTTCTGTGGAGTCACCACACCGAGGAAGAAGCCACCTGGGAATGCGAAGAAGATCATCGTAGAGACCACCCGCACCTATTTTCTAGCCAACCCGGATTTCGAGGGCGAGATTCATCTTAAGGTGGGTAGGTTTGTAACTTCCCAAAATTTCATTTTTGGAATGTTATGATATAGAGCTATGCATCATCATCACTTTGTTTGAATGTAATGAATTTGTTGAACTGCTTCTTTTGAAATTCTGAAAGGCCATTTCTATTTTTCCATGTATGTGTTTCATCTATTTGAAAACCTTTTGAAATGTTCAAAGAAAGAGAGGAGTAACATGACACTCCACACCAGGGGCATCTTGGTGAAATATTTGAGAAATTAAACCAGGGGGTTATTTGAAAAATTTATCTCAAAAGGATTTAAAATCAATTAGGCATTTTCTGAAAATAAATTCTTAAAAAGATATTCAATATGACAGAGGAAAAATGTTCATTAAATAGCATCAATTCTCCTGATCATTTTGATATATATATTTCTTATGTTTGGGAATGTTTTGAATGCATTAAAAGAGTTTTACTGCACTGGAAATAGAAAAGGAAAGTTTTTTAACCGAATCGGGCCGGCCCACAGTCTTAACTCCCGAATTCAATTCGAATCGGTCAACCGACGCGCTAACCTCGCCTTTTCTCTCACTCGCACGCGGGACCCACTAACCGACGGCGTCATCCGCGCACCCGTCTCCTTCCTCGCGCGCGCCACCGTCGCCGGAGATCCCTCTCTCCGGATCTCGCTCCTCTCTCCCTTCCCCGACCCCGCACCTGGCCTATAAAAGCCCCAGCCCTTGCCGCGCTCCATTCCACCCCGAGCTCCCCTTCTACCTCGCCAGAACGCCACCGCACGACCTCGCCGTAGTTCGGACTCCAACCGAACCTTCCCCAGCACGAGGCCGTCGCCTTCGTCGTCCCCAGCCCCGTCCGACGCCGCCAAACAACGCCGGAGCTTCATCGCCGTCGCCTGAGCACTTCAGACGTCGCCCCGACCATCGCACCGTCGCCTCTGATCACCTTCGACCTCCGGTCGCTGTCGACCTCGCCGGAACCTCGACTCCTCCCCTCTATAAGCCATCGGACCCCCCTGGACCGTTAGATTTAGATCCAATGCTCCTGATTATAAGATTTAAACAGCGAAACGTTTTCCTCTACGCTTCGGTCGTCCGTTCGTTAGCACCCACACGCACACGGCCCCGACCAATCAGAGCTTGCCACGTAGCACCTAACCGATCGATAATAGTTTCCGTTTTTCTGTTTCTGTTTTAGAAAACAGAATGTAGCTTCTTTTTGTATTTAGCATATCTTTTAAAATATTTGGTATTTTTAGTTGATTCTTTTTGCATTAGTTCACAAATTTGATGTAGTTTATGTCAGTATGCTTAGATTTTAAATTTGAACTATAATTTTGAATCTAATCAAATTTGTTTAAATTACTAAAATCCGTATAACTAGAGTTTAAAAATATCTTTTTTGAGTTAATCTTTTTGCCACTGTTTTGTATTAGTTAAACCTATCATTCTACATAGTTTGAGAATTTTTAGAATGAATTTGGTTACTGTTTTTAACAAAAACAGAATATGTTTAGTTCTTAATAGATTTTAACTAAATTGATTTTTATTTAATTTGAACCTGAATTAGTTTAACCTTAGGTGTATTTTTTTGTTAATAAAATATGTATTTCAAATTGTTTTGTGCTCTTGCTTGAATAGGTTCATCTTGTTTTCACCATGTTTATTGTTTAGAACAAGTTTTGTAGTACTTCTTTTAGCACAATACTTTTATAATGAAATACTTTCTGTTTTCAAATAAAATTTTATATTTACTTTTGTGTTATCTAAAATTCCTAGTTGTTCAAAACAATATTTTTTGACTTGTTATGTCTTAATAGAGTTTTGATACCAAAAATTTTATAGTCTTATACTTAAGTGATTTTTTATTATTTTTGATTGTGCTTTTGTTTGTTGAAGCATTTGTTTACCTTGTTGTTGAATGAATTGTATGGTGTTTATGCTTATGGTGTGATCTTGTTTGATTCGTTAGATCATCCGAAGTGCGAAGCTTGTTATCTAGAGTCACTTGATTTTGAGGATCGTCAGCAAGGTAAGTCACTTTGACCATGGATACCTATGTTTTATTGCATTAGTTCTTCCATCTCCTTAATTGCATGCAAAGTAGGTAAATTGGAAACTTGGTTACTTGTTGTGGTATCATGTGGAAGGTACCCCTCAACCCTTGACACATTGGCCCCGGGAAACGTTGATTTACATATTGCTATGCTATTAGTAGACGGGGTTGGTTGTGTGATTCATGAGAGTTGTGAGTTAATAATTTCAAGACCTACATGATGATCATGACTTCAAGACTCCGAGTTTTCAACATACCTCTGGGTGGATGATGGTTGAACGGCGCCCTGGAGAAACCAGTGGTTAGCCTAGATGATGCTAGAGAAGTGCCAGTATTCATGCAGAAAGGTCCACCCGGGCACAAAGAGATGGATGGATGCTTCAAGACCCAAGGCTTACCTGCATAGCCACAAGACATTATGGGCTCTGGCTTGGTTGGATATCGAGGTGACCCTGGACAGGTGGTGCTACGAGATGTAGAAGAACGGTAGGAAAGGATGGGCACCGACAGAGTCTCGGGGAAACCCTTTAGAAGACCATGTTTTGGTCATCCGTTGATCCAACATCATGAAGTGCGAGAAATCCAATGGAGGTGATCAAATCTTGTGGGGAACGTGTGCAAAACTCTGCAGAGTACCCAAACCTAATCGATTAGCCGTGTCCACGGTCATGGATAGTTTGAGCCAAAGGAACTGAAACTATCTGGAACTCTCAACACAATTAATTACATTGATGTGGTTTTTTTAAATGTCAACTTGGGTATGAGCATTGGTTGGTGGAACCATCTCATTAATCAACCAACATTGTAGTAATTATGCTTTTGCCCTCTCTTGTTGTAGGAAAATTTTGGCTTTATGCAAAAACTTACTACCCCCACCTGCCATATATGCATATAGACTAGATGATTACTTTATCCCCTCTCTTGTGACTTTGCCAGCATATTCAATATGCTGACCTATACAGCTGCAACGTATCATGTTGCAGAGTACTTTTCCGACCAAGAGTGAGGATACGCTCTATGCTCGGTGAGATGCCCTTGGAGTCAGGTGGACTCAACTACCTATGGAACTTCCGCAAGATTTTTGTTTAGTTTATCTCATGAGTTGGCTTTCAACCACTTTATTGTAATCCTTATTGTAATAAAGGACTCGATATGAGATTTTGATTTATTAATGTTGTGTGATTTCCCTTTGATATATACATTGATGTACCGTGTGTGTACCAGCATGATCTTGGGATGGTACATAAACACCGGAGATTCGACCTTTTAGGTCGGGTCGCTACATCTCAAGCAAACCTTCTGGTCGACTCACATGAAACATGAGATTTCTCATTTTGTGAACAAGTGTGATGTTTGTCAAAGAGTGAAGGTGGAGCATCAACATCCAGCAGGTCTCCTTCAGCGTTTGCCTATTCTAGAGTGGAAATTCGATCATGGTGAGATGGATTTCGTCACTGGGTTTCCTAAGTCCAAGAGAGGTAATGATGACATCTTTGTGGTTATCAACAAGCTAACTAAGGTTGCCTACTTCCTTCCAGTCAAAGAATCTATCTCAGTAGCTCAGTTGGAAGAGCTGTAAACATCAAGGGTATTTTCTTAACATGGTATTCCTCAACTCATATGTTCAGATCATGGAAGCATCTTCACTTCCAATTTCTGGGATTCCTTCCAAACTACAATGGGTACCAAGATCCATTTTAGTACAACATTACATCCTTGGACTAGTGGTCAAGTTGAGAGACTCAATAAAATCCTCGAAGATATGCTTAGAGCTTGTGTGATTTCTTTTGGCATGAAGTGGGAAGACTGCCTCCCGTTTATTGAGTTTTCATACACCAACAGTTTCCAGGAAATTACGGGCAAGGCCCCATTCGAGATTCTCTATGGCAGGAAATGCCACACCCCACTCAATTAGTCTAAGATGAGTGAGCGTCAAATACTTGTTGATGACATGATCACTGAAGCAGAAGACATGTGCCGTGTCATTCGTGAAAATTTAAAAGAAGCACAATCCCGTCAGAAGAGCTATAATGAGAGCAAGCATTGTGACATGTCCTTTCATATTGATGATTTTGTCTATTTCAGAGTGTCTCCCATGAAGGGCACTCAGTGCTTTGGCATCAAAGGAGAGCTTGCTCCATGATTTGTGGGTCCTTTCAAGATTGTGGAAATACAGAGACCTTGCCTACCAACTCAAGCTTCCTTCCAATTTATTAAATGTACATGATGTGTTTCATGTCTCTCAGCTCTGGAAGTGTTTCAAGATTCCTGAGCACACCTTTTATCTCCAAGACATTGATCTCCAAGCAGACCTATCCTATCATGAGAATTCAGTTGCTATGGTTGAAGAGACTAAGAGTAAGACTCGCAACAAGTCAATCAAGTTTCTAAAGGTGAAGTGGTCACATCACTCTAACAAAGAAGCCAATTTCGAACATGAGGACCTCATCCATTCCGAATATCCCAACTTCTTCCATGCATAGATCTCAGGATGAGATCCAGTGGGGGAGAGTTGTTACCATTTCCATGTATGAACCTTCCAAGTTTGGCCTCATGTGGTATGGTTTAATAAGGTTTGTGAAAGTGCGTTACATCGACTTGAGGAGGGGGTGAATAGGTGCTTTTTACAAATTCATCACTGAGGAATTTCAACTTGAGGAATTTGAAATGTGATGAACTACTTGCAGCGGAATAAGTACTCAAGTGCATGGGAAATATAGCAATTACATAGTCATCATGATGAAATAAAACATGCATAGATTATAAGTGGCATGATACAGGATAAGCAGGTGAAGAACAAGGTGACTGAAGAATTTGAGCTGACGAAATTGAGAAAGTCTTCAGTCAAATTCTTCGAATAGTAACGATCAATTTCATCAACAGGTACACAAGGAAATAGAAGGGTTTAGGAAACGAAACCACGTACCTCGGTGAAGATAATGATTTGATGACCCAGTTCCAACTCTTGTGACAATCGTACGTCTGGTTTGGAGTGGCATGGTATTTAAACCAAAGGACACACTATCCCAGGACACACGGTCCTTACCGTATTCTCCTAGGACGGCATCGAGGGTGCCGAGTGGCTATATGACATGTAAGTCTCCTGAGGTGCATTGCTTAGGAGCCCTCTTTGACGCTCGAGAAACTCTATGTCGGCAGGTCCCAGGCTCGCACGTTTCCATACAATCACAGTGTATGACCGGATCACCGAGGACGCAACTTCGGGGTGAAGCCCCAACACCCGTGATTCCGAATGGATCAGCAAGGAAGGCATTGAGGGTGACAAGTGGCTATGTGACTGGTAAGGCTCCTGAGGCGCATTGCTTAGGAGCCCCCTTAGATGCTCAAGTGGCTCCCAAAGAAAATTTTTGTTTCTTGCCCCGGGAGGGGTGAGCCTCCCAAGGCTCCAAGATGGTACGTCGAGCCGTGAATGGATCCCCCGAGCGAGTATGACATGCCACACGTCTACTAACTCATCTGAGAGTACCACGCGAGGATCCAGGCGCCAAGCCCTTGGCGAGGTATGAGCATTGTGGCCCCTAGCCCCCGCTCGCGGGGTGCGAGGGGGAGGGGAGTAGAAGAGTTCCCATCCAGAAGAGAGAAAACCCAAGATGGGAAATGGCGATGAACACAAATCCCTGACCCGTTTCTTTAAAACATGGTTTGGAAAAAACCCTAGTTTTGTTCCAAGAAAATTCGTAAATTCAAGCACGAGAAGAGCAAATAAAATCTGTGTCCAACACCTAGGCCAGTCTTTGTCTTCCCCCAGCGCCGAGCGTAGGGCATCCACTTTGCATGGGCATAGACATTGATGGGCAGTGTTGACTTCTCCACCAACACGGAGCTGTGACTATCACATTGCATGGGAGGAACCCCTCCGCGTCCTCGGGGAACTCTGGGCGTATACAGACTGCTCATTATTACGTGAGAGTGTGACGGGTAGAATCTCCGGAGGTGCTGGATGTTCCAAGAATTCTGGATGGGGACCCCTTCCTGAGTCTCTAGGCACACGACGCCAAGCCTCGAGACATGAGCGCCCTTAAACGAGACCTCCCACATGGGTGAGAACTTGTGCAAGCCATCCTTGGAGACAACCCGCCTCAAGATGAGATCTCCGACTTCAAGGGTCCTAGAGAGAATATTGCGGCAGTGGAAGAGCCATAACGCTTGCTGATACCTTGCAGCTCGAAGCGAGGCTTGGAGACAAGCTTCCTCCCCAAGTATGAGATTGGTTCCCCGCGCGACGTCCTAACGCTCCTCGTCGAATGCCAAGACCCGAGGGGAGCGGTGCTTGACCTCGGGGGGGGGGGGGAGATGACGACTTTGGCTCCGTAGACAAGGAAGAAAGGGGTCTCACTGGTGGGCTTAGTCACGGTGCTGCGGATGGACCACGACATGTACTGGATCTCATTGACCCATCCCCTGCCACAAGCCTCCAGGTTCTTCTTGAAGATCCTTGTCTTGAGGCCTCGTAGGACTTCCACATTTGCATGCTCCGCCTCACTGTTGCTCCTAGGGTGGGCTAATGAGGCATAGAAAATCTACGTTCCAAGGTTAGCACCATAAGTCTTGAAGAGGCTACTTGTGAACTATGAACTGTTGTCGGTGATGATGTGGTTGGGGACGCCAAATTGTCTCACGATGCCCATGATGAACTTGATGGACGATCCAGATGGGATGGTATGCACTGGCTCCACCTCTGCCCACTTGGTGAACTTGTCGATAGCGACGTAGAGGTAGCGGTACCCGCCCGCTGCCCGCGGGAAGGGCCCAGTATGTCCAGCCCCTAGACCGCAAAGAGCCAGGAGAGCAGGATCGTCTGGAGGCCCTAGGCAGGTTGGTGAATTTGCTTGTCATGGAAATGGCAGGCTTCGTAAGACTGGACCAACTCGATGGCGTTGTTAAGCACCGAGGGCCAGTAGAAGCCCGATCGGAACGCCTTTCCTGCAAGGGTACCTAAGGAGGAGTGGTGCCCACAATCTCCTCCGTGGATGTCCTCCAGGAGCTCACACCCTTGCTCTCTAGAGATGGACCGCAATGCTACATCGTTTAGGCGCCTGCGGTACAAATCTTCATCTTGCAAGCAGTAGGCTGTGGCCTGCCGTGCCACACACTATGCGTGTTCCTCCTTTTCTGGTAACGTGTCGTGGGTTAGGTAGGACCTGAATTCCTCCATCTGGTCGCCGTTGTGAGGCTCTAGTGCCAGGAGCAAACGGGCTCCTGAGGCCTGGCCATAGTCTAGAGCCCCCAACGGCGTTGGTGGTGGGAGCTCCTCGCTTCCTGGCGCCGGGTCTGGACAGGGTGGTGCCACGACGGGTTTGAAGAGCCGCTCCTCGAAGACGCCTGGCTCCGGAGGCTCATGTCGCGACGCTCTCTTGGCGATGTCATCGGCCTCCTTATTTACGCCACGCGGGATGTGCTGCAATTCCACGCCCAAAAAACGTTTTTCGATCTTACGCACCTCTTCCAAGTACGCCTCCATATGCTCGTCCTTGTGTGTATATTATTTGTTGGAGAAGTTGATGAGGAGCTAGTAGTTGCCCATCATGGTGAGGCACCAAACCCGAAGGCCACCGCTGCCTTGAGGCCTGTGATAAGGCCCTCATACTCCGCGATGTTGTTGGAGACCTTCTCTCCATGCTGAAAAGAAAGGTGCATAGCGTACCTGAGCTTGTCTCCAGCCGGGGAAGTGAGCATGACCCCAGCCCCTACTCCCATTGCACGAGAAGGCTCCGTCAAAACGAATGATCCATCCCTCAGGTGTCTCATCGCCGGGGGTGAGGGACAGGCTTCCGTCCAGCCCCAGTCAGGGGTGTGTGTCCACTCTGCCATGAAGTTTGCCAGGGTGGCCCCCTTGATGACCCTGGTCATGGTAAACCCTATCTTGAAGGCTTGCAGCTCAATGTTCCATTCGGTGACTCTTACCTCCATGTTGGGGTTGCCCATGACCTTCTCTAGGGGTTACGCGAAGACGACCTTAATGGGATGCCCTTGGAAGTAGTGGCACCGTTTCCTTGAGGTGACAAGGAGTGCTAGGAGGAGCTTCTGTTGCATAACGTAATATGAGTGTGCGCCCCGTAGCACCGTGCTGGCGTAGTAGATTGGGTGCTCGACGAGGGTGAGATCTCCTGAGGTGTCTTATCCGGCGGCGGGCTCAGGAGGCTTGGGGGCCTCGGGAGTCGTCGGAGCAGTCGGGGCCCCATGAGGAGAGTGCCTCAGAGCCTGTCGGGGCGGCTGGGGCCTCCGGAGCACCGCTTTGGGGAGGAACGAGCTCCCCGGTACCCTGCGAGCCCCCTTGCTACAGATCGAGGGGCTCGCCTGCGTCTATCGGTGAGGTGCGCCTATTGGTATGCTCCTTCCTGGCCGCCACCAGCGCAACGCTAGCGGAGTGGGGGTGGCAGCCAAGTATAGAAGCAGTGGCTCCCGAGGGCATGGCGCCACCATCACTGGTGGGATCGTGAGGTATAGCTTGAGGTCCTCGAAGGCTGCGTCTGCCTCCGGGATCCATTCGAAGGTCCCCCTTCCTTTTCATGATCTTGAAGAACGGAAGGGCCTGCTCACTAAGCTTGGAGATGAAGTGCCCCAAGGAGGTCACGCAACCCACCAACTTCTGCATTTCATTGAGGGTCCAGGGCATGCTCATCTTGCTTATGGCCTTCACCTTCTCCAGGTTCGCCTCGATTTCTCGGTGCAATACCAGGAAACCGAGCAACTTGCCCGAGGGGACCCCAAAGACGAACTTCTTAGCGTTGAGCTTCAGCTTTACCTCCCTCAGGTTGGCGAACATCTCCTCCTAGTTCTCGATCAGGGTCTTGGCCACCCTGGATTTTACCACGATGTCGTTGACATAGGCTTCCACATTCGTCGTGAGCTGCGGCACCAGGGCGATGTGCATCAGCCTCTGGAAGGTTGTCTCTGCGCTCCACAACCCAAAAGGCATGCATGTGTAGCAAAACACTCTGCATGAGGTGAGGAAGGCCGTCTTCTCGCCGTCCTCCACTGCCATTTTGATCTGATGGTAGCCCAAGAAAGCTTCCACGAAGCACATGAGGTCGCACTCCGCAGTGGAGTCCAGAATCTGGTCGATGCGCGGTAGTGGGAACGGCTCTTGCAGGCAGGCTTTTGTTGAGGCTTGTGAAGTCGACACACATACGCTCCTTTTCGCACTTCTTTGGGATGACCATAGGGTTGGCAAGCCACTCCGGGTAGAGCACCTCTCGGATGACCCCAACCTCCATCAGCTTGTCGACCTCTTGAGTGATGAACGCTTGTTTCTCATGAGCTTGTCTTCTCGCCTTTTGCTTGAGTGGCCATGCATTCGGGCACACCATGAGGTGGTGCTCGATCATGTCCCTCGGACCCCCACTAGGCTAGAGGCTCTCTACGCCAACAGGTCCTTGTTCGCGCGAAGGAAAGCCACCGACACCTCCACTTGATTCCGGGGTAGGTTAGTGCCGATGGTGAAGGAAGTACCTGGGTTTCCTTCGTCCACCGACACCCACTTCGTTTCCGCCCGACTCTTGGAGAACATCTTCCACTTCTTTACCGACGCGAAGTCGAGGACGCCCCCGGAGTCCTTTATGGCCTGCACGGCGTTCCCAGCACTGGCACGCGCCGCGGCGCCGCCTTGTAGGTGAGCATGAGCACGTGGGATGCGTCCTTGACATTTCCCACGACGATGAGCATGCCACCGTTCCCGGGCATCTTGACGACATTGTAGCCCGGGTGCGTTGTTGCCATGAACTGGGAGGTGGATGTGGGCGATGTCGAAGTCGACCTCCTTGGCGTGGAAGTTGGAGCGGGTGCCGAAGGTGATGGGGAGGAAGACCCGCCCCACGGGGACGACAGATCCCACGGTCACTCTGACGAAGGGCCTTGAAGGCCTGAGTCGATCATGGGGCAGCTACAGCACGTCGAAGGCCTCCGTGGAGATGACGTTGAGGTCAGTGCTACCATCTATGAGGGTCCTGGAGATAGCCATGACGCTTATGGTGGACATGCACAACATCGGCAGCCCTCTGGCGGCTGTCGTCATCTCGGGGTGGTCGTGGGGCCAAAGGTGATGTCGATCTTCGTCCGTGCACGGGGCGGCGTGAGCTCGGGTTGCGGATGAACTGCTCCTAGGTGGCGGAGGAACTACATGACTTGGCAGTTGGAGGAGGGCTCCTGCGATCCACCGAGGATGCATGCGACCGCGGAGCCGGCCCCGTGCGCCCAGACGCCACCTCACACAAAGGGCCGACTAGCATCGAGGGTCTTGCCCGCCATGGGGTCGCCGAACTAGGGGTTGGCCGTCATTGCGAGTGGGGAGGCTTCGACACGCCCCCTACCGACGCGCCAAATGTCAGATTTTGGGCTCCGCAAAACCCGCAAGGTTCGAACACATGGGCGCGTCCAAAGATCCCTAGCAGCCTCATCCTACCTAGCTCACTACACGATGGATATAATGGAAAACTCGCACGATGACGAGGAAGAAGATGAACACGGCAGTCTACCCAGGTTCGGGCCGCTGTCAAGCATAATACCCTACTCCTGCTTTGGTGGATTGCCTCTCGGGAAGTGTGGTGGATGAACTAGTATAGTTGGCTCGAGCTTCGCGAGGGTGATCAAGTGGTGTTCTTGGCTCTCTCCCTTGTCTGGTGGTTTGAGTGGCTAAGTTGTGGATCAGATTCCCCTCTACGGCATGGCCTAGCCTCTATATATAGCGGCAGCCTGGGTCCTCTTCCCTTATCACGATGGATGGAAGGGATCCCACAACGGCCAAATTTGAAGGGGGATAGGAGTACATCCATGCATTGTCCAATGGTGGTCTCCGCCTGCAAAGTGGTTGTCAATGATGTAGAGCTGGGCTCAGCGATGACATCCGCTCTACGGGGCTTGTGGTCGTGGTCTTGTTGCACTGGAATGGAAACCTTTGGGTGGCGCTTCAGGAACCTGCGTACTTCCTTGCTCCCTTTGCACCAAAGGGGAAACTGCACCGCCTCGCGCACTGGCACCACCTGTCCTTCCCTGCGTCATCTTTGACTCTTGAGGCTGGGTTCTGCATAGAGATCTCCGCTGCTCTGGAGGGGGCCTGAGGAGGCCCATCCTTGCTGGTGTTGGTATCATTCTTCCTCGTTATCCTAGGGCCCTCGTGAGGCCCTTTTCTTGAGCGGAGGTGTGCTAGTCGCATCTGGCTGATGAAGTGGGCCACATCCTAGGCTGAAGGCAGGCAAGGCTGGGTACCCCCATTCCCAGAACGCCGTATATATACATATATATAGTCAATGAAGAACACAACTCTCATAGATTGAAGAATTTGGAAATTTGATGAATTTGCAAAGTTGAGGAATTTGAAAATTTGAAGAATTTGCAAAAAGATGAAAAACTTAACTTTGAATAATTTCAACTATGGTTGGTGGCGTGATCCACCATATAAGAATGATGATTTCACACCGCGTACAGTTATTGTAGGGTTCTGAGAATCAAATTCTTTGTTAATTTCTTCACACTTAGAGGGTTATTCTTGATTGATTGAAGAAAAATGTTACTTCGTGTGTTGCAGATCTAAGTAATCAATTTTTCATAAATGTTAGGATGTGTGTATTTTCAAAGAACATTCAAACATTGTAAGATATTTAGCTCACACCACAACTTGCAAAATCTCTTTTCATCCGAGGTCTTAGTGAAGATATCAGCTAGTTTTTCTTTAGTGTCCACGTGTTCGATGGATATGCCGCCCTTGAGTACATGGTCTCTAAGAAAATGATGACGAATCTGGATCTGTTGGTCTTGGAATGCTGAAAGCACATTTGCTCCCTTGGTGGTTTTGGTAATTAATAACAACATATATGTCATCGAACTAATGTTTCCACTAAATATGTTTTAGGAAAGTTCATTGATGGGTTGGCAAAAGTATTGTGGCATACCCCAAGATGAAAGGAATAACATTGCCAAGCTTCAAGCAAAGAACTCTACATTTTACATTTGTGAGAAATCACTTTGAGTCCATACGAAAGCCAATACTATTAAAATGTTTTCTTGGTGAACAATATGCTCATATGTGCACAAGTGATAGTCACCACATACACCCACAAGATCTTCCAAAAAAGTGTGTTCAAAGCCAAATACTCAAAATCGGTGCAACCAACACATTCCACTCGGTGCCAACGATTCAAAATCCTAGACAAACTCAGCCAAACCACTTGGGTTGCCAACTTTTTGTTATGCAAGTTCATAGTTTCGGTCCCTCCGAGATTGTTGGATCAGCGTCACCGAGATTTGTGAGCGTTGGTCACCTTATCGGTGCAACCGAGATTTTTATATCAGTATCACCGATATTCAAAAGCTGCTAACTTTAAGTCACTTCGGTACAACCGAGATGCACACATCGGTTCCACCGAGTCTGGCTTATTGTGTGTAAAAGTTGGATTTTTGGATATGCCTATATATACCCCCTCCACTAGCACTCACTCATAAGAGAAGCACTCAGATCGGTTCCCCACTCATACCTACTAATTTTCTAAGAGAGAACCACCTACCCTTGTTTTGAGGTCAAGATCTTCCACTCCAACCATATGGATCTTAATTTCTAGCCTCCCTAGGTTGCTTTCCACCAATCAATCCCTTCTACCAATCCATATCTGTGAGAGAGTGATTGTGTGTTGAGGAGTCTATCATCTTGAAGCACAAGAGCAAGGAGTTCATCGCATTACCGAGCCTATTACCTTTTGGAGGGTGGTGCCTCCTAGATTGGTTAGGTGTCGCCTGGGATCGTCCTACTTCGTGTTGTGGAGTGAACCAAGAAGTTTGTAAGGGCAAGGAGATCGCCTACTTCGTGAAGATCTACCCCGACTAAGGCTGTCATGGCACAGTCAAGGTTGCTTCTTCGTGGAACCCTCTGTGCGTCGAGCCCTCCGTGGACTCTCGCGACCATTACCCTCCGTGGGTTGAAGAATCCATGAACGTGGATGTACGATAGAACCACCTGTCGGAACCACGAGACAAATCATCGTGTCACCAATTGCATTTACTCTTCCTACCCTTTCTTTACTTACATGCTTATCTTCACTTTCCATAGCTATACTCTTAGACATGCATGTGTAGGGTGTACTTGACATACTATTAATGCTAAAATATGCCAAGAAATAAAATTGGGAAAAAGTATATTTTTATTTGGTAAAGTAGTCTAATCACCCCCTCTAGCACTACTTTCAATCCTACAAATGCTGAACTGGGTTGTATGCAATCTTGATAGCGCTCTCGTTGTCGCGGTAGAGAGGCACATTCTTCACCTTGATGCCGTAGTCCTTGAGAGTTTGCTTTATCCATAGCAACTAAGCACGACAGGAACCAACATCAATGTACTCAGCTTCAATAGTAGATAATGACACATAGTTCTTATTCTTTGAGGCCAACAGACTAAGGATCGTCCGAGGAAATGACATGTGCCTGAGGTTGACTTGCGATCCACACGATCTCCAGCATAGTCAGCATCTGAGTATCTGACGAGGTGATGATTTGAGCCCTTGGGATACCATAATCCAAGCGTTTGTGTGTGAGCTAAGTATCGAAGAATATGTTTCATAGACTTATGGTGTGATTCCTTTGGTGTTGCTTGGAATCAGGCACACATGTAAACACTAAGCATAATATCTAGCCTAGATGCACATAGATACAATAAAGAGCCAACGATGGAGCGATATACCTTCTAATAAAAATCTTTATCATTTTCATCAGTGCAGAGGTGGCCTATTGAAGGCATTGGAGTTTTGGGGCCTTTGTAGTCTTGCATGTTGAATTTCCTCAGAACATCCTTGAGGTATTTATCTTGAGAGATGAAGATGCCATTGTGTTGTTGATGAATTTGAAGACCTAAGAAGAATTTCAACTCCCCCATCATAGACATTTGATATTGTTCACTCATCATATAAGCAAATTCATCACTATAATGTTCGTCAGTACAACCAAAGATAATATCGTCTACATATATTTGGCACACGAATAATTCATTATCATAGGATTTTGGTAAAAGAGTTGTGTCGAGTGAGCCGGGTTTGAAGCCTTTCTTCATGACAAATTCCTTCCGAATATCATACCACGCCCGAGGGGCCTGCTTGAGACCATAGAGGGCCATGTTGAGTTTGAAGACTTTGGTAGGATGCTTAGGGTGTTCAAAACCTGGGAGTTGAGAAACATATACTTCTTCCTCAAGATTACCATTGAGGAATGAATTTTCACATCCATTGATATAAGATGATATCATGATGGTTAGCATAAGCAACTAGTATGCGAATAGCTTCAACTCTAGCAACAGTTGCAAAAGTTTCATCGAAGTAAATTCCCTCAACCTGTGTGTAGCCTTGAGCTACAAGACGTGCCTTATTCCTCACCATTGGGCCATTTTCGTCTTGCTTGTTGTGGTAGATCCACTTGGTACATATGATGTTATGCTTGTGAGGATCTGGCCGCTTGACAAGTTCCCACATGTTGTTGAGCGTGAATTGATGCAATTCCTCTTGCATAGCTTGAATTCACTTAGGCTTCATGAATGCTTCATCCACTTTGGTGGGCTCTATGATAGAGATAAAAGCAAAATGCCCACAAAAGTTAGACAAATGTGAAGCTTTGAAGTGACTGAGTTGACCTGGTGCATTGATGTCGTCGAGGATTTTGTCAATATGCACTTCATTTGCCACTCTTGGATGAGCAGGTGGACGAGGCTGACGATTTTATTCAGCGCCATTTTCTTCAGGTGTATCAGCATGAATGTCTTTATTGGTTGGGAAGACTTCCTCAATAGGTTGAGTTCTTTAGTGGGTATGATATCTTCAATTGCCTTCAAGTTAATGGATTACTCAGGAGACATTTCATCTAGCACAGAAGGCAGGTGCACCCTTTGTGAGCCGTTAGTTTCATCGAACCGCACATCTATAGTTTCAACAACCTTGTTGTGGTAGGTGTTGAAGATTGTAGGTGTGCGAGTCCTTTCTGCAACCCAACATAAAACCTTCATGTGCTTTTGGTGCAAATTTAGAACTATGGTGAGGATCTCTAATCTAGCATTTAGCACCGAAGACTTTGAAATAACTCACATTGGGTTTCTTGTAAGTGATGAGTTCATATGAAGTCTTCTTGTAAAATTTGTGAATATATACCCTATTGATGATGTGGCAAGCAGTGTTGATTGCCTCATGCCAGAAGCAACGAGGAGTCCTGTATTCATCAAGCATAGTGCAAGTCATATCAACAAGCATCCAATCATTGTGCTCCAAGATGCCATCCTGCTAAGGAGTATATGGGGCACATAGATCATGAGTAATACCAAGTTCATCAAGACCAGTGTTCTTGAACTCAGTCCCATTGTCACTCCTGATATGCCTCATCTTGACACCAAAGTTTGTTGAGGCCCTTGAGGAAATCGTTGGAAGACATCGTGCACCTCAGACTTTTACGAAATAATATGCATCCCAGTGTAACTAGAGTAATCATCAATAATAATGAAGCCATACAAACATGAAGAATTTGTTAGTGGGGCATAATGAGTGGGGCAAAACAGATACAGGTGAAGCAATTCAAAAGGTCGAGTAGTGGTCATGATTGTATTTGAGGGATGCTTGGGTCTCATCATCTTTCCTAACTCACAAGCACCACAGAGATGGTCCTTGAGGAATTTGACACCTTCAATGACAATGACGTGCCTTTTCTTCACGAGTATGTGCAAGTTCCTCAGGCTAGCGTGTCCAAGTCGTCAATGCCATAGCCAGCCTTCTGAAGACTTTACATGTAGGCACGTGGCCATCTGAGCACCTGTAGAGAGATTAACAATATAAAAGTCTCCTCTCCTAAAGGCTTCGAAGACTTTGGATTTTTCAGATTCCATGACAACAATACAACGATATTTTCCAAAGATGACAACCATATCAAGATCACGAAGCATTGAGACAGACATGAGGTTAAAACCCAGGGATTCGACAAGCATCACCTTACCCATGTGTCGGTCCTTTGAGATAGCAACGTTACCTAGGCCCAATACCTTGCTTTTTTCCTTTGTCAGCGTAAGTGATATGCTTTAGATGAGATGTGACAAGTGGTATATTCGTCAGTAGAGTCTTGTCACCAGTCATGTCGTTGGTGCATCCTGATGACCCACAAGTATACAGGATCTATCGTAGTGCTTTCAATTAGTAAGAGTGTTGAACCGAATGAGGAGCCGGAGGAAATGACAAGTGGTTTCCAGTAAGGTATTCTGTTCAAGCACTGAAATTATCGGTAACAGATAGTTTTGTGATAAGATAATTTGTAATGAGTAACAAGTAACAAGTGTAGAAAAGGTAAAGAAGCGTAGCCCAATCCTTTTTCTAGCAAAGGATAGGCCTGGACAAACTCTTATATAAGGCAAAGTGCTCCCGAGGACACATGGGAATTTCTGTCAAGCTATTTTTCATCATGCTCATTTGATTCACGTTCGTTACTTTGATAATTTGATATGTGGGTGGACCGGTGCTTGGGTGCTGCCCTTACTTGTAAAAACCTCCCACTTATAATTAACCCCTTTCGCAAGCATACGAAACTACGAAAGAAAATTTAAGATAAATCTAACCATAGCATGAAACATATGGATCCAAATCAGCCCCTTACGATGCAACACATAAACTAGGGTTTAAGCTTCTGTCACTCTAGCAAACCATCATATACTTATTACTTCCCAATGCCTTCCGCTAGGCCCAAATAATGGCAAAGTTTTATGTAGTCGACGTTCATGTAACAACACTAGAGGAGAGACAACGTACATCTAATCAAAATATCAAACGAATACCAAATTCACATGATTACTTATAACAAGACTTATCCCATGAACTCAGGAACAAACATAACTAGTCACAAAACATGTTCATATTAGTAATTAGAGGAGTATTAATTATCATAAAGGATATGAACATATGATCTTCCACCAAGTAAACCAACGAGCATCAACTACAAGGAGTAATTAACACTAATAGCAACCCACATGTACCAATCTAAGGTTTGAGACAAAGATCGGATACAAGAGATGAACTAGGGTTTGGAGAGGAGATGGTGCTGGTGAAGATGTTGATGGATATTGACCGTCTCTCGATGAGAGTATCATTGGTGATGACGATGCCTTTGATTCCCCCTCTGGGAAGGAAGTTTCCCTGGCAGAACAGCCCTACTGGAGCTCTAGATTGGTTATGTCCAAGTTTCGCCTCGAGACAGTGGCGCTTCATGCCGAAAGCTTCCTTATGATTTTTTCCAGGTCAAAACCCTTCATATAGAAGAAGATGGGTGTAGGGGACCTGCCAGATGGGTCACAAGCCTACTAGGCATGACCAGGGGGTGGCCGTGCCTCGCAGGCTTGCAACACCCCTGATGGGCCCCCTCTGGTATCTGTTTCGCCCAGTATTTTTTAATATATTCCAAAACAATGCTCAGTAAATTTGCAGGACTTTTGGAGTTGTGCAGAATAGGTATCTCAGATTTGCTCCTTTTCCAGTCCAGAATTCTAGCTGCCGGCATTCTCCCTCTTCATGTAAACCTTGTAAAATAAGAGAGAAAAGGCATAAGTATTATACCATAACGTGTAATAACAGCCCATAATGCAATAAATATCAATATAAAAACGTGATGCAAAATGGACGTATCAACTTCCCCAAACTTAGACCTCGCTTGCCCTCAAGCAAAAGCTGAGATCAATAAATATGTCCACATGTTTAGAGATAGAGGTGTCGATAAAATACAATGCGGACATGAGGGCATCATGAACATCTTTAGAACAACAATACTTATTGTATAAGATTTTTTATGCGAGAGTAAATATTCATTCAAAAGACTAAGTATGAACCAAGAACTCTATTGATAGCCAACAAACTATGATCTTAGCAATTGAAGGAATTCGCAATTTATCATAACATCGGAAAGAGTCAATATAAGAGCTTGTAAAGCAAACTCACGTACTCAATCATCTTTTAGTCTTTCATAATTGCTAACACTCACGCGGTACTCATGAGATCAAAGTTTCAATCGGACAGAGAGAAAGATAGGGGATTATAGGTTTGCCTCCCAACTATTCACATCAAGGGTGATGTCAATAGTAATAACTCATGCTCACGCAATCCAAATGGGTATATGTGTCTAGATCATTCCCCAACACATAATTCTTGCCATAGGAAGCGGTGAGGATCACCATGACTCTTGCATAAAGGTGAGTACCTAAAAAGTAAAAGTAACAGATAGACCCTTCGCAAAGGGAAGTCGAGGTTCTCATGTGCTTTTTGTTTTGGAATACACAAACCCTTAATGCAAAGGAACGTCACCTTGTATTTCCCTTTGTGATAGAAACCATTATCATGAAGTCCGTTAGTTTTATTTATTTATTATCACAAGTTTGTACAATGCTTATTTCCCATACAATAAAACATCACACATATTTAGGAGCAATTCTTATTGCTTTTTGCACCGATGACAACTTACTTGAAGGATCTTACTCAATCCATAGGTAGGTATGGTGGACTATCATGGAAAAATTGGGTTGAGGTGTTTGTATGCACAAGTAGTATCTCTACTTGGTACGGAAGTTTTGGTTAGTATGAGGTGGAAGCAAGCACTACATGTTGGAGGATCTAAAACCATATAACTTCTATCATTAAGCAAGCAATCATAACCCATTATGTTGTCATCCTTGTCCAACATCAACTTCTTAGCATGTAATATTTTAATGAGTGGTCACAATCATAAAAGATGTCTAAGGTAACATATTTATATGTGAATCTTTCTTTCTTTATCACTTGCTTTTTAATTTCACCAATGACTAATCACTATGTTTGTTAACTCCCAACAAATTTCAATCGACATACTTCTTATATGTGAAGTCATCACTCCCCATAGGATCATTATGTATACTCTTTGCTTTTATTCTATTCTTCTTTTATTTATTACTCTCAAGAGCATGGCAAGATAGCAACGCCGTTACATCAAAACTACTTTTTATTATATAACCTCGTCCTTGCTTACATAAGGGGAGCAAAAAGCTAAAACTAAAAGCTAGATCATACTAAAACATTATTCTACCAGATCAAGACAAAATCAAAAAGGATAGAACTAAGAAAAACAAGAAAAGGAGAAAGGAAAGTGGTATGATGGTGATACAATACCGGGGCACCTCCCCCAAGCTTGTCACAATCTAAGGGGAGTGACTATACCCATTTTCTTAGATGTATTTCTTCGGAGGTGATGGTGGTGGAGTTGTTGATGAGATTGGATGCTTGTCCAGTTTCCTCGTAAGCTTAAATTTTTGTTCCCTCGGGTCATCTACTTCTTGCTCGAGATTCAATATCCTTTGACATAATTATTACTTGATCCCTTGAAG
Organism: Hordeum marinum; assembly: GCA_022496015.1. Classification (NCBI taxonomy): domain Eukaryota; kingdom Viridiplantae; phylum Streptophyta; class Magnoliopsida; order Poales; family Poaceae; genus Hordeum; species Hordeum marinum. Next base: position 212,648,232 of record CM039673.1, on the reverse strand, counting down.
AAAATGAGAAGTGATAAATAGAACTTTGGGTTTTCTTCTTGTGTTTGGGAGGCTTGATTTCCTAAACTCCACGTGCATATCTCCCAGTTGAGGCTGAGGAGTCTCCTCTTCATCTGAGCTTTCCTCCCCGTAATTTTCTGCTTGTTGCTCCTCCGAGAATAATACATAAGGATCTAGGTCCCCATAGAACTTGGGATTGGCAAGATAATGCGATATATAGCTCTTCCCATCAGACTCTTGGAACGACATCTTGCTCTAAATCTGCTGCAGAAATAGCTCAAAATGAAAATAGGAGGTATTGTCATGATACGAATGTCCAAACCTTAGAGAGATTATATAATGAATTTTTGCCAACCCAAAGGAGTGTACCACAAGAAAACGGAGTCCGGAGGACGCACGGGGTGGTGGCAACCCCCCTTGGCGCGGCCAAGGAGGGTGGCCGTGTCTAGCAGGCTTGTCACCTCCTCGTGCATTTTTCCGACTACTTTTGAATTTACTAATTTTTTAAATATTCCAAAACGGGGAAAAATAGCTACTCGGAAAGTTTTGGAGTCGGTTTACTTATCGTACCACATACCTATTCCTTTTCGGAGTCTACAACGTTTTGGTAGGTCTTCCTAATATACTCCTCCGGAGTTATGGTATTAATAATATTAGTTTCCTCATTTATGGGAGTACCTGAGATATAATTATTGATTCGTTGCCCGTTTACCACCTTCGGATTTGTGCCTATGGCATTGTTGATCTTGATGGTACCGGAACGATAGACTTCCTTGACAATGTAAGGCCCTTCCCGTTTAGAGAGAAGTTTTCCTGTAAAAATATTAACCGAGAATTGTATAGAAAGACATGGTCAGCTAAATTGAATTCTCACTTTTTTATCCTTTTATCATGCCATCTCTTAACTTTCTCTTTAAACAAGTTAGCATTCTCATAGGCATGGGTTCTCCATTCACTAAGTGAGCTCATGTCAAATAACCTCTTCTCACCATCAAGCTTGAAATCATAGTTGAGATCTTTGATTGCCCAATAGGCTTTATGGTCTAGCTCTATAGGTAAGTGGCATTCTTTACCATAAACCATTTTATATGGAGACATACCCATACGGTTCTTGTATGCAATTCTATAAGCCAATAATGCATCGTCAAGTTTCTTAGACCAATTCTTCCTAGACCTATTAACCGTCTTGTGCAATATCAATTTAAGTTCTCTATTTTCTTAATTCTACTTGACCACTAGACTGAGGATGATAAGGAGATGCAACTCTATGATTAGCATCATACTTAGCAAGCAACTAACAGAATGCACCATGAATAAAATGTGAACCACCATCAGTCATTAAATATCGAGGGACTCCAAATCTAGGGAAAATAACTTCTTTTGGCATTTTAATAAAGGTGTTATGGTCAACACTACTAGTTGGAATAGCTTCTACCCACCTGGTAACATAATCAACAGCAAATAGAATATGAGTATATACCTATTTGATGTTGGAAAAGGTCCCATATAATCAAAACCCCAAACATCGAATGGTTCAATAAAAGAGAGTAATTCATAGGCATTTCCTGATGTCTACTAATATTGACAATTCTTTGACATTCATCACATGACAGGACAAACTTACGAGCATCCTTGAAGAGTGTAGGCCAATAAAACCCAGATTGTAATACCTTATGTGCAGTTCTATCTCCAGCGTGGTGTCCTTCGTAGGCCTCGAAATGACACTTCTGTAGGATCTGATCCTGTTCATCCTCAGGTACGCAACGTCTAATAACACTATCTACTCCTTCTTCATAAAGGTGTGGGTCATCCCAAAAGTAATGTTTTAAATCATAATTTTTTTTCTTTTGTTGGTATGTGAAACTAGCCGGTATAAATTTGGCGACAATGTAATTAGCATAATCAACATACCAAGGAGCATTAAGAGAAGCATTCATGACAGCTAATTATTTATTAGGAAAGCTATCATCAATAGGTAGTGGGTCATCATGAACATGCTCTAACCTAGACAAGTTGTCTCCTACGGGGTTGACAGCACCCTTCCTATCAACAATATGCAAACAAAATTCTTGTAGTGGAAGAATCCATCCGATAAGTCTAGGTTTGGCATCTTTATTTTCCATAAGATATTTAGTAGCAGCATGATCAGTGTGAACAGTTACTTTAGAATCAACAATGTAGGGTCTAAACTTATCACAAGCGAACACAATTGCTAAAAATTCTTTTTCAATGGAAACATAGTTTCTTTGAGCATTGTCTAGAGTTTTGCTAGCATAATGAAAAACATTTAACTTCTGATTAACTCTTTGTCCTAGAAGAGCACCAATGGCATAATCACTAGCATCAAACACAATTTCAAAGGGTAGATTCCAATCAGGTGGTTGAACAACAGGTGCAGAAATCAAGGCATTCTTAAGAATTTCAAAAGCTTCTACACAATCATCATAAAGACGAATGGAACATATTTTTGCAAGAGATTAGTGAATGGCCTAGAAATCTTAGAGAAGTCTTTAATAAATCTCCTATAGAAACCAGAATGACGAAGGAAACTTCTTATACCTTTGATATCCGTAGGACACAACATTTTTCAATAGCATCAACTTTAGCTTTGTCAACTTCAGTACGTCTTTCAGAAATTCTATGTCCCAGGAAAATACCTTCATTCACAATAAAGTGGCACTTCCCCCAATTCAAGACAAGATTAGTTTCTTCGCATCTCTGCAAAACTCAATCAAGGTTCATCAAACAATCATCAAAAGAAATTCCATAAATGGAAAAATCATGCATGGAAACCTCAACAATCCATTCACAAAAATCAGAGAATATAGCAGTCATACATCTTTGAAAGGTCATAGGTGCATTGCGTAAACCAAAAGGCATACGTCTATAAGCAAAGGTACCGAAAGGGTAGGTAAAAGTGGTCTTCTCTTCGTCCTCTTTTGACACAGGTATTTGAGAGAAACCGGAATAACCATCTGGAAAGCAGAAATGTGTGTGTTTGGATAGCCTTTCTAGCATTTGATCAATAAAAGGTAGAGGGCAATGATCTTTTCTAGTAGCTTTATTTAATTTCCTAAAATCAATTACCATTATATATCCTATAACAATTTCTTGCGGGATCAATTCACTTTTATCATTAGGAACTACGGTAATACCTCTTTACTTAGGGACACAATGAACAAGACTAACCCATCTACTATCAGCAAAAGGGTAAATGATACCTACCTCTAGAAGCTTTAATATTTCATTTCATACCACTTCTTTCATTTTTGGGATTTAGCTGTCGTTGGTGAATAATAACTGGTCTAGCATCAGGCTCCATTCCAGCTTTATGCTAGCATAGAGTGGGACTAATGCCCTTAAGATCATCAAGAGTATATCCAATGGCAGCACGGCGCTTCTTGAGAGTTTCCAATAATCTCCATTCTTCATGCTTTGAAAGATTAGCACTAATAATAATAGGATATATTTTCTTTTCATCAAGATAAGCATATTTCAGAGTATGTAGCAATTGTTTAAGCTCAAACATGGGATCACCCTTGGGTGGAGGAGGATCCCCAAATATTTCAACAGGCAAGTTGTGTTTCAGAATAGGATGTTGATCAAAGAAAATCTTATCTATTTCATTCCTTTGATTCATATGCATATCATTTTCATGGTCCAGCAAATATTGTTCTAAGGGATCAGTAGGAGGCACAACAATAGAAGCAAGACCAATAACTTCATCCTTACTAGACAATTCTTTATGATGGGGTTGTTTATGAAATTTAGAGAAACTAAATTCCTTACAGTAACAGTTTCCTTCTCATAATCTATCCTGGCATTACCGGTATTCAAGAAGGGTCTACCAAATATAATGGGAGAAAAATCATCTTGTGGGGAGCCAAGGACAAGAAAATCAGTAGGATATCTTATTTTCCCACACAAGACTTCAACATCTCTAATAATCCCACCTAGTGATATAGTATCTCTATTAGAAAGCTTGATTGTAAAATCAATTTCTTCTAACTCAGCTGGTGCAATATCATTCATAATCTCTTTATATAAGGTAAAGGGAATTGCACTCACACTAGCACCCATATCACATAAGACATGATAAAAATAATCTCCTATTTTAAAGAAACAACAGGCGTGCCAACAATGGGTTTATGTTTATCTTTAGCATCAGGTTTGGCAATTCTAGCGGCTTCATCACAAAATTGAATAACATGCCCATCAATACTATCAACCAAGAGATCCTTAACCATAGCAAAACTAGGCTCAACTTTAATTTTCTCAGTGGGTGTAGGTGTTCTAGCACAACTCTTATGAATCACAGTTGAGGCTTTAGTATCTTCCTTTATTCTAACACGAAAGGTGGTCTTTCAATATAAGCAACAGGAATAACAGGATCAACATTATAACTAATAGTATTACTTTCCTCTTCAACTTTAATTGGTTCAACTACTTTCACTTCAATGGGAGTATGATATTTAAACCACTTGTCCATAGGGAGACCAACATGAGCAGCAAAAGATTCACAAAAAAGGCTACTATCTCAGAGCCAAGTCCATATTTAGTACTAAATTCACGAAAAACATTGATGTCTACAAAGGATTTAACACAATCGAACTTAAGGTTCACACCTAACTCCTTACCTTTGTCGAGTTCCCAATCTTCAGAGTTGCGTTTACTTCTTTCCAATAAATCCCATTTGAAGTCAATATCTTTCTTCATGTATGAACCAGCGCAAGAAGTATCGAGCATGGATTGATAAATACGAGAAAGCCAAGCATAAAAATACTGAATAATAATTTCTCTCGAGAGCTGATGATTGGGGCATGAATACAACATTGAATTAAGCCTCCCCCAAGCTTGAGGTATTCTTTCTCCTTCACGAGGCCAAAAATTATAGATATAATTCCAATCACGATGAACTAGATGCATATGATAGAACTTCTAGTGAAATTCCATCTTCAATCGGCTATAGCTCCATGATCCAATATCATCACATACCTGTACCACGTCAATGCCTTCTCCTTCAAAGATAAAGGAAAGACCTTCTTCTTGACGTGATCCTCGGGAGACCTGCAAGCTTAAATAATCCACAAACTTCATCCACATAGATTAGATGCAAATTAGGATGTAGTGTTCCATATCATGCATAAGGATTAGCCAGCAGTTTCTCTATCATACCCGAAGGAATTTCATAATAAATATTTTCAGTAGGTTCAGTAGGTTGAGGGACAACTCTTTGTGCTTCCGGTCGATGTGAAGATACCCCGAAAAAGCCCTTCAAAGGATTACTTTCCATATTAACAAGTGATAGTAAATTTTAGCACTCTATATAAATTTTTTCTTTACCAGATTCCACTTACCAAAGGCACTTCAATCCCTGGCAATGGCGCCATAAAAGAGTTTTGATAACCCACAAGTATAGGGGATCTATCGTAGTCCTTTCGATAAATAAGAGTGTCAAACCCAACAGGGAGCAGAAGGAAATGACAAGCTGTCCGGACCCTGATCCAAAGTCATATGAATCCAGACAGTAACATATCACATCACTTTGCGGCCTCATGCACGGTAAACTCCACGGCTGCAGCCTTACCTTAGTGGACCGTTTGCGTCTTTTGGCTCATGTATGTGAACATGTCGCTAGCAATCAAACGACAGAGAACCCGGGCTGACATGGCTAGTCATAGAACCCAAGTGGCAAATCCGTAAAGGAACAGGCATACGTAACCAACAATGCAGGTGTCGGCCTATAGCGTGTGTAGATGAGTCATAGCAAGCTACAAGGACTCCATTATGCCGTGGGACATAAATGTCATCACCGCACGTAGACGAGTCGTAGCAGGCTACGGGGACTCCATTACACTGCGAGACATTTCCTCGAAGGGACAGACACAGCAGCAAGGAAGGATACATGCCGGTCAATCAATGTGTTCGGAGCAGTAGCAAGTTACCAAGGCTCGATGGAAGCATAAAGAGGCAGTTCCCTGTAAAGAGTACTACTAAAGGCACACAACTAGGTGTCGAATCCTAGACATATCGTTGCATGTCACACGTACGTACGACATGCCCGATATGCATAGATACAACTATGGAATCAAAACATAACCATACAAAAACACAACATTTATTTAGGAGGCTCATAAGAGCCAACATAGTGTGATGTTACAAGCAGGGGTCACATGACCCAACACACAAATCATACAAACAACAAACGGAAGCTTAACATGTCTGGGTACAGACATCTAGAAAATAAGAAGCCTGAGGAAGCTTGTCTATCTACAAGGCCCTCCACAAGAACCAGACGTCTGGCTGGGATTGCCAAGCTAACTGGACAACATCGATCTTATCATAGAAACCACTAGCGAGACTGGAGTCTCCTCTGCAAAAACATAATTAAGCAACATTGAGTACTGAGTACTAAGAAAGACTTACACCAAAACTAACTACATATGCATCGGTATCAACAAGGAGGTTGTGGGGTTCAATGCAGCAAGCCAGCTTTGACTCAGTGGCTATCCTGTACTATGACTTTCATAACTTTGTAAAGTTTTGTGAAGCGTACACGAGTCCAATAACACCACAACAATACACCACACCATGGATCCGCTCCGGTCTTCCTATGAGAGTGCCATCCACGGTACTCACACTTGTATGGAAATTTTTATGAGTAACCTTTTAAATTGTCTATGAACCATATAAGTATCCAAGTAGTCCATATCCACGGACACGGCTATTCAAATAGATTGATTACCCTGCAGGTGTGTACTTCGTCACACATGCTCTCGCCACTTACTGCCATGTGCTCGTAAAAAGGCATCGTGGCAACCTTCAAGCGAAATCCCAGCGAGGGAGTCGGCCACGACCTGACTAACCACACAAAACTCTAGTCCAGGTTTATCGCCTATTTGGGACTGAACCTGCAAGGAAGTCCGTCCAAAGTTTCCTTAACGCCCCCAAACAATGTGTACAGGGTTCCCAAGCCCACCTCGATGGATGGTACTACGCTTGGTACACCGGGCCACAATGCCTAGTCTGTCCCAAGCCCACCTATACGGGGTGCCACTTGGTAGACTACTAGCATATCCTACAAACACCAGAAACTTGTTGCAACTCCTGGAGAGAGAACAAGTCGGTTAATAAGTCGAGAGAGTCAATTAAGGATCCCAATGTTAGGTTAGCTAGTCAGGGACAACATACACAGGACTCAGTTCTTAAGGACGGTCCCAATGAGACAACCCACCATGTACTCCTACATGGCCTCTCATCACTACCTTTACCAAATCGTGTTCACAACTTAACTCTCATCATCAGAACAAGTTTAGTTCACTACGGTTCATCACCCAGATAAATCAGACCTGACACAACTCTAAGCATAGCAAGCATATCAAATTAAGGGCTCAACATAGCTCAAGCATCTACCAAGTATGCTAGGTTGCATGGTTCAACTATTTACTGTGACAATGACAGGTCATGCAGAGGAATGGGTTCAACTATTGGAACATGCAAAGTTCAAACGTTTTTCCCTAATCCAATAAGTGAAAACAAAAGCGGGAGAGTGGGTTTGTACCGAACATGTTCAAGGGGGGTTGCTTGCCTGATAAGACGATCACATGTTACTGCTCCTAAGATGGATACCCGACCGTATCCTCCGGAACAGTGCCTAACACAAAGGACAACCGTCGAAGGGGGAACAAATCAATACACATCAAATGCAACAATATCATGCATGAATATGACATGGCAATATGATGTGTTTCAGCTAATGCATCTAGCAACAAGTTTAAATGAAGAAGGTTTGAACTCAAGGTTCAAATTCAACTTCATATATGTATTCCATAATGCATTTGAACTAAAATGTCCAAGTTCACCTATTTAGGTTGCTCCAACATTTATGAAAACGACACATATGGATTCATTGGATTTTTCTGACCAATTTTCATATATAAATTATTTTCATGTGACTTACAGATTAATTTATACGAATTTTAGAAGTTTTTACTAATTTCTGGAATTTATTTAAATATACATAATTGTATTTATTATGTCGGCCTGGCATCATGATGACATCAGCAGGTCAAAAGCGGCAGCCTAGGTCAAACCTAGCGGTTGGGCCCCACCTCTCACTGACTCATTCATCTAACCGTTTTTTAATTAAACTAACAGGGCTGGGCCCACACGTCAGCTACCTAGGGTTTAATTAACCCGGTGATTAACCTTAAGCTAATCACCTGACGAGGGGGTCCCACCTACAGGTGGCTCAGGCGACGGCTTGTTGTCGGCGACCTCTGGCCGCGACGGCGCTACCGGCCATGGGAGTGGCGGCATCCATGCTACCGGAAACGAGAGCAGCAGCCGGGGGCACTCGGGCGAATCCCTCGCTCGCCCGCACCCAGGGGAGCTAGGTCGGCTCGCGGGGGACGCCGAAGCTCGTGGTTGCGATGCTGGAGGCGGCGGCCGAAGCTCGGGCACGACGAGGAAGGCGGCGGCTAGGGCAGCTAAGCAGCAGGGAGAAGAAGGGGCATCGACAAGGAGCTCACGGCGCTAGGGTTTAGTGTTTAGGGCTCGACAGGCCCGGGGAGCGCACCTGGGGCGGCGAATCGACGGTGGCGATAGCGGCTTCGTCCCGCGATGGAGGAGAGCAGAGGAGAGATGGGAAGAGCGAGAGAGAGAGAGAGAGAGAGGCAGGGAGAGAGGGAGGGGAAGAAGGGCACGGTGACGGGGGGCGCTGGCTGCCCCGAAGTCCTCCAGGCAGGCAGCTAGGCAGGAGCTGGCCATGGCGCGTGCCAGCGCGCCCCTGCCACACGCCCCAATCCTCCTGGCGGGAGGTTGGGGGTGACCTACGGCTGGCCGCTGGGCCAGCCCCTCCTGGGCCTCCTTCTTCTCTTTTTTTTATTACTTTCTGTTTTCTGTTTTTTCAGATTTGTTTTGATTTGATTTCAAAACCAAACCATTTTATAATATTCTGAAAATTAATATGTGGCCTGTTATATTATAACCCAAGACACTTATGGATTTTCCAGAATTATTGGAGCTTTTAAAATATTTATAGTATTTTAAAACTCCAATCTGAATAGTTATTGCTTTAATTCAATACCCAAAATGACATTTTTAAAATATGCACCACCCCTGGTTTATGTTGCCACATTATTCCAAAGAAGATGAACATTTTCCGAGGTCACTTTGGATCATTGAAAAAAGATGTTTTGGTTGAGCCTATTGAATTCAAATGGTGCTAGGGTTTTGAATATCCCCATTTCAGGTTTAAAAGAATTTAAACATGATGCAATCATAACGTGTATCCTAATGCATGCTAAAGATAGGGATGTGACACAAGCGGTTTCCAGTAAGGTATCCTCCGCAAGCACTCAAATTATCGGTAACAGATAGTTTTGTGATAAGATAATTTGTAACGAGTAACAAGTACAAGTGCACTAAGGTAGCCCAATCCTTTTTGTAGCAAAGGACAGGCCTGGACAAACTCTTGTATAAGTCAAAGCGCTCCCAAGGACACATGTGAATTTCTACCAAGCTAGTTTTCATCATGCTCATTTGATTCACGTTCGTTACTTTGATAATTTGATATGTGGTTGGACCGGTGCTTGGGTGCTTCCCATGCTTGGATAAACCTCCCACTTATGATTAACCCCTGTTGCAAGCATCCGCAACTAGGAAATAAAAATTAAGATAAATCTAACCATAGCATTAAACATATGGATCCAAATCAGCCCCTTACGAAGCAACTCATAAACTAGGGTTTCAGCTTCTGTCACTCTAGCTACCCATCATCTACTTATTACTTCCCATTGCCTTCCCCTAGGCCCAAATAATGGTGAAGTGTTATGTACTCGACATTCACATAACACCACTAGAGGATAGACAACATACATCTAATCAAAATATCGAACGAATACCAAATTCTCATTATTACTTATAGCAAGACTTATCCCATGTCCTCTAGAACAAACATAACTACTCACAAAGCATGTTCATGTTCATAATCATAGGAGTATTAATTATCATAAAGGATCTGAACATATGATCTTCAACCAAGTAAACCAGCTAGCATCAACTACAAGGAGTAATCAACACTACTAGCAACCCACAGGTACCAATCTGAGGTTTGAGACAAAGATCGGATACAAGAGATGAACTAGGGTTTGGAGAGGAGATGGTGTTTGTCCAAGTTCCGCCTCGAGACGGCGCTGCTTCGTCTCGAAAGCTTCCTGATGATTTTGTCCAGGTCAAAACCATTCATATAGCAGAAGATGGGCGTCGGGGACCTACCAGGTGGGTCACAAGCCTGCTAGGCGTGGCCAGGGGGTGGCCATGCCTGGCAGGCTTGCCACCTCCTGGTGGGCCCCCTCTGGTATTTGTTTCGCCCAGTATTTTTTATATATTATAAAACAATTCTCCGTGTGTTTTCAGGACTTTTGGAGTGTTGCAGAATAGGTATCTCAGATTTTCTCCTTTTCTTGTCCAGAATTCCATCTGCCCACAATGCAACAAATATCATAACGTGTACCGTAACATGTAATAACAGCCCATAATGCAATAAATATCAGTATTAAAGCCATGATCTGGCAAATAATTCACCATTCTAATTTTTGAAGAATTTGTAGTTGGAGTCAAATGACTCATGAAAGGAATATGAATTTTCACAAATGAAGCCAGATAAAGTGGATGGATCTACAGGAGGTCCTTTAGTAGCAACCCATGATGTTTTGGGGTACTGATCAGGTTTCTAGTAGGATCCATGAACATTGAGTTTCCTCCCAAATGCAACACCCTCTTTCCTAGGGTTCCTATTCAGAATCTGCTTTTTGAGAACATCGCAAAAGGGTTTGAGGCCCTTTGAGACTTTTGTATATGCTTGTCACATACAATTCCTTGAACGCTGCATTTTCGTCAGTGATACTTGTGGTATCCTTAAATGAGGAATTTGTGACCACAAAGATAGTTAAAGAATTTGCAGCAATAGAAGCATTTGACCATTCAGGTGAAGAATTAGCAGTTTCACGTCCGATGCATTTCCAGGAAGGTGGAACAAGTTCTTCCTAAGTAGCACTGATCTGTTGAGCAAGTAAGGAATCGTTTTGCATTCGAACATCCTCATGAGACCCTCTTAGTTTCTCAAGATCTTGGTTTCTCTAAAGAAATTCATAAGAAACCATCTCATGATCGACGAAGAGAGCGTAATGATGACTTTGAAGGTTATCATACTTTGACTGAAGACTTTTGAGATCATCAGTCAAAGTTTGAGTCCAATCCACTTCCTCATTCAACAGATCATCACTTTTGTCTAGCAGTTTCTGAAGCTTTTCAAGTGCACTTTGTTGCTTAAATATTAGCAAGTTTGGAATAGCTAGGTTTTCACATATTCATCAAATTCACCTTCACTTGATTCGGAGGAATGATGTTTGTGTACCTTGGCACCTTTAGCCATGAAGAAATAGGTGGGAGCATAATCATCGTTGCTGACGTGAGAGTCATTGGAGTAGTTATTTTCTTCATCATTGAAGATGGACTTGTTGATGAAAGAAGTAGGGATTGCAAGGCTAGCAACACCAGATTCTGACCACCTCAGATTCTTCCTCTTCTTCATATTCTTCAGATTCTTCTTCAGAATCCATTTCCTTGCCAATGAAAACCCGAGCCTTTCTGGAACCATTCTTCTTGTGCGATGAGGACTTTAAAGATTTCTTACTTTTCTTCGAGTCATTAGAGTTGTCATCCTTGTATTTCCTCCTCCTCGATTCTTCTTCCTAGAGAGGATGGTCAGATATAAAGTAACATGATTTCTTGTATTTGTGACAAGTTATCTTCTTGTAGTTGCATGATGAAGAATCTGATTTCTTAATGCCACTTTTTGATGACTTTCCAAACCGACCTCTCCTTGAGAACTTCTAGAATTTCCTCACGAGCATTGCTAGATCCTGGCTTAGTTCTTCAGGATCACCAGGTCTACTATCAGATTCTTCGATTTGGATGAGAAAATTGCCTTTGCCTTGAGTGCACCAGACCTTCCATAGCTTGGCCCGTAGAGGTATCTTTTCTCAGCTTGTTGGAATTCATGAATATTGAGTCTCTCAAGTATATGAGCAGGATCAAGTGACTTGTAGTCTCCACGCTCTTAAATCATCGAAGCTAGTGTATCGAATGAGGAATCAAGAGACCTCAGTAGTTTCTTCACCACCTCATGGTCGGTGATGTCGGTAGCACCAAGAGCTCGAAGCTCGTTGGAAATAATAGTGAGATGATCAAAAGGTTATTGAAGATTCTCATTGTCGAGTCTTTTGAAGCGGTTGAAGCGATTGCGAAGAACATCAACTCGGGAGTCAAGTTGGGTGGGAACACCTTCTTTGACTTTGGACAGCCTATTCCATATAAGCTTAGCAGACTCCAAAGCACTCACTCTGCCATACTGACCTTTACTCAGATTGCCACAGATCATATTCTTTGTTTGAGAGTCGAGTTGCTTGAATCTCTTCACATCAGCAGCGGTGACCATGGGAGTAACAGAGGGAACACCATTTTCCATGACGTACCATATATCATTGTCAATTTCTTCAATATGCATGCACCTCTTGTTCTTCCAGTAGGGGTCGTCCGTCCCATCAAAGGTAGGACAGCCCACGGAAACCTTTATCATACCTGGAGTCGACTTAACTAGAACTCCAGGCGGTTAAACCAAAATCACATAGAACAAGGGAGTACCTTTCTCTGATACCAATTTAATGTGCATTATATCGACTAGGGGGTGATAGGCGATTTATACAAATTCACAACTGAGGAATTTCAACTTGAGGAATTTCAAATGTGACGAACTACTAGCAGCGGAATAAGTACTCATGTGCATGATAAACATAGCAATAGTATAGTCACCATGATGAAATAAAGCATGCACATATTTCAAGTAGCGTGATATAGGATAAGCAGGTGAAGAACAAGGTGACTGAAGAATATGAGATGAAGCAATTGAGAAATTCTTCAATCAAATTCAACAAACAATAATAATCAATTTCATCAACAGGTATACAAGGAAATAGAATGACTGTTGTGACAGTCGTACATCTGGTTTGGAGCAGCTTGGTATTTAAACAAAAGGACACACAGTCCTTACCGTATTCTCCTTGAGCTAAGGTCACACAGTCCTTGCCCAACACTCGTGGTAAGTCTTCAGGGTAGACTTAAAAAAATCTCACAAACTGGTAACCCGACGATCCACAATTTACTGCAGGATGCTCTAGACCATGATGCGCTAATCGTCTGGAAGATGCACAGTCTTCAAAGGTAAAAAGTGTCAGTTCCACACATGAACAATCTCTTCAGTGATGCTCAATCAGTTTGGGTTTGGTGGTTTGGTTTTTGGGTTTTTCCTCACTGATGATTTTCTCTCAAAGTCCACGGAGGATGGGTTGCTCTCAAATGGAAAGTGTCAGTTCTCTCTCAGAGCATCCAACCAACTAGTGGTTGTCGGGGTGGCTATTTATAGCCAGGGTGCAACCTGACGTGATAAGACATAAATGCCCCCAATGATATGACCGTTATGTGGATAAGATGATTGGGCAACTGGCGCTAAGCACAACAACGGTCGGAATTTGAACTATGGAAGTCCTAAGGGCATATCATATTCCTCACTATAGGCAATTTGCACGGGAGTAATCCTAACTCCTTAGTCTCACCAATTTCCTCAGAGACTAGAAGAACATCATCTCTATCACTAAAGAACTTGAATGCACCGTAAGATATTTCCAAAGCCTTCACTCGAAGGATTGGGTTGTGTTGAGGCTTTAGAGTTAAGAATTAGTTGGAAATTTTCCTTAGTATTACCTCGGCCCCTTTAACAGTACGGTGTTTCCTATGACTCAAACTAAGAAGATGAAACTATGAAAACAAAAGTCTTCACGCTTCATAGTCCTCGTTAATATCTTCAAGGTCACACTGAATTCTTTAGCATCAAAGTCTTCAGGGAATACCGAAATCTTCATCAAAGTCTTCAGCTGAAGACATTCATTATTAGGGGTCGATAATCTATGAATATATCAAACCCCTCATCAACTTATAGAACATGTGTGTACTCACAAGCCCATTAGTTCCTTAACCTATAAGTCTTCAATACACCATAATCACTATGGGGCACTAGATGCACTAACAATTTTCCTCATCTCATTTTGCATCATGGCATCATATCATCTTCTCATGGTTGCATCATGATTGTTGTGTTAAGGTGTGTGTGAGTGTGTAATGTGGAGTGGTGTGCTTGCAAGCAAGAGACTGTCTTGGGTGGAACCTCCGTAAATTATTTAAAAAAACTATGCCTCAAACTCTATTAATAGCAATGATAGATATGTGGTGTTTTTGCTTGCCCCTTTCATCTCAAGTAAATGTTGCACATCTACCTAATATTCTGATAAGTGTTTTAAAATATCTCTTAGCCATGTTATGGTATTTTCCCGTTTGTATCTTTTGCAAAAAACAGATACCTATAGTAATAATATGCAATTTATTTATTTGTTCTAAATATGCCCAAACCATTTTTATTAAATAGTGCTGGTTTTTGTGAGTTCTAAACTATTTTATTTTCCCTCAAATTATTTTTCCAAACTCCCCTGGCTATTTTATTGTTTTTGGCTATTATTATAGGTAAAGCCTTTTCTCTTTGCGGTGAGAGAGGTAGCCAGCGAGCTGGGCCTCCTCCCGGCTTCTCGTCGCATCGGCAACAGGTGGCGCAGCCCACCGAGCCCTCCTCACGCGTCACCTCCTACCTATGTATGGTAGGGCATCCAGGGACGCCACATCAGCTTCCAACTGACTTACGGCTAGAGGAGCCCCGAGCGGCCTTTAAAGCGTGTCCTTGATGCCCTAGCATCTTCCCGCATCCCATTCCTCCCTTCTCCTTCCCCTTCGCTGCAGGTAAGCCACCTCCCAAGCCTACGCAATCGCCATGCTCCCGGTGCTCCGGACGAGCTCGCGCTCGAGCATAGGGTTACCTCCTCACCCTTTCACCGTCACGTTGGTGAAGCCAGAAGCCCCCTTTCTTTGCTCTCTTCTTCCTCGACGACCAAGGGGGTGCTAGGCCCAAGATCGTCGATGTCCTGAGCCCCTTCTTCCTTTGCTTCATCGATCCAAAGGCTTGCCGTGCTCTGGCGGTCCTCACATCATCTCTGACCCTGATCCGAAGTCTTTGTCTTATCCGTTGGATGCTAGGAGGGCCACCAAACCCATTCGTCCCTTCCTCACCGTCAGGCGTTCCATGTAGGTCTTCTGGTGTTCATGTCATCATTGTGCTCCCAATGCGCTGGTCAAGGTCGCGTTTTTTTGCTGTGTAGGATGTTGTGTGTGTCGTTCATGTTCTTCCCTCTACACGTATGTTGCTGTTGCACACCCCGCGAACGCGTCCCATGCTTTGCCTCGCCCTGTCGCGCTCTCCCAGCCTGCTTGGTCGCCTTGGTGCACCATGGCTGAGCCGAGGTCCTGCTGAAGCTCGAAACCCGCTCTGCTTCATAAACCCTCGGGAATGGACCTCCCCTCCATTTCCGCAGCCCCACCGATGTTCCCCTTCTCCGGTGGTCACCGAAATGGCCGCCGGCAATGTCGTTGACTTCCATGTTAAGGTGGAAGTAAACGACCCATTGAATCTAGCTTATGTTGGCCCGTGCCTCTCCTTTGTCAAGCTTCCCTTTTCTAGCCTAGTGGTAGCGCCCGCTATCTTCACCCTGGGCGACTCGGGTTCGACCCCCCCCCGGGCACACATTAACGCCCCTTTTTTCCATTTAGCCTTTGACGCTGACAGTGGGTCCATGGCCTACATGTCACACTCCTATGGACCCTGGTGTCTAGGAAAGGTGGGCCCTTCTCTTTTTATAATTGTTGTGGTAATTTAGTTCAATGTTCTGAGTTTTGGCATTTTAGGAAGTGTCCAGATTCGTCCATGTCCAGATGTGGAGGTTGCCATTTAGGGATATGCCTCATTTATCATATATTATGATATAAGTGAATCTTGTAATTTTCGAATGCCATTTGTGTGAGTTTTGTCTATACAAACATATGCTTATGATATATGAATTTAGGGTAGAAAAATCCAGTGAATCCATTTGTGGCATTAATTTTATCATTTGGAAAAGTTAGTGAAAATGATATTTTGTGATAGGATGTCATTTGGTCATTTGACATGATTTAGTTCTTGCACTATTTGCTACACTTGTCAACATGAATTTTTTTTGATGTGTGTACTAGCCCTAGTATTTTTGCATGGCATGAAAAATCATGTTAGGGGTGGAATTCTTGCTGTCAACATGCCACGAAAATGTTGTTTCACATGCTCAAATATTTTTTTGCCATGTTGTCTTGATGATTCCCATGAATCCATAGCTCCTTTGAGATTGGCACAATGTTGTGTATTGATGAGCATGTTGTCCTACGATAGTTTGTGCCAAGTGCTTGTAGGTATAACTATTGAATCTTAATTAAAATTTCTATCAAACATCTCATTTTGTTAAAAATGACCTGCTTGCCACTGGTTGAATTTCTCCAAGTCTGGAAAACTGCTATTCTCAATATGCTATGTTGTGGAGATGATAGCCATTGATATGTGCATATTTTTATGCTGCCATAATGTAGTTAATTGAGGTACATGTTGTCCTCTATGACCCTATTCATCTTTATGCCATGAAAGTCCCTCTAGCATATCTATTTGTTGATGTCAAGTTGTCAACCTGTCAACTCAGATTTGTAAAAACTGGAATTTCCACTAAGTCCCTAAAAACTGATTCTACATGCCATCTTGTGGGCTCAATTGCCATTGATCCTTGCTTCCATTCATGTTGCCATAGTTGTATGAATTGTTAAGCATTCTATATACTTCATGTCCATGCCTTGGTCGTTCTTTGAATCTTGTTGTAGCTCCTGTTGTGTGTGTTGCAATATGGCATGTTGCTATTTGTGGACAGATTGCGTGATTGTTTGTTTTCTGACTTGTGAGAGCTATACCCAATGGTTTCTCATGAACTTTCATTCTATTATTGCTAAATTTTCATTTCCAGTTTAGGGGCTTCCTTGGAATACCAAGAAATAGGCCATTGCCTACCTCATCTTTTTTCTCTCTATTACCATTCGTACCTTTTCGTGAGTGTACCGTGAGTTTCTTTACTCGGTTTGCAACGTTCTACATATGCATCTGGATCATTCTTACGAGGAGCATTCATGTGAGCCATGTTCATGCATGTTCAAATAACTAATCCTGAGGTTATGTCCAGAACAATGAAGAAGTTAATATTTGCATGAGAAACATGACTAGCATAGGGTTGCCATGTTATTTGCATCAACTTGATCATGCTTCTTATTTGGTTGTGCATTGCACTTCGGTTGTGTGTTTATTTGGTCATGTTTCTCTTTGGGTAGACCCGAGTATCAAGCCTGAGTACGAGGATCCTGGAGAGAACGTGTACGAGGACCCATCTCTTTTTCCCCCTGAAGACCCAACAAGCAAGATGATCTTACCCGGATCCTGACACTATTTTTGCTATGCTAGATGTCTCGCTCCTACCATTATGTTTCGTTACCTACCACTATAATGTCGTCAAGCCTCCTAAATTGCCATGAAAGCCTCTAACCCCTCCACTACCTAGAAAAACCTTTTTGGGTAAGTTACCCCTGCTCAACCCCTCTTATAGCATTCTTAGTTGTAGGTGCAGGGTCTTTCCATGTGATAACATGGATATCTAGAGATATCACAATATTTATTGCTATTTAATTTAATGCACCTAGATACATGGTAAACATGGAAGGCTTGGCCTTTTGCCCGGTGTTTTGTTCCACTTTTGTCGCCCTAGTTACTTGTTACATGTATTATGTTCCATATTTTGCGCTCCTAACATGCTCGGGGTTGTTATGAGGACCCCCTTAGCTATTAATTTTAGGATAAAGCTTGTTTGGCAAGACCCAACACTGGTACTATTTGCTTAGTAATCTAATTAATATGCATAGTGCTTAGCTACCCCGTGGATTAATCAACAACCCGGGCCAGTGCTCCTCATGAGTGTTGGTTCAACCCAGAGCAGCTTATTAACGACGCCCGGGGCAACTCAATGACTGGCGTGGGAACCATCGCTCACCCATCGTGTCCTGAGAACGAGATACGCGTCTCCTATCAGGTTTGTCTACATGTCGGGCGGTGTTGCTGGACTTGTTTTACCTTTTTCGAATGTCTTGTGCTAGGGATTATGAGGATACTTTGGGCTATCGCGAGGTTGAGGTTTTTCAAAGGAATTTACAAGGAGATCATGAGTTTTCCGCGGTCGAGGTTAGTCCATGTGGCGTGTGGTTAGTTTGTGGCGGATGAGTTGGAGCACCCCTGCAAGGTTTAATCTTTTTGAGAAGCCGTGCCCACAGTTATGTCCCAACTTGGAAATTCGTTTAACACCAGGTTATAGCAAACTTGAAGTAAACTCAAATAAATTACACCAACCATGTGTGTAACCATGACTGTCTCTGCTAGTGAACATGAACCGAGAGAGAACACGGTGGGGTTATGATTGGTGTAAGTAGGTGTTTAGGATCACTTAGTGACTATTCTAGTTCATGACTATCATGCATAGGCCACCATATTTAATTATTATTCTCATAATTTAGCCACTCAAATAGATGCTAAGTGCTTGCTGCAGCCTCACCAATTAAACATTCCTCACCCATTGGCTTACATAGTCTCGGCTCCAATGGGATACGATGAAGAACATGGGCTCACAAATTACTACAACACTACAGGTACATGTACTGCTTAGTTTGATCTTGTTGATGTGCCTCAGCTCCAATGGGATACTATGAAGAACATGGGTGTATGTATGTGACGTATCCGGATGAGTAGGGGAGCTTTGTGGTTGTGTTCCTGGGCTAACAATACATTGTCATTGCTTCCTTTTATCGTTTGCTTTCGTCCATAGCCGGACTTGTCTCTTGGATGATTGTAATCTAGTATGTGGCGAGTGTAATCGAACTCATATACTCATCTCCCCTTTACATGTATTGCAATGATTTCTGTACTTGGGAAATGTCGAGATGCGCTTCTAGCCCCATCGAGGTCCTCGGGCCTTAATTGGGATAGTACTGCATCTTGGTCCTTACACCCGAACCTGGGGTAATATTGTCTATTTGTTCCTTGTTCCCCATTGATCCAAGATCCACAGCTCGAGACCCCGTACGGGAGATCTATCGGTTTACACACTGACATTGGTGCTTTCATTGGGAGTTTCATTGTGGGATTGCCAAAGGATCCCTGGCTCCTTTAGTCACCAATGATAGCATCCACACCGGGGATGTCTTTGGCCAACTCTTTGTGCCCGGCAGTATCATGCTACACGTCAATGCGGCCGGTCACGTCAAAGAGATCAATAGCTTTGCCCCAGGACAGAAGATCAGGTTCGGTAGCCTGGAGTACATCGTCGATGCCCGGGAGATCTGTTCCTTACTGAGCTCACAACCTCACCCGATGAGCCCAGAAATCCTGAAGCTTTAACTTTGTGTCTCCCCCTCGCGACCCCGTCTTTGAGTCGATCCTTATCTTGGATTCAGCTTCGAGCTCGGATCCAGTTACTGTGTCTAGAAACTTGGGCTTGGCCTTGGTCAAGCATGCTCCCAGTGTGGACTCGCTGGAGATTGTCTCCGAAAGACTCCAGAAGGATAAAACCACCGACCTCTGGCTATTGAACGAGATGCTAGCCTAGATCCAGCCAATGAACATCACGTATGGCCCGGCCTCTCCCTATGCTTGGATAGGTCTTGACGCAGGCCACGGGGAACTTATGTCCCACCAACCACCCGGTTAGTAGCCACTATCGAGGAATTAACCTATATTCTAGACTACGACTTTGAGGAGGCCGATGACGTCGACAACGATGTCGATGCCAATACCCCTCCCACCACTAGACGATGGACAACTACCTCCACCTACGACATCTATATGGTGGACACCCCAACACCATTGGGAAGAACGGCGATGCCACCCCCTAGAGAGAACGATGACAACCTTGGCACGATACCTCCCGAGCGCCGATGCCAACGCAAATGATCCAAGGGGCGCAAGGGCAAGGAAAGCGACACGGGCACCAGAGATGACGATACCCGTGGCAACATGGAATACCTCGATGACCCTGTTTCCCAAGATCAACAACTCGATGTCTCGAAGGGGCACAGGGATCAGTATAACTATGGGGACCCTAATGACTCTGGGGAAAGCAACTACCTTCCTCCCTCTTAAGAGAAGGTTAGCCTCAGAGCTGAGGATTTCATCGTACCTGAGGACCCACTAGATTAAGAAAGGTTCAAGAGACAATTGATAGTCATCATATGAATCCTGAAGAAGAAGCAACAACAGCTAAAAGCTGAACAAGATAACCTCAAAGATAGATGGACGAAAGTCCTAGCATCTGAAGAAGGGTATGACGATTGATGGTTAGATCAAAATAAAAGTTACATGTGCTGACGTCTGCTGCCACAATTCGACGTTGAGGCCCCCGAGCTTGCAACCCACAACGCACTCAGGACAACCAACCAGACCGCCCTCCTCGAGGACATGACAATACAGATGGAAATGCCGAACATTGACCTACACTCCCCCATTGGAGAGGAAGGGATCCAATACATCCTGAGGACCCATATGACCTATGATAGTTCTTGGATGTTAGAGCAGGTCAGACAAGACCCACCTATGGACCTAGAGGATATACCCCCGCTAGGTGGGACGAATACCAATCTTGTCTCGACAGAAACAATAGAGCTTGGGAACAACACCATGCCCGGATGACAACCTATCTCCGGCAGGACGGGCTCACCCAATGTGCTTCACAGATGAGGTGATGAAGCACAAGTTCCCATAAGGGTTTAAACCCGTATACATTGAGCAATACGATGGGACAACATACCTGGCTGTGTGGATTAAAGATTTCCTTCTCCACATTCATATGGCCCGAGGAGATGATATCCATGCCATAAAATACCTGCTACTAAATCTTAAAGTACCATCCTGACACTGGCTAAACAGCCTCCCTAAAAGCTCCATTGGGAGCTGGGAAGAGCTCGAGGACGCTTTTCGAGCTAACTTTCAAAGCAACTATATTGTGGGGACCCCGACTCATATGTCGAGATCACCGAATGCACGTGTATAGTGATCCCAGAGATCAATACTCACCGAACACACAGAAGCTGAGTAACAAGAGTCTTACATCCACACTTAACGTCTTACACAAATAATGACTGCGAAGGTCTTAGTCTTACATAGATAGGGCCACACGGGCCAAACACTTAAAATAGAATAAGCAGCAGAAATCTTGGTCGAAAGCGTGAACCCATGCCATATTCCTTAACCTACAAGCATTCTGACTGGGAAGCGTCCTAGTTCGCATGTTCATATCCAATGAACTCTTGAACATACTCCTGTTCTTCCATGTCTGGCCAATTAAATAACCAGTGGAAAGCCAATGAGTACTTTGAATGTACTCGCAAGCAACCCAAGTTGTGGAACAAGGTAACAATGATGCATGATATAGAAAAAAGTAGGTAAGTTTGCGGAAAGCTTATTTTGTATGCAAATGACATGATCAAGTAACTAGTAAGCATGCTTCAAAAGTTAATAGATGTCCATGTGAACAAGTTACAGACATCACCATAAGTAGGGGTAGAACATCTGATGTTCATTCATCATGCTAAGCAATCGGCCTTAGTTTAATTCCCTCGCTAAGTCATCAGACTCAGCTTATGTGACCTCTTCTCACCATCACATCCATACTCACACCAAGTTTCACAAAAACATCCGGATGTAGTTTAAGAAGGACCTCCAACTGTCCATGACCATGGACGCGGCTGTTCGAATAGTTTTACACTCTACAGATGTTGCACACTTTACCCACAAGACTCGGGGAACTTCCGTGTCATCCACGACTCGCGGTATATAACATACCCGAGGTAAGCACCCAAACAATGCCTTTCCCTTAGCAATACTAAACAAAGAGTCCACTGGATTGGTACCCAGCCCTCATTATGTACTTCACACGAGTCTCCCTCTAAACCGTACTTTCCACGAGGGGACCAACGGTGTGCCCGGTGCCTGTGAAGAGAGCATGATCGTACATACCGGTACGATCCCGTATCGAGAGTGACTGCGCCAGTCCCGCCACTAGTAATGCGGGTTGCTTGCCAGTACCCACCAAGGTAATCAACAAAGCCCCATCCCATAAGGGGTATTGCGGTTGCGCATGTAAGGTTGGGACGGTTAGCAGACCTTAAATCTAATCCGTTTTCAAAAACACATACTCAACTTGCCCTGGCACACCACTTATTTCTCAAGTGGTCACCCATCTTATCATCATCTCCCTCGGGCATTAGTGGCACCCGATGGGGTTTTCGAAAAGTCTTTGAAATCATCACTTTCTTGCCATCACTATGCATAAGTCCCATCCCATTTGCGTAGCATCTATTAGCAACCTAACTACTCCCACCCGCATAACCCTCATAAGGTGGTAGGATCATGCATGATGCAATTCTCAACAGTAAGATTAACAGAGGTATCCCACCAAAAGGGGAACACCAAAACACATGATCAAATATGCTGAAAGTAAAGTGCTATATGATATGCAATAAAAATGGTTTCTCATCATGGTCAAAGGGCTGCTTGCTTGGCTCAACAAAGTCTCCAGGGTCTTCGAAGTCTTCGGGTCCAACTTCTTTGTCAATCGCACAATCTATCATCGCGAAATAAAGCGACAAAAATAAGCAACCACACAGAACAGAGCACTCAATCTACTACCAAAAATGTTAACCTACTCTAATAAATACTAAATGTCATACTAAAAATATTCTCCAAGGGTTTTATTGTGAAAAATATTTTGGAAATAAGATAACAGAGGCAAAAAGGTGCCTATATATAGGTTTTAAAATAAAACAATACTAAAAATAGTTTCAAACATTTTTATATATGGCACTATTAAATTTTAGGGATTATTATAGGAATTTAGGTGGAAAAATATTGGGTATTGAGCTTATTTTTAATCCTGTGGGATTTTCAGAAAAATCCATAGAAAAAGAAAAAGAAAAGGCCTGAGAGCCAACTGGGCCAAAATAGTCCTAGTTGGGCCGGCCTGCGGCCGAGCCAGGTCGGGGCGAGCCGGGGCGCACGCGCCATCAAGGTTCAAACCCGACAGGCGGGCCCCAGGCGCTAGAGAGAGAGAGGAAGGCGGGAGGGAAGTGAGGGACTAACGACCTGGCCCCACTAGCAGGTTGTCGTCCACCTGAGGCCAAGGGCTGGCGGAGCTCACGTGCGGCGAAAAGAGGAGGGGCGAGGGCAGGCGATGGTCGGAATGGACTCGGGGAGGAACCGCCGTTCCAGGGGAGGTCGAAGGGAGGCCGGAGGTGGCCGGAGTTGTCAGCGGCGAGCACCCACGGCAGAGGTGGCTTTGGGAGGTGGTTGCCAGGACCGTTTCCGGCTGCAAAGAGGACGGGGAGGAGGGGGAAACGCGTCTGCGTGTCTAGGGAGGACCAACCGAAGAAGAAAGAGGGCCGGAGAATGCCGTTACCAGGAGATCAACGGTGGCGACTTCGCGGCAATCTCTGGTCGATCCCAAGAGTTTTGAGCACGGGGAGGAGCGGGGGCTTTGCGGGCGGTCTATATAGGAGGAGAGGGGGCCTGAGAGGAGGGGAGAGCTCGCGGGAGGCCCTTTTTATAGGGGGTAGCCGGTCCACCGGCGAGGGCGTGGTTGGCACCACAGGTCACGGGGGGCTCTGGCTCTTGTCCAGGGAGTTCGTGGGTGCGGCCTAGGCCCATGGGAAGGGAGAGAGAGCGGAGGAGGGGTCTGGCGCCCGTGCGTGTGAGCCCACGCATTGGCCGGCTCGGGTGGCGTCGGGCACCGCGGGAGGGGTCGGAGGAAGGAGAGAGAGGAGGGGGCTGGCCACGTAGCATGTTGCGGACACCGAGGAGGACAGGGGGACAAGGTGGGGTGGCCCGAGGCTGTTGGGGACGCCTGTTGGCGAGCGCCTACAGTGCGGGTGCACACTGTAGCGCGCTCCAGAGCACGAGCTCTGCATGCCAGGGCATCTCGTTGGCACAATGGGCGCGTCCACTAGTGTCTCGAGGATCTAGGGCGGTTTAACAATGGGGAATAGGGCATGGGATGCTCTGTGATGCCTTAGGAGAGAAGATAAGCTAAGAGAGAGGGAGAAAACTGCTGTCCAGAGGTGTAAAATGAGGGTTTTACCCCACTTACCCATGGGGCTTTGGCCATAAAGAGTTACTTGACGTAGCTAGTAACTGAGAGGGGCTGTGGTAAAAAGTTGGGGGCAAGGGTAAAACAGAAGAGGGTGAAAATGGGGTTTTTAAAAAATCACCAGAAGGTGTTTGATGGTGTTTTGGGCAAGAAGATGTTTCCACCTTACTTATATATTTACCAGGGTCAAAGGTAGGTAGAAATGAGAGGATTCACCAAGTTTGAGCTCAAGAGGAAAAAGTTGACAATGGAAATTTGATAAACCCTAGAATTTAGCAGAATAAGATTTCTGTAGATCCAATCATGCTAGGCTTTTCCCCTTGATGCACAAGTTAGTGTATCATCACTGTTTGGCCATTAGAGCATGCCCACAAAGTTTGAGGCCAAGGGGAGACACTTCATAATGTAAAGTTGCTGAAATTTGATTCTGGACATGAATGGTTTTGGGATGGTTTGATGAACCAAACCAACTTGGATTGAGATGAAACTTTGCAAGATCATCACCTCTGATAGTAATGACTTGCTGGAATTTTTCCTGGAATTTATTGAGAATATTTCTTATAGAAATATTCCAAAATCTTGATTTGAACAGAAAGGGTTTTGAGGGGATTTGCCTATGATCTGATCATGCCCTTGTGTTTAAACTCATATATATGGGAAATATATGTCCACTGAGTTTCTTTAAATTTTCTCAAATATTTTAAAAGCATTTAAATAATTTTACCCTAGGAAAAACCAATTCTAGCCTTAAAAAAGCCTTTAAATAAATATGAAATAATCTTTAAAAATAATATTTGGTGGTTTTGGAAAGTCATATATATAGTAGGTTTGAAATAAAGCCTTTGGGAAAGAAGGATCCACCTGATTTGAGGACGTGCAGTGCAAACCTTATTTTAGGGTGTTTTGGAAACTTAAATAAATGAATCATTTTTAGTGAAAACAAAATTTGATAAAAATAGTTTTGGGCACTATTCACATGGCATGATCATTGGGCAAGAGGTTGGGAACAAGGAAGATGCATATTAAGTGGAATAGAAGCTAGTAGTGCCAAATAACACAATCAAAAAGCAAACAAACAACATAGCAAGCAAGCACATGCACATAGAAAAAGTTTTTGTTGGCTCCAAATTTTATAAACCCAAACATATCAATGTGCTACAAACATAGGGTGTGACAGACCTTCCCCCCTTACAAGAATCTCGTCCCCAAGATTCCTAGGCTAAGCGCTAAAAAGATAAGGGAACTCCAATCTAAGATAATTTTCACACTCCCAGGTTGCTTCAGCTTCACTGTGGGTGCTCCACTCGAACTTGAAGTACTTGATGGTGCGGCTTCGGGTGCAGCGCTCGGCTTCATCCAGAATGCGAACTGGCGTCTTACAATAAGTGAGATTTGGCTAAAGATCGATGGCTTGATGGTCGATGTCCTTGTAGAGGTCGGGGCGGTTGGGAACTTGCAGACACTTCCAGAATTGTGACACATGAAAGACGTTGTGCACATTTGATAGCTCAGAAGGTAACTCTAGTTTATAGGCAACTTCTCCTTGTCTTGCGGTGATCTTGAAGGGGCTAATGAATCTTGGTGCAAGCTTCCCTTTGACGTGGAAACGCTTGGTTCCTTTGATAGGCGTGACACGGAGGTAGACATAATCTCCAACATTGAGGTTCAGTTCTCGGCGGTGAAAGTCGGCGTGGCTCTTCTGTCTTGACTTGGTAGTCTCAAGGCGCTTTCGGACAAGTTGTATTTGCTCTTCGGCTTCGTGGAGGATGTCTGGTCCAAAAGTAAATCCTTCTCCGGTTTCTGACCAGTTGAGGGGAGTACAACACTTGCGTCCATACAACACCTAAAATGCTGCCATCTGAAGACTTGACTGATAGCTGTTGTTGTATGAGAACTCGGCGAAGGGCAGGAAATTCTTCTACTTGGCTCCATACGCTAAAATACAAGCGCGGAGCATATCTTCGAGTATCTGATTAACTTGTTCCGTTTGCCCACCGGTCTAGGGGTGAAAAGCAATGCTGAAGGAGAGCTTGGTCCCCATGGCTTCTTGAAACATCTTCCAGAATCTTGAGGTGAACTGGGTGCCTCGATCTGACACAATCTCCCTTGGAACTCCATGAAGGCTCACAATAAGCTCAATGTAGAGTTTGGCTAACTTGTCTCACTGTCATAGGTGGTCTTGACGGGAATGAAATGGGCTACCTTCGTCAGGTGGTCGACAATGACCCAAATGGAATCATTTCCCTTACTTGACCTTTGTAAACCGGTGATGAAATCCATCCTGACTTTATCCCACTTCCATTCAGGCACTTTGAGGGGCTGCAGCAGTCCAGTGGGTCGCTGATGCTCAGCTTTGACTCTCTGCCATGTGTCACACTTAACCACGAACGTTCCTATCTCCCGTTTAATGCCATCCCACTAGAACCTTGCCTTGAGGTCTTGATACATCTTGGTTCCTCCAGGGTGGATGGAGTATGGAGTGTCATCATCTTGTTGCAAGATCAGGTTCTTGAGCTCCTCTTTATTGGGTATGCAGATGCGATTCCCGAACCATACAACTCCTTGTTCATCCACTGAGAATCCTAGGGCCTTGCCTGCCTTGATCTTCCTCTTGATCCCTTCAATGCTCTCATATCCCTTTTGGGCCTCCTTGATATCATCCATCAAGGTAAGCTTTGCTTCGAGGTTGGCGAGGAATCCTGGTGCAACCAGTTCTAAGACGAAGCTCTCAAGTTCTTCATATAGGGCGGGTAGCCTTTCCTTAATCATAGCATTCATGGAACAAGCCTTTCTGCTTAAGCCGTCTGCTACCACATTGGCCTTTCCAGGATGGTATTGAACACTGAGGTCGTAATCCTTGCTCAATTCCAACCATCTTCGCTGCCTCATGTTCAATTCCCTGTGAGTGAAGATATACTTCAAACTCTTGTGGTCTGTGAATATCTCACATCACTTCCCCAGAAGGTAATGTCGCCATGTCTTCAAGGCATGAACCACGACTGGCAACTCGAGATCATGAGTGGCGTAGTTCTCTTCATGCAGGCGTAGCTGTTTGGATAGATATGCTACAACTCTGCCATCTTGCATCAGAACACCTCCATGTCCGGTTCTTGATGCATCACAATAAATCACAAATTCCTTGTGAATATCAGGGGTGGCCAAAACTGGGGCTGTGGTCAATCTCTTCTTGAGCTCCTGGAAGCTTTCCTCACACTTAATTGTCCATTTGAACTTCTTGTACTTCTTCAAAAGCTGGGTCATGGGTCGGGAAATGCTTGAGAACCCTTCCACTAACTTGTGGTAATAACCCACGAGTCCGAGGAAGCTTCTGACTTCCTTCATGGTGGTTGGGGTTTGCCATTCAATCACGGCTTCAATCTTGGTAGGTTCCACTGATAATCCTTCTGCAGTAAACACATGACCCAAGAATCCAACTTCATGCAGCCAGAATTCACACTTGCTGAACTTGGCATATAGTTGGTGCTCTCGAATCTTCTCTAGGACCAATCTCAAGTGTTCCTCATGTTATTCTTCAGATTTGGAGAAGAAAAGTATGTCATCAATGAAGATGACAACGATCTTGTCCAAATACTCCATGAAGATTTTATTCATGAGGTACATGAAGTAGGTAGGGGCATTAGTTAACCTGAACGACATGACTGTGTATTCATACAGGCCATAACGGGTTACGAATGTCGTCTTCAGGATATCTTTGGGTTTGACCTTCATCTGGTAGT
Source organism: Hordeum marinum (assembly GCA_022496015.1). Classification (NCBI taxonomy): domain Eukaryota; kingdom Viridiplantae; phylum Streptophyta; class Magnoliopsida; order Poales; family Poaceae; genus Hordeum; species Hordeum marinum. The sequence goes on along the minus strand of CM039673.1, from coordinate 212,620,253 downwards.
ACCCACACCTGAGGTCGATCTTGGAGAACACCTTGGCTAAGTTCAACTGATCAAACAGGTCTTCAATCTTGGGGCATGGGTACTTGTTCTTTATTGTGACTTCATTGAGAGAACGGTAATCGACACAAAGTCTGATAGTCCCGTCCCTCTTTGACACAAATGAGGCACTAGGGCGAACAAATCCTTTTCTGAGCTGCTCTGCTAGTTGCTTCTTCAACTTAGCCAACTCTTCGGATCCCATCCTATATGCCTTCTTATAGATGGGCCTTGATCCAGGCATAAGCTCAATGATGAACTCAATATCCTGGTCTGGAGACATGTCGGGCAGCTCATCAGGAAACACATCTGGGTACTCACATAGCACTTGATCCAACTCAACTCTCGATAGGCAGTTAGCCTGGGGGCTTGAGTGGAGGCAGGGTTGGGAACAAACTTGACTTCCACTCCTTGGCTATTGGTCATGGTGACAATCCTTTTGGCACAGTCCAGTATGCCTTGCTGCTTGGTTAACCAGTCCATGCCTAGGATCAGATCCAAGCCTTCTGACTTCAGGATGATAAGGTCAGCTAAGAAGTCTACCCCGTTGATGTTAATCTCAACTCCCTTACAATCTATCCCGCACTTCATAACTGATCCTGGGGCTTGTATCAACATACGACTACCCAGGGGTGTAGGCTTCATGCCACTCTCTAGTGCAAACTTTTAGGTGAAAAAAGAATGCGAAGCTCCACAATCAAACAATAATGTTGCTGGGGTTGAGTTGACGAGGAACGTACCCAGTATAACGTCCGGATCTTCCTAGGCTTCCTCAGTGGTGACGTTATTCACATGACCCTTGTCATTGTTGGGATGGTTGCAGGGAGCGGGGTTCCTTGGTGGTGCTCCACGGGCTTGACCTTGAGCTGGCGCATTGGGGTGCGGTGCATCTGGCTTCTTGTTGGGACATAGCCTAGAGATGTGTCCTAGCTAACCACATCCAAAGCAAGCGACTTGTCCAGGGTTGTTGTTGAAGTTTCTGCCATCGTTGTTGTTATTGGGGTTGTTGTTGTAGGTTGGCCTGGGATTGGCATACTGCTGAGGCTGGTAGCTCGGACGAGGTGCATGAGGTCTAGCCTACTACAGCTGATAGGTCGGCTTGGCTGGGGCTGGCTGCCAAGGGCGAGGCTTCTGGTTGCTGGGGCTACCCTTGCTGATCATCTTGCGCTTGCGAGTGTCATCGATGGCACGACACTTGTCTTCTAGCATGAGGGCCTTGTTCACCAAGTCGAAGAAGGCTCGATAGTTGCAAATGATGAGCTGATACTGCAGGACCTGCTGAAGTCCTTCCATGAAGCATTCCTTCTTGTCAGCCTCTGGGCTGACATCTTCAGGTGCATACCTTCACAACAGGTTGAACTTCTGCAGATACTCCTTGAGAAAACCACTTCCTTGCTTCAGCGCTCGGAATTCTCTTTTCTTGATAGCCATGATCCTAGAAGGAATGTGGGCAGTGCGGAATCCTTCCTTGAATTCATTCCCCGTGATCACACGTTCTCCTAACATGACCTTGAATCCATCCCACCAAGCTCGGGCGGTACCTCTGAGGTAGTGACAGGCATAAAGCACCTTCTCACGATCCTCATTGCAATTGACCAGTGCAAGGAGGTCCTCGATGGTACGGATCCATTCATCAGCATCCAACGGTTCAGTAGTCTCACTGAAGGTTGGGGGCGAGTTCCTCATGAACTTAGACAGCATGGAGCGGCCATTGCCGTTCTTGCCTTGCTGCTAGTTGTTCACAAGGGCCTGAGCCATCTAATGGATAGCAGCATTGTTGGCTTGGCGCTCCTCCCGGAGAACTTGGAGAAACTAAGCTATGGTCATGTTCTCCAGTGGAGGTGGTGGCGGGGGAATGTCAACTTGTGGCTGCTCCTGGTGTCCTCCAGCGTGAGCAGCCCCACCAGCTCCCTGTTGCTGGCTGGAGTTGCCGGCTTCAGGGTTGGAGCTATTGCGAGTAGCAGTCACCATCCTATTTGGAGCAGCCAAGTCAAACAACAAGGATTGACAAGAGGATAAGGGGTCGGTCAAGTGCAAGTGTGTTGAAACAAAGGTCGAAAGACCAACAACATATATTAAGATAGACGATGGAGTCTCTTACATGTTGCCTAAGGCAAAGGCGCGACTTGCATCGTAACACAAACAACAAAACAAACAACAAGCACACATGGTTTCATATGAACCATTACACGGACTCGACTTCGCATGAGGGATACATGACTGATCCTATCATAGGGGTTCTCGGATTCAGGTGGTGGAGTGCTCGCTCTCGTAGTCACGCTCCTCAGGGTCTTCCTCCTGTTCATCAACTAAACGGGCACCATTCCTGGTCGAAGGGGTCAGGGAACGAGGAGGTCCATCCTAACGAGCTTTGCAGGCGGGTTGGGTGAAGAGCTCATGGTACTCCTCCGCACTCATGCGACGACTACACGTAGGTGCATCACTAGCTGGGGGTACTCCTCCTTGATAGGCGACAGCTGGTCGTCCCTCGGGGGATCCATCTTCTTGATCTTGTCTGGCTCTCGGGTGTGGTGAAGTTCCTCGCAAAGCTTCGCGGACTCCTTCATCAAGTTGTGAACCAGACTATCGGCAAAGAGGCTGAAATAGGTTTGAAACCTGAGTAGTGTGGCATCTTCCTTGGTCGGAATCAGCGTCCAACTCTCGCCAAAGTCATCCTTCCTGAAGGGAAGGTAGCGACTAGATGGCTCGTCAGCCATCTCTTGAATGATGTCTTGAAGGTGTAGGAGTGCCTTGCGTGCAGTTGTCTCGGCTGCGAGTATCATGGTCTCCATCCGTGGTCCTTCAAAGAACCAACTAGCCGGGGAGTCGTTTGCCTTCACGACCACATCCACGTGGTACTCCGTCATGACGGCATCGACCCAGTGCTCGTGGTAGAGGAAAATAGGTCGTTGGAAAAACTGGCACTTCTCCAGGCTATCCCCAAGGAGTAAGGGAAAGCCGGATGTCAGGAAGGCTTTGGGTACGACGTCCATCTACAAAGGGTTTGAAAGGAGGAGAGTCAGCAAAGTGGTGTGTGAAGCATAGGAGAGGTAAATAGTGCAGAATTCCTATGTTCAAATGCTAGCTGCAGGTTTTGAAAATGGTTTTATCCTGACTAACGTCCATGCTAACTAAGGGCTTCCTACAGTTAGGATGGCTCGGATACCAGCTTTGTGGGGACCCCGACTCATAAGTCTAGATCATTGAATGCACGTGTACAGTGATCCCAGATATCAATGCTGACTCAACACACAGAAGCTGAATAACAAGAGTCTTACATCCACACTTAACGTCTTACACAAATAATGACCGCGAAGGTCTTAGTTTTACATAGATAGGGCCACATGGTCCAACCACTTAAAATAGAACAAGCAGCGGAAATCTTGGACGAAAGCGTGAACCCATGCCATCTGCCTTAATGTACAAGCATTCTTACTGGGAAGCGTCCTAGTTCGCATGTTAGTCTCCAACAAACTCTTCAACATACTCCGGTTCTTCCATGCCTAGCCCATTAAATAACTAGCACCAAGCGAATGAGTACTTCGAGTGTACTCGCAAGCAACCTAAGTACGTAAGTTTGCGGAAAGATAATTTTGTATGAAAATTACTTGATCAAGTAACTAGTAAGCACACATCAACAATTAACAGATGTCCATGTGAACAAGCTACAGACATCAACAGAGGTAGGCGTAGAACATCTCAGGTTCATTTATCATGCTAAGCCATCGGACTTAGTTTAATTCCCTCGCTAAGTCATCGGACTCAGCTCATGTGTCCTTTTGTCACCGTCACATCCATACTCACACCAAGTTTCACAAAAACATCCGGACGTAGTTTAATAAGGACCTCCAACTGTCCATGACTGCGGACGTGGCTATTCGAATAGTTTTACACACTGCAGAGGTTGCACACTTTACCCACAAGACTTGGGGAACTTCCATGTCATCCATGACTCGTGGTATATAACATACCCGAGGTAAGCACCTGAACAATGCCTTTGCCTTAGCGATACTAAACAAAGAGTCCACTCGATTGGTACCCGAGCCTCATGATGTACTTCACACGAGCCTTGCTCTAAACCGTACTATCCATGAGGGGACCAACTGTGTGCCCGTTGCCTGTGAAGACAACGCATGATCCTACATACCGGTACGGCCCCGTATCGAGAGTGACCATGCCACTCCCGCCAGTAGTAATGCGGGCTCCTTGCCAGTACCCACCAAGGTAATCAACAAAGCCCCATCCCATAAGGGGTATTGTGGTTGCGTATGTAAGGTTGGGACGGTCAGCAGACCTTAAATCTAATTCGTTTTGGAAAACACATACTCAACTTGCCCCGGCACACCACTTCTTTCTCAAGTGGTCACCCATCTTCTCATCATCTCCCTCGGGCATTAGTGGCACCCAATGGAGTTTTCGAAAAGTCTTTGAAATCATCACTTTCTTGCCATCACTATGCATAAGTCCCATCCCATTTGCATATCATCTATTAGCAACCTAACTACTCCCACCCGCACAACCTTCATAAGGTGGTAGGGTCATGCATGATGCAAGTCTCAATGGTAAGAGTAACGGAGGTATCCCACCAAAAGGGGAACACCACAACACATGATCAAATGTGATGAAAGTAAAGTGCTATATGACGTGCAATAAAAATGGTTTCTCATTATGGTCAAAGGGCTGCTTGCCTGGCTCAACAAAGTCTCCAGGGTCTTCGAAGTCTTCAGGCCCAACTTCTTCGTCAACCGCGCAATCTATCGTCACAAAATAAAGCGATAAAAATAAGCAATTAGACAAACAGAGCACTCAATCTAGTACCAAAAATTTTAACCTACTCTGATAAATACTAAATGTCATACTAAAAATATTCTCCTAGGGTTTTGTTGTGAAAAAGATTTTGGAAATAAAATAATAGAGGCAAAAAGGTGTCTATATATAGGTTTTAAAATAAAACAGTACTAAAAATAGTTTCAACCATTTTTATAAATGGCACTATTAAATTCTAGGGATTATTCTAGGAATTTAGATGGAAAAATATTGGGTATTGAGCTTATTTTTAATCATGTGGGATTTTCAGGAAAATCCACAAAAAAAGACAAAGAAAAGGCCTCAGAGCCGACTAGGCCAAAATAGTCCCAATTGGCCAGCCTGCGGCCGAGCCGGGCCTGGGCGAGCTGCGGTGTGCATGCCGTCAGGGTTCAAACCCAAAAGGCGGGCCCCGGGCGCCAAAGAGAGAGGGAGGCTGGAGCGGAGTAAGGGACTGACGACCTGGCCCCACTGGGAGGTCGTCGTCTACCTTAGGCCAGAGGCTGGCGGAGCTCACCGGCGGCAAAAGGAGGCGCGGCGAGGGCAGGCGATGGCAGGAACGGACTCGGGGAGGAGCCGCCGTTCGAAGGAAGGTTGAAGGGAGGCCGGAGGTGGACGGAGTTGCCGGCGTCGAGCACCCACGACGGAGGTGGCCTTGGGAGGTAGTCGCCGGGGCTGTTTCAGGCTGCAAAGTGGACGGGGAGGAGGGGGAAACGCGTCAGCGTGGCGAGGGAGGACCAGCCGGAGAAGAAAGAGGGCCGATGGACGCCGTTACCAAGAGATCGATGGTGGCGACGCCGCGGCGATCTCCGGTCGATCCCGAACGTTTCGAGCACGGGGAGGAGCTGGGGCTTTGCAGGCGGTTCATAGAGGAGGAGAAGGGGCTAGAGAGGATGGTAAAGCTCGGGGGAGGCCCTTTTCATAGGGGGAACCGGTCCACCGCACTGCGGTGCACCGGCGAGGGGCTCCGGCTCGTGTCCAGGGAGTTCGTGGGTGTGGTATAGGCCCAAGGAAAGGGAGAGAGAGCAAGGGAGGGGTCTAGAGCCCGTGCATTGGTCGGCTCGGGCAACGTCGGGCATGCGCAAGAGGGGTCGGAGGAAGGAGAGAGAGGAGGGGGCCAGCCGGGTAGCATGTTGCGGACGCTGAGGGGGACAGGGGGACAAGGTGGGCCGGCCCGAGGCTATTGGGGACGCCCATTGGCCAGCGGCTATAAGGCGGGTGCACACTGTAGCGCGCTCCAGAGCGCAAGCTCTACATGCCAGGGCGTCTCCTTGGCACAATGGGCGCGTCCACTAGTTTCCTGAGGATCTAGGGGAGTTTAACAATGGGGAATAGGGCATGGGATTCTCTGGTGATGCCTTAGGAGAGATGGGAAGCTAAGAGAGAGGGAGAAAACTGCTATCCAGAGGTGGAAAATGTGGGTTTTACCCCACTTACCCATGGAGCTTTGGCCAGGAAGAGTTACCGGAGGTAGCTAGTAACTCAGAGGGGCTGTGGTAAAAGTTGGGGGCAATGGTAAAAGAGAAGAGGGTGAAAATGGGGATTTTACAAAATTACCGGAAGAGGTTTGATGGTGTTTTGGGCAAGAAGATGTTTCCACCTTACTGAGATATTTACTAGGGTCAAAGGTTAGGTAGAAATGAGAGGATTCACCAAGTTTGAGCTCAAGAGGAAAAAGTTGACAATGGAAATTTGATAAACCCTAGAATTTATCAGAATCCAATTTTTGTAGATCCAAAGATGCTAGGCTTTTACCCTTGATGCACCACTTAGTGTATCATCACTATTTGGCCATTAGAGCATGCCCACAAAGTTTGAGGCCAAGGGGAGACACTTCACAAATTAAAGTTGCTCAAATTTGATTCTGGATAGGAATGGTTTTGGGATGGTTTCATGAACCAAACCAACTTGGATTGAGATGAAACTTTGCAAGATCATCACCTATGATAGTAATGACTTGCTGGAATGTTCCTGGAATTTATTGAGAATATTTCTTGTACAAATATTGCAAAATCTTGATTTGAACAGAAAAGGTTTTGAGGGGATTTTCCGATGATCTGATCATTCCCTTGTGTTTAAACTCATATATATGGGAAATATATGTCCACTGAGTTTCTCTAAATTTTCTCAAATATTTTCAAAGCATTAAAATAATTTTCCCTAGGAAAAATGATTCCTGGCCTTAAAAAAACCCTTGAAATAAAATATGAAAATAATCTTGAAAAATAATATTTGGTGGTTTTGGGAAGTCATATATATAGTAGGTTTGAAATAAAGCCTTTGGGAAAGAAGGGTCCACCTGATTTGAGGAGTTGCAGTGCAAACCTTATTTCAGGGGGTTTTGGAAACTTAAATTAAATGAATCATTTTTAGTTAAAACAAAATTTGATAAAAAATAGTTTTGGGCACTATTCACATGGCATGATCATTGGGCAGGAGGTTTGGAACAAGGAAGATGAATATGAAGTGGAATAGAACCTAGTAGTTCCAAATAATACAATCAACAAGCAAGCAAACAACATAGCAACCAAGCACAAGCACATAGAAAAAGTTTTAGTTGGGTCCAAAGTTTATAAGCCCAAACATATCAATGTTCTACAAACATAGGGTGTGACATACATCCGGCCTTAGACTCCAATGACATGACCCACGTTGTTCAAAAACTAGGCGAATCAGCCCGACAATTGTGGAATCAGTTCTTAAGTAAAAACAACCAAATCATCAAATATCCAGATGCCGAGGCAATAACCTCTTTCATGCATAATATCTGGGATGAATGGTTAGCTCATCAACTCGGCCAAGACAAGCCAAGAACAATGCCGGACCTTACCTCAGTAATGACTCGATTTTGTGCGGGCAAGGATGGATGGTTATCTCATCAAGACAACAGCCTCGAAGACCGCGACACCTCTGAAGTTTGAGAAAGAAACGGGAGGATGATATGTCTCCATCGTGTCTATAATTTTTGATTGTTTCATACCAATATTCTACAACTTTCATATACTTTTGTCAACTTTTTATACTATTTTTGGGACTAACATATTGATCCAGTGCCTAGTTCCAATTTCTGTTTGTTGCATGTTTTTTTGTTTTGGAGAAAATCCATGTCAAACGAAGTAAAAATCCGATAAAAACTTACGGTGATTTGTTTTGTAATATATATTTGATTTTTTAGAAAAGGAGTCAATGCGAGACGATGCCCAAGGGGCCCACAAGCTTACAAGGCGTGGCCTATCCCCCTGGCCGTGCCCTGGGCCCTTGTGCCCAGCCCTTAGGTCGGTTGGAGATCTCCTTTTTCCTAAAGTTATATATTTTTATAATACAAGTCCCCTCAAAGTTTCAGCCCGGTCGGAGTTACGGATCTCCGGATATTTAAGAAACGGTGAAAAGCCAGAATCTGGGAGCGCTTAAACACAAGGAAACAGAGACAGAGAGAGATCCAATCTCGAAGGGGCTCTCGCCCCTCTGCCGTCATGGAGGCCAAAGACCAGAGGGTCATGGAGGCCAAAGACCAGAGGGGAAATCCTCCTCCCATCTAGGGTAAGGTCAAGGAAGAATAAGAAGGGGGGCTCTCTCCCCCTCTCTCCCGGTGGCACCGGAACACCGTCGGGCCATCATCGTGACGGCAATGTACTCCAACAACTCCGTCATCTTCACCAACACCTCAATCAACTTTCCCCATCTATCTACATAGGTCCACTCTACCACAACCCGCTATACCCTCTACTTGAAAATGATGCTTTATGTTTCATATTATTATCCAATGATGTGTTCCAATCCTATTATGTATGAGTAGATTTTTATTGTCCTGCGGGTTGATTGATGATCATGATTGGTTTGAGTTGCATGTTCTATTATTGGTGATGTTCTATGGTGTTCCCCGTGTCATGCAAGCGTGAGGGATCCTCTCTGTTGGGTGTAGCAATGTGTTCATGATTTTCCTATGGTGGATTGCGTAAGTGACAGAAGCATAAACCCGAGTAGGTGGGTTGTTGCATATGGGAGTAAAGAGGACTTGATATCTTATAATGCTCTGTTTAGGTTTTACCTTAATGATCTTTAGTAGTTGCAGATGCTTGCTAGAGTTTCAATCATAAGTGCATATGATCCAAGTAGAGAAAGTATGTCAGCTTATGCCTCTCCCTCATATGAAATTGCAATAATGATGACCAGTCTACTTATCGCTTGCCTAGGGACAATTCCGCAAATCCAACCAGAACTTTTCCACACTCCTTAAACTAGCTTAGTTTTTTTGCTATCTTAGCAAACCGTAGTTTTTATTTACGTGCTATTTATTATCTTGCAACCCTATCCCGTTACACCTACAAAGTACTTCTAGTTTCATACTTTTTCTAGGTAAAGCGAACGTTAAGCATGCGCAGAGTTGTATCGGTGGTCGATAGAACTTGAGGGAATAGTTTTTGTACATTTAGCTCCTCGTTGGGTGCAACACTCGTACTTATCGAGAAATGCTACAATTGATCCCCTATACTTGAGGGTTATCAAAGCCTTTTTCTGGCGTCGTTGCCGGGGAGCAATATCAATATCGTGGGCCGAATATTCTCGTGTGTGCTTGTTTACTTTATCACTAAGTAGATTTGATTTTCTGTTCTAAGTTGTTCTCTATCTTTAGTTATGGATATGGAAAATGAAATAACAAAAAAATTAGGTGTACTTGCTACTCGTGGAGATGGGGAATCTCCTAAAACCCTTGATGCTCGTTATGTGAAAGATATTATTCACTACTTTAATAATCCTGAGATAACTCCATTCAGTTATATAATGGGATACACATTGGATCAACCTGAATACTTTAGGGATTATCGCTTGACTTAAAAAGGGAAACTGTTATGGGATCAAATTCATATGTTGAAATGGTCTCATTGGAATCTATGCTTGAGATATGTATTACTTTTTGCTCTAAGATGAAGGCTAAACACCTTCCTTTTTCATGTAAATTTAATAATAATGAAACCTTGGCTTCTTATGCTAATGGTATACATGATTACTATGATGTGGAACAAATAGAAGAGTTTGTTTCTTTTAAGGGTTCTTATGAAATTCAAGCTTTGTTTGAAAAGTATGAAGATTATGATGATGCTGTTTACCGATCCCAAAATTTGGCTATGCTTCGTTATTATTATGCCAATTATGAACATAATGCCCATATTGATCAATTTATTGAGAAAGTTTCCGCTATCCAATAAGAGACAAATATTCTGCAGGAATCTATGGAAGAAGAAATTGATGACCGTGAGCACACTAGATGAAAAAGATGAGGAGGAGAGCGAAGAACAAAAGGAGGAAGACCGGATTAGCTACCTGTGACCACCTTCTAATGAGAGTAACTCTTCAAATCATACATTGTTTAATTTCCCTTCGTGCTTACCGAAGGATGAATGATATGTTGATTGCTATGATCCCTTGGATTCTTTTGAAATATCCCTTTTGATGAACTTGATGCTTGCTATTCTTGTGGTCATGATGACAATATGAATTATGCTTATGAAGATGAACTTTCTATAGTTCCTTATGTTAAGTATGAAATTGTTGCTATTTCACCCACACATGATAGTCCTATTATCTTTTTGAATTCTCCAAACTACACAATATTGGAGAAGTTTTCACTTATTAAGGATTATATTGATGGGTTGCGTTTTCCTACTGCGCATGATGTGTTTATGAATATAATATGCATCTTCTCGCTGCTACTACTTGCAATTATTATGAGAGAGGAACTACATATTCACCCCTCTATGTTTCTGCTTCAATAAAGTTGCAAGAAACTACGTATGCTATGCATTGCCCTTTACTTGGTGTGAATGAATTGTTCTTGTATGACATGCCAATGGATAGGAAGAGAGTAAACTTCGTTGTTGCATGATATATGTTACTTTGTGATCACTACTAAATTAAAAATCATTGTTAATTAAAATTGGCTTTGATATACCTAGGGATCCGGGTGGATCCATTTATAGAGCAATATATGCCTAGGTTAATGGTTTTAAAGAAAGTGCTACCAGGGAGACAACCCGGAAGTTTTAGGGAGTCATTTTATTCTGTTGTGTGCTTTTATATACTTTAAAAACAAAAAATAAAGTGGGAACTTAAGACGTTTTCAAAAACAAAAGTGAAAGTGAGAAAGATGAGCAACGTTGAAGTGGGGGCTAGCCTTGAACTTTGTTCATGCCCATGGAAACTTTGTGAATCTTGATTACAGAAAATTTTCAACAGAAATAATAATACTCTTGTACAATACATTTTATTATAAAAATAATGTGCCAAGATTTGCCTTTAGGATGATAAAACTGCTTGTTTGATATGTCCTGTGTAAAAACAGAAACTTTCGCTGCATTGTTTGGATTTCTATATTTTATTGGAGGGTGCAAAAATTATGAAATTTTTACACAATACTGTTATACAAATTCTTGAACACTTTCTAGTTTTTCATAATTCTTAGAGTTACAAAAGTATGGTGAATGTTCAGATTACTATAGACTGTCCTGCTTTTGACAAACTCCGTCTTTGATGCATTGTTTTGCTTGTTTTGTTGAAACTATCGATCGTATCGGTGGTATAAGACATCGGAAAGTTATATTACAGTAGCTAAAATGCAAAAATAAAATATTAATTGGTTGGCAATATTAGTTAAAGTGGTTATTTGTTTTATTATACTAACGTATCTCACGAGGGTTTTGTTATGTTTTGTGTGATTGAAGTTTTCAAGTTTTGGGTGAGATCACGATGTATGAAGGAATAAGGAGTGGAAAGAGACTAAGATTGGGGATGCCCAAGGCACACCAAGGTAATATTCAAGGACTCCCAAGAAACTAAGCTTGGGGATGCCCTGGAAGGTATCCCCTCTTTCTTCCAACAACCATCTGTAATTTTACTTGGAGCTATATTTTTATTCGTCACATGATATGCATAAACCTTGGAGCGTCGTGTGCTTTTTTATTTTTATTTTAATAATGCACCATCATGTTATGATAAAGTCCTTGGTTTATTTATAGAAGGCTCTATGCACCTCACTTATATCTTTTGAGTATGGCTTTATAGAATGCTTCATGTGCTTCACTTATATCATTTGAAGTTTGGATTGTCTGATTCTCTACACATAGAAAACCGCCATTTGTAGAATGCTCTTTTGCTTCACTTATATTTTTTAGAGCGTGGGGATATATTTTGCATAAATAATTAAACTCTCATGATTCACTGATATTTATTTAGAGAGTTAACATGAGTTAGTCATTCATATGGTTAGTCATAAAATCCTACATAAAACTTGTAGATCACTGAATATGATGTGTTTGATTCCTTGCAATAGTTTTGCGGTATAAATATGGTCATATTAGATTCATGCTAGTGAGTAATTGTGGATTGGTAGAAATACTTGTGTAAAGGTGTTTGATTCTCATAGCATGCACGTATGGTGAATCGTTATGTAAGGAAGTCGGAGCATGATTTGTGTATTGATTGTCAACCTTTGTGTGAGGGTCGGGAGCGCACGATGGTTAACTCCTACCAACCTCTCCCCTAGATGCATGTGTATAATACTTTGCTTGGATGACTAATAGATTTTTGTAATAAGTATGTGAGTTATTTATGACTAATGTTATTCCATGTATTATACGCACTCTTGCCCTTCCACCTTTGTTAGCCTCTCTTGTACCGCGCCACTTCGCTGGTGCATTACACCCACCATATATCCTTCCTCAAAACAACCACCATACCTACCTATTATGGCATTTCCATGGCCATTCCGAGATATATTGCCAGCCAAATTCCACCATTTTGTTTATTATGACATGCACCATCATTGTATTATTTTTTGATGTTATTGCTACGCTAGATCATTGCACATCCCGGTACACTGCCGGAGGCATTCATATGGAGTCATAGTTTTTTCTAGATATCGAGTTGTAATTCTTGAGTTTTAAGTAAATAAAAGTGTGATGACCATCATTATTAGAAAATTGTCACATGTGAGGAAAGGATGATGGATGCTATGATTCCCTCACAAGTTGGGATGCGACTCCGGACTTTATGAAAAATAAAAGAGGATAGCGAAGCCAAATAAAAAGAGGCCTTAGATGTCCACCAAAAATAAAAAATAAGAAAAGAGAGAAAAGAGAGAAGGGACAATTCTACTATCCTTTTTCCACACTTGTGCTTCAAAGTAGCACCCTGATCTTCTTGATAGAGAGTCTCCTATTCTATCACTTTCATATACTAGTGGGAATTTTTCATTATATAACTTGGCTTGTATATTCCAATGATGGGCTTCTTGAAATTGCCCTAGGTCTTCTTAAGCAAGAAAGCTGTATGCACACCCACTTAGTTTCTTGTTGAGCTTTCATACACTTAGAGCTCTAGTGCATCCGTTGCATGGCAATCCCTACTCACTCACATGGATATCTATTAATGGGCATCTACATAGCCTGTTGATACGCCTAGTCGATGTGAGACTATCTTCTCCTTTTCCTTACAACCTGCACCATATATTTATTCCACCTATAGTGCTATATCCGTGGATCACACTCATGTATTGCGTTAGAGTTGAAAAGGTGTGAAACAATTGCTTGACTTGTCATCGGGGTTGTGCATGATATAAATACTTTGTGTGGGGAAGATGGAGCATAGCCAGACTATATGGTATTATAGGTATAACTTTCTTTTTCCATTATATTTTGAAGATATACAATTGCTTTATTAGTATGCTTGAAGTATTATTTTCTTAATGTCAAATGAAAGATGAGCAGGAATTAAGCTTGGGCATGCTGATACATATTCGTCGTAGCTATAATTTTTTATTGTTTCATGCCAATATTGTAGAGCTTTCATATAGTTTTGGCAATTTTTTATACTATTTTTGGGAGTAACATATTGATCTAGTGCCTAGTGCTAGTTCCTGTATTTTGTATGTTTTATTGTTTTGCAGAAATTCCATATAAAACGAAGTCCAAACGCAATAAAAACTTACGGAGATTTGTTTTGTAATATATGTGATTTTTGAGAAAAAGAATAAACGCGAGACGATGCCTGAGGGGCCCACTAACTCACAGGGCGCGACCTACCCCCCTAGCCGTTCCCTGGGCCCTTATGACCAGCATTTAGGTCGGTTGGGGCTCTCCATTTGCCTCAGGGAAGCTATTTTTATAATAAAAATTTCCTCAAAATTTCAGCCCGATCGGAGTTAGGGATCTACGGATATTTAAGAAACAGTGAAAGGCCAGAATTTGGGAGTGCAGAATCAGAAGGAAACAGAGAGAGACAGAGAGATCCACTCTCATAGGGGCTCTCGCCCCTTCGCCGCCATGGAGGCCAAGGACCAGAGGGGAAGCCCTCCTCCGATATAGGGGGAAGGTCAAGGAAGAAGAAGAAGGAGGGGGGATATCTCCCCCTCTCTCCTAGTGGCACCGGAACACCGCCGGGGCCATCATCGTGACAGTGATCTACTACAACAACTCTGTCATTGTCACCAACACCTCCGTCACCTTCCCCCATCTATCTACAGCGGTCCACCCTCCCACAACCCGATGTACCCTCTACTTGAACATGGTGCTTTATGCTTCATATTATTATCCAATGATGTGTTGCCACCCTATGATGTCTGAGTAGATTTTTGTTGTCCTATGGGTTGATTGATCATCATGATTTGTTTGATTTGCATGTTTTATTATTGGTGATCTCCTATGGTGCTCTCCGTGTCGCACGAGCGTGAGGGATCCTCGTTGTAGGGTGTAGCAATGTGTTCATGATTTGCCTATGGTGGGTTGCGTGAGTGACAGAAGCATAAACCCGAGTAGGTGGCTTGTTGCATATAGGAGTGAAGAGGACTTGATACCTTGTAATGGTATGGTTGGGTTTTACCTTAATGATCTTTAGCAGTTGCAGATGCTTGCTAGAGTTCCAATGTTGGGACCTCGATCCTAAGTCATATGAATCTAGACTGTAACATATCACATCACTTTGCGGCCTCACGCACGATAAACTTCACGGCTGCAGCCTTACCTTAGGCGGGACCGTTTGTGTCTTTTGCCTCACGTATGTGAACATGTCGATGGCAATCAAACGACAGAGAACCCAGGCCAACATGACTAGTCATAGGACCCAAGTGGCACATCCGTATGGAAATAGGCATACATAACCTAGCAATGCAAGTGTCGGCCTCAAGTGTGTGTAGAAGAGTCATAGCAAGCTACAAGGACTCCATTACACCGTGAGAGATAAATGTCATCACTGCACGTAGATGAGTCGTAGCAGGCTACATGGACTCCATTACACTACGAGACATTTCCCCGAAGGGACAGACACAGTAGCAAACAAGGATACATGTCGGTCAATCAATGTGTCCGGAGCAGTAGCAAGCTACCATGGCTAGGTGGAAGCACAAAGAGGCAGTTTCCCGTAAAGAGTACTAATAAAGGCACACGCCTAGGTGTCGGATCCCATACATACCGGTGCACGTCACATGTATGCATGACATGCCCGATATGCATAGATACAACCATGGCATCCTAACGTACCCATACAACAACTTTTATTTAAGGGGATTAGACGAGCCTTGCATAACATGTTCTTACAGATAGGGGTCACATGACCTGGCACTCAAGTCAAACAAACAAGTTCATACAAAACCAAGCGGAAGCATAAGCTGTCTGAGTAGAAACAGATGAAAGGGTAAAAAGGCACATGGCCTGACTATCGATAGCCCGCCACAGGGCATAGGTCGTAGCTGGGACATCAGCTATTCGGCATCGTCGACATCTAGAAAGAACCCACCAGATGGGTCCTGGGTCTCATATGCAACATTTATTGAGAAAACATTAGTACAAACATACTCAGCAAGTCTTTAAAGCAGACCTAGACTATCCATGCTCATGTATCAACAAGGGGAGTGGTGGAGTTTATGCAGCAATGCCAGCTTTGACTCATGGCTAACCTACAGTACACAATTTTAACTCTTTGTTTAAATTTTAGATATTCCACACGAGTGCACTAACTCCATGACAATACACCACCATGGATTCACTTCCCTCTCCTGGGAGAGTGCCATCCACGGTACTCACACTTGTCTTGATATTTTTATGAGTATCCATCTGATTATATATGTACAACATAAGTTATCCAAGTAGTCATAATCTGAGGACGCGACTATTTGAATAGTTTCATACCCTGGAGGGGTGTACTTCTTCACACACACTCTCGCCACTTATCGTTGTATGCTCATAAAACCATGCACCTCTTCAACCTTCAAGCGGAAGCCCAGTGAGGGAGTCAGCCACGACCGTAAATCACATAAGTACTCTAGTCCAAGCTATCGCCTATTTGATACTGAACCTGCACAGAAGTCCGGTCGAAGTTTCCGCTACAGCCCCAAACGATGTGCGCAGGGTTCCCAAGCCCACCATTCGGGTGACCCTTGGTACACCGTGCCACTACGTACCACGTCGTAACCCACCCCTAGGGTAAGCGCTACGCACGGCCTCCAGCATACTATAAACACCAGAAACTACTTGCAACTCCTGGACCAAGGACTAAGCGATTGATAAGTCGAGAGGGTCAATTAAGTATCCCAACGTGTGGTAGTAACTAGTCTTGGATCACAAACACGGAACTCAGTTCCTAAGAACGGTCCCAATGAGACAACCCGCTATGTCCTCCTACATAGCCTCTCATCGCTACCTTTACCAAATCGGGTTCATCATAAGCTTATCACATCGGAACATCATGGTTTCACTCTAGTTCATCACCCAGATGAAACAGAGCTGACACAACTCCAAGCATAGCAAGCATAGTAGGCACGGTAAGCTAAGCACATCATCGCACAAGCATCTACCAGTTATGCTAGGTTGCAAGGTTTAGCTATTTACCATGACAATGACAGGTCATGCAAAGGAATAGGTTCATCTACCATGTATGACAAACAAGTGAACGTTTGTCCTAATGCAATAAACAAGAGTAGGAGCGAGAGGGTGGGATCTTATCGAAATGATCAAGGGGGGTTGCTTGCCTTGCTGGGTAGCGGGAAGGTTCTCTCCTTCGTTGGAATACTCGGGGGTATCCTCAGAAGTAGGGCCTACCGCAATGCAGATAAATAGCAATCAATACATGCAAGTGCAACAATATGATGCATGATCAGGACATGGCAGCATGTTTGGATGAGCTAATGCAGCTGTTGTCCAAGTTAATTTGAAGTGAGTTTTAATACAGGTTCAAAATCGTTCTTCATTCCAAATTCCATATTTTAACCTATTAGCAAATGTCAATGTTCTTCTACATAGGTTGATCTAACATGCATGATAACAGCACCATTAGATTAAGTGGAATTTTTTGATAAATTTTCATATATAAATTATTTTCATCTGAGTTACACATTAATTTATATGAATTTTTGAAGTTTTAAACATATTCTGCTACTATTTAAAAACTAGAAATTCCTTTTATTGCATCTTCCTGACGTCATCATGGTGTCAGTAGGTCAGCTGCCAAGGCCAGGTCAAACCTGACGTGTAGGGCCCGCACGTCAGTGACACATGCTTAATCCCTGCGCAGACCAGGGTTTGACCCGCATCTGGGGCCCACTTGTTAGTGACTGGGGGTTTAATTAACAGGGGGATTAGCCCCTCATGGTCGGCCACGTCGGTGCCCACCGGAGCGGGGGCCGGCGACGACCAAAAACACAGCGGCAACTCGCCGGAGTTGCGCATCCGGCGGCCATTTGGCACGCGAAGGGCAACAGAAGGTGGCCCGCGCATGCGCGCATCTAGCGAAGCAGCAAAGGGGGCTCGGGGTCGCTGGAGACGACAGCCATGTCGAGCTTGGGGGCGGCGGTGGCTCTGGTAGGACCGGCTACTGCGCTAGAGGGCACGGGGAAGTAGGGGAGAGGTGGAGGAGCACCAGCGGCTCACCGCAGTTCTAGCAGAGGCGACAGCGAGGTTGGGGGAGGTCTGGACGGGGCGAATCGTCGAAGCGGAGCTTCTGTGTCCGACAGGGAAGAAACGGTAGTGGCGCATCATGGAGGGCTCCCGACGTCTTCTAGCGTCACGAGGAGGACGAGGGGGTCGTTGCGGGACTGCTGGTGGGCTCACAAGGGCGCGGGGGCGGCTAGAACTACGGCGACGCGGCGGTGACGAGGTCGGCCATGGCGGAGCAGAGGAGGAAAGAGAGTGAGACAGAGAGCACACGAGGGAGAGAGGGAGAGGAGAAGGAGGCCACGGCGAGGAGGCCTTGCACTAGCGCTCTCCCAGCCCTCTAGGCTAGCAGCCAGGCAGGGAGGAGGTGGCCAGCGTGTGCCCGCGCGCGGCGAACGCACGCCCTTGTCTTCCTGGCGAGAGGACAGGGATGACTGGCCATGGGCTAGATGGGCCGGTTCCGCCCTAGACCTCTACTTTTTTTCTCTTCTGGTTTTCTATTTCTAACATTTGTTTTATTTTCTTTTCAGGTACAATTGCTTTGATAAAATATCCCAATTATTTTATAATATCAAGTTTGAATATTTCAGACTCCAATAAAAAGTTTGAGGACATTTTGAAATATAAAATAATTATAATGCTTTATTTGGCATTTTCAGAGGCTTTATCATTTATTTTGAAATTGCTATAGTTGTCCAAATATTTAAAATGGCCATGGGCTAGATGGGCCGGTTCCCCCCTGGACCTCTACTTTTTTTCTCTTCTGGTTTTCTATTTCTAACATTTGTTTTATTTTCTTTTCAGGTACAATTGCTTCGATAAAATATCCCAATTATTTTATAATATCAAGTTTGAATATTTCAGACTCCAATAAAAAGTTTGAGGACATTTTGAAATATAAAATAATGATAATGCTTTATTTGGCATTTTCAGAGGCTTTATCATTTATTTTTAAATTGCTATAGTTGTCCAAATATTTAAAATGGCCCCTGTTATAATCATGTCTATATTTGTCAGACATACGGAACATTTTGTAAGGGCATTTTGGATTTGTTGAGTTTTCACAACTTATAATTAATTTGGTTCAAATATGAGCTTGGGGTTTCTTTTAGTCCCAATTTCATGGTGATGCAAAATTGTAACATGATGCACACACATGCTATCTTATGACATCTAGTTAGGGATGTGACATCCAATAAAAGTGCATATGATCCAAGTAGAGAAAGTATGTTAGCTTATGTTGGATTTCAAGGTCCGCAAAACCCTTAAGATTAAAACACATGTGCATGTGTGAAGCTCCCTTCTAGCCTCATTCGAACTAACTCGCTACTCGATGCACACAACAACAAACTCGCATGATGACGAGGAAGAAGATGCACACGATAGTTAACCTAGGTTTGATCTGCTGCGAAGCATAATACCCTACTCCTGCTTTGGTGGATTGCCTCTCTAGGAGGTGGTGTGGATGAACCGTATATAGTGTTTTAGGGCCTCATGAGGGCTCCCTTTGATTAGTTCGGGACTCTTTGTCGCTTGGTGTTGGGTGGATGGTGGAATGGATTCCCCGGTCTCCTGCTATGGTGCAGTCTACCCTCTATATATAGCAATGCCCCGAGTCCTATTCCCTTATCACAATGGCGGGAAGGGATCCCACAACGGCCAATTTTGAAGGGTGCAGGAGTATGTGCTCGTCCTGCCCAAAGGCGGTCTTCGCTTGCAAAGTAGTTGTTGATGGCGCACGGATGGGCTCAGCAATGACATCCACCCTACGGGGCGGGTGGTTCCGGTCTTGTTGCACCGGATTGGAAACCTTTGGGGGTGCTTTAGGAACTCACATATGTCCTTGCTCCCTTTGCACCAAAGGGAAAACTGCACACTCTGGCGTGCTGGCGCCCGCCTGTCCTTCCTTGTGTCACTCCGGAGGGGGCCTAGGAGGCCCACCCCTTGCCGGTCCTGACGCTATTCCACCTCGCGAGGCAAGGGCTGTCGCGAGGGACTTGTCTTGAGTGAGGCCACGACTGGCTACGTCCGGTCGACGAAGTGGCCCATGCCCTGGGCCGTAGGCAAGCAGATCTGGGTACCCCTGTTCCTAGAATGCCGACTGCTTATCCCTCTCCCTCATATAAAATTGCAATAATGATGACCAATCTAGTTATCGATTGCCTAGGGACAACTCCGCAACTCCTAGTTGTTCCTTTATCTTAGCAACCCCTAGTTTTTATTTACGTGCTCTTTATTATCTTGCACACCTATCCCTTTACACCTACAAAGTACTTCTAGTTTCATACTTGTTCTAGGTAAAGAGAACGTTAAGCATGCGTAGAGTTGTATTGGTGGTCGATAGAACTTGAGGGAATATTTTTTCTACCTTTAGCTCCTTGTTGGGTTTGACACTCTTACTTATCGAGAGAGGCTACAATTGATCCCCTATACTTGAGGGTTATTAGAGGCTACAACGCAACAAGAACAAACGCCGACCGAGCGGCGACGATGCTGATGACACTACATTCATTGCCGGATTCAACATCTCAAAATCAGGACCACGAAAGATGCCCTCGGAAGGTAATAAGGATGGACCTACTGCGTTGGACAAAATCCAAGATAGGCCCATCAGATCCATGACAATTCAGACAAGACCGCCACCCACACCAACTGTATCTGTTAGATGCTCAAGTTGGCCCCCGAAGCAAGTACTATGACTAGACTCATGTCCGAACAATGGAGGCCAGAATCAATTCCCTCATGAGGTGAAAACTGTGAACAAGATCTATGTCACGAACATACCAAAGAAGGAGAGGAAACGTGCCCTTCGGGACATTTACGCTGTAGAGCGTGTAGACCTGAAATTTAACCCACGGTCGGCTTGCCCGATCACATTCGACGAGTATCCATCATGGAGGATCAGCAACCCTGGTACTCGACCCCATTGTCTATGGGTACCACCTAACTAGAGTCCTCATGGATGGAGGCTGTAGCTTTAGTCTTATTTACTCAGATACCATAAGTAAGATGGGTATCGACCAGTCAAGGATCAAACTCAGTAATACCACCTTTAAAGGGGTAATCCATGGTGTCGAATCCCACTACTTGGGCATCGTGACTTTGGAAGTAGTGTTCGGCTCGCCCGACAATTTCCACAACGAAGACTTGATCTTCGACATCATCCCTTTTTGCAACAACTATCATGCACTTCTTGGCCGTACATCATCCGCTCATTTCAATGTCGTTCTCCATTATGCATATCTAAAGCTCAAGATGCCCGGACCAAGGGCATCATCACTGTCAATGGAAACATAGAGCGCTCACTCCGGACTAAGGAGCACACAACGGCTCTGGCCATCGAAGTCCAGGTCGGCAAGGAGATGTCGAATTACCAGTCTGCTGTCAAGGCAAGAAAGGTGAGCAAGTGAGATCGAGCCCTATTTCAGGTCCCAGAGTCGTCCCACACTCAACATAAATAGGAACACGCTCCCCACAACACCACCCCACTAGCCGTAAGGTACATACCTCGGAGCCACACTTTTGCGCTCAAAATACCATGGGCAGTTGTGAGGGCCTACTATACAAGGACCAAGAGTTCGGCTTAACTAAGGTATGGTCTAACACGTCTTCGGGCAACAAAAGGTACCATCTAGGACCTACCTAGCATCAAGATAATGTATCACATCGACCTCTTAAGATCCTCTCTCAAAGGTCCGTTCACCGATCACCACCTCCTCTAAAGGAGCATGCCTCACCACTCAAGAGCAAAGTCCCAAACGTGCAACAGGGTGCATTAGGGATGTCAAGCCACTAATAAACTATAAATTTTATTTTTAAACAAAGTATCTAGAACAGTTGCTTCAGCAGTGCGGATTGTGTGGTTAGATGCCACGAGTTCATCGAATGTAAATACCATCATTTATGGTCATGTTGGAGTCATTTATGTTGCATAACCTTTTTTAGCTCTTCTATGCCTAAGCAAACTTGTTCGGTACATATTTTACTTAGATGCGACTGGCTGATATACCGGGGGCTTGACTATAAAACTCGCCCCAAAGCATCATTCTGGCACTCTTTTTATCTTATGTGCTCGGTGTCTCGGATATTGCATAATATGCATCTGTCTCAAGTTATGTATTGGGTCAATAGTTGGGTTGCCCGAATCATGTGCTTAGCCTCTTACATTCCGCATGTTAGTCTAGGAGGGTAAAGGGAGAACCAATGTGATTGTACTTCGAGCTCACCTGGTCAAATACCTTATTGGAGAAAGCCAAAAATAATTGTCATAATAAGCGAGGCCTAGTCGGCTATCCAATGACAACTATGAAACTAAAAATCATTAGAGGTTATGTCGAGTCAATGATGGTTTCACCCTCGGCACTAGCCTCCGTAGTCAAGCTCCTACAGCTTAGTGAAAGCACTAAAGCCACATAGTCTAATTGCCTTGTTTCCCTTATGCACTATAGCCTCCGGGCACTGATACGTCGACTAAGGGTCACAGTGAGGAGGTCGAAATACCCTTGTAGCATCTACAAGGGGGCTGAAGCCGACGACTGGCAACTTTCACATTGAAACGTCCAAACATGAGTCAGAACTAAAAAAAGAAAGCATGATATACCATGCAAAACAAATGCATCATACACCTCAAGATTTTAAATATTATTTGATACATGATAGTATGCTCACTCATAACTTACATCTTTTGAGCACAGAGCCTCTATCAACCGAGCACCATCCATACCGATGGGAAAGTGTTGCTCAAGATGCCTATGCTCCTTCGTAGGAGGCAGGGGTTCAGTGGACATCTCGGCTGGCTTGATCCTCGGCTAGTGCATCATGGTCTTTGCGAAGGCCATACGAGCTCCCTCGATGCATAAAGAGCGCTTCAGGACGTCAATCCGGGGCGCAACATCGCAAAGCCTTTGCACTATGCCGAAGTAGCTACTCGTCAGTGGCTCCCAAGGCCATAGACTGATGAAGATGTCCTTCATGGCTAGCTCCACCATCCGATTCAACTCCATAAGCTACTTCATTTGGTCG
Organism: Hordeum marinum; assembly: GCA_022496015.1. NCBI lineage: Eukaryota > Viridiplantae > Streptophyta > Magnoliopsida > Poales > Poaceae > Hordeum > Hordeum marinum. The sequence continues at coordinate 212,597,472 of CM039673.1, read as the reverse complement.
GTGAGGAGGAGAGGATGATTGGAGGCTTGAAATTGGGCCGAGGATAGCCTCCATTCGACATCCCCATCCCGTATTGCAAAGTACCTTGCCGCATCCGCGACACTGCTTGGAAGATCCGCAAAAGTGCCTGAAGACTGCCACATTCGTGTGAGCAACAAAAACATGTTACCACCCAGGAGACATTGTAGTATGCATGGCTTACCATCTGCAATAAGCTTGGCTTCACGGAGCTCCTTCTGGTAGCCTTGCGCCTCCATCCATGCTACTTTGATTGCCGACATCATGGAGGTCAGTTTGGAGGCTTGATCTTTGTTCTTATGCTCAAGGGCCTCACATTTAGTGACGGCATCCTTGAGCTCCTACTGCACCGCCGCCACCCTGGCCTCGTGCCTCTCACTTCTCCAGCGGCCACTTGTCCGGTCGCCTCCTTCTGCTCTACGACCTCTTGCCTCACCCTCCTCAGCTCGACCTTGAGGCTCTCGACCTCCATGGTAATAACTGCAGTCATAAGAAGTACCCCGCACATAGGGATAAAACCCGAATACCTCACTTGACGAGGAAAACCACAAAATTAAAATAGTTCAGTCCAGACTTACCTTGCGCTTCACCAAACCGTTTGTTGATAAGGTCGAGCTCTTCATCGAATCTCTTGAGTTTTCGGTTTTTAGACCATCCGCCAGAGTTTTTTCTCCAATCATGCCAGACACTCGGGGGCTATGATTCACTTTTTTCTACTATTAGTGTTTTTGAAATATTTTGACCCCCGCTCAAGTTTTTCAAATGCACCTAGGGCTCGGGAGCTAACATATATGAGGACTACATAAATATATAAAATAAATTCTCTTTGTAAAAGGGTATTACATGATTTACCTTACAGCCCGTGAAAAGGCCGCCGAAAGCCTCCTTTAGTCCTCTGTCAATAGACTAAATGCTTTGCAAAATAGCGCATAGGAGAGTGCGGTGTTCTTTGGTGATTGAGGGGCCATTCAAAGCATCCTCCATCACGGCCGACCATCCGACTTCGGCCCTCTCTGATATGGGTGGCGCTTGAGGCGACACCTTGGGTCCCACTTTGGAGGAGTCCAGAACGGACGACTCCAGGGGATTGGGGAACTCCGGGGCAGTCTTTCGAGGGAGCTCGGTTTACTGAGCTCCCCCTATTTTTTCGCTAGAAGGGTTTCTCCCTCCTGGTCTTCCGCAACCGAGTTGTTAGCCTTGGACATTATGTCATCACCCCCACTCCCCATGTTCGGCCTAGGAGGGGTCTTTCTGGACATCACCCTCTCTGCTTCTTCGATAACTGGAGGGAGTGTAGTGAGCTACGAGGTCGTGCTCTCCGCTAGCTTGGCTGGGGGAGAGTCCCCCTCCAAGGATTGATCGGTGTGGAGATTGCGCGGTGGGCTACAATATGAAAGGCATTCATTTGGTTAGTGACAAACATCATTATGGATGTAAGAGAAAGTCTTCGGATTAATACCTTTTGGTTGGGGCCTTGACCCTGGGATTCCTTTGAGGAACCAATTCATAAGACGCAGACTCTTCTGCGGAGTCCGGGCTATCTTCGGATAGGGCCACCTTGGCCTTGCATTGCCTATTCAGGGAAGGAGGAGGCAAATCCTCCTTGACGCCATCAGACGCTGCCCTTTTCCTTGTCCAGGAGGAGTCACTCTCCTCTCCGTCCTCTCTGTACTCTTCATCATGAGGGGAGGATATCAGATTTCGGGCTCCGCAAAACCCTTGAGGTTAGAACACAGGGGCGTGTGCGAAGATTTCCCACGGCCTCCCCCACCCTAGCTCACTACACAATGGATATGACGACCAACTCGCATAATGACCAGGAACAAGATGAACATGACAGTTTACCCAGGTTCGTGTTGCTGTGAAGTCTAGTACCCTACTCCTGCTTTGGTGGATTGCCTCTCGTGGAGGTTTTGGTGGATGAACTAGTACAATGAGCATTAGCCTCGCGAGGGCACTCAAGGTGTGCTCTTGGCTCTCTGCCCTATGGTGGTGAGTTGAGTGGCTAAGTGTTGGATTGGATCTGGTGTCTCTCGTTCTAGGGTGTGACCTAGCTTCTATATACAGCGGTGGCCCGGGTCCTCTTCCCTTATCAGAATGGCGGGAAGGGATCCCACAACAGCCAATTTTGAAGGGGGACAGGAGTACATCTACGCCCTGTCCAAAGGTAGTCTTTGCCTGCAAAGGAGCTGTTGGTGATGCAGTGGTGGGCTCGGCGATGACATCCGTCTCGTAGGGCTCGTGGTCATGGTCTTGTTGCACCAGAAGGGAAACCGTTGGGTGGCGCTTTGTGAACCCGCGGACGTCCTTTGTCCCTTTGCACCAAAGAGGAAACTGCGCCGCTTGGCACGCTAGCACCCGCCAGTCCTCCCTTGCGGCACCCTTGACTACTGAGGCCGGGATCTGTGTAGAGATCTCCGCCGCTCGAGTGGGGGCCTGAGGGGGCCAATCCTCGCTTATCTTGATGTCATTCTTCCTCAAGAGCCAAGGTCCTCGCGAGGGCCTTGTCTTGAGTAGTGTTGTGCCAGGCCACGCCCGGCGGACAAAGTGGGCCATGTCCTCGGTCATAGGTAGACAGGAGTGGGTACACCCGTTCCTAGAACGCCGATAGTAGCCCCCGGGCCCAAGGAATGCTCAAGCTATCTTCGGAGCGAAGCTTTGAGGGTGGCTGTCGGTGTCAAAACCGGCGGATCTCAGGTAGGGGGTCCTGAACTATGAGGCTAGGATCGACGGTAACACGAGACGAAGGGGACACGAGTTTACCCAGGTTTGGGCTATCCTATGGAGATAATACCCTATGTCCTTCTTGATTATATGGATGGTGTAAGGATTTACAAAGTTGATCTACCTCGAGATAGTAAGTCTAACCCAAGATGAGTTGTTCTATATCTATACCCTAAAACCCTCCATCTTATATAGGTACCAAGGAGGCCTTCGGTTTACACAGGGTCAGTTACATGCCAAAGAGATAAACATGCCTATTTACTATATCAAACATGAAGCGCAGACCATGCTTCTTGAAGCTTCCATCCTAGTAACTCGGCCTTCAGATCATCTAGTGTTCGGCAAGTGGCCCATACAGTCCGGCCCGTACACAACAGGTCAGCTATCCGAGGACCCCCTAATACAGGACTCCCTCAGTAGTCCCAGAACTTGCCTCCAACGCCAAGAGTCTTCAGCTCCAATCGCTTCGCGAATAGAGTCTTTGGCTTGCAAGGTGAGTTCCTTCCACCGAACCATAGTTCGGACTTTGATGACAAATAGTTGTCCGCACTATGGCATGTCCGAATTCTATGAGATAAGTTGGCCTTTGAAGTCCATGCATTAGGCAAAAGGTAATGTTTCCTGACGACCTTTCTAACGAAAGCCCACAACTTACCATGACCAATAGGCCAGTTACATGCACTCGACGCACGGTACGAGGCTGTTCCATCCACACGATCTATCCATACGTAGATCGTGTACCGTTTTATATGGGTGTAGTTAATCATACACCCACAATGGCTCGTGCGTCTCATGAAGTGGAGGGAATCACGGTGCAGCAAGGGGAGCCCGAATCAACACCCCTCATAAAAGGAGAAAGAAAACCAGAGGCCCCTCATGCTCTCCATTAGACGTCTCTGCCTCCTAATCCCCTATGCCTCAAGAGCACAAATCTAGGTTTCTTCCACCCTTGCCTTCGAGCTCAACAATGGCAGGCTCCAACGGCTAGTGGGAGGTTTCCACGGTCAATAACCAAGACATCCTCGACCTTAAGAAGGCTGGCTACCACCTGTCAATATTCCTCATCGTGTGGCTGAGTAGGGACAAGTAGTCCCCACCCCAAGGCCAGGCGAGAGGCTGGTGTTCATCCAACACATCATCAGGGATTTGAGCTTTCCACTCCACCCCTTCTTCAGGGGTTTAATTTTCTTCTACGGCCTCGATTTCCACGACCATCCGCCGAACTCCATCATGCACCTCTCTGCCTTCATCCTCCTCTATCAGGCATTCCTGCACGTCGAGCCACACTTCGGGATCTGGCTGTAGGTTTTTAACATCAAGCCAAAGTGTGTCGGCGGCAAGCATGTCGACCGTGGTAATGCCGTCATCGGCAAACTCACGTGTGTCGACTGGCAGGCGGGCACCCTCATCGACACCATCAACGGGTGGCAGAAGGAGTGGTTCTACATCACCGAACCACAAGAACAAGGTCTACACCCCGCCGCCGCATTCAAATCCGGTCCTCCGACCAGACTAGCTTCATGGATCGAAAAAGGTCTCGTCTGGGTGTCAAGCAAGAGGGTGGCCAATATACAAAAGCGGATCCGCTCCTTGGTCGAAAACGGCACCAAACTGGCTGATATGGTCCAAGTAATGTTTCGGAGATGCATCCTCCCCTGCCAGCGCCGGGACACTCCCCTGTGGGCTCGGAAGCTCGACGCCGAGCCCACAGTCCGGAAATTCTTTCGGACTACGGGGGAGAAGCTTTGGAAGCCGTTCTTCAAATCAATGAAGAGTTGGCCAGCCGAGGAGTAGGACAAGGGGCTACACGCCGACAAGTCGGACTCCAAGGTACGACTCACCCTTGCCTGATTAGCTTTATACATCGAAGGTTCATAACCCTGTGTCTAATATGTTTATGCAGAGATGGCTGAAGAAAGTCATCAACATCCACAGTACAGCTCCTGAACCCGAAGACGAGAGGATTGGGCTGCTAGCCAATATGCTCATGGAGAAGACCTATGAGGCTCCAATGAAGAAGGAGATGAATATGAAACCAGGTTAGGCTGGTCTTCACAACAAGGATCAGCCTGATGCTGCTTTCGAAAAGATGCCGACCTCCTCAAATCAGGAGAAGCCCGAAGAGGAAGAAGAAGAGGAGGACGAGGAGGTCGAGAGCGAGGGTGAGGTGACCCCCCCCCCACACGAAGAAGAGAATGGCGTCTTCAGATGCCCCAGGGCAGGCAGCTTCTCCAGCCCCTAAGAGGGCTCGACAAGCACGGATGGTCCTGTTCGACAGCTCGGACTTGAACTATGCGTCCAAAGATGCCGAAGAGGTTCCACGAAGGAGCCTTAGGGTCAAGCCCCCTCCTTCCAGGTTAGGACCTGAAGACCCTTCTTTCTGTCACCAGTAGGCTCAGAGTTTGCTAACACGCAGGTTGTTGGTCCAACAGCCGTCTGCGTGTCATCCCTACCGAGGTTATATCGAATGGGGAGACCCCACCTACCGAACTAGCGGAGAGCGGGGATGCTCCACACCCCACCACTCCAGGCCCTATGAAGGACGCCATGGAGGTGTCGTCCTAGCACACTCCAATGGAGGCGGACACAAGGGGTGTGGAGGATACCCCCATTGCCGAAGCTAACGCTTCGGCCACTAAAGAACAGGGGACAATCCCCTGCCCGGACACCAAGGAGACCGGACGGGCGGACAATCAGTCCCCTCCGGGAACATCTCTAGAGAGCATGGTGCCTTCGGAGGCATCGGTCCAATCCCTGGTGAGTTATCGGGAAAACCTATCATCCCCGGCACCGCCTACCAATGAGTGGTCGGCCATGGGGGAGGCTCTATCAAGCGCCTCTATCCTCGAGGAGCACCGCACACTTATGGGTGTGGTATTACAAAGCGTCCAGTTCAATGGTCTCCTTGCAGGATTTCAAGTAAGTTTCCCGTTGTTTTTGTTGAGATTTCAATTTACCGTATTGTGTACATGGCAACCCCCAAGACCTAGGTGAGTTGAACAAACTCGCCTAGGGGTCATCTCTATAGTTCGGGAACTAAGTGCCGATGTGATATTTGTATTGTATGTGTGATGTAGGCCTCATCATCGGTGGCGACCAAAAACGGAGCCGAGCTGGACGAGATACATTGGAAGCGCAAGCGCTCCGAGGATGAAGTGGAAGACCTCAAAAAGAGGTTCGACGAGGCGAGAGGTAAGTTCGAATAAAATCTAAATATTCTCCCCTACTTTGGTTAGATCACAGTCCTTTTAAATAAGACGTTGTCGTGTTGCAGCGTCGTTGTAAGAGATTGAAAACATCCGGGCCGAGCTTCAACGTGCCAAAGATGAAGTGGTCATGGAGAAGGCGGTGGCCAGGGAGGCAACAACCGCACTCTCTGCCCTATGAGCCACGAGTGAGAAACTCCAGGCTCATGTGCCGGAGATACAAGATGAGCTCAAGGACGCCAACAACAAGTATGATGCCTTGGAGCAGAAGAACAAGGTAGTCTCGGCCGAACTGTCCTCCTAAAGGTCTGATCTCCAGAAGGAGCGGATGGACAGACGGTTCTTCGAGGAACAAGTTCGGCAGGCCAAGGAGATAGCTGATAGTAAGCCGTACTCCGTAAAGTGCGTATTCGGGAATAGAAAATTCGAATTGCTGCCCCGTGTGTGGCGATCCTCAGGCGCGGCCGCCAATCTCTAGAAGTGCGTGGCAGATGCCAATCAGCTGCTTGCCTCGTAGGGAGAGGAAGATAAAGCTCGGATCTTCTGGGCTCAATTCGGTGCCCCCAAGCATCCTCCTCTTCTGTCTGAGCAGCTGAAACAGCTAATGGAGATGCACCGGATGGCGGATCCATCCATCAAGGACCTCTACATCCGTCTATGGCCTAATGAGCCACTCCCAGGTAGCTACTTCGGCCTGGTGCAAAGGCTGAATGATGCGACGCCCCGCCTCGATGACGAGAAGCATTCCTCCTGCATCGACGGAGTCTGGATGGCCCTTGCCAAGGCTGAAGTGCATTGGACGGGGCTCAATCCGATGAAGATCGCCACTGATCCAGCTCCACCTGGAAAGGAGCACCGATGCCTCGGGCTCTACTTCGATAGAGTAATGGAGAGTGCGCGGGTGATAGCGTCGTAGTGTTCGAGTGAAAACATATTTGAATGAGATTGTAATATGTCCAAAGACTTGTTTAAAATTTTCAATGATATTTGTACCCACACTTATATTGTTTTTCCTTCCTTTATAACTCCTGTATGGTTGTTTGATACTAAAAGATGCGAGCCTTCGGCTTCAGCCCCCACGTAGATAGTATGTGGGGTGTCTATGCCAATGCACTACATTCCTTAGCCAAATTATAGGAACCTGAAGGCGATTTAGTGCGGTGGACTAGGCAATCGGACTGTCATGTTTATTTCTTTCACTTAACAAAGGGGCGCGAAAAGGTCTGCGGGAAGCGTACGATTAGCCACCGGGGTTTTTGCAATGTTCGGACGAGCCGAGGCTGAAGCTGACATTATATTGTTTGCACAAAGGGCAAATTCCTCGTATAACATGGAATAATCGCTTACGAAGGTTGAAATGTAATACTTCTAACTTGGGGTTCACAGATCGGGACGCGCATACTATGATAGTTCGTTTTCGGCTTTCTCCCCTGAGGTGCTTGACCGGACTATCCGGAAGCACAACCGCAGGGATGCTCCCTTTGCCCTTTTAGCCGAATGAGCAAAACATAAAGGGGCAAGCACAGGAGCCGACCAACCCAACTTAATGACTAAAGACATAGTTTGGAACCGATGCATATAAAGCAAATGGTGAGACACCGAACACACAATGGTTAAGGCGATTTGTGTTTGAAACAAAGCCCCCGGTCTATTAGTCGGTGACCTTGAGTCATACCGAACAGGTTCACGAGAAGAGGGAGGGAAAAATTATATGCCGAAAACAGGACAAATAAGGTGTACGTGCGCTGAGCATTTCTGCATTTCCTCAACAACTCTTATAACTCGGATTGCCGAAGCAGTTGTTTACAAGTATGTGATAAGAAATAAAGTCCTGCAGGAGCTGTTGAACCAGGTGTCTTCAATTTTTGACTAGACGCCTTTGATATGCCCTGTTGCTAGTTGACTCCTGCTTTGGATGTACCTTAATGGGTATTGGTGCGGGCGGACTTTGCAAACAAAATCTTGAAAGGCCGATGTGTTAAAGGTGAACTTTACACCATGGGCAGGCTCTTTTAGGAGCGCATGCACTTTGTCTGAAGACATGTTGATGGTAACAGTTCAGAACAACCAAATGCCTACCATAAGTTCCCCACTGCTACCCATGAAATCTTAAGTGCAAAGTTGTGCATCCGCGGCACATACTTTCCTGGTCCTAAGGTTGTGCGGTGGGGGCGAGTCCCTATTGAGGGTCGGAGTGTTCAGTCTGAATCCAAACTCGCTTCCTGGCCATTGGTGCCGTCACAGTGAATGCCAAAGCTTGTCGGACGCCTGTGTAGCTGAATTCAGCCTCTAGTGCCAATGCATGCTCCTCTGTTCTAAGGGACCGCTCAATATTGCCATTTACAATTATGACCCCCCGGGGGCCGACATCTTGAGCTTGAGGTATGCATAGTGCGGGACTCCGTTGAACCGAGCAAACGTTGTCCGACCGAGCAGCACGTGATAGCCGCTACGGAAGGGCATGATGTCGAAGATCAAGTCCTCACTGTGGAAGTTATCGAGCGATCCGAACACAACCTCCAAGGTTACGAAGCCCGTACATCGGGCGTCATTACCTCGGATCACCCCTTTGAAGGTAGTACTGCTCGGTTTGATCCGTGACAGATCTATACCCAACTTTTTCATCGTGTTCGAGTAAATCCGATTGAGGATACTTCCTCCTTCCATTAGGACTTTGGTGAGGTGATACCCATCTATAATGGGATCTAGGACGAGGGTAGCTGAGCCCCTATGACAGATACTGGTCGGATGGTTGCGCCGGCAAAAGGTGATCATATATGCTTACCAGGGGTTATCCTTCGGAGCTACGGGCTCCATAGCATAGACCTCCCGAAGGGCCCGCTTCCTCTCTTTCTTAGGTATGTGGGTGGCGTATATCATATTCACCGATTTGACTTCGAGAGGGAATTCTTCTAACCACTGCCCATTGGACCACAAGGCTCATCTTCGTCCTCACTACACGAACTTTTGCCCTGGTCTTTGGTTTGTATCTCGCCAGCCAATTTAAACACCCAGCAGTTGCATTGTGTGTGATTGGCTAGCTTTTCCGAAGTTCCCTGGATTTGGCAAGTCATGTCCATGATCATCTTGAGCTGAGTGGGTCCGTCATGATTGCCTTTAGGGGGCTTCTTCCGCTGCCCGGGTCAAGAGTTGCGGAATCCGGCTTTGACCGCCGTCTCATCGGCGTCGTTACTATTGTGTCGGCGTTGGTTCTTATTGCGCTTCGACTTTGAATTGCAATCTGGGGCTTCAGGTGCCATAGGATCTTTAGTATTGTGGCCGCGTCTTGCCAACCAGTTATCTTCGCGCACGTAAAAGCGGGTCATGAGGGAGGTGAGGGCGGACATTGTCCGAGGTTTGTCCTGGCCTAGCTCGTCCCGAATTTTGTGCCACTCATCCCGAATATTGTGTCGGAAGGAGGCTATAGCCTCCGCATACGGATAGTCGACGATTTGGTTATTTTTATTTAAGAACCGATTCCAGAACTGTCGGGCAGACTCGCTGGGCCTCTGGACGACTTTGCTGAGGTCGGAAGAGAAACACATCTTCCAAGTCTTTCCAGCATACAATGGAATTTTCGATGACGATGTTTAACCAGTGCCGGGCTGGCCCCTTAAGCTTAAGAGGTAAGTATTTGATGGCATGCAGATCATCTCCTCGTGCCATATTGATATGGAGGAGGAAGTCATCGATCCATACAGTTGGGTCAGTGGTCCCATCATACTGTTCTATATTTATGAGATTAAACCCTTTGGGGAACTGATGCCGCATTACTTCATCTATGAAGGACAGTGGGTGAGCGGCGCCTCTGACCGAGCTATGTCCCAGCTGTATTTGGCATTTGTATGGGACGAGTTGCGTTCCCGGCCTCTATGATTTTGGTCGAACCATGGTCTATATTCTCCCCCTTTATCCGGCGACTAATCTGTAGATCCACAGATGGATCTCGTACGTCCTACTCTGTAACTTAAGTCGTCGCGGAGGTCGAACTGGTCATTGGGCTCGAATGTCTCCTTACGTTGTCTTTGAGGCATCGCCGGTATAAAACCGGTGTCTTTAGCCACTCTATCATGCCCACGAGGAGGGCGGTCCGACTCGTCATAAACGGTATGATGCGGAGACGGATTGTCAGTGAGATCATCATCGAATTGTGGCAGCAGCCGCCTCTGAGGGTAGGCTTTGGGCTGGTTTGACAAGCCAGTGCAGTATGCTTCTTCGTCTCGGAGGACTTTTGTCCATCGATCAGTGAGGTTGGCCTGTTCGGCTTTGAGTTGCCACTCTTTGGCCTTCAGGCTGCGAGTCGTTTCTATGAGCCGTTGCCTGATTTATTCCTGATCCTCAAGGTTATCAGGGATGTACAAGTCATCGGCTTCTGGTAGGTCTTCCTCCCTGATGGGGGGAAGCTAATCATTAACTTTGGGGTCCTTGACGGTATCGAGGTCATTTTGGTCCGTGGGTCTCTCCGGACCCTCGAACGGGTGCTCGGGCATGTCGAGATGATCATGATCGGCAGGGGCGTTACCATCCCTGCTGCTGATAATAGGTCATCTTCCCTTTTTTCTTTTGGACTGCTTATGTGATTTCCGACGCCTTGATGGTCCATCGCCCGATTTGTCACTGTCGTTGTGAGGCATGTTGTCGCTGTTGGTGGCAGGAGTATCCACCATGTAAACGTCATACGTAGAAGTGGCGGTCCAACTCCCGGTGTTAACGGGGGTAGGAGCACGGTCCTCTTCATCCATGTATTCTGGCTCCTCGGAGGCATAGTCTAGCACGTCGGTTAAGTCTTCGATGGTGTCTATCAAGTGGGTGGTGGGTGGCTCAAAAAATCCGTCACTGCCCGAACTGTAACCGGGCTGGAACGTCAACGATTTTCAACGATGAGAATTGCTCCAAGGGCTCATCGACTGCTAAGGGCTCGATTGGATCCAGCTGTTCAGAACTCGTGGAGTCAACCCCCATGAAGCCCACCCATGGGGAGTGTTCGATAGGAACACATGTCCGGTCATATGGCTTGATGGCTAGGACGGGGTTAGAGATCGGACTTCCGCCATGGGTGACCCCATTGGCGTGTCTGACGTAGGGGCTCGAGGTTAAGGCCTTAGAGTCCTCGGGGGTTACGGGTGAAGCCGTGAGCTCGATTAGTGATAAGTCACCTCGAGAGTCGACACAAAACTCTAGGTTTCCAAATCTAACTTCTTCATAAGGGGCGAGGCTCTGAACGCGGCCTAGATGACCGGTGGAACCAGCATGCAGCACAACGCCGCCGAAGGCGAAGATCTGCCCGGGGACGAAACGTCCATGTGGCGGACCTCTTCATTGATGAAAATGCGAGACGTCGATCCCATCTCGCTCAGAGAGGAACTCTTAATGAAAGCCCCAATGTCGGTGTCAAAACCGACCGATCTCGAGTAGGGGGTCCCGAACTATGAGGCTAGGATTGACGGTAATAGGAGACAAAGGGGACACGAGTTTACCGAGGTTCGAGCCCTCCTATGGAGGTAGTACCCTACGTCCTGCTTGATTCTATTGATGGCGTAAGGGGTTACAAAGTTGCTCTACCTTGAGACCCTAAGTCTAACCCTATATGAGTTGTTGTATATCTATACCCTAAAACCCTCCGGCTTATATAGGTGCTGAGGATGCCTTGGGTTTAGACATGGTCCGTTACGTGCCAAAGAGATAAACATGTCTATTTACTATATCAAATGTGGAGCACAAGCCGTGGTTCTTGAAGCTTCCATCCTGGTAACTTGGCCTTTAGATCATTCAGTGTTCCGCAAGTGGCCCATATAGTCCGACCTATACACAACAGGTCAGCTATGCGAGGAACCCCTAATACAGGGACTCCCTCAGCGGTCCGAAGCGCCACAGGCCCCAAATGCCTGCGGGCCAGGCTCTACACCGTCGGCCGCCCGTGCAGCGACGCGCCTGCTCCGCGAAGGCGTCTGGAACCGCCCAAGTCAAACTGATGTGACGCCTGCAACAGCGCCAGCCATCATTACCTTACCTTGAATGTTGTCGATTCCATGGGCTTCTAGCTCATGGGCCAAGCGAGATAGCATCAGGCGAGGTGACGGGAGGCAGGGCCCCGCGTTGATCGAGCCAATCTTTTCAGCGCCCGAGGGGCACACGTCGCCTACTCTACCACAACATCTCATGGATTTGATCTAGCCTATAAATCCGCCGCCTCGTGTTGGAGCCCTTCCATCCCGAAGCGATCGCCTGCTCCCACATCTCCAGAGAAAACCCTCTTCCTATCCTTAGCTTCTTCCTTTCCCCATGGTGTCTGGTGGAAGCGCCGCTGGTGTGTTGGAGCCCATGGGGCCATCAGTCCCGTCGCTCTCCTCCGAAGGCAGCGACGGGAGGCCTGCGGAATCGGTGCAGGTCCGCCATCACTGGACCATGGTGGGGGAGTGAGGTTTCCGTCGCCTTCCTGTTTCTTTGCTTGATATGTCCAATGTACTGGGCTTGATTGTCTTCTTCTTCCTGGGCGCTAGCGGCCAAGAGGCGCAAACGCACCGAACTTCAGGAAGAGGCGGATGCGCTGCATGCCCAGATGGCGACCGGCGATGCCGCCTTCCAGGCCGTCCTCAGGGGCGAGGCTGAGGCGAGGGCGGAACTGGCGGCGCTCCAAGCCTAGGTCCAAGAAGCGGCTGACACCATGCAGGCCGCGTGGGACCAGGCGGCCTACGCCAAGATGTTGAAGTCCCAGCAGGCTAACCAGTACCTCGACATCACCCACCGAGCAGCAGCCGCGGTGGAATGGTTCGTCGCGGACGCCCCCGCGCTCCCGAACATGCATGGCGATGGGGGATACCTTGAATTCTTCCGCCGGGTGGTGGAGGCGCTGGAGACTGGCGTATCGACCGGCTAGGATAGCAACAGTGACTCCTCCGCCTAGATCCCCCTACTTCTTCCTCCTGGTACATGTAATATCTCAAAGAGAACTTGGCCCCGATGGGCACTAACTTTCTGCGCGTTACCTATGTTTTGCTTCTCGCCCTTGACTCACCGTTGGCCGCTCATAATTAGGCGACTCAGTTTTCCTACGCCTGGTTGGCGCCATCGTCGACAGGGCCTGATGACGGTGGCTAGTCAGGTCCTCATGAAGTCCCCCCGCTTGAGGGGGATCCCGTGGTTGCCAGCCCCCGGCTTGTGGCTTAGCAGCCTGTCGCCGTCGGGCCTGTGTTCTCTTGTTGCCTTCCCTAATGCTCTAGATCCATGGGGTGTTAGTAATCGTGCGTAGTTGTCCTATAGTATCCGCGTCCTCACATCAGTATACACAAGCCACGCCTCACATGTAATGCCCCGGACACACCCGCCGGTAGTCGTTACTCCTGGCGGGATCTATACTGGCCTCACAGATGAATACTAGTCTTTTCTTTACATTTTGTCCTCACTCATGCGCACTTAGGACCAACTTCCCGGTCGGTCATCCATCCTAACTACTCCAATCCAAGCACGCTTAACCTGGGAGTTCCATTTGAATGGGCTCCCGGAAAATAAGGAATTCCTTATTGATATGAGTAGTCTATCATCCCTAATAAGCCAGGCTATCACTTAAACCACCACTCAGAGGAACCGACATCCTCGTCGAGTCACAAGAACGTTCCCTCTTGGCACAAACGTTTGTGCTTCCAGTCCGATACTTGTGTCATTCCGTGTGCCACGACGGGTCACCAACTTCGTGAACAACATGACCGCGCACCTGTCGGCAAACATCCGTGTAACCGCGAGGGTCGGCTCTGATACCAACTTTTAACGCCCCGGACACACCCGCCGGTAGTCGTTTCTCCTGGCGGGATCTAGACTGGCCTCACAGATCAATACTAGTCTTTTCTGCACACTTTGTTCTCACTCATGTGCACCCGGGACCAAGGTCACCAATCCTAGAACTATTTCAAGCCAAGCACGCTTAACCTGGGAGTTCTGTTTGAATGAGCTCCCGGAAAATAAGGAATTCCTTATCGATATGAGTAGTCTATCATCCCTACTAAGCCAGGCTATCACATCACCCTTGAAGCGCCATTAAATTAGGAAGTTCATGCTTGATTCGATAGTGTACTTAGCTTGCGGTCCGTGGATGATCTGGCTACGCGGTCAGGTTTTCCAAATACTCTGCTGCTCCGCCTGGGGCGCTTCCTCCATGCTTACGGGCGAGGCGCACGGGGGCCTTTTTCGCGCTCCGTGGCTGCAGGTCCCAGTCCCGCACATTTCTCTACCGCTGTAGTATACGACTGGCCAAGGTCGAAACCATGAGGTGAGACCTCGACACCCTCGATGCCGGCCAGATCACCAAGGATGCCGGCGGGAGTGTTAAGGCTCCTCAGGCACAATGCTCAGGAGTCCACTTCGGCACTCAAGCAGATCTACGTCAACGAGTCCTAATCCCGCACATTTCCCAACCACTGTTGTATACAAGCGGATCACCAAGGATGCAACCACGAGGCGAGGCCCCAATACCATTGATGTCGGCCGGATCACCAAGGATGGCATCGAGGGTGCGGAGTGGCTATGTGACGATAAGGCTCCTGAGGCCTGGTGCTCAGGAGTCCCCCCTTGATGCTCGAGCAGCCCCCATTCCGCTCTAACGGGTTTTGCCTCAGGAGATACTGAGCTCCCACTAGACTTCTTATAAAAACAATAGTCCTCTTCGTTCTTGATGAAACCAAGGTCAACGATGAGTTCATCAAAATGAATGTTCCAACTCCGAGCTGCTTGCTTCAATCCATAAATGTGTCTCTTGTGCTTGCATATTTTACCAGCGTTAGTTGGAACAACAAAGCCTCCAGGCTTTATCATGTATGCCTCCTCTTTTAAATTTCCATGAAGGAAAGCCGTTTTGACATCCATTTGCCATATCTCATAATCGAAATATGCAGCTATAGCTAGTATGATCCTCACTGACTTTAGCATCACTACCGGCGAGTAGGTCTCGTCGTAGTCAATTCCTTGAACTTGTCCTTAACCTTTAGCGACAAGCCGAGCTTTGTGGATATGAACATTTCCATCCACATCGGTTTGCTTCTTAATGACACATTTGCAACCAATGACAACTACCCAGGTGGCGGATCAACCAAGTGCCATACTTGATTGTCATCCGTGGACTTTAACTCGGATCTCATGGTCTCTAGCCATGCCTCGGAATCTAGGCTCACCATTGCTTCCGCATACGTGGCTGGCTCATTGCTTTCTAGCAACAAAACATCGCACACTCTGTGCAATATTTGCAACCTCTGTGGCTCCGATGTCGACTCCACTCTCCACTACGGGTTCTCTGACCAACTCCGGTGTGATCTCATCACCAACCGAGTTGTCCCTGAGTGGCTCTCGAATTTTTTCGAGTCGCACCATTCTCCCACCAGCCTCCCAACTGAGAAACTCTTTCTCTCGAAAAACCCCGTTCCGAGCAACAAATAGTTTGTTCTCTTCTCGGTTGTAGTAGGTATATGCCAAGGTTTCCCTCAGATATCCCACGAATATGCATTTATCAGAATTGGGTGTAAGCTTGTCCAACATGAGTCGCTTGACAAATGCTTCACAACCCCAAATGTTTAGAAAAGACAAACTAGGACTCTTCCCAGTCCACATCTCATGTGGTGTCTTGTCTATGGATTTTGATGGTACCCTATTAAGTGTGAAAGGTGTAGTTTCTAGAGCATATACCTAGAATGACAAGGGTAAATCCGATTTTCACATCATGGACTGGACCATGTCCAAGAAGGTTTGATTTCTCTGTGGCGTACCCGGAGATGTGAGCTGAGGTACTATACCTCAGCTTTTCAAATGATTATCAAACTCCTGGCTCATGTACTCACCTCCACGATCTAATTGTAGAAGTTTTATCATCTTGCCGGGATGATTTTCAACCTCGTTCTGAAACTCTTTGAACTTTTCAAAAGTGTCTGACTTGTGTCTCATCAAATAGATATATCCATATCTTCAAATCGTCGGTAAAAGTCACAAAGTACTGATAGCCACCTCTGCCCGTTTTGCTCATTGGACCACACACATCACTATGTATAAGCTCCAACAGCTTGGATGTCCTCTCGCGACTCTTTGCAAAAGGTTACTTAGTCATCTTACCTAGTAAGCATATTTCGCATGTCTCGAATGACCCGAAGTCGGACGAAGTTAGGAGTCCATCATCATCGAGATTCTTCATGCATTTCAGACTAATGTGTCCAAGACAGCAATGAAAAAAGTATGTCGGATTTATCTCATTAGGCTTATGCCTCTTAACATTGACATTATAGACTCGTTCCATTTCTAGATTTGAAAAATATCCCATGTACTATGGGTGCATAGCCATGGAACATTCCATTGAAATAAAATGAACAACCATTGTCCTTTATATTAAATTCATAACCTTGACTCATCAAGCATGATGCAGAAATAATGTTTCGACTAAGTGTGGGAATGTAATAACATTTATTCAATTCCAAAATAAATACAGAAGGAAGCTTGAGCTGCATCGTGCCGACCTCCAACGCAGCAACTCTTGCTTTTTTGCCAACCCTGATGTCAATCTCCCCTTGTGCCACATGCCTAGTTCTTACTAGCACATGCATTGAGTTGCAAATATGAACAACCGATCCGGCATGAAATACCAAGAGCTACTAGGTATGTTAGCAAGGTAAATGTCTATTACATATGTAACAAGTGTACCTTTGCTATAAGAAGCATCTCCGGCCTTCTTGTCGTGCTCAGCAAGCCACTTGCTACAGTTCCTCTTCTAGTGACCAGCTTCCTTGCAGTGAAACCAAATGGTCTTTGAGTTTGGTCCAGACTTCGGCTTAGCGGCGAAGACAACCTTCTCTGTGACCTTTACCTTACCCTTTTTCCTGGACCAACTCTTCTTGAACTTAGCCGAGTTCTGCATCATCAACACTTGATGTGTGCCTTTTTAATATCTTGCTCTGCCACCTTGAGCATCCCATGCAATTCAGTGAGCTTCTTATCCATGACATACATATGATAGTTTGAGATGAATGTCCCATAGCTAGGTGGAAGAGAACCCAAAATTGCATCCGTGGACAACTCGTCCCCAAGTGGGAAGCCTAACCAATCCAAAGCTTGCACGTACCCAATCATATTGATCACATGAGGGCTCAGTGGATCACCCTCTTTCATCTTACAATCCGTCAAGGATTGCCAGACGTTGAACCTAAAACATGATCTTCAAACTTTTGATCATATCAAAAGCCTGAATGTTTTCGAAATGTTGTTGCAAATCGGGCTCTATACAAGCCAGCATGAGGCAGCTGATCTCGTTTGATTCATCAACGAGTTTCTAGTGGGCATTCTTGGTTGTGGCATTCGCATTCTCGCCAGGTTCCTCTAGAAGTGAATCCTCTAGATCATGTTCCTTTTTATCGTGCTTGGGAACAATTCTCAAATTTCGATACCAGAGAATCACAATCGACACGTAGGTCGTTATACAATATATGACAGCACTTTGGCTCCTACTGGCTAACAATCATGACACGTAGGTCATGTTATGTTACAGACATGCATCACATACATATGATCCATACTATTCACATCAAACCTGCAAAACAAACTTATGCATAGAATCACATTCTACCGGTTTGTGTGATCGTGTATGAAATACAAGGCGCTACGCACACGGCAGTCCCATCGATCATTGCGAACCTGATTCCAATTTACGTTTCACGGATAACCCCGATGGCGTATACCGACCAGTAAGGGTAGGTTGTGTCACGACCTCATCAATTCCGATTGTCAGAAAACATAGCCTCAGTCTACCCCGATCTGTAGTTGATCTCATCAATCGTGCACATAGCTGATCTCATGAATGACGACAGATCTCATCCGCCGCCTCCACATATCTAATATGCATCCAATCTGAATCCAAATCCTATAACATAGGCTCTGATACCACTGTTGGGTTCTACAATAGGTGCATCACATGCAAAATAAAATTTTCCTATGCGCAGAACATCCAAGAACATGCTACGGACATGGATCACAGTTTGGTACCACTAGATGTGCAGTGTCGTGCAGCGGAAGTAGAGTTGGGGCAGCGCGTTCATGTGGTTTGTATCCTCCTCGTCTGATCTCCCTCGAACAGCCAGCCCGATCTCCCTCGAACAACCGGTCATCGAATCCCGCGTACAGGTTTGCCGGAGCTACGCAAGTGCGCCGCCTCTAACGGTATGCGTGTGTGCAGGAGAACACCATGCGGCGGACTGCTGGGTCCGATCACATAGTCGGTAGCGATGAATGGAGGTTGCTAGTTGCAACACATGCAAAGCCCTAATGACGGCGCCGAAGCGATCAAACGGACGGGTGTGTCGCACCTCCACTATATATAGGCATCCGACGCGGGCTCAACTCTTCGGGCTCGCAAGGATCCTAAAGCCCACATGTTCCTTTCCTTGAGTGCGCAAACCTTTAGGTTCTAGTCCACTTGGTCACGAGTCAGATCACATCTGGCTCAACCAGTCGGTAGAGGCCTCTAGTAAGGCGTGCTGACTCCAAGTGTCTGATGAAGCTGGTTAGGCGAACCTGTACTTCACATTTCTATTCCCTTTGCCACACGATATATGTTGTCGTGCACAAGGGGACATGGTCATTCTTGTGATAGCACGCCCACGTGTTCCTTCCCTTAAGCGCGCGACCCTTTAGGTTCTTGTCCACTTGGTCGCGAGTCAGATCACATCCAGCTCAACCAGTCGGTAGCGGCCTCTAGCAAGGAGTGTCGACTCCAAGTGTCTGATGAAGCCGGTTAGGAGAACCTGTACTTCACATTCCTATTCCCTTTGCCACACGATATATGTTGTCCTGCACAAGGCGACATGGTCATTCTTATTGTAGCACGACCTCTTTCTCGTTTCGGTCAATCCAACCAACACTTTGGATTATATCATAATCCTCATCGCATGGCCATGCTTATCGAGGTCGGATCACCCGAGGGGCCTAGAGTATATCCCTGCTGATCGGAGGGACAAATCCCATCTTGCTCGACCATGTCTCACAGCATGGGTCTGGACAAGCCTGAAAGCTACCTTTGTAACTACCCAGTCACGGAGTAGCATTGGGTCAGCCCAAAGCAAGTCTATCACCATCCCGAGTACATGCGCCAGCTCAGGCCTGAGGACATAGAACATATGTTGTACTAGAGACTCACAGATGACCTATCGTTGCGTCTCATAGTTGGATCTATCCAACTCAGACCTTATCTCCACTCGGATCCCACTACATCGAATCCAACCAAATCTTTCTGAGTCCATATTATCTAGCTAGCATCACATGCTACATGGTCAGTGAGACCGAACCATCCACCATGTCATATGCTAGTCTAACTGGATGCGCGTCCACACACCCCTTTCGACTATTGACCATTTAGGACAGTCCTCATACAATGCATAGTCTCACAAACAAGTCACATACTTGTTAATACACATCATTGATAATGTCCAAGGACTATCTTTATTCATAAAAACATAGGAAATATCATTATACATGATTGCACAGATGACAAAGTAAGCCATGTCATGGGCCGCAGGCAGGCAGGACTGGATACCCCCATTCCCAGAACGCCGACAAAGGAGGCGTCGTTCCACGGACTTAGTATTCAGGATTCCTCTTTAGCAGAGGCCCTCTCGTTCATCCCTCTTCTCACCCATCTTCTTCTCTTTCCTCTCCGGTATCGTATACCACGCCTCAACCAGCATCTCAGTCAACAAGGTCGTCCATGAGCCCTCAGGCAGTGGGGCCGGGCCATCAATCTGGACGTCCTTCTCCAGGCAGTTATGTGAAAGCATAGAAGAAAGGATCAAGTTCCTTGTTAAAAGGTAGAACCCGAACAGAAGAATAAAACTTTAACATAACTCCTTAGGAGAATTTTCGGCGTCAATACCGATGCCTTCCTCCTGGACCGGCCAGTCCTTTTGGGGATTGAACAGCACCTTCCACAACTTGTCGTGGGTGGTGCGGTCGAAGTGATGCACGATGTCGAGGATGCCCGATGTTGGCAAGGTAGGAGGTGGTGGTGTAGCATGTTCAGAACTACGTTGGTGAGTTTGACCTTCTTCTCTATCATCTGGGAGATGCGCTTCTACAGAGACTTCACCTCCGTATAAATCCATGACACCATGCCACCAGCCTCGTGGGAGCTCCGGATCTTAATTCAGAGGGAGCGGCCTAGTCTACATTGCGTGGTTCGGCGATGTTAAAGCACTCTTTCTGCCAGATTTTGTCGGTGTCAATGAAGGTACCTTCTGGCCATTCAATGAGGGGGAGCTTGCTAATCACCGCCCCCCAGGCCACATGTTGGTTGTTAATTATATTTGAGTTGACATTGAAGACCTTTATCCACAAGCCGAAGCATGGGTAGGCCCGTAGAAAATCCTCACAAACAAAAATGAAGGCGGAAATATGTAAAAATGAGTCTTTTTTGGGGTGGGGCGGGGGGGGGGGTCGTGAAAGTCCAACACATACATGAACATCAAACCCCTAACAAAGGGTTGGAGTGGAAAGCCAAGTACTGGGATGAAGGTGGGATGAACACCACCCTCTTGCCTTGCCTTGGCATGGGCATGACCTGGCCCTTCTCTAGAGCACGGTGGGCGACATTGACTGGAAGGTAGCCGGCATGCTTCAGCATCTGGATGTCCTTGTCGGTGACGCAGGAGGCCTCCCACTTTCCTTTGGAAGCAGAACCGGACATGGCCGAGTTGGGGAGTGTCTTCAGGAGATGTGTGGGAGGAATGGATCTGGGTGCTTCGAGCTCAGCAGTTTGGGAAGGCGATAGCAATGGGGGATTTGAGAAGCATGTGACCACTTTGGTGGCTGTTTTCCTTTTATAGGTTATCATAACGCCAAGAGTCCCTTAATTGTGATGCCGACTTCGACACTTCCCAATATAATTGTGTCATTATGCACCCGTGGGATAACCCGAATCAATGGTCATATCCTTTGAGAAATAGGGCGCGTTCTCCATATTGATGGGACAAGCCAATGAAGAAATTGCCTCAAGCCGCGAATCGAGTTTTCATAACTAGCCAGTAGTCGTGATTGGTCGTGACCCTTCACTAAAATGTTGTCAGGCGAAGGCACTGTCCACACTTGAGTTGTTGTCCTCGAGGATAAGTAATACATACTGTTCGGAATCAAATAGTAATCAGTGGAAGAACTAGTATAAGTCGAATATAGAAGGGGAGAAGAACTCGCCTGAAGTCGAAGACTTTGGTGCACAAGGCTGCTAGGGATCATGGACCTTGGCACTGGAGGATAGTTCGGGGGATACGAAGGGATTTCGAGACAAAGGGGTCCTTGGGAGACCGGCCTATCTCCTATGGGCCGAACATGTGGGCCACTCTATGGCTATTGCATGGAGGCCGAGCTATGAGGCGACTTCGTATTTGGGTAGGAGACCTTCGGTGCCTTCGTGTGTCCTCTAAGTCAAGATGGCAATATTGGAATGATTATCCCTTAATGGTAATCGACTACGTGTATCCCTAGGTAGCCCTATTGTGTATATAATCCAGAGGGTTTAGCTCATAGAAACACAGAACCATCATCTAATGTTTAGCTCATATGATCTCATGGTAGATCGACTCTCTAATCATCATACACACAACAATACAATCAAGTAGGACGTAGGGTTTTACCTCTTCGAGAGGGCCCAAACCTGAGTAAATACTGTCCCCGTGTTCCCTGTTCCCCATTGATCCAAGATCCATAGCTCAGTACCCCTTTGACACCCCTCGATTACGCTACAGTGATTTTTGTAATCAAGATATAATAACATGAGGATTAAGCTAATCCATTTTGCTAAACCACGTTTGATCACATTTGGCATCAATGCTTAATTCAATTTTCCTTTGCAATTCAAATTCATTTGAAAAGTGGATTTAATAGTTTTGCAAACCCGAAAAATAAAATCATGGATGGGTTGGAAATATTCCATAATAATTATAAAGATGTAACCCATATTTTACAAAAAAATTGGAGCCTCAAAATAATTAAACCAGAAGCCAAATCTTGTATTAAGTCCCCTTTTTAATTATGATATTTTCAAAACAGTTTCTTTTGCCCCAAACTTTTTGTGGCAGTGCTGAATATTGCAATGTCAATTATGGACTAGGTCACATATTTTACAAAAGCTAAAATTAATTACACAATTAAAAATATCAACAAAGAAAAAATGCTAGACATGAAAAAGAAAAAAGGTGAAGATTTACTGTACTGCTAGGCCTTTTGTGACTACAGGGACGGCTAACTGAGCCTGGCTGGCCTTTGCCTAACCTCCTGCCAGAGGGGAGAGGCCGAGCCTCGGCGTGCACCATGTGCACCGTCCATGCGGCCGATGCCTCAGTGGCGGGCATCCGCAACTCCCCGTCACCCTCGAACCCTAGTCGCCTGCTCTCCTTCTCCCTCCCTCGCCCCCATCATTTTTTTGGCCGCTTGATGTTGATGTCACTGGCCATCGACGTTGACATGGCCACTGTCAACCTCGAGGCGCTCCAACAGGTCCAGGAGCTCTGTGGGGCCTGCTTTCGCCGACCTTGCCACTAGATTGGAGCGTAGGAGCCCCGACGACCTCGCCTTCGACCTGCTTCCTCTCCATCACCGAGTGCATGATGCCATTTGATTTGCTCCCCTCCATCAATCCCTGGTTGCCCCGAGCTCTCCCTCGATCTCCACTGTGAGTTCTACCTCTCCTCGCTCCTCCTGTTGCTCGCTTTTAGGCCTGCTAGCTAGCTGCCGCCTTTTCGAGCTCTAGCCACCGCCATGGCTGGACAACTCGAGCTCCCAAGCCTCTTCGTCTCAGTTGGGAAGCCCGAACGTCCTCCTGGTTAGCTTTAGAGCCCTCGTCACCGTTACTTTGCTCGTTTTGTCGCTATAGACACGCGCCTATGTTGGTCTGAAAGCAACCGCCAGAGCGGCTCATCGCTCATGCCCTTGCCAACCCTCCTCGCACAAGTGAACATCACCATTCAATGCGCCATGCTTGGCCCATTCGAAAGCATGCAACCCCTCACAATTTAGCCCTTGTAGGGGAGATCCGAGCCGCGCCGTTGTCGTTTTGGCACCGTCGGCGCGCCATGTTAGGCCACCATGTTAGGCCACCTAATTAGGCTTATTGCCCCCTCACATGTGGGTCCAGTCATTAGTAGAATAAATATGTTAGCTTTAATCCCCTGTTAAGTAACTGAGTATGACAGATGGGCCGGGGCTGCAAATAATTAGTTAGAGATAATTAGTAATTAACCTAATACTAGCAAACACTAACAAGTGGGCCCACCCACTAATTAAATACCCTCTTAAAATTAATGAGTATGACAGGTGGGCCCCCCTTCTAATTAAACCGTCTTCAGTAATTTAGACCCTGATTAACCCACTGTCTTTGACAGCTGGGGCCCACAGGTGAGGTTTGACTAGTAAACGACCCTGTTGACTTCTCACAACACATAAGCAGTTGAGCCAGCTCGAGTGGGCAGCCGGGCGTCTTGTGCGTCCCAGTGAAGTTGGGTATGAATGCCTCTTCAGAGTCGACCTAGGAACTGATGTTGCCAGCCGGCGGGCTGTTGAGCCATGTTCGGGCAATGGCCAACAACATGAGGGGCACATAGCGCACATCCAAGAGCTTGCCGACCATGGTGGTGTAGTAGATCAACCAATCCTCCAGTTGTTCAGTACCGTTGTACTTGGGGGGTGTTGCGTGGCAACGTGAAGCCGGTTGGAAATGGCTCGTTGCGGATGCGTGGCCCGAAACAGGTCGGGCCGATTGGGCCCTCTTCCTCCATAAGGAGGGACTGCACCAGCCTGTCGATGCAAGTCCAAGCGTCTATCTCACTCGGAGGCATGTGGGGTCTGAGGTGGGCGGCGATCTCGGCTTGACTTGCCGGCTCAGGTGAGTGCACTCGGTCTCGACACAGAGGCGGGGGATCATTTCACTTGCTGGTCACGGTCGGCTGCCAATCTTCATGCTGAGAACGCCCATCGCAGCTCCAAACGGACCGGCGTCTGGAGCCATGGGGGCACCCTGCATATGATCTCCCTCAGGAAGAGAAGATTCAGATCTGTCGTTGGCCCGATCGAGATAGGCCTGTTGAGCATTGGCTGCAGCGATGAGGTCTTGGATGTGCTGCTCCCACTGGGCGCGTTCCACGCCTTTCATGGTGGCCAGGTCAGCATAGGGCACCTGGGCAGCCCTTATGTTAGACGCAGGAGTCTCATAGGTGGGTATCTTCCCACCATGGATCTCCGCGACCATGCGGTCATGGTTGTGAACCTCCCCATGCCGACTAGGCTCGTTGCCAGTCGGGGTGAGGCCGTAGGCAGAGTTATACTCGCGCTTCACGGACTCCATCCGGTGTTGGGCGGTCGCGAGGGTGGTGGCTGTTGGAAATATGCCCTAGAGGCAATAATAAGTTGGTTATTATTACATTTCCTTGTTTGTGATAATTGTTTATTATCCATGCTATAATTGTATTGGTATTAAGCTAAATATATGTGTGGGTATATAGACAAAAATATGTCCCTAGTATGCCTCTAGTACACTAGCTCGTTGATCAAAGATGGTGAAGGTTTCCTAGCCATGGACATGAGATGTCATTTGATAATGGGCTCACATCGTTTGGAGAATGATGTGATGGAAAAGACCCAAATTATAAACATAGCATATGATCGTGTCAGTTTATTGCTACAGTTTTCTGCATGTCAAGTATCTATTCCTATGACCATGAGATCATGCAACTCACTTACACCGGAGGAGTACCTTGTGTGTATCAAATGTTGCAATATAACTGGGTGACTATAAAGGTTCTCTACGTGTATCTCCAAGGGTGTCTGTTGGGTTGGCATGGATCGAGAGTGAGATTTGTTGCTTCGTGTGACGAGAGGTATCTTAGGGCCCATTCGGCAATACAACATCACAATAAGCCTTGCAATCAATGTTACTAGGTGTTAGACATGGAACCTTGTATTACGGAATGAGTAAAGAGGTTTGCTGGTAACGAGATTGAACTAGGTATAGAGATACGGACTATCGAATATTGGGCAAGTAACATACCGAAGAACAAAGGGAACAACATACGGGATTAACTGAATCCTTGACATAGAGGTTCAACCGATAAAGATTTTCATAGAATATGTAGGAGCCCATATGGGCATCCAGGTCCCATTATTGGTTATTGACCGTAGAGGTGTCTCGGTCATGTCTACATAGTTCTCGAACCCGGAGGGTCTACACACTTAAGGTTCAGTGACGTTTCAGTAGTATAGAGTTATGCATGGTGGTGACCGAAGGTTGTTCGGAGTCCTGGATGAGATCCTGGATGTCACGAGGACGTACGGAATGGTCCGTACGTAAAGTTTGATATATAGGAAGTCATGTTTTGGTTGCCGGAAAAGTTTCGGGTATTTCGGTAGTGTACCGGGAGTGCCGGGAGGAGTATCGGGGACCATCGGGAGGGTTGTCTCGACCCAAAGGGCCTCATGGTATGTGGGAGGAGTCAAGCCGAATCTTAGTGGGCTGGCTGATCCCCCCACTAATGCCCACGCGACTAGGGTGGGAAAAACCCAAAGGTGGAGAGGTGGAAAGAATTTCAAAGTGGAGAGGATGAATCCTACTCCTAATAGGATTGGAGTAAGACTCCTCCACCTCCAATTTCTGCCAAACCTTGAGGTTCTGATGCTACCTCCTCCCCTCCCTCCCTCCTATATATACTATTGGATTTAGAGGGTAAAGCTAACCCTAATTTCCACGTGCTCCCTCTACTTTATCTACCTCTAATCTAGTTCGACGATGCTTAGGTGAAGCCCTGCCGGAATAGTTCCACCACCATCGCCACCACGCCGTCGTGCTGCCGGAGAAGTCATCTACCTCTGTGCTCCCTCTTGCTAGATCAAGAAGGCAGAGATCATCATCGAGCTGTACGTGTGTTGAACACGGAGGTGCTGTCCGTTCGGCGCTAGATTGGAAGGACCGTGATAAGATCGCAAGACAATACGTGATTTCATCGCGGGATAGATCATGATGGGATCGCGGGAGAGATTGTGATTGGATCGCGAGATGGATCATGATGGGATCGCTGGACGCTCGGCAATTTGGATAGCGAAGACCACGTTTCTTAATGCTTCCTGCTTAGCGATCTACAAGGGTATGTAGATCCACTCTCCCTCTCGTAAATACTCATCACCATGGATAGATCTTGCGTGTGCGTAGGAATTTTTTTGTTTCCCATGCAACGTTCCCAAACAGTGGCATCATGAGCTTGGTCTATGTGTAGATGAGATCACGTGTAGAACACAAAGGAGTTTGTGGGTGTTGATGCTCATACCGCTTCCTCCCTTGGTCGGTTTTTGATTAAGCGGTATTGTGGGATGAAGCGTGTAACTTCATTGACTGACGTGTAACTTTCTTGAACAAAGATTGATGCCGGGTGTTTGTCTCTCCTAATCTAGTTGGATCAGATTCGACAAAGAGTCATATAGTAGGCATGATCAAAAAGGAGCATCAAGTGTTGATGGTTAGTGAAACCACTAGTTTCGAGAATGGTTTATTGAATCTTGATCGTAGTAAATACACATGTTAATAACATTGCTGCCAAAAGATACAAAGTTAGTAATGATAGTACCACATACTTGTGGCACTGCCGCTAAATGTCATATTTGTGTAAAGCACATGTAGAAACTCCATGCTGAAGGATCTTTGGACTTATTCGATTTCGAATCGGTTGAGACATGCGGACCAGGCCTCATGGGCATGATGATTAAAGACTCCGTTTTTAAATATGATGGAGCGGGCAAGTAACTTATTCGAAATGATACATGTTGATGTATGCGATCAAGTGAGTGTTGTAGTGGGCGATGAATATCGTTATGTTCTTACCTTCATTGATGATTTGAGTAGATATGGGAATATTTACTTAATGGAACACAAGTCTAAAACGTTTGAAAAAGTTTCAGTAAATCCAGATTGAAGTTTGAGATCATCGTGATAAGAAGATAAAAAAACCTACGATATGATCGTGGAGGTGAATGTCTGGGTTATGAGTTTGGTATGCAACTTAAGACAATGTGGAAATTGTTTCACAACTCAAGCCACCTGGAACACCATACTGTGATGGTGTGTACGAACGTCTTAGTTGTGCTCTATTGGGTATGGTGCGTACTATGATGTCTCTGATCGTTTTGAAACTATCGTCTTGGGGTTATGCATTAGAGACAACTACATTCACTTTAACTAGGGCACCATCTAAATCCGTTGAGATGACACCATATGGTTTGGTAAAAACCTAAGCTATCATTTCTCAGAGTTTGGGAATGCGACTCTTATGTCTGATAAGCTCGAACCCAAAGCAGAAAAGTGTGTCTTCATAGGATACCCTAAGGAAATAGATGGGTATACCTTCTATATTAGATCCAAGGGCAAAGTATTTCTTGCTAAAACAGGTCCTTTCTCGATAAAGAGTTTCTCTGAAAAGAATTGAGTGGGAGGAAGATAGAACTTGATGAGGTTGTTGAACCTTTGTTTCAACGAGAGAGTAGCGCATTGTAGAAAGTTGTTTCTGTGGATCCTACGTTAGTTGAAGAGGAAGTTTATGATGATGATCATGAAGCTTTGGATCAAGTTACTACCGAACCTCGTAGGTTGACAAGGGCACGTATTGCTCCTCACTAGTATGGTAACCCTGCCTACGAGCTATGCAAAAGCGATGATGGGCCTGGATTTCGACAAATGGCTAGGAGCCATGAAATCCGAGAAAGGATCCATGTGTGAAAACCAAAGTATGGACTTTGGTAGACTTGCCCGTTGAATAGCAGGTCGTTGAGTACAAATGGATTTTTAAGAAGAAGACAGACGATGATGGTGAATGCCACCATTTATAAAGCTCGACTTGTCGCAAAGAAGTTTCCGACAAGTTCAAGGAGTTGATTGCGATGAGACTTTCTCACTCGTAGCGATGCTAAAGTATGTTGGAATTATGTTAGCAATAGCTGCGTTTTTCAATTACGAAATCTGGCAGATGGATGTCGACACATCATTTCCTTCCTTGAGGAAAGGTTGTATGAGATACAACTAGAAGGTTTTGTCAGTCCTAAGGATGTTAAAAGGTGTGCAAGCTCTACTGGCCCTTTTATGGGCTGGAGCAAGCATCTCAGAGTCGGAATATATGCTATGATGAGGTGATCAAAGTTTTTTGAGTCTATACAAAGTTTATGAGAAACTTGTATTTACAATAAAGTGAGTGGTAGCACTATAGCATTTCTGATAAGTATATATGGATGACATATTGTTGATCGAAAATGATGTTGAATTTCTGGAAAGCATAAAGGGTTGTTTGAGAAGGATTTTTTCAAAGGAAAACCTGGAATGAAGCTACTTAATTATTGGGCATCGAGATTTATAAGAGATAGATCAAGACGCATGATAAGATTTTTCAATGAGTAAATACCTTGACAAGATTTTGAAAGAGCTCAAAATGGATCAGTCAAAGAAAGAGTTCTTGCCTGATTTGTAAGGTGTGAAGTTGAGTAAGACTCAAAGCTGGACCACAGCACAAGAAAGATAAATGACGAAGGTCATACCCTATGCCTTAGCCACAGGCTCTATATAGTATGCCATGTTGTGTACCGCACCTGGTGTGTGCCTTGCCATGAGTCTGTCAAGGGGTACGAGAGTGATCCAGGAGTGGATCACTAAACAGCGGTCAAGATTATCCTTAGTAACTAAAGGACTAAGGAATTGTTTCTCGATTATGGAGGTGATAAAGAGTTCGTCGTAAAGGGTTACGTCGATGCAAGCTTTGACACCAATCCGGATGATTCTCGGTAGTAATGTGGATACGTATAGTGGAGCAGCCATTTGGAGTATCTCCAAGTGAAGCGTGGGAGTAGTATATATAGTATGACATAGCAATTTTCAAAGTACACACAGATATGAATGTCACAGACCCGTTGACTAAAAGACCTTTATCACATGCGAAGCATGATCAAACCCTAGAACTCACTGCGTGTTATATTCATAACAATGTAAATCACATGGTGATGTGAACTAGATTACTGACTCTAGTGCAAGTGGGATACTGTGGGAAATATGCCCTAGATGCAATAATAAATTGGTTATTATTATATTTCCTTGTTCGTGATAATCGTTTATTATCCATGCTGTAATTGTATTTATTGTAAACTAAATACATGTGTGGGTATATAGACAACACAATGTCCCTTGTATGCCTCTAGTAGACTAGCTCGTTGATCAAAGATGGTTAAGGTTTCCTAGCCATGGACATGAGATGTCATTTCATAACAGGGTCACATCATTAGGAGAATGATGTGATGGACAAGACCCAAACTATAAACGTAGCATATGATCGTGTCAGTTTATTGCTACAGTTTTCTACATGTCAAGTATTTGTTCCTATGACCATGAGATCATGCAACTCACTGACACCGGAGGACTACCTTGTGTGTATCAAACATTGCCATGTAACTTGGTGACTATACAGTTGCACTACCTGGAAAAAGGTTAACAATAGTGCGTTTTTTAGGTGTATCACACAAGGTAGACTTGCGCTACTGATACGACGCTACCGCTAACGTTTAGCAACAGCGTGTTTTCACATGCGCTACTGCTATACCTACTTAGCAGTAGCTCTTTCCATACAAGCGCTGCTGCTAAGTCCTTTAGCAATAGAGTTTTCCTGTCCAGCGCTAAAGAGTGCTACTACTATATTTTCTCATATCTTTTTTTTTGCTACGTGTTTGTGATTTTTCTATACAGGTTTCATACAACATTCTTATTATATCATAAACATGCAATATGCTCATCATATCATACTCATCATAGTCTCGTCATATCATCCAACACAAATCATGTCATCACATCATAATCACAATATAGCTATACAAGTTACATGACATGTCTCATCAGACGTAATGTAGTACTTCTTGAGGCGTCGGTTTGTATCCCTCTCTCGCACTAGCGTGAACCTAAACTAACTACTGGTTGTCACTCAAAAACTGGACACCGGTACACCTGGTCCTGACACTCCGGCCACTCGTCGTATACTCCTGGCGTAGCACTTCTTAGCCATCAATGATCTATGCACCTGCATCGTCACATGAGTTGATGATATGCAACATATATATTTGAGCAATAGAAAGAGACATACTTGGCAAAATATAAGCAACATATCATAAGCATAAATAACAAAGTTCATCGTACCCAAAATACCCTAACTAGAGTGATCTTCGCTAGATGAGGAGGACGGTTTAATTACATCAGAAATAAAGTTTTGTCATGCATAACTCAAAGTTTCGCCGTACAGAAAGTATGGACTAAACTGACACATTGTGATATATCATCAATCACACCAACATGTGATGCCATCCATCCAAGTCAGGGAGATTGTACCCGAGCACAGTGAAAGGCTTCAGGTCGAGACGCTGAGCGGCTATGCCTGTTAGGAAGTCTTCTCGCGGCATTTTCCCTTCTTGGTAGAACTTCCCTGCTTTTTTTAGGACCTCCTTCATGATGATTTGGGCAAGTTCACGCTGGATGTGATAGAACTCATCTCTAAGTCCATGATCCAGGATTGAAAGCACATTTGCTCCCTTGGAGTTTTTGGCAATTAATAACAACATATATGTCATTGAACTAATGTTTCCACTAAGTATGTTTCAGTAAGTTCAATGATGGGTTGGCAAAAGGATTGTGGAATGCCCGAAGATGCAAGGGAATAGCATTGGCCAAGCTTCAATCAAAGGGCTCTACATTTTACATTTGTGAGAAATCACTTTGAGTCAATAGGAAAGCCAATACTATTAAAAGGGGGTAAGGTTTTGTTGGTAAACAAAATGCTCATACGTGCACAAGTGATAGTCACCACATACACCCACAAGCACTTCCACAAAAGTCTGTCCAAAGCCAAATACTCAAAATCGGTGCAACCAACACGGTCCACTCGGTGTCACCGATTCTAGAACCTAGATAGACTCAGTCAAACCCTAGCCACTTCGGTGCAACCGATTCTGCTTCGATGCCTCTGAGTTTAGGTTGCCAACTTTCCGTTGCATAAATTGAAAATATCGATACGGCCGAGATTGTTGGATCGTCGTCACCAAGAATCGGCAATCTGACCGTTGGTCACCTTACCGTTGCAACCCAGATTCTTATATCGGTCTCACCTAGATTCAAATGTTGCAACCTTTTGGTCACTTTGGTACAACCGAGATTAACACATCGGTTTCACCGAGTTGGTCATTTTGTGTGTAAAGGTCATTTTGGAGATTCCTATATATACCCCTACACCACCACTCTCTTCTACCAAGCCAAATCTATGAGAGGGTGATTGTGTGTTGAGGAGTCTATCATGTTGAAGCACAAGAGCAAGGAGTTCATGAACATTATTGGGCCTATTACCTTTTGGAGGGTGGTGCCTCGTAGATTTGTTAAGTGTCTTTTGGGAGCCTCCTACTTCCTGTTGTGGATTGAACAAATAAGTTTGTAAGGGCAATGAGATCGCCTACTTCGTGAATATCTACCCCGAGATAGGCTAGTCCTCCATGGACGTAGGCCATCATGGTATAGTCAAGGTTGCTTCTTCGTGGAACCCTGTGTGGGTAGAGCCCTCCATGGACTCTCGCGACCATTACCCTCCGTGGGTTGAAGACTCCATAAACGTGGATGTACGATAGCGCCACCTATCGAAACCATGGGAAAAATCATCGTGTCACCACTTGCTTTTGATCCTCCTACCCTACGTTTACTTACATGCTTCTCTTTACTTTCCGCTGCTATACTCTTACACATGCATGTGTAGAGTGTACTTGACATACTATGAATGCTAAAATTTGCCAAGAATTAAAATCGGGAAAAAGTAGATTTTTATTTGGTCAAGTAGTCTAATCACCCCCCCTCTAGCACTAGTTTTGATACTACAATGATATCTCCTAGGTTCTTTACCCATTGCAGAATATGGGCATCGTTGGATCTATGTGAGATGCAAAGGTTCTACTGATCTCGTCTGTACTCCAGCATGTGGTGGAGGACATAGAATCCATCCCTGATAGTACCACTCGGTTGCTGGATGCAACGGAAGTCAATCTTATGGCGAAAGCAAGGTGCGTGGTTCCTTGTATTCCTGAGTGTGATCTCTCCAACCCATACGCTGTACATAAGGATGGCACTGTCGAGAATAGACTTTATGTGGGTGTAATCTTTTTTCTTCATCTTCTTCGACGAGTCCAAGTAAAGAGCGTGGGAGAATCGGGGGTAAAGGATGAAGAGGACGGCGCCCCCATCGCTCCGCAAAATAAGTACACCTCAAATTAGCCTCCATGCGTGCAAATGAAATGATTGAAATCGAAGGAAGGATATCCATGCGGATGACTAACAAGGGGTGAGAAGTCATGAGAATCATCTCCTTGTCCTTATTGCCAACCATGAAATCAGCAATGTAGTTACTCGCGTATTCTTAGTGCTTTTCATAGACTGCCAAGAAGCTCTCGTGCATGAAGTATGGGTCTGCAACATACATATAAGGTATCTGCTCGATCCTGATGATGTAGTTCATGTACACGGCAAAAAGGCGGACAAACGTAAAATCCAGCTTTTTCAAGTGAAACATGTTGAAGATGTAATCGAATCGAAGGAATAAAGTTTCTGCGGGGAATGTGTCGACATACAACCTTTGCTACAGCACATTAACCATGTAGAGCGGGAATCCTGGATTTTGCGAGGCGATCAGGCTTTTTTCATTGCCGGGTCTTTATCTAGATTTTTATATTTGCTTTCATCCCAGCCCGGGAACAAGAACACCTGGTGTAGCTTCGTTAGGAGGGACTACTTCATATCTAGTATCTTCCTTAGTTTTGCATTGTTGATGGTGGCGATTGCCCGTAGGATGAATCCTATTTGATTGTCATAGCCCGCGCGCGCTTCCGCAGGCTGTTTTGGCTCAAAATTGCCGTCATCCACCTCCGTGACCACTAGTATAGTAGTGATGAGTTGGTTTCGGCGTCATTGCCTCTTTGGTTTCGGTTCTCTACCGGCTTCGCTAGTCTCGGCACCGATCCTAGTGCTGGTGTCAGTCTCAGCGCCGGTCTCAATGTCGGTCTCAGTCTCGGATGTGACAGGTGGGCGCTCCAACAACCGTTGCTCATTGAGAAGGTTCAAATAGGCATCTGCCGCTGCGTGGACGTTGCAAGCATCAGAACCATGTCCTTCATTGTTGCTAGCCATGTTTCCTATGATTAAATCTAGTCAATTAATTCTAGACCTAATAAAATGAATAATGACATAAAAAGGCCAATGTTTTGCAGGAATGTTGATTCATTCCCATTGCGGCAAATTCTGGGCACTCGATATGTCATAGTTTGTAGCACAAGTCATGGCAAAATTCACGGAAAATTTCGGCATGACCTTTGCTACAAACTGGACAAATAGAGTGCCTCTAATTTGCCGGAACGGAAATGAATCTACAAACTAGACAAAACATATGCCTACCTAAATTTGAAACTAAAAAGTAGCAACAATTGCTTTAACTAAAAATTGAAATAGCAACAGTTGCTTTACCTAATCATTCCACTTCAAAATTTGTTTTTTAAATAGCAAAAATTTCTATTACTAAAAAATTTAAATAGCAACAGTTGCTTTAACTAATCTGTCCATTTCAAATTCTATTTTTTAAATAGCAACAACTGCTTAAACTCAAAAATTTAAATAGAAACAGTTGCTTTAACTAATTTGTCCTAGGTTTCATACTAATTCTAATTAACTAACTAGCACTATAAAATTTAAATAGCAACAATTACTTAAACTAAAAATATGCAAGAAACCTATATAATCAATTCTGTTTTTTCTTTTAACTACACCTAAAACACCTAACCCTAAATTTCTGTCCTAATTTGGCGAAGAACCTAATTAACCTACTGCCCTAACTAACTAGGGTTCATAATATAGCCAAATTAACCTACTAGTTTGATACCTAGCTAAATTCATAACTAAATAGATAACCTGAATAACCTATCGCCCTAACTAAAACCTAAGTAAATTAACTGAAGAACCCTAGCTAGCAGAGAGAGGAGGAGCGGTGGGGGGCTTAGAGAGGGTGCGGGGGCGAGGAGGCAGGCCCGACGATGGCCGAGGTTGGGAGGGGAGGAAGGAAAGTCCGGGGGGTCAGGGGTGACGGTGAGATCGCCGAGGTCAGGGGGTTAGGGCCGAGGGCACAACTCCGGTGAGGTCCAGGGCGAGGGCAGGGTTCCGGCGCCTGAGGCAGCGGCGCGGCGACAAAACGGGCTCCGGCGGCAACGAGTTGGAGAAGAGAGAGTGGGGATTTGCGGGAAGAAGTAGAGGCGGAAAGACCACTGGGGGTTAGGTCAACATAGAAGTACCGCGTTTCCGCAAAACGCGCTATAGCTAAGTTAGCTATAGAGCTTTTCGCCAAGAAGCGCTACTCCTATAATATGCTCTTTGAACCAATGTAGGAAAGTGGAGTTGGAAAGCGCGCTACTACTATTACATTAGCAGTAGCGCGTTTATCTTGGCAGCGCTACTCGTAAACCTAGCGTGGCGGGAACGGTTTGTCAATTTTAGTAGCAGCACGGTTCTACTAAGCCACGCTAGTACTAAGTAGCACTGGCGCTTGTTTCCAGACCGTGCTACTGCTAATTAGCAGTTGCGCCCCTTCCTGTCCTACACTGCTTCTAAGATTTTGTGTATAAGGTTTTCCCTAGTAGTGGTGCTCTATGAGTATCTCCGGGGGTGTCTGGTGGGTTGGCAAGGATCAAGACTGGGATTTACTGCTCTGTATGACAGAGAGGTATCTCAAGGCCCATTCGGTAATAAAACATCACAGTAAGCCTTGCAAGCAATGTGATTAAGTGTTAGCCACTGGATTTTGTATTACAGAACGAGTAAAGAGACTTGTTGGTAACAAGATTGAACTAGGTATAGAGATACGGACAATCGAATCTCGGGCAAGTAACATACCGAAGAACAAAGGGAACATCATACGGGATTAACTTAATTCTTGACATAGAGGTTCAACTGATAAAGATCTTCGTAGAATATGTAGGAGTCAATATGGGCATCTAGGTCCCTCTATTGGTTATTGACCGTAGAGGTGTCTCCGTCATGTCTACATAGTTCTTGAACCCGCAGTATAGAGTTATGCATGGTGCTGATCGAAGGTTGTTTGGAGTCCTGGATGAGATCCCGGACATCATGAGGATCTCCGGAATGGTCCGGAGATAAAGATTGATATATGTGCAGTCCCGTTTTGGTCACCGAAAATGTTTTAGGTATTTCGGTGTGTACGGGAGTGCCGGGGACAATCGGGAGGGTTGTCTCGACCCAAAGGGCCTCATGGG
The DNA here is from genome assembly GCA_022496015.1 of Hordeum marinum. NCBI lineage: Eukaryota > Viridiplantae > Streptophyta > Magnoliopsida > Poales > Poaceae > Hordeum > Hordeum marinum. The sequence goes on along the minus strand of CM039673.1, from coordinate 212,562,169 downwards.
ATGTCGGAGGAGTCAAGCTAACCATTAGTAGGATGGCCAAGCAGCCCACTAAGACCCATGCCTCTAGGGTCGGGAAAAAACCAAAGGTGGAGAGGTGGAAAGGGTTGCTAAGTGGAGAGGAGGAATCCTACTCGTAATAGGATTGGAGTAGGTCTCGCCCGCCTCGAATTTCAGCCAAACCTTTAGGGTTTGAGGCTGCCTCCTCCCCTCCCTCCCTCCTATATATACTAGAGGATTTAGAGGGGAAAGCTTACCCTAATTGCCATGTGCTCCCTCTACCTCATCTAGATCGCTTTTCGCGTCTAGTCTAGTTCGGTGGTGCTTAGGCGAAGCCCTGCGGGAATAGTTCCACCGCCATCGCCGCCATGCCGTTGTGCTGCCAGAGAAATCATCTACCTCTCTGCTCCCTCTTGTTGGATCAAGAAGACAGAGATCGGCATCGAGCTGTACGTGTGCTGAACACGGAGGTACCCTCCGTTCAGCACTAGATCGGAAGGTCCGTGATCAGGATCGCGAGATGATTCGTGATTTGCTCGTGAGATAGATCGTGATGGGATAGCGGGAGAGATCATGATTGGATCGCGAGATGTATCATGATGGGATCACGGGACGCTCGACGATTTGGATTGCAAACAGTCGACTACATCAACCGCGTTTCTTAACGCTTCCCGCTTAGCGATCTACAAGGGTATGTAAATCCACTCTCCCTCTTGTAGATGCTCATCACCATGGATAGACCTTGCGTGTTCATAGGAAATTTTTTGTTTCCCATGCAACGTTCCCCAATAGTGGCCTCCACAAACAGTTGCCCGTGGGCCGCCTCTCGCTCTGCTGTAGCGGCAGTCGGGTTGGCCGCTGGCATGATGGCGTGCAAAGCTCTTGCGCAATGCAGCGAAGAAGGTCGGAGGTGCTGGGACAGGCCGTGTCAGTGGCCGTGTCTGCATCCGCCCCGACACGAACCCCTATGGCGGTCGCGGCCGGCCCTGCTCTGGCGCGGCCAGAGCTCGTAGAGGAGCTAGAGAACAGCACCTCCACACGCACGGAGGATCCATTGGCGTCGCCTGAGGCGGTCACGCCCCCGAATGGTAGCGGGTCGGAGCAGTCGAGTACCTCGCTGGGTTACTCATCGACATCGGGTGCCTCGGCGAGGCACAACAAACATGGCATGATCATTGGGCAAGAAGTTTGGTTCAAGGAAGATGAATATGGAGAGGAGTAGAACCTAAGAGTGCCAAACAAACTCACCAAAACAATCAAACAAGCAATAATTCAAACAAGCATGCACTCAAAAAGTTTTAGTTGGTTCCAAATTTTGTAAACCCAACCATATAAACTGATACAAACACAGGGTGTGACAGACCTATGCCCCTTACAAGAATCTTGTCCCCGAGATTCCTAGGCGAAGCGCTAAAGAAATAAGGGAACTCGGATCTAAGATAGTCTTCACACTCCCAGGTTACTTTTGCTTCAGTGTGGTTGCTCCATTGAACCTTCAAGTTCTTGATGGTGCGGCCCCGTGTGCAACGCTCTGCTTCATCCAAAATGCAAACTGGCCTCTCATGATAAGTGAGGTCTGGCTGAAGGTCGATGGCTTGATGGTCGATATCCTTGTAGAGGTCGGGGCGGTTGGGAACTTGTAGACACTTCCGAAGTTGTGACACGTGAAAGACGTTGTGCACATCTGGTAGCTCAGAAGGTAGCTCTAGCTGATAGGCAACTTCTCCTCCCATCGCTGTGATCTTGATGGGGCCGATGTATCATGGGGCCAGCTTTCCTTTGACGTGGAAACGCTTGGTACCTTTGAGAGGCATGACTCGGAGGTAGACATGGTCACTGACACATTAGTTCACTTCTCGGCGGTGGGAGTTAGCCCAACTCTTCTATCTTGATTTGGCGGTCTCCAGATGTTCTCGAACGAGTTGTACTTGCTCTTATGCCTCGTAGAGGATATCTGGTCCAAAGACCAACCCTTCCCCGGTTTCTGACCAGTTGAGGGGAGTACGACACCTGTGTCCGTACAATACCTCAAATGGTGCCATCTGAAGGCTCGACTGATATCTTTTGATGTAGGAGAACTTAGCAAATGGCATGCAATCTTCCCACATGGCTCCATATGCTAAAACACACGCTCAGGCATATCTTCGAGTATCTGGTTTACTCGTTATGTTTGCCCACCGGTCTGGGGTGAAAAGCACTGTTGAAGGAGACCTCGGTTCCCATAGCTTCTTGAAACTTCTTCCAGAATCTTGAGGTGAACCAGGTTCCTTGATCTGACACAATCTACTTTGGAACTCCTTGAAGACTTACGATGTGGTTGATGTAGAGGTTTGCGAGCTGGCTTCCATCATAGGTGGTCCTGCCAGGTATGAAATGGGCTACCTTCGTCAGGTGAACGACAATGACCCAAATAGAATCATGTCCTTTGCTTGACCTTGGTAATCCGGTGATGAAATCCATCCCAACTTTGTCCCACTATTATTTCGGCACTTTGAAAGGTTGCAATAGCCCAGCAGGTCGCTGATGCTCTGCTTTAACTCTCTAGCATATGTCACACTTAGCAACAAACGTGCCTATTTCCTTTTCATGCCATGCCACCAGAACCTTGCCTTGAGTTCTTGATACATCTTGGTTCCTCCAAGATGGATGGAATGCGGAGTGTCATGAGCTTCTTGCAACATCAAGTTCTTGAGCTCCTCTTTGTTGGGTACGCAGATGTGATTTCCAAACCATACAACTCCTTGTTCATGCATAGAGAATCCTGGGGCCTTGCCTGCCTTGATCTTCCTCTTGATGCCTTCAATGCTCTCGTGTCCCTTTTGAGATTCTTTGATATCATCCATCAAGGTATGCTTTGCTTTGAGGTTTTCTAGGAACCCAGGTGCAACTAGTTCCAAACAGAAGCTTTCAAGCTCTTCATACAAGGCGGGTAGCCTTTCCTTAATCATAGCATTCAAGGAACAAGCCTTTCTGCTTAAGGCGTCCGCTACCACGTTAGCCTTTCCGGGGTGGTATTGAACACTGAGGTCGTAATCTTTAATCAAATCCAACAATCCTCGGTGCCTCATGTTCAATTCCCTTTGGGTGAAAATATACTTCAAGCTCTTGTCGTCTGTGTATATCTCACATCTCTTCCCCAGAAGGTAATCTCGCCATGTTTTCAAGGCATGAACCACGGCTCCCAACTCAAGATCATGAGTAGTGTAGTTCTCTTCATGAGGATGTACATGTCTGGATAGATATGATATGACTCTGCCTTCTTGCATGAGAAGACCTCCAAGCCCGGTTCTCAATGCATCACAATATATCACAAACTCCTTGTGATTATTCGGGGTGGCCAAAATTGGGGCTGTGGTCAATCTCTTCTTGAGCTCCTGGAAGCTTTCTTCACACTTCGACGTCCATTCGACCTTCTTGTCCTTCTTAAAAAGCTGAGTCATGGGTCGGGCAAAGCTCGGGGATCCCTCCACGAACTTGCGCTAGTACCCTACGAGTCCGAGGAAGCTCCTGAATTCCTTCACAGTGATTGGCTATTGCCATGCAGTCACGGCTTCAATCTTGGCAGGATCCACTCACAATCCTTCTACACTCAACACATGACCCAAGAATCCAACTTCATGCAGCCAGAATTCACACTTGCTAAATTTAGCGTAAAGCTAGTGCGCACGAAGCTTGTCTAGGAGCAATCTCAAGTGTTGCTCATGCTCTTCTTCAGACTTCAAGAAGACGAGTATGTCATCAATGAAGACAACAACGAACTTGTCAAACTATTCCATGAAGACCTGGTTCATGAGGTATATGAAGTAGGCAGGGGAATTGGTTAACCCAAATGACATGACCATGTATTCATACATTCCATATCGGGTTACAAACACTGTCTTCGGAATGTCTTGGGGCATGTTCTTCAGCTGGTAGTACCCAGACCTGAGGTCAATCTTGGAAAACACCTTGCCACTGTTCAGCTGATCGAACAGGTTTTCAATCGTCGGGAGTGGGTACTTGTTCTTTATTGTGACTTCATTGAGAGAATGGTAATCGACACACAGTGTCATAGTTCCATCCCTGTTTGACACAAATAGAATAGGTGACCCCCATGGAGAGGCACTAGGGCAAATGAATCATTTTCTGAGCTGCTTTGTCAGTTGCTTCTTCAATTTCAGCCAACCCTTCAGATCCCATCCTATAGGGCTTCTTATAGATGGGCCTTTACCCGAGCATTAGTTCGATGACGAACTCAATGTATCGGTAAGGAGGCCTCCCGTGTAGCTCATCAGGAAATACATCAGGGTATTCACACACCACTAGCACTTCATCCAACTCAATTCCCGATAGATAGTTAGCCTGAGGGGCTTGAGTGGAGGCAGGGCTGGGAACATACTCGACTCCCACTCCTTGGCTATTTGTCATGGTAACAATCCTCTTGGCACAGTCTTGCAAGCCTTGGTGCTTGGTTAGCCAGGTCATGCCTAGGATCACATCCAAGACTTCTAACTTCAGGATGATAAGGTCTACTAGGAAATCTACCCTGCTGATGTTAATCTCAACTCCCTTACAACCGATCCTAGACTTCATAACTGATCCCGGGGTTTTTATCAACATACGACTACCCAGGGGTGTAGGCTTCATGCCACTCTCTAGTGCAAACTTTTGGGTGACAAAAGAATGCAAAGCTCCACAATCAAACAATACTGCTGCTAGGGTTAAGTTGACGAGGAACGTACCTAGTATAATGTCAGGGTCTTCCTAGGCTTCCTTAGTGGTGAAGTGATTGACACGACCCTTGCCATTATTGGGCTGGTTGCGGGGAGCGGGGCTCCTTGGTGGTGCTCCATGGCCTTTACCTTGGTTTGGTGCATTGGGGCGCTGTGCATCTGGCTACTTGTTGGGGCACAACCTAGAGATGTGTCCTGGCTGACCACATCCAAAGCAAGCGACTTGCCTAGGGTTGTTGTTGTTCTTGCTACCATTGTTTTTATTGGGGTTGTTGTAAGGTGGCCTGGGATTGGCATACTGCTGAGGCTGGTAGCTCGGATGAAGTGCAGGAGGTCTAGCCTGTTGTGGCTGATAGGTTGGCTTGGCTGGGGCTGGCTAGCAAGGGGAGGCTTCTTGTTGCTGGGACTATCCTTTCTGATTATCTTGCGCTTGCGAGTATCGTCTATGGCACGACGCTTGTCTTCCAGCATGAGGGCCTTGCTCACCAGGTCGAAGAAGGTTCGATAGTCACAGACAATGAGCTTATTGTAGGATCGAAAGTAGGTCTAGAGGGGGGTGATTAGACTACTTGACCCAATAAAACCTTGCTTTTTCCCAGTTTTAATTCTTGCAAGTTTTAGCACTTGTAACATATCAAGTACACCCTACACATGCAAGTCTAAGAGTACAGCAGCGGAAACTAACAACAAGCATGAGTAAAAGGATAGGGTAGGAAGATCCAACGCAATTCTAGACATGATGAATTTTCCCGTGGTTCCGATAGGTGGTGCTATCACACATAAAAGTCTTCAACCCACGGAGGGCAACGGTCACGAGATTCCACGGAGGGCTCTACGCACGGATGGTTCCACGAAGAAGCAACCTTTACTATACAAAGATGGCCTACGTCCATGGAGGCCTAGCCTTACTCGGGTTAGATCTTCACGAAGTAGGCGATCTCCTGGCCCTTACAAACTTCTTGGTTCACTCCAGAACACCAATTAGGAGTCTCCCAAGCGAAACATAACCAATCTAGGAGGCAGTACTGTCCAAAAGGTAATAGGCTCGATAATGACGATGAAGTCCTTGCTCTTGTGCTTCAAGATGATAGAATCCTCCACACACAATCACTCTCTCATAGATTTGGCTTGGTGGAAGAGATGGGATTGGTGGAAAGCAACTTAGGGAGGCTAGAAATCAAGATCCATATGGTCGAAGTGGAAGATCTTGATCTCATCACAAGGGTAGGTGGCTCTCTCTCAAAAAACTCAGTAGGATAGGTATGGAATAGTTTTTAGTGCTTCAATTTCGAGTGGGTGGTGGTTAAGGGGTATATATAGGCATACCCAAAAATCCAACCGTTACACACAAAATGACCAACTCGGTGACACCGATGCGTTAATCTCGGTGGTACCGAAGTGACCAAAACGTGGCAATTTTCGAATCTCGGTGAGACCGATATAGGAAACTCGGTTGCACCGACAAGGTGACCAACAGTCAGAATTGCCAAACTCGATGATGTCGATTCAACATTCTTGGACGGACTGAAAGTGTGAACTTGCGAAACAGAAAGTTGGCAACCCAACTCGGTGGCACCGAAAGGAGTGTCGGCTGCACCGAAGGGGCTAGGGTTTGGCTGAGTGTGTCTAGGGTTTGGAATCTTACCCGAAGGGGCGAAATAGAAAGTTTGTTCACCAACAAAACCTTACCCCCTTTTAATAGTATTTGCTTTCATATGGACTCGAAGTGATTTCTCACAAATGCAAAATGTAGAGTCATCTTTATTGAAGCTTGTCAACCTATTTCCTTGCATGTTGGGGGTAATTCCACAATCTCCTCAATCCTTTGCCATCCCTATCATTGAACTTTTCCTGAAATATACTTGGTAGAAACATTAGTTCAATGGCTTATATGTTGTTATTGATTACCAAAACAACCAAGGGGGCAAATGTGCTTTCAATCTCCCCCTTTTTGGTAATTGATGACAACATATAGATCAAAGCTTCGACAAAGATATAATAAATGAATATAATCGCCGCTTTGAGAAGTATGTGATAAGCAAGAGCTCCCCCTAAATTTGTGCATTATTCTAAATTTTCATTTGAATGCAAATGCACAATCGATTAGGTACATGGGTCACTTATTACATGTCACATACCTCTTGGTGGTGTGCGAGAATAATTAGAATGAACATCATAGCACAACACAATCAACCAAAGATGAATGATCATCACATAAGCATTAAGATGATACGAAATAGTAGCATCACACATTAAAGCTATGATCAAGCATCATCAAGCGTGTATCACAAGCAACCAAAATCAATTGTTTTTGAAAATAAGAAACAAACACCAAACGCTCTCTCACTCGAATCCAAAAGATCTATATACACTTCTCCCCCTTTGGCAACAAGTTACCAAAATGTTCAAAGGCATATATCCAAGAGTTCTTGGGTTGATATCCTCCGGTTGTTGATGAAGGAGTCCAGAGAACAACGTCGGCGAAGATTTCTACAAATATAATGGATGGAGCTGGAGTGGACACTGGAGGTACTGGAGCTGATGGAGCAGGAGTTGTGCTGGCAGTATCAGGAGCTGATAAAGAGGGCCTCAGGTCTGGTGCAGGCACTGTGTCTGATCTAGACTGAGTTTTGAATTGTGTGATCGGCCTGAGAGGTGATCCATCTTCATCATAATTAGAAGAAGAAGAAGCAGAATAAGAAGTAGAAGACACCGGAGGAATGTGCACTGAGTCAACTTCCTTCTGAAGCTCTATAATAGTCTTAGTCACCTTGTCCACCTTATCACCAAGAGTGTTGTCCCTTGTTTCAAAGATCCTCACAAGACTATTTTGGTAGTCCAGATTCCCCTTAATATCCTTCTGCATGCCCTGAACTTCCGAGATCAAAAGATCCAGTTGCTCGTTTCTGGATTTGGGGGCTTGAGCGCTAGCGGCTCGAACTGCCTGTCACAACCCTAGCAAGTGTCCTAGGTTAGCATTGTTAGTGCATCATCATCATCATCATTGCATCAGTGTGAAATGGGGAGAAAGAAAAGAAACCCCAAGCACTTAATGAATTAAAGAAATTCAAGTTTAGTGAAATTTCAACAAATCCAAAATGCCCATAAAAAATGTTCCCTATGTCTGATAATTAAGGACATGGATATACCAGGGACCATTCTAATCATTTGAACATTTTAAATAATTTAAATTAATGATCTAAGCCTCTGAAAATGATAAATAAAGCAAATATCATTAATTATGTTTTCAAATTATTTTTTAACATTTTCAGAAAAGTTTGAGATTATCAAACTATAGTCTATAAAATATTGGGGTATTTTTCTACTAGACTTTTATACCTGAAAGAATTAAACAAATGTTAGAAAAGAAATTAGAAAACAGAATAAAAGAAAAAGGGAAAAGAAGCAGGGCTTACCTAGCCACGGCCCACCAGGTGGCCTAGCCCACCAGGGGCAGCCCCGTCTTCTACCTCTTGCCAGAAGGCAGAGGAGAAGCAGGGGACGGCGCCCGCGGCAGTGGCGCCACGCCACCTGCCTACCTGGCCGCCCCCTCGCCGCGCTGGCGAGCGAGAAGGCTCGCCAGGGACGATCTGGCTCCCTCCCCTCTCCATTCTCCCCTCTCATTTCCCTTCTCTCCCCCCTTGCCGAGCGCCGTCGTAGTCGCCGCTCGCCGTTGCCGCCGTTCTGGCCACCCCTGCTCCCCTCCGAGCCCATCAGTAGACTCGCCGCGATGTCCCCGTCCTCCCCGTGGCGCCAGAAGGACCCGAGAGCCCCTCGAGGCTGCCGTCACGTCCATCTTCAACCTCGGGACCCGCCGGAGCTCGTCGCCATTCCTGCCATCGTCGGTCGTCTCCGAGCCCTCTAAGCCCCCCCTGTAGCCTCCCAGTGAGCACCCCGTCCTCCTCCCTCTCTCCCCTGGTCTCCCTGTGCTCCCTGGCGCTCCTCGCCGTTGTGCCCGATCGGGCACCGCTGCGGAACTGCTCCCCGGCGAGCCTCCGGTGACCGCAGGTCCTCCCTGACCAGCCCACTCGATGCGGTCGAGCACGGGCTCCGTCCTAGTGCTCTCCCCGCGCCGATCTAAGCCCTCTAGAGGCTTCCGGCGAGCCTCCGCCGTGTCGGATGGTCGCCGGCGACCACCCTCCGGCCAGTGCCGACGTGGCCGGTCAGTTAGCCGCTAATTACCCCAACTAGCTTAACCCAGCCACTGACAATGGGCCCCATCGGTGGGTCAAACCTCAGTCAGTGCGGGGATTAGCCCCGTGACGCTGACACAAGGGTCCCACGCTGTCAGTTTTGACCTGGCAGGTCAGTCGACCAGCTGACGTTAGGATGACGTCAGGCTGATGTCATAATTCCATTTCTTATTAAAAATAATTCCAGAAATTGTTTAAAACTTTGAAAAATCATATAAAATAATCTGTAAATCAGATGAAAGTAATTTACATATGAAAATTTATCAGAAAAATCCAATGAATCCAATGGTGCTATTATCATGCATGTTAGATCAACCTAAATAGGTGAACATCGACATTTAACATTAGGTTAATATATGGAATTTGCATAGGAGAACAACTTTGAACCTATATTTAAATATATTTTAAATTGACATGATCACTAGTTACATTAGCTCACCCATGCATATTACTATGACATGATCATGCATCATATTGTTGCACTTGCTTGTATTGAATACTCTTATCTGCGTTGCGGTAGGCCCTAATCCGGAAGATACCACCCTGTATCCCGACGAAGGAGAGAACTCCTCCGCAACTTAGCAAGGCAAGCAACCCCATTGATCATTCCTGTAACATCCCACTCTCTCGCTCCTGCTCTCGTTTATTGCATTAGGACAAACGATCACATGTCAGTCATACACGATAGATGATCCTATTATTATGCATGACCTGACCTTGTCACAGTAAATAGTTGAACCTTGCAACCTAGCATACCTGGTAGATGCTTGTGCCATGATGTGCTTAGCCTAGTTTGCCTACTATGCATGTTATGCTTAGAGTTGTGTCAGGTCTGTTTCATCTGGGTGATGAACCGGAGTGGAACTGTGTTGTCCGATGTGATGAGCTCATAATGAATTCGATTTGGTAAAGGTAGCGATGAGAGGCTATGTAGGAGTACATAGTGGGTTGTCTCATTGGGACCGTTCTTAGGAACTGGGTTCCGTGTTTGTGATCCAAGACTAGATACTACCTAACGTTGGGATACTTAACTGACCCTCGCGACTTTTCAGTCGCTTGGTCCTTAGTCCAGGTATTGCAAGTAGTTTCTTGTGTTTATAGCATGCTGGAGGCCGCTGTAGCGCTGACCCTCGGGGTGGGTTACGACGCGGTAGGCAGTGGCATGGTGTACCAAGGGTCACCCGAATGGTGGGCTTGGGAACCCTGCGCACATTGTTTGGGGCCGTAGCAGAAACTTCGGCCGGACTTCCGTGCGGGATCAGTCTCAAATAGGCGATAGCCTGGACTAGAGGTCTTATGTGATTGATGGTCGTGGCCGACTCCCTCGCTGGGCATCCGCTTGAAGGTTGCCGAGGTGCATGGTTTATGGCGCACAGCGATAAGTGGCGAGAGCATGGGTGAAGAAGTACACCCCTACAGGTTATGAAACTATTCGAATAGCCGCGTCCTCGGATATGGACTACTTGGAGAACTTATGTTGTTCATAAATAATCAAATGGATACTTCTAAAAATATCAAGAGAAGTGTGAGTTACGTGGATGGAACTCTTCCAGGATAGGAAGATGAATCCATGGTGGTGTATTGATGTGGAGTTAGTGGACTCGAGTGCGATACTTAAAATATTAACAAAGGGTTAAAGTTGAATAATGTAGGATAGCCATGAGTCAAAGCTGGCATTTTTGCATGAACTCCACCACTCCCTTGTTGATACATGAGCATAAATAGACTAGGTCTGTTTTAAAGACTTGCTGAGTACGATTGTACTCATCCTTGCTTAACTAATGTTGCAGAAGAGAACCAGGACCCATCAGGTGGGTTCTATCTAGACGTTGACGATGCCGAATAGCTGGTGTCCCAGCTACGATCTTGCCCGTGTGGTGGGTTGTAGATAGTCAGGCTGTGTGCCTCTTTTATATTTCGCCGTCTGTACTCAGACAACTTAAGTTTCCGCTGGCTTGTATGAATTTGTTTGTATGACTTGAGTGTCGGGTCATGTGGCCCCTATCTGTAAGAACATATTATGCAAGGCTCGTCTGAGCCTCTTAAATAAAAGTCATGTTGTTGTATGGTTATGTTGTGATGCCATAGTTGTATCTATGCATATCGGGCATGTCGTGCGTACGTGTGACGTGCAACAGTATGTATGGGATCCGACACCTAGTCGTGTGCCTTTAGTAGTACTCTTTACGGGAAACTGTCTCTTTGTGCTTCCACCGAGCCATGGTAGCTTGCTACTGCTCCGGACACATTGATTGACCGGTATGTATCCTTCTTTGCTGCCGTGTCTGTCCCTTCGGGGAAATGTCTCGCAGTGTAATGGAGTCCCTATAGCCTGCTACGACTCGTCTACGTGCAGTGAAGGCATTTATGCCCGCTGACGTAATGGAGTCCTTGTAGCTTGCTATGACTCATCTACACACGCTTGAGACCGACACCTGCATTGCTTGGTTATGTATGCCTATTTCCATATGGATGTGCCACTTGGGTTCTATGACTAGTCATGTTGGCCCGGGTTCTTCGTTGTGTGATTACCAGCGACATGTTCACATACGTGAGCCAAAAGACGCAAACGCTCCCAGCCAAGGTAAGGCTGCAGCCGTGGGGTTACCGTGCGTGAGGCCGCAAAGTGATGTGACTTGTTACAGTATGGAATCATATGACTTAGGATCGGGGTCCCAACAGCGTTGGTATTAGAGCCTGACTGAGTGTAGGACTACCAAGCCAAATCTGTCGAAGTTGAGTCTAGAAACACTATAGAGAAGTAGGGGAATTGATTGTGGAAGGGAACGTAAGGCTCTTTTTACTCCTCTTCCCAAGTTATTCTATGCTGGGTCATACTCATATCTTCTACGGGGATAGGAACTAGGATTCTCATCTATTGCATAGGATGACGAATTACTAGCCATGGACCAATAGCTAGCTTGCTTGTAAGTGAGTGCAGTTATTTGAGTATTGTTGGTGTGACAAACAGATGGAGAAGAGATTTGAGTCTAGATAGTCAAGTGGTTATGCCTTTCCAATCTTTTTCAATTGTCTCAAAAAATTTCTTGAGCAATTACAGCCGTTATGCTGTCCAATTTCTGCTAGGATCTCTGATGTCTTTGCATCATTCTCTGTTTCAGATGCCCCCTCGTCCTTCCCGTCAGGTGGTCCGTTTGACCAGGTGCATCGATGTGCCGGGTCACACGGCCATGTTGGTTAGAGTTATGATGGAGGCTGGATATCGCTGGTACCCAGAGTACACAGTGGAGGAGCAGTATCGAGATTTCAACCCGAGTCAGTATTTGTGTACCATTAGGATATATCCTTCATATCCTGGAGCTGCAGAGCCGCTTGACTGGACTCATGGATTGGGAGTTACCATAGATATGGCAGTTCAGGAAGCCGCCTACACTATGCTGACTATCATGAGGTTTCACCATGGTCTGCTACAAAACATGGAGTTCTTCTATGTTCCTGCTTCCATGGGAGGAGAGGATGGATATCTTAGTGCAGCCTACTTTGATCATTCTCATGAGGACCCTAGGCTGCAGGTGACTGCTCAGATGTTGGAGAACAGGGATCGTGATGCACGTGCCCTTCGCAGGGAGCTCTATGCTACCCGTGCCTGTCTTTGGCAGCCTTGACGCAGTTGGCACCTGTCGTGCAGACAGGCTATGGAGATTTGGAGATGCTGACCCTTCGCGGACTCATTTGCCAGCACACGTAGACTGGTCTGATGTTGGAGGCATCACCCCTCTTCGAGGATCGCTATTGCTGCCGACAAGGGGACCAAGGCCACATCCGTGTCCTTATGGTTTCCAGGGATCCCAGGCTAGAGTGTTTCCAGATCCTCAGGTTCAGCTCCCGGGTCACGGGGGTAACCTGTACGAGGCATTCTATGGTGATGTTTGAGTGCGTGGATGTTAGTCCTAGTATGGTAGTAGTCATATCGCCATAGTCCTGCGTGTCTTGTGGGATATGACCAAGGTCGAGAGTTGAGTTCCGGAGGCGTAGATAGATAATGTATAGGAAGCTGGTAATGCCTCCGATGAGTTGTGCATCTCTCTGTAGTTGTTTTCAGCTTGGGTTTATACTGAACTAAGTCATGGTGTGTATGAAACCTATTGTTCATATGGTAGATGCTTTACCATGTTGATTGGTGTTATCCTACATGGCATGTTGACAAGTACATTCCTTAATTCATGTCATAGAGTTGATGTTCTCTATGTCTAAGTTGTGGATTGTTTTCCCCAGGATGATGGCAACTAGGAACAATCCCGTGCTTGCTCCTGAGCAGGGCGAGAGTAGCCAGCCAAGGCAAGAAGAGCTGCCACATGCACCATCCCTGGCGGAGGTGATGCTAGAAGCTGAAAGGAATAAGAGGGAGACCAACAGGCTGTTGGAAAGCATTGAACAAAACAGAGCTCATGCTCCCCGCAATGATCACCACGATGGAGTATCACTTGGTGACTTTATCAAGCTGTGTCCACCCAAGTACCATCATTCGGTCGACCCCCTCGATGCGGATGATTGGCTAACGAGTATGTTCCGCAAGATACGGGCTGCTAATGTGCTCGAGGCCAATAGGGTGTCTTTTGCCACCTACTTTCTGGAGGGACCTGCCAACCTGTGGTGGGAAAGCTATGAGGCTATGCGTCCCCAGGGACCTGCACCAACTTGGGCAGAGTTCAGCGCCGCATTCCGTCTCCATCACATCCCGGAAGGGCTGATGGATCGCAAAAGAGAGGAATTCTGTGCCTTCACCCAGGGTAGATTGTTAGTGGATGCATATAGTCGCGAGTTTGGTAATCTTGCTCGCTATGCTCCAGAGGAAGTCTCAACTAATGCTAAGAAGCAGGCTAGGTTCCGCAAGGGACTTAATGCTGGGCTTCGACGAGATCTTCGCTTGCACGAGTGCACCACCTTCCAGGCTCTCGCCAATAAGGCCATCAATGCTGAGTCAGGAAAAACTGACTACGAGGCTATGAGGAAGCATAACCGTGACTTCAATCCTGCATCGGGTTCAGGCCCTAACAAACGCCGAGTTTGGGTGCCCAATGCAGCTTTGCCGCCAAGATACACCGCGAGGCCATCCTTCCAGGCACCTCGTCCAGTTCAGTCCAACCCTCCACCCAGACCATTTGGAGGACCGCCTACAAATGTTGCACCTCGTGCTACAGTGGTATGTTACAAATGTGGAGAACCGGGACACTATTCTCATGAGTGTCCCCAGAACAATACTAAGCCCGCTGGACGTGGAAAACCAGGAAAAGCTTTCTATGTGAAGCCAACTCCTGCCCGTGGGCGAGTGAATTATGTGTCTGCTGAAGAAGCCCTTGAGGATCCTGATGTTATTCTAGGTACGCTTCTTGTTAATAGCCATCTAGCGTCTATTCTATTTGATACTAGGGCATCTCATTCATTCATCTCTGAAAGTTATGCATAGTTGCATAACATGTCCTTTTGTGACATGCCCACTCCTTTAGTAGTTCAGACTCCCGGTTCAAAATGGCAAACTTCTAGAGTGAGTCATGACAATGAAATTTTGGTGGATAGCCTAGTATTCCTAGCATCCTTGATAGCTCTTAAGTCTTCGGACATCAATATCATTCTAGCTATGGATTGGATGAAAGCCCATTATACCAAGATTGATACTCATTCTAGGAATGTTCAACTTACACATCCATCGGGTGAGATAGTTAATGTCTCTACTCGAACAACCAAGCGCCAACTCTATTCCCTAAATGCTAGACCTCTTCCAGAGTTAGAAGATATTCCAGTAGTCCGTGATTTTCCGGATGTCTTCCCAGAAGAACTGCCAGGTATTCCACCTGTTAGAGATATTGAGTTTGTGATAGAACTTATTCCAGGGATAGTCCCAATAACCAGAAGACCCTATAAGATGGCACCCTTAGAACTAGCCGAGCTAAAAACCCAACTCGATGAAGCTTTGAAGAAAGGTTTCATTCGTCCTAGCTCTTCTCCTTGGGCTTGCCCCGTCCTCTTCGTTAAGAAGAAGGATGGATCGGATCAGATAGTTGTGGATTATCGACCAGTGAATTTGGTCACTATCAAGAACAAGTATCCGCTCCCCAGGATCAACGATTTGTATGATCAACTCGCTGGATCCTCTATCTTCTCCAAAATGGATTTGAGGTTGGGATACCATCAAATCAGAATTAGAAACGGGGACATTCCAAAAACGGCTTTTGTCACTCGTTATGGCCAACACGAGTACACCGTCATGTCCTTCGGTTTAATCAATGCCCCAGCCACCTTCTCTCATCTGATGAATTCGATCTTTATGGAGTATTTGGATAAATTCGTCGTGGTTTACCTTGACGACATTCCTATCTACTCGAAGAATGAACAAGAACATGCCGAGCATTTAAGGCTGGTATTGATGAAACTTCGAGAGCATCGCTTATATGCCAAATTCTCCAAGTGTGAATTCTGGTTGCCAGAAGTGACCTATCTAGGCCACGTAATCTCTGGCAAAGGTATTGCTGTCAATCCCGAGAGAGTTCAGGCCGTCCTTGATTGAACTCAACCTGAATCGGTTAGGCAAGTTCGGAGTTTCCTTGGTTTAGCGAGCTATTGTCACCGCTTTGTTGAGAACTTCTCCAAGGTTGCGAAACCTCTGACTGAACTCCTCAATAAAGATAAAAAGTTCGAGTGGACACCACAATGCGAGCATAGTTTTCGGGAGATGAAAAGACGACTAACCTCTGCTCCCGTTCTGGTGCCACCAGATTTCTCTAAGGACTTTATTATCTACGGCGACGCCTCGCGACAAGGATTAGGTTGCATTCTCATGCAAGATCGTCATGTGATTGCATACGCATCTCGACAGTTGCGTCCACGTGAGGATAATTATCCAACACATGATCTTGAGCTTGCAGCTGTAGTCCATGCACTAAAGACATGGCGACATTACCTTCTGGGTAATCGTTGCGAGAAATACACTGATCACCAAAGTCTGAAATATATCTTCACCCAGCCGGATTTGAATCTCAGGCAAAGACGGTGGGTAGTGTTGATTACAGATTACGACTTGGGATAACTTACACCCCGGGGAAAGCCAATGTCATGGCTGATGCACTAAGTCGTAAGTCATATTGTAACAATCTGATGTTGCAACAAGGTCAACCGCTTCTCTATGAGGAATTCCGGAAGTTAAACCTTCACATTGTTCCTCAAGGATTCCTATCCAACTTGGTGGCGAAACCTACTCTTAAGGATCAAATAGTAGGTGTCCATAGATATGACAAAGGGATATCTCGGATTAAGGAGAATAGCGTTAGCGGAAACGCTAAGGATTTCTCCAAGGATGAAGAAGATGCTGTGTTCTTCCAGGGCCGTTTGGTGGTTCCTAAGAGCACATGTTTGCGGCAGCTAATTCTTAAGGAGGCTCATGACTCTCCTCTCACAATTCATCCAGGTAGTACCAAAATGTATCAGGACCTACGCCAGAGGTTCTGGTGGACTAGGATGAAGAGAGAAATTGCTCAGTATGTTGCTAACTGCGATGTTTGTCATCGCGTGAAAGCAGAACATCAAAGGCCTGCTGGCACCCTTCAACCTTTAGCTATTCCCGAGTGGAAATTGGATAAGGTCAGTATGGATTTCATCATCGGTTTTCCCAGGACCAAGAGAGGGAACAATGCTATATTTGTAGTCATTGCTCGCCTCTCCAAAGTGGCTCATTTTCTTCCTGTTCGTGAAAGCATTACTGCTAGTAAGCTAGTGGAGTTATATGTTTCTCGAATAGTATCTCTTCATGGTGTTCCTTTGGAGATTAACTCAGACCGCGGAAGTGTCTTTACCTCTCGATTTTGGTAAAGTTTTCAAACCGCTATGGGGACTCATCTATCCTTTAGCACTGCTTTCCACCCTCAATCAAGTGGTCAAGTTGAGCGAGTCCATCAAATTGTCGAAGACATGCTCCGAGCTTGTGTTACATATTTCGGTATGAATTGGGAGAACTGCCTTCCATTTGCTGAATTCGCATATAACAACAGTTATCAATCAAGCTTGGGCAAAGCCCCTTTTGAAGTTCTCTATGGACGAAAGTGTCGAACACCTCTTAACTGTTCAGAAACCGGAGAGAGGCAACTCTTTAGTCCGGACATGATCCAGGATGCAGAGGAGCAAGTTTGCATTATTCGTGAAAAGTTAAAAACAGCCCAATCCCGTCAAAAGAGTCAATATGACCGCCATCATAAGTCTGTGACCTATGAAGTTGACGAGAAGGCTTACCTTCAGGTTACACCTCTGAAGGGTACCCATCGATTCGGTATCAAAGGCAAGTTGGCTCCTCGTTACATTGGACCTTTTCGCATTCTTGCTAAATGAGGAGAGGTTGCCTACCAATTGGAACTTCTGCCGCATCTTTCCAAAGTTCATGATGTCTTCCACGTCTCGCAACTTAGGTGATGATTTTCGGACCCTGTCCGAGAAGTGGACCATGAAGCGCTTGATCTCCAAAATAACCTTACGTACCGAGAATACCCTGTTCGTATTCTTGACCAAGCTGAGCGTACCACTCAACGTCGGAACATCAAGTTTCTTAAGGTTCAGTGGTCGCGTCATTCTGAAAAGGAGGCGACATGGGAAAGAGAAGATCATCTTCGACTAGAGTACCCCGCGCTCTTCCCGACGACTTCAAAATCTCGGCACCGACATGGGGGTGAGTTGTCACAACCCTAGCAAGTGTCCTAGGTTAGCATTGTGATTGCATCATCATCATCATCATTGCATCAATGTGAAATGGGGAGAAATAAAAGAAACCCGAAGCACTTAATGAATTAAAGAAATTCAAGTTTAGTGAAATTTCAACAAATCCAAAATGCCCATCAAAAATGTTCCCTATGTCTGATAATTAAGGACATGGATATACCAGGGACCATTCTAATCATTTGAACATTTTAAATAATTTAAATTAATGATTGAAGCCTTTGAAAATGATAAATAAAGAAAATATCATTAATTATGTTTTCAAATTATTTTGGAACATTTTCAAAAAAGTTGGAGATTATCAAACTATAGTCTATAAAATATTGGGGTATTTTTCTACTAGACTTTTATACCTGAAAGAATTAAAAAAATGTTAGGAACGAAATCAAAAAACAGAATAAAAGAAAAACGGAAAAGAAGCAGGGCTTACCTAGCCACGGCCCACCAGGTGGCCCAGCCCACCAGGGGCAGCCCCGTCTTCTACCTCTTGCCAAAAGGCAGAGGAGAAGCAGGGGACGGCACCCGCGCCGGTGGCGCCACGCCACCTGCCTGCCTGGCCGCCCCCTCGCCGCGCTGGCGAGCGAGAAGGCTCGGCAGGGACGAGCTGGCTCCGTCCCCTCTCCATTCTTCCCTCTCCTATCCCTTCTCTCCCCCCCCTTGCCGAGCACCGTCGTAGTCGCCGCTCGCCGTTGCCGCCGTTCTGGCCACCCCTGCTCCCCTCTGAGCCCATCAGTAGACTCGCCGCGACGTCCTCGTCCTCCCCGTGGGCAAGAAGGACCCGAGAGCCCCTCGAGGCCGCCGCCGCGTCCATCTTCAACCTCGGGACCCGCCGGAGCTCGTCGCCGTTCCTGCCATCGCCGGTCGTCTCCGAGCCCTCTAAGCCCCCCCTGCAGCCTCCCAGTGAGCACCCCATCCTCCTCCCTCTCTCCCCTGGTCTCCCTGTGCTCCCTGGCGCACCTCGCCGTTGTGGACGATCAGGCGCCACCGCGGAAGTGCTCCCCGGCGAGCCTCCGGTGACTGCAGGTCCTCCCTGACCAGCCCACTCGACGCGGTCGAGCACGGGCTCCATCCCAGTGCTCTCCCCGCGCCGATCTGAGCCCTCTAGCGGCTTCCGACGAGCCTCCGCCGTGTCGGATGGACGCCGGTGACCACCCTCCGGCCAGTGCCGACGTGGCCGGTCAGTTAGCCGCTAATTACCCCAATTAGCTTAACCCAGCCACTGACAATGGACCCCATCAGTGGGTCAAACCTCAATCAGCGCGGGGGTTAGCCCCCTGACGCTGACACGAGGGTCCCACGGTGTCAGATTTGACCTGGCAGGTCAGCCGACCAGCTGACGTCAGGATGACGTCAGGCTGATGTCATAATTCCATTTTCTTATTAAAAATAATTCTAGAAATTGTTTAAAACTTTGCAAAATCATATGAAAAATCTGTAAATCAGATGAAAATAATTTATATATGAAAATTTATCAGAAAAATCCAATGAATCCAATGGTCCTATTCTCATGCATGTTAGAGCAACCTAAATAGGTGAACATGGACATTAACATTAGGTTAATATATGGAATTTGCATAGGAGAACAACTTTGAACCTATATTTAAATCTATTTTAAATTGACATGATCAGTAGTTACATTAGCTCACCCATGCATATTACTATGCCATGATCATGCATCATATTGTTGCACTTGCTTGTATTGAATACTCTTATATGCGTTGCGGTAGGCCCTAATCCGGAAGATACCACCCTGTATCTCGACGAAGGAGAGAACTCCTTCGCAACTCAGCAAGGCAAGCAACCCCATTGATCATTCCTATAACATCCCACTCCCTCGCTCCTGCTCTCGTTTATTGCATTAGGAGAAAGGATCACATGTCAGTCATACACGATAGATGATCCTATTCTTATGCATGACCTGACCTTGTCATAGTAAATAGTTGAACCTTGCAACCTAGCATACCTGGTAGATGCTTGTGCCATGATGTGCTTAGCTGACTTTGCGTGCTATGCATGTTATGCTTAGAGTTGTGTCAGGTCTATTTCATCTGGGTGATGAACCGGAGTGCAACTGTGTTGTCCGATGTGATGAGATCATAATGAATTCGATTTGGTAAAGGTAGCGATGAGATGCTATGTAGGAGTACATAGTGGGTTGTCTCATTGGGACCGTTCTTAGGAACTGGGTTCTGTGTTTGTGATCCAAGACTAGATACTACCACATGTTGGGATACTTAACTGACCCTCTCGACTTTTCAGTCGCTTGGTCCTTAGTCCAGGTATTGCAAGTAGTTTCTGGTGTTTATAGCATGCTGGAGGCCGCGCGTAGAGCTGACCCTCGGGGTGGGTTACGACGTGGTAGGCAGTGGCATGGTGTACCAAGGGTCACCCTAATGGTGGGCTTGGGAACCCTGCACACATCGTTTGGGGCCGTAGCGGAAACTTCGGTCGGACTTCTGTGCGGGATCAGTCTCAAATAGGAGATAGCCTGGACTAGAGGTCTTATGTGATTGACGGTCGTGGCCGACTCCCTCACTGGGCATCCGCTTGAAGGTTGCCGAGGTGCATGGTTTATGGAGCACAGCGATAAGTGGCGAGAGCGTGTGTGAAGAAGTACACCCCTGCAGGGTATGAAACTATTCGAATAGCCGCGTCCTCGGATATGGACTACTTGGAGAACTTATGCTGGTCATAAATAATCAAATGGATACTTCTAAAAATATCAAGACAAGTGTGAGTACCGTGGATGGCACTCTTCCAGGATAGGAAGATGAATCCATGGTGGTGTATTGTTGTGGACTCGAGTGTGATACTTAAAATGTTAACAAAGGGTTAAAGTTGATTAGTGTAGGATAGCCATGAGTCAAAGCTAGCATTTCTGCATGAACTCCACCACTCCCTTGTTGATACATGAGCATAAATAGACTAGGTCTGTTTTAAAGACTTGCTGAGTACGATTGTACTCATCCTTGCTTAATTAATGTTGTAGAAGAGAACCAGGACCCATCAGGTGGGTTCTATCTAGACGTTGATGATGCCGAATAGCTGGTGTCCCAGCCACGATCTTGCCCGTGTCGTGGGCTGTAGATAGTCAGGCCGTGTGCCTCTTTTATATTTCGCTGTCTGTACTCAGACAACTTAAGTTTCCGCTGGCTTGTATGAATTTGTTTGTATGACTTGAGTGTCGGGTCATGTGACCCCTATCTATAAGAACATATTATGCAAGGCTCGTCTGAGCCTCTTAAATAAAAGTGATGTTGTTGTATGGTTATGTTGTGATGCCATAGTTGTATCTATGCATATCGGGCATGTCGTGCGTACGTGTGACGTGCAACGGTATGTATGGGATCCGACACCTAGTCGTGTGCCTTTAGTAGTACTCTTTACGGGAAACTGTCTCTTTGTGCTTCCACCGAGCCATGGTAGCTTGCTACTGCTCCGGACACATTGATTGACCGGTATGTATCCTTCTTTGCTGTTGTGTCTGTCCCTTCGGGGAAATGTCTCGCAGTGTAATGGAGTCCCTATAGCCTGCTACAACTCGTCTACGTGTAGCGAAGGCATTTATGCCCGCTGACGTAATTGAGTCCTTGTAGCTTGCTATGACTCGTCTACACACGCTTGAGGCCGACACCTGCATTGTTGGGTTATGTACGCCTGTTTCCGTACGGATGTGCCACTTGGGTTCTATGACTAGTCATGTTGGCCCAGGTTCTTCGTTGTGTGATTACCAGCGACATGTTCACATACGTGAGCCAAAATACGCAAACGGTCCCGGCCAAGGTAAGGCTACAACCATGGGTTTACCGTGCGTGAGGCCGCAAAGTGATGTGACTTGTTACAGTATGGAATAATATGACTTAGGATAGGGGTCCCGACACTGCCTCTGCCCCTTCCTGTGCTGTAGCGGATGTGGGATGATCTAGGTCCATCACCACAATGTTATCCTCAAGTTCTGACTATCTTATCCCCTTCCTTCTTAGGCATAGACTTCCCTGGGGGATCAATAGACATTGTGGCCCTAGCACTCTCATGTGCTTTGATAGTTTCAGAGCTAGCATAGACCTTGCTGGAAGAAGTAGCTTCAGTAGCAGACTTCTTAGCAGCCTTTTCTTGCTTCTTGGCAAGAATCTCCTCAATAACAAAATCTGAATCTTCTTCATCAGAATTAAGCTAGTTCCTGGTCCTGGTGGCACCCTAGGGCAACCCATGGGCGCTGGGGGTGCCTGGATCTAAAAATGAACTGGACTCTCGGCTTGTGCCTGAACTCATGTCAACTCCCTGCTCTGGCAAATTTTGACTGTCTTCACCATCTGACATACTGACCCTGTGAATAGAGTATAGAAGAGCATAAGTAGATGAGTCATCACAAAATGAGGCTGGTTTTTCAAAGTTTGAAAAATAGATTTTCAAAGTTCTTGCATTCTGTCAAATGAATATCGGTACAGCCGAAGCAAGATTTATGGTGCCACCGAAACTGATTGTCTCTCTTAACAGAACCGTGACACTCTTTCCGGTGACACCAAAAAGTAGTACTCGGCTCCACCGAGACCGTTCTCAGCAACATAGAAAGAGAAATCAGTGAGACCGATTTGTTTGCTTCGGTTCCACCGAGTTCCATCAGGTGGATGGCAAAACCCTAGAAAATCAAACAGTCGCTAGACTGTTGGAATTTTGAGTGGACAAGAGTGCGTGCAATGAGTGGCTTATAGACAAACTTAAATCCATTGTACAATAATCGGATGAGGAGTGCAAAGGAGGTCGAATCCGTACCCTAACTTGGCACGGATCCTCTATGGCGGCAACGATGGTGAGGATTTCATTAGCGGCGGCGATTCCCAGCGATGGAGGAGCGCAAGGAGACAAGGGCGATGACCAGGGGTCTCGAAAGTGGCATCTTAGGGTTCTGAGGCACGACAGTTTGAGGGTGAAATTCAAAGCGTCAGGTCCATAGTATATAAACCCACCATTGTCGGTGTCACCGATTCTAACTTTTCGGTGTCACCGAGTTCCTCAACTTTCAGTTGATAGGGAAACTCGATGCAACCGAGAAGATGGAATCGATGGTACCGATATTGAAAACCAGATCAACCCTAGGTATTCGGTGGGACCTAGATTTTGTGGTTGGTTCCACCGGGATGCACTTGGGTGGTTTTAATGGTCAGTCCTTGTCGATACAGAACTCCAAGTGCTCCACACACAGAGGGATCGAGATGAACTGGTTCAAATTTTCTGATGGAGCATGAATAGAGTATGAGGTGAGAAAGCATATATATCTAAAGAAGTGGTCCTAGGCATTCTTGTATATCCAATTGGCAAAAGATATATCAAAAGCGAAATAGCAACAGTTGGATATCCTAGAATTAGTAAATAAATGCAGACCAACATGCTCACACAATAATATGTCAAATGAAGTCATGGCAAACATGCATAAACACTGTAGCATCTAACAAGCATTTGGGCGATGACGAAGTCATCAATTTATGAGTATTTTGACTTAGGAGCCAAGTATGAGTACCTGATCATAGGTCATACTCACTATTTAAGCCCAAGTGGGGTTACCACTTTAACATAAAGCATTTAATGTTGCCACATACTAAGAGATGCTTTGACTCAAGTCTTGGAGTAAAGCTCCCCCTTGATGTGACATCCCCCCATAAGATGGATAAACTAACGTTGGGTTTTGTCGATGAAGACTTCATGGTGGTGAGGCAGTGGTGGATTCTCAAAGTTGATGAATATCACCAAGAGTTGGGAGCATCCTTGTTTTTTATTAGTCTTCTCACCTACATGGGTTAGTCCCACCACACAAGAAACAAATACAAGGATATCTATGGGCATGGAGTGCAAATCATATGTGATGATGTCCATTGATTTGTTGATTAACTTGTCCCTTGATTACCTATGAGGGAATGTGTGACTCCTTGATCTATCACATAGGGTTGATGTTGATTGCAAATAGATCTTGCCAACAACGAATGTGAGTGAATTTCATTGGCGGAGTCACCCCTCAAGAACTTTCTAGTTCTTCTTCTTGGGGACCGACATCAAGTTGATGGGGATCCTAGGTGTTGAAATAGCACTTGTAGAAGTTGAGCTTGTAGTAGCC
This sequence comes from Hordeum marinum, assembly GCA_022496015.1. NCBI lineage: Eukaryota > Viridiplantae > Streptophyta > Magnoliopsida > Poales > Poaceae > Hordeum > Hordeum marinum. The sequence continues at coordinate 212,538,440 of CM039673.1, read as the reverse complement.
TTGGGAACCAACTTCACCAAAGCTTGGGAGTCATCTTCATAAGAGTCAAAGTCCTCTTAGAGCTTGTTCTTGCCCTTGAGATAGGTGTGTTGTGGTGGAAGGTCATGTTGAGTGTTGGTCCCCATGGGAATATGATTTTCATACTTCTGCTTTTGAGGAACAAACTTGGGCTCAGGATATTGACCTTCTTCCCATTCAACTCCATTAGCGTTGAAGTAGACAACACCACGATTCTTTCGGTATCCTCCGTGCTTGCATACAATCTCATCAAATTGTTTGCACCCAGCAAGACTCTTGTAGATACCTTTCTCTATAATTCCTTTCAATAAAGCATTTTCTTGCTCAAGTGTAACATGGCTAAGAGAATCATCATTAGTGGAATCAATAGAACTACTAGGAGCAACATCATTGGATTTAGCATTTTTATTCTTGCTACTAGATGAAGAACCTTTCTTGCCTTTGTTACTAGCTTGCTTAGATTTGACTTGTGGCATGAATGTAGACAATAGTTGTCATTTGGCAAGATAAGATAAAATCTTGTTTTGGATATCATCATTGTAGCTTCTCATGAATTCTTACAAGCTCTCTATGATCTTCAAGAGTAGATTCATGGGCTAACTAAAGAGTGTTGAATTCTTTAGTTAGTTCTTCCATTTTCATCTTATCATCATCAATTGACTTATCTTTACTAGCATGAGAAATATCAAGTTCATTATGATCAACATCACTAGTTTTATCACATAGTAAGTCATCATCGTAAAGCAAATCTTCTTCATCACTATCATAATCAAGATATTCGAGGTGTGATACCTTGGGGCCTTTAGCCATGAATCAACTTCCACTCTCTTCATTTGGTGAATCATATAGATCATAGGACTTGGTTGTCACTAGTGCAATTCCGACAACACCATCATCTTGACTATAGTCGGAATTGGAGTGGTAGCTTCTCTCGGAGTGGTTGTCGGAGTCGGAGCCGGAAACCCATTCACCAACATGAGCTTGATGTTTCCTTCTTGAGTAGCTCTTGGTGTACTTGTCCTTCTTCTTTGGGTCCCTACTTCTCCTTGAGGGTCTCAATTCATAACGATCATATCTACTCCTTCTCTCTCTTTGAGGTGATTCATCTCTTGAGCTTCGTCTTCTAGGCGACTCTTCTTTTTGTTTTTAGGGAGCCATGCACTCATTTGAGTAGTGTCCGGGCTTCCCACAATTGTAGAAGTTTCAGTCATGACTTGACGAACGCTTCTCTTCATGTCTTGAGTTGGAGCTACGATCTTTTCTTCTATTCTTGTAGAACTTGTTGAATTTCTTGACCATGAGGCTTATCTCTTCACTTGTAACAAGGTTGTCGCTTGAGGTAGCGGGAGCATCACTTGTGTCTTTTTAAGCACTTCTAGACTTATGGTGAAGCTCTTCCTTGTCTTTTAGTGTCATCTCATGAGCAACAATTCTACCGATCACTTCCGTTCATTTGAGATCTTTGTAGTTGGGCATTATTTGGATCAAAGTGCACATGGTGTCATATCTCTCATCCAAGGCTCCAAGTATCTTCTTGATGATGAATTTTTCTATCATTTCTTCGCTTCCTAAGTCGGCAATCTCATTGGTGATGAGAGCTAGCCTAGAGTACATTTCAGCGACTCCTTCAATATCCTTCATCTTCAACTTGTCAAGTTAAACTTGAAGAATATTTAACTTGGATTCTTTCACGGACTCAGTTCCTTCATGCATATCAACCAAAGTATCCCAAATCACTTTTTCCTGTTCAAGACAGCTGATTTTGTTGAATTCTTCAGGGCATAGGCAGTTGAAGATAATGTCACATGCTTGAGCATTGAGTTGCAACATCTTCAATTCATCCGCGTTCGCTTCACGGTCTGGTTCTCTTCCATCACCAAAGAATTCACCTTGCAAGCCAACACGAGCAATAGCCCAAACAGCAGGATTATGACCAGGCAAATGCATTTTCATTTTATGCTTCCAACTAGCAAAATTAGTTCAATCAAAGTACGGACCTCTACGGTGATAATTTCCATCACTAGATGCCATACTTCTCCTAGGTTGTGAAACTAGTGCAATGGAGACCAATGCTTTGATACCACTTGTATGATCGAAAGTAGGTCTAGAGGGGGGGTGATTAGACTACTTGACCAAATAAAACTATACTTTTTCCTAGTTTTAATTCTTGGGAAGTTTTAGCATTCATAACATATCAAGTATACCCTACACATGCAATTCTAAGAGTATAGCAGCGGAAAGTAACAACAAGCATGAGTAATGACGATGAACTCCTTGCTCTTGTGCTTCAAGATGATAGACTCCTCAACACACAATAACTCTATCACAGATTTGGCTTGGCAGAAGAGATGGGATTGGTGGAAAGCAACTTGGGGAGGCTAGAAATCAAGATACATATGGTTGGAGTGGAAGATCTTGATCTCAACACAAGGGTAGGTGGCTCTCTCTAAGAAAAATGAGTAGGATAGGTAGGGAATAGATCTCAGTGCTTCACTTTCGAGTGGGTGGTGGTGTAGGGGTATACGTAGGCATCCCCAAAAATCCAATAATTACACACAAAATGACCAACTAGGTGACACTGATGTGTTAATCTCGGTGGTACCGAAGTGACCAAAAGGTGGCAACTTTTGAATCTCGGTGAGACCGATATAGGAAACTTGGTTGCACCGACAAGGTGACCAACGGTCAGAATTGCCAAACTTGATGACGCCGATTCAACATTCTCGTACGGACCAAAAGTGTGAACTTGCATAACAGAAAGTTGGCAACCCAACTCGGTGGCACCGAAAGCAGTGTTCGCTGCACCGAAGTGGCTAGGGTTTGGCTGAGTCTGTCTAGGGTTTGGAATTGGTGGCATCGGGATATGAATGTTGGTTGCACCGATTTTGATTGTTTCGCTATAGACAAACTTTGGTGGGAGAGCTTATGAATGTTTTTGGTGTCTATCACTTGTGCACGTATGAGCAGTCTATTCACCAACAAAACCTTACCCCCTTTTAATAGTATTGGCTTTCTTATGGACTCAAATTGATTTCTCGCAAATGGAAAATGTAGAGTCCTCTTTCTTGAAGCTTGGCCAACCTACTTCCTTGCATCTTGGGGTAATTCCACAATCTCCTCAATCCTTTTGACATCCCTATCAGTGAACTTTTCCTGAAATATACTTGGTAGAAACATTAGTTCAATGACTTATATGTTGTTCTTAATTACTAGAGCTACCAAGGGAGCAAATGTTCTTTCACTTATACTACAGGGTCTCCTGAAATCCTTCCATGAAGCGTTCCTTCTTGGCAGCCTCCATGTTGACATCTTGAGGTGCATACCTTGACAGCATGTTGAACTTGTGCAGGTACTCCTTGACAGAGCCACTTCCTTGCTTCAGCGCTCGGAATTCTCTCTTCTTGATAGCCATGATCCCAGAAGGAATGTGGGCGGTGCGGAATCCTTCCTTGAAGTCATCCCAAGTGATCACACGATCGCCTTGCATGACCTTGAATCCATCCCACCATGCCCTAGTGGTACCTCCGAGGCAGTGAGAGGAATAAACCACCTTCTCACGATCCTCATTTGAATTGAATAGTGCAAGGAAGTCCTCGATGGTATGGATCCAGTGATCAACATCCAAGGGCTCAGCGCTCTCAGTGAAGGTTGGGGGTGAATTCCTCATGCATTCGGATAGAGTGGTGTGGCCATTGTTGTTCCTGCCTTGCTGCTGGTTGTTCACAAGGACCTTAGCCATCTACTGAATAGCAGCATTGTTAGCTTATTGTTCCTCCCAGAGAACTTGGAGAAACTAAGATATGGTCATGTTCTTCGGTGGAGGTGGTGGCGGGGGAATGTCACCTTGTGGCTGCTGTTGGTGTCCTCCAGCCTAAGCAGTCCCACCAGCTCCCTGTTGCTGGCTTGAGTTGCCGGCTTCAGGGTTGGCGAAGGAGCTATTGCAGGTAGCAGTCACCATCATGTTTGGAGCAGCCAAGTCACACAACTGGGATAAACGAGAGGAAAAGAAACAATGGAAAAGCGCACCTAAGGTGGTTGGTCGAGTGCAACTGTGGTAAAACAAAGGTCGAAAAACAGATACATATATTAAGATAAGATGGATGATGGAGTTGCTACATGTTGCCTAAGGCAAAAGCGGTACTTGCATCGTAACACAAACAACAAAACAATCAAAAAGCACACATGTTTTGATATGAACCATTACATGGATCCGACTTCGCATGAGGGGTACATGACTTATCCTACCCTAGGGGTTCTAGGACTCAAGTGGTGGGGTGCTCGGTCTTATAGTCACGCTCCTCTGGGTCTTCCTCTTGTTCATCACCCAAATAGGCATCGTTTCCTGTTGAAGGGGCCGGGGAACGAGGAGGTCCATTTCGATGACGCTTCATCGATGGGTCTATGAAAGGCTCACGGTACTCCTTCGCACTCATGCGATGACGACGTGTGGGTGAATCTCTAGCTGGGGGTGCTCCTCCTTGTAAGTGACAGCTAGTGGTCCCCTGGGGGATCCATCCTTCTTGATCCTGCCTGGCTTTGTCTTGGCTTGTCAAAGTAGCTCCCGGGTGTGGTGAAGTTCCTAGCGGAGCTTCAGGGACTCCTTAATCAAGTGGTGAGCCAGACAGTTGCTGGAGAGGCTAAAGTAGGTCTGGAATCTGAGTGGTGTCCCATCCTCCTTGGATGGAACCAATGTCCAACTCTCGCCGATATCATCCCTCTTGAAGGGTAGATAGCGAGTAGCTGGTTCGTCAACCATCTCTCGGATGACCCCTCGAAGGTGGATCAGTGCCTTCCGTGCAGCTATCTCGACTGCGAGTGCGAGGGTCTCCGTCTTTGGTCCTTCAAAGAACCAACTGGTCGGGGAGTCGTTTGCCTTCATGACCACATCAACGTCGTACTCCTCCATGACGGCAACGACCCAATGCTCGTGATAGAGGAAAACGGGTGTTCGGCGAAACTGGCACTTGTCCAGGCTATCCCCAAGGAGTAAGGGAAAGCCGGATGCTAGGAGGGCCTCGGGTACAACGGCCATCTACAAAGTTTTGAGGGGAGGAGAGTCAGCAGAGTGTTTTGTGAAGAATAGAAGAGGTAAATAGTGCAGAAATCCTAAGTATAGGTGTCAGGTGTAGTTTTGAAAGCAGTTTTATCCTAACGAACGTCCATGCTAACAAAGGGCTTCCTACAGTCAGGATGGCTCTGATACCAGCTCAGTGGGGAGCCCGACTCATAAGTGGTGATCACCGAATGCATGTGTATAGTGATCCCAAAGATTAATGCTCACTGAACACACAGAAGCTGAATAACAAGAGTCTTAGAACCTAACATACCATCTTACACAAATAAAGACCATGGAGGTCATGTCTTACATAGATAGGGCCGCAAGGCCAAACACTTAAACATAACAAACAGGAGAAATCTTGGTCGAAAGCGTGAACCCATGCCATCTGCCTTAAACCTACACGCATTCTGACTGGGAAGCGTCCTAGTTCGCATGTTCGTCACCAATGAAGTCTTCACCATACTCCTATTCTTCCAGGCTTGGCCAATTAAATAACTTGTGGCAAGCCAATGAGTACTTTGAATATACTCACAAGCAACCCAAGTTGTGGAACAAGGTATAACAATGCATTATATAGCACAAGTAGGTAAGTTTTGTGGAAAGCTGATTTTATGTGCAATGATATGATCAAGCAACCTGAGTAAGCATGCATCAATTATTAACGGAACTCATGTGAACAATCTCAGTTATCATGAAGCAGGGATTGAACATCTCGTGTTCACCATTATGCCAAGTCATCAGACTTAGATCAAGTATCATCTCTGTGTCATCCACACACACACAAACGCACCAAGATTTTGGAAACATCTGAACATGGCTTAAGCACCACCACCCAATTGTCCTTGATCATCGACACGGCTATTCGAATAGTTTTACACTCTATAGAGGTTGCACACTTCACCCACAAGACTCGGGGAACTTCTGTGTCATCCACGACTCGCGGTATTTAACATACCCGAGGTAAGACCCCCAACAATGCCTTTTCCCTAGCGATACTACACAAAGAGTCCACTCGATTGATACACAGCCCACATGATGTACATCACACGTAGCATCTATGTAGGAACCAACGGTGTGCCCGGTGCCTGTGAAGACAGTGCATGATCGTCCATACCGGCTTGACGCCGTATCGTGAGTGACCACGCCACTCCCGCCACTAGTAATGTGGGCTCTTGCTAGTACTCACCAAAGTAATCAACAGAGCCCTGACCCATAAGGGGTACTGTGGTTGTGCATGTAAGGCTCAGACGGTCGACAAATCTGAAACCCTCCGTTTCCGAAAACACACACTCACTTATTCCTGTACACCACTTCTTTCTCAGGTGGTTACCCAACTCATCATAATCTCCCTCGGGCATTAGTGGCACCCGACGGGGTTTTCGAAAAGTCTTTGAAATCATTTCCTTGTCTCCACCAGCATGCATAAACCCATCCCATTTGCGTAGCAACTACTAAGCAAACCTATCTACACCCACCCGCATAACCCTCATAAGGAGGTCGGGTCATGCATGATGCAAGTGTCATCGGGAAAGTATTGGAGGCATCCCACCAAAATGGTCACCACATCACATGATCAACAACAAGTAATAAGGTGCTATATGACATGCATGAAAATGGTTTCTTAACAAGATCAAAGGGTTGCTTGCCTGGCTCAACAAAGTCTTTGGGGTCTTCAAAGTCTTCGGGTCCAACTTCCTTGTCAATAGCGCAATCTATCGTTGCGATAAAATAACGGGAATAATAAGCATCACACAAAAACATAGCACAAAAATCTACTAATAAAATGCTACCCTACTCTGATAAATACTAATTACTATGCTAACTATATTTGTCTAAGGTTTTGGGGAGAAAAAGGTTTTTTAAGCTAATTATAAGAGAGGCTAAAAATGCCTAAAATAGGTTTTAAATTAAAACAGTAGGAAAAATGTTTTTAACAAATTATAAAAATGGTACTATTAAATTCTGCATAATATTCTAAGATTTATAGTAGAAAGATATTTGTCAGAGGATTTTTATTTAATCCTGAGGGATTTTTGGAAATCCTACTAAAAAAGAAAAAGAAAAAAAGCCATGATGCCTTGGGCCAAATGCCCAGCAGTACCGGGCCAAACAGGCCAGGCTGGCCCAGCTAAGCTACGGGCGCGCTCAACCTGGCTTAAACCTAACGCGCGGGCCCTAGCGTCAGCGAGAGAGAGAGAGAGGGAGAGAGGTATGAGGATCCCACTTGTCATCTCCCACCTCCGGACAGGGGGCGGCGATGCTCACCGGCACCATTGTGGGGCACGCCGACGGCAGGCGGATATGAGAATGAGATCGGGTTTGAGTCACCGATGTCCTGGAGGTGGAGGGAGGCGCCCAGGAGCAAGGTGTCGCGGGTGAAGAAGAGATCGCAGCAGAGGAGCTTCGGGAGGAGGACACCCCGGTCGCCCTGTGCATCAAACAGAGGGGGAGAAGGAGGGAGACGGGTCAGGGTATTGAGGGGGGCTCAATGGGACAGAAATTGGGACCGGAGAGGGAACATACCCAGAGATAGATGATGGTTCTGCCGTGGCGGATCTTCGAATGACCTCGAGCACGGGCCTCGAGGGGACGAACTCGGGATGTAGGGGGGCGATTTGGTGGAGAACAGAGAGACCAGAGGGAACATGAGGCTCGGGGAGAGGCCCTTTTTATAGGAGGGCAGAGACAGAGGGTGGCACGCGCAGGACAGCTCGGGCACGAGCCGTTGTGCTACGACAGCCTAAGGTGAGGGTGTAGGCACTGCTAGGGGTCCACAGGAGATGCTCTTGAGGGTCAAGGACAAGCAGAGGGGGCGAGGGGCGTCGCGCGTGCAAGCCCGAGCAGTGGCCCAAAGGGACAGTCGTGTCGCGTGTGCGGGAGCTTGTTGGAGAGAGAGAGAGGAGGGGGAGACGACCGACAGGGAGGCGCAGACGTCGAGGGGGCCTTGTGGCATGCTCCCTTGGCTCGAGGTGGTCGGGAGCATCGGGATGGGGGCGGCTACTATGCGGTGGCGCACTATAGCACACTCCAGAGCACTCAAATGGCATCTCATGGCATGCCTTTGGGTTTTTGGGCGTGACCACTTGTGTCGAGGGGTATAGGGGGATCTAGACTAGGTAAAAATGGCATTGGATGCCATGGAAGGTTGATAGAATAAGAGAGGAGCGGAGAAAGGGGTGTTTTACTGCTGTCCAGAGGGTAAAAATGGAGTTTTTCCCCACTTAAGCATTGAGTCTGGACCATAAAAAGTTACTGGAGGTGAAATGCGCCAATGTGAGAGTGTGGTAAAAATTTGAGAGCAAGGGGAAAAGTAGAAGTGGTGGAAACAATAGCTTTTAGAAATGGCCAGAAGGTGTTTGTGATGTGTTTGGGCTGGTAGATGGAGTTTACTTGCCATGATATTTAACAGGATCAAATTTTGGGTAAAAATGAGAGGGATCACAAGGTTTGAGCTCAATAGAGAAAAGTTGATAATGCAAACTTTGTGAACCCTGTAATTCAACAGATTCAGGTTTCTGTAGATCTAGTTAGGCTAAACTAATCTCCTTGATGCACCACTTTGTGTAACATCATCATTTGGTGATTAGAACATGCCCACAAAGTTTGGGTCAAGGGAACAAACTTCACAATGTAAAGTTGTTCAAATTTCAATCTGGACAGGGAGGGTTTTGTAATATTTTGATGAATCAAATGAATTTGGATTGATATGAAACTTTGCAAGATCATCACCTATGACAATGTTTACTTGCTGAAATTTTCTTGGAATTGATTGATAATATTTCTTATGCAAATATTTTAAAAGCTTGATTTGGACAGAAAGGGTTTTGAGGGGTTTTGCCCATGATTTTGAACATGACCATATGTTGAAACTCATATATATGTAAAATATACGTCCACTAAGTTTCCCTAATTTTTCTAAAATATCTTGAAAGCATTTAGATATTTTTTCCCTATAAAAGACCATTTCTGGCCTTAAGAAAATTACTTTTAATTAAATAGTAAAATATTCTTTAAAATTAATATTTTGTGGTTTTGGAAAGTCATGTATATATAATAGGTTTGAAATAGAGCCTTTGGGGACAAAGGATCCACCCAAATTGAGGACCTGCAGTGCAAACCTGAACTCATTTTTTTAAAACCCAATTTGAATAAATTCTTTTTGGTCAATATAATATTTGATAAAAAAAAGTTCTGGGCACTATTCACATGGCATGCTCATTGGGCAAGAAGTTTGGTTCAAGGAAGATGAATATGGAGAGGAGTAGAACCTAAGAGTGCCAAACAAACTCAACAAAACAATCAAACAAGCATGCACTCAAAAAGTTTTAATTGGTTACAAATTTTGTAAACCCAAGCATACAAAGTGATACAAACATAGGGTGTGACACCCCTCAAAGGATTACTTTCAATAGTGACAAGTGACAGTAAATTTCAGCACACTATATAAATTTTTCCTTACCAAATTCTACTTACCAAAAGCGCTTCACTCCCCGACAACGGCGCCAGAAAAGAGTCTTGATGACCCACAAGTATAGTGGATCTATCATATTCCTTTCGATAAGTAAGAGTGTCGAACCCAATGAGGAGCACAAGGAACTGACAAGCGGTTTCCAGTAAGGTATTCTCTGCAAGCATTGAAATTATCGGTAACAGATAGTTTTGTGATAAGATAATTCATAACGAGTAACATGTAACAAGTGTAGAGAAGGTGCAACAAGGTATCCCAATCCTATTTTTTAGCAAAGGACACGCTTGGACGACCTCTTGTATAAAGCAAAGTCCTCCCAAGGACACATGGGAATTTCTGTCAAGCAAGTTTTCATCATTATCATTTAATTCACGTTCATTCCTTTGATAATTTGACATGTGGGTGGACCGGTGCTTGGGTGCTGCCCTTACTTGGACAAACATCCCCCTTATGATTAACCGCCATCGCAAGCATCCGCAACTACGAAATTAGAATTAAGTTAAACCTAACCATAGCATGAAACATATGGATCCGAATCAGCCCCTTATGAAGCAACACATAAACTAGGGTTTAAGCTTCTGTCACTCTGGCAACCCATCATCTACTTATTACTTCCCAATGCATTCCCCTAGGCCCAAATAATGGTGAAGTGTTATGTAGTCGACATTCACATAACACCACTACAAGAGAGACAGCATACATCTCATCAAAATATCGAACGAATACGAAATTCACATGATTACTTATAACAAGACTTATCCCATGTCCTGAGGAACAAATGTAACTACTCATAAAGCATGTTCATAGTCAACATCAGAGGGGTACTAATTATCATAAAGGATCTGAACATATGATCTTCCACCAAGTAAACCAACTAGCATCAACTACAAGGAGTAATCAACACTACTAGCAACCGACGGGTACCAATCTGAGGTGTTGAGACAAAGATTGGATACAAGAGATGAACTAGGGTTTGGAGAGGAGATGGTGCTGGTGAAGATGTTTATGGAGATTGACACCCTCTTTATGAGAGGATCGTTGGTGATGACGATGGCTTCGATTTTCCCCTCCGAGAGGGAAGTTTCCCCGGTAGGACAGCCCTGCTGGAGCTCTAGATTGGTTTTGCCCAAGTTCTGCCTCGAGACGGCGCCGCTTCATCCCGAAAAGTCTCTTCTGATTTTTTCCAGGGCAAAACACTTCATATAGGAGAAGATGGGCGTTGGAGGAGCCATGGGGGCCCCACAAGCCTGCTAGGCTCGGCTAGGGGGGTGGTCACGCCTAGCAAGCTTGTGGCCTGCTGGAGGCCCCCCTCTGGTTGATTCTTGCGCTAGTATTTTCTATTATTCCAAAAATATTGTCCATAAATTTTCAGGACTTTTGGAGTTGTGCAGAATAGGTATCACATATTTGCTCCTTCCTAGTCAAGAATTCCAGCTGCCGGCATTCTCCCTCTTCATGTAAACCTTGTAAAATAAGAGAGAAAAGGCATAAGTATTGTACCATAACGTCTAATAAGAGCCCATAATACAATAAATATCAATATAAAAGCATGATGCAAAATGGACGTATCGTTCCATGGAGGCCTCTACCCACGGAGGGCCTCTAGCCACGGAGGGTTCCATGAAGAAGCAATGTTGACTATACCATGATGGCCTACGTCCATGGAGGACTAGCCTAACCTGAGGTAGATCTTCACAAAGTTGGCGATATCCTTGCCCTTACAAACTCTTTGGTTCACTCCACAACACGAAGTAGGAGGCTCCCAAGCAACACCTAACCAATCTAGGAGGCACCACCCTCCAAAAGGTAATAGGCTCGATAATGTTGATGAACTCCTTTCTCTTGTGCTTCAAGATGATAGACTCCTCAACACTCAATCACTCTCTCATAGATTTTTCTTCGGTGGAAGAGATTGATTGGATGGAAAGCAACTTGGGCAGGATAGAGACTAATGGTCGGAATGGAATGGCATGATCTCAACACATGAGTAGGTGGCTCTCTCTCAGAAAATCTAATGGTATAAGTGGGAATCTATTCTGAGTGCTTGTCTTGCGAGTGAGTGGTGGTGGAGAGGTATATATAGGCATCTACAAAAATCCAACCATTACACCTTAAGTGACCAACTCGGTGGGACCGATGTGTGAATCTTGGTGGTACCGAGTTGCTCCATAGCTAGAAACATTTGAATATCACCGGGATCGATATATAATCCTCGGTGGTACCGATCAGGTGTACACTGGTCAGAAACGTCATCTCGATGACACTGATTCAAAAACTCAGAGATTCTGATTTTGTGAATCGAGGCAACAAAAAGTTGGCAGCCTGAACTCGGTGGCATCAATGCAGAATAAGCTATACTGACTGGCCACGGTTTGGCACTGGTTTGTCTGAGTTTAGGAATCGGTGGGACCAAGTGGGAAATGTTGGTTGCACTGATTTTGGATATTTGTCTTAGGACAGACTATGTGGAGATTTTGTGGGTGTTTTTGGTGACTATAACTTGTGCACGTTTGAGGATCTTGTGCACCAACACTACCTTAACCCCTTTTAATAGTATTATCTTTCCTATGGACTCAAAGTGATTTCTCAAAAAGTAAAATGTAGAGTCCTCTTCCTTGAAGCTTTTCCAATGCTATTCCTTCCCCTTGTTCTTCTTGGAGATACTCGCCACACTCCATTTTGCCAACCCATCTCTCTATATGGACTTTCACCTCAAAAGCACTAGGCAGAAATATCAGTCCAAGAGACAATGTATGTTGTCATGAATTATCTAAACAACCAAGGGAGCATATTGTGCTTTCAATCTCCCCCTTTTTGGTAACTGATGACAACATACAATCCAAGATTAAATTTAAGATATGTAGAAATACATGAATACTTCGAAGGATACATGACTAATACAGGCTCCCCCTAGATGTGTGCAATCCATTCTAAGGACAGCTGCGTTTCAATGGAAGAACACGTGCATGGTAGGAATGACATGAGAAGTCATGCATATCTTGGTAATATGCATCAAATATGTGTGAATGAGATGATTTCCTATTCAAGACTCACTCTTGCAAGCAATATGTGCAAGAAGAAAAAGGTCATCATGAACAAGAACATGATGCATATACTTACCTTGAGGTCCATGAGCATTTAGCAGGAGGAACACACTTCAGAAAACAATGTTAGGAAACACAAGTGTATTTGATAGTGCAAATGCAAATGGAACCAAGAGTACCATGATATGGAGGACATATAAGTAATGATTTATTGAGAATGATATGTCTCCAAATAAGTTTAGTGTTTTCTCTCGTAGGCACCAATTGTGACACCAATTGTGAAAGTTTTCCTGATGAGGACATCCCTAGTAATGTTACACCCACAACCCCGACTGCTATATATACATGACAAATTACTAGAGCTCGTGTACGTCAATTGAATTACCGGGTACTTTCGTTTCTTTGAAATCCGTCTAATGTTCATGAACATATGATGCTGCCTAAATTACATACTTTTGTTTTACTTATGAATAAAGGACCTGGCATGGACAACAAGGATGACCATTGGATTGGGGTCAAGCATGGAGGAGAAGGTGCGCGCGCTAGAAAGAACAATGGAGCTTCCAGTGATGATTTTCGCACATTGAAGCCACCATAATGGGAGCGGGAAGCCTTGGACGAAATATGCATGATGCCACTTTATAGAATTCGTACATAGGCTAATATAGATGTTGTGCCACCTTATTTTTTGGCAAGGCCCATGTAATTTCGAAATACCATATTATAGGTTGTTTTTAGAGTCCGTATGTATGGGGAAACCGAGTTACGGTCATTTTCGGACCCCTCCTCCAAGGGGCCATGGAATTCCCCTCTATTCCCCCATATATACAGCCCTTAGGGCTTCATTTTAGGTTTGGGTTTTGTTTAGATTAAAATGTTTGCCATACCTGCAACTTCGCGTTCTTCGTTTGTGTTCCACGACCAGCAAAGGCGTCATAGAACCCCACTTCCGTCAATAAAGCTTTCCTCTTATATACACAATATCTAGATTGCAATCTTAGTTTATTGCTTGTTCTTTGTTTGCGTGCAGGAAACAAACCCTCATGGTCACGTTGATCGTGCTCCAGCATGGTCAATAACCTCTCGGAGTTGGTTTAGCGATTGCTAAGGCGCGTCGTCTTCACACGTTCGTAGTCAGATCATCAAAGTGTACTCCACCAAAACGATAGCCACCAACTCATCGAAATACAGGGACCACTTCACCTCTATCAAGTGGTATCAGATTTCTAGGTTGCTCGGTGGTATTTTACTAGTTTTTCGTAGTTTAGATCGCATCTATTCTTCATACCTATAGTCCACGAAAAAGCCATAAAAAATTAGGGTTAGATCGTCATATTCGTACCAATCAGAGCCTTTGCATAGTATTTTTAGTACTTTGCTATGTTGAATTTGCGGTTACATCGTCGTGTTGAGTTGCTGGTCTTAGTATCTAGTCCTTTGCAGTTTCGAGTTCTATTCACAGGTTGTCACGCCGCCACCACATAGTCTTCATAGTTGCCATATACCACCACCATCATCACCGCTGCCATATATCACCACCCACCATCACTATCCATTGGTGTCCATATATACCACCACAAATCCGCCACCAATCCACGTCCATCTCGTTTTAGGTTTAGTTGCGAGATCCTTTTGATTTCGGATTCGCATTTTCCACCTAAGTAGGTTTCAGAAAAAAGAAGTCTGGCACGCTTTGCAGAGCATGTTTTGGCCCAAAAATATTTGGCTAAAAATATTTTTTCCCTATCTTGATTTTAGGTTCTCCGGAGCGTTTTTAGACACTTGCCATCATAGTGATTTTTGTCAAAATTTTTGGTCATCGCAGCCCCTGAATCGCTCCAAAAAAAATTAGTCAAAAATATTTTCATGCCTATCTTGCTTATACGACTTGGGAAGAGTTTTGAGACACTCGCCATTGTAGTGATTTTATGAGCAAAAAAAGAGCGTAAAAAAAGGCGCAGAAAAAAAAGTCAGAGTGTGATCTTCCCTTGATTACTTGTAGCATCGTGATTTTGTTGGTGTTTTAGGCTCGCGTCTCTAGCATTGTCTAGCCTAAGACCAGCACAATACCGTCATTGAGAGTTTATTCAACTTTGCATCTCTGAATTGATTATTGCTGACCCTTTTTGCTACCATATTATAAGCCATCCCAGCTCCACATACATCTACATTGTGTGTTTTGACACCACCTGGCAATCGCTCTATCCAAGCTTTGAGAGTTTTGACTACAACGATTGCCGATAACCGCCTGCTGTAGGGTAAGAACTTGTAAGAATTTGAGATTCGCTTGAAGGATTTGTGATAGACCACCACCATCAGTTCCCAGTAGTCTATAGGTTTCACATATCTGTGTGTTTCCTCTTGCTGCTAACCATGCCAGGATCACAAGACGATGATATCGATTGGGAGAGCATGATAAACAAAGCGCTCCATAATAAATTTCAGCAAATTATGGTTGACCATGTAGAAGACTTCATGAACAACCTTGGAGAGGCCATGGAGAAGCTAGATGGTTTGGAGAAGACATTCGACACCAAGATGGATGCCAAGTTGAATGAGGTGCTTGCCCGTCTACCACCACCAGCTGCAACTCGTATCCCTCTCGAACGACGAGCATGACATGTGCCTCTCAGCCAAGCCCAACATACTGGTACTGTTGATACTGCTGCTACTTCTGTGGCTCCTGCTGCTACTGTCATTCAGTAGGTGGAGGATTATGATGGTGATTATGATGATGAGGGAGAGATTGCTTGGGATCAGACTCAAGGGAAACCACCACCATATGCACCAGGTCATCCACATGGCTACAACCGTAATGGTAGTGCTACCCCACCCCCTCAGGTAGAGGATCATGACCATCTCCCTAAACTTAAATTGAATATTCCGATAGTCGAGGGTAGATATGCTCCTGATATATATCTTGAATGGGAGTTAGAAACAGAACAACATTTTACATGCTTACAATTTCCTGAGGATAGACGTGTTGCTGCTGCTGTTTGTTCATTCACTAGTTTTGCTTGTGTTTGGTGGTCAGAACATTGTAGAATACATCATGCTAATATTCCAACTACTTGGGCTGCTTTGAAAGCTGCTATGCGTTATCGTTGGGTTCCACCTTATTATCAACATGAATTGCTTCAAAATTTGCAGGGTTTAAGACTAGGAAAAAATTATGTAGAGGAATATTATCAGGAATTACAACCTGGCATGATTAGATGTGGTATTGTTGAGGAGAATGAAGCTATTCTTGCATGTTTGGTGGGGGGATTAAATAGAGAAATTAGACTATTCTAGAGCATAAGGGGTATAACACTATCACTCATTTATTTCATCTTGCTTGCAAAGCTAAATGTGAAGTTCAGGATCGACAGGCAATGGCGAGAACTACGTTTTCTACAGGTCGCACTTCATCATGGACGCCATGTACCTCCTCTACTTCCGCACGTCCTGCTAGAACACCACCTACTTCAACCTTCAACTCCAACCGAGATACCAGGAAACAGGCTCCTACTCCACCCTACATGAAGAGCACACCTTCTGTCCATGCACAAAGCTCTTATTCATCTATTGCACCCATAGGGTAAACACATCAGGTTATATGCCATCGTTGTGAGGGTGGAGGTCACTTTGCGAGAGAATGCCCTTCCAAGCGTGTAATGATTGTTACTGAGGTTGGTGGATATGCGTCCGCTAGTGATTATGATGAGGAGACTTTGGCTCTCATTACGAGTGAAGAATAGGGTGGCGAGGATACAGAACCAAAGACACACTACATGGCTGCTGATTACACTGACAGGTATGAAAGTTTAGTTGCTCAACATGTTCTCAATGCGCAGGTTTCACAGGCTGAGCAAAATCAGAGGCACAACTTGTTCCACACAAAGGGAGTTGTGAAGGAGCGTTTTGTTCACGTCATCATCGATGGAGGGAGTTGCAATAACTTGGCTAACATGGAGATGGTGAAGAAGTTATCTCTAACCACCTGACGACATCCTCATCCTTATTACATCCAATGGTTCAACAATAGTGGCAAGGTTAAGGTAATACGTACCGTTCGTGTTCATTTTAGCATTGCTACATATCCTGATTTTTTTGATTGTGATGTGGTACCCATGCAAGCATGTTCTGTTTTACTTGGTAGACTATGGCAACTTGATAGAAATTATGTACACCATGGTAGGACAAATCAATATACTCTTGTTCATAAGGATCAAAATATCACTTTGCTTCCTATGTCTCCTGAACATATTATGAAAGATGACATTGCTAGAGCTTGTAAAGCAAAACAGGAGCTACATAAGAGTGAAAACCAGATTGTAGCAAAGGAATTTGAGAAACAATATAAGCCTAATAAACCATCATCTAGTGTTGCATCTAAAATAAAATTAAAGGGTGGATGTTTACTTGCTACTAAATCTGATATTACTGCGTTGGATGTTATTAAATCTGTTTGCTATGCTTTTGTATGCAAAGAGGTGTTATTTTAATTCGAGGACATGCCGCCCTCTTTGCCTCATGCTGTCATTAATATCTTGCAGGAGTTTGCTAACGTCTTTCCACAAGAGGTGCCACCGGGATTGCCACCTATTCGAGGGATTGAGCATCAGATTGACTTAATTCCTGGTGCATCACTACCCAACCTTGCGCCATACCATACCAATCCATAGGAGACGAAGGAGATTATGCGTCAAGTATAGGAGTTGCTCGACAAAGGTTATATACGCGAATCCCTTAGTCCTTGTGTTGTTCCTATTATTTTAGTGCTAAAAAGGATGGTACATCGCGTATGTGTGTGGATTGTAGAGGCATTAATAATATTACTATTCATTATCGTTATCCTATTCCTAGGCTAGATGATATGCTTGATGAATTATGTAGCTCTACAATTTTCTCCAAAGTTGATTTGTGTAGTGGATACCATCAAATTCGTATGAAATTGGGAGATGAATGGAATACATCACTTAAAACAAAGTTCGGATTATATGAGTGGTTAGTCATGCCTTTTGGGTTAACTAAGGCACCTAGCACTTTCATGATATTAATGAACGAGGTTTTACGTGCTTTCATTGGACGATTGTGGTAGTATATTTTGATGATATATTGATTTTAAGTAGATCTTTGGAGGAACATTGGGAACATTTACATGCTATTTTTATTGCTCTACGTGATGCACGTTTGTTTGGTAACCTTGGGAAGTGCAACTTTTGCACCGACCGAGTCTCTTTTCTTGGCTATGTTGTTACTCCACCGGGAATTGAAGGTGATAAAGCCAAGATTGAAGCTATTAAGAGTTAGTTGCATCCCAAAACGTTCACACAAGTGAGGAGTTTTCTTGGCCTTGCTGGTTTCTATAGGCGTTTTGTGAGAGATTTCAGCACCATTAATGCGCCTCTCAATTGTAGAAGTTTTATCATCTTGCCGAGATGATTTTCAACCTCGTTCTAAAACTCTTTGAACTTTTCAAAAGTGTCCGACTTGTGTCTCATCAAATAGATATATCCATATCTACTCACATCGTCGGTAAAAGTCACAAAGTATAAGCGCATTGGACCACACACATCACTATGTATAAGCTCCAACAACTTGGTCATCCTCTCGCAACTCTTTGGAAAAGGTTACTTAGTCATCTTACCTAGTAAGCATATTTCGCATGTCTCGAATGACCCGAAGTCGGACGAAGTTAGGAGTCCATCATCATCGATATTCTTCATGCGTTTCAGACTAATGTGTCCAAGACGGCAATGCGAAAAGTATGTCGGATTTATCTCATTAGGCTTATGCCTCTTAACATTCACATTATAGACTCATTCCATTTCTAGATTTGAAAAATATCCCATGTACTATGGGTGCATAGCCATGGAACATTCCATTGAAATAAAATGAACAACCATTGTCCTTTATATTAAATTCATAACCTTGACTCATCAAGCATGATGCAGAAATAATGTTTCGAATAAGTGTGGGAATGTAATAACATTTATTCAATTCCAAAATAAATACAGAAGGAAGCTTGAGCTGCATCGTGCCGACCTCCAACGCAGCAACTCTTGCTTTTTTGCCAACCCTGATGTCAATCTCCCCTTGTGCCACATGCCTAATTCTTACTACCACATGCATTGAGTTGCAAATATGAACAAACGATCCGGCATGAAATACCAAGAGCTACTAGGTATGTCAGCAAGGTAAATGTCTATTACATATGTAACAAGTGTACCTTTGCTATAAGAAGCATCTCCGGCCTTCTTGCCGTCCTCAGCAAGCCACTTGCTACAGTTCCTCTTCTAGTGACCAGCTTCCTTGAAGTGAAAGCAAATGGTCTTTGAGTTTGGTCCGGACTTTGGCTTAGCGGCGAAGACAACCTTCTCTCTGACCTTTGCCTTACCCTTTTTCTTGGACCAACTCTTCTTGAACTTAGCCGAGTTTTGCATCATCAACACTTGATGTGTGCCTTTCTTAATATCTTGCTCTGCCACCTTGATCATCCCATGCATTTCAGTGAGCTTCTTATCCATGACATGCATATGATAGTTTGAGATGAATGTCCCATAGCTAGGTGGAAGAGAACCCAAAATTGCATCCGTGGACAACTCGTCCCCAAGTGGGAAGCCTAACCAATCCAAAGCTTGCACGTACCCAATCATATTGATCACATGAGGTCTCAATGGATCACCCTCTTTCATCTTACAATCCGTCAAGGATTGCCAGACGTTGAACCTCTCAGTCCTAGCCTGCACCTGAAACATGCTCTTCAAACTTTTGATCATATCAAAAGCCTGAATGTTTTCGAAATGTTGTTGCAAATCGGGCTCCATACAAGCCAGCATGAGGCAGCTGATCTCGTTTGATTCATCAACGAGTTTCTAGTTGGCATTCTTGGTTGTGGCATTCACATTCTCGCCAGGTTCCTCTAGAAGTGAATCCTCTAGATCACGTTCCTCTTTATCGTGCTTAGGAACAATTCTCAAATTTCTATACCAGGTGGTAAAGTTTGCTCCATTCAGTTTATCCTTTTCCAAAATTGATTTCAATGCAAAGTTGGGTTGAGCAAGGGGTACCATTGATCTACAACAGAAAATATGCAATCACTAAGCAATGTGTTTATGTAGAGTAATTCAAGCCTTAAACAGAAGTACTCCCACTATAGTCAGCATCCCTCCGCAAACTCTCAGTGATTCAGGACCTATCTAGTGCGAGCGACTAGTGAGCTTTAGCATCACTTCTAGCCAACCCTTCTATCCGGTAAAAAACACCTTGGTAATCGTATCTCCATATGACTCCTGTCAGTCGGGTGGGTATCTTATACCCAAGCTCCCAATATTCTTTGACACAAGGCCCAAAATCATTTTGATAGCCTTGTCAAGTTAACGTGATCCATTGCATGTCCATGTCCGACACGAACCCTCCAGTTCAAGGACACCTAGAAACACGTCAATTTTATGAGCCCAGTACTAGGCGTACTTGACATGCTAAGGTGCAACATCCGGAATGGCAATATGCTTGATATTATGAGGGATCTTTCTACCATTATAACTTGCATAGAAACAAGAAGCAATATCCATCACATATAAACATAAATATGTGAAATAGTATGGCTCCATCATGGGCGTCCTTCCATGGCTGACTCCTACTCCGATGACCAAGGCGGAACTCCATTTTGTCTGTCACGCCAGGACGCTAAAGCCTCGAACTTGATCTCTGTCGTCCAACTACTACAACTAGTAATGAATTTATAGAGAATCACAATCGACACGTAGGTCGTTATACAATATATGACAACACTTTGGCTCCTACCGGCTAACAATCATGTCACGTAGGTCATGTTAAGTTACACACATGCATCACATACATATGATCCATACTATTCACATCAAACCTGCAAAACAAACTTATGCATAGAATCACATTCTACCGGTTTGTGTGATCGTGTATGAAATACAAGGCGCTACGCACACGGAAGTCCCATCGATCATTGCGAACCCAATTCGGATTTACGTATCACGGATAACCCCGATGGCGTATACCGACCGGTAAGGGTAGGTTGTGTCACGACCTCATCAATTCCGATTGTCAGAAAACATAGCCTCAATCTACCCCGATCTGCAGTTGATCTCATCAATCGTGCACATAGCTGATCTCATGAATGATGACAGATCTCATCCGCCGCCTCCACATATCTAATATGCATCCAATCTCAATCCAAATCCTATAACACAGGCTCTGGTACCACTGTTGGGTTCTAAAATAGGTGCATCACATGCAAAATAAAATTTTCCTACGCGTAGAACTTCCAAGAACATGCTACGGACATGGATCATAGTTTGGTACCACTAGATGTGCAGTGTCGTGCAGCGGAAGTAGAGTTAGGGCAGCGCGTTCGTGTGGTTTGTATCCTCCTCGTCTGATCTCCCTCGAACAGCCAGCCCGATCTCCCTCGAACAACCGGTCACCAGATCCCACATACAGGTTTGCCAGAGCTGCGCAAGTGCGCCGCCTCTAACGGTATGCGTGTGTGCAGGAGGAACACCATGCGGCGGACTGCTGGGTCCGATCACATAGTCGACAGCGATGAGTGGAGGTGGCTAGTTGCAACACATGCAAAGCCCTAATGATGGCGCCAAAGCAATCAACTGGATGGGTGTGCCGCAGCTCCACTATATATAGGCATCCGGCATGGGCTCAACTCTTGGGGCTCGCAAGGATCCTAAAGCCCACGTGTTCCTTTTCTTGAGCGCGCAACCCTTTAGGTTCTAGTCCACTTGGTCACGAGTCAGATCACGTCCGGCTCAACCAGTCGGTAGCGGCCTCTAGTAAGGCGTGCTGACTCCAAGTGTCCGATGAAGCTGGTTAGGAGAACCTGTACTTCACATTTCTATTCCCTTTGCCACACGATATATGTTGTCGTGCACAAGGGGACATGGTCATTCTTGTGATAGCACGCCCACATGTTCCTTCCCTTAAGCGCACGACCCTTTAGGTTCTTGTCCACTTGGTCGCGAGTCAGATCACATCCTGCTCAACCAGTCGGTAGCGGCCTCTAGCATGGAGTGTCGACTCCAAGTGTCTGATGAAGCCGGTTAGGCAAACCTGTACTTCACATTTCTATTCCCTTTGCCACACGATATATGTTGTCCTGCACAAGGCGACATGGTCATTCTTATTGTAGCACGACCTCTTTCTCGTTTAGGTCAATCCAACCAACACTTTGGATTATATCATAATCCTCATCGCATGGCCATGCTTATCGAGGTCGGATCACCCAAGGGGCCTAGAGTATATCCCTGCTGATCGGAGGGACAAATCCCATCTTGCTCGACCATGTCTCACAGCATGGGTCTGGACAAGCCTGAAACCTACCTTTGTAACTACCCAGTCACGGAGTAGCGTTTGGTCAGCCCAAAGCAAGTCTATCACCATCCCGAGTACATGCGCCAGCTCAGGTCTGAGGACATAGAACATATGTTGTACTAGAGACTCACAGATGACCTATCGTTGCGTCTCATAGTTGGATCTATCCAACTCAGACCTTATCTCCACTCGGATCCCACTACATCGAATCCGACCAAATCTTTCTGAGTCCATATTATCTAGCTAGCATCACATGCTACATGGTCAGTGAGACCGAACCATCCACCATGTCATATGCTAGTCTAACTGGATGCGCATCCACACAGCCCTTTCAACTATTGACCATTTAGGACAGTCCTCATACAACGCATAGTCTCACAAACAAGTCACGTACTTGTTAATACACATCATTGATAATGTCCAAGGACTATCTGTATTCATAAAAACATAGGAAATATCATTATACATGATTGCCTTAGGGCATATCTCCAACACCAGGGTCCTCGTGAGGGCCTTGTGTTGAGGAGTGTCGTGCCAGGCCACGCCCGGATGACAAAGTAAGCTATGTCATGGGCCGTAGTTAGGCAGGACTGGATACCCCCATTCCCAAAACGCCGACAAAGGAGGCGTCGTTCCCCGGACTTAGTATTCAGGATTCCTCTTTAGCAGAGGCCCTCTCGTTTGTCCCTCTTCTCACCCATCTTCTTCTCTTTCCTCTCCGACATCATATACCATGCCTCAACCAGCATCTCAGTCAACAAGGCCGTCCATGAGCCCTCAGGCAGTGGGGCCGGGCCATCAATTTGGACGTCCTTCTCCAGGCAGTTATGTGAAAGCACAGAAGAAAGGATCAAGTTCCTTGTTAAAAGGTAGAACCCGAACAGAAGATTAAAACTTTATCATAACTCCTTAGGAGGGTTTTCGGCGTCAATACCGATGCCTTCCTCCTGGACCGTCCAGTCCTTTTGGGGATTGAACAGCACCTTCCACAACTTGTCGTGGGTGGTGCGGTCGAAGTGATGCACGATGTCGAGGATGCCCGATGTTGTCAAGGTAGGAGGTGGTGGTGAAGCATGTTCAGAACTACGTTGGTGAGTTTGACCTTCTTCTCTATCATCTGGGAGATGCGCTTCTACAGAGACTTCACCTCTGTATAAATCCATGACACCATGCCACCAGCCTCGTGGAAGCTCCAGATCTGAATTCAGAGGGAGCGGCCTAGTCTACATCGCATGGTTCGGCGATGTTAAAGCACTCTTTCTGCCAGATTTTGTCGGTGTCCATGAAGGTACCTTCTGGCCATTCAATGAGGGGGAGCTAGCTAATCACCACCCCCCAGGCCACATGTTGGCTGTTAATTATCTTTGAGTTGACATTGAAGACCTTTATCCACAAGCCGAAGCATGGGCAGGCCCGTAGAAAAGCCTCACAAACAATAAAGAAGGACGAAATATGTAAAAATGAGTCTTTTTTGGGGTGGGGCGGGGGGGGGTCAAAAGTCCAACACATACATGAACATCAAACCCCTAACAAAGGGGTGGAGTGGAAAGCCAAGTACTGGGATGAAGGTGGGATGAACACCACCCACTTGCCTTGCCTCGGCATGGGCATGACCTGGCCCTTCTCGAGAGCACGGTGGGCGACATTGACTAGAAGGTAGCCGGCATGCTTCAGCACCTGGATGTCCTTGTCGGTGACGCAGGAGGCCTCCCACTTTCCTTTGGAAGCAGAACCGGACATGGCCGAGTTGGGGAGTGTCTTGAGGAGATGTGTGGGAGGAATGGATCTGGGTGCTTCGAGCTCAGCAGTTTGGGAAGGCGATAGCAATGGGGGATTTGAGAAGCATGTGACCACTTTGGTGGCTATTTTCCTTTTATAGGTTGTCGTAATGCCAAGAGTCCCTTTGTTGTGACGCCGACTTCTACACTTCCCAATATAATTGTGTCGTTATGCACCCGTGGGATAACCCAAATCAATGGTCATATCCTTTGAGAAATAGTGCGTGTTCTCCATATTGATGGGACAAACCAATGAAGAAATTGCCTCAAGCCGGGAATCGAGTTTTCATAACTGGACAGTAGTCGTGATCGGTCGTGACCCTTCAATAAATGTAGTCAGGCGAAGGCACTGTCCACACTTGAGTTGCTGTCCTCGAGGATAAGTAATACATACTGTTTGGAATCAAATAGTAATCAGTGGAAGAACTAGTATCAGTCGAATATAGAAGGGGAGAAGAACTCGCCTGAAGTCGAAGACTTTGGTGCACAAGGCTGCTAGGGATCATGGACCTTGGCACTGGAGGATAGTTCGAGGGATACGAAGGGAGTTCGAGACAAAGGGGTCCTTGGGAGACCGGCCTATCTCCTATGGGCCGAACGTGTGGGCCACTCTGTGGCTATTGCATGGAGGCCGAGCTATGAGGCGAATTCGTATTTGGGCAGGAGACCTTTGGTGCCTTGGTGTGTCCTCTAAGTCAAGATGGCAAGATTGGAATGATTATCCCTTAATGGTAATCGACTATGTGTGTCCCTAGGTAGCCCTATTGTATATATAATCTAGAGGGTTTAGCTCATAGAAACACATAACCATCATCTAATGTTTAGCTCATATGATCTCATGGTAGATCGACTCTCTAATCATCATACACAGAACAATACAATCAAGTATGACGTAGGGATTTACCTCTTCGAGAGGGCCCAAACCTGGGTAAATACTGTCCCCGTGTTCCATATTCCCCATTGATCCAAGATCCATAGCTCAAGACCCCTTTGACACCCCTCGATTACGCTACAGTGATTTTTGTAATCAAGATATAGTAACATGAGGATTAAGCTAATCCATTTTGCTAAACCACGTTTGATCACCTTTGGCATCAATGCTTAATTCAATTTTCCTTTGCAATTCAAATTCATTTGAAAAGTGGATTTAACAGTTTTGCAAACTCGAAAAATAAAAGCATGGATGGGTTGGAAATATTCCATAATAATTATAAAATTGTAACCCATATTTTACCAAAAAATTGGAGCCTCAAAATAATTAAACCAGAGGCCAAATCTTGTATTAAGTCCCCTTTTTAATTATGATATTTTCAAAACAGTTTCTTTTGCCCCAAACTTTTTGTGGCAGTGCTGAATATTGCAATGTGAATTACGGACTAGGTCACATATTTTACAAAAGCTAAAATTAATTATACAATTAAAAATATCAACAAAGAAAAAAATGCTAGACATGGAAAAAGAAAAAGGTGAAGATTTACTGTACTGCTAGGCCTTTTGTGACTACAGGCTGGGCTAACTGAGCCTGGCTGGCCTTTGCCTAACCTCCTGCCAGAGGGGAGAGGCCGAGCCTCAGTGTGCACCATGTGCACCATCCATGCGGCCGATGCCTGAGTGGCAGGCATCCGCGACTCCCCGTCACCCTCGAACCCTAGTCGCCTGCTCTCCTTCTCCCTCCCTCGCCCCCATTGTTTTTTTGGACGCTTGACGCTTATGTCACCGGCCATCGACGTTGACACGACCACTATCAACCTCAAGGCGCTCCAACAGGTCCAGGAGCTCTGTGGGGCCCGCTTCCGCCGACCTTGCCACCAGATTGGAGCGTAGGAGCCCCGACGACCTCGCCTTCGATCTGCTTCCTCTCCGTCAACGAATGCATGCCGCCGTTTAATTTGCTCCCCTCCATCAATCCCTGGTTGCCCCGAGCTCTCCCTCGAGCTCCACTGTGAGTTCTGCCTCTCCTTGCTCCTCCTGTTGCTCGCTTTTAGGCCTGCTAGCTAGCTGCCGCCTTTTCGAGCTCTAGCCACCGCCATGGCTGGACAGCTCGAGCTCCCAAGCCTCTTCGTCTGGGTTGGGAAGCCCGAACGTCCTCCTGGTTAGCTTTAGAGCCCTCGTCACCATTACTTTGCTCGTTTTGCTCGCTATAGACACGCGCCTATGTTGGTCCGAAAGCAACCGCCAGAGCGGCTCATCGTTGATGCCCTTGCCAACCCTCCTCGTGAAAGTGAACATCACCATTCAGTGCGCCATGCTTGGCCCATTCGAAAGCATGCAACCCCTCGCAATTTAGCCCTTGTAGGGGAGATCCGAGCCGCGTCGTTGCTGTTTTGGTCACCGTCAGCGCGCCACCGTGTTTGAACACCGGTGAGTCGCTACGAGGCGGGTTCCCCATGTTAGGCCAAATAATTAGGCTTTTTGCCCCCTCACATGTGGGTCCAGTCATTAGAAGAATAAATATGTTAGTTTTAATCCCCTGTTAAGGAACCGAGTATGACAGATGGGCCGGGGCTGCAAATAATTAGTTAGGGCTAATTAGTAATTAACCTAATACTAGCAAAACACTAACAAGTGGACCCACCCACTAATTAAATACCCTCTTAAAATTACTGAGTATGACAGGTGGGCCCCCCTTCTAATTAAACCGTCTTCAGTAATTTAGACCCTGATTAACCCACTGTCTTTGACAGCTGGGGCCCACAGGTGAGGTTTGACTAGTGAACGACCCTGTTGACTTCTCACAACACATCAGTGGTTGGGCCAGCTCGCGTGGGCGGCCGGGCGTCTTGTACTTTCCAGTGAAGTTGGGTATGAATGCCTCTTCAGAGTCGACCTAGGCACTGATGTTGCCAGCCGACGGGCTGTTGAGCCATGTTCGGGCAATGGCCAACAACATGAGGGGAACATAGCGCACATCCAAGAGCTTGCCAACCGTGGTGGTGTAGTAGGTCAACCAATCCTCCAGTTTGGCGGTACCATTGTACTTGGGGGGTGTTGCGTGGCAACATGAAGCCGCTTGGAAATGGCTCGTTGCGGATGCGTGGCCCGAAATAGGTTGGGCCGATTGGGCCCTCTTCCTCCATAAAGAGGGATTGCACCAGCCTGTGGATGCAAGTCCAAGCATCTGTCTCCCTCGGAGGCATGTGGGGTCTGAGGTGGGCGGCGAGCTCGGCTCGACTTGCCGGCTCGGGTGAGTGCACTCGGTCTCGACACAGAGGCGGGGGATCATTTCACTTGCTGGTCACGGTCGGCTGCCCATCTTCGTGCTGAGAATGCCCACCGCGGCTCCAAACGGACCGGCGTCCGGAGCCGTGGGGGCACCCTGCAGATCATCTCCCTTAGGAAGAGAAGATTCAGATCTGTCGTTGGCCCGATCGAGATAGGCCTGTTGAGCATTGGCTGCAGCGATGAGGTCTTGGACGTGCTGCTCCCGCAGGGCGCGTTCCACGCCTTTCATGGTGGCCAGGTCAGCATAGGGCACCTGGGCAGCCCTGATGTTAGCCGTAGAAGTCTCATAGGTTGGTATCTTCCCACCATCGATCTGCGCGACCACGCGGTCGTGGTTGTGAACCTCCCCATGCCGACTAGGCTCGTTGCCAGTCGGGGTGAGGCCGTAGGTAGAGTTATACTTGCGCTTCACGGACTCCATCCGGTGTCGGGTGGTCGCGAGGGTGGTGGCTATTGGAAATATGACCTAGAGGCAATAATAAGTTGGTTATTATTACATTTCCTTGTTCATGATAATTGTTTATTATCCATGCTATAATTGTATTGGTATTAAGCTAAATATATGTCTGGGTATATAGGCAAAAATATGTCCCTAGTATGCCTCTAGTACACTAGCTCGTTGATCAAAGATGGTGATGGTTTCCTAGCCATGGACATGAGATGTCATTTGATAATGGGGTCAGATCATTTGGAGAATGATGTGATGGAAAAGACCCAAACTATAAACATAGCATATGATCGTGTCAGTTTATTGCTACAATTTTCTGCATGTCAAGTATCTATTCCTATGACCATGAGATCATGCAACTCACTTACACCAGAGGAGTACCTTGTGCGTATCAAATGTTGCAACATAACTGGGTGACTATAAAGGTTCTCTACATGTATCTCCAAGGGTGTCTGTTGGGTTGGCATGGATCAAGAGTGAGATTTGTTGCTTCGTGTGACGAGAGGTATCTTAGGGCCCATTCGGTAATACAACATCACAATAAGCCTTGCAATCAATGTGACTAGGTGTTAGACATGGAATCTTGTATTACGGAACGAGTAAAGAGGATTGTTGGTAACGAGATTGAACTAGGTATAGAGATACGGACTATCGAATATCGGGCAAGTAACATACCGAAGAACAAAGGGAACAACATACGGGATTATCTGAATCCTTGACATAGAGGTTCAACCGATAAAGATTTTCATAGAATATGTAGGAGCCCATATGAGCATCCAGGTCCCATTATTGGTTATTGACCGTAGAGGTGTCTCGGTCATGTCTACATAGTTCTCGAACCCGGAGGGTCTACACACTTAAGGTTCAGTGACGTTTCGGTAGTATAGAGTTATGCATGGTGGTGACTGAAGGTTGTTCGGAGTCCCGGATGAGATCCTGGATGTCACGAGGAGGTATGGAATGGTCCGTACGTAAAGATTGATATATAGGAAGTCCTATTTTGGTTGCCAGAAAAGTTTCGGGTATTTCGGTAGTGTACCGGGATTGCCGGGAGGAGTATCGGGGACCATCGGGAGGGTTGTCTCGACCCAAAGGGCCTCGTGGTATGTGGGAGGAGTCAAGCTGACTCTTAGTGGGCTGGCTGATCCCCCCACTAATGCCCACGCAGCTAGGGTGGGAAAAACCCAAAGGTGGAGAGGTGGAAAGGGTTTCAAAGTGGAGAGGATGAATCCTACTCCTAATAGGATTGGAGTAAGACTCCTCCACCTCCAATTTCCGCCAAACCTTGAGGTTCTGATGCTGCCTCCTCCCCTCCCTCCCTCCTATATATACTATAGGATTTAGAGGGTAAAGCTAACCCTAATTTCCACGTGCTCCCTCTACTTTATCTACCTCTAATCTAGTTCGACGATGCTTAGGTGAAGCCCTACCGGAATAGTTCCACCACCATCGCCACCATGTCGTCGTGCTGCCGGAGAACTCATCTACCTCTGTGCTCCCTCTTGCTAGATCAAGAAGGCAGAGATCGTCATCGAGCTGTACGTGTGCTGAACGTGAAGGTGCTGTCCGTTCGGCGCTAGATTGGAAGGACCGTGATAAGGATCACGAGACAATTCGTGATTTGATCGCGGGATAAATCGTGATGGGATCGCGGGAGAGATTGTGATTGGATCGCGAGATGGATCATGATGGGATCGCTGGACGCTCGGCAATTTGGACAGCGAAGACCATGTTTCTTAATGCTTCCTGCTTAGCGATCTACAAGGGTATGTAGATCCACTCTCCCTCTCGTAGATACTCATCACCATGGATAGATCTTGCGTGTGCGTAGGATTTTTTTTGTTTCCCATGCAACGTTCCCAAACAGTGGCATCATGAGCTTGGTCTATGTGTAGATGAGATCACGTGTAGAACACAAAGGAGTTTGTGGGTGTTGATGCTCATACTGCTTCCTCCCTTGGTCGGTTTTTGATTAAGAGGTATTGTGGGATGAAGCGTCCTGGACCAACCTTACTCGTACACTTACGAGAGACCGGTTCCATTGACTGACGTGTAACTTTCTTGAACAAAGACTGATGTCGGGTGTCTGTCTCTCCTAATCTAGTTGGATCAGATTCGACAAAGAGTCATATAGTAGGCATGATCAACATGAAGATGTTCACAATTGAAACCACCTCAACTCACGTGATGATTGGACTCGAGTTGGTGGATTTGGATAATGTGACACTCTAATGACTAGAGGGATGTCATTTTGAGTGGGAGTTTTCAAGTAATATGATTAACTAAACTCATTGTCATGAACATAGTCAAAATGTCTTTGCAAATTATGTTATAGATTACTAGCTCGCTTGAATTTTTATATGTTCCTAGATAAATAGAGTTGAAAGATGATGGTAGCAATAATGTGGACTGGGTTCGTGATTTGAGGATTGTCCTCATTGCTGCACATAAGGCTTATGTCCTTAATGCACCGCTTGCTGCACCACCCCCTCTAGCGTCGTCTGTAGATGTTGCAAACACCTGACAGGCACTTTTGATGACGACTTGATAGCTCAGTCCGTCATGCATTATGGCTTAGAATTAAGTCTCCAAAACATTTTGAACGTCACGGGACATATGAGATGTTCTAAGAACTGAAATTGGGATCTTAGGCTCGTGCCCATGTTGTGAGGTATGAGACCTCAAACAAGATTATTTGCCTGCAAGATGAAGGGGAATAGCTGAATCATTGGTCATGTGATCAGATTGTCTAGGTGCTACAATCGCTTGAATCGAGAGGGAGTTGATCTTCCAGATAAGATAGTGATTGATACAGTTGTCCAAGTCACTGTGACTAAGCGACTAGAGTATCATGATGAACTATAAAATGCCACGGATGGAAATAATGATCCCTGAGCTATTCGCGATGTTTGACACTGCGAAGGTAGAAATCAAGAAGGAGCATCAAGTGTTGATGGTTAGTGAAACCACTAGTTTCGAGAATGGTTTATTCAATCTTGATCGTAGTAAATACACATGTTCATAACATTGCTGCCAAAAGATACAAAGTTAGTAATGATAGTACCACATACTTGTGGCACTGCCGCTAAATGTCATATTTGTGTAAAGCACATGTAGAAACTCCATGCTGAAGGATCTTTGGACTTATTCGATTTCAAATCGGTTGAGACATGCGGACCATGCCTCATGGCCATGATGATTCAAGACCCCGTTTTAAAATATGATGGAGCGGGCAAGTAACTTATTCGAAATGATACATGTTGATGTATGCGATCAAGTGAGTGTTGTAGCGGGCGGTGAATATCGTTATGTTCTTACCTTCATTGATGATTTGAGTATATATGGGTATATTTACTTAATGAAACACAAGTCTGAAACGTTTGAAAAAGTTTCAGTAAATCCAGATTGAAGTTTGAGATCATCGTGACAAGAAGATAAAAATATTTACGATATGATCGTGGAGGTAAATGTCTGGGTTATGAGTTTGGTATGCAACTTAAGACAATGTGGAAATTGTTTCACAACTCAAGCCACCTGGAACACCATACTGTGATGGTGTGTACGAACATCGTAGTCGTGCTCTATTGGGTATTTTGCGTACTATGATGTCTCTGATCGTTTTGAAACTATCGTCTTGGGGTTATGCATTAGATACAACTACATTCACTTTAAATAGGGCACCATCTAAATCCGTTGTGATGACACCATATGGTTTGGCAAAAACCTAAGCTATCATTTCTCAGAGTTTGGGAATGCGACTCTTATGTCTGATAAGCTCGAACCCAAAGCAGAAAAGTGCGTCTTCATAGGATATCCTAAGGAAATAGATGGGTATACCTTCTATATTAGATCCAAGGGCAAAGTATTTCTTGCTAAAATAGGTCCTTTCTCGATAAAGAGTTTCTCTGAAAAGAATTGAGTGGGAGGAAGATAGAACTTGATGAGGTTGTTGAACCTTTGTTTCAACCAGAGAGTAGCGCATTGCAGAAAGTTGTTTCTGTGGATCCTACGTTAGTTGAAGAGGAAGTTTATGATGATGATCATGAAGCTTCGGATCAAGTTACTACCGAACCTCGTAGGTTGACAAGGGCACGTATTGCTCCTCAATGGTATGGTAACCCTGCGTACGAGCTATGCAAAAGCGATGATGGGACTGGATTTCGACAAATGGCTAGGAGCCATGAAATCCGAGAAAGGATCCATGTGTGAAAACCCAAGTATGGACTTTGGTAGACTTGCCCATTGAATAGCAGGTCGTTGAGTACAAATGGATTTTTAAGAAGAAGACACACGATGATGGTGAATGCCACCATTTATAAAGCTCGACTTGTCGCAAAGAAGTTTTCGACAAGTTGAAGGAGTTGATTGCGATGAGACTTTCTCACTCGTAGCGATG
Organism: Hordeum marinum; assembly: GCA_022496015.1. Lineage (NCBI taxonomy): Eukaryota > Viridiplantae > Streptophyta > Magnoliopsida > Poales > Poaceae > Hordeum > Hordeum marinum. The sequence goes on along the minus strand of CM039673.1, from coordinate 212,506,662 downwards.
CTAAAGTCTGTTGGAATTATGTTAGCAATTGCTGCATTTTTCAATTATGAAATCTGGCAGATGGATGTCGAAACATCATTTCCTTCCTTGAGGAAATGTTGTATGAGATACAACTAGAAGGTTTTGTCAGTCCTAAGGATTTAAAAGGTGTGCAAGCTCTAGTGGCCCTTTTATGGGCTGGAGCAAGCATCTCAGAGTCGGAATATATGCTATGATGAGGTGATCAAAGTTTTTGAGTCTATACAAAGTTTATGAGAAACTTGTATTTACAATAAAGTGAGTGGGAGCACTATAGCATTTTTGATAAGTATATATGGATGACATATTGTTGATCGAAAATAATGTAGAATTTCTGGAAAGCATAAAGGGTTGTTTGAAAAGGATTTTTTCAAAGGAAAACCTGGAATGAAGCTACTTAATTATTGGGCATCGAGATTTATAAGAGATAGATCAAGACGCATGATAAGATTTTTCAATTAGTGAATACCTTGACAATATTTTGAAAGAGATCAAAATGGATCAGTCAAAGAAAGAGTTCTTGCCTGATTTGTAAGGTGTGAAGTTGAGTAAGACTCAAAGCTTGACCACAACACAAGAAAGATAAATGACGAAGGTCGTACCCTATGCCTTAGCCACAGGCTCTATATAGTATGCCATGTTGTGTACCGCACCTGGTGTGTGCCTTGCCATGAGTCTGTCAAGGGCTACGAGAGTGATCCAGGAGTTGATCACTAAACAGCGGTCAATATTATCCTTAGTAACTAAAGGACTAAGGAATTGTTTCTCGATTATGGAGGTGATAAAGAGTTCGTCGTAAAGGGTTACGTCGATGCAAGCTTTGACACCAATCCGGATGACTCTCAGTAGTAATGTGGATACGTATAGTGGAGCAGCCATTTGGAGTATCTCCAAGTGAAGCGTGGGAGTAGTATATATAGTATGACATAGCAATTTTCAAAGTACACACATATATGAATGTCACAGACCCGTTGACTAAAAGACCTTTATCACATGCGAAGCATGATCAAACCCTAGAACTCACTGCGTGTTATATTCATAACAATGTAAATCACATGGTGATGTGAACTAGATTATTGACTCTAGTGCAAGTGGGATACTGTGGGAAATATGCCCTAGATGCAATAATAAATTGGTTATTATTATATTTCCTTGTTCGTGATAATCGTTTATTATCCATGCTGTAATTGTATTTATTGTAAACTAAATACATATGTGGGTATATAGACAACACGATGTCCCTTGTATGCCTCTAGTAGACTAGCTCGTTGATCAAAGATGGTTAAGGTTTCCTAGCCATGGACATGAGATGTCATTTCATAACAGGGTCACATCATTAGGAGAATGATGTGATGGACACGACCCAAACTATAAACGTAGCATATGATCGTGTCAGTTTATTGCTACAATTTTCTACATGTCAAGTATTTGTTCCTATGACCATGAGATCATGCAACTCACTGACACCGGAGGACTACCTTGTGTGTATCAAACATTGCAATGTAACTTGGTGACTATAAAGTTGCACTACCTGGAAAAAGGTTAACAATAGTGCGTTTTTTAGGTGTATCACACAAGGTAGACTTGCGCTACTAATACGGCGCTACCGCTAACGTTTAGCAACAATGTGTTTTCACATGCGCTACTGCTATACCTACTTAGCAGTAGCTCTTTCCATACAAGCGCTGCTGCTAAGTCCTTTAGCAGTAGCGTTTTCCTGTCCAGCGCTAAAGAGTGCTACTACTATATTTTCTCATATCTTTTCTTGCTACGTGTTTGCGATTTTTCTATACAGGTTTCATACAATATTCTTATTATATCATAAACATGCAATATGCTCATCATATCATACACATCATAGTCTCGTCATATCATCCAACACAAATCATGTCGTCACATCATAATCACAATATAGCTATACAAGTTACATGACATGTCTCATCAGACGTAATGTAGTACTTCTTGAGGCGTCGGTTTGTATCCCTCTCTCGCACTAGCGTGAACCTAAACAAACTACTGGTTGTCACTCAGAAACTGGAAACCGGTACACCTGGTCCTGACACTCCGGCCACTCGTCGTATACTCCTGGCATAGCACTTCTTAGCCATCGATGATCTATGCACCTGCATCGTCACATGAGTTGATGATATGCAACATATATATTTGAGCAATAGAAAGAGACATACTTGGAAAAATATAAGCAACATATCATAAGCATAAATAACAAAGTTCATCGTACCCAAAATACCCTAACTAGAGTGATCTTCGCTAGATCAGGGGGACGGTTTAATTACATCAGAAATAAAGTATTGTCGTGCATAACTCAAAGTTTCGCCGTAGAGAAAGTATGGACTAAATTGACACATTGTCATATATCGTCAATCACTCCAACATGTCATTCCATCCATCCAAGTCAGGGAGATTGTCCCCGAGCACAATGAAAGGCTTCAGGTCGAGACGCTGAGCGGCTATGCCTATTAGGAAGTCTTCCCGCGGCATTTGCCCTTCTTGGTAGAACTTCCCTGTTTTTTTGAGGACCTCCTTCATGATGATTTGGGCAAGTTCACGCTGGATGTGATAGAACTCATCTCTGAGTCCATGATCCGGGATTGAAAGCACATTTGCTCCCTTGGAGTTTTTGGCAATTAATAACAACATATATGTCATTGAACTAATGTTTCCACTAAGTATGTTTCAGGAAGTTCAATGATGGGTTGGCAAAAGGATTGTGGAATGCCCCAAGCTGCAAGGGAATAGCATTGGCCAAGCTTCAATCAAAGGGCTCTACATTTTACATTTGTGAGAAATCACTTTGAGTCAATAGGAAAGCCAATACTATTAAAAGGGGGTAAGGTATTGTTGCTAAACAAAATGCTCATACGTGCACAAGTGATAGTCACCACATACACCCACAAGCACTTCCACAAAAGTCTGTCCAAAGCCAAATACTCAAAATCGGTGCAACCAACACGGGCCACTCAGTGTCACCGATTCTAGAACCTAGACAGACTCAGTCAAACCCTAGCCACTTCGGTGCAACCGATTCTGCTTCGATGCCTCTGAGTTTAGGTTGCCAACTTTCCGTTGCATAAATTGAAAATATCGATACGACAGAGATTGTTGGATCATCGTCACCAAGAATCGGCAATCTGACCGTTGGTCACCTTATCGTTGCAACCCAGATTCTTATATTGGTCTCACCTAGATTCTAATGTTGCAACCTTTTGGTCACTTTGGTACAATAGAGATTAACACATCGGTTTCACTGAGTTGGTCATTTTGTGTGTAATGGTTGTATTTTTGGAGATTCCTATATATACCCCTCCACCACCACTCACTCGCAAGGGAGATTCACCTACTCATGTGTTGAGATCATGCCATTCCATTCCTACCATATGAATCTTGATCTCTAGCCTCCCCAACTTGCTTTCCACCCAGTCAATCTCTTCTACCAAGCAAATCTATGAGAGGGTGATTGTGTGTTGAGGAGTCTATCATGTTGAAGCACAAGAGCAAGGAGTTCATCAACATTATTGAGCCTATTACCTTGTGGAGGGTGGTGCCTCGTAGATTTGTTAAGTGTCTTTTGGGAGCCTCCTATTTCCTGTTGTGGATTGAACAAATAAGTTTGTAAGGGCAATGAGATCGCCTACTTCGTGAATATCTACCCCGAGATAGGCTAGTCCTCCGTGGACGTAGGCCATCATGGTATAGTCAAGGTTGCTTCTTCGTGGAACCCTGTGTGGGTAGAGCCCTCCGTAGACTCTCGCGACCATTACCCTCCATGGGTTGAAGACTCCATAAACGTGGATGTACGATAGCGCCACCTATCGGAACCATGGGAAAAATCATCGTGTCACCACTTGATTTTGATCCTCCTACCCTACGTTTACTTACATGCTTCTCTTTACTTTCCACTGCTATACTCTTACACATGCATGTGTAGAGTGTACTTGACATACTATGAATGCTAAAATCTGCCAAGAATTAAAATCGGGAAAAAGTAGATTTTTATTTGGTCAAGTAGTCTAATCACCGCCCCCTCTAGCACTAGTTTTGATCCTACAATGATATATCCTAGGTTCTTTACCCATTGCAGAATATGGGCATCGTTGGATCTATGTGACATGCAAAGGTTCTACTGATCTCGTCTGTACTCCAGCATGTGGTGGAGGACATAGAATTCATCCCTGATAGTACCACTCGGTTGCTGGATGCAACGGAAGTCAATCTTATGGCGAAAGCAAGGTGCGCGGTTCCTTGTATTCCTGAGTGTGTTCTCTCCAACCCGTACGCTATACATAAGGATGGCACTGTCGAGAACAGACTTAATGTGGGTGTAATCTTTTTTCTTCATCTTCTTCGACGAGTCCAAGTAAAGAGCGTGGGAGAATCGGGGGCAAAGGATGAAGAGGACAGCGCCCCCGTCGCTCCGCAAAATAAGTACACCTCAAATTAGCCTCCATGCGTGCAAATGAAATGATTGAAATCGAAGGAAGGATATCCATGCGGATGACTAACAAGGGGTGAGAAGTCATGAGAATCATCTCCTTGTCCTTATTGCCGACCATGAAATTAGTAATGTAGTTACTCGCGTATTCTGAGTGCTTTTCATAGACTTCCAAGAAGCTCTCGTGCATGAAGTACGGGTCTGCGACATACATATAAGGTATCTCCTCGATCCTGATGATGTAGTTCATGTACAAGGCAAAAGGGCGGACAAACGTATAATCCAGCTTTTTCAAGTGAAACATGTTGAAGATGTAATCGAATCGAAGGAAGAAAGTTTCCACGGGGAATGTGTCGACATACAACCTTTGCTACGGCACATTAACCATGTAGAGCGGGAATCCTGGATTTTGCGAGGCGATCAGGCTTTTCTCATTGCCGGGTCTTTATCTAGATTTTTATATTTGCTTTCATCCCAGCCCGGGAACAAGAACACCTGGTGTAGCTTCATTAGGAGGGACTGCTTCATATCTAGTATCTTTCTTAGTTTTGCATTGTTGATGGTGGCGATTGCCCGTAGGATGAAGCCCATTTGATTGTCGTAGCCCGCGCGCGCTTCCGCAGGCTGTTTTGGCTCAAAATTGTCGTCGTCCACCTCCGTGACCACTAGTATAGTAGTGATGAGTTGGTATCGGCGTCATTGCCTCTTTGGTTTCGGTTCTCTAGCGGCTTCGCTAGTCTCGGCACCGATCCTAGTGCCGGTCTCAGTCTCAGCACCGGTCTCGATGTCGGTCTCAGTCTCGGATGTGACAGGTGGGCGCTCCAACAACCGTTGCTCATCGAGAAGGTTCAAATAGGCATCCGCCGCTGCGTAGACGTCAGAACCATGTCCTTCATTGTTGCTAGCCATGTTTCCTATGATTAAATCTAGTCAATTAATTCTAGACCTAATAAAATGAATAATGACATAAAAAGGCCAATGTTTTGCAGGTATGTTGATTCATTCCCATTGCGGCAAATTCTGGGCACTCGATATGTCATAGTTTGTAGCACAAGTCATGGCAAAATTCACAGAAAATTTCGGCATGACCTTTGCTACAAACTGGACAAATAGAGCGCCTGTAATTTGCCGGAATGGAAATGAATCTACAAACTAGACAAAACATACGCCTACCTAAATTTGAAACCAAAAAGTAGCAACAATTGCTTTAACTAAAAATTGAAATAGCAACAATTGCTTTACCTAATCATTCCACTTCAAAATTTGTTTTTTTAAATAGCGAAAATTTCTATTCCTAAAAAATTTAAATAGCAACAGTTGCTTTAACTAATCTGTCCATTTCAAATTCTAATTTTTAAATAGCAACAACTGCTTAAACTCAAAAATTTAAATAGAAACAGTTGCTTTAACTAATTTGTCCTAGGTTTCATACTAATTATAATTAACTAACTAGCACTATAAAATTTAAATAGCAACAATTGCTTAAACTAAAAAAATCCAAGAAACCTATATAATCAATTCTGTTTTTTCTTTTAACTACACCTAAAACACCTAACCCTAAATATCTGTCCTAATTTGGCGAAGAACCTAATTAACCTACTGCCCTAACTAACTAGGGTTCATACTAACTAGGGTTCATAATATAGCCAAATTAACCTAATAGTTTGATACCTAGCTAAATTCATAACTAAATAGATAACCTAATTAACCTATCGCCCTAACTAAAACCTAAGGAAATTAACTGAAGAACCCTAGCTAGCAGAGAGAGGAGGAGTGGTGGGGGGCTTAGAGAGGGTGCGGGGGCGAGGAGACAGGCTCGATGATGGCCAAGGTTGGGAGGGGAGGAAGGAAAGGCCGGGGGGTCAGGGGCGACGGTGAGATCGCCGAGGTTGGGGGGTCGGGGCCGAGGGCAGAACTCCGGTGAGGTTGAGGGCGAGGGCAGGGTTCTGGCGCCTGAGGCAGGGGCGCAGTGACAAAATGGGCTCCGGCGGCGACGAGAGGGAGAAGAGAGAGTGAGGATTTGGGGGAAGAAGTAGAGGCGGAAAGCCCACTGGGGGGGGGGGTTAGGTCAACATAGCAGTAGCGCGTTTCCGTAAAACGCGCTATAGCTGAGTTAGCTATAGCGCTTTTCGCCAAGAAGCGCTACTCCTATAATATAATCTTTGAACCAATGTAGGAAAGTGGAGTTGGAAAGCGTGCTACTACTATTACATTAGCAGTAGTGCATTTATCTTGGCAGCACTACTCCTAATCCTAGCGTGGTGGGAACAGTTTGTCAATTTTAGTAGCAGCACGGTTCTACTAAGCCACGCTAGTACTAAGTTAGTAGGAGTGGTGCTTGTTTCCAGACCGAGCTACTGCTAATTAGCAGTTGCGCCCCTTCCTGTCCTACACTGCTTCTAAGATTTTGTGTATAAGGTTTTCCCTAGCAGTGGTGCTCTATGAGTATCTCCGAGGGTGTCTATTGGGTTGGCAAGGATCAAGACTGGGATTTACTGCTCTGTATGACAGAGAGGTATCTCAAGGCCCATTCGGTAATAAAACATCATAGTAAGCCTTGCAAGCAATGTGACTAAGTGTTAGCCACTGGATTTTGTATTACAGAACGAGTAAAGAGACTTGTTCGTAACAAGATTGAACTAGGTATAGAGATACGGATGATCGAATCTCAGGAACATCATACGGGATTAACTGAATCCTTGACATAGAGGTTCAACTGATAAAGATCTTCGTAGAATATGTAGGAGTCAATATGGGCATCTAGGTCCCACTATTGGTTATTGACCGTAGAGGTGTCTCCGTCATGTCTATATAGTTCTTGAACCCGCAGGGTCTGCACACTTAAGGTTCTGTGACTTTCCAGTAGTATAGAGTTATGCATGGTGCTGATCGAAGGTTGTTTGGAGTCCTGGATGAGATCCGGACATCATGAGGATCTCCGGAATGGTCCGGAGATAAAGATTGATATATGTGAAGTCCCGTTTTGGTCACCGAAAAAGTTTCAGGTATTTCGGTGTGTACCGGGAGTGCCGGGGACCATCGGGAGGGTTGTCTCGACCCAAAGGGCCTCATGGGATGTGGGAGGAGTCAAGCTAGCCGTTAGTAGGATACGCAAGCACCCCACTAAGACCCATGCCTTTAGGGTGGGGAAAAAACCAAAGGTGGAGAGGTGGAAAGGGTTGCTAAGTGGAGAGGAGGAATCCTACTCCTAATAGGATTGGAGTAGGTCTCGCCCACCTCCAATTTCAGCCAAACCTTTAGGGTTTGTGGCTGCCTCCTCCCCTCCCTCCCACCTATATATACTAGAAGATTTAGAGGGGAAAGCTTACCCTAATTGTCATGTGCTCCCTCTACCTCATCTAGATCGCTTTTCTCCTCTAGTCTAGTTCGGCGGTGCTTAGGCGAAGCCCTGCGGGAATAGTTCCACCACCATCGTGCCATGCCGTTGTGCTGCCAGAGAAATCATCTACCTCTCTGCTCCCTCTTCCTGGATCAAAAAGACAGAGATCGGCATCGAGCTGTACGTGTGCTGAACGCGGAGGTGCCCTCCGTTCAACGCTAGATCGGAAGGACTGTGATCAGGATCGCGAGATGATTCGTGATTTGATCGCGAGACAGATCGTGATGGGATAGAGGGAGAGATCGTGATTGGATCGCGAGATGGATCATGATGGGATCACGGGACGCTCGACTATTTGGATTGCAGACATTCGACTACATCAACCGCGTTTCTTAACACTTCCCGCTTAGCGATCTACAAGGGTATGTAAATCCACTCTCCCTCTTGTAGATGCTCATCACCATCGATAGACCTTGCGTGTTCATAGGAAATTTTTTGTTTCCCATGCAACGTTCCCCAATAGTGGCCTCCACAAATAGTTGCCGGTGGGCCGCCTCTAGCTATGCTGTAGCGGCAGCCGAGTTGGTCGCTGGCACGATGGCGTGCAAAGCTCTTGCGCAATGCAGCGAAGAAGGTCGGAGGTGCTGGGACAGGCCGTGTCAGTGGCCGTGTCTGCATCCGCCCCGGCGCGAACCCCTATGACGGTTACGGCCGGCCCTACTCTGGCGCGGCCAGAGTTCGTAGAGGAGCTGGAGACCAGCACCTCCACACGCACGGAGGATCCATTGGCGTCGCTTGAGGCGGTCACGCCCCCGAATGGTAGCGGCTCGGAGCAGTCGAGTACCTCGCTGGGTTACTCATCGACATCGGGTGCCTCGGCGAGGCACAACCTCGCAAAGAGCTGGCAGAGGTCGTCCAGGCCGTCGGGGCCCATGCCACCGACAGATAGTGGCGGGCTGGAGATGACGAGCACCTCATCAGTGTGCCCATTAGACACGGGCCCTTCACTGAGGTCAAGCTTGCCGAAGAGCATGCAGAGGCTGTTGAGGGAGGCCTCATGAACTTGCAAAGAAGCAGTGCGTTCGGGGGAGGTGGCGAGGGGTCCCGCCCGGAGCGTAGCTCCAGCCGACACCACGGACCGCCACATCGTGATTGCCAACTTTCGGTGTTTTCAACTGGCAGATGCCATGGGGTGGCTAATCGAGAGTGGTTGGGAGTGGAATGTGCCGATGGGCTCTGGAAACGGGATTGTGGACAATCGGCGTGAGACACATGATGTACCCAGGTTTGGGGCCCTCCATGGGAGGTAACACCCCTACTCCTGCTTGTCTAGTTGATGTTCTTGGTAGTTACAAAGTCGCTCCTCGATCTCTCTTGCCCTTTATTTCCCTCTCTATGTGGGTGGGTGTTTGTTCGTGAGTATGTCCTTGTTGCATGGGGGTGTCGGGGTATTTTATCGGCCAACCCATCGGCTTACAATATTCATAGAAGCCTCGTATGGGGCCAGGCCGACAGCCTCTCTTGCCAGCGTGCATCTCGCCGGCTGGATTGTCTTATCGCATGTGGGGCCCTCCGGCTGCAAGGTCCCCTCAGAGGTGGGGGCTCGCCGGCCGAGCCTCACCATTGGATCATGCTTGTCATGATGCCGCATGGGCTGCACTGTGTGACACCACCTCGCTACGGCCAGCCGCGGTCAGTGGTACGGCCGACTACATTGTAGCCACGAGGGAGACGACTCATGGAGTGGTTGGAGGTGTGCCTCCACTATGCCCTCGCCCTGTCTCAGTTGGCTGCGGTCAGCGGTACAACCGCCTCCGTTGTAGCCATGTGTGTCCCGCTTGCTGGTATGGCTGGCGGCACTATAGCTACACATGCCACCTCGTCACACATGTTATATGTGATGATCTTGCAATGTTTCATATCAATCCCAATTGTTTTTTCTTCAACAAATTATTCAAAAACAATTCTTGTCGAGAATCAAATTTGAGCAACTCTACATTGCCAAGTTTCTCCTATTTATCTCAAACTTTGTGGACATGTTCAAATCCCCAAATAATGATTCTACACCGGTGGTGCATCAAGGAGAATGGATTGCATGCCTAATTCTACAAAAAAAACTGATTCTGTTGATTTCTTGGGTTTACCATGTTTGCACTATCAACTTTCTTCATAGGAGCTCCAACTTGGTGATCAACCCTATTTTAACCACCATTTGATCCTCTTAAATCTCATGGACATTAGGAAATTTTGTCTTGCCCAAAAACTCATCAAACGCCTTCTGCTAAATTACCAAACTTGTTGTTTGGGCCCTGTCGGCGTTCTAGGAGCGGGGTACCTAGACCTGCCTGCCTTTGGGGCAGCACATGGCCCACCTCGTCAGCTAGGCACGGCCTGACGCGTCTTCACTCAAGACAAGGACCTTGTGATGTCCCTAGGCTCGCAAGGAAGAACAACACCAAGACCAGCAATGATGGGCCTCCTCAGGCCCCCTCTGGAGCAGAGGAGATCTCTATGCAGAACAGGTGGGCGCCAGCGTGCCAGGTGGTGCAGTTTCCTGTTTGGTGCAAAGGGGGAAGGACGTATGCGGGTTCCCGAAATGCCACGCAAAGGTTTCCATTTTGGTGCAACAATACCACGACCACGAGCCTCGTAGGGCGGATGTCATCGCCGAGCCCACCACTCCATCATCGACAACCACTTTGGAAGGAAAGACCGCCTTTGGATAGGGCGTGGATGTAGTCTAGCACCACTTCAAAATTGCCCGTTGTGGGATCCCTTCCCACCATTGTGATAAGGGAAGAGGAGCTGAGCCACCGCTATATATAGAGGCCAGGCGACAGCATAGAAGGGATCCGATCCATGACTTAGCCACACAAACCACCAGACAAGACAAAGAACCAAAAACACCACTTGAGCACCCTCGCGAGGCCCGAGCTCACTATACTAGTTCATCCACCACACCTCCCCGAGAGGCATTCCACCAAAGTAGGAGTAGGGTATTATGCTTCACAGCGGCCTGGACCTGGGTAAACTACTGTGTTCATCTTCTTCCTCGTCATCGTGCGAGTTGGCCGTTGTATCCATCAAGTAGTGAGCTAGGTAGGACGAGGTTGTAGAGGATCTTCGCACACGCCCCTGTGTCCGAACCTTGAGGGGTTTGAGGAGCCAGAAATTCGACATTTGGCATCCGAGGTAGGGGGCGTGTCGAAGTCTTCCTCAACCCAAGCTCTTCTTCCACCTTGCCACTGCGATGGCTGACGCCCACCAAGCCCGCCCCAAGCGCCGTGCTGCCCACTTCGCCCAGACGGCGACCGCGGCCGGCGCCGCCGCGCGCCGGTCCTCCTCTCCTAAGGCCAACGCCGCCACTGGCTTGGACGGGCACAAACGACAAGACTCCTCATAGCCGGTTACCGCACAGCGCGACGGCCACACCGCCACTCCATCAATTGTCCCAGCTACCCGGTCTTCCTCCCACGTTCGGCCCGGGCCGGTGCACGGTTCGGGCGCGCTTGCGAGGGCGAACGAGCTGGTCCACTACCGCCCTGCGCTCGACCGCTACGACACCTGGCTTCGACGCATTGCGGAGCTCGTTGGTGCTGCTGCTGACGCTTCTGCGCTCTCCTACTCGTTTCGACCTCGACCTTCCTTGGTAGATGATGCGGACCACGATGTGACGTCACCTCCTCCGCAATGCAGCGTCGACCCCAAGCCCAGGCTTGAGGCGCGCTCAAGCGACCAGCCCCACGGGCCGCGTGCAAGGGCAATAGACAAGGTAATCAGCTAGGTGGTGCCCCGGCTGCGCGTCGACACACGCGTGCTTCCTGTGCTGCCGAACCAGCACCGCGACCGGACACCACTTGAGGCGGCCCCTCAAGAGCGTCAAGATCGGACCCCACCCACAAGCACAGCAGCACTCATGCCGATGGGCTGCCTGGCCATCGCGTCGGAGCTCCATCCATCCACATTGCCTTGCAAGTTCAAACCCTATTTACCCGCTCGCTATGAAGGCACCCCGGACCACGCTGAGTTCCTACAAATCTACTCGCTCAGCATCCGGGGGAGCCAGTGGGATGACAAGGTTATGGCGTGCTGGTTCCCCATGGCACTCAAGGGAGGCGCGCTCTCCTAGCTCCTCAATCTCCCGGCGGGGTCCATCACCTCTTAGGACGACCTGCGCAACCGCTTCGTCGCCAACTTTTAAGGTACCCGCGACCGCGCACTGACCATGAACGACCTACGGTGCGTGAAGCAACAAGATGGAGAGACCCTCCACAAGTTCATACAACGCTTCACGACTAGGCGACTCAAGGTCCTGAAGGCATCAGATGAGGCCATCATCTCTGCTCATAGACGACATTACAGAGCTCAAGATGAAGGAAGAGCTCGCCATGATCAACGAACTATGCTCCGCCTTGGAGATGTTCAACCTGGCCAACAAGTGCGCCAAGGACGAAGAGGGCCGCCTGTCACTCTGCGAGCCTCCGGTGGCATAGCCAGAATCAAAGAAGACCAAGGACAAGGAGGCGAAGTGCAAGGCCCCAGCGGTACTCACTATCGAGCCCGACGTGAAGCGCAGCCGAGGCGAGGAGCACCCCGCAGGGGGAAGACCGACCTGCGTCTTCCATGGCACCAACAACCACGACACCGCCGACTGCGAGGAGCTCAGGCTGGTCCACGCCGAACACTTCGGCTGGCGTCCCGGGCGCGCCGGCCGTGGCGTCGGACGCGACGGAGGCTGTGGTGGAGGCCGCTCGGATAGCCGATATACGCGTCCGGGGTGGCGCGACCATCCTCGGGAGGACCACTGGCATGATCAGCCTCAGGTGGACCACTAGCATGATCAGGCACGGGAGGACCGCTGGCGCGATGACCCTCTGGAGGGGTCGCGCCGCGGCCTGCCTCGTGAGGTCGGCCTACCACTGCTACCACCTCCACCCAGAAGGAAGTAGGAGAACATGAAGGATGATGGGGCTGGGGGCTTCCACAAGATCAGGGCCGTAGCCTATATCCTGGGCGGTGCCCAGGCCCCGGCCTCGAACCGTGTCTTCAAGCAATTCACACCGGAGGTGAAAGCAGCTATCCCAAAGCCTGAGGCCATGTGCCCCCTTGGGTGGTCCAAGACCGCCATCACATTCGACTCGAGGGATCAACTCAGGTGCTCGTCCATGGCCGGCAAACTCCCCATGTTGTGCACCCCAACCATCAGCAACGTCTTCGTCACAAAGACCTTCATCAAGAGTGGGGCGGGGCTGAATTTCCTCTCCATCGAGACCTTCGAGATGATCGAAGTATCATACGACCAGCTCATGCCGACCAAGCCCTTCTCAAGAGTCACTAACGGTTCCACCGTTCCCATTGGGAAAGCACGCCTGCCCGTCACCTTCGGCGGGCGCAAGAACTAGCACACCGAGAGCATCTTCTTCGACGTCGCCCACATGCACCTCCCATACAATGCGATCCTTGGATACTCGGCCCTAGCCAAGTTTATGGCAGAAACTCATCATGGCTACAACATCCTCAAGATGCCAGGAAGTGGTGGTGTCATCACCATCGCCTGTGATGAGAAGGATGTCATCTACTCCGTCAATCGTGCCTACCGTGCTACTACAGCCGAGCACTCGGATGACAAGGAAGATGCCCAACCTCACGAAGATGCATGCAAAAACAAGAAGAAGCTCACCCCCGCGGAGTGCCTAGGGGTGGGAACCTTCGGGGGTGGAGCCTTGGTATCTGCATCCGGGGACGGGGCCGCACCTTCCGTCGCATAGGAAAGCATGCTCGGTGCCCCCTTGGGTCGGGCTCGGGGGCTTCCACACAGGAGGCGCCCAACTTGGCCAGTGAGAGAAGGGAGACGTTCAGGCACAACCTAGAGGCGTGTCCTCATGCACGAGGTCCAGGGCCAGGGGCTCGGCATGAGGCACAAAGCTTGCGATAGTTAGTTGTCAAAGCAATTGAGGAGCTTTAAGAGGCACATGTCGGGCAAGGAAGGGACTGCCCTGCACCACTAATCGCAGCAGCCATCGTCAGCCTTGCCAAATATCCGCGCATCTGCGTCGACACGCACGCAATCAACAGGGCCTCGACCCAGGGCCTCTTCGGGTCGACGCATGCTGACCATGGGTGGGTCTACCCACACAACTACGTCCACATGTGCTTGTGTCTGGTCATCTTTCCAAAATCACACGCAGCAGAGAGATGGTCCTCGAGGAATTTGACCCCTTCAATGCCAATGACGTGCTTTTTCTTAACGAGCGTGTGCAAGTTTCTCATGCCAGCGTGTCCAAGTCATCGATGCCACAGCCAGCGTTCTGAAGACTTTACATGTAGGCACCTGGCCGGCTGAGCACCCGTAGAGAAATCAACAATATACAAGTATCCTCTCCTAAATCCGTCAAAGGCTTTGGATTTGTCAGATTCCATGACAACAATACAACGATCTTTTCCAAAGATGACAACCATACCAAGAGCTGAGGTTGAATCCGAGGGATTCCAAAAGAATCACCTTATCCATGTGTCGGTCCTGTGAGATAGAAACCTTACCTAGGCCCAATACCTTGCTTTTTTTCCTTTGCCAGCGTAAGTGATATGCTTTAGATGAGATGGGGCAAGTGGTATATTCATCAGTAGAGTTTTGTCACCAGTCATATGGTTGGTGCATCCTGATGACCCACAAGTATACGGGATCTATTGTAGTCCTTTCGATAAGTAAGAGTGTTGAACCAAGCGAGGAGTAGAAGGAAATGACAAGCGGTTTCTAGTAAGGTATTCTCTGCAAGCACTGAAATTATCGGTAACAGATAGTTTTGTGAAAGATAATTTGTAGCGAGTAATAAGTAACATGTGTAGCAAAGGTGCATCAAGGTAGCCCAATCCTTTTTTAGCAAAGGATAGGCCTGGAAGAACTCTTATATAAGGCAAAGCGCTCCCTCGGACACATTGGAATTTCTGTCAAGCTATTTTTGATCATGCTCATTTTATTCGCGTTCGTTACTTTGATAATTTGATATGTGGGTGCACCGGTGCTTGGGTTCTGCCCTTACTTGGACAAACCTCCCACTTATGATTAATCCCTCTCGCAAGCATCCGCAAGTACGAAAGAGGAGTTAAGATAAATCTAACCATAGCATGAAACATATGGATCCAAATCAACCCCTTACGAAGCAACGCATAGACTAGGGTTTAAGCTTCTGTCACTCTAGCAGCCCATCATCTACTTATTACTTCCCAATGCCTTCCCCTAGGCCCAAATAATGGTGAAGTGTTATGTATTCGACGTTCAAATAACACCACTAGAGGTGAGACAACATACATCTAATCAAAATATTGAATGAATACCAAATTCACATGATTACTTATAATAAGACTTATCCCATGTCCTCAGGAACAAACATAACTACTCACAAAGCATGTTCATCTTCATAATCTGAGGAGTATTAATTATCATAAATGATCTGAACATATGATCTTCCACCAAGTAAACCGATGAGCATCAACTACAAGGAGTAATCAACACTACTAGCAACCCACATGTACCAATCTGAGGTTTGAGACAAAGATCGGATACAAGAGATGAACTAGGATTTGGAGAGGAGATGGTGCTGGTGAAGATGTTGATCGAGATTGACCCCCTCCCGATAAGAGGATCGTTCGTGATGACCATGGCTTCTATTTTCCCCTCCGGGAGGGATGTTTCCCTGGCAAAACGGCCCTACCAGAGCTCTAGATTGGTTCTGTCCAAGTTCCGCCTCGATACGATGGCACTTCGTTCAGAAAGCTTCCTTATGATTTTGTCCAGGTTAAAACCCTTGATATAGTAGAAGATCGGCGTAGGGGACCTGCCAGGTGGGTCACAAGCTTGCTAGGCGCGGCTGGGGGTGGCTGCACCTGGCAAGCTTGCCACCTCCTTGTGGGCCCCCTCTGGTATCTGTTTCGCCCAGTATTTTTTATATAATCCAAAACAATTCTCCGTGATTTCAGGACTTTTGGAGTTGTGCAGAATAAGTATCTCAGATTTGCTCCTTTTCCAGTCTAGAATTCTCGCTGCCGTCATTCTCCCTCTTCATGTAAACCTTAGAAAATAAGAGAGAAAGGGCATAAGTAGTGTACCATAACGTGTAATAACAGCCCATAATGCAATAAATATCAATATAAAAGCATGATGCAAATTGGAGGTATCAACTCCCCCAAGCTTATACCTCGCTTTCCCTCAAGCGAAAGTCGAGATCGATAAATATGTCCTAATGTTTAGAGATAGAGGTGTCGATAAAATACAATGCGGACATGAGGGCATCATGAACACATTTAAAACATCAATACTTATTCTATAAGATTTCTTATGCTAGAGTAACAATTCATTCACAAGATAAAGTATGAACCAAGAACTCTATTGACAGCCAACAAACTATGATCTTAGTCATTGAAGCAATTGGCAATTTATCATCACATCAGAAATAGTCAATATAAGAGATCGTAAAGCAAACCCACATCCACAATCATCTTTTAGTCTTTCATAATTGCTAACACTCACGCGGTACTCATGAGATCAAAGTTTGAATCGGACACAAAGAAAGATAGGGGCTTATAGATTTGCCTCCCAACTATTCACCTCAAGGGCAATGTCAATAGTAATAACTCATGCTCACCCACATCCAAATCGGTATATGTGTCTAGATCATTCCCCAACACATAATGCTTGCCATGGGAAGTGGTGAGGATCACCATGACTCTTGCATAAAGGTGAGTACTTAAAAGTAAAAGTAACAGATAGGCCCTTTGCAGAGGGAAGCAGAGTTTGTCATGCGCTTTATGTTTTGGTATGCACAAACCTTTAATGCAAAGGACCGACACATTGTATTGCCCTTTGTGATAGCAACTTTATTATGCAGTCTGTTTCTTTTATTTATTTACTATCACAAGTTTGTACAATGCTTATTTCCCTTACAATAAATCATCACACATAATTAGGAGCAATTCTTATTGCTTTTTGCACCGATGACAACTTACTTGAAGGATCCTACTCAACCCATAGGTAGGTATGGTGGACTCTCATGACAAAATTGGGTTGAGGTATTTGGATGCACAAGTAGTATCTCTACTTGGTGCGGAAGTTTTGGCTAGTATGAGGTGGAAGCAAGCACTACATGTTGGAGGATCTAAAACCATATAACTTCTACCTGGAAGCAAGCAATCATAACCCATTATGTTGTCATCCTTGTCCAACATCAACTTCTTAGCATGTAATATTTTAATGAGTGGTCACAATCAAAGATATCCAAGGTAATATATTTATATGTGAATCTCTCTTTCTTTATCACTTCCTTTTTAATTGCACCAATGACCAATCACTATGTTTGTTAACTCCCAACAAATTTCAATCGACATACTACAGGCAATTCACACGGGCGAAATCCTAACTCCTTAGTCAAACCAATTTCCTCAGAGACTAGAAGAACATCGTCACTATCACTAAAGAACTTGACTGAACCTTAAGATGTTTCCAAAGGCTTCACTCGAAGGATTGGGTTGTATTGAGGCTTTAGAGTTGAGAATCAGTTGGAAATTTTCCTTAGTATTACCTTGGGCACTTTAACGTTAGGGTGTTTCCTATGACTCAAACAAAGGAGAAGAAACTATGAAAACAATAGTCTTCACGCTTCATAGTCCTCGTTAATATCTTCAAGGTCACATCGAATTCTTCAGCTTCAAAGTCTTCAGGGAATACCAAAGTATTGACCAAAGTCTTCAGCTCAAGACATTCATTTTTAGGGGTCTATAATCTCTGAATATATCAAACCCCTCATCGACTTATAGAACTTCTGTATAATCACAAGCACATTAGTTCCTTAACCTATAGTCTTCAATACAACAAAATCACTCAGGGGCACTAGATGCACTAACAATTTTCCTCATATCATTTTGCATCATGGCATCATATCGTCATCTAATGGTTGCATCATGATTGTTATGTTAAGGTGTGTGTGAGTGTGTAAGGTGGAGTGGTGTGCTTGCAAGCAAGAGATTGTCCTGAGGGGAACCTCCCTAAATTCTTTGAAAAACTATACCTCAAACTCTTTTAATAGCAATGATAGATATCTAGTGTTTTTGCTTGCCCCTTTTATCTCAAGTAAATGTTGCTCTTCTACCTAATATTCTATTAAGTGTTTTATAATAGCTCTTAGCCATGTTATGCTATTTTCCCTGTTGTATCTTTTGCAAAAAAACAGATTCCTATACTAATAATATGTGATTATTTATTTGATCTAAAAATGCCAAAACCATTTTTATTAAATAGTGCTGGTTTTCATGATTTCTAAATTATTTTATTTTCTCTCAAATTGTTTTTCCAAACTCCCGGGGCTATTTTATTGTTTTTCTAGCTATTATTATAGGCAAAGCCTTTTCTGTTTGAGGTGAGAGAGTGAGCCAGCGAGCTGGGCCTCCTCCCGGCTTCTCGGCCCAGCAGAAGCAGGTCGCACACCCCATCGAGCCCTCCTCGCGCATCGCCTCCTACCTCTGTATGGCAGGGCATCCAAGGACGCCACGTCAGCTTCCGGCTGATTTACGGTTGGAGGAATCCCATGCGCCCTTTAAACCGTGTCCCTGGTGCTCTAGCATCTTCCCGCTTCCCATTCCTCCCTTCTCCTTCCCCGCCGCTGTAGGTAAGCCACCTCCCAGGACTACACCGTCTCCATGCTCCCGGTGCTCCGGCCGAGCTCGTGCTCGAGCATAGGGTGACCTCCATGCCCTTTCACCGTCGCGCTCGTGAAGCCGGAAGCCCCCTCGCTTCGCTCTCTTCTTCCTCGAGGACCAAGGGAGTGCCAGGCCCAAGATCATCGCCGTCCCAAGCCCCTTCTTACTTTGCTTAGCGGACCCAAAAGCTCAACGCGCTCCGTCGGTCCTCGCATCATCTCCGACCCCGATCCGAATTCGTCATCTTGTCCATTGGACGCTAGGTGGGTTACCGAACCCGTCCGCCCCTTCCTCATCATCGTGCGTGCCCGGTAGGTCTTTTGGTGTGTCACACCCTATGTTTGTATCACCTTGTTATGCTTGGATTTACAAAATTCGGGACCAATTAAAACTTTTTTAGTGCTTGTGTTTGTTTGGAATGTTGCTTGTTTGCTTGTTGATTATGGTGTATGGCACTCTTAGATTCTATCCCTCTCCATATTCATCTTCCTTGACCCAAACCTCTTGCCCAATGATCATGCCATGTGAGTAGTGCCCAAAACTATTTTTATACAATATTATTTTGACCAAAAAGGATTTATTCAAATTAGGTCTTCAAAACCCCTCAATTGAGGTTTGCACTTCAAGTCCTCAAATTGGGTGGATTCTGTCTCCCCAAAGGCTTTACTTCAAACCTACTATATACGTGACTTCCCAAAACCACCAAAAAATAATTTTAAAGATTATTTTTATATTTTATGTAAAGCCTTTTTCTTAAGACCAGAAATGGTTTTTGATTGGGAAAAATTATTTAAATGCTTTCTAAATATTTGAGAAAAATTGGGGAAAATTAGTGGACATATATTTTCCATATATATGAGTTTCACCATACGGTCATGTTCAAATTCATATGCAAAAGCCCTCAAAACCATTTCTGTCCAAATCAAGCTTTTGGAATATTTCTATAAGAAATATTCTCAATAAATTCCAGGAAAATTCTAGCAAGTCAACACTATCATAGGTGATGATCTTGCAAAGTGTCATCCCAATCCAAGTTGATTTGATTCATCAAACTATTCCAAACCCCTCCCTGTCCAGATTCAAATTTGAACAACTTTACATTGTGTAGTTTCTTCCCTTGACCCCAAACTTTGTGGACATGTTCTAGTCACCAAATAATGATGCTACACTAAGTGGTGCATCAGGGGCATTTTATTAGCATGACTAGATCTATAGAAACTAGATTTTGTTGATTTCTAGGACTCCACAAAGTTACATTGTGAAATTTCATCGAACCATATCAAACTTGGTGATCAGGCCTAATTTCAGCCACCATTAGATCCTATCAAATCTCATGGCAAGCGAAGCCCATTTGCTTGCCCTAATCTCCATCAGACACCTTCGGGTCAATCCTAGAAACTACTATTTTCACAACCTCTACTCTTCCCCTTGCCTCCAAATTTTTACCACAACTACCTAGTATTGTATTTTACCTCCACTAATCTTGGCTTGGCCCTAGACCAATTATTGACATGGTAAAACCCCCATTTTCACCCTTAGACAGCAATGACAACCACGTCTCTACCTCTCCCCTACTCCATTTCTTCACCCTTGCCTATCCCCTAGCTCGTCCTAGCTCATGAGCATCTCCAGAACCCCCAAGACACAAGAGGACGCATTGGAAGGCATTGTTTATGCCATGGCACGCCAAATGGGTGCTCTGGAGCATGCTACAGTGCACCAGAGCACTGTAGCTGCCCCTGCCCAGTGCCTCTCGACCACCTCGGGCCTTCGCAGCATGCCTGCCGGGGACCTCGGCGTCCACAAAACGCCACCCCTTGTGCCCCCTCCTCTCTCTCCCTCCTCCGGCCCCTCTCGCACGCACCGTGGCCGCCTGAGTCAGCCAAGACATACGTGTGCACTCCCCCGCCTCTCTCCTCCAGGCCTAGACCGAATCCACAAGCGCCCAAGACATACTCCCTCCATCTCTTGTCGCCTCTGACCTCGGCCACGAGCTCTCGGGTGCACCCAAGCTCGGTGGATTGAGGGTCGCTTACTTAAGGCCTTCCCCGAGCATTCTCTCCCCTCTAGCCTCTCTCTCCTCGCCCTAGCAGAACCCCTGTGCCCCCGGTGAACTCCCGAAGCCTTTGTGCTCAAGATCGAGCTGAGCACCGTCGCTGCAGCCCCTTCATCGATCTCCTAGTAGCGACCCCCTCAGGACCTCTTTCCTCTCAAGTGGCTCCTCTCTCACCCCACTAACGCTATCCCCTCTCCCCCCTGCTCTTTTAGCAGCCTAGGATAGCCCCGACGGTCACTTCCTGAAGCTCCTCCGCCGCGGCCTTCTCACCGCCGGCGACTTTGGCCACCTCTGGGGATCGCGACTCGACCCTGACCCCATCCCTGTAGTCGCCCGTCGCCGTCGTGCCCTTCACCGCCGCCAGTGAGCCTCTCTCCCCTCTGTCCCGAGGTGAGAGAAGGACCCGACAGGGGGGTCCCACCTATCGGACACTCAGCTCCCCCTCCCACGCTCTCTCTCTCCCCTCACGATCGCCGACAACCGGGACCCGCGCGTCAGGTTTGAACCTGGCCGCGCGTGTAGCTGGCTGGCTGACCAACTAGGCCGGCCCAGCTGCTGGCCACCTCTGGCCCAGGCACAGAGGCCTCTCCTCTCTTTTCTTTTTTTCTTTTCTATGGGGTTTTCCTACAAATCCCACATGATTAAATAAAAATCCAAATCCAATTATTTTCCCACCTAAAATCCTAGGATATTGCATAGAATTGAATAGTGCCATTTGTGAATAATATTGAAAACTTTTTATGCACTGATTTATTTTAATACTTATTTAGGCACCTTTTTCTTCTATTAAATAGTTTTCAAAATATTTTTCATAACAAAATCTTAAAAAAAATGGTATAGTTTTTAGTATTTATCAGAGTCGGGTAGCATTTTTAATATTAGCTTTGTGTGCTCTATTTTTGTGTGATGCTTATTTTATCGCTATTTATCGCGACGATAGATTGCGCTATTGATGAGGGAGTTAGACCTGAAGCTTTTGAAGACCCCGAAGACTTTGTTGAGCCAGGCAATCAGCCCTTTGATCATATTAAGAAACCATTTTCATTAAATGTCATATAGCACTTTACTTTCGTTATACTTGATCATGTGGAGTAGTGAACAGTTCGGTAGGTTGCTTCTGACACTTGTACCGTTGACACTTGCATCGGGCATGACCCTAGCACCTTATGAGGGTTATGCGGGTGGGTGTAGATAGGATGCTAGTAGATGCTACACAAGTGGGTTGAGATTTATGCATAGTGATGGAAAGGAAGAGATGATTTCAAAGACTTTTCGAAAACCCCGTCGGGTGCCACTAATGCCCGAGGGAGATGATGATGAGTTGGATGACCACTTGAGAAAGAAGTGGTGTACCGGAGCAACTGAGTGTGTGTGGTTTTCGAAAATGTACTGGTAAGTTGCGACCGTTATTCCAACCTTACATGTACGACGACGATACCCCTTATGGTATGGCGCTTTGATGATTACTATGATTGGTGCTACCAGGGAGCCCGCATTACTAGTGGCGAGAGTGAAGTGGTCACTCTTGAGATGGGGTCATCCCGGAAGTGGAAGGCCATGCGCTGTCTTTACAGGCACCGGGCACACCGTTGCGGGCCCTCATGGATGATACATGTGATGTATATCATGAGGGATGGCACCAACGAGTGGACTCTTTATATAGTATCACCATGGGAAAGGCATTGTTCGGGTGCTTACCTCGGGTATGTAATAGACCGCGAGTCGTGGATGACACGAAACTTCCCCGAGTCTTGTGGATAAAGTGTGCAACCTCTACAGAGTGTAAAACTATTCGAATAGCCATGTCCACGGTCAAGGACAGTTGGATGACCGCTCTTGTGCTATGTCCAAATGTTTTCACAACTGGCGTGTGCGTGTGTTGGTGTCAAAAATGGTACTTGGGCTAGGTCCGATGACTTGACACGACGATTGAGCTAAGTCCAATGACTTAGCATGGTGATGAACATGAGATGTTCAACCCCTTCTTATGATGATATCTGTAACTTGTTCATATGGATATCTGCCAACTATGGATGCATGCTTACCTAGTTAGTTGATCATGTCATTGCATTCAAAATTAGCTTTCCGCAAATTACCTACTTAGTGCTATATCATGCATCATTATTACCTTGTTCCACAATTTGGGTTGCTTGCGAGTACATTCAAAGTACTCATTGGCTTGCCAGTGGTTATTTAATTGGCAAGGCATGGAAGAACAGGAGTATGGTGAAGAGTAAGTTTGTGACAAACATGCGAACTAGGACGCTTCCAAGTCAGAATGCCTATAGGTTTTAGGAAGATGGCATGGGTTCATGCTTTCGATCAAGATTTCCGCTGCTTGTTGAGTTTATGTGTTTGGCCCTTGTGGCCCTATCTATGTAAGTCTACACCTTCATGGTCTTTATTTGTGTAAGACGCTAAATGTGGATGTAAGACTCTTGTTATGCAGCTTCTGTGTGTTCAGTGAGCATTGATCTCTTGGCTAACTGTACACGTGCATTCGGTGATCACGACTTATGAGTCGGGGTCCCCACATGGTGTTCACGCCATCATTGCGCTCCCGATGCGCCGGTCGAGGTCACGGCTTTTTTGCTGTGTATGATGTTGTGGGTGTCGTTCATGTGCTTCCCTCTATGCGTGTTTTAGTATTGCACACCCCGCGGACGCGTCCCACGCTTTGCCTCACCCCATTGTGCTCTTCGAGGCTACCAGCTCGCCTTGCTGCACCATGGCCAAGCAGAGGTCCTGCTCAACCTCGAAACCTGCTCTACTTTCTAAACCCCCGGGGGAATGGACCTCCCCTCCGTTTCCGCAACCCCACCGATGTGTGCGTTCTCTGGTGGTCACCATAGTGGACGACAACGACGTGGTTGACTTCCCTGTTAAGGTGGAAGAAAATAACCCATCACATCTAGCTTATGTTAGCCCATGCCCCTCCTCTGTCAAGCTTCCCCTTGCTAGCCTAGTGGTAGCGCCCGCTCTCTTCACCCCGGGCGACCCGGGTTCGATCCCCCCGGGTTCACATTAACCCCCCTTTTTGCATTTAGCCCATGACGTTGAAAGTGGGCCCAGGGCCTACATGTCACACTCCTAGGGACCCTGGTGTCTATGCCAGGTGGGCCCTTCTCTTTTTATAATTGTTTTGGTAATTTAGTTCCTTGTTCTGAGTTTTGCCATTTTAGGAAGTGTCCAGAATCGGCCATCTCCATATGTGGAGGTTGCCATTTAGGGATATGCATCATTTAGCATATACTATGATATAAGTGAACCTTGTAATTTTCGAATGCCATTTGTGTGAGTTTTGTCTATACAAACATATGCTTACGATATACTCCCTCCGTTCCAAAATATAAGGTGTATTGATTTCTGTGCAAGTCAACCGTTTAAATTTTTGACCAAGATAATAGAATAAAATAATAACATTTGCAATACCTAATAGATCAAATATAAAACTATTTTTTGTGATGGATAAAATGATATAAAGTTCATATTGTGAATGTTGATATATTTTCCTAAAAACTCAGTCAAACTTGCACTCGTTTGACTTTTCAAAAAAAAATACACCTTATACAAAGGAACGGAGGGAGAATGAATTTGGGGTAGAAAAATCCAGTGCATCCATTTGTGGCATTAATTTTATCATTTGGGAAGTTTGTGAAAGTGGGTATTTTGTGATAGGATGTCATTTTCACGAGATTTAATTCTTGCACTATTTGCAAATCTTGTCAACATGAAAATTGTTTTTTGATGTGTGTACTAGCCCTGGTATTTTTGCATGCCATGATAAATCATGTTAGGGGGAATTCTTGCTATCAACATGCCACCAAAATGTTGTTTCACATGCTCAAATATTTTGTTGCCATGTTGTCTTGATGATTCCCAAGAATCCACAACTCCTTTGAGACTGACATAATGTTGTGTATTGATGAGCATCTTGTCCTATGATAGTTTGTGCCATGAAAGTCCCTCTAGCGTATGTATTTTTTTCATTTCAAGTTGTCATCCTGTTAACTCAGATTTGTAAAAAGTGGAATTTCCACTAAGTCCGTAAAAACTGATTAAACATGCCATCTTGTGGGCTAAAATTGCCATTGATCCTTGCTTCCATTCATGTTGCTTTAGGTGTACTAATTGTTAAGCATTCTGTATACTTCATGTTCATGCCTTGGTCATTCATTGAATCTTGTTGTAGCTCCTGTTCTATGTGTTTCAATATGGCCTGTTGTGTTTGTGGACAAATTGTGTGTTTGTTTGTTTTGTGACTTGTGAGAGCTATGCCCAATGGTTTGGCATGAACTTTAGGTCTATTCTTGCTAGATTTTAATTTCCAATTTAGGGGCATCCTTGGAATACCAAGAAATGTCCCATGGCCTACCTCATCTTTTTTTTCTCTCCGTTAATGTTCGTGCCTTGCCGTGAGTATACCGTGAGTTTCGTTACTCCGTTTGCAACGTTCTACATATGCATCTGCATCTTTCTTTGTCGTTGGTAACAAGCACCTATGGGATTGGAGAGACCCCTTTCGGTTCGGTGTGTGTGTGGGGGGGGGGGGAAGGCTCGCGCAACGAGCCGATCTGATGAACAGCACGCGAGGATCTTTACCTAGGTTCAAGAGCAAGGATGCGTAAAACACTACTCCTGCTTGGTTGTATTGAGAGTGTTCTTCGGGTTCTTGCTATAGGGGAGCTATGAGCAGTGCCATGCGTGTGAGCTAGAAGGTCTAAAGATTCGAAGGACCGAAAGTCCAAAACTCCTCTACCGCATCGCCCTGGGCCTCCTTTTATACTTTGAAGGGGATCCCAACAATGGTGTACAATGCGTACGCAGGGTGTACAGAGCTACACTGCTATCATACCTAAGACGGACGGAGTAGAAAAGGCGCATTTAATGCACCGTAAGGCATCTCTATCCGTCTATGGGACAGGACAGGAACCCATACCATCGGCATGGCTTAGCCCTCTCAAGAACCGACGTCGTGACATGCGTCTGGCGGGTCGACACCTAGCCTGTGTGTAGCGACCCGACCTGAAAGGTCGAATCTCCCGTGTTTCCGTACCATCCCAAGATCATGCTGGTACACACACGGTACATCAATGTATATATCAAAGGGAAATCACATAGCATTTATTAATCATAAATCTCATATCGAGTCCTTTATTACAATAAGGATTACAATAAAGTGGCTGAAGGCCAACTCATGAGAATATCTAAATCTTGCGGAAGCATCGAAGGTAGATGAGTCCATCTGACTCCAAGGGCATCTCACCGAGCGTAGAGCATATCCTCACTCCTGATCGGAAAAGTACTCTGCAACATGATATGTTGCAGCCGTACAGGTCAGCATATTGAATATGCCGGCAAAGTCACAAGAGAGGGGTGAAAACATAATCAACTAATCTACATGCATATATGGCAGGTGGGGGTAGTAAGTTTTTGCATAAAGTCAATTTTTCCTACAATAAGAGAGCACAAAGGCATAATTACTACAATGTTGGTTGATTAATGAGATGGTTCCACCAACCAATTCTCATACCCAAGTTATTAATACCCACATCATCATATTAATTGTGTTGAGGGTTCCGAAAGTTTCAGTTCCTTTGGCTCAAACTGTCCATGACCGTGGACACGGCTAATCAATTAGGTTGAGTACTCTGCAGAGTTTTGCACACGTTCCCCACAAGATTTGGTCGCCTCCGTTTGATTTCACGCACTTCAGGGTGTTTGAAGAACGGATGAACAAAACATGGTCTTCCAAAGGGTTTCCCTGCGACTCTATCGGTGCCCATCCTTTCCTACCATTCTTCTACATCTGGTAGCACTGCCTGTCCAGGGTCACCATGATATCCAACCAAGCCAGAGCCCATAATGACTTGTGGCTATGCAGGTAAGCCTTGGGTCTTGAAGCATCCATCCATCTCTTCGTGCCTGGGTGGACCTTTTCGCATGAATACTGGCACATCTCCAACATCATCTAGGCTAACCACTGGTTTCTCCAGGGCGCCGTTCAACCATCATCCACCCAGAGGTATGTTGAAAACTGGGAGTCTTGAAGTCTTGATCATTATGTAGGTCTTATAATTAATCTCACAACTCTCATGAATCACACAACCAACCCCGTCTACTAATAGCATAGCAAAATTGAATCAACGTTTCCCGGGGCCAAAGAGAGAAGGGATTGAGGGGATCCTACCACATGATACTACAACAAGTAACCAAGTTTCCAATTACCTACTTTGCATGCAATTGGGGGGATGGCAGAACTAATGCAATTAAAATATGGGTAAAGATGATCAAAGTGACTTGCCTGATTGACGATCTTCGTACTCGAGGGACTCTAGGTAACAAGCTTCGCACTCCGGATGATCTAACGAATCAAACACGAGCTCTCAATAAGCATCCAACAAAATGTTGTAACTCACAAAATCAGAAATGAACTAGAATCACTCAAGACAAAACAAGGCACAAACACAAGAAAAGAAAAACATCACATAGTTTGGTTCTAAAAGTTGGTGGTAAACTAGTAATAACAATATAGAATGTAATTGTATTATAATTAACTAAAACAATAGTTGACAGAAAAGAACATTAAAATATTTTATTAATAAACAGAATTAAATTCATAAAAACTCTTGTGAAAGAAAATCTACTAAAGTTAATTTGTTTTTTATAAAATTCTACTACATGAAATGGGCTAGAGTTTCCTAAAAAAAAGAGTGAACTAAACTATATTTTTATTAACAAAACATTTATCTTAACAAAAAAGAATTCACTAAAACTTTTCTTAGAAAACAGAATTTAAAACTTTGTTAAAAGAAACTATTACTAACTAGTTTGTTTTAACCAAATTTATACTTAGTTGAAAAGGAGTTGAGATTCCTATAACAATAAAGAAATAAACTAAGCAATTATATATTATTATTATTATCAAGTAAAACACCTAATGTTTAAGCAACAAAACCTACTAAAACAAATTATCACCAAATCTGATTTAAACTAACTAAAAACTAAATTAGTTAAACTATGCTAACCACTAGGCAGATTCTGTTTATATATAAAACACTAAACAAATACATCCTAAAAATACGCAAACTAAGCATGATGATAGTCCTAACTAATACCAAGCAGTAGCAAAAAGATTCATACAAAAATCTATTTTTAAGCTCTAGTTATTCAGATTTGAGTATTTTGAGAAAATTTGATTAAGTTCAAATTTTAGAGTTCAAATTTAAAATCTAAGACTACAAGGTGAAACTACATGAAATATGTGAACTAATGGAAAAAGAATCATTTGAAAACACTAAACAGTTTAAAAGATATAAACAAAACAAAATTAGAAAACCTTGTGTTAACTAAAACAAAACAGAAAATAGAAAATAAAACTAACGGACGGTCGAGGCTACGTGGAAAGCGGTGATTGGCTGCTAGCAAAGGCGCGCGGGGACTAGCGAACGGTGGCCGATCTCTAGAGGAAAACGGTTCGCCGTTTAAAATGATCTAATCTGGATCGTAGGATCCAGATCAGAGGGTTGAGAGGAGATGGAGGCTCACAGCGGTGGTCGGGTGGTGCTCCGGTGATGTTGACGGCGGCCGGTGCTCGAAGAGGTCATCGGAGGTTGCTCCGGTGGTCGAGGGAAGAGGCGGAGGGGTCCAGGCGACTGCGGCTGGCGTCCGGCGTCGATTGGTGGCGTCGGAGAGGCGTGGGGTGGAGTGGAGCGATGACCAGGAGCTCGGGGAGGGTTCGGTCGGGGCAGAGCTCCGGCGAGCACGAACGGGAGTTCTGGCGAGGGAGAGAGAGGGGTTCGGGGGGAAATGGAGTACGGAGGTGGCCTCTCTTATATAGGGGCGAGGTAGAGCGAGGGGAAGGCAGGAGAGGGAGATCCGGGCAAGGTCTCTGGCGACGGCGGCGCTCGTGCGAGGACGGGGACGACCCCGCGGACGGTGCCATCAGTGGGTCCGGCTCGTCAGCGAGAGGGAGGGACACTGTTAGCGCATCGGTGGCCGCTAATTAGGTAAGTCGAGAGGGGCGTTAACTGCGAATGGGCCAACCGGCCTTTAAAGCTTTAAAGATTTTCCTATTTTCAAATATCAGCACAGTAAAAACCTTTTATTGTATTCAATATAATTCCAAATATTGCTATATTATATATCAAAATTAACAGAAGAATAAATGTCATTTATTGAACATTTTTATTCTGTCACTTCGATATTTGAAAAAAAAATATTTTCAGAAATTGCCTATTTGGTTTTAAAACCTTTTGCAAATATTTTTCAAAAGACCCCCTAGTTCTTATTGTTCAAAGATATCACCAAGATGACCGTGGTGTGGAGTTTCATGTTACTCCCCTCTTATTTTGAACTTTTTCCAAGGTTTTCAAATAGGTGAAAGCAACATATTGAAAATAGAAAGGGACTTTCAGAAAGTGAGAAGAAGCATTTCCACTATTTCATACATTCAAGCAATGATGATGGTGATGCATAGCTATATTTCATAACATTCCAAAATGAAATTTTGGGATGTTACAAACCTACCCACCTTAAGATGAATCTCGCCCTCGAGATTCGGGTTGGCTAGAAAATAGGTGCGGGTGGTCTCTACGAAGGTCTTCTTCGCGTTCCCAGGTGGCTTCTTCCTCGGTGTGGTGACTCCACAAAACCTTACAGAACTTGATGATCCTGCTGCGGGTAACTCTGTTGGCAGTCTCGAGGATTCTGACAGGCTTCTCCTCGTAGGTCAGATCACTGTCAAGTTGTATGGCCTCTAGGGGCACTTTGTCTCTCAAGTGAATATCAGCCATCTCAGCATGGCATTTCATTAGTTGGGAAACATGGAAAACATCATGAACTCCGGACAATCCTTCCGGCAATTCCAGCTTGTATGCAACTTCACCTCTACGTTCAAGAATTTTTTAGGGGCCTATGAATCTGGGTGCTAACTTTCCTTTAAAACCAAACCTCTTGATTCCTTGAAGTGGGTACACACGAAGATATGCTCGATCTCCCACTTCATACGTCACTTCCTTACGTTTGCTGTCAGCATAACTCTTCTGTCGAGATTGAGCTATCTTGAGTCTGTCACAAATCAGCTTGACTTTCTCTTCAGAATCTCGGATAAGGTCGGGACCAAAAAGTTTTCGGTCTCCAACACCATCCCACGTCAATGGTGTTCTCCACCTCCTTCCGTATAATGCTTCGAAAGGGGCCATCTTCAGACTGGTTTCATAACTGTTGTTGTACGAGAATTCTGCATAGGGTAAATTGTCATCCCAACTAGATCCATAATCTAGCGCACAAGCTCTCAACATGTCCTCCAGAATCTGGTTGACTCTCTCAATCTGTCCATCGGTCTGCGGATGAAATGTTGTACTGAACTCTAGTCTTGTACCCAAAGTTTCATGTAACTAATGCCAAAAGTTTGAGGTAAATTGTGTTCCTCTATCTGACACGATACTCCTCGAAACTCCATGCAGACACACGATCCTGGTCATGTATATCTTGGCTAGCTTAGCACTGGTATAGGTGGTCTTCACTAGAGTGAAATGAGCCACCTTGGTCAAACGATCGACCACTACCCAGATGGAATCATAACCTGAACGGGTCCTGGGTAGTCCTGTGATGAAGTCCATACCAAGATTTTCCCATTTCCACTCGGGTATCAGCAAAGGTTGGAGTAACCCTGCTGGCTTCTGGTGTTCCGCCTTTACTCGCTGACAAACATCACATATTGCAACATGTTCCGCAATATCCTTCTTCATACCCGTCCACCAGTAACTTTCCTTTAAATCCAGATACATCTTGGTGTTGCCTGGGTGTATTGAGTAAGGGGAATCCTGGGCTTATTGAAGTATCAACTTCCTGAGCTCTGGGTCATTGGGCACATAGATTCGGTTCTCGAACCAAAAATTTCCGTGTTCATCCTCACGAAAAGCTTTAGCCTTGCCTTCCTCCATTCTCTGCTTTATCTCAGCTATCTCCTTGTCCGATTTCTGGGCTTCTCGAATTCTTTCGGTCAACGTGGACTGAATTTCCAGTGTGGCAACATACCCACTTGGAACTATCTCTAGTCAGAGCTCTCTGAGATCTTTGGTTAACTCCGGGGATAATCCTCCCGCTATGAGTGTGTTCACATAACTCTTCCGACTCAAAGCATCTGCCACAACATTGACTTTTCCTGGATGGTAATGTAATCTCATGTCATAGTCCTTGATTAACTCTAACCATCTCCTCTGTCTGAGGTTCAACTCTTTCTGCGTGAAGATATACTTCAGGCTCTTATGATCGGTGTAAACATCACAACTATTTCCGACAAGGAAATGTCTCCAGGTCTTGAGTGTGTGCACTACGACTGCGAGTTCCAAATCGTGGGTGGCATAATTCAACTCATGAGGTCGTAGTTGTCTGGATGCATAGGCTACAACCTTTCCATCTTGCATGAGTACTCCTCCAAGTCCTTGACGTGAAGCATCACAATAAACCTAGAAGTTCTTCCGAATATTGGGAAAAATCAACACTAGGGCTGTGACCAAACATTTCTTTAACTCCTGGAAACTGGCTTCACATTCCTCAGTCCAAATATACTTAGACTCTTTCTTCAACAACTCCGTCATGGGCTTGGCAATCTTTGAGAAATTCTCAATGAACCTCCGGTAATATCCAGCAAGTCCGAGAAAACTGCGGATCTCCTTAACTGAGGTGGGTGACTTCCACTCGGTGACGGCTTCAACCTTAGCGGGGTCCACTGCTATTCCTTCTCCGGAAATAACATGTCCAAGGAATCCGACTTCCGTCAGCCAAAATTCACATTTGCTGAACTTGGCATATAACTGATGTTCTCTAAGCTTCTCCAGAACTAAACGCAAGTGTTCCTTGTGTTCTTCCTCGCTCTTGGAGAATATCAAAATGTCATCGATGAACACCACGACAAACTTGTCCAAATATTCCATGAATACTTTCTTCATCAAATTCATGAAGTAGGCAGGAGCATTAGTCAAACCAAAGGACATGACTGTATACTCGTATAAGCCATACCTGGTGGTGAAAGCTGTTTTGGGTATATCCTGTTCACGAATCTTCAGTTGGTGATACCCTGATCGAAGATCGATCTTGGAGAATACTTTGGCGCCTACTAGCTGATCAAACAAGTCATTAATCATCGGCAGAGGTTACTTGTTCTTAATAGTCACCTCGTTCAAGGCACGATAATCGACTACCATTCTCAAGGTTTTATCCTTCTTCTCCACCAAAAGAACTAGGGCTCCCCAAGGTGAAGAACTTGGGCAAATATATCCCTTGTCCAATAGCTCCTTAATTTGCTTTTTGATTTCCAGTAAATCATTTGCGGGCATCCGATAGGGTCTCTTGGAAATTGGGGTTGTCCCTGGTTGTAGCTCTATTAGGAACTCAATCTCCCTATCTGGTGGCATGCCTGGTAATTCTTCTGGGAATACATTCGGAAAGTCTTTTACGACAGGTACTTCCTCCTGAACAACTCCTATGAGGGAATTTAACTGAGCACTCATACGTGTGCATCAGGATACATACTTAATCCTCTTGTTCTCCGGGGTGGTGAGCAAGATAGACTTGCTGGAGCAGTCAAGGTTTCCTTCATACTTCGTCATCCAATCCATGCCTAGGATTACATCCAATCCCTGGGATTCTAAGATGACGAGGTCGGTGGGAAAAACATGATTTCCTATATTGAGTTTCAAAGCCTGGCATCCTATCCCTGCCATCATCATACCTCCTGGGGAACTGACATTAATGGGATGACTAAGGGTTTTGGTGGGCAAACCATACTTTTCCACAACTACCCTTGATATGAATGAATGGGTTGCACCAGAATCAAAAAGTACTGTAACTGAACGTGAATGCAATAAAAACTTACCAACCACAGTCTCGGGTTGATCATAGACTTCTTCCATGTCAAGGTGGTTCACCTGGGCACGAGGAAACGGATTTGGCTTCTTGGCTGCGGAGTTGCCGTTTCCATTTCCCTGCTTGCTCTGGGGACACTCAGTAGCATAGTGCCCTGTCTTCTGGCACTTGAAACAGGTGATGTGGCTCAGATCCTTCTGAGTAGGAGCGTGACGGTGCTTGTTGTTGTTCCCATTCCCATTGTCAGTCTTGAAGTTGCCATGGTTGGGACTTGCATTCCCATTTCCTCCATGGTTGTGGCCTCCATGGTTGTGCACGGTAGGAGTGTGCCTTCCAAACTTACCGGTCCCTGATCCGGTATTCCCTGAGTACGGGGAGTAGCGGGGCTTCTTATGAGCTCCAGAGTTGAACTTCCCCTGAGTATACTTCCTCTTGCGGTTCTCAATTTGCCGCTGCTTTCCCTCCAAGATGAGGGCCTTGTCCACCAGCTCTTGGTAGTTGTTGCAGGTAGCCACTACCAGCTGCATGCTCAACTCATCGTTGAGTCCTTCCAGAAACTTCTCTTGCTTGGCCGCATCATTGGCCACATCTCCTGGTGCATAACGAGCCAATGTGCTGAAATCGTCCACGTATTGGGCCACGGAACGGTTCCCCTGGCGTAGGTTGCGAAACTCATGCTTCTTCAGACTCATAGCTCCAGCTGAGACATGTGCGGTGCGGAAAGCAAGCTTGAATTGTTCCCAAGTCACACCAGCAATAGGATATGTGGTGGTGTAGTTCTCCCACCATGAAGCTGCTGGTCCTTCAAGTTGGTGTGCGGCAAAGCGCACTTTCTCAGCGTCAATACATCCAACGGTGACAAGTTCTCTCTCCATCTTACGGAGCTAGCCATCTGCCACAATGGGCTCAGTGCTGCTGGAGAAGGTTGGAGGGTTCAACCTCAGAAAACGGGTGAGGTTGTCAGCCTGAGGTGGATGGTGGTTGTTATTGTTTTGGTTGTTGGTCTGATTCTGGACCAATAGTTGCATCAGTGCATTCTGCTGCTGAAGGAGTTGCGTGAGTTCCGGCGGGAAGGTGAAGTCGGACTCACGTCGTGGAGGCATCTTGTTGTTTTCAGAGGGGTGAGAATTAGAATAGAACCAGGGCCTAAAAGGGGAAATTCACTACCCATATGCAATGCAACAAACATATCACACCAAACACTCATTCATTTATTCAACTCAAAGATTCAAACATCGGGAATACAAGTCTCAATCAAACTAAACATCGACCTAGCTTTAACGACGAAAATGAAGATACATGGGGGCATAACTAAAGTTGTCCTCAGAAGTACATGGTGACTGAGCCTCCTCCAGTGGTGCTCTCCTCATAGTCATCATCGTTGCTGATGAAAGGAGCGAAGTCTCCCTCGGGGTGAAGATCTTCCCCCATGTCCATCTGTTCCTCCAGAGTTGCGATGCGAGTGTTCAGCTTGTCGATCCTCTCTAAGAAATCCTTCACCTCATACTCATGCTCGTACTCGGCTTCCCGTAAGTCAGCTTCGAGGCCAATCTCTCGGTTCATCAGATTCTTGATTGTCTTCGTGTCTGCACGTACCCAAAGCTCCAAAGTCCTGACGTGCGTCTCCAAGGTCTAGATATAGGACATGGTGGTGTCTTCAGTGGGAGTGGTTATGATGTTTCCATTGGCATCCCTGCGACAAACCACGCTGAGTCCTGGTGAAATGGTTCCACCTCTGTATTCCTCCTGAATACGTCCAAGGGCACGATGAATGGCTATGTCTCTCCCAAGTATCCATCTTGGTGCCACAAACTTGAAGTCGATGGGTTCCTTCCGATTCCCAAAGGTCTTCCCTGGGATGTGCACCTCGATCCTTAGCGTCCATCTTGGGTAAAAGACATGATAGGAGTCCCGGTGATGCTCGGCAAAGCAATCCTCACGTCCCTGACGATCCTCATTAGCTCCTTGCCAAAGGGCATCGTTGCGTCAGGCTGGCGAAACTTCGTGATCAACACTGGGATGAAGGTGGTCATCTATAAATTTTGAAATAACCGGAGAGAAGTGAGAAACGAGTAGATGAGAGTATAAGAATTTTAAAGACAGAGAGAAACAAATCCTAAGGCTTTCCAATCCTAGAGGTTACGTCCTATGGTCAGCGTGTGCTCTGATACCATTTCTGTAGCGACCCGCCCTGAAAGGTCGAATCTCCGGTGTTTTCGTACCATCCCAAGATCATGCTGGTACACACACGGTACATCAATGTATATATCAAAGGGAAATCACACAGCATTTATTAATCGTAAATCTCATATTGAGTCCTTTATTACAATAAGGATTACAATAAAGTGGTTGAAGGCCAAGTCATGAGAATATCTAAATCTTGCGGAAGCATCGAAGGTACATGAGTCCATCTGAATCCAAGGGCATCTCACCGAGCGTAGAGCGTATCCTCACTCCTGATCGGAAAAGTACTCTACAACATGATACGTTGCAGCCGTATAGGTCAGCATATTGAATATGCCGGCAAAGTCACAAGAGAGGGGTGAAAAGATAATCAACTGATCTACATGCATATATGGCAGGTGGGGGTAGTAAGTTTTTGCATAAAGTCAATTTTTCCTACAATAAGAGAGGGCAAAGGCATAATTACTACAATGTTGGTTGATTAATGAGATGGTTCCACCAACCAATTCTCATACCCCAGTTATTAATATCCACATCATCATATTAATTGTGTTAAGGGTTCCGGAACTTTCAGTTCCTTTGGCTCAAATTGTCCATGACCGTGGACACGGCTAATCGATTAGGTTGATTACTCTACAGAGTTTTGCACATGTTCCCCACAAGATTTGGTCGCCTCCGTTTGATTTCGCGCACTTCAGGGTGTTTGTGAAATGGATGACCAAAACATGGTCTTCCAAAGGGTTTCCCTGCGACTCTATCGGTGCCCATCCTTTCCTACCGTTCTTCTACATCTCGTAGCACCACCTGTCCGGGGTCACGACGATATCCAACCAAGCCAGAGCCCATAATGACTTGTGGCTGTGCAGGTAAGCCTTGGGTCTTGAAGCATCCATCCATCTCTTCGTGCCTGGGTGGACCTTTCCGCATGAATACTGGGACATCTCCAGCATCATCTAGGCTAACCACTGGTTTCTCAAGGGCGTCGTTCAACCATCATCCACCCAGAGGTATGTTGAAAACTTGGAGTCTTGAAGTCTTGATCATTATGTAGGTCTTATAATTAATCTCACAACTCTCATGAATCACACAACCAACCCCGTCTACTAATAGCATAGCAAAATTGAATCAACGTTTCCCGGGGCCAAAGAGACAAGGGATTGAGGGGATCCTACCACATGATACTACAACAAGTAACCAAGTTTCCAATT
Organism: Hordeum marinum; assembly: GCA_022496015.1. NCBI lineage: Eukaryota > Viridiplantae > Streptophyta > Magnoliopsida > Poales > Poaceae > Hordeum > Hordeum marinum. The sequence continues at coordinate 212,470,846 of CM039673.1, read as the reverse complement.
ACCTACTTTGCATGCAATTGGGGGGATGGCAGAACTAATGCAATTAAAATATGGGTAAAGATGATCAAAGTGACTTGCCTGATTGACGATCTTCGTACTCGAGGGACTCTAGGTAACAAGCTTCGCACTCCGGATGATCTAACGAATCAAACAAGAGCACTCAATAATCATACAACAAAATGTTGGAACTCACAAAATCAGAAATGAACTAGAATCACTCAAGACAAAACAAGGCACAAACACAAGAAAAGAAAAACATCACATAGTTTGGTTTTCTAAAAGTTGGTGGTAAACTACCAATAACAATATAGAATGTAATTGTATTATAATTAACTAAAACAATAGTTGACAGAAAAGAACATTAAAATATTTTATTAATAAACAGAATTAAATTCATAAAAACTCTTGTGAAAGAAAAACTACTAATGTTAATTTGTTTTTTATAAAACTCTACTACATGAAATGGGCTAGAGTTTCCTAACAAAAAGAGTGAACTAAACTATATTTTTATTAACAAAACATTTATCTTAAGAGAAAATAATTCACTAAAACTTTTCTTAGAAAACAGAATGTAAAACTTTGTTAAAAGAAACTTTTACTAACTAGTTTGTTTTAACCAAATTTATACTTAGTTGAAAAGGAGTTGAGATTCCTATAACAATAAAGAAATAAACTAAGCAATTATATATTATAATTATTATCAAGTAAAACACCTAATTTTTAAGCAACAGAACCTACTAAAACAATTATAACCAAATCTGATTCAAACTAACTAAAAACTAAATTAGTTAAACTATGCTAACCACTAGGCAGATTCTGTTTATAGATAAAACACTAAATAAGTACATACTAAAAATCCTCAAACTAATCATGATGATAGTCCTAACTAATACCAAGCATTAGCAAAAAGATTCATACAAAAATCTATTTTTAAACTCTAGTTATTCAGATTTGAGTATTTTGAGAAAATTTGATTAAGTTCAAATTTTAGAGTTCAAATTTAAAATCTATGACTACAGGGTGAAATTACATGAAATATGTGAACTAATGCAAAAATAATTATTTCAAAACACTAAATAGTTTAAAACATATAAACAAAACAAATTCAGAAAAACTTCTGTTAACTAAAACAAAACAGAAAATAGAAAATAAAACTAACGGACGGTCGAGGCTATGTGTCAAGCGGTGATTGGATGCTAGCATAGGCGCGCGGGGACTAGAGAACAGTGGCCGATCTCTAGAGGAAAACGGTTCGCCGTTTAAAACGATCTAATCTGGATCGTAGGATCCAGATCAGAGGGTTGAGAGGAGATGGAGGCTGACAGCAGTGGTCGGGTGGTGCTCCGGTGACGTTGACGGCGGCCGGTGGTCGAAGAGGTCGTCGAAGGTCGCTCCGGTGGTCGAGGGAGGCGGCGGAGGGGTCCAGGCGACTACGGCTGGCGTCCGACGTCGATTGGTGGCGTCGGAGAGGCGTGGGGTGGAGTGGAGCGACGACCAGGAGCTCGGGGAGGGTTCGGTCGGGGCAGAGCTCCGGCGAGCACGAACGGGAGTTCTGGCGAGGGAGAGAGAGGGGTTCGGGGGAGAAATGGAGTGCGGAGGTGGCCACTCTTATATAGGGGCCAGGCAGAGCGAGGGGAAGGAAGGAGAGGGAGATCCGTGGAGCGACGGCGGCGCTCACGCGAGGACGGGGACGACTGCGCGGACGGCGCCATCGGTCAGTGGGTTTGGCTCATCAGCGAGAGGGAGGGACGCTATTAGCGCGTCGGTGGCCAATAATTAGGTAAGTCGGGAGGGGCGTTAACTACGAATGGGCCGACCGGCCTTGAAAGCTTTAAAGATTTTCCTATTTTCAAATATCAGCGCAGTAAAAATCTTTTATTGCATTCAATATAATTCCAAATATAGGGATATTATATATCACAATTACCAAAAGAATAGATTTCATTTATTGAACATTTTTATTCTGTCACTTGAATATTTGAAAAAAAAAATATTTTCAGAAATTGCCTATTTGGTTTTAAAACCTTTTGCAAATATTTTTCAGAAGACCCCTTGGTTCTTATTGTTCGAATATATCACCAAGATGACCCTGATGTGGAGTGTCATGTTACTCCCCTCTTATTTTGAACTTTTTCCAAGGTTTTCAAATAGGTGAAAGCAACATATTGAAAATAGAAAGGGTCTTTCAGATAGTCAGAAGAAGCATTTCAACTATTTCATACATTCAAGCAATGATGATGGTGATGCATAGCTATATTTCATAACATTCCAAAATGAAATTTTGGGATGTTACACTGTGCATTGGCGGGGCCTTGCCGGGGCTTCGCCTTGCCAGGTTTCTGTCTTTGCTTCAGGGTCCGATAGTCATCCTGGCGAGGTCTTGCTGGGGGTCTCAATTCATCTACGCTGGTGCCTGGCATGTCCCTGCCAGGCCCCGTTGCCAAGGTGGCTACTACTACCCGTGCACGAGTAAAGGGGCACTAGGAAGCCCAAAACTCTAGTGCACCGACATTCTTATGAGGAGCATTCATGTTAGCAATGTTCACACATGTTCAAATAACTAATCCTAAGGTTATGTCTAGAATAATGAAGAACTTAATATTTGCATGATAAACATGACTAGCATAGGGTTGCCATGTTATTTGCATCATCTTGATCATGCATCTTCTTTGGATGCGCGTTGCAATTTGGTTGTATGTTTATTTGGTGATGTTTCTCTTTGAGTAGACCCGAGTGTCGATGTCACACCCTCTGATTTGCCTCATGACTAAGTTAACATGACTCAATAATTAGGGCCAGTTAAAAAAATTTGTGTGCATTTGAATGTTTGACTTGTGTGTTATTTGCTTGCTTGTTTGTTTGCCTGCTGGTGCTCTATAATTCATAAAACATCCTCCTACCCTCAAGAACTCTTTTCCTTGATCCCAAATCTTGTCCAATGATCATGCCATCTGAATAGGACTTAAAATTAGTTTTACAAAATATTATTTTGACCAAAAATATTTATTTAAATTAGGGTTTTAAAACCCTTGATTTGAGATTTGCACTTCAATCCCCCAAATTGGGTGGATCCTCTTTACCCAAATGCTTTATTCGAAACCCACTACATATATGACTTCCCAAAAACACCAAATATTATTTTTTAAAGATTATTTTAGTAATTTTACTATTTTATTTAAAGGCTTTTTCTTCAGGCTAGAAATGATCTTTTATAGCAAAAAATTATTTAAATGCTTTAACAATATTTGAGAAAATTTAGGAAAACCGAGTGGACATATATTGTCCATATATAAGAGTTTCAACACATGGCCATGTTCAAAATATTGGACAAAACCCTTCAAAACCATTTTTGCCTATTTCCAGCATTTGAAATATTTCCAAAAGAAATATCCTCAATTAAATCCTAGGAAATTTCAGAATGTCACATATGTCCTGTGTGATTATCTAGCCAAGTTTCATCTCAATCCCAATAGTTTTGCTTCAAAAAATTATTCCAAAACCCCTTCTGTCTAGAACCAAATTTGAGAAACTTTACATTGTGAAGTTTCTCCTTTTGATCTCAAAACTTTTGGACATGTTCTAACCCCCAAATAATGATGTTACAACATGTGGTGCATCAAGGGGAGCTGATACATTTGTCCAAATCCCCTCAAACCCATTTCTATTGATTACAAGAATTTGGTAATATTACATTACAAAGTTTTCCCATTGGTCCTGAAACTTCTTTTGCATGTTATATCCCTTAAAATATGCCACCACATTAAGTGGTGAATCAACGAGGATAGTTTTTCTTATCTAGATCTAAGCAACTTCATTTCTGCACATTTCTAGGGTTTGAAACTTTTACATTGGCCACTTTCTCTAAATGTGGTAAAAGCTTGTGATCAAGCTCATTTATACCTATTTCTAAATCCTGTTAACTCTCATGTCAATCACAGCACTTAGCAGGCCCAAAACACCATCAAACACCTTCTAGTAGAAAACCAAAGCTGATGTTTTCACCCCATCCCTTGCCTCCTTGGGCCTAAAATTTTACCACAACCTATTGTAGGTACCTTGCACCCCTAGTACTAATATAAAGTCTATGGATCATTTATTGATGGGGAAAAGTCCCCATTTACCTCTCTGGCCAGCCAAGATAGACCTAGTTTTACCATTCCCTCTCCATTCCAGCCACCCTCCACAGCATCCTATGCTTTCTCCACTTTGTTTATGCCCTCCTAGATGTCCTAGACTCAGGTGGCCGCGCAGAAGCTGCCAAAGGCAATGCCATGGCATGCATTAGCCGCGCTCCAGAGTGTGCTATAGTGCCCGACTGCACTATAGACGCTGCCCTATGCATGGCTCTGATAGCCTCAGGCTCCCCCCTCTCGCCACTTGGCTAGCCTCGGCCCCCTCCTCTCTCTCCATCCCACTACCACTCCTCGCACACGCACCGGACCTCCTGAGAACTCAAATTCCAAAGCTCACACGCGTGATCCCAATCGGCCTGCCGCTCCTCCCCCTCCTCCCCCTGGTCATGGAACATGTCCATGTATCCCACACACACACCCTATATCACCCGTGGCTGCCGTGTCATGGCCATGGATGCCATCCATGTTGGACTCGTGCCCATGCCAATTAAGCATCTCTGAGCGCCTCTCGCAACTCCCTTCCCCCCTCTATCCCTTGAAGCCCCTACACCGGCCCGTAGGCCCCCGGTGCCCTGCATCCGCCCTCATGGCCGAAGCCACTCCATCGGCCACAGCTAAAATTTGGACCACCGCGGGGCTCCCCTTCGTCCCTAGGCACTTGGGTGTCCCTAAAACGCCACCACAAGCCCCCCCACCCGAGCTCCATTCCCTGCCTTCCCGTGGCCATGGTGCCGCATCCGCCATGGTCGGTAGCCCCCTCCAAGTTCAACCACTGCCCCGCCACTACGCCTCTTCCCTGTGGGCGTGGAGCATCCAGGTGGGTGCGGCGCATTGCCCAGTGTGCGTCGGTGGCCGGGCCGCCCGAAGAGGTGGGCGATAGCACCGGCGAGAGGCACCGGCATCGCCCCTGTCCGCCCCGATGAAGCCCACGGGAGGAAGAACAAGACCCTCCTGCGGGTCCCACTCCTTAGCGATGCGTTGTCGGCCCCAGCGTTTTAAATAAAAACGGTTATCACCATTTATCCTTTCCACTGTTGAAGCCGTCTTGGCACTACTATGCCATCGGCGTGGCACCTATGTAGGCATGTCTGAGCCACTAGGCCGACCCAGTGCCTATTCCACGCCTAGTGCGCTGTTTTTTTGGCATTTTGGGGTGAAATTCTTTTCCTTTTTTTCCAGAGATGTTAAATAATTTCATAATAATTTCATTTCAACTCCAAATATTCCGATTCAAGTTTCTACAGACTACTAAAATCATGTTCTATCCAAATATGTGCATATCACATTTTTTCTTATAAAATTGTCACTTCCATTAATGAATTGGTCATTTATTTATTATAAATACCACCTTGTAATATTCCTAGGGGATTCAAATCAACTCCAAATGGAGTGGTTCAAGTTCCTAGGGGTATCTAAATTCATACACTAGGTGGTCAACATTTTTGCTCACACTTATTCTGCTACGTCAAATATTGGGCCATTTCTTCATATATATCCACTTTGCAAATCTCTAGGAAATTAATCCCAACTCCAAATCTAGTGAAACCACTTTATAAATGCTTCTAAAAACATGCCCTATTTGCTGAGTGCCTCCACTCATTTTTATACAAATGTTTTCTGTGGACATCTTATAGGATCACCATTCCCTTCATTTCCACCATTTGAAACTCCCCCTTGACCTAGATCTACCAAAACCTCCTTGCTTATTTCTATCATGACTAGAGGTGTCCAAGAAAAATAAATATCCTATTTATAGAGCACTTTTATTTTCTGTTTGTTGTGTTGCTTATTGTGATTGTTTACCAACGGTAGTTGACGAGATAAACAGAGTGCTTGGAGTTGGACGAGAAGTGTGTGAAGACGTCGAAGACTTTGCGAAGCCAGGCAAGAAGCCCTTTGACCATGTTAAGAAACCATTTTCATGCATGCCATATAGCACCTTATTCCTTGTTATTGATCATGTCATGTGGTGACCACTTCGGTGGGATGCCTCCGTTACATTTTCCGTTGATACTTGCATCATGTATGACCCTACCATACATATCAGGGTTGTGCAGGTGGGAGTAGATATGATTCCAGTAGATGCTACACAAATGCAATCGGGAATATGCATGGTGATAGAATTAAAGAAATTACTTCAAAGACTTCTTCAAAAAACACATCGGGTGCCACTAATGCCCGAGGGAGATGATAATGAGTTGGGTGACAGCTTGAGAAAGAAGTGGTGTACCGGAGTAAGTGAGTGCGTGTGTTTTCGAAAACAGACGGTTTAAGATTTGTCGTCCATCCCAACCTTACATGTGCGACCACGACACCCCTTATGGGATGGGGCTTGGTTGATTACTATAGTTGGTGCTAGCAGGGACCTGCATTACCAATGGCGAGAGTGAAGTGGTAACTCTCGAGATGGGGTCGTCCCGGAGTGGAAAGCCATGCACTGTCTTTACAAGCACCGGGCACACCGTTGCGAGCCCTCATGGATGATGCATGTGATGTATATCATGAGGGATGGCACCAAAGAGTGGACTCTTTGTTTAGTATCACCATGGGAAAGGCATTGTTCGGGTGCTTACCTCGGGTACGTAATATACCGCGAGTCGTGGATGACGCAGAAGTTCCCCCAGTTTGAGGGTAAAAAGCGCAACCTCTTCAGAGTGTAAAACTATTCGAATAGTCGTGTCCATGGTCAAGGACAGTTGGGTGGTGTTGCTTATGCCACGTCCATATGTTTTCGCAAACTTGGTGTGTGTGCATGTGCGGATGTCAGAAGGATGACACTTGAGATAAGTCTTATGACTTGATGTGTTGAACAAACATGAGATGTTCAACCCCTTCTTATGATGATATCTATAACTTGTTCATATGGATATCTGCCAACTGCTGATGCCAACTACTGATACATGCTTACACAAGTTATTTGATCATGTCACTGCACTGAAAATTAGCTTTATGCAAAATGACCTATTAGTGTTATATCATGCAGTGTTATTGCCTTGTTCGAAACATGGGTTGCTTGCAAGTACATTCAAGGTACTCATTGGCTTGCCACTGGTTATTTTATTGGCTAGACATGAAAGACCAGGTTATGATGAAGATTACCTTGGTGACAGACATGCGAGCTAGGATGCTTCCGAGTCAGAATGCATGTAGGGTTAAGGCAGATGGCATGGGTTCACGCTATCATTGAAGATTTCCGCTACAAGCATATCAAGACTTGGCCATAAAGGCCATATTTGAATAATCCGGTATGTAATGGATGTAAGACTCTTGCTATTCAGTTTCTCTGTGTTAAGTGAGCATTGATCTCTGGGATCACTACGCACATACATTCGGTGATCACGACTTGTGAGTCGGGGTCCTCATAGTGGAGCCTAAGTACGAGGATCCTAGATAGGACGTCCACGAGGACCCATCTCTTTTTTTCCCTAAAGACCAAACAAGCAAGATGAACTTACCCGGATCCCATCTCTATTTTTGCTATGATAGATGTCTCTCTCCAACCGTTATGTTTCGTTACCTATCACTAAAATGTCAAGCCTCCTAAATTGCCATGAAAGCCTCTAACCCCTCCACTACCTAGCAAAACCTTTTTGGGCTAAGTTACCGCAGCTCAGCCCCTCTTATAGCATTCTTAGTTGCAGGTGCAGTATCTTTCCATGTGATAACATGGATATCTAGAGATATCAAAATATTTATTTCTATTTAATTTAACACACCTATATACTTGGTAAAGTTGGAAGGCTTGGCCTTTTTCCCAGTGTTTTGTTCCACTTTTGTCACCCTAGTTACTTGTTACCTGTGTTATGTTCCATATTTTGCGCTCCTAACATGCTATGGGTTGTTATGAGGACCCCCTTGTCTATTCATTTTATGATAAAGCTTGTCTAGCAAGACCCAACATTGGTACTATTTTCTGAACAACTTAATTAATGTGCATAGGGCTTAGCTACCCCTTGGATTAATCAGCAACCCCGGCCAGTGCTCATCATGAGTGTTGGTCCAACCCAAAGCAGCTTATTAACGATGCCCATGGCAACTCGGTGATTGGCGGGGTAACCATCGCTCACCGTTGCGCCCTGAGAACGAGAAACGCGGCTCTTGTCGGGTTTGTCTACATGTCGGGCGGTCATGTTGGACTTGTTTTACCTTTCTCGTATGTCTTGTGCTAGCAATTCTGAGGATACTTTGGGCTATCCAGAGGTTGAGGTTTTTCAAAGGAATTTACAAGGAGATAACGAGTTTTCTGCGCCCGAGGTTATTCCACGCGGCGTATGGTTAGTTTGTGATGGATGAGTTGGAGCACCCCTGTAGGGTTTAATCTTTTTGAGAAGCCGTGCCCATGGTTGTGTCGCAACTTGCAAATTTGTTTAACACCCAGTTATAGTAAACTTGAAGTAAACTCAAATAAAATACACCAATCGTGTGCGTAACCGTTACTATCTCTACTCGTGAACATGAATCAAGAGAGAACACAGTGGGGTTATGATTGATGTAACTAGGTGTTTAGGATCACTTAGTGATCATTCTAGTTCACGAACGTCATGCATAGGCCACCATATTTAATTCTTGTTCTCATAATTTAGCCACTCAAATACATGCTTAGTACTTGCACCAGCCTCACCACTTAACCATTCTTCACCCATTGGCATACATTGTCTCGGTACCCAGGTTATGAGATTGCTAAGTCCTTGTGGCTCACAGATTACTACAACACTATAGGTACATGCACTGGTGAGTTCAATCTTGTTGATGTGCCTCAGCTCTAGTGGGAGTATGATGAAGAACATGGGCGTATGTATGTCATGTATCTGGATGAGTAGGGGAGTTTCATGGTTGTGTTCCTGGGCTAGCAAGACAGTTTATTGCTTCCTTTTATGGTTTGATTTCCTTCGTATCCGGACCCATCTCTTGGATGATTGTATGGATGATTATGTGAAATTGTAATCTAGTATGTGGCGAGTGTATGCCAACTCCTATACTCATCCCCCCTTTACATGTATTGCAATGATTTCTGTACTTGCAAACTGCCGAGATGCGTATCTATCCCCATCGAGGTCCTCAAGCCTTAATTGGGATAGTACCACATCTTGGTCGTTACACCCGAACCTGTTCCCCATTGATCTATGATCCACAGCTCGAGACCCCTTGCCCGAGATCTATCGGTATAGACACTGACATTGGTGCTTTCATTGAGAGTTTCATTGTGGGATTGCCAAAGGATCGATGGCTCCCTTAGTCATGAGTGATAGAATCCACACCGGGGATGTCTTTAGCCCAGTCTTTGTGTCCGGCAGTATCATGCTACACGCCAATGCGGCCGGTCATGTCGAACAGATCAACAGCTTTGCCCCAGGACAGAAGATCAGGTTCGGTAGCCTAGAGTACGTCACCGATGCCTGGGGAGATCTGTTCCTTACTAGGCTCACAACCTCACCCGAAGATCCTGGAAATCCTGAAGCTTTAACTTTGGGTCTCCTCCCCGACACTGTCTCCGGGTCGATCCTTATCTTGGATTCAGCTTCGAGCTCGGATCTGATTACTATGTCTAGAAACGTGGGCTCGGCCCTGGCCGAGCATGCTCCCTATGGTGACACGCCGGCGATCGACTCTGAAAGACTCCAGAATGATAAACCAACCGACCTCTTGTTGTTGAATGAAATGCTAGCCTAGATCTAGCCAATGAACATCATGTACAACCCAGCCTCATCCTAGGCTTGGATAGATCTTGAGGTAGGCCACGGGGAATTTTATGTCCCTCCCACCACCTAGTTAGTAGCCATTATCGAGGACTTAACCTATATGCTAGACTACGCCTTTGAGGAGGCCGATGATGTCAACGAAGATGTCGATGCCAATACCTCTCCCACCACTAGATGATGGACAACTACCTCCACCTACGACATCTATATGGTGGACACCCCCAACACCATTGGGAAGAATGGTGACGACACCCCCCAGAGAGAATAACGACAACCTTGGCGAGGTACCGCTCAAGAGCTGATGCCAGCGCAAATGATCCAAGGGGCGTAAGAGCAAGGAAAGAAAAACAGGCACCGGAGAAGACGATACCTGTGACAACATGGAAGACCTCGACGACGCCATTTCCCCCGAACAAAACCTCGATGTCTCGAATGGGCATGGGATCAGTATAACTTTGGGGACCTCTATGACTCCGAGGACAGCAACTACCTTCCTCCCTCTGAAGAGAAGGTTAGCCTCGGAGCCGAGGATTTCATCGTCCCAGAGGACCCACTAGATCAAGAAAGGTTCAAGCGACAACTAATAGTCACCATACGAAGGCTGAAGAAGAAGCAACAACAGCTAAAAGCTAAACAATATAACCTCAATGACAGATGGGCGAAAGTCCTAGCAGCTGAAGAAGGGTATGACAATGAACGGTTAGATCAAAATAAAAGTTACCTGTGCTGATGTCTGCTACCACAATTCGATGATGAAGCCCCCGAGCCTACAACCCACAACGCACTTAGGACAACCAACCAGACCGCCTTCCTCGAGGACGGGACAAGATGACTGGAAAGGCCAAAGATCTACCTACACTCCCCCATTGGAGAGGAAGGGATACAATACATCTCGAGGACCCATATGACCTACGACAGGACCTCTATCTTAGAGCAGGTCAGACAAGATCCAGCTATGGACCTAGAGGATATATCCCCGGTAGCCGGGACGAATACCAAGCTTGTCTAAACAGAAACAATAGAGTTTCAAAACAACAATGTGCCCAGATGACAACCTATCTCCGGAAGGTCGTAGCCTGGGTCAGGGGTGCCGCTCACCCAATGTGCTTCACTGATGAGGTGATGAAGCACCAATTCCCCAAAGGGTTTAAACTCGTAAGCATTGAGCAATACGACGGGACAACATACCCGACTGTGTGGATTAAAGATTTCCTTCTGCACATTCATATGGCTTGAGGATATGATATCCACGCCATAAAATACCTGCCACTAAAGCATAAAGTACCGGCATGACACTGGCTAAACAGCATCCCCGAAAACTGCATTGGGAGCTGGGAAGAGCTTGAGGATGCTTTTCAAGCTAACTTTCAACGCACCTACGTCCGGCCCTGGACTCCAATGACCTAAGCCACGTTGTTCAAAAACTAGGCGAATCAGCCCGGCAATTCTAGAATCGGTTCTTCTAAGAAGAACCAAATCGTCGACTATCCGGATGGTGAGGCAATAGCCTCTTTCACGCATAACATCGTGGAATAATGGTTAGCTCGTCAGCTCGGCCAAGACAAGCCAAGAACAATGTTGGACCTTACCTCAGTAATGACTCGATTTTGCGAGGGCTAGGATGGTTGGTTATCTCGTCGAGACAACAACCCCGAAGACCGCTGCACCTTTGAAGTTCGAGACAGAAATGGGAGGCTGATACTTCTCAATCGTATCTATAATTTTTGATTGTTTCATGCCAATATTCTAGAGCTTTCACATACTTTTGTCAACTTTTATATTATTTTTGGGACTAAATATTGGTCCAGTGCTTAGTTCCAATTCCTGTTTGTTGCATGTTTTTTTTGCAGAAAATCCATATCAAACACAGTCCAAACCTGACAAAAACTTACGAAGATTTGTTTTGGAACATATGTGATTTTTGGGAAAAACAATCAACACGAGACGACATCCGAGGGGCCCACAAGCTCACAGGGCGCGGCCTACCCCCCTTTGGCGCCTAGGGCCTTGTGGACAGCCCATAGGTCAGTTGGAGACCTCCTTTTGCCTCAAGGAATATATTTTTATAATAAAAATCCCCCCTAAATTTCAGCCCGATCGGAGTTATGGATCTCCAGATATTCAAGAAACGGTGAAAGGCCAGAATCTGGCAGCGCAGAAACAGAAGGAAACAGAGAGAGAGAGATCCAATCTTGGAGGGGCTCTCGCCCCTCCACCACCATGGAGGCCAAGGACCAGAAGGGAAACCCTCCGCCCCTCTCTCCTGGTGGCACCAGAATGCGGCCAGGGCCATCATCGTGACGGCGATCTACTCCAACAACTTTCTCATCTTCACCAACACCTCCATCACCTTCCCCCATCTATCTACAAAGGTCCACTCTCCCCCAACCTATTGTACCCTCTGCTTGAACATGGTGCTTTATGCTTCATATTATTATCCAATGATGTGTTGCCATCCTATGATGTCTGAGTAGATTTTTGTTATCCTACAGGTTGATTTATGATCATGATTGGTTTGAGTTGAATGTTTTATTAATGGTTATGTCCTATGGTGCTCTCCATGTCATGCAAGCATGGGGTATCCTCGTTGTAGGATGTAGCAATGTGTTCATGATTTGCGTATGGTGGGTTGCGTGACTAACACATGCATAAACCCGCGTAGGTGGGTTGTTGCATATGGGAGTAAAGAGGACTTGATACCTTATAATGCTATGGTTGAGTTTTACCTTAATGATCTTTAGTAGCTGCTGATGCTTTCTAGAGTTCCAATCATAAGTGCATATGATCCAAGTAGAGAAAGTATGTTACCTTATGCCGCTCCCTCATATAAAATTGCAATAATGATGATTGGTCTAGTTATCGCTTGCTTAGGGACAATTCCGCAACTCCTACCACCACTTTTCCACACTCATTAAACTAACTTAGTTGTTTCTTTATCTTAGCAATCCGTAGTTTATATTTACGTGCACTTTATTATCTTGTAAACCTATCCCGTTACACCTACAAAGTACTTCTAGTTTCATACTTGTTCTAGGTAAAGCGAACATTAAGCGTGCATAGAGTTGTATCTATGGTCGATAGAACTTGAGGGAATATTTGTTCTACCTTTAGCTCCTCGTTGGGTTCGACACTCTTACTTATCGAGAAAGGCTATAATTGACCCCCTATACTTGAGGGTTATTAGAGGTTACGACACAACAAGGACAAAGGCTGACCGATCGGCGACGATGCGATGCCGATGATAGGACAGTCAATGCCTGACTCAACATCTCACAATCAGGACCTCGGAAGAAGCCCTCGAAAGGCAATAAGGATGGACCTACTGCGCTGGACAAAATCCTAGATAGGCCCTGCAGATCCACATCACTACAGACAAGACAGACACCCACACCAACTGTATCTGTTAGATGCTTAAGATGGCCGACAAACTCGCAGCTGAGGACCAAGGCAAGGGCCCCGGAAGCAAGGACAATGACCAGACTCATGGACCGAACAATGGAGGCCCGAAGAAATTCTCTCATGAGGTGAAAACTGTGAACAAGATCTATGTCACGCACATACCAAAGAAGGAGAGGAAGCGTGCCCTTCGGGAAATTTATTCTGTAGAGCCTATAGACATGAAATTGAACTCACGGTCGGCTTGCCCGATCTCAATCGACGAGTATCCGTCATGTAGGATCGACAACCTTGGTACTCGACCCCATTGTCGATGGGTACCCCAATAACCGTAAGGTATGTATCTCGGAGGCACAATTTCACGGTCAAAATACCATGGGCAGCTGTGAAGGCCTACTATACAAGGACCTAGAGTTCAGCTTAACCGAGCTATGATCAAACACTTCTTCGGGCAACAACAGGTACCATATAGGACCTACCTAGCATCAAGCTAATGTATCATGGCGACCTCTTAAGATCCTCTCTCAAAGGTCCGTTCGTCGATCACCACCTCCCCTAAAGGAGCACGCCTCACCACTCAAGAGCAAAGGCGCAGATGTGCAACAGGGCACAGTAGGGATGTCAAACCACTAATAAAGGCCTTGTATAAAACTGTCCCCTATAAAGGTTATTTTTACAGAAAGTATCTACAACAGTTGCTTCAGCAGTGCGGATTGTGCGGTTAGACGTCACGAGTTCATCGGAGGTAAAGACCATTCTTTATGGTCACGTTGTAGTCATTTATGTTGCATAACCTTTTTCCTCTCTTTGATGCCTAAGCAAACTTGTTCAGTACATATTTTACTTAGATGCGACCAACTAATATAATAGGGGCTTGACTGTAAAACTCGCCCCAAAGCATCATTCTGGCACTCTTTTTATCTTATGCGCTCGGTGTCTCGGATATTGCATAATATGCATCGGTCTCAAATTATGTCTTTGGTCAATAGTTACGTTGCCCGAATCCTGTGCTTAGCCTCTTACGTTCCGCATGTTAGTCTAGGAGGATAAAGGGACAACCACTGTGATTGTACTTATAGCTCACCCGGTCAAGTACCTTAGTGGAGAAAGCCCAAAATGATTGTCATGAGAAGTGAGGCCTAGTCGGCAATCCAATAACAAGTGTTAAACTTAAAATCATTAGAGGTTATGCCATGTCATACGAAGGGTTTGTACTCACACAAACCAAGTGATGATGGTTTCAACCTCGGCATTCCCGAACATCATAAAACACTAGTGGCTAGTCACTAGCCTCTGTAGTCAAGCTCTTACGGCTAAGTGAAAGAACTAAAGCCAAATAGTCTAATTGCCTTGTTTCCCTTACGCACTATCGCCTCCGAGAACTGATACGTCGACTAAAGGTCAAAGTGAGGAGGTCGAAACACCCTTGTAGCATTTACAAGGGGGCTGAAGCCAACGACTGTCAACTTTCATATTGAGACATCCAAACATGAGTCAAAACTAAATAAACAAATCATGATATACCATGCAAAACAGCTGCATCATAAATCACAAGAGTTTAACTATTATTTGATACATGATAGTATGCTCACTCATAGCTTAAATCTTTTGAGCACCGAGCCTCTATTGCCCGAGCACCATCCATCTCGATGGGAAAGTATTGCTCGGGGCGCCTATGCTCCTTCGTAGGAGGCAGGGGTCCAGTGGCCATCTTGGCCGGCTTGATCCTCGGCTATTGCATCATGGTCTTTGCGAAGGCCATACGAGCTCCCTCGATGCATACACGGTGCTTCAGAATGTCAATCTGGGGCGCAACATCACAGCGCATCTTCACTAAGTCGAGTTAGCTACTCGGCAGCGGCTCCGAAGGCCATAGCCTGACGAAGAGGTCTTGCATAGCTGGCTCCACCATCCGATTCAACTCCATCAACTACTTAATTTGATTGGTCAGGAGGAGAGGATGCTTGGGGGCTTGAAATTGGGCCTAGAAAAGCCTCCTTTCGACATCCCCATCCTAGATCGCAAAGTACCTTGCCGCATCCACGACACTCCTTGGAAGACCCGCAAAAGCACCTGAAGAATGCCACACTCGTGTGAGCAACAAGAACATGTTACCACCAAAGAGACATTGTAGTACGCATGGCTTACCATCCGCAATAATCTTGACTTCACGGAGCTCCTTCTGGTAGCCTTGTGCCACCATCCATGCTCCTTGGATTGCCGACATCATGGTGGTCAGCTTGGAGGCTTCATCTTTATTCTTGTGCTCAAGGTCCTCAAATTTAGTGATGACATCCTTGAGCTCCTACTGCACCTCGGCCGCCCTGGCCTCGTGCCTCTTGCTTACCATCCTTGCCGATGTTAGTCTGGCGGCTGCTTGTCCGATCGCCTACTTCTGCTCTACGGACTCTTGCCTCGCCTTCCTCAGCTCGGCCTTGAGGCTCTCGACCTCCATGGAGACAGCTGCAGTCATAATAAGTACCCCGCACTTAGGGATAAAACCCAAATACCTCACTTGACAAGGAAAACCACAACATTAAAATAGTCCAGTCCAGACTTACCTTGCGCTTCGTCAAACCTTTTGTTGATAAGGTCGAGCTCTTCATCGGATCTCTTGAGCTTCCGATTCACCTCGACCAGCTCCATGGCATTGGCGTCTACCACCTAAGAAGAGGCCTACAGAAATAGCTTTATCGTGTCAAACTCCCGAGTTATCGGTTTTCGGACCATCCGCCAAATATTTTTCTCCAATCATGACAGACTCTCGGGGGCTACAATTCACTTTTTTACAATATCAGTGTTTTTGAACTATTTTGACCCCCGCTCGAGTTTTTCCAATGCACCCAGGGCTCGGGGGCTGCCATATATAAGGATTACATAAATCTATAAATAAATTCTATTTATAAAAGGGTATTACATGATTTACCTTGAAGCCTGCCAAGAGGCCGCCGAATGCCTCTTTCAGTCCGTTGTCAATAGACTGGATGCTTTGTGAAACAACACCTAGGAGAGTGTGGTGTTCTTCGGCGATTGAGAGGCCATTCAAAGCCTCCTCCATCACGGTCGACCATCCGACTTCGGCCCTCCTGCTACGGGTGGCGCTTGAGGCGACACCTTGTCTCCCCCTCTCATAGAGTCTAGAACGGACGACTCCTAGGGTGCTCTGGGGAAGTCTTTGGAGAGAGCTTAGACTAACTGAGCTTCCCTCTTTCTTCGCCAGGACGATTTCTCACTCCTGGTCTTTAGCGACCAAGGTGTTAGCCTTGGCCATGATGTCATCACCCCCACTCCCCATGTTCTTCCTAGGAGGGGTCTTTCAGGACATCACCCTCTTGGCTTCTTCAACAACCGTAGGGAGTGTAGTGAGCGACGCGGTCCTGCTCTCCGCTACCTCGGCTGGCGGAGAGTCCCCCTCCGAGGCTTGATCAGTGTGAAGATCGCGCGGTGGGGTACAATATGAAAGGCATTCATTTGGTTAGTAACAGACATCATTATGTTTTTAAGAGAAAGTCTTCGGATTAATACCTTTTGGTCGGTGCCTTGACCCTAGGATTCCTTTGAGGAACCAACTAATAAGCCTCAAACTCTTTTGCGGAGTCCGGGCTGTCTTAGGATAGGGCCACCATGGCCCTGCATTGCCTCTTCAGGGCAGGAGAAGGCAAATCCTCCTTGACGCCATCCGACAGCGCCCTCTTCCTTGTGTGGGAGGAGTCACTCTCCTCTCCGTCCTCTCCCTGCTCTTCCTGATGAGGGGAGGATGTCAGATTTCAGGCTCCGCAAAACCCTTAAGGTTTGAACAGAGGGGTGTGTGTGAAGATTTCCTATGGCCTCGCCCAACCTAGCTCACTACACGATGGATATGACGACCAACTCGCACGATGATGAGGAAGAAGATGACCATGGCATTTTACCTAGGTTCGGGCAACTGTGAAGTGTAACACCCTACTCCTGCTTTGGTGGATTGCCTCTCGTAGAGGTTTTGGTGGATGAACTAGTACAATGAGCTTTATCCTCGTGAGGGTGCTCAAGGTGTGCTCTTGGCTCTCTGCCCTGTGGTGGTGAGTTGAGTGGCAAAGTGTTGGATCAGATCTGGGATCTCTCCCTCTATGGTGTGACCTAGATTCTATATATAGAGGTGGCCCAGGTCCTCTTCCCTTATCACAATGTCGGGAAGGGATCCCACAACGGCCAATTTTGCAGGGGGACAGGAGTACATCAATGCCCTGTCCAAAGGTGGTCTTCGCTTGCAAAGTAGTTATTGGTGATGAAGTGGTGGGCTCGGCGATGACATCCATCTCACGGGGCTTGTGGTCATGGTCTTGTTACACTGGAAGGGAAACCGTTGGGTGCCGCTTTGGGAACCCGCATACGTCCTTGCTCCCTTTGCACCAAAGTGGAAACTGTGCCGCATGGCGCGTTGGCGCCCGCCTGTCCTCCCGTGCGTCACCCTTGACTCCTGTGGTCGAGCTTTGTGTAGAGATCTCCTCCGCTCAAGAGGGGGCCTGAGGGCTGGTCTTGATGCCGTTCTTCCTAGAGAGGGCCTTGTCATGAGTAGTGCTGCACCACGCCACGCCCGGCTGACAAAGTGTGCTAGGTCCTGGGCCGCAGACAGGCAGGACTGGGTACACCCGTTCGTAGAACGCCGACAGTAGCCCCCGGGCCCAAGGTGCACTCGAGCTGGCTTCAGAGCGAAGCTTTGGGAGCAGCCCAAAGCACTGTGGGACCCAAATGCCCGTGGGCCATGCTCTACATGTGTCGGGTGCCCGTGTGGCGACACGCCCACTCCTCGAAGGCATCTCGAACTGCCCAAGTCAAACTAATGTGATGCATCCGATAGCGCCAGCCATAATTACCTTTCCTTGAGTGCTGTCGGTTCCTTGGGCTTCCATCTCTCAGTCCATATGGATGTGACCAGACAACATCGAGCGAGGCGACGGGAGGCAGGGCCGCGCGTCGATCGAGTCAACCCTTCGGCGCCCGAGGGGCGCACGTCGCCTGCTCTACCACGATGCCTCATGGCCTCGATCCCGCCTATAAATCTTCCCGCTCGTGTTGGAGCGCTGCCATCCCGAAGCGACCGCCTGCTCCCACAACTCCAGAGAAAACCCTTATCCTCTCCTTAGCTTCTTCTTTTCCCCATGGTGTCTGGTGGAAGTGCCACTGGTGCGAGGAAGCAAGCGGGGCCATCAGTTCCCTCGCTCTCTTCTAGAGGCAGCGGCGGGAGGCCTGCGGAACCGACGCGGGTCCGCCAACACTGGACCATGGTGGCGGAGTGAGTGTTCCGTCGCCTCCCTCTTTCTTCACTTGATATGTCCAATGTACTAGGCTTGGCTGTCTTCTTCTTCCAGGGCGCCGGTGGCCAAGAAGCGCAAACGCGTTGTGCTTCAGGAAGAGGTGGACGAGCTGCGCGCCCAGCTAGCGACCGCCGATGCCGCCTTCCAGGCCGCCCTCAGGGGCGAGGCTGAGGCGAGGGCAGGACTGGCGGCGCTCCAGGCCCAGGTCCAAGAAGCGGCTGACGTCGTGCAGGCCGCGCAGGACGAGGGAGCTTACGCCAAGATGCTGAAGTCCTAGCGGGCTAAGCAGTACCTCGACATCGTCCACCGAGCGACCGGCATGGTGGAGAGGTTTGTCGTGCATGCCCCTGCCCTACCCAACATGCATGGTGATGGGGGCTACCTTGACTTATTCCGCCGGGTGGTGGAGGCGAAGGAGACCGTCGTCTCCCATGTGAATGAGGACAGCGAGGCCGATGCACAAGACCTCCTGGAGATCACATCGACACACGCCTTCTCCAACCTGCTCCACAATGCCCCGCAGCTCGACCTTCTGCATGTGGTGGAGCGCATGCCCGAGGGGCTCCCGAGGCCTCTCCGGGATGAGGTGCCCCCGCATGTGGACACCCTGGTTGCATAGTTCATCCGGGTGCCCCCTCCTGGCGGAGAAGGCGGCCCTGTTGCCGTGGCAGCCACCATCTTGGACAGCGACAGCGACTCCTCCGCCTAGATCCCCCTGCTTCTTCCTCCTGGTACCTGTAATAGCTCAAAGAGAACTTGGCCCTCATGGGCCTTAACTTTTTGTGCGTTACGTATGGTTTGCTTCTCGCCCTTAATTTGTCGTTGGCCGCTAGTAATTAGGCGACTCAATTTTCGTGCGCCATCTTGGCACCGCCATCGAGACAGCCTGATGACAGTGGCTAGTGGGGTCCTTGGGAAGTCCCCCCTCCTGAGGGGGATCCCGTGATTGCCAGCCCCAAGCTAGTGGCTTAGGAGCCCGTCGCCGCCGGGCCTCTATTGTCATGTCGCCTCCCCTATCGATCTAGATCCCTAGGGTGTTAGTAATCGTGCGTAGTTGTCCCGTAGTACCTGCGTCCTCACATCAGTACGCACAAGCCTCGCCTCACCCTTGAAGCGCCGTTAAATTAGGAAGTTCATGCTTGATTCGATAGTGTACTTAGCTTGTGGGCCGCAGATGATCTGGCTGCGCGGTCAGGTAGTCCAGATACTCTGCTGCTCTGCCTAGGGCGCTTCCTCCTTGCTTACAGGTGAGGCGCACTGGGGGCCTTTTCCACGCTCCGTGTCTGCAGGTCCCAGTCCCGTCCATTTCTCTACCGCCGTAGTATACGACTGGCCAAGGTCGCAACCATGAGGTGAGACCTCGACACCCTCAACACTGGCTGGATCACCAAGGACGGCATCGAGGGTGTCGAGTGGCTATATGAACGGTAAGGCTCATGAGGCGCACTGCTCAGAAATCCCCTTCGACACTCAAGCAGCTCTACGTCGATGAGTCCCAATCCCACACATTTCCCTACTACTGTGGTATATGGCCAGATCACCAAGGATGCAACCACAAGGCGAGGCCCCGATACCCTCGATACCGGCCGGATCACTAGGGTCAACATCAAGGGTGCTGAGTGGCTATGTGATGGCAAGGCTCCCGAGGCGCGGTGCTCAGGAGCCCCCCTTGATGCTCGAGCGGCCCCCATTCTGCTCTAATGGTTTTTGCCTCAGGAGGCCCAAGCTCTGGGGACCCTTGAGACTCCATGCTGCGACGCCATGCGACAGTCGAAGCCCCAAGTGGGGGTCGGCCGTTCACGTCGCTAGTCCCTGAGGCGACATGGTCTTGCTACTTGGGCCCAAGGTGCCCCGGAAAGGGCCTCAACGTGTGGCCTCTTGCAAAAACGCTGATCCAGAAGAAAGAGAACTCAAGATTCGTAAAAGAAAAAGCAATAAGAGAAAAGTCCCCACCCCTTTTCTTTTAAATTTAGAGCTCTGAGCCCTTCAAACTTCATTTCAAAAGTTAGCAACTCGCACACAAAAATAAAGCAAGCAAATGCCATGTCCGACACCTGGTCTTTTCTTCGTCTTCCCCTAGCACTGAGCATAGGGCATCCACGTTGCATGGGCATAGCCATTGGTGGGCACTGGGTATTTATCTGCCAGCTCGGAGCTGTGGCTGCCACATTGCATGGGAGGAATCCCTTTGCGTCCTCATGGGGCTCCAGGCGTATACAACCTCCTCATTATTATGTGAGAGTTTCACGGCCATAGATAGTTGGCCAAGCACCCAGGCGCCA
This sequence comes from Hordeum marinum, assembly GCA_022496015.1. Taxonomy (NCBI): domain Eukaryota; kingdom Viridiplantae; phylum Streptophyta; class Magnoliopsida; order Poales; family Poaceae; genus Hordeum; species Hordeum marinum. Next base: position 212,450,042 of record CM039673.1, on the reverse strand, counting down.
GGCCCGTTATCTCTCGTGCATTTCTGCTTTGTTGTGTGCTGCTACTTCTCGAGCATGCATTGGTTTCCGTGAAGAAGAACGGGTGATGCGACAAAGTAGATAAGTATTTCCCTTAGTTGTTGAGAACCAAGGTATCAATCCAGTAGGAGATACAAGCAAGTCCCCGATAGGTGTACCTACACAAGGAATCAAACTCTTGCACCCAATGCTATAAAAGGGTTGTCAATCCCTTTAAGGTTACTTGCAAGGATGAGATCTGATAGAGATAGATTGCTTGAACAGGAAGTAAAACAAAAGGTAAAAGTAATGCAACAAAGTATTTTTGGTATTTTTGGTTTTAGATATGAAAGTATAAGATGGAAAATAGACCCGGGGTCCATAGGTTTCACTAGAGGCTTCTCTCATGATAGCACGTATTACGGTGGGTGAACAAATTACTGTCTAGCAAGTATAGAAAAGCGAATAACTATGAAGATATCCAAGGCAATGATTATGCATATAGGCATCACGTCCGTGTCAAGTAGACCGAAACGATTCTGCATCTACTACTATTACTCCACACATAGACCAACTCTTGCCTGGATCTAGACTATTAGGTAAGATGACATGATGTAGAGGGATAAAGTCAAGCAATATGATGAAAACCCCATCTTGTTATCCTTGATGGCAGCAATTCAATAGGTGCCTCGTTACCCCTACTTTTTCACTTGGTGAGGACACCGCAAGATTGAACCCAAAACTATGCACTTCTCCCATTGCAAGAATTACCAATCTAGTTAGCCAAACCAAACCAATAACTCGACGAGACTTGCAAAGATATGAAATCATACATGTAAGAATTCAGAAAAGACTCAAATAATATTCATGGATAATCTGAACATAATCCTACAATTCATCGGATCTCGACAAACACACCGCAAAAGAGTATTACATCAGATAGATCTCCATGAAGATCATGAAGAACATGCTATTGAAGAGCAAAGAGCGAGAATAAGCCATCTAGATACTAGCTATGGACCCGATGGTCTATGGTGAACCACTCACACCTCATCGGACGGGCAATGGAGTTGATGTAGATGCCCTCCATGATCGAACCCCCCTCCGGCAGATTACCGAAAAAGGCTCCAAGATCAGATCTCTTGGGACGAAGGCTTCTGGCGGCGAAAAAGTGTTTTCGTGGCCCGTTTTGATAATGACGGTATATTTGGGAATTCATAGGCCTAAGAGTAGGGTTGGGAGAGCTGTCCTGGGCCCACAAGCCTGCTGGGCGTGCCCCTAGGGCTTCTGGCCCAACGGTGGCTCTCCTGCCTTGGTTCTCAAGTCGCCTGGTTTCCTTTCGTTCCAGAAAAATCATTCCGATGGTTTTATTGCATTTGGACTATGTTTAATATTCCTTATCTTTAATTCTCAAAAACAAGGAAAAACAGAAACTGGCACTAGGCTCTAGATTAATAGGTTAGTCCCAAAAATAATATAAAATAGAATATTAATGCATATGAAACATCCAAAACAGATAATATAATAGCATGGAACAATCAAAAATTATAGATACATTGGAGACGTATCAGCATCCCCAAGCTTAATTCCTGCTAAAAAATAAAACTAAGTGGTCGTGCAAAATGAATATCCACTAGTTATATGAAAGTGACAAAAATAGGAGACTCTCTATCATGAAGATCATGGTGCTACTTTGAACTATAAGTGTATGAAAGCTCAAAAATAAAACTAAGTGGTCGGGCAAAATGAATATCCACTAGTTATATGAAAGTGACAAAAATAGGAGACTCACTATCATGAAGATCATGGTGCTACTTTGAAGCACAAGTGTGGAAAAAGGCAGTAGCAATTGTCCCTTATCTCTTTATCTCATTCATTTTTTTTTCTTTTTTTCTTTTTTTCTTTTTTCTTTTAGTGAGATTTTTTGGCCTCTTTTTTTGTTTGTTTGTGCTTCACTCGCCTTTTTTATTTTTTGTAAAGTCTAGATACTCATCCCAACTTGTGAGGGAGTCATGGCTTCCATCATCCTTTTCTCTCACAGGATAATGATCTTTTAATGAAAAATCATCATACATTTATTTACTTATAACTCAAAAAAAAAGAAATTACAACTCGATACCTATGACAAAGTATGACTCTATATGCAATATGAAGTGATGGTGCAAGTCATGAAAAACTAAATGGTGGAAGTTGCATGGGAATATATATTGCAATGGCTATGGAAATGCCGTAGTAGGTAGTATGGTGGTTGTTTTGATGAATATATGGTGGCTGTTTTGAGGAAGGAGAGTTTGGTGTACCGGCGAAAGTTGTGCGGTACTAGAGAGGCTAGCAAAGATGGAAGAGTGAGAGTGTGTATAATCCATGGACTCAACATTAATCATAAAGAACTCACATACTTATTGCAAAAGTCTATTAGTTATCAAACAAAGCATTAGACACAAGCTCCCAGGGGAGAGGTTAGTAGGAGTTAACCATCACGCTCTCCCGACACTACCACAAAGGTCGACAATCATTAAACAAATCATGCTCCGACTTTGTTACATAACAGTTCACCATATGTGCATGCTACAGGAATCACAAGCTTTAACACAAGTATCTCTTCCAACTCACAACTACTCAGTAGCATGACTCTCATATTGCTATCTCTGTTATCTCAAAACTATATGCAAGGAATCAAACTTCTCATAGTTTTTAATGCACTTAATATGAAAGTTTTTATCATATCCCTCTTGGATGCCCATTATATTAGGACTAAATTCAGAACCTAAACAAATTACCATGCTCTTTTAAGAAACTCTCAAAATAATATAAGTGAAGAACGAGAGTTCAATAATTTCTATAAAATATAACACCACCATGCTCTATAAAGATATAAGTGAAGCACTAGAGAAACATTGCCTAGCTCAAAAGATACTAGTGAAGCACATAGAGTATTCTAAGAAATTCACGATTCAGCGTTTCTCTCTCAAAATATGTGTGTATAAAGGATGATTGTGGCAAACTAAAAAGGAAAGACTCGCATCATACAAGATTGTCCAAGCAAAACACATAACATGTGGTGAATAAAAATATAGCCTCAAGTAAATTTAGCGATGGATTGAAGACGAAAGAGGGGATGCCTTCCGGGGCATCCCCAAGCTTAGGATTTTTGGTATCGTTGAATATGACTTGGGGTGCCTTGGGCATCCCCAAGCTTAGGCTCTTGCCACTCTTTATTCCATTGTCCATCAAATCTTCACCCAAAACTCGAAAACTTCACAACACAAAACCCAACAGAAAACTCATGAGGTCCGTTAGTATAAAAAGATAAATCACCACTTTAGGTACAGTTGTGAACTCCTTATTTAGTTGTATTTGTGTAATACCTACTGTATTCTAACTTTTCCATGACCACCCCCGATACGACCCATAGATACATCAAAATAAGCAAACAACACAAACAAAACAAAACTATCAAAAACAGAACAGTCTGTAGAAATCTATAAACTTTGAATACTTCTGGAACTCTAAAAATTCTGAAAACTTAGGAAAATATGGTAAATTTGTATATTGATATTATGTAAAGATTTCAGATCAATTCGATGCTCTGAAAATTTTAAAAAATTCCTGGACTAAGTGCAAAAGTTTCTGTCTTTCAGCAAGATCATATCAACAACTACCATAGATCACCCCAAAGGTTTTACTTGGCTCAAACACTAATTAAAACACAAAAACACAATTACTATAGAAGTAACAAGCAAAACACACCAAAAAAGAAGCAAAAATTAGAAAGCGAAATAAAATTGGGTTGCCTCCCAACAAGCGCTATTGTTTAACGCCCCTTGCTAGGCAAAACGCAATAGATCTAGGTATTGTCATCCTTAGTATTGGAAAATTTTGTGAGGACTTTCTTGAATCCAGGAGGTTCCTTGGTTATAACAATAACCATTCTTCTAGGCAAAAAGTCAAGAAATTCTTTTGTAGCAATCGGTTCTCTAACAATATTGATAAAGTTAGGGTGAACACTTATCAGCTTAAGTTCTTCGTCTCTTTTACCACAGGATTCACCCTTATTCTTGGGAACATAAACAAACTTGGCATCCTTATAAAGAGGAAATTTAGGAATGGTTTGAACAATGGCAAAAGCGGAACCCAAGTTGGTAATGATGTCCTGTAGCTTTCCTATTCTAGAGGAATCTTGGTCCAATTTTCCATTAATTATAGGTTCCTGTTACCATAGGGTTTTTAGAGTAACCCCTACCTTAGGTCCATATTGAGTGATATGATTATGGATATTTTTATCCAATTTTTCAATGAGCTCTATAGTACCACCTTTATTTTCAATGATATCTAGACTTCACATAACATGTTCCAAAGTTAAGATTGTTTCATTAACCATGAGACGGGGTGAACCTACCAAATTTATCATAGCATTATAGGAATCAAAGGTATTGCTTCCAAATATATTTCCTCCCATAATGGTATCCAAAACATATCTATTCCAATGAGAAACACTCACATAAAAATTGCGAAGGAGAACGATAGTAGATTCCTTACGAATAGATCTATTTTGAGCATTTCTCCCTCCCTTTGCTTAAAATTAAGAACTTCGTTCTCGGGAGTAATAGCGATATTAGCAAGGCTAGCCATGAGTTTGAGGGTTCTAACACACAAGCTAGCAAAAAGGAAACAAAAAGACGAACGAAAAAGGGCGAATAAAAAGTTAAATCTTTTTGGTATTTTTTGAAAATCCTTTTAGAAGTGGGGGAGAGGAAAACGAGAGGAAAATGGCAAATAATGTAAATGCAAGAGATGAGTTTGTGATGGGTACTTGGTAGGCTTGATGTAGATCTCCCCGACTTCTGCGCCAGAAATCCTTCTTGCTACTTCTCGAGCATGCGTTGGTTTGCATGAAGAGGAACAGGTGATGCAGCAAAGTACATAAGTATTTCCCTCTGTTGTTGTGAACCAAGGTATCAATCCAGTAGGAGATACAAGCAAGTTCCCAGTAGGTGTACCTACACAAGGAATCAAACTCTTGCACCCAACGCTATAAAGGGGTTTTCAATCCCTTTAAGGTTACTTGCAAGGATGAGATATGATAGAGATAGATTGCTTGAACGGAATCTAAAACAAAAGGTAAAAATAATCCAGCAAAGTATTTTTGGTATCTTTGGTTTTAAGTCTGAAAGTATAAGATGGAAAATAGACTCGGGGGGCATAGGTTTCACTAGAGGCTTCTCTCATGATATCAAGTATTATGGTGGGTGAACAAATTACTATCGAGCAATTGTTAGAAAAGAGAATAATTATGAAGATATCCAATTCAATGATTATGCATATAGGCATCACGTCCATGTCAAGTAGACCAAAATGATTCTGCATCTACTACTATTACTCCACACGTCGATCGATTCCTGTCTTCATCTAGAGTACTAAGTTCATGAAGAATAGAGTAAGACACTAGGTAAGATGACATGATGTAGAGGGATAATCTCAAGCAATATGATGAAAACCCCATCTTGTTATCCTTGATGGCAACAATAAAATACATGCCTCGCTACCCCTACTTTGTCATTGGGTCAGGACACTGCAAGATTGAACCCAAAACTAAGCACTTCTCCCATTGCAAGAATTACAAATCTAGTTGGCCAATCCAAACCAATAAATTAAAGATACTTTCACAGATATGAAATCATGCATATAATAATTCAGAAAAGACACAAATAATATTCATGGATAATCTGAACATAAACCCACAATTCATCGGATCTCGACAAACACACCGCAAATGAGTATTACATCGGTTAGATCTCCATGAAGATCATGAAGAACATGGTATTGGAGAGCAAAGAGAGAGAAGAAGACATCTAGCTACTAGCTATGGACCCAAAGGTATGTGGTGAACTACTCACGCATCATCAGAGGGGCAATGGAGTTGATGTAGATGCCCTCCGTGATCGAATCCCCCTCCGGCAGATTACCGGAAAAGGCTCCAAGATTGGATCTCTCGGGAATGGAGATTTTTGGCGGCAGAAAAGTATTTTCATGGCTCCTTATGATAATGATGGAATATTTGGGAATTTATAGGCCGAAGATTAGGGTTGCTAGAGCTACCATGGGCCCACAAGCCTGCTGGGCATGCCCTATCCCCCAGGGCGTGCCCCTAGGGCTTGGGCCCCACGGTGGCTCTCCTGCCTTGGTTCTCAAGTCTCCTGGTTTCCTTTTGTTCCAGAAAAAAATCATTCTGACAGTTTTATTATGTTTGGACTCTGTTTAATATTCCTTCTCTGCAATTCTCAAAAACGAGGAAAAAACAGAAACTGGTACTAGGCTCTAGATTAATAGGTTAGTCCCAAAAATAATATAAAATAGCATATTAATGCATATAAAACATCCAAAACAGATAATATAATAGCATGGAACAATCAAAAATTATATATATGTTGGAGACGTCTCATGTGCCCCCACAACCCAAACCCGAATGCATTGTTCCCCACGTAGCCGCAAGATTGCGCTCCCCCGGCCCAAACATGAGTACAATCCATCTGGCGCAACCGTAAGGGTATTTTGTCGATGAAGCCGCCTCGTGACGTGTTTGGGCGGTAACCATGTGCTGCCTCGGGAGCCTCATCAGGCCCGGCCTCCAGAGGCTGCGCTGATGATCCAGTTGTCGCGGGTAGCCCGTGTTACTTGTGTCTTGCTGCCTTTCCTCGGGGCATTACGCCCAATACCCCGGGGTTTGGCTCGTTGATGATTGCCCACGGTGGCGGTAGCTCGCATCGCGCCCTCACATGTCCGGTGGCGTCCTCCCTCTTCCTCTAACTTGCGTCGTACGAACTTGGCGCTCCTTCGGGGGAAGCCCCCAAGCCCAGCTCTGGGAGGACGTCTGGGGCTTCCCTTACCCTTGGGAGGTGCTGACGCTTGCGGTAGGTGCCCGATCCTGGTCATCTTCCCTAGGCACGACGTCGCACGGTACGTAGGGCTCCACCTGAGGGCCTAGTCCTCCTTCCCAGCAATCCCACATGGCGCCTGGAATGGCCCCTCCAGGTGGCGGCGGGGCGCCACCCTTCGCATGCAGCCCACAGACTCTCCTGGGTCGAGCCTCAGAGCGAAGTTGCCTACCTCTATGGCCGCCGCCCGCTAGGTCACGTGTCTCCGAACATGGGACGATTCCCCGACGGTCCGGTGTGAGTTCACCATTGTTGCTTGCTTGCCTGGCACCTGGGCCATTTGCTCCCTGCGCAGGGTGGTGTGCTCGCGTCTGCTCAATCCGGGTTGTTGGAGATACACTGGCTCGCGGGGGCATGCGCTGGTGTGCGCGTGGGGTGCCCCCATTGTCTCCTTTGGGAGATCGGTTGTCGTGGACAGACTATGCCCCGAAATCAGTTATCAGGATCCACGGGTGGCGGAGCACAACATTCGGCAGGCCCCGCTCGGATTTGCCAAGGGCTGAAGGGGGTGTGCCGTTGACGGGCCGAGGGATAGGCGCGGCGAACGAGCCCCCAGTGCTTGATGAAGAGCGATGGACCATGGCAACATGTGCAATGGTGATCATCTCCATGATGTGGTCGGTCCACGCATCGAAGCCCCCTAGCCTCGCACGGTGGCAGAGCACCTCGCTTGATAGTAGAAGTGTGTCGTGCGCGTCTAGGTCCCCCACGTAGGAGCAATGCGATGCAGATGCTGAAGGCACCGCTCGACCGTCCTGCGCTTGGGTGGCGCGAGGTGTGGTGCCGACAGAGGCCACTATACTGCCCACCCAGCACAAGGCCACTAGGATGCATGTTCTCGGTGGCAATGTTGAGGTCGACGAAGGCTGGTTCGTCGTGGACGACAGAAGCTCGTTGGGCCTCGGCCATCGGAATGGGGAGATGGAAGGAGAGCCTGGACTGACGAGGACTTCGACATGCCCCTACACGGTGCGCCAAATGTCAGATTTCAGGCTCCACAAAACACTTAAGGTTCGAACACAGGGGCGTGTGCGATATTTCCCACGGCCTCGACCAACCTAGCTCACTACACGATGGATATGACGACCAACTCGCACGATCACGAGGAAGAAGATGAACACGACAGTTTAACGAGGTTCGGGCCACTGCGAAGCATAATACCCTACTCCTTCTTTGGTGGATTGCCTCTCGTGGAGGTTTTGGTTCATGAACTAGTACAATGATCTTTAGAATCACGAGGGCGGTCAAGGTGTGCTCTTGGCTTGCTGCCCTATGGTGGTGAGTTGAGTGGATAAGTGCTGGATCGGATCTGGGGTCTATCCCTCTACTGTGTGACTTTGCTTCCATATATAGCGGTGGCCCGGGTCCTCTTCCCTTATCACAATGGCGGGAAGGTATCCCACAACGGCCAATTTTGATGGGGGACATGAGTACATTCGAGCCCTGTCCAAAGGTGGTCTTCACCTGCATACATCTTGCGAGACCAATGGTGGTGGTCTTGTTGCACCGGAAGGGAAACCTTTGTTTGGCGCTTTGGGAACCCGCATACATCCTTGCTCCCTTTGCACCAATGAGCAAACTGCGCCGCCCGGCATGCTAGCGCTCGTCTGTCCTCCCTTATGTCACCCTTGACTTGTGAGGCCGGGCTCTGCGTAGAGATCTCCGCTAATCAGGAGGGGAGCCGAGGGGGGCCCTCCTTGCTAGTATTGATGTCATTCTTCCTCGCGAGCCAGGGTCCTCACGGGGGCCTTGTCTTGAGTAGTTCCGCGCCAGGCCATGGTCAGCTAACAAAGTGGACCATGTCCTAGGCCGCAGGTAGACATGACTTGGTACCCCCGTTCCCAGAATGCTGACAGAGGAGGCGTGGTTCCCCGAACTTAGTATTTATGGTTCCTCTTGAGCGGAGGCCCTCTCGTGCCATCCTTGAGGCCTTGGGTAGCGGGTCTAGGCCGTCAATTTGAACAGCCTTCTCCATGTAGTTCTGTGAAAGCACAGAAGAAAGGATTAGTTCCTTGTTAAGAGGTAGAACCCTAACATAAGAATACATCTTTATCATAACTACGTAGGAGGGTTTTCAGCATCAATACCGATGTCTTCCTCCTGGTCTGGCTAGTTCTTTTGGGAATTGAACATCACCTTCCACAACTTGTCGTGGGTGGTGCGGTTGAAGTGATGCATGATGGCGGGGTCATCGGACTTGTAGGCCCATGTCGAGGATGCCCGATGTTGGCAAGGTAGGAGGCAGTGGCGAAGCATGATCTGAACTATGTTGGTCAGCTCAACCTTCTTCCCTATCATCTGGGAGATGCACTGCTACATCGACTTCTCCTCCGCTGCCGACCCCAGTCAAACCCCTTCTTGATTCATGGCACCAACCTCATGGGAGAACCGGCTCTTAATTTTGAGGGAGCTGCCCAGTCTACGTCACGTGGTTCAGTGATGTTAAACAACTCTTTCTACCAGATTTTGCCGGTGTTAATGAAGGTACCTTCTGGCCATTCATCTAGGGGGAGCTTGCTAATCACCGCCACCCCACACACAGGCCGCATGTTAGCTGTTAATTATCTTTGACTTGACATTGAAGACCTTTATCCACAAGCGGAAGTGTGGGTAGACCCATAGAAAAGCCTCACAAACAAGAATAAAGGCCAAAATATGTAAAAACGAGACTTTTTTCGGGGCGAGGGGGGAGATCGTGAAAGTCCAACACATACACGCACATCAAACCCCTAACAAAGGGGTGGAGTGGAAAGATAAGTCCCAGGATGAATAGGGGATGAACACCACCCTCTCGCCTTGCCTCGGCATGGGGATGACCTGGCGCTTCTCTGGAGCACAGTGGGCGACGTTGACTATAAGGTAGCTGGCGTGCTTTAGCTCTTGGATGTTCTCGTCGGTGACATAGGAGGCCTCCTACTTGCCTTTGGAATCAAAACCGGACATGGCCAAGTTGTGGAGTGTCTTCAGGAGATGTGTGGGATGAATGGATCTGGGTGCTTAGAGCTCAGCAGTTTGGGAAGGCGATAGCAATGGGGGATTTGATTAGCATGTGAACACTTTGGTGGTTGTTTTCCTTTTATAGGCTGTCGTCATGTCAAGAGTGCCTTTGCTGTGACGTAGACTTCAGCACTTCCCAATATAATTGTGTTGTTATGTGCCCGTGGGATAACCCGAATCATTGATCATATCCCTTGAGAAACAGGGCACGGTCTGGGACGTGCCAATGAAGAAACTACCTCCAGCCATGAATGGAGTTTTCATAACTGGTCAGTACTCGTGATCGGCCATGACCCTTCGCTAAAATGTTGTGAGGCAAAGGAACTGTTCACACTTGAGTTGTTGGCCTTTGAGGATAAGTAACACAAGCTATTCAGAATTAGTTATTAATCGGAGGAACTAGTATCAGTCGAACATAGAAGGGGAGAAGAACTCGTCCCAAGTCGAAGACTTTGGTGCACAAGGGTGCTAGGGATCATGGACCTCGGCAATGGAGGCTAGTTAGGGGTCTACGAAGGGAGTCCGAGACTAAGGGGTCCTCGGGCCACTGGCCTATCTCCTATGGGCCGAACATGTGGGCCTATCCATGGCTATTGCATGGAGGCCGAGCTATGAGGCAACTTCGTATTTGGGACGGAGACCTTCGGTGCCTTGGTGTGTCCTCCAAGTCAAGATAGCAAGATTGGCATGATTATCCCTTAATGGTAGTCGACTATGTGTAACCCTAGGTAGCCCTATTGTATATATAACCTAGAGGGTTTAGCTCGGAGAAACACATAACCATCATCTAGTGTTTAGCTCATCTGATCTCGTGGTAGATAGCCTCTGTAATCATCATACACACATTAATACAATCAAGTAGGACATAGGGTTTTACCTCTTCGAGAGGGCCCGAACCTGGGTAACTACTGTCCTTGTATTCCCTGTTCCCCATTGATCAAAGATCCATAGCTCGGGACCTCTTCCACACCCTTGGATTAAGATACAGTGATTTTTCTAATCAAGATATAGTAACATGAGAATTAATCTAATCCATTTTGCTAAACCACGTTTGACCACCTTTGGCATCAATGCTTAATTCAATTTTCCTTTGCAATTCAAATTCATTTGAAAACTGGATTTAATAGTTTTCCAAATCTGAAAACTAAAATCATTGATGGGTTGCAAATATTCCATAGGAATTATAAAATTGTAACCCATATTTTTCAAAATGTTTTGGAGCCTCAAAATAATTAAACGAGAGTCTAAATCTTGTATTAAGTCCCCTTTTTAATTATGATATTTTGAAAACTGTTTCTTTTGCCCAAACTTTTTGTGGCAGTCCTGAATATTGCAATGTGAATTATGGACTAGGTCACATATTTTACAAAAGAAAAAATTAATGCTACAATTAAAAATATCAACAAAGAAACAAATGCCAGACATGGAAAAAGAAAAAGGTGAAGACTTACTGTACTGCACGACCTTTTATGACTATAGGGAGGGCCAACCGAGCCTGCTGTCCTTTCCCTAACCTCCCACCGGAGGGGGAGGCCGAGACTCGGCGTGCGCCCTCTGCACCGTCCATGCGTCCGATGCCTCAGTGGCGGGCGTCCGCGACTCCCCGTCGCCTACAAGATGCTCACCCATCACCCCTGAACCCTAGTTGCCTCCTCTCCTTCTCCCTCCCCTCGCCCCGTCGTTTTTTTGGATGCCTGACGCTGATGTCACCGGCAATCACCGTTGGCATGGCCATCGTCGACCTCGAGGCACTCCAACGGGTCCAGGAGCTCTGTGGGGCTCGCCTTCGCCGACCTCGCCACTAGATTAGAGCGTAGGAGCCCCGACTACCTCGGCTTTAACCTGCTTCCTCCTTGTCACTGAGTGCATGCTGCCGGTTTATTCACTCGCCTCCATCAACCTCTGGCTGCATCGAGCTCTCCCTCGAGCTCCACTGTGAGCTCCGCCTCTCCTCGCTCCTCCCGTTGCTCGCTTTCAGGCCTACTAGCTAGCCGCCGCCATTCCGAGCTCTAGCCGCTGCCATGGCTTCCCAGCTCGAGCTCCTGAGCCTCTTAGCCTTAGTTAGGCAGCCCCAACGTCCTCCTAGTGAGGTTCAAATCCCTCGTCACCATTACTTCGCTCGTTTCGCTCGCCGTAGACACGCTCCTATGCGGGCGCGAAAGTAACCGCTAGAGCGGCTCATCGCTGATGCCCTTGCCGACCCTCCCCACGTGAGTTAACATCACCATTTGACGCGCCATGCGTGGCCCATTCCAAAGCATGCAACCGCACACGATTTGGGCCCTCTAGGCGAGATCCGATCCGCGTTGTTGTTGGCTTGGTCACCGTCGGCGTGCCACCGTGTTTGAACACCGGTGAGTCGCTACGAGGTGGGTCCCCCACGTCAAGCCACCTAATTAGGCTAATTGCCCCAACACATGAGGGGCCAGTCATTAGTAGAATAAATATGGTAATTTTAATCCCCCTGTTAAGTAACCGAGTATGACATATGGTCCAGGGCTATTAATAATTAGTTAGGGATAATTAGTAATTAACTTAATGCTAGGAGATCGTGACAAGTGGGCCCACCCACTAATTAAATACCCTCTTAAAATTAACGAGTATGACAGGTGGGGCCCCTACTAATTAAATTGTCTTTAGTTATTTAGACCCTGATTAACACATTGTCTTTGACAGTTGGGGCCTCCAAAGGTCAGGTTTGACTAGTCAACGGCCCTATTGACTTCTGGCATCACATCGCCGGCCGGGCCAACTCGCGTGTGCGGTCGGGCGGCTTGTACGTCCCGGTGAAGTTGGGTACGGACTCCTCTTCAGAGTCCACCTAGGCACCGACGTTGCCAGCCGGCAGGCTGTTGAGCCATGTTCGGGCAATGGCCAACAACATGAGGGGAACGTAGGGCACCACCACGAGCTTGTTGTGGTGGGCGATGCCAACCGCAGTGGTGTAGTCGATCAACCAATCCTCCGATTTGGCAGTATCGTTGTACTTGGGGTGTTGTGTGGCAATGTGAAGCTAGTTGAAAATGGCTCGTTGTGGAAGCATCGCCCAAATCAGGCTGGGCCGATTGGGAGCTCCTCCTCTAGAAGGAGGGACTGCGCCAGCCGGTCGATGCGAGTCCAGGCATCTCTCTCACTTGGAGGCATGCGAGGTCCAAGCTAGGAAGTGAGCTCGGCTCGACTTGCCGGCTCGGGTGAGTGCACTCGGTCCCGATGCGGAGGCGGGGGGCCGTTTCACTTGCTGGTCATGGCCGGATCCCCATTGTCGTGCTAAGAGCGCCCGCCGTGGCTCCGACCAGATCAGCGTCCGGATCCGTTGGGGCATACTGCAGATCATCTCCCTCGGGAAGAGAAGATTTGGATCTGCCGTTGGCCTGATCTAGACGGGCCTATTGTGCATTGGCTACGGCGATAAGGTCCTGGATGTGTAGCTCCCGCCGGGTACGTTCCTCGCCTTCCATGGTGACCAGGTCGGCGTAGGGCACCTGGGCAGCCCTCATGTTAGCCACAAGAGTCTCATAGGTGGGTATCTTGCCATCATGGATCTCCACGACCATGCGGTCGTGGTTGTGAACCTCCCCATGCTGACTGGGCTCGTTGCTAGTCGGGGTAAGGCCGTAGGCAGAGTTATACTCGCGCTTCACGGACTCCAGCCGGCATCGGGCGGTTGCGAGGGTGGTGTCTGTTGGAAATATGCCCTAGAGGCAATAGTAAATTGGTTATTATTATATTTCCTTGTTCGTGATAATCGTTTATTATCTGCGCTATAATTGTATTGATTGTAAACTAAATACATGTGTGTATATAGACAACACTATGTCCCTAGTATGCCTCTAGTAGACTAGCTCATTGATCAAAGATGGTCAAGGTTTCCTAGCCATTGACATGAGAAGAATGATGTGATGGAAAAGACCCAAACTATAAACATAGCATATGATCGTGTCAGCTTATTACTACAGTTTTTTGCATGTCAATTATCTATTCCTATGACCAGGAGATCATGCAACTCACTGACACCGGAGCAGTACCTTGTTGGAAATATGCCCTAGAGGCAGTAAATAAAGTGTTTATTATTATATTTCCTTGTTCATGATAATCTTTTATTATCCATGCTATAATTGTATTGATTGAAAACACATTACATGTGTGGGTAAATAGACAAACACTTTGTTCCTAGTATGCCTCTAGTGAACTAGCTCGTTTATCAAAGATGATCAAGGTTTCCTAGACATTGGCATGTGATGCCATTTGATAACGGGATCACATCATTAGGAGAATGATGTGATGCACAAGACCCAAACTACAAACGTAGCATATGATCATGTCATTTTATCGCTACTGTTTTCTGCATGTCAAGTATATGTTCCTATGACCATGAGATCATGTAACTCGCGAACACCGGAGGAGTGCCTTGTGTGTATCAAACGTCGCAACGTAACTGGGTGACTATAAAGGTGCTCTACAGGTATCTCCGAGGGTGTTTGTTGAGTTGGCATGGATCAAGACTTGGATTTGTTACTCTGTGTGATGGACAGGTATCTCAGGGCCCACTCGGTAATACAACATCACAATAAGCCTCGCAAGCAATGTGACTAAGTGTTAGTCACGGGATCTTTTATTACAGAAGGAGTAAAGAAACTTGCCGGTAACGAGTTTGAGCTAGGTATGGATATACTAATGATGGAATCTCGGGCAAGTAATATACCGAAGAACAAAGGGAACATTATATGGGATTAACTGAATCCTTGACATAGAGATTCGACCAATAAAGATCTTCGTAGAATATATAGGAACCAATATGGGCATCCAGGTCCCGCTATTGGTTATTAACCATAGAGGTGTCTCGGTCATGTCTATATAGTTCTCGAACCCGCAGGGTCTGCACACTTAAAGTTTGGTTATGTTTCGGTAGTATAGAGTTATGTATGGTGGTGACCGAAGGTTGTTCGGAGTCCCGGATGAGATCTCGGACATCACGAGGAGCTCCTGAATGGTCCAGAGGTAAAGACTCATATATAGGAAGTCCTGTTTTGGTCGTCGGAAAAGTTTTGGGCTAATCCGTAGTGTACGGGGAGTGCCGGGAGTGTACCGGGAGACCACCAGGAGGGGTATTTCGACCCAAGAGGCTTCATGGGTTGTGGGAGAGTAAATACCAGCCCTTAGTGGGCTGGTGGAAGTCCCACACAAGGCCCATGCGTCTAGGGAAGAAAATCCCAAAGGGAAAAGGTGGGAAAAGGCAAAAAAAGAGGAATCCTAGTCCTACTAGGATTGGAGGAGGAGTCCTCCTCTCCTCCCCACTTCGGCCGAACCAAGGAGGCTTGGCCCTTGCGCCAAGGCCTCTCCTCCCTCCTTCTTATATATACTAGAGGTTTTAGGGGTTTTGCACTAGATTTTCAGCCACGTGCTACCCGTTCCTCCATTGCATAGTTTCTCCTCCAGATCGGATTTCTGAAGTGCTTAGGCGAAGCCCTGCCGGAATAGCTCCACCACCATCGCCGGAGCACCGTCATGCTGCCGGAGAACTCTTCTTCCTCTCTGCTCCCTCTTGCTGGATCAAGAAGGCGGTGATCGTCATCAAGGTGTGCGTGTGCTGAACGCGGAGGTGCCGTCCGTTTGGTGCTTGATCGGGACGGATTGTCTTTGGATCGCGGGACGCTCGGTGATTTGGATCGCGAAGACGTTCGACTACACCAACCGCGTGTCTTAACGCTTCCCGCTTAGAGATCTACACGGGTACGTAGATCCACTCTCCCTCTCGTAGATGCTCATCACCATGGATAGGTCTTGCGTGAACGTAGGAAATTTTTTGTTTCCCATGCAACGTTCCCCAACATACCTTGTGTGTACCAAACGTTGCAACGTAACTGGGTGACTATAAAGGTGCTCTACATGTATCTTCGAGGGTGTCTGTTGGGTTCGCACGGATAAAGACTAGGATTTGTTCATCCGTATGACGCAGAGGTTTCTCAGGGCCCACTCCGTAATACAACATCACAATAAGCTTTGCAAGCTATGT
Source organism: Hordeum marinum (assembly GCA_022496015.1). Lineage (NCBI taxonomy): Eukaryota > Viridiplantae > Streptophyta > Magnoliopsida > Poales > Poaceae > Hordeum > Hordeum marinum. The sequence goes on along the minus strand of CM039673.1, from coordinate 212,434,100 downwards.
GACTAAGTGTTAGCCACGGGATCTCGTATTACAGAACGAGTAAAGAGACTTGCCGGTATCGGTATTGAACTAGGTATAGATATACGGACAATCGAATCTCGGGAAAGTAACATACCGAAGAACAAAGGGATTAACTGAAGCCTTGAAAAAGAGGTTCAATCGATAAAGATCATTGTAGAATATGTAGGAGCCAATATGGGCATCCAAGTCCCGCTATTCATTATTGATCGTAGAGGTGTCTCGGTCATGTCTACATAGTTCTCGAACCCGCATGATCTGCACACTTAAGGTTCGGTGACGTTTTGTTAGTACAGAGTTATGCATGGTGGTGACCGAAGGTTGTTCGGAGTCACGAATGAGTTCCCGGACGTCACGAGGAGTTCCAGAATGGTCCGGACATAAATATTGATATATAGGACGTCCCATTTTGGTCACCGGAAAAGTTTTGGTTATTTTGGTAGTGTACCGCGAGTGCTGGGAGGAGTACCGGGGACCATCGGGAGGGTTGTCTCGACCCAAAGGGCCTCATGGGCTGTGGGCGGAGTCAAGCTAGCTCTTAGTGTGCTGGCCGAGCCGCCGACTCTGGCCCATGCGGCTAGTGTGGGAAAAAACCAAAGGTGGAGAGGTGGAAAGGGTTTCAAAGTGGAGAGAAGGAATCCTACTCCTAATAGGATTCGAGTAGGAGTCCTCCACCTCCAATTTTGGCAAAACCTTGAGGGTTTGAGGCTGCCTCCTCCACTCCCTCCCTACTATATATACTGTAGTATTTCGAGGGAAAGTTAAATCTAATTGACACGTGCTCCCTCTACTTCATCTAGATCGGTTTTCTCATGTAGTCTAGTTCGGCGGTGCTTAGGCGAAGCCCTGCCGGAATAATTCCAGCACCATCGCCGCCACGCTGTCGTGCTGCTGGAGAACTCATCTACCTCTCATCTCCCTCTTGCTAGATCAAGAAGGCAGAGATCGTTATCAAGCTGTACGTGTGCTAAACGCAGAGGTGTCGTCCGTTCGGCGCAAGATTAGAAGGACCGTGATCAGGATCATGAGACAATTCGTGATTTGATCGCGGGACAAATCGTGATGGGATCGCGGGACAGATCATGATTGGATCGCGAGATGGATCATGATGGGGTCGCAGGATGCTCTGCGATTTGGATTGCAAAGACATTCTACTACATCAAGGGCGTTTCTTAATTCTTCTCGCTTAGCGATCTACAAGGGTATGTAGATCCACTCTCCCTCTCATAGATGCTCATCACCATGGATAGATCTTGTCTGTGTGTAGAATTTTTTTGTTTCCCATACAACATTCCCCAACAGTGGCATCACGAGCTAGGTCTATGTGTAGATGATATCACAAGTAGAACACAAAGGAGTTTGTGAGCGTTGATGCCCAGATTGCTTCCTCCCTTGGTCGGATTTTGATTCACCGGTATTGTGGGATGAAGTGGCCTAGACCAACCTTACTCGTACAATTACGAGAGACCGGTTCCATTGACTATCATGTAACTTTGTTTCACAAATATGGCTGGCGGGTGTCTATCTCTCCTACTTTAGTTGGATCGGATTCGACAAAGGCGTTCCTTGAGAAGGTTGAATAGAAATTTGTGTATCACTATTGTGGTTTTTATGTAGGTGAGAATTGTTCTTACTAGATACACATAGCAGTCACGTAAAACTTGCAACAACAACAATTAGAGGACATCTAACTTGTTTTTGCAGGGTATCTTCTGATGTGATATGGCCAATTACATAATGAGATATATGTGATGTACGAGATGATCATGTTTTGTATAGAATATCACGACTTGCATGTCGATGAGTACGACAACCGGCAGGAGCCATAGGGCTGTCTTTAATTCTTTTCGCCGTTTTGCTTTACTTTGTCGCTATGAGTTAGCAATAGTCCTGGAAGCAATAGTCGGCACGACAACCCCGCTGGTGAGACGTTGCTGGAGATCAAGATGATGGAGATCATGGTGTCATGCCGGTGACGATGGAGATCATGCCGGTGATTTAGAGATGGAGATCAAAAGCACAAGTTCATTGCCATATCATGTCACTTATGATTTGCATGGGATGTTAATCATTTTATGCACCTTGTTTTGCTTAGGACGACAGTAGCATTATAAGGTTATCCCTCACTTAGATTTCAAGGTGAATTGTGTTCTCCCCGAGTGTGCATCATTGCGAAAGTTCGTAGTGTCAAGACACCACGTGATGATCAGGTGTGATAGACTCTACGTTCACATACAATGGGTGCAAGCAGGTGTTGCATGTGGGGAACACTCGGGTTAAACTTAGGTATGATCAACATGGCCTCGGAACACAAGAGACCAAAAGGTCGAACATGAGTCATATATTAGGTATGATCAACATGAAGATGTTCACCATTGAAACCACCTCAACTCACATGATGTTCGGAGTTGAGTTGGTGGATTTGGATCATGTGACACTTGAATGACCAGAGGGATGTAAATTTGAGTGGGAGTTATTAAGTAATATGAATTACGAAACTCATTATCATGAACATAGTCAAAATGTCTTTGCAAATTATGTTGTAGATTACTTGCTTGCGCTATAGCTCCCTTGATTTTTATATGTTCCTAGAGAAATAGAGTTGAAAGATGATGGTAGCAATAATGTGCACTAGGTCCATGATCTAAGGATTCCTCATTGATGCACAGAAGGCTTATGTCCTTAATGCACCACTCAGTGCACCACCCCCTCTAGCGTTGTCTGTAGATGTTGTGAACACCTGACAGGCACATTCCGATGACTACTTGATAGTTAAGTGCGTCATGCATTATGGCTTAGAATTAAGGCTCCAAAACATTTTGAACATCACGGAACATATGAGATGTTCTAAGAGCTGAAATTGGGATCTCAGGATCATGCCCGTGTTGTGAGGTATGAAACCTCCAACAAGATTCTTTGCCTACAAGATGAAGGGGAATAGCTCAATCGCTGAGCAGGTGCTCAGATTGTCTGGCTGCTACAATCGCTTGCATCGAGTGGGAGATGATCTTCCTGATAAGATAGTGATTGATATAGTTCTCCAGGTGACTATCACTAAGCTACTAAAGCATCATGATGAACTATAAAATGCCAGGGATGGAAATAATGATCCCGGAGCTATGCACGATGTTTAACACCGCGAAGGTAGAAAACAAGAAGGAGCATGAAGTGTTGAAGGTTAGTCAAACAACTAGTTTCGAGAAGTGAAAGGGCTAGGAGCGGAACTTCATGGATGGCACGTCAGTTGCTCCTCCTTTAAAGCAACCCAAAGTATGACCCCAAACCCGAGACTAAGTGCTTCTACTATGAGGAGAACAGTCGCTGAAGCGGAACAACCCTAGATACATGGTAGATAAGAAGGCTGGCAACATCGACAGAAGTATATTTAATATAGTGTTATCGATGTGTAGCTTGCTAGTACTCCTAGTAGCACCTGGGTATTGGATACTGGTTCGGTTGATAAATGTTAGTAACTCGAAATGAAAGCTACGGAATAAACGAAGGCTAGCTAAGTGTGAGGTGACAATGTGGGAAGTGTTTCCAAGGTTGATGTGATCACCATTGCATGCTCTATCGACCCTCGACATTGAGCATGAACGTGATTATATAATGTTTATTGCAATACGGTTATTTATTTAAGTTAGAGATTAAATGGTTATTCTGTTTACATGAATGATACCTTCAATGGCCATGCACCCAATGAGAATGATTTATTGAATCTTGATCATAATAAATGCACAAGTTCATAACATTGATGCCAAAATATACAAAGTTAGTAATGATAGTACCACATACTGGTCGCACTACCGCTAAATGTCATTTTGGTGTAAAGAGCATGTAGAAACTCCATGCTGATGGACCTTTGGACCTATTCAATTTCAAATCAGTTGAGACATGCGGACCATGCCTCATGGGCAATATGACTAAAGACCCCGTTTTTCAATATGATGGAGCGGGTCAGTACCATATTAGAAATGATACATGTTGATATATGTCATCCAGTGAGTGTTGTAGCGGGCGGTGAATATCATTATGTTCTTACCTTCACCAATGGTTTGAGTAGATATGGGTATATTTACTTAATGAAGCACAAGTCTAAAGCGTTTGAAAAAGTTTAGGAAAATTCAGACTGAAGTTTGAGATCATAGTGACAAGAAGATAAAAATGTCTACGATATGATGGTGTAGGTGAATGTCTGAGTTACGAGTTTGGTATGCAACTTAAGACAATGTGGAAATTGTTTCACAACTCAAGCCACCTGAACACCATACTGTGATGGTGTGTCCAAACGTCGTAGTCGTGCTCTGTTAGGTATGGTGCGTACTATGATGTCTCTTATAGTTTTTCCACTATCGTCTTGGGGTTATGCATTAGAGACATCTACATTCACTTTAAATAGGGCACCAGCTAAATCCATTGAGATGACACCATATGGTATGGCAGAAACCTAAGCTGTCATTTCTCAGAGTTTGGGAATGCGACGCTTATGTCTGATAAGCTCAAACCCAAAGCGGAAAAGTGCTTCTTCATAGGACACCCTAAGGAAACAGCTGGGTATAACTTCTATCTCAGATACAAGGGCAAAGTGTTTGTTGCTAAAACAGGTCCTTTCTCGAGAAAGAGTTTCTCCCAAAAGAATTGAGTGGGAGGAAGATAGAACTTGATGAGGTTATTGAACCTTTGTTTCAACTAGAAATTGTTTCTGTGGATGCTACATTAGTTGAAGGGGAAGTTAATGATTATGATCATTAAGCTTCGTATCAAGTTACTATCGAACGTCGTAGGTCGTGAAGGTCACGTATGGCTCCTGAGTTGTAACAGCCCGGGACCGACGCTCCAGCAGAATCCCCTTTTATTCCATTCGCGCCGTCCGATTGGTCTGGTTGTCGCATTCATCATCCCATCATTCGCATCATTTGCATAGCATCATTACTCATTTTCGAAAACTTGCATCCATTCGTAGCTGCCGGTTCTCTCCGTTCATGTCATCGACCGTTTTGAGACCAACCACACATGCATGCGCCCGCGGCTTCGATAAAAATATTGTTTTTAAAGTGCATGTAAAACTTTCTCGGATTGGGCCAGAAATTGGCGTGCGGTCTTATTATAGTTTAGGTAGAACGCTTGCCAAATTTTGTCACATTCCGAGGTCGTTTGATTCCCCAACGGTCAGTCGTAGCGGTGTCGTCATCGGTAATTCGTCGAGCGTTTTCGGTTTATAAAACTCGTGTCATGGGCCTCACATCTCCACATCTCCTCACCCCAAGACCCTCTACATAGCTCGCTTAACCCACCGAGCCTATTCCCGCAACCGAAGCCATCCGATATTGATCGTACTACTCAAAACGGCGCAAAATCCCCCTAACCTAGCCCCATTTCCTATTTAATCCCTCCTCCCCTTCCTAATTTGGCTAACCCTAGTCCCACCTTGTTTTCGATGCGAGGGGGAGCTGGTTGGCCCTTGGTCGTATATAAGTGTGTGAGGGCGATAAAACCCTCGGCACATCTTCAACTTCTTCTCCTCCCAATCTCTGAGCCGCTACTCTCCCAGTCATGGCTCTAGTGAGGAAGTTCTCCGCTGCCGAGAAAGGGAAGGCCTTCGAGGAGAACCCATCCTTGCCGCCGCCCAGGAGGGGTTGAAGTCGTCCCCAGAAGTACATCACAACGTCGTTGGTGGTTCCCCGTTGGTGCGGGCATGCTCCAACGTGCCCCGGGGATATCATCGGCAGCCATGGGGAGGCTTCGTCTAGCGTAGGCGACTGCAGTAGTCATGGTGGTGGCGCTCGCAGTGGGAGGTTGGCGGTGGCCACCCGGCCACTGTGCTCGCGGATCCATTCAGCCGACATGGCCCTGGAGTTTTTGGTGTGGGCGAAGAGGCCGGCGACCGCTTGGTGTCAACTCCCGTGCTCCTTCGCTAAGGTGCTGTCGGCCGGGGGGGCTGCTTGCCTGTGGCTGCAGGCCGATGGCTGCTACAACGCGGCCTCGTGGGTGGAGGTCGAGGTCACCCCTAGGGGTTACATGTATCTGAACCACGGGTGGGAGACATTTCCCTGCGCCCGTGGCTTGGAGGGGAGGTGCACCCTTCAATCCAAGTACGACAGGGTGGCGATGCTTTTAGTCAAGATCTTTAGGGGAGTGGGCGAGCGGTTGGGGTGCTACCCAAAAGACGATGGCCACGACGTCACTCCTCTTCTCAAGAAGCGGCCGCACCGACACGCCTCCACGGATCCGTCAAGGAAGAGGAGGACTCCGACTGAGTGCTGGTGCGCCGACGCTAGTGCTCCCAGAGCTACAACCCTCGAGTGGGCTTACTTACATTCTTTCTCCTCCTCTTCACCCTTTCCTGTGATCAAGGAACCAAGGGGTTCCCCATGGGCATGTAATAAATTTTGGTGCTTGCATCTTTGTTACTACCCTTATTATGTGTCCTGGTTCTTGTGCCATTCTGGATTAAAACTTCCTGCTAGTCGCGGTCAGAGTACTTATCTTGACATGCTCGCGGTAGGCTTTTCATCGGTGAGGCTTGTCTATGATGCCTGGGGAGTCCGGATGTCCTGGGGGATTCTTCTTACGAGTGAGGGAGGTTGGGAGCCCTTTCGGCACTCTGTGTCTACACGTCCTAGTCCCGCACATTTCACAACCACCATAAGGGGCATCCGGATCACCAGGATGCAACTACGGGGTGAGACCTCGACACCCTTGATACCGACCAGATCACTAGGACGACATCAAGGGAGAGGGGCTACATGACCGGTAAGGTTCCTGAGGCGCGCTGTTAGGAACCCCCTTTGAAGATCAAACAGTTCTACGTCGGCAGGTCCCAGTCCTGTATATTCCTTGACCACTGTAAGGTGCATCCGGATCATTAGGATGCAACTACTAGGTGAGGCCTCGACACCTTGATACCGACCAGATCGCCAGGACGACATTAAGGGGTGAGTGGCTATATGACCGGTAAGGCTCCTGAGGTGCGTTGCTTAGCCCCCCTTGACGCTCAAGCAGCTCCCCTAAAAAATGGTTTCCAGCCATGGGAGCCGCAAGCCTCCCGAGGCTCTGAGATGGTGTGTCAGGCCGTGGGCGGATCCCCCGAGCGAGTATGAAGCGGCACGCGCTTCGGACTCTCCCGGGAGTGTCGTGTGAGGATCCGAGCGACAAGGCCTTGGCGAGGTCCGAGCGACAAGGCCTCGCAGGGTTTGAGGGGGGAAGCAGGCGAGTGCTCGACTCGAAGAGAGAACACTCAAGATAGGAAACGACGATGAGAAGAAATCCCTTCCCCTTCATTTAAAGCATGGTTGGAGAAAACCCCTAGTTTTAGACAACAAAGATTTGGCAAATTCAAACACAAGAAAAGCAAATAACGGCCGCGTCCGGCACCTAGGATAGTCTTCATCTTCGTCTTACCCTAGCGCGGAGCGTAGAGCATTCACATTCTGTGGGTATAGCCATTGGAGGGCAGTGTTGTCTGCAAGTGCCGAGCATGGGGCTTCCACTTAGGCTTGGGTGGGAACCCCTCAGCGTCCTCGGCGGGCTCTGGGCGTATACATCCCACTCATTATTATGTGGGAGTGTCAAGGGTAGAACTTCCAGAGGTGTTGGATGTGCCAGGAATTTCGGATGGGGACCTAGTCCTGAGTCTCCAGGTGGATGGGGCCATGCCTGGAGACGTGAGCGACCTTGAACGGGTCCTCCCACATTGGTGAGAGCTTGGTCAAACCCTCCCTGGAGAGGACCCGCCTCAGGACGAGGCCTCTGATTTCAAGGGTCCTGGGATGTATGTTACATCAATGTTAATGCCATAGTGCCTATTGGTACCTCGTAGCTCGAAGTGAGGCTCTATGATGGGCCTCCTCCCCGAGCACAAGGTCTGTACCCCGTGCGGCATCCTGATGCTCCTCGTCGAATGCCAAGACCCACGGGGACAGGTGCTTTACCTCGTATGGGAGGATGGCTTCGGCTCCATAGACGAGGAAGAATAGGGTTTCTCCGGTGGGCTTAGTCGTAGTGGTGCGGATGGACTACAACACGGACTGAAGCTCATCAACCCAACCCCTGCCACAAGCTTCAAGCTTCTTGAAACTTCTTGTCTCAAGGCACGCAGGACCTTCGTGTTGGATCGCTCTATCTGGCCGTTGCTCCGTGGGTGGGCCACCGAGGCATAGCATATCTGTGTTCCAAGGTTAGCGCAATAGGTCCTAAAGAGGTTACTTGTGAACTACGAACTGTTATCAATGATGATGCGGTAGGGGACGCCGAAGCGCCTCATGAGGCCCTTGATGAACTTGACAGCCGATCTGCCAGGGATGGGCGGATGGCATCCACCTCCGCCCACTTGGTGAACTTGTCGATGGCGACATATAGGTAGCGGTACTCACCTGTCACCCATGGGAAGGGCCCCAGTATGTCCATCGCCCAGACCACGAAGGGCCAGGAGACCGGGATGGTTGGAAGGCCCTGCGTGGGCTAGTGAATCTGCTTGGAGTGAAACTGGCAGGCCTCAGAAGACCGGACAAGCTCGATGGCGTCATTAAGTGTCGTGGGCTAGTAAAAGCCGGAACGGTATTCCTTTGCTGCAAGGGTGCGTGACAAGGAGTGGTGCCCGCAGTCTCCTCAGTGGATGTCGGCCAGCAGCTCGCACCCCTGTTCCTTGGAGATGCATCGCAGTGCGACGTGGTTTGGGTGCTTGCAGTACAGGTTGCCGTCTTGCAAGCAGTAAGCCGTGGCCTGTCGCGCCACGTGCTCCATGTCTTCCTCCTTTCCTTGCAGTGTGTCGTGAAGTAGGCCCTCGGTTGGTGGTGCCATGGAGGGCTGGAAGAGCCGCTCCTCAAAGATGCACGACTCCTGGGGCTCCCTGTAGGATCGAAAGTAGGTTTAGAGGGGGGTGATTAGACTACTTGACCAAATAAAAGTTTTGCGTTTTTCCCAATTTTAATTCTTGGCAGGTTTTAGCATTCATAGGATATGAAGTAACACCCTGCACATGCATGTCTAAGAGTGTTGCAGAGGAAAGTAAAGACATTACACATGTAAGTAAAAGAGAGGGTTAGGAAACCAAACACAAATGAAGACACGATAATTTTTCCCGTGGTTCCCATAGGTGGTGATATCATACGTCCACATTCATGGAGTCTTCAACCCACGAAGGGTAAAGGTCGCGAGAGTCTAGGGAGGGCTCTACCCACAGAGGGTTCCACGGAGAAGCAATCTTGACTATTCCATGCGGCTACCGTCCACGAAGTACTAGCCTCACTATGGGTAGATCCTCACGAAGTAGGCGATCTCCTTGCCCTTACAAACTTCTTGGTTCACTCCACAACATGAAGTAGGAGGTTCCCAAGTGACACCTAACCAATCTAGGAGGCACCACCCTCCAAAAGGTAATAGGCTCGGTAATGACAATGAACTCCTTGCTCTTGTGCTTCAAGATGATAGACTCCTCAACACAAAATCGCTCTCTCACAGATTTGGCTTGGTAGAAGATATGGGATTGGTGGATAGTAACTTGGGGAGGCTACCAATAAAGATCCATATGGTTGGAGTGGAAGATCTTGACCTCAACACAAGGGTAGGCGATTCTCTCTCAAAAAACTGAGTAGGACAGGTATGGAATAGTTTTGAGTGCTTCTCTTTCGAGTGGGTGGTGGTGAAGGGGTATATATAGGCATCCCAAAAAATCCAACCATTACACACAAAATGACCAACTCGGTGACAACGATGTGTAAATCTTGGTGGTATCGAAGTGACCAAAAGTGGCAACTTTTGAATCTCGCAGTGACCGATATACAATTCTCGGTTTCACCGACAGGCTGACCAATGGTCAGATTTACCAATCTCGGTGAAGCCGATTCACCATTTTTGGTCGGACCGAAAATGAGAACTTGTGTACCAGAATCTTGGCAACCCAACTCGGTGGCACCGAGTGCAGTGTAGGCTACACCAAAGTGTTAGGGTTTGGCTGAGTCTATCTAGGGTTAGAATCGGTGGCACCGGGATAGGAATGTTGGTTGCACCATATGGCTTAGGACAGACTTTGGTGGGAGAGTTTGTGGATGTTTTGGTGACTATAAATTGTGCATGTTTGATCATATTGTTCACCATCAAAACTTAACCCCCTTTTAATAGTATTGGCTTTCCTATGGACTCAAAGTGATTTCACACAAATGTAAAATGTAGAGTTCTCTTGCTTCAAGCTTGGCCAACCTATTTCCTTGAATCTTGGGGTAATTCCACAATCCTTTAGCCATCCCTATCATTAAACTTATCCTAAAATATACTTGGTGAAAGCATTAGTTCAATGACTTATATGTTGTTATTAATTACCAACACTACCAGGAGAGCAACATATAGATCAAAGCTTTGACAAATATATAATCATGGAATATAATCGTCGCTTTGAGAAGTATGTGATTAGCAAGAGCTCCCCCCCTAAATTTGTGCATTATTTTAAATTTGCGTTTGAATGCAAATGCACAATCGATTAGGTACATGGGTTACTTCTTACATGTCACATATCACTTGGTGGTGTGCGAGAGTAATTGGAATGAATATCATAGCACAATACAATCGACCAAAGATGAATCATCATCACATAAGCATTAAGATGATAGGAAATAGTAGCATCACACATTAAAGCGTATGATCAAACATCATAAAGCGTGTATCACAAGCAAAATAATAGAGTACCACAACAACCAAAAGAAATTGTTTTGAAAAGGCAACAAACACCAAACGCTCTCTCACTCGAAGCCTAAAGATCTATATACACTTCTCCCCCTTTGGCAACAAGTTACCAAAAAGTTCAAAGGCATATATCTAAGCGTTCTTGGGCCGATCTCCTCTAGTTGTTGATGGAGTCAAGAGAACAACATTGGAGAAGATCTCTATAGATATCGTGGAAGGAGCTGGAGTGGTCACGGGAGGAACTGGAGCTGATGGAGCAGGAGCTTTGCTGACAGTAGCTGGAGCTGATGAAGAGAGCCTCAAGTCTAGTGCAGGCACTATGGCTGATCACATCTGAGTGGTGAACTTGGTGACTGGCCCAATAGGAGATTCATCCTCATCATCATCGTCATCATCATGATCTGAAGTAGTAGAGACCCGGGGCATGTGCATGGAGTCAACTTCCTTCTGAAGCTTTATAACTCTCTTGGACAACTTGTCCACCTTATCACCAAGAACCTTGATTCTTGACTCAAACATCCACACTAGACTGTTCTGGTTATCAAGAATCCCCTTGATATCCTTCTGCATGCCCTAGACGGCTGAGATCAGAAGATCCATTTGCTCGTTCCTGGATCTAGGGGCTTGAGCACTAGTGGCTCGAACAGCTTCTGCTTCTGCCTATGATGTAGCAGATGTGGGATGATATGGGTCCATCACCATGACGTTATCCTGAAAATCAGGCTGTAGGGGCAAATGTGGACGATATAGAGCAAAAATGTGCTTCTCCAACTAAGAGTTGATAAGCAACTGGATGTAGGCTGCATAATAGCAAGAGCGCTTTTGATCAACGGCAACCCTCTTGATTGTCTCAATAACCAAATCCATGACTCTAATCCTGGTGTTCTTGTCAAGGTGGATCAACATGTTGATGGAGTAGCCTCGAATCATCTTATCATCTCCTGACTTGGGCATCAAGGTGTGCCTTAGAATGGTGTTCATTGTACGGAGGCCTGCTTGCAGATAATAGATGGATCCTAGCTTGTGTGATTGCACCTTGTCAGCAGGGATAGGAGTATACGTATCTTTCATGGCATTGTGGCTTGCCTTGGGTTCTGAGTATACATCCAGATCACCTTCCCGAGCTTTTGGAGCCTCTAGAAGTGCAACCCACTCCTCAACAATGGACTCATACCTAGCACCTTCAGTCATCCGTACAATTCTAGCATCTTCGTAGAAGTGTGCAGTGGAGTAGAATTGCATGATCATCTCATCGTTCCATGTAGTAAGCTCTCTGCCAATGAGCTTGTCCAGAACAATGCAATGGAAGTTCTCTTGGACACTTTGGAAGTAGTCCACATTATCCTTAATGAACTTCCAATCGACATATCTCATGTCGCTAATAGCTGGGCTCTTGTCAAGCAACGTTGTCTCATAAAAATCTTGTTGCTCTCTTGTGGAGAACCTGTAGTCTACAGCAGTTTTCCTCCTCTGAGGATAAGGATGTATGGCTCTTTAGGCTATCAAGCCTAAGTCTTTCCTCTTCTTCATTTCCATGGCAACTAAGTGGCTGGCATCATGCACTAGAAGATGTGTTCTGAGCTTCATCAAAGTAGTCAAGTCATCATGATCTTCAGTTCTGGAGGCAGTCCCCTTGTTCTTCTCACAAGCTGGGATGTCTCTATTAGTCCTGTTCGACTTCTGTGCAGCAGTTTTCTTAGAAGGAGCCTTTGTGCTCTTGGAGGTGCCAGTCTTTGGCATAGCATCAGCCATCATCTTCTTGGCTTTCTTCTTGGGATGGGCCTTCTCAACATTCTCTTCCTTCTCTTCCTCGGCATCAGCACCAATAGCCTCCTCTAGATCTTCATACATAGAGGTAGGCCTGCCAATCACATGGACAATCCTTTTCCTGGACTTCTTCTCCCCTGCCTTCTTAGGCATAGCCTTCCTTGGGGGATCAACAAAAATAGTGACTATAACACTCTCATGTGCCTTGATAGTCTCTGAGCTAGCATAGATCTTGCTGACAACTTTCCTGGATGAAGTAGCTTCAGTTGCTGACTTCTTGGCAACCATTTCTTCCTTCTTGGCAAGAATCTCCTTAGGAATGAAATCTGAATCTTCTTCATCAGAGTTGAGCTTCTTCCTAGTCCTCTTGGTAGCCTTGGGCAACCCATGATAGCTGGGGGTGCCTGGATCTGGAAAAAACTAGCTTCTGGGCTTGTGCCAGAACTAATGTCAACTCCTTGCTCTGCCAAATTCTGACTGTCCTCTAAGCCTGACATACTGACCCTATGAATAGAGTATAGGAGGGCAGAAGAAGATGAGTCATCACAAATTGAGGCTGGTTTTTGAAATTTGAACAATGAATTTTCAAGATTTTTTCATTCTGTCAAATAAATATCGGTACATCCAAAACAAATTTTTTCGTGGGGCCGAGACTAACTGACTCTCTAACTAAACCTTGGCACCCTTTTCGATCGGACCAAAAAGAGGAACTCAGTTCCATCGAGTCAGTTCTTAGCCAGACAAAAAATCACATCGGTGAGACCGATATGCCTGTTTCGATTCCACTGAGATTTATCGGGCGGACGGGAAAACCATAGAAAATTCATTATTCGTGAGACTATGGAGTTTTGAGTGGATAGGAATACGTGCAAAGGGTGTATCAATGACGAACATGAATATAATGCGCAGGAATCGGACGAGGAGCGCAATAGAGATCGAATATGTACCCTAGCTTGGCGCGGATCCTCTACGGCGGCGACAAGGGAGTGGATTTCATTGGCGATGGCGATTCCTAGCGGTGGAGGAGCGCGGGGAGACAAGGGTGATGACCAGGGGTCTCGAGGGCGGCAGCTAAGGGTTCTGAGGCGCGACGTATGAGAATGAAATTCAAAGCATCGGGGTGCACAACTTTCATACCCACCACTGTCGGTGACAACGATTCTAATTTTTGTGGTGGTAGATGTTGAAGAGTCTGTAGGTGTGCGAGTCCTTTCCGTAACCAAGCATAAAACCTTCATGTGCTTTCGGTGCAAATTTAGAACTATGGTGAGGATCTCTAATCCAACATTTTGCACCAAAGACTTTGAGATAACTTACATTGGGTTTCTTGCCAGTCATAAGTTCATACGAAGTCTTCTTGAAGAATTTGTGAAGATATACCGTGTTGATGATGTGGCATGCAGTATCAATTGCTTCATGCCAGAAGTGACGAGGAGTCTTGTATTCATCAAGCATGGTGCGAGCCATATCAACAAGAGTCCTGTTCTTGCGCTCCATGACGTTGTTCTGCTGAGGAGTATAAGGGGCAGATAACTCATGAGTAATACCACGTTCAAGATATTCATCAAGATTGGTGTTCTTGAACTCAGTCCCATTATCACTCCTGATATGCTTGATCTTGATGCCGAAGTTGGTGGAGGCCCTTGAAGCAAATCGTTTGAAGACATCCTGTGCTTCAGACTTGTACAGAATAATATGCACTCAAGTGTAACAAGAGTAATCATCAACAATGACAAAGCCATACAAACTTGAAGAATTTGTTAGTGTGGAGTAATGAGTGGGGCCAAAGAGATCCATGTAAAGAAATTCAAAGGGTCGAGTCGTGGTCATGATTGTCTTCGAGGGATGTTTGGATCCAGTCATCTTCCCAGACTCACATGCACCACACAGGTGGTCCGTGAGGAATTTGAAACCTTCAATGCCAATGACATGCTTTTTCTTCACGAGCGTGTGCAAGTTCCTCATACCAGCACGTCCAAGTCGTCGATGCCACAACCAGCCTTTTGAGGACATTGCAAGTAAACATGTGGCAGGATGAGGACCTGTATAGAAATCAACAATATACAAGTCTCCTCTCCTAAAGCCTTCGATGACTTTGGAGTTTTCAGATTCCATGATGACAACACAGTGATATTTTCCAAATATGACAATCATATCAAGATCACAAAGCATTGAGATAAACATAAGGTTGAACCCTAGGGATTCGACAAGCATCACCTTATCCATGGTTTGGTCCTTTGAGATTGCAACCTTACCTAGACCCAATACCTTGCTTTTGTCCTTTGTTTGCATAGGTGATATGCTTCAGATGAGATGGATCAAGTGGCAAATTCATCAGAAGACTCTTGTCACCAGTCATGTGGTTTGTGCATCCACTGTCGAGGACCCACTCAGTAGCTTTTGGAGAATCATCCTGCAGATGAATTAGTACAACTTATGAACTCATCTTCTTCAAACTGAAGAATATGACTTCAATTTCATCATATAGAATTTCATCACACAAGATAGTAAGCAAGTAGTGTGAGGACGTGAGAAATGAGGAATTCATTTCTATAAAGTTAGCTTTCATCCGTTCAAGCATTTCCTCAGGTCTCCAAAAAATTCATCAGATGTTCAAGTTCATCTAGAGACCTGACCCTGCATAAGAAATTAGTTCAATTTCTTCACCACCCACATCTGGAGGGGTGGCAAAGAGTTCATCATTCTATGAGCACCATATGACAAGGGAGGCATTGAAGCAAGAGCGCTTCGTTTCACAGGGCGAGGGTTAAAGTACTCATATGAATAAGCAGAGAAATTCTTCGAGGACTTATGAACATAATGGTTTGAAGAATAATGCACATATTCATAACTCTTAGATTTTCCCTGCGAAATAGAGCCATTAGCATGAGAATGATATTTTTGACCATTTGAAGAATTTGGTCCAAGTGAAGACTTTGGTCCAGATGAGAAATTTGATCTGTTGTTCCTGTTCTTCATGAGAGGTGTCATGAGGACATTCACTTGAAGATTTTGTAGGTAGCTCTTGGGAACCCAGATTTTCTTCATAGGTGAACCATTCCTGTAGTTAGTTCCAACAAATCTAGCAAATACTTCATCTTTCTGATTTTTGAAGAACTTGTAGTTTGCGTCAAGTGACTCATCAGATAAATATGAAGTTTCACAAGTAAAGCCAGATAAAGTGGATGGATCTACAGGAGGTCCTTTCGCAGCAACCCATGAGGTTATGGGGCACTGCTCAGGTGTCCAATAGGATCCATCAGCGTTGTGTTTCCTCACAAAGGCAATACTCTCTTTCCTAGGGTTCCTGTTCAGATTGTGCTTTTTGAAGACATCGCAATGGGTTTGATGCCCTTTGAGGCTTTTGTACATGCCTGTCACATACAATTCCTCAACCCTGCATTTTCGTCAGTGATACTTGTGGTATCCTCATATGAGGAATTTGAGGCCACTAGAATAGTTGAAGAATTTGCAGCAATAGAAGCATTTGAACATTCAGGTGAAGCATTAGCAGTTTCACGTTCGATGCATTTCGAACAAGGTGGAACAAATTTTCCTGAGCGGTACTGATCTGTTGAGCAAGTAAGGAATCGTTTTACCTTTGGAGATCCCCATGTGATACCCTAAGTTTCTCAAGATCTTGCTTTCTTTGAAGAAATTCAGAAGAGAGCTTCTCATGATCGGCTAAGAGGTCATTATGATGACTCTGAAGGTTATCATGCTTTGTCTGAAGACTTTTGAGATCGTTAGACAGAGTTTGAGTCCGATCCACTTCATCTTTCAACAGATCATCGCTTTTGTCTAGCATTTTTTGAAGCTTTTCAAATGCACTTTGTTGCGTAGTGGCAAGTTTAACAAGTTTAGCATAGATAGGTTTCACATATTCACCAGATTTACCTTCACTTGATTCAGAAGAGGAATGATGTTTGTGTACCTTTCAGCCTTTTGCCATGAAGCAATAGGTGGGAGCATAATCATCATTGCTAATGTCAGAGTCGTTGGAGTAGTAATATTTTTCATCGTTGAAGATGGACTTGCTGACGAAGGCACTAGAGAGAGCAAGGCTAGCGACACCTGATTCAGATTCCTCCTCAGATTCTTCCTCTTCGTCATATTCTCCAGATTCTTCTTCAGAATCCATTTCCTTGCCAATGAAGGCCCGAGCCTTTCTGGAACCATTCTTCTTGTGCTTTGGGGACTTTGCAGATGAGGACTTTGAAGATTTCTTCTTTTCCTTCGAGTCATCAAAACTATCATCCTTGTATTTCTTCTTCTTCTTTGAATCTATTTCCCACAGAATACAGTCAGAGATAAAGTGACTAGGCTTCTTGCATCGATGACAGGTTCTTTTCTTGTAGTCATCTGAGGAATCTGATTTCCTCAAACCACTCTTTGATAACTTTCCAAATCCACCTCTCATTGAGAACTTATGGAATTTCCTCACGAGCATTGCTAGCTCCTGACTTAGTTCTTCAGGATCACCAAGGCTGCTGTCAGAATCTTCTTCTTCAAATGAGGAAATTGCTTTTTCCTTCAGAGCACGAGATCTTCCATAGCTTGGCCCGTAGAGGTCTCTCTTCTTAGCTTGTTGGAATTAATGAGTATTGAGTCTCTGAAGAATATCAACAGGATCAAGTGATTTGTAGTCTCCACGTTCTTGAATCATCAAGGCCAGAGTATCGAATGAGGAGTCAAGAGATCTTAGCATTTTCTTCACCACTTCATGGTCAGTGATATCGATGGCACCCATTGCTTGAAGCTCATTGGAGATATCAGTGAGACAGTCAAAGGTGTGCTGAACATTTTCATTGCCGAGTCTCTTGAAGCGGTTGAATAGATTGCGAAGAACATCAACACGAGAGTCACGTTGAGTGGAGACTCCTTCATTGACTTTGCACAGCCTGTCCCAGATAAGCTTAGCAGTCTCCAAAGCACTCACTCTGCCATACAGAACTTTGCTCGGATAGCCACAGATGATATTCTTTGTTTGAGTGTCGAGTTGCTTGAATCTCTTCACATCAGCAGCATTGATCGTGGGAGTAACAGAGGGAACACCATTTTCCACAACATACCAGCGATAGTTGTAAATAGCTTCAAGATGCATGTGCATCTTGTTCTTCCAGTAGGGGTAGTCCGTCCCATCGAAGGTAGGACAGCCCATGGAAACCTTTATCATACCTACAGTTGACATAACTAGAACTCCATGTGGTTAAACCAAAATCACACAGAGCGAGGGAGTACCTGCTCTGATACCAATTGAAAGTGCGTTATATCGACTAGAGGGGGGTGAATTGGCGTTTTTTACAAATTCATCACTTGAGGAATTTCAACTTTGACGAATTTGAAATCTGATGAATAACTAGCAGCAGAGCAAGTACTCAAGTGCACGAGGAAAATGGAAACAACATAGTCATGATGATGAAATGAACATGCACAAGTTATAGGTAGCATGATACAGGATAAGAAGTGATGAACAAGGTAACTTGAAGAATTTGAGGTGAGGAAATTGCGAGAGTCTTCAGTCAAATTCTTCAAACAGTAACGATAAATTTCATCAACAAGTATACGAGGAATAAGGGGTTGAGGAAACTGAGCCAGGTAGCTCGATGAAGACAATGGTTTGATGACCCAGTTCCAACTGTTGTGACGTCGTACGTATGGTTTGGAGCAGACTGGTAATTAAACCAGAGGACACACAGTCCCTAGACATACAGTCCTTACCGTATTCTCCTTGAGATAAGGTCACACAGTCCTTGCCCAACACTCATGGTAAGTCTTCAGGGTAGACTTCCAAAACCCTCACAAATTGGTCACCCGACGATCCACAATTTACTGCTGGATGCTCTAGACCAAGGTCACTTCGTGATCCACAATTGACTGTAGGACGTACTAGACCATGACACCTAACCGTCTAGAGGATGCCAGTCCTCAAAGGTAACAAGCGTCGGTTCCACATAGGAATTTCTTCAGTGATGCTCAATCACTTTGGGTTTGGTGGTTTGGTTGTGGGTTTTTCCTCACTGATGATTTTGTCTCAAAGTCCTCCGAGGATGGGTTGCTCTCAAATGACAAGTGTCAGTTCTCTCTCGGAGCAGCCAACCAACCAGTGGTTGTGGGGGGTGGCTATTTAATAGCCAGGGTGCAACCTGACATGATAAGACATAAATGCCCCCAATGATATGACCGTTATGTGGATAAGAATGATTGGGGACAGCTGGTGCTAAGCACAGCAACGGTCGGAGTTTCGAACTATGAAAGTCCACAGGCTTATCATGTTCCTCACTTGTAGGCAATTCGCACTGGCGAAATCCTAACTCCTCAGTTAGACCAATTTCCTCAGAGACCAGAAGAACTTTGTCTCTGTCACTGAAGAACTTGACTGAACCGTAAGAGATTTCCAAAGGCTTCACTCAAAGGATTGGTTAGATTGAGGATTTTGAGTTGAGCATCAGTTGGAAATTTTCCTTAGTATTACCTCGGCCCCCTTTAACAGTACGATGTTTCCTATGACTCAAAGAAAGTAAATGAAACTACGAAAACAAAAGTCTTCACGCTTCATAGTCCTCGTTCATAACTTCAAGGTCACACCAACTTGTTCATTTTCAATGTCCTAAGGGAATACCAAAGTCTTCACCAAAGTCTTCAATTGAAGACATTCATTTTTAGGGGTCGATAACCTCCGAATATATCAAACTCCTCATCGACTTATAGAACCTGTATACACTCACAAACACATTAGTTCCTTAACCTATAAGTCTTCAATACACCAAAATCACTAAGGGCCACTAGATGCTCTAACAATTATGATGATGACTTGTATGCTATAAAGAGTGATAGTAACCATGAAACTTGCCATCACGATTTTAATATTCAGTGTGGTTATGTCCATCAAGTATCTCATGATAGTTATTTTGTTGAGTTTGCTCCCACTATTATGAACGAAAAGAAAATTGCTTATGTGGAGAGTGAAAAAAATTTCTATGTGTGTGGATCATGAAGAGAATGTTGTATGTGATAGTTATATTGTTGAATTCCTTAATGATACTTTTGAAAATTATTATGAGGGAGGAATATATGCTTGTAGGAATTGCAATAATATCAAGTTTTCTCTCTATGTGTTGAAAGTTTTGAAGTTATGCTCGTTTTGCCTTCCTATTCTAGATTATTCTTGTTCCCATAAATTGTTTTCTCACAAAATCCCTATGCCTAGGAAGTGGGTTAGACTTAAATGTGCTTTTCATGAGATTCATGATGCTCTTTCACATGTTTCAATTATTATTCCTATACGATCATCATTGAAATCATCATGCCTAGCTAAAAGGCATTAAAGAAAAGCGCTTGTTGGAAGACAACCCAACACTTTTACTTTCTGTTTTGATATGTTAACATGATTAATATACTGTAGTAATCATGTTTTGTGTATTTCGTTTCAATAAAGTGCCAAGTAAAGCCTTTGGGATAGTGTGGATACTTGCTTGTTTGATTATGTGCAAAAATAGAAAGTTTTGCGTCCAATATATGAATTATCTGATTTTACTGGAGAATCAAAACATTCTTAAATTTTTACACAACATTTATATGGAAATTCTTTGATATGTCCTAATTTTAGAGAATTTCTAGAGTCAGGGAAGTTTGGTGATCATTCAGATCTCTATAGATTGTTCATTTTTGACAGATGTTTTGCATGCATAATTTGCTTGTTTCAAGTGTTCCTATAGCTTATATTGAGTAATAGAAATTGTGGGAATTGTGCAATAAAGTAGGTATCATGTTGTAATAATTATGACTCTTTTCTTTACAATACCTAAGTGAATGATCTATATTTATTACTCTAACCCTTGTTATGAAGTTCCGTTAAGTTTTGTGTGATTGAAGTTTTAAAGTTTTGGGTGAGACACCGATATGAGGAGAATAAGGAGTGACAAAACCAAAGCTTAGGGATGCACAAGGCACCCCCAAGGTAATATTTGAGTAATACTCAAGCATCTAAGCTTGGGGATGCCTTGAAAGGCTTCCCCTCTTTCGTCTTCAACACTATCGGTATATCTTACTTACAGCTATATTTTTATTCGTCTCATATTATGTGTTTTCCTTGGAGCCTAATTTATTTTTTAGTTCTCTGTTAGGTGTTATTTATAATCTTGTTTTTCAATAAAAATTGCCACGCAAATTTGTTGCGCGATACCATGATAATCGTCGTGCTTTCGTGATGACGAATGATTGCTTGTCGAGCAAAGAAACAAAGATTTCCTTGCTTTCGTAGAGTAGTATGGCCGTTTCCGAGTGTAAAACGGCAAAGATGAACCAAGCCCTAGGGCTGTTAGGGCTTGGCAAGAAGTAACAACAGAAAGAAAACGTATGATGAAAAAGTAGTGTTTCTTGTGGATATATCGATTCATTGTTTCAATCGGCCACGACCTTACATTTATATTGGCAAGCTGGACTTGGCGTATACGGAAACAATTCCAAAGCTAAACCGACTAGAATCTAGCCATCTTAATTGGGTTGCCATGTATAGCACGATTACTATACAGAGCACTGTATTTACGTTTTCAATCGGCTAGCTAACCCACATAGCTAACCTGCATGGCGACCACTCTTGGCCATATACGTGTACAAGTACTCCTTGTCTTGCCTTTTACGAATAAAATATTCCGGCAACGTCGCAAATCAAACTGGATAATGACCATCAGTACTAAGCATACTTCTTCTCATACATAGATGTATACCTCATGCATGTAACACACCCATGGTTCAATATAACATCTGATTCTTTCCAATATTTGTATTTTTGCTGTCCATGAAAATCCCCGTGACAATACTTCAATAATGCATTAACCGGTCAGCTTGATAAATCATGAAATTAATTTGGCTCATCATATCCTAAGCAGCCAAATTATACCATCAACACATGCCCCCCTGTTTTTGGTAGAATTGTATTTATCAAAAACACTATCACAGTACCTTAAGACAATGTTGATATTTCACCGACCATATAATTTCTTAGGGTGATGTTCAAAGATAACATTGGCCAAATCTTCTTCTTAGGGCGATGTACAGATAACACATCAGCCAAATTTTCTTACGGCGATATTTATATCGGTCACAACATCATCAAGCCTCTTTCCACATGCTAGGATAATACTTCTTCAAATATTTTCCATTGAGATCTTTGGGTAACCTCACTCCCTGCAAAGATTGTACAAAATATGAATTTTAGGAAACAATTTCTACAATTTTATAAGGGCCTTCCCAAATCGGCGACCATTTGCCGAATTTCCTATCTCTGGTTCCAATAGGTAAAATCATTTTCCACACTAAGTCTCCTATATGAAATGATTTCTCTCTCTCCTTTTTATTATAAGACTTAGCTACTCTTAATTTCTCCTTCTCAATTTCTCGTAGGGCCTGTAGTATTTCTTCTGAAATATCATCTATCTTATCCATCATCAAATCATTATAATCTACAGCCGACAAATCATTTTGTCTGGCCACTCTAAGAGCCCGTCAATTAACCTCTACATGCAACAATGCCTCCTGACAATATACCATGTCATACGGTGCCACTTGAGTCGCCCCATGCTTAGATACCTGATGAGCCCATAAAGCTTTTGGAAGTAACTCATGGCATCTTTTCAGATGATCCTCAATTTCTTATTTATAAGCATAATTAATTGTTTATTGCTAGATTCGTCCTATCCATTAGTTTGAGCATAATAAGGCGATGATTTTAACAATTTAATTCCTAAAGATTCGGCAAATTCACGAAATTGATGAGACATAAGAGAAGCACAATGATCGGTAGTCAAAGATTGAGGAATGCCGAATCTGTGAGTAGTATGCTCCAAAACAAAACTAATAACTTCCTTATGAGTCATATTGTTCAAAGGAACCGCTTCAGTCCATTTAGTAAAATAACCTGTAGCTACTAGGACAAAGCGATGTTTCTTAGAAGATGAAGGATGTATTTCACTAATAAAATCTAAGCCCCATCCTCTGAATGGCCACAACCTAATTATGGGAGTCAACATAGCCGCGAGCGCTAACTGTATATTACCAAAAAAATTATATGCCTCACAACCCTGATAGTATAGAAAACAATCCTCTAGCAAAGTCGGCCAATAAAAACCTGGTTTTTTTAATAACCATCGCATTTTGTGAGCCGAATGATATGTGCCACATATTTCTTCATGCACTTCACCCATAGCTACTTTAGACTACTCAGAATCCAAACATTTTAAAAGTAACCCATCTATTGTTCGGCGATACAACTCGTCGTTAAACAAAGTATACTTTTAAGCTTGTCACCGAATTTTCCTATCTTGCGTTTGACTTAGATCCTTTAAATGATTAACTCGAGGAATTATTCAATCATTTGGCTCTAAATTATTTGCTAATTCGGTGCTTTGCAGCTCATGCAAGAATTGGCACAACATTGTACTATCGTTTGCAACTCATGCAAGAATCTGCACAACATTGTAGTGCTAGTTGTTAAACTAACCTAGGACCTAGTGTAATATGTGACAAAGTATCCAACACTATGGACTTATCTCCTACATCGGCATG
Source organism: Hordeum marinum (assembly GCA_022496015.1). Taxonomy (NCBI): domain Eukaryota; kingdom Viridiplantae; phylum Streptophyta; class Magnoliopsida; order Poales; family Poaceae; genus Hordeum; species Hordeum marinum. The sequence continues at coordinate 212,411,072 of CM039673.1, read as the reverse complement.
CATCATCTTGTCTATTATAAATAACACTCCTTTAGTAATGTGATAACCAGATGCTTGTTGTGCTAAACAATTAGCTCTAGAATTTTCTTCTCTAGGTATATGATGGATGGTGAATGTATCTAGAGATTTAATTATATCTATACATAGGTCCAACTAACTTTTTAATAATCCATCACAACACTGAAATTCACCTTTAATTTGTTGTACTACAAAAAGCGAATCCCCAAAAGCATCCATATCTTTCACACCCATGTCTACTAAATTTTGTAAACCAAATAATAAAGCTTCATACCCAACTTGGTTATTAGTGCAAAGATACTCTAAACGGACCGATGTCTCATAAATAACATTGTTAGGTGAAATTAAAACATTAACGACACCTTGTCCTTCTCTACAAACCGATCCATCAAAATAAAGTTTCCATGGGCATACACTAACATAATTAATATTTTCTTCATCCTCAACCGTATGATCAACAATAAATTTGGCGATAACTTGACCTCTCATAGCACGCAACGATTCATATTCTAAATCATATTCTATTAATGCATAGTCCCAATTTCCAATCCTACTACTAAGAATCGGCTATTGCAATATATATTTAATCACGTCGGCTTGACAGGCTACTACACATGTGCTAGAAAGTAAGTACGGTCGAAACCTGGTACACGCATGATATATAGATAAGGATAACTTTTCAATAAACATGTAACGAGTCTCGGCATCCAGCAAACGGGGACTTAAGTATTCAATAATGTACTCTTTCCCGCCCTCTTCCTGCGCCAACACCACGCTGATCACTCTATCTTGTGCAGCAATGTATAACCTGAATGACACACTGGACTTGGGCGCTTGTAGTACTAGAGGACTCGACAAATATCTTTTTTATATTATTAAAAGCCTCCCGTTGTTCTGCCTCCCCCAAAGTAAATTCATCTTCATTCTTTAGCCGAAGCAATGGAACAAACGATTCAATTTTACCTACAAGGTTAGATATCAATCGTCTCAAGTTATTAACTTTCCCTAGAAATTTTTGAACGTCCTTCTTACATGTAGGTTCCTTCAACTTTCTAATTGACTCCACTTTTGTAGGATCAATCTCCAGCCAACATACCAAAATCACACTTGAGTGGATTCATTTTTAATCCATACTGATGCATCCTCTCAAAAGCTAACCGTAAATCGGCTAAATGATGATCAAACCAATCCGATTCAACAACCAAATCATGAATATAAATTTCTAATACAATGCCTAGAAGATCATGAAAAATTAAATCCATAGGACGTTGGTATGTTGCGCCGGCATTTTTCAAACCAAAAGTCATGACAACCCACTCAAATAAACCAACAAAACATGGGCAACGAAAAGCAGTTTTAGACGTTTCCTTTTCGGCCATAAATATTTGATTATAACCAGCATTGCAATCTAAGAAGCTAATTATTTTATGTCCCGAAGTATCGTTAATAAGAATGCCGGCAATAGGCATAGGATATTCATCTTTCGGAGTAGCCTTATTCAAATCTCTAAAATCAACACATATTCTAATCTTACCGGTGTTTTGCTTTTCAACAGGAACAATATTAGAAACCCAGTCTGCATATCTACTTGGCCGAATAAACCCAACTTTTATCAACCGATCAACTTCTTCTTTGATGCAGTCATACTTATTTGGATTAAAATTCCTACGAGGTTGTTTCTGCGGCCTAAAACCAAATTTGATAGGTAGTCTATGTTCCACTAAATCTCTACTCAAACCGGGCATCTCAGTATAATTCCAAGCAAAACAATCAACAAACTCTTCAAGTAATGTGCATACCTTGATTTTTTGATTGGCTTCCAATTAGCATTGATAAATGTAGGCCTTGGGATGCTTCCATCACCAATATCTATCTCTTCAAGTGGATCACTCGATGAGAATCCCTACCCAAGCTTCTCCATATAACCGAAATCTTCAATTTTTTCATGCATATCGCTCTTTCCGGAACGATATTCCTCAGTGTGTCTTTGCAGCCACTTAATATTATCTTCTTTACTCATCATTTATATAGACAGATCATTAAGCGGAGCTATTGTAGTTGGCTGTGCATGTATAGCTACAAAACCATCTTTACCGATGCTAATATAATCATAGTCCAATAAATCTTTATGGTCAAACCTCGCATCTTACCGTGTTGCTAATCAACCAATGCCTCTGTCAAAGCAATGCAGGCTGAATTATCTGCCTCAATCACCTCCACGTCATCATGAACCCACTAAATCAAGCACTGATATAAAGTGGAAGGAATGAAGAAATTTGGATGAATCCTATCACGCCCCAAAAGAATATTATACCGACCTTTGACTTCAACAACAAAAAATGGAGTCGGTAATGTTTTGCTACCTACATGAGCTCCATAGAAATAACATCCTTGGCTTTCGACAACTCCTCGGAGAAACCATTAAGACCCATGTTCATCTTAATTAATTCAATCTCTTTTCGGCCCAATTTACAAAAAAACGGAAAAGGCATAATATTAACTCCAACACCTCCATCAACAAGCATGCGACCAATAGGCTTACCGTCAATGTGACCCCTGACAAAAATAGTTTCAAGTGCTGCTCGGGCTTCTCGGGTTTCTCAAACGTAGCATTTTTTGCACCAAGAACAAGTTCTGCAACTTCTGCCCCGGGCGCATGAAATTCAGCAGGTAAAGCGAACACCATGTTAACATCCATGTCACTAAGTATATCATCGCTGTCCTCAGAATTCTCGCCGCTGACCGTATCATCTGCGAGATTATCTGTCGTGTCATCTACAATGTCATCTGTTGTGTCATCGGCGGCTCTGTTCACCTCCGCCATGATGCGCTTCTCCTTCCAAGTTTTGGTAGGGACCATTGGTATTTCTTGATTAAACATTTTATTGCGCTTCTTCTTAGCTATCTCTTCCCGGATCTCTAGTGCTCGCAGCCTCTATACTCGGTGTTTCTGTGTGTGTGTGTTAATCCCGTCGGACACCATCGAGGTCCTAGTTTAGTCCCTAGCGCGACTAATTGCATTCTACTACCCTCCGATTCTATCGACCTGTACTGATGAACTGTAGTTTTTGGTGCAAATAATCTGTCCCTGGCCGAAGAACTATTCCGTTGATCACGTTCAGATATCCCGTTGCCTCCAGAAAATATACCAGTACACGCATCAGCTGAATAACCATCTCTAGCAAGCACAATTTCTTTCTCTAAAGATGTAAGTACCATGGGCTCCAAATCAGATGCATGAGTAAATGTGCCAAAGACAATTTAGGGAGACCAACTTGTGGATGCACGTGAGTTGCGTCCGACCACCTGATCGGTTGTATTAATTGAATCACCTTTCTAACTAGACGTAGAAGATGCAACGATAAGTGTCTTAATCAAACCCTTGTCATGCATACCAACGTCTTTTCCTTGCACCGATACACTGCTGCATGAATATTTCTTGTTTCTTTACTATTCTCAACACCTTTTGATGAATTATTTTCCCCAAGTCTCAGACCATGAGAAGCATTTAAATCATCTGAACTTTGTACAAGCTTAGGCACCCAAGTGAGCTTGCGGCCACCACTATAATTCCTGTTATTCGTATCATGCACCAGCGACCGGTTCCCTTGAACGACAATTGCATCATGTAGTCGACGATCCTGATTAAAATGATCTCTTTTGTCACGCATTGGTTCTCCGTAAACTGGTCTCGATGGATTCCACCCCGACTGACAATAACCTAGTGGTCCCATACAATATGGCGCCCATGGATTAAAATCCCACAGATGAAACTGTGGATACATAGCAGGTGCACCGCGCCAATATGTTGGCTGCATTGTAAAATATGGTCACCGGTCATATGAAGGTCCTCGCCATTGCTCATGACCTCCAAGTCCAGAAGGGAACCTAGGTCGCTTAGCACATCCAAGCCAATTAAATATATTGTTGAACAGGCATACTTTTCCAACAACATGCTAACTGTCGGCTTTGGTTTCAGAGCTTGTTTCCTTCTTCCATTGACTTTCAACACTCCTACTTCTGGATGCTTTGGATTGAACATATTTGGAGGAGAATTATCAACAACAACATTTTTCTCTCTTGCGAATTCGGTCTGATCCGACCGAATAAGCATTTTCTTATTCTCAAACTCGATCATATTGATAGGAAAAGGGTCGCTATCGAGCTTCATCGTAGAACCTTCTGTAAATGTCAATCGTCCTTCATTAATGGTCGATTGTACCTGTCGACAAAACACATTACAATCATTAGTAGAATGGTAAACAGAATTGTGCCACTTACAATAATCTCTTCTACCCAATTCTTCTGGAGGCGGAATTACATGACCCTCTCTTCCTCTAATTAATTTTCCTTGCAGTAACACATCAAAAATTCTATCACAGTTCCTAACATCAAAAGTGTACTTAATTTCTTCTCTTCTAGAAGGTATGGCTTTCAATGAAGAACATGCAAAAGGTTTTGACTTTGGCGCTTGAACACATTCGGCTACACATATATTAACATCATCATCACTAGCCGAAGCACTATCATAATCTAAGACATTAACCGCACGATTATCGTTCTCTTTGTTTTTGTTATATTTAAAACAGATATATTGTTTAATTTCCTTAGCCCGGTTTTCCTGTGCCAAAGCCTTTTGCAAAACTTGAATAACATCTAAAAACTCTTGACCTTCTAATTTATCCTTAATATAAGTGAGAAAACCCGAAAAGGCAAGATAAGCTAAATCATGTTCGACTATGGTCAAGCTAGAACATCGGTTCTTGACATCTCTAAACCTCTTAATATAATCATGTACATGTTCATTATATTTCTGCCTAACCATAGTCAAATCTGAAAGCCGAAGTTCAGTTTCATTGCCATAAAAATACACATGAAAGTTTTGATCCAATTGTGCGCATGTTGAAATAGAATTAGGAGCCAACGATGTAAACCAAGTAAATGCAGTACCGGACAAAGTTAAAGGAAATAATTTGACTCTGAAAACGTCTGGTGTGCCGACCTCGCTGCATTGTGCTAAAAATTGTTCTAGATGCTCAAAGTTGATCTATCATCATCCCTCGTAAATGTAACAAAATTTGGAATTCGAGAACCACGAGGATATGGCGTTGAATCAAAGTAATCAAGATATGGTTTTTGATAAACACGTGCTCTACCCTTAGGTTCTAAACCAAATTCTCTAAGTATACTAGCAAGTTGGTCCTTAAAACTATCATTGGGCTGTAAAGAATTGGTTTGTGGAACATGCAGGGGACACTCCAGCAAAGAATTTTGAGCATGTAATGTTTGCAACAGAGACCCACTAAAATATGAATCGGGTAACGGCCCGTACGGAATGCCAGTACCGATAGGCTGCAGCGGTGGCGTATTATACGCTATTGTTTGGTAAAATGGTAGCTACAAATTAGAATTTATTCCTATACTTCGGTTAATGTTGTTGTAATTTGGTGGGACCGAAGTCGTAACAACAGAAGGAGTAGCACCTAAAATAAAATTATTAGCCGAACTACTAGCAAAGTTCCGGCGACCTTGATTATTATTGAAAGCGACATGAGGCTGAATAACATTAGCCGATGCACCAGATGTATGAATATTGCTAGGAAAGTTAAACAATATATTATTTTCCATAGGCATCAGCTTTTTATCATAATACTCATGATCAGTTTGCAGCCCTAAGATTGAGCATGATGAGGTAGATTAATTCCAAGATCTTTACTATGCTACTCCTTAAATTCTTCAAAATTATCAACTACAGCTTTTGTAATTACGCATGGTGTATTTGTCATATCAAAACCATATTTACTTGATATGGACACATCAATTAAATGAGCAATTTCTTCGGTTGACTATTTTACCTCAGCACTGAGCGGATGGGAAGGATTTGGCACCGCTACCTTCTTGACGATGCTGTTCCTTGTCTTCTGATATCCAGCCAATTTCAGTTGTCTCCTTTCAGCCTGCTCTTCCTCAAGCTCCCTCTCAAACTCGTGGCAATCGTCCTCCGACAGATCGTCGAGTGTGATGGTGATGACGTTATCCATGTCGAAGTCGCTTCTGTTCTTGTCCATCGTATGTATGTTCTTGTCCTTCTCGTGTCCCCAGCGGAGTGGCCAATTGTGTTGCCACGCAAATTTGCTGCGCGACACCACGATAACCGTCGTACTTTCATGATGACAAACGATTGCTTTTTGAGCAAAGCAACAAACTTATCCTCGCTTTCGTAAAGGAGTACGACCGTTTTCCAATGCAAAATGGCAAAGATCAACCAAGCCGTAGGGCTGCTAGGGCTCGGCAAGAAGTAACGACAAAAAGAAAACATACGATGAAAAATAGTGTTTTTTGTGAATAGATCGATTCATTGTTTCAATCGGCCATGGACTTGCATTTATATTGGCATGCTGGACTTGACGTATACAAAAACAATTCCAAAGCTAAACCGACAAGAATCTGGCGAGCACGAGTACCATATATAGCACTATTTATGTTTTCAATCGGCCATCTAACCTGCATGGCGACCTCTCTTGGCGAAATAAGTGTACAAGTACACCTTGTATTGCCTTTTATGAATAAAATATTCCGGCAACGTCGCAAATCAAATTGGATAATGACCATCATTACTAAGCATACTTCTTCTCGTACATAGATGTATACCTCATGCATGCAGCACACCCATGGTTCAATATAACATCTGATTCTTTTCAGGATATGTATCTTTGCTCTCCAAGAAAATCCTTGTGACAATACTTCAACAATGAATCAAATGATCATCTTGATAGCTCATGAAATTAATTTGGATCATCATATACTAAGCAGGCAAATTATACCATCAACACACAAGTACATTGTTTTAAATTGCTTCGGGCTGTTCTATTTGGATAGATCGTTGTCATAGTTTTGTTATGTACTTATCCTATAGTTTCCATAGCCTATATTGGTAGATATAAATTGTGGAAACGATAGTAAACAGTAGATGATGTTTGAAAATTATTGTGCAACTTATCTTGGCAGTACATAAAGTATTGATTTATTCTTATGTGTAGTAACCTATCTCACGAGTTTTTGTTGAGTTTTGTGTGGATGAAGTTCATAAAAGTTAGGAAAACCCTGATATGAGAGGAACTAAGGAGACATAAAAGATCAAGCTTGGGGATGCCCAAGGCACCCCAAGTAAATATTTCAAGAAGTCTCAAGCATCTACGCTTGGGGATGCTACAAATCCCACCTCTCTTCGTCAACTATCGGTTAGCCTATGTTGAGCCTAAATTTTTATTCATTCACACGATGCGTCTTATTCTTGGAGTGCTATTTTTATTTTGCTTGTTGTTTAAATAAATACTAAGATCTGAATATATTTATTGAGAGAGAGAGAAAGTCCTCACATAGCTACTTAATTGTTTGACTACTCATTGATCTTCACTTATATGTATTGGAGTTGTTTTGTCATTTACTCTCGTGCTTCACTTATATCCTTTGAGTAAATGGTTAAATGAATTGAATATCATAAATCTAAAATTATATATTTTTGCATGCTTATTCCATGGGGGAGTAAAGACTTCACATATAAGAAGTATAGGTGGTAACATTTATTGAAAGTTAGCAAACACCGCATTAGTCACTTGAAGAATTCATGAAAGAATATTGAAGGAAGAGAGATTTCACATATAAATATGCTATCTTGGACATCTTCTATGATTGCAATCCCATTAATTATTTTAAAACTTGAGCAAATTAGTTGAAGTTAGACAAGGAAGATAACATAATGAGTTATGCATGGGTGTATTTGTATAGAAATTATATTGTTATAGATCCTTCAACATGTGGTGCTTGCTACCACCTCATGCTAGACAAAACTTCCGCACCTCATGCTAGTTTCGCCATGAGTGTCCACCATATCTACCTATTGATTGAATAAAATCCTTCAAGTAAGTTGCCATCGGTGCAAAAAGCAATAAAAATTACTCCTAAATATGTATGATCTCTTATTGTAAGGGAAAATAACCGTTGTACGAACTTGTGATGGTAAAGAAATAAGAGCGACGGACTGCATAATAAAGGTTGCTATCACAATGGGTAATACAACGTGACGTTCCTTTGCATTAAGGGTTTGCATATCCAAAAACAAAAAGCGCATGACAACCTCTGCTTCCCTCTGCGAAGGGCCTATCTTTTACTTTCTAGTACTTACCTTTAAGCAAGAGTCATGGTGATCTTCACCACTTCCTATATTTCGCCTTTTTCTCTTGACAAGAATCATGTGGTGGGGAAGGATCCAAGCAGATATGGCCATTCAAATATATTTGACCATGAATTATTATTGTTGACAATTATCTATATGATAAATAAGTTGGAAGGTGAAACTTTAAGCCCCTATGTTTCTTTGTGTTCGATGGATGCCATTTGCTCTAAAAATATGCTTTGAGTGTTAGCAATCATGGAAGACTATATGATGGTTGAGTGTAAAAGCCGGGGATCGACGCTCCAGAAGATTCCCTTTTATTCCGTTGTCATCATGTGATTCGTTTGGTCATCACATTCATCATTGTATCCTTCGCATCATCTGCGTAGCATCATCACTCGTTTTCGAAAACTTGCATCCGTTCGTAGTTGTCGGTTCTCTCCGTTCGTGTCGTCAACCGTTTCGAGTCCAACCACACATGCACGCGCCTGCGACATTGGTAAAATATTGTTTCAAAAAGTGTGCATAAAATATTCTCGGATTGGGTCGAAGGTTGGCGTGCAGTCTTAATATAGTGTAGCTAGACAGTCTGTCAAATTTTGTCGCAATCAGAGTTCGTTTGATACCCGATGGTCGACCATAGCGGTTGCGTCATCGGTTTAATTGTCAGATGTTTCGGTTTATAAAATATCCGTCATGCGCCGCAAACCTTCCTTCTCATCCCCATCTAACTCACTCTACACAGACCACTAAGCCCAACAACCCACCTCTCTGATCGGACCATCTGATCGCAATCGGAGGGTCAAAAGAGCCCCAAACACCCTCCTTTTGAACCCCTGCTATTTATAACGGCACACCTAGACCATTTTTGGACAAAAACCTTCACCATCTCCCTAAAATTCCTCCCTCGACGCCAACTACATGCCTTCCTCGGGATTCCAGCCGCACCAACCCGCAGCCTCACCCCTCCAGCCTCCACCATTGAGCCATCCATCTGGGATTGTCGTATGGAGATCCGATGGCCACAGCGCCCTAGCTTGCCTCCCGGAGTACTCGATACAATCTGGATCGAGGCAAATGCCTCTACCCAAGGGCCCCAACCAAACTTGCCGCCTCTAGGAGCTCCGACCACCACCGACAACTTCGTCTAAGCCGACCTCGCGCCCTTGCCTCTTCCTTCCTGCCCATGCCTCGCTCTCCCTCTTAGTGCGTTCTCTCTCTCCCCCGTAGGAAACCGCCGCCATTCATGGTCACACTCGGAGGACGTCACCGGCCTTGAGGCCTCACCACCGTCGAGATCCCTGTGGATCCCAAATGGATTCATCTGCCTTGCCCATCCCCGATCTTCGTCACCACCCACTGGAGCCATGTGCCTTCTCCTCCATGCCAAGTCCTATCGCCAGCCTTCTGCTCCTTCATCCCGCGAGGAGGACAAGCGCCTCGCCCGAATAACTTCCGCTCACCACCTGCATGGACCAGATCGGCCTGGCATGGGCCTCCTGTCACATGGCTCAGCCCCGGCCTCCAAGCCCAGCCATGGCCAGCACCCGACCGCCCGCAGCAGCCCGAGCCCACGCGGCCTAAGCCTGCCTACGACCGGGCCAAGCCCTAGGTGAGCACCCCCATCTTATCACCCACCCAGGAGCGCTTGTGCTATAATGCGCCCATGCTACTGTTGTCTCGTTTTCTCTCAGATTCGGCCCGTGAGCATTTTTTTGCCCAACAAATTTGCTAATTATCCACCGAAAATAGATTTGCAAAAAAAACTTGATATTCATGCATTTAATAACATTACAATTGTGCATCGCATGTAAAAACTTAATATATGCAAAACATGTAGAATTTTGTGTAGATTCACTATATCCCACTTTCATAAATGTTTAAGATACTTAAATATCATTTATCTGATAATTTACTTATATGTCATGTTGCATTGGGCATAAGTATTATTCATGAATCTTAGGTAAAAACTATAGATTTGCAATATGTAAAATGTGTAGCATTGTTATATACCTATTTCATGCATGCTAAAAATATTTGATGTGTTAGTTGTATTTATTTTGCATACATGGCTTGCTAAAACGATTTATGTCCTAATCTCGCATATATGTGGTGTCATTTGTTTTATAGTAAATACCCACATTTTATATATGATTTTGGGGTAGAAAAATTCAAAGAATTTATCTAGGAAATTAGTTTTATCATTTGAGCAATTTTGTGTGCATGTAATTTTTTCTGTGATGACCTTTTGTTATTTTCGTGTGATTAAATCCATGCATCATATGAAATAATTTTGAACATCAGTTATGCCCTTTGACATGTGCACTGGCCCTGGTGATTTCGCTTGCCATGATAATGCATGTTTAGGTGTTATTTTCTTGTTGCCAACATGCTATAAAATACTGTTGTTTTGAGGGTCCAGAATATTTCTAAGTCTGGAATGTGTAATATTTTGTTGCTATCTTGCGAGGTGTTTGACTAGTGATCTATAGGTTCTTTGTGGTTGGTGTAATGAAGTTATTTGTACCTCATAATGTCCTATAGCATCTTGTCAAGTTTCATGCCAATATATGCCATGTAGCCTATAGTTTTACTGCTGTCAATATGCCTTCGTGATAAAAACTGCTTTGTTTAAAAACTGGGATTTTCTCTAAGTTTGAAAACTGCTTAGTTCAATATGCCATCTTGTGAGCTCATTCCCTATTGATCCATGCTTCTAATCAACTTGATGTGAATAGATGAATTGTTTAGAATCATGTAATCTACAGCCCCATGTATTGTTGTGCATTTTTAGATGGCCGTAGCTAGTTGATTTGTGGGTTGCAATATGCTATGTTGCTGTTTGGGGTAGATTACACCTAAAGTTGTGTTGGTTGTTGTGATTGAACCATAGCTCCGTTTTAGGCAAGCCATATATGAAACTTTCTTAGAATTTCATGTAGTATCATAATATCTTGATGAATTAATGATTTGAAACGATTGTGGTTGTCATTTTCATGCATTTTGCATTCATGGCATATAATCTTGTGATTGTCATATCTTTTAGACTGTTGCTCCATTTGAGATGTTCCAGATATGTAATTCGGCTAGAATGATGTGTAGAATTGCATGGTATACTTTATTATGTTTTTTCAGAAATATAAAATATGGTTAGTTCAGATCTGGACCAATAATGAAATTAACATACGGGGTCATTTCTGAAATGCTATAAGTTGTTTCCTACCTCATTTAAGATGCCTAGATAGTGTAGTTTACTTATGCTTCACCTCTTTCCATGTTTGAAAACATTTAATATTGTTGTCTACCGAAAAGGGAGAGAACTAAGTAATTCAAATGTGGAGTGTCGTCAATATGCAACCCATTGCATATTGAGCTTCACTTAATGTCTAGGAGTTGTTTGATGTGCATTGCCTTGCATTGTATAATCTATCGGACATGCATCATATTTGTTTGCGCATCATGTCATGCATATGTTCTGGTGTATCGTGTGTTGATTGTTGTTTTCAGGTTCTTCCTTCTCGATAGAGTAACAAAAGCATTCGGAGTGTGAGGATTCATTCGACTACATTGGCTCGTCTTCTTCGTGGATTCATTCTTCCTCCAAGCGGGATTTCGGGCAATAGACAAGCCTCCCAAATATGCCATGATAAGCCTCTAACCCCTCCACATCCCAGCAAACCTTTGTTTAGCTATGTTACCGCTTGCTCAGCCCTTCTTATAGCGTTTCTAGCTGCAGGTGCAATTGCTTCCATGTGACAACATGGACATTCTTTTGTTATATCACAACATTATTTCTATTTAATTTAATGCACATATATACTTGGTAAGAGGTGGAAGGCTTGGCCTTTTGCTTGGTGTTTTGTTCCACTTTTGCCGCCCCTAGTTACTTGTGTACCGGTGTTATGTTCCATATTGAGCGTTCCTAACATGCTCGGGGTTGTTATGGGGACCCCCTTGATTTTTGTTTTAGGATAAAGCTTGTCTGGAAAGGCCCAACGTTGGTACTACATTTCACTAAAAACTAATAAACCTACATCAGGAGTAATTAACCCGACGATCTTTAATCAGCAACCCGGGCTAGTGCTCTTCATGAGTGTTGGTCCAAAATGGGCTGCATGCGGGGTCGCCTCGAGGAAACTCGGGGATTGATTTTTCCTGTAGCTAGTCCCATTCTGTCATGTCCTGAGAACGAGATATGCGGCTCTTATCAGGTTCGTCGACACGTCGGGTGGCCTTGCTATATTTGTTTTACCTTTCTCGAACGTCTTGTGCGTGGAATGCCGAAAATACTTCGGGCTATCTCGAAGTTGCGTATTTCCAATGGAATTGCCTAGGAAATCACGGGATTCCTCGTCGAGGTTATTCCCGCTGAGAGTGGTTAATTTGTGATGAATGAGTTGGAGCACCCCTGTAGGGCACGGTTTTCTGAAAGTTTTAACCCTACAGGGGTGCTCCAACTAGTCGATCATAAATTAACCACGCTCCGTGGGAATAGCCTCGACCACGGATCTCGTGATCATCCTAGGGAACTCCAAAGGAATTCCAACACCTCGAGATAGCCCAAAGAAAGTCAGACCTCCTCATGCAAGACACTCGATAAAGGTAAAACAAATCCAGCAAGACCGCCCAACGTGTCGACGAACCCGATTAGAGTCGTGTATCTCGTTCTCAGGACACGACGAACGAGCGATGGTTACCATGCCAATCACCGAGTTTCCCTGGGTGGCGTTAATGAGCTGCTCTGGGTTGGACCAACACTCATGAGGAGCACTGGCCCGGGTTGTTGATTAATCCACGGGGTTGCAAAGCCCTATCCAGTTTTATTAAGTTATTAAGAAAATGTAGTACCAAAGTTGGGTCTTGCCAGACAAGTTTTCATCTTAACCGAATAAACAAGGGGGTTCCCATAACAACCCCGAGCATGTTACGAGCGCAAAGTATGGAAACATAACACCGGTAACAAGAAACTAGGGCGATAACAGCGGAACAAAACACCTATCAAAAGGCCAAGCCTTACACCAATACCAGATGTATAGGTGCATTAAATTAAATGACATATAATATTGTGATATGCCAGATATCCATGTTATCACATGGAAACAACCTGCACCTACAACTAGAACGCTATAAGAGGGGCTGAGCAGCAGTAACTTAGCCAATCAAAGGTTGGCTAGGATGTGGACGGGTTAGAGGCAATCATTGCAATGTAGGATGCTTGACATTCAAGTGGTAGGGAGTGCAATAGTAACGATAAGAGCGTGACAACTAGCAAGCAAAAATAGTATCAGGATCTGGGTACGATAATCTTGCATGTTGGTTCTTCAGAGGGACAAGTAGCGGGATCCTCATAGTGGTACTCTCCTGGATCTTCATACTCAGGTTCAACGTTCGCGTCTACCCAAAAGAAACAGCAAGAACAAACAAGCAACCAAGGTGCAATGCACAATCAAAAATGATGCATGGTTTATGTGAAGAATTTAGCATGGCAATCCTAACTAGTCAAGTTTCACATGCAATGGGTTAGTAATTTTTGAATCTGGGTAGAACCTTATGTTAAGTTATTTAAACATGCATGATCACGGCAAATATGGATGCATCATGCAAAAACGATACAAATGCATATGCAGAACGTAAGAAACGGAGTTACAGTTCTCACGCTACGCTCACGACAAGTTACGAAGGCAAAACACAAGACAAAGAAAGCCATGGGCTGTTCCTTGGCATTCCAAGGTATCCACTGGTTAGCCAATGAAAAACCAACCACAATAGAGTCAAATATCAAGCAATTCCATGGAGTATAGCTCCCACAAGTCACAAAACACTAAAACGAACAAACTGCCACAAAACAGCAACACAGCAACTTACACAACTGACATCTAGAGTTGTAGGAAGTCTCCAACCACAAACAAGGAATTGACAGAAACTACATAACGTGCTTATCAACTTATCCAACTACACAATCTGGAATGGAGGCACACGTCAATAAGCATGAAGCCCACAAGTTGGCATGATGAAACAGATTTCTGGGACTTAGTGAAAATAACAGTTTTCTGGAATCTGAGTTAAGTTGATGGCAAGTTGACATCAGAAACTAATGGTGATGGATACCATCTCATGGCATGAAAATTAAAAGGATTGTAGAGGGTCACCTCTACATCAAATCACTAGCACCAAGCTTGAGCTAATTCACAACATATCATAAGATAGTATCCACTCTTCATGGCATAAAAATATTAACAGATTCTCAAACTTGGAAATATTTAGCATGTTTGAAAATAGCAACGTTTTAGTGGTTACTTTAGAGCATGGTTCCCACTTATAGGCAAGTTTATCATAAGAAAGATAAATACCATGGCATTCTACTCATCAAACACTACCATATTCATGTTGGCACAAATATCATAGCATGCAAGGATTAAATACAACAAATATGATAAAATGGCACTTTGGAACAGAATGACATTTTGTCAAACTTGCTCAAAAGAACAAACAAATTGCACCAAGGATTCTCGAGATTTTTCTAACCCAAATTCATGTATCATACCTCTATGGTTGCATGGGACAACATGGCAAAAACTAGGTAGAAAATTATCCCACATTCCTATAAGTGGAAACTTACCAAATATGTACATGTGCAAATTTGTTTATGTCCAGAATTAGCAATATACCATAAATATATATATCTATTTAAAACACCACAAAAACACAAACATAAAAATAAAACACAAATAGGAGGGCGACCTACCAGGCATACTCACGAGGGCCCCTTTTAGTGTATGACAAGTGGGGCCTGGGCCCACTTGTCACACACATACAGAACACACACACACTACAAAACACACCCACTTACACATGCTCACAACCACATCGGATCCCTGCTGGCCACAGGGAATCCTACACACATGCCAGCGCACACCATAGGCACACACCACCACACCAGATCTGGGTGTTACCACACCGGATCCGAACACCACGCACCACACCACGGCCAACCAGAAAAGGGAAAAACAAAAGGGGGGGAGCGGAGCTCGATCCCTCGACCTCGCAGTCTCGCACCTGGTTCCATACCTCTCCTACCTAGACAGGACGACGCGGTCGGAGGCGCAATAGAACAACGTTGGCTCGAAGGGGAACTCCGACGAACCTCTAGCCCGAACGCAAAGGAGGGAGACGACGACGGCTAGGCCTTGGAAAGCTCCTCGACGTCGAGGAAGAAGAGCTCGATGACAAGGAAGCTTCCCTCGTCACCACCACGGCGAGGCGCGGCGCGGAGGCTACCTCCAGGCACAAGCAGCAGCTTGGCCGGAGCATGGAGGACACGGCAACGGCAGGGGGCTAGCTACTTTACCTAGCGGCATCACGACAAGGAGAGGGCATGAATGGAGAGAGGGTAGAAGCTAGGGCACCGGGGACATGCTTAAAAGGAGCAGGAGGAACGCCGTCGGCCGTCAAATCAATCGAGCCAGCGACGTGGCTCCTGTCGATGCCATTCCATATAGGAGAACGATGCACGCACGCGAGGGGAGGCCGGCTAGGCTGCGAGCGCCCTATTGGGCCACTGTGGCGATTAGAGGCCCAAGAGGCAACTCTCTCTCTCACTCATGAAAAGAGGCTTTCTTTTAAAATAAACAGCTAACTTAGAAAAAACCCACAAAAATAAATAAAAGGATTTTTGGAAAACTAAAAATACTTTGACACTAGCATAAATGCAACATATTTAAATAATTACAAGGAGGTTTTTCCCTAACAAGTAATTTAAATACTTTTAAAATTAAAACAGCCCCTGTTATTTTTAGTACCCCAAAATCACAAGGCTCAAACACCAAAAGAACATCACACATCGACTCGAAATAATACTGGCTACATGATGAACATTTTTAATAGAATTATAAAGCAAATTAATTCTGTTGATTAATGATAATAGGAATAAAAGGTTTTAGGTTTTGGGTCTTGAAATGATAAGAGAGAGGGGAGGAGGAGCTGATTCCACTCAAGCATACACATCCTCAAGACCACTCACAACACAACAAGGTCAAGAAGCAAACCACATACTATGCATGGCATGATGATGAATGATATGATGCACGATGCAAGAATGCATGAGACAAAGACATGGCCAAAAGAGAAAACTCAAATACATTCATCACATGACAAGTTCCACATAGGTTACATGCCATAAAAGGTAGGGACAACACTTGGTCTGTCACAGATGTTCTATTGATCCACTTGATGTTTGTTTTGGTGATCAACTTGCGGGTTTCGTGACCTTGGGAATCTATGCATAGGGGTCGGCACATGTTTTTATCTTGAATCTCCGATAGAAACTTTGGGGCACTGTTTGAAGTTCTTTGTGTTGGATTGAACATGATGAATCTGAAATTGTGTGATGCATATCGTATAATCGAGACCATGGGTACTTGTGGTGACATTGGAGTATCTAGGTGACATTAGGTTTTTGGTTGATGTCTATCTTAAGGTGTTATTTTAGTACGAACTCTAGGGATGTTCATGACACTTAAAGGGATAGCTCATAAGATTGATCAGAAAAGATAACTTTGAGATGGTTTTGTACCATACAATAAGTTCTTTGTTCGTTCTCCGCTATTTCTGACTTTGGAGTGAACTCTTTGTCGCACGAGAGGTATTTACATATGATTCAACTATGTGAGTATTGTTGAGAGAAATTGCACTAGTGAAAGTATGAACCCTGGGCCTTGTTTCTAAGTATTGCAATACTGTTTGTGCTCACTTTTATCATTAGTCAACTTGCTTTTTTATATATTTTCAGATTACGAAAACCTATATCTACCATCCATATTACACTTGTATCACCATCTCTTAACCAAACTAGTGCACCTATACCATTTGCCATTGTATTGGGTGTGTTTTGGACACAAGAGATTTCTTGTATTTGATTGTAGGGTTGTTTGAGAGAGACCATCTTCATCCTGCACCTCCAGCACATTGATAAACCTTAGGTCATCCACTTGAGGGACGAGTCTACAAGAAGAAGGTTGCATAGTAGACATCAGAGCCATACAAAACTCTGCCCGACCCATGACTCAGCTTTTGAAGAAGGATAAGGAGTTCGAATGGACGCAGAAGTGTGAAGAAAGCTTCCAACAGATCAAGAATAAATTGACAACAACCCAAGTTTTAACCAACCTTGATATTCACAAGGAGTTTGTGCTTTATTGTGATGCATCGAGGACCAAGCTTGCAGGTGTTCTGATGCAAGAAGGCACCGTCGTAACATATCTATCCAGAAATCTACGTCCTCATCAAGATAACTACGCCATTCACAACCTTGAGTTGGCAGCCGTGGTTAATGCCTTCAAGGCATGGCCACATTACCTCCTGGGAAAGTGATGAAAGATATACATAGACCACAAGAGTTTGAACATGAGGAAGAGAAGATGGTTGGAGTTGATCAAGGATTATGACCGCGGTGTTCAATACCACCCCGGAAAGCTAACATTGTAGAAGATGCCTTATGCAGAAAGGCTTGTTCCTTGAATGCTATGATTAAGGAAAGGCTACCTGCCTTGTATGAAGAGCTTGAAAGCTTTGGCATGGAACTAGTTGCACCTGGATTCTTAGCCAACCTCAAAGATAAGCCTACCTTAATGGACGCTATTAAGGAAGCTCAGAAGGGACACGAGAGCATTGAAGGCATCAAAAGGAAGATCAAGGCAGGCAAGGCCCCACGATTCACAATGGATGAACAAGGAGTTGTATGGTTTGGGAAGAACATGTGCTTGCCCAACAAGTTGAGCTCAAGAGTTTGAGCTTGCAAGAAGCTCATGACACTCCATATTCCATCCATCCTAGAGGAATCAAGATGTACCAAGAACTCAAGGCTGGATTCTCGTGGCATGGCATGAAGAGAGAAATAGGCACCTTTGTTGCTAAATGTGACATATGCCACAGAGTCAACGCTGAGCATCAGCGAACCGATGGATTGTTGCAACCTCTCAAGGTGCCTGAATGGAAGTGGGACAACTCGTGATGTACTTCATCACTGGATTGCCCAGGTCAAGCAAAGGACATGATTCCATTTGGGTCATAGTCGATCATCTGACCCAGGTTGCCCACTCCATTCTCTTCAAGACCACCTATGATGGAAGCTAGATAGGAAGCCTCTACATCAACCGCATCTTGAGTCTTCACGGAGTTCCGAAGGAGATCGTGTCAGATCAAGGCAGCGAATTTACCTCCTGTTTTGGAAGAAATTTCAAGAAGTAATGGGAACCAAGCTCTCCTTCAACATTGCTTTTCGCACCTAGTCTAGAGAATCAGATACTTGAAGACATGCTTCGTGGTTGTGTTTTGGCGTATGGAGCCAAGTGGGAAGATTGCCTACCATTCGCTGAGTTCTCCTACAATAACAACTATCAGTTGAGTCTTCAGATGGCACCATTTGAGGTGTTGTATGGACGCAAGTGTTGTACTCCCCTCAATTGGTCAAAAATCGGAGAAGGACTAGTCTTTGGTCCAGCTACCCTCCGCAAAGCAGAAGATCAAGTTCAACTCGTCCGAGAGCTCTTCGAGACCGCCAAGACAAGACAGAAGAGCTATGTCGACTCTCATCGCCGAGAAGTGAGCTTCAACAACGAAGATCATGTCTATGTCCAAGTCATGTATCTCAAAGGGACCAAGTGTTTCCACGCCAAAGGAAACCTTGCACCAAGATACATCGGCCCCTTCAGGATCACCGAAAACGAGGAGAAGTTTCCTATCAGCAATACCTACCTTCCGAGCTATCATATGTGTACAACGTATTCCACATGTCACAACTCCGGAAGTGTCTCCAGGTTCCCAACCGCCCTGAACTCTACAAGGACATCGATCATCAAGCCATCAACCTACAACCAGACCTCACTTATCGTTAGAGGCCATTTCGTATTTTGGATGAAGAATAGCGTTGATCCGAAGCCGCATCATCAAGTACTTTAAGGTCCAATGGAGCAACCACACTAAAGCAGAAGCAACCTGGGCGCATGAATACTATCTTAGATCTGAGTTCCCTTATCTTTTAAGAACTTAGGCTAGGAATCTCGGGGATGAGATTCTTGTAAGGGGTTAGGTCTTTCACACCCTGTGTTTGTATCACTATGCTATGCTATGGATTTATAAAATTTGTAACAAGTTAAAACTTTTTGAGCGCAAGTGCTTGTTTGAATTGTTTGATGGTTGCTTGTTTGGTTTGATTCTGTTTCGTCACTCAACGATGTTGTTCCCTCTAGAACACACTTCCTTGATCCAAACGTATTTATCAATGATCATACCATGTGTATAGTGCCAAAAACATATTTCATAAAATATTTTTTGGCGAGAAGGGATTTAGATTTTCACAACCCCCTCAAATGAGGTTTGTACTACAAGTCCTCAAATTGGGTGGGATATTCTCACACCCTGTATTTGTACCACCTTGTTATGTTTGGATCTATAAAATTTGGAACCAATGAAAACTTTTTCAGTGCTTTTGCTTGTCTGATCTGGTGATTGTTCAATATTTGCTTGTTGTGTATGGCACTCTTAGATTCTATCCCTCTCCTTATTAACCTTCCTTGACCCAAACTTCTTGCCCAATGATCATGCCATGTGAATAGTGCCCAAAAATATTTTTACCAAATTCTAGTTTGACCAAAAGGGATTTATTCAAATTAGGTTTTCAAAACCCCCTGAAATGAGGTTTGCACTTAAGTCCTCAAATTGGGTGGATCCTTCTTCCCCAAAGGCTTTACTTCAAACATATTATATTATATGACTTCCCAAGACCACCAAATATTAATTTTAAAGATTATTTTAATATTTTATTTAGAGGATTTTTCTTAAGACCACAAATGGTTTTTCATAGGGAAAAATTATTTGAATGCTTTCAAAATATTTGAGAAAATTTACGGAAACTCAGTGGACATATATTTTCCATATATATGAGTTTTAACACATGGTCATGTTCAAAATAATGGGAAAAACCCCTCAAAACCTTTTTTTGTCCAAATCAAGCTTTTGGAATATTTCTATAAGAAATATTCTCAATGAATTCCAAGAAAATTCTCGAGAGTCAACACTATCATAGGTGATTTGTTTCATCAAACTATTCCAAACCCCTCCCTATCTAGATTCAAATTCGAACAACTTTACATTGTGAAGTTTCTTCCCTTGACCCTTTGTGGACATGTTCTAATCACCAAACAATGATGCTATACTAAGTGTTGCATCAAGGGGATTATCTTAGCATAACTGGATATACAGAACCCTGATTCTGTTAGTTTCTAGGGTTCACAATGTTTCTATTGTCAACTTTGCTCATTTGAGCTCAAATCTGGTGATCCATCTCATTTTACCCACCATTTGATCCTGTTAAATATCACAGTATGTGGGTAAGTTTATCTTGTCCAAACATCCATCAAACACCTTCCGGTGAAATGGTAAAGTTATTGTTTTCACCATTTTTACTATTCCTCTTACTCTAATTTTTTTACCACAGTTACTCACTCACCTATTACACCTCCAGTAAAAATCCTACACTCTCAGCTCAATAATAGATGGGGTAAAACCCCATTTTCACCTTTGGACAAGCCTGGCAGGAGCTCTCTCTCCATTCTCCCCTTATTCTAGTGGAAATTCAGGGAACCCAAGGCTAGTAGGACCTTGTTTATACCCTCCTAGATTCCCTAGACAGAAATGGCCACACCCCATATGCCAAAGGCATGCCTTGGCATGCAAGGTTCGCGCTCTGGAGCACGCTACAGTGCATCCACGCACTATAGCTTGCCCTATCAGAGGCTCCCGACAGCCTTAGGAGGCGGGGTCGTGTCCCCCGTGTCCCCCAAGACGTCCGCGCCACGGCGTCCTGTCGGCCCCTCCTCTCTCTCCCTCCATCAGCTCCCCTCACACGCCTCGTGGCCGCCCGAGTCGGCCAACCATGGGACTCACACACGTGCGCGTCCCCCTCTCCCTCTCTCCTTCCCCGGCTCATGGACCTACCCCAGGAAGGCGCCAAACTCACCCAGGCCTCCCCCTGTGGGCCCCCAGTGCCCGTTCCAGGCAGCCCCGGCGACCGTGACCACGGTGCACCGACGCCCGGCTATAAAATGCCCTCCCTCGAGATTCCCTTGCTCTCCTCTCGCTCCCGCCTCCCCTCAGTCGCTCTCTCGTGCCCAGCCCCCTTGTTTCCATGGTTGGGAGCTGGAACCCGAGCCGAAATCCTCACTGCCGTGCGGGTTCCTCCTTGCCGTCGATTCCCTCGACGCCGGTGACCCTGTCAGCCACCCACCGATGCGCGGGATGACCCTGAGCATGTCGGTGCCCTCCGCTTGAGCCGCCATGGCCTGGGCCCCTGCCGGTGAGCTCCTCTCCAGTCCCTATCATGAGGTGAGGGATGAGAGGTGGAGCCCACCTATCATACCCTCAGCCCCCTCTCTCGCTGCTAGGTTGGCCCCGCGGGCAGGTTTAAAAATAAACCTACTGCGCGAGTGTTTCGCCACGGGCCGGTTACCCTTTGGGATGGCTCGGCTACGATGTTTTCGTCCCAAAAAGGCATGGTGCCATTTTGTTTTTCCTTTTCCTTCATGCTTTCCAAAAATCGCGCAGACCAGGAAATAAACCCAATGACAATAATTTTTCCACCTAAAATCTGTGAATATTCCATAGAATTTAATAGTGCCTTTTGTATAAATTTTTGAAAATCTTTCATGCACTGTTATATTTTAAAACCTATTTTAGGCATTTTTTGCCTCTGTTAAATAGTTTTCAAAAATGTTTTTCATAACAAAATCTTAAACAAATATTTTAGTATAGTTTTTAGTATTTATCAAAGTAGGGTAGCATTTTTAATATTAGCTTTGTGTGCTTTGTTTTTATGTGATGCTTATTTTTATCGCTATTTATCGTGACGATAGATTGTGCTATTGACGAGGGAGTTGGACTCAAAGACTTTGGAGACACCGAAGACTTTGCTGAGCCAGCCAACCAGCCCTTTGACCATGTTAAGAAACCATTTTTATTGCATGGCATATAGCACTTTAATTTTGTCATATTGAGCATGTGGAAGTAGTGACCACTTCGGTAGGTTGCTTCCAATACTTTTACTATTGACACTTGCATCGTGCATGACCCTACCGCCTTGAGGGTTATGAGGCTGGGTGTACATAGGATGCTAGTAGACGCTACGCAAGTGGGTTGGGATTTATGCATAGTGATGGAAAGGAAAATATGATTTCAAAGACTTTTCGAAAACCCCGTCGGGTCCCACTAATGCCCGAGTGAGATGATGATGAGTTGGGTGACCACTTGAGAAAGAAGTGGTGTACCGGAGCAAGTGAGTGAGTGTGGTTTTCGAAAACGGATTGGTCTAAGTTGCGACCGTTATTCCAACCTTACATGTACGACCACGATACCCCTTATGGGACAGGGCATTGTTGATTACTATGGTCGGTGCTAGCAGGGAGCCCACATTACTAGTGTCAAGAGGGAAGTGGTCACTCTTGACACGGGGTCGTCCCATAAGTGGAAGGCCATGTGTTGACTTTGCAGGCACCGGGCACACCATTGCGTGCCCTCATGGATGATATGTGTGATGTATATCATGAGGGATGGCGCCAACGAGTTGACTCTTCATTTAGTATCACCATGGGAAAGACATTGTTTGGGTCTTACCTCGGTTATGTGATGTACCGCGAGTCGTGGATGACACAGAAGTTCCCAGAGTCTTGTGGGTAATGTGTGCAACCTCTGCAGAGTGTAAAACTATTTGAATAACCGTGTCCACGGTCAAGGACAGCTGGATGACCGCTCTTGTGCTACGTCCAAATGTTTTCACAAACTTGGTGTGTGTGTGTGGTTGACACTGAGGTGACTCTTGAGATAGGTCAGATGACCTGACGTGATGAATGAGCATGAGATGATCAACCCCCTGATTATGATGATATCTGTAACTTGTTCATATGGATATCTGCCAACTATTGACGCATGCTTACCAAGTTACTTGATCATGTCATTGCATTCAAAAATGGCTTTCCGCTAATTACCTACTTAGTGCTATATCATGCATCATTATTACCTTGGTCCACAACTTGGGTTGCTTGCGAGTACATTCAAAGTAATCATTGGCTTTCCACTGGTTATTTAATTGTCTAGGCATGGAAGAATAGGAGTACGGTGAAGAGTTCGTTGGTGATGAACATGCGAACTGGGACGTTTCCTAGTCAGAATGCTTGTAGGTTTAAGGCAGATGGCATGGGTTCATGCTTTCGATCAAGATTTCCGCTGCTTGTTAAGTTTAAGTGTTTGGACAATGTGGCCCTATTTATGTAACACTAGACATTCATGGTCTTTATTTGTGTAAGGTGCTAAATGTGGATGTAAGACTCTTGTTATTCAGCTTCTATGTATTCAATGAGCATTGATCTCCAGGATCACTATACACGTGCATTCGGTGATCACGACTTATGAGTCTGGGTCCCCACAAAGCTGGTATCACAGCCATCCCGACTGTAGGAAGCCCTTAGTTAGCATGGACGTTAGTTAGGATAAAACCACTTTCAAAGACTACACCTAGCACCATACTTAGGAATGCTACACTATTTACCTCTTCTATTGTTCACACAACACTCTACTGACTCTCCTCCCTTCAAACCTTTGTAGATGGTCGTCGTACCCGAAGCCTTCCTGACATCTAGCTTTCCCTTACTCCTTGGGGATAGTCTGAAGAAGTGCCAGTTTCGCCAACCACCCGTTTTGCTCTACCACGAGCACTGGGTCAATGCCGTCACGAGGGAGTACCACATGGATGTGGTCGTGAAGGCAAATGACTCCCCGGCTAGTTGGTTCTTTGAAGGACCACAGATGGAGACCATGATACTCACAGTCGAGTTAGCTACATGCAAGGCACTTCTACACCTACGAGACATCATTCCAGAGATGGCTGATGAGCCAGCTACTCGCTACCTTCCCTTTAGAAAGGATGATCTTGGCGAGAGTTGGACACTGGTTCCGACCTAGGAGGATGGCACACCACTCAGGTTCCAGACCTACTTCAGCCTCTCCGTCGATAGTCTAGTTCACGACTTGATTAAGGAGTCCGTGAAGCTCCATGAGGAACTTCACCACACCCGAGAGCTACTTCGACAAGCCAAGATGAAGCCAGACAAGATCAAGAAGGATGGAGCCCCCGAGGGACAACCAGCGGTCGCTTACAGAGGAGGAGTACCCCCAGATAGAGACGCACCCACACGTCATCATCGCATGAGTGTGAAGGAGTACCGTGAGCTCCTCACCGACCCGCCAGCAAAGCGTCGTCGGGATGGACCTCCTCGCTCCCCGACCCCTTCGACCGGGAATTATACCCATAGAGATTATGAACATGAGGAAGAACCAGAGGAGCATAACTACGAGACCAAGCACTCCACCACCTGAGTCCGAGAACCCCTAGGGTAGGATCAGTCATGTACCCCTCATGCGAAGTCGAGTACATGTAATGGTTCATGTGAAACCATGTGTGCTTGTTGATTGTTTTGCTATTTGTGTTGTGATGCAAGTCACGCTTTTGCCTTAGGCAACATGTAATCAACTCCATCGCCTATCTTATCTTAATATATGTTGGTCTTTTGACCTTTGTTTTACCACACTTGCACTCGACCAACACCCTTAGGTGCGCTTTTCCATTGTTGCTTTTCCTCTCGTCTATCGCAGTTGTTTGACTTGGCTGCTCCAAATAGGATGGTGACTGCTACCCGCGACAGCTCCTTTGCCAACCCTGAAGCCGGCAACTCAACCCAGCAACAGGGAGCTGGTGGGACTGCTCATGCTGGAGGACACAAGGAGCAGCCACAAGGCGACATTCCCCCGCCACCACCTCCACCGAAGAACCTGACCATAGCTTAATTTCTACAAGTTCTATGGGAGGAACACCGACCCAACAATGCTGCTATTCAGCAGATGGCTCAGGACCTTGTGAACAACTAGTAGCAAGGCAGGAACGACAATGACCGCTCCACTTTGTCTGAATTCGTGAGGAATTCCCCCTACCTTCACCGAGACTGCTGAACCCTTGGATGCTGACGACTGGATCTACACCCTCGAGGACCTCCTTACACTAGTCAATTGCAATGAGGACCGTGAGAAGGTGCTTTATGCCTCACACTGCCTCGGAGGTACCGCCCAAGCTTGGTGGGATGGATTCAAGGTCATGCAAGGTGAGCATGTGATCACTTGGAATGACTTCAAGGAAGGATTCCGCACTGCCCACATTCATTATGGGATCATGGCTATCCAGAAGAGAGAATTCTGAGTGCTGAAGCAAGGAAGTGGCTCTATCAAGGAGTACTTGCAGAAGTTCAACTTGCTGCCAACGTATGCACCTGAAGATGTCAACATGGAGGCTGCCAAGAAGGAATATTTCATGGAAGGACTTCAACAGACCCTCCAGTATCAGCTCATCGTCTGTGACTGTCGTACCTTCTTTGACTTGGTGAACAAGGCCCTCATGCTAGAAGACAAGTGTCATGCCATAGACGACACTCACAAGCGCAAGATGACTAGCAAGGGTAGCTCCAACAGCCAGAAGCCTCGCCCCTGGCAGCCAACCCCAGCCAAGCCGACCTATCAGCCACAACAGGCTAGACCTCCTGCGCCTCATCCGAGCTACCAGCCTCAGAAGTATTCCAATCCCAGGCCAGCTTACAACAACCCCAATAACAACAACGGTGGCAGAAACTACAATAACAACCCTGGGCAAGTCCCTTGTTTTGGATGTGGTCAGTCTGGACACATCTCTAAGCTTTGCCCCAACAAGAAGCCCGATGCGCCGCGCCCCAATGTGCCAACTCAAGGTCAAGGATGTGGAGCACCATCAAGGAACCCACCTCCCCGCAACCAGCCCAACAATGGCAAGGGTCGTGTGAGTCACGTCCTCGCAGAGGAAGCCTAGGAAGACCCGGACGTCATACTACATATGTTCCTCGTCAACTCAACATTAACAACAACACTGTTTGATTGTGGAGCTTCACATTCTTTTGTCACCCAAAAGTTTGCATTAGAAAGTGGCATGAAACCTACACCCCTGGGTAGTCGCATGTTGATACAAACCCCATGATCAGTTACAAAGTCTGGGATACGTTGTAAAGGAGTGGAGATTAAGATCAACGGGGTAGACTTCCAAGCAGACCTTATACTTATGGATTCACCAGGCTTGGGTGTCATCCTTGGCATGAATTGGTTGACCAAGCACCAAGGCTTGTTAGACTGTGCCAAGGGGATTGTTACCATGACCAATAGCCAAGGAGTGGAAGTCAAGTATGTTCCCAACCCTACCTCCACTCAAGCCCCTCAGGCTAACTGTCTATCAGGGATTTAGCTAGATCAAATGCCAGTGGTATGTGAGTACCTGGATGTATTTCCTGATGAGCTGCCTGGAATGCCTCCTGACCGCGACATTGAGTTCATCGTGGAGCTAATGCCCAGATCAAGGCCCATCTATATGAAGACCTAATGGATGGGATCTGAAGAGTTGGCTGAATTGAAGAGGCAACTGGCAGAGCAGCTCAGAAAAGGATTCATTCGCCCTAGTGCCTCTCCTTGGGGATCACCTATCCTATTTGTGTCAAAGAGGGACAGAACTATCAAAATCTGTGTTGATTACTGTTCTCTCAATGGAGTCACGATAAAGAACAAGTACCCAGTCCCCAAGATTGAAGACATGTTCGATCAGTTGAATGGAGCGAAGGTGTTCTCTAAGATCGACATCAGGTCTAGGTACTATCAGCTGAAGATCAGACCCCAAGACGTTCCGAAGACGGCATTCGTGACCCGGTATGGCCTGTATGATTACATGGTCATGTTATTTGGGTTAACCAATGCCCCTGCCTACTTCATGGTCCTCATGAATAAAGTCTTCATGGAGTACTTGGACAAGTTCGTTGTCGTCTTCATTGACGACATACTCATCTTCTCCAAGTCAGAAGAAGAGCATGAGCAACACTTGAGATTGGTCCTAGATAAGCTTTGAGAGCACCAACTTTATGCCAAGTTCAGCAAGTGTGAATTCTCACTGCATGAAGTTGGACTCCTGGGTCATGTGTTGACTGCAGAGCGATTATCAGTGGATTCTGCCAAGATTGAAGCTGTGGCTGAATGGTAATCCCCAACCACCGTGAAGGAAGTCGGTAGCTTCCTTGGACTCGTGAGATATTACCGCAAGTTCGTGGAAGGGTTCTCGAGCATTGCCCGACCCATGACCCAGCTTTTGAAAAAGGAAAAGAAGTTTGAATGGACAACTAAGTGTGAGGAAAGCTTCCAGGAGCTCAAGAAGAGATTGACCACAACCCCAGTTTTGGCCACCCCCTATATTCACAAGGAGTTTGTAATATATTGTGATGCATCAAGAACCGGGCTTGGAGGTGTTCTGATGCAAGAAGGCAGAGCTGTAGCATATCTATCCAGACAACTACGACCTCATGAATAGAACTATGCTACTCATGATCTCGAGTTGGCAGCCGTGGTTCATGCCTTGAAGACATGGCGACATTACATTCCGGGGAAGCGATGTGAGATATACACAGACCACAAGAGTTTTAAAGTATATTTTCACCCAAAGGGAATTGAACATGAGGCAGTGAAGATGGCTGGAGTTGATCAAGGATTATGACCTCAGTGTTCAATACCACCCCGGAAAGTCCAATGTGGTAGCAGATGCCTTAAGCAGAAAGGCTTGTTCCTTGAATGTCGTGATTAAGGAAAGGCTACCCACCCTATATGAAGAGCTTGAAAGCTTTGGCTTGGAACTAGTTGCACCTGGATTCCTCGCCAACCTCGAAGCAAAGCCTACCTTGATGGATGATATCAAGGAAGCTGAGAAGGGACACGAGAGCATTGAAGGCATCAAGAGGAAGATCAAGGCAGGCAAGGCCCCAGGATTCTTAGTGGATGAACAAGGAGTTGCATGGTTTGGGAATTGCATCTGCGTACCGAACAAAGAGGAGCTCAAGAGCTTGATCTTGCAAGAAGCTCATGAAACTCCATGCTCCATCCACCCTGGAGGAACCAAGATGTATCAAGACCTCAAGGCAAGATTCTGGCGGCGTGGCATGAAACGGGAGATAGGCACCTTTGTCGCCAAGCGTGATATATGCCAGCAAGTCCAAGCTGAGTACTAGTGGCCCGCTGGGAAATTGCAACCTCACAAAGTGCCTGAATGGAAGTGGGACAAAGTCAGGATTGATTTCATCACCGGTTTACCAAGGTCAAGTAAAGGGCATGATTCCATTTGGGTCATTGTCGATCACCTGACCAAAGTAGCCCACTTCATTCCCGTTAAGACAAACTACAATGGGAACCAATTGGCCAACTCTACATCAACTGGATTGTGAGCCTCCACGAAGTTCCTAAGGAGATTGTATCGGACCGAGGCACCCAGTTCACATCAAGGTTCTCGAATAGGTTCCAAGAAGCTATGGGAACTAAGCTCTCTTTCAGCATTGCTTTTCACCCCCATACCGGTGGGCAAACAGAACGAGTAAATAAGATACTCGAAGATATGCTCCGCGTAGCTGTTTTGGCGTATGGATCCAAGTGGAAAGATTGCCTACCATTCGCCGAGTTCTCCTACAACAACAACTATCAGTCGAGTCTTCAAATGGCACTATTTGAGGTGTTGTATGGACGCAAGTGCCATACTCCCCTTAACTGGTCGGAGACCGGAGAAGGGCTAGTCTTTGGCCCAGATATCCTCTGCGAAGTAGAAGAGCAAGTTCAACTCATCCGAGAGCGACTCGACACCGCCAAGACTAGGAAGAAGAGCTACGTCGACTCTCACCATCGGGACATGAGTTTCCGTGTTGGAGACCACGTTTACCTTCATGTCACGCCTCTCAAGGGAACCAAGTGATTCCAAGTCAAAGGAAAACTTGCATCTAGGTTCATCGGCCCCTTCAAGATCACGGACAAGCGAGAAGAAGTTGCCTATCAGCTAGAGCTACCTTCCGAGCTATAAGATTTTCACAATGTCTTTCATGTGTCACAACTCCGGAAGTGTCCGAAAATTCCCAACCGCCCCGACCTCTACAAGGACATCGACCATCAAGCCATGGATCTTCAGCCAGACCTCACTTCACGTGAGAGGCCGGTTCGCATTTTGGATGAAGTCGAGTGCTGCACCCGAAGCCATACCATCAAGTACTTCAAGGTCAAGTGGAGCAACCACACTGAAGCTGAAGCAACCTGGGAGCGTGAAGACTGTCTTAGATCTGAGTTCCCTTATCTTTTTAGCGCTTACCCTAGGAATCTCGGGGACAAGAATCTTGTAAGGTGGGTAGGTCTGTCCAACCTTGTGTTTGTATCACCTTGTTGTGTTTGGATCTATAAAATTTGGAACTAATTAAAACTTTTTCAATGCTTGTGCTTGTTTGATTTGGTGATTGTTGAATACTTGCTTGTTGTGTATGGCACACTGAGATTCTATCCCTCTCCATATTGACCTTCCTTGACCCAAACTTATTGCCCAATGATCATTCCATGTGAATAGTGCCCAAAACTGTTTTTATCAAATTCTATTTTGACCAAAAGGGATTTATTCAAATTAGGTTTTCAAAAACCCCTAAAATGAGGTTTGCACTTCAATTCCTCAAATTGGGTGGATCCTTCTTCCCCAAAGGCTTTACTTCAAACCTACTATATTTATGACTTACGAAAACCAACAAATATTAGTTTTAACTATTATTTTAATATTTTATTTAAAGGCTTTTTATTAAGACCAGAAATAGTTTTTCATATGGAAAAATTATTTAAATGCTTTCAAAATATTTTAGAAAATTTAGGGAAACTCAGTGGACATATATTTTCCATATATATGAGTTTCAACACATGGTCATGTTCAAAATAATCGGAATACCCCCTCAAAACCCTTTCGGTCCAAATCAAGCTTTTGGAACATTTCTATAAGAAATATTGTCAATAAATTCCTGGAAATTCCAACAAGTCAACACTATCATAGGTGATGATCTTGCAAAGTTTCACCTAAATCCAAGTTGATTTAATTGATAAACCTATTCCAAACCCCTCCCTGTCCACATTCAAATTTGAGCAACTTTACATTGTGAAGTTTCTTCCCTTGACCCCAAACTTTGTGGAGATGTTATAATTACCAAATAATGATGCTACACTAAGTGGTGCATCAAGGGGATTAGCTTAGCATAACTGGATCTACAGAAACCTGATTTTTTTAGTTTCTAGGGTTCACAAAGTTTCTATTGTCAACTTTGCTCACCTGAGTTCAAATCTGGTGATCCATCTCATTTTTACCCACCATTTGATCCTGTTAAATATCACAGTAAGTGGATAAATTTATCTTGCCCAAACATCCATCAAACACCTCCTGACGAAATGGTAAAGTTATTGTTTTCACCATTTTTACTATTCCTCTTGCTCTAATTTTTTTACCATGGTTACTCACTCGCCTCTTACACCTCGAGTAAAAATCCTACACTCCCATCTCAATAATAGATGGGGTAAAACCCCCATTTTTACCTCTGGACAACCCTGGCAGGAGATCTCTCTCCACTCTTCCCTTATTCTAGTGGAAATTCAGGGCATCCAAGGCCAGTAGGACCTTATTTATACCCTCCTAGATTCCCTAGACACAAATGGCCATGCCCCATATGACAAAGGCATGCCTTGGCATGCAAGTTTCGAGCTCTGGAGCACGCTAAAGTGCATCCACGCACGTTAGCTTGCCCAACCAGAGGCTCCCAACAACCTTGGGAGGCAGGGTCATGTCCCCCATGTCCCCTAGACGTCCGCGCCATGACGTCCTGTCGGCCCCCTCCTTTCTCTCCCTCCATCGGCTCCCCTCGCACGCGCCACGGCCGCCTGAGTTGGCCAACCATGGGGCTTGCACGCGTGCGTGTCCACCTCTCCCTCTCTCCTTCCCTGGCTCGTGGACCTGCCCCGGGAAGGCGGCAGACTCACCCATGCCCCCCATGCCCCCCGTTGCCATTCCAGCCAGCCCCATCGACCGCAACCTCGGTGCACTGGCGCTCAGCTATAAAACACCCTCCCCAAGGATCCCCTTCTATTCTCTTCCTCCCTCCTCCCCTCAGTCGCTCTCCCGTGCCCAGCCCCCTCGTTTCCGTGGTTGGGAGCTTGAGCCCGAGCCGAAACCCTCACCGTCGTGTGGGTTCCTCCTTGTCGGCGACTCCCTTGACGCCGGTGACCCCCTTAGCCACCCACCGTTGCGTGAGACGACCCTGAGTACATCGATGCCCTCCGCTGCACGTGAGCTCCTCTCCGCTCCCTATCGTGAGGTGAGGGATGACAGGTGGAGCCCACCTGTCATACCCTCACCCCTCCTCTCTTGCTGCTAGGTTGGGCCCATGGGCAGATTCAAAAATAAACCAACCACGCACACCGCTTTGCCCTCGACCGGTTCCCTTTGGGGCGGTTCGCCAGCGACATTGTTGAGCCAGGCAAGCAGCCCTTTGACCATGTTAAGAAACTGTTTTTATTGCATGTCATATAGCACTTTACTTTTGTCATATTGAGCATGTGGAAGTAGTGACCACTTTAGTGGGTTGCTTCTGGTACTTCTACCGTTGACACTTCCATCTTGCATGACCCTACCACCTTATGAGGGTTATGCGGGTGGGTGTAGATAGGATGCTAGTAGACGCTAGGCAAGTGGGTTGGGATTTATGCATAGTGCCAGAAAGGAAAAGATAATTTCAAAGACTTTTTGAAAACCCCATCGGGTGCCACTAATGCCCGTGGGAGATGATGATGAGTTGGGTGACCACTTGAGAAGGAAGTGGTGTACCAGAGCAACTGAGTGTGTGTGGCTTTCGAAAAAGGATTCGTGTAAGTTGTGACCATTATTCCAACCTTACATTTACGAGCACGATACCCCTTATGGGACGGGGCTTTGTTGATTACTATGGTCGGTGCTAGCAGGGAGCCCGCATTACTAGTGGCAAGATTGAAGTGGTCACTCTTGAGAAAGGGTCGTCCCGGAAGTGTAAGGCGATGCGCTGTCTGTACAGGCACCGGGCACACCGTTGCGTGCCCTCATGGATGATACGTGTGATGTATATCATGAGGGATGGCACCAACGAGTGGACTCTGTATTTAGTATCACCATGGGAAAGGCATTCTTTGCGTCCTTACCTCGGGTATGTGATGTACCGCGAGTCATGGATGACACAGAAGTTCCACGAGTCTTGTGTGTAAAGTGTGCAACCTTTGCAGAGTGTAAAACTATTCGAATAGCTGTGTCCACAGTCAAGGACAGTTGGATGACCGCTCTTGTGCTGCATCCAAATGGTTTCACAAACTTAGGGTGTGTGTGTGGTTGACATTGAGGTGACTCTTGAGATAAGTCGGATGACCTGACATGATGAATGAGCATGAGATGTTCAACCCCCTGATTATGATATCTGTAACTTGTTCATATGGATATCTACCAAATATTGATGCATACTTACCTAGTTGCTTGATCATGTCATTGCATTCAAAATTGGCTTTCCACAAATTACCTACTTAGTGCTATATCATGCATCATTATTACCATTTCCCCCAACTTGGGTTGCTTGCGAGCACATTCAAAGTACTCATTTTCTTGCCACTGGTTATTTAATTGGCCAGGCATGGAAGAATAGGAGTACGGTGAAGAGTTCATTGGTGACGAACATGCAAACTAGGACGCTTCCCAGACAGAATACCTATAGGTTTAAGGCAGATGGAATGGGTTCACGCTTTCGAACAAGATTTCCACTATTAAGTTTAAGTGTTTGGCCAATGTGGCCCTATCTATATAAGACTAGACCTTTATGGTATTGATTTATGTAAGACGCTAAATGTGGATGTAAGACTCTTGTTATTCAGCTTCTGTATGTTCAGTGAGCATTGATCTCTGGGATCACTATACACATGCATTCGGTGATCACGACTTATGTGTCGGGGTGCCCACAAATGTTTTCACCAAAGCCTTTATTTTGAACCCACTATATATATGACTTCCCAAAACCACCAAATATTATTTTACTATTTTATTTAAAGACTTTTTCTTAAGCCCAAAAATCGTCTTTTATAGGGAAAATTATTTTAATGCTTTAAAAATATTTGAGAAAATTTAGGGAAACTAAGTGGACATATAGTTTCCATATATATATATATGAGTTTCAACACATGTTCAGGTTCTACATAATGGGCAAAACCTTTCAAAATCCTTTCTGCTTAAGTGAAGCATTTGAAATATTTCTGTAGGAAATATTCGCAATAAAATGCAGGAAAATTACAGCAAGTCAAAAATGTTATATGTGATGATATTGCAATGTTTCATATCAATCCCAAATTTTTTTCTTCACCAAATTATTCCAAAACAATTCCTGTCCAGTATCAAATTGAGCAACTATACATTGCCAAGTTTTTCCTATTGATCTCAAACTTTTTCGACATATTCAAAGCCCCAAATAATGATTCTACACCAAGTGGTGCATCAAGGTGAATGGATTTGCATGCCTAGATATACAGAAACCTGATTCTATTGATTTCTAGGGTTTACCAAGATTGCACTATCAATTTTCTTCATAGGAGCTCCAACCTAGTGATCAACCCTATTTTTAACCACCATTTCATCTTTTTAAATCCCATGGCCATTAGGAACTTTTATCTTGCCCAACCTGTTATCAAACACCTTCTGCTAAATTACTAAACTTGCCGTTTGGGCCGCTTCCACCAATCTCCTTGAGTCTAGTTTTTTTACAACATCTCTATCTAACCCCCAACTGCTCCCAGTAAAACTTGTATGGCCTCATCTCGATAATGTTAAACCCCCTCATTTACCCCTCTGATCACCATGGCAGAGCTCCTCTCTCCCCCGTCTCTCACTTTTAACCTTCTCTTACCACCTAAGATACCTCTAGGGCATCTCTAGAAACCCCACAAGTTAGTGGACAAGTTTGGCCGCGCCTTGGAAGCAAATGGCATGCCCTCACATGCCAAAAGGGTTCTCCAGAGCATGCTACAGTGTGCTCCTACACTATAGTCGCCCCCATTCCACGGCCCCCGACAAACTTAGGCCTCCCCATCATGTCTCCCTATATGCCATCGACGTCCAGGATAGCCTCCTTGTCGGGCCCCTCCTCCCTCTCTCTCCGGCGACCCCAGTCGCGCGTGCCTGGATGCCGCCCATGTCCACCACTCCCCGCACACGCCCCTGGCCGGCCTCAACTCCTCCCCACTGTCCGTGTTGCTCTCCAGCACCATGCATTGTCCCTACATGCACCATAGAGCATCTCCAGCCCTTCTCGTGGCCTCCAGAGCTATGCCCGCGGACGACCATGAGCCTCATCCATGGTAAGCCCATGCCACGGCTATAAGTAGGCTCCCGGACCTCTCTCTCTTCCCATGCTGCTTCCTCCTTCTCCAAATCGTCCTACGGCACCATCCCAACACCCTCTGGAGCACCCGAGTTCGGGATCGAGCTCGAGGTCTGCCGCCTCGGGTCAGCGACAATCGGACGGTACAGAGCTCCCCCGGCCTTCTCTCTTCATCCTCTGGAACCACCGAAGCTCACTGACCCTGCCCCCACCTCTGACCTACTCTGTTGCAGGCCGGATCGATCGGATCAAGCAGACTGGAAGATGCTCTACTTGACTCTTCCTTGCCGTTGATTTCCTCAACGCAGGTAACCATCTCTGCCACCTATCGACTAGCAGCGATCCCACAAGCACGCGCGTGCCCACCAATTGCCTCGTGGACAACCACAACATCAGCGGTGAGCATCCTCCCAATTTGTCTAGAGGATAGGGATGAAAGGTGCCCCCACCTATAATCACCTCCATCCCCTCCGTTCCACTAATGGTGGGTCCTGCCTGTCAGGTTAAAAAATATGCCGCCGCGCGTACTGGTTCGGTGCGTCTAGGAAAGCATATTTCCAAAATGCACCTCCTGCTTCGACAACCTACTCTGGCTGAAACTCTTCTGGGCCAAGCCATGTGCTCATTTTTGGGCCAAAGCAGCAGTGTCATTTTTCCTTTTCTAATAACTAGAATCTTGCAAAAATTCCATAGATTCAAATATTACTCCAAATCCAATAATTCTTCCACCATAAATCTTAGAATATTCTGTAGTACTTAATAGTTCTACTTGTGAAAAAAATTCAAAAAGATTTTATATAATGATTTTATTTAAAACCTAGTTTTGAATATTTTTAGCCTTGTTTAATATAATTTTCAAAATCCTTGTCCCTTCTAAACTAGAGAAAGATATGTTTAGTTTCTATTTTAGTATTTTAGAGAGTAGGGTAACATTTTAGAAGTGGATTTTGTGCTCTATTTTTGTTGTGATTCTTATTATTGCCCATTTATTATCGCGATGATAGATTGTGTTGTTGATGAGAGAGTTGGAACCAAAGACTTTGAAGACCCCGAAGACTTTGTTGAGCCAGGCAAGCAGCTCTTTGACCATGTTATGAAACCATTTTTATTGCATGTCATATGTCACTTTATTTTTGATATGTTTATCATGATGAGGTGGTGACCACTTCGGTGGGTTGCCTCCGATAACTTTACTGTTGATACTTGCATCATACACGAACCTACCTACTTATGAGGGTTATGCGGCTGGGAGTAGTTAAGCTGCTAAGTAGTTTCTACACAAAGTGGGATGGGGATATGCATGGTGATGGAAACAAAAGTGTTTGCAAAGACTTTTCAAAAACCCCGTGAGGTGTCACTAATGCCCGAGCGAGATGGAGATGTGCTAGGTAACCACTTGGTAAAGAAGTGGTGTACCGGAGCAAGTGAGGCTGTGTGTTTTCGAAAATGGATTAGATTTAAGATTTGTTGACCGTTCCCAACCTTACATGTACAACCACGATACCCCTTATGGGACGGGGCTTTGTTTATTACCTTGGTGGGTACTAGCATAGAGCCTGTATTACTAGTGGCGTGAGGGACGTGATCACTCTTGATATGGGGTCGTGTTAGAAAGGACGTTCATGGGCTGTTTTCACAAATACCAGGCACACCGTTTGTCCCTGCATGGATGACACTCGTGGTGTACATCATGCGGGATGGGTGCCAACGAGTGGACTGTTTGTTAGTATTGTCAGGGGAAAGGAAATGTTGGGGGACTTACCTCGGGTATGCAATATACCGCGAGTCGTAGCTTGACATGGAAGTTTCCCGAGTCTTGTGGGTAAATTGTGCAACCTCTGTGTCATGGGAATGAACACCTATGGTATCATGGAGACCCCTTTTCGGTTCGGAAAGGGGGGGGAGGATTGCACAAAGAGCTGGTCTGATGAACAACACACGGGGATCTTTACCCAGGTTCGGGCCGCACGGATGCGTAAAACCCTGCTCCTGCTTGGTTGTATTGACAGTGTTCTTAGGGTTCTAGCTATAGGAGCGCTATGAGCAATGCCACGTACGTGATAAAAAGACCCCAAAAGTCCCGGAGTCCAAAAGTTCTCTACCAACAGTGTCGTGCAGTGCATACACGGGGTATACATAGGTACAGTGCTATCATACCTAACACTGACGAAGTAGGACAGGTGCATTTAATGCACCATCAGGCATCTTTGTCCGCTAGTGGGACGGGACGGGAGACCGTCCCATCTCCAACGTCGATGCATTGACATGCGTCCAGGTGGACTGACGCCTGCCCTGTATGCTAGTGTCATCTTGCCGGGGCTTCGCCTTGCCGGAACCTTGCCTTGCCGGGGCCTTGCTTTGCCGGGGCCTTGCTTTGCCTGGGGGTTCAACAGCCCTCCTAGCAAGACCTTGCCGGTAGCCTTGATTCTCCTATGCTGGTATCCGGTAAGTCCCTGCTGGGCCTTGCTGCCAGGGTGGCTACTACTACCCGTGCATGATTAAGGGGCATTGGAGAGCCCAAAACTCTAGTGCATCGACAGGAGCCCCTAGGCCTGGGCCACACACGTCGCGAGACGCTGTTGGGCTTGGCCCAATCAGTGTACGGGCACTCGTGGCAGGGGCCTTGCAGTTGTGATCATTGCATTTGCTGCGCTTCCCCACGACTCCCATTGAATGTGGGGCGTGGGATACGTGCGTTAAGCAGACGTTACAGCAGTGCGCCCGCGAAACATTTCTGTGTTAGCTTATTTTAGTAAGGAGACCTCCCCGTGCCTTCCCCATAAAAGAGGAAATTGTAGAGGCGCTTCTCATTTACCTCTCGCTTTCCCAATCTGAGAACCGTCGTCATCGTCTTCTTCCTCGAGCCTGAAACAGAGCCCCTCTCTCCTATCCACGCCCCTACTCTCTCTTCGTCCTCAATCCCCGCGTCCGTTCCCACCATGCTGCCCAAAGCTAGAAAGGGCAAGGAAACAGAGGCCATCTCGGGGAACAACATGGTGAGGATGCAGAAGGAGTATGTTGTCTTTCCGCCGGGGCTTAGTTTGGATGTCCTAAACAAGTAATACAGGTGGATG
Organism: Hordeum marinum; assembly: GCA_022496015.1. Lineage (NCBI taxonomy): Eukaryota > Viridiplantae > Streptophyta > Magnoliopsida > Poales > Poaceae > Hordeum > Hordeum marinum. The sequence continues at coordinate 212,373,432 of CM039673.1, read as the reverse complement.
TGGGAGACAAGGACGACGACGCATCCTGCCACCTGCGTGAGTCTAGGCCACTCCGGGGACAGTCCAGGAACATACCCTTTCTTTGTCGATTACTTTTACTGTGGGCTCTGTTCCCCTTTTCGGACTTCTTTAACGACCTCATGTTCACCTATGGCTTCCATCTCTTGTATTTTACAGCGAATGCCATGATGTCCATGGCAGTTTTCGCTCACCATTGTGAAATCTTTCCCAAAGCAGTCCCCAACACTACTTTTTTCCGCCACTACTTTTCCCCTCGCATTCAACCAGGCAGAGCCCTTTCCGGTGCCTTCACTTGGATTCTGCGGCCAAGAACCAAGGAGGTCTACCTCGACGGGGCCTACTGTGATAGGTGGGACGAGTGGCGAGGCAGATGGTGCTAGATTAGGGAGGAGAAAGTCCTGCCCTAATGCTTGCCGCGAAAGGCCAAAATGGTGCGCGGTGAGGACTGGGGCGCCGTTGACCCCGAGGATGAGAAACTTATAGTCACGACCACTAGGATCCTCCGCCTCAGGGACGTCAGCCTTTCCGTAGAGATGAGAGGCGCCGATTTGCTTCACCGGTGCATCGCTCCCTTGCAGAATAAGGGGAGGCCAGCTTGGGATTTCCAGAATGCAGCGGTGAGGGATCACTAGAAGAGTGTTTAGAGGGGGGTGAATAGACTACCAGTAGAAATTTAAAACCTAACCTTTTGCCAAGTTAATTGGTTTGCAGATTTTAACAGTTTTAGCAAAGCTAGCAAGTATAATATCCCTACACATGCATGTCAATTGATATGGCAGTGGAAAGTAAAGATATTGCATATGAAGTAAAGAGTTGAGATAGGTAGATCAAACCTAGTTGAAGACACGATGATTTTTTCCCGTGGTTCCGATAGGTGGCGCTATCGTAGATCCACGTTTATGGCATCTTCAACCCACGGAGGGTAACGGTCGTGAGAGTCCACGGAGGGCTCCACCCAAAAGGGTCCACAAAGTAGAAACCTTGACTATTCCATACGGCTTCCGTCCACGAAAGACTAGCCTCACTATGGGGTAGATCTTCATGAAGTAGGTGATCTCCTTGCCCTTACAAACTTCTTGGTTCACTCCAAAACATGAAGTAGGAGGCTCCCAAGCGACACCTAACCAATCTAGGAGGCACCACCCTCCAAAAGGTAATAGGCTTGGTAATGATGATGAACTCCTTGCTCTTGGGCTTCAAGATGATAGACTCCTCAGCACCCAATCACTCTCTCACAGATTTGGCATGGTGGAAGAGATGGGATTGGTGGAAAGCTACTAAGGGAGGCTAGAAATCAAGATCCATATGATTGGAGTGGAGGATCTTGACCACACACAAGGGTAGGTGGTTCTCCCTCAGAAAAACTGATAGGATAGGTATGGAATATTCTGAGTGCTTCTCTTTCGAGTGAGTGGTGCTGAAGGGGTATATATAGGCATCCCAAAAATCCAACCGTTACACACAAAATGACCAACTCGGTGACCCCAATGTGTTAATCTCGGTGGCACCGAAGTGACCAAAGGTGGCAAATTTTGAATCTCAGTGAGACCAATATACAATTCTCGGTTGCACCAATAAGGTGACCAACGGTCAGATTTCCAATCTCGGTGACGCCGATACAATATTCTCGGTGGAACCGAAAATGTGAATTTGCGTAACAGAAAGTTGGCAACCTAAACTCGGTGGCACCGGTATGGAATCAGTTGCACCAAAGTGGCTAGAGTTTGGCAGAGTCTGTCTAGGTACTGGAATCGGTGCACCAAAGTGGGAGAGTTGGTTGCACCGATTTTGAGTGTTGGGTATAGAACAGACTTTGGTGGGAGAGTTTTGTGGATGTTTTTGGTGACTATCACTTGTGTACGTTTGAGCATATTGTTCACCAACAAACTTTACCCCCATTGAATAGTATTGGCTTTCCTATGGACTCAAAGTGATTTCTCACAAATATAAAATGTAGATTCCTCTTTCTTGATGCTTGGCCAACCTATTTCCTGTCATCTTGGGGTTTCTCCACAATCTCCTCCTTGCCAATCCTCCCATTGAACATTTCCTGAAATATACTTAGTGTAAAAAGTAGTTCAATGACAATGTATGTTGTCATGAATTATCAACCACCAAGGGAGCATGAGCTTTCAATCTCCCCCTTTTTGGTAATTGATGAAAACATACAATCAAAGCTTCAAATAAAGATATGCATGGTTATACTAAAGACTTCGAGAGACTAATGACTTAGACTTGCTCCCCCTAAATGTGTGTAGTCCTTTAAAGGATAGTTTCTTTTGAATGCACGAACACACATAAGGTAGAAGGGATATAAAAAGTCATGTGTACCTTGGCTATATGCATCAAATATATATGAATGAGATGTGTCTTTGTACAAGACATCACTCTTGCAAACAATATGTGCAAGAAGCAAGAGATCATCTTAACAAAGGATATGATGCATATACTTACCTTGAGTATATATTTTAGGAAACACAAGAGTATTCTACCAAACAGAAAGGCAATAGAACTCAAAATTGCCAAGATATGGAGGACATGTAGAAAATAGTATTCCTTAGAATTGATATGTCTCCAAGATCATTGAGAATTTTCTCACTGTAGATATGAAAATAGATTATCCTCCCCTGAATCTTAGCATGTAGATATTAGGATTGGATAAGGTGAGAAAGGTCGGCAATATTCTTCTCGCCCTACTTTGATATTCTCCCAATGTTAATAAAGATATGAGTATTGATGTTGTCTCTCTCCCTTGTTCATATCTCCCCCTTTGCATAAGCAAGTATCTGCCCTTTAGCGTGAAGCTTTGGTCTTCTCCCGAAATGGTTGAAGCTTTGATCTTCTCCCCTTTGGCATTAATTTCCAAAAATCAAGGGCGAAGAATAAAAACAAGGATAGATATAGGGATCATTAACTGAGAAGGGATCCTTGAGAACAAGGGTCATCGAAATGTACGATTCATAGAAATGAAAACTAACAGTGTCATGAAAAAATGATTTGTTCTTCTCCTCCTTTCTTCATTGAAGATAGGGATCCTTGAAGTGAGAAATTTTGTCCTCAAGACTTAGTTTAGTTCTTCTCCCCCTAAGCAATACAAGGGTTTGTTTTTTGATTTTTTTTATGAGGGATCATCGAAGTAATAGAAGTATTACAAGACAGTTTACTAAGAAAACACGGAATTGCAAAAATGAATTCAAATGAACCAGAATGAAAATCGGTGACTCCGAGATAGATAGATCGGTGGTACCGAGATGTTGTAGTGCAACTTGTCTGCACTTTCGGTAGAACCGAGATATCTGGGTCAGCGGCTCCGAAAGAGAAACCAAGTTTCTGTTTTCATAGAGTCAAGAGAAACATTTCCAATGAAATATACAGGGAACATCAACTAGAGAAGATTTGAGTGGCTTTGATAATTCATGCAACAAAGAGAAAACCACAACAGATTCTTAACTAGTTGATGGGCGGTGACTAGGTCACCTATATTAGAGTATATCGACTTAGGAGCCAAGTAAGAATACTTGATCATAGGTCATACTCTACGTTAAGCTCAGAATGGGGTTACCATTTTTCGATTAAGCGTATTAATGTCTTCATGTCGCTTGAGTTGCTTTAGCTCATTTCTTGGAGTAAAGCCTTTTCAAGGACATGAGTTCATACCTTTGAGTGATGTTGATGACGTAGCTTGTAGATGAACTTATTGAGGATGCTCGAGGTTGATGAAGATCATATTGAGTTTTGGGCAATCCTTCTTGTTCTAGTTTACTGGTTACCTGCAAAGATTAGTCATGCAAGGAAGAACAATAGATATATCCAATTGTCATGATACAATTTGCGAGTGTGCAATTTTGATCAAGGATATGTCAAGGATATGGTTGAGTGGCCTTCGTCCTTCCATCATCAAGAGGGGTTGTGGATACTTGGTAATGACAATATTGCAGATGATTGGAGTTGATGGCAATCTTGTGGAATGAAGTTTTTCCAAGTACCTACAAGAGATTAGATGCAATACAAGGATGCATAGAATTCCATGGCATAAGATGAAGTGTTAAGATACATTGAAATATCAAGAAAGCTCATGCCCTTGCATGCAACCGAGTGAGTCTAGCTCAAGTTTCAAGCATCGATGATGTTCAACTCACTCCTCAAGTGACAAAATGTCTTCTCATCAAGTGGCTTAGTAAAGATATCGGCCAATTTCTTGTTAGTGCGAACATGCTTAAGATTAATATCTCCTTTTTCAACATGGTCATGAATGAAATGATGTCAAACTTGAAGATGCTTAGTTTGGGAATGTTGCACAAGATATGACTATTTTAATAGCACTTTCATTCTCACAAAGTAATGGAACATTTTTAACATGAATTCCATAATCCTTAAGTGTTTGTGTCATCCAAAGAAGTTGCGCGCAACAAGATCCAGCAGCAATATACTCAGCTTCGGCACTCGATAGAGATACCAAGTTTTGTTTCTTAGAGGACCAAGATACAAGAGATCTGCCTAAAAATTGACAAATACCCGAGGTGGATTTTCTATCAATCATGTCACCGGCATAGTCTGAATCAGAATAGCTAACAAGGTCAAAAGAAGATCCCCTGGGATACCAAATGCCAAAATTTGACGTCTGTATGAAGTATCTCACAATGCATTTAACAACTGAAACATGACATTCTTTTGGTGCATCTTGATATCTAGCGCACATGCAAACACTCAGCAGAATATCGGGACGGGATGCACATAGATATAAAAGTGAACCAATCATAGATCGATAAACTTTCTTATCAACCGGCTCATCCTCTCTGGTAAGCTCAACATTTCCACTAGTAGGCCTAGGGGTTTTCATACCTTTGCATTCTTGCATGTTGAACTTTTTGATCAAGTCCTTGGTATACTTAGTTTGGGAGATGAAAATTCCTTCTTTCGATTGTTTGATTTGCAACCCAAGAAAGAATTTCAGCTCACACATCATAGACATCTCATACTTCTCAGACATCAACCTTCCAAACCTTTCACTAAATTGAGGGTTAGTGGAACTAAAGATAATATCATCCACATAAATTTGGCACACAAACAGTTCACCATTAACTCTCTTAGTGAATAAGGTTGCATCAATTTTACCAATTTCAAAACCTTTTTCGATAAGAAACTTGTTTAAACATTTGTACCGAGCACGAGGGGCTTGCTTAAGTCCATAAAGAGGTTTACGAAGCTTGTAAACATGATTAGGTTTCTTAGGATTAACAAAGCTGGGTGTTTGCTTAACATAAACCTCTTCTTCAATCTCACCATTAAAAAAATGCACTTTTAATATCCATTTGATAAAGCATGATATCATGGTGGTTGGCATAAGCAAGAAGAATGCGAATAGCTTTAATTCTAGCGACAGGGGCATATGTGTCACCGTAGTCCATACCTTCGACTTGCGTATATCCTTGACCTACGAGGTGAGCCTTGTTTCACATGACATGACCGTCTTCGTTTTGCTTGTTTCAAAAAACCCATTTGGTTCCGATGATGTTGTGTTCATCCCCGGGCTTCCCATGAGTGTCCACACTTCGTTCCTTTCTAAGTTTTGAAGCTCTTCATGCATAGCGTTCACCCAATCCGCATCTTCAAGAGCTTGTTCTACCTTCAAAGGCTCAATGCTAGAAATAAAAGAATAATGCTCACATAAGTTTGCTAGACGAGTTTTACAGTGAGTGATTCTCCCTGTTTGTATATCACCAAAGATTTGATTTAGGGGATGGTTCTTGGTCACTTGTGCTCGAACTCGGGTCATCTTCCGATTGTTGGTTGATGGAGCTTCTTCTTCAGCATCATCTCCTACATCTTCGTTGTTGTTGAAGGTGTCGTTCCCTTGAGGTGTTGGTGAAGGAGGTTGTGGTGGACCTTCATGATGTACTTCCTCCTCTTCATCATCTTGCTGTGTACTTCTTGTGGATGCCTCCATGTCATGTTGTGGTTCACCTTGTCGTGAGGTAGGGGCTTCCACTTGAGTTGATGAAGTACTTTCCTTCACCTCCATGGGATGAATCTTGCCGATGGGTAAATCTAGGATAGCTTCCGAAGGGTTCTTATCACCTACATCATTTGGCAATTGTTCGACTTGCGAACCATTAGATTCATCGAACTTCACATCTACGGTCTCTTCAATTTTTCGAGTGAAGTTGTTGCAGACACGGTAAGTGTGACAGTTCGATCCATAACCCAATAGGAAACCTTCATGAGATTTGGTAGCAAATTTAGTACGATGATGCTTATCAAGAATGTAGCACTTAGAGCTGAATACCCGAAAGTATCCAACATGGGGTTTGTTATCGATGAGTAGCTCATATGCCGTTTTACCGAGAAGCTTGTGCAAGTAGAGTCGGTTTGTGGCATGACATGATGTTTCCACGGCTTCTGCCCAAAAGTGCTTTGGCGTCTTGTATTCGTCAAGCATCGTTCTTACCATCCCAATGAGTGTATGGTCCTTACTCTTAACAACTCCATTTTGTTGAGGTGTGTACGTTGCCGAGAACTCATGTGATACACCTTCTTCATCAAGAAAGGTATCCACATGGGTGTTCTTGAACTCAGATCTGTTATCGCTCTGACCTTCTTGATCTTCACTTCAAACTGATTTTGCGCTTTGCGAGCGAAGTTCTTAAAGATCTTTTGAACCCACGACTTATCATCAAGAAAGAATACCCACGTAAATCTTGAAAAATCATCAACTATATCTAGACCATACGAATTTCCATCGAGACTCTTGTAAGCATTGGCACCAAAGAGAACCATGTGAAGTAACTCGAGTGTGGTCTCCTAGTAGTCTTAATATTCTTAACAGGATGATTTCCACCTACTTGCTTTCCAGCTTGACAAGCACTACAAAGTCTATCTTTGTCAAAGATAACATCTTTAACACCAAGTATATGATCACCTTTGATAAGTTTGTCTAAATTACGCATACCAACATGTCCTAATCTTCTATCCCAAAGCCACCCTTTAGAAGATTTAGCAATTAAACAAGTGTGAGTTTGGATCTTTTAGTGAAATCGACAATGATACCGGTAAAGTCAATTTTATGATTATCTTGACGAAACACTTGGCAATCTACTTTTGTGAATAGAACATTGAAATCGAAATCAACAAGTCTAGACACAGGAAGAAGATTGTAACCAAGAGATTCGACAAGCATAACATTTTGAATAGAACTATCATGGGATATGGCCAACTTACCAAGTCCAAGTACCATACCCTTATAGTTGTCTCCAAAAGTCACGTACTGTTGAGGACCTTGATTAGGCGTGATCTCTTGGAACATGTATTTATCACCTGTCATATGATCCGTACATCCGCTATCGAGAATCTACTCTTTTCCTCCGGACTTGTAATCCTTAAGGTTTGCCATCAGACTCAGATTCTTCATCATCTTCTCATACTCGATGTCAAACGACTCATCTTCTTCGTAATAGCCATGTTCACATTGTCATCATCAAGTGGGAAATCCTCGTCATAGAGAACAAGAGATTCCTTAGAATAGTGATCATGACAATCTTCAAGTTTATGAGTACGAATGGCTTCAAAGATAATGTTGTTGATAGTGGTGACATCTCCTTTAGCACGCATAAGTTCACGGAGTTCAAATTGGCATTTATCAAAGTTTGGATCACTAGGCTTCATTTTGTGAAAAGCAATGGCTTTATGAAGAATTTCATCTAGATTCCCTAAGGAAAGATTTGGATATCGTTTCTCCAAATCAGTCCATAAGGTATATGCACATGCAAAGTTCTTCATTTGAGAAAGCATGAAACTTGGTAAACCTCTAACAATAAGATTGACAGTTCTTAGGTTACAAAGCATGTTGATTTCCTCTTCGTGTGTGGGATGCAATTCATCAATAGGAGGCTCATAGGGGCGCATAACTTATTTGCTCAACTGAAATTCATTAAACAGCTCAAGCATCCAAGACTTCTATTAACTATAGTATTCTTAATCAAGAATGGGTACTCTACAACTCGAACTCCATACAGTAGACACATCCATCATCCTCCTTGGTAATTAAACCAAAGCAATGGAGACCAAGGCTCTGATAACAATTGAGGGATCACTAGAAGAGTGTCTAGAGGGGGGGTGAATAGACTACTAGCAGAAATTTAAAACCTAACCTTTTCCCAAGTTAATTGGTTGGCAGATTTTAACAGATTTAGCAAAGCTAGCAAGTCTAACAGCCCCAACACATGCATGTCAATAAATATGGCAGTGGAAAGTAAAGACATTGCATATGAAGTAAAGAGTTCAGATAGGTATATCAAATGCAGTTGAAGACACGATGATTTTTTCCCGTGGTTCCGATAGGTGGAGCTATCGTACATACACATTTATGGAGTCTTCAACCCACGGAGGGTAACGGTCGCGAGAGTCCACGGAGGGCTCCACCCAAAAGGGTCCACAAAGTAGCAACCTTGAATATTCCATACGGCTTTCGTCCATGAAGGACTAGCCTCACTATGGGGTAGATCTTCATGAAGTAGGCGATCTCCTTGCCCTTACAAACTTCTTGGTTCACGCCACAACATGAAGTAGCAGGCTCCCAAGCAATACCTAACCAATCTAGGAGGCACCACCCTCCACAAGGTAATAGGCTCGATAATGATGATGAACTCCTTGCTCTTTTGCTTCAGGATGATAGACTCCTCAACACCCAATCACTCTCTCACAGATTTGGCGTAGTGAAAGAGATGGGATTGGTGGAAAGCTACTAAGGGAGGCTAGAAATCAAGATCCATATGACTAGAGTGGAGGATCTTAACCTCAACACAAGGGTAGGTGGTTCTCTCTCAGAAAATCTGATAGGATAGGTATGGAATAGTTCTGAGTGCTTCTCTTTCGAGTGACTAGTGATGAAGGGGTATATATAGGCATCCCCAAAAATCCAACCGTTACACACAAAATGACCAACTTGGTGACACCGATGTGTTAATCTTGATGGTACCGAAGTGACCAAAGGTGGCCACTTTTGAATCTTGGTGAGACCGATATACAATTCTCGGTTGCGTCGATAAGGTGACCAACGGTCAGATTTCCAATCTCAGAGACACCGATACAACATTCTCAGTGGAACCAAAAATGTGAATTTGCGTAACAGAAAGTTGGCAACCTAAAATCGGTGACACCGGTATGGAATCGGTTGCACCGAAGTGGCTAGGGTTTGGCAGAGTCTGTCTAGGTACTGGAATCGGTGGCACCGAAGTGGGAGAGTTGGTTGTGCCGATTTTGAGTGTTGGGTATAGAACAAACTTTGGTGGGAGAGTTTTGTGGATGTTTTTGGCGACTATCACTTGTGCACGTTTGAGCATATTGTTCACCAACAAACTTTACCCCGTTTTAATAGTATTGGCTTTCCTATGGACTCAAAGTGATTTCTCACAAATATAAAATGTAGAGTCCTCTTGCATGAAGCTTGGCCAACCTATTTCCTTGCATCTTGGGGTTTCTCCACAATATCCTCTTTGCCAATCCTCCCATTGAACATTTCCTAAAATATACTTAGTGGAAACATTAGTTCAATGACAATGTATGTTGTCATGAATTATAAAAACCACCAAGGGAGGATGATGTGCTTACAAGCGGACTTCATGAGATTGCGCCCAGGTCTGAACCACAACCTGACCGTTATGTAGCACAAGGCCCTCTACCATAAGCTGTTCAAGAGCGCCCCGGTAACTGAGCTGCCGGCAAGCATTATCCCCTTGTGCAACAATTCCACCTTAGGGAGAATCATCGCCATGATGCCGATGTTCGACGCCCATAGCCTCGAGGCATCTTGGATCGAGCCGCCTGCCAAGCAGGTGCAAGAATTCTTCGATAATCTGGTGGAAAGGGCCATCCGTGGGGAAGAATGCCTCGTCTGCGAAACCACCAAGGAGGAGTTGGCATACATCGCCAATAGGGAGGAGGAAGCGGATCTTTCCATAGAGGTCGGCAGTGCCGCCTTCTTAGAAGACGAAGCTAGCAAAGGGGAAACACTACCAGACGAAGGCCTTGCCAGACAAGGCATGACCGCTGGGGAGCAAGGCGGCGCATCCGCCCGGGGCTATTCTGCCGAAGACGTAGCTACGGAAGAGCAGTCCGAGGAGGCCTCGTCCCTCGTGCAAGCGAAAAGGCGCGTCCTCCGGAGCGCTGCCACCGGGCTCCCCATCCGCCAAGCTTCTTCGAGAAGGACGGCCTCTAGCAAGGGGGCGGTTGGCAAGAAACCCTTCGGCAACCCGCGCCTGTCGCGGCAGACCGACCCAGGAGAACCCCTCCACCTCCTCCCATGGGCACCACGACAGAGGTTGCTTTCGACCTTTCCGCTCTTAGCTCGGGAGAAGAGGATGACGAGTAAGAGTCCTATTGCATCTTTCACTTTTTCCAATTTTTGGTATCTTACTTTAATCATTTGGTTCGCTTTGGTTGGCCTCTACAGGGACACGGAAACACTAGCGCAATGGGTAGCAAAGAGGGCGAGGACCTCGACGGTCGAGGAGTCGTCGGCAAGCGCCTCAGGTGCGCCAAGGACGACTACCGTCAGCCCGGAGGCTAGCCCACGATGCAGCCCTTGACTCAGCCCCCGGCGGAGCCCCCAGCGTGAGCCCATCACTCACTTCCTGCTGGCAAGTGCCGGGGTGTGCATCTTTACTGCTGACATCACCGGACGTGCAGGCGGAGGACGGCAGCAGAGAGAACCACCGTCGACCGTCCCGGACACGCCGCCCCCGTCGTCTATGCCACCCAGAGACGGGTCCCCGGCGAGGAGCCCCTCGAGCGCGCTTTACCGCAACGAGGGGGAGCCAACAAGCACAAACACCGGCAGGTCTTCGCCAGTGACCGTTGTTGGTGCAGGTATTCTTTGTTATGTTCGTCTCTCACCTGTTTTTGTCTTCTTGAACTTCAGGCTAAAGTTTGTTTGGCTTGTTTCCTTGGCCTCTAGATGTTCCCTTGACAGAGTGCATGGACGTCGACACCGTCATAGAGGAGATCGCCATGGACACCGCCGGCGAGGCCGACAGGATCGCTGCCGAGGAGGCCATCAAGGGTACTGCCGCTAAGCTTCCAAAGCCGCCAAGAACACTGCCCCTGAGGCTGCCAGCGCTGAGGCCGCCAAGGATCTGCAAAAGGTGGAGGCCGCAAAGAAGTCTACCGAGAAGGTCGGTGGGGAGGTCAGTGGTCGCACTAACGGCATCCCTGCCACAGGAGCGCCAGGCGCTACGCCGACCACTGAGCCCCCAGCCGTCGGGGAGGCGGCCGTCGAGGACCTGCCGCCTCCTCCTGAAGCCCCTTCGTCGAGCAGATAATTCAAGGTCGGCGACAACCTGTTCGTCAGCATACCCGGCGCGGCAAACATGGGGGAGCCACCTGATGGGGGAGTTCTTATTGAGCATGTCATCACTATCACTAGGCTCGACATCATTGACAAGCCTAGCTCCGACAGCAAATCTCAAGAGGAGCAGCTCCTCCAGACCAGGAGCGACAACTTCCAAAAGCTTCAGCACTCCACCATGCCTAGAAGGTGAAACTAGACTCCAGGGCGGCAGTCATGGAAGCGGCTGAGGCCAACTTCTAGGAGCATGTTGAGGAAACCTAGGCCTAGTTCGCCCAAGCCTCCCACGACCTGAAGATTGGATAGACAGAGCTAAACTAGGGCTAGAGCCAACTATTCATGCAGCAGTCCGATGCCGAGAAGGCACAGAAAGAGGCCAAACAACGGGCCACCGTAGAGAATGTGCGCTTGACGGAGTGCCATGTCTTGCTTGATGCCCATGAGGAGGACCTTGCCGCTCACGATAAGGTGCTTGTCGAGAAGCTCCGCGGCAAGATAGTGGAGCTCGAAGATCTCGTCGCGTGGCGGACCCAGGAGCTAGAGAAGAAGCATAAGGAGGCGCTCGACGCCCTAAGAGCGGACCACGCCATCAAGCTTAAAGGGGTCGTCGACACAACTGAAGCTCCCGAGGCCGCTAGGAGCTTATAGGAGGAGTGGGTGAAGAAACTGGAGGTTGATCTTGAGGATCTCGGCAAGGAGGTCTCGTTGCTTGAAACTGAAAGGGACAATGTCCTCGCCAGCTTGACGGAGACGCAGGTCGCCATTTCTGACAAGACGAAGTTCCTCTCCCAGGCCAACGAGTCCATCAGTGACCTGAACCTGAAGCTGGTCACGCTGACCGGGACTCTCGAGACTGCCAAGGCCCAGGAGAGTGCTCTAGACAAGGATCTCAACGACGAGAAGGAGCGGGTCAAGAGCGCCACCATCGCCCACAACGATTATGTGCATGGAGTGTAGATGTGGACCGAAAAGCTCGTCGATGTCGCGGAGAGGCTTGCCGAGAAGCTGACCGCCATGGGCCTAGAAGGCCCCACATATTCTCCCGATGCCAGGGTGTCCACGAGTGCCAAGGTGACCATGTTCTTTGACAGCTTGCTTGCAGCCTTGGAGCAGCTCCACTCTGATCGGGCGTCCCACTTGGCCAGCGAATCGCGTAATCTCTGCCAGGCCGTCCTTCGCAAGGTGCTTGTCAGGGTGGTGTACAATAACCCCAACGTCAACCTAAGCCAAGTCAAGTGGGTCAAAGGCGATCGCCGGGATTAGTTGCCTCATGCCTCACTGCCGCATATGTCAAAAACACATTTTTTTATGTTCGAGTCTCGGAAAGGCCGATGTAATATTGCTCGTTATGTTCTGGAAATGTTATGTTATCTCTCTTGCTTGAATTCTCTCTGTATGTGTTCACCCTACGCTTGATTGGACACTTGCCGGCACACATATCTCTGCCGCGAGTGCTAGGTGTGGGACTTTAACAGCCTACTAGCGAAATTGCCGCCGGCAAGAGACCCTGGTGCTTCCAGCGCAGTCTCCTAGGCTATTGAGCAGAATCGCAACAAGGTTCCTCCGCTGTCGGGACTCTGATCCGAAGTCATATGAATCCAGACTATAACATATCACATCACTTTGCGGCCTCACGCACGGTAACTTCCATGGCTGCAGCCTTACCTTAGCCGAGACCGTTTGCATCTTTTGGCTCACGTATGTGAACATGTCGCTGGCAATCAAACGATAGAGAACCCGGGCCAACATGACTAGTCATAGAAACCAATTGGCACATCCATACGGAAACATGCATACATAACCCAAGAATGCAGGTATCGGCCTCAAGCGTGTGTAGACGAGTCATAGCAAGCTACAAGGACTCCATTATGCCATGAGAAATAAATGCCATCACTACACGTAGACGAGTCGTAGCAGGCTACAAGGACTCCATTACACTACAAGGCATTTCCCCGAAGGGACAGACACAACAGCAAAGAAGGATACATGCTGGTCAATCAATGTGTCCGGAGCAGTAGCAAGCTACCATGGCTCGGTGGAAGCACAAAAGAGGCAGTTTCCCGTAAAGAGTACTACTAAAGGCACACAACTAGGTGTCGGATCCCATACATACCGTTGCACGTCACACTTACGCACGACATGCCCGATATGCATAGATACAACCATGGCATCACAACATAACCATACAACAACTTTTATTTAATAGGTTCAGATGAGCCTTGCATAATATGTTCTTACAGATAGGGGTCACATGACCCAACAGTCAAGTCATAGAAACAAGTTCATACAAACCAAGCAGAAGCATAAGCTGTCTGAGTATAGAAAGATGAAAGGGTAAAAAGGCACATGGCCTGACTATCAACAGCCCGCCACAGGGCATAGGGTCATAGCTGGAACATCAGCTATTCGGCATCGTCGACATCTAGAAAGAACCCACCTGATGGGTCCTAGGTCTCATCTGCAACATTTATTAAGCAAACATGAGCACAAACGTACTCAGCAAGTCTTTAAGGCAGACCTAGTCTATTCAGGCTCATGTGTCAACAAGGGGGGTGGTGGAGTTTATGCAGCAATGCCAGCTTTGACTCATGGCTAACCTACACTACACAATTTTAACTCTTTGTTTAAATTTTAGATATTGCACACGAGTCCACTAACTCCAAGACAATACACCAACATGGATTCACTTTGCTCTCCTGGGAGAGTGCCATCCATGGTACTCACACTTGTCTTTATATTTTTATGAGTATCCATTTGATTATCTATGAATAGCATAAGTTATCCAAGTAGTCCATATCCGAGGACGCGGCTATTTGAATAGTTTCATACCATGCAGGGGTGTACTTCTTCACACACGCTCTCGCCACTTATCACTGTGTGCTCATAAAACCATGCACCTCGGCAAACTTCAAGCTGAAGCCCAGCGAGGGAGTTGGCCACGACCGTCAATCACATAAGACCTCTAGTCCAGGCTGTTGCCTATTTGAGACTAAACCCGCAGAGAAGTCCGGCCGAAGATTCCGCTACGGCCCCAAACGATGTGAGCAGGGTTCCCAAGCCCACCATTCGGGTGACCCTTGGTACACCGGGCCACTGCCTACCGCGTCGTAACCTACCCCTAGGGTCAGTGCTACGCACGGCCTCCAGCATGCTATAAACACCAAAAACTAGTTGCAACTCCTGGACTAAGGACTAAGCGACAGCTAAGTCGAGAGGGGTCGAGTTACCGGAACCCAATATGTGGTAGTAACTAGTCTTGGATCACAAACACGAAACTCAGTTCCTAAGAATGGTCCCAATGAGACAACTCGTTATGTCCTCCTACATAGCCTCTCATCGCTACCTTTAGCAAATCGAGTTCATCATAAGCTAATCACATCGGAACAACAATGTTTCACTCCAGTTCATCACCGAGATGAATCAGACCTGACGTAAATCTAAGCATAGCAAGCAAAGTAAGCTAAGCACATCATGGCACAAGCATCTACCAGGTATGCTAGGTTGCAAGGTTTAGCTATTTACTGTGACAATGACAGGTCATGCACAAGAATAGGTTCATCTACCATGTATGACAGACAAGTGAACATTTGTCCTAATGCAATAAACAAGAGCAGGAGCGAGAGAGTGGGATGTTATCGGAATGATCAATGGGGGTTGCTTGCCTTGCTGGGTAGCAGAAAAGTTCTCTCCTTCGTTGGAATACTCGGGGGTATCCTCAGAAGTAGGGCCTACCGCAATGCAGATAAGTAGCAATCAATACACGCAAGTGCAACAATATGATGCATGATCATGGCATGGCAGCATGTATGGATGAGCTAATGCAGCTTTTGTCCAAGTTAATTCGAAGTGAGTTTGAATATAGGTTCAAAATCGTTCTTCATTTCAATTTCCATATTTTAACCTATTAGCAAATGTGAATGTTCTTCTACATAGGTTGCTCTAACATGCATGATAATAGGACCATTGGATTCATTGGATTTTCTGATAAATTTTCATATATAAATTATTTTCATCTGATTTACAGATTAATTTATATGAAATTTTGAAGTTTTAAATAATTTCTGGAATTATTTTTAAACTAGAAAAGGATTAATGGCGTTAGCCTCATGTCACAACAACGTCAGCTGGTCGGCTAACCAGGCCAGGTCAAACCTGACGTGCGGGCCCACTGGTCACTGGGGCCCACTGGTCAGTGGCAGGAGGCCTAATTAATCAGGGGGATTAGCCCCTGATCCTGGCCACGTCGGTGCCCACCGGAGCGGGGCCGATGGCGACCATCCGCATGGCGGCGACTCGCCGAAATCGCGCCTCCGGCGACCATTTGGCGCGCGGAGGGTAGCAGGAGATAGCCCGTGCACGCCCGCGTCTAGCAGGGAAGCAGAGGGGGCTCGGGGGCCACCGGAGACGACGGCCACGTCGAGCTAAGCGGCGGTGACGGCTCGGGCAGGACCTCCTACGGCGCTATGGGCTGCGGAAGGCGAAGCTAAGGGCGGCTATGGGCTCCTGGGAGCTCTATGAGCACGAGCCTGTGGTCGGGAGTGAGCTTTGGTCGTTGTGGCCATGGCTACGCCATGGCCGGCAGCGAGCTCCGCTCGGCTCTGGCTGCAGATGGGGCTAGAGAAGGGGTACGACGTCGGGACTAGGGAAAACAGATCGGGGCCTCACCGGAGGGTCTTCTGGTGCCTTGGCATGGTCGGGGACGCACGGGAGATGGCGAATCAGCAGCGTCTTTAGTCCGGCGAGGAAGAGCAGAGGACAGGATGAAGAGAGGAATGGCGAGGGGGAAACGGGCTCGGGTGGTGGCCAAGCCTATCCGCTTGCCAGCACGACGAGGAGGCGGCCAGGAAGGTAGGGAGGAGGTGGCCAATGCGCGGCCACGGCCAGCCGCAGGGGTGGCACATAGCTGCTTCTCCTCCTGGTAGGAGGAAGAAGACGATGCTGCCGCCCGTGGGCTGGGCCTGTTCTTCAGGTAAGCCCAGGTGGGCTTTTCTTCCCCTCTTTTCTTTCTTTTATTTCTTTCCTAATTTCTGACATTTGTTTTTTTTGACCAACTACTGTAGGGGAGAGCACCCCACAACCTTTTCTTTTATTGCATATAATAGAGTACAAGGCAGGATCTAATTTCTAAAGTTATAGAGTTAGAGCATTAGAAAGACTAACCTAAACTCAAGGAGGTAAAAAGGAGACCCACCTTAGAAGGCCATCCCTATAGCTAGCCTTAATTCTATGAGCTAACAAGGATATATCAATAACAAAAGCAGCCTTCCATCTCCAGAATGTGGGTCATTCAGTCCTGAAAACCCTATTATTTTTGATGATCTAGATGTTCCAGCAGGCAAGGAAGACAACTTCAGTGAAGAAAGGTTGATTAAAATCTCTTTTTGCTGCAATTACAATTTCCCCCATGGATGCACCCTGCCATTGTATTTGTAGGTAATTCCAAACCCTGGTGCTAAACAAGCAGTTGAAGAAGAGATGGTCCCGGTCCTCTTTAACTCTGGCATGATAGAGAACGCAGAGATTGGATTCTGATACTTTCTAGTGTCTGTGCTGAAGCATATCTTGAGTATTCAGTCTGTCCATAACAAGCATCCATGCAAACACCTTGATTTTCGTGGTGCAGCAACTTTTCCAGATCCAATTGAGAAGGGGGTTTGAAACAATGGGCTTGTGGACATGCAAATAGAATTTCTTGGCTGAGTATCCCTTACCATCAGCTTCCCACAACCAAATATCATTCGTGGATTGGTCCCTTGGCAGTTGCTGTAGGAGGCCCTTAAGGGTCTTCAGGTCCTAGAAAGCTCTTTCAGAGAGCAGCAGATGGAACAATCCAGTCATTTCATTGGCATCAAAGGCAGTAAAGACTTCTTCATCTATGAAGAAGTTATCAATGGCAAAGGAAAACAACCTTTGGAATCTGTGTGCTAGGGGTGTATCTGAACCTCCAACCATCCAGGAATCAGACCAAAAAAGAAATGTGTCTCCCTTATTTGGTGTGATGGAGGTGACAACTCTGTAATTGTCCATCCTCTTACAAATATCCTGACATCAAACAGAACCACACAAAGATGTTCCTTGAGGGATTCTGCCATGGTAGTATGTATTCCATATCAGCTTGACCCAAGGCACATCAGTTTTGTTAAAAAACTTATCAGCATGTTTAAGGAGTAAAGCATCATTCTGAACTGATAGATTCAAAATACCAAGGCCTCCTTTCTTTTTGGGTCTGCAAACCAAATTCTATGCAACAAGTGCAGGAGCTTGGTCCTAACCATTTCTTCTCCAAAGACACTGCCTTTGTAATCTCTCCAACTACTTCATTATTCCTGGGGGGATATCCAAACTGCATAGATAAAATATAGGTACTGAGGATAGAGCAGAGTTTAGATATTGAAGTCATCCCCCCCGAGCCAAGAAGGAGGAGCTGGCAGAGAGTCTCCTTTCCATATTGTCCACCAATGGCATGAAATCTGCAATCTTTGGCCTAGTGATGCCAAGAGGTAGACCTAGGTATGTAAAGGGCAAAGTACCAACTTTGCAACCCATAGAGCCAGCTAGCCTCTGCAGGTCATCTTGAGATACATTAACTGGCAACATAGCAGATTTATGGTAGTTGATATGGAGCCCAGTGGACTGAGAGAACATGAGAAGCATTCCTTTTAATTCCATCAATTGAGACTCCTCAGCAGGCATAATAATAAGGGTGTTATCAGCATACTGAACAATGGGAAAGTCTATATCATGACAAGGGATTGGCAGCTTGATTTTACCAGGCATCAGCAAATCATTAACCAATGTTTGAAGGAAATCTGCTGCAATAGCAAAGAGAAGAGGAGACATAGGATCTCCCTATCTCACACCCTTTTTACATTGAAATTTTCTACCAGGAACTCCATTGAGCAACACTGAGGATGACCCAGAGGAAAGGAACTGTTGGACCCAAAGAATCAATTTATTATTGAATCCTTTTTCCCTGACTACCTGAAAGATGAATTCATGTTCAATGGAGTCAAAAGCCTTTTCAAAATCAAGCTTGATAATAACAATTGGTCTTCTAGATTGGTGGCACTGGTGCAGGTATTCCAAAGTCCAACCAATACAGTCCTGAATTTTCCTTGATTTAACGAAGCCATATTGTTTCTTATGAATGCATTTCATAATGTGCAGCTGCAGCCGGTTGGTAGTCATCTTGGAGAGAAACTTCAACCCCATACCAGTTAAAGAAATGGGCCTGAAATCCCCAACCTACTCAGGGGAGCCCTTATTGGGTACCAAGGTGATGTAAGAAGAATTCATATTTTCAAGTCTAGCATGTCCAGCGTGGAATTCAGTTGCAAGAGTATACAAGTCCTCACAGATGATATGCGGCATTTTTTTAAAAACAACCCGTTGAAACCATCAGGGCTTGGCGCTTTGTCAATGGGCATTTCCTTGACTGTCCTGTCCATTTCCTCCTTAGTAAAAGGCAGTGTCAGATCATCCAACCCATCCACCTTGTGTAATAGTGATTGAAGATCAAAAACAAGATTGATTCCATGTGACTGACCCATCCTGGCTTTATAAGCTGACCAGAAACATCTGGCAATTTGTGCATGATCAGAAGTCGTAGTTCCATCATTAAGCCTCAAGGAGGAAATAGAATTTCTCCTGAATCTCTCTGTGGCCATGGCATGAAAAAACCTAGTGTTCTCCTCCCCTACTTTGACAGACCGAATGGTGGCTCTCTTTTTCCAGTAGAGAAACTGCAAATGGAGTAAGTGTTCCAAGTGTAACTTAACAATCACTCTGAAATTAGCTTCAGGCCTAAAGACTGGTCTGATCTCTTCGAGATTTTCCAGGGACAAAATCACATGATTGCAATTGCCAATCAGATGTTTGATTCTTGAGAGTCCAGTCTGCCATTTCTTAAGTGCCTGCCTCAAAACCTTAAATTTGTCCATGATGATGGCAGTGATGTGCCCTTTCTTAGAGGGTACTTTCCATGACTTCTCCACACACTCCAGGAAACCAGAAAGATCAACCCAATAATTTTCAAATTTTAAAAGAGTGCTTTTGGGAATGGATGTGTTGATAGACACCACACATGGGACATGATCTGATGCAGTTTTGGCCAAGGGCAACACCTGTGTTAGAGGGTAACAGGAAATCCAATTGGCAGAAGTAAAAAAGCAATCCAATTGTTCAAGGAGGGGTGAGTCCTGCATGTTTGACCATTTATAGGATCTACCCTTAAAGGGTAACTCTAATAAACCCAGGTGACCTATGATCTCATTAAAGATGAAAATATCATTAATATCTGCACCAGGCTTGTTTCTATTAGAGGTGGATCGAATGAAATTGAAATCCCCTAGAAACAACCAATTTTCATCAACATGTATGATCAGGTTGTATAGCCAACTGACAAAGAGGTCTTTGTCATTCCCTTGGCATGGTCCATACACATTAACCAAGGTCCATTTCTCATTATTGTGCTTGGAAGTAAAAACGATGATGATACCAAATCTCTGAGTGTCCAGGAGCACACTGTTGAGAACCGATGAATTCCATAGAAGAATCAAACCCCTAGAGGCTCCAACAGATGGACTGTACGCGAAATGATCAAATCGCTTAGGGAAAAAACTCCTAATAGTGCGGTGATCAATGTGTTGCATTTTAGTTTCCTGTAGGCAAACTACAGCGGCTGAACTTTCATCAATCTTATTTCTAACAGCCCACTGGCGCGCATCAGAATTTAATCCCCGAACATTCCAACAGAGAACCCGCCAGCTTCAAGTTGAATGACTATCCATAACAACATAGATTTGTAGTAGCAAAAGCACAGTCGGACAGCGACCGGCGCATACATAGTTCAGGGTAACCGAGTACAGGAAAACCAGCGGAAGTGCAAACATAACAAGTTCTGAGACAACAATTTAAAGGGGGGTTCAAACCCGAAAACAAGTATTCAGAAGGTGTCCTAATCATCATTCTTGCTTGGGGACATTTTTGCTGGATCTTCCATAAGAAGATCCAAAGTCAGCTTCTCCGGGGAATGCCAAGGCCTTCACCGATAGCTTGTAGCCCTTTGATGGGCTTGGCGGGTGGGAGGTCTTGATGCTGGTCATCTTCTCCAGATGGTACTACTTCTGCATCCGTCTACTGAAGTGGCTTGGAGCGCGGTTTCCTCTTCTTTGGGAGCGGCACCGGCAGCTCCTGCAGTATAGGCTTAAAGCCATCTCGCTTTGCAGATCCCCTCGTGCACCTACGGACGACAGAGTCGAGAACTGGTGTTGGCTTCTTGTGAGCACCCTTTTTCCGAGCACACTGAGCAAAGAAGGAGAACTGCTCGTCGGTAGAGTCCACTGAGTTGATTGTAGGAGTGACAGTACCTGCATTATCAGAGAAAAGGGCCCTGGCGACAGGCCAGTTCCCAGCCGAAGTAGAGGACGTAGCCGTATCATCTGGCAGGAGGGTTATGTTAGAGACCCAGTTGACATCATCAAAAGCAATAGACCATGACCGCTTGCATAAAACCAGAGGCAGTGCAGGGAGGATGGAAAGACCCCTGGGAATTTGTGTGGTGGTACAAACATTCATCAAGGTTTCAAAAGTCCTCTTCCAAGCTAACAATGGTGGTAATGGTGGACCATAAACCACTGTAATCATACCAACCATCAGATTCATAGGCTGAATGATGGGTTGCTGCTAAGGTATAATGGCCAGGGGATTGAACTCCGGCACTTGTGACCTCCTGAACTGCAATAGGGTTTTGTTGGGGGTTGATTGGCTGTATCACTTGGACAGACTCTGAAGATTCAGGTTGATCAATGACCATGGATTCTTGATCCTGAGACGGAACCTTCTGATGATCCAGGGTGCATCTTCGTTCCAACCCCATCCATCCGCTTCATGCTGATTGTTCTGCTCCTGGTTGTGCTCAGGCATTGGAGGGAGCGGGACATCATTCCACCGCATAGCTGGATATGGGGGAAGGGCAAACATCAAGTTGTCATTTACTAGGTTTCCCGGCAGAGGATGTGGGTCACCATTGAGGGACATAGGATCTTCATCCTGGGGCAACTGCTCAGCAAAGTTGGCGCCCAGAATGTATACAGCAGCTGACCAGGAGACCCTTGTCCCACCCCATGTAGCATATTCAGAGAAAGTGATACTACGGGGCACCAGAGCTTCGTCAGGGAAAGATGCAAAGACCACTGATCTCATAAGATATGGGTCATCACTGACCCAATGGTGAAACTCTCCAAAGGTGTTGACAGCCGCTCGGAGGTCTTTCGTGTTCCGCAAATCCAGTGGAACTCCTAAAAGCATAAGACATCCCTGATGAAAACCCGAAGCAGCATGAAAACCCTCGCCCTCATTATGCTTCATGAAGCGGACAAAAGTATCGTTCCCAAGGTCCTGCGGGACCATCTGAGCGGTGGCAAATCTCTCGCCAGCATCCCTTAACTCCAAAAGACCCACGCCCGTAATCCAAGGTTGGGCCAAGCGAACATGAAAACCCTGATTGTTCAGGAACTCGACAACTTGCTGGCGTACCTGACCAATCTGATTGGCGAGTGGTGGAGGCATTACTTCCGCTACCAAGTATTGCTCATGCCGAAGGGCGATAGGAGTTACCGGTGTGACATAAGTCCGGGGCTAACGGTGAGGACCGCCGTCGATGATGTGCTGCCCATGGGGGACGTAGCGCTCCGGGTCAAGCTCAAAGTTGTCCATGGGAGGAGGGTAAGATGGAGGCGGAGGCATCAATGGAGGCGGCTCCGATGGCATGCTTGGAGAGATGGAATGCGATGGAATGGGAGAGGGCGGTTCTGCAGCACGCGCAGTATCCTTTGAACAGGTAGAGGTTCCCAAGAAATCCGAAATAGGGGGGACTCTTCCGTTTACAAGCTAGTCCATTTTCTATTGCAAAAGAAACACATTCAGATTTGGTGTGGCCCACCCGACAGCAGGAGGAGCAAATCAGTCTAGTTGGGTAGTTAGAGGCCATGTGTCCCTGACGGCGGCAAACGGTGCAGGAGAGTATCTCAGCCACCATGTCATTAATCATATTATCGATATTTTTCCAGGTCTCCTGTGAAGATGGGAGCAAGAGCCCATGCTCCTGATCAGCAGACCTCACAAGGTTCCCAAGAAAATCGTTGGGTGAAACCTGAATCCCGGCAACCGCGGTGTCAGGCGGGAATTGAGGAACCGTTCCAAAGGTGATGTGTGGCGAGGCGATCATCCGCAGGAGTTCTGCCGGCGGTAATGGATGGATAACCACCTTCTCATGCTGTGGCATGTCGTAACCAGCATATTGCAGGGCAGAAATCTCATCGGACGTGGTAGGGCACCGATAGCCTTTGCAAACTTCATATTGCTGCATAGTTGCAAAAGAAAGTTTCTTACGAGTGGAAGATCCAGACTTGAACGCAGATTTGACCGGTCTGGAATGCATTGCCATCAGACCAAGAGCAGAGCGTCGCTTGGATGGGCTCACTAGAATCCACTCCGCATCACATTGCTTCTTCCATAATTTGAATTCACGCCACCAGTTTGGCCCACCGTTACCCCAAAGGTGGAAGAAACATTTGACACTAGAGCACTTATAAGAACAGAGATCAAGAATGAGAAAGCCAACTTGTTTACAGGGAACCCTGAATGAGAAAACCTTGTCCTTGATGCATTCCACCATCAAATCAATGGCCGAACCCCCAATAGCTGACTCAAGAGCGGCAGCCACAGCATCATTAGATAAGCGAAAAGAATGCCGACTGAAGGAAACCGCCATGATGAAGGAGCGCCGATGATCCATCGGGTGCATGGAAAGGCCAGAGTGTTTGAACACGTCATCCGCAAAAGCCACACCATGGGAGAAATCCAGATCCAAAGTAGAGCCACCAAAAGAACTCATCAAAAAGGATGTTTCTAAGAACGTGAGCAATCACCTGAATTGATGATCGGAGGGAAAAACGTGCACACCGGCTAGAATTCAAGATCGCCTAGGAATCGTCGGAGGTAGGGGTGTGGAGGTGGGAGCCCCATCGCATAGCTTGGGTTTACCATAAGTTGACAATTTCTGACATTTGTTTTATTTTATTTTCAGGCACATATGCTATTTTAAAATATCCCAAATATTTTATATATTGAGGTTTCAATATTTCAAACTTATCTAAAAAGTTTCAGTATATTTTAAAAACTAAAATAATGATAATGCTTTATTTGATATTTTCAGAAGCTTTAACATGTATTTTTAAATTGCTTCAGTTGCTCAAATATTTAAAATGGCCCCTGTTATAATCCTGTCCATATTTATCAGACATAGGGAACATTTTGGTAGGGCATTTTGGATTTGTTGAATTTTCACCAACTTGAATTATTTTGATTCAATGTGAGCTTGGGGTTTCTTCTAATCCCCATTTCATGTTGATGCAAAATTGAAGCATGAGGCACACACATGCTATCCTATGCCATCTAGCTAGCGATGTGACATCCGCGTGCAGGTTTTCCATACAGAAGTCGAGTTCGCCCAAGGAAAATAATCTTACGGCAAGAATTTACCTGGGGGTTTTCTAACTTATCATTTCGATGCCGTGCTCCCTCTGGCACGTTTTTTTGGGACATCGCTCAAAGGTATCCATACCATCATTCCCCCAGGCAAAGCTACACGCGAGGTGACGTTTTGTCCTTTGAGAAAAAAGAAAGAAGAGAAAATATGGATATGGAACCTTGGCGGTCCGATAACCCTTGCTGGGATTAAATGCAATGCAACACTTCAGATAAACATGCACATAAGTAAACATGAGAATCGATCAGGATTGCAAAACACTTATCTTTATTTAACTACGCACAGGGTCTGAGCCTGGCTTTGTACAAAAGGTGGTTGTCAGGAGGCCTGGCAACCGCACCTTATGGGTAGAACTTGCGAAGGTGTTTGTTATTCCAGGAGTTGCTCAGGTCTCGAGGCGAACTGTGCCGGGCCTGGTGACTCGTACTACCCGATAAGGGCCCTCCCACTATGGCATCAACTTGTTAGAATTCTTGGCAGACTTAACTCGCCGAAGAACAAGGTCGTCTTCCTCAAGACTTCGGGCATTAACTTTGTGGCTATGGTAACGTCACAAAGCATGCTGGTAGCTTACAACTCTCACAACAGCCTGAAGACGGTCTTCCTCGAGGAGCATCGCATTTTCTTGCGGCAACTGCTCTTGCTCGAGCGCATCATAAGCGAGCACTCGAGGTGATCCGTGTATGAGTTCCGTGGGGAGAACTACCTCCACCCCATAGACAAGGGAGAAGGGTGTCTGGCTGGTAGCTCAATTTGGTGTCGTTATGATTGACCAAAGAACCACCGGCAACTCATCAATCCAGTTCCTTCCGCACTTGTGCAACCTATCAAAAGTTCTTGTCTTGAGGCCACGCAACACTTCAGCATTAGCCCTCTCCGCTTGGCCATTGCTCCTCGGGTGGCCAACAAAAGCAAAACATATTTTGCTACCAAGGTCTTGGACATACTGCATGAAGGTGCGTCTCGTGAACTGTGTGTTGTTGTCAGTGATGACCCTATTGGGAGCACCAAAGCAGCAAACTAGTCCATTGAAGAACTTGATGGCTGACTGTGCTGTCACTTTTCTCACTGCTTCCACTTCCGACCACTTTGTGAACTTGTCAATTGCAATGTCTAAGTACTCAAAGCCCCTGGTAGCGCGGGGAAAGGGGCCCAAAATTTCAAGCCCCCAGACCGAAAATGGCCAGGAGAGAGGGATCGTTTGAAGCACTTGACTCGGTTGATGTAATCTCTTTGAATGGAACTAGCATGCTTCACACTTGGATACTAATGTCGTAGCATCCTGGAGGGCAGTGGGCCAAAAGAAGCCTTGCCAGAATGCCTTCCTGGCAAGGGCTCTTGATCCAATGTGGGAGCCACATATGCCTCCATGTATCTCTGCCAACAGCTCCAGTCCATATTCCAGGCAAATGCACCTGAGTTTCACACCGTTTGGCCATTTTCTGTGCAGGTCATTGTCCACAGACTCGTACATACTAGACCAGTGGGCTACATTCTCTGCTTCTTCTTGTTCTCTGGGAAGCTCTCTTGTCTGAAGGAAACACACGATATGTTGTGCCCATGTTGGAGCCTATGCCTCGACAACAAGGACTAAAGGCATATCCTCTACCGGGGTATCAATTGTCTCAACAGCAAAGGACTGAGGGCTTGCGAGAGCCTGTTGCACCCCGACAAGCCTGGCGGGAGCGTGCGCTTCCACGGCAAGAGACAAGGGCCCTGCCGGAGCACAGTTCTCACCAACAAGCCTCCCGTTCTCTCTGGCAACCTTCTCACCGGCTGCTTCCAGCACCGTTGCCGGGAAATACTTGCTAGAGCTCAACTTCCTCCTCGTCTCTTGCCCAGTTGATGGTGTCACGGAGGGTTGAGTTAGTTGGAGCACGAAAGTTCCTGGTTCCACAAGGAACTTAAGGGCATCACACTTTGACAGGCCATCAGCAACGTTGTTCTCTCTGCGTGGAACATGCTCCATTTGCAGGCCGTCAAAATGCTCTTCCAACTTCCTCACTTCATCTACATAAGCTTCCATCAATGTAATCTAGTAATCTTTGTTCACTTGCCTGACGACAAGTTGTGAATCACCCCTAACAATGAGTTTCTTGATCCCAAGGTCTGACGCGATCCTCAGACTGGCAAATAGCCCTTCATACTCAGCAGTGTTTGTCGATCTCTCCCAAGGAAAATGCATCTGGATGACATATCTGAGGTGCTCTCCGGTGAGTGCGACAAGTAGCACTCCAGCACTGGCGCCTTGCAGCGAGAAAGCTCCTTCAAAATACATGATCCTTTCCTGATCGGTTTCCTTGCCAGGGAGAGTTGACTCTGGAACTTCTTCATCAGCCATTGGGGTCCATTCTACAATGAACTCCTCCAAGGCCCTTCTCTGAATGGTCAAAGTGCTTTCAAACTTAAGACCATATCTTGATAGTTCCAAAGCCCACTCCACAATCCTGTCGGTAGCTTCTAGGTTTCGCAAGATCCGATGTAGTGGAAAGCGAGTGACAACGGTGATCTCATGTGCTTGGAAGTAGTGGCGCAGCTTCCTCGAGGCCATAAGGAGGCCGAAGAGTAATTTTTTCACGCAAAAAATCTTGACCTAGCCCCCTCTAATAAGGAGCTGACAAAATAGATTGGTCGCTACACCACCTTCTTCTTCTGAATTGCTCATTCAACTGCGTAGATCCTTCTTTGCCAACACCAGACCCTGTAGCGGAATGTCTTGGCTCGTCGCTTGGCGGCCTTGTCATTTCCGCTGCTTCTTTGTCAACTTCTTTTGCAGCCACTAGTGCAGCACTCACCACTTGATTAGTTGCTTCCTGATACAGCAGCAACGGCTCTTGTGGTTTTGGCGCGAGTAGGACTGGCGGAGAGGAGAGGTACTTCTTCAAATCCTGCAGCGCTTCCTTCCCTTCTGACGTCCATTTCATTGGACCTACCTTCTTCAAGATTTTGAAAAAGGGCAGGGTGCGCTCAGCAGATTTTGAGATGAACCTACTCAGAGCAGCAACACAGCCGGCAAGACGTCGCATGTCTTTGACTCGTCTTGGTGCTTCAACCTGCTAAATTGCTTTGATCTTGTCGGGATTTGCTTCGACTCATCATTGAGATACAAAGAATCTAAGAATCTTGCCAGATGGGACGCCGAACACACACTTCTCAGGGTTGAGCTTCATGTTGATCTTGCGCAGGTTGGCAAATGTCTCCTCTAGGTATGATATGAGCGTAGCCTTTACCTTGGTTTGACCACTATGTCATCCATATAAGCCTCCATATTTCTATGTAGTTGGGGCTCAAAACCAATCTGGACCGCTCTTGCAAAAGTAGAACCAACACTTTTCAACCTCGAAAGGCATACGTAAAAAGCAATACGTACCACACGGGGTGATAAACGCGGTCTTCTCCTCGTCTTCCTTGGCCATGAAAATCTAATGATAACTGAAATAGATGTCAAGGAAAGACAACAGATCGCAACCAGCGGTGGAGTCCACAATCTGGTCAATGCACATCAAGGGAAAGGATCCTTGCGGCAAGCTTTGTTGATGTCTATGTAATCAATGCACAACCTCCATTTTCCATTCGCCTTGCGCACTATAACCAGGTTGGCCAACCATGTTGGACGGAGTACTCCTCTGATCAAACCAGCTGCCTCTAGTTTCTTAATCTCTTCGGCAATAAACTGTTACTGCTCCAAAGCTTGCTTCTGGACCTTCTGCTTGACGGGCCGCATGTGTGGGCAGATGCCAAGATGGTGATCAATCACCTTCCTGGGAACACTGGGGCTATCATATGGTTCCCAGGCAAACACATCGACATTCGCCCGCAGGAAGGTGACGAACCCGCTTTCCTATTTGTCATCAAGGGTGGAACTTATGGTGAAACTTCCCCCTGTGTCGTGCTCCTTGGCGGGCACCTTCTTTGTCTCTGGTAGAGCAGCCTTGCACTTTTCTGTCTTGCCGGTGGAGCTCTCTGGCACATCGTGAACGGAAGCGCAACACTCCAAGGAGGTGTGCTTGTCGGAATGTGCACCAGAGGCCTTGCCTGTCTTCTTGCCCCCGGGAGCTTCAGCGGCAGGAGCAAGTGCCTTTGCGGCAGGTGCTGCAACTGCACCCCGGTAGAGTTGGTCGACGCAGATAAGTGCGCTTTTCTTGTTGGAGTTGATGGTGATGACGCTCATGGGCCCGGGCATCTTCAGCATGTCGTAAGCGAAGTGAGTGGCCGCCATGAACGTGGCCAGTGCCGGGCGACCAAGAATACCGTTGTACGGCAACAAGATCTTGGCGACATAAAAACAATCTTCTCCGTTCTCAAATTGATATCACTGCCAAACGTCACCGACAACGTGACCTTGCCCTTCGGCTGAGTTCTTCCCGAATCTACCCGTTGGAAAGCACCTGTCGGCTCGAGATCTTTGTCAGAAATTCCCAGCCTCTGGAGACATCGGGTGAGATCAGGTTCAGGCTGGCCCCACTGCTGAATAACAACTTCGTCACCTTGATGTTGCGGATTGTTGGTGAAACCAACAACAGCAAGCACCCAACCGTAGTTACGCGATCAGGGTGATCCTCGGTGTCGAAGATGATAGGAGTGTTGGACCATTTTAGACGTCTCTGTGCACAGATAGAGGAGTGCATAGAGGGCTCTACCGCATTAAGCTCGTGCGCCCACTGTTTGAGTTGGCGCTGAGAGGAATGCAACGAGGCACCTCCCTCTTTGTACATCATCTCCGTAGCTTTCTGAAACTCATGCTCTATAACATCCCAAAATTTCATTTTTCGAATGTTATGAAATATAACTATGCATCATCATCACATTGTTTGAATGAAATGAATTGTTCAAGTTCTTCTTTTGAATTTCAGAAAGGCCATTTCAATTTTTCCATATACTTGTTTCTCCTATTTGAAAACCCTGGAAATATTCAAAAAAAGAGAGGAGTAACATGACACTCCACACCAGGGGCATCTTGGCGAAATAATTGAACAATAAAACCAGGGGGTTATTTGAAAATTCATTTTTGCAAAAGAATTTAAAATCAATTAGGCATTTTCTGAAAAATAAAATTTTTAAGTATTCATTTTGACAGAGGAAGAATGTTCATTAAATAGCATTTATTTCCCTGATCATTTTGATATATATATTCCCTATGTTTGGAAATGATTTGAATGCATTAAAGGGGTTTTAAACGCTCTGGAAAATAGAAAAGGAAACGAATTAAAGCGTTTAATTAGAAAACCGGGCGGCCCACCAGCCTTTACTCCCGAGAACCTTTCGGATCGGTCACCGACACGCAGATCCCGCCCCCTCTCTCATTGACACGCGGGACCCACCGTCCGACAACGCCATCACCGCGCTCATCCCCTTCCCCTCGCCCCTGACCTCGCCAACAATCCCTCCTCCCCGGATCTCGCTCCTCTCTCCCTCTCCTGACCCCGCACCTGGCCTATAAAAGCCCCTGCCTTCTCTGCTCTCTGTTCCACCCCCGAGCGCCCCTGCCCACGCCCACAAACACCACGCTCCACCTCGCCGGAGTTCGGTCAACGACCGAAGCTCTCAGAGCACGAGGTTGTCGCCTCCGTCGTCCCCAGCCTCGTCTGACTCCACCATTCAATGCCGGATCTTCGCCGCTGTCGCCTGAGCTCTTCGGACGCTGCCCCCGACGATCGCACAACCATCTCCGACCACCTCCGACGTCTGGCCGCCGTCGACCTCGCCGGAAAACCTCGACCCCCCACCTCTGTAAGCCACCGCACCCCCGTAGCCGTCAGATCTAGATCCAATGCGCCAGATTAGAAGGATTATAACGCCGAAACATTTTCTTCGAAGTTTTGGTCGTCCACCCGCAGACACCCATGTGCACGCATTAGCAACCAATAGGAAGCCGCCACGTAGCCCTGTCCGTTCGCTAGGAATTTTGTTCTTTTCTGTTTTGTTTTAGAAAACAGAATGTCTTCTGTTTTTGTTTTAGTTGTAACTTTTAAACTAATTAGTATTTTTAATTGATTCTTTTTGCATTAGGTCACAAATTTCATGTAATTTCGTGCTGTACTATTAGATTTCAAATTTGAACTTTAAAATTTGAACTTAACCAAATTTTCTTAAATTACTAAAATCTGTATAACTAGAGTTTAAACATATATTTTTGGATGAATCTTTTTGCCACTGGTTTGCATTAGTTAGACCTATCGTCCTACATAGTTTGAGAATTTTTAGGATGAATTTGGTTAGTTTTTTAACAAAAAAACAGAATCTGTTTATTTCTTAATAGATTTTAGTTAGTTTGATTTTAGTTTAGTTTCAATCTGAGTTAGTTTAACTTTTGTTTTTAGTTTCCATTAGGTTCTGTTGTTTCAACATTAGGTGTAGTAACTTGCTATTAATAAAAATAATTGTTTAGTTTTATACCTTATTGTTATAGGAAATCTTTATTCTTTTCCATTAGGTACAGTTTTATAAAGCAATTTAGTTTTACTTTTCACAAACAGTTTAGGAGATTTAATTCTGTTTTCTAATAAAGAATCTTAGTAATTCTTTTCTGTTAAGTAATGTTCTGTTTTAAAAAAATTATAATAATTTTTTTTCATACTCTAATGTTATAGGAAACTCTAGTTATCTTCATTAAGTGGTGTTTTATATAAAATATATTTTTAGTAGCAATTCTTTTCACAAAAGTTTTAGTGGATTTAATTTTGTTTACTAATATAAATTTTATTATTTATTTTATGTTAACTATTGTTTTGTTATTAAAAATAGTTGTTGGTCTTATTTTATATTAGTAGTAGCTTTGACACTAAAAATTTGTGAGTCAAATATTGGTTTTGAATTTTTCTCTTGAGTGTTACTATTGAATTGTTTTAGTTTAATCTTGCTGATTGTGTGAGTTGTATTATTAGTTGTATTCTTATTGTGTGCTTTGTTTGATTCGTTAGATCATCCGGAGTGTGAAGCTTGTTATCTAGAGTCACTTGAGTACGAGGATTGTCAGCAAGGAAAGTCACTTTGATCATGTTTACCCATGTTTATATTGCATTGGTTCTACCATCTCCCCA
The DNA here is from genome assembly GCA_022496015.1 of Hordeum marinum. Classification (NCBI taxonomy): domain Eukaryota; kingdom Viridiplantae; phylum Streptophyta; class Magnoliopsida; order Poales; family Poaceae; genus Hordeum; species Hordeum marinum. Next base: position 212,342,480 of record CM039673.1, on the reverse strand, counting down.
ATTGCATGCAAAGTAGGTAATTTGCAAACTTGGTTAATTGATGTAGTATCATGTGGTAGGCACCCCTCAACCCTTTGACACATTGTCTCGGGAAACGTTTATTTAATTTTGCTATGCTATTAGTAGACGGGGTTGGTTGTGTGATTCATGAGAGTTGTGAGATAATAATTTCAAGACCTGCAAGATGATCAAGACTTCAAGACTCCGAGTTTTTAACATACCTCTGGGTGGATGATGGTTGAACGGCGCCCTGGAGAAACCAGTGGTTAGCCTAGGTGTTGCTGGAGAAATGCCAGTATTCATGCGGAAAGGTCCACCCAGGCAAAAAGAGATGGATGGATGCATCAAGACCCAAGGCTTACCTACACAGCCACAAGCCATTATGGGCTCTGGCTTGGTTGGATATCGTGGTGACCCTGGACAGGCGGTGCTACGAGATGTAGAAGAACGGTAGCAAAGGATGGGCACCGACACAGTCTCAGGGAAACCCTTTAGAAGACCATGTTTTGGTCATCCATTTCTCAAACACTCTGAAGTGCAAGAAATCCAACGAAGGCAATCAACTCTTGTGGGGAACGTGTGCAAAATTCTGCAGAGTACCCAAACCTAATCGATTAGCCGTGTCCACGATCATGGACAGTTTGAGCCAAAGGAACTGAAACTATCTGGAATTCTCAACACAAATAATTATATTGATGTGGGTATTAATGACAACTTGGGTATGAGAATCGGTTGGTGGAACCATCTCATTAATCAACCAACATTGTACTAATAACTTTTGCCCTCTCTTGTTGTAGGAAAAATTGGCTTTATGCAAAACTTACTACCCCACCTGCCATATATGCTATAGAGTAGATGATTGGTTTACACCCCTCTTTTGTGACATTGCCGACATATTCAATATGCTGACCTACACGGCTGCAACGTATCATGCTGTAGAGTACTTTTCCGACCAGGAGTGAGGATACGCTCTATGCTCGGTGAGATGCCCTCGGAGTCAGATGGACTCAACTACCTTTGAAGCTTCCGCAAGACTTTGGTTTAGTTTATCTCATGAGTTGGCCTTCAGCCACTTTATTGCAATCCTTATTGTAATAAAGGACTCGATATGAGATTTCGATTAATAAAGTTGTGTGATTTCCCTTTGATATATACATTGATGTACCGTGTGTGTACCAGCATGATCTTGGGATGGTACGGAAACACCAGAGATTCGAATTTTCAGGTCAGGTCGCTACATGCTCGTTGGACTCGTCGTCCTCTTCGACCTCACCATCCTCTTCCTCTTGCTTATCGGGGCCGTGGGCGGGGCAGTCTTTTTATTGCTTGGGCTTGCCGCGGTGACCCCCTCGGCCGACACGCTTCTTGCCGGACCCCTCAACACCATCATGGCCCCTCTCCTTGTCTTGGCTCTTGTACTCGGTCTTTTGCTTCTCGACAAGCGTCTCAACTTGCCGGCAGTTTTGGAGATCGTGGCCTTTGGTGCGATGGATCTTGCAATACTGCTTGCCGGAGTCTTCTGGCTTGCCGGCAGCCACCACGGCGTGGTAGGAGGCGCACCCGGCAACATTGTTGCAAGGGTCATCAACCTTGCCCTTCTTGGTGGCACCAGGATTACTGGATCCCTCGATGGCAAGGACGATCTTGCGCTTGCGCTTCTTGTTCCGCTACCGGGCCTTATTTGCCGGGGTAGCGGTATCTTCATTTTTGGAGTTGACCCCTGCACCGACGTCTTTGCTGGGGAGTCTCCTCCCTTCTTTAGCCCGAGCACATTTGTCTGCCAAAGCATAAAGCTCGGGGACATCCTTGAATCCGTTCATCGCTAGCTCTTCCCGCATCCTACGGCTGCGCACGTTCCGATAGAACATGCTGATAACTGCGGCAGGATGAAAGTTTGGGATGTTGTGATGCACGTGGCTGAACCTTTGGATGTATTTGCGTAAAGTTTCGCCCTCCTTCTGAGGGATGATGTGCAGGTCGCTTTCCTGGCCAGGAGATTGATGACCTCCCGTAAAGGCGCCAACAAACTCGTGGCACAGGTCTGCCCAGGAGGCAATGGACCCCTCTAGCAAGTGCATCAACCACGACCTGACATTGGGCATAAGGACCAACGGGAAGTAGTTGGCGAGCATCTTGTCATCGCGGCCCCCGGCATCCTGCACCGCAATGGTGTAGATGCTCAAGACCTATGACGGATGAGTCTTCCCGTCATACTTCTTAGGGACTTCCGGCTTGAACGTGCGGGAATTGGGCCACTAGACTTGTCGCAGCTCATGGGTAAACGCTGGACCACCTCATAAGGTAGGCTGATAGGATACCCTGGTGCAGACTTGTCTACATTGGGCCCACGCACCTATCAGACTGGAGGCGTGCTTCTCACTGCCACGCGATCGCAGTTCGAGAGTCTTGTTTGCCATGTTACCGAAGAACTTGACGATGATCGCGGTGTGTTCGTGGGTCGGATGACACCATGGAGTAGCTGTCGTAAGCGTCGGTCCGTCGAGTCGGCGACTGGCGATGTTGTTGTGGGGGAGAGTGCACCGAAGTCGTGCCGCCTCCGGTCCTCCCACCACTAGCGTGGGCCACCTCGTGGACCAAAACTTATCTGCGAGGCTGAGGAGACACTGAATGGTGGTTCTCCATTCATCGAGCTTCTTTACAGCACGAGGGAATATTAGGAGTAGCTGTGCCCGTGCCATCGGTTCCTCTAGCGTGGTCGGCAGGGAACGGCGGGAGGGAGGCGAGGTGCTCTGACTCCTAATCGTGTTAGAAGGAGGACCGCCGCGGTACCGCGGTGGCATGACACTCCCGCTTGCATGCTGGTGAGTATGTAGGTCCCGTGCATCTTAGGTATGATGCGCATGAGCTTTCCCATGGGGACGTTGAGAACTGCGGGCGCCGTGGAGCAGCTCTCCGTGCGCGTCCTGTGAAGGTCGTGGCATAGGCACCGGTGTGGGTGCCCTCGAATATACTCTTCCGCCCCCGGAGTTCATCGTAGCACCTGCAGGTGGTACTGCTCCGTCCTGAGACCCAGGAGTGCGGGGGTTCCCACCTTCGCCATGGGTGTCTCCGTGGTGAGCATCGCCGCTTGCTTTGCCTTGGTCACTAGAGCGTCGTGAAAGTTCAAAACCTCCGTATCCTCCTTTTCCACCCGCGTCTATGCCGTCTCCCTTCTGTACAGATACAGCAATGTCCGACATGGACGGGCCAACTGCTGTCAGGCCCTTCTTCTTGGGTACCATGGCGATAATGAATCGTGAAGAAACTAGCGCGCTGATTACCAGAACGGCTTCGCATGACCTAGCTTACCCTACCTGGCATTCCAAAGATGTCATCGGAACGAACACCGATGTGATCATGGAGACCCCTTTCGGTTCGGCGGGGGGGGGGGGGGGGAAGGATCGCACAAAGAGCCGGTCTGATGAAAAACACGCAGGGATCTTTACCTAGGTTCGGGCCACACGGATGTGTAAAACCCCACTCCTGCTTGGTTGTATTGAGAGTGTTCTTAGGGTTCTAGCTACACGAGCGCTATGAGCACCTGCCACGTACGTGAGCTAGAAAGTCTCCAAAACTCTCAGAGTCGAAAAGGCCTCTACCGTATCGCCTTGGGCCTCCTTTTATACTCCGAAGGGGATCCCAACAGTGGTGTACAGTGCGTACACGAGGTATACAGAGCTACAGTGCTTTCATACCTAACACTAACAGAGTAGGACAGGCGCATTTAATGCACCATCAAGCATCTCTGTCCGTCAGTGGAACAGGACGGGAGCCCGTCCCATCGGTGCTACTTAGCTCCCTCCAACTTCGATGCCGTGACATGCCTCCAGGTGGATTGACACCTGTCCTGTCCGCTAGCGACGTCTTGTCGGGGCTTCGCCTTGCCGAGACCTTGCCTTGCCGGGGCCTTGCTTCGCCTAGGGGGTCAATAGCGGTGATAGACCAAGTGATGTCCCTACCTTATATGGCATGTAATCTCTTGTATGAACCTTGTGTCATGAGCTTTATGAATGTTTTGCACCTTGCCATACCATGTCTTGTCTTGCATTCATGCATCATGCATCATAGCATTCATCATGCCATGCTTGATTCTTATATGACCTTGTTTGTGAGTGTGGCTTGTGTTGTGTGATGTGGTTCGATCATGTGTGGTGCAGTTCCTTCCTTTCCCCCTCTTTTCCGTTCTCAAACAAACCCTTCCAATACCCCTTTTTCTTCATGTTATTATTATTAGTGGATTTAACTTGCTTTAAAAATTGTTTAAAAATGTTCAAGTGTTACCCTAAAATATTTTAAGCATGTGAGTGTGGTATTTTGTTGTTTTGAGCTTTTATGCATTTGGGGTATTTAAATAACAGGGGCTGCTATTTTAAAAGGTATTTAAATTATTTGTCCTAAAAATCATTTTGATATTTTTGTTAAAAGGGCATTTTATTTTCATTGCAAAAGTAGTTTTGTTCTGCACCAAAAATCCTTTATTTTATCTAGTTTTTTTTCTTGTGTTGCTGTGTTTTAGAAAAAGATAAAAACTTCTCTGTTTTAATTGTTTTGTGAGAGAGCGCAAGGATGGGTTTTTTCCTTCCCCGCGGCCCAGCCCGCAAAGGAACGGCCACTTGCCCCGTCATTCTCCGTCAGTGAGCGTGTGAGAGTTCAGAGAGAGCGCCTCCGCCATCTCCTTTTCTGTCGCCCGTCGTCGTCAGCCTCAGGGGTATTTAAACCCCCTTGGCGTGCGTGCCTCCTCCGCTAGGGTTCCTCTCTCCCCTCGCGCCGCTGCAGATCCATTCTCCCTCTCCAACTCCCTCCTTCCTCTCCTTCTTGCTTATGTCAGGTAAGGTCTATCAGAGGTGCAGAGAGTTTCAGAGAGAGCCGCCGGTCGACTTCGCCGCTGTCGCCATGTCTCCGGTGGGCCTTCTCCCCGGTGGTGATAGCGTGGAGCTCAGGGATCCTCCCCGCATTCCATTCCCACCGCTAGGAGATGAGGAGCACCTCCCCGTGGTGCCAATTGTCGTTGTTGTCGTCTGCAAGGGAGCGGGTCGTTGCCGGTCTTTTTTATCCTCGTTTCTGCCTCTCCTTCCTCTCCGCGAGTCCGGATCGTCATCTCCTTCCCCTCGGTGAGCAGCCGGTCCTCACAGCTCCCTTTTCCCCCACGTAGGCCGTCGTGTCCGTCGCGGTCATGTCCCTCGCCGCCGGTCGGAAAGCGTGGGCTTGAAGCTTGCCTCCTTCCTCCTCATCGCAAGGTGAGTAGGGGAATGGGACCCCGGTTGTTCCCTCTTGCGTGAGAGCCCGTTTGCCTTGCCGGAGAGCCCCTGTGTCACCGGAATTGCCCGCCGCCGTTGCCTGTTGCGTAGATGTGTTGGGTCTTCAGTTTTGTCAGTGTATCGAGTGCGTGCGTGTATTAGAGAGCCAGATGCGCTCCTCTATTAAGGTTCGCGCCGTAGCCGAGTGGCAACCGGCTCGGGGGTCGACCAGGTGGTCATGGGTTCGAGTCCGAACCCTCCCCCTTTTTTGTCTTTTCTTTTGTTTTCTCCTTTGTTGTATGTATATGTGTATGTGCATACCTGTATGAGTGTGTGTATGTATGTGTATGTGCATGTGAGCATGCACATATGCATGTGCTTGTGAGTGTGTGTGCTTCATGCATACATACTCATGTGTGGTGTGAGTGGTGTGGTGTGTGTATATGTATGTATGTATATGTATGAGCTTGTGAGTGAGAGTTTGTGTGAGTGTGTATCATGTGCATATGCATATGCATATATGCCTTGTGAATATATGTGTGCATATGTGTGTGTATGAACACCCACACACACATGAGCATGTGTGTATGCAAGTGTATGTGCCATGTGCACTTGTGCATGTGAGTGGTGTGAGTGCCTTATGCATTTTGCATATGTGGTGCTTGAGTGTGTGTGTGGATGAATACCCCCCTCCTCATGGGTGGTATGTTCTTGAGTGAGCTTGTGCTCATATGCCTTAGGCATATGGAACATGTGTGTGTATGCTTTGGTGGTGTGTGTGTAGAGTGTATGTGTGTGTGGGAGAGAAGTGGGCCCTTCCCCACTTGACATACCCCCCCCCCTTTGTTGTAGGTATGCATGTTTGTTAATTGTTAGCTCATTTCCAATTCTATCTAAATTTCCAAAACTGGTTATGTCTATATTTGCTCATGTCCATTTAGAGTAAGTTTTACCTTATAATGGTAGATGATAGTTTTTGGTCCATTTAGTGTAGTTGTGCAATGTTGCTTCACATGAACATATGAGTATGACACATGTTTTTGGGCTATAAAGAGACAATGAGTCTATTGGTGCTTTCAAATTTCACTTTTGAGCAAGTTCGTAAAACTGTCATTTTCTGCCGTGATGCTACATTGTCATTTTTGCATGATTTAATCCATGCTTGCTTCGGGGCATGTGCCAACATGGAAGTGCTAGTGTTTTATGTCTATTATGTCATGGTATTTTTGTTTAACATGAGAATCGCCCATATAAGTGGGAAACATGCTGCAAAGTAGCTAACTTGATGTTTCTGTTTTCACCATGCTAAATATTTTGAAGTCTGAGAATCTACTGTTATTTTTATGCCATTAAGAGTAGTTGACATCTAGTGATATGTTGAGAATTATCTCATGCTCACTGCTAGTATTTTGGAGTATATGTTGTCTACTACCACCCTATTAATTTTCATGCCAAGAGGTGGTCTCTATCCCCTTTAACTTATGCTGTCAACATGCTACCAGATTAACTCAGATTCCAGAAAACTGTTATTTTCACTAAGTCCCAGAAAACCTGCTTCATCATGCCAACTTGATAGCTTCATGCTTATTGATGTGTGCCTCCTTTCCAGATTGTGTAGTTGGTAAATTAGATAAGAATGTTATGTAGTTTCTGTCAACACCTTGTTTGTGGCCGTAGGATTCCTGTAGCTCAAGTTGTGGGCTGTGTAAATTGCTATGTTACTGTTTTGTGGCAGATTGTTTGTTTTATTGTTTTGTGACTTGTGGGAGCTATACTCCCTGGTTTTTCATTGCCTAACCAGTGGCTACCTTGGAATTCCAAGAATTAGCCCATGGCCTTGTTGTCTTGTGTTTTGCCTTCGTACCTTGTCGTGAGCGTATCGTGAGAACCGTAACTCGGTTGCTTATGTTCTTCATATGCATTTTCATCGTTTTCACATGGTGCATCCATATTTGCCATGTTCATGCATGTCTAAATAACTTAACATAAGGTTCTGTCCAGATTTATTAATATCCAATTCTTGCATGTGAAACATGACTAGTTAGGATTGCCATGTTGAAACTCTTCACCTAAGCATGCATCATTCTTGTTTGTGCATTGCACCTTGGTTGTTTGTTTATTCTTGCTGTTCATTTTTGGTAGACGCGAACGTTGAACCTAAGTATGAAGAGCCAAGCGAGTACAACTACGAGGATCCCACTACTTGTTCCACTCAAGAACCAATAGGCAAGATGATCGTACCCGGATCTCGATACTATTTTCGCCTGCTAGTTTCTTGCTCTTATCATTACAATGGCGCTACCTACCACTTGAATATCAGCCTCCTAATTGCCATGATAGCATCTAACCCTCCACATCCTAGCAAACCTTTGATTGGCTAAGTTACCGCTGCTCAGCCCCTCTTATTGTGTTCTTAGTTGTAGGCTCAGGTTGTTCCATGTGATAACATGGATTTGGCATATCACAATATTATGTGTCATTTAATTTAATGCACATATATATCTTGGTATTGGTGGAAGGCTTGTCCTTTTTCTAAGTGTTTTGTTCCTCTGTTACCGCCATAGTTTCTTGTTACCGGTGTTATGTTTTCCATACTTTGCACTCCTAACATGGTCGGGGTTGTTATGGGGACCCCCTTGTTTATTCGGTTGAGATTAAAAGTTTTCTGGCAAGACCCAACATTGGTAATACATTTGCTTAATAACAATAAAAATTCCATAGGGCTTTGCAACCCCGTGGATAATTAATCAACCCTCGGGCCAGTGCTCCTCATGAGTGTTGGTCCAACCTGGGGAAACTCGGGAGATTTCTATCAGGCCACTATATGTTGCGCTCATCCGGTCGTGTCATGAGAATGTTATACGCGGCTCTTATCGGGTTCATCAACACGTCGGGAGGTCTGGCTGGATTTGTTTTACCTTTATCGAATGTCTTGCGTGTGGACTCTGACTTTCTTCGGGTTATCTCGAGGTGTTGGAATTCCTTTGGAATTACCTATGATGATCACGAGATCCGTGGTCGAGGCTATTCCCACGGAGTGTGGTTATTTGTGATCGACTAGTTGGAGCACCCCTATAGGGTTAAATCTTTTCGAGAAGCCGTGCCCGCGGTTATGTGGAAACTTGGATATTTTTTAACTCTCGGTTATAGTAAACTTTAAGTAAACTCTAATAAAAATATGCCAACTATGTGAGTAACTGTGATCGTCTCTGCTCGTGAACATGATCCGGCAGAGAACACAGTGGGGTTATGATTGACGTAAGCAAGTGTTTAGGATCTCATAGAGGTCATTCTAGTTTCGATCGTTCATCGTAGGCCACTCATATTTAAATTCATGTTACATAAGTTTAGCCACCATAAGAGCTTAGTGCTGCTACAAACTAAGCACATACCCCATTCCGTCCTTTAAGCTTGAATAGTCTTGGTACCCGTGCGCTTGATTGTTGAGTCCTTGTGGCTCATAGATTACTACAACACTCCTGGTACAGGTACAGATGAGTTCGTGCAGGATGATCTGACCCAGCTCCAGTAGGAATATGATGAGGAAAGAGGCAGGATGTACGTGACTTATCCAAACGAGTAGGGGTCCATGGTTGTGATCTTTGGGATAGCGAGATAGTGTCATTTGCATCTTTTTTATTGTTTGATTTCATCCGTACTCGGACCCCACTTTCATCTTGATGATTTGACCTCTGTGTGGATTTGTAATTTACTACAACACTCCTGGTACAGGTACAGATGAGTTCGTGCAGGATGATCTGACCCAGCTCCAGTAGGAATATGATGAGGAAAAAGGCAGGATGTACGTGACTTATCCAAACGAGTAGGAGTCCATGGTTGTGATCTTTGGGATAGCGAGATAGTGTCATTTGCATCTGTTTTATTGTTTGATTTCATCCGTACTCGGACCCCACTTTCATCTTGATTATTTGACCTCTGTGTGGATTTGTAATTTAGTATGTCGCGAGTGTAAGCCAACTTGTATTCTCATCTCTTCTGTAATGTATGATGCAATGATACTATACTTGCGAATGGCAAGATGCGCCTCTATCCCTTGCGAGGCCCTCATGCCTTAAAATGAATAGGCGCGCATCTTGGGCGTGACAATAGCCCTCCCGGCAAGACCTTTCCGGTAGCCTTGATTTTCCTGTGCTGGTATCTGGTAGGTCCCTGTTGGGCATTGCTGCTAGGGTGGCTACTACTGCCCGTGCACGAGTAACGGGCACTGGAGAGGCCAAAACTCTAGTGCACCGACACTCTACAATGTGTACAACTATTTGACTAGCCGTGTCCACAGTCAAGGACAACTTGGTGGTGCTGCTTAAACTATGTCCTGTGTTTTCACAAAGATGGTACTTGAGTGTGTGGACAACAAAGATGGTACTTGAGCTAAGTCCGATGACTTGGCATGATGATTGAACATGAGATGTTCAAACCCGTGTTCATATTTATATCTGTAACCTATTCACATGGATACCTGCTACCTCATGATGCATGCTTTTACAAGTAATTGTCATGTCATTGCACTCAAAAGTAGCTTTCCTCAATCTTACCTACTTACTACTATATCATGCATTGTTATACTGTGTTCCAAAACATGGGTTGCTTGCGAGTACATTCAAAGTACTCATTCGCTTTCCACTGGTTATTTAACTGGCCAGTATGGAAGAGCAGGAATATGGTGAAGAATTCGTTGGTGACGAACATGCCAACTAGGATGCTTCCGAGTCATAATGCTTGTAGGGTTAAGGCAGATGGCATGGGTCTACGCTTTCGATGAAGATTTCCGCTGCTTGTTATGTTTAAGTGTTTGGCCACCACGACCCTATCTATGTAAGACTTGGCCTAGATGGCATTTATTTGTGTAAAACAGCATGTATGGATGTAAGACTCTTGTTATCCAGTTTCTATGTGTTTAGTGAGCATTGATCTCTGGGATCATTGTATGCATGCATTCGATGATCACAACTTATGAGTCGTGGTCCCCACAATTTATCAAAGTACTATCTATCACTACTTATCGCTTGCAAGTAACCAGTTCGAAGGAATTGACAAACCTCTTGCCCGCGTTGGGTGCAAGTGTTTACTCTTTCGTGCGTAGGCGCTGAAGACAAGAGTTTGCGTGGTTCTCCTATTGGTTCGATAAGCTTGGTTCTCACTAAGGGAAATACGTACCTCTACTATGTTGCATCCTCTCCGCCTATTCGAGGAAATCCCAACGATGTGTACATGTATCAGAGCTCACTGTGGTTGCATGGAACGGCAACGCTCGGTCCGAGCCCGAGCGGGCCTGCCTCGAGCCTGACAGGAAGTGGCGACTGGGAGGTGGAGGCCGTGGCTGAGGGTTGGAGGTGCACGAGAATCTAGGAGGAGGGCTAAGGTTTCCAAAATCGGCAAGGGTAGGCTCCCTTTTATAGGCGGTGTGTTGGGAGAGAGGTTTTTAGACCATTTTTGGATTGTTCGACCATGATCGGATGGCTTGGAAGCGAAGGGGTTAGGCTCGCTTTTAGTGGGCTATTTATATGCGCTAGGTGCTGAGAAGAGAGGGAAGACGGGAAGCCCGACAATGAGTTTTTAAATAACAATAACATCCGTCTTTTAACCGGCGATGGTGCTGCTATAGTTATCCATTGGGTTATCAAATGAACTCCGAATGCGATGAAATTTGGCAGATCATCTACCTACCATATATGAGGGCCGCATGCCAACTTTCAGCCCATTATGAGATCACTTTACTCCCACATTGGAAAAATAATTTAAAGATGTCGGTCGCACGTGCAAGTGTGTTTTGTCTCCAAATAGTTCGCAATGATAATGAGGGAACCTCCTACTACGAATGGATGCAAGTTTTCGAAAACAGTGGCAATGAAGTGACAATGCAATGCGAATGATGAATGCAACAAAAAATTTGATTGCACGACAAAACTCAAAAACCATGGAAGGCATCTAGAACATTGGTGGCGGGCTATTAAAACTCTACCCAACTACAAAGAGATGTCGGCACGAGATTTAAAAATGAGAAGAGGAAGAGGAAAGAAGAGGTATAACTAAGTTGCTTATTTGAAAAACGAGTGAAATCAATGAACCTTGAGAGGTTGAGAAGCTTGAAAGAAGAAGCACAATTGAGAATAATGAACTTGAAAACACTATATTAGGAAAGATGAAAAAGGAACACCGTGGGAACCATGGAGGTTTCAAAGAGTTTACAAGAACACAAGGGCATGCAAGAATTGAAACCACTCTTGTTGAAACACGATAGACAAGGAATGAAGAAGAATGAATTTAGGTAACCCTTAAGAGAGGCAAAACTTAATATGATGAAATGAACTTGAAAAGAGAACACAACATTCTGCTTAAATGGATAAGCAAGGAAAGAATATGATCTTGGCACAACTAGATGATGGATCGATGAGAGGAACAACACAATTCCTCTAGAAAAAAAGAAGCTAGATTGTTGGAAAAAAGAATGGAGAAGAACATGACAAATTCTACCACAATTGAACTTGAAAGGTATCCTTACGAAGAAAGACTGAACGGGGTTGTTGGAAAATCAACAACAAAAAGAATAAGCTTGTTGTGGGATTACGGAAAACATCTCATAATTATGAGGTGAAAACCCACCACTAACAGAAATTTTTTTGATTTGATTCAGATAAAGAAATAGATGAATACTACTTTTACCAAGAGGATAAAATAATAATTAAACCATCAATAAACACCATGACTAGCAACAATTAATTAGTAAGGGCTTTGGGTGAACTATAATCCAAGATAACTCTGGGAAGGAAATGAAGGGTTTAAATATCTCATTCTTGACAAATTTTCTTTGAGACTCCTCGTGAACCAAGAATGTTATAACAACATCTCAAAAGGTAATGGAGAAACGAATCTCACATTGAAATTAAAGACATAGAATACTTGAGATCCTCCAACTAGAATCTTGAAGAGCACTTCGAGAATGAATTATATTCTTAACAAGCCACCATGAAGAACCTCTTGGAGGAACTCTAGATATAAAAATGATGATAGAAAAGAATTTTTTGGTTGAAATGAACACGATAAAAGTATTACAACGATTTAGATAGAGGTTCAAGACAAAATAATTGATAATGCTTGGAACTCCAAAAAAGAGAAGATGAACAACATAGAATTGAGAATTTGGTATCATGAGCAACTCCGAAAGAAGAGTTAGTCTCCTTGATGAAAAAAAAAGAATTATGATATACTTATCCTTCATCAACGTAAATTGATGAAAAGCAATAGATTTGGCATGCCACTTATTCTTCTTGAAAAGAATCAAAGAGAGATAGCATCAACTTGAAGAAGTCCTGAATGCAACACCGGTAAGAAATTGAAGTGAATGAGGGTACTTCGAATGAATGGGGATACAAGATAATGAAGAGAACACAATTTGACTATGAAAAAAAATGAACAAGCCACCGGTAAGAATTGAGAAGAATGAGTAAAAACATCAAATAAATGACGAGACATCAATTAAGTCGAATTTGAAAATGATAGCTAAAAGATGATAATGAAGAAATCTTCAGAAATGATGGCCTTCGGAGGATCAAGAATGAAAACAACTCTAAAATTCTCTGGATAGATATGGAAGCAATTTCTAACGAACTAAATTAATTTCGAGGACAACATTACGTGTGAACCATGAATCTTTATGGGAATGGATATATTTTTAAGAGAAAGTCTCCGCCGGTCTTCCAAATTGAGAATGACGATGAGGAACAACACCAGGAATTACTAAGATACTTCGGAAAAATAAATAAAGAAAAGGGTGAGCCAACAATGTAATAATTTGAAGTGATCTTGGAGAAAGCATCTGGCCGATGGCAACCATTCTTATGTCAGACTCGAAGAAGGGTTGGAGAAGAAACTCCGTGAAAAAGAGAAACGCCACGTAAGATTCTGGAGAAGAACATGTGAGTTATGGGCCGACAAAAGGAAATATGGTTGAAAGGACTTCTTAGAAGGAGGGATTGCACCGTTACAAATTAAAAACTTGATGAGGTTGAGAACCTCGAAATTTTGAAAGTGTTTGAATTGAAACGTGAATCTTAAGAGATATCATTCCACGCTGGATGGAATACATGTAGTTGAATAAAAAAGATAGGCTTGGATAAGAATTTCCACACGGGAAAGCATAGAATGAATGTAAAACATATGATAAACACCGATAGGTTGAATAGAATCCACCAGGGAAGAAATCAAGAATTAATAATTATGAACTTGGTACATGAGCATCTTCACAGTTAATCCCTTTATACAATATGGAAGAATAGATAGGGGAAGAATCACATGAATAGAAAGGCACTTCGATGAGAATTTAATCATTAAAGAAAAAGGGCCGGAGCGTTGGGAAAACAAAGAAAACTTGGGATGGCTGAAATGAACTCCAGAAAGAAAATATGATGATAGATCTTGCAAATGTAGAAAAGGATTGGACTAACTTGAAGAGATGCGCACAGGTTGGAAAAAGACTAGACATGACAATTTCGATAGATTAAGAGAATCAGAACTGCCATTGAAAGCACATATGCTCCCTTGGTGGTTTTGCTAATTAATAACAACATATATGTCATTGAACTCATATTTCCACTAAGGATATTTCAGGAAAAGTTCAATGATAGGTATGGAAAAAGAATTGTGGAATACCCGAAGATGGCAGGAAATGGTTTGGCAAAGCTTCAAGCAAGAGGACTCTACATTTTACTTTGTGAGAAATCACTTTGAGTCCATAGGAAAGCCAATACTATTAAAAGGGGGTAAGGTACTATTGGTAAATCAAATGCTCATACGTGCACAAGTGATAGTCACCAAATACACCCACAAGCTCTTTAAAAAAAGTCGGTCCAAAGCCAAGTATCCCAAATCGGTGCAACCAACAACTCCCACTCGTTGCCACCGATTCCCAGAATCAGACAGACCCATGCCAAACCCTAGAATTTTGGTGCAACCGATTCTGCTTCGGTGCCACTGAGTTTGGGTTGCCAACTTCGTGTTACCTCGATTCACAAAATCGGACCCATTGGGTTTGTTGGATTGGAGTCACCGAGTTGCGCCATCTGACCGTTCGTCACCTAATCGGTGCAACTAAGTGGGGACCCCGACTCATAAGTCATGATCATCAATTGTACGTGCACAGTGATCCCAGAGATCAATGATCACTAAACACACAGAAACTAAATAACAAGAGTCTTACATCCATTACGTACCGTTTTACTCGAATATGGCCCTTAGGGCGAAGTTTTCAGATGAGTGCAGCGGGAATCTTCAACGATAGAGTGAACCCATGCCATCTGCCTTAACCCTAGAGGCATTCTGACTGGGATGCGTCCTAGCTTGCATGTCCGCCACAACGGTAATTTTCATCATAACCTGATCTTTCATGCCTGGCCAATAAAATAACCAGTGGCAAGCCAATGAGTACTTTGAATGTACTCGCAAGCAACCCATGTTTGGAACAAGGCAATAACAACACATGAAATAGCACTAAGTAGGTATTTTGCGGAAAGATAATTTTGAATGCATTGTCATGATCAAGTAACTATGTGTAAGCATGCATCAACAGTTAGCAGATATACAGATGAACAAGTTATAGATATCATCATAAGCATGGGGTTGAACATCTCATGTTCAGTCATCACGTCAAGTCGTGTGACTTATCTCAAGCATCACCTCTGTGTCATCCACACACAAATGCCAAGTTTGAGAAACATCGGACGCAGTTTAAGCAGGACCTCCAACTGTCCATGACTATGGACACGGCTATTCGAATAGTTTTACACTGTGTAGAGGTTGCAAGCTTTACCCACAAGACTCGGGGAACTTCCATGTCATCCACGACTCCCGGTATATTATATACCATAGGTAAGCACCCGAATAATGCCTTTCCCATGGTGATACTAAACAAAGAGTCCACTCGTTGGTGCCATCCCTCATGATATACATCACACATGTCATCCATGAGGGCATTAAACCATGTGCCTGGTGCCTGTAAAGACAACGCATGCGCTTCCACTTTCGGGATGACCCCGTCTCGAGAGTGACCACTTCACTCTCGCCACTGGTAATGCGGGCTCCCTGCTAGCACCAACCATAGTAATCAACAAAGCCCCATCCCATAAGGGGTATCGTGGTCGCACATGTAAGGTTGGGATGGTCAGCAAAGCTTAAAACTTTGCATTTTTGAAAACACACAATCACTTCCTCCGGTACACCACTTATTTCTCAAGTGGTCACCCAACACATCATTATCTCCCTTGGGCATTAGTGGCACCCAACGGGGTTTCCGAAAAGTCTTTGAAATCATTGCCTTATTTCCATCACCATGCATAATCCCGATCCCACTTGCGTAGTATCTACTAGCATCCTATCTATTCCCACCCGCACAACCCTCATAAGGATGGTAGGGTCATGCACGATGCAAGTATCAACGATAAGAGTAACGGGTATCCCACAGAAGTGGTCACCACGTCAACATGATCAACATCACGTAATTAGTGCTATATGCCATGCAAATAAAAGGGTTCTTAGTCATGGTCAAAGGGATGCTTGCCTGGCCTAGCAATGTCTTCGAGGTCCTCACCCGCTTCTCGTCCACTCCGAGCATTCCATCTACTTCGTCAACTATCACCAGGAACAACCGCAATAAGCAACACAACAAATAAAAGATAAAAGTGCTCTATTAATAGGAGTTTTATTTTTCTAGGACTCCTCTGGTCATGAGAAAAATAACCAAGGAGATTTTGGTGGATGTGGGTCAAGGGGGAGTTTTGAATGGTGGGAATGATGGAAATGATTATCCTTTAAGATGTCAACATAAAATATTATCATAAAAATGAGTGGAGGCACTCATAAAATAAGGCATGATTTTAGAAACATGTGGGAAGTGGGTTCACTGGATTTGGAGTTGGTATGAATACTCTAGGGGTTTGTAAAGTGGGTCCCATAAGAAGAAATGTCCCAGTAATTAACATAGCAGAATAAGTGTAAGGAAATATGCTTAGCACTTAGTGCATGAATTTAGATACACCTAGGAACATAAACCACTCCATTTTGAGTTCATAAGAATTCCCTGGGAATTCACAAAGTGGGGTTTTACATGTTTCAAATTCAAATTTGAATATGAATTTAACAGAAAAGATTGATGTAAAAATGTGCAATGCACATATTTGGTTAGGCCAATATTTTAGAAGCTTGTAGGAATTTGAATCACGATATTTGGGGTCCAAATGAATTTTCTATGAATTATCGAGTCTCTAGAGAGAAATAAAAAATAGAAAACGGGAATGGTGGGCCAATCCGACACACGGGTGGGGAATAGCTACTGGGCCAGCCCAGTAGCATAGCCGTGCACGCGCAGTGGCCACGCCAAAGGCATACTCCTGGGAGTACATCTCCCTTGCGGCAAAGCGGGGTAGGTAAAACCCGCTTCCACTCAAATGGCGGACCCGACCGGCTAGCCGCTTACAGGCGGTCCCTGCCTGGCAGGTCTTCCTTCCACCTCCCAACTGAACAGGGGAGAGGCAGGGGAGCCTAGCCGAGCGCACGCCGGCGGCCGCCCCGGCGGCTTCGGCCACCTCCGGCGGCGCTCTGGCTACTAGGGTGCTCCAAAAGGCCTGCCGCACCCACCTGGGCAGTCTACTATCCCTTGGGACGCCGTGCCCAAGCGCAGCGTCGCCCCGGGCGGAGGAAGCCGACGGCGATGGAGAGGGCGTGACACCATTGCCATGGAGATGGAGGAATGGTGCGCGGGGAGGAGCGTGGAGGCTACTAGAAATGTCCTGGCATGGTTTGGGGGAGAGGAGGGAGTCGGTTTGGCGCGGATTTGATCGAGGTCGCGGTGGCACCATAGCGTCCGTGGAGGAAAAAAATGAGCACACCAGCTCGATTTGCTTATCCAGGAGGGTTTCTGGAGGGAGGGGAGCATCAAGAGGTGTGAGAGGGAGCTCTGGGACGAGCTTTAAGGCGGGGGCGATCAAAGGGGCTCGGGTGCGCCTCGAATGCCCTATGGGCACGGCGAGCGTGCGTGGCAGAGGGGTCCTGGAGGTTTCTTGGCATCTGAGAGGGGCATGGGAGGTCAATGTGGATTCCCTGGTGTGGTTTGGTGCTCTGCCATGGTCGGAGACGGGCTACAGGACAAGCTCAAGGGGCAGAGTGTCGTTGCTGCATGCCCACAGCGTGGTCACCACGCAAGGGCCTATCCACCGTGACTTTTTGGTCGGGAGGAAATGTCTATCATGTGAGGCACATATGGTAAGAGATTCCGGTGAGGTTTGGAAGGATATGTGACTGGTTAGAAGTAGTTTCTACTAGGGGTAAGTTTGTATCAGCAAACTTGTGGTTGATCTAATGGGGTTTTACTGTAAGGCACTATGGGTAAAACCTTGTCTAGATTACTTAGCTATGGAGGGACTACAATTCCACCAATTTTCAACTTAGGGAGATGATTCAACAGAGTACTTGCAGTGCAAGGGCGCTATTTCTGCCATAATGCAGGTTTAGATGAACTGCTCATATTTTCCATGTGAGCATGCCATCTTTGGGCTTGGATAGATGCATCAGTATGAATATGAGGTTGTGGCAAAGTTTGGGGGCATTGGCACAAACATAATAGTGGGGGAGGGGAAGAATAGTCCTTTCAATGGTAATAATAGAGGGAAAAGAGAGAGTTACGCCCCCCCCCCCAATAATTGATCAGAGGCCATAGCAAGGTTGTTGGAGGTAAATTGGGGTTAGAATATACTGTGGTAAAAAGTTGGGGGCAAGGGGAATCTTTTTGGGCCCACTTTGCTTGTCCACAAGTTCATGGCTGAAGGTGTTTGATGTTGTTCTAGGGTATCTAGTGGTATCCAATGGCCCTGATATTTACCAGAGGTAAACGGTAAGTCCATTTGTTATATATCACAAGTTTTCAGCTCAAATGAAGAAAGTTGATAATGCCAACTTTGTGAACCCTAGGAATCAACATAATCAAGTTTCTGTAGATGTTTTTAGGGTAAACTAATATCCTTGATTCACTACTTGGTTTAGCATCATCATTTGGATCTTAGAGCATGCCCTCAAAGTTTGGGATCAATTGGAGATACTTCACAATGAAGAGTTGCTCAAATTGGGCTCTCGACAGGAATCGTTTTAGGATATTTAGGTGAACCAAAAAAATGGGATTGAGATGAAACTTGGCAATATGAACACATATATCATATGTGACATTCTAGAATTTTCCTGGATTTAATTGAAAATATTTCTTATAGACATATTTCAAATGCTGGGAATAGGCAGAAATGGTTTTGAAGGGTTTTGTCCAATATTTTGAACATGACCATGTGTTAACACTCTTATATATGGACAATATATGTCCACTGAGTTTTCCTAAATTTTCTCAAATATTTTAAAGCATTTAAATAATTTTTCCCTTTAAAAGACCATTTCTAGCCTTAATAAAAATCCTTAAAATAAAATAGTAAAATGATCTTTAAAAATAATATTTGGTGTTTCGGGGAATTTATATATATATTAGATTCCAAATAAAGCATTTGGGGAAAAAGGATCCACCCAATTTGGGGACTTGTAGTGCAAATCTCAAATCAGGGGGGGTTTGAAAACCTAATTTAAATAAATTCTTTTTGGCCAAAATAAATTTTTGCAAAAATAGTTTTAAGTCCTATTCACATGGCATGATCATTGCACAAGAGTTGGGATCAAGGAAAAGAGTTCTTGAGGGTAGGAGGATGTTTTATGAATTATAGAGCACCAGAAAGAAATCAAACAAGCAAGCAAGTAACATACAAGTCAAGCATTCAAATGCACTCAAAAAGTTTTAACTGGCCCTAATTTTTGAGTCATGCTAACTTAGTCATGAGGCAGATCACAGGGTGTGACAGACCTACCCCCCTTGCGAGAATCTCGTCCCCAAGATTCCTAGGCTAGGTGTTTATGCGGACATTCAGAGGTGAAGTAGTCTTCACATTCCACGTTGTCCCTGCACCAGCGTGGTTGTCCTTCTGGATCTTGAAGTGCCTGATGATATGTCCTCGAGTTCACCATTGACTTGGTCTAAGGTCAATGGGGTTCTCGTAAAATGCTAGGCTCTCCTAATGGTCAAGGGTTTGGTGAACGAGGTTCTCGTAGGGCCTGGCTTGCATGTGTAACCCAAGGTTAGAAGACCTGGCAAAGCAGAGTGTGTGTGCTGGTCCTGTGGTTGTTAGTGACATCTAGATGCCTCACGTTATAATAGAAGGGTTCAAGGTTGTATCTTCCCTTGACGGGGAATTGCTGACTCTGTTGGAATAGTTGATCTTCTGATGCTTGTGGTCTTCATCCTTGAGAGTGCTAAAGCTTTTCATCGTGGGCTTCTCGTTGAGACCATCCACTTGAGTAAGTTGCCCAGGTAGATTCTTCATTCTTCTTTGGTCATTTGTCTTCATCATCATGGACGCATGTTTCTGGAGGGTCTTTGAGTGTTTGGTCTACTCGTCTCTCCGTGGCAAGGTTTGCTCTGAGTCTCACCCCTAAGACCAAGCTTAGAGACTTGGTGTCAAGATGGGTTCTACCATGTGGGAAGGTTTCAGTGGGGTTCTAGGTAAGCTAACTATTTAGAGTCTAGATCATCCATCTAATCACCAATGTCCGACGCTTGGCAAGTGTGGTGAACTACCCTTGGCATGTGGTGCACCATGATCGAGTTAGGTTCACATTCTTGATTGAACCGAAAACGGGCTAGCAATGAGGTCATGACAGTCGTTCCACTCCGTTCCAGGCACCTGAAGGGAGCAAGGCTGTCATGCTCAACGTACACCGTCAAGGTGGTGGAGTGAGGGTGCCATCAACTTATCAGTTCCATCCTATCCAGGAACTGATAGGTGACTACTTGAAGCAAGGGGCTCTTTAATCCTCCTGATGTCCAAGGGCTTCATAGGGCTTGAACGTTGGTGCTTCGGGATGTAGTCTAGTTGATGGAGCTGGTAGAGGAGTGGTAGTTGACTTCTTTTTGCTTCTTCTTCGTCGTTGTCGTGGCTTCACAATCGCAGTGGTTCTTCATCTTGCTTGGGCAGAAAATCTTCTCCTGTAGGGAGGGTGCTTCACGGAGTCCAAGTCCTTCAATGGTGAGACCTTATACTCGAGAGGCATGGTAATGGGTGTTCCTGGGGCTTGACCGAACAGGACTAGGTTGTTCCTTCCTCTCATTGGGTAAATAAGTATGTCATCCGTGAGTATAACATCATATTCCTCCAAATACCACATAAACACATTGCTCATGGGATGTATGAGAGAGGCGGTCATTTGTTTCGGGTGGCCACTTGTTCATGGGTTTGTGGTCTAACCTAATACAGGTCCTTATGGCCGTACAAACATGTCTGGTGGAGGTCGGGGTGGAGTATCGGCCATAGTCAAATGAGTTAGAACCAAGACCTATGGTCATAATCTGACCGTGCCATGATCCGCTAAATCTTCGGGGTTTCAAGGAGCTTAGGATTTGAGTGAACGTCTAACATCATATCCTGGGCACAACTATTAGATGCCAATAGTACTGCCTATTACTCCAAAAAAATCACCCTATATCTTCGAAGGTATCATCTCATATAAGTCAACTCCAATATCACACATGCTACTCATATTTCTAAGCTTTTGAGGGAAGGACTATACCAAAAATCTCATATGTATACTATAGCTAACTCACATATATCCCTATATAAAAATCCTCAGGATAATTTACAAGCCTCTAAGCTTGAACATGACACTACCAATCCAAGTGTCCTACTAACCTATCCAAGGTCTAAGGTATTGCATTACTATGCTAACGAAACATGTGATAAACCACTCCAAGATCTCATTTCCTTACTACGAATTCAATTAATCGATCCATGAATACCATGCACTATTACATTACCTATTGTTGCTACAAATCCAATACCAGTGTCGCCCCATAACCATCAATACACTAATTCTAGGAAGAACTATCTCATCACAGCATAACCATCAACCCCGATCATGATGCAGTGAACTCCGATGTTAGGTGCACATGGATCCTTGAATCGCTTCTAACAACAATCCAATATTCATGGTTTGTCTTCCACCAAGAAACATGGTATCAAGATCAAGATCATCGGAATAAATCACAATTACTCCGAACCATGTGGTTTAATTGATGCCGAGCACCTAGTAGGATCACCTATTTAAATACAAGTTTTACATCTAGTAAGAGCTTCCTACTAGTTACTCCAGTCACCATCATATCACCATCAATCCACTATCTACATTACTTTCCAAAGTCAAGTCATTAATCCACCAAGAGTTTTAGTATGTGGTCATATTTGTCCTACTAATCCAATTTGCTCAAGGGACAAGTAAGTTATGCTACTCTATCAATCTTGATCCACCAAGTTCGTCTACCGACATTAATCCTCGTAACCCACCAAAGGGTCTCAACTGCTTCCTCCAGACATCTATTATGGGTAAATCAAATCATTATTCACAAATTGTGTACCCTAAGAATGATTCCCTATGGCATCAAGGTTCTAGTGCTAGCGTAAGAATGAAGGATGTTTGTTCACTATGATCACTAGCTCCATAATGAACCCAGTGCAAAGCAGGGGTTATTGAAGCTCAATAAGTGCTTTGGCAAATCCATGTATTGAACACATGATCAGAGGATTGTGCTGGGGGAGCTTGTGTGGTCTAGGTTGAGCTAGGGAGGGGTTTCTAGTCTTGAGGGAAGAGCATAATCCCTACGGGGTTGAGCTTTGTTGAGTATGTTGTAGTCGAAGTCTTCGATATCAGTTGTTTATTGAGGTGGATCCTTGGTGTACCCGGTCTTACTGGCCTTCAGTTGACGAGAGGGGGAGAGGGAAAGTAGCATAGAGGATCATGCCTAAGGGGGTGGTATAGTGCAATTGCAATCAAGCAAGTGCCGAAAATGCCAAACACAAACATCGAGGTGAGGTAGGTGATATAGTCGCACACTTGTTGCCTACGGCAAAAGTGTGACTTACACCAAAGCACAAACAAGCAAAAACAAGCAAAAACAAGCAACACACAATTATGGTTCTATCTGAACCATCATACGAACTCGACTTTTCATAGGGGACACATGACCTATCCCACCCTACGGGTTCTCGGACTCATTAGTCATGTTTGCTTCGTGTCTTGGAGAGGAGTCCTATTAGTCTTCTGGGTCTTCTTCGGGTGTTGCTATGTCTTTGGTTGTTGTTCATCAAACCTATCATGCTTGCGCATGAATAGTTCTTGACGACTTCAGGTCTGTTGAGTTCACGACTTCGGGCTTCAGGTCTTCACGGCTGTTGTTCACAGGGTCTTCTGATGTCCTCGTGATCGTGACAATGCCTTCTTGTCTCTTGAGACTTCGAGCATTCCAGGTAGGCAACCTTTTATGCAATGTCGGCATGGTAGAATTGTATCCTGCAGTCACGTTGACGATATCATCGGCACCAAGAGCAGGGAATGATGAGAACCGGTTTCCTGGTCATCATAGTGAGGCGGACCAAATGGCAAGGTTCTCATCCACCGGTGGTTACCGATATAACAACAAAAAGGACAGGGTTGCTCTATTAGCGATGCATTATCATGACATTGCATGTCTTGTGGCCTGGTCGTCGAAGGCCAAGCTGGCATCATCCTCGGGCTATGTCGAGGGTGTCACTATCATCTAAGTCTTCACATCCTCATCCTTCGAGAAGGTATCTTCTGTTGGTAGCTCCTTGTCTAGTGTCACCAACTTGGGTCCAAGATATGTCGGCAATCGTCTGGCAAGGTGGTTTCCTTCTAGGTTACCCATGAGGATTACAAGGAATCCCGTGATCAGGGGCACAAGGGTAGTAGCGACCATTTGCAAAGTTTTGGAAAAGCAGACGAGGAGAGCTAAGAGAAAAGTGGTGGAAGTGCTCAGGCAAAAACATTTTCTTCCCTTGGAATTTTAGGAGAGGCGAGAAATATAGAGGCTTTGTAAGTGATTTTGAAGGGTCTGGAAAATAGTTTTGTCCTAACTAATGTCCATGCTAACTAAGGGCTTCCTATAGTTAGGATGGCTCTGATACCAGCTTTGTGGGGACCCCGACTCACAAGTCGTGATGACCAATTGTACGTGCATAGTGATCCGAGAGATCAATGCTCACTGAACACATAGAAACTGAATAATAAGAGTCTTACATCCCTTACATAACGTTTTACTCGAATATGGCCCTTAGGGCCAAGTCTTCATATGATTGCAGTGGGAATCTTCAACGATAGAGTGAACCCATGTCATCTGCCTTAACCCTACAGGCATTCTGACTGGGAAGCGTCCTAGCTCGCATGTTCGCCACCAAGGTAATCTTCATCATAACCTTATCTTTCTTGCCTGGCCAATAAAATAACCAGTGGCAAGCCAATGAGTACTTTGAATGTACTCGCAAGCAACCCATGTTTGGAACAAGGCAATAACAACCCATACTAAGTAGGTATTTTGCGGAAAGCTAATTTTGAATGCAATGTCATGATCATTTAACTATGTGTAAGCATGCATCAACAGTTGGCAGATATCCATATGAACTAGTTATAGATATCATCATAAGCAGGGGTTGAACATCCCATGTTCAGTCATCATGTCAAGTCATTTGACTTATATCAAGCATCACCTCTGTGTCATCCACACACACATGCCAAGTTTGTGAAACATCGGACGCGGTTTAAGCAGGACCTCCACGACTATTCGAATAGTTTTACACTCTACAGAGGTTGTGCGCTTTAGCCACAAGACTCGGGGAACTTCCATGTCATCCATGACTAGCGGTATATTACATACCTGAGTAAAGCACCTGAAGAATGCCTTTCCCATGGTGATACTAAACAAAGAATCCACTCGTTGGTGCCATCCCTCATGATATACATCACACATATCATCCATGAGGGCACACAACGCGTTGTGTTCCGGTGCCTATAAAGACAACGCATGGCCTTCCACTTCTGGGATGACCCCGTCTCGAGAGTGACCACTTTACTCTCGCCACTGGTAATGCGGGATCCCTTCTAGCACCAACCATAGTAATCAACAAAGCCCCATCCCATAAGGGGTATCGAGGTTGCACATGTAAGGTTGGGATGGTCAGCAAATCTTAAAACTCTCCATTTTCGAAAACACAGAATAACTTCTCCAGTACACCACTTCTTGCTCAAGTGGTCACCCAACACATCATCATATCCTTAGGGCGTTACTGGCACCCGACGGGGTTTTCGAAAACTCTTTGAAATCATTGCCTTATTTCCATCACCATGCATAATCCCAATCCCACTTGCGTACCAACTACTAGTATCCTATTTACTCCCACCCGCACAACCCTCATAAGCATGGTAGGGTCATGCACGATGCAAGTATCAACGGTAAGAGTAACTTGGCATCCCACCGTAGTGGTTACCACATCAACATGATCTACATCAGGGAATAAGTTCTATATGACATGCAATTAAAAGGGGTCTTAGTCATTGTCAAAGGTCTGCTTGCCTGGCTTAGAAATGTCTTCAAGGTGTTCACCCGCTTCTCGTCCACTCCGAGAATTCCATCTACTTCGACAACTATCACCGGAAACAACCGCAATAAGCAACAAAACAAACAGAAGATAAAAGTGCTCTATAAATAGGAGTTTTATTTTTCAAGGACTCCTTTGGTCATGAGAATAATAACCAAGGAGGTTTTGGTGGATCTGGGTCAAGTGGGAGTTTTGAATGGTGGGAATGATGGAAATGATCATCCTTTAAGATGTCAACAGAAAATATTTTCTTAAAAATTAGTGGAGGCACTCATAAATTAGGTCATGATTTTTGAAACATGTGGGAAGTGGTTTCACTAGATTTGGAGTTGGTATGAATATTCCTGGGATTTGTAAAGTGGGTCACATCAGAAGAAATGGCCTAATAATTAACATAGCAGAATAAGTGTAAGGAAATATGCTCACCACTAAGTGCATGAATTTAGATACACCTAGGAATTTAAATCACTCCATTTTGAGTTCATAAGCATTCCCTAGGGATTTGCAAAGTGGGGTTTTACATGATTCAGATTCAAATTTGAATTTGAATTTAACAGAAAAGATTTATGGAAGAATGTGCTATGCAAATATTTGGTTGGGCCAATATTTTATAAGCTTGTAGGAATTTAATCACCAAATTTGGGTTCCAAATGAATTTTCTATGAATTATCTAGTCTGTAGAGATAACTAAAAAATGGAAAATGGGAATATACCTGTTTGGACAATCCGGCGCACGGGCGAGGAATAGCTACCGGGCCGGCCCAGTAGCACAGCCATGCACGCAAAGTGGCCACGACTGTAATAGCCCGGGACCGACGCTCTAGAAGATTCGCCTTTTGTTCCCATTACCGTCCGTGTTTCGTTTGGATGTTGCATTCATCATCTCATCATTCGCATCATCCGCATAGCATCGTGACTCGTTTTTGAAAACTTGCATCCGTTCGTAGTGGCCGGTTCTCTCCGTTCTTGCCGTTACCCGTATCGAGACCAACCACACACGCACGCGCCCGCGACATCGATTAAAAAACTGTTTTGAAGCACGCGAAAAATATTCTTTGATTGGGTGGAAAGTTTGGGTGTAGTCTTGTTATATTGTAGGTGGGCCACCTGCCAAATTTCATTGCATTCCGAGTTCGTTTGATACCCAAACGGCCAGTCGTAGGAGTGCGGTCATCGATTTATTGGTTGGACGTTTATGGTGTTTTAAAGACCTCGTGTCACGGGCCACAAACCTCCCTCTCATCTCCACCTAGGCCCTCTAGACAGCCCGCTAGCCCAAGCTAGCCCCTCCCTCCGTCGTGGTCATCGGATCGCGATCGGACGGACGAGGTCCAACCCCCAACCCTAGTGCCTTCCCTATTTAAACCCCCATGGAGAGAGAGCCCCTCACTCTCTAGGGTTTCCCCCATGTAAAATTGCAGCCACACCCCATAGAAAACAAAAGCTTCTAGCTCCACCTCCCTCTCCCCCGAAATCGTACCTCCCCAGCCAAATCTGGACCTCAAATCTGAAATCTGGGGCTCAGATTCGCCCAAAATCCCACCTACTAGACATGTCCGGTGGCCAGCTCGGACAATGTCCGGTGACCACAGAGCCGTGCAGCCCCGACCCTTAGCTCGCTCTTGAGCTCGCCACCTCTTCGCAGCTCTCCGTCGGCCGGACCTCGTCGGTGTTCGCCGGAGGAATCCCCGAGGCTGGGCCTCGCCGCCCCTCTCCTCCTCCCTTCCTCTCCTCCTTCCCCCTCTCCTCCCTCTCCCTCTCACCTCTCTGCTTCTGTGCCGCAGGTGCATCCCACCGGTGACCGCCGGAGCTCCGCCGCCTCGCCCGAGATCCAGCCGGGATCGAGGCCTGTCGGCCAGATCCCGCCTCGCCCCGCTCGCCGCCCCCTCCAAGCCGCCAGAGTCCCTCCTGACGCTGGTGTCGTGGCCAGACGCCATGGCCTCGCTCAGCTCGGGTTGGGGAGCATGACGCCCTCACCCTCGCTCGCGTTGACCGCACCTGGGCTGCTACTCGCCCGCCTCGTAGGCCAGCGCCAAGGTCGGCCCAGCTCCAACCCCCACCGAACGGCCTACCGGGCCCAAGGTGAGTCGCCGCCGCTAGTGCTATGTTGCGCCCTGGGCGCCGGAAAATTATCTTGCGCCACGTCCTGTTCGGGCCCATATTGCAAATTCGGCCCATTTGTGTTTTTTCCTGCGTTGCGAACTTAGCAATTTAACTGGTTATTACATATTTGCAAAAAAGTCCCTAATGATCATGCATTTAGTAACTCCACTTCCCTGCATCGGATTAAAACAAATTATATATGAAACTTGACTAGAATTTCGTGTAGATTCACAATATCCAACTCTCACATGTGTTAAAATGATTAAGTTGCTTTTTTCCGCAATTTGCGTAGATGCCATGTTAAAATGATTTATTCAATAACTACTCAACCGTAGCTCCGAATTAAATGTTCCACATATGTAACTTGGCTTGAAAAATGTATAGAATCTCATGGTGACATTTGTTTTGCTGTTTAACAACTCTAAAATTGTGTTAGGACAGATCTGGACCAAATTCATATTATGCTTATGGGGATGTTTCGGAAAAGTTATATATTGCTTCCGGCCTCATTTAAAATGACTAGATGATATAGTTGTTATTGCTTCACCTCTTGCCATGTTTAAAAACATTTAGTGTTGCCGAGTAAATAAACGACACTCTACTAAATATTTGATCATGATGTTTCGTCAATATGAAACTCGTTGCATATTGAACTTCACTTAATATGTAGTAGTTATTTGATGTTTTTGCCATGCCATGCCATGCCTTGCATAATTAAACTGGACATGCATCATATTTGTTTGCGCATCGTGCCATGCATATGTTGTGGTGTTATCGTGTGTTGATTGTTGTTTCCAGTTTGCTTCTTCTCGATAGAGTTCCGAAAGCGTTCTGAGTGTGGGGATTCATTCGACTACGTTGGCTCGTCTTCTTCATGGACTCGTTCTTCTTCCGAGTGGGATCTCAGGCAAGATGACACATTTCCCTGGATACCACTACTATCATTGCTATGCTAGTTGTCCCACTTTTATCGTTATGTCTTGCTACCTACCACTTGTTTGTGAAGCCTCCCAACATTGCCATGAAAGCCTCTAACCCTCCACCTTCCTAGCAAACCTTTGTCCGGCTATGTTACCGCTTGCTCAGCCATTCTTATAGCGTTTCTAGCTACAGGTGCAATTGCTTCCATGTGACAACATGGACATTCTTTTGTTATCACAATATCATTGCTATTTAATTTAATGCACTTATACACTTGGTAAAGGGTGGAAGGCTTGGCCTATTGCTCGGTGTTTTGTTCCACTCTTGCCGCCCTAGTTACTTGTGAACCGGTGTTATATTCCATAATTGAGCGCTACGAACATGCTCGGGGTTGTTATGGGGACCCATTTGATCTTCGATTTAGGATAAAGCTTGTCTGGCAAGGCCCAACATTGGTACTATTTGCTTAATAACAACTAAAATTTGCATTGGGCATGATCACCCCATGGATTAATCAACAACCCGGGCCAGTGCTCCTCATGAGTGTTGGTCCAAACTAGAGCACTGTGCGGGGCCAACATGGGGCAACTCGGGAGATTTTTATCAGGCCACTGTACGCGTCCCTTATCCGTCATGTCCTGAGAATGAGATACGCGACTCATATCGGGATCATCGACACGTCGGGAGGCCTTGCTAGATTTGTTTTACCTTTCTCGAATGTCTTGTGTGAGGAACTCTGATCTTCTTCGGGCTATCTCGAGGTGTCAAGATTCCTTTGGAATTCGCTAGGATGATCACGAGATCTATGGTCGAGGTTATTCCCGCGGCGTGTGGTTAATTTGTGATGGATGAGTTGGAGAACCCCTACAGGGTTAAATCTTTCGGAATGCTGTGCCTGCGGTTATGTGGCAAACTTGGATACTTTATTTCACACCTGTTCATATAAAGCTTGAAGTAAACTCAAATAAAATACACCAACTATGTGCATAACCATGACTGTCTCTTCTCGTGAGTCCTCATCCGAGAGAGAACACGGTGGCGTTATGATTGACATAGGTAGGTGTTCAGGATCAGTTAGTGATCATTACTAGTTCACGTCCGTTATGCGTAGACCACCATACTTTACTTTCTATACTCATAAGTTAGCCACTCAAATAATGCTTAGTCGCTTCTGCAGCCTCACAACTTAACCATACCTCACCTATTAAGCTTTAATAGTCTTGATACCCTTGGAAATGAGATTTCTGAGTCCCTGTGGCTCACACATTACTACAACAACAGTTGCAGGTACAGGTAATGTGATGCTTTGACATGAGCGTGATGCTTGTTTGATTTGGAGTTCTTCTTAGTCTTCTTCATCAATCTAGGATGGGTTCCAGGCGGCAGCCTAGGATAGCAGGGATGGATGTCATTTTGCCGTTTGTTTTTGTCCATAGTCAGACCCTGCTCTTCTGTATGATGTTTGAGTATGTTGTTGTATTGATGTGTCTCTGACGTAGCTTGTGGCGAGTTTAAGCCAAATCCATATACTCATCTCTTCTGTACATGTACTTGTAATGATATCCATTCTTGCAACACGACGAGATGTGCTTCTATCCCTGTCAAGGCCCTCGTGCCATAATAAGGATAGGATTGCATCTTGGGCATGACAAGATGGTATCAGAGACTATACCGACCTAGGAGCCCCCCTTGATTGATCGAACTTGGTCGAGTCCAGTCTAGAGAAAAACTATTTTGAGTCTAGTTATATTGGAGAGTAGGATTATTTTTACTCCTCTTCTATGCTCTGGTGAGGAATTATGACTTAGGAATTTACATTCTACTCCTCTTCTAACTCAATTTTTTTTTATCACGCGAGTATTTTGGAAACTATATGATACTGATGTGACGGAGTTCTGTCTTGGTGCCTCCTGTTTGACTTGATTTCTTCCGGGGAGTTGAGCTCCAGGGAATTCTTGGCACATCCTTATCATTCAGCTTCCTTAGTATCCCAGGACGGAGGGTGTTCGGAATTGCTTCAATACTTGTCATGGTGAGATAAGGTCGGAGTCACCCAGTACTTGGGAGGCGTCTAGGGTGCCACCATGGTTAGTATCGTTGTGCTTTCGAGGATCCGAGTTAGATGGACTTGTGGAAGCCTCTGGTTATGTCTTGAAGGATAGATACAATTGGGGTGTAGGTTTGTTAGTTGTCTGAGATATTTCCTCCTTGTATCCCCAACACGGGATTGCATAACCAAGAAAGTTTTCGGAAGTTCTTAAGTGGGAATTCAAGTAGTTACCTAGGCTATCTTCCAACAGATCATGATGTGAGGTTGGGGTTCGACATCTAGTGGAGTCGTTTGTTCACGGTCTTGCTTACAAAGGACAGTCTTGATTTATGCTTCGTCAAGACTTGTAGTTCGCTACGCCTAGTGAACATATTCAAGCGTCATTTCAATATGACAATCCAATGTACGATAGAGCCAGTGCGAACCGTACCACGAAAATATCGAGCGAAATCTCTATCATGAATTTGTTCTGGCTTGTTTCATAAGCCCCATCCTTTGTTTTGTTTTGTATATGGTAATTCGAGTTGCTTCGATGTCAAGTGGTGATCTCATATCTTTCCTAAGAAGTGTTCTCATATTTCTGTGGGAATGACAATTCTCTTGCCCAATCAAGTTATCATATCAATTCTTTTCCTACCGGTGTGCTTTTCTTCAAAATAATTCTATCCTCTTCAATATTGCAAGTCAATCCTCATGTTTCTTTTCGGAGTTATCTCATCTGTTCGAAGTTTTCTTTATTTTTCCCACCCTAATGCCCTTTTTCTTCAATGATTAAATTCTCTTCCAAGTGCCTTTCTCTTCATCAATGCTTCCGCTATCATTTCTTCGTTTGTATCCAGTGATTCCTTGTGGAGATTCTCAAGAGTTTCGATTTCAAGGTCTATCCTCATATTCTTTGTTCTTGTTGTTATTCTTCTCCAGTGGATTCAATTCTTTTCCAAGCTCATCTTATCCTTTCTCATTCGCTCAATGGTTTCCATGTTGGAATTTCTTTTCCAAGCCTCTCTTGTTTATTCGTCTCTCTCTGTTCTTCTGGAGTGCTGAAGATATCTCAGAAGAGTCATGTTTTCTTTAAAACTTTCAAATTATTCGAGGTTCTCACCTCTCTTTTAATCAATTTTTTCAACGGTGGTTTATTTTGAGTGGTCCCATAATCCACAGGTTTTTTCCCAGGATCCTACCTAACTCTTCTAATCTTTCTGGAGATGCCCTCAAGTTCTTTTCAATATGATGTAAGAATGATTTTCATCAGTCATATGCCTTTGCCAAGATCGCTTCTAAATCATTTTCATCATTGGCTCAACTTTTCCTTATTCATTGTTCCAGATTATCTCAGTAATTCATTGTGTTGTTTCTCGTCATCATTCTCAGCATTGAAGACCGAAGGAGAGTTTCTGTTAATCGTTGTTCATTCTTCCAAAGATTCATGGTTTCGGGATGTTGCTATCATCTCAAATTGTTTTGATCATGAGTTATTTCTCCCATATCTATCAGGTGCATTCAGAGTTGTTCTCATTTCTCGATCCTCCCGAAGGCATCATTTCAGAAGATTTCTTCGTTTTCAGCTTTCAGCTTTCATTCCCAAATTCTTCTCAATTGTTGTTCCTTTGTTTGTATCTCAATTATTCCGGTGCCTTGTGAAGTTTTCCATTAGGTGGATCGTCATCTCTTCATTCTCATGTATCTCCATTCATTCTTGGTATCCTCATTTACTTCAATTTGTACCGGTGTTTCGTTGAAGACTTCTTCAAGATTGTGATATCTCTCTTCAATATTTTCAAGAAGAATAAGTTCTGCGCTAAATCCGTTGCTTGTCATCAATTAACTGGGTGAAGGATAGGCATAACATAATTCTTATTCTTGTTTCATCAAGTGATTTCAATCCTTCTTCCGGAGTTGTTCATGATATCTAATTCTCGATTCTAAGTGGTTCTTCTTCTCTTTTCCGGAGTTCAAGTTGCTCAAATATCTCTTTTCGAATCTTCATCTATATCAAAACAAGGCCCCAATATTGTTCTATTTCAACCTTCAATTCTTTTCTATCATCCTCTCATTTCCACAGGTTCGTCATGGTGGTTTGTCAAGGTGTTAATTATTTCTCGAAGTATTCATCAAGATTCTTGTTGGAGGTGCTCAAGTGTTCTTTATCTTGGATTTCTAACATCAATTCCTTCTCCATTGTCATTTGAGATGGTGTTATCAAATTCTTGATTATAAGGAGTCTCGAAGGAAAATTGTCAAGAATGAGATAAGTAAACCCATCATGTCTTTCTCGGAGTTATCTTGGGTTGGATTTCACCTTAAGCATTTCCTAAGGATTGTTGCTATCATGGTTTCATAAATGATTCAAGTTTTCTCCTCCTCTTCTTCGTGAAACAAGTTTTGCATATCTTGTTGCTCTCAAGCAATCCTTGTTTTGTTAGTGTCCGGTTGTCACCTCATAATTTTGAGATGTTTTCTAAAAGTCCACAACAAGCTTGTTCTTTTTGTTTTTTTATTTTTGAAAAAATCCATTCAATTTCTTTTGTAAGATGCTTTTCAATTCGATGGTGGTAGAACTTGTCATTTGCTTCTCCATTCTCTTCTCTTCAGTGATCTAGTTTCCATTCATTTCTTCCGGAGGCGTTGTCAAGTTGCTCTCTTCAACCATCATCTTGTTGTATCAATATCATGTTCTTTCTTTGATTATTCATTTTACCGGAGTGTTGTCAAATCTTTTCATGATCCTTTTGTCTTATGATGTTTTGATTCTAATCCAACCAAATTTGGTGTCTGTCTTTCAATTTCTTTCCGTCATCTCAATTTTTCCTCTCTATCCTACCGAAGTGCTGCCGAAATTTCTTGTGAATTCATGCTTGTTCCTCATGTCATTGTTTAGCTTTCCAACCTTCAATGTTCATTGATTTCACTCATTTGTCAGAGAAGCAACTAATTTTTACCTTTTGCTCTTTCTCTTCCCTTCTCATTCTAGATCACGGGACGAGATCCTCGTGTAGTGGAGGAGAGTTGTAACAGCTTGGGACCGATGCTCCAGAAGATTCCCCTTTTATTCCCATTCTCGTATGTGTTTTGTTTGGTTGTTGCATGCATCATCGCATCATTCCTATCATATTCATAGCATCGTCACTTGTTTTTAAAAACTTGCATCCGTTCGTAGTCGCCGCTTCTCTCCGTTCTTGCCGTTGCCCGTCTTGAGACCAACCACACACGCACGCTCCCGTGACATCATTTAAAAAACCCTTTTTAAGCGCGTGAAAAATATTCTTGGATTGGGTTGAAAGTTGGCATGCGGTCTTGTTATATTGTAGGTGGACCACCTACAAAATTTCATCACATTCCGAGTTCGTTTGATATCCGAACGGTTAGTCGTAGCAGTGCGGTCATCGGTTTATTCACTGAATGTTTACGGTGTTTTAAAGACCTCGTGTCACAGGCCGCAAACCTCCCTCTCATCTCCACCTAGGCCCTCTATAGAGCCCGCTAGCCCAACCAAGTCCCTCCCTCCGTCGTGTTCATCGGATCGCGATCGGACGGACGAGGTCCGACCCCCAACCCTAGTGCCTTCCCTATTTAAACCCCCATGGAGAGAGCCCCTCACTCTCTAGGGTTTCCCCCATGTAAAATTACAGCCACGCCCGCTAGAAAACCCCACCTGCTAGCTCCACCTCCCTCTCCCCCGAAATCCTACATCCCCAGCCAAATCTGGCCCTCAGATCTGAAATCTGGGGCTCAGATTCGCCCAAAATCCCACCTACCAGACATGTCTAGCGGCCAACCCAGACAATGTCCGGCTAGCACACAGCCCCGCAGCCCCGACCCTCAGCTCACTCCTGAGCTTGCTGCCTCTCCGCAGCTCCCCGCCGGCCGGCCCTCACCGGAGTTCATCAGAGGAACCTTCGAGGCCGGGCCTCGCCACCCCTCTCCTCTTCCTTCCTCTCCTCCTTCCCCTTCTCCTCCCTCTCCGTCTCACCTCTCTACTTCTGTGCCGCAGGTGCAGCCCGCCAGTGACCACCGGAGCTCCGCTGCGTCGCCCCAGATCCGGCCGGGATAGAGGCCCGCCGGCCAGATCCGGCCTCGCCCCGCTTGCCGCCCCCTCCAAGCCGCCAGAGTCCCTCCTACCACCGGCGTCGTGGCCAGCCACCATGGCCTCGCTCAGCCTGGGCTGGGAAGCACGACGCCCTGGGCCGCTGTTCGCCCGCCTCGTGGGCCAGCGCTAAGGCCGGCCCAGCTCCAACCCCCACCGAATGGCCCACCGGGCCCAAGGTGAGCCTTTGCCTGTAGTGCTATGTTGTGCCATGGGCGCTGGGAAATTATCCCGCGCCATGTCCTGTTCGGGCCCTGATTGTAGATTTGGCCCGTTTGTTATTTTTTCCTGCGTTGCGAATTTAGCAATTTAACTGGTTATTACAGATTTGCAGAAAAGTCCCTAATAATCATGCATTTAATAACTTCAATTCCATGCATCAGATTAAAATAAATTGGATATGAAACTTGACTACAATTTCGTGTACATGGAATTTGCGTAGATGTTATGTTAAAATGATGTATTCAATAACTACTCAACCATAGCTCCGAATTAAATGTTCCACATATGTAACTTGGCTAGAAAAATGTGTAGAATCTCATGGTTACATTTATTTTGCTGTTTAACAAATCTAAAATTGTGTTAGGACAGATCTGGACCAAATTCATATTATGCTTATGGGGATGTTTCAGAAATGTAATATATTTCTTCCGGCCTTATTTAAAATGCCTAGATGATATAGTTGTTATTGCTTCACCTCTTGCCATGTTTATAAACCTTTAATGTTGCCGAGTAATTAAATGAGACTCAACTAAATATTTGATCGTGGAGTTTCGTCAATATGCAACTCATTGCATATTGAACTTCACTTAATATGTAGTAGTTGCTTGATGTTCTTGCCATGCCTTGCCATGCCTTGCATAATTAAACCAGACATGCATCATATTTTTTTGCGCATTGTGCCATGCATATGTTGTGGTGTTATTGAGTGTTGATTGTTGTTTCCGGTTTTCTTCTTCTCGATAGAGTCCCGAAAGCGTTCGGAGTGTGAGGATTCGTTCGACTACGTTGGCTCGTCTTCTTGATGGACTTGTTCTTCTTTTGAGCGGGATCTCAGGAAAGATGACATATTTCCCTGGATACCACTACTATCATTGCTATGCTAGTTGTCCCGCTTTTATCTTTATGTCTCGCTACCTACCACTTGTTTGTCAAGCCTCCCAATATTGCCATGAAAGCCTCTAACCCTCTGCCTTCCCAGCAAACCTTTGTTTGGCTATGTTACCGCTTGCGCAGCCGTTCTTATAGCGTTTCTAGCTACAGGTGCAATTAATTCCATGTGACAACATGGACATTCTTTTTGTATCACAATATTATTGCTATTTAATTTAATGCACTTATACACTTGGTATAGGGTGGAAGTCTTGGCCTTTTGCTCGGTGTTTTGGTCCACTCTTGCCGCCCTAGTTACTTGTGAACCAGCGTTATGTTCCATAATTGAGCGCTCCTAACATGCTCGGGGTTGTTATGGGAACCCACTTCATTTTCGTTTCAGGATAAAGCTTGTCTAGCAAGGCCCAACATTGGTACTATTTGCTTAATAACAACTAAAATTTGCAAAGGGCATGATCACCCTGTGGATTAATCAACAACCCGGGCCAGTCCTCCTCATGAGTGTTGGTCCAAACTAGAGCACTGTGTGGGGCTAATTCCGGGCAACTCAGGAGATTTTTATCAGGCCACTGTATGCATCGTTATGCACCGTGTCCTGAGAACGAGATATGCAGCTTCTATCGGGATCATCGACATGTCTGGAGGCCTTGCTGGATTTGTTTTACCTTTCTCGAATGTCTTGCGTGAGGAACTCTGATCTTCTTCGGGCTAACTCGAGGTGTCAAAATTCCTTTGGAATTGCCTAGGATGATCATGAGATCCGTGGTCTAGGTTATTCCTGTGGCGTGTGGTTAATTTGTGATGGATGAGTTGGAGCACCCCTGCAGGGTTAAATCTTTCGGAAATCCGTGCCCGCGGTTATGTGGCAAACTTGGATACTTTGTTTAACACCCGGTCATAGCAAACTTGAAATAAACTCAAAGAAAATACACCAACTGTTTGTGTAACCGTGATTGTCTCTTCTCGTGAGTCCTCATTCGAGAGAGAACACGGTGGCGTTATGATTGACGTAGGTAGGTGTTCAGGATCAGTTAGTGATCATTACTAGTTCATGTCCGTTATGCGTAGACCAGCATACTTTACTTTTTGTACTCGTATGTTAGCCACTCAAATAATGATTAGTCGCTACTGCAGCCTCACCACTTAACCATACCTCACCTATTAAGCTTTAAAAGACTTGATACCCTTGGAAATGAGATTTTTTGGTCCCTGTGGCTCACAGATTACTACAACAACAGTTGCAGGTACAGGTAATGTGATGCTTTCTCGTGAGCATGATGCTTGTTTGATTTGGAGTTCTTCTTCTTCTTCATCATCAATCTAGGATGGGTTCTAGGCGGCAGCCTGGGATAGCAAGGATGGATGTCCTTTTGTCATTTGTTTTCGTTCGTAGTTGGTCCCTGCTCTTTTGTATGATGTTTGAGTATGTTATTGGATTGATGTGTCTCTGACGTAGCTTGTGGCGAGTGTAAGCCAAATCCATATACTCATCTCTTCTTTACATGTACTTGTAATATTATCCATTCTTGCAACACGACGAGATGCGCTTCTATCCCTGTCGAGGCCCTCTTGCCAAAATAAGGATAGGATCACATCTTGGGTGTGACAACGACAAACGCGTACTCCTGGGAGTACATCTCCCTTGCGGGAAAGAGGGGCAGGTAAAACCCGCTTCCACTCAAATGGCAGAGCCGAACGACGGCACCTCCGCGTTCAACACACGTACAACTTGATGACGACTTCACCTCCTCGATCCGGTGAAGTAGTAGATGAGTTCCCACAGCACGACGACCTGGTGACGGTGGTGGTGAAGATCAATCTCCGCAGGGCTTCGCCAAGCACAACGGAAACTATGACGGAGGATAAACTAGAGGGGGCTGGGTTGCCAGCACACGGCTTGGGGAATTATTGATGTGTTCCGGGTGCTTGCCCTACCCCTCTATTTATATGTTGAGCCCTAGGGTCAAAACTTGGATAAAGAGCCTCCTTAAAGTCGGTTTAGCCTGCAACGCAAGTGTCCTCCTCGGACTCTTGGACCAGATGCCAGGGTACTCGGCATCTGGCCCCAGATGCCAGGGTCCTTGGTGTCTGGCCCCTGACCTCCGCAAAACTCCTTTTGCACCTTCCTAAATCCTCATGGGCTCTACCCCTTGGCCCAAATAAATTGTTCTTGTACCTCGAACATTCGGGAAACATCTGAAACTCTTTCCGATGAATTCCGGATCCCTTGGCCCGTTCCATCAAGCCAAGAAACGGGGGTTTGGTCATCTTGACCATGAGGCATGGTCTGCATGTCTCAACCAATTCAAAATCGAAAGATTCCAAAGATCCATCAACATGGAGTTTCTTCATGCGCTTTACACCAATATGAAATTTAGCGGCAGTGCCACAAGTATGTTGTACTATCATTATTAACTTTGTATCTTTTGGCATCAATATTATGAACATGTGTATCACGATGATCAAGATTCAATAAACCATTCTCATTGGTGCATGACCATTGAACGCATTATTCATGTAAACAGAATAACCATTATTCTCGTACATAAATCAATAACCATATTGCAATAAACACGATCTAATCACGTTCATGCTCAACGCAAACACCAAATAACATTTATTTAGGTTCATTACTAATCCCGAAGGTAGAGAGAGCATGTGATGGTGATCACATTAACCTTGGAAAAACACTTCCAACAAACATCTTCACCTCACACTTAGCTAGCCTCCGTTTATTCCGTAGCTTTTATTTCGAGTTACTAACATTTAGCAACCAAACCGGTATCCAATACCCAAGTGCTACTAGGAGTACTAGCAAGGTACATATCAATAACACGTATATCAAATATACTTATGTCGACGTTGCCAATCTTCTAATCTACCAAGTATCTAGGGTTGTTCTGCTTCAGCAACCATTCTCCTCATATTAGCAGCACATAGTCTCGGGTTTGGGTTCAACCTTGGGTTTCTTCACTAGAGCAGCAACTGACTTGCCATCCATGAAGTTTGCCTCCTAGCCCTTGCTCTTCTCGAAACCAGTGGTTTCACAAACCATCAACACTTGATGCTCCTTCTTGATTTCTACCTTCGTGGTGTCAAACATCGCGAATAGCTCATGGATCATTATTGCCATCCCTGGCATTTTATAGTTCATCAAAAAGCTCCAGTAGCTTAGTGACAGTGACTTGGAGAACTATATCAATCACTATCTTATCTGGAAGATTAACTCCCAGTCGATTCAAGCGATTGTAGTACCTAGACAATCTGAGCACATGCCGAACGATTGAGCTATTCTCCTTCATTTTTCAGCCAAAGAATCTTGTTGGAGGTCTCATACCTCTCAACATGGGCATGGGCTGGAGATCCAAAATTCAGCTCTTAGAACATCTCACATGTTCTGTGACGTTCAAAACGTTTTGGAGCCTCAATTCTAAGCCGTAATGCATGACATACTAAACTATCAAGTATTCATCAGAACGTGCTTGTTAGATGTTCACAACATCTATAGACGACGCTTGAGCGGTGGCACACCGAGCAGTGCATTAAGAACATAAGCCTTCTATGCAACAATGAGGACAATCCTCAGATCACGGACCTAGTACGCATTATTGCTACCATCATCTTTCACTCTATTCCTCTAGGAACATATAAAAATTCAAGGGAGCTACAGCGCGAGCTAGTAATCTACAACATAATTTGCAAAGACAATTTGACTATGTTCATGATAATGAGTTTAGTTAATAAAATTACTAAAGCTCCCACTCAAATTGCATCCCTCAGGTCATCTGAGTGATACATGATCCAAATTCACCGACTCAAGTCCAATATCACGTGAGTTGAGGTGGCTTCAATGGTAACCATCATCATGTTGATCGTATCTACTATATGACACATGTTTGACCTTTTGGTCTCTAGTGTTCCGAGGCCATGTTTGTACATTCTAGGCTCGTCAAGTTTACCCGAGTTTTCCTCACGTGCAACAATGGCTTGCACCCGTTGTATGTGAACTTAGAGTCTATCACACCCGATCATCACGTGGTTTCTCGACATGGCGAACTATTGCAATGATGTATACTCGGGGAGAACACAATTTATCTTGAAATTTAAGTTAGGGGTCACCTTATAATGCTACCGTCATCCTAAGCAAAATAAGATGCATAAAAGGATTAACATAACATGCAAATCATAAGCCACATGATATGGCCATGAACTTGTGCTTTTGATCTCCCTCTTCAAAGCACCAACATGATCTCCATCGTCACCGGCATGATAGAATGATCTCCATCATCTTGATTTCCATCAATGTGTCACCATCGGGGTTGCTGCTTCGGCTATTGCTTCCATGACTATTGCTAACTCATAGCGATAAAGTAAAGCAAAAATGGTCAAATTTATTAAGGACAACCCTATGGCTCTTGCCGGTTGTCATACTCATCGACATGCAAGTCATGATATTCTATACAGAACATGATCATCTCATACATCACATATATCTCAACATGCAATCGGCCATATCACATCGCAACATACCCTGCACAAACAAGTTAGACGTCCTCTAATTGTTGTTGCAACTTTTACGTGGCTGCTATGGGTATCTAGCAAGAACAAATCTCACCTATGCATAAACCACAACGGTGATACACAAATTGCTATTCAACCATCTCAAGGACCGCCTTTGTCGAGTCCGATCCAACTAGAGTAGGAGAGACACACACCCGCCAGCCATCTTTGTGCAACAAACTTACACGTCAGTCGATGGAACCGGTGTCTCGTAAGCATATGAGAAAGGTTGGTCTGGGCCGCTTCATCCCACAATACCGCTGAATCAAAACACTACCAAGGGAGGAAGCAATCTAAGCATCAACGTCCATCAACTCCTTTTTGTTCTACTCGTGATCTCATCTACACATACACCAAGCTCATGATGCCACTGATGGGGAACGTTGCATCGGATACAAAAAATTTCCACGCACACCCAATATCTATCCATGGGGATGAGCATCTACAAGAGGGAAAGAGGATCTATGTACCCTTGTAGATTGCTAAGCGGAAGCGTTAAGAAACGCGGTTGATTTAGTAGAACGTC
Source organism: Hordeum marinum (assembly GCA_022496015.1). Taxonomy (NCBI): domain Eukaryota; kingdom Viridiplantae; phylum Streptophyta; class Magnoliopsida; order Poales; family Poaceae; genus Hordeum; species Hordeum marinum. The sequence continues at coordinate 212,302,351 of CM039673.1, read as the reverse complement.
TTCGCGATTCAAATCGCCAAGCGTCCCGCGATCCCATCATGATCCGTCTCGTGATCCAATCACGATCCGTCCTGCGATCCCATCATGATCCATCCTAATCTAGCGCCGAATGTACGACACCTCTGCGTTCAACACACGTACAACTTGATGACGCCTTCACCTCCTTGATCCAACGAGCAATGTTGAATTAGTAGTTGAGTTCCGGTAGCACGACGACGTGGTGACGGTGGTGGTGAAGATCAATCTCCATAGGGCTTTAGAAAGCACAATGGAAACAATGACGGAGGATAAACTAGAGGTTGCCGGCACACGGCTTGGGGTATTCTTGATGTGTTCTAGGTCCTAGCCCTGCCCGTCTATTTATATGTTGAGCCCTAGGGTTGAAACTTGGAGAAAGAGCCTCCTCAAAGTTGGTTTGGCCCGCAAGGCAAGAGTCCTCCTCAGACTCCAGGACCAAACGCCAGGGTTCTTGGCGTCTGGCCCCTGGGCTCTGCAAAACTCCTTCTGCACCTCCCTAAAGCCTCGTGGGATTTACCCCTTAGCCCAAATAAAGTGCTCTTGTACCCCGAACATTCGGGAAACATCCGAAACTCTTTTCGGTGAATTCCAGAACACTTTCGGAGACCAAACACTATTATCCCATATATCAATATTTACCTCCGGACTATTTCGGAGCTCCTCTTCATATTTAGGATCTCATCTGGCACTCTGAACAAATTTCGATCACCAAAATAACAACTCAACTATACTTATATCGTCACCAAACTTTAAGTGTGTAGACCCCGCGGGTAGCATATGCAAACATGACCGAGACATCTCTACGGTCAATAACCAATTGTGGGACCTAGATGCCCATATTGGTTCCTACATATTCTACGAAGATCTTTATCGGCTGAACCTCTATGTCAAGGATTCAGTTAATCTCGTCTGTTGTTCCCATTGTTCTTCGGTATGTTACGTGCTCGAGATTCGATCATTGGTATCTCTATACCTAGTTGAATCTCGTTACCGACAAGTCTCTTTACTCGTTCCGCAATACAAGATCCCGTGGCTAACACTTAGACACATTTCTTGCAAGGCTTTGTTGTGATGTTGTATTACCTTGTGGGCCCTGAGATACCTCTTCGTCACACGGAGTAACAAATCCTAGTCTTGATCCATGCCAACTCAACAGACACCCTCGGAGATACCTATAGAGAACCTTTATAGTCACCCAGTTACATTGTGACGTTTTATACACACAAGGTACTCCTCCGGTGTCAGTGAGTGGCATGATCTCATGGTCATAGGAATAGATACTTGACATGCAGAAAACTATAGCAATAAACTCACACGATCATATGCTATGTTTATAGTTTGGGTCTTGTCCACCACATCATTCTCCTAATGATGTGATCCCGTTATCAAATGACATCTCATGCTTATGGCCAGGAAACCTTTACCATATTTGATCAATGAACTAGTTAACTAGAGGTATACTAGGGACACAGTGTTGTCTATGTACCCACACATGTATTTGAGTTTCCACTCAATACAATTATAGCATGGATAATAAACGATTACCATGAACAAGGAAATATAATAACAACCAATTTATTATTTCCTCTAGGGAATATTTCCAACACCTCCTACTTCGTGTTATGGAGTGAACCAAGAAGTTTGTAAGGGCAAGGAGATCGCTTACTTCTTGAAGATCTAAATTGCCACATCGTAACCACAGACTGTCCTGTTTGAAACAGATTCTGTTTTCGTTGCATTGTGTGCTTGTTTTGAGGAATCTATGGCTTGTATTGGGGGGTATAAGTCATGGTAACGTTAGAATACAGTAGGCATAATGCAATAATAAAATATGAATGGGTTTACAACAGCACCTAAACTGGTAATTTGCTTTATTATACTAACAGATCTCACGAGAATTTTGTTGAGTTTTGTGTGATTGAAGTTTTCAAGTTTTGGGTGAGATCACGATGGATGAAGGAATAAGGAGTTAGAGGAGCCAAAGCTTGGGGATGCTACAGAATCCCAAGGTAATACCCAAATATTAATAAGCAACTAACCTTGGGGATGCCTCGAGTGGCATCCCCTCTTTCTTCTAACAACCATCGGTATACTACTTGGAACTATATTTTTATTCGTCACCTATCATGAGTTTTGCTTGGAGCGTCTTGTATATTTGCTTTGTTTTATTTTATCCTTGGTGCACACACATATTCTAGAGAGCCAAAATTATGCTATTATTTGTTAGAATTGCTCTTTATGCTTCACTTAAAAATTTCGAGCAAAGGAAATGCTCTACTGCTTCACTTATATCTTTTTGAACACGACGTGCTTTTACATGTTTGAAAAAAATGCTCTCATGTTTCACTTATATTAATTTGAGAGTAGTAATTTTGAAGAATACTCTCTTGTTTCGGTTATATTATTTTGAGATATGAAACTTGTATGCTCATGTCTTCACTTATATCCATGTGAGCTTGTCAAAAGCAATTACGATATATGAAACAAGTCCCAAACAGATAGATATTCAAGAGGGATATAATAAACTAATCATGACGATCATTGGAAAAATTAAACTTGATTCTTTGTTATAGTTTTGAGACATGACAATAGTGATTTACGAGTTATGTTAGTGAGTAATTATGCTTTGTAAGAATATTCGTCTTAAGGTTTGTGATTCCCTATGCAAGCACGAAAGGCAATAGTTGTGCTATGAAATTACATCCTACTTATGGTGCATTATTAGGTGTTAAGCATGCTTAATTATCGCTTATGGTTGGTTGCTTCTCAATCTCTTGCTAGCATTCACTTGTACTAAGTACAAATACTAATTGTGCATCCAAAATCCTTAAACCAAGTTTTGCCATATGAGTCCATTATACCTACCTATATACGGTATTTTCATGCCGTTCCAAGATAATTTGTATGTACCTCTAAGCTTTCAAAATAAATTTTCCTTTTTGTGTGCTCGTACCGCTCATGAAACGGTAGGGACTGACCGATATTTTTTCATGCTAGATGTGTTATTCTCAAGATGAGTGTTATTCACTTGTCATTGCACGAGAGTATGACGGTAATAGGGATGCCTTGTCCCAAAATGAAAAAGAAAAGAAATTTAATTTATGTTGTCAAATAATAAATTCCTTGGTAAGTCTTGGTATGGAAGGAAACCGTGGATTCGGTTAGCCATGGAAATTGAAAGTATGGTGGAAAAAGGAATAAACTTTATTTTCTGTTTGGGAACCACTTATGATGCATCTAGTGTGGAAAGATACTGAAATCTCTCAGTTGTTTTCGTTGACAGGAAAGCCATGCCACTCAAAATATTTTTATCTATCAATTTAAACACTTGACCACTAGAACCTCTACATTTCCCTACTTCCCTCTACGAAGGGCCTATATATTTACTTTATGCAATTTTTATTTTTCAATTTGAATCTCCATCTTCTCTTGTAAAGCACCAACTAGCGGTCACTATGATCGTACTTGAGAATTAGGTGTAGCTAATATTTGAGTTTGTATTGTGAATGGATCAACGATTGAGCGTGATGGGCTAGGGATAACTTGCTTTAGCGGTGATATTTTGAAAGATATGGTTGCTTGTTGATATGCTTGAGTATTAAACTTTTCATGGCAATACTAGACTATTGCTTTGAACCATATGAAAAGTCCAAATGTCCATGCTATAAAGAAAATAATATGTGATGAACATGAGAGGCAACATTCCACATCAATAATTCAATTTCTATCATTTACCTATTCGAGGAATAGTAGGAATTAAGCTTGGGGATGCTGATACGTCTCAAGCGTATCTATAATTTTTGCTTGTTCCATGTTGTTATATTATCAATCTTGGATGTTTTACAATCATTTTATAGCAACTTTATATCATTTTTTGGGACTAACCTATTTACATAGTGCCAAAGTGCGAGTTGCTTTGTTTGCTTGTTTTTTACTTCGCAGAAAATCAGTACCAAACGGAGACCAAACGTTGCGGGGATTTTTGTGTATTTTTATGGACTAGAAGGAAGAAGATTGGCCAAACAAGAAAAGAAGAGGGGGCCAAGATGAACACCCTCTGCCAGGGTGCGTCAAAGGCCCCTGGCATGGCCTGGTGGAGGGTGGGCACCTCGGGCACCCCCTCAACCGACTATCGAGCCTATAAATTCGTAGAAAATCCAAAAACCGTAGGGGCGAAGATGAAACACAATTGCAGCCACCGCCAGTTCTAGAATCTTGACATCCAATCCAACACCATCACAGAGGGGTTCATCTTCTTCATCAGTGCCTCTCTGATGATGCATGAGTAGTCCACTATAGACCTACGAGTCTGTGGGGACCCCGACTCATAAGTCGTGATCACTGAATGTATATGCACAGTGATCCTAGAGATTAATGCTCACTAAACACACAGAAACTAGAATACAATAGTCTTACATCCTTACATACTGTATTACACAAATAAAGGCTAGCTAGGCCAAGTCTTACATAGATAGGGCCGCAAGGGCCAAACACTTAAACATAACAAGCAGCAGAAATCCTGATCAGAACCATGAACCCATGCCATGTGCCTTAAACCTACAGGCATTGTGACTGGGAAGCGTCCTAGTTCGCATGTTCGTCACCAATGAACTCTTCATAGTATTCTTGTTCTTCCATGCCTGGCCAATTAAATAACTAGTGGCAAGCTAATGAGTACTTTCAATGTACTCGTAAGCAAGCGAAGTTTTTTAACAAGGTATAACAATGCATGATATATCACTAAGTAGGTAAGTTTTGCAGAAATCTTGTTTTAAGTGCAATGACATGATCAAGTAACTTGAGTAAGCATGCATCAACTATCGAAAGGTATTCATTAGAACAAGTGTCAGTTATCATCATAAGAAGGGGTTGAACATCTCAAGTTCATCTTCATACCAAGTCATCGGACTTAACTCAAGTATCATATTTATCACCATCACACACACACACAAAAACGAACACAGACACCAAGTCTAGTGTCACGCCCAAGATACGATCCTATCCTTATTTTGGCACGACGGCCTCGAAAGGGATAGAAGCGTATCTCATCGTGTTGCAAGAATGGATATCATTACAAGTACATGTAGAGAAGAGAAGAGTATATGGAATTGGCTTACACTCGCCACAAGATACATCAATATCACATCAATACGACAACATACTCAAACATCATATAGAAGAGAAGGGCCCGACTACGGACGAAAAACAAACAACTAAATGACATCCATCCTTGCTATCCCAGGATGCCACCTCGAACCCATCCTAGATTGATGAAGAAGAATAACAAGAAGAACTCTGAATCAAACAAGCATCACGCTCGCATCAAATCATCGCATTACCTACACCTGCAACTGTTTTTGTAGTAATTTGTGAGCCACAGGGACTCAGCTTCTCATTTCCAAGGGTATAAAGACTATTAAAGCTTAATGGGTGAGGTATGGTTAAGTGGTGAGGATGCAGCAGCGACTAAGCATTTATTTGAGTGGCTAACTTACGAATACAGAAAGTAAAGTATGGTGGTCTACGCATAACAGACATGAACTAGTAATGATCACTAACTGATCCTGAACACCTACTTACATCATTCATAACCCCACCATGTTCTCGAACGAACAAGAACTCACGAGAAGAGACAGTCACGGTTATGCACACAATTCGTATATTTTATTTGAGTTTACTTCAAGTTTTCTATGACCGGGTGTTAAAAAAAGTATCCAAGTTTGCCACTTAACCACGGACATGGCTTTTCGAAAGATTTAACCCTGCAGGGGTGCTCCAACTCATCCATCACAAATTGACCACACGCCGCGTGAATAACCTCGACCATGGATCTCGTGATCATCCTAGGCAATTCCAAAGGATATCTGGCACCTCGAGATAGCTCGAAGAAGATCAGAGTTCCTCACGCAAGACATTTGAGAAAGGTAAAACAAATCCAGCAACGCCGCCCGGCGTACCGACAAAACCCGATAGGAGTCGCGTCTCTTGTTCTCAGGGTACGAGCGGATGGGCAAGACATCGGGTTGGCTAAGACCCCGGGTGACCAGGGGGTGCCGAACATCGCCCGGTTTGGACCAACACTCATGAGGAGCATTGGACCGGGTTGTTGATTAAAATCCTTGGGTTAATTACTCCCTATGCATGTTTATTAGTTATTAGGCAAATATAGTACCAATTTTGGGCCTTGCCAGACAAGATTTATCCTAAAATGAAAATCAAGGGGGTCCCCATAACAACCCCGAGCATGTTAGGAGCGCTCAATTATGGAACATAACACCAGTTCACAAGTAACTAGGGCGGCAAGAGTGGAACAAAACCCCTGTTTTTGGTCCCGGGCGGGCCCTGGCGGTGGGAGGAGAGAGGCTGGTGGCTGGGTGGTTAGCCATGGAAAACAAGGTCGGGGTTAGGGTTTAAGCCAGATTAGGGAGGTGAGGGTCTATTTATAGCATTTAGGGGCTAGGATTAGCAGGTTTTGTCCATTTTGGACCGTTCCATCTCGATTGGACGGTCCGGAAGCAGAGGGGGCCTAGGTGGGCTGCGGTGGGCATGTAGATGGGCTAGGCAGGGACGAGAGGGAAGTTGCGGCCCACTTCACGAGGCTTTAAAACACCGAAAATGTCCGATAATAAACCGATGACCGCACTGCTACGACTGACCGTTGGGATACCAAATGAACTCAGAATGTGACGAAATTTGGCAGGCGGTTTACCTATACTATAACAAGCCGCACGTCAAGTTTCGACCCAATCTGAGAAGGTTTTAACTGCACTTTAAAAACAATATTTTTATCAATGCCGCGGGCGCGTGCGTGTGTGGTTGGTCTGGAAACGGTCGACGACACGAACGGGGAGAACCGACAACTATGAACGGATGCAAGTTTTTGAAAATGAGTGACGATGCTATGCAGATGATGCGAATTATGCGATGATGAACGCAACAACCAGACGAAAAACAAGACGAGAATGGCATAAAAGGGGAATCTTGTGGAGCGTCCGTCCCATGCTGTTACATCTAGTAAATATTTGGACGTAGTACAAGGGCGGTTATCGAACTGTCCTTAACCATGGACATGGCTATTCGAATAGTTTTACACTCTACAAAGGTTGCACATTTTACCCACAAGACTCAAGGAACTTGCATGGCATCCATGACTCGTGATATATTACATACCCGAGGTAAGCACCCTAACATTGTCTTTCCCCTAACTATACTAAACAAAGAGTCCACTCGATTGGTACACAACCCACATGATGTACATCACAAGTAATATCCTTGCGGGGACCAACGATGTGCCCGGTGCTTGTGAAGATAACGCATGATCAACCTTACCGGCACGACTCCGTATAAAGAGACCATGTCTCTCCCATCACAAGTAATGCTAGCTCTATTCTAGTACACATCAAAGTAATCAACAAAGCCTCGTCCCATAAGGGGTATCATGGTAGTACATGTAAGGTTGGAATAACGGTCGCAACTTTCACCAATCCGTTTTTGAAAACCACACACACCCACATGCTCTGATACACCTTTTCTTTATCAAGTGGGTACATACCTCATCATCATCTCTCTCAGGCATTACTTGCACCTGATGGGGTTTTCGAAAAGCCTTTGAAATCTTTTTTTCATCACCATGCATATTCTCGCCCCACTTTTCATAGCATCTACTAAGCATCCTATCTACTCCCACCCGCACAACCCTCATTAGGATGGTAGGGTATGCACGATGCAAGTATCAACGGTAAAGTATCGGAGGCTTCCCACCAAAGGGGGCACCACATCAATATGATCAGTTCATCAGGGCTAAAAGTGCTATATGGCATGCATGAAAAAGTTTCTTATCATGGTCAAAGGACTGCTTTCCTAGCTTATCCAAGTCTTCGAGGTCTTCACACGTTTCTCGTCCACTCTGAGCACTTCGTCTAGTTCATCAATTATCGCGGGAAACAACTTCAATAAGCAACATAAGAAGACGAGAAATAAAAGTGTTCTATATATAGGAGTTTTATTTTTCTACGACATCTCTGGTTATGAGAAGAATATCTAAAATGGCTCTACTTGATTTTGGATTGCCAGAGATGAAGTCATTTTTTATCCTATAAGAAGTCATCATTCCTATAAAAATGAGTGAATGCACCTATTAAATAGGGCATGATTTTAGAAACATGCAGGAAGAGTTTTCAACGGATTTGGATTTGAGATGAATTTCCTATCAATTTACTAAGATGGAAATAATAAAAAATGGGGCTATTTATTTGATCCAACAGAATTAATGCATGGTAAAAATGTTAACCAAGGCTTGATAAATATGTAATGATATTTAGAGCACCTAGAAATTGGAATCACTCCATTTGGAGTTTATTTGGATATCCCAGGAATTTTGCAAGTTGGTCATTCCATAGTTCAAATTTGAATATGCATTTGAAAAGTTTTGAAAAGTGTGATGGAAAAATGTGAAAGTTGCACCATTAAATAGATTGTGTGTTTAGGAAAATTTAGTATTTCGAATCAATTTGTTTGGGTAAATATTTTGTTTTGTGGAATATTTGGAAGTTACGGGAAAAAGGTAGATGGGGGAGAAGAAAGGGGTGCCAGGGACATTCTGTATCGCGCAGACGGTGATGCCCCGCGACGGCGGCCCTCCTGCTCGAACTCGAGCTTCCGAGCACTGGAACAATGGGGAAAGTGTGTGGGCACGTGATTGGGAGCATGAGGAGGCCAGAATCAAAGAAAAACGGGGTCGGGGCCCCCTATTTATAGCTTTGTCGGGGGTCCTCGTGGACGGGGTTCACGGCCACCCGCTGCCACGGCTCTAGCGGCCAAGAGGGGAGTCTAGAGGAGTCTTGCTGCGTTTGTGGGGGCTCGTCGGTGGGTCCCTCACATGGACAGGGAGTGGGAGAGCTTGGCAGTACTCGGGCACGAGCGATCAGGGCATGGGAGGGGCGAGGAAGGAGTGGCCCAACAGCCCGACGAGTCCCGGACGTCGAGGCCAGACAGTGTTCGAGAGGGGGAGCTCGAGGCTGTCGGGGGATGTGATTAGGCGGTGGCTACAGTGTGGGTTTGCTTTGTAGCACACTCGAGAGAGCCCAAATGGCATGCCATGGCATGCCATTGGCCTCTTGGGCATGGCCATGCATGTCCAACAGCTAGGGGGAGGTAAAACAAGGTGAAAAGAACATAGGATTCCTTCGGGGTTTCATTAGAATAGAAGGGGAGTAGATAAAAGGGGGAATACATGCTGTCCAGGGAGGGAAAATGGGGTTTAGCCCACCAATGATTTATATGAGGGTATGTAACTCCTACTGGACGTGTATGGGGGTCAGGCGAAGGTGTGGTAAAAATCTTGGCTCATGTAGAACACTTTTGCCTCCTATATTATTGATTCTTAGAATAGGGCAAAAGCTGTTTGATGATGATTTGAGAAATTTAAGATGATCCACATGATATGATATTTAACAGGATAGAATGGGAGGTAAAAACAAGGTGGACCAGAAGATTTAAGCATGATTGAAGAAAGTTGACAATCTAACTTGGTATACCCCAGAAATGGGCAGAAATGGATTTGCTTGTATCTACCTATGCAAATCCATTCTTCTTGATGAACCACTTTGTGTGGTGGCATTGTTTGAGTATTATAACATTCCCAAAAATTTTGGGATCAAATAGAGAAACTTGACAATGCAGACATTTCCAATTCGTGAAATCAACAGAAGTTGGTTTGGGGGGATTTGGACAAGTTGATATGTTCTCCTTGATGCACCACTTGGTGTGGACGTATTATTGCAGTATTATAACATGTCCACTAATTTAGAGATCAATAGGAGATAGTTGGTAATGTAGAGTTGCTCAAGTTTGGATCTAGACAGAGAGGGTTTTGGGATAACTTAGTGAATTAAATCAATTGGGATTCATATGAAACTTGGCAAGACGATCACATGTGTCATAGGTGACATGCTAGAAGTCTCTTGGATTTATTTGAGAATACCTCTTATAGAAATATTTCAAATGCTTGAAATTGGCAGAAATGGGTCTAAAGGGGTTTGTCCAATATTTTGAACATGACCATGTGTTTAAACTCTTATATATGGAAAATATATGTCCATTGGGTTTTCCTACATTTTCTCAAATATTTTGAAATCATAAAATAATTTTACCCTATAAAAGACCATTTATGTAGTTAAGAAAAAGCCTTTAAATAAAATATGAAAATAATAAAAAAAATTGTGGATTTGGGAAGTTTCATATATAATAGGTTCCAAATAAATACTTCTAGGCAAAAACAATCCACCCAATTTGAGGACTTGTAGTACAAACCTCAATTCAAAGTTTTTTGAAAAACTAAATTGAAAAAAATGATTTTTGACCAAAAATAATATTTCATAAAAATAGGTTTAGGTTCTATACACATGGGATGATCATTGGACAAGAGTTTTGATCAAGGAAAAGAGTTTTGAGAGTATAAGGGAGTTTTATGAATATAGAACACCAGCAAGCTATCAAACAAGCAAGCAAATACCACACATGTCAAACATTCATATGCACTCCAAAAAGTTATAATTGGCCCTGATTTTTGAGTCATGTTAACTTAGTCATGAGGCAAAACAGAGGGTGTGACAGACCTACCTCCCTTACAAGAATCTCGTTCTCGAGATTCCTAGGCTAGGCATGGAAAAGATGCAGAAATTCAGAGGTGAGGTAGTCTTCACATCCCAAGGTGGCTTCTTCCTTGATGTGATTGCTCCATTGGATCTTGAAGTGCTTGACGATATAGCTTTGAGTGCATCATTGACCTCGTCTAAGGGTGCATGGGTTCTGGTAATATTCTAGGCTTGCCTAATGGTCAAGGGTTTGGTGAACGAGGTTCTGGCAAGGGTTTGGCTTGTGCGTGTATTCCAAAGTTAGAAGAGCTGGCAAAGCATGGTGTCTATGTGCTAGTCCTGGGGTTGTTTGTGACATCTATATGTCTCACGTCAGAACTGAAGGGGTCAAGGTTGTAGCTTCGCATTGACGGGGAATCGTTGACTCCATTAAGACAGTTGATCTTCCGGCGCTTGTGGTCTTCAATAATAAGGACGTCGAAGTTTGTCGGTGTAGGATTCTTGTCGAGTTATTTTGCTTGAGTGATTTTGCCAGGTATGTTCTTCATTCATCACCGGCCATTTGTCTTCGTCATCACAGACGAACATTTTTGGTGGTTCCTCGAGTATTCGGTCTAATGGTCTCTCCATAGCCATTTTTTGCAAGGTTCGGGCTAAGTCTCGTCACTAAGACCTATCCTAGAGACATGGTAACCAAATGATCCCTTCCACCTAAGATGGGTTATGAGCATCTCTAAATAAGCTGACTATCCAGGAGTATGGAATAGCCGCCTAGTCCCAAAGGCCCGAGGTTTCGCAAGCGCGGTGAAATTACTTTGACATGTGGTTCATCAAGATCTAACAAGGGTCATGTCCCTGATTAAACCAGAAGGGGCTAATAATGAAGTCATGATAGTCATTCCACTCCGTTCCAGACAATTGAAGGGAGTAGGGACATCATACTCAATGCACACCATCAAAGTGGTGGAGTGAGGGGGGTGCCATCACCTCCTTGGTTCCTTCCTAGTCAGGAACTGACTGATGACTAGTTAAAACAAGGTTCTCTATAATCCTCTTGATGTGCAAGGGCTTCATCGTGCTTGGACGTCGGTGCTTCTCTGTATAGTTTAGTTGATGTAGCCAGCAAAGGAGTGGTTGAAGACTTCTTTTGCTTCTTCTTCGTCATTGTCATGGCTTCGCAATCGTAGTGGTTCTTCATCTTGCTTGGGCAAGAATGTCTTCTTTTGTAGGGAGGGTACTCCAAGGAGTCCAACCTTTTCAAGGTGAAACCCTTTTTCTTTAGAGGCATGCTAATTTGTGTTCCTAGGGCTGATCCAAACAAGACTAAGGTGTCCCCCCCTCGTTGGGTAAATAAGTATGTTATCTAGGAGGGTAACTACCTATTCCCCAAGTATCACATAAGCACATTGCTCATGGGACATGTGAGAGGTGCAGCATTTGCTCCGGATGGTCACTAGTTTAGGGGTTTGTGATCCAACGTAATCTAGTTCTTCGTGTCCACCTTCCTTTTGAATAGGATTGGTGGTGGTCGAGGTGGAGTATTGGCCATAGTCTAATGACTTAGAGCAAAGACATATGGTCATAATCTGACCATATTGTGGCTTGGTAAAGCTTAGTGGTTTGAAGGAGCTTAGGATGTGAGTAAACGTCTATCATCTTATCCTCAAGCACAGTTCTTAGATGCCAATAGCACTTCCTATTACTCCAAACAAAACCATCCTATAGCATTGGGGGTATTATCTCATATAAGTCCTCTCCGACAATGCACATGCTACACATATATCCATGGCCCTAAGAGAAGGATGACCCATACTCTCATACTTATTCTATAGCTACTCATCTATATCCCCATATAAAAATCATCGGGAAAGCATACATGCCGCTAAAATTGAACATGACACTATAATCCAAGTGCCCTACTAACCTATCTAAGGTCTAAGTATTGCATTACTATGCTAAGGAAACATGTAATAAACCAATCCAAGATCTTGTTTCCTTCCTACGAATACAATTAACCAATCCACAAATACCATCCACTATTACATGATCTATTATTGTTACAAATCCAATACCGATGTCGTTCCATATATCTCCGGATTTCCTAAATCCCCAAAATCCATAAAGAACTATCTCATCACAGTAGAACCAACAGATCCAATCGTGATGATCTAGTGAACTCCGATGTTAGGTACATATGGATCCTTGAATCGATTCTAACAACAATCCAACATTCCTGGTTTGTCTTCCACCGAGAAACATGGTATCAAGATCAAGATCATGAGACTAAATCCAAATTACTCCAAACCATGTGGTTTTATTGATCTTGAGCATGTATTAGATCACCTATTAAAATCTAAGGTTTACATCTAGTAAGAATTCCCTACTAGTTACTCCAGTCACTATCGTATCACCATCAACCCACTATCAACATTACTTGCCAAAGTCAAGTCATTAATCATCCAAGAATTTCATCTTATGATCATATTTCTCCTACTAATCCGATTAGCTCAAGGGACAAGTAAGTTATGCTACTCTATCAATCTTGATCCACGAAGCTCGTCTACCAACATAGAGTCTCATAATCCACCAAAGGGTCTCAACTACTTCCTCAAGATATCTAATACAACCTCGTCAAATCATTAGATCACTAGCTATATATCCTCAGAAAAATCTTCCCTATGGCATCATTAGTTCAAGTGTTGGCTTAGGGATGTAATGTGTCTGTTCACTATGATCACTATTCCCATAATGAACCTACTGCTAAACAGGGGCTATTGAATCTCAATAGGTGCCTTGTCAAATCTGTGCGCTAAACACGTGACCAGGGGTTTGACCTAGGGGAGCTGGTGAGGTCTAGGTTGGTCTAGGGAGTGGTTTCCAGTCTTGAGGAAAAACCATAACTATTCAGGGTTGCGTCTGGTTGAGTATGTTGTAGTCAAAGTCTTTGGTGCTAGTTGTCCGTCGAGGCGGATCCTTGGTGCATCTTGTCTTGCTGGTCTTCAGTTGACAAGATGGGGGGACAGGAAAAGTAGCATAGCGAGGAGTGCCTAAGGGTGTGGCATAGTATAAGTGTAATCAAAAAAGGGCCAAAAAGGCTGAACACATTCATTAAGATAAGATAGGTGGTATAGTCACGTACACGTTACCTTGGGAAAAAGTGCGACTTATACCCAAACTCAAACACATAAAAGAGAAAAAAACATCATGGTTTCATTTGAACCATCACATGGACTCCACTTTGCATAGGGGTTACATGACTCATCCTACCCTAGGGGGGTCTCGGAATCAGTATTCATGCCTTGCTTTTTGTCTCGGGGGAAAAGGACGCTCAACCTTCAGCTTCTATGTCCTCCTGGGGTACCAGTGGGTATGCGACAGTCGGCTGCTTGTTGGGTCATCTCCTAACAATATGCCCATATTCTCCACATCCGTGGCATGTGACGGGAGCAAAGAGGTTATTGTTCATTGTTGGGTTACGATGTTGCTGATGTGGAGATGGTCTTCGATGTAGTGGATACGGAAATCTATTCCGGTGCCTTTTGCGCGGGGCTCAGTTGCAGGCTTCCTGAAATTCCTCGATTTGTTGCTTCTTGTTGGTGATGTAGACTTGTAGAGCAACAATATGTTATTCTCGCTTGACCACCTTCTTCTTTTCGAGACAGTGGAGGTGTAGGAGCGAAGGGAAATCCTGGCGGGCCTTGAGTAATTCTTTAGTAAGGTAACACAGAAGGTAATCTACTATGTTGGCAAAGTGGATCTAGAGATTGAGGGGTGGGTCTTCGTCTCTTGTGGAAATCACTACTTGAGCAGAGGCTCCTAATCCACTCTTGCTGGGTAGGTAGCGGGTAGCTTGTCCTTCCTTCATTTCCGGGAGGAGGTCTCGGACATGAAGGAGGGCTTCATAAGCCACCTACTGTATGGCCATGTCTCTTGTTGGCATAGATGGTCCAACAAAGAACCAACTCTGGGGTGGGGTCTTGGTAGGTACAACCACCTTCGCATAGAACTCCATTCCAAACTCTCCATTGTCTAGTTCGTGCAGGGTGTACGTCGGTTCCGAAGGATATTTGCAGTGTTGGAGGCAGTCCCTCGTGAGAGGTCGAAATTCAGTCATGAGGAGTCTCATTGGAGCGACGACCATCTACAAGATGGTGAGAGAAGGGTCACTATGACAAGATAGGGTGAGGTGAACATAAAAGGTTTTATAGTGGCTAGCTCAAAAGAGGAGAGAAGTGCAATAGTTTTGGCAAGTGATTTGGGGTGTTAGGGCTAGTTCTTGTCCTAACTAATGTCCATGCTAACTAAGGGCTTCCTACAGTCAGGATGGCTTTGATACCAGCTCTGTGGGGACCCCGACTCATAAGTCGTGATCACTGAATGTACGTGCACAGTGAACCCAGAGATCAATGCTCACTGAACACACATAAACTAGAATACAAGAGTCTTACGTCCTTACATACCATCTTACACAAAAAATGACAGCTAGGCCAAGTCTTACATAGATAGGGCTGCAGGCCAAACACTTAAACATAACAAGCCACGGAAATCCTGATCGGAAGCGTGAACCCATGCCATCTGCCTTAAACCTACAAGCATTCTGACTGGGAAGTGTCCTAGTTCGCATGTTTGCCACTAATGAACTCTTCACTGTATTCCTGTTCTTCCAGGCCTGGCTAATTAAAGAACTAGTGGCAAGCCAATTAGTACTATGAATGTACTCGCAAGCAACCCATGTTTTGGAACAAGGTATAACAATGCATGATATAGCACCAAGTAGGTAAGTTTTGTAGAAAACTAGTTTTAAGTGCAATGACATGACCAAGTAACTTGAGTAAGCATGCATCAACTTTCAACATGTATTCATGTGAACAAGTGTCAGTTATCATTATAAGAAGGGGTTGAACATATCATGTTCATCATCATGCCAAGTCTTTAGACTTAGCTCAAGTATCATCTTTATCACCATCACACACACACGCACACACCAAGTCTAGTAAACATTTGGACATAGCACAGGAACGGACATCCAACTATTCTTAATCGTGGAATTGGATATTCGAATAGTTTTACAATCTACAGAGGTTGCACACTTTACGAACAAGACTCGGGGAACTTTCATGTCATCCACGACTCGCGTTATATTACATACCCGAGGTAAGTACCCGAACATTGTCTTTCCCCTAATTATACTAAACAAAGAGTCCACTCGATCTGTACACAACCCACATGATGCACATCACAAGTAACATCCATGCGGGGACCAACGGTGTACCCGGTTCCTATGAAGACATCGCATGATCATACTTACCGGCACGACCCCGTAGCAAGAGTGACCATGTCACTCCCGCCACTAGAAATGCGGGCTCTATGCTAGTACCCATCAAAGTAATCAACAAACCCCTATCCCATAAGGGATATCGTGGTTTTACATGTAAGGTTGGAATAACGATCACAACTTACACCAATCCATTTTCGAAAACACACACACTCACTTACTCCGATACACCACTTCTTTATCAACTGGCTACCTACCTGATCATCATCTCCCTCAGGCATTAGTGGCACCCGACAGGGTTTTCAAAAATCCTTTGAAATCTTTTTTTCATCACCACTTTGCGTAGCATCTACTAAGCATCCTATCTAATCCCACCCACACAACCCTCATAAGGATGGTAGGGCCATGCACGATGCAAGTATCAACGGGAAAGTATCTGAGGCATCCCACCAAAGGGGGCCACCACATCAACATGATCAATTCATTGGGGCTAAAAGTGCTATATGACCTGCATGAAAAAGTTGCTTATCCTGGTCAAAGGGCAACTTGCCTGGCTTATCCAAGTCTTCGAGGTCTTCACACGCTTCTCGTCCATTCCGAGCACTTCATCTACTTCGTCAACTATCACCAGAAACAACTAAAATAAGCAACAGAACAAGTGGAGAAAAAATTGCTCTATAAATAGGAGTTTTATTTTTCTAGGACATCTCTGGTTATGAGAAGGATATCTGAAATGGCTCTACTGGATTTTGGATTGCCAGAGATTTTTGAATCATGGAAATGGAAGCATTTTTTATCCTATAAGAAGTGTACATGAATCATTTTTATTAAAATCAGTGAATGCACCTATTAAATAGGGTATAATTTTAGAAACATGCAGGAAGTGGTTTCATTGGATTTGGATTTGAGATGAATTTCCTATCAATTTACTAAGATGGTAATAATGAAATATGGGGCTATTTATTTAATCCAGCAGAATAAATGCATGGTAGAAATGTTAATCAAGGCTTGATAAAAAAGGCATGACATTTAGAGCGCCTAGAAATTGGAATCACTCCATTTGGAGTTGGTTTGGATGTCCTAGGAACTTTGCAAGTTGGTCATTCTATAGTTCAAATTTGAATATGCATTTGAACAATACTGAAAAGTGTGATGAAAAAATGTGAAAGTTGCACCTTTAAATAGTTTGTGTTTTTAGGAAAGTTTGGAATTAGAATCAATTCATTTGGGTAAATATTTTGTTCTGTGGAATATTTGGAAGTTACTGGAAAAAGGAAAAGATAAATGCTACTGCTCCCATGGGCCAACATGGGCTCTACAGAGCCGGCCCAGAGGGGATTCATCCCATACCAGGCTCCCACGTCGAAGGCGTATTGGTGAAATATGCCTCCACTTATGTAGTGAAACGGTACATGCGCGGTTGGTGGTTTTGAATCTGACAGGTGGGGCCCTCCCGTTAGTGAGAGGCAAGTAGCGCAGGGGCCGACAGGTGGACCCTACAGTCATCTTCTTCCTCAAGACAGAGCGGAGGGGGGCCTCACTGCGGCGACTCTGTTGGTGGATCGACGTGGGGAGGGCACCGCTCAGGGGGTCGTCACCCGTATGATGGTTGAGGAGAGAGATGCCGGCATGCTTTGGTTCATAGACAAGATCGAACCGGGGCAGTAGCCAGAGGAATGGGAGGACGAACCGCTCGCCTTCACCTTGAATTCAACAGACAGAGGGCTGGGTCAGTTTCTCGGGGTTGAGAGGGATATGGGGAGAAGAAAGGGGGGCCAGGGACGCTCTATACCATGCGGACGGCGATGACCCACGGCGGCAGCCCTCCTGCTCGAACTCGAGTTTCCAAGCACCGGAACGAGAGGGAAAGAGTGTGGGCAAGCGATTGGGAGTCTGAGGAGGCTGGAATAGAAGAGAAATGCGGTCGGGGCCGCTATTTATAGCAATGCTGGGGGTCCTCATGGACGGCGTTCACGGCCACCCACGGGCATGGCTCTGGTGGCCAAGAGGGGAGTCTGGAGGAGTCTTGCGGCATTTGTGGGGCTCTTCCATGACGTAGGGGAGTGAGAGAGAGGGTAGGGCGAGCTCGAGGTGGGTCCCTCGTGTGGACAGGGAGTGGCGGAGCTTGGCGATGCTCGGGCACGCGCAAGCAGGGCATGTGAGGGGCAAGGAAACTAGTATGTCCAAGACGCTAAGGCCAATCCGTAGGCGAGAGGGGGGAGCCTGAGGCTGTCGGGGGCTATGATTGGGCTGGGGCTATAGTGCGGGTTTGCACTGTAGTGCGCTCTAGAGCGCCCAAATGGCATGCCATGGCATTCCATTGACCTCTTGGGCATTGCCGTGCATGTCCAGCAGCTAGGGGGAGGTAAAACAATATGAAAAGAACATAGGATTCCTTTGTGGTTTTATTAGAATAGAAGGGGAGTAGAGAAAAGGGGGAATAATTGCTCTCAAGTGAGGGAAAATTGGGTTTTACCACACCAATGATTTATAAGAGGGCATGTAACTCCTACTTGGAGATGGATGCGGGTCAGGTGAAGGTGTGGTAAAAATCTTGGCTCAAGGAGAACACTTTTGCCTCCTATATCATTGATTCTTAGAATAGGGTAGAAGGCGTTTGATGAAGATTTGAGCAAGTTAAGATGATCCACATGATATGAGATTTAACATGATAGAGTGGGAGGTAAAAACTAGGTGGACCACAAGATTTATGCATGATAGAAGAAAGTTGACAATGTAAACTTGGTAAACCCTAGAAATGGGCAGAAATGGATTTGCTTAGATCTAGTTATGGAAAACCATTCTCCTTGATGCACCACTTTGTGTGGTGACATTGTTCGAGTATTATAACATTCCCAAAAAGTCTGGGATCAAATAGATAAACTTGACAATGCAAACATTTCCAATTCTTGGAATCAACATAAGTGGGTTTTGAGGGATTTGGGCAAGTTGATTTGTTCTCCTTGATACACCACTTGGTGTGGATGCATTATTTGAGTATTATAACATGTCCACAAATTTTGACATCAATATGACACACTTGGTAATGTAGAGTTGCTCAAATTTTGATCTGGATAGAGAGGGTTTTGGGATAATTTAGTGAATCAAATCAATTGGGATTGATAGGAAACTTGGCAAGATGATCACATATGTCATATGTGATATGCTAGAAGTTTCTTGGATTTATTTGAGAATACTTCTTATAGAAATATTTGAAATACTTGAAATAGGAAAAAATGGTTTTGAAGGGTTTTGTCCAATATTTTCACCATGACCATGTGTTTAAACTCTTATATGTGGACAATATATGTCCATTGAGTTTCTTTTTCTCATATATTTTGCAAGCATAAATATCATTTTACCCTATAAAAGACCATTTCTGGCCTTAAGAAAAAGCCTTTAAATCAAATAAGAAAATAATCTTGAACAATAATGTTTTCTGGTTTGGGGTAGTTATATATATAGTAGGTTCCAAATAAATACTTTTAGGCAAAAATAATCCAACCAATTTGAGGACTTGTAGTACAAACCACAATTCAGGGTTTTTTGAACAACTAAATTGAATAAATTATTTTTGACCAAAAATAATATTTGATAAAAATAGTTTTAGGCCCTATACACATGGTATGATCATTGTACAAGAGTTTACATCAAGGAAAATAGTTTTGAGAGTAGAAGGGAGTTTTATGAATATAGAACACCATCAAGCAATCAAACAAGCAAGCAAATAGCACACAATCCAAACGTTCATATGCACTCCAAAAAGTTCTAAGTGGCCCTAATTTCCGAGTCATGTTAACTTTGTCATGAGGCAAAACATAGGGTGTGACAGGGTCTATAGGCAGTAGCTAGATGGCTTTCTGTGTCTCTCTATGTTTATCAATACAATTGTCTCTTGGAGATGTATTTGATGTAATAACTTTTGCTATGTCTTTGTTCAGATCTAATGAATTTTTAGTTCATGATCAGTTTCTATCCATGAATATGATTTGAGTCTTATTTGATCTCTTATTTGCATGGTTATGATTTGAGTCTTCTTTGACCTCTTATTTGCATGATTACTTATAGCCTCGTATTTCTTCTTCGCATCTTTGGTTTAGTTAGGTCAACTAGATCTATTTTCTTGCCATGGCAAGAGGTGGTTTGTGATGGGTTTGATCTTGCGGTGTTCTTTTCCAGTGACAGAAGGGGCGGCAAGACACACATGTATTGTTAACATTAAGGATAACAAGATGGGGGTCTATTCCCACATGAGTATATCGTCTCTACATAATGTCATCGTACTTATTGCATTACTCCGTTTTCCCATGAACTTAATACACTAGATGCATGTTGGATAGTGGTCGATGTGTGGAGTAATAGAAGTAGATGCAGAATCGTTTCGATCTACTTGTTTTGGACGTGATGCAGTATCTATAATTTATGAAGTATTCATGCCATGTTTACGATAATTCTATATGATTTTGATATGATTTTATTAGAACTAACCCGGCCTGATGTTGTTTTCAGCAGAACTACCGTGCTGTTGTTTTTGTGCACAAATAAATGTTCTCGGAATGAGCTGAAAATTTATGGAGAATATTTTTGGAAAATATAAAAAATACTGGAGCGAAAAGTCACCAGAGTGGAAGGCCGAGGAAGCCTCAGGCCACAGGGGCGCTCCCCCCAGGGCGCCCCCTGGCTTGTGACTTCCTCGAGAAACTTCTAGATGTGGGAATGACGCCAAAAATTCCTATAAATACTAAAATACCAAGAAAGAAACCTAGATCAGGAGTTCCGCCGCTGCAAACCTCAAGAGCCATGAAAAACCAATCAGGAGACCGTTTCAGCACCCTGCCGGAGGGGCAAACCATCACCAGAGGCCATCTTCATTATCTCGGCGGTCTCCATGATGACGAGGGAGTAGTTCACCCTCGGGCTGAGGGTATATACCAGTATCTATGTGTTTGATCTCTCTCTCTCTCATGTTCTTGAGATAACACGAGCTTGATGTATTGCGAGCTTTATTGACTTAGATGAATCATACGGAGTTTTCCCCTCTCTATCTTGTGATGAATTGAGTTTTCCCTTTGAATTTTCTTATCAGATTGAATATTTAAGGATTTGAGAACACTTGATGTATGTCTTGCGATGGGATATATGTGGTGACAATGGGATGTTCTATTGATCTACTTGATGTATGTTTTGGTGATGAACTTGCGGGTTGTGTGACCTTGGGAATCTATGCATACGGGTTGGCACATGTTTTCATCTTGACTCTCCGGTAGAAACTTTGGGGCACTCTTTGAAGTTCTTTGTGTTGGATTGAATATAATTAATCTGAAATTGTGTGATGCATATCGTATAATCAAACCCATGGGTACTTGTGGTGACATTGGAGTATCTAGGTGACAGTAGGGTTTTGTTTGATGTGTATCTTAAGGTGTTATCTTAGTACGAACTCTAGGGCTATTCATGACACTTATAGGGATAGCTCATAAGATGATCGGAAAAGATAACTTTGAGGTTTTTGCGTACCATGCAATAATTTCTACGTTTGTTCTCCGCTATTTGTGACTTTGGAGTGGACTCTTTGTCGCACGTGAGGGATTTACATATGATTCAACTATGTTAGTATTGTTAAGAGAACTTGCACTAGTGAAAGTATGAAGCCTAGGCCTTGTTTCTAAGCATTTCCATACTGTTTGTGCTCACTTTTTTTACTAGTTACCTTGATTTTTTTATATTTTCAGATTACAAAAACCTATATCTACTATCCATATTACACTTGTATCACCATCTCTTCGCCGAACTAGTGCACCTATACAATTTATCATTGTATTAGGTGTGTTGGGGACACAAGAGACTCTTTGTTATTTGGTTGCAGGGTTGCTTGTGAGAGACCTTATTCATCCTACACCTCTCATGGATTGAAAAACATTAGGTCATCCACTTGAGGGAAAATTGCTACTGTCCTACAAAACTCTGCGCTTGGAGGCCCAACACGAGTCTACAAGAAGAAGGTTGTGTAGTAGACATCAAGCTCTTTTCTAGCGTCGTTGCTAGGGAGGTGAGTGCTTGAAGGTATATCTTTAGATCTTGCAATCAAATATGTTAGTTTCTTGTTTTTCACTAGTTTGGTTTTATATAAGAAAACTACAAAAAATGGAATTAAGGTTGCCTCATATACTTCATATTTTTAATGTCTTTCGTGAAAATGATGGAAAGGAAATTTGTGCTCAAGTGTTAGAAGAAGAAGTTATTAAAATATTTGGCACTAAATCTTTGAGTGATGAGCATGATTTCAATGTTGTTAGTATGAATTCTCTGAATATTCATGATGCTAATGATATTCAAAGCCACAAGGTTTGGGATGCTATGTTTGATGAAGATGATATTTTTAGGCCCCCAAGTTTTGATGTGCAAAACTATTATGATTATGGCATGCCACCTATATAGGTTGATTATGATGATGACATGTATCCTATAAAGAGTTATGGTAACCATGAAACTTTTCATCATGATTTTAATATTGAATGTGGGTATGTCAATCAAGTATCTCATGATAGTTATCTTGTTGAGTTTGCTCCCACTATTATGAATGAGAAGAGAATTTCTTATGTTGTGAGTGAAATTTTTTCTATTATTGTGGATCATGAAGATGATGCTTTATGTGATGGTTATATTGTGAAATTCCTTCATGATTCTACTGAAAATTACTATGATGGAGGAACATATGCTTGTAGGAATTGCAATAATATCAAGTTTCCTCTCTATGTGTTGAATTGTTTCAAGTTATGCCTGTTTGGCCTTCCTATGCTAGATGATTCTTGTTCCCATAAATTATTTTCTCACAAAAACCCTATGCATAGGTAGTGGGTTAGACTTAAATGTGATTTTCATGATATTCATGATGCTCTTTTGCATGTTTCAATTGTTATTCCTATATGAGCATCATTGAAATCATCATGCCTAGCTAAAAGGTACTAAAGAAAAGGGCTTGTTGGGAGAAAACCCAACAATTTTAATTTATTTTTGGATGTGTTCAAATGATTAATATATTTTAGTAATTATTTTTTGTGTCTTTTATTTCAATAAAGTGCCAAGTAAAGCCTTTGAGATAGTGTGGATACTTGCTTGTTTGATTCTGTGCAAAAACAGAAAGTTTTGTGTCCAGTATATGAATTATCTGATTATATTGAAGCGTAAAAAAAATCTCAAATGTTTACACAAAATTTATATGCAAATTCCTTGAGTTTTTCCTATTTTTCAGAATATTTAGAGTAAGGGAAGTATGGTTACACTATAGATCTTCCCACACTGTTCTGTTTTAGATAGACTCTGTTTTGCATGCCTAGTTTGCTTGTTTTAGTGTTCCCATATATTATATTCAGTGATATAAATTATGGGAATGATAGAATACAGTAGGTATAATGTTTTAACAAGTTTGAATCTTGTCCTAACGGTACCTAAGTGAATGATCGATCTTTATTACACTAACCCTTCTCACGAAGTTCCGTTATGTTTTGTGTGATAGAAGTTTTGAAGTTTTGGGTGAGATACCGACGTGAGAAGAATAAGAAGTGACAAGAACCTAAGATTGGGGATGCCCAAGAACCCCCCAAAGTAATATCCAAGGAACAATCAACCACCTAAGATTGGGGATGCCCCGGAAGGCATCCCCACTTTCATCTTCAACACTATCGATTTATCTTGCTTGGAGCTATATTTTTATTCATCACATAATATGATTTTTGCTTCGATCATAATTTATTTTGTTGTTTTCTTTTAGAAGTAATTTATAATCTTGTTTTTTCAGTAAAAATTGCCAAGAATTGCCTTAGGATGCTCGCATTGCATGTTTTGATGAGTGTTGTGTGAAAACAGAACTTTGGTTGTAGTGTTTGAATTGTCATATTTTACTGGGATGGGGAATGTTTCTGAAATTTTTACACAATGTTTTAATATAAATTTTATAGAATTTACTAAATTTTCATATTTTTTTGAGTTACATAAGTACAATGTTTTCATAAATGGGTACAAACTGTTCTCTTTGGACAGATTGTTATCATAGTTTTGTTATCTACTTATCCTATAGTTTCCATAGCCTATATTGATAAATATAAATTGTGTAAATGATAGTACAAAGTACCTAATGTTTTAAAATTATTGTGAAACTTTTCCTTGTAGTACATAAATAGTTGATTTACTATTATGTGTACTAACCTATCTCGCGAGTTCTTTTTGAGTTTTGTGTGGATGAAGTTTTTGAGAACAGGTGAAACCATGATATGAGAGGATTGAAAGAGATACAAAACATCAAGCTTGGTGATGCCCAAGACACCCCAAGTAAATATTTCAATAAGTCTCAAGCATCTAAGCTTGGGGATGCTATGCATCTCATCTCTCGTCATCAACAATTATCGGTTAGCCTATGTTGAGCCTAAATTTTAATTCATTCACATGATGCATGCTATTCTTGGAGTGCTTTTTTATTTTGATTGCTTTTTAAGTTAAATTATAAGATATGAAAATATTTATTGATAGAGAGAGAAAGTCCTAACATGTCTAAGTAATTATTTGACTACTCATTGGTCTTCACTTATATGTTTGGGAGTAGTTTTCTCATTTACTCTCGTGCTTCACTTATATCCTATGAGTAAATGGTTGAATGAATTGAATATCATAAATAAGAAATTTTATATGTTTTATATTCTTATCCCATGGGGAGTAATGACTTCATATGTAATAAGTATAGGTGGTAAAATTTATTGAAAATTAGCAAACACCGCATTGGACACTTGAACCATTCATGAAAAAATATTGAAGGAATAGAGATTTCACATATAAATATACTATGTTGGACATCTTCTATGATTGTGAATAACCATTCATTATTTTCAAACTTGAGATAGTTAGTTGAAGTTGTACAAGGAAGACAACATAATGAGTTATGCATGGGTATATTTGTATAGAAGTTATATTGTTATGGATCATCCAACATGTGGTGCTTGCTTCCACCTCATATTAGCCAAAACTTCCGCACCAAGTTGAAATACTACTTGTGCATCCAAACAACCTTAAACCCAAAGTTCTTCCATATGATTCCACCATACCTACCTATATGTGGTATTTACCTGCCGTTCCATGTAAATTTGCATGTGCCAAACTCTAAACCTTCAAATAATATTCCGTTTTGTATGCCCGAATCTCTCATATAATGACTAGGGGCTGTCAGTATCTTCCATGCTAGGTGGGTTATTCTCACGAGATGTGTTGATTCACTATCATTCACAATAAAGTGGCTGGTAATAGGGATTCCCAATCCTGAAATCAAATAAAAAATGCAAATAATTAAACAAAACTCCCCCAGGAATGTTGTTGGTATGGACGGTACCCGTGGATTCGGATTGCCGTGGAGTATGATTGATTGGTGGAGGGGGGGTAAAAACTTTACATCCTGTTTGGGAACCACCTATAATGTATCTATCATGGAAGATACCGAGATCTCTCGGTTGTTATGGTGACAATGGAAGCATACCGCCCAAATTACTATTCATATCTGTTTTAAATGCTCAAGCTCTGGCACCTCTACAAATCAATGCTTCCCTCTACGAGAGGCCTATCTTTTACTTTCTAGTACTTACCTTTATGCAAGAGTCATGGTGATCTTCACCACTTCCTATATTTTTCCTTTTTATCTTGGCAAGTGTCATGTGTGGGGGAAAGATCCAAGCATATATGGCCATTCAAATATATTTGATCATGAATTATTATTGTTGATGATTATCTATATGATAAATAAGTTGGGAGGCGAAACTTGAAGACCCTATCTTTCTCTATGTTTGATTGATGCCATTTGCTCTAAAAATATGCTTTGAGTATTGGCAATCATGGAAGATTATATGATAGTTGAGTATGTGGAATTTGCTAAATCAAAGCTCTTACATAGACCCTTCCTGAAAGTAAGATGAATTGCAATTGTTTGGTGACTGAAAGCCTAGTTTGTTAGTCTATACTTTAGCATGTGGATAGCTTGTTGTTTCATCATGAGAAGGTTTATGAGATGAGATACTGTTTATGATATATAATGATGCTAGAAAAAGTGTTTGGAATTGCCATTGATCAAACTTGTGCATTGGCTAGCATTCACACTTCATAAATTATTTCTTTTATCATTTATCTACTCGAGGACGAGCACGAATTAAGCTTGGGATGCTGATACGTCTCCAACGTATCTATTATTTATGAAGTATTCATGCCATGTTTATAGTAATTCTATATGATTTTGGTATGATTTTATTAGAATTAACCTGGACTGACGCTATTTTCAGCAGAACTACCGTGGGGTTGTTTTTTTGCAAAAATAAAAGTTCTCGGAATGAGATGAAAATTTATGGAGAATATTTTTGGAAAATATAAAAAATACTCGAGCCAAGAGTCACCGGAGAGGAAGGCCGAGGAATCCACAAGCCACAGGGGCACCCCCCTGGCTTGTGACTTCCTCGGGAAACTTCTGGACATGGGACCGACGCTAAAAAGTCCTATAAATACTAAGAAATCCAGAAAGAAATCTAGATCGGGAGTTCCGCCGCCGCAAACCTCTAGAGCCACAAAAAACCCAATTAGGAGCCCGTTTCAGCACCCTGCCGGAGGGGGAAACCATCACTGGAGGCCATCTTCATCATGCTGGTGCTCTCCATGATGAGGAGGGAGTAGTTCACCCTCGGGGCTGAGGGTATGTACCAGTAGCTATGTATTTGATCTCTCTCTCATGTTCGTGAGATAACACAATCTTGATGTATCTCGAGATTTATTGATATAGATGAATCATATGGAGTTTTCCCCTCTATGTTGTGATGAATTGAGTTTTCCCTTTGAAGTTTTCTTATCGGATTCAATCTTTAAGGATCTAAGAACACTTGATGTATGTCTTGCGATGGGATATCTGTGATGACAATGGGATGTTCTATTTATCTACTTGATGTATGTTTTGGTGATCAACTTGCGGGTTTCGTGACCTTGGAAATCTATGCTTAGTGGTTGGCACATGTTTTCGTCTTGAATCGCTGGTAGAAACTTTGGGGCACTCTTTGAAGTTCTTTGTGTTGGATTGAATATAATGAATCTTAAATTCTGTGATGCATATCGTATAATCAAGCCCACAGGTACTGGTGGTGACATTTGAGTTTCTTGGTGACATTAGGGTTTTGGTTGATGTGTATCTTAAGGTGTTATTTTAGTATGAACTCTAGGGCTGTTCATGACACTTATAGGGATAGCTCCTAAGATTGATCAAAAAAGATAACTTTGAGGTGGTTTCGTACCCTACAATAATTTCTACGTTTGTTCTTCGCTATTTGTGACTTTGGAGTGAACTCTTTGTCGCACGTGAGGGATTGACATATGATTCAACTATGTTAGTATTGTTGAGAGAACTTGCACTAGTGAAAGTATGAACCCTAGGCCTTTTTTCTAAGCATTATAATACCGTTTGTGCTCACTTTCATTACTAGTTACCTTTCTGTTTTTATATTTTCAGATTACAAAAACCTATATCTACCATCCATATTATACTTGTATCACCATCTCTTCGCCGAACTAGTGCACCTATACAATTTACCATTCTCTTGGGTGTGTTGGGGACACAAGAGACCCTTTGTTATTTGATTGCAGGGTTTCTTGAGAGAGACCATCTTCATCCTACACCTCTCACGGATTGATAAATCATAGGGCATCCACTTGAGGGAAAATTGCTACTGTCCTAGAAAACTCTGCGCTTGGAGGCCCAACACGAGTCTATAAGAAAAAGGTTGTGTATTATACATCACCTGGACATCGTCATGATTATTTGATCTTCTTTCAATTGCCCAATAGGAATTTGTTCACCCACCGTGTGCTATACTCATGAGAGAAGCCACTAGTGAAACCTACAACCCCGGTTCTACTTTTCCAACATATTGCTTTCCGATCTACTGTTTGCATCTTTTTTTCTCAGATCTATTAATCCAAAAAGCCGAAAAATACCTAGCTGCACTTTTTGTTTATTTATTATACTTTGTGTTCTTGCGAGATCTATTTGCCAAAACAATCATTACCTAATATATCTTATTACCATAGAGAGCAAGTGTTGTTTACGTGGGTGCCCTGATCTTCCTCTACGGATTGATACCTTGGTTTCATAATTGAGGGAAATACTTACTGTCGTTGTGCTGCATCATCCCTTCCTCTTTGGGGAAATACTGATGCAGTCTCAAGCCATGTCAATAACCCAGTGGTGTAGGTGTCGGTCATCAACATGTGTAGACGAGTCTTACCAAGCTACTTGGACTCCATTACACCACATGGCATTTCCCCGAAGGGACGGACACAACAGTAAAGAGGGATACATGCTGGTTAATCAATTTGTCTGGAGCAGTAGCAAGCTACCATGGCTCAACCAAAGCAGAAAGAGGCATTTCCCTATAAATAAGACTACCATAAGCACACAACTAGGTGTCAAATCCCACATATACCAATGCATTTCAAACATACACACAATATGCACGGTATGTGTAGGATACAACATGGCATGACAACATAACTCTATGACTCAAGTATTTTCTAAAGATTCATAAGAGCCAACATAGTGTGATATTACAAACAAGGGTCACATGACCCAACATTTAAGTCATACAAACAAAAAGAGGAAGCAAAACATGTCTAGGTACATATGTCGGATTTCGGGCTCCGAAAAACCCCAAGAAGTTCGAACACAAGGGCATGCGCGAAGATCCCCTGCAAGATCGCCCTACCTAGCAGGCTACTTGGTGATTTCTACAACGAAGTCGAGGAAGCAGATACACACGGTGATTTACCCAGGTTCGGGCCGCTATGAAGCGTAATATCCTACTTTTTCTTTGGTGGATTGCCTCAGTAGGAGGTTGGTGGATGAACTAGTAAAGTGGTGCGTTGCCTCACGAGAGGGCTCTAGTGGTGTTGCCTCTCTTTGGTTGCCTCTCTGTTTTGATCCCCTCTCTCTAGTGTAGCTTATCCTCTAATTATAGTTCCCCGGGTCCTCTTCCCTTATCGCAATGGTGGGAAGGGATCCCACAACAGCCAAATTCGAAGGGGGATAGGAGTACATCTTTATCTTGACAAAAGGTGGTCTTCGCCTGCAAACGAGTTGTCGATGATATAGAGGTGGGCTCAGCGATGACATCCTTCCTGCTGGTCTCGTGGTCAAGCTCTCGTTGCTCCAAAATGGAAACCTTTGGGGGATGCTTTGGGAAACCGCGTCTGTCCTCGCCCCCCTTTGCACCAAAGGGGAAACTCTCCGCCTGGCGTGCTGGCATCTGCCCGTCCTACCTTGCGTCAGCCCGGGCCTCCCGAGGCCAGGCACTGCATAGAGATCTCCACCACTCCGGAGGGGGCCTGAGGCGGCCTGTCCTTCGCTTGTCTTGATGTTGTTCTTCCACGCGAGCCTAGGGCCCTTGCGAGGGCCTCTTTTTGGGCGCGAACTCGCTATAACGTACCTGGCTGACAAAGTGCTTCATGCTTTTGTTTGCAAGTAGGCAGGTCTGGGTACCCCCGATCCTAGAAGGCTGACAGTAGCCACTGGGCCCAAGGCGCGCTCGCGCCGGCTTCCGGGCGAAGCCGTTCACGGCGCCATGAAGCGCTGCGGACCACAAACGCCTGCGGTCCAGGACTGGTGCACATCATGCGGCCAATGTCGGGTGTCAAACTCCTCCTCGGCCACCGCTCGAATCGACAAAAGCCTGGCATCTAGTGCTAATCCATTATTTAATTCCTCTTCTGCGCCCTTGCTCTTCCTTCCATATCCCCAACCTTAGCAGAAACCTCTCCAGCTCCTGGCACCGCTCCATCCTCCTCCCTACCACGTCGGCCCCGCAAACTTGCCGATGGCTCCTGTCGACAAATCGAAACAAGAGGCCCAGTGCTCAGCCCCCGCTCCCATGTCACCGACACTCTTGGAGTCCACCTTAGCCAAGGACGGAGACCTCGCCCCGGTGCTTCCAATGACGGCGGACAAGACCAACGAGTCGGGGGGACCTTGATATGGGGCTTATCCTCGTAGAAGCGCCCCTCGATCGGGTCGGTATAGCATTTCTTTCTCCATAGCGTCTTCGTAGGATTCGTCCCACCCTTCTCCAAGTTCTTCACCACCATCCTCGACCACTATGGGATCCAAGACCTTCATCTCCAACCCTAATTCATCTTGCACTTGTCCGTCTTCGCCTTCTACTACGAGGCCTTCATTGTTGTGAAGCCTTCAGTGGCCCTCTTCCACCATTTTTTCAGCTTGCATATGTACGACGACGCTTAGCGGTCGGCGTGCATCTCCGTCATCGCAGTCGAGAGTGTTAACATGCTCTTAAATGCCAGGAAGAAGGTGGAGATCTTTCCGTACCGCTGGGTCTACATGGATCTCAGGGGCACAAACCCCCGCTTGGATCTATCGAAGGGGCTGTCGAAAAAGATCCTCGCGTGGAGATTCGCGAGGCTTTCCGACCCCGGCCAGGCCCGTCTTGGAGCGGATTACTCGCGACATCAGCACCAAGAAGCTGATTGGGGGAATGATAGTGAAGGAGTTATTGAAGCAGCGCGTCGCACCACTCCAGTCGCATTCGAGGACCTTGTAGAAGTACCGGGGTAGTGCCAACGACCTCAGGCTTCGGTCTACTCCCATGTCCTCTCGTGAGCTGAATGGAGTTGTGAAAATCCTTCTCAAAAGTGACCTCAAAGATTTTCCATGACAACAGAGCCGATCTGGTCTCATATCCCCGGTGATGGTGTCCTCCGGCGACACCACGGGCAGGGAGCATTCGGAGAAGACTGCACACGATGACATGGTAGAGGCGTCTCCTGCGTCTCAGAGCATGCTCTTGCGTGACCTCGAGGATGACGACGATGCCGGTGGAGCTTCTTCCGTAGGTTCTTCGCATCCCGCCATGTTTTCTAGGGCCGGGACCGACCCCTCGCGCCACATGGTCTGCCTGCTTGGGGGCTCCCAGGTAGCACGGGGCGCAGTCTCCTTGGGCAGATCCTTCTTCCACCAGAAAGGCGGTCCAGGCGCCCGTACTGCGCCTGCCTGAATTACAGCTCCCGGGCGAGGTGGACAGATCCGAGGCCTGAGTGGCTCTTCTGGCCGCTGTCCTTGCAGACAGTGCCCCTGCCTCCCCACGTGGCGGTGTCCTCGTAGATAAAGGTGTGGATGCACCCACCGTCGTCGAGGTGCAGAGGAAGAGGAAGTGGCTCGACATAAAAGAGTAAGTGGTCCCTCCTAACTTTAGTCGCCTGCCGGTTGCTCGCACATCGATGATTCCTCCTTTACTTGGTACCTAGGAACATCGTCGTGCCGAAGATGAGGAAGAATAAAACCAGAGTCACGCCAAGGGTGCTTTCCGACGCGCCGCCCTCTCCTGTCGCCTTATCGTTGTCTGCTAAGGCGCCTGACTCTGCGGGTGTGGGGGGTCACAAGGCGACCCTCTTGGCCGCTTCCACGAAGCCCCGTGAGCCCCCGATGTCCGTTGGTGCGGCCGCTCCTGCCTTCATGGGTGCACCGGTGTCGCTATTAGGGGAGCCATCCCCAGAGGGACAGCTGCATGCCGATCCGTCTATATCCACCTTGCCCATGGTCGTGGCGCAGCCTTCGGAGCCTCCCGCTCCTTGTGCTCCAGCCTCCCCGGGGGCGTCTTCTGTGATCCCCCAGGCAACTCCTTCGTATGGAGCCATGAAGACCGCCCCGTGAGGCTCTGGTGCTCTAGGCGATGTGTCTATGTCTACTCCGTTCTGGGTCAGGCCCGGGGCGCCCTTGAGGGCGCTAATGATCACCACATGAGTGGGCTTTTGGGTCTCCTCTCCTGGTGGCTCCAGGCTGACGCCTCTGTCGCGAAGGTTTGGGGCCAAGCCAAGGTTGTCGTGGCGAACAGTGAGAAGAAGGTTGCGTCACCCATTGCAGCCCATGAGGCAGCACTAGCCGACGTGGAGGCCGCTGCCGACGCTGTGGGGAAGCGGACGCCTACCTGAAGGTTGTTCATGAGGAAAATTCCTCGGTCTCAGGGCAGCTGCATCGGCAAGAAGAAGACCTGAAGACCTGCAAGGCCGAGCTCCCCGAGGCGATGAAAACCCAAGCCACGGAGCGCAAGCATCTAGACACGTAGGCGGAGGAAGCTTCTGCGATGAATGTTCGGCTCGACGCCAGGGAGGAAGTCCTTGTAGTGGCTGAGAAGGAAAGGGCTGCGGAGGTCAGCGCCTTCCCCTTCGTCGAACTCCGACTCTGCCAGGCACTTCATGCCCTCTGTCGGTATGGGTTTACGGAGCCCCTGGAGGCTCAAGAGAGCGGCTTCATGGGGCTCTCTTCAAAGCTTGCCAAGGCACTGGAGGGTGTCATTGTGAAGGTGGAGGCAGTCTTGGAAAGTGAGTGTCACGACCTATTTTCTAAGGCCGTGATACGCGTCTTCAGCCACCTTCACCTTCGCGAGCTAGGGTTTGACTTCAGCTCCCTAATCCGCCCGGTCGATCCTGGGGTTCGCATCGCTAAGGCATCGACTGTGAAGGGCGTCATGGAAGCGCTGATGAGGAAGTTCAAATGCGTCATCGTTACTCCGCCTCCAGAAGTTGCAAGGGTTAGCGGCGAAGAAGACAATGTCAGCAACATCGACGATTAATTCCCAATGGTTGACATGAGTGGCGGCAGCGGTTCCTCCTAATTCCTCCTCCTGTTTTCCTTACTACAATGTTCATCATGCCTCGCGGAGTCGTTAGACTTGTTTGCATTTCAAAAAAATTTAAGGCTTGTAATAACTGTTGAATTGTGTGGTTGCTTTCTTCTCCTTGTTTCACTCTTGCTTCTCGTGATGCGCTGCGTCAGGAGGGTACGGTCCCACACATACCTCATCCGCTGTTGGGCCGTACGGATCGCCAGGACGGTTCCAAGGGGTGAGGAGCCATAGGGCTAGTGAGGCTCCTGAGTCACGATCCTCAAGTGTCCCCCTTGACGTACGAGCAGCCCTCATGAAGACAACATGGTGAAGATGGGACTAATTTGATCATTTCTAACACCTTGAGTTCTGCGTCGACAGGGCCTGGCCCCGCAGATACCTCAGCCATCGTTGGGCGTCCGGATCACCAGGAGGGTTCCAAGGGGTGAGGGGCTACAGGGCTAGTGAGTCCCCCGAGTCACGATGCTCAGGAGTCCCCCTTGACATATGAGCTCTGACGTCTTCCTTAGGGGTTTTGAGTGCTTTTGAGCTCCGCGTCAGCAGGGTCTGGTGTCGGCGTCAAAACTGGCAGATCTTGAGTAGGGGTTCTCGAGCTGTGAGAATAGGATCAATAGTAACATGGGTCGAAGGAGACGATGTTTACCCAGGTTTGGGCCCTCCTAAGGAGGTAAAACCTTACGTCCTGCTTGATTGTATTGATAATATAAAGTTTACAGAGTTTATCTACATCGAGATCGAATATCTAAACCCTAGATAAGTTGGCCTCTATCTAACAACCTAAAACTCTCCGTCTTATATAGACGTCGAGGGTACCTACGGTTTACACATGGTCGGTTACACATTGAAGGGAAAAACATGCCTACCCACTATTCCAATCTTGGAGGACATGCCACGATTCCCAAAGCTTCCTTCCTGGAGACAAGCGCTTCGATCAGTCCAATGCTCGACAAATGGCCGGACCCCCGAGGACCATGAGAAAGAAATCGGCCACCCAAGGACCCCTTAAACCAGGACTCCCTCAGTAGCCCCCGAACAAGCCTACAACGCCAAGGGTCTTAGCTCCAGCTTCGCTTGAACACATTCTTCATCTTGCGAGGCGAGTTCTTTTCCCTAATCAGTGATTTGCCGAGTATAGTTTCGCCCCCAATGACACGTTGTTTTCTCGATCAGTGGACTGCCCGAACACGATGAATACCTTAGCCCTGAAGGCCAAGCGTTAAGGAGCAAACAGTGTTTCCTGACAACCTTTTAGACGAAAAGTCACGGCCCACCACAACCACTAAGCTAGTTGCAAAAACTCGATTCGCCATTTGACGCCATTTCTTCCATCAACATGATCCACTAGTGCATAAATCGTGCCCCGTTTCACACGGGATATGATTAATCATGCACGTATAACGACACGCACGTCTTGGTGAGTGGAGGGATTCACGGTGCAGTAAATGGAGGCTAACCGGCAACAAGCCCCATAAAAGGGAAAGAAAACCCCAAGGCCTAGCCGTGCTTCCCCTTCGCATCCTCTACTTCCCCAATCTCCTAGGCCTCTAGAGCCTAGATCCAGTTCTTCCAGAACTCCTGCTCCGAGCTTGGCCATGGCTGGTTCCCGTTCCAAAGGCAAGTGGGAGGCTTCCACGGTCAGCGACAAGGATATCCCCACGATCAGCGACAAGGATATCCGGGACCTGAAACAGGTCGGATACCTCCCCGCCAGGATCTACCATCGTGCCGCCGAGCCCAATCCGGAGGTTCCCACTCCCAAGCCCGGCGAGAGGGTGGTGTTCATCCCTCACTTCATCCAGGGACTGAGCTACCCGCCCCCCCCTCGTCAGGGCTCTCATGTTCTTCTACGGACTCGACTTCCATGACCTCGCGTCAAACTCCTTCATGCACATATCAGCCTACATCATCGTCTGCGAGGCCTTCTTACAGGTTGAATCGCACATCGGACTACGCCTCAAGGTGTTCAACGTCAAGCAGAAGTGTGTCGCATGCCAACACGCATACTGCAGCGGGGTTGTCATCAGAAATCTCCCCCGCATCGGATGGAAATCCGACACCGTCATCGTCACCATCAAAACTTGGGAAAAGAGTGGTTTTATATCACTGAGAAAAGAGAAGAAGGTCAGGCTGATCTGGCCCAAATCAGATCCGCCCCCCCCCCCACAAGATTGACCTCATGGCTCCGAAAGGGCCTCGACTGGGGGTCGGCTACGGAGGTGGACAACCTACAGAAGCGCATCGCCTCAATGACTAAAGGAAAGATCGAGCTGGCCAACACAATCCAGATCATGCTTCGATGTCGCATCCTCCCCTGTAAGCATCGACACTCTCCCACGTGGGCTTATTATCTTGACAATGACCCTACTGTTCGCAAGCTCTTCTGCACCAGTATGGAGAAGTTGTGGAAGGCATTGTTCAAAGCCCTGGAGAGCTGGCCAACGTAGGAGGAGGACAGCGGCCTACATGCCGATAACCGTCCTTCCGAGGTATAACATAGTTTCAATTAATCAGCTCTGCCTTTCGAAAGAAAATCCTAACCTCTTTCCAATCATCTTTGCAGAAATGGTTGAGCAAGGCCATGGGCATCAACTTCTCGGCACCACAGCCCGAGGACCCCAGGTCCAAGCTGTTATTAGAGATGCTCGTCATGGCGAAAAAGAAGAAGAGAAGCCGAGGAGGCCTCAGCACCAAGGACCAGCCGGACGCTGTGTTTGAGGAAACCCATGCCTCCTCTAAGCAAGAGGAAGAGCATGAGGACGAGGGGGAAGGTGATTCCCCCCTCGCAATAAAGAGGGTAGCGTCACCGAACACCGTTAAGGGCGTACCTCCTCCTGCCTCGAAGAAGGTGCATCGGCCATAGTTGATTCTTTTCGACTATAGTTCGGACTCGGATACCGAGTCCGAAGATTCGAGAAGGTTCCCCAAAGGAACCTAAGGGTCAAGCCCCCATCTGAAAGGTAAAAATCCAAAGACTCCCCGAGCCATTTATGACAAGTTTTAAATTTTATTAACGTGTGAGTGCCTTTTGATCTGCAGCCCATCACGCGTTCTTCCCACCGACCAAGTCTTAGACGGGGAGACCCCACCACCAAGCTAGCGGAAAGTGGGACTGCGTCGCATCCCACACCTCCTGGTGCTACGAAGGATGCTATGGAGGTGTCATCCCACAAGGCCCCTTTGGAGCCAAACACTAGCAGTGGGGGTGACATCGTTATGGCCGAGGATAACACCTCAAACGTCTAAGACCGGGAGGAGGAGCCCCTCCCGGGCACTGAGGTGACCGTACGAAGTGATGTCAAGACCCCTCCAAGGTCGTCTACGGAGTGCACCATGGCTTCGGAGCCACCGGTTAAATGCCTGGTTGGAGAACAGTCTAACCTATCACTATCAGTGCCACCAACCACTGGGTGGCCAGTTATGGGGGAGGCTTTATCAACCACCTCCATCTCCGGGGATCACCGCACCCGTATGGGTGCAGTTTTGCAAAGCATTCAGT
Organism: Hordeum marinum; assembly: GCA_022496015.1. Lineage (NCBI taxonomy): Eukaryota > Viridiplantae > Streptophyta > Magnoliopsida > Poales > Poaceae > Hordeum > Hordeum marinum. The sequence goes on along the minus strand of CM039673.1, from coordinate 212,266,264 downwards.
CTGTTGATAGCGGACTGAAGGAGGCCTTTAACGGTCTCCTGATAGGCTTCCAGCTGAGCCACGTAATGTTCTATTTTTGGAAAATTAACTTATTACATTTGTGTTATCGTTATATATAGCAGCCCCCAAGCCCTAGCTGTGTTTAGAAAAACACACATGGGAGTTAATCATAAATTAGTGTGTGGACATTGTACGATATTTGTTCGGAATGTTCTAACAACCCTTAAAAGGACTGTACATAAGGTCATGTTTATGATAGTTTGAAGGTTTGAACCCATGTAATATGATAGGGGTTTGTTATTTGTAGGCTTCATCATCGGTGGCGGCTGCTAATGCCGCCGAACTAGACGAGGTAAATCGGAAGTTCAAGAGTTCCAAAGATGAGCTTGACATTCTGAACAAGAGATTCGATGAGGGGCAAGGTAAGTCGGATTGTAATATCCGAATTTTTCATCACTACTGATTCATACTGTCGATGCATTATGGTTATATGCTTGATGCTTACACAGCCTCGGAAAAGGAAATTGAGAAGCTCAAGGCCGAGCTGTAGAAGTCGTAGCAACAGGCCGTGGACGAGAAGGCGACGGCCGAGCAAGCGGCTGCCGCGCTTTCCACTTTAAAAGCTACAAGTGCCAAGCATGAGGCTCGGGTGGAGGAAATCCAACAGGAGCTCAAGGACGCCGACCAGGAGTGGGAGGACCTTGAGCAAAAAGGCAAGGAGCAGGACACCAAACTATCCAATCTGAAATCTGATCTCCAGAAGGAGCGGGTTGATAGGCGGTTCTTTGAAGAGAAAGTCCGCCAAGTTAAGTATATCATGGATGGTAAGCCATATTTACTGCAGTGTGTCTTTGGTGATAGTAGGTTGGCATTGCTCACCCAAGTGTGGCGTTCCTCAGGCGCCCGCTCAGACCTCCTGAAGAGCATAGTCGACGCGAACCAGTTCTATGCTTCGCAGGGAGAAGGAAATGAAGCTCGTCTATTTTGGGTGCAATTTGAAGCCTCTGAGCGCTCTGCTCTCCTCATTGAGCAGCTGAAGCAGCTAATGGAGCTACACCGGATAGCGGAGCCGGCCATGAAGGATCTCTGTATCCGGCTATGGCTCAATGAGCCATTGCCGAGCAACTACATCGGTCTGGTGCAGAAGGTGAGCGACGCCTCGCCTCGGATCGACTTGCTAACGCGTTCCTCCTGTATCGAGGGAGCTCGGATGGCCATTGCGAGGGCCAAGGTGTACTAGCCGGGGCTTGATCCAACGAAGATAGCCACCGCTCCTCCGCCTCCTGTAAAGGAGCATAGGTGCCCTAAGCGATACTTCTCCGTGGTGATGAAGGGTGCTCGGGCAATAGATGCTCAGTGTTCAAAAGAAAATATTTGTGAATACATTTGTTGTAATATGTCCGAAGACCTTTTAACGCTCTTATGTCTATGATGCATGGTTTATCATGTCTTTTATGTTTTGCATTCTTATGACTCCTTTGTGGTCATTGAAACTGAAAGTTGCGAGTCGCCGGTTTCATCCCCATGTACATACTACGCGAGGTGTCTCTACCTACACATTGTGACCCTTAGCTGAGCTACCAGTACCCGAAGGAGGTAGTGTGAGGCGGACAAGGCAATCAGACCATAAGTCTTTATTGCTTTCACTTAGCCGTAGGAGCACAAAAATGGAATGAGGGGGTTGATGACTAGCCCCCAGTGGTTTGTGATGTTCGGATGAACCGCCTCTAAATCTGATATCACATGGTTTGCACGAATACCAAACCCATCGTATGATATGGAATAGCCTCTAATGAGGTTTTTAGTATAACACTGAAGCTCGGATTCGCAAACTAGTTCTCGCATACTATGATAGTCAGTTTTTGGCTTTCTCCCCTGAGGTGCTTCACAAGGCTAGCTAGAAACACAATCGCAATGGTTCCCCGTTTGCCCTTTTAGCCAAACGAGCGGAACATAAAGGGGCAAGCATAGGATCCGGGCAACCCAACTATTGACCCAAGACATGGTTCGGAACCAATGCATATAAAGCGAATTCCAAGACGCCTAATGCACAATCAATTCTGCTAAGGGCCCCCGGTCAATTAGCCAGTTGGATCATAATGTGTACGAAAGAGTTTCACAAGAAGAGGGAGAAGATAGAGTATGTGCCAAAAAGACAGCCAAGCAACCATGTATAATGGTGTTATATTGTGCTCAACAACTCTTATTGCTCAAATTGCCAAAGCAACTATGTACCAGGGGTCTTTGATGGGTGACCTGACATCCTCGATGTGCCCTATTTCCTGTCCGCTCCTGCACCTCCTAGGGTGTTGTATACCTCTATGGGTGGTTCTGTTCGACGAGCGGACCTTGCAAAAAATCTTGAGAAGCCGCCGAAGTGTGGATGAGCTTTACGCTTGTAGTAGGTCCTGATGGTACCTGTAGTATGTCCGAAGACATTTAATGGTAGTTGTTTGGTCTAGCTGAACACTTACCCTTTGATAGTTTCCCCCACCGCTGTACATGGAATCTTGAGCGCGAAGTTGTGCCTCCTTGGAACATGCTTTGCTGGCCTTAAGGCTATGCAATGGGGAGTGAGTCCCTATTTATGGGGAGAAGGAGGTTCTAGGAGTTCGGGCTGAACCCGAGCCCGCTTCCCAATCTTATGTGCCTTTATGGCAGATGTCAGGGTTTGTCGATCATCATTGTAATGGAATTCTGATGCGAGGGCCAACACACGTTCCTCAGTTCGAAGGGAGCGCTTTGTGTTGCCGTTGATAGTAATTACCCCCTTAGGGCCAGAGCTTGAGGTATGTGTAGTGTGGGATGGTGTTAAAGCGAGTGAACGATGTATGGCCTAGCAAGGCATGATAGCCGTTGCGGAAAGGTACAATGTCGAAGATCAAGTCTTCACTTCGGAAGTTATCGAGCAAGACGAACACTACTTCCAGGTTTACAAAGCCCATGCATCGGGCTTCGACGCATGGGATCACTCCTTTAAACGTAGTGTTGTTGGGTTTGATCCTTGACGGATCTATGCCCATCCTTTTCACCGTGTCTTAGTAAGTCAGATGAAGGCTACTTCCTCCATCCATTTGGACTTTATTGAGGTGATACCCATCTATGATGGGATCTAGGACGAGCGCAGCCAAACCCCCATGACGGATACTAGTCGGGTGGTCGCGTTGATCGAAGGTGATCATATACGCCGACCCTGGGTTATACTTCGAGGCTAGACGCTGTACGGCGTAGACATCTCGAAGGGTGCACTTCTTCTCCTTTTTGGGTATATGAGTGGCGTATATCATCTTCACGGTTTTTCCCTTTGGAGGAAACTGCTTTTGTCCGCCGCTGATCAGACCACGGGGTTCGTCCTCGTCCTTGCTACGTGGGCCCTTGCCTTGATCTTTCGCTGCAAATTTGCCGGCCTGTTTGAACACCCAATAGTTACGGTTGGTGCAGTTGGCGGGCATATCTTCAGATCCATGGATCTGGCAAGTCCTCTCCATGATCTTTTCCAACAGGATGCGTCTGTTGTGATTGCCTTTAGGAGGCTTTTTCCGCTGCCCGGGTCGGGAATTGCCGAAGCCAAAGTCAATGGCCATGTCATCGGCATTGCCATTGTTGTGTCGGCGCTTATAATTGTTGCATTTTGGTTTTCCATTTCCATCCCGAACTTGAGAAGTTCTGGGGTCTTCGGGGTTGTGGCTCCATCTTGCTCGCCAGTTATCCTCGCCCGCGCAAAAGCTAGACATGAGTGATGTGAGGGCGGACATTGTTCGAGGTTTATCCTGGTTGAGCTGGTGAGCCAGCCATTCATCTAGAATATTTTGACTGAAGGAGGCTACTACCTAGGTGTGTGGTAGTCAACGATCTTGTTTTTCTTGGTCAAGAACCGATTCTAGAATTGCCGTGCGGACTGTGCTTGATTCTGGACGACGTTGCTCAGGTCGGAGAAGTCTGGCGGCCGAACATAAGTGCCCTAACAGTTAGATCAGAATGCATCCTCAAGATCCTCCAAGCACCCGATGGAATGTTCATGGGTTTAGACCCCTCCAAGAACTGATGCTGCATCACCTCGTCCGTGAAGCATAGTGGGTGGGCAGCGCCTCTGACCCGAGCTATGTCACGCCGATAGTCGGCGTCTGTTCTAGCTCAGTTTTGTTCCCGGCCTCTATTGTTGCGGTCGAGCCAAGGTCGGTAGCCCTTACGTCGATCAGGTGAGTACCCTCTGGATCAGTAGATGTATCTTGTATGACTTGCCCTATGGTCCAGGTCATGTAGCAGGTCAAACTTGTCATCGGGCTCTATTGGCTCTTTTCCCCGTCTTCGAGGTATCGTCGGCCTATAATCGGTGTCGCCAGCCATCCTATCTCGTCCTCGAGGAGGGCGGTCTAGCTTGTCGTATGCAGTATGTTTTGGAGACGGCATATCAATAAGCTCGTCATCGAATTGTGGTACAGTCTTCGGTGTTGATAGATTTTGGGTTGATCCAATAGATAGGTACCGTATCCTTCCTCAGCTGATAGGACCCCCGTCTAGTGATCATTGAGCTTGTCCTGTTTGGCCTTAAGCTGCCATTCTTTTGCCTTCAGGCTGCGGGTAGTTGCTATAAGGTGTTGCCTGAACAGTTCCTGCTCTTCGAGGTTATCGGGGATGGCAAAGTCATCGGCTTCCTGGATGTCCTCCTCCTCAAGAGGGGGGGTAATTGTCATCCTTGGGAACGTTTAGGTCATCAGGATTGAGATGATTTTCCGGTCCCTCCTGACCCTCTAGCGGGTGTTCATGGAAATCGGGATCGTCGAGGTCTCTAGACGCATCTCCGTCCCCGAGGCCGATGGTAGCTTTTCTTCCCTTTTTTCCCTTTGATCGTTTATACGGCTTTCGGCGCCTTGACATTGCTTCAACCGATTTCTCGCCATCATTTTGAGGTGTGTGCTCACCATTAGAAATTGTAGTGCCCACCATGTAGACGTCGCCCATGGAGGTGGCGGCCCATCTCCCGGTGTTAACGGGGGTGGAAGCACCATCTTCCTCATCCATGTATTCTGCCTCCTTGGAGGCTTAGTCCAACATGTCGGTCAAATCCTCGACAGTGGCTATCAGGTGGGTGGTGGGTGGGATTAAAAATTTGTACTGACCCGCCTTGAGACTGATCTGAGCATGGATTGGGGTTGGATTGTCAGCAATTTTCAACGACAAGATCCGATCTAGGGCCTCGTTGAGTGTTGAGAGCTCGATTGGGTCAACTACCCAGAGTTTCCGAGTTAACCTCTGATGAGTGTGTGCGAGGGGATTGTTTGGTAACAACAAGTATCCGGGCATTTGGCACTATGGCCAGGGCCGGACTAGATGTCAGGGCATCTGGCACTATGGTGGATCCCGTGGGCGGGACCGAAAGAGGAGTCCGATGTCAAAGCCTCGAAGTCTTCGGGCGTGGCAGGCGAGACTGCGAGCCCAGTTAGCAAAAGATCGACCCGAGACTCTATGGAGAACAGTAGGTTCCCGAATCTGACCTCTTGATCGGGGGCAAAACTCCCAACCCGACCAAGATGGAGGGTCGGGTCAGCGTGTAGCACAATGCTGCCGAAGACGAAGATCTGTCCGGGGACAAAGGTATCCATGTTGCGCACTTCTTCATTGATGACAACACGAGCCATCGATTCCTTTGGCGATCACAATGGAACTCTCAGTGAAAGCACTAATGTTGGTATCAAATCTGGCGGATCTCGGGAAGGGAGTCCCGAGCTGTGAGACTAGGATCAATGGTAACAGGGGACGAAGGAGAAAATGTTTACCTAGGTTCAGGCCTTGCTATGGAGGTAAAACCTTACGGCCTGCATGATTATATTCATAATATGAAGGTTACAGAGTTGATCTACCTCGAGGTCGAATAGCTAAAGCCTAGATGAGTTTGCCTCTGCCTTACAACCTAAAACCCTCCGGCTTATATAGAAGCTGAGGGTACCTAGGGTTTACAAATGGTCGGTTACACATTGAAGGGAAAAACATGCCTATCCACTATTCCAATCTTGGAGGACACACCACGATTCCCCAAGCTTCCTTCCTGGAAACAGGGCCTTCGATCAGTCCAATGCTTGGTAAATGGACCATATAGTTCGGCACATGAGAAACAGGCTGGCCACCTAAGGAGCCCTTAAACTAGGACTCCCTCACCCGGCCCCACGCATACCTCAGCCGCCGTTGGGCCATCCGGATCACCAGGATGGTTCCAAGTAGTGAGGGGCTACAGGGCTAGCGAGGCTCCAGAGTCTCGATGGTCAGGATTCCCCCTAGACGTACGAGCGGCTCCCACACCTTTCCTTGCCGGCTTTTCTTGAGAGGGACGCGTGAAGACTAGGTTTTGTGGACCTGGGAAGGTGTCGTGTACCAGGATTGTCCCGGTAGCAGCCCCCATGCAGCCCCCTCACGCGCACATCCCAGGGTAATGCAGCGAGACATGGTCGTGAGGAGCCTTCCTGAGGTTAGATGCAGCTGTGGGGGCGCCCTCGGTTGTTTATCCCCAGCGCGGAGCATATGGTCTTGCATGTTACGTGGGCATAGTCAGTGGCGGACCGTGTCGTCCGCCAGCACGGAGCATGGGGCTTCAACTTGGGCATGGGAAAGGAACCCCTCTGCATCCTCGGGGTGCTTCCGGCTTGTACTACCCATTATCATCGTATGTATGGCTTGCACGGTAGAACTGGGAGGTCTATCTGGGCGCTCGCGAGGGCCCCACATCAAAGGCGAGTTGCGCCTAAATCTTCTTGTGGTGAGCGCCATCCGGAGTCCTATAAATTTTGAGGGGCCTGCACCGAATGTGTTTGCAAGGGCCATCGCACGAGAAGGCCAAGCACCAGTGCCCCAGGAGGTGACGTGAATGGGGCCAGCCCGCCAGACAGACCTCGGCCACTGGATTTATCGACGCTCTAGGGACAGACCCGAGCACAGACGCCGTGCCCAGTCCTCACATGATGGGGTCGAAGGAAGATTATTTGGGCATAGTGACATTCATGTCGGTAGTGAGCTATGCAAGAAAGGTGAAACATTAGGAAATAGACCACATGCTTGAAAAATTACTGAAATATGCGTAAATGGGGCGACTATAGGGGTGTGCCTTGGTCGCCTGAGGATAATGCGGCCTGTTCGGTGCCCTCAAACGGAGCAAATCAAGAAGTTACCTAGCACAAACTAAAAAATCACCTGGCGACCATGCCACTGAGGACCAAAGCGGTCCACGTAGCTTGACCCTGCGTCTTTGTGAGCGGAGTCCTCAGGAGCCCATTGCCTCCCGGGGATCGGGACCTCCGCTCGGTTCCGGCGTCTCCTCCAACTACTCGGTTCGCCTTGCCTGATCGGCGCAAGCATGGCCTAGGAAAAGTGCTGGTACATGGGGCCTGAGTTCCGAGGCTGAAGGGCATGCAAACGTAGTGGCACGGGTAGAATCCACCGTGGTCGGTACACGTCGGCCAGAAGACGCCCTGGGACCCGGCTTTGTTGATCGCGAGCGCGCAGACGTAGACGCACGGCTTGTCGGCTGAGCTGACGATGGCGGTTGCACTTGTCAGTGCATGGCAGCTCCACGTGGCATGTGCCTCCTGAAGCTCGACGATCGCTCTGGGGAAGGATTCTCTCAAGCTCAACGCCTCGCATCGTGCTCCTGGCTTGGGCAGACGCGCGCCAGAACACACTTCCAGGTTATGCCGAAACGCCTTCCTCGTATCATCGGTCAGGCCGGTAGCTTCCCAGAAGGAAGCCCTCGAGCCCGACGAGAGGGGTCATCGAGTGCGCCTTCCTATGCGATGGTAGAAGGGGCCCCAGTCCTGGGCATCGAGCCTGAGGTGCTATCCTTGGAGGTTCCACCCCCCTGGTGCTTTGTGAGGAGAAGATGCTTCTTCTCCCTAGGGGCTCCCTCGCGAGGAAGGGCGTCTCCTTCGTCGTCCAAGTGGTCGGACTCTGCTGCTCGGTAGGCACGCTCGAGGGAGCAAACATGGTACTTCTCTTCACAAGTGATGGTGATGTCGCGACCACTCCCCGACATCTTGAGGACGTTTTAGGCATGGTGAGTCACTTCCATATGCCATAAACTTATCGAGGGCTGGTGCCCAAGTATGTCATTGTACGGGAGGTAGATGAGGGCGACGTCGAGGACAATGATCTTTGTGTGATAGTTCTTGCGTCCACCGAAGGTAACGTGCAGGTGCACTTGCCCGATGGGGACGGTGGACCCGTTAGTGACCCCTAAGAATGGCTTGGTCGGTATAAGCTGTTCATATGCCTCTTGGAGCATGTCAAAGGTCTCGATGGAGAGGATGTTGAGTGCTGCTCCGCTATCAATGACGGTCTTCATGACGAGGACATTGCTGATGGTTGGCGTGCACAACATGGTGAGCATGCCCACCATGGCCAAACACCGAAGCTGATCCTTCACGTCGAATGTGATTGTAGTCTGGGACCACTTGAGAGGGCACATGGCTTCGGGCTTTGGGGGGGCCTCGTTGACCTCTTGAGTAAAATACTTGAATATGTGGTTTGATGCTAGGGCTTGGGCCCCTCCCAGGATAAAGGCAATCGCCCTTACCTCCTGGAAGCCTCCAGCCCCATCGTCCTGCCTCTCCTCTTCCTTCCTCCTGGGTGGTGGTGGTAATCGGGGTAGGGCGGCCTCATGAGGCTGGCACGGTGTGAGACCTCTGTAGGGTTGTCGCGCCAGCAGTCCTCCCGAGGCTAATCACGCTAGCGGTCCTCCCGAGGCCGGTCTCGCCACTCCTGACGCGGATCCCGATTGTCCCACCTTCATTCGCCGCTTCCTCCGCCACGTTCGAAGCTGTGTTCACTGCATCACGGGCGCCGGCTGAAGTGCTCGTTGCGGACCACCTTGAGGTCCTGGTAGTCGATGGTGTCATAGCTGTTGGTGCCGTGGAAGATGCAAGTACGTCATCCTCCTAAGGGTGGTTCCTCGCCTCGGCTGCGCTTTGCCTCAGGCTAGGCCGCAAGCACTGCACGGGCCTTGTGCTTCAACTCCTTGGCCTTGGCCTTCTTGTCCCCTACCTCTGCCGCCGGAAGCTTGCAGAGCAGGAGGCGGCCCTCCTCCGCCTTGGCGCACTTGTTCACCAGGTTAAACTTCTCCAAGGCTGAGCAAAGTTCATCTTGAGGTCCCTGATGGCGTCGGAGAACGCGTAGATGATGACCTCAACCCACACCTTTGGGATCGTGAGGTCGGTGATCGTGAAGTGTTGTATGAATTTGTGCAGGGTCTCCTCCTCTTGATGTTTCACATGTCTAAAGTTGTTCATGGTGAGCGCTCGGTATTGTGTCGATTGGAAGTTGGTGACGAAGCGCTTGCGTAGGTAGTCCAAGGAGGTGATGGAGCCCTCGGTGACGGGGTTTATATCCTAGGGTAGGCCAAGGCGACAGGGTCCTCCCCACTTCGCTCCGAAGAAAAACCAATCGGCCGGCTGGACGAGGCTAGCTGGGGACACGCCACACGAGCCGTCTCCGACTGGCATTTCAACCGGCTGGCCTAGCGGTCGGGCGTGCTCCCGCCTAGCTGGCCAAGCCGCCGGCTGCCCACGGGCCGGGCAACCCTTTGACTTGGGGACGGACATGCCTTGTCCCATCTCCCTGTCCACAGGTACGGCCGTGCAACATGATTGGCGGGGCGAGCGACCCTGTGGGCACAGTGGTCGCTGACGCGTCGTCCCGCATGTCTACAGTCCATCCGTCCGGCCCGCTGACCTCCGTGAGCGTGACCGGACGGGGAACAGTTCCAGCACGCCTCTGCCACTAGAGTGCCTACCCCGGCATGGCTATAGTGCCGCCGGCTGTACCGACGACCTCGGCCGGCTGGCGCTAAGCGACGCCTCCCCGGGCGGCCCATTGGTGGGTCCCAGCAGGGATGGAACCGCTCGGCCGGTGGGCCCTGTCCACGACGAGACAATACAAGCCGCGGGACCCCCTGGCCAGGCGGAGAGGATGCTAGCCAAATCCCTCCACCCACGTACCTAAATCATATTGTAAGAGCCGGGGGTGGCCTATAAACCCCCCGAGCCCCCATGCAACGGGGACGGAACCCCCGATCAAGAACACGCACATAGGGAGCTCTGATACCCTTCCCAGTAGCAAAGCGAGATGAGCCGGCTGCTCCTTTCTTCCTCCTCTAAACACAGCTCTAGGAGCACCTCTGTATACTTATCCAGCCATCCAACGAATCCAAGCAGGACTAGGGGCATTACCTCCAACGGAGGGCCCCGAACCTGGGTACATTGCGTATCTCCACCTTCTTGTACCCAATCTCGCACCGGGAGCCCATCGGCGTCCAATGGCCTTAACACCACCGATAATCCACCCTATGGCATCTGTCATGAGAAAACGACGACAGTTGGCACCCAGCGTGGGGCCATCCATAGCGCCGTTCGGGTTCATGCTCCGGGCGGGACCTCTCGCCATTCCCCACCGCCACCGCTCGGCCCGACGAAACCGTGGGAGGCTCGTGGGGCTTGGTGCGGCACGCCCTATGGGCGACTCCGACAGCCTAGCGGCCGACATCGACTTGCTCACCAAGCGCTTCGGCAGGCTTAGCCTTGCCGAGGCTCCGGCCTCGGGTGAGTACCCCGCGGGGGTACTCGTCTGCGCCGGCTTGCCCATGGCCGTGGTAGTACTCGCTACGGCCCGCCCAGCGGGTCCCGCGACCGTGAGGGGGTGATGGCCATCACCTCCTCCACCACCTCTGGATGGGCGTGGGTAAAGGCCACCACCGTTGCCGCCCACGTCGGCACGTCTGACCCGGTCGGTGCGGCCCTCCGGGGCTTGATCACCCCGATTGCCCACGTCGGCAAACCCCGACACCGCCGCGGATGACCTCGAGGCGGCTCATCGCATCCTCGTCGAGGATGCCACCGTCCTCGCCACCACGTGCCGCCGCATCGAAGCGGCGCAGCGGGAATACACCTCTGCTTACGGCCTTACCCCGGTTGGCACCAAGCCCAGCCGGCTTGGGGCCGTAATCGACCGCGGCCGCGTGGTCGCCGAAATCTTCGGCAGCAAAATTCCCATCTATGACACCCTCGCAGCAAACCTGTGGGCCCTAAAGGTGGCCTATGAGGAACTAGACACCTTGGAGGGCGAAGAGTGTGCCGCCCACGAGCGCCACATCAAGGAGCTTATCGATGCTGCTGACGCACAACAGCATCAGCTCGCGCCAGGCGGCACCGCCGCTGAAGGCCCCCGGCCCAAGCGCAAGGGCATGGGAACTGCCAGCCGCTAGGTGGCGCAGTAGTCCTGTTCCCCTCGCGTCTTCGGCCGTCGGATCGAGACGCATGACCCCCGGCCCTCTCAGATGCAGAGGTGTGAGCAGCCGGCTGTTAGCAACCGGCGCACTAACAAGCCGCTTCTTAGCGGCCGCTACCACGAAGCACCGGCATCCCGCGCAGCCGGGAGCACACACCATCCCCGCAACGCGGGTCGCAACAATCGACGCCGCCCACCATCCGCCTTGAGCTTTCAGCCCAGCTCGGGCCACGCGTCCCCCGTAGCAAGGACGATGCTCGCAACCGCATTGACCAACTCGCGCAATCCTCCCTCCTCGAGGAGGAGGGCTCGATCGTCCTGGCTTGCTTCGGCCCCTGGATCCACACTGAGCCATTCCCGAAGGGCTTCATGCTCCCTAGGGCACCCCGGAGTACAACGGGGCCACCAAGCCAGAAGACTGGCTGATCGATTACACCACCACAGTGGGCATCGCCACGGGAAACAAACACATGGCCGTCCGCTATGCCCCCCTCATGCTCATCGGCTCGGCCCGCACCTGGCTCAACAGCCTGGCGGGTGGCAACATTAAATCGTGGACGGACTTCGGGGAGGCCTTCGTCCGCAACTTCACCGGCACCTACAAGCGGCTCGGCTGGCCCCGTGAACTTGCTATGTGCGTTCAAGGGCCGGACGAATCCCTCCGCGATTACCTCACCCGGTGGACCGAGCTCCGCAACTCCTGCGAGGGAGTGCATGAGGTGAAAGCCGTGCAATACTTCATCGAGGGTTGCCGGGACGGCACCCCTCTCAAGCACAAGCTTCTGTGCTTCGAGCCGGCCATGCTGGCCGAACTCATGACCAAGGCGGACAAATACGCCACGGCCTACTCGGCCATCCGGGTCAAGACGACCCCACCGGCCAAGGCGACAACGACGCCGGCCGCGGCCCGGCCGGCTGTCGACAACCTGCAGCCGTAGAGGAACAAGCGCAAGAATGACCAGCCGGATGCCCGCTACAGGAGCCGGCAGGTCAACACTGTCGAGGATCAGGAGCCGGCTACCCAGCCTTCCAGCCAGCGCCAGCGCACCGGCAAGGATGCCTAGCAGCCGAAGCTCACCTTCGAGCAAATGCTCGATCTTCCATGCAAGAATCACTCAGGGGGCCAAACCCTCCACGCACACGCTCTAGCAGTGCAGCTTTTCACAGTGATTGGCCTAGGGGACGGCATTCCGGCTCCTCCCGCGCCGCCAACCCGTGCGCCGGCCCTAGTCCAAGCTGCCACCTCGGCGCAGGCAACGGCCCCAAACGACGGTCGCGTAGTTGACCAGTGAAGAGATGGGCAAGCACGCGGAGCGCCGGCTCCGTCGTGAAGTCAACGCCACCATGCCGGCAACTCCCCAGTTCATGCACTAGTCGGAGAAGCCGGTCACGTGGAGCCAGGCCAACCATCCCGCGGTGATGCCGCATGTCGGCAGCTACGCCTTGGTCCTCGACCCCACCATCGCCACCAAGGATCGAGCCTGCCACTTTACGCGGGTGCTGATAGTTGGTGACAGCAACATCAATATCCTCTACCTCGACATGATGCACAAGCTGGGGCTAAAGATAGAAGACCTACAGGCCAGCCGGACGGTTTTCCACGCTCCCCTATAGGAAAGATCACGCTCGACGTCCTCTTCGGCGGACTCGGCCATTTCTGCAACGAGCCAGTACTGTTCAAGGTCGTGGACCTCGCAAGCCCCAACCACGCGCTACTGGGTCGGCCAGCTCTAGTCAGCTTCATGGCGGTCCCGCGCAACGCCTACCTCGAGCTCAAGATGCCGGGCCCCAAGGGAATCATTACCGCCAAGGGCGACTGCAAGATGTTGCTCAAATGCGCTCGAGACGGTAGCCGCCTAGCCGAGGCCCTGGAAATCGCCAAGGAGAAGCGGCAACTCGATCGGCTCATGGCCCTCGCCGCTAGCCAGTCGGCCGTGCCGGCTCCTCCCTTGCAATCCACCGGCGAGGCCTCCTTCCAGCCGTCCAAGGACACCAAGCAAATCCCGCTCGACCCATCCAACCCGGCTCAGTAGTCACGATCGGCTCCCACCTCAACAGAAAATAGGAAGGCGAGCTCGTCGACTTCCTCCGTGGGAATCGGGACATCTGCACGTGGTCCCCCGAGGACATGCCGGGTGTTTCGAGGAAGTTCGCCGAGCACAAACTACACGTCTGACCGGACGTCAAGCCGGTCAAGTAGCCCCTATGCCACTTCTCCAAGGAGAAGCCGCGCACTATAGGAGAAGGGATAGCCTGGCTGCTCGCGGCCGGGTTCATCATGGAAGTGTTCCACCCAGATTGGCTGGCCAACCCAGTCCTGGTGCTGTCGAAAAACAAGACCTGGCGCATGTGTATCGACTACACCAGCCAAAACAAGGCATGTCCCAAGGACCCATTCGCCTTGCCACAGATCGATCAAGTCATCGACTCCACAACTGACTGCGACTTGCTGTCCTTCTTGGATGCTTATTCCGGCTACCACCAAATCAAGCTAGACCCAAAAGACCGGCTCAAGACCTCCTTCATCATGCCCTTTGGGGCGTACTGCTACATCACCATGTCCTTTGGCCTGAAGAACACATGCGCCACCTGCCAATGGTGCATTGAAAAGTGCCTCCTGCCTCAGATAGGAAGGAACGTCCATGTCTATGTCGACGACATCGTTGTCAAAACCAAGAAGCACTTCAGCCTCCGCGACGACCTCCGAGAGACCTTCATGAACTTGTGCGAATACAAGGTCAAGCTCAACCCAGAGAAATGTGTCTTCGGCGTTCCTGCCGGTCAACTCTTGGGTTTCTTCGTGTCCGCCCGCGGCATCGAAGCTAATCCCGAGAAGATCTACGCGATCGAGCGCATGCCAAAGCCGACCCGGCTCCGCGACGTCCAGAAGTTCACCGGCTGCCTTGCCTCGCTCAGCCGGTTTATCAGCCGGCTAGGGGAGAAGGCTCTGGCCCTCTACGGGCTCCTTCGCAAGATGGCTTTCATCAAGCCGGGTCAAACCAAGAAGCCGGGCACCTTCGACTGCCTAACGAAGCGGACAAGGCCTTCCGTGGCCTCAAGAAGGCTCTCACCCGCACGCCAATCTTGGCTACGCCGGCTGAGAAGGAACCACTGCTCGCGTACATCGCTGCGACGACCCGGGTCATCAGCGTCGTGCTGGTGGTTGAACGGTCGGAGGAGGGCAAGGCCCTGCTGGTCCAGCGGCCCGTCTACTACCTCAGCGAGGTCCTCTCCGCATCCAAGCCGAACTACCCCACTACCAGAAGATGTGTTATGGCATATACTTTGCTGCCAAGAAGGTCAAGCAATACTTCCAAGAGCACACCATCACCATGGTGAGCACAGCCCCGCTCGGCGAGATCATCAGAGGCTAGGACTCCACCGGCCGGATTGCCAAGTGGGTGATCACCCTCGCCGATCACAATATCCGGTATGAGCCAAAAACCATCGTCAAGTCGCAAGCATTGGTGGATTTCCTCGTCGACTGGGCAGAGATGGAGTTCGTCCCGCCTCCCCCGGACTCCACGCATTGGCGAATGCACTTCGACGGCTCGAAGATGAGGACCGTCTAGGTGCCGGCATAGTCCTCTCCTCCCCAAAAAGTGATCAACTCAAGTATGCCCTCCAGATCCACTTCGCCACCTCCAACAACGTGGCGGAGTACGAGGCGATCGTCCATGGCCTTCGGCTTGCTAAGGAGATCGGCATTAGGCACATCCTCTGCTTTTGCGAGTCCGACCTCGTGGTGCAGCAAGTTTCTGGCGAATGGGACGCCAGGGATGCCAACATGGCCAGCAACCGTTTCCTCATGCAACAAGTCACTGGCTCCTTCGAGGGCTGTGAGTTCCACCATATCCCCCGGGCGGATAACGAGGTGGCAAATGCGTTGGCAAAAATTGGCTCCACCCGGCAAGCCATCCCAGCTAGCGTCTCTCTCGAGCAGCTGCTCAAGCCATCGGTCAAGCCCTCCCCAGAGTCAGAGTCAATCTTCGTGCCGACAAGCGCCGCCGGCCCATAAATGACGCCGGCCGCCTCCCCAGCAATTCCGTCGTCGTCTCTCGAACCGTCGGTTGCCCAGCTCCAGGAGCGGATGGACCCGACGATGCGGTCGTCATGATGGTCATCGACCTGCCAGCTCCAAGGGTCAGCGAGCCAGGCCCGGGGGCTGACCAACCAGCCTCGGGGGCTCCCGAGCAGGCCCCGGGGGTTGACGAGCCGGTCCCGGGGGCTAACCAACTAGCCTCGGGAGCTCTCCAGCCGGCTGCCATCGCAACACCCTCATGGGCCCAGCCCATCTTGGCGTTCCTTTTACGAGGCGACCTGCCTCCGGACGAGGCTCTGGCTAGGCAGATCCAGCGTCGGGCCTCGGCTTACAGCATCATCAACAAGGAGCTCATCCACTGCAGCACCACCGGCATTTTCCAGCGGTGTGTCGAGCCGGAAATAGGCCAAGAGATCCTCTTCGACATCCGCCAAGGCGAGTGCAGGCACCATGCCGCCTCCCAGACCTTGGTGGCCAAGGCTTTCAGCCACGACTTCTATTGGCCCACGGCTCTCGAGGCGGCCAAGAAATTGGTCGACGAGTGCGAGGGCTGCTAATGCTTCAGCACGCAAAGCCACCTACCGGCAACAGCTCACCAAACCATCCCCCTCTCGTGGCCCTTTGCCGTTCGGGGGCTGGACATGGTGGGCCCCATCAAAACCGCACGAGGCGGCATGACGCACCTGCTGGTAGTTGTTGACAAATTCACCAAGTGGATCGAAGCACAGCCCATCAAGAAGCTGGACGGCCCCATGGCCGTCCGGTTCATCGATGATGTTACAGTATGCTACGACATCCCCCACAGCATCATCACCAACAACAGCACCAACTTTGGCAAAGGCGCACTCGCGCGTTTCTGCTCCAAGCAAGGGAACCGGCTCGACCTGGCCTTCGTCGCTCATCCGCAATCAAACGGCCAGGTTGAGAGGGCAAACGGCCTCATCCTATCCGGCATCAAGCCCCGACTCGTGACTCTGCTGGTCAGGTCGGCTGGCGGCTGGACCGACGAGCTGGCAGCCATCCTTTGGAGCCTTAGGACCATCCCTAACCATTCAACTGGCTACACCCTGTTCTTTCTCGTGTATGGATCCGAGGCGATCGTCCCCACCGACATTGAATTCAACTCGCCTCGGTTTGACCTATACATGGAGAAGGATGCCAAGGAAGCTAAGAAGACGGCGTTGACCTGCTCGAGGAGGCTCGCGAGCTAGCCTTGAGTCGGACGGCAATCTACCAGCAGAAGCTCTGGCATTATCACAACAAGAGGATCCGACTGTTCTCATTCCGTGAGGGGGACCTGGTCCTCAGACGGATCCAACGAACCACCGGTCAACACAAGTTGTCCTCCCCATGGGAGGGCCCGTTCATCATTAGCAAGGCTCTACACAACAACACGTACTATCTAATAGACGCCCAGAAGCCACAGAAGCGCAAGAGAGACGCCTCTGGCGAATTAACGGAGCGTCCGTGGAATGCGGCACTCCTATGCCCGTTTTACTGCTAAAGAAAAACCAACGTATGTATGTATCCCCGTACTTTTGGGCATATGAATGCAATGGGCGCACCAAGCCGGCTTTTAGGGTGCGCCCTATTTTGTTTATCTCAAAGCTTTACGCACTCACCAGCTCCCCGGTCCGGCTCCCACGACGGGGGACTAGCCGGCTGGACCCAGAAGTGTCTCTCCGCGGAAAAGACTAAGTAAATGTGAGCCGGACAAGCCTCCCCACCCTGACCAGCTACAGACCGGCACCCGGCTGTCCGGCTGACGGGGCCTCGGGGCGGCAAGATTCGGCTCGCACCAAAGGTCGAAATGGGAAGGGATCTTTTCTAGGCCCAGCCGGACCCTTGCCGCGTCTCTAGCCGCTTCACTTACCCCAAAAAAACACTCTGCGATTCCTAAGTTTTGAAACGGCTCCCTTGAGGCGGACACCCTGACCCAGCCACAGACCGGCTCCTGGCTGTCGAGCTGGCGGGGCTGAGGCCAAAGGGGAAACGGAGTAGAAGTGCAAAGGGGCGTGGCGGGTGAAAAAGGGGTCAGGTGGAGGCGGCAAGATTCATAAGGCATAAAACACAAAGTATTCATAACATATAGCAAAACGGCCCACGGCCGGCGTTCAATTCATTACATACACACCCCAATGGGTGGATCGAATCCAAGTTCAAAGTGCAGGAAAGAAGAAAAAGAAAGAGAAAAATAGGAAGATGCCCGAGGGCTCAAGCCACCAGCACGTCACCAGCCGGCGCGTCGCCAACCGGCACGTCGAGAGGCGGCTTGGTCCCCGTCCCGGAGGTGCTCGCGGCCTTTGGATCGGCCGCCTTGCCCTTCACAACGGCCTCCTCGGTCTCCGCCATCTTGCCGCTCAAGTCGGTGCTCTCCTCAGCAACTTCGGCATCATCTGGGCCCTGGGGGATGCCGAAGGAGTCCTCAGGAAGTGGCTCACCGTCTTCTCCAAGGGGAGGTAGGAACTCATCCGTGTCGACATAAGACGCGAGCTCGGTCGCCCGCAAGACAAGGGCCGGCTCGCGAGCCTCCCGCTCCATGGCCGGCATGTCCCGCATCATCGCTAGCCGGGCGAGGTCCACGCCCCCAGTACCATGAAGTGATGAACCGAAGTGCCATCTACGCTTCAACTCGGGCAGCCGAGGCTTTTCAAGCCTCGAGGCAGGAGACAGCGTGCTCAAGCCACAGCGCACGCGATGCGTCAGAGCTCCTCCGTGGCCCATCCACAGCGCGGCGATGACCTCCTTGCCGGCGGTCTTGAGGCGCTCCTTGCTTCGCTTGAGATGGGTCATCCGCATCTTGACGGAGAGCCCGATCTCATCAACATCCCACAAGGCATGCTCATCAATGGAGCGGCCGTACCCCCGGAGGTGCTCCCGGTGCTCCTCAACAGCCCGCGCGGCGCGACGGTGGGTTTCCGGGAACTGCACTAAGGGGAACAGGGGTAGAAGAGAAGGAAAACCAGATGAAGCACAAAGAGGCGGCAAGCAGAAGGCAACCAATCGAAAAAGAAACAAGCACTTACCTTCGATAGCATCATCCACACTCATGGCGAAGTTGAGCGCCGCCGCCCCCTCGGCTGCCTGAGCCGCTTCTGAGGCGGCAAGAGAGCTCTTGGCCTCCTCGAGCGACTTCTCGAGGCGGGTCCCCTCGCCTTGGAGGGCGGCAGTCCTCAAGGCGGCGTCAGCCGCCTCCCAGGCCGCCACCTCCTTCGCAGCCTCGTCCTTGAGCCGGTCACGGGCCGCCTTGCTGTCAACCATCAGCGCGGCCAGCCGGTCCATCTCCTGCGTGACCGCCTGGACATCCCGTGCTAGCCGGTTCCGCTCAGCGGTGAGCCCGGTCTTTTCCTCCTGAAGGGCGGCCAACTCTCCTGCGTAACAACGCTAACATCAGTAAAACAGACATAAAGCCACTGACTCCCGAGGGCTACACGCCTCCACCCGCAAAATGCAACTCACCTTGCACACGAGCCAGCTCCTCCTCCAGACGGTAGAAGCCGTACTTGCCGCGGTCATTGATGGCGACCACCTCTGCGAAGAGCTTTTGCCGTAGGGAGGCTCCCGCCTATTGCAAAATAGGGAGAACGTCAAAAACACGCTCGAAGGAGATCCGTCCTGGCTGACCGTCAGCCGGTCAGCCGGCCCGCATCTCGGGGGCTACACCTAGTGGGTGGTCTTGCGAACCCCCACTAAGAATACTAAGGACGGATGGAGATGCTTACCTCAGCGAGCCGAAGGGCGGTGTCAGCTGCCTCCGCAAACCGGGCCAGCTCCTGCCGGCACCGGTCCAGGACACTCCCCAGATCCCCAAAGGAGGGGACCGGGCCACCTGTCGGATGCGCCGTTAGAGCAGGCACGTTCGCCGGCGCCTCCTGGTCCCGGCTGATCTCCTACATCGGCCCCAGGATTCGCCAGGCACGGCCGCCACTACCGCCCGGGCTCGCCGCGGCTCGGGCCACTAGGGGCGGGTTGATAACGGCAAGGGACCAGGAATCGCCTCCTGCCAGTCCCCCACCGGGTGCCATCGCCGCCTCACCTGTTGGCCGCTCTAGCGCGTCGGTCGTGCCGGAGGGCCACTCCACCTCCACAACGACCGCCTCCGGCGGCACCTCCGGCGTCGCGTCCGGAGCCGGCGGGATCTCCTCCTCCCGGGCCGGATCGGGGGCTGGTAGGGGTACCTCCAGCACTTCATGTCGAGCCGCCTCGGGGCCGGCTCCGTCACCGTCTCCCGTGCAGCAGGGGCGGCAGCAGACCCATGGGCGCATCTCGTGGCTTGCTGGAGGGGGTTCTTGACATATGGGTGCACTTCGTCACTGAGTCTAAGTCTCGCGGCGGCTCGGTCGCGCCTCTGCGCCGCCGGCCGCTTCAAGTTCCGGAGTATGTGTCCCGTCCCCACGTGCCGGACTAGGAGGCTCACAGCTCCGCGAGCCTCCTCTTCTCCTCCCTTTGGGGTACTGCATGCTCGCGGGCCAGTCAACTGGTGGCGTCTGTCTGCTCATCGGGCGCCCCCTCCTCTTGGAGCTCGATGGGGTCACTGCGGCATCAAAGCCCCGGTCATCGACCAGCTCGTAAGACGAAAACAAAAAAGCAAGGGAAGAAGCGCAGAGGACTTACGCGACGATGAGGGGCAGGTCCCGCTTGGCGCGAGGCGGCGGCTCCCACGCAGCCACCTTGACCCGCTTCAGGTCGGGCGGTGGAGCCGCCGACCCCTCCTGGGCCGACCTTTTTTCCCTACCGGTCGGCTCGGTAGGCGGGCCTCGAGGCGGCCGCTCCTTGCTCCTCCTGTCTGGGCGCACTGCAGGAGGAGGTCCATCGAGGATGATCAGCTCATCATCATCATCATCGACATAGTCCGTCCAATCGCGGATGGTGGGACCAAGAGGGAACTCACCTGCTCCGCTGAGTCCCCCGGCTGTTCCGGACCCTCCGGGTCCGCCCGGAGTGCCGCCTCGCGGCCTCGCCAACTCGTCGGCCTCCTCGGAGGAGTCCACACCCTCTTTCGCAGGACCCTCCCATCAGGAAGTCCCACGAGTCGGAGTCTGCCCGCTCCGCCTCGAAGATTTGCGGATGCGGGCCGTTTGGGGTGTTCTGTCGCACTAGCCGCTATGGTCAGCACCCCATCATAAGTTCTCCCGCCGGCTGTCGGCTGGGGATATCAAGCAAAAGACATACCACTACAAGAAGACTTACCAAGGTGGGGTGGTTGATGTGGTCATATGGCTCCATGCCGAATGAACACGAAGCGGGATTTAGCTTGAACGTCGTCAAGGCGTTCACCCGCTTCGCCACCTGAGCCGGCGTCAGCTCTACGGTGGACTACCGGCAGGGGTCATGCCGGCCTGACATGTCGCAGATTCGGTGCGGCCTCATCTGAAGAGGCGACACCCGGCGCGATATGAAGACCGCCACCAGGTTAGAGGCAACCAGCCCCTCGGAGCTCTTCAGCTCCCCGAGCCGGCCCAGCTCCTCCATAGCGATGCCGCGTGGGGCCGACGCCAGCCAGTTCTGTTGGGGGCGTGAAGTAGTCCGATGTAGTCCGTCGCCGGGTCGACCTTCCGCACGAACAAGAATGTGCGGTGCAACCCCTTGACGAAATCAATAAAAGAAAGGGGAGGGAAGCGGGCAACACCGCGGCAGCACACTACGGTGCCCTCTCATGCGTTGTTGATCAACGGCTTGAGATAGAAAAGCGCGTTGAAGAGGCCAAGAAAAGGAAGCACTCCTAGATACCCCTCACACAATGCCACGAAGGCAGAGAGAAACAAGATGGCGTTGGGACCAAGATTGTGGGGTTGAAGGTCGAGGGTTTCAAGGAAGAGGTGGAGGAAGTTGCTCACCGGGAGCGTGAAGCCCCGAGAGAAGTCCAGAGGAACACTACCCTTTCCCCTGGCTGCGGCATCAGTGACGAAGGATCCTCCCCAGCTGCCGCCATGACCGTCGGCCATCTCAGTGGTGGGGCGGCGTGCGGGCGCGTGCGCGGGCTCGAGTGCGGCAGCACAAGGGGAGGCGAGGTCAAGAAGCGAGGAGCAATGGCGAGAAGGGCTGCAACGGGGCAAGTGTGACACGGGTACATCCGCCCCCTGCCCTTCCCTCCCCTTTTACAGGAGAGGAGACGACCGGGGACGTGGGATCGTCTGCGCCCATGTTCCCTGAAAATCCCACGCAAAGTGGGTCGCCGCGGGCCGTAACGGCCGTATCGAGGCACAGAGGATCCGGCCTCGGCCCCGAGGCCTACCGGGCTATGCCTGGGCCATACCGGACTAGGCGTGGGCGACGTCCCATCTCCCCGCGTGCGTGGGCCCAATGCATCATTACGCACCATGTGGCAAGTCGCGTGCCGGTGCGTGCCCCGGAGCGATGCGATAGAACCCGAGGCGTTTAGTCCTGTAGCTGGCCCGGCTGGCCCTTCGCCTTCGGGCGGAGGCGGGCTAGGCTGGGGGGAAGCCGCCGGCACCTCACCGTCCGCCGGACGTGGCCCCCCCGGCTTCGGGGGCTACTTATGGGGCTTATATCCCGGGGTAGGCCAAGGCGACGGGGTCCTCCCCACTCCGCTTTGAAGAAAAACCAATCGGCCGGCTGAACGAGGCTAGCTAGGGACACGCCACACGAGCCGTCTCCGGCTGGCGTTTCGCCCGACTGGTCTAGCGGACGGGCGTGCTCCTGACCGATTGGCCAAGCCGCTGGCTGCCCATGGGTCGGGCAACCCTTTGACTTGGGGACGGATGCGCCCTGTCCCGTCTCCCTATCCGTAGGTACGATCGTGCAATGTGACTGGCGGGGCAAGCGACCCTGTGGCCACAGTGGTCGCTGACACGCCGTTCCACATGGTTACAGTCCATCCGTCTGGCCCGCTGACCTCCGTGAGCGTGACTAGATGGGAACAGTTCCAGCACGCCTTCGCCACTCGAGTACCTGCCCCGGCGTGGCTATAGTGCTGCTGGTCGTACCGACGACCTTGGCTGGCTGGCGCTAAGCGACGCCTCCCTGGGCGGCCCGTGCCGGGGCAGGTGGGGAGGGCCAATCGCGGCGCCCGTCAGTGGGTCCCAGTAGGGATGGAACGGCTCGGCCGACGGGCCCGCCCACGATGAGACAATACAAGCCGCGGGACCCCCTGGCCAGCCGGGTCCCTCCACCCACGTACCTAAATCATATTGTAAGAGCCGGGGGGTTGGCCTATAAAACCCCCCGAGGCCCCCATGCAACGGGGACGGAACCTCCCATCAAGAACACACACATAGGGAGCTCTCATACCCTTCCTAGTAGTAGAGGGAGATGAGCCGGCTGCTCCTTTCTTCCTCCTCCGAACACAGCTCTAGGAGCACCTCTGTAACTTATCCATCCATCCAACGAATCCAAGCAGGACTAAGGGCATTACCTCCCACGGAGGGCCCTGAACTGGGTACATCGCCTGTCTCTACCTTCTTGTACCCAATCTTGCACCCGGAGCCCATCGACGTCCAATGGGCCTAACACCACCGATAAGCCACCCTATGGCATCTGCCGTGAGAAAACGACAACACTCGAGGGGTGGGGTTGAGGAACTAGGAGACTGCGTCGTCCTTGAGCGCCATGGTGAACCAACTCGCCATGACCCTGTCGTCGCCACCTTTTGCCTGGATGCTCAGCAAATAGATTTGTTGGAACTCAGCAGGATCTGGGGTGCCGTCATAGCGTGGGAGTAAGTCGGGCATGGACTTGGGGGCACACGGTCAGAAGAAACACCAGAGCGATGGCACGACATCCCATCGGCCCAGTGAGCACCACGAGCTTGGTGTGGCCTAGTCTTCACATTCTTGGGAGGCCGCTTCGGGGGGTGACCGGTCACAGTGTTGGTTCGGCGGCACGGGGAGCGCACGCGCGTCGACGCACGGCCTCGGCACCACCTGGCAACTTACGTCATCTCTATCTCTCACCCGCGGCTCGCGGGGCAGGTCACGTGGGCATGTTTCACACCTTGGCTCAGGGTCGACATCGCGTTGCGGAGGAGGGGTGGTGCATCATGGGCCCCGTTATCCGTCAAAGAGGGCCTGGGCCAGAACGAGTAGCAAAGAGCCAAGGTGTCGCGGGCAGCACTGACGAGCTATGCGATGCGCCGAGCCAGTCGTCATGGCAGTCGCGGGCAGGGCGGTAATGTAGTAGCTCACGCACCATGGTGAGCATGCTCGACCCACGCACTAGTCCGGGACGAGCGTGGGATGACGACCCGGTAGCTGGAACGATAGATGGAGGGGCGGTGTGATCGTCACACTGCGGTGTGACCGGCAGGGAGGAGTCTTGTGGATCGCAAGGTTCTGTGCCCGTGGCAGTGTTGGCCATAGGAGAGGGGCAGCACCACACGGTGGTGCGTCCCAAGGGCACCATCTGAGCGACGCGGGAAGCCCAGTGCTCGATACAAGCCCGCCAAGCGTCAGACATCAGAGTGGCAAAGCGGAGGAAGAGCATGGCTTGAAGAAGACTTCGACACACCCCCTACCTGGCGCCAAATGTCAGATTTTGGGCTCCGCAAAACCCCAATTTGTTTGAACACGGGGGCGTGTGCGAAGAGCCCCTGCAACCTCGCCCTACCTAGCTCGCTACTCGGTGCTTTCTACCATGAACTCGCACGAAATCGAGGAAGCAGATACACACGGTGATTTACCTAGGTTCGGCCACTGCAAAGCGTGATATCCTACTCCTTCTTTAGTGGACTACCTCATGAGGAGGTTGGTGGATGAACTAGTACAGTGGTTCTTTGCCTCGCGAGAGGGCTCTGGTGGTATTGCCTCTCTTCGGTTATCTCTCTGTTTTTATCCCCCTCTCTCCGGTGCAGCCTATCCTCTATTTATAGTGCCACGGGTCCTCTTCCCCGCATCGTAATGGCAGGAAGGGATCCCACAATGGCCAAATTCGAAGGGGGCATGAGTACATCTTTACCCTGACAAAAGGTGGACTTTGCCTGCAAAGGAGCTGTCCATGATGTAGAGGTGGGATCGGATATGACATCCTTCCTATTGGCCTCGTGGTCGTGGTCTCGTTGCACCGGAATAGAAACCTTTGGGTGACGCTTTGGGAACCCACGTCTGTCCTCGCCCCCCTTTGCACCAAAGAGGAAAATGTCCACCTAGCGCTGGCATCTGTTTGTCCTACCTTGTGTCATCCCTAGCCTCCCGAGGCCAGGCACTGCATAGAGATCTACGCTGCTCTGGAGGGGGACTGAGGAGACCGATCCTTCGCTGGTCTTGATGTTGTCCTTCCTCGCGATCCTAGGGCTATCGCGAGGGCCTTGTTTCAGGCGCGGTCTTGCCAGGCTGTGCCTGGCTGACAAAGTGGGCCATGCCCTGGTCCGTGGGTAGGCAGGTCTGGGTACCCCCTATCCCAGAACGTCGACAACAAACATCTACGAAAGTGGATGGAGGAGCCTGAAAAGCTATAACGACCGTACCAAAGGAACTAGACCTGTGTCTGTGATTCCCAAGCTAATCTGGTCAACATCGAACTTCACGTCGTAAAAATCACTAATGAGACTAACGTCACCTCTGCAAAAACATAAATTAAACAACCATGAGTACAAAGGTACTCAACAAGACTTACATCAGAACTAACTACATATGCATCATTGTCAACAAAGGGGGTTGTGGTGTTTATTGCAGCAAGCCAGCTTTGACTCTTTGCTAACATGTACTATGACAACAAGTACTTTGCTTGAGGTGGATAGCGCACACGAGTCCACATATTCACGAAATCAGTACACCACTATGGATCCACTCCTGTCTCCCTACAAGAAGGCCATCCATAGCTCTCACAGTTATCTTGCGCATTTTTTAATATCCATTTAACTTGTCTATGAACCATAGAATTATGCAAGTAGTCCATATCCAAGGACGTGGCTATTCGAACAGATTAAACCCTGCAGGGGTATACTTCTTCACACATGCTCTTGCCACTTATCACCATGTGCACGTAAAAAGGCACCTCGACAACCTTCAAGCGGAAGCCTAGCAAGGCAGTCGACCACGACCATCAATCACACAAGACCCTAGTCTAGGATTGTCTGACCGAAGTTTCCTCTATGGCCCCAAACTATGTGCGCAGGGTTCCATAGGTCCTCCATCCGAGTGACACTTGGTACACCATGCCACTGTGTCTACCGCATCGAAGCCCACCTCATCGGGTGATACGTCTCCAACGTATCTATAATTTTTTGCTTGTTCCATGATGTTATATTATCAATCTTTGATGTTTTACAATCGTTTTATAGCAACTTTATATCATTTTTTGGGACTAACCTATTGCATAGTGCCAAAGTGCAAGTTGTTATTTTGCATCTTTTTTACTTCACAGAAAATCATTGCGAAAAGGAGCCCAAATGCTTCGAGGATTTTTCTCGATTTTTTCTAGAACGGAAGGAAGCAAATGGGCCAAACAACACAAGAAGAGGGGCCCTAGGGAGGCCACCCTCCACGAGGGTGGTCCAAAGGCCCCAGGCCTGACCTGGTGGAGGGTAGGCACCTCGGGCACCCGCTGAACCAACTATCGAGCCTATAAATTCCCAGAAAATCCAAAAGGCATAGGGGAGTCGACAGAACACAATTATAGCCGCCACAAGTTCCAGAACCTCGAGATCGAATATAACACCATGAGGGAGGGGTTCATCTTCTTCATAGGTGCCTCTCCGATGATGCGTGAGTAGTGCACCATAGACCTACGGGTCCGTAGGCAGTAGGTAGATGGCTTCCTCTCTTTCTATATTTTGATCAATACAATGGTCTCTTGGAGATCTATTTGATGTAATGACTTTCGTGGTGTGTTTGTTGGGAACTGATGAATTTTTAGTTCATTATCCATTTGTATCCATGAATATGATTTGAGTCTTCTTTCATCTCTTATTTGCATGATTACTTATAGCCTCATATTTCTTCTTCGAATCTTTGGTTTAGTTAACCAACTAGATAATTTTTTCTTGCAATGGGAAGAGGTGCATTGTGATGGGTTTGATCTTGCGGTGTTCTTTCCCAGTGACAGAAGGGGCAGCAAGACACGCATGTTTCTTTGTTATTAAGGATAACAAGATCGGGTCGATTCCTACATGAATAGATCTTGTGTACATCATGTCACTGTTCTCATTGCATTACTCCGTTTTCTCATGCACTTAATACACTAGATGCATGCTAGATAGTGGTCCATGTGGGGAGTAATAGATGTACATGTAGAATCATTTTAGTCCACTTATCTTGGACGTGATGCCTATATAATGATCATTGACTAGATATCGCCATTTTTATTTGATCTTCCATCAATTTCCCAATAGTAATTTCTTCACCAACCGTGTGCTATACTCATGAGAGAAGCCACAAGTGAAACCTATTGCCGCCGGGTCTACTTTTCCAACATATTGCTTTCCGATCTACTATTTGCAACTTTTGTTTTCATATCTATTAATCAAAAAACCAAAAATACCTTGCTGCAATTTTTTTATATTTTACTTTGTGTTCTTGCGATATCTATTTTCCATGACTATCATTACCTAATCTATCTTATTACCTTAGAGAGCATGACAGCCTCTCTTTCACGTCTGGTTTCAAGTATTTATTTTTTGTGTGTAGGCGATATTTATGTGGATGCATGATCTCCCCCTATGGATTGATATGTTGGTTTCATAACTAGGGGAAATACTTACCGACGTTGTGTTGCATCACCCTTCCTCTTTGGGAAAATTCTGATGCAGTCTCAAGCCATGTCAAAGGAATTTCTAGCGCCGTTGCCGGGGTGGAAGCAATCTCATCTACCAGGTTCCTAATCACAAATCTCATCTCCTTGCAATTTACACTATTTGCCATATGCCTCTCGTTTTCTCCCCACTTCAAAAATTAGCCATTTTATTCGCCCTCCCTTTTTTGTTTGCCTTTTTCTCGTCAGATCTCTTGTTCGCATATCTCTTCACTATGGCTAGTTCCTATGTTATTGTGTTTACTCCTCAGAATGAGGTTCTTAATTTTAAACAAAGGGGAGGGGAGAAACTTAAATCTGTTTGGTACAGGATTTGCAATGCTCTTAATAGATCTACTCCCAAAGAATCTACCATTGCTCTTCTTTGTTGTTTTTATGTGGGCATCACCACTTGGTATAGATTCATCCTTGATATGATTACCGGTGGAAACTTCTTGATGTGTGCCGCTTTGGATGCTTATAATACTTTGGGAAATTTAGTGGTTTTTGCACCTATCATTGTAAATGAAACAATTTTAACTCTTCAGCATGTTATGAAAAGGTTAGATGCTACTGAAAAGATAATGCTCATCGAGGAAAATATCAAGAACTTGGATAAAAGGATGCATAATCTTGCTAATGGAATTTGGTCAAAAGCGGCAGAGCGCATAAAATATTAATGGAAAAGGAACCCATAATCAATAAAAGAATTGAAGAAAGCCCCACTAGAATTGATTGGAAGAAATATTTCGTAACTTATGTTCTTCCTTCCCTACCAATAAAACTATTGAAAAAAATTCCCGTTATAAGAGATTGCAAATCCATGTGCATTCCTAAGAACATGGGTACCACGTCTAGTAGAAACAATGAGGGTCTTAAAATGATTAGTATCCCTCCAAATTTTGTTGAAGTAGTAACCAACCTTCATGGCAAGAACAAATTTTTCAATATTATTACTAGAAGTATTGTCATTGAAAATATTCATGATATATGCTTGAAAAATTCTCGTTGTGTTCTTAAGGTGTTGGAAACTAAGGATGACAATACTTGAATCTGTGTGTTATGCCTAGCTAGGTGCGTAAAACGATAGAGCCTGTTGGGAGGCAACCCAATGAATAAAATATTTTTATATTTTCGTATCGGTTTTTGAGTGTTTTGCACAATTATGATTCATTTATTATTGTGTTTTTAAGTTTTATTTAGTGTTTGTACCAACTAATTCCTTTGCATATTTAGAAACAGTGCATGAATCAATAAGATGAGTAGAAACAGTGCCAAATCAGAAACAAAAACTTTGTTTCTAGTGCATGAATTTTCATATTTTACTGACATGTGATATTGAGATGAAATTCTAACACAGTAGTTATATACAATATATTTATGTTGTACTAATTTTTCAGCATTTTTAGAGTTCTAGAAGTATGGGTATAGTACGGATTACTACAGACTGTCCTATCTGAAATAGATCATGTTTCCATTGCATTGTGTGCTTGTTTATATAAATCCATGGAATGTATCGAGGTTATTAGTCATGGTAATGTTAGTAAATAGTAGTTATAATGCAATAATAGAATATGAATGGGTTTACAATGTACCTAAGGTGGTAATTTTCTTTATTATAGTAACGGATCTCACGAGAATTTTGTCAAGTATTGTGTGATTGAAGTTTTGATGTTTTGGGTGAGATCATGATGGATAAAGGAATAAGGAGTTAGAATATCCAAATATTGGGTATTATATATCACCCCGAGGTAATATCCAAGGAGTAACAAGCAACTAAGCTTGGGGATGCCCCAAGTGGCATCCCCTCTTTCTTCTAACAACCATCGATATACTACTTGGAACTATATTTTTATTCATCACATATCATGAGTTTTGCTTGGAGCATCTTATATATTTGCATTAATTTATTTTATCCTTGATGCACACACCTATTTTAGAGAGCCAAATTATGATATGATTTGGAAGAATTGCTCTTTATGTTTCACTTAAAACTTTTCAGCAAAGGAACTGCGTTATTGCTTCACTTAAAACTTTTTAGCAAAGGAACTGCGTTATTGCTTCACTTATATCTTTTTGTGCACAACATGCTTTTACATGTTTGAGGAAATTTTCTCATGCTTCACTTATATAAATTTGAGAGTTAGTAATTTTGAAGAAATCCTCTCATGCTTTACTTATATTATTTTGAGAGATGAAACTTGTATGCTCATGTTCTTCACTTATATCCATGTGAGCTTGTCAAAAGCAATTGCAACATATCAAACTGGTCCCAAAGTGATAGATATTCAAGAGGGATATAATAAAAACTTTCAGGTAGATCATTGGACAAATTAAACTTGATTCTTTGTAATAGTTTTGAGACATGACAATAGTGATATGTGAGTTATGTTGATTAGTAATTATGCTTAGTCAGAATATTGATGTTAAGTTTGTGATTCTCTATGAAAGCACGAAAGTCAATAGTTGTGCCACGAAATTACATCCTACTTATGGTGAATTATTTAGTGTTAGTTATGCTTAATGCTCGCTTATGTGATTTTTCTTTCTTGGTTGGATGCTTCTCAATCTCTTGCTAGCCTTCACTTGTACTAAGTAGAAATACTACTTGTGCATCCAAAATCATTAAACCAAGTTTTGCCATATGAGTCCAATGTACCTACCTATATATGGTATTTCCATGCTGTTCCAAGAAAATTTGTATGTGCCATCTCTAAACTTTCAAAATAAATTTTCCTTTTTCTGTGCTCGTACGGTTCATGAAACGGTAGGGGGTGACCGATATTTGTTCATGCTAGATGTGTTATTCCTAAGATGAGTGTTTATTCACTTGTCATTGCACGAGAGTATGGAGGTAATAGGGATGCCGAGTCCCAAAAGAAAAAAGAAAAATTATTTACTTTATGTTGTTAAATAATAAATTCCTTGGAAAGTGTTGGTATGGAAGGCAACCATGGATTCAGCTAGCCATGGAAGGCGAAAGTATGGTGGAATAAGGAACAAACATTATTTTCTCTTTGGGAATCTCCTATGATGCATATAGTGTGGAAAGATACCGAAATCTCTCAGTCATTTTTGTTGACAGGAAAGGCATGCCACTAAAAATATTTTCTCAACCAATTTAAACACATGAGCTCTGGCACCTCTACATATACCTACTTCCCTCTGCGAAGGGCCTATCTATTTACTTTATGCAATTTTTATTTTTCAAAATTAAGTCTCCATCTTCTCTTATAAAGCACCAACTAGGGGGGACTATAATCGTACTTCAACATTAAATGTAGCTAATATTTGAGTGTGTATTGTGAATGGATACTTGATTGAGCATCATGGGCTAGGGATAACTTGCTTTAGCATTGATATTTTCAAAGACATGGTTGCTTGTTGATATGCTTGAGTATTAAAGTTTTCATGTCAATACTAGACTATTGCTTTGAACCATATGAAAAGTCCAAATGTCCATGCTATAAAGACAAGAATATGTGATGAACATGATAGGCAACATTCCACATCAAAAATTCTGTTTCTATCATTTACCTACTCGAGGATGATTAGGAATTAAGCTTGGGGATGCTAATACTTCTCCAACATATCTATAATTTTGCTTGTTCCATGTTGTTATATTATCAATCGTGGATGTTTTACAATCATTTTATCACAATTTTATATCATTTTTTGGGACTAACCGACTGACATAGTGCCAAAGTTCCAGTTGTTGTTTTTGCTTGTCTTTCTTACTTCATAGAAAATCAGTAACAAATGGAGCCCAAATGTTTGTGGGGATTGTTGTGGATTTTTTTGGACCAGAAGGAAGCAGATGGGCCAAACAACACCAGAAGAGGGGGGGCAAGGTGGCCACCCTCGACCAGGGTGCACAAAAGGCCCCTGGCGCGGCCTGGTGGATGGTCGGAACCTCGGGCACCCCATCAACCGACTATCGAGCCTATAAATTCCTAGAAAATCCAAAAACCGAGGGGATTCCATGAAACACAATTCCAGCCGCCCCAAGTTCTAGAACCTTGAGATCCAATCTAACACCATCATGGAGGGTTCATCTTCTTTATAGGTGCCATTCCGATGCTGCGTGGCTAGTTAATTATATACCAACGGGCCCGTAGGCAGTAGCTAGATGGTTTACTATCTGTCCATGTGTCTCAATACAGTGGTCTATTGGAGATCTATTTGATGTAATGACTTTTGCAGTGTGTTAGTTGGGATCGGATGAATTTTGAGTTCATGATTAATTTTTATCCTTGAATTTGATTTGAGTCTTCTTTTAACTCTTATTTGCATGATTACGTATAGCCTGATGGTTATTTTTCGAATATTTATTTAATTGAGGCAAAATTTATTGATTTTTCTTGCCATGGGAAGAGGTGTTTTATGATAGGTTCGATCTTGCGGTGTTCTTCCCCTGTGACAGAAGGAACAACAAGACAACCATGTATTCTTGCTATTAAGGATAACAACATGGGGTCCATTCCGACATGAACAGATCTTGTCTACATCATGTCACCGTTGTTATTGCATTACTCCATTTTCTCATGAACTTAATACACTAGATGCATGCTGATAGCGGTCGATGTGTGGATTAATAGAAGTAGATGCAGAATCATTTCGGTCTACTTATCTTGGACGTGATGCCTATATAATGATCATATCCCTGATATTGTCATGAGTATTTGATCAATTGCTCAATAGTAATTGGTCACCCACCGTGTGCTATACTAATGAGAGAAGCCACTAGTGAAACATACGACCCGTGGGTCTACTTTTCCAACATATGGCTTTCGATCTACTATTTGCAACTTTTGTTTTCAGATCTATTAATCCAAAAAAACAAAAATACCTTGCTTCACTTTTTCTTTATTTATTTTACTTTGTTTTCTTGCGATACCTATTTGCCAAAAATATCATTACCTAATCTATATTATTGCCGTAGAGAGCGTGACAACCTCTCTTTCACGTCAGGTTGCAAATATTTGTTGTTTGTGTGTAGGTGTTGTTTATATGGATGCATGATCTTCCTCTATGGATTTATAACTTGGTTTCATAACTGAGGGACGTACTTACTGTCGTTGTGCTGCATCATCCCTTCCTCTTTGGGGAAAGATAGATGTAGTCTTAAGCCACGTCATCGGGCAACACTAAGAACGGTCGCCAGCACTTTTCCTACAAACACTAGAAACTAGTTGCAACTCCTAGACAGAGGTCTAGGCGATTAATAAGCCTAGAGAGCTTGGAGTACCCGGAACCAAATGTGTGGTAGTGTCTTATCTTTGATAACATACACAGAACTCAGTTCTTAAGGACGGTCTCAATGACACAACCCGCCATGTACTCCTACATGGCTTCTCATCGCTACCTTTACCAAATCATGTTCACACACTTAGCACTCACATAGTAGAACATGAACACATCCATTCCAATTAATCGCCCAGATGGATCAGACCTGACACGACTCTAAGCATAGTAGGCACATTAAGCAAGCATGGATGAGTAAGCAAACAAGGCTCAAAAGGTTGCTACTCATGCAAAGTGGTTTCAACTATTTACTGTGACGAGGATAGGTCATGCAAAGAAATGGGTTCAACTACCGAGAACATGTAACAGTTGAATCGTTATTGTCCTAATGCAGTAAAAGAGATCAGGAGCGAGAGAGTGGGTTCATATCAGTATGCTCAAGGGGGGGGGTTGCTTGCCTAATACTTATGAAGATAACAAGGAGTTTTCATCGGTCACAATGATCACAACATCGGAACCATCGTCGCCCGAAATGGAAAGAACACCGACAAACAAGAAGGAACAACATTCAATTCATGCAATGCAAAATCATGATGTATGATAAGACAAATTAAGGTATTGAATTATCCTAGAGGAATAATTAACCAAGTTAATTGAAGTGGAATTCCAACAAGTTTGAATTCTAACTCCAAATGATATTTCAGACATTTTCCTACTCATTAAATTTCCTACTTGGCGATGTTAACTTTCTAAAACATGCATGATCATGGCATAAGCAGATTCACTGGATTTTTCTCAATATTTTTCATATATAAGTTATTTTCATGTGACTTACAGATTATTTTCTATATTTTTTAGAAGTTTTAAGCCTTTTCTAAAATAAATAAATCATTTCTGATTTAATTTTAATTATAGAAAGTGTATATTGTGTCAACCTTACCTAAGGGTGACGTCCTCAGGTCAGCTGACATGGTCCAGATCAAATCTAACGTGCGGGGTTCGCACGTCAGTGACAGAGGGACTAACCAGGGGTTAATCATGCGTTGACCCAGCTTTGACCAGCCATGGGGCCTAGCATCAGCGTCTCGAGAGGTGCTAACTAGCAGGGTGTTTAACCCCTAATGACGGCCACGTCATCCCCACCGGACTTGGCCAGTGGTGACCTAACGACGGCGGTCGCCCATCGGAGTTGCGCTAGACGCAGTCGTTCGACGAGCGGGGACCACTAGCACGTAGCCCGCACTCGTGCGCATCCATTGGAGGCTCCAGAGGGTCACGAGAGAGCTGGTGATGAGGACAGTAGCGAGGTCAGCAGCTGCCGGAGTTCGGGTTTGGTCAGGCGCGGCACGGCGCTATGGTCTGATAGAAGGCGAGCTATGCCGTTGGAAGGACTCCTGGGAGCTCAGGGAGCTAGACCGCATGCTCGAACAGGAGCTGAAGTGCTCTAGCATGGTGGCGCCATGGATGGCTGAAGCCGTAGCTCGGCCATGATAGAGATGACAACTACGAGACAAAATCGATGAAGGGAGTGT
Source organism: Hordeum marinum (assembly GCA_022496015.1). Lineage (NCBI taxonomy): Eukaryota > Viridiplantae > Streptophyta > Magnoliopsida > Poales > Poaceae > Hordeum > Hordeum marinum. The sequence continues at coordinate 212,232,496 of CM039673.1, read as the reverse complement.
GGGGGAACCCAAGAAGAGCTCACAACGGATCTTCTAGAGGGCTCATTGCACTCGGGGTTGCTCGTACGACGGTGGCATCCTGAGGAGGAAGACGAGGATGCGATGGCAATGTAGAGCTTCTGGCGATGCCCAGCTTGGAGGAGAGGACAATGGCGATGTGGCTGTTCTCATGAACGTAGATAGGGGTCGAGGGAGGCGGGGTGGCTACGGCTATGGCAACGGTAGTGCTCCAGTGGCTCTCGGCCATGGCAAATAGATCGAGAGAGAAAGCAGGGGAAGGAAATGGAGGGGTTAGCAGGATCCATACGGCACCGGGGAGCTCTATCTATGGCGTCGACGTGGAGAGGCAAAGCACGATGTGGCCTGGACGCGTGCGCGTGCGCACTGACCACACGTTCGTCCTCCTGGCATGAGCTAGGAGGCGACTGGCAAAAGGCTGGTGGGCTGGGCCACCAGCTGGTCTGGCCAGGTAAGTCCTTCTCCCCTTTGCTTTTCCTTTCTTTTATTCCTATATTGCAATTTATTTTATTTGAGGCATCAAATCATTTATAAGGTTTCTGTAAATTTTTATGTGAGCTCCGAGAACTAGTCCAAGGTCACATGCAAACTTACATAAATATTTGAACTTTATTTATCATATAATAGAAATAAATACAACTCAAATATGTTATTTGTTTAAATCCAAAGTCCCCAAATAAATCTTTAAAATGTTCCTAAATTTTGGTTTGATATATAGCTCTTGCCAAAATTCTCAAAACTATTTGAAAGGTATTGTGGGTACATTGTATGCAATTTTGGGGTTTCTTATCCCTTCATTTAAACTAAGGCTTTCCAACATTCCCTCAATTCGCATTTCTTAAAATTAAATATGATGCATGGATGGTTCTAATACAAGTATTTGCAGTCACGTAACTATTGGCATTGAAATACTTCTAGGGCCGTGACATTACATGTACCTGCATCTGTTGTTGTAAGAATTTGTCAGCCACGAGGACTCAATGGTCTCATTTACAAGGGTATCAAGACAAGAAATGCTTAACGGGCGAGGTATGGTTAAGTGGTGAGGTTGCAGCAACACTAAGCATTTTTTGGCTAACTTATGAGTACAAGAATAAAAGGAGTGATCTATGCATAAACGAACGTGAACTAGGAATGATCAAGAAGTGATCATGAACACCTACTTATGAGTCAAATATAAGCCCACCATGTTCCCTTCCCGAACTCCCTCGAATATGGATGGCCATGGTTACACACAGAGTTGGTGTATTTTAACTGGGTTTACTTCATGTTTTCTATAACTGGGTATTATAAAGTTTCGAAGTTGCCACATAACTGTAGGCACGGCTTTCAGAAAAGATTTAACCCTACAGGGGTGCTCCAACACATCCCTCACAAACTAGCCAAAAGTTGTAGTGGAAAACCTAAACCACAGGATAACCCAGAGTGTCCTTGGAATACCAGTGCAAAACAAATTTGTTGAAGGTCAAACCCTACTCTTGGTTGGTTGTATTTAGAGTGTTCTTAGGGTTCTAGCTATAGGAGCGCTTTGAGCAGCTGCCATGCGCATGAGCTAGAAAATCCCAAAAGTCCAAAAGTCCGAAAGTCCGCTACCGTATCGCCTTGGGACTCCTTTTATACTCTGAAGGGGATCCCAATAGTGGCGTACAGTGCATACACTGGGTGTACAGATCTATAGTGCTATCATGTCTAACACTGACGGAGTAGGACAGGCGCATTTAATGCACCATGAGGCATCTCTGTCAGCTTGTGGGACGAGACAGGAGCCTGTCCCATCGGCAACGCTTAGCCTCCTCCAACATCGACTCTGTGACACCCGTCCAGGTGGATTGACACATGCCCTATGTGCTGGCGGGGCCTTGCCGGGTCTTTGTCTTGCCGGGGTTTTGCCTTGCCGGGGCCTTATCTTGCTTGGGGGTTTAATAGCCCTTCCGGCAAGGTCTTGCTGGCGGTTTTGACTCTTCTATGTTTGTGTCTGGTAAGCTCCTGATGGGCCTCGTTGCCAGGGTGGCTACTACCGCCCGTGCACGAGTAAGGGGCACTGGAGAGCCCAAAAATCTAGTGCATCGACATGCAGGATGAACGTCTGGTATGTTGTGGTGTACGCGGCTGAACCTCTGGACGTACTTGTCCAAAGTCTAGTCCTCCTTCCAGGGGATGATGTACAAAGTGAACCTCGGGAGCACTTTGCTTTATATAAGAGTTTGTCCAGGCCTTTCCTTTGCTACAAAAAGGATTGGGCTACCTTGTTGAACCTTTACTACACTTGTTACTTGTTACTCGTTACGAATTATCTTATCACAAAACTACTGCTTTGATTTCTGCACCTGTTGTTCAACCACCTGATTGTAACCTACCTTTTGAAATTATGTGTGATGCTAGTGACTATGTTGTAGGTGTTGTTCTGGGCCAAAGGGTTGATAAGAAATTAAATGTTATTCATTATTCTAGCAAAACACTAGATAGTGCTCAAAGAAACTATTCTACCACTGAAATGAAATTTTTAGGAGTTGTGTTTGCTTGTGATAAGTTTAGACCTTATATTGTTGATTCTAAAGTAACTTTTCACACTGATCATGCTGCTATTAAGTATCTCATGGAAAAGAAAGATGATAAACCTAGAATTATTAGGTGGGTTCTTCTGCTACAAGAATTTGATTTGCATATTGTTGATAGAAAGGATGCTGATAACCCCGTAAAAGATAACTTGTCAAGGTTAGAGAACGTTCTTGATGACCCACTACCTATTGATGATAGCTTTCCTGATGAAAAATTAGCTAGCATAAATGCTTCTCATAATGCTCCTTGGTATGCTGATTATGCTAATTACATTGTCGCTAAATTTATACCACCTAGTTTCACATACCAGCAAAAATGAAAAGGTTTTCTACGATTTAAGACATTACTTCCGGGATGACCCACACCGTTATAAAGAAGGCGTAGATGGTATTATTAGACATTGTGTACCTGAGCATGAATAGGAACAGATCCTACGGAAGTGTCATTCCGGGGCCTACGGAGGACACCACGCTGGAGAAAGAACTGCACATCAGGTATTACAATCTGGTTTTTATTGGCCTACTCTCTTCAAGCATGCTGGTAAGTTTGTCTTGTCATGTGACGAATGTCAAAGATTTGGCAATATTAGTAGACGTCAGGAAATGCCTATGAATTACTCTCTTGTTATTGAACCATTTGATATCTAGGGTTTTGATTATATGCGACCTTTTCCAACGTCTAATGGGTATACTCATATATTAGTTGTTGTTGATTATGTTACTAAGTGGGTAGAAGCTATCCCAACTAGTAGTTATGATCATAACACCTCTACTAAGATGCTTAAAGAAGTTATTTTCCATAGATTTGGAGTCCCCGGATATTTAATGACTAATTGTGGTTCACATTTTATTCATGGTGCTTTCCAAAAATTGATTGCTAAGTATAATGTTAATCATATAATTGCATCTCCTTATCATCCTCAGTCTAGTGGTCAACTAGAATTAAGCAATAGAGAAATTAAATTGATCTTGCAAAATACGGTTAATAGATCTAGGAAGAATTGGTCTAAGAAACTTGACGATGCATTATGGGCTTATAGAACTGCTTATAAGAATCCTATGGGTATGTCTCCGTATAAAATGGTTTATGGTAAAGCTTGTCACTTACCTCTACAGCTAGAGCATAAAGCTTATTGGGCAATCAAAGAGATCAACTATGATTTCAAACTTGCTGGTTAGAAGAGGTTATTTGACAATAGCTCACTTGATGAATGGAGAACCAAGCCTATGAGAATGCCAAGTTGTTTAAACAAAAATTTAAGAGATGGCATGATAAAAAGGATACAAAAGCCTGAATTTAATGTAGGTGATCATGTCTTGCTATACAATTCTTGGTTAAGATTTTTTGCATGAAAACATCTCTCTAAGTGGATGGACCATACATCGTCGAGGAGGTATATCGTTCCGGTGCCATCAAGATCAACAACGCCGAAGGCACAAATCTGAAGGTGGTAAATGGGCAAAGGGTCAAACACTACATTCCAAGTACTCCCATTAATGTTGAAACCAATGTTAACAATACCATAACTCCCGAAGAGCATATTAGGGAGACTTACCAGAACATTTCAGACCCTGAAAAGGAATAGGTACGGTAAGTAAAGTGACTCCAAAACTTTTCCAATAGCAATTTTACTTAGCATTGGAATATTTAAAAAATTAGGAAAATAAAAGGCAATCCGAATGACGCATGGGGAGGCGAGAAGCTGAAAGTGCGTTATATCGACTATAGGGGGTGAATACGCGATTTTTACAAATTCATCACTTGAGGAATTTCAACTTCAGGAATTTGAAATATGATGATTAACTAGCAGCGGATTAAGTACTCACGTGCATGAGAAACATAGCAATAGCATAGTCATCATGATGAAATGAAACATGCATAGATTACAAGTAGCGTGATATAGGATAGGCAGGTGAGGAACAAGCTACCATGAAGAATTTGAGATAAGGAAATTGTGAAAGTCTTCAGTCAAACTCCTCAAACAATAACGATCAATTTCATCAACAAGTATACGAGGAATCGAGGGGTTGAGGAGATAGAACCAAGCAGCTCGATGAAGACAATGGTTGATGACCTAGTGCCAACTGTTGTGATAGTCGTACGTCTGGTTTGGAGTGGCCTGGTATTTAAGCCAGAGGACACATAGTCCCAAAACACACAGTCCTTACCATATTCTCCCTGAGCTAAGGTCACAAAGTCCTCGCCCAACACTCGTCGTCAGTCTTCAGGGTAGACTTCCAAAACCCTCACAAACTGGTCACCCGGTGATCCACAATTTACTTTTGGATGCTCTGGACCAAGGTCAATCCGTGATCTCCAACTGACTGCAGGATGCACTAGACCATGACGCCTAACCGTCTAGAGGATACACAGTCCTTAAAGGTAACAAGCATCGGTTCCACACAGGAATTTCTTCATTTATTCTCAATCACTTTGGGGTTGGTGGTTTGGTTTTGGATTTTTCCTCACTGATGAGTTTCTCTCAAAGTCCTCCGAGGATGGGTTGCTCCCAAATGACAAGTGTCAGTTCTCTCTCGGAGCAGCCAACCAACTAGTGGTTGTGGGGGTGGCTGTTTATAGCCAGGGTGCAACCTGACATGATAAGACATAAATGCCTTTAATGATATGACCGTTATGTGGATAATATGAATGGGGCAACTGGCACTAAGCACAACAACGGTCGGAATTTCGAACAATGAAAGTCCTCAGGCTTATCACGTTCCTCACTTGTAGGCAATTCGCACTGGCGAAATCCTAACTCCTCAGTTGGATCAATTTCATCAGATACCATAAGAACATCATCTCTGTCACTGAAGAACTTGACTGAACGGCAAGAGATTTCCAAAGGCTTCACTCGAAGTATTGGATAGGTTGAGGCTTTTGGAGTTTAGCATTAGTTGGAAATTTTCCTTAATATTACCTCGGCCCCCTTTAATAGTACGGTGTTTCCTATGACTCAAAGAAAGGAAATGGAACTACGAAAGCGAAAGTCTTCATGCTTCACAGTCCTCATTCATATCCTCAAGGTCACACCAACTTCTTCATTTTCAAAGTCTTTAGGGAATACCAAAGTCTTCAGAAAAGTCTTCACCAAAGTCTTCAGTTGAAGACATACATTTTTAGGGGTTGGTAATCTCTGAATATATCAAACTCCTCGTTGACTTAGAGAGCCTGGGCACTAGATGCACTTACAATCTCCCCCTTTTGGTGATTGATGACAAATCGGTTAAGTTTTCAATGGGGATAATTCTATGAAGTGTAAATACTGAGTTTGAGAAATTTGATTGCAAGATATAGAAGAACTCCCCCTGAAGATGTGCATATTTGCGGAATTTGCTTTGGACTGCAAATGCACATGGCAGGTGAAAAACATGGAGAAATCCCCCTATATCTTGTAATTCATACACACATTTAACATAAGATATGACGAATTTGAAATGCATGATGAAAATGGTGTCTGACAAAATTCAGCATGCATGCATTAAGGTACTTGAGGAATAAGCATGCGGAAAGAAGTTCAAAAGAGTCAGACCACCATCGGACTTAAGTTTACAACTCAACAAACAAAAGCTTCAGAAGAGCGAGAGTTGTAACTTAAACAAAAATAGCCCATATATAGTGACCCGCTTGAAGACAAACTCAAATTTTCTCCGCATTTGTCATCTAAGACCAAAAGCGATTTTTAAGTGAGGACTAATGGCCTTGAAGAATTTCATCTTGTTGGTGAAGAAGGAGCGCCAGCGGTGTCGGGGTCGTTTGTCGATGCAGGGCCTGCCGCAGTGTCATCAATATCCTTAGCTTCATCCGTCTCACGTGATGAAGAATATGAACTTGTAACTATCAGAGGAACTTGAACCTTCTTGAATTTCTTCTAAGGAGGATGAGACCAGTCAAAGTTTTGCTGCAAGTCCATTTCCTTGAGTTCCTCACGAGTTTTGAGGTGGGCGAGAATGGCCCATGCGCGATCGAAGATTTCATGCACATAGTAGTGATTTTCCTCAAAGAGTTCTATGTCACAGTCATCTTCCGAACAATGGAAGCCAACTGACGGTTTACTCACTTGTGATTGTGATCTACCTGTTGATGAAGACTTATGAGAATCTCACGATCATTCATCACACGAGGGGCATACTCTTGATGCTTTTGCGCTGAGGCCTTTGTAGCAGAATCCTGGGATACAGTGTCATCATTGCTAGAGAAAGATGCAGCTTTGCAAAACTAACCATCCAATGGACGAGTGCCTTCATTAATGACAGCTTTGCCTTTACCTTCAACCGAGGCATTGTGTTCTTGAGGACTTCAATCGGGGGCAAGAAGCCGAAGTGATTCTGGAAGTACGCCTTGAAGGGAACTGAAGACCTTGACCTGATGAACTTCATGATCCAGGGAGCATAAGGCTTCAGTTCAAATGAGGCGAGTGCTACATTGGCCAATGTCCTCATGAAGAAATCATGGAAGTTGATGGGAATCCCATGAATAATGTTGAATATCATGTTCTTCATGACTCCCTCCACTTCTTCTTCAGAGTTGTGGCCCTTCTGAGGACGTAGGTTGTTGGTGAGTGAAAGTGCGTTATATCAACTATTGGGGGGGTGAATACGCGATTTTTACAAATTCATCACTTGAGGAATTTCAACTTTGAGGAATTTGAAATGTCATGAATAACTAGCAGCAGAATAAGTACTCAAGTGCATGAGGAACATAGCGACAGCATAGTCATCTTGATGAAATGAAACATGCATACAGTACAAGTAGCGTGATACAGGATAAGCAGGTGAGGAACAAGGTAAGTTGAAGAATTTGAGGTGAGGAAATTGTGAAAGTCTTCAGACAAATTCATCAATCAGCATAGTTCAATTTCAGCAATAGTTATACGAGGAAATGAAAGGGTTGAAGAAATAGAACTAGGTACCTTGATGAAGACAATGGTTTGATGACCCAGTTCCAACTGCTGTGACAGTCGTACGTCTGGTTTGGAGAGGCCTGGTATTTAAACCAGAGGACACACAGTCCCAGGACACATAGTCCTTACCGTATTCTCCCTGAGCTAAGGTCACACAGTCCTCGCCCAACACTCGTGGTAAGTCTTCAGGGTAGACTTCTAAAACCCTCACAAACTGGTCACCCGGCGATCCACAATTTACTGCTGGATGCTCTAGACCAAGGTCACTTCGTGATCCCCAATTGACTACAAGAGCACTAGACCATCACGCCTAACCGTCTGGAGGATGCACAATCCTCAAAGGTAACAAGCATCAGTTCCACACAGGAATTTCTTCAGTGATGCTCAATCACTTTGGGTTTGGTGGTTTGGTTGTGGGTTTTTCCTCAAGATGATTTTCACTCAAAGTCCTCGGAGAATGGGTTGCCCTCAAATGACAAGTGTCAGTTCTCTCTCGGAGCAGCCAACCAAGTAGTGGTTGTGGGGGGTGGCTATTTATAGCGAGGGTGCAAGCTGACATGATAAGACATAAATGCCCCCAATGATATGACTGTTATGTGCATAAGAATGATTGGGGATAGCTAGCGCTAAGCACAACAACGGTTAGAATTTCAAACTATGAAAGTCCTCACCTTATCATGTTCCTCACTTGTAGGCAATTCGCACTAGCGAAATCCTAACTCCTCAGTCAGATCAATTTCCTTGGAGAGCAGAAGAACTTCGTCTCTGTCACTAAAGAACTTGTCTGAACCATAAGAGATTTCTAAAGGCTTCACTCGAAGGATTGTATAGGTTGAGGATTTTGGAGTTGAGCATCAGTTGGAAATTTTCCTTAGTATTACCTCGGCCCCCTTTAACAGTACGGTGTTTCCTATGACTCAAATAAAGGAAATGAAACTACGAAAACAAAAGTCTTCACGCTTCATATTCCTCGTTCATATCTTCAAGGTCACACCAACTTCTTCATTTTTAAAGTCTTCACAAAGACTTCACCAAAGTCTTCAGAAAGTCTTTAGCAAAGTCTTCACTTGAAGACACACATTTTTAGGGGTCGATAATCCTCGAAGATATCAAACTCCTCATAGACTTATAGAGCTTGTGTACACTCACAAACACATTAGTACCTTAACCTATAAGTCTTCAATACACCAAAATCACTAAGGGGCACTAGATGCACTAACAGTGAGAATGCGGTAGACCGTCATGGGCACATAGAGCATATCCTTCACAAGGAAGGTTGTTCGTTGAGATTTTCCAAGAGCCAACGGCTTCATCAGCACTTGCATCAGTTGGTGGGGTAGAGCAGGTTCATCAAACAAGCAACGTGCTTCTTCTGAAGGAATTGAGACAGGGACTGACCGAAGCAATTCAGATGCTGTAGCAGTGAGGTGAGTAGATCCGGTCATCCAGTCCAAGACCAGGAGTTGATGTCAGAGGCATCATCTGTGATGTGTAGATGGCATAAAATTGAAGAATTAGCTCTTCATTCCAATCACAGATATGCACACACAATGGAAGGATTCCTGCATCATGAAGAATTGAGAGCACCGGTGTGAAGGATGGAATTGTTTCTATATTAGCATGAGGAATTTGATGGTGCTCGAAGATATTATTCTTGTCAACCAGAACTGATGCATAGTAATTCATCTGAGTGGGAGTCCAGAATCTAGTGCGACCGGCCCTTGCCGAGTCATATGGATTGGGACCAGTGAAGAAAATATGCTCATCGAAGAAATTTGACTTGAGGAATTTGAGGCGCGTTGAGCCTTTGAATGGCATACTTGGCTTCGGCTGAAGATTTGGCTTGAAGCAGCCCTTGATCTCCTTAGGCATAGGAGGAATTTCTTCGTACTGAGGAATTTGTAGAGCAGTTTCCTCAGTGATCCTTTTCTACTTGATCATCATTCGGGATGACGTAGTCTACACCGAGTGGCACTATTTCATAGGCTGGTGCTGAGGAGATTGGGGTAGCATCAACTAGTTCTGTTGAAGAACTTGGGAGTGTGTTCAATTTATTCACAGCCGAGGAATCTGAAGTTGATGCTTTTCGTTTCAGTGCCTTGTTCTCAGCAGCCTTGTTCTTCTTCACTTCTGATGGAGAAGGAAGGTTAATTGTCTTCACCCTTGAATATTTTGAGATTTCAGAGGAGGGTGAAGGGGCAGCAGTTTCTTCAGGTATGACTGATGCAGTCGTCCTTGAGGGTTTAGTTTCATCAGAGGCAGTGGTGGAGGTTGCCCTGGCAGGTTCTTCAGCGGTCTGACTTTCTTCAGCACCGCTCGCAGTTTCTTTAGTAGGCTGAGCAGATTCATCAGCCTGAGGAATTTGTGGTTGCGAACAAGATGCAACCCTTGAGTTGCGATCATTGATGACTTTATCACCTATGTTGACGAAGCGAACTTGGCGCCTTGCCAATCAACATAGTATGCATTGAATTTCTCACTGAGGTCTTTGATCTCAGACCGCATCTTCACAAGTTCGTTAGGAGACATATTTAGAACATTTTTCTTCAATAAATGCTCTTTCTTGTACTGATCCTTCTTGGTTATTCTGGCCTTCTCATACTGCCATTTTTCTTCAATGATGAAAGCAATGTGGACATGATCTGGACTAGGAGGCAACTTCAAGTCATCAATGGGCATTTTGGGATCCTTGTAAAAGATGTCAATGAAGTTCAGCACATTTTTTGGGTCAAGAAAAAGTGGAATTTGACTGCCTGTTGCTTGAGCCACTCTTTCTTGCTTGTTTGTGATGATCGCAGCCAGTTCCTCATCATCAGCTTCATCTGAGGAATCTAATGGTATTGTGAACACCACCTTCTTGGGCTGTGGACTTGGTGAAATACCTCGTCCAATAGTTTCTTTCATTTTCCTCAGGGAAGGAATGCTTGAGGAATGTGCTTGGGCTGAAGAAGTTGCTGATGCCCCAGAAGCAATTGAGAATCCCTCAGTCCTTTGGCATGATGCAAGATGCACCGAAGTTGAGGACTTAGCAGCAGCAGCAGAGGACTGAGCAGCTACTGACCCAGCAGCTGAGGCCTTCGAGGGCTGAGCTTGAGGAATCTGCTGTGATGATTTTGAAGATGAAGAATTTGGCTTCAAAGTAGATTTCTTCATCATCATTTTCTTTGGAGCACTTGTAGAGGCTCCGGCAGTGGTAGCAGCAGCAGAGTCTTTAGTGAATTTCTTAATAGCCTCTTTTGCTCTCCTCGTCAGCTTGGCTTGTTGTTTCTCTGATACATGAGGAAAGTCTTTAGCAGTCTTGAGACTAGTGGGATCAGCAATTTGATTTTGAGCCAAGGGAGGCCTGCTGCAAGGAGGTTTCACAACGAATTTCATCATATATTTAGGAGTGACATAACGATATTCCTTCCACTCCTTTGCCCATCTTCTCTCAATTTTTTGCAGACGAATCTTTCTCTACTTAGTTGTCTCTTTGCCATGAGTTGCTTCATCAGGCGTGCAATATTGATGGGGTTATTAGCCCTAGGTAGGCCAAAGCAACGAGGTCCTCCCCTTTATGCTTCGAAGAAAACTACACGGCCGGCTGGACGAGTCCGACTGGAGGACGTCCGGCTCGAGCTGGCGCCGGCTGGCGCCCCGGACGGATGGTTAGGGAGCCGGCCCGACTCTCAGCCGGTTGGGCGCGGTCGGTTGCTTCTGGGCCGCCTCTTCCGTTGACCTTGGGATGGACATGCAATGTCCTGTCCCTCTATGCGTGGGTACGGAAAAACGACGCGACCAGCACGACGGGCGGCCCTGTGGCTACAGTGGTCGCTGACGCACTACAAAGCGTGGCTACTGTCTGACCGTCTAGGCTGCTGACCTCGACGAGCGCGACCGGGCGAGGAAATAATGCTGGCACACCCTTGCCCACTCGATTGCCTACCCTGGCGTGGCTACTTTGCCGCCGGCCGTACCAGAGACTTCGGCCGGCTGGCGCTAGGCGATGCCAACTCGGTGGCCCGTGCCGCGGCAGGTGGGCGAGGGCCAATCACCGGGCCGACTGGCGGGCCCCAGCAGGAGATGGGATCGCTCAGCCGGTGGCCCCTATAAGTGACAAGACGACGCGAATGGCGCGACCCCCTGGCCAGCCGGAGAGGCTGGCAGCCGGGTCAACCCGCCCTTGTACTTAGAACATATTATAAGAGCCGGGGGTGGTCTATAAAACCCCCCAAGCCCCCCATGCAACGGGGACGGACGATCATCCCTGCACACGCACACATAGCTCTCAAACGCCCTCTAGCAGTGGTGGAAGACGAGCCGGCTGCTCCTTCTTCCTCCTCCAAACACAGCTCCAGGAGCGCCCTTGTATACATACTCATCCATCAAACTAACCCAAGCAGGACTACGGGTGTTACCTCCCTTGGAGGGCCCTGAACCTGGGTACATCGTGTGTCATCTCCACTTGTGCCCAATCTCGCACCCGGAGCCCGTCGACGTCCTCCGGCGCCAACCACCCACGATAAGCCACCCTATGGCATCGGCGACAATTGGTGCCCATCCTGGGTCCCTACGCGGCGCCGGCCAGATTCATGCTTCGAGCGGGACCCCTCGCCATTCCCCGCCATTGCCTCACATCTAGGCGAAACCACGGGCTCGTGGTGCTTCCTCTGGCACGCCCTGCGGGCAACTCCGATCGCCTCACGGCTATAGTTTGAAATAGCAAAGATAGCATCCGCTATTGCGTTCGCAATAGCGCTAGCACGATAGCGTACGTAATCACTCAAATTAAATGTCATTACTTTTTCTTCATATTCTATTGATATAAACAAGAATCTGGTGTATTAATGAATCTGTTATGCGGACATAGCGCCCGCAATATCACCCGCTATCCGCATTCCGCTATGCGGTACCCAATCCGCTATCCGCTATTTTAAACCATGCTCACGGCCGACATCGACGTGCTCACCGAGTGCTTCGGTAGGCTCAGCCTCGCCGAGACTCCGGCCACTGACGAATAGCCTGCGAGGTGCTCGTTTATGCCGGTACACCCATGCCCGTGGGCGCACTCGCTTTGACTCAGTCCAGCGGCTCCCATGGTCGCGTGGGAGTGATGGTCATCACTTCCTCCATCACCTCCGGACGGGCGCGGGCCACAGCTAGCGCTGCCTGCGTCAGCACGTCTGACCCGCTCGGTGCGGCCCTCCGGGCTTGACTACTCCTATCGCCCCGACGACAAACCCTGACACTGCCACGGTCGATCTCGAGGCAGATCGTCGCGTCCTGTTCGAGGATGCTACCGCCCTCGCGGCAACGTGGCACGCATGGAGGCGGCCCAGCGGGAGTATGCTTCCGCCTACGGACTCACCCCGGCTGGCACCGAGCCTATCCGGCGTGGGGCTGTGTGCGACCGCGATCGCGTGGTAGCCGAAATCCTCGGCGGCAAGATGCCCGTCTACGACACCCCCGCAGCCAACCTGCGGGCTATCAAGGTGGCATACGAGGAATTGGCCACCTTGGAGGGCGAAGAGCGTACCGCCCACGAGCTCCACATTAAGGAGCTCATCGATGCTGCTGATGCGCAGCAGCATCTGCTCACGACGGGCGGCTGATGCCCGAGCGCGAGGGCATGGGAACTTCCGGATGCCAGGCGACACAGTAATCCTGCTCCCCTCGCGTCTCCGGCCGCCCGGACGAGATGAAAATTACCCCCGACCCTCTCAGCCGCCGGGGACCGAGCAGCCGGCTGTTAACAGCCGGCGCACCAACAACCCGCCTCGAAGCGGCTTCCATCACGAAGCGCCAACTTCCGGCAGCTGGCACAGCCGGGGGCACATACCACCCCCACGGCGCAAGTCGGGCAATCGGTTCCACCTACCATCCACCCCGAGCTCTCGGCTCGGCTCGGACCACGCGTCCCCTGCAGCGAGAATGATGCCCGCAGCTGCATCGACAAACTCGCTCAGTCCGCCCTCCTTGAGGATGAGGGCTCAATTGGTCCGGCTTGCTTCGGCCCCCGGATCTACACCGAGCCTTTTCCAACCGGTTTCACGCTCCCTCAGGACACCCCGAAATATAATGGGTCCACCAACCCAAGGATTGGCTGATCGACTACACCACCGCGGTTGGCATTGCCAGGGGGAACAAGCGCGTAGCCGTTTGCTATGTCCCCCTCATGTTGATTGGCTCGGCCTGCACCTAGCTCAATAGCCTGGCAACCGGCAGCATCAACACTTGGACGGACTTCGAGGAGGCCTTCGTCCACAACTTCACCGGTACCTACAAGCGGCCCGACCGCCCCCGCGAACTCGCCATGTGCGTTCAGGGGCCGGAAGAATCCCTCTGTGACTACCTTACTCGGTGGACCGAGCTTCACAACTCCTACGAGGGGGTACACGGGGTACAAGCCGTGTAGTACTTCATTGAAGGCTGCCGATATGGCACCCCCCTCAAGCACAAGCTTCTGTGCTCCGAGCCGGCCACGCTTGCCGAACTAATGACCAAGCTGGACAAGTACGCCACGGCTGATTCAACCATCCGGGTCAAGACGACCCCGCCCGCCAAGGCAACGGCGACACCGGTAGCATCCAGGCCGGCTGCCGACAACCGAGGGCCGCAGAACAACAAACGCAAGAACGACCAGCCGGCTCCCATAGCTGGGATCCGGCAGGTCAATACCATCAAGGAGCAGGAGATGGCTGCCTAGCCTTCCGGCCAGCACCAGCGCACTCGCAAGGCTACCAGGCAGCTGAAGCTCACCTTCGAGCAAATTCTAGACCTCCCTTGCAAGAACCACCCAAGGGCCAACCCTCTATGCACACACTCCGACAGTGTAGCTCCTCACAACGATTGGCCCAGCGGGACGGCCTTGCGGCTCCTCCCGCGCCGCTAGCCCGTGTGCTGGCCCCGGCCCAAGCTGTCGCTCCGGCCCAGAACAACGATCGTTTGATCGACCAGTTCCCCAACCAAGACGGCTGTTACGTCGTCTTCACCAGTGAAGAGATGGGCAAACATGCTCAACGCCAGCTCGGACGTGATGTGAACGCCACCATGCCGGCAAATCCCCAGTTCATGCACTGGTCGGAGAAGCCGGTCACTTGGAGCTAGGCCGATCACCCCGCGGTGATGCCGAATCCCGGCAGCTACGCCCTGGTCCTCGACACCACCATCGCCACTAAGGAACAAACTTGCCGCCTCTCGCTGGTGCTGATGGATGGTGGCAGCAGCATCAACATCCTCTACCTCGACACTATGCACAAGCTAGGGCTGAAGATACAAGACCTGCAGGCGAGGCGGACGGTCTTCCACGGCATCGTGCCTAGGAAATTCTGCTCCCGTGTCGGCAAGATCACGCTTGACGTCCTCTTTGGCAGACCCGGCCACTTCCGCCGCGAGCCGGTGCTATTCGAGGTCCTGGACCTCGCGAGCCCCTACCACGCATTGTTGGGCCGCCCGACCCTTTTTAGCTTCATGGCGGTCCCCCATTACGCCTACCTCAAGCTCAAGATGCCGGGCCACAAGGGAATCATCACCATCACGGGTGACTACAAGATGTCGCTCGAGTACGCTCGAGATGACAGCCGGTTGGCTGAGGCCCTAGATATCGCCAAGGAAAAACGGCAGCTCGACCGGCTCGTGGCCCTTGCTGCCAGCCTGCCGGCCGTGCCAGCTCCTCCCTCACAATCCGTCGGCGAGGCCTCCTTCCAGCCGTCCAAAGACACCAAGCAATTCCTGCTCGACCTAGCAAACCTAGCTCAGTGCATCACCATCGGCTCCCGCCTCAAGAGCAAATAGGAAGGCGAGCTCGTCGACTTCCTCCGTGAGAATCGAGACATCTTTGCATTGTCCCCCAAGGACATGCCTGGTGTTCCGAGGAAGTTCGCTGAGCCAAAACTCCACGTCCGGCCAGACGTCAAGCTGGTCAAGCAACTCGTGTGCCTCTTCTCCAAGGAGAAGCGGTGTACTATAGGTGAAGAGATCGCCTAGATGCTCGCAGCCGGGTTCATCATGGAAGTGTTCCACCCGGACAGGCTGGCCAACCCAGTCCTGGTGCTGAAGAAGAACAAGACCTGGCGCATTGGCATCGACTACACTAGCCTAAACAAGGCATGTCCCAAGGACCCATTCGCTCTGCTGCGGATCGATCAAGTCATCGACTCCACGGCCGACTGTGATTTGCTGTCCTTCATGGACGCCTACTCTGGCTACCACCAGATCAAGTTGGACCCGGAAGACAGGCTCAAGACCTCCTTCATCACGCCCTTTGGGGACTACTGCTACATCACCATGTCCTTCGTCCTGAAGAACGCAGGCACCACCTTCCAACGGTGCATGCAAAAGTGCCTTCTGCCTCATATAGGCAGGAATGTCCACGTCTACGTCGACGATATCGTCGTCAAAACCAAGATGCACTTCAGCCTCCTCGACAACCTCCGGTAGACCTTCGCGAACTTATGCGAGTACAAGATCAAGCTCAACCCGAAGAAGTGTGTCTTCGGCGTCTCGGCTGATCAACTCTTGGGTTTCTTCGTGTCCGCCCGCAGTATCGAAGCTAACCCCGAGAAGATCGGCACGATCGAGCGCATGCCCAAGCAGACCCGGCTCTGCGACATCCATAAGTTCACTGGCTGCCTCGCCTCGCTCAAACGGTTCATTAGCCGGCTGGGGGAGAAGGCCTTGCCCCTCTACGGGCTCCTTCGCAAGACGACTCTAATCGAGCCGGGTCAACCCAAGAAGCTGCGCGTATTCAACTAGCCCGACGAGGCGGACGAGGCTTTCAATGGCCTCAAGAAGGCTCTCACCCACGCGCCCATCCTAGCCGCATCGGCTGAGAAGGAACCCCTAATCGCCTACATCGCGGTGACCACACATGTCATCAGCGTCGTCCTGGTGGTCGAGCGGCTGGAGGAGGGCAAGTGCCTTCCGGTCCAGCGACCCGTCTACTACCTCAGCGAGGTACTCTCCGTGTCCTAGCAGAACTATCCCCACTACCTGAGATATTCTATGGCATATACTTTGCCGCCAAGAATGTCAAGCAAGGCTTCCAAGAACATGCCACCACCATGGTGAGGACGGCCCTGCTCGGCGAAATCATGAGCGTCCGAGACTCCACCGGCCGGATCGCCAAGTGGGTCATCGCCCTCGCCGATCATGAGATCCGGTACGAGCCAAGAACTCCCATCAAGTCGCAGGCGTTGGCTGACTTCCTCATCGACTAGGTGGAGAAGGAGTTCGTCCCGCCTCCCCCACATTCCATGCATTGGCGCATGCATTTCGACAGCTCGAAAATGAGGACCGGCCTGGGTGCCGGCATAGTCCTCTCCTCCCCCAAGGGGGACCAGATCAAATACGCCCTCCAAATCAACTTTGCCGCCTCCAAGAACGTTGCCGAGTACGAGGCCATCGTGCATGGCCTCTGGCTTGCCAAGGAGATCGGCATCAGGCGCATCCTCTGCTTCGGCGACTCCGACCTCGTGGTGCAACAAGTCTCTGGCGAATGGGGCGCTAGGGATGCCAACATGGCCAGCTACCGCTTCCTCGTACAATAGCTCACCGGCTCCTTCGAGGGCTGTGAGTTTGATCACGCCCCATGGGCAGATAACGAGGCGGCAGATGCAATGGCAAAGATCAGCTCCACCCGGCAGGCCATCCCAGCCGGCGTCTCCCTCGAGCGGCTGCTTAAGTAGTTGATCAAGCCTTCCCCAGAATCGGAGTCAATCTTCATGCCGGACGGCACCGCCGGACCATCGACGACCCCGACCGCCTCTCCGACACCTTCGCCACCAGCTGCAACGACGCGATCGTCATGATGACCATCGGCTAGCCGGCCCCGAGGGCTGGCAAACTGGTCCCGGGGACTGATCATCAAGTCCCGGGGGCTGGCAAGCCTCCATGGGCCGGTCATCTAGCCCCGGGGGCTCCTGAGCCGGCCCCGTCACAGCCCCCTCATGGGCCCAACCCATCCTGGCATTTCTCCTACGGGGCGAGCTGCCTCCGAACGAGGCTTTGGCAAGGCAAATCCAATGCCGGGCCATGGCATACAGCATCATCAACAACGAGCTCGTCCACCGCAGCACCACCGACGTCGTCCAGCGATGAGTCGAGCCGGAAAAGGGTCTGGAGATCCTCCTCGACATCCACCAGGGTGAGTGCGGGCACCATGCCGCCTCCAGGACCCTGGTGGCCAAGGCTTTCCGCCACGGTTTCTTCTGGCCGACTACCCTCGAGGTGGCCAAGAAGTTGGTTGACGAGTGCCACGGCTGCCAACGCTTCAGCATGCAAAGCCACCTGCCGGCAACAGCCCTCAATACCATCTCCCTCTCATGGCCCTTCACTGTTTGGGGGCTTTACATGGTGGGCCCATTCAAGACCTCTCGAGGCGGCCTGATGCACTTGCTGGTGGCTGTCAACAAATTCACCAAGTGGATCAAGGCGCGCCCAATCAGAAGGTGGATGGCCCCACGGTTGTCTGGTTCATCGACGACAACACGGTGCGCTATGGTGTCCCCCACAGCATCATCACCGACAATGGCACGAACGTCACCAAGGGCGCACTCGCGCGTTTCTGCTCCAAGCAAGGAATCCGGCTCGACCTGGCCTCCGTCGCTCATCCGCAGTCAAACGGCCAGGTCGAGAGGGCAACCGGCCTCATCTTATCCCGCATCGAGCCCTGGCTCGTGACACCGCTGGTGAGGTCACCCAGCTACTGGATCGACGAGCTGTCGGCCGTCCTTTGGATTCTCAGGACCACCCTGAACCGTTCAACCGGCTACACTCCCTTCTTCCTTGTGTATGGGTCCAAGGCAATCATCCCCACCGACATCAAGTTTGATTCGCCTCGGGTCGCCCTATACACTGAGAAGGATGGAAAGGAGGCAAGAGAAGACGGCGTCAACCTACTCAAGGAAGCTCGCGAACTGGCCCTAAGCCGGACGGCAATCTACCAGCAGAAGCTCCGACACTATCATAGCAAGCGGATCCGGCCACTCTCCTCTCCCGAAGGGGACCTGGTCCTCAGGCGGGTCCAGCGAATAGCCGGACAAAACAAGTTGTCCTCCCTGTGGGAGGGCCCATTCATCGTTAGCAAGGCACTGCACAACAATGCATACTACCTAATCGACGCCCAGAAGCCGCAAAAGAGCAAGAGAGACACCTCCGGTGAGGAGACGGAGCGCCCGTGGAACGCAGCACTCCTACGCCCATTTTACTGCTGAGAAAAACCAATGTATGTATGTATCCCCACCCTTTTGGGCTTATGAATCCAATGGGCGCCCCAGGCCGTCTCTTGGGGCGCGCCCCATTTCGTTTCCCTCAAAAGTTCCCTCACTCACCGGCTCCCTGACCTAGATCCTGGGCACGGGAGCTAGCTGGCTGGACCTAGAATGCTTCTCCAGAAATTGGCTAAGTCATGTGATCTGGCCAAACCTCCCCACCCTTACCAGCTACAGAACTGGCTCCCGGTTGTTCGGCTGACAGGGCCTCGGGGCGGCAAGGTTTGACTCACACGAAAGGTCAAATGAATGGAGACATACCATTCTACTTATCTAGATAGGCCCTCGCGATTCGTAAGTTCTGATTCGGCTCCCCTAAGGCGGACGCCACGACCCAGCTACAGACCGGCTCCCGGCTATCTGGCTGGCGGGGCCGAAACCAACAGAGAAAAGGAGGAGCACCGAAGAGAATCAAGCAGGCAAAAAAGGATAAGGACGAGTCGGCATGAGTAACAACGCAAACATGCTAAATATTCATAGCATAAATGTTAAGACAAAGGCGGCTCACGGCTATCACAATTCATTACATAAACACCCCTAGTGGGTGGATTCGAGCCTATCTTGCAAGGAGAGAAAAGAGAAAGATTAAAAAAACGCCCGGGGGCTCAGGCCGGGTGCTGAAGAAAATCCTCAGCCACGTCAACCTTCTCATCCAAGATTTTTTTTTAATGTGAATAGCTTCAAGTCTAGCAACAGGTGCAATAGTTTCATTAAAGTCAATTCCTTCAACCTATGTGTAGCCTTGTGCTCAAAGACGAGCATTATTCCTTACCACAAGGACATTTTCATCCTACTTGTTTTGGTAGATCCACTTAGTACCTAAGATGTTATGTTTGCGAGGATCTGGCCGCTTGACAAGTTCCCACACGTTGTTGAGCTTGAATTGATGCAATTCCTCTTGCATAGCTTGAATCCACTCAGGCTCCTTGAAAGCTTCATTAACTTTGGTGGGCTCTATGATAGAGACAAAAGGCAAAGTGCCCACAAAAGTTAGTCAAATGTGAAGCTCTTGAGCGAGTGAGGGGACCTGGTGCATTGATGTCATCGATGATCTTGTCAATCTGCACTTCATTTGCAACTCTTGGATGAGCAGGTTGACGTGGCCGAGGATTTTCTTCAACACCATTTTCTTCAGGTGTATCAGCATGAATGTCTTCATTCTTTGGAATGACTTCCTTAGTGGGTATGATGTCTTCAGTAGCCTTCCGTTTAATGGATTCCTTAGGAGACTGTTCATCTAACATAGGAAGGTAGGTGCTCTCTTTGCGAGCCATCAGTTTCATCAAACCGCACATCTACACTTTCAACAACCTTGTGGTGGTAGGTGTTGAAGACTCTGTAGGTGTGCGAGTGTTTTTCGTAACCAAGCATAAAACCTTCATGTGCTTTCGGTGCAAAATTTGAACTGTGGTGAGGATCTCTAATCCAGCATTTTGCACCAAAGACTTTGAGATAACTTACTTTGGGTTTCTTGCCAGTCATAAGTTCATATGAAGTCTTCTTGAAGGATTTGTGAAGATATACCATGTTGATGATGTGGCATGCAATATCAATTGCCTCAGGCCAAAAGCGACGAGGGGTCTTGTATTCATCAAGCATGGTTCGAGCCATCTCAACAAGAGTCATGTTCTTGCGCTCCATGACACCGTTCTGCTGAGAATTATAAGGGGTAGATAACCCATGAGTAATACCAAGTTCATCAAGATTGGTGTTCTTGAACTCAGTCCCATTATCACTCCTAATATGCTTGATCTTGACGCCGAATTTCAAGGATGCCCTTGAAGCAAATCGTTTGAAGACATCCTGCACTTCCGACTTGTATAGAATAATATGCACAATGACAAAGATCAACAATGAAAAAGCCATACAAACTTGAAGAATTAGTTAGTGTGGAGTAATGAGTGGGGCCAAAGAGATCCATGTGAAGCAATTCAAAGGGTCGAGTCGTGGTCATGATTGTCTTCAAGGGATGCCTGGATCTGGTCATCTTCCCAGACTCACATGCACCACAAAAGGTTGTACTTGAGGAATTTGACACCATCAATACCAATAACGTGGTTTTCTTCGCGAGCATGTGAAAGTTCCTCATACCAGCAAGTCCAAGACGTCGATGCCACAACCAGCCTCCTGAGGACTTTGCAAGTAGGCATGTGGCAGGCTGAGGACCTGTAGAGAAATCAACAATATACAAGTCTCCTCTCCTAAAGCCTTCGAAGACTTTGGAATTGTCAAATTCCATGATGACAACACAACGATATTTTCCAAATACGACAATCATATCAAGATGACAAAGCATTGAGAGAGACATAAGGTTGAACCCGAGGGATTCGACAAGCATCACTTTATCCATGGTTCGGTCCTTTGATATTGCAACCTTACCTAGACCCAATACCTTGCTTTTTTGCCATGTCTATGTAGATGATATGCTTCAGAGTAAGTGGCAAATTCATCAGAAGACTCTTGGCACCAGTCATGTGATTTGTGCATCCACTATCGAGGAGCTACTCAGTAGCTTTTGGAGGTTCATCCTGCACATGAATTAGTACAACTAACGAACTCATATGCTTCAGAGTGAAGAATATGACATCAATTTCATCAGACATAATTTCATCACCAGATATTAAGCAAGTAGTGTGAGGACGTGAGAAATGAGGAATTCATTTATACATGGTTTTCTTGCGTCCTTTCAAGCATTACCTCAGGTCTCCAGTAAATTCATCAAATGTTCAACTTCATCTGGAGACCTGACCCTGCATAATAAATTAGTTCAATTTCTTCACCACCCACATCTGGAGGGGTGGCAAAGAGTTCATCATTCTGCGAGCACTATATGAGAAGGGAGGCATTGAAGCAAGTGCGTTTTGTTTCATAGGGCGAGGGTTAGAGTACTCATATGAATAAGCAGAGAAATTCTTCGAGGACTTATGAATATAATATTTGAAGAATAATGCACATATTCAGAACTCTTAGATTTTGCCTACGAAATAGATGCATTAGCACGATAATGATATTTTTGATCATTTGAGGAATTTAGTCCAAGTGAAGACTTTGGTCCATATGAGGAATTTGATCTTGGGTTCCTGTTCTTCATGACTGGTGTCGTGAGGACATTCACTTGAAGATTTTTTAAGTAGCTCTTGGGAACCTAGATTTTCTTCATAGGAGAGCCATTCCTGCAGTTAGTTCCAACAAATCTAGCAAATACTTGACCTTTCTGACTTTTGAAGAATTTGTAGTGGGAGTCAAGTGACTCATCAGAGGAATATGAAGTTTCACAAGTTAAGCCAGATAAAGTGGATGGATCTACAGGAGGTCCTTTTGTAGCAACCCATGAGGTTTTGGGGTACTGCTTAGGTGTCCAGGAGGATCCATTAGCGTTGCGTTTCCTCACAAAGGCAACACCCTCTTTCCTAGGGTTCCCGTTCAGAATCTGCTTTTGGAGGACATCACAAAGGGTTTGATGCCCTTTGAGACATTTGTACATGCCTGTCACATACAATTCATTCAACCCTGCATTTTCGTCAGTGATACTTGTGGTTTCATCAGTTGAGGAATTTGAGACCACTGGAATAGATGAAGAATATGTAGCAATAGAAGCATTTGAACATTCAGGTGAAGAATTAGCAGTTTCATGTTCGGTGCATTTCAAACAAGGTGGAACAAATTCTTCCTGAGCGGTACTGATCTGTTGAGATAGTAAGAATCGTTTTCGCTTTGGAGATCCTGATGTGACACCCTTGGTTTCTCAAGATCTTGCTTCCGTTGAAGAAATTAATAAGAAATCTTCTCATGATCGGCTAAGAGAGCATTACGATGACTCTGAAGGTTATCATACTTTGTCTGAAGTCTTTTGAGATCGTCAAACAGAGTTTGAGTCCAATTCACTTCCTCATTCAACAAATCATTGCTTTTGTCTAGCATTTTCTGAAGCTTTTCAAGTGCACTTTGTTGTTTAGTGGCAATATTAGCAAGTTTGCCATAGCTAGGTTCACATATTCATCAGCTTCACAATCACTTGATTCAAAGGAGGATGGATGCTTATGTACCTTGGAACCTGTTGCCATAAGACAAAGTGAGGAAGATGAATCAGGATCTGATTCCTGGGTTTTGAGGATTTTCTTCAGTTTGATGAACTTGGGGTCTTGACGAGTGTGATAGCCTTCATTGATGTCAATGATCCTATCCCAAATGAGCTTGGCATTTTGAAGATGACACATGCCCTTGAACAAGACGCTTGATAGGCTTGAGCAGATGATGTTCCTTGCCTGAGCATCAAGTTGAGTGTACTTACGAATTTCCTCAGCATTTGCCATCTTGCAAAGTTCAGTCGGTCGAAGTTCTATAACAGCCCATAGATCACTATTCATAGACACCATATGCTTCTTCATCAGAACCTTCCACTTAGGATATTCAATGTCATCAAGATTGGGACATTTTGTGACTGACTTGACGCCTTTCGCATGAAATAGTAAGTAGGAGCATAGTGATCGTTGCCTCCGTTAGAGTCATTGGAGTAGTCATTTTATTCATCGTTGAAGATGGACTTGTTGACGAAGGCAGTAGCGAGAGCAAGGCTAGTGACACCAGATTCAGATTCTACCTCATATTCTTCCTCTTCTTCATATTCTTCAGATTCTTCTTTTGAGTCCATTTCCTTGTCAATGAAAGCTTGAGCCTTTCTGGAAGCATTCTTCTGGTTCATTGAGGACTTTTAAAATGAGGACTTTACAAATAAGGATTTTGAAGATTTCTCGTTTTTCTTCGAGTCATCAGAACTGTCGTCCTTGTACTTCTTTTTCTTCTTCTTTTTCTTCTTCTTTGATTCTTTTTCCCAGAGAGGACAGTCAGAGATGAAGTGACCAGATTTCTTGCATTTGTCACAAGTTTTATTCTTGTAGTCATCTGAGGACTCTGATTTCCTCAAACCTCTTTTTGATGACTTTCCAAATCCACCTCTCCTTGAGAACTTCTGGAATTTTCTAACGAGCATTGCTAGCTCCTAACTTAGTTCTTCAGGATCACCAAGGCTACTATGAGAATCTTCGCCTTCGGATGAGGAAATTGCTTTTGCCTTGAGAGCACGATATCTTCCATAGCTTGGCCTGTAGAGGTCTCTCTTCTCAGCTTGTTGGAATTCGTGAGTATTAAGTCTCTCAAGAACATCAGTAGGATCAAGTGACTTCTAGTCTCCATGCTATAGAATCATCAAAGCCAGACTATCGAATGAGGAATCAAGAGATCTTAGCAGTTTCTTCACCACTTCATGGTCAGTGATATCAGTGGCACCCAGTGCTTGAAGCTCATTGGAGATATCAGTGAGACGATCAAAAGTCTCTTGAAGCGGTTGAAGAGATCGCGAAGAACATCAACATGCGAGTCATGTTGAGTGGAAACACCTTTGTTAACTTTGGATAGCCTATCTGAGATAAGCTTAGCAGTCTCCAAACACTCACTCTGCCATACTGACCTTTGCTCAGATAGCCACAGATGATATTCTTTGCTTCAGAATTGAGTTGATTGAATCTCTTCGTATCAGCAGCAGTAACAGTTGGAGAAATGCGGGGAACACCATTTTCCACAACCTACCAGAGATCATTCTCAATTTCCTCAAGATGCATGTGCATCTTGTTCTTCTAGTAGGGATAGTCCGTCCCATGGAAGGTAGGACATCTTGCGGAAACCTTGATCATACCTGCAGTCGACATAACTAGAACTCCAGGTGGTTAAACCAAAATCGCACAAAACAAGGGAGTACCTTGCTTTGATACTAATTGAAAGTGCGTTATATCGACTATAGGGGGGTGAATAAGCGATTTTTACAAATTCATCACCTGAGGAATTTCAACTTGAGGAATTTGAAATGTGATGATTAACTAGCAGCGGATTAAGTACTCAAGTGCATGAGAAACATAGAGATAGCATAGTCATCATGATGAAATGAAACATGCATATGTTACAAGTAGGATGATACAAGATAGGCAGGTGAGGAACAAGGTAACTTGAAGAATTTGAGATGAGGAAATTGTGAAAGTCTTCAGTCAAATTCTTCAAACAGTAACGATCAATTTCATCAACAAGTATATGAGGAATAGAGGGGTTGAGGAAATAGAACCAGGTAGCTCAATGAAGACAATGGTTTGATGACCCAGTTCCAACTGCTGTGACAGTCGTACGTCTGGTTTGGAGCGGCCTGGTTTTTAAACCAAAGGACACATAGTCCCAGGACACACAGTCCTTACCATATTCTCCTTGAGCTAAGGTCACAAAGTCCTCGTCTAACACTGATGGTAAGTCTTCATGGTAGACTTCCAAAACCCGGCAATCCACAATTTACTGTTGGATGCTCTAGACCAAGGTCACTCCTGGATCATCAATTGACTACAGGATGCAGTAGACCATGATGCCTAACCGTCTTGAGGATACATAGTCCTCAAAGGTAACAAGCGTCGATAACACATAGGAATTTCTTCAGTGATGCTCAATCACTTTGGGTTTGGTGGTTTGGTTGTGGGTTTTTCCTCACTTATGAATTTCTCTCAAAGTCCTCAGAGGATGGGTTGCTCTCAAATGACAAGTGTCAGTTCTCTCTCGGAGCAGCCAACCAACTAGTGGTTGTGGGGGGTGGCTATTTATAGCCAGGGTGCAACCTGACATGATAAGACATAAATGCCCCTAATGATATGACCTTTATGTGGATAAGATGATTGGGGACAGCTGGCGCTAAGCACGGCTACGGTCGGAATTGCGAACTTTGAAAGTCCTTAGGCTTATCATGTTCATCACTTGTACGAAATTCGCACTTGCGAAATCCTAAGTCCTTAGTGAGATCTATTTCGTCAGAGACCAGAAGAACATCGTCTCTGTCACTGAAGAACTTGACTGAACTCCAAGAGATCTCCAAAGGCTTCACTTTTAGGATTGGATAGGCTGAGGCTTTTGGAGTTGAGCATCAGTTGGAAATTTTCCTTAGTATTACCTCGGTAGCCTTTAACAGTACGGTGTTTCCTATGACTCAAAGAAAGGAAATGAAACTACGAAAGAAAAAGTCTTCACGCCTCATAGTCCTCGTTCATATCTTCAATGTCACACCAACTTCTTCATTTTCAAAGTCTTTAGGGAATACCAAAGTCTTCACGAAAGTCTTTAGTTGAAGACATGCATTCTTAGGGGTTGGTAATCTCCGAATATATCAAACTCCTCATCGACTTATAGAGCATGTGTACACTCACAAACACATTAGTTCCTTAACCAATAAGTCTTCAATACACGAAAATCACTAAGGGGCACTAGATGCACTTACCCAAGCCTTCTAGGCATGGCCACCCCCGTGGCAGTGCCTAGGGGGCTTGTCACCACCCCGTGCGCCCCCAGACTCCGTTTTCTTGTGGGGTCGACAAAAACTCATTATATAATCTCCTAAAGGTTTTGACTTTCGTATCACGACAATACCGCCTGTTTTCATTTTGATTTGTTTTTGTAGTAGATTTAGATTGTCATGGCATTCCCCAGTGCTCCGAAGGACAAGTTTTTCAAGAAGGTCATCAACCCTTTTCTTGCGGAGGTTCTGCAACACCCTTAAACCATTGAGATCCATGATGTTGAGGGGCCGAAGAAGATCGGAAGCGTGGAAACAAGGCTCGAGGCAATGGATCAGCAAGTCTTCAAGTGCCAAGCTATGGTGGAGCTTGGACTCAATGACAATCATATGATGATCTCGGAGTTTACCCATAAACACAAGCTGGACACCAAGGACATTGGAGAGCACATATTCAAGCTTTACAAGAAAATTGAGCATCTCCAAGCCCAGATCTATGATCTGCAAAACCAGCCTATGCCTTGGAAGATGAAGGACAAGCCTCAAACCTCATCAACAACTCCACCATCATCACTTCCAAAGAAGGACACCTAAGTACATGGGTATTGGCACTCCCCTTGGCTTGTGCCAAGCTTCGGGGAGGTGCCCCGGTATCGTATCACATCACACCTTTTTCCTTTTTATCTTTCCTAGTTCGATCCTTTTTGTTTTTGTCATTGCTCTAGTAGAATAAAAGTTTTTAGTATGATCTACCCCTTTTAGGTTTTGCTTTTCCTCCTCTTATGTAAGCAAGTCCGAGATTTATATAACAAAGTATAGTTTTGATGATGAGGGATTTTCTAGATTATTATGCTCTTTAAAGTAATGAATAAAGTATAATAGAACAAAAGCAAAGATAATGCATAGTGATCTAATGGGGAGTGATGACTTCACATATAAAAAGTATGGTGACTGAGATTTGTTGGGAGTTAACAAAACTAGTAATTGGTCATTGGTGCAATTGAAAGGAAGTGATAAAGAAAGAGAGATTCACATATAAATATATTATCTTGGACATCTTTAATGATTGTGACCACTCATTAAAACATTACATGCCAAGAAGTTCATGTTGGACATGGAACACAACGTAATGGGTTATGTTTTCTTACCTTTGGATAGAAGCTATATCGTCTTAGATCCTTCAACATGTAGTGCTTTCTTCAACCTCATATTAGCCAAAACCTCTGCACCAAGTAGAGATACTACTTGTGCATCCAAACACCTCACCCAGTTTTGCCATGAGAGTCCACTATACCTACCTATGGATTGAATAAGATCCTTCAAGTAATTTGTCATCGATGCAATAAGGTAACATAAATTGCTACTAAATATCTGTGATATTTTATTGTAAGGAAAATAAGCATTGTTCGAACTTGTGATAGTGAAGAAATAAAAGTGACAGGCTGCATAATACATGTTTTTATCACAAAGGGCAAATCAATGTGGCGTTCCTCTGCATTAAGAGTTTGTGCATACAAAAATAAAGAGCACATGACAACCTCTGCTTCCCTCTACGAAGGGCCTATCTGTTACTTTTAATTTCTACTACTTACCTTTATGCAAGAGTCATGGTGTTCTTCACCACTTTTTATATTCTGTCTCTCTCTTGGCAAGCATTATGTGTTGGGAAATGATCTAGACATATATATCCACTCGGATGTGGGAAATCGTGAGCTATTATTGTTGACATCACCCTTGAGGTGAATAGTTGGGAGGCAAAATTATAAGCCCCTATCTTTCTCTGTGTTTGATTGAAGCTTTGACCTCATGGGTACCACGTGAGTGCTAGCAAGTGAAAGACTAAAAGATGGTTAAGTATGTGGATTTTCTTTACAAGCTCTTATATTGACTCTTTTCGATGTTATGATAAATTGTCAATTGCTTCAATGACTGACATCATAGTTTGTTAGTTGTCAATAGAGTTCTTGGTTCATACTTTATATTGTGAATGAATTGTTACTCTAGTATAGAGAATCTCATACAATGAGTATTGTTGTTCTAAAGTTGATCATGGTGCCTCATGTCCGTATTTTATTTTTATCGACACCTCTATCTCTTAAATTGTGGACATATTCATCGATCTCGGCTTTCGCTTGAGGGCAAGTGTGGGGACCCCAACTCATAAGTCATGATCACCGAATGCACGTGTACAGTGATCCCAGAGATCAATGCTCACTGAACACACATAAGCTGAATAACAAGAGTCTTACATCCACATGTAGTGTCTTACACAAATAAAGACCATGAAGATCGAGTCTTACATAGATAGGGCCACCAGGGCCAAACACTTAAATAGAACAAGCAGTAGAAATCTTGATCGGAAGCGTGAACCCATGCCATCTTACTTAAACCTATAGGCATTCTGACTGGGAAGCGTCCTAGTTCGCATGTTGGTCACCAACGAACTCTTCAACGTAGTCCCGTTCTTCCATGCCTGACCAATTAAATAACCAGTGGCAAGCCAATGAGTACTTTGAATGTACTCGCAAGCAACCCAAGTTGTGGAAAAAGTAATAATGATGCATGGTATAGCACTAAGTAGGTAACTTGCGGAAAGCCAATTTTGAATGCACTGACATGATCAAGTAACTAGGTAATCATGCATCAACAGTTGGCGGATATCCATATGAACAAGTTACAGATATCATCATAAACAGGGGGGGTGAACATCTCGTGTTCATTCATTATGCTAAGTCATCATACTTAGTCAATCGACATGCTAAGTCATCGGACTTAGCTCAAGTACCATCCTTGTCAATCGACATGCTAAGTCATCAGTTGTGAAAAACATTTGGACGTAGCACAAGAGCAGTCATCCAACTGTCATTGACCGTGGACACATCTATTCGAATAGTTTTACACTATACATAGGTTGCACACTTTACCCACAAGACTCAAGGAACTTCCGTGTCATCCACGACTCGCGGTAGATCACATACCCGAGGTAAGCACCTGAACAATGCCTTTCCCATGGTGATACTAGACAAAGAGTTCACTCGGTGGTGCCATCCCTCATGATATACATCACATGTATCATCCATGAGGGTACATAATGGTGTGCCCAGTGCCTGTAAAGACAGCGCATGGATGACTCCGTCTCAAGAGTGACCACTTCACTCTTGCCACTAGTAATGCGGGCTCCCTGCTAGCACCATCCATTGTAATCAACAAAGCCCCGTCCCATAAGGGGCATCATGGTCGTACATGTAAGGTTGGAATAATGGTAGCAACTTACACCAAACCACACACACTCACTTGCTCCGATACACCACTTCTTTCTCAAGTGGTCACCCAACTCATCATCATCTCCCTCGGGCATTAGTGTGCCCCGACGGGGTTTTTGAAACGTCTTTGAAATCATTTCTTCCTTTCCGTCACCATGCATAAATCCCAACCCACTTGCGTAGCATCTATTAGCATCATATCTACACCCACCCGCATAAACCTCATAAGTTGGTAGGGTCATGCACGATGTAAGTGTCAATGGTAGAAGTATCGGAGGCAAACCACCGAAGGGGGAGCACCACATCATGATCAATCATCGAAACAACAAGTGCTATATGTCATGCATGGAAAAGTTTCTTGTCAAAGGGCTGCTTTCCTGGCTCGACAATATCTTTGGGGTCTTCAATGTCTTCAGGTCCAACTCCCTCATCAATAGCGCAATCTATCGTCGCGAATAATAGTGATAAAAATAAGCATCACACAACAACAGAGCACACAAGCTACAATAAAAAAGTGCTACCCTACTCTGATAAATACTAAAAACTATACTAAAAATATTTGCTTAATATTTTTTTATGAAAAACATTTGTGAAAACTATTTAACAGAGGCAAAAGATGCCTAAATATAGGTTTTAAAATAAAACAATGCATGAAAGATTTTCAAAAATTTACACAAAAGACACTATTAAATTCTAGGGAATATTCTAAGATTTTAGGTGGAAGAATATTTGGAATTAGAGTAATATTCAATTCTATGGAATTTTTGGAAAAAAGGGACAAAAAGAAAAAGAAAATGAGAGGGGGGAGGCTTCTGTGCCTGGCTAGAGGCAGCCAGCAGCTGGGCCGTCCTAGCTTGCCAGCCAGCCAGCCTCATGCGCGGCCAGGTTCAAACATGACGCGCGGGGCCCGGCTGTTGGTGACCGCGAGGGGGAGAGAGAGCGTGGGAGGGGGAGAGGCTGAATGGTGGGACGCCTATGTCAGATCCTTCTCCCACCTCGAGGCAGAGAGGGGAGGCGCTCACCGACAACATTGCAGGGCACGGCGATGGCAGCCGGAGGCGGGAACGGGCCCGGGGTGGAGTGTCCATTCCAGGGGAGGTCGAAGGGGTGTCGGAGGCAGTTGGAGTCGCCGACCACGAGCACCTGCGGCGGAGGGAGCTTCGGGAGAGATCGTCGGGGCCACTCCATGCTGCAATCAGGACGGGGTCGAGGGGGAAACGGGTAAGAGGGATGAGGGAGGATCAACCGAAGGGAAAAGAGGGCCGGAGGCGGTCGGTACCAGGAGATCGACGACGAGGTGGCCGCGGTGGTCCTCGGCTCGATCCCGAGCACAGAGGCGTCGGGGGCTCTCCGGGGGCACAGGAGGTCTGCTGGGGAGTGGAGAGAGAGACCTGAGGGGATAGAGAGGCCCGGGAGGCTCTTATGCGGGCACCCGGTGGTCCACCGAGCTCGGGTGCGCCGGCGAGCTCGGGGTCAGGGCCAGAGTCAAGCAGAGGTGTGAGGGCACATCTACGGTTCTCGTTGGGTTGGTCTAGGCCGAGGGGGAGAGGGGAGAGTGGTGAGGACACACGCGCGTGAGAGCCCCACGGTTGGCCGACTCGAGCGGCCGCGGCGCACACGAGAGGGGCCGAAGGAGGGAGAGAGAGGAGGGGGCCGACACTTTGGAGTGTTGTGGACGTCGAGGGAACCTCAGGGCATAACTTTCCCCATCCCAAGGCTGTCGGGATCCCTCGGGATGCTCCTGCTATAGTGCGGACAAGCACTGTAGCGCGCTCCAGAGCATGTCTTTGGCACACCATGTCATCCTTGCGTGCTCTGGACGCGCCCCTACGTTTTGACTAGCTCTTGGACGATTTGGAGATGCTCTAGGAGCTAGGGGAGGCTGGAGGAAAAAGAAATGGGGGAGAAAGAGGGTAGAAATGTCCCTGTCATGGTGAAACAGAGGGGTAAATGTGGGTTTTACCCCACTTACCCAATGAACCTTGGCCAGAGGAATTTAATGGGGGTGAAAGGCAATACCACATACCTGTGGTAAAATTTTGGGAGCAAAGGAAATAGTAGAGGTGGAGAAAATAATCATTTCTAGAATTGACCAGAAGATGTTTGATGGAGATTAGGGCAAGCAATTGGACCTTTGCTTGCCATGATGTTTGACAGGATAAAATGGTGGTTGAAAATAGTCCTAACCACCAAGTTTGGGATGGGTCGATGAAAGTTCATAATGTGACTTTGTGGAAACCTAGAAATCAACAAATTCTGGTTGTTGTAGATCCAGTCATGCTAATCTATTACCCTTGATGCACCACTATGTGTAGCATCATTATTTGGTGATTAGAGCATGTCCACGAAGTTTGGGGTCAAGGGGAGTAACTTCACAATGTAAGGTTGTTCAAATTTGAATCTGGACAGGAAGGGGATTGGAATAGTTTGATCACCAAAACAACTTGGATTGAGGTGAAACTTTGCAAGATCATTACCTAGGACATTGTTGACTTGCTGGAATTTTCCTTGAATTTATTTAGAATATTTCTTATAGAAATATTTCAAAAGCTTGATTTGAACAGAAAGGGTTTTGTGGGGTTTTGCCCATGATTTGAACATGCCCATGTGTTGAAACTCATATATATGGAAAATATATGTCCACTGAGTTTCCCTAAATTTTCTCAAATATTTTGAAAGCATTTAAATAATTTTTCCCTATGAAAAACCATTTCTGTTCTTAAGAAAAAACCTTTAAATAAAAAATAAGAATAGTCTTTAAAATTAATATTTGGTGGTTTTGAAAAGTTTCAATATAATAGGTTTGATTTAAAGCCTTTGGGAAAGAAGGATCCACCCAATTTGAGGACTTGCAGTGCAAACCTGATTTCAGGGTTTTTTGAAAACTTAATTTGGATAAATACTTTTTGGTGAAGATAAAATTTTATAAAAATAATTTTGGGCACTATTCACATGGCATGATCTTTGGGCAAGAAGTTTGGGTCAAGGAAGATGAATATGAAGAGGGATAGAATCTAAGAGTGCCATATACCACACTCAACAATCAAACAAGCAACAATTCAAACAAGCACAAAGATTCAAAAAAATTAATTGGTTCCAAATTTTATAAATGCAAACATGACAAGGTGATACAAACATAGCATGTGACAGACCTACCCCCTTACATGAATCTCGTCCCTGAGATTCCTAGGCTAAGCGCTGAAAAGATAAGGGAACTCCGATGTAAGATAGACTTCATGCTCCTAGGTTGCTTCAGCTTCAGTGTGATTGCTCCATTGAACCTTGAAGTACTTGATGGTGCGGCTTCGGGTGCAACGCTCTACCTCATCCAGAATGTGAACTGGCCTCTCACGATAAGTGAGGTCCGGCTGAAGATCGATGGCTTGATGGTCGATGTCCTTGTTGCGACACATGAAAGACGTTGTGCACATTCGACAGCTTGGAAGGTAGATCTAGTTGATATGCAACTTCTCCTCGCCTGTCAGTGATCTTGAACGGGCCGATGAACCTTGGTGCAAGTTTTCTTTTGACGTGGAATCTCTTGCTTCCCTTGAGAGGTGTGACATGGAGGTAAACATGGTCTTCAACAAGGAAGCTCATGTCCCGATGGTGAGAGTCGGCATAGATATTCTGTCTTGTCTTGGCAGTCTCAAGCGCTCTCGGACGATTTGAACTTGCTCTTCCGCTTTGCGAAGGATATCTTAGCCAAAGACTAACCCTTCTCCGGTCTCTGTCCAGTTGAGGGGAGTACGACACTTGCGTCCTTACAACACCTCAAATGGTGCCATCTGAAGACTCGACTGACAGCTATTGTTGTAGGAGAACTCGACGAACGGTAGGCAATCTTCCCACTTGGCTCCATACACCAAAACACAAGCGCAGAGCATATCTTCGAGTATCTGATTTACTTGTTCTGTTTGCCCACCGGTTTGGGGGTGAAAAGCAGTGCTGAAGGAGAGCTTAGTTCCAATAGCCTCTTGGAACCTATTCCAGAACCTTGAGGTGAATTGGGTGCCTCAATCTGATACAATCTCCTTAGGAACTCCGTGTAGGCTCACAATCCGGTTGACGTAGAGGTTGGCTAATTGGTTCCCATTGTAGGTTGTCTTAACAAGAATGAAGTGGGCCACTTTGGTCAGATGATCGACAATGACCCAAATGGAATCATGTCCTCTGCTTGACCTTGGTAATCCGATGATGAAATCCATCTCAACATTGTCCCACTTCCACTCAGGCACTTTGAGAGGCTGCAGTAGTGCAATGGGTCGCTGATGCTCTGCTTTGACTCTTTGGCGTATATCACACTTGGCGACAAAGGTGCCTATCTCCCGTTTCATGTCGTGCCACCAGAATCTTGCCTTGAGGTCTTGATACATCTTGGTTCCTCCAGGATGGATGGAGTGTGGAGTGTCATGAGCTTCTTGCAAGCTCAAATTCTTGAGCTCCTCTTTGTTGGGTATGCATATGCGATTCCCGAACCATACAACTCCTTGTTCATCCATTGACAATCCTAGGGCCTTTCCTGGCTTGATCTTCCTCTTGATGCCTTCAATTCTCTCGTGTCCCTTCTAGGCTTCCTTAATATCATCCATCAAGGGAGGCTTTGTTTCGAGGTTGGCGACGAATCTAGGTGCAACTAGTTCCAAGCCGAAGCTTTCAATCTCTTCATACAGGGAGGGTAACCTTTCCTTAATCATGGCATTCAAGGAACAAGCCTCTCTTCTTAAGGCGTCTGCTACCACGTTGGCTTTTCCGGGGTGGTATTGAACACTGAGGTCATAATCTTTGATCAACTCCAACCATCTTCGCTGCCTCATGTTCAATTCTCTTTGGGTGAAAATATACTTCAAACTCTTGTGGTCTGTGTATATCTCACATCACTTCTCCATAAGGTAATGTCGCCATCTCTTCAAGGCATGAACCACGGCTGCCAACTCAAGACCATGAGTTGCGTAGTTCTCTTCATGAGGTCGTAGCTGTCTGGATAGATATGCTATAACTCTTCCTTCTTGCCTCAGAACACCTCCAAGCCTGGTTCTCGATGCATCACAATATATCACAAACTCCTTGTGAATATCAGGGCTGGCCAAAACAGGGGTTGTGCTCAATCTCTTCTTCAGCTCCTCGAAGCTCTCCTCGCACTTAGTGGTCCATTCGAACTTCTTGTCCTTCTTCAAAATTTGGGTCATGGGTCAGGCAATGCTTGAGTACCCTTCCACGAACTTGCGGAAATATCCCGCGAGTCCGAGGAAGCTCCTAACTTCCTTCACGGTGGTAGGGGTTTGCTATTCAGTCATGGCTTCAATCTTGGGAGGATCCACTGATAATCCTTCTGCGGTCAACACATTTCCCAAGAATCCAACCTCATGCAGCCAGAATTCGCACTTGTTGAACTTGGCATAAAGCTGGTGCTCTCAACGCTTCTTTAGGACCAATCTCAGGTGCTCATCATGCTCTTCTTCAAACTTGGAAAAGACGAGTATGTCATCAAGGAACACGACAACGAACTTGTCCAAGTACTCCATGAAGACCTTATTCATGAGGTCCATGAAGTAGGCAGGGGCATTGGTTAACCCAAATGACATGACCGTGTATTCATACATGGCATACCGGGTTACAAATGTCGTCTTCGGAATGTCTTGGGGTCTAATATTCAACTGATAGTACCCTAATCTAAGGTCGATCTTGGAAAACACCTTGGCTCCATTCAACTGATCGAACAGGTCTTCAATCTTGGGGAGTGGGTACTTGTTCTTTATTGTGACTTCATTGAGAGAATGGTAATTGACACAGAGTAGAATAGTTCCGCCCCTCTTTGACACAAATAGAACAGGTGATCCCCAAGGAGAGGCACTAAGGCGAATGTATCCTTTTCTGAACTGCTCTGCCAATTGCTTCTTCAATCCAGACAATTCTTCGGATCCCATCCTGTAGGCCTTCTTATAGATGGGCCTTGATCCAGGCTTAAGCTCCATGATGAACTCAATGTGGCGGTCAGGAGGCATTCCGAGCAGCTCATCTGAGAACACACCCTGGTATTCACATACCACTGGCACTTGATCCAACTCAATTCCCGATAGACAGTTAGCCTAAGGGTCTTGAGCGGAGGCACGGTTGGGAACATATTTGACTTCCACTCCTTGGCTATTGGTCATGGTGACAATCCTCTTGGCACAATCTAACCAGCCTTGGTGCTTGGTCAACCAATTCATGCCAAGTATGACATCCAAGCCTGGTGAATCGAGAACTATAAGGTCTGCTAGGATGTCTACCCCGTTGATGTTAATTTTCACTACTTTACACCCTATCCCAAACTTCATAACTGAACCCGGGGTTTGTATCAACATACGACTACCCAGGGGTGTAGGTTTCATGCCACTCTCTAGTGCAAACGTTTGGGTGACAAAAGAATGCGAAGCTCCACAATCAAACAATATTGTTGCTGGGGTTGAGTTGACGAGGAACGTACCCAGTATGACGTCCGGGTCTTCCTGGGCTTCCTATGTGGTGACGTGATTCACACGACCCTTGCCATTGTTGGGCTGGTTGCGGGGAGCTGGGTTCCTTGGGGGTGCATCTGGCTTCTTGTTGGGGCAAAGCTTAGTGATGTGCCCAGACTGACCACATCCAAAGAAAGTGACTTTCCTAGGGTTTTTGTTGTAGTTTCTGCCACCGCTGTTGTTATTGGGGTTGTTGTAAGCTGTCTTGGGATTGGCAAACTGCTGAGGCTGGTAGCTCAGACGAGGCACAGGTGGTCTAGCCTGCTATGGCTGATAGGTCGGCTTGGCTAGGGCTGGTTGCCAGGGGCGAGGCTTCTGGTTGCTGGAGCTACCCTTGCTGATCATCTTGCGCTTGCGAGTGTCGTCTATTGCATGACGCTTGTCTTCCAGCATGAGAGCCTTGTTCACCAGGTCGAAGAAGGTATGACAGTCGCAGATGATGAGCTCATACTACAGGGTCTGTTGAAGTCCTTCCATGAAGCGTTCCTTTTTGGCAGCCTCCTATTGAAATCTTCAGGTGCATACCTTAACAACAGGTTGAACTTCTATAGGTACTCCTTCACAGATCCACTTCCTTGCTTCAGCGCTCGGAATTCTCTCTTCTTGATAGCCATGATCCCTGAAGGAATCTGGGTGGTGCGGAATCCTTCCTTGAAGTCATTCCTGGTGATCACACACTCACCTTGCATGACCTTGAATCCGTCCCACCATGCTCGGGCTGTACCTCCAAGGTAGTGAGAGGCATAAAGCACCTTCGCACGATCGTCATTGCAATTGGCAGTGCAAGGAGGTCCTTGATGGTGCGGATCTAGTCATCAGGATCCAATGGTTCACCTGTCTCGGTGAAGGTTGGGGGCGAATTACTCATGAACTCATACAGCGTGGAGAAGCCATTATCGTTCCTGCCTTGCTACTAGTTTTTCACAAAGGCCTGAGCCATCTGCTGGATAGCAGCATTTTTGGCTTGGTACTCCTCCTGGAGAACTTGGAGAAACAGAGCTATTGTCATGTTCTCCGGTGGTGGTGGTGCCGGGGGAATGTCGCTTTGTGGCTGCTCCTAGTGTATTCCAGCGTGAGAAGCCCCACTAGCTCCCTATTGCAGGCTTGAGTTGCCGGCTTTAGGGTTGGTGAAAGAGCTGTTGCGGGTAGCAGTCACCATCCTATATGGAGCAGCCAAGTCAAACAACTAGGACAAGCGAGAGGAAAAGGAACAATGGAAAAGCGCGCCTAAGGGGGTTGGTTGAGTGCAAGTGTGGTAAAACAAAGGTCGCAAGACCAAGAGATAATAAGGTAGATGATGGAGTCGCTTACATGTTGCCTAAGGCAAAAGTGCGACTTGCATCGGAACACAAACAACAAGCACACGTGGTTTCATATGAACCATCACACGGATTCGACTTCGCATGAGGGGTACATGTCTGATCCTACCCTAGGGGTTCTCGGACTCAGGTGGTGGAGTGCTCGGTCTCATAGTCACGCTTCTCTGGGTCCTCCTCCTGTTCATCATCTGAACGAGCATCATTCGTGGTCGAATGGGTCGGGGAACGAGGAGATCCATCCTGACGACGCTTTGCTAGCAGGTCGGTGAAGAGCTCACGGTACTCCTTCACACTCATGCGATGACGACGTGTGGGTGCATCTCTAGCTGGTGGTGCTCCTCCTCTGTAAGTGATAGCTGGTCGTCCCTCGGGGGCTCCATCCTTCTTGATCTTGTCAGGCTTCGTCTTGGCTTGCCAAAGTAGCTCTTGGGTGTGGTGAAGTTCCTCGCAGAGCTTCATAGACTCCTTAATCGGGTTTTGAACCACAATATCGGTGGAGAGGCTGAAGTAGGTCTGGAACCTGAGTGGTGTACCACCCTCCTTGGATGGAATCAGTGTCCAACTCTCGCCAAGATCATCCTTCCTGAACGGAAGGTAGCGGGTAGCTAGCTCATCAGCCATCTCTGGAATGATGTCTCGAAGGTGTAGGAGTGCCTTGCGTGCTGCTTACTCAACTGCGAGTATCGTGGTCTCCATCCGTGGTCCCTCAAAGGACCAACCGGTCGAGGAGTCATTTTCCTTCACGACCACATCCACATGGTACTCCCTCGTGACGACATCGGCCCAATGCTAATGGTAGAGGAAAATGGGTGGTTGACGAAACTGGCACTTCTCCAGACTATCCCCAAGGAGTAAGTAAAAGTCGGATGTTAGGAAGGCTTCGGGTACGACGTCCATCTACAAAGGTTTGAAGGGAGGTGAGTCAGCAAAGTGTTTTTGTGAAGAATATAAGAGGTAAATAGTACATAATTCATAAATATAGGTGCTAGGTGTAGTTTTGAGAAAACGGCTTTATTCTAACTAACGTCCATGCTAACTAAGGGCTTCCTACAGTCAGGATGGCTCTGATGCCAGCTCTGTGGGGACCCTGACTAATAAGTCATGATCACCGAATGCACGTGTACTGTGATCCGAGATATCAATGCTCACTGAAGACACATAAGCAGAATAACAAGAGTCTTACATCCACATTTAACATCTTACAAAAATAAAGACCATGAAAGTCTAGTCTTACATAGATAGGACCACAAGGGCAAAACACTTAAATAGAACAAGCAGCGGAAATCTTGATCGGAAGCGTCAACCCATGCCATGTGCCTTAAACCTACACGCATTCTCACTGGGAAGCGTCCTAGTTCGCATGTTCTTCACCAATGAACTCTTCAACGTACTCCTGTTCTTCCATGCCTGGCCAATTAAATAAACAGTAGCAAGCCAATGAGTACTCTGAATGTACTCGCAAGAAATGCAAGTTGTGGAACAAGTAATAATGATGCATGGTGTAGAACTAAGTAGGTAACTTGCAGAAAGCTAATTTTCAATGCACTGACATGATCAAGTAACTAGGTGCGCATGCATTAACAGTTGGCAGACATCCATATGAACAAGTTACAGATATCATCATAAACAGGGGGGTTGAACATCTCGTGTTCATTAACTATGCTAAGTCATCGGACTTAGTCAATCGACATGCTAAGTCATCGGACTTAGCTCAAGTACAATCCTTGTCACCGACAAACACACACATCAGTTGTGAAAAACATTTGGACATAGCACAAGAGCGGTCATCCAACTGTCCTTGACCGTGGACACGGCAATTCTAATTGTTTTACACTCCACAGAGGTTGCACCCTTTACCCACAAGAATCGGGGAAATTCCATGTCACCCACGACTCGCGGTACATCACAAACCCGAGGTAAGCACCCAAAGAATGCCTTTCCCATGGTGATACTAAACAAAGAGTACACTCATCGGTGCCATCCCTCATGATATACATCACACGTATCATCCATGAGGGCACGCAACGGTGTGCCCGGTCCATGTAAAGACAACGCATGGCCTTCCACTTCCGGGACGACCCCGTCTCAAGAGTGACCACTTCACTCTTGCCACTAGTAATGCGGGCTCCCTGCTAGCACCATCGATAGTAATCAACAAAGCCCCATCCCATAAGGGGTATCGTGGTCATACATGTAAGGTTGGAATAACGGTCACAACTTACACCAATCTATTTTCAAAAACCACACACACTCACTTGCTCCCGTCCACCACTTCTTTCTCAAGTGCTCACCCAACTCATCATCATCTCCCTCGGGCATTAGTGGTACCCGACGGGGTTTTCGAAAAGTCTTTGAAATCATTTCTTCCCTTCCGTCACCATGCTTAAATCCCAACCCAGTTGTGTAGCATCTATTATCATCCTATCTACATCCACTCGCATAACCGTCATAAGGTGGTAGGGTCATGCACGATGCAAGTGCCACTGGTAAAAGTATCGGAGGCAACCCACCGAAGGGGGAGCACCACATCATGATCAATCATCAAAACAACAAGTGCCATATGTCATGCATGAAAAAGTTTCTTAACATGGTCAAAGGGCTGCTTGCCATGCTCGACAAAGTCTTCGGGGTCTTCAAAGCCTTCGGGTCCAACTCCCTCGTCAATAGCGCAATCTATCGTCATGAATAATAGCGATGAAAATAAGAATCACACAAAAACAGAGCACACAAGCTAAAATTAAAAAATGCTACCCTACTCTGATAAATACTAAAAACTGTACTAAAAATATTTGCTTAATATTTTGTTAGGAAAAACATTTGTGAAAGCTATTTAACGATGGCAAAAGATGACTATATATAGGTTGTAAAATAAAACGGTGCATCAAAGATTTTCAAAAATTTACACAAAAGGCACTATTAAATTCTAGGGAATATTCGAAGATTTTAGGTCGAATAATATTTGGAATTAGATTAATATTCAATTCTGTGAAATTTTTGGAAAACAGGGAGAAAAAGAAAAAGAGAGGGGGGAGGTTTCTGTGCCTGGGTAGAAGTGGCCAGTAGCTGGGCCGGCCCAGCTGGCCAGCCAGCTAGCCTTGCGCATGGTCAGGTTAAAACATGATGCGTGGGGCCCGGTTGTCGGCGACCGCGAGGGGGGGAGAGAGAGCACGGTAGGGGGAGAGAGAGCCCGAAAGGTGGGACCCCTTGTCGGATCCTTCTCCCACCTCGGGGCAGAGAGGGAGGCGCTCACCGGCAACGTTGTCGGGCATGGCGATGGCAGGCAAAGGTGGAGTCGCCGTTCCAGGGGAGGTTGTAGGAGTGCCGGAGGCGCAGACTCATTGGCGGTGAGCACCTGCAGTAGAGGGAGCTTCGGGAGAGATTGTCGGGTCCACTCAGTGCTGCAATCAAGACGGGGTCGAGGGGAAATGGGTCGGAGGGATGAGGGAGGATCAACCGAGGGAAAAGAGGGCCGGAGGCGGTCAGTACTAGGAGATCGATGATGAGGTGGCCGCGGCGGTCCTTGGCTCGATCCCGAGCACAGAGGCGTCAGGGCCTCTCTGGGGGGGCACAGGAGGTCTACTTGGGAGTGGAGAGAGAGACC
The DNA here is from genome assembly GCA_022496015.1 of Hordeum marinum. NCBI lineage: Eukaryota > Viridiplantae > Streptophyta > Magnoliopsida > Poales > Poaceae > Hordeum > Hordeum marinum. Next base: position 212,191,769 of record CM039673.1, on the reverse strand, counting down.
GGAGGGGAGAGAGAGGCCCGGGAGGCTCTTATATGGGCTCCCGATGGTCCACTGAGCTCGGGTGCGCCAGCAAGCTCGGGGCCGGGGCCAGAGTCGAGCAGAGGGGGCGAGGGCACGTCTGCGGTCCTTGTGGGGTTGGTCTAGGCCAAGTGGGAGAGGAGATAGAGGCCGGGAAGCGCGCGCGTGCGAGCCCCGCGGTTGGCCGACTCGGGCGACTGTGGCGCATGCGTGAGGGGTCTGGAGAAGGGAGAGAGAGGAGGGGGCCGACACTTTGGAGTGTTGCGGACGTCGAGGGAACCTCGAGGGACAGCTTCTCCCAGCCAAAGGCTGTCGAGAGCTCTCGGGATGCTCCTGCTATAGTGCGGACATGCACTGTAGTGCGCTCCAGAGCGTGTCTTTGGCATGCCTTGGCATGCTTGCGTGCTCTGGACACGCCCCTGCGTGTCCATTAACTCATGGACGATTTGAAGCTGCTCTAGGATCTAGGGCAGGCTAGAGGAAAAAGAAATGAGGGAGGAAGAGGGTAGAAATATACCTGCCATGGTGAAACAGAGGGGTAAATGTGGGTTTTACCCCACTTACCCAATGAGCCTTGGCCCGAGAAATTTACTGGGTGTGAAAGGCAATACCAGATAGCTATGGTAAAATTTTGGAGCCAAGGAAAATAGTAGAGATGGAGAAAATAATAGTTTGTAGAATTGACCAGAAGGTGTTTGATGGAGATTAGGGCAAGCAATTGGACTTTACTTGCCATGAGGTTTGACAGGATCAAAAGGTGGTTGAAAATAGGTTGACCACCAAGTTTGAGATGGTTTGATGAAAATTCATAATGTGAGTTTGTGGAAACCTAGAAATCAACATATTCTGGTTCTTGTAGATCTAGTCATGCTAAGATATTACCCTTGATTCACCACTTATTGTAGCATCATTATTTGGTCATTAGAGCATGTCCACAAAGTTTGGGGTCAAGGGGGGAAACTTCACAATGTAAGATTGTTCAAATTTTAATCTGAATAGGAAGGGGCTTGGAATAGTTTAATGCACCAAAACAACTTGGATTGAGGTGAAACTTTGCAAGATCATCACCTAGGACAGTTTTGACTTGCTGGAATTTTCCTGGAATTTATTGAGAATATTTATTATATAAATATTTCCAAAGCTTGATTTGAACAAAAAGGGGTTGGAGGGGTTTTGCCCATGATTTGAACATGCCCATGTGTTGAAACTCATATATATGGAAAATATATGTCTACTGAGTTTCCCTAAATTTTCTCAAATATTTTGAAAGCATTTAAATAATTTTCCCCTATGAAAACCCATTTATGGCCCGAGGAAAAAGCCTTTAAATAAAATATAATAATAGTATTTAAAATTAATATTTGGTGGTTTTGAAAAGTCTTATATATAATGGGTTTGAAGTAAAGCCTTTGGGCAAGAAGGATCAACCCAATTTGAGGACTTGTAGTGCAAACCTCATTTAGGGGGTTTTGAAAAGTTAATTTGGTTAAATCCGTTTTGGTCAAGATAAAATTTGATAAAAATAGTTTTGAGCACTATTCACATGGCATGATCATTGGGCAAGAAGTTTGGGTCAAGGAAGTTGAATATGAAAAGGGATAGAATCTAAGAGTGCCATATACCACACTCAATAATCAAACAAGCAACAATTCAGACAAGGACAAGCATTGAAAATGTTTTAATTGGTTCCAAATTTGATAAATCCAAATAGGACAAGGTGATACAAACACAGGGTGTGGCAGCAAACGAGGTCTAAGCTTTGGGGAGTTGCTACGTCCATTTTGCCTCATGCTTTTATATTGATATTTATTGCATTATGGTCTGTTATTACATGTTATGGTACAATACTTATGCCTTTTCTCTCTTATTTTATAAGGTTTACATGAAGAGGGAGAATGTCGGCAGCTGGAATTCTGGACCGGAAAAGGAGCAAATCTGAGATACCTATTATGCACAACTCCAAAACTCCTGAAATTTTGCGAAGAATATTTTGGGAATTAATAAAAAATACTGGCACAAGAATTAACCAGAGGGGGCCACCAGCAGGCCACAACTTTTCTTTGCACGACCACCCTCTGGTCGCGCCTAGCAAGCTTGTGGGGCCCCTGTGGCACCTCCGACGGCCATCTTCTCCTATATGAAGAGTTTTGACCTTGAAAAAATCAGAAGAGAGCTTTCGGGACGAAGCGTCGTCGTCTCGAGGAAGAACTTGGGCAGAACCAATGTACAACTCCGGTAGGGCGGTCCTGCCAGGGAAACTTCCCTCTCGGAGTGGGAAATCGAATCCATCATCATCACCAACGATCCTCTCATCGAGAGGGGGTCAATCTCCATCAACATCTTCATGAGCACCATCTCCTCTCCAAACCCTAGTTCATCTCTTGTATCCAATCTTTGTCATAACACCTCAGATTGGTACCTGTGGGTTGCTAGTAGTGTTGATTACTCCTTGTAGTTGATGCTAGTTGGTTTACTTGGTCTAAGATAATATGTTGATATCCTTTATGATAATTAATACTCCTTTGATCTTGAACGTGAACATGTGTCGTAAGTAGTTATGTTTGTTCCTAAGGACATGGGATAAGTCTTGTTATAAGTAATCATGTGAATTTCGTATTATTTCGATATTTTGATGAGAGGTATATTGTCTCTCTTCTAGTGGTGTTATGTGAACCTCGATTACTGTCGGGACCCCGATCCTAAGACATATGAATCCAGCCTATAACACGTCACACCATCTTGCAGCCTCACGCACGGTAACCCACGGCTGCCACCTTACCTTGGCCGGGACTGTTTGCGCCTTTTGGCTCACGGATATGAACATGTCGCTAGCATTCAGATATCAAAGAACCCGGGTCGACATGACTAGTTATAGACCCAAGTGGCACAACCGTCAGGAGAACATAACTGAACACTCTCGGGATTGACAGCAGTACCTTTCGCAGAGATTACGTGACCCAGATAGGTCACTTCTGGCAACCAGAACTCACACTTGGAGAATTTGGCATAAAGGCAGTGCTCTCGGAGTTTCATCAATATTAGCCTAAGATGCTCAGCATGTTCTTCTTTGTTCTTCGAGTATATGAGGATATCATTGAGGTAAACCATGAAAAATTTGTCCAAATACTCCATGAAGATCGAATTCATTAAGCGGGAGAAAGTGGATGCGGCATTTGTTAGACCGAAGGACATGATGGTGTACTCGTATTGGCCATAACGAGTGACAAAAGCCGTCTTTGGAATGTCCCCATTCCTGATTTTGATTTGATGATAACCTAATCTCAAATCCATCTTGGAAAAGACTGCGGATCCAACAAGCTGATCATACAGATCGTTGATCCTGGGGAGCAGATATTTGTTGTTTATCATGACCAGATTAACCGACCAATAATCGACAACCATCCGATCCATACCATCCTTCTTCTTAACGAAGAGGACAGGACAAGCCCATGGAGAAGAACTAGGACGGATGAAACCTTTCTTCAAAGATTCATCAAGTTGGGTCTTAAGCTCAGCTAGCTCTTGGGGAGACATCTTATAAGGACTTCTAGCAATTGGAGCGGTTCCTAGAACAAGTTCTATGACAAACTCTACTTCTTTGTCAGGTGGAACACCTGGCAGTTCTTCTAGAAACACATTCGGGAAGTCACGGACTACCGGAATGTTTTCAAGGTCTGGAAGAGGATTGGCATTGAGGGAATAAATCATGCCCTCTGGAATGCGGGTTTGGATATTGACTATCTAGCCAGAAGGACGGGTAAGCTGAACAGACCTAGAGAAACAATCAATTTTGGCATGATGAGCTATCATCCAGTCCATCCCTAAAATGATATTGATGTCTGAAGTTATAAGGGCTATCAGAGAGGCAAGAAACACTAAACCATCAACAAGTATTTGGTTCCCATGGCTTATTGCATTGGTTGCCATTTGGAACCTGGACTTTGACTTACTAGTGGAGAGGGCATAACCTCGAAATCAACGTTATGCAAAGAGGCATAACATTCAGAGATGAAGGAGTGGGATGCTCCCGAGTCAAACAAAACTGAGGCATGATGAGAATTGACAAGAAGCGTCTTAAGCACAACATTAGCATCATCTTCAGCTTCTTCTGCAGTTACATTGTGCACACATCCACGAGTATAAACAACTGACCGGACATTGGGCTTCTTGGTTGTCTGCTTGCAATGAACAACGCCACTTGTTGAAGAAGGTGGAAAATTTGCTCGCAAAGGGCAATTCTTCGAGTAATGTCCAGACTGACTGCACTTGAAGCATGCCCCATGAATGGGACGTGGATACGGGTTAAGCACTCGATTGATGAGGTTGTTCTGGGAAGCACATGGCATCAACAGACGAGGCGCCACATAGGATGGCCTCGATGCACACCTCGGAGGAAGAGCGGCATTTGGGATCCATATCCTACACATCTGGGATGTAGATGTTGAAGATGATCCAACATCACGGATGTGCTTGCGAGATTCCTCCTAGGTCATCCTGCTCGCTTCTGCTTGGATTGCTTTGTTCACAAGAACTTGGTAGCTAACGAACTCATGCAGACTAAGATCATGACGGAGCTTCGGGTTAAGGCCTTTCCTGAACCTTGCTTGTTTCTTAGCATATGTGGATACTTTTTCTAGGGCTTAGCGTGCGAGGCGTTCAAATTCATGGCCATAAACATCCACATCCATCTTGCCTTGGGTCAGAACACAGAACTCTTCTTGCTTACAATCTAGCAGGGCCTATGGAATATGATGCTCGTGAAAAGCCTCACAAAATTCCTTCCATAAGGTAGCTTGGCCTGCAGGACGCTTGGCCTCGAAATTCTCCCACCATAAACTAGCAGAACCTTCAAGGTGATATGCGTCACACGTGACCTTGTCTCCTTCAGCCACGTCTGCATAACACAGCTTGTTGTTGATACTTCGGAGCCAATCATCTGCGTCTAGTGGCTCAATGGAATGATGGAAGGTGGGTGGTTGCAACTTGATGAAGTCTCTAATGGATACTAGCTCATTGCGACGATGGGCTGTATTCTGCTCGATGTGCTCCAACAGACGGTTGGTGACACGCTTGTTCCTCTCAACTTCCAGCATGACCTCCGCCAACAAAGGCGGTTTGGGAGGATCTTCTTCATCCCTACCATATCTATGGTTCTAGCTATGACCAACAGATCTCCGATTGACTGGCGACATCCTAAAGGAAACAACCAGGGTTCAGAATTAAAGGAGAATACTAACACATAAAGAATCCTAGGTGAACTCAGACAACATAACGGCTCTACGGGCATGAAATATGAGGCAATCTGCACAAGATTCGGCCAGCATAAAAGCTCAACATCATGGTTCAAGGCACAGAGAGAACATAGGCATCACTTCTCATAACTCTGATGGGACAAAACTTGTCAAACAACCATTCTATGAGTCTATGGTCTAGTAACTCATCATCCTAGCAGTTAAGTAGAGGAGCCTAGTTCTTAATCCCCGTAGAAAAGAAGAGAGTGACCTAGAATAGAGTAACTGGAGGAAAGGAGTAAAAAGAGCCTTACGTTCCCTTCCACAATGAATTCCCTTATATAACTAAAGCATTTCTAGACTCAACATCACCAGTTTAGCTTCGTAAACCTACAGGCAGTTCAGCTTTGATACCAACGCTGTCGGGACGCCGATCCTAAGACATATGAATCCATCCTGTAACACGTCACACCACTTTGCGGCCTCACGCACAGTAACCCACGGCTGCCACATTACCTTGGCAGGGACCGTTTGCACCTTTTGCTTCACGGATATGAACATGTCACTAGCATTTACATATCAAACAACCCGAGTCGACATGACTAGTTATAGACCCAAGTGGCACAACCGTATAGGGACAGGCATACGTAACCCAGCAATGTAGGTGTCGGTCATCAGCGTGTGTAGATGAGTCATAGAAAGCTACAAGGAATGCATTACGCCATGGGACATAAATGTCATCACTGCACGTAGATGTGTTGTAGCAGGCTACAGGTACTCCATTACACTGCAAGACATTAACCCAAAGGGACAGACACAGCAGCAAAGAAGGATACATGTCGGTCAATCAATGTGTCTGGAGCAGTAGCAAGCTACCAAGGCTCGGTGGAAGTACAAAGAGGCATTTCCCCATAAAGAAGGCTACTAAATGCACACAACTAGGTGTCGAACCCCACGCATACCAATGCATTTCAATCATACACGCACTATGCACGATATACGTAGATACAACATGGCAACGCAACAAAACTCTACAACATAACATTTATTTAGGAGGATCCAAGGAGCCAACATAGTATAAAGTTACAAGAAGAAGGGGTCGCATGACCCAACATTCAGAGCATACAAACAACAAGCGGAAGTTACATGTCTGAGTACAGACATCTACAAAAGCGACTGGAAGAGCCTGAAAAGCTACAACGACCCTACCAGAGGAACCAGACCTCTGTCTGGGTTACTAAGCTAATCCGTCGATGTCAACGTCAGGAGAACATAACTGAACACAACGACTAACTCTACAAAAATGAAAATAAGCAATAGTGAGTACGAAGGTACTGAGCAAGTCTTACATCAGAACTATCTACATGTGTATCATGTATCAATGAACGGGATTGTGGGTTTTACTACAGAATGCCAGCTTTGACCTTTGGCTATCCTAGACTGTGACAAAGTAACCAACATATCACTACTCTCTTGTCTCCCTACGAGAGAGCACACACGAGTCCACATGTTCACCATCTCAATACACCACTATGGATCCCCTCTCATCTTCCTACGAGAAGGCATCCATAGCACTCACACTTGTTTGGTGCATTTTCGAGTTTCCACTTAAAATTGTCTATGAACATCGCAAGTATCCAAATAGTCCATATCCACGGACGCTGCTATTCGAATAGATAATTTACCCTGCAGGGGTGTACTTCGTCACACATGCTGCCGCCACTTATCGCCATGTGCACGTAAAAAAGGCACCTCGGCAACCTTCAAGCGGAAGCCCAGCGAGGGAGTCGGCCACGGACGTTAACCTTCAATGACTCATGTCCAAAGCAGTCGCCTATCTAAGTTGGAACCCATAATGGAAGTCCGGCTGAGGTTTTCAACATGGCCTCAAACGTTGCGAGCAGGGCCCCAAGCCGGTCCTGATTGGGCCGTTCATCCACTTCGCAGGCCGTGCCACACCTATCAACGTTTCAAACTACTGCGACTCCTGGACTGAGAATAGGGTAGGTTAATAGGCCGAGAGAGCTCGAGTTACCGGAGCCCAATGTGTAGTAGTAGCTAGTGTTGGAACACAAACACGGAACTCAGCTCCTATGAGCGGTTTCAATGAGACAACCCACCATGTACTCCTACATGGCCTCTCATCGCTACCTTTACCAAAACAGGTTCATCACTTAACTCTCATCATCAGGACACATTCATTTCACTCCGGTTCATCTCCCAGATGAATCAGACCTAACACAACTCTAATCATAGCAAGCATAATAGGGTTATGGTAAAACAGGCTCAAGCTTCTACCATGTATGCTAGGTTGCTTGGTTTAGCTATTTACTGTGACAATGACAGGTCATGCAAAGTAGTGGGTTCATCTATCACAACACAAGTAGCAGTTGAAAAGCGTTGTCCTAATGCATTGAAATGAGAGCAAGAGCGAGAGATGGGATTGTATCGAATATGCTCGAGGGGGGGTTGCTTGCCTGTTTATCAGAAGAACTCAGTTGTTCTTCGATGTTGTCGATAACTACGTCTCGCAAGTCTGTCGACAAGATCAAACAAGGTACAATTTAAGCAAGGAAAATGCTACACAATGATTCATGATAATAGTGTGGCAATATGTTACTGGTTTGAGCTAATGCACCTATCAACATGTTAAATGAAGATGGTTTGAACCCAAGATTCAAATTCAACTCCATCAGTGAGGTGGCCTATTGTGTTTTGAACAAAATGTCCTAGTTTCGCTATTTCACTTGCTCTAACATGCTTCAAAATATCACCATTAGATTCATTGGATTTTTCTAATAAATTTTCATATATATATTATTTTAATATGACTTACAGATTATTTTCTATGAATTTTTGAAGTTTATATTATTTTCTGGAATTTTCTTATTTATTTTTATTCTAGAAATTAATTATTGGGTCAGCATTGCGCAAGGCTGATGTGAGCGGGTCAACAATGGCTGCCCAGGTCAAACCTAACAACCGGGGCCCACACGTCGGCGACACAGGGCTAATCCCACGCTAACCGGGGTTTGACCCGCAGCTGGGGCCCACTGGTCACCGGCTAGGGCCCTAATCTGTTAGGCCCTAATCGGTGGGCCACGTCGGCGCCCACCGGAGTGGGGCCAACGGTGACCAAATCCATAGTGGAGGACCACCGGAGATGGCCGGAATCACGCTACAAGGGACGGTTTGGCACGTGGAGAGAACTGGGAGGGAGCCCGTCCTCGCGCGTGTCCACTGGAGGTGCTGGAGGGCACGGGGCTGCCGGACGGCTCGCCGGCGAGCACAACCACGGCGGCGCCCATACAGTCACGATGAGGGGGACGGCTAGAGGATGGGAGAGACCATGAGGAGAGGAGGAGGAGCATCGGGGGCTCACAGGGAGGCAGTAGAGGGGCTCGGCGGCCTCGGGGAGTTCGTAACGACGGCGATTCGCCGAGGCGAGCTTCGATGTCCGGCGGGGAAGAACGGCGGCGGCTCAGCTTCGAGGAGCTCCCGGTGGCTTCTGGCTCTATAGGGAGGACAAGGGGATCGCGGAGGAGCTCTGGGCGCGGTAGGGGGCTCTAGCTAGGCGGTCAGCTATGGCGAGCTCGAGCGGAGCTCGGCCATGGCAAGGGGTAGGAGAGGGAGAAGCGAGGGGAGGATAGGAGAGGGAGAAGCTAGGGGAGGAAAAGAGAGGGGCACGACATCAGCACGTCCCTGGCGGGCATCCCGCTCGCCAGCGCAACGAGAGGCCAGGCAGGCAGGTGGCATGGCGCCACCGCCGCGAGCGTCGTCCCCTGCTTGTCCTCTGCCTTCTGGCAAGAGGTAGAAGATAGGGATGCCCCTGTGGGCTAGGCCTCCTGGTGGGCTGCGTGTCAGGTAAGACTTTCTCCTTTTCTTTCTTATTTTCTGATTTTGTTTTTATTTCTGACATTTGTTCTGGCTAAATAAAATAGCTAGACATTTTTTCAAATCCTGAAAATTATTATGTGACCTTGATATAAATGAATAGTGCACATAATTAATTTGAGAATTATTTGACATATATTTCATACATAGAAAAATATATATCCAATGCAAATAGGGTTAAATTAATTCAAAATTCCAAAATAAAATATTTTTGTGATCCCAAAATATTGGTTGACAATTTTAACTCAATCTAATATTTTATTAGAGAGCCGAGAACATTTTCTTGGAACTGTTTGAAGAAATTTTTATAATGCTTATTTGACAAAAAATTGAATTATGAGGCTTGATCATACCTCATTTCATCTTCATTTGAAATAAAAATGCATGCATGAATGAACTTACAATCATAAAGAAACTAGGGCTATGACAACTACATAACACTTCACCATTATTTGGCCCTAGGGGAAGGCATTGGGAAGTAATAAGTAGATGACGGGTTGCTAGAGTGACAGAAGCTTAAACCCTAGTTTATGTGTTTCTTTGTAAGGGGCAGATTCGGATCCATATGTTTCATGCTATGGTTAGGTTTACCTTAATTTTTCTTTCATAGTTGCGGATGCTTGCGATAGGGGTTAATCATAAGTGGGAGGTTTGTCCAAGTAAGGGCAGCACCCAAGCACAGGTCCACCCACATATCAAATTATCAAAGTAACAAATGCGAATCAAATGAGCATGATGAAAACTAGCGTGACAGAAATTCCCATGTGTCCTCGGGAGCACTATGCTTTAGATAAAAGGTTGTCCATGCCTGTCCTTTGCTACAAAAAGGATTGGGCTACCTTGTTGCACCTTTGCTACACTTCTTACTTGTTACTCGTTACGAATTATCTTATCACAAAACTATCTGTTAGTGATAATTTTAGTGATTGCAGAGAATACCTTACTGGAAACCACTTGTCATTTCCTTCTGCTCCTCGCTGGGTTCGACACTCTTACTCATCGAAAGGACTACGATGGATCCCCTATACTTGTGGGTCATCACTCCCCATGGCTTAGATGCTACAGTGATACGAGCTTCTACGTCGTTTTATCTCCCATCTATTGCCATGTGTGTAGTCTTCGTACTTATGCACAATTCCCTAACTCGTTGAGGGCCTTTTTGCAACAAAAAACATTCAGGCCTCCTAGGAGCCTCTTGATCTCGGATCCGATGCCTACCAGGAGGTTGTATCACCATAGCATCGAAGGTGTGGGATCACCTGATATTCAACTGCCCACCACATCATAGACAATACAGTGATACAAGCTTCTAGACCATTGGATCTGATATCCAATGGCCCATGTGTAGTCTTTATTGTTGTGCTCAATTCCCACACTCTTTGGCGTCTGGATTGCAAAAACATTCAGACCTCCTGCTGGAGCATTGGTTCTCCCGGGTGCTCGTATGACCATAGTATCTAATGTGGGGGAGGACCAGATATTCTCCCAGGCGAGAGAACATCAGATGATCCCGTAGGTTCCTACGATGATATGAGCTTCGAGGCCATCCGATCCGAGATCTAATGGCATCCGAGTAGTCTTTGTACTTGGGAGCAATTCCCAAACTCTTTGAGGGATTTTTGCAAAATCCATTCAAAACTCCTATAGGAGCTGCTGCATTTCAGATGCAACAGCTCTGAGGAGCCCATATCACCATACCATTTAAGGTGTGTGAGCCGGTGACATGAGGTTTGAGGCAGTTGCATGTGAGATCAAGTGGTATCTAATTGTGTGAAATTCCCAAACTCATGAAGGGTTTTTTCATAAAAACATTCAAACTTCCTAGGAGTCACTAGATCTCATTTCTAAAGATTCAAAGTAGCTCGTATCACCATATAACATCTATGGTCTGGGATCACATAATATTCTCACGAGTGGGGTACAACCCATAGGTGTTTTAGGTATTTGGGCCAAGTACTAAAAATATATAATCTAAACCCTCCTAAAGAAGACCTTCACAATTTAATCTAAGGTTAGGGGGTTACCCCCCCCCCCCACACACACAATCGACATAGCTCCTCCTATGCGGGAGAGGGTGAGGGAGCTTCTATGTGTAAGACAGACAACGCAAGAAATCAAGGTCAATCGAGACACACATAAAGGGATATATAGAGTGAGTGTGCGCTAGCGTACACTCGGATGTGAAAGATGATCTGGAGAGATATCATGCGATGAAGCTTTAGTGAGGGCTGGAGGAGAGAGATACAAAGAGAGTTTCCTACATAGACTAGTTGGGTGTGATCACATGGTTGGGAGAGTTTTTTATGCATGCAGTATATGTGTGTAGTGCGAGAGAGAGAGATGGAGAGAGAGAGAGAAGAGAAGGATGGAGGGATAGAGAGATAGCTTGTCATGGAGGGCAGGAATGGTGTGTCTGAGAAATACATTTGTTGAGAGATGTGATGGTGGGTATGGGACAAATGGAGATCTAATAATGAAGAGAAAGAATGAGCATGTCGAATGCGAGTAGCTCTGTATGCCGGTTAACATAAAGATGAAGATCGAAAGATTGAGGAGATATGTGTGGTCACGTGTCATGCCCAATATGCGGTTCTATCCTCATGGAAACTTGGAAGTCACAACAAGGATAAAATCGCATGTCAAAGACACATTAAAAAGGTGGATATCCTCACAAATACATGTACTGAAGAAAAGAGTATATAAGATATGGCTTGAAGCGCCACAAGCTACAACATTAATTGCTCAATACATCAATATATCAAGCATCATGTAGAAGAGAAGGATCCAACCATGGATGAAATTAGACGAAAAAATAATGATGTACACCCTACTAATCCCGGGCTCCCAACCTGCAACCCATCCTATGATCGACAGCAAAGAAGAAGAACTCCAAATAGAGTCACACATCGCTCTCACATCAATACATCACATTACGTGTAGATGCACCTAATGTTGTAGTAATCTATGAGCCATGGGGACTCAGCAATCTCATTACCAAGGGTATCAAAACTAGCCAAGCTTAATGGGTGGCGAGTGGTTAAGTGGCCGCGTTGCATCAAGCACTAAGCCTTTTTATCTGCCTAACTTACGAGTACAAGAACAAGAAGAGTGATCTACGCATAATCAGACGTGAACTAGTAATGGTCAAGGAGTAATCCTGAACACCTAGTTATGAGTCAATCATAACCCCACCATGTTCTCTTCCTGGTTAAAACATCACAAGAAGAGAAGATCGCAGTTATGCACGCTATTGGTGTATTTTTATTGGGTTTAGTGTCAAGTTCTCTACAACTGTGTATTATAAATTTCCAAGCAACCACATAACTACGGACACCACTTTTCGAAAGATTTAACCCTGCAAGGGTGCTCCAAGTAGTTCATCATAAATTACCGCACGCGTACGATGGAAAACATCACACCATGGTAAAATGATGTTTACGATAAGCAATCTCGGTGTACAAGCCACTCGTCAAAGGTAAAACTAAACTAGCAAGTCCTCCTAGCAAGCCATATCCAATAGGAGTCGTACATATCTCGTTCTCACAACACGACTGAATGGATCAACCTACGAGTAAAACAAGACCTCGACTTTGCCCGTTGTGGCCCTACAGCCTGCCCGTTTTGGAGCAACACCATCAGCACTGGCCCCCCTATATTATGTAGATTAAGTCAACGGGTAGTGCTAAATCCCTATGCATTAATAAAGGTGTTCAGTATTATTGTGTTTCATAAAAATTTCAAACCAATGTTGGGCCTTGCTAGAAGAGTTTTATCCTAAAATGAATGATCATGGTGCCCCACAATACCACACATGTGTTAGAAGCAGATGTCAAGGCACATAACATCGGTATAACGGAAACTAGGGCGGCAAGAGTGGAGTAAATCACCAAGAAAAAGGTCAAGCCTTCAGTGAATCGAAGTCACCAAGTGTCTTGTGTTGCTTTCCATGCTGTTGGCACCATGCCATACATATCACCACACTACGTCCAAACATCTATGAAGATAACACACATAAGAAAAGAACACGGTTTCGTATATGAACATAGTTCGTATACCCAACTGGACAAAATAAATAAAATATAACATAAAGAACTACACATTTTATTGGTTTAGAGTCTTTAAAGGTAAATGTCATGCCCCGATCCCATGGTAGGTCCCCGAATCACTGCACTTATAGTGTCTGTCCCTAGATCAATAGCTGACACACACAGTCAATAATGAAATACGAAGAATTTATCACATGTCCTATTATCTAATCAAAGATCCAGTGCTATTACATAATACACCTTCTTCGCTCATGGCTAGCTGACAAAGCAATTATCGTTGTTGTGTCAATCTCAAACGACCGCCCAAACAAGCGGCCTCGGTCACATGAAAGTCCATCTTTCTCTCTGGATTTTGGGAGCTACTTCGTCTTTTGGTTGTCATTTCTTCATACAAGTCAGATTTTGATGCTCTTCTACTCGTTGGATTGCTACCAAAAATACAAGAGCGTAAGTGGCCTTGGATCTTCACTTTGGACATTTTGATAAATGTCAAATCATCAAACTCTCCAAAGTGCTCTGATCTGGTGCCTAGAACTTCTTCAGTTTGACCGCTATCTTGATTCTTTTGATATACCAAGTCCATGAACATGTCAAGACACCTACAAAGACCAAAAAACAAAGGAAAATAGTAAAATCTAAAAAAATAAAAGGTGTGCAGCAAACTAGGTAAAACAAGTAAATACCGAAAATTTTGCTTTGGATATATGAATAAGTGCTAAATGGTATGATATGAGTGATTTGGGCACTAGGATATACTCCAAAAAGTATGCATAAAATCCACTGATCAACATCCCCAATCTCAAACCTTGCTCGGCCTCGAGCAAAAAGGTTGATTAACAAAATTTATCCATCTAGCCCATCAATCATATTATTTCCCATATGTGTGTCCTTGTCTTCTGTGCAAACTATAAGCATGATGGATTATATCTGTGCAAGATAGTAAATGCTCAACTAGGTAACATATATACATTATGATAATGAAACCAGTAGATATTCAATATAAATTTATATGCTCCTTGTCATAGTTTAACCTAGCTTGAAAACAAATACCTGGATCCTCCCACTTATAATCTTTATTCATTACTCTTTGTTGTTTTTATTTATAAACAAACTTGAACACAAATAGTTTTTCAAAAAATTAAGATATGGAGTTTTTTAGTCATGCCCGCTAAAATTCTCAACTCAAGGCTCAAAGGCACCTACTTCAGCCTTTGTTGGCTGAAACTGTTACCGTCATGTGACATGAGCATGCTTGGGTTTTCCAGTTGCTTAAGTTTGAGTACTATGGAGGAATATGATGTCTCTTTCGAGCTCTTGGGATCAGTGCTCAGTTATTTCCACATACACACACATTCAGGTGAATGACGAATACTATTCCATGTAGTGTTGCCACTACGTATGGTAACAAAACCATAACAGAAATCTAAGCCGAAACTCTGTTGGATTGTTTATTGGACAGCCGAGTGATATGTCTCCAACATATCTATAATTTTTGATTCTTACATGCTATTGTCAGGCCATTGGGACTAGGGGTACCTAGGCTCGTCTACCCATAGCCCAGGATGTGACTCATACCTCGCATATTGCAGGGCCCATCGATTGGTTCCGCGGACATACCCCTCGAGAGACGTACGGTGCCCGCATCATCTGGGACCTCCCGAGGGTTCCCGCAGAGTGTCCTCCTGAGGCCCTAGTGAGTCGGTTCCGTAGCGGTATCCCGATGGAGACGTACGGCCCTGCAGAGTCACGTGGGTGACATGGGTCGTGTCGAGGTGCACCAGAGGACGTTTCATAAGGCACGAGTAGTGGGTTTGCCCCTTTGCCGCTAAACAGGACAAACTAGCCCGTTATGTCCCGGAGCAACACCAAAGGTTTCTGGTTGGGTGTAAGAATACCCAAACTAGGGACTCATCAGGACGGAGGTCATTATCGATCCCACCAATGTGTCAAGACGAGAATCTTTTGCAGGCGAAGACTGCTTTTGTCAGGATAGACCGTAGTCCCGTCCCCCTTCAAACTGTTCAATTGTGGTGACCCTTCTCGCCGGGTATTTTTGGGGGAAGAGGGCCGTGGCCATATAAGTAGGAGAATGGGGCATCAGGACGGGGCAGATTCTATTCTCATCCCATGAACCAAGCAATTCAAACAAGCAGGTGTAGGATTTTACACCACAAGGTGGCCCGAACCAAGGTAGATCATGGTGTCCTTGTTTTCCCCCCAAGATCGAGTAGGCCAGAGCATGGCGGTAGGATAGCGAGAGTGAGCGTACTTGGAGAGTCGGCACACCCCTGAGTTCAAACCACTTTTGGGTCCCCGGAGCCCCGATTCAAACAGCTATAATATTATCATTCTAGGATAATTTTTGGGCATTTATTTGCTGACTCATATTATTTTTTAGTACTAGCCTATTAACCCAGTGCCTAGTGCCATTTGTTGTTTTCTGCATTTTTTTAGATTTTTAGGTTTACAGTACCAAGGAAAGTCCAATTTTCATGAAATTTGGGCCCCACAAGCCAACATGGCGTGCCCATGGGGGTGGTCGTGCCCTGTTAGCTTGCGGCCACCCCCCACGTCTCCTGATGCCCCTCTCTGACCTATAAATTCTAATATATCGAGAAAACACTAGGGAGCCTTCCGAAACATTTTTCCCACCGCCGCAAGTCTCTGTTCCGCCGTGTGCCCATCTGGACCTTGTTTTGGTGCCCTACCGGAGGGGGGATCAATCACGGAGGGCCTTTATGTCAACCTTGATTCTCCCATGGTGATGTGTGAGTAGTTCATCACACATCTACGGGTCCATAGTTAGTACCTAGATGGCTATCTCTCTCTTTGAACTTCAGTATGAAGTTCATCGCATCTTCGCAATGATCTATTCGATGTAATCACTTTGTGTGGTGCGTTTGTTGGGATCCAATGAATTGTGGGTTTATATTTAGATTGTTCATGAAATTATGTTGAGTTCCTTGCTGGTACTTATTTAAGTATGCATGATTATATGATAGCTTTATAATTCTCTCATATCTATTGAAATAGTTTGGCAAACTAGATTGATATTTCTTTAGTGGGACACATGCGTTGTAGTGGGTTCAATCTGGCGATGCTCTATATCCAAGTGAAAGAAAGGAACAAGACACGTCTTTGTATAGTTTCCACTAAGGATAAAACGATGGGGTTCATTCATATTGATTGAATTTACTTCGTCTACATCATGTCACTATTCTCCAAACATTACTTTCTTTTACTTAATACTTTAGATGCATGCTAGATAGCGGTCAGTGGGTGGATTAATAGTACTAGATCCAGGCAGGAGTCGGTCTACTTGCTTATGGACATGATGCCTATATGTAATTATTATTGCCATGAATAAATATTGCATAACTATGCACTTTTCTATCAATTACCCATTAGTAATTTGTTTACCCACTGTATGCCTTCTACACGAGAGATGCCACTAGGGAAAACTATGCCCCCCGGGTCTATCCACTGATATATTTACAAAAGATTTCATTACCTTGCTGACATTATTTACTATTAATTTATTTTGCAATTTATAATTATCAACTCTCATCTACACAACTCATTTGCTTGCAAGTAATGAGTTCAAGGGGGTTGACAACCCTCTTGCCTGTGTTGGGTACAAGTTTTTTCTCTTTTGTGTGCAATCGTTGAAGATAGGGGTTGCATGTTACTCCTATTGGTTTGATAACCTTCGTTCCCAGTGAGAGATATACTTATCTATACGGTGCTGCATCACCTGCTCCTTTTCGCATAAAAACCAAATGCAGGATACATGCATTACGAAGGATTTCTGGCACCGTTGCTGGGGAGTATCACCAACGTACTATCAAGTACCTTTGCAAAAATTATGATTCACTTGTTAGAGTTTATATTTTCTTTTATATTTTGCTTGCTACATAAGAATACAAAATACAAAAATATTTATCTTTACTAATTTTCTAGTTTACTTGTGTGTGTGTTGCTATGGCCGGTTCTCCTTCAGATTTTCCCTTTCCTCCTTACTTGGGAGAGGGTTCCGAAGTTCTAGATTTTAAATACTTGGGTGATTAATCTTTAAAGGAAGCTTGGGATTACTAGTGATACAAATGATATCTAATCCAAAGTGTCATATTAAATTACTTCTTAGGAGTTTCTACATTCTCTTACCTCTATCTCATAGACGTGTTGTCGATTCGATGTTTGAAAAAGATTTTCTGGGGAATAATGTTTTCGATACTTATGAAAAGATGAAAATTATATTTGGGCAACCAAAGATATAAACCATTGAACCAACTTTATTGGTTAGACACCCTCCAACTGAGCTAATAAAAGGAAATAAAGCCAATATGGCAACCAACCTTCGAGGTTTATACAACATGCATACAAAAATCACTGGGATCATAGTGCCACAAAACAAGAAACTTGATACTTTAGAACAGAAGATGGATTATCTTGGTGTTTTGAAAGATGGAGTGAAAATTTTTAGTGATAAACAGGAAAAATTTGTTCATATTATCAATAATGCAAAAGAGAATCTAATTGCTAAAGCTGGTGTCACTTGATCATATGCATCTTGCCTAGGTAGGGGCGTAAAACAGTAGCGCTAGTTGGGAGGCTACACAATACTTATATTATTTTCTTGCTTCTAGTTTCTATTTGTTTGAGATAATATGATTATTGCTAATGTTTGAATTGTGTTTTTATGTTTAAATTAGTGTTAGTGCCAAGTAAATCCTTTGGGACGACTTGCATGGCAAGTAGAATTGATACGGTGCAAAAATAGTAACTTTAGCGTCCAATGTATAATTTCTATGATTTGACTGGAATGCCATTTTGATCTGCAATTTTTAGACAGTATTTCTATAGAAATTCCTAGGTTTGCCTAATGATTCATATTTTTTGGAGTCACATAAGTATAGTTTCTTTACAGATCAGTAGAGACAGTTCTGTTTTAGACCGATTCTATTTTTGGTTGCATAGTTTGCTTGTTTCGATGATGCTATGTATAAGCCGTGGAGAAGTTTGCACTCACACATGATAGTCCTATTAAATCCTCCAAACTACACCATATCAGAGAAGTTTGCACTTATTAAGGAATATGTTGATGGGTTGCGTCTTCCTATCACAGATGGTGATTTTGATGAATATAATATGCATGTTCTTGCTAATACTACTTGCAGTTAATATGAGAGAGAAACCAAATCTTTACCTCTCTATGTTTCCAGTACTATAAAATTGCAAGAAACTACTTATGCTATGTATTGGCCTTTACTTTGTGTGAATGAATTGTTCTTTTATGACATACAGATGCATAGGAAGAGAGTTAGACTTCATTTTCACATGATATATATCACTTTGTGATCACTACTAAATTACAAATCATTGTCAATTAAAATTAGCTTTGATATACCTTGGGACCCGGGTGGATCAATTACGTGAGCACTATATGCCTAGCTTAATGGATTTAAAGAAAGCGCTGCCAGGGAGACAACCTGAAAGTTTTAGAGAGTCATTTGTTTCTGTTGTGTGCTTTTAAAATAATTAAAAACAAAAAATAAAGTGGGGAACTCAATTTTTTGCCAAAAAGAGTAAAAGTGAGAAGGACGAGCACCGTTGAAGTGGGGGCTAGCCTTGAACCTTTTCATGCCCATGGAAACTTTGTGAGTCTTGATTACAGCAAGTTAAAAAAAATCCCTTGTATTATAAAAATAATGTGCCAAGAATTACCTTTAGGACATTTAAATTGCTTGTTTGATATGTGTTGTCCAAAAACAGAAACTTTGGCTGTAGTGTTTGATTTTTCATATTTTACTGCAACCTCAAAGCTTCTGAAATTTTTTACACAGAACTATTATAAAAAATTTATACCACTTCCTAATTCTTAAGAATTTTTTGAGTTATATAAGTATGATATTCATCTCCATTTTTATATATTGTCCTGTTTTTCATAGATTGTTGTTATAGTTGCTTCATGTGGTTATGTTTGAATTCTTGTTGAGCCCCATTGACATCGGAGCCATAGAATTGTGATATAATACTGTGGGTAATGTTATATTATAATTATGAGATAATGTTATGGCAAGACATGATGGGATTTGATGCTATATGTACTAACCTTTCTAATGAAAGTTTTGTTAGTTTTGCGTGGATGAAGTGTTCGGTGATCGAGGAGGTATTGATATGAGAAGAATAAGGAGAGTCAAGAGCTCAAGCTTGGGGATTTCTAAGGCACCCCAAGTAAATATTCAAGGAGACTCAAGCATCTAATCTTGGGGATGCCCTGGAAGGCATCCCATCTGTCTTCTTCAACAATTTAAGGTATTTTTCGATTTTTGTTTTGTTCACATGATATGCATAAATTCTTTGAGTGTCGTGTGGCTTTAATTTTCCTTTTAGAAATGCACCATGCAAGTATAGGAAAGTCCATGGTTGAGTTGTAGAATGCTCTTTGCATTTCACTTATATATTTTGAGTATGGCTTTATAGAATGCTTCATGTGCTTCACTTATATAATTTGAAGTTGGACGCGTGTTCTCTGCATATAGAAAACCATTATTTGTTGAATGCTCTTTTGCTTCACTTATATTGATTAGAGGATGGTATTTTGTAGAAGGAATTAAAATCTCCTTCTTCACTTATATTTGTTTAAGACTTAATAACCAGTGATGGTAATTTGCATTGGTCACAAGACTAGTCCAAAAATAATAGGTATTGAATGAGTGATAATCAAAACCATCATGTAGTATATAAAAGAGAAATTGTGGGTTAATGATATCGATGTGGTAATATGAAAAGGTGTGAGTGCATCATTATTGATTCATAGAAGTGTCGATATTAAGAGGTATTAAAGGCATGGTGAGGATGTGTGAGCATTTCTATTCCTCGTTAAAATCCTAGTGTTATTTCGGGTCGGAGGCGTGCAATAGTTAACTCCTGCCAACCTCCTCCCTCAGGGCATTAAGGTAGTACTTTGATTTGTGATAAAACTAATAAAACTTTGCAATAAGTATATGAGTTTCTTATGACTAATGTGAAACCATCGACATACGCAATCTCACCTTCTCATATTTTGCTAGCCTAGTCAGTACCATGTTGTCGTGGAGTACGAACACCTATGTGATCATAGGGATCCCTTATGGTTCGGTAGGGGGCGAGCTTGCACAAAGAGCCGGTCTGGTAAGCATTGCACAGGGAGTTTTGACCAAGGTTCGGACCACACGGATGCGTAAAACCTACTCCTTCTTTGTCATATTGATCCTGTTCTAGGGTTCTAGCTATAGGAGTGGCATGGACGGCTGCTATGTGATCTGATTCACCTCGAGTTGTGGAACTGTTGGGCTGCCCGGTTGTCTAACCGTCTAACTGTCTGATTGTCTGGTTGTCTAACCTTCCAAAAAGTCCCTCTTTGTAACGCCTTGGGCCTCCTTTTATACTTAAGGGAACACCAATAGTGGCGTACAGTGTGCACAAGGGATGCATAGTACCTCTACAGAGCTATCATACCTAACTATTGCGTAGTAGGACAAGAGCATTCGATGCACCGTCAGGCGCCTTAGTCCGTCAGTGGGACGGGACGGGGGCCCTCCCCATCGGTGCCGCTTAGCTCCCTCCAATGTCGACGCCGCAACGTGCGTCCAGGTGAATCGACACCTGGCCTATGAGCTAGTGCTTCTTGCCGGGGCCTTGCCTTGCTAGATATTTGCCTTGCCAGGGGCCTCGCTTTGCCTGGGGGCTCTATAGCCCTCCTGGCAAGATCTTACCAATAGTCTTGGGTCTTCTGTGCTGGTGTTTGATAAGTCTTCGCTGGGCCCTGCCGCCGGGGTGGCTACTACTGATCGTGCACGAGTAAAGGGGCACTAGATGGCCCAAAAACTCTAGTGCACCGACAGGAGCCCCCGGGCCTAGGCCATACACGTCGCAAGGCGTTGTTGGGCTAGGCCCAAATAGTGCACGAGCACGTGTGGTAGGGCCTTGCAGTTGTGATCATTGCGCTTGTTGCGCTTCCCCATTATTCCAATTGAATGCGGGTAGTGGGATACGTGCGCGGTGCGACCACCGAGTTTTCAATTATCGTGTCAGGTTATTTCCCACACGTGCGCCACATGCATAGCGGCAAGCTAGCAACGAGCGCCCGTGATTTGAAGTCCCTGATAAAAGTCAGTAACTGTGGCGCCATGGATTAGGGTGACAGGGCGGTTGTTGTTCGCCCCGTGATCGAGGGCACCGCTATTGTAGGAGGTGGGCAGCGTCATTTGGAGTGGGGGAGAGCCATGCCCCGCAGTTCCTCCTATAAACTGGGCATAGCGGGGGCGGAGCTCATCCATCCTAATTCCGCCCTTCGAGTGCAAAACTCCCCTGTCCGCCTCCCCCTCATCTTCTCAATCTTCAGGCAGTGCCTGCCCTTCGTCATGTACAGGGGGCGAGGGTGACCACCTTCTTCGGCTGTGAGGAGGATCTCATGTCAGGATCATGGCGCCGCTTCAGCCGCAGAGGCGGAGGGAGGCTTGAGTTCGCGTAGTGCAGGAGGTGCGAGGGGCCATGGCCGCCATGGAGGCTAAGGTCGGGGGAGGCGGAGCGCTTCTCCACCCTCTCCTCCGACACCAGGCATCTCCATTGAAGAGGCCCACGCCGAGGGGACGGTGCTAGACTTCATCCTCGAGCTGGGTGGTCGTCTTTGGAGCCATCTGTGCCTCCCACGCCTCTTCGTCAAGGCGGTGGAGGATGAAGAGCCACCCTTCCCGTGGTTGCGGATGGCAGGGTGCTGCAATGGCGTGACGCGGGTGGACGTTGAGTATCCAACACGCCACGTCATGTTCCTTAGGCGTCGTTGGAAGACCTTTGCCCATGCCGACAATCTCAAGGTGGGACATGTTCTTTGTTTTAAAATGACGGGGGCCGATATGCTCTCCATCAAGATCTATAGGAGATCCGGCATCCACATCACCTGTTGCGAAGAGAGCGTGAGCAGTGTCGAAAGCTTGTCCTCCGGCGAGAGTGATGGGGAGGACAACGGCAAAGATAGCGGCGATAAGTCCGGTCTTCGGGCGGTCAAGTTGGAGCCCTAAGATTCGAGCTCAGACTGACCACCGACCGCACCATCATCGCCAGCCTCACACCTATCCCCCTCCCGGCATGATGTTCTTGCTGGGTGCTTCAGTCCCGGGCGCTGCCTTATATTTGAGCTGGGTCTTCTGGCAGGCCCGTGGACTTCGGCTTTTGGGGTCCATCCCTCTTTCTGCCCATTCTGGCCCTCTCCTCCTTGCAATGGTGGTCTAGGAGGGACCAAGCTATTGCCTGCCCATCTGACAGCCCTGCTCGTCCACGCAGTGCTGGTCCATAGGGGTCAGGCCAGGCTTTTCCCGAGGGTCTCTCGCCATCTTTTTCTTCTTTTATCCTGCCTCTCCTTTCCATATTTTTCTTATTATAATCTCCCCTAGGTGATAAAGTCAAATAAAGATGTACTTAGGAAAAAAGCGATATCTTATGTAAATTTCACCCTGTTTTGCATGAATGCATATTATCTTCCTTGTCAGACTATTTCTGCGTATGGAATTTTCCTACGCCCTTTTTGGAAGAATCTTGCCGACATGTGTAGCCCTACCGCAAGTGCTTTGAGGAACGGATCCTTAGCTGCCTGCCGGCGGTGCCACTGCCGGCAAGACACCTTGGCGTCCTTGGCATGGCTGTTCAAGGCGTCGGCCTTACTCGAAAATGGGATAAGGGCGCGAGCGTTGTCACTTGAATCGTTGAGCGGACTCGAAACGAAACAAGGAGCACGGGCGAAGCCACTCAAGCCGTTGAGCGGTCCCAAACACAGTAAGGGCGCATCCAATCGCGGCAAGGTTCCCGCGCATGCAGGTTTTCCGTACAGAAGTCGAAGTCGCTCAACGAAAATAACTTTATGGCAAGGATTCACATGGGGTTTTTGTAACTTATATTTTTGTTGCCTTTCTCCTTCCGGCAAGTTTTTTTGGAGGACATCGCTTATAGGTGTACATACTATCCTCCCCCCAGCAAAGCTGCACGTGAGAGGTCCTTCTGTCCTTTGAGAAAAAGAAAGAAGAGAAAATATGGATGTGGAACCTTGGCGGTCCGTTAGTCCTTGCCGGGATTAAGTTTAATGCAACATTGCAGACAAACATGCACATAAGTAAACACGAGAATCGAATAGGATTGCAGAACACTTATCTTTATTTATATACGCACGGGGTCTAAGCCTGGCTTTGTACCAAGGATTACATGCTTCAGCGGCAAGACTTGTACAAAAGGTGGTTGTCGGGACTGGCCCAACAACCCCGCCTCATGGGTAGAACTTTTGAAGATGTTCGTTATTCCAGGAGTTGCTCACTGGAATGCCATCCTCGGTCTCCAGGTGGACTGCGCCAGGCCTAGTGACTCCTACTACCAGATAAGGGCCTTCCCACTTTGGTGTCAAGTTGTTTGGATTCTTGGCGGTCTGAACTCGCCAAAAAACAAGGTCGCCTTCCTCAAGACTTCTGGCATTGACCTTGCGGCTATGGTAGCGGCGCAAAGCCTGCTGGTAGCACGCAGCTCTCGCAGCAGCCTCAAGACGGTCTTCCTCAAGGAGCATCGTGTCGTCTTGCCGCAACTGCTCTTGCTCGAGCTCATCATAAGCGAGCACTCGAGGCGACCCGTATATGAGTTTCGTGGGGAGAACTGCCTCCGCCACAGAAATAAGGGAGAAGGGTGGCTGGCCGGTAGCTCGATTTGGTGTCATCCTGATTGACCAAAGAACCATCGACAACTCATCAATCCAGTTCCTTCCACACTTGTGCGGCCTATCAAAAGTTCTTGTCTTGAGGCCTCGCAACACTTTAGCATTAGCCCTCTTTGCTTGGCCGTTGCTCCTCGGGTGGGCAACGGAAGCAAAATAGATTTTTCTACCAAGATCTTGGACATATTGCATCAAGGTGCGGCTCATGAACTGTGTGCCGTTGTCAGTGATGACCCTATTGGGAACACCAAAGCGGCAGACTAGTCCTTTGAAGAACTTGATGGTTGATTGTGGTGTCACCTTCCTCATTGCTTCCACTTCCGGCCACTTTATGAACTTGTCGATAACCACATACAAGTACTCAAAGCCCCTGGCAAAGCGGGGAAAGGGGCCCAAAATGTCAAGCCCCCACACCGAAAATGGTCAGGAGAGAGGGATTGTTTGAAGGGCTTGAGCTGGTTGATGTAGTTTCTTCGAATGAAATTGGCATGCTTCACACTTGGTTATTAGCGAAGTTGCCTCCTGGAGGGCAGTGGGCCAAAAGAAACCTTGCTGGAATGCCTTTCCGACAAGTGCTCTTGATCCAATGTGGGAGCCACATATGCCGTTGTGTATCTCTGCCAACAGCTCCAGTCCATCCTCTTGAGAAATGCACTTGAGTTTCACGCCATTCGATCTCTTTCTGTACAGGACGTTGTCTACGAACTTGTACATATGACACCGGTAGGGCTAGTTTCTCTGCTTCCTCTTGTTCCTCGGGGAGTTCTCCTGTCTGAAGGAATTGGACAAGGTGTTGTTCCCATGCTGGAGCCTGGGGCTCGACAACAAGGACTAAAGACGTATCCTCTATCGGGGAAGCATTTGCCTTGACAGCAAGGGTCACACGGCCTGCCGGAGTCTACCGATGGCCCCGTCGGAGCATAGTAATCACTAGCAAGCCTGTCGTTCCCTCTAGCAACCTTCTCGCTAGCGGCTTCGAGGAGCACTCCCGAGAAATACTTGCCGGGACTTAAATTCTTTATCTTCTCTTGTTTAGTTAATGGTGTCATGGAGGGTTGAGTTAGTTGGGCACAAAAGTTCCTGGTTCCACAGGTAACTTAAGGGCAACACACTTTGACATGCCATCAACAACGTTGTTCTCTGTATGTGGAACGTGCTCCATTTGGAGGTCGTCAAAACGTTCTTCCAACTTCCTCACTTCATCTACATAAGCTTCCATCAATGGACTCTAGTAATTTTTGTTCACTTGCCTGACGACAAGTTGAGAATCACCCCTGACAATAAGTTTCTTGATCCCAAGGTCCATCGCGATCCTTAGACCGGCAAGCAGCCCTTCATACTCAGCAATGTTGTTCGTTGATCTCTCCTGGGGAAGGTGCATCTAGACCACTTATCTGAGGTGCTCTCCGATGGGTGCAACAATTAGCACTCCGACACTAGCGCCTTGCAGCGAGAAAGTTCCAGCAAAATACATGATCCATTCTTGACCAGTCTCCTTGCCGGGGAGAGTTGACTCTGGAATCTCTTCATCGGGTGTTGGGGTCCATTCTACAATGAACTCCTCTAAGGCACTGCTCTGAATGGTCGAAGTGCTTTTGAACTTAAGACCAAAACTTGATAGTTCCAGGGCCCACTCCACAATCCTACCAGTAGCTTCTAGGTTTCGCAATATCCGCTGTAGAGGGAAGTGGGTGACAACGGTGATCTCATGTGCTTGGAAGTAATGGTGCAGCTTCCTTGAGGCCATAAGAAGGCCGAAGAGCAATTTTTGCATGCCAAAATATCTTGATCTAGCCCCCTGCAACAAGCAGCTGACAAAATAGACTAGTCATTGCACCACTTCCTTCTTCTGGACTATGTCTTGCAACTGCGCAGATCCTCCTTTACCGGCACCAGACCCTATGGGGCACTGTCATGGCTCATCGCTTGGCGTCCCTACTGATGACAGTGCTTTTTCGTCAACTTCTCTTTTAGCCACAAGTGCATCACTCACCACTTGATTCGTTGCCGCTAGGTACAGAAGCAACGACTCTTGTGGTTTTGGCGCAACTAGGACTAGCAGAGGGGAAAGGTACTTCGTCAAGTCCTGCAGTGCCGCCTCCACTTCCGGAGTCCATTTCATTGGACCAGCCTTCTTCAAGATTTTGAAAAAGGGCAGGGCGCGCTCAGTAGATTTTGAGATGAACCTACTTGGAGCAGCAACACAGCCGGCAAGGCGCCGCTCATCCTTGACTCAACTTGGTGCCTCAATTTGCTCAATTGCTTTGATTTTGTCGGGATTCACTTCGATTCCTCGTTAAGACACAAAGAACCTGAGAAGCTTGCCGGATGGGTCGCCAAACACACATTTCTCGGGGTTGAGCTTCATGTTGATCTTGCGTAGATTGGCAAACGTTTCTTCTAGGTATGATATGAGCGTAGCCTTGTCCTTGGTTTTGACCACTATGTCGTCTATATAAACCTCCATATTTCTATGTAGCTGGGGCTCAAAACCAATCTGGACTACTCTCGGAAAGGTAGAACGAATGCTTTTCAACCCGAAAGGCACACGCAAAAAGCAGTACGTACCACATGGGGAGATAAACGTGGTCTTTTCTTTGTCTTCCTTGGCCATAAAAATCTGATGATAGCCTGAATCGGCGTCAAGGAAGGATAATAAGTCGGAGCCGACAGTGGAGTCCACAATTTGGTCGATGCGCAGCAAAGGAAAAGGATCTTTGGGGAAGGCCTTATTGATGTCTTTGAAATCAATGCACAGCCTCCACTTCACATTCGCCTTGCGCACTACGACTGGATTGGCCAACCACGTAGGGTGGAGTTCTCCTCGGATCAGGCCAGTTGCCTCTAACTTCACAATTTCTTTGGCAATAAATTGTTGCCGCTCCAAAGCTTGCTTCCGAACCTTCTGTTTGACGGGCCAAGCGTGTGGGCAGACGACAAGGTAGTGCTCAATCACCTTCCTGGGAACACCGGGGATATCAAATGGTTGCCATGCAAACACATCGACATTCGCCCGTAGAAAAGCGATGAGCACGCTTTCCTATTTGTCGTCAAGGGTGGAACTTATGGTGAAAGTTCCCCCCGTGCCATCCTCCTTGACGGGCAACTTCTTGGTCTCTAGCGGGGAAGCCTTGGACATTTTGCTCTTGTCGTTGCAGCTCTCTGGGACATAATCAACAATAGCGCAACACCCCAAAGAGGTGCACTTGCCAGACTGTGCGCCAGAGGCCCTGCCGGTCTTCTCCCCCCGGGAGTTTCATTGGCAGGAGCAAGTGCCTTAGTGGTAGGCGCTGCGATCGTGCCCCGATAGAGTTGTCGACATGGATAAGCGCACTCTTCTTGTCAGAGTGGATGACAATGATGCTCATTGGTCCGGGCATCTTCAGCACATTGTAAGCGAAGTGGGTGGTGGCCATGAACTTGGCAAGTGCCAGACGACCGAGAATGCCATTGTATGGCAATGAGATCTCGGCGACATCGAAAATGATCTTCTCCATTCTGAAATTGATGTCGCTACCAAATGTCACCGGTAGCATGACCTTGCCTTTCGGCTGAGTCCTTCCTGAATTGACCACTTGGAAAGAGGTTGTCGGCTCGAGATCTTCGTCAGGAATCTGCAGCCTCTGAATGACATCAAGCGAGATCAAGTTCAGGCTGGGCCCAATATCGACTAATAATTTCGTCACCTTGAGGTGGCAGATTGTTGGCGAGACCAACAATGGGAGGCACCCGACCACAGTTATGCGATCAGGGCGATCCTCGGCGTCGAAAATGATAGGAGTGTTGGACCATTTCAGAGGTTTCTATGCGTTGATAGAGGGCTTTGCCGCACTAACCTCATGTGCCCACTGTTTAAGTTGGCGGTGAGAGGAATGCGACGAGGCTCCTCCTTCTATGCGTATCATCTCCGTAGCCTTCTGAAACTCATGCTCACTAGACTCGTCGTCCTCTTCAACATCATCATAATCTCCTTCTTTCTTGTCGCGGCAACGGGCGGGCCGTTCCTTCTATTGCCTGGGCTTACCGTGGCTACCTCCTTGGCTAACACGCTTCTTGCCGGACCCCTCATCAACATCCTGACCCTTCTCCTTGTCGCGCATTCTACTTCTCGGCAAGCTGCTCAACTTGCCGGTAGTCTTGGAGGTGATGGCCTTTGGTGCGATGGATGTTGCAATACTGCTTGCCGGAGACTTTTGGCTAGCCAGCGGCCGCCAGGGCGTGGCAAGAGGCGCACCCGGCAACATCGTTTCTGGGGTCATCGACCTTGCCTTTCTTGGCGGCGCCGGGGTTGCCGAATGCCTCGACGGCAAGCACGGTCTTGCCCTTGCGCTTCTTGTTCCATCGTCGGCCCTTCTTTGCCGGAAAACAGTATCCTCATCTTCAGAGTCGAACTTTGTGTTGGCATCTTCGTCGGGGAGTCTTCTTCCTTCTTCATCTGGAGCGCATTTGTCTGCCAAAGCATAAAGCTCGGCGACGTCCCTGACTATGTTCATCGCCAGCTCTTCCCGCATCTTGCGGGTGCGCACGTTCTTATGGAACGCGCTGATAACAGTGGCAGCGTGAACGTATGGGATGTTATGGTGCACGAGGCTGAACCTCTGGATGTACTTGCGCAGTGTTTCGCCTTCCTTCTGGGGGATGATGTGCAGATCGCTCTCCTGGCCAGGAGCTTGATGACCTCTGGTGAAGGAACCAACGAACTCGTGACCCGGGTCCGCCTAGGAAGCGTTGGACCCCTCCGGCAAGTACATCAGCCATGACCTGACGTTGGGCTTAAGCACCAACGGGAAGTAGTTGGCTAATATCTTGTCGTCGCGGCCCCCGACAGCCTGCACCGCAATGGTGTAGACGCTCAAGAACTCTGACGGATGAGTCTTGCTGTCATACTTCTTCAGGACTTCGGGACTTCTTTATATAAAGAGTCTCTTCTTCTGCCACAGCCATATGCCAGTGGGAATTTGGCTTGTAAATTCCTTCTACAGGCTTCCTCAAATGCCTGAGGCCTTCATGAGCAAGCAACTTAGATGTACACCCACTTAGCTTTAGTTAAGATTTCATACACTTATTTCTCCAGTGCATCCATTGCATGGCAATCCCTACTCCTCGCATTAATATCTATTGATGGGCATCTTCATAGCTCGTTGATATGCCTAATTGATGTGAGACTATCTTCTCCAGTTTTTACCCCTTTGATATCTACCACCAATTTCAGTTCCACACATATGCTATGTCCATGGTTCATGATCATGTATTGCATGGAGAATAAAAAGTTGATGCATACTGAAAAAGTATGATCCAATTGCCTGACTTGGACATCGTGGTGCTTGACATTTGTATTAATGTGGTGAAGATGTAGCCATGCCTTGCTATTATAATAAGATGAAGGGGTGAATATTCTTTGAGGATCATATACTTTGAAAGATTGACGATTTTGTTGCTTGTGCTTATAAATATTACTATGTTGATGTTTCTTAATTCATCGTTTCTCAATGAGCATACATGCAAAATATTACATATTGCGTAGCATGTCACATCAAAATTTTGTTTTATCATTTTCCTACTCGAAGACGAGCAGGAATTAAGATTGGGGATGCTTGATACATCTCCAACGTATCTATAACTTTTGATTGTTCCATGCTATTATATTACCATTCTAGGATACTTTTTGAGTAGTAATTTACCAATTTATGTTATTTTTCAGCACTAACCTATTGACCTAGTACCCAGTGCCAGTTCCTATTTTTTGTGTGTTTTGTTTCGCAAAAATTACATGTGAAACGAAGTCCAAACACGATAAAAAATTACGGAGATTATTTTTGGAGTATATGTGAATTTTGGGAAGAATAATCAACACAAGACGATGCCCAAGGGCCCCCACAAGCCAACAAGGCGAGGCCTGGGGTTGGGCCGCACCCTGATGGCTTGTGTCCAACCCTTAAGTCGGCTGAGGCCGTCCTTCCACCACAAGAATGATATTTCATGATAATAATCGAATCAAAATTTCATCTAGGTCGGATTTACGGATCTCTGAAGGGGTGAGGAAGTAGTCGCGAAAACAGGAGAGAAACAAAAGAGAGAGATCCAATCTTGGAGGAGCTGCTGACCTCCAGGAGCCACGGAGGCCATGTACCAGAGGGGAAACCTTCTTCCCACCTAGGGAGGAGGCCAAGTAAGAAGAAGAAGGAGAAGGGATCTCTCCCGGAGGCGCCAGAACGCTGCTAGGGCAACCATCAAGACATCGATCTACACCAACAACTTCACCGCCGTCACCACCAACTCTCTCCCCCTCTATGCAGCAATGTAAAACCTCTTCTCCACGCTGTAATCTCTACTTGAGCATGGTTCTTAATGCTATATATTATTATCCAAGGATGTGTGGCTACACTATGATGTTTGAGTAGATTTTTTTGTCCAACGGGTTAATTTTGGTATGATGTTATTGATATGAGTTGTATGTTGATATGGTGTTGTCCTATGGTTCCTTCTGTGTGGCACACACGTGACGGAATCCCGGTGGAGGGTGTGCAATATGTTCATGATTCGCTTATAGTGGGTTGGTGAGTGACTGAAACTGAAACCCAAGGAAGGGGATTGTTTACGTATGGGAGTTAAGGGGACTAGATGTTCAATGCCATGGTTGGGTTTTACCTTAATGATCTTTAGTAGTTGCATATGCTTGCTAGAGTTCAAATCATATGTGCGCATGATCCAAGGAGAGAAATTGTGTTAGCGCATGCCTCTCACTCATTGCATAAGATAAGTATCTATCATGTTATATTAATTTGCCTATGGACAATCTTTCTCTTGTGTTACACAAAAATCTTTCTACTAAAAATACTTTATTGTTCTTTATTTAAAACAACACCTAAATTTTATTCCAATGTTGTTTATTATATTGCAAAACTATCTATCACACTACCCAATACTTCTAGTTTTATTCCAACTAAGTAGTTAAAGTAAGTGTTAGCGCGCATAGAGTTGTATCGATGGTCGATAGAACTTGAGTGAATATTAATTCTACCTTTAACTCCTCGTTAGGTTTGACACTCTTACTTATTGAAAAAGGCTATGAATGATCCCCTACACCTATGGGTTATCAGTCCTTATTTACATATGCATGATTATATGATAGCTTCATAATTCTCCCTGATCTATTGAAATAGTTTGGCCAACTAGATTGATATCTCTTAAATAGTGGAGGTGCGTTGTAGTGGGTTCAATATGGCAATGGTTTATATCCTGATGACAGAATGGGACAAGACACGTCTTTGTATTGTTGCCACTAAGGATAAAACGACGAGGTTCATTCATACTAATTGAATCTACGTTGTCTACATCATGTCATTGTTCTCCAAGCATTACTTTGTTTTACTTAATACTCTAGATGCATGCTTGATACCGGTCTATGGGTGGAGTAATAGTAATAGATGAAGGCATGAGTCGACCTACTTGCATACGGGCGTGACGCCTATATGTAATGATCATTGCCATGAATGAATATTGCATAACTACGAGCTTTTCTATGTATTGCCCAACAATAATTTGTTTACCCACCATATGCCTTCTACACGAGAGATGCCACTAGGGAAAACTATGGGCCCCGGGTCTACACTTATGTATTTACAAAATCTTTCATTACCTTGCTACCATTTCTCGGGGCTAGATGCGCATGATCACCTATGGGGCCATCGGCCCCTTTGTGGTTCGGCGGGGGGATGGACGTAGGCACGAAGAGTGGAGACGGTAAGACGACACGAGGATTTACCCAAGTTCGGGCCACTGTGAAGCATAAAACCCTACTACTGCTTTGTGGGTGGATTTATCAAAGGAACACGAAGGGCGTGTAGCACTCCATCCCAGCACGGATTGCCTTCGGGGGATTTACTACGCATGTACAAGTGTTCAAAATTCCAAATCCTGAGCTAGGTTGCCATGGGACTCCTTTATAGCACAAGGGGCAACAACAGTGGCAGAATAGACATTGTTTGATCATTAGATAGCAAGCAGAGCTTATCATACCTAACTATGGCATTAGAGACAAAATATCATCATTGCTAGTCTTGGTGGCGTGTAGGGGCGCATCCCTGACATGCTTATACCACTGCTCTAGCTAACTATTGCACCTCAGCTCGATACATCTATGGATGAGTGTCAAGGAGGTATAATTTTACTTCTAGTGTGTCGCCACGTTCTTAGAGAGAGACACATAGCCACCTGGGGGCTCGACACCGCATCGACAAGTGACTAGCCTTGCGATGAGTTGGAGCGGTGACAGATTGGTTCGCGCCTGTCAGGGATGGCTTGCTGGGTCTTCAAGAAGGGCCGCATGTCTTGGTCCTCGGCAAGCACCGGGGGCGTGCTTGGCACGCAGTAGTCCAGGTTTGGGCTGCCGCGTCAGGCTTGTTGGAGTCTGTGTCGATCATTTGTCGAGTTTGTCTCGGTGTTTGAAGGGTTTGGTTGCTACCGCCTGTGTAGATGTCAGGGGCACTGGGTACCCCTGTCCTAGTGCACCAACACCATTATTTACTTTTCATTATAATGAAATTTATAATTATCAACTATCATCTACCCAACTCATTTGCTTGGAAGTAACAAGTTCAAGGGGATTGACAACCCTCTTGCCCGGGTTGGGTGCAAGTGTTTGCTCTTTTTTGTGCAGTCGCTGAAGAAGGGGTTGCGTGTTACTCCTATTTGTTCGATAACCTTGGTTGTCACTAAGGGAAATACTTATCTATACTATGTTGCATCACCTGCTCTTCTTCGCGGAAAAACCCAATGTAGATAACAAGTATCACGAAGTTCTCAGCACATAATCAAGAATGGTGACAAAGCCACATTTACACACGTACATGTGCATATAGTAGTCTGGCCATGGCACCAGCGAGAAGCTAGAGTGCCATGTTAAAATGCAAAACAAATTCTGGCATAATCACATTCACCTTTCCACAAAGTTCTTCTGGATAACTTTATTCACAAGGGCACATCAAACACCATGGAGTTAAGCTACTCCATAACTATTTTTTTAAGAAAAATTCTAACAAGTGTGAAACATTTTATTCTACCATAACATCATCTTTTTTATTTTCAAGAAGTCTTTTATATGATCACAAGATGGTTCCCAAGCTAAGCAAAAACTTAAAAAAAATGCATAAAAACAATAACTTGTCAATGTGTGGCCTAACTT
The DNA here is from genome assembly GCA_022496015.1 of Hordeum marinum. Taxonomy (NCBI): domain Eukaryota; kingdom Viridiplantae; phylum Streptophyta; class Magnoliopsida; order Poales; family Poaceae; genus Hordeum; species Hordeum marinum. The sequence continues at coordinate 212,158,664 of CM039673.1, read as the reverse complement.
GAGAAAGTGATTCCCTTATATGAATACAAAGCAATCATACTTAAGCAAGCTTACAAATAGTGTGAATTTTTACAGTAGCAGTTCTTCACGAATCACATTGAAGTTATCCACCCATGGCATCACGTATGATGTGCATGGGTGGGAACATTTCGCCTCCATGTACCTTTTTATGGCAGGGTAATTCCCCGCCTTTGGCCACCGGGGGCGACCATGCTCTCTGGGAAGCTCTTCAAAGGGCCCTACACCCGCCTTTGCTATCATGTAGAAGGCTTGGATGGCGAAGGTCAGGGCGTCTATAGAGACGTCCCTTCGAGCGACGGCGATGATGAAGATGACGGTGGGGCGGCGTGAGCACCGACAACACCATCATCAATAGCTGTGCTTCAACAGCACCTTCGCCCGCACTTGCCCTTTACCTTCTTCCTCCCTATCGGTTTCATCCGCCCCAGCTGGGTGCAAGGTCCTTCGGCTCCTTCAGGGGATGCGTCCCTCTGGTCCTGCGGAGAGGCGCTGAATCTCACCTAGGCGCTCCTTTTCCCTCTATTTCTCTTCTGCCTAATGCCTAGGAGGTAAGGGACAAGAAAGGCATTACGGGGCACTTATCTTTTTTATGTCAAAAGATGTAGGCACTTGCCAAGTTTTAACTAATCATAATGGTATCTCTACCCATTTTGTATCGAAAAATGAATGAGAAAAGTGTTATTTCCCTTATTAGAAGTACTACCCTTTCATCCCTTTTTTATGTTGTCCTGCTATGCTTGTCCTTGCTACACGAAGCCTCTTGCCGGATCATTACCTAACCATGATTGCGAAGAGGGAAACGAGCCCTCGGCAGAAGGATGGCGTTGTTCCCCAATAGAGCTCCTTGTCGGTGTCGGCGAAGACCCATAGTTGTTAAACAAAATAGGGGCCGGCTCGTCCCTACAAGGGTTCTCACCACGTGGAGGACTCCACTACCCACATCGAGGAAGATACTAAGGATTTCCTTAGGGCATTGGAAAGGCATCGATCTTGGGATATCTGGTTATACTTATCTTTTCCAAGTAGTATCCTTCTTTAGAGCTCAATGGGCCATTGTCCATATTTCTTCACTTCTCTTTCCTGTCTTTTCGACTGTCCGTCATGTAGGGAGAGAACAATAACAAACATTATAGATTCATCAAGTACTCTACAAATCATATATCTTAAAAGCGATAACACTTCAATCATAAAAATGCGTAATGAGCATGCAAGATGATGTTATGATGCAATGCCTAGCTTTATTATTGTTCCACAGGGTTTGTGTGTGGCTTTGTACATAGGGTGACATGCAACATCGACAATGCTTGTACAAAAGGTGGATGCCCAGGACTGAGCCCGGCAGCCGCGCCTCACAGGTAGAACTTACGAAGATGCTCAATATTCCATGAGTTAAGAGCCTTGGTGCCATCTTTGGTCTCCTGACGGACTGCGCTAGGTCTGGTGACTCATGCTACCTGGTAAGGGCGTTCTCACCTTGGTGTCAACTTTGTGGTACCCTTAGCAGACTCAACACGCCTAAGGAATGGTTGTGGCGCGGGGCTTTCTTGTAGCGTGCAACACATACAACAGTCCGGAGACGGTCTTCCTCGAGGAGCAAGGCATCGTCATGTCGTAGCTGATGTTTCTCTACTTTGTCGTAGGCTATCACTTGAGGTGAACTGTATATGAGTCCTGTGGGGAGCACTGCTTCTGCCTCGTACACTAGGGAGAAGGGCATCTGGCCAATGCTTGCTGCTCTTCCCGAACTTATCGGAAGTCCTTGCCTTGAGCCCTCGTAGCACTTCAACATTCATCCTCTCGACTTGTTCGCTGCTTCTAGGATGGGCAAGAGAGGTGAAGGAGACCTTGCTTCCAAGGTTTGGATATATTGCATGAAGGCGCGGCTCATGAACTGTGTGCCATTGTCCGGCATCATCCTGTTAGGCACTCCAAAGCGGCACACCAGTCTTTTCATGAACTAGATAGCTGACTAGGCGGTCACCTTCTGTGGGTACCCCGACTCATAAGTCGTGATCACCGAATGCACGTGTACAATGATCCCAGAGATCAATGCTCACTGAACACAGAAGCTAAATAACAAGAGTCTTACATCCACATTTAGCGTCTAACACAAATAAATACCATGAAGGCCTAGTCTTACATAGATAGGTCCACATTGGCCAAACACTTAAACAAAACAATTAGCAGAAGTCTTGATCGAAAGCGTGAACCCTTTGCCATCTGCCTTAACCTACAGGCATTCTAACTGGGAAGCGTCCTAATTCGCATGATTGTCACCAACGAACTCTTCAACGTACTCCTGTTCTTCCATGCCTAGCCAATTAACTAACCAATGGCAAGCCAATTAACTAGTCTTACAGTTGGGAGATATCCATATGAACAAGTTACAGATATCATCATAAACATGGGGTTGAACATCTCATCTCCATTCATCACATCAAGTCTTCAGACTTGACTCCAGTATCAATTTCTCTGTCATCCAACACACTCACGCCAAGTTTGCGAAAACATCTGGACGTGGCTTAAGCAGCACCACCCAACTGTACTTGACCATGGACATGGCTATTCTAATAGTTTTACACTCTGCAAAGGTTGCACACTTTACCCACAAGACTCGGGGATCTTTCGTGTTATCCCCGACTCGCGATATATATCATACCCGAGGTAAGCACCCGAACAATGCCTTTCCATTGGCGATACTAAACAAAGAGTCCACTCGATTGGTACCTAGCCCACATGATGTACATCACTCGTAGCATCCATTCGAGGACTAATGGTTTGCCTGGTGCCTATGAAGATAGTGCATGAATGTCCATACCGGCACAACTCTGTATTGAGAGTGACCACGCCAAATCCCGCCACTAGTAATGCGGGCTCCTTGCCAGTGCCCACCAAATTAATCAACAGAGCCCCGTCCCATAAGGGGTATCATTGTTGCGCATGTCAGGTTGAGACGGTCGAAAAATCTTAAACCCTCCATTTTCGAAAACACATCGCCAACTTGTTCGAGCACACCACTTCTTTCACAAGTGGTCACCCAACTCATCATCATCTCCCTCGGGCATTAGTGGCACCCGACGGGGTTTTCGGAAAGTCTTTGAAATCATCTCTTTCTTTCCATCACTATGCATAAATCCCTTCCCACTTGCGTAGCATCTACTAGTATCCTATGTACGCCCACCCGCATAACCCTCATAAGGTGGTAGGCTCATGCTTGATGCAAGTGTCAACTGTGAAAGTGTCGGAAGCAACCCACCGAAGTGGTCACTACCCCACATGATCAAGTATAACAAAAGTAAAGTGCTATATCACATGCCATGAAAATGGTTTCTTAACATGGTCAAAGTGCTCCTTGCCTGGCTCAACAAAGTCTTCAGGGTCTTCAAAGTCTTTGGGTCCAACTCCCTCGTCAATAGCACAATTTATCGTTGCAAATAATAGTGATAAAAATAACCATCACATAGAAATAGAGCACACAAAGCTAATAGCAAAATGCTACCCTATTCTGTTAAATACTAAAAACTATACTAAATATAGTTGTCTAGGGTTTTGAATTTAAAAAGGTTTTCAGAAATATTTGAAACATGGGCTAATAATGCCAAATAGGGGTTTTAATTTAAAACGGTACAAAAGAGTTTTTCAAATATTTTTATAAGTGGCACTAATGAATTCTATGGAATATTCTAGGATTTTAGGTGAAGGAATATTGGGCATTGGATTAATATTGAGACCTATGGGATTTTTGCAAAATCCCACAGAAAAGAAGAAGGAAAAACAAAAAGGGCACGGGACCCTAGGCCAAAGCCAGCCTGCAACTCGGTCGGCCCAGAGACCAACCAGCCCAGGCGAACCGACACGCACGCATGCCCACGTTCAAACCAGACAACTGGGGTCCGAATGCCAGCGACAGAGAGAGGAGGAGAAGGGAGGTGAGGATGACAGGTGGGGCCCGCCTGTCATCTCTAACCTCGCGGCAGGGAGGTCGGAGAGCTTACCGGTGACGATGCAGGGCATGATGACCCTAGCTGGAGGTGGGAACGGACTCAGCGTCGAGTCGCCGTTCCCCTAGAGGTGGAGGGAAGGCCGGGGTGGTCGGAGTCGCCAGCGGTGAGCACCCACCGTGGAGGGAGCTTCGGGAGAGATCGTCGGGGCCTCTCCGTGCTACAAACAGGACAAGGTCAAGGGGGAAACGGGTCAGGAGAGCAAGGGAAGACCAGCGGAAGGGAAAAGGGGACCGGAGAGGGTCACGACCAGGCGATCGGCAACAGGGCTGCCGTGGCGGTCCTCGGCTCGATCGCGAGCGCAGAGGGAGGGAGAGGAGCTGGGGCTTGGCTTGGCATCAGCTAGGCAGGGAAGGGGACCAGGGAGAGGAGAGGGGCTTATGGGAGGCCCTTATATAGGCGCCCGATGGTCCACCGAGCTCGGGTGCGCCGACGAGGTCGGGGCCGGGGCCAGGTTCAAGCAGAGGGGGTGAGGGCGCATCTGTGTTGATCGTGGGAGTGGTCTAGGCCGAGGGGGAGAGGAGAGAGAGGCGAAGGTAGGCCCTAGCACCCGCGTGTGTGAGCTCATGCGTCGGCCACCTCTGGCGGCATCGGGCACACGCGAGAGGGGGTCGAAGGAGGGAGAGAGAGGAGGGGCCCGACACCTTGGAGTGTTGCGAACGTCGAGGGAACCCTGGTGGATAGATTCCCCCATCCCAAGGCTATCGGGAGCCCTCAGGATGCTCCTACTATAGTGCAGGCATGCACTGTAGCATGCTCCAGAGCATGCCTTTGGCATGCCATGGCATGCCTACATGCTCCGGACACGCTCCCACATGTCTACTAGCCTTTGGATGTTCTGGAGATCCTCTAGGAGCTAGGGGGCAGGGAGAGGTAGGGAGAAAATAAATGAGAGGGAAGAAGCTCCTGATAGGGTAAAACAGTGGGTAAAATGGGGGTTTTACCCCACCCACTATTGAGCTGAGACCACACAAGAATTACTGGCAGTAGCTTGTAACCCTGAGAGGTTGTGGTAAAAGTTTGAGAACAAGGGGGGAGAGAAAGTGGTGAAAACAAATACTTTACAATTTCACCAGAAGGTGTTTGATGGAGATTAGGGCAAGCAAATGGACTTTGCTTGCCATGAGATTTGACAGGATCAAATGGTGGTTGAGAATAAGCCTGATCACCAAGTTTGAGGTGGTTTGATGAAAGTTCTCAATGTAGCTTTGTGGAACCCTAGAAATCAACAGAATCTGGTTTCTGTAGATCTAGATATGCTAAGCTAATACCCTTGATGCACCACTTAGTGTAGCATCATTATTTGGTGATTAGAACATGTCCACAAAGTTTGGGGTCATGGAGAGAAACATCAAAATGTAAAGTTGCTCAAATTTGAATCTGAACAGGGAGGGGTTTGGAATAGTTTGGTGAACCAAATCATCTTGGATTGAGATGAAACTTTGCAAGATCATCACCTATGATGGTGTTGACTTGCTGGAATTTTCCTGGAATTTATTGAGAATATTTCTTATAGAAATATTTCAAAATCTTGATTTGGACAAAAAGGATTTTGAGGGGTTTTGGCCATGATTTCAAATAACCATGTGTTGAAACTCATATATATGGAAAATATATGTCCACTAAGTCTCCATAAATTTCCCAAATATTTCGAAAGCATTTAAATAATTTTTTCCTATGAAAAACCATTTCTGGTCTTAAGAAAAAGCCTTTAAATAAAATATTAAAATAATCTTTAATATTAATATTTGGTTGTTTGGGGAAGTCATAAACATATTAGGTTGGAAGTAAATCCTTTGGGGAAGAAGAATCCACCCAATTTGTGGACTTGCAGTGCCAACCTCAACTCAGAGGGTTTTGAAAACCGAGTTTGAATAAATCCTTTTTGGTCAAAGTTAAATTCTATAAAAATAGTTTTTGGCACTATTCACATGGCATGGTCATTGGGCAAGAATTTTGGGTCAAGGTAGATGAATATGAAGAGGGATAGAATCTAAGAGTGCCATACACAACAATCAACAAGCAAGCAAGCAAGCAACAATTCAAACAAGCAACAAGCACTGGAAAAAATTTAATTACCTCCAATTTTTATAAACCCAAGCATAAGAAGGTGATTCAAATAGAGGGTCTGGCAGACCTAACCCCCTTACGAGAATCTCGTCCTCGAGATTCCTAGGCTAAGCGCTAAAAAGATAAGGGAACTCCGATCTAAGATAGTCTTCACGCTCCCATGTTGCTTCAGCTTTAGTGTGGTTTCTCCACTGGACCTTGAAGTACTTGATGGTGCGGCTTCGGGTGCAACATTCTGCCTCATCCAGAATGCGAACTGGCCTCTCACGATAAGTGTGGTCTGGCTGTAGATCGATGGCGTGATAGTCGATGTCCTTGTGGAGGTCAGGGTTGTTGGGACTTGGAGACACTTTCGGAGTTCTGACACATGAAAGACATTGTGCACATCCGATAGCTCGGGAGGTAGCTCTACTTGATAGGAAACTTCCCCTCGCACTGCGGTGATCTTGAATGGGCCGATGTATCTTGGTGTCAGCTTTCCTTTGACGTGGAAACACTTGGTTCCTTTAAGAGGCGTGACCTGAAAGTAGACATGGTCACTGACACAGAAGCTCACTTCTTGGCGGTGTGAGTCAGCATAGCTCTTCTGTCTTGACTTGGCGGTCTCAAGGTGCTCTCGGACAAGTTGAACTTGCTCTTATGCCTCACGGAGGATATCTAGTCCAAAAACTAATCCTTCTCCAGTCTATGACCAGTTGAGGGGAGTACGACACTTGCATCCACACAACACATCAAATGGTGCCATCTAAAGACTCGATTGATAGCTGTTGTTGTAGGAGAACTTAGAAAACGGCAGGCAATCTTCCCACTTGGCTCCATATGCCAAACGCAAGCACGAATCAAGTCTTCGAGTATCTGATTTACTCGTTCTGTCTATCCACCGGTCTGGGGGTGAAAAGCAGTGTTGAAGGAGATCTTAGTTCCCATAGCTTCTTGAAACTTCTTCCAGAATCTCGAGGTGAACTAGGTTCCTCGATCCAATATAATTTCCTTTGGAACTCCGTGAAGACTTGCGATGCGGTTGATCTAGAGGTTTGCAAGCTGGCTTCCATGATAGGTGGTCCTGACGGGAATGAAGTGGGCCACCTTGGTCAGGTGGTCGACAATGACCAAAATTGAATCATGACCTTTGCTTGACCTTGGTAATCCGATGATGAAATCCATCCCGACTTTGTCCCACTTCCATCCAGGCACTTTGAGAGGCTGCAACAGCTTAGCAGGTCACTGGTGCTCAGCTTTCACTCTCTAGCATATGTCACATTTAGCGACAAATGCGCCTATTTCCCGTTTCATGCCATGCCACCAGAATCTTTCCTTGAGGTCTTGATACATCTTGGTTCCTCTAGGATGGATGGAGTATGGAGTGTCATGAGCTTCTTCGAAGATCAAGTTCTTGAGCTCCTCTTTGCTGGGTACGCAGATGCGATTCCCGAACCATACAACTCCTTGTTCATCCACTGAGAATCCTGGGGCCTTGCCTGGCTTGATCTTACTCTTGATGCCTTCAATTCTCTCGTATCCCTTCTGAGCTTCCTTAATATCAACCATCAAGGTAGGCTTTGCTTTGAGGTTGGCGAGGAGTCCTGATGCAACTAGATCCAAGCCGAAGCTTTCAAGATCTACATATAGGGCGAGTAGCCTTTCCTTAATCATGGCATTCAAGGAACAAGCCTTTCTGCTTAAGGCGTCTTCTACCACGTTGGCCTTTCTGGGGTGGTATTGAACACTGAGGTCGTAATCCTTAATCAACTCGAACCATCTTTGTTGCCTCATGTTTAGTTCCCTTTGGGTGAAAATATACTTCAAACTCTTGTGGTCTGTGTATATCTCACATCGCTTCCCCATAAGGTAATGTCTCCATGTCTTCAAGGCATGAACCATGGCTACCAACTCAAGATCATGAGTAGTGTAGTTCTCTTCATGAGGACGTAGTTGTCTAGATATATATGCTACGACTGTGCCTTCTTGCATTAGAACACCTTCAAGACCGGTTCTCGATGCATCCCAATATATCACAAACTCCTTGTGAATATCGAGGGTGGCCAAAACTGTGGCCGTGGTCAATCTCTTCTTGAGCTCCTGGAAGCTTTCCTCACATTTAGCTATCCATTCAAACTTCTTTTCCTTCTTCAAAAGCTGGGTCATGGGTCGGGCAATGCTTGAGAACCCTTCCAAGAACTTGTGGTAATATCCCACGAGTCCAAGGAAGCTCCTGACTTCCTTTACGGTAGTTGGGGATTGTCATTCAGTCACGACTTCAATCTTGGTGGGATCCACTAACAATCCTTATGCAGTCAACACATGACCCAAGAATCCAACTTCATGCGGCCAGAATTCACACTTGCTGAATTTGGCGTAAATGGGTGCTCTCGAAGGTTGTCTAGGACCAATCTCAAGTGTTTCTCGTGCTCTTCTTTAGACTTGGAGAAGAGGAGTATGTCATCCATGAAGATGACAACAAACTTTTCCAAGTACTCCATGAACACCTTATTCATGAGGTACATGAAGTAGGCAGGGGCATTGGTTAATCCAAATGACATGACCGTGTATTCATACAGGCCATACCAAGTTACAAATGCCATCTTCGGAATATCTTGGGGTCTAATCTTCAGCTGATAGTACCAAGACCTAAGGTCGATCTTGGAGAACACCTTGGCTCCATTCAACTGATCAAACAAATCTTCAATCTTGGGGAGTGGGTACTTGTTCTTTATTGTGACTTCATTGAGAGAACGGTAATCGACACAGAGTTTAATAGTTCCATCCGTCTTTGACACAAATAGAACAGGTGATCCCCAGGGAGAGGGACTAGGGCAAATGTATCCTTTCCTGAGCTGCTCTGCCAGTTGCTTCTTCAATTCAGCCATCTCTTCGGATCCCATCCAGTAGGCCTTCTTATAGATGTGCTAGGATCCGGGCATAAGCTCGATGATGAACTCAATGTCGTGGTCAGGAGGCATTCCGGGCAGCTCATCAGGAAATACATTCGGGTATTCACATACCACTGGCACTTGATCTAGCTCAATTCCTGATAGACAGTTAGCCTGAGGGTCTTGAGTGGAGGCAGGGTTTGGGACATACTTGACTTCCACTCCTTGGCTATTGGTCATGGTAACAATCCTCTTGGCACAATCCAACAAGCCTTGGTGCTTGGTTAACCAGTCCATACCTAGGATCACATCCAAGCCTTCTAACTTCAGATGATAAGGTCTGCTAGAAAATTTACCCCATCGATGTTAATCTCAACCCCCTTACACCTATCCCAGACTTCATAACTAATGTCAGGGTTTGTATCAACATACGGCTACCCAGTGGTGTAGGATTTATGCCACTCTCTAGTGCAAACCTGTGGGTGACAAAAGAATGCGAACCTTCACAATCAAACAATACCGTTGCTGGGGTTGAGTTGATGAGGATCGTACCTAGTATGACGTCCGGGTTTTCCTGGGCTTCCTCTGCGGTGACGTGATTCACACGACCCTTGCCATTGTTAGTATGGTTCCGGGGAGTAGGGTTCCTTGGGGGTGCTCCACGGCCTTGACCTCGCTTTGGCGCATTGGGGCGCAGTCCATCTGGCTTCTTGTTGGGGCACAACCTAGAGATGTGTCCTGGCTAACCACATCCAAAACAAGCGACATGTCTAGGGTTGTTGTTGTAGTTCCTGCCACCGTTGTTGTTATTGGGGTTGTTGTAAACTGGCCTGGGATTGGCATACCGCTCAGTCTAGTAGCCCGCACGAGGTGCGGGAGGTCTAGCCTACTGTAGCTGATAGGTTGGCTTGGCTGGGGTTGGCTGCCAGGGGCGAGGCTTCTGGTTGCTGGAGCTACCCTTGCTGATCACTTTGCACTTGCGAGTGCTGTCTATGGCACAACGCTTGTCTTCCAGCATGAGGGCCTTGTTCATGAGGTCGAAGAAGGTATGATAGTCGCAAACGATGAGCTGATACTGCAGTGTTTGTTGAAGTCCTTCCATGAAGCGTTCCTTCTTGGCAGCCTCCATGTTGACATCTTCAGGTGCATACCTTGACAACAGGTTGAACTTCTGCAGGTACTCCTTGACAGAGCCACTTCCTTGCTTCAGCACTCGGAATTCTCCCTTCTTGATACACATGATCCAGAAGGAATGTGGGCAGTGCGAAATCCTTCCTTGAAGTCATTCCAAGTGATAACACGCTCACCTTGCATGACCTGGAATCCATCCCACCTAGCTCGGGCGGTACCTCCGAGGCAGTGAGAGGCATAAAGCACCTTCTCTCGGTCCTCATTGCAATTGATCAATGCAAGAAGGTCCTCGATGGTGCAGATCCAATCGTCAGCATCCAATGGTTCATCAGTCTCGGTGAAGGTTGGGGACGAATTACTCATGAACTCACACAGAGTGGAGCGTCCATTGCCATTCCTGCCTTGCTGCTAGTTGTTCACAAGGCCCTAAGCCATCTGCTGAATAACAACATTGTTAGCTTGGTGTTCCTCCTGGAGAACTTGGAGAAACTGAGCTATGGTCATGTTCTCTGGCGGAGGTGGAGGCAAGGGAATGTCGCCTTGTGGCTACTCCTCGTGTCCTCCAGCGTGAGCAGCCCCACCTGCTCCCTGTTGCTTGCTTGATTTGCTGGCTTCAGGGTTGGCGAAGGAGCTATTGCGGGTAGCAGTCACCATCCTGTTTGGAGGAGCTAAGTCAAACAAATCGGGTAGATGATAGGAAAAGCAACAATGGAAAAGCGCGCCTAAGGGGGTTGGTTGAGTGCAAGTGTGGTAAAATAAGTTCGAAACACCAACATATATTAAGATAAGATAGGGAAAGGAGTTGCTTACATGTTGCCTAAGGCGGAAGCGTGACTTGCATTGGAACACAAATGACAAAACAATCAATAAGTACACATGGTTTCATATGAACCATTACACGGACTCGACTTCGCATGAGGGGTAAACGACTGATCCTACCCTAGGGGTTCTCGAGCTCAGGAAGTGGAGTGCTCGATCTCGTAGTCAGGCTCCTCTGGGTCTTCCTCCTATTCATCATCTGAATGTGCATCATTCCCGGTCGAAGGTGTCGGGGAATGAGGAGGTACATCCCGATGATGCTTTGCTGGCGGGTCGATGAAGAGCTCACGGTACTCCTTCGCACTCATGCGATGACAATGTGTAGGTGCATCTCTAGCTAGGGTACTCCTCCTCTGTAAGCGACAGCTGGTCGTCCCTCGAGGGCAACATCCTTGTTTATCTTGTCTAGCTTCGTCTTGGCTTGACGAAGTAGCTCTCTGGTAGTGTGATATTCCTCGCGGAGCTTCACGGACTCCTTTAACCAAGTGGTGAACCAGACTATCGGCAGAAAGGCTGAAGTAGGTCTGGAACCTGAGTGGTGTGCCATCCTCCTTGGATGGAATCAGCGTCCAATTCTCGCCAAGATCATCCTTCCTCAAGGGAAGGTAGCGAGTAACCGGCTCGTCAGCCATCTCTGGAATGATGTCTCGAAGGTGTAGGAGTGCCTTGCGTGCACCTGACTCGACTGCAAGTATCATGGCCTCCATCCGTGGTCCTTTAAAGAACCAACTGGTCGGGGAGTCCTTTGCCTTCACGACCATATCCACGTGGTACTCCCTTGTGACGGCATCGACCCAGTGCTCGTGGTAGAGTAGTACGGGTGGTTGGCGAAACTGGCACTTCTCCAGGCTATCCCCAAGGAGTAAGGGAAAGCTGGATGTCAGGAAGGCTTCGGGTACGACGGCCATCTACAAAGGTTTGAAGGGAGGAGATTCTATAGAGTGTTGTGTGAAGAATAGAATAGGTAAATAGTACAGAATTCCTAAGTATAGGTTCTAGGTGTAGTTTTGAAAAATGGTCTTATCCTAACTAACGCCCATGCTAACTAAGGGCTTCCTACAGTTAGGATGGCTTTGATACTAGCTCTGTGGGACCCCGACTCATAAGTCGTGATCACCGAATGCATGTGTACAGTGATCCCAGAGATCAATCCTCACTGAACACACAGAAGCTGAATAACAACAGTCTTACATCCACATTTAGCGTCTTACACAAATAAAGATCGTGAGAGCCTGGTCTTTCATAAATAGGGCCACATTGGCCAAACAATTAAATAGAACAAACAACGAAAATTTTGATCGACAGTGTGAACCCATTGCCATATGCCTTAACCTACACGCATTCTGACTGGGAAGCGTCCTAATTCATATGTTCATCACCAATGAACTATTCAACATACTCCTATTCTTCCATGCCTGGCCAATTAAATAACCAGTGGCAAGCCAATGAGTACTTTGAATGTACTTGCAAGCAACTCTAGTTGTGGAACAAGGTGATAATGATGCATGATATAGCACTAAGTATGTAATTTGCGGAAAGCTAATTTTGAATGCAATGACATGATCAAATAACTAGGTAAGCCTGCATCAACAGTTGGGAGATATCCATATGAACAAGTTACAGATATCATCATATACAGGTGGTTGAACATCTCATGTCCATTCATCACATGAAGTCTTCAGACTTGACTCAAGTATCAATTTCTTTGTCATCCAACACACTCACGCCAAGTTTGCAAAAACATTTGGACGTGGCTTAAGCAGCATCACCCAACTGTCCTTGACCGTGGACATGGCTATTCGAATGGTTTTCCACTCTGCAGAGGCTGCACACTTTACCCACAAGACTCGGGGAACTTCCGTGTCATCCACGACTCGTGGTATATATCATTCCCGAGGTAAGCACCCAATCAATGCCTTTCCCATGGCGATACTAAACAAAGAGTCCACTCGATTGGTACCCAGCCCACATGATATACATCACTCATAGCATCCATGCAGGGACCAACGGTGTGCCCGTTGCCTTGAAGACTGTGCATGATCGTCCATACCGGCACGACCCATATCGAGAGTGACCACGCCACTCCTGCCACTAGTAATGCAGGATCCTTGCCAGTACCCACCAAAGTAATCAATAGAGCCCCGTCCCATAAGGGGTATCGTGGTTGCGCATATAAGGTTGAGATGGTCGACAAATCTTAAACCCTCTGTTTTCAAAAACACATCCCCAACTTGTTCCGGCACACCACCTCTTTCACAAGTGGTCACCGAACTCAACATCATCTCCGTCGGGCATTAGTGGCACCCGACGGGGTTTTCGAAAAGTCTTTGAAATCATCTCTTTCTTTCCATCACTATGAATAAATCCCTTCCCACTTGTGTAGCATCTACTAGTATCCTATCGACACCCACCCACACAACCCTCATAAGGTGGTAGGGTCATGCTTGATGCAAGTGTCAACGGAGAAAGTGTCGGAAGCAACCCACCGAACTGGTCACTACCCCACATGATCAAGTATAACGAAACTCAAGTGCTATATGACATGCAATGAAAATGGTTTCCTAACATGGTCAAAGGGTTGCTTGCCTAGCTCAATAAAGTCTTCAGGGTCTTCAAAGTCTTCAGGTCCAACTCCCTCATCAATAGCGCAATCTATCATCGTGAATAATAGCGATAAAAATAAGCATCACACAAAAACAGAGCACACAAAGCTAATAGCAAGATGCTACCCTATTCTATTAAATACTAAAAACTATACTAAAAATAGTTGTCTAGGATTTTGAAGATAAAAAGATTTTCAAAAATATTTAAAACAGGGGCTAATAATGCCAAATAGGGGTTTTAATTTAAAACACTACAAAAGAGTTTTTCAAATATTTTTACAAGTGGCACTAATAAATTCTATGGAATATTCTAGGATTTAAGGTGAAGCAATATTGGGCATTGGATTAATATTGAGCCCTGTGGGATTTTTGCAAAATCCCATAGAAAATAAAAAGGAAAAACAGAAAGGGCACGGGACCATGGGCCAGAGCCAGCCTGCAATTGGGCCGGCCCAAAGGCCAACCAGCATAGGCCAACTAACGCGTGCGCGCGCCCACGTTCAAACCTGATGGCTGGGGCCCGTAGGCCAGTGACAGATAGAGGAGAAGGGAGATGAGGATGATAGGCATGCCCTGCCTGTCATCTCTATCCTCGCGGTAGGGAGGCCAGCGAGCTTACCGGCGATGATGCAGGGCACGCGAGGCTAGCTGGAGGTGGGAACGGACTCAATGTTGATTGGTCGTTCCCCTGGAGGTGGAGGGAAGGCTGGGGGTGGTCGGAGCCGGTGGCGAGCACCCGCGGCGAAGGGAGATTCGGGAGAGATCATTGAGGCCTCTCTGTGCTACAAACAGGACGGGGTCGAGGTGGAAATGGGTCAGGAGTGCAAGGGAAGACCGGCGGAAGGGAAAAGGGGGCCGGAGAGGGTCACTACCAGGAGATCAGCGATGGGACTGTCGCGGTGGTCCTCAGCTCGATCTCGAGCGCAAAGGGAGGGAGAGGAGCTGGGGCTTGGCCGGGCGTCAGCTGGACAGGGAAGGGGACCAGGGGAGAGGAGAGGAGCTTAGGGGAGGCCCTTATGTAGGCGCCCAATGGTCCACCGAGCTCGGGTGCGCCGGCTAGCTCGGGGCCAGGGCCAAGGTCAAGGAGAGCGGGCGATGGCGCGTCTGGAGTGCTCGTGGGGGTGTTCTAGGCCGGGGGGAGAGGAGAGAGAGTGTAGGTAGGCCCTAGTGTCCGCGCGTGTGAGGTCAAGCGTTGGCCGGCTTGGGCGGCGTCAGGCTCGCGCGATAGGGGGTCGGAGGAGGGAGAGAGAGGAGGGCCCCAACACCCTGGAGTGTTGCGGACGTCGAGGGAACCCCGGGGGACAGCTTCCCCCAACCCAAGGCTGTCGAGAGCCCTCGGGATGCTCCTGCTATAGTGAGGGCATGCACTATAGCGTGCTCCAGAGCATGCCCTTGGTATGCCGTGGCATGCCTGCGTCCTTTGGTCTCTCTCCCGCATGTCTACTAGCCTTTGGATGTCCTGGAGATGGTCTAGGAGCTACGGGGAGCTAGGCAGAGGTAGGGAGAAAATCAATGAGAGGGAAGAAGCTCCTGATATGGTAAAACAGATGGTAAAATGGGGGTTTTACCCCACCCACTATTGAGCTGAGGCCACACAAGAATTACTGGAGGTAGCTGATAACCCTGAGAGGTTGTGGTGAAAACAAATACTTTACCTTTTCACCAGAAGGCGTTTGATGGAGATTAGGGCAAGGAAATGGACTTTTCTTGCCATGAGATTTGACAAGATCAAATGGTGGTTGAAAATAAGCCCGATCACCAAGTTTGTGGTGGTTTGATGAAAGTTCTCAATGTAGCTTTGTGGAACCCTAGAAATCAACAGAATCAGATTTCTGTAGATCTAGATATGTTAAGATAATACCCTTGATGCACCACTTAGTGTAGCATAATTATTTGGTGATAAGAACATGTTCACAAAGTTTGGGGTCGAGGGGAGAAACTTCACAATGTAAAGTTGCTCAAATTTGAATCTGAACTCGAAGGCGTTTGGAATAGTTTGGTGAACCAAATCATCTTGGATTGAGATGAAACTTTGCAAGGTCGTCACCTATGATAGTGTTGACTTCTGGAATTTCCCTAGAATTTATTCAGAATATTTCTTATAGAAATATTTCAAAAGCTTGATTTGGTCGGAAAGGTTTTTGAGGGGTTTTGGCCATGATTTGAACATGACCATGTGTTGAAACTCATATATATATGGGAAATATATGTCCACTGAGTCTCCCTAAATTTTCCCAAATATTTTTAAAGCATTTAAATAATTTTTCCCTTTAAAAACCATTTGTGGTGTTAAGAAAAATCCTTTAAATAAAATATTAAAATAATCTTTAAAATTAATATTTGGTGGTTTTGGGAGGTCATAAACATAGTAGGTTTGAAGTAAAGCCTTTGGGGAAGACGGATCCACCCAATTTGAGGACTTGCAGTGCAAACCTCAACTCAGGGGTTTTTGAAAACCAAGTTTGAATAAATCCTTTTTGGTCAAAGTAAAATTTCATAAAAATAGTTTTGGGCACTATTCACATGGCATGGTCATTGGGCAAGAAGTTTGGGTCAAGGAAGATGAATATTAAGAGGGATAGAATCTAAGAGTGCCAAACACAACAATCAACAAGCTAGCAAGCAACAATTCAAACAAGCAACAAGCACTAAAAAAGTTTTAATTGGCTCCAATTTTTATAAACCCAAGCATAACAGGTTCATACAAACACAGCGTGTGACGCCTTCATCACTGGTTCTACCTTAGGCCACTTTGTGAACTTGTCGGTTGCCACAAACAAGAACTCAAAGCCCCCGACAGCACGGGGGAAGGGGCACAGAATATCGAGCCCCCTGACCGAGAATGCCCAGGATAGAGGAATCGTTTGCAGAGCTTGTGCTGGTTGATGGATGTTCTTGGAATGAAACTGGCAGGCTTCACAATTGGTGACCAACTCAGTGGCGTATTGGAGGGTAGTAGGCCAATAGAAGCCCTGCTGGAAAGATTTACCTGCATGGGCTCTTGATCCTATGTGAGAGCCACATACTCCTCCCTGAATCTCTGGCAACAACTTCAGTCCATGCTTCTAGCCTATGCACCTTAATTTTACACCGTTTGGTCGTCTTCTATACAAGGTGTCATCGACAAACAGGTACATAGTTGATTGGCGGGCTACTTTTCGACTTCCTCTTGCTCTTTGGTTAGTTCTCCTATCTGACGGAAGTGCATTATAGGCTATGCCCAGTTCGGAGCCTGTCGCTCCACAACAAGGTCTAAAGGTGTCTTTTCGTTCGTGGGAGCACTTGCCACAATCGCGAGGATTTGGGGCCTGTGGGAGGGAGCTACTCATCAACCGGAACGGGACCTTCCCCGGGAGCTTCTTTACCAGTGGCTTCGGGGAGATCTGTCGGGAAATGCTTGCCGGAGTTTGGCTTCCTTCTCTTTATGGACATCGCCGACGGGGATATCGATGGTTGGGTGAGGAGAACAAAAGTCCCTGGTTCCTGTCGGCGTTCTGGGAACTAGGGTACCCAGACGTTCCTGCCTGTGGCCCTGGGGTGGCCCACTTCATCGCCCAAATAGGATTAGGTGCGGCCCCACTCAACACAAGGCCCTCGCGAGGGCCCTAGCCTTGTGAGGAAGAACAGCGACAAGACCAGTGAAAGATGGGCCTCCTCAGGACCCTTCTAGAGGGGCGGAGATTTCTATGCAAGGCCCAGCCACGGGAGTCAAGGGTGATGCAAGGAAGGATAGGAGGGCGTCAGTACGCCAGGCGACGCAGTTTCCTCTTTGGTGCAAAGGGAGCAAAGACATACATCGGTTCCCAAAGCACCCCGAAGATTTCCATTCCAGTGGAAGAAGACCACAAAAACCCGCCCCGCGGAGCGGATGTCATCGTTGAGCCCATCCCTACGCCGTCGACAGCTACTTTGTAGGCGAACACCGCCTTTGGGAAGGGTGAGCACGTACTATTGTTCCCCTTCAAAATTGGTCGTTGTGGGGTCCCTCCCCGCCATTGTGATAAATTAAGAGGACCCGGACCACCGCTTTATATAGAGGATAGGTTGCACCATAGATAGGGGACGGGCCAATTTGATCCACCACACAATCCATTCCACCACTCGTCTACCGCAAAGCCACAGAGGGCCTCGAACACCCCAAGAGAGCCCTCGGGAGGCCAAAGAACATTGTATTATTGTATTATTTCATCCACATCACCTCCTCAAGAGGAAATCCACCAAAACAGGAGTAGGGTATTACGCTTCGCAGTGACCCGAACCTGGGTAAACTGCCGTATTCACCTTCTTCCTTGTCATCATGCGAGTTCGTCGTTGTGTCCATCGAGTAGCGAGCTAGGGTGACGAGGCTACAACGATCTTTGCACACGCCCCTGTGTTCGAATCATAAGGGTTTTGCGGAGGCCGAAATTCGACATTTGGCACACCGGATAGGGGGCGTGTCGAGGTCGTCTGCAAGCTTCATTCTTCCCAGGCTTCGCTAGTCCAATGGCTTGCGCACCACAAGCTCCTCCCGCCGTGGGGTCGCCCCCACAGTCGCTTGCATCCTCGGCGGATCGCAGGCACCATCCTTCGGCCGCCGCATCAAGCACTTCCTTACGCCATGTAGGAGCGGCTCGGCCACAGCCCAAGCCCGCGTAGTACCGCGCATAGCCGGAGATTGACATCTCCTTCGGCCCCGACGACCACGCCAAGACAACAGCGGCTGCTGGAACGCTCCCCATGGTGTGCACACCAACCATACATGGAGTTGCCATCTCCAAGACCCTCATATACGGTGGCACCGCCTCAACCTCATCTTTGTGGACACCTTCGACATGCTGCAACTACCTCGTGACCAGCTCGTGCCTTCAAGGCCCTTCTCTAGGCTGGCCAGCGGATCTGTCGTCCCCGTGGGGTGGGTGTGCCTCCCCACCACCTTCACCACTCGCTCCAACTTCCACACTGACTAGATCGACTTCGACGTCGCCAACATCCACCTCCGATACAATCGATACTTGGCTACCACGCGCTCGCTCAGTTCATGGCGGCAACGCACCTAGGCTACAACGTCGTCAAGATGCCCGGGAGCGGTGGCATCCTTACCGTCTTCGGGGATGTCAAGGAGGCATCACACGTGCTCAAGCTCTCCTACAAAGCCACGACTGCAGCGCGCACTAGTGCCGGGAGCACCGCGCAAGTCACAAAGGACCCTAGGGACGCCTTCCCCGATATCGCGCCTGTAAAAAAGAGGTAGTTATTCTCCCAGAGTCGAGCGGAGACGAAGCAGGTGCTGGTGGACGGAGGAGATCTCGGCCCCACCTTCACCATCGGCGCACACTTACCCCAAGATCAACAGGAGGTGTTGGTGGCCTTCCTCCAGGAGAACAAAGAACGCGTTCGCATGGAGCGCCTCCAATCTACTAGGAGTCCCAAGGTACATGATCGAGAACCATCTCATGGTGTGCCTCAACATGCATCCGGTGAAGCAGAAGGCAACAAGACAAGCCCTGGAGAAGCATGTGTTCATTTCTCATGAGGTCGACAAGCTCAAGAAGGTGGGTGTCATCCGGGAGGTCCGCTACCCAGAGTGGGTGGCAAACCCGGTGGTCGTCTCGAAGAAGTGCGGGAAGGAGCATATGTGCGTTGACTTTACGAGCCTCAACAAGGCCTACCCTGAGGACCCGTTCGCACTGCTGCGCATCCACTAGATCGTGGACTCCATCGCGGAGTGCGACCTTCTGTGCTTCCTGGACGCCTTCTCGGGTTACCACCAGATCAAGATGGTGGTGGAGGACGTCGTGAAGATGACCTTCCTTACTTCATGTGGGGTTTTCTGCTATACGTGCATGCCCTTCGGGCTGCAGAACGCCGGGGCGACCTTCTAGCAGATCATGCCCATCGCCCTGGGTCCACAGCTCGAGATAAATGAGGAAGCTTATGTCGATGACATCGTGGTCAAGTCCAGGGCGGCCAAGACCCTAGTCGAATACTTGGAGGAGACGTTCGCCATCCTGAGGGAAGTGAACTTGAAGCTCAACCCTGAGAAGTGCGTCTTTATGGTTCCCTCAGGCAAACTGCTCAGTTTCCTGGTGTCACATCGGCAAATCGAGGCGAATCCCGAGAAGGTGAAGGCCATCTGCAAGATGAGACCTCCCTACACCCTTAAGGAAATGCAGAAGCTAGCAGGATGTCTAACCTCCTTGGGGTGTTTCATCTCCAAGCTTGACGAGCGGGCCTTGCCGTTCTTCAATATCACGAAGACGAACGACCCTTTTGAATGGACCCCTGAGGCGGATGCGGCCTTTGAGGAACTCAAGCGATACCTCATGAGCCCGCCGGTGATGGTAGCGCCTCACCCTCGGGAGCCCTTGGTTTTGTACCTAGCTGCCAACCCCACTCCACTAGCGCTGCACTGGTGGCGGTTAGGGAGAAGCGGGTCGTCATGCGTGCCAAGACCGCAGGCGATGGCGGGCCCCCGACCGTGGGGCCAGGGGGCTCGTAGGATCCTCAGGAGCTTATTTCCCCCAAGACGAAGTACCGGAGCTCCAAGCTATTCCGGTGGTCCCTGAAGCACCCTACCCTCTGGAGCCCCAAGCTACCCCAACAACTCCTGAGGCACTCTACCCTCCCGACGCCTAGGCTGCTCCAACGGTCTCCGAAGCACTCGGCCCTCATGAGGCTTCCTTCGCACCATAGGCCCCCGAGGAGCCCAAGCATCTTGGGTCCGCGATGGGGTAGGGCACCGCCAAGGGCTTTACTCTCATCGAGCATCCAGTATACTACGTCAGCACAATGTTGCAGGATGCACACTCGCGTTGACCCATGCAGCAGAAGCTCCTCCTAGTGCTCCTTATCGCTTCGAGGGAACTGCGCCATTACTTCCAGGGGCATCCCATCCAGGTCCTCTCTGCTTACCCCTTGGAGAAAATCCAGCATAACCCCAACGCGGCGGGAAGAGTTGCCGAATGGAACATCAAACTACAGGCCTTCAACATCGAGTTCAGCACGACCAGGGTCGTCAAAGGGGCAGCCCTAGCAGATTTTGTGGTGGAATGGACAGACACCCCAGACAGGGGGCTTGACGGGAGCCAGTCCCTCGTCCCTAGCGATGAGGCACCATGAGGATGGACCATTCATTTTGACAAAACCTTCAGGTGCAAGGGGGATGGATCTGGGGTCATGCTCACTTCCCCGAGTGTCACACCCTGTGGTTGTACCACATTGTTATGTTTGGGTTTATAAAATTTGGAGCCAACTAAAACTTTTTGTATGTGCTTGTGCTTGCTTGCTATGTTCTTTGCTTCCTTGGTAAGTTGTTTGCTTGCTTGTTGATTGTGTTATTTTGCACTACTAGGCTCTATTCCACTTCATATTCATATTCCTTGTTCCAAACCCCTTGCCCAATGATCATGCCATGTGAATAGTGCCCAAAACTATTTTTATTAAATTTTGTTTCAACAAAAAATGATTTATTTAAATTAAGTTCCCAAAAAACCCTGAAATGAGGTTTGCACTGCAAATCCTCAAATTGGGTGGATTCTTCTTTTACAAAATCTTTATTTCAAACCCACTATATATATGACTTCCCAAAACCACCAAATATTATTTTTAAATATTATTTTCATATTTTATTTAGAGGCTTTTTCTTCAGGCTAGAAGTGTTTTTTCCTAGGGAAAAATTATTTCAATACTTTGAAAATATTTGAGAAAATTTAGAGAAACTCAGTGGACGTATATTTTCCATATATATCAGTTTCAACACAAGGGCATGATCAGATCATAGGCAAAACCCCTCAAAACCCTTTCTGTTTAGATCAAACTTTTGAAATATTTCCATAAGAAATATTCTCAATAATTTCCAGGAAAATTCCAGCAAGTCAACACTATCATAGGTGATGATCTTGCAAAGTTTCATCTCAATCCAAGTTGATTTGGTTCATCAAACCATCCCAAAACCATTCCTATCCAGAATCAAATTTGAACAACTTTATATTGTGTAGTGTCTCCCCTTGGCCTCAACCTTTGTGGGCATGCTCTAATGTCCAAATTGTGATGACACACTAAGTGGTGCATCAAGGGTAAAAGCCTAGCATCAATGGATCTACAGAAATCTGATTCTACTAAATTCTAGGGTTTATCGAATCTCCATTGTCAACTTTTTCCCCTTGGGCTCAAACTTGGTGAAACCTCTCATTTCTACCTAGCCGTTGACCCTGGTAAATATCTCAGTAAGGTGGAAACATATTATTGTCCAAAACAACATCAAACACCTTCTGGTGATTTTGAAAAACCAGATTTTTGACCCCTTTCTCTTTACCCTTGCCCTCAAAACATTACCACACCTTCAAGAAATGCCCAAGCACCCCTGTAAAAATCTCAAGTCATCAGACCACTGTAAGGTGGGGTAAAAAACCATTCTTCACCCTGGCAGCATCTTTTTCTATCCTCCCCTTCCCATTTCTTTTCTCCCCTAGCTCTCCTTAGCCTCTAAGGCATCAAAAAAGCATCTCCACGCCCCCAGGAGCTAGTGGACAAGGTGGGCACTCCAAAGCTCGCAGGCAACAGTAATGCCAGCCATACGCACGCTCTGGAGTGTGCTACAGTGCGCTCCCGCACTGTAGCCGCCGCCCAATGGCTAGCCCCGACCACCTTGGGCCTCCCTCGCGTGTCCCCCGAGACGCCCTCGGCGTCTGTGACACGGCAAGAGGTCGGCCCCCTCTCCCCTCTCTCCTCCGCCCTCCCACACGCGTGCCCGGTGCCGCCCGGTTCGGCCAACCGAGGAGCTCACATGCGTGGGCATCTCTCCCTCTCTACTCCATCCTTCTGGCCTAGAACGACCCCAGGAAGTCCCCTGGCTCGTTCTCTCTCTCTCTCTATCATATCTTCTGGCCTCAACAACGAGCTTGCCGGCACACCAGTATTTGGTGGACTCGCCCCCGCCTATAAGAGGGCCTCCCAAACTCCTCTGTCCCCTCTGGTC
The DNA here is from genome assembly GCA_022496015.1 of Hordeum marinum. Taxonomy (NCBI): domain Eukaryota; kingdom Viridiplantae; phylum Streptophyta; class Magnoliopsida; order Poales; family Poaceae; genus Hordeum; species Hordeum marinum. The sequence goes on along the minus strand of CM039673.1, from coordinate 212,136,190 downwards.
CCCCTCTGCTCTCCCCAGCAACCTCCCTGAGCCCCCTAGGAGCCCCTGACATCTCTGTGCTCGGGATCGACCTGAGGGACGCCGCGGCCATCTCCCCGGCGATCTCCGGGTATGGAGCCTCTCCGGCCCCCATTTCTCTCCCGTCAGTCCTCCCTCACCCTTCTCATGCGAATCGCCCTCTTTTCCGTCCCCTTTGCAGGCTGAATTGGCCACGAGGACCACCTCCCGAAGCCACCTCCACCGTGGGTGCTCGCCGTCGGCGACTCCAGCCACCTCCGGCCTCCATTCCACCTCCAGGAGACTGGCGACTCGACCCCAAGCCCATTCCCCCCATCGCCCGCCGTCTCCGTGCCCCATGCCACCGCTGGTGAGTTCCTCTGCTTTTTCTCTTTCCTTTTCTGTGGGATTTTGCAAAAATCCCACAGGGCCCAAATTAAATCTAATTGGAATTATTTTTGCACCTAAATTCCCAGAATAATCCCTAGAATTTAATAGTGCCATTTGTAAAAATGTTTGAAAATATTTTTAGTACTGTTTTATTTTAAAACCTATATTTGGGCACCTTCTTGCCTCTATTAATTTATTTCCAAAATATTTTCAACAACCAAACACTAGGGAAATATTTTTAGTATGACATTTAGTATTTATCAGAGTAGGTTAACATTTTTGCTATTAGTTTGTGTGCTCTGTTTTTGTGTGTTGCTTATTTTTATCGCTTTATTTCGCGACCATAGATTGCGCAGTTGACGTAGAAGTTGGACCCGAAGACTTTGAAGACCCTAGAGACTGTGTTGAGCCTGGCAAGCAGCCCTTTGACCATGATGAGAAACCATTTTTATTGCATGTCATATAGCACTTTACTTTCATCATATTTGATCATGTGATGTGGTGTTTCCCTTTCGGTGGAATGCCTCCTGTACTTCTCCATTGACACTTGCATCATGCATAACCCTACCACCTTATGAGGGTTGTGAGGGTGGGAGTAGTTAGGTTGCTAATAGATGCTATGCAAATGGGATGGGACTTACGCATAGTGATGTCAATAAAAGAAATGATGTCGAAGACATTTCGAAAACTCCGTCAGGTGCCACTAATGCCCGAGGGAGATGATGATGAGATGGGTAACCACTTGAGAAAGAAGTGTTGTGCCGGACTAAGATGAGGATGCGTTTTCAAAAATGAAGGGTTGAAGATTTGTCGACCATCCCAACCTTACATGCGCAACAACGATACCCCTTATGGGACGGGGATTTGTTGATTACCTTGGTGGGTACTGGCAAGGAGCCCGCATTACTAGTGGAGGGAGTGGCGTGGTCACTCTTGATACGGGGTCGTATCGGTATGTATGATCATGCGCTGTCTTTACAGGCACCAGGCACACCGTTGGTCCCCTCATGGATGGTACGGTTAGAGAGAGGCTCATGTGATGTATATCGTGAGGTTTGGGTACCAATCGAGTGGACTCTTTGTTTAGTATCGCTAGGGGAAAGGCATTGTTCGGGTGCTTACCTCGGGTATGTTATATACCGCGAGTTCAGGATGACACGGAAGTTCCCCGAGTCTTGTGGGTAAAGTGTGCAACCTCTACAGAGTGTAGAACTATTATAATAGCCGTGTCCACGGTCAAGAACAGTTGGGTGGTGCTGCTTATGCCACGTTCGAATGTTTTCGCAAAAACTTGGTGTGACTATGGGTGTGATGGTGACAAGAGGTCACATGAGCTAAGACCGATGACTTAGCGTGATGAGTGAACATGAGATGTTCAACCAATACTTATGATGATATATGCAATTTGTTCACATGGATACCTGCTAGTTGTTGATGCATGCTCACTAGTTACTTGATCATGTCATTTGCATTTAAAAATTAGCTTTCTGCAAACTTACCTATTAGTGTTATATCACGCATCATTATTGCCTTGTTCCACAACTTGGGTTGCTTGCGAGTACATTCAAAGTACTCATTGGCTTGCCACTGGTTATTTAATTGGCTAGGCATGGAAGAACAGGAGTATGTTGAAGAGTTCGTTGGAGACGAACATGCGAACTAGTACACTTCCTAGTCAGAATGCCTGTAGGTTAAGGCAGATGGCATGGGTTCATGCTTTCGACCAAGATTTCCTCTGCTTGTTCTATTTAAGTGTTTGGCCCATGTGGCCCTGTCTATGTAAGACTAAGACATTCGTGGATAGTATTTGTGCAAGATGATAAGTATGGATGTAAGACTCTTGTTATTTAGCTTCTGTGTGTTTAGTGAGCATTGATCTGTGGGATCACTGTACACGTTCATTCGGTGATCATGACTTATGAGTCGGGGCCCCACACCGATGCGAGACAAGCTCAATTATGTTGTGCAGCTCTGTTTCTAGCATGACGAGAAGGTCTCCAACAATATCACGGAGTACAAGCGCCTCATCACTAGCCTCAAGGGAACAACGACTCTGGGGATTCGGTGCCTCACTGTTAAGGGAAACTCCTAGCTCCTCGTCAACTTCTCCAACAAGGAATATACGCCCAAGGACAAGCACATGGAGGCATATTTGTAAGACGTACATAAGATCGAAATCCATTTCCAGGGATTGGATTTGCAACACATCCCGTGCAACACGAACAAGGAAGCCGACAATATCGCCAAGCAGGCCTTGCGCCGCGAGCCCCAGGAGCCAGGTGTCTTCGAGGAGCAGCTCTTCAATCCCACCATGGCATCGCATGCTAAGAACCTGGCACCACAAGGAGAGGAGCTCCCCCTAGCACCAACCTCGGGGGCTCCAAACTGTGGACAGGCCTTAGGAGCCCGACGGCTTCTGGCCCTCGAGCCTCAGGGCAACAGTTGGATGCAGGAGCTCATGGCATATCTGCTTCATGGCACGTTGCCGAAGAAGGAGGAAGATGCGGAGCGTGTGGACCAACAGGCCATGGCCTACTGCCTCCGAGATGGCGACTTGTACTGCAGGCGCCCTAACGACATCACGCTACGGTGCATCTCCAAGAAGCAAGGACGCGAGCTCTTTGCCAACATCCACGGAGGAGACTGCGGGCATGACTCCTCTTCGCGCACCCTTGCATCGAAGGTGTTTCGAGCGGGCTTCTATTGGCCCTTAGTGCTTGACGACACCATCGAGCTGGTCCGGTCTTGGGAGGCCTGCCAGTTTCATGCCAAGAAGATTCACCAACCCGCGTAGGGCCTCCAGGCCATTTCGCTCTCCTGCCCTTCGCGCTCTTGGGGTTGGATATTCTGGGCCTTTCCCGTGGGCAGTGGGCGCCTACTGCTACCTCTATGTCACCATCGACAAGTTCACCAAATGGGCGGAGGGCGAGCAAGTTCGCAACATCCCGGCCAGGTCGGCCATCAAGTTCACCAAGGGCCTTGTGAGCCGCTTCGGCGTCCCCAACCGCATCATCACCGACAATGGTTCGTAGCTCACAAGTAGACTCTTCAAGACCTATTGTGCTAACCTTGATACACAGATATATTATGTCTTAGTGGCCCACCCAAGGAGCAACGGCCAGGCGAAACGCGCCAACACAGAAGTCCTACGGGGCCTCAAGGCAAGGAGCTTCAAAAAGAAGCTTGATGCCTGCGGCAAGGTTGGATCGATGAGCTTCAGTCGGTGCTATGGTCCATCCACACCACCCCGACTAAGCCCAATGACGAAACCCCATTCTTCCTCGTCTACGGAGCCGAAGCTGTCCTTCCCCACAATATCAAGCACCGGTCCCCGCTAGTCTTGGCATTTGACGAGGAGCGTCAGGATGCCGAGCGGGGAATAGACCTCCTGCTCGGAGAGGAGGCGTGACGTCGGGCAGTGCTTCGAGCTGCATGGTACCAGCAAGCCCTATGGCGCTACCACTATCGCAATATTCGCTCCAGGACTCTTGATGTCCGAGATCTCGTCCTGAGGCGGGTTATCTCCAGGGAGGGCTTGGATAAGCTCTCGTCCATGTGGGAGGGCCCGTTCAAGGTCGCTCACTTCTCCAGGCTTGGCATCATGCGCTTGGAGACTCAGGATGGGGTCCCCATCCAGAACGCCTGGAACATCCAGCATCTCCAGAAGTTCTACCCGTGACACTCTCACGTAATAATGAGCGGGCTGTATACGCCCGGAGCCCCCAGGACGCGGCGGGGTTCCTCCCATGCAATGTGGCAGCCATAGCCCATAGCTGGCAGAGAAGACAACACTTCCCATCAGTGGCTATGCCCATGCAACGTGGATGCCCCATGCTCAGCGCTAGGGGAAGACGAAGGCCAATCTAAGTGCCAGACGCGGCTGTTATTTGCATATCTCTTGTTTGGATTTGCCACCTTTATGAAATCAAACCTGTGTCTTTCCAAATCACGTTTTAGTCAAAAAGGTCAAAGATTTGTTTTCATTGCCATTTCTTATGTCGTTTTCTTCCTCCAAGTAAAGCATTCGCCTGCTCCCCTCCCCCTCGTACCCCGTGAGCGGGGGCTGGGGGCACGGTGCTTACACCTTACCAAGGCCTTGGCACCCGGATGCTCGCATGGTACTCACGGGTGGGTTAGTAGGCGCATGCCGCCTCGTACTCGCCTAGAGGCTCCATTCTCGGCCCGACACGCTATCTTGGAAAGGAAAAAAATTCTTCAGACAACATGAGCGTTTGAGGGGGCTCCTGAGCATCGCGCCTTAGGAGCCTTACCGGTCATAATGCCACTCGACCCTCCTGGTGTCGTCCTTGGTTTCCGATCGGCATCAAGAGTGTCGTGGCCTCGCCCCGTGAAGTGCATCCTTGGTTTCCGTGCGTACCTAACATGGTGGGGTAATGCCAGGGACTAGGACCTATCGACGCAAGGCTACTTGGACTACAACTGGAAGCCTCAAGAAGCCCAGCCTTCCCGGAGCAGGAAGAAGAATTTTCAGGGGCGGGGCACTTGAGAGTCTAAGGTGTATCCTGAGCATCACACCCTAGGAGCCTAACCGGTCATAATGCCACCGACTTTGGTGTCGTCCTTGGTTTCCGGTCGGCATCAGGAGTACCTGGGCCCCGCCTCGTGAGGAACGTCTATGGTAAGATGGTCAAACCCCACGATGGTTGGGAAATGCGCGGGACTGGGACCTGCTGATGTAGAGGTGCTTGAGTGTCAAAGGGGGCTCCTGAGTTTCGTGCCATAGGAGTCTTACCCGTCATAAGGCCACTCAACCCCCGAGGTGTCGTCCTTGGTTTTCGGTCGGCATCAGGAGTGTTGGGGCCCCGCCTCGTGATGAGTGTCCAGGGTAAGATGGTCGTATCCCGCGATGGTAGGGAAATGTGCGAGACTGGGACCTACAGACATAGGGCGTCATCGGAGCCCCCAACTCACCTCAATCAAAAGAAGAAGAAGTCGACCGGGAAAACGAACCCTCCGGGCATCATAGCCGCACTCCCACAACCTGAAAGCCTACCGCGGGCCTATCAAGCTAAGTATCCTCATTGCGATCGGGACGCGACTCCAGCTGATGAAATGTAGCAGGTACTAATAAAGAGGGGCAGGCGCCAAAATGCCTTACATGCCCGTAGGGCCCCCTTAGTTCTTGTGTTGCAGGTGCAAACGAAAAGGAAGAGAAAGAAAGTGAAAAGCCGCATGGGGATTGTCGCCTCAGGAGCCCTGATGCCAGCGCACCGACGTTCAGTCGGTGTCCACCTCCTCCTTCATGGCCCCGCGGAAGCGCACCGGGGCGTATGCCCCCGGAGCGAGAGAACGGCACTGCGACGGCGGACTAACCCCCGAGACCCGGGCGCGTCGGCATAGCAGCACGCCGTAGCTGTTGCAGCTGCTGTCGCTCGGGCTCTCCTCGAAGGGGGTGTCGCTGCTGCTGGAGGCACGACACCCACCATGAAGGGCAAGCTCGTCTCCAAGATCGCCGCTGCGAACATCCTCCGGGCAGCACCCCAGGCGCCTGCCCTCACTCCCTAAGATCTTGACGAAGAGCATCGCCTCCCCGTCATACTTGAAGAGGAAATTGCGCCTCCTGTTCAGGCCATGGGCACGGACGAACGTTTGACACCCGTGGTTCAGGTACACGTAGCCTTTAGGGGTGACCCCGAGCTCTGCCCAGGGTGCCCCATGGCAACAGCCATCGGCCTACAGCCAAAGGATGTTAAGACCTCCAGCCGACAGGGCCTTTGTGATGAAGTTCGGGAGCTAGACCATGCGGCTTCCGGCATGTCCGCCCACGTCACGAATTCCAGAACCTAGTCGGCCGAATCGAGCCGCCGGCATGGCGGCCGGGTGGCCATCACCGACCTCCCACCTCGCCCGCCACCGCGTTCGCCGCTGCTGCCGCCCGCGCTGGACGACGTTTCACCGTGGCCGCCGCGGCATGCTGGGGCACGGCTGCGCTCTCCAGGAGCCACCGTAGGCATCATGACATATTTCCGAGGGCGACCACGACCCGTCCAGGGCGGCGGGGCGGCAGGGCCATCCCCGGGAGCCTTCCCCTTCTCTACAGCAGAAAACTTCCTCATCAACGCCATTGCTAGGAGGGGACGGTTCGAGAGGTGTGGAAACAGAGAAGACGAAGATGGGTGAGGGTTTTCTCGCCCACGCCAGTTTATATGTAGCCAAAGACCGCCTAAAGTAGCAGCAACATTTAATGGGAAGCAATGATTGCCTATGCCGCGCCCAGGCATCGTGTCGGTTTGACTGGGTGTGGTTTTGTATGCCTTCGGGGAGCAGAGGCGGCGCTGCCGAGGCGCTTGGCGCATGCCAAGCCTAGCACGCAGGCGTTTGGGGCCTGTGGCACTTTGGGCCATCCACATAGCTTCGCCCGTAAGCCATCTCAAGCATGCCTTGGGCCCAGGGGCCACTGTCGGTGTTCTAGGAACTGGGGTACCCAGACCTGCCTGCTTGCGGCCGAGGGCGTGGCCCACTTCATCAACCAAACAGGACCAGGCGTGGCCCAGGGCGTGGCCCACTTCATCAACCAAATAGGACTAGGCATGGCCCCACTAAAGACAAGGCCCTCGTGAGGGCCCTATCCTCGCGAGGAAGAACAGCGATAAAACCCGCGAAGGATGGGCCTCGTCAGGACCCCTCCGGAGCGGCAGAGATTTCTATGCAAGGCCCGCCCATGGGAGTCAAGGGTGACGCAGCAAAGGATAGGCAGGCATCAGTAGGCCAGGCGGCGCAGTTTCCTCTTTGGTGCAAAGGGAGCAAGGACATACGCGGTTTACCAAAGCACCCCCAAAGGTTTCGATTCCACTGCAAGAAGACCACAACCACCCGCCCTGCAGGGCGGATGTCATCGCTGAGCCCATCCCAGTGCCGTCAACAAGTACTTTGTAGGCGATGACCGCCTTTGGGTAGGGCAAGCACATACTGCTATCCCCCATCAAAATTGGCCGTTGTGGGATCCCTTCCCTCCATTGTGATAAGGGAAGAGGACCCAGACCATCGCTATATATAGAGGATAGGTTGCACCGTAGACAGGGGACGAACTAATCTGATCCACCACGCAATCCATTCCACCACTCGTCCACCGCAAAGCCACAAAGGGCCTCGAACACCTCAAGACAGCCCTCAGGAGGCCCAAGCACACTATATTATTTCATCCACATCACGTCCTTGAGAGGCAATCCACGAAAGCAGGAGTAGGGTATTACGCTTCGCAGCGGCCCGGTCCTGGGTAAACAGCCATGTTCATCTTCTTCCTCCTCATCGTGCGAGTTTGTCGTTGCGTCCATCGAGTAGCGAGCTAGGGTGACAAGGCTACAGGAACCTTCGCACGCACCCCTGTGTTTGAAACTTAAGGGTTTTGCCGAGCACGAAATCCAACAGTTCCACAAGAAGCTTCGGTGCAGCGCACTTTGATAGATGGTCACCAATGCTGTTTTCTGCTCATGGCACATGCTCCATTTGTAGTCCATTCAAGTGCTCCTCCAATTTCCTCACCTCTTCCACATATGCTTCCATCAGTGGGCTCTGGTAATCCTTGTTGAATTGTTTCACCACAAGCTGAGAGTCTCCTCGGACAACCAGTCTCTTGATACCCAACTCTACCAAGATTCTTAGTCCGGCAAGGAGCCCGTCATATTCACCGGTATTGTTGGTAGCTTCCTCCCGAGGAAAGTGCATTCAAACAACATACTTGATGTGCTCTCTGTTGGGGGCAACGAGGAGCACGCCTTTTTCGGCACCCTGGAGTGACAAGGCACCATCAAAGTACATGATCCAATCTTTGGGTGCTTCTTTGCCAGGAAGGATTGTCTCTCGAATTTCTTCATTTGGCGTGGGTGTCCATTCTGTGATAAACTCTGCCAATGCTCTGCTTTGAATGTTGCAAGTGCTCTCAAACTTCAGTCTGAACTTGATAACTCTAGTGCCCACTCAACTATGCCACCAGTGCCCTTGGAGTTCCTCAGTATGTGTTGCAACGGGAAACAGGTAACAATCGTGATCTCATGGGCTTGTAAGTTGTGGAGAAGCTTCCTCGAGGCCATGATGAGGCTGAAGATCAGTTTTTGTACTCCAAAGTACCTTGATCTAGCCCCTATAACAGGGAACTGACAAAGTACACGGGTCGCTGAACCATTTTCTTCTTCGCCACCTCTTTAGATCTGATGTCTTCAATTTCTGAGATCCCCCTTGATCTGTATCGAGTCATTCCGCGAATGTTCTTGTCTCGTCCCCGGCAGCATTAGCAGAAGTCACGGAATATTCATCCGCTTCCCACTGCGCCACCAGCGCTGCACTAACCACTTGATTTTTCGCTGCTAAATATAGCAGCAACGGCTCTTGTGGTTTAGGAGCAACCAAGGTGGGAGCAGAGGAAAGATAATTTTTCAAGTCTTTCAGTGTTGCATCTGCTTCCGGGGTCCACTCCATCGGGCCAGCCTTCTTCAAGATCTTAAAGAAAGGCAAAGCACGCTCAACGGACTTGGAGATGAATCAACTCAACGCGGCAACACATGTAGTCAAATGACTGATATCTCTGATGGTGTTGGGTTCTTATATTTGTTCGATCGCCTTGATCTTGTCGGGATTAGCTTCTATTCTTGCTGAGATACAAAGAACCCAAGTAGCTTGCCGGATGGGACATCGAATTCACACTTATCAGGGTTCAGTTTCAGGTTGATGTTGCGTAAGTTTACAAACGTTTCCTCCAAATCATGTATGAGAATTGCTTCGTCCTTGTCTTGACTACAATCTCATCCATGTAAGCTTCCATGTTTCTATGCAGTTGAGGTCTAAACCAAATCTGAAGTGCCCTGGCAAAGGTTGAACTAGCACTCTTTGTCCCCAAGGGCATACACACGAAACAATAAGTGTTGGAGGGGGTTATGAATGCGGTCTTCTCCTGATATTCTTTGGCCATAAATATAAGGTGGTATCCGGAGTAGGCATCCAAAAAGGAAAGCAAGTGACATCCGGAGGTGGAATGGACAATCTAATCTGTGTGCGACAAGGGAAAAGGATCCTTCGGGAAAGCCTTGTTCAAGTCAGTGAAATATATGCAAAGCCTCCATTTCCCATTCGCCTTGCGTACCACCAGTGGGTTTGCTAGCCAAGTTAGATGCAACACTCCTCTGACCATACCAGCTACTTCAAGTTGCTTGATTTCCTCGTCAATGAACTATTGCCACTCCAAGGCTTGCTTCCTAACCTTCTGTTTCAAGGGTCTCGCATGAGGGTAAACCACAAGGTGGTGCTCAATTACCTCACTGGGAACACCGGGGATGTCAGATGGTTGCCAGGCAAACACATCGACATTCTCCCGCGGGAAGGCAATGAGAAAGCTTTCCTATTTGTCAGTAAGGGTAGCACCCATGGTGAACGTATCACCAGTGCCATCCTCCCATGCCGGGAATTTTATCGTCTCAGGATAAGTGACCCTGGTCTTCTTGCTAGTGCAACTCCCCAGCAGGTCATCATCGGGTGCAGCGCACTTTGAAGAGGCGCGCTTCCCAAAATCCTTGTCAGTGTTCCTGCTAGCCTTCTTTGATTTCTTTGACTCCTTGGTGGGAGATGGAACGTCTGTGGTCTTAGCTGCTACCGTGCCATGGTACAACTTGTCCATGCAGATAACTGCATTCTTCTTGTCGGATGGGATGGAAATGGTAACAATGGGCCCTGGCATCTTCGAAGTATTGTAAGCATAGTGGGATGCTGACATGAATTTTGCCAAGGATGGACGATCGAGGATTTTGTTGTAAGGCAGAGGGATCTCGGCCATGTCGAACCCTATCCTCTCTGTCCGTAAGTTCAGTTCTTCACCAAATGTCACCGGTAGAGTGATATTTCCCTTAGATCATCTCCTCCCGGGTTTGATTCCTTGGAAGGCTCCCGTAGCTTCAAGATTTTCATCATGGATCTGTAGTTTCTCTGCCACTTTAGGGCAGATCAATTTCAATCCTGCATGTCAACTAACATCTTAGACACCTTGAGGTTGCGGATTGTCAGGGAAACCAACGATGGCAAGCATCCGACCGTAGTGGTACGGCCGGGATGATACTCTCTGTCAAAGATGATAGACGTGCATGACCATGTGAGCGGCTTCCTAGATTCTGTAGTTGGCTGTGCGACATTGACCTTGCACGCCCACTGTTTGAGCTGGCAGTGAGAGGAATGCAAGGACGCACCCCGGTCAGTGCACATGACTTCGGTTGCTTTCTGGAACTCCCTGTCACTGGAATCCTCATCATCATCCTCATCCTCAGGCATATCAGTTGTTTCCTTCTTCTCACGGCCTCTGGCGGGTTTCTCCTTTTGCTGCGGGGCTTTGCCGCGGCAGCATCCCCTGCCCCCACGGCCTTTCGCGGTAGCACCGTCTTGGCCTTTATCTTTGTCGCGCTTCTCGTATTCGGCCCTCTATTTCTCAATGAGTTGCTCAACTTGTCGTCAATCTTGAAGATTGTGTCCTTTGGTTTGTTGAATTTTCCAGCATGGCCCATCGGACTTCCCGGTCTTCTCAGCGGCAGTAGCCTCTCGGCAATCAGCGCACGCGACAGCTCCCTTGCCGAGGGTTGCGTCTTTTGCCTTGTTGTCGTCACTGAGGTCTCGGGAGCTTTCAAGGACAATACTTCCTTCGCCTTGCGCTTCTTGTTTCCCTTCCTATTTTTTCCCTTCGAGTCAGGGGTGTCATCATCGCCATCAGAGTCAACTTCGACACTTGCCTCCTCCCCGGGGAGTCGCCTTCTTTCTTCAGCTCGAGCACATTTATCCGCTAAGGTATAGAGCTCATTGATAGTCTTGGAAAGCTTGACATTCATCTTGGCTTGCATTCTCCTATTGCGCACATTCGAATGGAATGCGACAATTACAACTATGGGATGTATTTCTAGGATGTTAAGATGCACTCAGCTGAATCTTTGGATATACTTCCTCAAAGTTTCTCCCTCCTTCTATGGGGGGACCTGGAGATCACTGGGCTAGCCTGGCTCCTGGTGACCACCCGTAAAGACGCCAATGAACTCGTTACATAGATCAGCCAATGATGAAATCGAATTCTTCGGTACATGCATCAGCCATGACCTGACATTTGGATTAAGCGCCAAAGGGAAATAGTTGGCAAGTAACTTTTCTTCTCTTCCTCTTACGGCTTGGACATCTATTGTGTATATGCCCAAGAACTATGCCAGGTTTAGCTTGTCGTCGTATTTTTTAGGTAGCTCAGGCTTGAAAGCTCGGGTCAACGGCCAGCGGACGTGTCACAGCTCGCTAGTGAAGGCAGGGTAGCCGACCTCGTAAGGAAGGTACCCGCCAACACTAGGCACGGCGCTGCCGATGTTTGGACCGATACGCTTGTCGGATTGTTGGTGTACTTCCTGATGCCGCTCGATGGTGATGCATGTGTCTTCTTTCCTCCGGTTTTCAAGACCGCGTTGTCGAACTCGACGGTTGTGCGGGCCAGAAGAGACTATGGACGCCTCATCGTGCTCGTCAGCATGTGTAGTTTGCTATGGCTGCCTTTGGGTCTGTTGTCGTAGAGGGGATTGCACCGTTGTTGTGGCCCCTTCGACGCGCTTGTCGGCCTGGGCTTCCACTGTCGTTCGTGTATGTCGGGTTGGCTCTACATGCCAGGTCTTGTTGGATTTGACAAAGGAAATCAAAATTTGGACTGTGGCTCTCCATTCATCCATCTTATCAGCCGTCGGCATGAAGTTGTGCAGCATCTGGACTCACGCCATGGCTTCCTTGGTTGTGTCTGGCATGGTGAAAGAGATGGACCGTGATGTCGCTCGACTCTTGGTGGGACCAACAGAACTGTCGTTGTGTTCCCGACACTGTGTGCCACTTGCCGAGGCCGTCTGATGTGTAGGAGGTCGGGCCTATGGATTTGCAGCCCTGCTTGGCGCTCTGTCTTGTTCTGCGCGGGGCGCACGCCCAACAGCCCTGCCAGTAACGGGGGCAACTGAGGGGTCATGGCTTGCTCCCGGCCGGGCGCCTATGAGGCAGCCGCGGCCATCCTATTAGGGGGAGGCAAAGGATGGTCGTTCCCCTCACCCATAGCATCAGGGCTGGGATCGCCAAGTCATTGTTGTGGTTGCTCCTCTCGGGCGCCTCCTTCTCCATCTCCGACCGTGGGGGACTCGATGGTGGCACCGACTGTGCCGGCCATGTCACCCATGATGCCTGCCTCACTTGCAACCGCTGTGGTGTCGTTGGCACCCACGGCTGCATGAGAGGGAGCCTTCGAAGTGGAGGGATGTGTGGCTGCACCGGATTTCTTCTGGGGAGCCATTGTTTGAGAACATGATGATGAAGACTGACGCGCCGAATACAATCTTGAGTTCTCACCAATGTAGCGCCCCCCTACCTGGCATGCCAAAGATGGCGGGGCTAGATGCAAATGATCAAGTATGGGGCCATCGGCCCCTTTGTGGTTCAGAGGGGGCATGGACGTAGGCACGAAGAGCGGAGATATTGAGACGACATGGCCATTTACCTAGGTTCGGGTCACTGTGAAGCATAAAAGCCTACTCCTGCTTTGTGTGTGGATTTATCAGAGGAACACAAAAGAGCGTGAAGCACTCCATCCTGGCAAGGGTTGCCTTCGGGGGAATACTATGCATGTACATGTGTTCAAAAGTCCGAATCCCGAGATAGGTTAACTTGGGATTCCTTTTATAGCACAAGGGGAAACCACAGTGGCAAAAACAGATATTGTCTGATTATTATATAGCTAGAAGAGCTTATCATACCTATCTCTGGTATTAGAGAGAAATTATCATCGTTGCTAGTCTAGGTGGCGTGGAGGGGCGCATCCCCGGCAGGCTTATACCATCGCTCTAGCTAACTATTGCACCTCAGCTCGACACGTCTATGGACGGGTGTCAAGGAGGTGTAATTTTTCTTCCAGTGTGTCACCACGTGCTTAGCGAGAGCCACTTAGCCACCTGGGGGATCAACACTGCATCCACAACTGACTGGCCTTGTGATGAGGTGGAGCGGTGATAGATTAGATCGGGCCTACTGGCGGATGGCTTGCCAGGTCTTCAAGAAGGGGCACATGTCCTGGTCCCCAGCAAGCACCGGGGGCGTGCTTGGAGCGCAGAAGTCCTGGTTTGGGCTGGTGCATCGGGCTGGTTGGAGTCTGTCTTGATCATTTGTCAGGTTTGTCTTGGTGTTTGAAGGGTTCGGTTGCCAACTCCTGTGCATAAGTCAGGGGCACTGGGTACCCCTGTCCTAGTGCACCGACACCATTATTTACTTTTCATTATATTGAAATTTATAATTCTCAACTATCATCTACCCAACTCATTTGCTTGGAATTAATGAGTTCAAGGGGATTGACAACCCTCTTGGCCATGTTGGGTGCGAGTGTTTGCTCTTTTTTGTGCAGTCGCTGAAGAGGGGGTTGCGTGTTACTCCTATTTGTTCAAACCTTGGTTCTCACTGAGGGAAATACTTATCTATACTGTGTTGTATCACCCGCTCTTCTTCGCACAAAAACCCAATGCAGATCACAAGTATCACGGAGTTTTTAGCATAACATGAATAATGTTGACGAAGCCACATTTACACACATACACGTGCATATAGTAGGAGACCATGGCACCAGCGAGAAGATGGAGTGCCATTTGAAAATGCAACACAAATTTGGGCATAATCACATTCACCTTTCCACAAAGTTCTTCTGGACAACTTTATTCACAAGGGCTACATCAACCACCTTGGATTTAAGCTACTCCATAAGTCTTTTTTGAAGAAAAATTCTAACAAGTGTCAAACTTTTTATTGTACCATATCATCATTTATTTTTATTTTGAGGAAGTCATTTATATGATCATAAGATTGTTCCCAATCTAATAAAAAACATAAACAAAATGCATACAAACAATAACTTGTTAATATGTGGCCCAGATTGAGCAAGTGATTCCCTTATATGAATACAGAGCAATCATACTTAAGCAAGCTTATCAAATAGTGGGACACATGATTGCATAGTAATCACCAGACGAAGATCATTGTAGAAAATTCTACGCATGGAATATACCTTCCCCAAGCTTAGAAATATGCAAGAACTAATCTCAAGAAAATCATTCAAAGAGAAAGTGAAGATTATTAAAGGAGAGTATGATCAGTTGTTACCTCACCAAGATTGAATGTAAGCAATGGTAATAAAACTTTTACCGCTGAGGTGCAAATAACTGAGGGATTCCGGGACTAAGGGGTCCTTGGGCTACCTATATATCCCTTATGGGCCGGATAGGTGGGTCGCTCTATGACTATTCCTAGAAGGTTGAGCTATAAGGTGACTTCATGTTCGGGAAGGAAACCTCTGGTGCCTTGATGTGTGCTCCAAGTCAAGATGGTAGAATCGACATGTTCATTCCCTGATGTCAACCGACCATGTGTAACCCTAGGTACTATATAAAATAGAGGGCTTAGTTTGAAGGCGGGAGAACCATCATCCTACTCATATATGGTTTAGTTCATCTGATATCATGGTAGATCGACTCTCTAATCTTCATACACATCAATATAATCGACCAGGACGTAGGGTTTTACCTCCTCGAGAGGGCCCAAACCATGGGTAAATATTGTCCCCATGTTTCCTGTTCCTCATTGATCCAAGATCCACAGCTCGGGACTCCTACCCGAGATCCGTCGGTTTTTACACCGACATTGGTGCTTTCATTGAGAGTTCCCCTATGGGATCGCCAAAGGATCGATGTCTTGCGTCTTCATTAGTCATGACATCTGAAGCAGGGATGTATTCGTCCGTAGACAGATCTTCGCGTTCGGCAGCCAAGTGCTAAATGATGATCCGACCAGCCATCTTGGCTAGGTCAGAAGTTTCGCCCCCAATCAGGAGATCATGTTTGGGAACCTAGAGTTCGTCACCAACTCCCAGGGCGATCTGGTCCTTAATGGCCTCTCGGCTTCACCCGATGAGCCTGGAAATCCCGAAGCTTTAACTTTGGGCCTTTTGCTCGACCCCATCTTTGAGTTGATTATTAGCTTGGAACCGTCTTTTAGCTTGGAGCCGATAATAAAACTTGAAGACCAGGGTTCAGACTTGGCCGAACACGCTAGAGGCCGACTCTGAAAATCTCTAGAAGTCTAATTCTACTGACCTCTCACTATTGAATGAGATGTTGGCTCGCATCCAGACAATGAACATTATGGATGTCCCGGCCCCACCCTATGCTTGGATAGGTCTTGAGGTAGGCCACAGGGGATTTTACGTCCCACCCACCACCCACTTAGTAGCCACTATCAAACACTTAACCGATATGCTGGACTACGCCTCTAAGGAGGCCGAGGACATCAATGAAGATGTCGACGCCAATGTCTCTCCCACCACTGGATGGTGGATAACAACCTCCACATATGACGTCTATATGGCGGAAACACCCAGCACCACTTGGAAGAGCGGCGATGACACCCCTAGAAAGAATGGCAACAAGCCTGGCGAAGAGCGGCGCAAGCGCCAATGTGAGCGCAAACGATCAAAGGGGCGCAATGATAGGGAAAGCAACACAGACACCGGAGAAAAACGATACCCCAGACAATATGGAAAACCTCGATGACCCCATTGCCCCCGAACAACAACTTGATGTCTCGGAGGGGCACCAAGATCAGTATAACCCCAAGGATCTCAGTGACTCCAAGGATAGCAACTACCTTCTTCCCTGTGAAGAGGAGGTTAGCTTCGGAACCGGGAATTTCATTATCCCTAGGGACCCACTAGATCAAGAATGGTTCAAACGGCAACTTATAGCCACCGTCAGAAGCCTGAATAAGAAGCAGCAGTAGCTAAAAGTCAAACAAGATACCCCCGATGACAGATGGACGAGAGTCCAAGGAGCGAAGGAAGGGGGCTATAATTAACGGTTGTATCAACACAAAAGTTACCCGTGCCAACGTTTGCAATCGTAATTCGATGACGAGGCCCTTGATCCCGCACTCCGCAGACGCACTCAGGACAACAAGGCATATAGCACCCCTCGAGGACGGGACATGATGGCTGGAGAGGCAAAGATCAACCTACGCTCCCCTGTAGAACAAGGAAGGAGCAAATATAGCCCAAGGACCCATACGACCTGTGACATGACCTGGACACTAGAGCAGGTTAGACAAGATCCATTTATGGATCCATGGGGTACACTTCCACTAGACGAGACGAATACCAAGCTTGGTGTCACAGCCCTCGTTTCTTATGATTGCGAATGCATTCATGTATGTATTTTTATTTTCAAATGAAAATGAAATGAGGGATGATCAAGCCTCACAATTCAAAATTTTGTCAAATAAGCACTATAAAAATTGCTTCAAATAGTTCCAAGAAAATATTCCTGGTTCTCTAATAAAATATTGGATTGAGATAAAATGGTCAACCAATATTTTGGGATCACAGAAATATTTTATCTCGGGGATTTGAATAATCAAACAATAATTGCATCGGACTTATATTTATCATATATAAAAATATGAGTTCAATAATTCTGAAATCAATTAAGTGGCAGTAGGAATTTATATCAAGCTCACATGACAAATTTCGGGATTTTATAAAATGGCTTGCTATTTTATTTTAGCCAGAACAAATGTATCAAAAAAATATAGAAATGAATAAAAAAAGGCAAAGCCTCACCTGGCCACTTACCTGGCCCAGCAGGCAACCGGCCTAGCCCACCTGGCAAGGCAGTCATCTTAAACCTCTGCCAGTAGGCAGAAGCGAAGGCACCCACACAGCCGACACCTCCACCCAGCCTGCCCGCCCCCTCTGGCCAGCGCGATACTCCGACGTCCCCTTGCCTTCCCTAGCCACCCTGAAGCTCCGCCTCGTCACCCTCGACCCCTCCGTGGAGCAAGGAGACGCCGGAAGCACCACTGCATCACCGCCATCATTGTCTTCATCTTCGGCTCCGACGACGGACGCCGATCGATTTGCTAAAAGCACAACATGCTCTCTTGGTGGTTTTGATAATTCATGACAACATAAATTGTCTCTTGGACTAACACCTCTATCTAGTGCATTTCACATAATAGTCCATGGAGAGTTGAGTTGGCAAAAGGATTGTGGAGATTGTGGAATCACCCCAAGATTCAAGGAAATAGGTTGGCCAAGCTTCAAGAAAGAGGACTCTACATTTTACTTTTGTGAGAAATCACTTTGAGTCTATAGGAAAGTCAATACTATTAAAAGGGAGTAAAGTTTTGATGATGAACAATTTGCTCAAACATGCACAAGTGACAGTCACCAAAACATCCACATACTCTCCAACCGAAGTCTGTCCTAAGTCAAATATGCAAAATCGGTGCGACCAACATTCCTATCCCGGTGCCACCAGGTTCCAAACTCTAGACAGACTCAGCCAAACCCTAACACTTCGGTGCAGCCGACACTGCACTCGGTCCCATCGAGTTGGGTTGCCAACTTTCTGTTACACAAGTTCTCATTTTCGGTCCAACCAAAAATGGTTAATCGGCGTCACCCAATTTGGTAAATCTGACCGTTGGTCACCTAGTCGGTGCAACTGAGAATTGTATATCGGTCCCTCCAAGATTCAAAAGTTGCCACTTTTAGTCACTTCGGTACCACCAAGAATTAATATCGGTGTCACCGAGTCTGACTTATTGTGTGTAGCAGTTCGATTTTTGGGATGCCTATATATACCCCTTCACCACCACCCACTCGAAACAAAAGCATTCAGAATTATTCCATACCTATCCTACTCAGTTTTCTTAGAGAGAACCACCTACCCTTGTGTTGAGGTCAAGATCTTCCACTCCAACCATATGGATCTTGATTTCTAGCCTCCCCAAGTTGCTTTCCACCAATCCCATCTCTTCTACCAAGCCAAATCTATGAGAGAGAGATTGTGTGTTGAGGAGTCTATAATTTTGAAGCACAAGAGCAAGGAGTTCATCGTCATTACCTTTTGGAGGATGGTGCCTCCTAGATTGGTTAGGTGTCGCTTGGGAGCCTCCTACTTCGTGTTGTGGAGTGAACCAAGAAGTTTGTAAGGGCAAGGAGATCTCCTACTTGATGAAGATCTACCCATAGTCAGGCTAGTCCTTTGTGGAAGGAAGCCGTATGGAATAGTCAAGGTTTCTACTTCGTGGACCCTTATGGGTGGAGCCCTTCGTGGACTCTCACGACCATTACCCTCCGTGGCTTGAAGACTCCATAAACGTGGACGTATGATAGCACCACCTATCGGAACCACGGGAAAAATCTTTGGGTCTCATATTGCATTCGATCCTCCAATCCCATCTCTTTACTTACATGTGCAATGTCTTTACTTTCTGCTGCGATATTTGTAGACATGCATATGTAGGGCTGTTAGACTTGCTAGACTTGTTAAAACTATTAAAATCTGCCAACCAAATAACTTGGGAAAAGGTTAGGTTTTAAATTACTTCTAGTAGTCTATTCCCCCCCCCTCTAGACACGCCTCTCTCGATCCTACAAGTGGTATCAGAGCTTTCGTCTCCATTGCTTCGGTTTAATCACCGTGGAGGAAGATGGATGTGTCTAGAATGGAGAATTTGAGTTGTAGAGTGCCCATTCTTGATGGAGAGTACTATAGTCAATGGAAGAATGCCCTGATTGATCTATTCAATAGATTCCATTTGACTAAATATATCGAAAATCCCTATGTGCTCCCCGTTGATGAATTGCATCCCACACACGAAGAGGAAATTAAGATGCTTGGTAACCTAAGAACTGTCAATCTTATTATCATAGGTTTACCAAGATTCGTGCTTTCTCAAATGAAGAACTTTGCATGTGCTTATACCTTATGGACTGACTTGGAGAAATGATATCCAAATATTTCCCTAGGAAATCTTGATGAAATTCTTCATAAAACGGTTGCCTTTCACAAAATGAAGCCTAATGGTCCAAACTTTGATAAATGCCAATTTGAGCTCCGTGATCTTATGCGTGCTAAAGGATATGTCACCACTATCAACAACATTATATTTGGATCCATTCGCATTCATAAACTTGAGAATTGTCATGATCACTATTCTAATGAATCCCTTATTCTTTATGACGAG
This sequence comes from Hordeum marinum, assembly GCA_022496015.1. Classification (NCBI taxonomy): domain Eukaryota; kingdom Viridiplantae; phylum Streptophyta; class Magnoliopsida; order Poales; family Poaceae; genus Hordeum; species Hordeum marinum. Next base: position 212,116,741 of record CM039673.1, on the reverse strand, counting down.
GAATTCCCACTTGATGATGATAATGTGGAACATGGCTACGATGAAGAAGATGAGTTGTTAAACATCGAGTATGAGAAGATCATGAAGAATATGAGTCTTACGGCAAACTTTAGAGATTACATGTCCGGAGGAAAAGAGTGGATTCTTGACAGTGGATGTACGGATCATATGACTAGTGATAGAGACATGTTCCAAGAGATCACACCTAATCAAGGTCCGCGACGGTACATGACCTTTGGACACAACTCTAAGCGTAAGGTACTTGTCCTTGGTAAGGTGGCCATATCCCATGATAGATCTATTCAGAATGTTATGCTTGTTGAATCCCTTGGCTATAATCTTCTTTCCGTATCTAGACTTGCCGACTTTGGTTTCAATGTTTTATTCACGAAAGTCGATTGCCAAGTGTTTCATCAACATAATCATAAAATGGTCTTTACCGGTTTCCGTAGAGGTGATCTATACATTGTTGATTTCGCTACAAGATCCAATCCTCGCACTTGTTTAATATCAAAATCCTCTAAAGGTTGGCTTTGGTATAGAAGACTTGGACATGTATGCATGCAAAATCTAGATAAGCTAATCAAAGGTGATCATATACTAGGTGTTAAAGATGTTATCTTTGACAAAGATAGACTTTGTAGTGCTTGTCAAGATCGAAAGCAAGTAGGTGAAAGTCATCCAGTTATGAATATCATGACTACTAGGAGACCACTCGAGTTACTTCACATGGATCTTTTTGGTTCCAATGCTTACAAGAGTCTTGGTGGAAATTCCTATGGTCTAGTTATAGTTGATGATTTTTCCAGATTTACATGGGTATTCTTTCTTGGTGATAAGTCATGGGTTCAAACGATCTTCAAGAACTTCGCTTGGAAAGCGCAAAATCAGTTTGAAGTGAAGAGCAAGAAGGTTCGAAGCTATAACGGATCGTAGTTCAAGAACAACCATATGGATACCTTTCTTGATGAATAAGGTGTCTGACATGAGTTCTCAGCTACATACATACCTCAACAAAATGGAGTTGTTGAGAGGAAAACCGGACGCTCATTGAGATGTCAAGAACGATGCTTGATGGATACAAGACGCCAAGACACTTTTGGCAGAAGCCGTTGAAACAGCATGTCATGCCACAAACCGAATTTACTTGCACAAGCTTCTCGATAAAACGGCATCCGAGCTACTCACCGGTAACAAACCCCAAGTCAGATACTTTTGGGTATTTGGCTCAAAGTGCTACATTCTTGATAAGCATCGTCATACTAAATTTGCTCCTAAATCTCATGAAGTATTCCTACTTGCTTACGAATCGAACTCTCATAGTTACCATATCTACACCAACTTCACTCGAAAAGTTGAAGAGATGGTGGATGTGAAGTTTGATGAATATAATGGTTCGCAAGTCGAACAATTGCCAAATTAATTAGGTGATAAGGATCCTTCGAAAGCCATACTAGATCTACCCATCGGCAAAATTCGTCCCATGGAGGTGAAGGAGAGTGGAAGCCCCTACTTCACGTCAAGATGAACTTCAATGCGACATGGAGGCGTCCACGAGCGGTACACGACAAGATGATGAAGGGGAGGAAGTGCATCATGAAGATCCACCACAACCACCTTCACCACCACCTCAAGGGAACGACACCTTCAACAACAATGAAGTTGAACGAGATGATAATGAAGAAGAAGAAGCTCCAACATCCAACAATTAGAAGCTGACCCGTGTTCGATCTCAAGTGACAAAGAACCATCCCCTAAACCAAATCTTTGGTGATATGCAAATAGGGAGAATCACTCGCTCTAAAACCCATCTAGCTAACTTTTGTGAGCATTATTCCTTCATCTCTAGCATTGAGCCTTTAAAGGTAGAGCAAGCTCTTGAAGACGCGGATTGGGTGAACGAAATGCATGAAGAGCTACACAACTTCGAGAGGAACAAAGTGTGGACACTCGTGGAGAAGACCAAAGATGAGCACAACATCATTGGAACCAAATGGGCGTTTCGGAACATACAAGATGAAGATGGTCAAGTTGTACGCAACAAGGCTCGTCTCGTAGCTCAAGGATATACGCAAGTCAAAGGTATGGACTATGGTGAGACCTATGCGCCCGTTGCTAGACTTGAAGCTATTCGTATTCTTCTTGCCTACGCTAATCACCATGATATCATGCTTTATTAAATGGACATCAAAAGTGCATTTTTAAATGGTGAAATAGAGGAGGAAGTCTATGTTAAGCAACCACCTGGTTTTGTGAATCCTAAGAAACCTAATAAAGTTTACAAGCTTCACAAAGCTCTTTATGGTCTTAAGCAAGTCCCTCGTGCTTGGTATAAATTCTTAACGAAGTTTCTCATCGAAAAAGGTTTTGAAATTGGTAAAATGGATGCAACCTTGTTCACTAAGAGAGTTAATGGAGAATTATGTGTATGCCAAATTTATGTGGATGATATTATCTTTGGTTCCACTAACCCTCAATTTAGTGAAAGATTTGGAAGGTTGATGTCCGAGAAGTATGAGATGTCTATGATGTGTGAGCTGAAAATATTTCTTGGATTGCAAATCAAGCAATAAAGAGAAGGAAATTTCATCTCTCAAACTAAGTATACCAAGGACTTGATCAAGATGTTCAACATGCAGGATTGCAAAGGTATGAAACTCCTATGCCTACTAGTGGACATGTTGACCTTACCAGGGAGGATGAACCGGTTGATCAAAAGGTTTATCGATCTATGATTTGTTCATTGTTATATCTTTGTGCATATCGTCCCGATATTATGCTTAGTGTTTGCATGTGTGCTAGATATCAAGCTGCACCTAAAGAGTGTCATCTTTTGGCTGTGAAACGTATTGTGAGATACTTGATACAAACACCAAACTTTGGCATTTGGTATCCCAAGGGATCTTCTTTTAATCTTGATGGCTATTCCGATTTGGACTATGCTGGAGACAAGGTTGATAGAAAATCCACCTCGGGTACTTGTCAATTTTTAGGTAGATCTCTTGTGTCTTGGTCCTCCAGGAAACAAAACTCAGTATCTCTATCTATTGTCGAAGGTGAGTATATTGCTACTGGATCTTGTTGTGTGCAATTACTATGGATGACACAAACACTTAAGGATTATGGTATTCATGTTAAAAATGTTCCATTACTTTGCAATAATGAAAGTGCTATTAACATTGGACATAATCATGTGCAACATTCTTGAACCAAGCATATTCAAGTTCGACACCATTTCATTCTTGATCATGTTGCCAAAGGAGATATCAATCTTAAGCATGTTCACACTAACAAACAATTGGCCAATATCTTCACCAAGCCACTTGATGAGACAACATTTTGTCATTTGAGGAGTGAGTTGAACATCATTGATGTTTCTAACTTGAGCTAGACTCAGTTAGTTGCAAGCAAGGGCATGAGCTTTAGTATTATCTCCATGTTCCCGTAACTCATTATCATATGCCATGGAATTCGATGCTCCCTTGTATTGCATCTAACATTTTGTAGGTACTTGGAAGAACTTCATTCCACAAGATTGCCATCAACACCAATCATAAGCAATCTTGTCATTACCAAGTATCCACAACCTCTCTTGATGATGGAAGGAAGAGGACAACAAAAGCATATCCTTGACATATACTTGATCTTAGTTGCAAAATCTATAAGTGGTATCATGTCAATAGGATATATCCATTGTTCTTCCTTGAATGACTAAACTTTGTAGGTGATGAGTGTACTAGAACGAGAAGGATTTCTTCAAATTCAAGATGATCTTCATCAACCTTGAGCATCCTCAACAAGTTTACCTACAAGCAACGTCATGAACATCATTCAAGGTATGTACTCATATCCTTGAAAAGGCTTTACTCCAAGACATGGGCTAAAGCAAATCAAGTGATATGAAGACATCAAAATGCTTAATAAAAAAATGGGAACCCTATTTTGAGCATAAACAATGAGTATGACCTATGATCAAGCATTCCTGCTTGGCTCCTAAGTCAATATACTCTAATATAGGTGACCTAGTCACCGTCCATCATTTAGTTAAGAATCTTGCAAGGTTTGCTCTCTATTTGTATGATTTATCATAACCACTCAACTCTTATCTATTTGATATCTTTGTAAATATTTCGTTTGTTTTTCTTTTTGAAACAATTTTGTTTGTCTCTCTCAAAATAGAATCTTGCTTTATCTTTCGGAGACACCGATATAGATAACTCGGCCCTACCGAACCTGCAGATGAGCTACACTACACAATCTTGGTACTATCAATTTATTTATCCCAATGTCACCGATTTTCTTTTTTTAATCTGAGTCTCTTTGATATTGCTTATTTTCTTCTGTTCTTGAGCTATTCTTGTTCCTTTGATGACTCCTTCTTTAATATATATATATATACATTTAGGGTTAGAAGAACAAACGAGACTTTGGGGGAGAAATTCTTTATTCAAGGATCCCTAACTTCATGGAGAAGAAACCTCAAATTTGCCAAAGGGAGAGAAGTTACATTCAATGACTCCCTTAGTCTTTTAAGGGACCCTACTTTCAATGACCCTTGATCTCCAGGATTCCTTCCTTATCAATGATCCCTTTCACTACTCCTAAGTTCAACCTTTTTGGTACTTTATGCCAAAGGGGGAGAATATCAAAGCTTCTTGCTAAAGGGAGAGTTACATGCGTATGCAAAGGGGGAGATATTATTTAGGGGGAGAGGAAAATACCAAAAGTTCACACTTATATAATCAAGGAGAGAAACAACAATGTAGGGTAAGAAAATTAATTTTGGAGAAAAGTCTCAAGTGAACAAAGGATTGCTTTTCTCACCCTATCCAATCCCAATATCTACATGCTGAGTTTCCGGGGGAGAGGATGTACTACCATATTTACATCAAAGGGGAGAAAATATGTAATAGATTAATGCTAAAGGTGGAGACATATCAATCTTAATGATTATCATATTTTATATGTTCTTTGCATCTTGGTACTTGTTGACTTCTATTGCTTTTGTTCTGTGGAATACTGTTGTGTTTCCTAACATTGTTTCTCAAGTGTGTCTCCACTACTAGAATGCTCAAGAACTCAAGGTAAGTATATGCATCATATCTATGATCAACATGATCTCTTGCTTCTTGTGCATATTGTTTGCAAGAGTGAAGTCTTTGATCAAGGATATACATTTCATTCACATATATTGATGCTTATAGCCAAGATACACATGAATCTTATATCCCTTTCATTAATATGTGTGTCCATGCATTCCAAAGCAACTACCCTTTAAAGGACTACACACATTTAGGGGGGGGGCAATCTAAGTCATGTGTTTCTCAAAGTATTCATTGCATTGATGCATATCTTTAATTGAAGCATTGATTGAATGTTGTCATCAATTACCAAAAAGGGGGAGATTGAAATCAGAACATGCTCCCTTGGTGGTTTTGATAATTCACGACAACATACATTGTCTCTTGGACTAACACCTCTATATAGTGTATTTCACATAATAGTCCATGGAGAGTTGAGATGGAAAAAGGATTGTGGAGATTGTGGAATCACCCCAAGATTCAAGGAAATAGGTTGGACAAGCTTCAAGCAAGAGGACTCTACATTTTACTTCTGTGAGAAATCACTTTGAGTCTATAAGAAAGCCAATACTATTAAAAGGGGGTAAAGTTTTGATGGTGAACAATATGCTCAAACGTGCACAAGTGACAATCACCAAAATATCCACATACTCTCCCGCCAAAGTCTGTCCTAAGCCAAATATGCAAAATCGGCGCAATCAACATTCCGATCCCGGTGCCACCGAGTTCCAAACCCTAGACAGATTCAGCCAAACCCTAACACTTTGGTGCATCTGACACTACACTCGGTGCCACCGAGTTGGGTTTCCAACTTTCTGTTACGCAAGTTCTCATTTTCGGTCCGACCGAGTATGGTGAATTGGCATCACCGACTTTGGTAAATCTGACTGTAGGTCACCTTGTCGGTGCAATCGAGAATTGTATATCGATCCCTCCGAGATTCAAAAGTTGCCACTTTTAGCCAGTTCGGTACCACCGAGATTTACACATCGGTGTCACCGAGTCCGACTTATTGTGTGTAATGGTTGGATTTTTGGGGATGCCTATATAGACCCCTTCACCACCACCCACTCGAAAGAGAAGCATTCAGAACTATTCCATACCTATCCTACTCAGTTTTCTGAGAGAGAACCACCTACCTTTGTGTTGAGGTCAAGATCTTCCACTCCAACCATATGGATCTTGATTTCTAGCCTCCCCAAGTTGCTTTCGACCAACCCCATCTATTCTACCAAGCCAAATCTGTGAGAGAGATTGTGTGTTGAGGAGTCTATCACTTTGAAGCACAAGAGCAAGGAGTTCATTGTCATTACTGAGCCTATTACCTTTTGGAGGGTGGTGCTCCTAGATTGGTTAGGTGTCGCTTGGGATCCTCCTACTTCGTGTTGTGGAGTGAACCAAGAAGTTTGTAAGGGCAAGGAGATCGCCTACTTCGTGAAGATCTACCCATAGTCAGGCTAGTACTTTGTGGACGGAAGCCATATGGAATAGTCAAGATTGCTACTTCGTGGACCATTATGGGTGGAGCCCTCCGTGGACTCTTGCGACCATTACCCTCCGTGGGTTGCAGACTCCATAAACATGGATGTATGATTGCACCACCTAGCGGAACCACGGGAAAAATCTTTGCGTCTGCTATTGCATTTGATCCTCCTATCCCATCTCATTACTTACATGTGTAATGTCTTTACTTTCTGCTGCCATATTTGTAGACATGCATGTGTAGGGCTGTTAGACTTGCTAGACTTGTTAAAACTATTAAAATCTGCCAACGAAATAACTAGGGAAAAGGTTAGGTTTTAAATTACTACTAGTAGTCTATTCACCCCCCTGTAGACACGCCTCTCTCTATCCTACATTTGCCCCGTCCGGACCTTCCCCGACCTCGTCGCCGCCACTACTAGAACCGCGGTGATCCGCTGGTGCTTCTCCCCCTCTCCCCATGGTCCTCCCCGCTCTCTAGCCGATGTCTCCGTCGAGTCCGTACAGGCGCCGCCGTGGATGTGCTCGCCGGCAAGCACTCCAGTGGCCCCGAGCCATCCTGCTTCCCCGTTGGATGTGCTCGTGCGCGGGTGACCCTCAGGAGCCCTCAGCCGCCGCTCCCGTGGCCCTCCAGTGACCCTTTGGCATGGCCTAAGGTTGCCGGCAACCAAACCCCGGTGGCTAACATGGCATGGCCATGAGGGCCTAATGCCCTATTAATCCCCCATTATCCGCTGACAGCGGACCCCAGCTGCGGGTCAAACCCTGGTCAGCATGGGATTAGCCCCAGGCCACTGACCAATGGACCCCACTGGTTAGGTTTGACCTGGGCAGCCATTGTTGTTCCGTTGACGTCAGCCTGACGCGGTGCTGACGCAAGCAATACATTTCTATATTAAAAATATTACAGAAATTAATATAAACTTCAAAAATTCATAGAAAATAATCTGTGAATCAGATTAAAATAATTTATATATGAAAATATATTAGACAGATCCAATTAATCTGATAGTGGAATTTTGATGCATGTTAGAGAAAGCTAAAAAGGCAAACTTGCACATTTTGTTCAAAACACAATAGGCCACTTCACATATGGAGTTGAATTTGAACCTCGGGTTCAAACCATCTTCATTTAACATGTTGATAGATGCATTAGCTCAAACCAGTAACATATTGCCATGCTATTATCATGCATCATTGTGAAGCATTTGCCTTGCTTTATTTTGTACCTTGTTTGATCTTGTCTATAGACTTGCGAGACGTAGTTATTGACGACATCGAAGAATAACGGATTTCTTCTGATAAACAGGCAAGCAACCCCCCCCCCCCCTTGAGCCTATTCGATACAATCCCACTCTCTCGCTCTTGCTCTCATTTAAATGCATTAGAACAATGTGATGCCACTGTTACTTGTGTTGCGGTAGATGAACCCACACCTTTGCATGACCTGTCATTGTCACTGTAAATATCTAAACTAAGCAACCTAGCATACCTAGTAGATGCTTGATCCATGTTGTGCTATAACCCTATTATGCTTGATATGCTTACAGTTGTGTCAGGTCTGATTCATCTAGGTGATGAACCGGAGTGAAACGGATGTGTCCTGATGATGAGGGTTAAGTGATGAATCCGTTTTGGTAAAGGTAGCAATGAGAGGCCATGTAGGAGTACATGGTGGGTTGTCTCATTGAAACCGCTCATAGGAACTAAGTTCTGTGTTTGCGTTCCAAGACTAGCTACTATCGCACATTGGGCCCGAAACCAATGGACCTTCTCAGCCTATTAACCTACCTTGTTCTTAGTCCAGGAGTCAAAGTAGTTCGAAACGTTGATAGGTGTGGCACAGCTTGCGAAGTGGATGAACGGCCCAACCGGACCAGCTTGGGGCCCTTCTCACATCGTTTGAGGCCATGTTGGAAACCTCGGTCGGACTTCCAGTATGGGTTCCAACTCAGATAGGCGACTGTCTTGGATGTGAGTCATTGAACGTTAATGTCCATGGTCGACTCCCTCGCTGGGCTTCCTCTTGAAGGTTATCGAGGTGCCTTTTTACGTGCACATGGCGATAAGTGGAGAAAGCATGTGTGACGAAGTACACCCCTACAGGGTAAACTATCTATTCGAATAGTTGCGTCCGCGGATATGGACTACTTGGAGACTTGCATTGTTCATAGATAACTTTAAGTGGATACTCTAAGTGTGAGTGCTATGGATGGCTTCTCGTAGGAAGATGAGAGAGAATCCATAGTGGTGTATTGAGATGGTGAACTTGTGGACTCGTGTGTGCTCTCTCGTACGGAGACGAGAGAGTGGTGATACGTTGGATACTTTGTCGTAGTCTAGGATAGCCAACAGTCAAAGATGGTATTCTGTAGTAAACCCCACAATCCCGTTCGTTGATGCATGACGCATAGGTAGATAGTTCTCATGTAAGACTTGCTGAGTACCTTCATACTCACTATTTCTTATTTACATTTTTGCAGAGATGGACGTTGTTCAGTTACGTTTCTTCTGACGTTGACATCAACGGATTAGCTTAGTAACCTAGACAGAGGTCTAGTTCCTATGGTAGGGTCGTTGTAGCTTTTCAGGCTCTTCCAGTCGCTTTTGTAGATGTCTGTACTCAGACATGTAACTTCTGCTTGTTGTTTGTATGCTCTGGATGTTGGGTCATGTGACCCCTTTTTGCTTGTAACATTATACTATGTTGGCGACTTGGAGCCTGCTAAATAAATGTTATGTTATAGAGTTATGTTGTAATGCCATGCTGTATCTAAGCGTATCGTGCATAGTGCGTGTATGATTTAAATGCATTCGTATGCGTGGGATTCGACACCTAGTTGTGTTCCTTTAGTGGCCTTCTTTACCGGGAAATGCCTCTTTGTGCTTCCACTGAGCCTTGGTGAAAGTGCATTATATCGACTAGAGGGGGGTTAATAGGCAATTTTTACAAATTCATCACTTGAGGAATTTTAACTTGGTGAAATGTGATGAATAACTAGCAGCGGAATAAGTACTAAAGTGCATGAGGAACATAGCAACAACATAGTCATGATGATGAAACGAACATGCACAAGTTACAGGTAGCGTGATACAGGATAAGCAGTGATGAACAAGGTAACTTGAAGAATTTGGTGTGAGGAGAATGTGAAAGACTTCAGTCAAATTCTTCAAACAGTAATGATCAATTTCATCAACAAGTATACGAGGAATAAGGGGGTTGAGGAAATACAACCAGGTAGCTCGATGAAGACAATGGTTTGCTGACCCAGTTCCAACTATTGTGACAGTCGTATGTCTGGTTTGGAGCGGCCTGGTATTTAAAATAGAGGACATACAGTCCTAGGACACACAGTCCTTACCGTATTCTCCTTGAGCTAAGGTCACACAGTCCTTGCCCAACACTCATGGTAAGTCTTCAGGGTAGACTTCTAAAACCCTCACAAACTGGTCACCCGACAATCCACAATTTACTGCTAGATGCTCTAGACTAAGGTCGTTTCATGATCCCCAATTGACTGCAGGATGCACTAGACCATGACGCCTAACCGTTTGGAGGATGCATAGTCCTTAAAGGTAACAAGCGTCGGTTCCACACAGGAATTTCTTCAGTGATGCTCAATCACTTTGGGTTTGGTGGTCTGGTTGTGGGTTTTTCCTCACAGATGATTTTCTCTCAAAGTCGTCGGAGGATGGGTTGCTCTCAAATGACAAGTGTCAGTTCTCTCTCGGAGCAGCCAACCAACTAGTGGTTGTGGAGGGTGGCTATTTATAGCCAGGGTGCAACCTGACATGATAAGACACAAATGCCCCCAAGATATGACCGTTATGTGGATGTTATGATTGGGGACAGCTGCCGCTAGGCACAGTAACAGTCAGAAATTCGAACTATTAAGGTCCTCGGGCTTATAATGTTCCGCACTTATAGGCAATTCGCACTGGCAAAATCCTAACTCCTGAGTCAGATCAATTTCATCAGAGACCAGAAGAACTTTGTCTCTATCACTGAAGAATTTGACTGAGTTGTATGAGATTTCCAAAGGCTTCACTCGAAGGATTGGATAGGTTGAGAATTTGGAGTTGAGCATCAGTTGGAAATTTTCCTTACTATTACCGCAGCCCCCTTTAACAGTACGGTGTTTCCTATGACTCAAAGAACGGAAATTAAACTACGAAAACAAAAGTCTTCACGCTTCATAGTCCTCGTTTATTACTTCAAGGTCACACCAACTTTTTCAATTTCAAAGTCTTCAAGGAATACCAAAGTCTTCAGCAAAGTCTTCACAAAGTCTTCACCAAAGTCTTTAGTTGAAGACATACATTTTTAGGGGTCGATAATCTCCGGATATATCAAACTCCTCATCGACTTATAGAGCCTGTGTACACTCACAAACGCATTAGTTCCTTAACCTATAAGTCTTCAATACACCAAAATCACTAAGGGGCACTAGATGTACTAACAATCTCCCCCTTTTTGGTGATTGATCACAAATAGGTCAAGTTTTCAATGGGGATAAACATATGAAGTGAAAGTACTGAGTTTGAGGAATTTGATTGCAAGATATAGAAGAACACCCCATGAAGATGTGCATATTTGAGGAATTTATTTTGGACCGCAAATGCACATCGCAGGTTAAAACATGCAGAACTCCCCCAATATCTTGTAATTCATACGCACATTTGAACACATGATATGAAGAATTTGAAATGCGTGAGTAAAATGGTGTCTAGCGAAATTCAGCATGTATGCATTAAGGTACTTGAGGAAATAAACATGCGAGGAAATAGTTCAAAAGCGTCAGACCACCATCGGACTTAAGTTTACAACTCAACCAACAAAAGATTCAAAAGAGCGGGAGTTGTAACTTAACAAAAACAGCCCATATATATAGACCCGCTTGAAGACTAACTCAAATTTTGTCCCCCTTTGTCATAGAAGACCAAAAGGTACGAAAAAGTGAGGACTAACGCCCCTTTGTAGAATTTGATCGTGTTGGTGAGGAAGACCAGCATTGTGAGGGTCGTTTGTCGATGCAGGGTTGCCGCAGTGTCGTCAGTGTCTTCATCTTCATCTCTCTCACGTGATGAAGAATGTGAACTTGTGACCATTAGGAACTTGGACTTTCTTGAATTTCTTGTTTGGTTGATGAGCCTAGTCAGGATTTTCCTCAAGATCTAGCTCATTCAGTTCTTCAGGAGACTTGAGGTGAGAAATACAGCCCAAGTGCGGTTGAGGTTTTCATGCGCATAGTAGTGAGTCCTCTTCATAGTGTTTTGCATAATAGTCATGTTTTGCACAATGTAAGCAAGTTGACACTTCACCCACTTGTGATTGCGATCGACCTTCTGATGAAGACTTATTAGAAGCTCGCGATCTGTCGTCACAAGAGGGGCAGAATCTTGAGGTTTTTGAGCTGAGGCTTTTGCTTCTGAGTCCTGAGTTGCAGTGTCATCATTAGTGGAGAAGGAAGCAGTTTTGCGAAACTGTCCATCCAATGGACGAGTGCCCTCATCAATGACAGCCTTGCCTTTTCCTTCTACTAAGTCAATTGTGCTCTTGATGACTTTGATTGGAGGCAGGAAGCCAAAGTGGTTCTGGAAATCAGCCTTGAAGGGAACTAAGGACTTTGCCCTGATGAATTTCATGATCGAAGGCGCATAAGGCTTCTGTTCAAATGGAGCTAAAGAAACATTGGCCAATGTCCTCGTGAATAAATCGTGGAAGTTGATGGGAATCCCATGAATGATGTTGAAGAGCATATTCTTCATGACTCCCTCCACTTCTTCTTCTTCAGAATTGTGGCCCTTCTGAGGACATAGAATATTTGTGAGTATGCGGTAGACCGTCCTAGGAACATATAGCGAATCTTTCACAAGGAAGGTTTTCCGTTGAGGCTTTCCAGGAGTCAATCTCTTCATCAGCACTTGCATCAGTTGATTTGGAAGTGTAGGTTCATCAAATAGTCTGCGAGCTTCATCTGAGGGAATCGGAACTGGTACACACTGAAGTAGTTCAGATTATTGAGAAGTGAAGTGAGTTGATCCTGTCATCCATTCCAAAACCCAGGAGTTGATGTCTGAAGCATTTCCACTAATATGCAGTGTGGCATAGAACTGAAGGATGAGTTCTTCATTCCAATCACAGATGTCGACGCAGAAAGGAAGAATGCCTGCATCGTGAAGAACATGGAGCACTGGTGTGAACGATGGAAGTGTTTCCATGTCCGCATGAGGAATCTGGTGGTGCTCGAAGACTTTCTTCTTCTCGAACAAGACTAATGCATAGTAGTTTAGTTGAATGGCAGTCCAGAATCTGCTTCGTCCGGCTCTTGCTGAGTCATATTGATTTGAACCTGTGAAGAACATGCGCTCGTCGAAGAAATTGCTCTTGAGGAATTTGGGGCGAGCTGAGCCTTTGAATGATATTCTGGGCTTCGGTTGAAGATTTGGCTTGAAGAGGCCTTTGATTTCCTTTGGCATAGGAGGAATTTCTTAAGACTAAAGAATTTGTAGAACTATTTCCTCGAGGTGAGCTTGAGCAGCAATGTCATCAGTTGTTGCAGCTAGAATTTCTTTAGTGACTTGCGCCGTCAGGTCAGCAGATTCGTCATGAATTTCTTCAGTCTGAGCAGGGGACTGAGGAATCTGTGTCAGAGGAGTAGTCATTGGTGAATTTGGGTGTGTTGATTCCCAATATTCATCGTTGATGACAGAAGTTGTGTTACCAATGTCTACATCCTCATCAATTTCTTCAACACTAGCCTCTTTAGCAGTGAACTGAGGCTGGGGTGATGATACCTTTGGATTTGAAGCAATGTCTTCAACTTCAATTTCTTCATCAATCTGCTCTGTCGAAGCAGCAGAATGATCTTCATCTTCTTCATCTGGGATGACATAGTCAACCCCAAATGGCACAAGTTCATAGGCAGGTGCAGAGGAGATTGGTGTAGCATCAATGGGTCCAGTTGAAGAACTTGTAATAGTGTTCAACTTCTTCATAGCTGAGGATTCTGAATCTGATGTTTTTCTCTTTATAGTCTTTTCCTTTGCAGCTGCAATTTCTTCAAACACGACTGATGCAGTCGCCCTTGTCGGTTCAGGTTCTTCACGCGCAGCGAAAGTTTCAGCTGGCCTTACAGTTTCTTCAAGCACAACAGTGGGGGTAGTCCTAGCATGGTCATCATTGGTCTGAATTTCTTTAGCAGTGTTGGTTGTTGCTTCTAGTGCAGAAGCATTTTCATCAGCAGTCACATTATTCTCAGCAGTTTCATCAGGCTGAGAAGTTTCATCAGCAGCCTGAGGAATTTCATCAGACTGAGGATTTTGTGGTTGCGATCGAGCTGCAACCCTTGTGTTGTGGTCCTTCATAGCAGCTTGAGCAGCCTTGATGAATCTCACCTTGGTGCCTTTCCATTCAGCATCATACCTGTCTTGATCCTTAGATAGGGAGTGAATTCGAGACTGAACTATGACGAGTTGATTTGCGGTCAAGTTCATCACATTGTCTCTTAGAAACTTTTGTTTCCGAGCCCTGTTCCTCTTAGCTCTCTAAGCTTGTTCTCTTTTCCATTTTGAAATGAAGTGGGTGAGGACATGGTCCACACCAAGAGGCAGGTTCAGTGAAGAAAGTGGGGTGTTTGGATCCTCATGCCATATATCAATGAAATTGAGGATCATCTTGGGGTCCAGCATGAGAGGAGCAGAGCTTCCTTTGGCTATTACAGCTTTTTGCTGGCTCTCTCTCTAATGATTTGTTCAAGTTCTTCATCATCAGCTTCATCATCATCATCCTTAGATCCTGAGGGTATCATTACCATAGCTTTGCTTGTGTGAGGACTTGGTCTTTGACCTCGTCCAACCGTTTTCTTCAGCTTCAACACTCTAGGGCTAGTTCAGGACTTTGTTGTAGTAGAGGGGCTTGCTAAGATCTTTGGAACTTTTGAGAATCCCTCGGTCCTCATACATGATGCCAGATGCACAGGGGTTGAGGACTTTGCACCTACAGCTGAGGACTGAGCAGCAACAGTACCAGCATCTGAGGCCTTTGAAGGTTGAGGCCTTTGGACTTGCGGAATCTACTGTGATGGTTTTGAGGTTGGAGAACTTGTCTTCACAGCGGATTTGTTCATCATTGATGTCTTCGGAACACTAGATGAGGCTCCGACAGCGACAGCAGCAGTAGAGTCTTAATTGAATTTCCTCACTGCAGCTTCTACAGCTCTCTACAGTTTGAGTTGACGCTTTTTCCATTCATCTGGAAAGTCTCCACCTCGAGCAATGCTTGGGGGATCAACCTCTTGATCATCAGCTGGAGGAGGCCTATTGCATGGGGGTTTGAGAGCGAACTTCTTCATGTATTTGGGAGTAACATAGCGATACTCCTTCCATTCCTTCACCCTTCTCTGTTCAATCCTCTGGATTCTGATTTTCCTTTGTTCTTTTGTCTCTTTGCCATGAATGGCTTCATCAGGTGTATAGTAGCCAACATACAAATGTTCAGGTATCTCAAACGTTGTATTCTGTTCAGCCTTGTTTCCACCTTTCTAAGGTTTCTTTCCGTCAGCCATTTTCTTTAGCTGAGGAATTTGAACTCTTGAGGACTCTGAAGAACTACACAGTTTTTCCTCAAGGAATGCTGCAAATGAGTTAAGTTGATGAGAACCTAATGATTCATCAGCGGGCATGTTGTACCTCTGAACAGAGTGTAGGTGCAAGGAATTTGAAGAGGTCATATGCGTTCTCAGAAATTTTTCAATAAAATAGGAGTGAGGAATTTGACCATTTGTGTCTTGAGGAATTTCACTAAGTGTTATTTGTCTTACGTTCCAGAGTTGTGCAAATTTTGAGGATTCACACAATTGAGGAATCTTGAAGAAAATCATAACTTAGAGAAAGTAATCAAGTGTACGAACATGTAAGGTGCTTTAGAATGAGGTTCTTGAAGAATAAACACCTTTCTGAAGATTTGGGAAATCTTGAAGATCAAATAAGGGAAGTAAAAATAAATTTTATTTACCATGATGAAGAACACGACGAACTATGAGAGGAGATTTAGGAAGTTTGTCAGCCCAGATCTCCCACGCCCTAGCTTGGCGTGGGAGACAACTACAGCGGCAGCGGGATGAACACTTCCGCAACCGATGTGGGTACGGCGATGGCGAGATCGAGGCTTTGAAGCTCTTCCACACCGGCATCGATGACTTTAGCGCCGGCGCTAGGTTGGAGCTCGGGAGAGAGTAGAGATGAGAAGTAACCAAGCACCGTGGAAGGGGAGGGGTTATTTATAGTGGAAGTGAAAACCAATCCGCCCGAAGATTTTGGACAGCATTGCCGCTGACCCTTGCTCTCCACGCGACAGGTGTCACCCACGTACTGAGAAGTGGCGATAGTGGGGGATCGTGGGTTATCCAGTCGCGAGAATCGGAACCGTTTGCACGGGAACCTCTAAACATTTTGATACTAAAAATTTCAAAGTTTTTGTTCGCAAATTCTTCAGCTGTCAAGACAACAGTGAAGACTTTGAGTAAGTTTCAAAGTAGAACGCATATGAAGAATTTGTGAACACACTCGGTTGAGTTTGGCATAGAGGGGGAAGGGGTCCGATCACATTCACTTAGATGAAAATCAACTTCAAGAATTTGCAATAAGTGAATGTTGTTGAGGACATTGAAAACTCAAATATATATATATATATAGTCAATGAAGAACATGAGTTTCAAAGTTTGAAGAATTTGAAAACTTGAGGAATTTGAAAACTTGAGGAACTTGCAAACTTTAGGAATTTGAAAATTTGAAGAATTTGCAAAATGACTAAAAAACTCAATTTTGAAGAATTTCAACTTTGGTTGGTGGCGTGACCCACCGTATAAGAATGATGATTTCAGACACCACGTACAATTGTCGTAGGGTTCTGAGAATCTAATTCTTCATTAATTTCTTCACACTTAGAGGATTATTCTTCATTGATTGAAGAAAAACATTATTTCGTGTGTTGCACATCTAAGTCATCAATTTTGCAAGAGTGTTAGGATATGTGTCCTTCTTCAAAGAACAGTCGAAGATTCTAAGATATTTAGCTCACACCACAACTTGCAAAATCTCTTTTCATCCAAGGGCTTTGTGAAGATATTGGCCACTTGTTCTTCGGTGGGAATATGGTCGATGGAGATGTCGCCCTTGAGTACATGATCTCGAAGATAGTAATGACGAATCTGGATGTGCTTGGTCTTGGACTACTGAACTGGGTTGTAAGCAATCTTGATAGCACTCTCGTTGTCCTAGTAGAGAGGCACATTCTGCAATTTGACGCCGTAGTCCTTGAGGGTTTGCTTCATCCACAGCAGCTGAGCGCAACATGAACCAGCAACAATGTACTTAGCTTCAGCAGTAGACAGTGAGATGCAGTTCTTCTTCTTCGAGGATCAACAGACTAAGGATCGTCCGTGGAAATGACATGTGCCTGAGGTTGACTTTCAATCCACACAATCTCTAGTATAGTCAGCATCAGAGTATCCGATGGGGTGAAGATTTGATCCCTTGGGATACCATAATCCAAGCGTTGGTGTGTGAGCTAAGTATCGAAGAATATGTTTCACAGCCTTATGGTGTGATTCCTTCGGTGTTGCTTGCAATCGGGCACACATGCAAACACTTAGCATAATATCAGGCCTAGATGCACACAAATACAATAATGAGCCAATCATGGAGCGGTATACCTTCTGATCGAAATCTTTACCATTTTCGTCAGTGCAGAGGTGGCCTTTTGATGGCATTGGAGTTTTGACGCCTTTGCAATGTTGCGTGTCGAATTTCCTCAGAACATCCTTGAGGTATTTCTCTTGTGAGATGAAGATGTCGTTGTCTTGCTGACGAATTTGAAGACCAAAGAAGAATTTCAACTCTCCCATCATAGACATTTGATATTCTTCACTCATCAATAGGCGAATTCATCACTGTAACATTTGTCAGTACAACCAAAGATAATATCGTCTACATATATTTTGCATATGAATAGTTCATTGTTATAGGATTTTGTGAAAAGAGTTGGGTCGAGTGAACCGGGTGTGAAGCCTTTCTTCATGAGGAATTCCTTCAAGTGTCGTACCACGCCCGAGGGGCCTGCTTGAGCCCATACAGGGCCTTGTTGAGTCTGAAGACTTTGTCAGGATGCTTAGGGTCTTCAAAACCTGGGGGTTGAGCAACATATACTTCTTCCTCAAGCTTACCATTGAGGAATGCACTTTTCACATACATTTGATATAAGATGATATCATGATGGTTAGCATAAGCAAGCAATATGCGAATAGCTTCAATCTAGCAACAGGTGCAAAAGTTTCATCAAAGTCAATTCCCTCAACCTGTGTGTAGCCTTGAGCTACAAGACGAGCCTTATTCCTTACCACAAGGCCATTTTCATGTTGCTTGTTTCGGTAGATCCACTTGGTACCAATGATGTTATGCTTGCGAGGATGTGGCCGTTTGACAAGTTCCCACACGTTGTTGAGCTTGAATTGATCCAATTCCTCTTGCATAGCTTGAATCCACTTAGGCTCCTTGAATGCTTCATCATCTTTGGTGGGCCCTATGATAGAGAAAAAAGCAAAGTGCCCAAAAAAGATAGTTAAATGTGAAGCTTTTGAGCGAGTGAGAGGACCTGGTGCATTGACGTCATTGATGATTTTGTCAATCTGCACTTCATTTGCAACTCTTGGATGAGCAGGTTGACGTGGCTGAGGATTTTCTCCAGCACCATTTTCTTCAGGTGTATCAGCATGAATGTCTTCATTCGTTGGAATGACTTCCTCAGTGGGTATGACATCTTCAGTAGCCTTCAGTTTAATGGATTCCTCAGGAGACTGTTCATCTAACACAGAAGGCAGGTGCTCTCTTTGCGAGCCATGAGTTTCATCAAACCGCACATCTACAGTTTCAACAACCTCATTGTGGTAGGTGTTGAAGACTCTGTAGGTGTGCGAGTCTTTTTCGTAACCAAGCATAAAACCTTCATGTGCTTTCGGTGCAAAATTTGAACTATGGTGAGGATCTCTAATCCAGCATTTTGCACCGAAGACTTTGAGATAACTTACATTGGGTTTCTTGCCAGTCATAAGTTCATATGAAGTCCTCTCGAAAAATTTGTAAAGATATACCCTATTGATGATGTGGCATGCAGTATCAATTGCCTTAGGCCAGAAGCAACGAGAAGTCATCTATTCGTCAAGCATGGTGTGACCCATCTCAACAGGAGTCATGCTCTTGTGCTCCACGGCACCATTCTGCTGATGAGTATAAGGGGCATATAACTCATGGGTAATACCAAGTTCATCAAGGTATTTATCAAGATTAGTGTTCTTGAACTCAGTCCCATTATCACTCCTAATATGCTTGATCTTGACGCTGAAGTTGGCGGAGGCCCTTGAAGCAAATCGTCTAAAGACATCCTGCACTTCAGTCTTGTACAAAATAATATGCACCCAAGTGTATCGAGAGTAATCATCAACAATGACAAAGCCATACAAACTTGAAGAATTTGTTAGTGTGGAGTAATGAGTGAGACCAAAGAGATCCATGTGAAGCAATTCAAAAGGTCGTGTTGTGGTCATGATTATCTTCGAGGGATGCTTGGATTTGGACATCTTTCCAGACCCACATGCACCACAGAGGTGGTCCTTGAGGAATTTGACACCTTCGATGCCAATGCATGCTTTTTCTTCATGAGCGGGTGCAAGTTCCTCATACCAGCAAATCCAAGTCACCGATGCCACATCCAGCCTTTTGAGGACTTTGCAAGTAGGCATGTGGCAGGCTGAGGACCTATAGAGAAATCAACAATATACAAGTCTCCTCTCCTAAAGCCTTCAGAGACTTTGGAGTTGTCAGATTCCATGATGACAACACAATGATATTTTCCAAATACGACAATCATATCAAGATCACAAAGAGACAGACATAAGGTTGAACCCAAGGGAATCGACAAGCATCACCTTATCGATGGTTCCGTCCTTTGAGATTACAACTTCACCTAGACCCAATACCTTGCTTTTTTCCTTTGTCCGCGTAGGTGATATGCTTCAGATGAGATGGAGAAAGTGGCAAATTCATTAGTAGATTCTTGTCACCAGTCATGTGGTTTGTGCATCCACTATCGAGGACCCACTCAGTAGCTTTTGGAGTGTCATCCTGCAGATGAATTAGTACAACTTACGAACTCATATGCTTTAGAGTGAAGAATATGCCATCAATTTCATCATACAGGATTTCATCACACACTATAGTAAGCAAGTAGTATGGGACGTGAGAAATGAAGAATTCATTTCTACAATGTTAGCTTGTGTCCCTTCAAGCATTTCCTAAGGTCTCCAGCAAATTCATCAGATGTTCAAATTCATCCGAAGACCTGACCCTGCATAAGAAATTAGTTCAATTTCTTCACCACCCACATCTGGAGGGGTGGCAAAGAGTTCATCATTCTGCGAGCACCATATGAGAAGGGAGGCATTGAAGCAAGTGCTCTTCGTTTCACAGGGCGAGGGTTAGAGTACTCAAATGAATAAGCAGAGAAATTCTTTGAGGACTTATGAACATAATGGTTTGAAGAATAATGCACATATTCACAACTCTTAGATTTTTCCCTGCGAAACATAAGCATTAGCGTGAGAATGATATTTTTGACCATTTGAGGAATTTGGTCCAAGTGAGGACTTTGGTCCATATGAGGAATTTGATCAGGGGTTACTATTCTTCATGAGTGGTGTCGTGAGGACATTCACTTGAAGTTTTTGTAGGTAGCTCTTGGCAACTTAGATTTTCTTCATAGGAGAACCGTTCTTGCAGTTAGTTCCAACAAATCTAGCAAATACTTCACCTTTCTGATTTTTGAAGAATTTGTAGTTGGAGTCAAGTGACTCATCAGAGGAATATGAAGTTTCACAAGTAAAGCCAGATAAAGTGGATGGATCTATAGGAGGTACTTTCGTAGCAACCCATGAGGTTTTGGGGTACTCCTCAGGTGTCAAGTAGGATCCATCAGCGTTGAGTTTCCTCACAAAGGCAATACCCTCTTTCCTAGGGTTCCTATTCAGAATCTACTTTTTGAGGACATCGCAAAGGGTTTGATGCCCTTTGAGACTTTTGTACATGCCTGTCACATAC
This sequence comes from Hordeum marinum, assembly GCA_022496015.1. Lineage (NCBI taxonomy): Eukaryota > Viridiplantae > Streptophyta > Magnoliopsida > Poales > Poaceae > Hordeum > Hordeum marinum. Next base: position 212,096,027 of record CM039673.1, on the reverse strand, counting down.
AATTCCTTCAACCCTGCATTGTCATCAGTGATACTTGTGGTATCCTTAGATGAGGAATTTTAGACCACCGGAATAGTTGAAGAATTTGCAGTAATAGACGCATTTGAACATTCAGGTGAAGAATTAGAAGTTTCACGTTCGATGCATTTCAAACAAGGTGGAAGAAATTCTTCGTGAGCGGTACTGATCTGTTGAGCCAGTAAGCAATCGTTTTCCCTTTGGAGATCCTCATGTGACACCCTCAGTTTCTCAAGATCTTGCTTTCTTTGATGAAATTCATAAGAAAGCTTCTCATGATCGGCTAAGAGGTCGTTATGATGACTCTGAAGGTTATCATACTTTCTCTGAAGACTTTTGAGATCATCCAACAGAGTTTGAGTTCGATCCACTTTATTGTTCAACACATCATCGCTTTTGTCTAGCATTTTCTGAAGCTTTTCAAGTGCACTTTGTTGCTTAGTTGCAAGTTTAACAAGTTTAGCATAGCTAGGTTTTACAAAATCATTAGATTCACCTTCACTTGATTTAGAAGAGGAATGATGTTTGTGTACCTTTGATCCTTTTGCCATGAAGCAATAGGTGGGAGCATAATCATCATTGCTAACGTCAGAGTCGTCGGAGTAGTCATATTCTTCATTGTTGAAGATGGACTTGCTGACGAAAGCAGTAGCAAGAGCAAGGCTAGCGACACCAGATTCTGATTCCACCTCAGATTCTTCCTCTTCTTCATATTTTTCGGATTCATCCTCAGAATCCATTTCCTTGCCGATGAATGCTCGAGCCTTTCTGGAACCATTCTTCTCGTGCTTTGGGGACTTTGAAGATGAGGACTTTGCAGATGAGGACTTTGAAGATTTATTCTTTTTCTTCGAGTCATCAGAACTATCATCCTTGTATTTCTTCTTCTTCTTCGAATCTTTTCCCAGAGAGGACAGTCAGAGATAAAGTGACCAGGCTTCTTACAACGATGACAGTTCTTTTCTTGTAGTCTGCTGAGGAATCTGATTTCCTCAAGCCACTTTTTGATGACTTTCCAAATCCACCTCTCCTTGAAAACTTCTGGAATTTCCTCACGAGCATTGCCAGTTCCTGACTTAGTTCTTCAGGATCACCAAGGCTGCTGTAAGAATCTTCTTCTTTGGATGAGGAAATTGCTTTCGCCTTCAGAGCACAAGATCTTCCATAGCTTGGCCCGTAGAGGTGTCTCTTCTCATCTTGTTGGAATTCGTGAGTATTGAGTCTCTCAAGAATATCAGCAGGATCAAGTGACTTGTAGTCTCCACGTTCTTGAATCATCAAAGCCAGAGTATCGAATGAGGAGTCAAGATATCTTAGCAGTTTCTTCACCACTTCATGGTCAGTGATATCGGTGGCACCCAGTGCTTGAAGCTCATTGGAGATATCGGTAAGACAATCAAAAGTTTGCTGAACATTTTCATTGTCAAGTCTCTTGAAGCGGTTTAAGAGATTGCGAAGAACATCAACACGAGAGTCACGATGAGTGGAAACACCTTCGTTGACTTTGGACAACCTATCCCAGATAAGCTTAGTAGTCTCCAAAGCACTCACTCTGCCATACTGACCTTTGCTCAGATGGCCACAAATGATATTCTTCGCTTGAGAGTCAAGTTGCTTGAATCTCTTCACATCAGCAGCAGTAAAAGTGGGAGTGACAGAGAGTACACCATTTTCCACAACGTACCAGAGATCGTTGTCAATAGCTTCAAGATGCATGCACATCTTGTTCTTCTAGTAGGGGTAGTCCATCCCATCGAAGGTAGGACAGCCTGCGGAAACCTAGATCACACCTGCATTCGACATAACTAGAACTCCAGGTGGTTAAACCAAAATCACACATAGCGAGGGAGTACCTGCTCTGATACCAATTGAAAGTGTGTTATATCGACTAGACGGGGGTGAATAGGCAATTTTTACAAATTCATGCCTTGAGGAATTTAAACTTTGAGGAATTTGAAATGTGATGAATAACTAGCAGCGGAATAAGTACTCAAGTGCATGAGGAACATAGCAACATCATAGTCATGATGATGAAATGAACATGCACAAGTTATAGGTAGCATGATACAGGATAAGCAGTGATGAACAAGGTAACTTGAAGAATTTGAGGTGAGGAAACTGTGAAAGTCTTCAGTCAAATTCTTCAAACAGTAATGATCAATTTCATCAACAAGTATACAAGGAATAAAGGGGTTGACGAAATAGAACCAGGTAGCTCGATGAAGACAATGGTTTGATGATCCAGTTCCAACTATTGTGACAGTCGTACGTCTTGTTTGGAGCGGCCTGGTATTTAAACCAGAGGACACACAGTCCCAGGACACATAGTCCTTACCGTATTCTCCTTGAGCTAAGGTCACACAGTCCTCGCCCAACACTCGTGGTAAGTCTTCAGGGTAGACTTCCATAACCCTCACAAACTGGTCACCCGGCAATCCACAATTTACTGCTGGATGCTCTAGACCAAGGTCACTTCGTGAACCCCAATTGACTGCAGGATGCACTAGACCATGACGCCTAACCGTATGGAGGATGCACAGTCGTCAAAGGTAAAAAGCGTCGATTCCACATAGGAATTTCTTCAGTGATGCTCAATCACTTTGGGTTTGGTGGTTTGGTTGTGGGTTTTTCCTCACTGATGATTTTCTCTCAAAGTCCTCGGAGGATGGGTTGCTCTCAAATGACAAGTGTCAGTTCTCTCTCGAAGCAGCCAACCAACTAGTGGTTGTGGGGGTGGCTATTTATAGCCAGGGTGCAACCTAACATAATAAGACATAAATGTCCCCATGATATGACCATTATGTGGATGTTATGATTGGGGACAGCTGGCGCTAAGCACATCAATGGTCGGAACTTCAAACTATGAAGGTCCTCAGGCTTATCATATTCCTCACTTATAGGCAATTCGCACTCGCGAAATCCTAACTCCTTAGTCAGATCAATTTCATTGGAGACCAGAAGAACTTCGTCTCTATCACTGAAGAATTTGACTGAGTTGTATGAGATTTCCAAAGGCTTCACTCGAAGGATTGGATAGGTTGAGGATTTGGAGTTGAGCATCCGTTGGAAATTTTCCTTACTATTACCTTGGCCCCCTTTAACAGTATCGTGTTTCCTATGACTCAAAGAAAGCAAATGAAACTACGAAACCAAAAGTCTTCACGCTTCATAGTACTCATTCATATCTTCAAGGTCACACCAACTTATTCATTTTCAAAGTCTTCAGGGAATACCAAAGTCTTCAGCAAAGTCTTCACAAAGTCTTCACCAAAGTCTTCAGTTCAAAGACATACATTTTTAGGGGTTGATAATCTCCGGATATATCAAACTCCTCATTGACTTACAGAGCCTGTGTACACTCACAAACGCATTAGTTCCTTAACCTATAAGTCTTCAATACACCAAAATCACTAAGGGGCACTAGATGCACTAACAATTGGTAGCTTGCTACTACTCTGGACACATTGATTGACCGACATGTATAGTTCTTTACTTCTGTGTCTGTACCTTCGGGGAAATGTCTCGCAGTGTAATGGAGTCCCTGTAGCCTGGTACGACTTGTCTATGTGCAATGATGACATTTATGTATCACGGCGTAATGGAGTCCTTGTAGCTTGCTATGACTCGTCTACACACGCTGATGACCGACACTTGCATTGTTGGGTTACGTATGCTTTTCCATGTACAGTTGTGTCACTTCGGTCTATAACTAGTCATGTCGACCCGTGTTCTTTGATGTGTGAATGATAGCAACATGTTCATTTCCGTGGGCCAAAAGGTGCAAACGGTCCCGGCCAAGGTAAGAAGCAGCAGTAGCTAAAAGTCGAACAAGATACCCTCGACGACAAATGGACGAGAGTCCTAGGAGCCAAAGAAGGGGACAATAATTAACGACTGGATCAACACAAAAGTTACTTGTGCTGACGTTTGCTGTCGCAGTTCGATGATGAGGCCCTTGATCCCACACCCCAGACGCACTCAGGACAACAAGGCATACCGCTCCATTCGAGGACGGGACATGACGGCTGGAGAGGCAAAAGATCGACCTACACTCCCCTAAACAAGGAAGGAGCCAATATAGCCCGAGGACCCATACGGCCTACGACACGACCTGGATACTAGAGCAGGTTAGACAAGATCCATTTATGAATCCAGAGGGTACAGTTCCACTAGACAAGATGAATACCAAGCTTGGTGTCACAACCCTAGTTTCTTATGATTCCCATTGCATTCATGTATGTACTTTTATTTTCAAATGAAAATGAAATGAGGGATGATCAAGCCTCACAATTTAAAATTATTTTGTCAAATAGGCATTATAAAAATTGCTTCAAACAGATCCAAGAAAATGTTCCTGGTTCTCTAATAAATATTGGTTGATATAAAATTGTCAACCAATATTTTGGGATCACAGAAATATGTTATCTTGGGCATTTGAATTAATCAAACAATAATTGCATCGGACGTATACTTATCATATGCAAAAATATGAGTTCCATAATTCTAAAATTAATTAAGTGGCACTAGTTATTTATATCAAGCTCACATGACAAATTTCAGGATTTTAGAAAATGGCTTGCTATTTTATTTTAGCCAGAACAAATGTTAGAAAAAAATAGAAAAGACTAAAAAAAGGCAGAGCCTCACCTGGGCACTTACCTGGCCTAGGAGGCAACCGACCCAGCCCACCTGGCGAGGCGGTTGTCTTCAACCTCTCCCAGTAGGGAGAGGCGAAGGCGCCCACACGGTCGACACATCCACCCAGCTTGCCTGCCACCTCTGGCCAGCGCGACGCTCCGGACGACCTCGTCGACGCCGTCCGGATCCCTCTCTCCCTCTCATTTCTCTCCTCTCCACCTGGCTCTCTCTCCCCCTCGCCCCCGAGCACCGTCGTCACTGCCGCCCGCTGCCGCCGTGGCCTCCCGCCTCCCCTTGCTCCCTGAGCTGCACCGAAGCTCCGATGTGACCCCCTCGACCCCTCTGTGGAGCAAGGAGACGCCGGAAGCACCACTGCATCGCTGCCATCATCGTCTTCATCCTCGGCTCCTATGACGACCGACGGTCGATTCGCCCCGTGAGGACCTTCCCTGACCCCGCCATGGCCTAACGTCGCCGGGGACCAAACCCTGGCGGCTGACGTCCCATGGCCATTAGGGCATAATGCCCTGTTAATCCCCCCCCCCATTAGCCGCTGACAGCGGGCCCCAACAGCGGGTCAAACCCCGGTCAGCACGGAATTAGCCCTGGGCCACTAGCCCATCGACCCCACTGGTCAGTGGCCCGAGGCTAAATCCAGGTTTGACCTGGGCAGCTATTGTTGACCCACTGACATCAGCCTGACACGGTGCTGATGCAATAAATACATTTCTATATTAAAAATAGTACAGAAATTAATATCAACTTGAAAAATTCATAGAAAATAATCTGTAAGTCATATTAAAATAATTTATGTATGAAAATTTATCACAAAATTCAATTAATCTGATAGTGGCATTTTCATGCATGTTAGAGCAAGCTAAATAGGAACTTGGACATTTTGTTCAAAACACAATAGGACACTTCACATATGAAGTTGAATTTGAACCTCGGACTAGTAACGTATTGCCATGCTATTATCATGCATCATTATGAAGCATTTGCCTTGCTTATTTTGTACCTTGTTTGATCTTGTCAACGGACTTGCGAGATGTAGTTATCGACGACATCGAAGAATAAATGAGTTGATCTGATAAACAGGCAAGTAACCGCCCCTGTAGTATATTCGATATAATCCCACTCTCTCACTCTTTCTCTCATTTCAATGCATTAGGACAACGTGATTCAATTGTTACTTGTGTTGTGGTAGATGAATCCACTCCTTTGCATGACCTGTCATTGTCACTGTAAATAGCTAAACCAAGCAACCTAGCATAGCTGGTATATGCTTGAGGCATGTTGTTCTATAACCCTGTTATGCTTGCTATGCTTAGAGTGGTGTCAGGTCTGATTCAACTGGGTGATGAACCGGAGTGAAACGGATGTGTCATGGTGATGAGGGTTAAGTGATGAACCCGTTTTGGTAAAGGTAGCGATTAGAGGCCATGTAGGAGTACATGGTGGGTTGTCTCATTGAAACCGCTCATAGGAATCGAGTTCTGTGTTTGTGTTCCAAGACTAGCTACTACCACAAATTGGGCCTAAAACCAATGGACCCTCTCGGCCTATTAACCAACCCTGTTCTCAGTCCAGGAGCCGCAGTAGTTCTAAACGTGGGTAGGTGTGGCACGGCCTGCGATGTGGATGAACGACCCAATCGGACCAGCTTGGGGACCTGCTCATATCGTTCGAGGCCATGTTGGAAACCTCGGCCGGACTTCTAGTAAGGGTTCCAACTCAGATAGGCGACTGCCTTGGACGTGAGTCGTTGAAGGTTAACGTCCGGGGCCGACTCCCTCGCTGGGCTTCTGCTTGAAGGTTGTCGAGGTGCCTTTTTATGTGCACATGGCGATAAGTGGCGGAAGCAAGTGTGATGAAGTACACCCCTTCAGGGTAAACTATCTATTCAAATAGCCATGTCCGCGGATATGGACTACTTGGAGAATTGCATTGTTCATAGACAACTTTAAGTGGATACTCTAAAATGCACCAAACAAGTGTGAGTGATATGGATGGCTTCTCATAGGAAGAGGAGATAGAATCAATAGTGGTGTATTCAGATGGTGAACTTGTGGACTCGTGTGTGCTCTCTCGTACGGAGACGAGAGAGTGGTGATACGTTGGATACTTTGTCGTAGTCTAGGATAGCCAAACGTCAAAGCTGGCATTCTGCAGTAAACCCCACAATCCCGTTCATTGATACATGATGCATACGTAGATAGTTCTCATGTAAGACTTGCTGAGTACCTTCATACTCACTGATGCTTATTTACATTTTTGCAGCGATAGACGTTGTTCAGTTATGTTTCTTTTGACGTTGTCATCTATGGATTGGCTTAGTAACCTAGACAGAGGTTTGGTTCCTATGGTAGGGTCGTTGTAGCTTTTCAGGCTCTTCCATCTGCTTTTGTAGATGTCTATACTCAGACATGTAACTTTTGCTTTTTGTTTGTATGCTCTGGAGGTTGGGTCATGTGACCACTTCTGCTTGTAACATTATACTATGTTGGCTCCTTGGATCCTCCTAAATAAATGTTATGTTGTAGAGTTTTGTTGTGATGCCATGTTGTATCTACGCATATCATGCATAGTGCGTGTATGATTGAAATGCATTGTTATGCGTTGGATTCGACACCTAGTTGTGTTCCTTTAGAAGCCTTGTTTATAGGGAAATGCCTCTTTGTTATTCCACTGAGCCTTGGTTGCTGGCTAATGCTCCGGACACATTGATTGACTGGCATGTATCCTTCTTTGCTATTGTGTCTGTCCCTTTGGGGAAATGTCTCGCAGTGTAATGGAGTCCCTGTAGCCTGCTCTGACTCATCTACGTGCAGTGATTACATTTATGTCCCACGGCATAATGGAGTCCTTGTAGCTTGTTATAACTTGTCCACACACGCTGGTGACCGACAGCTGCACTGCTGGGTTTCGTATGTTTGTCCCTGTACATTTGTGCCACTTGGGTCTATAACTAGTCATGTCGACCCGGGTTCTTTGATGTGTGAATTCTTGCGACATGTTCATATCCGTGAGCCAAAAGGTGCAAACGGTCTCGGCCAAGGTTGGGCGGCAGCTGTAGGTTATCATGCATGAGGCCGCAAAGTGGTGTGACGTGTTACAGGCTCAATTCATATGTCTTAGGATCGGGGTCCCGATAGCGTTGGTATCAGAGTTGTACTGCCTGTAGGTTTATGAAGCCAAACTGGTCGATGTTGAATCTAGTAATGCTTTAGTTATATAAGGGAATTGATTGGGGAAGGGAACGTAAGGCTCCTTTTACTCCTTTCCTCAAGTTACTCTATTCTGTGTCAGCCCTTCTCTTCCTATGGGGGTTAAGAACTAGGCTTATCTACCTATCCGCCAGGATGACGAGTTAGTGGACCTCAGACTTATATAATGGTTGTTTGTGTCAAGTCATGTCCCATCAGAGTTGTGAGAAGTGATGTCCATGATCTCTCTATGCCTTGAACCATGATGTTGAGCTGTTATGCTGGCAAAATCTTGTGTAGGTTGCCTCATATTTCATGCCCGTACAACCATTATGATGTCCGAGTTCACCTAGGATTCCTTGTGTGTTAGTGTTCTTCCTTGACTCTAAACCCTGGGTTTTTCCTTCAGGATGCCGCAAGTTAATCGGAGATCTGCCGGTCGTAGTCAGAACCATGAAGATGATAGGGATGAAGAAGATCCTCCCAACCCGCCTCTCTTGCCGGAGGTTATGCTAGAAGTTGAGAGGAGCAAGCGTGCAACCAATCGTCTGTTGGAGCACATCGAGCAGAATACAACCCACCGTCGCAATGAGCTAGTACCCATCAAAGACTTCATCAAGTTGCAACCACCCACCTTCCAGCATTCCATTGAGCCACTAGACGCAGATGCTTGCCTCCATAGTTTTAGCAATAAGCTGCGTTATGCAAACGTACCTGACGGAGACAGGGTCACCTATGCCGCATATCACCTTGTAGGTTTCGCCAGCTTGTGGTGGGAGAACTTCAAGGCCATGTGACCTGCAGGCCAAGCTATTTCATGGAAGGAATTCTATGAGGCTTTTCGTGAGCATCATATTCCGCAAGCCGCCCTGATAGATCGTAAGCAAGAGGAGTTTTGCAACATCACCCAAGGAAAGGATGGATGTGGATGTCTATAGCCATGAATTTGGATGCCTTGCACATTATGCACCTGAAGAAGTATCCACTGATGCCAAGAAGCAAGCAAGGTTCAAGAAAGCTCTCGACCCAGAGCTACGTCATGACCTCAATTTGCATGAGTTCGCTACCTTCCAGGTTCTGGTGAACAAAAGCCATTCAAGCAAAAACTGGAAGGATGACCTATGACGAATCTCGCAAGCGCAATTGTGATTTTGAGTCATCATCAGTCTCTATATCTCAAAGAAGTAGAATATGGATTCTGAATACGGCTCTTCCTTCGGGATATGCACCGAGGACATCCTATGTGGCGCCTCGCCTGCTGATGGCATGTGCTCCCCAAAAGACCCTCATCAACCAAGTGCTCAACCCGGATCCATGTCCCATTCATGGGGCATGCTTCTAGTGCAGTCATCCTGGACATTATTAGAAGAATTGCCCTTTGTGAGTAAATGTTCCACCCTCTTCAACAAGTGGTGTTGTTCATTGCAAGCCGCCAACCAAGAAGCCTAATGTCAGGTCAATTGTTTATACTCGTGGATGTGTGCACCATGTAACTGCACAAGAAGCTAAGATGATGCTAATGTCGTGCATAAGACACTCCTTGTCAATTCTCATCCATCTTAAGTTTTGTTTGACTCAGGTGCATACCACTCCTTCATCTCTGAATGTTATGCCTCCTTGCATAACATTGCTTTTGAGGTTATGCTCGCTCCATTAGTAATTCAAAGTCCAGGTTCCAAATGGCAAACTAATGCAGTAAGCCATGAGAACTAAATCCTAGTTGATGGTTTAGTGTTCCTTGCCTCTCAGATAGCCCTCAAAGCTTCGGAAATCAATATCATTTTGGGGATGGACTGGATGACAGCTCATCATGCCAAAATTGATTGTTTTACTAGGTCTGTTCAGCTTATCCATCCTTCTGGCCAGATAGTCAAGGTCCAAACCCGCATTCTAGAGGGTATGATTTATTGCCTCAATGCCAGTCCTCTTCCAGACCTTGAAAACATTCCTGTAGTACGTGACTTTCTGGATGTTTTCCCAAAAGAGTTCCTAGGTGTTCCACCTGATAGAGAAGTAGAGTTTGTCATAGAACTTATTCCAGGAACCGCTCCAATTGCTAGAAGGACCTATAAAATGTCTCTTCAAGAGCTAGCTGTGCTTAAGATCAACTCGATGAATCTTTGAAGAAAGGTTTCATCCGACCAAGTTCTTCTCCATGGGCTTGTCCTGTCCTCTTCATCAACAAGAAGGATGGTATGGACCAAATGGTTGTAGATTATCGACCGCTTAATCTGGTCACGATAAAGAACAAATATCGGCTCCCCAGGATCAACGATATGTATGATCAGCTCACTGTATCAGCAGTCTTCTCCAAGATGGATTTGAGATTAGGTTATCATCCTATCAAAATCAGGAACGGGGACATTCCAAAGACGGCTTTTGGCACTCGTTATGGCCAATACGAGTACACCATCATGTCTTTCAGTCTAACCAATGCCCCAGCCACCTTCTCCAGCTTAATGAATTTGATCTTCATGGAGTATTTGGACAAATTTGTCGTGGTTTATCTCGATGATATCCTCATATACTCGAAAAACGAAGAAGAACATGTTGAGCATCTTAGGCTGGTATTGATGAAACTCCGAGAGCACTGCCTCTACTCCAAATTCTCCAAGTGTGAATTCTGGTTGCCAGAAGTGACCTATCTAGGCCATGTAATCTCTGCGAAAGGTATTGTCGTTAAATCCGAGAGAGTTCAAGCTGTCCTTTATTGGACTCAACCTGAACCGATGAAGCAAGTTAGGAGTTTCCTTGGCTCGTCATGCTATTGTCGCCGCTTCATTAAGAACTTCTCCAAAGTTGCCAAACCTCTAACTGAACTCCTCAACAAAGATAAAAAGTTTGAGCGGACTCTAAAGTGTGAGAGAAGTTTTCAGGAGTTGAAAAGACGACTGACTACTGCCCCGGTACTTGTACCCCTAGATTTCACAAAGGACTTTGTTATCTACGGTGATGCTTCGCGACAAGGTCTAGGTTCCATTCTTATGCAAGATCGTCATGTGATTGCTCGACAGTTGCGTCCACATGAGGAGAATTATCCAACACACAATATGGAACTTGCTGCAGTAGTCGATGCACTTGTCACTTGGAGACATTACCTTCTGAGTAATCATTGCGAACTATACAATGATCACTAGAGTCTCAAATATATATTCACCCAACCGGATTTGAATCTCACGCAAAGACGATGGATATAGTTGATTACGGACTACGACTTAGGAATATCTTACACCCCAGGCAAAGTGAATGTCATGGCTAATGCACTAAGTCGTAAATCCTATTGTAACAACCTCATGTTGCTACAAAGTCAACGACTTATCCACAAGGAATTTCATAAGTTAAAACTTCACATTGTTCCTCGGGGATCCCTTTCTACCTTGGAGGCAAAACCAACTCTTGAGGATCAGATCATAGAAGACCAAAAATGTGATCTGGGTATTTCTCGAATCAAGAGGAATATTGCTGACAGAGCTGCTAAATGTTTCTCTATAAATGATCAGGGTGTCGTATTCTTTGAAAATTGCTTGGTGGTTCCGAAGGTGCGAAACTTAAGGAGGTTGATCCTTAAAGAAGCTCATGAATCTCCTCTCACGATTCATCCTGGTAGTACTAGGATGTATAAGGACCTTCGCCAGAGATTTTGGTGGACCATATGAAGAGAGAAATCACACAATTCATTGCTAAATATGACGTTTGTCATCGTGGTAAAGCAGAGCATCAAAGGACTGCCGGCACTCTTCAGCCTTTGGCTATTCCCGAGTGGAAATAGGAAAAGGTCAGTATGGATTTCATCACCAGCTTTCCTAAGACTAAGAAAGGGAATGATGCCATTTTCAAGGTCATCGATCGCCTTTCAAAAGTTGCTCATTTCCTTCCAGTTTGAGAAAGTATAACTGTTAGTCAGTTAGCAGATCTGTATATTTCTTGAATAGTTTGTCTTCATGGTGTTCCTCTAGAAATCAATTCTGATCGTCGAAATATTTTTACTTCTCGATTTTGGGAAAGTTTCCAGAATGCTATGGGAACCCATCTCTACTTTAGCACCGCTAATCACCCTCACTCAAGTTGTCAAGTAGAAACAGTCAATAAAATTCTTGAAGATATGCTCAGAGCGTGTGTTATCTCATACAGAATGAATTTGGAGAAATGTCTTCCATTTGCCGAATTTGCTTATAACAACAGCTTCCAGTCTAGTCTGGGCAAAGCTCCTTTCGAAGTTCTGTACGGACGAAGACCATTAAACTGGTCAGAAACCGGTGAAAGACAATTCTTCGGACCAGATATGATGCAGGATGCAGAAGAGAAAGTTCGCTTCATTCGTGAAAATTTGAAAACCGCCCAATCTTGTTAGAATAGTCAATATGACCGTCGGCATAAGGATGTAAGTTATGAAGTTGACGAGAAGGCTTACCTTCTGGTTTCACCTCTTAGGGGTACCCATCATTTCGGTATCAAAGGCAAATTGGCTCCTCGTTACACTAGTACTTTTTGCATTCTTGCTAAACAAGGAGAGGTTGTCTACCAATTTGAACTACCCTTGCAACTTTCCAAAGTTCATAATCAGTTCCACGTTTCTCAACACAGGCATTGCTTCAAGGATCCTAATCGCGAAGTAGACCACGAAACGCATGATCTTCAAGATGATCTCTCATATCAAGAATATCATGTTCGTATTCTTGATAAAACCGAGCGCACCACTCGACGTAGCAGCATCAAGTTTCTCAAGGTTCAGTGGTCACATCATTCCGAGGATGACGCAACTTGGTAGCACGAAGATCATCTTCGGCTTAAGTACCCTGCACTCTTCCCTACTACTCGTGAATCTCGGGACGAGATTCTTGTCTAGTGGTGTTGAGTTGTCACAGCCCTAGTTTCTTATGATTGCCAATGCATTCATGTATGTATTTTTATTTTCAAATGAAAATGAAACGAGGGATGATCAAGCCTCACAATTCAATTTTTTGTCAAATAAGCATTATAAAAATTCCTTCAAACAGTTCCAACAAAATGTTCCTGGTTCTCTAATAAAATATTGGATTGAGATAAAATTGTCAACCAATATTTTGGGATCATGGAAATATTTTATATTGGGCACTTTAATTAATCAAACAATAATTGCATCAGACTTATATTTATCATATATAAAAATATGAGTTCAATAATTCTGAAATTAATTTAGTGGCACTAGTTATTTATATCAAGCTCACATGACAAATTTCAGGATTTTATAAAAAGGCTTGCTATTTTATTTTAGCCAGAACAAATGTCAAAAAAAAATAGAAAAGAATAAAAAAAGGCAGAGCCTCACCTGGCAACTTACTTGGCCCAGGAGGCAACTGGCCCAGCCCACCTGGCGAGGCGGTCGTCTTCAACCTCTGCCAGTAGGCACAGGCGAAGGCGCCCACGTGACCAACACCTCCACCCAGCATGTCTGCCCCCTCTAGCTAGCGCGATGCTCCGGACGACCTCGTCGACGCCATCTGGATCCCTCTCTCCCTAGAATTTCTCTCCTCTCCCCTAGCTCTCTCTCCCCCTCGCCCCCGAGAGCCGCCATCGCTGCTGCTCGCTGCCACTCGTTGCCGCCGCAGCCTCCGGCATTCCCTCGTCTCCCCGAGCCGCCCCGAAACTCCGCCGCGACCCCCTCGACCCCTCTATGGAGCAAGGAGACGCCGGAAGCACCATCGCATCACCGCCATCATCGTCTTCATCCTCGGCTCCGATGACGGCTGCCGGTCGATTCACCCCGTTTGGACCTTCCCCGACCCCGTCGCCGCCACTGCTAGAACTGCGGTGAGCCGCTGGTGCTTCTCCCCCTCACCCCATGGTTCTCCCTGCTCTCTACCCGACCTCTCCATCGAGGCCATACTAGTGTCGCCGCGGATGTGCTCTTCGGCGAGCACTCGGGTGGCCCCGAGCCCTCCTGCTACACAGTTGAATGCGCGCGTGCGTGGGCAACCCTCGGGAGCCCTCAGCCGTCGCTCGCGTGGCTCTGCGGTGGCCCTCCGCCATGGCCAGAGGTCGCCGGCGACAAAACCCCGCCGGCTAACGTGGCATGACCATGAGGGCCTAATGTCCTAATAATCCCCCCCACATTAGCCGCTGAGAGTGGGTCCCAACAGCGGGCCAAACCCCCGTCAGCGCGGGACTAGCCTCGGGCCACTAACCAATGGACCCCGCTGGTCAGGTTTGACCAAGGCAACCGCCGTTGACCCGCTGACGTCAGCCTGACATGGTGCTGACGCAATAAATAAATTTCTGTATTAAAAATATTATAGAAATGAATATAAACTTCAATTATTCTTAGAAAATAATCTGTAAGTCAGATTAAAATAATTTATGTATGAAAATTTATCAGAAAAATCCAATAAATCTGACGGTAGCATTTTCATGCATGTTAGAGCGAGCTAAATAGGCAAACTTGGAAATTTTGTTCAAAACACAATAGGCCACTTCACATATGGAGTTGAATTTGAACCTCGGGTTCAAACCATCTTCATTTAACATGTTGATAGATGCATTAGCTCAAACCAGTAACATATTGCCATGCTATTGTCATGCATCATTGTGAAGCATTTGCCTTGCTTATTTTGTACCTTGTTTGATCTTGTTGATAGACTTGCGAGACGTAGTTATCGACGACATTGAAGAACAAATGAGTTGTATTGATAAAGAGGCAAGCAAACCCCCCTCCCTTGAGCATATTCGATACAATCCCACTCTCTCGCTCTTGCTCTCATTTCAATGTAGTAGGACAAGGTGACTCAACTATTACTTGTGTTGCGGTAGATGAACCCACTCCTTTGCATGACCTATCATTGTTATAGTAAATAGCAAAACCAAGCAACCTACCATACCTGGTAGATTCTTGAGCCATGTTGTGCTATAACCCTGTTATACTTGCTATGCTCAGAGTTGTATCAGGTCTGATTTATCTGGCTGATGAATCGGAGTGAAACGGATGTGTCTTGATGATGAGGGTTAAGTGATGAACCCGTTCTGGTAAAGGCAGCAATGAGAGGCCATGTAGGAGTACATGGTGGGCTGTCTCATTGAAACCGCTCATATGGACTAAGTTCTGTGTTTGTGTTCCAAGACTAGCTACTACTGCACATTGGGACCAAAACCAATGGACCCTCTCGGCCTATTAACCTACCCTGTTCTCAGTCCAGGAGTCGCAGTAGCTCGAAGTGTTGATAGGTGTGGCACGGCCTGCGAAGTGGATGAACAGCCTAATCAGACCGGCTTGGGTCCGTGCTCACATCATTTGAGGCCATGTTGGAAACCTGGTCCGGACTTCCAGTATGGGTTCCAACTCAGATAGGAGACTTCCTTGGACGTGAGTCATTAAAGGTTAATATCTGTGGCCGACTCCCTCGATGGGCTTCTACTTGAAGGTTCTCGAGGTGCCTTTTTACGTGCACATGGCGATAAGTAGCAGAAGCATGTGTGACAAAGTACACCCCTGTAGGGTAAACTATCTATTCGAATAGCTGCATCCGTGGATATGGACTACTTGGAGACTTGCATTGTTCATAGACAACTTTAAGTGGATACTCTAAAATGAACCAAACAAGTGTGAGTGCTATGGATGGCTTCTCGGAGGAAAATGAGAGAGAATCCATAGTGCTGTATTGAGACGGTGAGCTTTTGGACTCGTGTGTGTTCTCTCGCAGGGACTTGAGAGAGTGGTGATACGTTGGATACTTTGTCGTAGTCTAGGATAGACAAAGGTCAAAGCTGGCATTCCGTAGTAAACCCCACAATCCCGTTCATTGATATATGATGCATAGGTAGATAGTTCTGATGTAAGACTTGTTGAGTACCTTTGTACTCATTGTTGCTTATTTACATTTTTGTAGAGACAGACGTTGTTCAGTTATGTTTCTTCTGACGTTGACATTGACGAATTAGCTTAGTAACCCAAAGAGAGGTTTGGTTCCTATGGTAGGGTCGTTGTAGCTTTTCAGGCTCTTCCAGCCGCTTTGGTAGATGTTTGTACTAAGACATGTAAATTCTGCTTGTTGTTTGTATGCTTTGGATGTTGGGTCATGTGCCCCCTTCTACATGTAACATTATACTATGTTGGCTCCTTGAATTCTCCTAAATAAATGTTATGTTTTAGAGTTTTGTTGTGATGCCATGTTGTATCTACGCATATCGTGAATAGTGCATGTATGATTGAAATGCATTGGTATGCGTTGGATTCGACACCTAGTTGTGTGCCTTTAGTAGCCTTCTTTACTAGGAAATGCCTCTTTGTGCTTCCACTCAGCCTTGGTATCTTGCCACTGCTCCGGACACATTGATTGACCGACATGTATCCTTATTTGCTACTATGTTTGTTCCTTCGGGGAAATGTCTTCCAGTGTAATGGAGTCCCTGTAGCCTGCTATGACTCGTCTATGTGAAGTGATTACATTTATGTCTCACGGTGTAATGGAGTCCTTGTAGCTTGGTATGACTCGTCTACACACGCTGATAACCGACACATGCATTGCTGGGTTACGTATGCATGTCCCTGTACGGTTGTGCCACTTGGGTCTATAACTAGTCATGACGACCCGGGTTCTTTGATGTGTGAATGCCAGCGACATGTTCATATCCGTGAGCCAAAAGGCACAAACGGTCCTGGCCAATGTAAGCAGGCAGCCGTGCGTTACCGTGTGTGAGGCCGCAAAGTGGTGTGATGTGTTAAAGGCTGGAGTCATTTGTCTTTGGATTAGGGACCCGACGCTTGGCTCGACCGAAATGATAGAACTCGAGAACAACATCGGGTCTGGATTACAGCCGACCTCCGGCATGACGTAGCCCGTATCAAGGGAGCCGCTCACCCAATGTGCTTTACATATGAGGTGATGCAACATCAGTTCCCCGAAGGGTTTGAACCCATAAACATTGAACAATACGGAAGGAGAATAGACCCGGTCATGTGGCCCGAGGATATGATTCCATGCCATAGAGTATTTACCATTAAAGCTTAAAGGACCATGACACTAGTTAAACAACCTCCCCAAAAATTCCATTGGGAGCTAGCAAGAGCTCGAGGATGCTTTCCTAGATAACTTTCAAGGCACCTATTTCCGGGCCCTGGACGCTGATGACTTGAGCCACGTTGTTCAATAGCCCAACGGGTCGGCTCGGCAATTTGTGAATTGGTTGTTGACTAAGAAGAACCAGATCGTCGACCTTTCGTATGCCAAGGCAATAGCCTCTTCCAGACATAGCATCCAAGACGAATGGCTAGCTCGTTAGCTCGACCTAGACAAGACAAGAAAAATGTTGGCCCTTACCTCACTCATGACCCGCTTTTGCACGGGCGAGGACATTTGGTTACATCGTCGAAGCAACAATCCTGAAGACCGCGACACCTCTGAATTTCAGGATGGAAACGGGAAACCACGTAGCAACAAGAACAAGCGGCAACATAACGGAGGTGATGTCGAGAATACGACAATAAATACTTGATTTAGCAACTCAAAATCAGGACCGTGGAAGAAGCCCTCCAAAGGTAATCGGGATGGACATACCACATTGGAGAAAATCTTGGATAGGCCCTGCCAGATCCAAGGCACTCCAGACAAGCCCGCCACCCACACAACCATAACTGTTGGGTGATCAAACATGTTGGTAAACACACAATCGAGGAGCAGGGTAAGGGACCCCACAAACAAGGACGATGAAGAGCTTCGTGGTCCAGAAAATGGATTCTAGAAGTAATTCCGTCCTAAGGTAAAAACTGTGAACATGATCTACGTCATGCACATACCAAAGAAGGAGAGGAAGCATGCGCTTCGAGAAGTCTATGTCGTCGTGCCCGTAGCCCTAAAATTCAACCCATGGTCAGCATACCCGATCAACTTCAACCATAGGGACCATCTGACCAGTATCCATTATGGAGGATCAGTTGCCTTGGTACTTATTATTGATGGGTACCACCTAACTAGAGTCCGCATGGATGGAGGAAGTAGCCTCAATGTGATTTACTCAGATGTCGTGAGGAAAATGTGTATCGATCCCTCGAGGATCAAACCCAGTAGCACCGCCTTTAAAGGACTAATCCCAGGTGTCGAATCCCGCTGCTCGGCACCGTGAATTTGGAAGTAGAGTTCGGATCACCCGACAACTTCCGCAACAAAGACTTGATATTTGACATCGCCCCTATCGCAACGGCCATCACACACTTCTCGGTCATACATCGTTCACTCACTTCAACATCATCCCCATTATGCGTATATAAAGCTTAAGATGCCCGGACACAAGGGTGTCATCACCATCAATGGCAACACGGAGCTATCACTCAGAACTGAGGAACACACGGAGGCTTAGGAAGCCGAAGTCTAGCTCCACAATGAGGTGCCAAAGTCCCAGTCCATCGTTAAGGCACAAGAGGTGAGAAAACGAGCCCGAGCCTTATCGCAGCTCCTGAAGTCTTCCCACGCTCAACATAAATACGAACACGTTCCCTGCAGCATGGCCTCACTATCTGTAAGGTACGTGCCTCAGAGGCACAATTTCAAGTTCAAAATACCATGGGCAGCTGCGGGTACCTACTATCCAAGGACCAAGTGTTTTCCTTGGCCGAGCCATGATCAAAAACGTCTTCGGGCAATGGTAGGTACCATCTAGAACCTACCCAAAGTCAAGCTAACATATTACGGCAACCTCACAAGACCCTCCCTCAAAGGTGCGTCAGACAATGACCATCTCCTCAAAAGGAGCACACCCCCTAGAGTGCAAAGACACAGACGTGGAACACACAGACGTGGAACACGGCGCAGTAGGGACGTCAAATCACTCATAAAGGCCATGTGTAAAACTTTACTCTCTAATTTCATTTTTAAATAAAGTATCTATAACAGTTGCTTCGATAGTTCGGATTGTATGGTTAGACATAACAAGTTCATTGGAAATAAAGACCATTCTTTGTGGTCCCATTGAAGTCATTTATGTTGCATAACCTTTTTCCACTCCTCGATGCCGAAGCAAACTAGTTCGGTACATATTTTCCTTAGATGCGACCAGCTGATCGACTAGAGGCTCGATAATAAAACTCGCCCCAAAGCATCATTACAACACTTGTTTTTATCTTATGTGCTCGGTGTGATGGATATTGCATTATATGAATTGGTCTTGAATTTTGTCTTGGGTCAATAGTTGGGTTGCCCGCCTCTTGTGTTTACCCTCTTACGTTCCGCTTGTTCGCCTAGGAGGGTGACGAGAGAACCACTACGATTATACTTCCAGGTTGCTTGGTCAAGTACCTTAGTGGAGAAAGCCGAAAACTGACTGTCATAATAAGCGAGAACCGGTCAGCTATCCTATGACAAGTGTTAAACTAAAAACCGATGGAGGTTATGCCATGTTATATGAAGGGTTGGTATTCATACAAACCAAGTGATAATGCTTTTAACCTCGGCCTACCCGAACATCACCAAACACTAGGGGCTAGTCACTAGTTGTCGGGGTAGGATGCACTCGATCACGTATGGGGCCGCAGGCCCCTTTGTGGTTCAGTGGGGGCGAGGTCACTGGCACAAAGAGCGGAGATAGCAAGACGGCGTGATGATCGTGGCATGGGTGTTTTACCCAGGTTCGGGTCATTGTGAAGTGTAAAACTCTACTCCTACTTTTGTCTGGATTGATTGGAAGAATACGAGAGGCACCTAGCGCTCTAGCCTGCCAAGGGTTGCCTTCGAGGAAGGAGCTGCTAAGCGAGTAAAAATGTCCAGAGGTCCGAATCCTGAGCAAGGTTTCCTTGGGTGTCCTTTTATGGCATAGGGGGCAACCACAGTGGCAAAATAGACATTGTCTGATGATTAGATAGCTAGCAGAGCTTATCATACCTAACTCTGGCATTAAGCACAAAATGCCATCATTACTAGTCTAGGTGGCATGCGGGGATGCATTCCCGGGAAGCTGCTACCATGCCTTTAGCTAACTATCGCACCACGGCTTGACACGCCTACGAACTAGTGTCAAGGGGGCATAATCGTCTTCCAGTGCATCACCATGTGCTTAGTGAGGGCCACTTAGCCTCATGGGAGCTCGACACCGCATGAGTAAGTGAATGGAGAAGCGATGCGGTGGAGCGGTGACCGATCATCCCATGCTTGTCGGGGATTTGCTTGTCGGGTCTTCTGGGGGTGCGGGCGCCTCGGTCCCTGGAAACCACCAAGGACGTGCCTGGCATGCTCCGAGCTATACTTAGGTTGTTGCACCGAGCATGCCAGTGTTTCTTGGCCATGGCTTGCTTGTTGTGGGTTTGGCTACTACAGCCTGTGCATAAGTTAGGGGCACTGGGTACCCATGTCTCAGTGCACCAACAGGAGCCACCATGTCTAGCCCACACGCGCATGCTCAACGCATTTGGGCCAGGCCCAAAATTCATGCAAAGGAATGCAATGTGAGGGAGTAACCGCCAATTTACTAGTCAACACTGACCCACCACCTCAGGCCGTTGCCGCCACACGCGCCGAATGCATTGCAGGAGGTTGCGGTGGGCTCTCGTGACTTAAAGGCCTCATCGTGGCAGAAACTGTAGTGCCATGCATCGACGGAATGGGAGGTTACCTATTCTCCGTGATCGTGGGCAGTGGATTTGGTGGAGGCAGACGACGACCTTTGGAGCAGAGGAGAGCCAGCCCCCACGCCCTCCCCTACAAATTGGGCTCGCGAGAGGCGATGCTCATCCATCTCCTTCTCCTCCTTGGTCTTAAGCTTGTAGAGCTTGCCTTCTCCTCTTGTCTCCAGGACACCCCTCCCCTCCTGATGAATAGGGGGATGGTTTTGACGAACCTGCCGACCACTGCATGGTCTTCTTCTCGGGTTCATGCTCAATTCTCTTCATGGACCAATGTCAGAAGGAGTCTCGAGGGAGGGAGTGGGCAGCTCGGCGGTTACGCCGACAGAAGTTGTGGTGGAGCACCTGTTGTTGCATTGCCGCTACTTCAGTCTTGAAGGAACGCCGCGTGGTTGACACCATGCTGGAGCCCATAATGGAAACACAGCGCCGCAGCGACCTTCGGACCTCTCGCTCCTTCTTCGTGGTGATGAAGAGAACTCGCTCGTACGTCTCAAGTCGTGCATGACAAGTGGCGGTGGCTGGTCATCTTGTATCACAATGGAATTCTCCACCCATGGTATTATGTACGATACACATGGGTGGGAGTCTTTTGCTCGCGTATCCTTCTTAAGGGTAGGGGGTATTCCCTGGCTTTGGCCACCAAGGATGAGCATGATCTCTACAAGGTCCCCTAGGGGTCATGGTGTCTGCCTCGGTCGTCGTGTTAGGGATTTGAATAACGGTGGAGGCGTTCGCTCGAGTGGTGGCGATGAAGAGGACGACGGCGGCAGCGATCCATGGCGCTCTAGGGACGAAGACGATAGCTTCAACGCCTTGTGATCGCCAGCAGCACCATCATCACCAGCTGGCTTCGGCAACACCACCATCCACACCTTCCCTCTGCCTTCTTCCTCCCTGCCGGCTTCGTTCTGCCCTGTCTGGGTGCAGGATCCTTCAGCTCCTCTTGGAGACGCGTCCCTCTGGTCCCGGCGGGGAGACGCTGAATCCCATCCAGACGCTCCTTTTGCCCTCTTTTTGTTCTCCGCCTAATTCGGAGAGGGACAAGAAAGGCATTATGGGACACTTATCTTTTTATAGATCAAAAGATATAGGTGGTTGCCAAGTTGTAGCGACTCAAAATGTAATGTGTATCCAATTTGTATCGGAAAGAAATGAAAGAATGTTATTTTTCCTTCCTTAAGTACTATCCTTTTCCCCTCATGTTTCTATTGTGTTGCATGTCTATACTGGTCGCACGGGGCCGCTTGCCGAGCCACTAATAACCACAAGTGCCAAAGGGGGGGGGGGTCAAGCCCCCAGCAACATGATGGTATCATATCCCGGCAGGGATCCTTGCTGGTATCAGTGCGGTTCCCCAAATCTAATGAGTACCATGAGTTGGGGAACAGCTCATCCTGGCAAGCGTTTTCACCACATGGAGGACTCCATCCCTCACATTTAGAAGGTGGTTAATGATTTCCTCTACGGGAGAAAACCAACATGGAGGCAGAGATATGTGATTAAACTTATCTCTTCTAGGCAGTATCTTTTTCTCGAGTGTGTCGAGCCGCCGTCCTCGTCCCCTTCGCCTTCCTCCTATATTTTCCCCGATGGACAAACACACGAGATGAGAAGCCTCAATCCCCTAAGAGACAATGTGAAAACAAGGATTATAAGCTCAACAAGCACTATATCATATATCTATAGTTAAAAAGCAGTAATATTGCAACCATAATCAGATGCATAGTAAACATGCCATACAATGATATGATGCAATGCCTAGCTTTATTATTGTCACTGGGGGTTTGTGCCTGGCTTTGTACAAAGGGTTACATCCAACTTCGGCAAAGCTTGTACAAAAGATGGCTGTCGGGGACTGAGCTCGGCAACCGCGCCTCACAGGTAGAACTTACGAACATGCTTAATGTTCCATAAGTTAAGCACCTTGGTGCCATCTTCGGTCTCTAGATGGACAGCGCCAAGTCTGGTGACTCGTGCTACCTAGTAAGGGCCTTTCCACTTTGGCGTCAACTTGTTGGTACCCTTGGCGGACTGAATATGCCTAAGGACAAGGTCGCCTTCCTCGAGGCTCCGGGCATGGACCCTACCGATATTGTAGCGGTGCAGGGCTTGCTCGTAGCATGTAGCATGCACAACGGCTTAGAGACGATCTTCCTCGAGGAGCATTGCATCGTCATGCTGTAGCTGCTCTTGCTCTGCTTTGCCGTAGGGAAGTACTCGAGGTGAACCATATATGAGTTCCGTGGGTGCACTGGTTCTGCTCCGTACACTAGGGAGAGGGGCGTCTGGCTGGTGTCTTGATTCGGTGTCGTTCTGCGGGACCAATGAAACATCTGCAGATCATCGATCCAGCGATGTCCTTGCCTTGATCCCTTGCAGCACTTCAGCATCCATCCTCTCGAGTTTCCTGTTGTTTCTTGGATGGGCAACGGAGGTGTAGGAGACATTAATTCCAAGATTTTGGATGTATTGCATGAAGGCGCGGCTCGTGAACTAGGTGCCATTGTCAGTGGTCACTCTTTTTGGGCACTTAAAAATGGCACACCAATCCTTTCATTATCTTGATAGCTGACTATCTAGTCACCTTCCTCACTGGCTCCACCTTTGGCCACTTTGCGAACTTGTCGATTGCTATGAACAAGAACTCAAAGCCACGGACAACACAGGGGAAAGGACCCAAGAGGTCGAGCCAACAGACCGAGAATGGCCAGGGCAAAGGGATCGTTTAAAGAGCTTGCACTGGTTGATGGAGATTCTTGGAATGAAACGAATAGGCTTCAGACTTGGTAACTAGCTATGTCGCATCTTGGAGGGCGGTAGGCCAATAGTAACCCTTCCGGAATGTTTTTCTTGCAAGGGCCCTTGATCCGATATGAGAACCACACATGCCTTCGTGAATCTCTGCGAACAGCTGTAGTCCATCCTCCCGGCATATGCACATCAATTTCACACCATTTGGTCATCTTCTGTACAAGTTGTCATCGACAAACAGGTACATACTTGACTGACGGGTTACTTTTTCTACATCTTGTTTATCTTCGGGGAGTTCTCATGTTTGAAGGAAATGGACTAAAGTCATCTCCTCACTCATGGGAGCACATCCCTCGACTGCATTAACCTGGGGCTCTGCAGGACGGAGCTGCTCACCAACCGAAACACGATTTTCCTCGACAGCTTCTCTCTCGGTGGCTTCAGGAAGCTCAATCGAGAAATGCTAGCCAGAGATTAGCTTTCTTCTCTTCCTGGCCATTGCTGATGGGGATACCGATGATTGAGTGAGGCGGACAATAAAAGTACCCAGTTCCATAGGAAGCTTCTACGCAGCGCACTTCGATTGGTGATCGACAATACTATTTTCTGCTCGGGGCACATGTTCTTCCTGCAATCCATGCAAGTGTTCCTCCAGTTTCGTCACTTCCTGTATGTATGCCTCCATGAACGTGCTCCGATAAGCTTTGTTGATTTGCTTCACCATGAGCTGAGAATCCACCCTAACGATCAGTTTCTTGATTCCCAACTCCCCTGCAATTCTAAGTCCGGCAAGGATCCCTTCATACTCTGCGGTGTTATTGGTGGCCTCCTTCCAGGGAAAGTGCATATGAATCACATACTTGAGGTTCTCTCCAGTTGGGGTGATGAGGAGAATGCCTGCTCGAGCGACCTGGAGTGACAAAGCACCTTCAAAGTACATGATCCAATTTTTGGGTGCCTCTTTGCTGGAGAGAATTGTCTCTAGAGTCTCTTCATTTTTTGTGGGTTTCCATTCTGCAATGAATTCTGCAAATGCCCTGCTCTGTATCGTGGAAGTGCTCTCACACTTCAATCTGAAGCTCCATAACTCAAGTGCCCACTCAACTATCTTGCCAGTGGCTTCGAAATTCCTCACTATACGCTATAGTGGAAAGCGGGTGATAACCGTGATATTGTGGGCTTGGAAGTAATGGCGCAACTTCCTCAAGGCCATGATGAGGCCAAAGATTGGCTTTTGCACTCCAGATTACCTCAACCTAGGCCCCTGTAGCAGGGAGCTGACAAAGTACACCGGTCGATGAACCATTTTATGCTTTGTCACTTCCTTGTCACTTCTTTCGCTTGCTTGCTGAGGTCCCCATTGCTCCGTGCCGATCCCCGCTGCAAAAGTTCCAGTCTCGTCCTTGATAGCAACAATCGGAGCAGCTGCATCTACATCAACATCTTGCTGTGCCATCAGCGCTGCACTGACTACTTGATTTGTTGCCGCCAAGTATAGAAGCAACGGTTCTTGCAATTTAGGAGCGACTAAGGTGGGAGCAGAGGAAAGGTAAGCCTTCAGGTCCGGCAGCGCTGCTTCTGCTTCTAGGGTCCACTTCATCGGCCCATCCTTCTTTAGTATTTTTAAGAATAATAGGGCATGTTCAACCGATTTGGAGATGAACCTACTCAGCGTGGCAACACATCCGGTCAAGCGACTAACATCCTTGATGGTCTTGGTGCTTGTATCTGCTCAGTTGCCTTCATCTTGTCGGAATGGGCTTCTATTCCTCGCCGAGACACAAAGAACCCAAGCAGCTTGCTGGAGGGGACACTAAACACACATTTCTTAGGGTTGAGCTTCAAGTTGATCTTGCGTAGGTTTCCAAAAGTTTCTTCTAAGTCTTGTATGAGAGTTGATTCCTCCTTGGTCTTGATCACTATGTCATCCATGTATGCTTCCACATTTCTGTGCAACTGGGAAACAAATCCAATTTGAACGGCCATGGCAAAGGTAGACCCGGGGCTCTTTAACCCGAAGGGCATACATACAAAGCAGTACATGCCACATGGAGGTATGAACACAATCTTTTCTTCATCTTTCTTAGTCATGATATCTGGTGGTATCCGGAGTACGCGTCCAAGAACGAGAGCAAATCACACCGGGAAGTGGAATGAATGATTTGATCGATGCACGACTAGGGAAAAGGGTCCTTCGAGCATGACGTGTTCGAGCAAAGCCTCCATTTTCCATTTTCCCTGCGCACCACTACCGGGTTGTGTAACCAAGTTGGATGCAGGAGTCCGCTAACCAAACCAGCTGCTTCAAGTTTCTTGATATCTTTGGCGATGAACTATTGCCGCTCCAAAGCTTACGTCCTAACCTTTTGCTTGACAGGTCTAGCATGAGGGCAGACATCATGGTGGTACTCAATTAACTCCCTGGGAACACCAGGGATGTCCGATGGTTGCCATGCAACCACATCGACATTCTCCCACAGGAAGGCAACGAGTGCGCTTTCCTATTTGTCAGTAAGGGTGGCACTGATGGTGAACATACCATCAGTGCCATCCAACCTTGCCGTGACCTTGTTTGTCTCAGGATAGGTGATGTTGGTCTTCTTGATGGCGGAACTCTCCGGTATCATCTGGTGCAGCGCACTCCGAAGAGGCACACTTCCCGGAGTCCTTGCCAGTGTTCGCACCAGACTGCCTTGCTTTCTTTGTTCTCTTGGCAGGAGCTGGGATTTCTGCTGCTTCAACTGCTACCGCGTCTCGATACATCTTGTCTACGAAGATGACTGTTCCTTCTTGTCGGATGGAATGGAGATGATTCCAATGGGCCCTGGCATCTTCAAGTTATTGTAAGCATAGTGGGACTGTAATGCCCAAGATAAGATCCTATCCTTATTTTTGGCTCGAGAGCCCCGACAGGGATAGGAGCGTGATACGTCTCCAACGTATCTATAATTTTCGATGATGGCATGGTATTATATTATCTTTTTTGGATGTTTTCTATGCATTAATATGCTATTTTATATTACTTTTGGGACTAACTTATTAATCTGGAGCCAAGTGCCATTTTTCTGTTTTTCCTTGTTTTTGAGTTTTGCGGATATGGGATATTAAACGGACTCCGAACGGAATAAAACCTTCAGAAGGAATTTTTTTGGAAGGAAACAACTCGATCAAGCTTGGTGTGCATGTCAGGGGAGGAGCCAGGGCGCCACAAGCCTGCTAGGCGCCCCCTGGTCGCGCCTAGCAGACTTGTCGCTCCCTAGCAGGTCTCCTAACCCTATTATTTGTCCTATAAATACCCAAATACTCCCTCAACATTAGAATAAGCCACGCAAATACTTTTTCGCTGCTGAAAGGCACTGTTCCGGAGAGATCCAATCTTGGGGCCTTCCGATAATCTGCCGGAGGGGAAATCGATCATGGAGGGCATCTACATCGACACCATTTCCCCTCCGATGATGCGTGAGCAGTCCACCACAAACCTATGGGTCCATAGATAGTATCTAGATGGCTTCTTCTCTCTCTTTGATCTTCAATACCATGTTCTTCATGATCTTCATGGAGATCTATCCGATGTAATCCTCTTTTGTGGTGTGTTTGTCAAGATCCGATGAATTGTGAGTTTATGTTCAGATTATCCATGACTCTTATTTGAATCTCCAATGAATTCTTATTTGCATGATTTCATATCCTTGCAAGTCTCTTCGAGTTATTGGTTTGGTTTGGCCAACTAGATTGGTAATTCTTGCAATGTGAGAAGTGTTTGGTTTTGGGTTCAATCTTGCAGTGTCCTCACTCAGAGACATAGTAGGGGTAGCGAGGCACGTATTGTATTGTTGCCATCAAGGGTAACAACATGGGGTTTTCATCATATTTCTTGAGTTTATACCTCTACATCATGTCATATTTCTTAATGTGTTACTCTGTTCTTCTGAACTTAATACTCTAGATGCAGACGGGAGTCGGTCGATGTGTGGAATCATAGTAGTAGATGCGGAATCGTTTCAGTCTACTTGACACTGACGTGATGACTATATGCATGATCAATTGCTTGACAGTAATTTGTTTACCCGCCATTATATTTGCCTTCAAGAGAGAAACCTCTAGTGAAACCTATGGCCCCCGGGTCTACTTTCCATCATATACTTTCAGACCTATAAATCAAAAATACCTTGCTGCAATTTATTTATCTTTTACTTTCCGCACTCTTTTGCATCTATGTCTTTTAGATAATCCTTGCAAATAACCGTGAAGGGACTGACAACCCCTTTATAGCGTTGGGTGCAAGAGTTTGATTGTTTGTGTAGGTGCATCCATTGGTGACTTGCTTGTTCCTCCTACTGGATTGATACCTTGGTTCTCAACAATTGAGGGAAATACTTATCTACTTCAATGCATCACCCTTTCCTCTTCAAGGGAAAACCAACGCAAGCTCAAGAGGTAGCAAGAAGGATTTCTGGCGCCGTTGCCGTGGAGGATACACATCAAGCCTACCAAGTAACCATCACAAACTCATCTCTTGTATTTACATTATTTATCATTTGCCTCTCGTCTTCCTCTCCCCCACTTCTAAAACGATTTTCAGAAAATACCAAAAAGATTTGCCTTTTTGTTCACACTTCTTTCGTTTGCCTTTTTTTCCCGTGTGATAGTTTATTTGTTCATCTTTATGGGTACACCCAATGATTTTCCTTATCTCAGGAACTTGGAATATATTAGGGCTAATGCAAAATAAATCATGTCGCTTTAATTTGACCATAATAACTTCTTTAGAAATGAGCTTAAAGAACGAAAGAGTATGTTTGAATACATGAACAAGGAACTTGATGATATGTCTAAATAGTTTTTGGATTGTAATCTTAGTTTGTCCATCTTGAAGATTTAGTAGGCCAAATTTTTGATAAACAAGCTACCTTAGTCAACAAGATGGCTATTAAGCTACAATCTTTTAATAATGCTGAAGGTCTTAAAGTGATTGATGTGACTCATATTGAACCTTTGTTTTCCAATATAAATCTTGATAATGATGGGACTGGAGATAAGCCAACTTTAGTTAAAAGGCGTCCCAATGATTCGGAGTATATAGATCTTAATGCTAAGATTGATAAAAGTGGGATTGAAAAGGTCAAAACTTTAAATAGAAATGAACCCACTCTTTTGGATTTCAAGGACTTTAATTATGATAGTTGCTCCTTTATTGATTGTATTTCCATGTTGCAATGCATGATGAATTCTCCTCATGCTTATAATCAAGATAAGGCTTTTACTAAACATATAGCTGATGCTTTGATGAAATATTTTGAAGAAAAACTTGAGCTAAAAGTTTATATTCCTAGAAAGCTTCATGATGAGTGGGAACCTACTATCAAGATTA
This sequence comes from Hordeum marinum, assembly GCA_022496015.1. Taxonomy (NCBI): domain Eukaryota; kingdom Viridiplantae; phylum Streptophyta; class Magnoliopsida; order Poales; family Poaceae; genus Hordeum; species Hordeum marinum. Next base: position 212,067,460 of record CM039673.1, on the reverse strand, counting down.
AAGTCAAAGATTATGAGTGCCATGCTTTGTGTGACTTGGGTGCTAGTGTTTCCACGATTCCGAAAACTCGACGTGATGTGCTAGGTTACAATGATCTTGATGATTGCTCTCTAAATTTGCATCTTGCGGATTCCACTATTAAGAAACCTATGGGAAGGATTAACGATGTTCTTATTGTCTCAAATAGAAATTATGTGCCCATATATTTCATTGTTCTTGATATATATTGCAATCCTACGTGTCCTATTATTCTTGGTAGACTTTTCCTTACAACGATTGGTGCAATTATTGACATGAAAGAAGGAGAAATTAGATTCCAATTTCCATTAAGGAAAGGCATGGAACACTTTCCTAGAAAGAAAATAAGATTTACATATGAATCTATTATGAGAGCTACTTTTGCATTGCATACCAAAGATGACAATACCTAGATCTATTACGTTTTGCCTAGCTAGGGGCATTAAACAATAGCGTTTGTTGGGAGGCAACCCGATTTTTTTTCGTGTTCTGTTTTTGGTACTATTTTTGATTGTTTCCCACATTATTACTTCTATCGTAATTGTGTTTTGGTGTTTAAATTAGTGTTTGAGCCAAGTTAAACCTTTGGGGTGATCTATGTTAGTTGTTGATTTGATCTTGCTGAAAAACAGAAAATTTTATGCTCAGTCTAGGATTTTTATAATTTTTGAAGAGCGTCGAATTGATCTGAAATTTTTACACAAGATTGATATATAAACTTCCCAGGTATTCCTAATTGTTCGGAATGTTTTGAGTTGCATACGTTTACGAAGTTTTCAATTTTCTACAGACTGTTGTGTTTTTGACAGATTCTGTTTTCTTTGAGTTGTTTGCGTGTTTTGATGAATCTATGGGTTGTAACATGTGGTATTAGCCATGGAGAATTTATATTACAGTAGGTATAACACCAATATAAATAAAGAATGAGTTCACAACAGTACCTAAAGTGGTGATTTATGTTCTTATACTAACAGATCTCACGAGTTTTCTGTTAAGTTTTGTGTTGTGAAGTTTTCAAGTTTTGGGTAAAGATTTGATGGACTATGGAATAAGGGGTGGAAAGAGACTAAGATTGGGGATGCCCAAGGCAACCCAAGTCATATTAAAGGATGCCAAAGATCCTAAGCTTGGAGATGTCCCGATAGGCATCCCCTCTTTCGTCTTCAATCCATCGGTAAATTTACTTGAGGCTATATTTTTATTCACCACATGATATGTGTTTTACTTGGAGCATCTTGTATGATATGAGTATTTGCTTGTTAGTTTGATACAATAATCCTTGCTGCACACATCTTTTTAGAGAGACACGTTGAATCGTGAATTTATTAGAATAATCTATGTGCTTCACTTATATCTTTTGAGTTGGGAAATTTTGCTCTATGTGCTTCACTTATATCTTTTAGAGCACGGTTGTGTTTGCATTTTATAGAAATACTTGAACTCTCGTACCTCACTTATATTATTTTGAGAGTTTCTAAAACAGCATGGTAATTGGTCTAGGTTATGAATTTAGTCCTAATATGATAGGCATCCAAAAGGGATATAATAAAAACTTACTTATTAAGTGCATTGAGTATTTATGAGAAGTTTCATTCCTTGCATGAAGTTTTTAGATATAAAGATGGCAATGTTAAGAGACATGTTTTTTTGGTAAAAAATAGTTACGTAAAGGTTTGTGATTCCCATAGCATGCACGTATGGTGAACCGTTATGTAAGGAAGTCGGAGCATGAATTTTTTATAGCTTGTCGACCTTTGTGTGAGGGTCGGGGGTGCGCAATGGTTAACTCCTACCAACCTCCCCCCTAGGAGCATGTGTTTAATGCTTTGCTTCAATGACTAACAGACTTTTGCAATAAGTGTGTGAGTTCTTTATGACTAATGTTTAGTCCATGGATTATACGCACTCTCACCCTTCCATTTTTGCTAGCCTCTCTATTACCGCGCAAATTTCGCAAGTATACCATATACCTTCCTAAAAACAGCCACCATATACTTTCCTCAAAACAGCCACCATATACTTTCCTCAAAACAGCCACCATATACTTTCCCTAAAATAGCCACCATACCTACCTATTATGGCATTTCCATAGCCATTCCGAGATATATTGCCATGCAACTTCCACAGTTTTCTTGTATGACATGCACCATCACTTCCATATTGCATATAGAGTCATACTTTGTCATAGGTATCGAGTTTTAATTTTCTTTTGAGTTGTAAGTAAATAAAAGTGTGATGATTATCAATAATAGAGCATGTCCCATGTGAGGATAGGATGCAAGCTATGATTCCCTCATGAGTGGGGATTAGATTCTAGACTAAATAAAAAATGAATAAAAGAGGCCTTATATGCCCCCAAAAAATGAAAAAAATGAGAGAATAGAGATAAGGGACATTGCTACTACCTTTTTTACACACTTGTGCTTCAAAGTAGCACCGCGATCTTCATGATAGGCAGTCTCCTATTTTGTCACTTTCATATAGCTAGTGGAATTTTTCTTCATGATGCACGTCCACTTAGTTCCTTTTTGAGCTTTCATACACTTATAGCTCTAGTGCATCTGTTGCATGACAATCCCTACTCAGTCACATTGATATCTATTAATGGGCATCTCCATAGCCCGCTGATACGCCTAGTTGCTGTGAGACTATCTTCTCCCTTTCCTTGACAATCTCCACCATATTCTATTCCACCTATAGTGCTATATCCATGGCTCAATCTCATGTATTGCATGAGAGTTGAAAAGTTTGAGAAAATAAAGGTGTGAAAACAATTGCTTGACTTTTCATGGGGGTTGTGCATGATATAAATACTTTGTGTGGGGAAGATGGAGCATAGCCAGACAATATGATATTCTAGGGATAACTTTATTTTGCCATTATATTTTGAAGAGATACAATTTCTCTGCTAGTAAGCTTGAAATGTTATTGTTTACATATAAACATTAAGCTTTTGTTTTGAGTCTTACGGATCTGAACATTCATGCCACAATAAAGAATATTACATGGATAAATATGTTAGGTAGAACCCCACATCAAAAATTCTGCTTTTATCATTTACCTACTCGAGGACGAGCAGGAATTAAGCTTGGGGATGTTGATACGTCTCCAACGTATCTGAATTTTTTGATGATGGCATGCTATTATATTATCTATTTTGGATGTTTTATATGCATTAATATGCTATTTTATATTATTTTTGGGACTAACTTATTAATCTAGAGCCAAGTTCTAGTTTCTGTTTTTCCTTGTTTTTGAGTTTTGCAGATATGGGATATGAAATGGAGTCCAAAAAGAATAAAACCTTCGTAAGGAGTTTTTTTTGAAGGAAATAAGTCGATCAAGCTTGGAGTGCAAGTCAGGGGAGGAGGTAGGGCGCCACAAGCTTGCTAGGCACGGGCCCCCTGGTCGCGCTTAGCAGGCTTGTCGCTCCCTGACAGGTCTCCTAATCCTATTATTTGGCCTATAAATACCCAAATATTCCCCCAACATCAGAACAAGACACAAACAACTTATCCACCACCGGAAGCCTCTTTTCCCGGGAGATCCAATCTTGGGGCCTTCTCCGGTAATCTTTCGAAGAGGGAATCGATAACGGAAGGTATCTACATCAACTCCATTGCCCCTCCGATGATGCGTGAGTAGTCCACCATAGACCTATAGGTCCATAGCTAGTATCTAGATGGCTTCTTCTCTCTCTTTGCTTCATGATCTTCATGGACATCTATCCGATGTAATCCTCTTTTGTGGTGTGTTTGTCAAGATCCGATGAATTGTGAGTTTATGTTCAGATTATCCATGAATCTTATTTGAATCTCCTCTGAATTCTTATTTTCATGATTTCATATCCTTGCTAGTCTCTTCGAGTTATTGGTTTGGTTTGGCCAACTAGATTGGTCATTCTTGCAATGGGAGAGGTGCTTGGTTTTGGGTTCAATCTTGCGGGGTCCTCACCCAGTGACATAGTAGGGGTAGCGAGGCACGTATTGTATTGTTGACATCAATGGTACAAAGATGGGGTTGTCATCATATTGCTTGAGTTTATCCCTCTACATCATGTCATCTTTCTTAATGCATTACTCTGTTCTTCATGAACTTAATACTCTAGATGCAGGCAGGAGTCAGAATCATTTCGGTCTACTTGACATGGACGTGATGCCTATATGCATGATCATTGCCTTGGATAACTACATGATTATTCGCATTTCTATGCATTACTTGACAGTAATTTGTTTACCCACCATGATATTTTCCTGCAAGAGAGAAGCCTCTAGTGAAACATATGGCCCCCAGGTCTACTTTCCATCATATACTTTCAGATCTATAAACCAAAAATACCAAACATACCTTGCTGCAATTTATTTATCTTTTACTTTCTGCAGTCATTTACATCTATCTCTTTCAGATCTAATCCTTGCAAATAACCGTGAAGGTACTGACAACCCATTTATAGCGTTGGGTGCAAGAGTTTGATTGTTTGTGTAGGTGCATCCATTGGTGACTTGCTTGTTCCTCCTACTAGATTGATACCTTGGTTCTCAACAACCGAGGGAAATACTTATCTACTTTTCTACATCACCCTTTCCTCTTCAAGGGAAAACGAACGCAAGCTCAAGAGGTAGCAGAGCACATCACATCGTTTTGCAAGAATGGATATCATTACAAGTACATGTACAGAAGAGATGAGTATATGGAATTGGCTTACACTCACCACAAGCTACACCAAGATCACATCAATACAACGCAAGCTCGTCATTGTGCATGTAAGGTTGGGACGGTCGACAAATCTTAAATCTAATCCATTTTCGAAAACACACACCCTCACTTGCTCCAGTACACCACTTCATTCTCAAGTGGTTACCCAACTCATCACCATCTCCCTAGGGTATTAGTGGCACCCAACGGGGTTTTCAAAAAGTCTTTGAAATCATTTCTTTATATCCATCACCATGCATATCCCATCCCTCTGGCGTAGCAACTACTACCAATCTAACTACTCCCACCCGCACAACCCTCATAAGAAGGTAGGGTCATGCACAATGCAAGTATCAACGGTGAAAGTATCGGAGTCATCCCACCGAAGGGGAAACACCACATCAACATGATCAAATCATCTAAACAACAAGTGCTATATGACATGCATGATGAAGTTTCTTAGCATGGTCAAAGGGCTGCTTGCCTGGCTCAACAAAGTCTTCGGGGTCTTCAAAGTCTTCAGGTCTAGCTCCGTCGTCAATAGCGCAATCAATTGTCACGATAAAATAACAATAATAATAAGCATCACACAAAAACCGAGCACAAAAATTTACTACTAAAATGCTACCCTGTTTTGATAAAATGCTACCCTGCACAAAAATTTACTACTAAAATGCTACCGTGCTTTCTAAGGTTTTGAGGTGAAAAAGGGTTTTAAAACTATTTATAATAGTAGCTAAATGCCAAAAAGGGGTTTTCGAAATAAATAGTACATACATTGTTTTCAGAAAAATTCACAAATGGCACTATTAAATTCTACATAATATTTAAAGATTTTTGTTGGAAAAATTATTGGCATTGGGTTTATACTTGGACCTGTGGGATTTTTGGATTACAGAAGAAAAAGAAAAAGGAGAAATGCTCCTGTTCATTTGGGACGAAACCTCCGCAGTTGAGCCGGCCAAGGGGAGAACTTGCCCAGGGCGAGCGGTCCGCACGGCAGGTTTATTTTTAAACCTGCCCGTGGGACCTTCTTGCTAGTGAGAGAGATGAGGGTGAGGGTATGACAAGTGGGCTCCACTTGTCATCCCTCACCTCTAGACAAGGAGCATAGGAGCTCACCAACAGCGTTTTAGGTGGCGGACCGACAGGAGGGAGGCACCGTCGTGCTTAGGGGGTCGTCGCCCGTCGGTTGGAGGAGGAGGTGAGTGTTGGAAGACCCTGGTTCTCCAGCAACGTCAAACCTGAGAGGCGGCCAACGAACCTGAAGATAGTTTTGCTTGCTCCCAACTGCAACCCAACAAAAGGTGTGCGTGGTTAGGCTCCTGAGGATCAGGGGAAGCGAGTGGAGTGGAAGAGGGGAGTGAAGCAGCTTTGTATCGGTTGGATGACTACATGCCGAGCCGGCGGTGCTTCAGCTTGCGTCGGGCAAAGAGCGATGGGGAGGAGGATTGGGTGGCTCAGGGAGGGATTAGGGTCCAGGGATAGAGAGAGAGAGAGAGAGAGAGAGCACTAGAGGCACTTGGGGAGGCCTCTTATAGGGAGGCTGGGGCTCGCCGTGGACCGAGTCCTCGAGTGTCCACCGGACGGGTTCTGGAGGCCACGCAAGGGGGGTCGGTCTACTCCCCGGTGCTCGTGGAGTTAGTCTAGGGTGACGGGGGACGAGTGAGGGCGAGCCTAGCTTGAGGCGGGTCCCCCGCGTGGACAGGGAGTGGCGGAGCTATGCCGCGCTCGGGCATGCTTGGCTGGGGGCGCCGGAGGGACAAGGAAGAGGGTGCTGACCATTGGGAGGGACGTGGACGTCGAGGGGGACACGAGGGACAACTCCCCTCATCCCGATGCGATCGGGAGCCTCGGGATGCTCCGGCTACAGTGCGGCGGCGCACTGTAGCATGCTCCAGAGCACCCAAATGGCTTGCCATGGCAAGCCTTTGGCATTTTGGGCACGACCACTTATGTCTAGGGGTATAAGGGGGGTCTATACTAGGGGTAAGTGGCCTTGGATGCCCTTGGAGGTTGATATAATAAGAGGGGAGGGGAGAGAGAAGGAGATTCCTGCTGTCCAGGGGGTAAAAATGGGGTTGTACCCCACTTACCCATGGATATGAGGCTTGAGATTCTTACTCGGGGTAAAGAGGGAATCCTAGATACATTGGTAAAAGTTTGAGGTTAAGGGGAATAGTAAAAGGTGGTGAAAACATGTTTTTACCAAACATGAAGAAGGTGTTTAACGGAGGTTGTGGCAAGCAAATAGGGTTTGCTGGCCATGGCATTTAACATGATGAAATAGAAGGTAAAAACAATGTGGAACACCAAGTTCGAGGAGTTTTGAAGAAAGTTCACAATGTAATGTTGTAAAACCCTAGAAATCAATAGAATCTGGTTTCCATAGATCTAGTCATGCTAAGCTGATCTCCTTGATGCACCACTTAGTGTAGCATCATTATTTGGTGATTAGAATCTGTCCACAGAGTTTGGGGTAAAGGGTAGAAACTTCACAATGTAAAGTTGTTAAAATTTGAATTTGGTCAGGGAGGGTTTTGGAATATTTTGATGAAACAAAACAATTGGGATCGAGATGAAACTTTGCAAGATCATCACCTATGACAAGGTTGACTTGCTGGAATTTTCTTGGAATTTATTGAGAATGTTTCTTATAGAAATATCTCAAAAACTTCATTTGAACAGAAAGGGTTTTGAGGGTTTGCCCATGATTTGAAAAAGACCTTGTGTTGAAACTCATATATATATATATATATATATATGGAAAATATAAGTCCATTGAGTTTCCCTAAATTTTTCTCAAATATTTTTTATGTATTTAAATAATTTTTTCCTATAAAAGAATATTTCGGACCTCAAGAAAAAAGTCTTTAAATAAAATACTAGAATAACCTTTGAAATTAATATTTTGTTGTTTTGGGAAGTCATATATATAGTAGGTTTCCAATAAAGCCTTTGGGGAAAAAAATCCACCCAATTTTAGGACTTGTAGTGCAAACTCAACTCAGGGGGTTTTGAAAACCTAATTTAAATAAATCCTTTTTGGTCAAAATAATATTTGGTAAAAATAGTTTTGGGGACTATTCACATGGCTTGATCATTGGGCAAGAAGTTTGGATCAAGGAAGATGAATATGGAGAGGAGTAGAACCTAAGAGTGTCAAACACAATCAACCAAACAATCAAACAAGCATGCACCCAAAAAGTTTTAGTTGGTTCCATTTTTTTAAATCCATGCATAGCAAAGTGATACAAACACAGGGTGTGATAGACCTACCCCCCTTACAAGAATCTTGTCCCCGAGATTCCTAGGCTAAGCGCAAAAAAGATAAGGGAACTCAGATCTAAGATAATCTTCATGCTCCCAGGTTGCTTCTGCTTTAGTGTGGTTGCTCCATTAGACCTTGAAGTACTTGATGGTGCGGCTCCAGGTGCAATGCTCTACTTCATCCAAAATACAAACTGGCCTCTCACGATAAGTGAGGTATGGCTGAAGGTCGATGGCTTGATGGTCAATGTCCTTGTAGAGGTTGGGGCGGTTGGGAACTTGAAGACACTTTCGGAGTTGTGATACGTGAAAAACATCGTGCACTTCTGATAACTCATAAGATAGCTCTAGCTAGTAGGTAACTTCTCCTCATCTTGCGGTGATCTTGAAGGGACTAATGTATCTTGGTGCAAGCTTCCCTTTGACATGGAAATGCTTGGTCCCTTTGAGAGCCGTGACTTAGAGGTAAACATAATCTTCGATGTTGAGGTTTAGTTCTCAGTGGTGAGAGTCGGCATAGCTCTTCTGTCTTGTCTTGGTGGTCTCAAGATGCTCTCAGACGAGGTGAACTTGCTCTTCTTCTTTGCGGAGGATGTCTGGTCCAAAGACTGATCCTTCTCCGATTTCTGACCAGTTGAGGGGAGTACGACACTTGCGTCCATACAACACCTCAAATGGAGCCATCTGAAGACTCGACTGATAACTGTTGTTGTAGGACAACTCGGCGAATGGTAGGCAATCTTCCCACTTGGCTCCATATGCCAAAACACAAGCATGACGCATATCTTCGAGTATTTGATTTACTTGTTCCGTTTGCCCACCGGTCTGGGGGTGAAAGTGGTGCTGAAGGAGAGTTTGGTCCCCATTGCTTATTGAAACTTCTTCCAAAACCTTGAGGTAAACTGGGTTCCTTGATCCAAAACGATCTCCTTTGGAACTCTGTGAAGACTCACGATGCAGTTGGTGTAGAGGTTCGCGAGATGGCTTCCATCGTTGGTGGTTTTAATAGGGATGAAGTGGGCTACCTTGGTCAGATGGTGGACAATGACCCAAATAGAATCATGTCCCTTTCTTGAGCTTGCTAATCCGGTGATGAAATCCATCCTGATTTTGTCCCACTTCCATTCAGGAACTTTGAGAGGTTGCAATAATCTAGTGGGTTGCTGATGCTCAACTTTGAGTCTCTGGCATATATCACACCTAGCAACAAACGTACCTATTTCCAGTTTCATGCCATGCCACAAGAATCTTGTCTTGAGGTCTTGGTACATCTTGGTTCCTCCAGGATGGATGGAATATGGAGTTTCATGAGCTTCTTGCAAGATCAAGTTCTTGAGCTCTTCTTTGTTGGGTACGTAGATGCGATCCCCAAACCATAAAACTCCTTCTTCATCCACTGAGAATCCTTAGGCCTTGCCTGCCTTGATCTTCCTCTTGATGCCTTCAATGCTCTCATGTTCCTTCTGAGCTTCCTTAATGTCATCCATAAAGGTAGGCTTCGCTTCGAGTTTGGCGAGGAGTCCAGGTGCAACTAGTTCCAAGCCAAAGCTTTCAAGCTCTTCATACATGGTGGGTAGCCTTTCCTTAATCATAGCATTCAAGGAACAAGCCTTTTTGCTTAAGGCGTCTGCTACCACATTAGCCTTTCCGGGGTGGTATTGAACACTGAGGTCATAGTTCTTGATCAATTCCAACCATCTCCATTGCCTCATGTTCAATTTCCTTTGAGTGAAAATATACTTCAAACTCTTGTGGTCTGTGTATATCTCACCTCGCTTCCCTAGAAGGTAATGTCACCATGTTTTCAAGGCATGAACCACAACTGTCAACCCAAGATCATGAGTAGCGTAGTTCTCTTCATGAGGACGTAGCTGCCTGGATAGATATGATACAACTCCTCCTTCTTAAATCAAAACACCTCCAAGCCTGGTTTTCGATGCATCACAAATATATCACAAACTCCTTGTGAATATCAGGGGTGGCCAAAACTAGGGATGTGGTCAATCTCTTCTTGAGCTCCTGGAAGTTTTCTTCACACTTTGGCGTCCATTCGAACTACTTGTCCTTCAAACGCCGAGTCATGGGTCGGGCAATGCTCGAGAATCCTTCGACGAACTTCCGGTAAAATCCCATGAGTCCGAGGAAGCTCCTGAGTTCCTTCATGATGGTTGGGGATTGCCACTCAGTCACAACTTCAATCTTGGCAAGATCCATTGACAATCCTTCTACAGTCAACACATGACCCAAGAATCCAACTTCATGCAGCCAGAATCCACACTTGTTGAACTTAGCATAAAGCTAGTGCTCTTAAAGCTTGTCTAACAAGTGTTTTATGCTTGGCACAATCTCAAGTGTTGCTCTTGCTCTTCTTCAGACTTGGAGAAGACGAGTATGTCATTAATGGAGATGACAACAAACTTGTCAAAGTACTCCATGAATATGTAGTTCATGAGGTACATGAAGTAGGCAGGGGCATTGGTTAACCCAAATGAAATGACCGTGTATTCATACAAGTCATACCGGGTTACAAACACCGTCTTCGCAATGCCTTGGGGGCTGATCTTCAACTGGTAGTACCCATACCTGAGTTCAATCTTGGAAAACACCTTAGCTCCATTCAGTTAATCGAACAAGTCTTGAATCTAGGGGAGCGGGTACATGTTGTTTATAGTGACTTCATTGAGGGAAGGGTAATCAACACAGAGTCTGATAGTTTCGTCCCTCTTTGACACAAATAGAACAGGTGACCCCCAAGGAGAGGCACTAGGGCGAATGAATCCTTTTCTGAGCTGCTCTACCAGTTGCTTCTTGAATTCAGCCAATTCTTCGGATCCCATTCTATAGGGCTTCTTATAGATGGGTCCTGACCTGGGTATTAGTTCAATGATGAACTCAATGTACCGGTCAGGAAACATACCGGGCAGCTCATTAGGAAATACATCCGGGTATTCACACACCACTGGCATCTGACCCAACTCAATTCCCGACAAACAGTTAGCCTGAGGGGCTTTAGTGGAGGTAGGGTTGGGAACATACTTGACTTCCACTCCTTGGCTATTGGTCATGGTAACAATCCTCTTGGCACAGTCTAACAAGCCTTGGTGCTTGGTTAACCAGTCCATGCCTAGGATCACATCCAAGCCTTCTGACTTTAGGATGATAAGGTCTGCTAGGAAATCTATCCCATTGATGTTAATCTCAACTCCCTTACAACCTATCCCAGACTTCATAATTGATCCCGGGGTTTGTATCAACATACGACTACCCAGGGGTGCCACTCTCTAGTGCAAACTTTTGGGTGACAAAAGAATGCAAAGCTCCACAATCAAATAGTATTGTTGCTGGGGATGAGTTGGCGAGCACGTACCCAGTATGACGTTAGGGTCTTCCTGGGCTTCCTCAGCAATGACGTCATTCAAATGACCCTTGGCATTGTTGGGCTGGTTGCGAGGAGCGGGGTTCCTTGGTGGTGCTCCACGGCCTTGGTGCGCATTGGTGCGCGGTGCATCTGGCTTCTTGCTGGGGCACAACCTAGAGATGTGTCCTGGCTGACCACATCCAACGCAAGTGACTTGACCAGGGTTGTTGTTGTAGTTCCCAATGCCATTGTTGTTTTGGGGTTGTTGTAAGATGGTCTGGGATTGGCATACTGCTGAGGCTGGTAGATCGGACGAGGCGCAGGAGGCCTCGCTTGCTGTGGCTGATAGGTTGGCTTGGCTGGGGCTGGCTGCCAGGGTCAAGGCTTCTGGTTGCTGGAAGTACCCTTGCTAATCATCTTGCGCTTGCGAGTGTCGTCCATGGCACGATGCTTGTCTTCCACCATGAGGGCCTTGTTCACCAGCTCGAAGAAGGTCCGACAGTCGCAGACAATGAGCTGATACTGCAGGGTCTACTGAAGTCCTTCCATGAAGCGTTCCATCTTGGCAGCCTCCGTGTTGACATCTTCAGGTGCATACCTTGACAGGAGGTTGAACTTCTGCATGTACTCCTTGACAGAGTCGCTTCCTTGCTTCAGCGCTCGGAATTCTCTCTTCTTGATAGCCATGATCCCAGAAGGAATGTGGGTGGTGCGGACCCCTTCCTTGAAGTTATCCCAGGTGATCACATGATCGCCTTGCGTGACCTTGAATCCATCCCACCATGCTCTGGCGGTACCTCCAAGGTAGTGAGAGGCATAAAGCACCTTCTCATGATCCTCATTGCAATTGAATAGTGCAAGGAGGTCCTCGATGGTGCGAATCTAGTTGTTAGGATCCAAGGGTTCAGCGGTCTCAGTGAAGGTTGGGGGTGAGTTCCTCATGAACTCGGACAGAGTGGAGCGGCTATTGCCGTTCCTGTCGTGCTGCTGGTTGTTCACAAGGACTTGAACCATCTACTGAATAGCATCATTGTTGGCTTGGCGCTCCTCCCTGAGAACTTGGAGAAACTGACCTATGGTCATGTTATCCAATGGAGGTGGTGGCGGGGGAATGTCGCCTTGTGGCTGCTCCTGGTGTCCTTCAGCCTGAGCAGCCCCACCAGCTCCCTGTTGCTGGCTTGAGCTGTCGGCTTCAGGGTAGGCGAAGGTGCTGTTGTGGGTAGCGGTCACCATCTTCTTTGGAGCAGCCAAGTCAAACAACTGGGATAGACGAGAGAAAAAGCAACAATGGAAAAGCGCGCCTAAGGGGGTTGGTCGAGTGCAAGTGTGGTAAAACAAAGGTCGAAGGACCAACACATATATTAAGATAAGATAGACGATGAAGTAACTTACATGTTGCCTACGGCAAAAGCGCGACTTGCATCGGAACACATATAGAAAAAACAAACAACAAGCACACATGGTTTCATATGAACCATTACACGGACTCCACTTCGCATGAGGGGCACATAACTGATCCTACCCTGGGGGTTCTTGGACTCAGGTGGTGGAGTGCTCGGTCCCGTAGTCACGCTCCTCTAGGTCTTCCTCTTGTTCATCATCTGAATGTCATCATTTCCTGTCGAAGGCCTCAAACAACGAGGATGTCCATCCCAATGACGCTTCGTCGGTGGGCCAGTGAAGAGATCACGGTACTCCTTCACACTCATACGACGACGATGTGTGGGTGCATCTCTAGCTGGGGGTACTCCTCCTCGATAAGCAACACCTGGTCATCCCTCAGGGGCTCCATCCTTCTTGATCATGTTTGGCTTTGTCTTGGCTTGTCGAAGTAGATCCCGGGTATGGTGAAGTTCCTCGCAGAGCTTCATGGACTCCTTAATCAAGTGGTGAGCCAGACTGTTGGTGGAGAGGCTAAAGTAGGTCTGGAATCTGAGTGGTGTCCCATCCTCCTTGGATGGAACCAACGTCCAACTCTCACCAATATCATCCCTCCTGGAGGGTAGATAGAAAGTAGCTAGTTCATCAACAATCTCTAGGATGATTACTCGAAGGTGGATAAGTGCCTTCCAGGCAGCTGTCTCGACTACGAGTGCCATGGTCTCCATCTGTGGTCCTTCAAAGAAACAACTAGTCGGGGAATCTTTTTCCTTTACGACCACGTCAACGTGGTACTCCTTCATGACGGCATTGACCCAGTGCTCATGATAGAGGAAAACGGGTGGTCGGTGATACTCGCACTTCTCCAGGATATCCTCAAGGAGTAGGGGAAAACGGATGCTAGAAGGGCTTCGGGTACGACGGCCATGTACAAAGGTTTGAAGGGAGGAGTGTCAGTAGAGTGTTGTGTGAAGAATAGAAGAGATAATAAGTGCAAAAACTCCTAAGTATAGGTTCTAGGTGATGTTTTAAAAACAGTTTCATCCTAACTAACGTACATGCTAACTAAGGGCTTCCTACAGTCAGGATGGCTCTGATACCAGCTCTACGGGGACCCTCACTCATAAGTCGTGATCACCAAATGCACGTGTATAGTGATCCCAGAGATCAATGCTCACTGAACACACAAAAGCTGAATAACAAGAGTCTTACATCCTTACATACCGTCTTACACAAATAAAGACCATGGAGGTCAAGTCTTACATAGATAGGGCCACAAGGGCCAAACACATAAATATAACAAGCAGCGGAAATTTTGGTCGAAAGCGTGAACCCATGACATCTTCCTTAAACCAACACGCATTCTTACTGGGAAGCATCCTAGTTCGCATGTTCGTCACCAACAAACTCTTCACCACACTCCTGCTCTTCCATGCCTGGACAATTCAATAACTAGTGGTGTGGGGACCCCGACTCATAAGTCGTGGTCAACGAATGCACGTGTATAGTGATCCCAGAGATCAATGCTCATTGAACACACAGAAGTTGAATAACAAGAGTCTTACATCCACATTTAGTGTCTTACACAAATAAAGACAATGAAGGTCTAGTCTTATATAGATAGGTCCACAAGGGCCAAACACTTAAACAGAAGAACCAGCGGAAATCTTGATCGAAAGCGTGAACCCATAGCCATCTACCTTAAACCTACAGGCATTCTGACTGGGAAGCGTCCTAGATCGCATGTTCATCACCAACGAACTCTTCAACGTACTCCTGTTCTTCCATGCCTGGCCAATTAAATAACCAGTGGCAAGCCAATGAGTACTTTGAATGTACTCACAAGCAACCCAAGTTGAGGAACAAGGTAATAATGATGCATGATATAGCACTAAGTAGGTAATTTGCAGAAAGCTAATTTTTAATGCAATGACATGATCAAGTAGCTAGGTAAGCATGCATCAACCGTTAGCAGATATCCATATGAACAAGTTACAGATATCATCATAAGCAGGGGTTGAACATCTCATGTTCATTCATCAAATCTAGTCCTCATACTTGTCTCAAGTATCATTCTTAGTCATCCGCCCATACTCACACCAAGTTTGCTAAAACACTTGGATGTAGTTTAAGGAGGACCTCCAATTGTCCATGACCGCGGACACGGCTATTCGAATAGTTTACACTTTGTAGAGGTTGCACACTTTACCCACAAGACTCGGGGAACTTCCGTGTCATCCACGACTCACGTTATATAACATAACTGAGGTAAGTACCCGAACAATTCCTTTCTCCTGGCGATACTCACTCGATTCGTACCCAGCCCACATGATGTACATCACTCGTAACATCCATGTGGGGACCAACGGTGTGCCCGGTGCTTGTGAAGACAACGCATGATCATCCATGCCGGCACGACCCCCTATCGAGGGTGACCAAGCCACTCCCGCCACTAGTAATGCGGGCTCCTTGCCAGTACCCACCAAAGTAATCAACAGAGCCCTGTCCCATAAGGGGTATCGTGGTTGCGCATGTAAGGTTGGGATGGTCAGGAGACCTTAAAACTCTCCATTTTTGAAAACACAGACTCACTTGCTCCGGTACACAACTTCTTTCTCAAGTGGTTACCCAACTCATCATCATCTCCCTCGGGCATTAGTGGCACCCGATGGGGTTATCGAAAAGCCTTCGAAATAATTTCTTTCTTTCCATCATTATGCATAAGTCCCTTCCCACTTGTGTAGAGACTACTAGTATCCTATCTACACCCACCTGCATAACCCTCATAAGGTGGTAGGTTCATGCATGATGCAAGTGTCAATCGTGAAAGTGTCGGAAGCAACCCACTGAAGTGGTTAGTACGTCACATGATCAAGTATAACGAAAGTAAAGTGCTACATGACATGCAATGAAAATGGTTTCTTAATATGGTCAATGGGCTGCTTGCCTGGCTCAACAAAGTCTTCGGGATCTTCAAAGTCTTCAGTTCCAACTCCATCGTCAATAGCGCAATATATCGTCGCGAATAAAAGCAATAAACATAAGCATCACACAAAAACATAACACACAAGCTAATATTAAAAATGCTACCCTATTATGATAAATACCAAAAATCATACTAAAAATATTTGTTTGAGCTTTTTTTATGAAAACATTTTTTAAACTATTTAATGGAGGCAAAAAGATGCCTAATTTGGGTTTTAAAATAAAACAGTATATAAAAGATTTTCAAAAAAATACACAAAAGGCACTATTAAATTCTAGGGAATATTCTAAGATTTTAGGTGGAATGATTATTATCATAGGATTAATTTTTTGGTCTGTGGAATTTTTGGAAAACAGGGAGAAAAGAAAAAGAAAAATGGTGTTGTGCCCTCTCGGGCCAAAAGCACCATAGCCGAGCTGGCCCAGAGGGAGCCGACCCAGGGAGAGGTGCCGCGCGGGGCAGGTTTAATTTTAAATCTGCCCGCGGGCCCAATCTGGCAATGACAGGGGGAAGGGTGAGGGCATGATAGGTGGGCCCCACCTATCATCCCTCACCTCGCGACAGGGAGCAGGGGAGGCTCACCGGCGAGGGCTCAAGCCACGACGGCTTAGGCGGAGGGCACCGGCGCGCTCAAGGGCTTCCCACGCGTCGGTGGCTGCTCGGGGCGGACGCCGGGGCTGAGGGAATCGCTGGTGAGGGAGAAACCCGCATGGCAGTGAGGGTTTGGCTCTGGCTCGAGCTCCCGACCACGGGGTCGAGGGGGATGGGCACGGGAGAGAGGTTGAGGGAAGGAGGGGCCGAGAGGAGAGTAGCGGGTGCTCGGGGTAGGGCTTTTAAAGGCGGGCGCCGGTGCACCGTGGGCGTGGTGTGCCGGTGAGGACGGGGCACTCACTGGAGGGCGCGGGGAATGGAGAGAGCAAGACCAAGGCATTCGTGGAGTCGGTCTAGGCCATGAGGAGAGAGAAGGGAGGCAGGGTAGCGCGCGTGTGTGAGTCCCGTGGTTGCCTGAGATGGGCGGCGTCGGGCACGTGTGCGGGAGGTCGCCGGAGAGAGAAGGAGGAGGGGGCCGACCGGATGGAGTTTTGCGGACATCGAGGGCATCTCAAAGGATAGCTCATCGCGTCCCAAGGCTATCGGCAAGGGTGCAACTATAGTGCGGGCATGCACTATAGCATGCTCCAGAGGATGTCTTTGGCATGCCATGGCATGCCTGCATGCTCTAGACGCGCTCCTGCATGTCCATTAGCCTTTGGATGATCTGGAGATGCTCTAGGAGCTAGGGGAGGCTAGGAGAAAAAGAGATGGGGCGGGAAGAGGGCAGAAAATGATGCTGCCAATGCTGCCCAGGGGTGAAAAATGGGGGTTTTACCCCACCCATTGTTGATCTGAGGCCACACACGAATTACTGGAGGTAGCCGGTAACCTTGAGGGGTTGTGGAAAAAATTTCATAGCAAGAGGAATAACCAAAGGGGTGAAAACAATGGCTTTACCATTTCACCAGAAGGTGTTTGATGTGTCTTTGGGCAAGATAAGTTTACCTACTTACTGAGATATTAAACAGGGTCAAATGTTAGGTAAAAATGAGATGGATCACCAGGTTTGAGCTCAAATGGGCAAAGTTGACAATAGAATTTTTGTGAACCCTAGAAACTAACAGAATCAGGTTTCTATAGATCTAGTTATGCTAAGCTATTACCCTTGATGCACCACTTAGTGTAGCATCATTATTTGGTTATTAAGGCATGTCCACAAAGTTTGGGGTCAAGAGGAGAAACTTCACTATGTAAAGTTGTTCAAATTTGAATCTGGAAAGGGAGGGTTTTGGGATGGTTTGATGAACAAAATCAACCTGGATTCAGATAAAACTTTGCAAGATCATCACCTATTATAGTGTTGACTTGCTAGAATTTTCCTGGAATTTATTGAGAATATTTCTTATAGAAATATTTCAAAAGTTTGATTTGGACAGACAGCATTTTGAGGGGTTTTTCCCATGAATTTGAACATCACCATGTGTGAAACTCTTATATATGGAAAATATATGTCCACCCAGTTTCCCTAATTTTTCTCAAATATTTTAAATGCATTTAAATAATTTTTCCCTATGAAAAACCATTTTTGTCCTTAAGAAAAAGCCTTTAAATAAAATATTAAAATAATCTTTAAAATTAATATTTGGTTGTTCTGGGAAGTCATAGAGATAGTAGGTTTGAAGTAAAGCCTTTGGGGAAGAAGGACCCACCCAATTTGAGGACTTGGAGTGCAAACCTCATTTCAGGGGTTTTTGAAAACCAAATTTGGATAAATCATTTTTTGGTCAAAATAAAATCTGATAAAAATAGTGTTGGGCACTATTCACATGGCATGATCATTGGGCAAAAAATTTAGGTCAAGGGAGATGAGTATGGAGAGCAATAGAAACTAACAGTGCCATTCACAACAAGCAAGCAAGCAACAATTCGAACAAACGACAAGCACTGAAAAAGTTTTAATTGGCTCCAATTTTCATAAATCCAAGCATAACAAGGTGATACAAACACAGTGTGTGACAGACCTACCCCCCTTACAGAATCTCATCCCCGAGATTCCTAGGCTAAGCTCTAAAAAGATAAGGGAACTCAGATCTAAGATAGTCTTCACGCTCCTAGGTTGCTTCAGCTTCAGTGTGATTGCTCCATTGAACCTTGAAGTACTTGATGGTGCGGCTTTGGGTGCAACGCTCTCCCTCATCCAGAATACGAACTAGCCTCTCACGATAAGTGAGGTCTGGCTGAAGAATGATGGCTTGATGGTCGATGTCCTTGTAGAGGTCGGGGCGGTTGGGAACTTGGAGACACTTTTGGAGGTGTGACACATGAAAGACGTTGTGCACATCCGCTAGCTCGGAAGGTAGCTCTAGGTGATAAGCAGCTTCTCCGCGCGTAGCGGTGATCTTGAAGGGGCCGATGTATCTTGGTGCAAGCATCCCCTTGACGTGGAAACGCTTGGTTCCCTTGAGAGGCGTGACTCGAAGGTAGAAGTTGTCACCGACACAGAAGCTCACTTCTCGGTGGTTGGAGTCGGCGTAGCTCTTCTATCTTGACTTGGCGATCTCAAGGAGCTCTCGGACGAGTTGAACTTGCTCTTCTACTACATGGAGGATGTCTGGTCCAAAGACTGACCCTTCTCCGGTCTCTGACCAGTTGACGGGAGTACGACACTTGCGTCCATACAACACCTCAAATGGTGCCATCTGAAGACTCGAGTGGTAGCTGTTGTTATAGGAGAATTTGGTGAATGGTAGGCAATCTTCCCACTTGGCTCCATACGCCAAAACACAAGCACGGAGCATATCTTTGTGTATCCGATTTACTCGTTTTGTCTATCCGTTGGTCTGGGGGTGAAAAGCAGTGCTGAAGGACAGCTTGGTGCCCATGGCTCCTTGAGACATCTTCCAGAATCTCGAGGTGATTGGGTTCCTCGATCCCACACAATCTCCTTAGGAACTCCGTGAAGCCTCACGATACGCTAGATGCGGAGGTTGCTAGCTTGTTTCCGTCATAGGTGGTCTTGACGGGAATGAAATGGGCTACCTTCGTCAGTTGGTCAAAAATGACCCAAATAGAATCATGTCCCTTGCTTGACCTTGGTAATCCGGTGATGAAATCCATCCCGAGTTTGTCCCACTTCCATTCAGGAACCTTGAGAGGTTGCAATCGCCCAGCGGGTCGCTAGTGCTCAGCTTTGACTCTCTGGCATATATCACACTTAGCGACAAAGGTGCCTATATCCCGTTTCATGCCATGCCACCAGAACCTTGCCTTGAGGTCTTGATACATCTTGGTTCCTCCAGGATGGATGGAGTACGGTGTGCCATGAGCTTCTTGCAATATCAAGTTCTTGAGCTCCTCTTTGTTGGGTACGCAGATGTGATTCCCGAACCATACAACTACCTGTTCATCCACTGAAAATCTTGGGGCCTTGCCTGGCTTGATCTTCCTCTTGATGCCATCAATGCTCTCGTGTCCCTTCTGGGCTTCCTTAATATCATCCATCAAGGTAGGCTTTGCTTCGAGGTTAGCGAGGAATCCAGGTGCAACTAGTTCCAAGCTAAAGCTGTCAAGTTCTTCATATAGGGTGGGTAGCCTTTCCTTAATCATAGCATTCAAGGAGCAGGTCTTTCTGCTTAAGGCGTGTACTACCACGTTGGCCTTTCCGGGGTGGTATATAACATTGAGGTCATAATCCTTGATCAACTCCACCCATCTTCGCTGCCTCATGTTCAATTCCCTTTGGGTGAAAATATACTTCAAACTCTTGTGGTCTGTGTATATCTCACATCGCTTCCCAAGAAGGTAATGTTGCCATGTCTTCAAAGCATGAACCACGGCTGCCAACTCAAGATCATGAGTTGCATAGTTCTCTTCATGAGGTCATAGCTGTCTGGATAGTTATGCTACAACTCTGCCTTCTTGCATCAGAATACCTACAAGCCTGGTTCCCGATGCATCACAATATATCACGAACTCCTTGTGAATATCGGGGGAGGCCAAAACTGGGGCTATGGTCAATCTCTTCTTGAGCTCCTAGAAGCTTTCCTCGCACTTAGCTGTCCATTTGAACTTCTTGTCCTTCTTCAAAAGCTAGGTCATGGGTTGGGCAATGCTCGAGAACCCTTCCATGAACTTGCGGTAATATCCCGCGAGTCCGAGGAAGCTCCTGACTTCCTTCACGGTGGTAGGAGTTTGCCATTCAATGAGACCCAGGAATTCTTCTGCAGTGTTACTCATGCAGTCAACACGTGACCCAGGAATCCAACTTCATGCAGCCAGAATTCACACTTGCTGAACTTGGCATAAACCTGGTGCTCTCGAAGTTTTTCTAGGACCAATCTAAAGTGTTACTCATGCTCTTCTTCAGACTTAGGGAAGACGAGAATGTCATCAATGAAGACGACAACGAACTTGTCCAAGTACTCCATGAGGATTTTATTCATGAGATAGATGAAGTAGACATGGGCATTGGTTACCCCAAATGACATGACCATGTATTCATACAGGCCATACCGGGTTACAAACGTCGTCTTCGGAATGTCTTCAGGCCTAATCTTTAACTGATAGTACCCAGACCTGAGGTCGATCTTGGAAAACACCTTGGCTCCATTCAACTGATCAAACAGGTCTTCAATATTGGGGAGTGGGTACTTGTTCTTTACTGTGACTTCAATGAGAGAATGGTAATCGACACAGAGTCTGATAGTTCCGCCCCTCTTTAACACAAATAGAACTGGCGATCCCCAAGGAGAAGCACTAGGGCGAATGAATACTTTTCTGAGATGATCTGCCAGTTGCTTCTTCAATTCAGCCAACTCTTCAGATCCCATTTGATAGGCCTTCATGTAGATGGGCCTTGATCCAGGCATAAGCTCAATGATGAACTCAATGTCGTCATTAGGAGGCATTCCGGGCAGATCATGAAGAAACACATCCGGGTATTCACATACCACTGGTACTTGATCCAACTCAATTCCCGATATACAGTTAGCCTGAGGGGCTTGAGTGGAGGTAGGGTTGGGAACATACTTGACTTCCACTCCTTGGCTATTGGTCATGGTGACAATCCTCTTGCCACAGTCTAACAAGCCTTGGTGCTTGGTTAACCAGTCCATGCCAAGGTCACATTAAAGCCTTCTAACTTCAGGATGATAAGGTATGCTAGAAAATCTACCCCGTTGATGTTAATCTCAAATCCCTTACAACCTACCCCAGACTTCATCACTAATCCTAGTGTTTATATCAACATACGACTACCCAAGGGTGTAGGCTTCATGCCACTCTCTAGTGCAATCTTTTGGGTGACAAAAGAATGCGAAGCTCCACAATCAAACAGTACTGTTGTTGGGGTTGAGTTGATGAGGAATGTACCCAGTATGACGTCCGGGTCTTCCTGGGCTTCTTTTGTAGTGACGTGGTTCACATGACCCTTGCCATTGTTGGGCTGGTTGCGGGGAGCGGGGTTTGTTGGGGGGTGCTCCATGGCCTTGACCTTGTTTTGGCGCATTGGGGTGTGGTGCATCTGGATTTTTGTTGGGACATAGCCTAGAGATGTGTCCTGGCTGACCACATCCAAAGCAAGCGACTTGCCCAGTGTTGTTGTTGTAGTTCTTGCCTCCATTGTTGTTATTGGGGTTGTTGTAGGCCGTCCTGGGATTGGCATACTGCTGAGGCTGGTAGCTCGGACGAGGCGCAGGAGGTCTAGCCTGTTGTGGCTGATAGGTTGGCTTGGCTAGGGCTGGTTGTCAGGAGAGAGGCTTCTGGTTGCTTGAGCTACCCTTACTGATCATCTTGCGCATGCGAGTGTCGTCTATGGCATGACGCTTGTCTTCCAGCAGGAGGGCCTTGTTCACCAGGTTGAAGAAGGTACGAAAGTCACAGATGATGAGCTGATACTGCAGGGTCTGCTGAAGTCCTTCCATGAAGCATTCCTTCTTGGTAGCCTCCATGCTGACATCTTCAGGTGCATACCTTGACAGCAGGTTGAACTTCTGCAGGTACTCCTTGACAGCGCCACTTCCTTGCTTCAGCGCTCAGAATTCTCTCTTCTTGATAGCCATGATCCCAGAAGGAATGTGGGTGGTGTAGAATCCTTCCTTGAAGTCATTCCAAGTGATCAAATGCTCACCTTGCATGACCTTGAACCCATCCCACCATGCTCGGGTGGTACCTCCAAGGCAGTGAGAGGCATACAACACCTTCTCACGGTCCTCATTGGAATTGACTTGTGCAAGGCGGTCCTCAATGGTGCGGATCCAGTCATTAGAATCCAATGGCTCAACAGTCTTGGTGAAGGTTGGGGGCAAATTCCTCATGAACTCACACAGACTGGAGCGGACATTGTCGTTCCTACCTTTCTACTGGTGGTTGACAAGGGCCTAAGCCATCTATAGGATAGCAGCATTGCTGGCTTGGCATTCCTCCCAGAGAACTTGGAGAAACTAGGCTATGGTCATGTTCTCCGGTGGAGGTGGTGGCCGGGGGATGTAGCCTTGTGCCTGCTCCCGGTGTCCTCCAGCGTGAGCAGCCCCACCAGCTCCCTGTTGCTGGGTTGAGTTGCTGGCTTCAGGGTTAGCGAAGGAGCTGTTGCGGGTAGCAGTCACCATCCTGTTGGGAGCAGCCAAGTCAAACAATTGGGATAGACGAGAGGAAAAGAAACAATGGAAGAGCGCGCCTAAGGGGGTCGGTCTAGTGCAAGTGTGGTAAAACAAAGGTCGAAAGACCAACATATATTAAGATAAGATAGACGATGGAGTTGCTTACATGTTGCCTAAGGCAAAAGTGCAACTTGCATCGGAACACAAACAACAAGACAATCAACAAGCACACATGGTTTCATATGAACCATTACATGGACTCGACTTCGCATGAGGGGTACATGACTGATCCTACCCTAGGGGTTCTCGGACTCAGGTGGTGGAGTGCTCGGTCTCATAGTCACGCTCCTCTGGGTCTTCCTCATGTACATCAAGTGAACGGGCATCATTCCCAGTCGAAGGGGTCAGGGAAGGAGGAGGTCCATCCCGATGACGCTTTGCTAGCGGGTCAGTGAAGACCTCACGGTACTCCTTTGCACTCATGTGATGATGACATGTGGGTCCATCTCTAGTTGGGGATACTCCTCCTCTCTAAGGGACAGCTGGTCGTCCCTTGGGGGCTCCATCCTTCTTGATCGTGTTTGGCTTCGTCTTGGCTTGTCGAAGTAGCTCTCGGGTGCGGTCAAGTTCCTCGTGGAGCTTCACGAACTCCTTAATCAGGTGGTGAACCAGACTATCAGCAGATAGGCTGAAGTAGGTTTGGAACCTGAGTGAGGTGCCATCCTGCTTGGATGGAATCAGCGTCCAACTCTCTCCAAGATCATCCTTTCTAAAGGGAAGGTAGCGAGTAGCTGTCACACCCCGTGATTGTAGCACAATGTTATGTTTGGGTTTATAAAATTTGGAGCCAACTAAAACTTTTTCAAAGTGCTTGTGTGCTATGTTGTTTGCTTGCTTGATGATTGTGTTATTTGGCACTAGTAGGTTCTATTCCATTTAATATTCATCTTCCTTGTTCCAAACCTCTTGCCCAATGATCATGCCATGTGAATAGTGCCCAAAACTATTTTTATCAAATTTTGTTTTAACTAAAAATGATTTATTCAAATTAGGTTTTCAAAACTCCCTGAAATGAGGTTTTGCACTGCAAGTCCTCAAATTAGGTGGACCCCTCTTTCCCAAAGGATTTATTTCAAACCCACTATATATAAGACTTCCCATAACCACATAATATTATTTTTATAGATTATTTTCACAATTTATTTAAAGGCTTTTTCTTAAGTCCAGAAATGGTTTTTCCTAGGGAAAAATTATTTAAATGCTTTGAAAATATTTGAGCAAATTTAGAGAAACTCAATGGACATATATTTCCCATATATACGAGTTTCAACACAAGGGCATGATCAGATCATAGGCAAATCCCCTCAAAACCCTTTCTGTTAAAATCAAGCTTTTGGAATATTTCTATAAGAAATATTCTCAATAAATTCCAGGAAAATTCCAGCAAGTCAACACTATCATGAGTGATGATCTTGCATAGTTTCATCTCAATCCAAGTTGATTTGGTTCATCAAACCATCCCAAAACCATTCGTGTCTAGAATCAAATTTGAGAAACTTTACATTGTGAAGTGTCTCCCCTTGGGCTCAAACTTTGTGGGCATGCTCTAATGGCCAAATAGTGATGATACACTAAGTGATGCATCAAGGGTCAAAGCCTAGCATCAATGGATCTACAGAAATCTGATTCTGCTAAGTTCTAGGGTTCATCAAATCTCCATTGTCAACTTTTTACCCTTGCTCTCAAACTTGGTGAATCCCATCATTTCTACCTAGCCTTTGATCCTGGTAAGTATCTCAGTAAGCTGGTGAATATTTCTTACCCAAAACCTCATCAAACACCTTCTGGTGATTTAGTAAAAACCCTATTTTTACCTCTTACCCTCTTACCCTTGCCCCCAACTTTTTACTGCATCTTATTGCATTGTCCTAGTACCTCTAGTACAAAAACCAGGTCCTCAGGTCACCAGGAGGTGGGGTGAAACCCCCATTTTCACCCCTGGACAACATCTTTTCTCTCTCTCTTTCCCTTTCTTTATGCCCTAAGGCTCCTCCAGATCTCTCCCTGGCTCCTTCTAGCCGTTGGGCATCTTCTAAAGCCCCAAGGCACAAGAGGACACACAGGGGGGCTAAAATAATGCCCTAGCATGCAGAGCTCGCGCTCTGGAGCACTCTAAAGTGCACACCCGCACTGTAGCCGCTGGTCAACAGGTAGTACCGACCGCATCGGGCCGCGCCAGCTTGTCCCCTATGCCCCCCTCGGCGTCCGCAACACACCGCCTGGTCGGACCCCTCCTCTCTCTCTCTCTCCAGTGGCTCAGACGTGCGTGCCCGGCTTCGCGCGGCTCGGCCAACCAGCGGGCTCACATGCGCGCGCGCCCCTGCCTCTCTCTCCTCTCTCCCCCGGCCTAGACCTCACCCACAAAGCCCCCAGACACACCCATTCTCTCCCCCATGACCCGTGGTGAGCACCCCGTGCTCACTGGCGCACCGCGTCCATGGTGAGCCGACAGCCCGCCTATTTAAGGCCTCCCCGTGCCTCCTGCTCCCCCTCCTTGCTCTTCCCCTTCCTCCGCATCCTCCCCATGCCCAACGCACTCTCCCCCGTGGACGGGAGCCCTCTCCCGACCCAAACCCTTGCCGCCGCCATCAGGCTCTCCCCTCGCCGGCGTTCTCCTCTTCCCCCGACAACCCTGCGACCTCCCACCGACGTGCGGAAGTCCTCCTCTACCCCTATCGCGAGGAGAGGGATGACAGGTGGGGCCCACCTGTCATCCCCTCGCCCCTCCCCCTCTTGCTAGTAGGCCGGGACCGTGGGAAGGTTTGAAACTAAACCTGCCGCGCACGGCTCCTTGCCTGGGTCGTCTTTCCCTCTTGGGCCAGTTTCGGCTGGGTGGTTCTGGCCCATAAGGGCACAGGACCCCCCCTTCCTTTTTTCATTTATTCTGTTATGTTCTAAAAAATCCACGGATTTGAATATTTATCCAATGTCAATAACTCTTCCACCTAAATTCTTAGAATAATCCATAGAATTTATTAGTGCCATTTGTAAAAATGTTTAAAAATATTTTTAGTACTGCTTTATTTTAAAACCTATATTTGGGCACCTTTTTGACTTTGTTAATTTATTTCCAAAATATTTTTAAGAACAAAACCATAGGAGAATATTTTTAGTATGACATTGGGTATTTATCAGAATAGATCAGAATGTTTACTAAGTAGTTGAGTGCTCTGTTTTTGTGTGTTGCTTATTTTTATTGCTTTATTTCTTGACGATAGATTGCGCGGTTGATGAAGAAGTTGGACCCGAAGACTTCGAAGACCCTGGAGACTTTGTTGTGCCAAGCAAGCAGCCATTTGACCATGATGAGAAACCATTTTTATTGCATGTCATATAGCACTTTACTTTCATCATAATTGATCATGTCATGTGGTATTCCCCTTTCGATGGGATGCCTCCGATACTTTTCCATTGATACTTCCATCGTGCATGAACCTACACCTCATGAGGGTTATGTCGGTGGGTGTAGTTAGAATGCATGTAGATGCTAAGTGGGATGGGATTTATGCATAAAGATGGAAAGGAGAGAAATGATTTCAAAGACTCTTTCGAAAACCCCGTTAGGTGCCACTAATGACCGAGGGAGATGATGATGAGAAGGGTGACCACTTGAGAAAGAAGTGGTGTGCCGGAACAAGTTGAGGGTGTGTTTTCGAAAAAGGATTAGATTTAAGATTTGTCGACCGTCCCAACCTTACATGCGCAACCACGATACCCCCTATGGGACGGGGCTTTGTTGGTTACCTTGGTGGGTACTGGCAAGGAGCCCGCATTACTAGTGGCGGGACTGGCGTGATCACTCTCGATACGGGGTCGTACCGGTATGTACTATCATGCGCTGTCTTCATAGGCACCGGGCACACCGTTGCTCCCCTCATGGATGCTACGATTAGAGTGAGGCTCGTGTGATGTATATCATATGGGGCGGGTACCAATCGAGTGGACTCTTTGTTTAGTATCGTCGGGGGAAAGGCATTGTTCGGGTAATTACCTCGGGCATGTTACATACCACGAGTCGTGGATGACACGGAAGTTCCCTGAGTCTTGTGGGTAAAGTGTGCAACCTCTTCAGAGTGTAAAACTATTCGAATAGTCGTGTCCATGGTCAAGGACAGTTGGGTGGTGCTGCTAGACTACGTCCGGATGTTTTGATAAAACTTGGTGTGAGTATGGATGTGATGGTGACAAGAGGTCACATGAGCTGAGTCTGATGAGTTAGCAAGTGAATTAAACTAAGTCCGATGGCTTAGCATGATGAATAAACATGAGATGTTCTACCCCTACTTATGATGATATCGGTAATTTGATCACATGGATATCTGCTACTTGTTGATGCATGCTCACTAGTTACTTGATCATGTCATTGCATACAAAATTATCTTTCTACAAATTTACCTACTTAGTGCTATATCATACATCATTGTTATCTTGTTCCACAACTCGGGTTGCTTGCGAGTACATTCAAAGTACTCACTGGCTTGCCACTGGTTATTTAATTGGCCAGGCATGGAAGAACAGGAGTATGTTGAAGAGGTCGTTGGAGACGAACATGCGAACTAGGACGCTTCCCAGTCAGAATGCCTGTAGGTTAAGGCAGATGGCATGGGTTCACGCTTTAGATCAAGATATCCATTGCTTTTTCTAGTTGAAGTGTTTGGCACATGTGGCCCTATTTAAGTAAGACTTGACCATCATGGTCATTATTTGTGTAAGACGTTAAATGTGGATGTAAGACTCTTGTTATCCAGCTTCTGTGTGTTCAGTGAGCATTGATCTCTGGGATCACTGTACATGTGCATTCAGTGACCACGACTTATGAGTCGTGGTCCCCACAGTAGCCGGCTCGTCAGCCATCTCTGGAATGATGTCTCGAAGGTGTAGGAGTGCTTTGCATGTAGCTGACTCGACTGCGAGTATCATGGTCTCCATCCATGATTCTTCAAAGAACCAACTGGTCGGGGAGTCGTTTGCCTTCACGACCACATCCATGTGTTACTCCCTCATGATGGCATCGACCCAGTGCTCGTAGTAGAGGAACACGGGTGGTTGGCAAAACTGGCACTTCTCCAGGTTATCCCCAAGGAGTAAGGGAAAGCCGGATGTCAGGAGGCTTCGGGTATGACATCCATCTACAAAGGTTTGAAGGGAGGAGAGTCAGCAAAGTGTTGTGTGAAGAATAGAAGAGGTAAATAGTACCGAATTCCTAAGTATAGGTGCTAGGTGTAGTCTTGAAAAACGAGTTTATCCTAACTAACGTCCATGCTAACTAAGCGCTTCCTACAGTCAGGATGGCTCTGATACCAGCTCTGTGGGGACCCCGACTCATAAATCGTGGTCACCGAATGCTCATTGATCCCACAGAGATCGATGCTCATCGAACACACAGAAGATGAATAACAAGTGTCTTACATCCACATTTAGCGTCTTACACAAATAAAGACCATGAAGGTCTAGTCTTACATAGATAGGGCAATAAGGGCCAAAAATTTAAACAAAACAATCAGCAGAAATATTCATCGAAAGTGTGAACCCATAGCCATCTGCCTTAAACCTACAGGGATTTTGACCGGGAAGCATCCTAGATCGCATGTTCGTCACCAACGAACTCTTCAATGTACTTCTCCATGACTGGCCAATTAAATAACCAGTGGCAAGGCGGTGAGTACTTTGAATGTATTCGCAAGCAACGCAAGTTCAGGAACAAGGTAATAATGATGCATGATATAGCACTAAGTACGTAATTTGCGGAAAGATAATGTTTAATGCAATGGCATGATCAAGTAACTAGGTCATCAACCATTGGCAGATATCCATATGAACAAGTTACAGATATCATCATAAGTAGGGGCTGAACATCTCATGTTCATTCATCACATCTAGTCCTCAGACTTGTCTCAAGTATCATTCTCAATCATCCGCCCATACTCTCACCAAGTTTGCAAAAACACCTGGACGTAGTTTAAGAAGGACATCCAACTATCCATGATTGCGGACATGGCTATTCAAATAGTTTACACTCTGCAGTGGTTGCACACTTTGCCCACAAGACTTGGGGAACTTCCGTGTCATCCACGACTCTTGGTATATAACATACCCGAGGTAACCACCTGAACAATACCTTTCCCCTGGCGATACTAAACAAAGAGTCCACTCGATTGCTACACAGCCCACATGATGTACATCATTCGTAACATCCATGCGGGGACCAACAGTGTGGTGCGCTGGTGAGGACGGGGCGCTCGTTGGAGGGCACGGGGAAGGGAGAGAGCGAGTCCAGGGCGTTCGTGGAGTCGGTCTAGGTCAGGGGGGAGACAAGGGAGGCGGGGGAGCACGCGCATGTTAGCCCCGTGGTTGGCTAAGCTGGGCGGCGCTGAGCACGCGTGCGGGAGGTCGCCGGAGAGAGAAGGAGCAGGGGGCCGACTAGATAGTCTTGCGGACATCAAGGGCATCTCAGGGGATAGCTCCTCGCGTCCCAAGGCTGTTGGGTGGCTCAGGATGGGTGCAACTATAGTGCGGGCATGCACTATAGTGTGCTCTAGAGCATGTCTTTGGCATGCCATGGCATGCCTGCGTGCTTTGGACACGCTCCTGCATGTCCATTAGCCTTTGGATGAGCTGAAGATGCTCTAGGAGCTAGGGGCGGCTAGGAGAAAAAGAAATGGGGTGGGGAGAGGGTAGAAATGATGATGACAATGCTGGCCAAGGGTGAAAATGGGTGTTTTACCCCACCCATTGTTGAGCTGAGGCCACACAAGAATTACTGGAGGTAGCTGGTAACCCTGAGGGGTTGTGGAAAAAATTCATAGCAAGAGGAATAGCCAAAGGGGTGAAAACAGTGGCTTTACCATTTCACCAGAAGGTGTTTGATGGGTGTTTGGGCATGATAAGTTTACCTACTTACTGAGAATTCGACAGGGTCAAATGTTAGGTAAAATGAGATGGATCACCAAGTTTGAGCTCAAATGAGCAAAGTTGACAATAGAAACTTTGTGAACCCTAGAAACTAACAGAATCAGGTTTCTATAGATCTAGTTATGCTAAGCTATTGCCCTCGATGCACCACTTAGTGTAGCATCATTATTTGATGATTAGAGCATGTCCACAAAGTTTGGGGTCAAGAGGAGAAACTTCACTATGTAAAGTTGTTCAAATTTGAATCTGGACAGGGAGGGTTTTGGGATGGCTAGATGAACCAAATCAACTTGGATTGAGATGAAACTTTGTAAGATCATCATCTATGTCAATGTTGACTTTATGGAATTTTCCTGGAATTTATTCACAATATTTCTTACATAAATATTTCAAAATCTTGATTTGGACAGAAAGGGTTTTGACGGGTTTCGCCCATGAATTTGAACATGATCATGTGTGAAACTCTTATATATGGAAAATATAGGTCAACTGAGTTTCCCTAAATTTTCTCAAATATTTTGAAAGAATTTAAATATTTGTTTCCTATGAAAAAACATTTTGGCCTTAAGAAAAAGCCTTTAAATAAAATATTAAAATAATCTTTAAAATTGATATTTGGTGGTTCTGGGAAGTCATAAACATAGTTGGTTTGAAGTAAAGCCTTTGGGGAAGAAGGACCCACCCAATTTGAGGACTTGCAGTGCAAACCTCATTTTAGGGGTTTTTGAAAACCTAATTTGGATATATCCTTTTTGGTCAAAATAAAATTTGATAAAAATATTTTTGGGCACTATTCACATGGCATGATCATTGGGCAAGAAATTTGGGTCAAGGGAGATGAGTATGGAGAGGGATAGAATCTAAGAGTGCCATTCATAACAAGCAATCAAGCAACAATTCAAACAAACAACAAGCACTGAAAAAGTTGTAATTGGCTCCAATTTTCATAAATCCAAGCATAACAAGGTGATACAAACATAGGGTGTGACAAGTGGCAAGACAATGAGTACTTTGAATGTACTCGCAAGCAACCCATCTTTGGAACAAGGCAATAACAATGCATCATATAGCACTAATAGGTAATTTTGTATAAAGCTAATTTTGAGTGCAATGACATGATCAAATAACTTATGTAAGCATGCATCAACAGTTGGCAGATATCCATATGAACAAGTTATAGATATCGTCAAAAATAGGGGGCTGAACATCTCATGTTCAGTCATGTCATTAAGTCATCTTACTTATCTCAA
The DNA here is from genome assembly GCA_022496015.1 of Hordeum marinum. Taxonomy (NCBI): domain Eukaryota; kingdom Viridiplantae; phylum Streptophyta; class Magnoliopsida; order Poales; family Poaceae; genus Hordeum; species Hordeum marinum. Next base: position 212,036,401 of record CM039673.1, on the reverse strand, counting down.
GTGTCATCACTGTGTCATCCACACACACACACATCAAGTTTTTAGGAAACATCTCGACGTACTTTAAGAAGCACCATCCAACTATCCTTGACCGTGGAAACGGCTATTTGAATAGTTTTACACTCTATAGAGGTTTCACACTTTACCCACAAGACTCAGGGAACTTCTGTGTCATCTACGACTCGCGGTATATTCCATACCCGAGGTAAGCACCCGAACATTGCCTTTTCCCTGGTGATACTAAACAAAGAGTCCACTTGATTGGTACACATCCCACATGATGTACATCACAAGTAGCATCCATGTAGGGACCACACGTTGTGCCCGGTGCCTGTGAAGACAGCACATGGTCGTCCTTACCGACACGACCCCATATCGAGAGTGACCACACCACTCCTGCCACTAGTAATGCGGGCTCTATGCTAGTACCCACCAAGGTACCCTCACTTGCTCCAGTACACCACTTCTTTCTAAAGTGGTTACCCAACTCATCACCATCTCCCTCGGGCATTAGTGGCACCCGACGAGGTTTTCGAGAAGTCTTTGAAATCATTTCTTTAGTTCCATCACCATGCATTTACCATCCCACTGGCATAGCAATTACTATCAACCTAACTACACCCACCCACACAACCCTCATAAGGAGGTAGGGTCATGCACGATGCAAGGATCAATGGTAAAAGTATCGGAGGCATCCCACCGAAGGGGAAACACCACATCAACATGATCAAATGATCGAAACAACAAGTGCTATATGACATGCATGAAAAAGTTTCTTAGCATGGTCAAAGGGCTGCTTGCCTGGGTTAACAAAGTCTTCGGGGTCTTCAAAGTCTTCGGGTCCAACTCCCTCGTCAATAGCGCAATCTATCGTCGCGATAAAATAATGATAATAATAACCATCACACAAAAACAGAGCACAAAAATCAACTACCAAAATGCTACCCTACTTTTATAAATAGTAAAAACTATTCTTAGAATATTTGTCAAAGGTTTTGGGGTGAAAAAGGTTTTATAACAGTGGCTAAAATGCCAAAAAGGCTATTTTTAAAATAAACAGTACGTAAAATGTTTTCAAAAAAATCACAAATGGCACAATTAAATTCTACATAATATTTAAAGATTTTTGGTGGAAAAATTATTGGCATTGGAATTCTATTTGGACCTGTGGGATTTTTGGATTACAGATGAAAAAGAAAAAGGAGAAATGCTCCTGTTCGTTTGGGCCGAAACCACCGCAGTTGAGCCGGCCCAGGGGAGAACCAGCCCCGGGCGAAGCGGTACATGCGGCAGGTTTATTTTTAAACCTGCCTGTGGGCCCTTCTTGCCAGTGAGAGAGAGGGAGTGAGGGTATGACAAGTGGGCTCCACTTGTCATCCCTAACCTCTAGACAGGGAGCAGACGAGCTCACCAGGGGCATTTTAGACAGCGGACCGACTGGAGGGAGGCACCGTCGTGCTCAGGGGCTCGCCGCCCGTCTATTGGAGGAGGAGGCAAGTTTTGCTCACTTGAAGACAATTTTGCTTGCTCCCGACTGCACCCGACGAAAGGTGAGCGGGGTTAGGCTCCTGAGGATCAGGGTAAGCGAGTGGAGTGGAAGAGGGGAGCGGAGCGGCTTCATACAGTCCGGACGAATGTAGGCCAAGGCAGCGGTGCTTCAGCTTGCTTCGGGCATAGAGCGAGGGGGAGGAGGATTGGGTGGCACGGGGGAATGATTAGGGGCCAGGGAGAGAGAGATAGCGCTAGAGGCGCTCGGGGAGGCCTATTACAGGGAGTCCGGGGCTTGCCGTGGACCGAGTCCTTGGGCGTCCGCTGGACGGGTTCTAGAGGCCACGGGAGGGGTCGGGCTACTCCGCGGTGCTCATGGAGTTAGTCTAGGGTGCTAGGGGACGAGAGAGAGATCGAGGCTAGCTTGAGGTGGGTTCCCCGCATGGATAGGGAGTGGCGGAGCTGTGCGACGCTCTAGAACGCGTGGCTGGGGGCGTCGGAGGTTGAAGGAATTGGGGGCCGACCGTTGGGAGGAACGTGGACATCGAGGGGGATATAGGGGACAGCTCCCCTCACCCCGATGTGGTCAGGAGCCTTAGGATGCTCTGGCTACAGTGCGGCGGCGCACTCTAGTGCTCTCTAGAGCGCCCACATGGCATGCCATGGCATGCCTTTGGCGTTTTGGGCATGGCCACTTATGTCTAGGGGTATAAGGGGGGTCTATACTAGTGGTAAGTGGCATTGGATGCCCTGGGAGGTTGATATAATAAGAGGGGAGGGGAGAGAAGAGAGCAGGAGATTCCTTCTATCTAGGGGTAAATATGGGGTTTTACCCCACTTAGCCATGGATATGAGGCTTGAGATTCTTACAAGGGGTAAAAGGGGAATCCTCGAGACACTGGTAAAAGTTTGAGGGCAAGGGGAATAGTAAAAGGTGGTCAAAACATGTTTTTACGAAACATCCAGAAGATTTTTTATGGCGGTTGTGGCAAGCAAATGGGGTTTGCTGGCCATGGGATTTAATAGGATGAAATAGAAGGTAAAATGGTGTGGAACACCAAGTTTGAGGCGTTTTGAAGAAAGTTCACAATGTAATGTTGTAAAACCCTAGAAATCAACAGAATCTGGTTTCTATAGATCTAGTCATGCTAAGCTAATCTACTTGACGCACCACTTAGCGTAGCATCATTATTTGGTGATTATAACATGTCCACAAAGTTTGGGGTCAAGGGAAGAAACTACACAATGTAAAGTTGTTCAAGTTTCAATCTGGACAGGGAGGGTTTTGGAATATTTTGATGAATGAAAACAATTGGGATTGACATGAAACTTTGCAAGATAATCACCTATGACAAGGTTCACTTGCTGGAATTTTCATGGAATTTATTGACAATATTTCTTATAGAAATATTTCAAAAGCTTGATTTGAATAGAGAGGGTTTTGAGGGGTTTTGCCCATGATTTTCAAAACCGATGTGTTGGAACTCATATATATGGAAAATATATGTCCACTGAGTTTCCCTAAGTTTTTCTCAAATATTTTTAAAGTATTTAAATAATTTTTTCCTATAAAAGACCATTTCTGGCCTTAAGAAAAAGCATTGAAAATTAATATTTGGTGGTTTTGGGAGGTCATATATATAGTAGGTTTCAAATAAAGCCTTTGGGGAAAAAGATCCACCCAATTTGAGGACTTGTAGTGCAAACCTCAACTCAGGGGTTTTTGAAAACCTAATTTTAATGAATCCTTTTTGGTCAAAATAATATTTGGTAAAAATAGTTTTTGGCACTATTCACATGGCATGATCATTGGGCAAGAAGTTTGGATCAAATAAGATGAATATGGAGAGGAGTATAACCTAAGAGTGCCAAACGCAATCAACCAAACAATCAAACAAGCACAATTCAGACAAGCATGCACTCAAAAAGTTTTAGTTGGTTCCAAATTTTATAAATCCAAGCATAGCAAAGTGATACAAACACAAGGTGTGACATAAATTAACTAAAACCTATGTAGAAGCTATCTCACCATTAGTTCTTAAACTTGAAAATAGATTTATCCGCACACATCCTAACTTGCAAAGATTGTTTTATGAGCTACCCTTTTTTAAAAGATACCAAAGCTAAAAAGTTAGCTACCCTTGTTCTCATGAATGAATTTGATCATATCGTACGAGAAGCTAGGGAAATTTTCAATCATTTTGGTAACAGTCATGAAGAACCGATAATAGATGATATCCTTTACAAAAGTGATTATATTTGGAGACATTTTCTTTGGAATAATCAATTTTTATGAGAATCTTAGTAAGGAAGTTCCCATTTTAGATGTGATCCAACAAACTTTTAGTGATGTCAATCAACATTACTCTTGGATCATAGCCGATAATCAAAGGGGATATATAGAAGGAGAACTTGATAATCCCAAAATCACTATGGACAATGTGTTCCGAGTTGTATTCACAAAACCATTTGATCAAAATTCATCTATGAAGAAAATGATGAAGTATGACAATACTTGAATCTATGCGTTATGCCTAGCTAGGGGCGTAAAACGATAATGCTTGTTGGGAGGCAACCCCATCAAAAAATTGTTTTTATCTTTGTATTTCTGTTCTTGATTTTTTTGTAAACTTATGATTCTTTTATGATTGTGTTTTCATATTTTATTTAGTTTTTGTGCCAAGTAATGCCTTTAGGATGATCAATAAGATGAGTAGAAACAATGCTGAATCTGAAACACAAACTTTGTTTCCACTGCACGAATTTTCATTTTTTACTAGAATGTGATATTGAGCTAAAAATTTAAAACAGTATTTATATATCAATTCTTTACGTTGTACTAAGATTTCAGATTTTTTTTAGAGTTCCATAAGTATGGCTAGAGTACATATTACTACAGACTGTCCTGTCTGAAACAAATTCTGTTTTCATTGCATTGTGTTCTTGTTTTGATGAATCTATGGCTTGTATTGGGGGTATAAGGCATGGTAAATTTATAATAAATTAGGTAATTTTGTTTATAATACTAACCGATCTCACAAGAATTTTTTAAAGTTTTGTGTGATTGAAGTTTTCATGTTTTGAGTAAGATCACGATGGATGAAGGAATAAGGAGTTAGAAGAGTAAAATCTTGGGTATTATATAGCACCCGAAGGTAATATCCAAAGAGTAACAGGAAAATAAGCTTGGGGATACCTCGATTGTCATCCCCTCTTTGTTCTAATAACCATCGATATACTACTTGGAACTATAATTTTATTTTTCATGTATCATAAGTTTTGCTTGGAGCGTCTTGTATCTTTGCTTTGTTTGCTTTTATCCTTGCTGCACACACCTATTTTTAGGGAGAAAAAATTATGCTATGATTTGTTAGAATTTCTCTTTATGCTTCACTTCAAAGTTTTGAGCAAAGGAATTGCTCAAGTGCTCCACTTATATCTTTTTGAGCACGGCGTGCTTTTACATGTTTGAAGCAATGCTCTCATGCTTCACTTATATTAATTTGAGAGTAGTAATTTTGAAGAAATCCTCTCATGCTTCACTTATATTATTTTGAGATATGAAACTTGTATCCTCATGTCCTTCACTTATATCCATGTGAGCTTGTCAAAAGCAATTGCTATATATGAAACTAGTCCCAAAGTGATAGATATTCAAGAGGGATATAATAAAAGCTTCCATGAAGATCATTGGACAAATTAAACTTGATTATTTTAATAGTTTTGAGACATGACAATAGTGATATGTGAGTTATGTTAGTGAGTAATTATGCTTAGCAAGAATATTGTTGTTAAGGTTTGTGATTCTCTATGCAAGCACGAAAGTCAATAGTTGTGCTACAAAATTACATCCTACATATGGTGCATTATTCACTACTAATCATGCTTAATGCTCGCTTCTGTGATTTTTCATTTCTTGGTTGGATGCTTGTCAATCTCTTGCTAGCCTTCAATTGTACTAAGTAGAAATACTACTTGTGTATCCAAAATCCTTAGACCAAGTTTTGCCATATGAGTCCACCATACCTACCTATATATGGTATTTCCATGCTGTCGCAAGCAAATTTGTATGTTCCATCTCTAAACTTTCAAAATAAATTTTCCTTTTTGTGTGCTCAAACTGCTCATGAAACGGTAGGGGCTGACCGATATTTTTTCATGCTAGATGTGTTATTCTCAAGATGAGTGTTTATTCACTTGTCATTGCACGAGAGTATGGAGGTAATAGGCATGCCCGGTCCAAAAATGCATTAGAAAATAAATTTAATTTGTGTTATCAAGTAATAAATTCCTTCGAAAGTGTTGGTATGGAAGGCAACCCTGGATTCGGCTAGCCATGGAAAGTGAAAGTATGGTGGAAAAAGGAACAAACTTTATTTTCTATTTGGGAACCGCCTATGATGTATCTAGTGTGCAAAGATATTGAAATCTCTCAGTCGTTTTTGTTAACAGGAAAGGCATGCCACTCAAAATATATTTTTCTCTGTCAATTTAAACACTTGAGCTCTTGCACCTGTACAAATCCCTACTTCCCTCTGCGAAGGGCCTATCTATTTACTTTATGCAATTTTTATTTTTCAATTTGAGTCTCCATCTTCTCTTATGAAGCACCAACTAGGGGGTACTATGATCATACTTGAGCATTAGGTGTAGCTAATATTTGAGTGTGTATTGTGAACGGATCAATGATTGAGCATGATGGGCTATGGATAACTTGCTTTAGCGTTGATATTTTCAAAGACATGGTTGCTTGTTGATATGATTGAGTATGAAGGTATACATGTCAATATTAGACTATTGCTTTGAACCATATGAAAAGTCTAAATTTCCATGCTATAAAGAAAAGAATATGTGATGAACATGATAGGCAGCATTCCACATCAAAAAATCTGTTTTTATCATTTACCTACTCGAGGACGAGTAGGAATTAAGCTTGGGGATGATGATACGTCTCCAACGTATCTATAATTTTTGGTTATTCCATGTTGTTATATTATCAACCTTGGATGTTTTACAATCATTTTATCACAACCTTATATCTTTTTTTGGGACTAACCTATTGACATAGTGCCAAAGTGCCACTTGCTATTTTTGCTTGCTTTTTACTTCGCAGAAAATCAATACCAAACAGAGCCCAAATGCTGCGGGGATTTTTGGGGATTTTTTATCGACCAGAAGGAATCAGATGGGCCAAACAACACTATAAGAGGGAGCCGAGGGACCCTACCCTACACCAGGGTGCGCTAGAGGCCGTTGGCGCGGCCTGGTAGAGGGTGGGTACCTCGGGCACCCCCTCAACCGGCCATCGAGCCTATAAATTCCCAGAAAATCAAAAAACCCAAGGGAGTCGACGAAACACAATTCCAACCGCTGCAAGTTCAAGAACCTCAAGATCCAATCTAACACCATCATGAAGGGGTTCACCTTCTTCATAGGTGCCTCTTCGATGATGCGTGAGTAGTCCACCATAGACCTACGGGTCTGACGGGGATATACCCCATGGTATGACCCGGCCTGGCGACTCACAGGAGGCCCCATACAGACATGACATCTTATTAATGACCTGGCAGGCGGGTCGCAGGATGACCAAGCCCAAGACCCGGCGGGTGAGACGGCGCCTGGCGGCTCACAAGAGAAGGCCCGAAGAGAGAAGGATTCCCTTAAAGGAAATAAGACCCTGAGTAGGATCCGTGAGAGGCTAGTCCTAATCCTACTCCTAGTAGGACTCTATTTGTAAACCTACCCTCTCCACTTATATAAGGAGGGTAGAGCACCCCTAGAGGGACAAGTTCTCAATAGACACAAGTCTACAAGTTTAGACAACACAAGAGATTAGAGGCACATGAGATTAGAGGTAGTGATTAGCAACCTTGTAACGAGAGATCTTCATCATCATCAATACCAGACAAGCAGGACGTAGGCTTTTACCTCCATCGGAGGGGCCGAACCTGGGTTAACCTTCGTGTCTTCTCGATTCCGATCAACCCCTTCAAGCCGCCACGTAGTTGCGTCTCGCCCCGAACCTAAGTCCATTGACCCAGACATCTGCCGTGACAAATCCACGACAGTTGGCACCCATCGTGGGGCCAGCACGCGGTGGTGGTGAGGTCTTGAAGGGGTTTCTTCAGGAATCGAGAATGTTGCAAACAGCCAGATGAAGGGAAGCCGACACATTTCAGATTGATATTGCAAAGTTTTAGGGTTATGACCGCCGTGCACGCCATGAAAAGGTAATCTGGAAGACCAGCCAAGACTCTACGGCTACCGAGGCGGATCCAGCCTATTAGTGCGATAGAAGCCACTGGCTGACAGTTCAATATATCCAATACAATAGCCATATACAGAATTGATGGATTCAACGAGCGAATACAGAAGTGTTCAAACAAACTACTCTTGAGATCATGCAAAAGTATAGAATAATTACGGGACGGGCACAAGCTAAAGACTAGCGAAATCTGAAGCTGGGTCGTTGTTGTTCCCAACGATACATCAAAAGAATATGCTGACATGGGTTCTCTAAACCGACCCGGAGAAGGATCGAGGATGTGGTCGTGAGAATGAATTCAGATGCCACCATGGTCGTCCCACAGTGGTCGCTCCTCCCGCGTCGCTCCTCTACAACCGTGCCCTGACCTCCCAGCTGGGTCATACCGCTCCTGCCCATGGCCGCAGGTTCTGCCGCTCCACCGACGGCTCCCACCACGCGCCTCACATCGAGCTGGGCTTGCACCGCCGCTCCCGTCTTGGCCGTAGCTCGCCTTGAGCCAGAGTTGTGCCCGCCCTGCAGCCATGGGCTCCATTGCATTGTCCGCCTCACTTCAAACCGACAACGCGCCGGAGCCGTGCTAAACCGCCGCACCTGTGCGCCACCCGCATCGTGCTGCTGCGCCTGAACAGTCATCGTTGCCTCGAAGGCCAGCGCCCTGGGCCGGCTCCACCCCCTACTGCCGCGCACCTCCTGACCAGGCGGCCGCAGCTACGCCCCACCGGCTCGAACTCCTGCCCGCTCGCCCTTGCCTGCTTGCGGCTATCGCACGGGTAAGGAGGAGTGGGAGGTGTTTGGATAAAGACATGGGGGCCGGTTCAAAAGATAAGAGCCTAAACAAGGAAAGGCCATGTGGGTGCTACTACTGCTTTAAAAAGGCATCCGGCGAGACGTCGATTACAGATCATCTGTCATTCAAACAAAACAGGTGATGTCTATCATATGTGTTCTATCATGTATATTAACTTTTCTGTGAGAACAATTACTTTGGTCAGTGTTGTTTTTACACAGGGCCACTATTTACTGCCAAAAGGGGCATTATACTACAGAGATGGAGCACATGTCAGCATAATTCTGTATGGGTATTCGTCCGTGTCGCGGCTACGCCGGCTTACCACACCGTGGTTACCTCTCGCGACAGCACTGGTTTATAATGCCATAGCCGACTCTCGCCACCCGCACCGGCTTACAAATGCCATAGCCGATTCTCGCCACCTGCACCGGCTTACAATGGCGTGGATGATTTCTATGTCTACATCAACATATCGGTGCAGTGCTCATCAATACGAGCCGCCCAACGGACAGGCACGCAAGTTGCAGTCACTACAGTTTCATTCACTTCAATAAACAAGCCAGAACAAACTATCGACCGGATCATTGAAGCAATTCATACGGGATCATATATAACCCACCATGGCCATCCTCAAACTACCAGTGAAGATCCTCAAGCCGCCTCTTCGAGTCAACTTGAGGCTCGGGGGCTACATACATGGCAGGACACATTTGGTCGTTTTTAACAAGAACCCTGGGTCTTTGCAAAAGAAAACCCAATCCGGGGGGCTACTACATTATTGGAGGATGATTAAAAGTTGCCCAAGAGGATGGACCGCCGTAATGCACCATTCAACCATGGGTGCCCGGATCATTGGATCATCATAAAAACATTTGGAGCTTCTGTCGTTTCTTCATACAAGATGGCGGCTTATAAGATTGATGTTGCTCCGCTATGTGACCCGCCTGCCTTACCGGTTAATCTCGCCTAGAGACCCTGAGATGGTTCAAAGAATTGACGGCCAATCTCGATAGAGACCCTGTACCGGCTACGATTGAGGTGACCTGCTAAACTCTTACTAGTCAATCTCGCCTAAAGACCCTGAGCCGGTTTAAGAAATTGACGGCCAATCTCGCTTAGATACCCTGAGCCGGTTCAAGAAATTGACGGCCAATCTCGCCTAGAGACCCTGAGCCGGTTCAAGAAATTGACGGACAATCTCGCCTAGAGACCCTGAACTGGCGTGAATTCAAGCATCGAATCCTAGTTTGGTTACATTACGCGCTGTTGTTGATGGAGGCTTCTTACCTTTGGTATAGCTTACATGACCCTAAGACAACAGCGTGTACACCAAATTCCAGTTGCTTATCAACTGTGGCCATCGAAGGGAGCTTCTTACCGACGGGTATCACTTATCTCACCCTAATGGCCGGCTTTATGCCACTTCCAGTTACTTATTAACCGATGTTGTCAAAGGGGGCTTCTTACCGACGGGTTCGCTTATCTCACCCTAACAACCGGCGTTTTACACCAAAACTCAGTTGCTTACCAACTGTAGCTATTGAAGGAGGCTTCTTGCCTTCGGGTATAGCTTACATCTCCCTTCAAACAGCCGGCTTTATGCCGTTTCAGGCTAATCATTAGCCGCGGTTGTCGATGGAGGCTTCTTGCCTTAGGGTATAGCTTACATCTCCCATCGACAGTCGGCGTCCACGCATACAATATTCAAACATTAACAGGAGGCTTCTTACCTTTAGGTACAGCTTACATTGCCCTGCAAACAGCCGGCTTTATGCCATTCCGGTTGACATGTCAGCCGTGGATTATTCAAGATAGCTTCCCAACCTCCAGGTAACATGTCGGCTTATCAAGCCAGGTCAGATCAAGATTATGAGAAAAGGAGCAATATTATGAAAGGTATAAACATCTTCGGGTTAAGCTTTTTCAGGCCGCCCTCACAACAATGCAGAATATATTCCGTCTTGTTCATTTTTGCAGGTTTTATCTCTTAAGATGAGCTGCCATTAAAGTATTCTGCAAAAGCAAATAGATTTTTTAATAGCAAGGCTGGATCTTCATGGTTATCATAACCAGTTGGGGTTTTTCAAACCAGCTCGGAGAAATTATTATTTGTCAGATATAATGTCGTGTCATCTAATTGGCCGGTTCTCGGATTTCTTTAATTGTGCTCTGTAGTAATCTACAACACTCATGGATTTCTCAAACTTATATTTTCCGGATTGCACCACAACCACGAGCAGGAATTTCATGTCAAAGACAAAGGAATCATTCCAGGCTATTCATTCCGGGTTATATTACAACCATGGTCAAAGATTCATTCAACAAATTATGGTGAGACCTATTATTCTCACATAGTCCCGAGTCGCTGCAGGCAGACGACCCGGCACTTGGGGGCTACATTAACCACAGTCCAAGTTTATATCAATTATGCAAGTCCCATGTCGCTGCAAGCATGCACCACGGCACTTGGGGGCTAATGCAAGCCGGTTTTCAAACCATTACATCGTCAGCAAGACCATATTATCTCAAGAAAATGAGCTGGCCCTTCTATATTTTTCTAAAAAGTCCCAGCCTAGTAATTCTTACTGACCCGGCACTTGGGGGCTACGCCGCTCACATCAGATTTTATAAAGTCCCAAGTAGCCGTAGGCGTGCGACCCGGCACTTGGGGGCTACAGTATTCAGCTGTTCCAACAGATTAAGAGATTCAGATTGAAGACCCAACGCATCACATTCTGATGAGCCGGCCCTTGGGGGCTACACCCGCCGAAGCTTTCTGATGAGCCAGCCCTTGGGAGCTATACCCACCGAAGCATTATAAGATATAAGGCAATTATAAGTCCTAGGTTGTTGCAGGCAGGACAACCCGGCACTTGGGGGCTACACAGTCCAAAATATTATTTGCAAAGCACCAAGTTATCATGGATAATCTCGGAGCTTGGGGGCTACAGGTAATATGGACATATCAAAAACTTTGAGGAGAATTTTCAAGATATTAAATATGGAGTTCAGTTGTTAGACACGGCGTCACCAAAACTTATGACCCGGTGTTATCAAAAGATCATAACCCGCTAGAGTTTATATAAGCCGCCCTGCTTCACAACAATGGAAGTCCGGTTCTACATCAGATGGATTGTCATCCCCATATTTATAAAGTCAGCAGGATTATAGTTATTTAACCCGCCAGAGTCACCAACGATAATGACCCGGGATCATCAATGATTATGACCCGGCGGAGATGACCCGCCAAGAGTATTGGAAGCCGACTCAATGGCATACGGGTGTTCTATTCTCAATATTTTTCAAAAGACATTGACGAGCAAGATGATCATCAAGACGAATCATTCATATGGAGAAAAGTCCCGGATTTCTGAGAAGCCATTTTATAAGCCGGCCAAAGGAGCAAGCCGGCCACTTAACATATTTGTTACTCTTGTTTCACGAGCTTACCATGAATAAATTCAAGCTAACCTGGGCGCTAATGACGGGGATATACCCCATGGTATGACCGGTCCTGGCGACTCATAGGAGACCCCATAAAGACATGACATCTTATTAACGACCTGGCAGGCGGGTCGCAGGATGACCAAGCCCAAGACCCGACGGGTGAGCCGGCGCCTGGCGGCTCACAAGAGAAGGCCCGAAGAGAGAAGGATTCCCTTAAAGGAAATAAGACCCGGAGTAGGATTCGTGAGAGGCTAGTCCTAATCCTACTCCTAGTAGGACTCTATTTGTAAACCTACCCTCTCCACTTATATAAGGAGGGGTAGAGCACCCCTAGAGGGACAAGTTCTCAAGAGACACAAGTCTACAAGTTTAGACAACACAAGAGATTAGAGGTAGCAATTAGCACCCTTGTAACCGAGAGATCTTCATCATCATCAATACCAGACATGTAGGACGTAGGCTTTTACCGCCATCGGAGGTGCCGAACCTGGGTAAACCTCCGTGTCTTCTCGATTCCGATCAACCCCTTCAAGCCGCCACGTAGTTGCGTCTCGCCCCGAACCTAAGTCCGTTGACCCGGACATCTGACGTTACAAATCCACGATAGGGTCCATAGGCAGTATCTAGATGGCTTCCTCTCTCTCTCTCTATGTTTCTCAATACAATGGTCTCTTGGAGAAGTATTTGATGTAAAGACTTTTGCGGTGTGTTTGTTGGGATCCTACGAATTTTGAGTTCATGATCAGTTCCTATCCATGAATATGATTTGAGTCTTCTTTGATCTCTTATTTTCATGATTAATTATAGCCTCATATTTCTTCTTTGAATATTTGGTTTAGTTAGGCCAACTAGATCGATTTTTCTTGCCATAGGAAGAGGTGCTTAGTGATGGGTTCGATCTTTCGGTGTTCTTTCCCAGTGACAGAAGGGACAGCAAGACACGCATGCATCGTTGCCGTTAAGGACAACAAGATGGGGTCTATTCCTACATGAATAGATCTTGTCTACATCATGTCACCGTTCTTATTGCATTACTCCGTTTTCCCATGAATTAATACACTCTATGCATGCTGGATAGCGGTCTTGTGTGGAGTAATAGAAGTAGATGTAGAATCGTTTTGATCTACTTGTCTTGGACGTGATGCCTATATAATGATAATTGCCTAGATACCGTCAAGATTATTTGATCTTCAATCAATTGCCCAACAGTAATTTATTCTCTCATCGTGTCTATACTCATGAGAAAATCCACTAGTGAAACCTACGCTCACCAGGTCTACTTTTCCAACATATTGCTTTCCGATCAACTATTTGCCTCTTTTGTTTCAAATCTAATAATCAAAAAAACCATAAATACCGTGCTGCACTTTTTATTTAATTATTTTAGTTTGTGTTCTTGCGAGATGTATTTGCCAAAACTATCATAACCTAACCTATGTTATTACCGTAGAGAGCTTGACAACCTCTCTTTCGCATCAGGTTGGAAGTATTTCTTGTTTGTGTGTAGGTGTTGTTTACATGGGTGCATGATCTTCCTCTACGGATTGATACCTTGGTTTCATAACTGAGAGAAATACTTACCGTCACTGTGCTACATCATCCCTTCCTCTTTGGGGAAATACCGACGCAGTCTCAAGCCACGTCAGGCCGCATGCCCCTTTGTGGTTCGGCGGGGGCGAGGTCACTTCCACAAAGAGCGGAGATAGCAAGACGGTGTGATGATCGTGACACATATGTTTTAGCCAGGTTCGAAACACTATGAAGCGTAAAACCCTACTCCTGCTTCTGAGTGGATTGACTGGAAGAATACGAGAGGCACCTAGCGCTCTAGCCCACCAAGGGTTTCCTTCGGGGAAAGAGCTGCTAACCGAGTATAAATGTCTAGAGGTCCAAATCCTGAGCTAGGTTGCCTCGGGCCTCCTTTTATACGACAAGGGCCAACCACCATGGCAAAACAGACACTGTCTGATGGTTAGATAGCTAGCAGGGGTTATCATACCTAATTCTGGCATTAAGGACAAAATACCATCATTGCTAGTCTAGGTGGCGTGCGGGGATGCATTCCCGACAAGCTCTTACCACCGCTCTAGCTAACTGCTGCCCCATGGCTTGACACACCTACGGACGGGTGTCAAGGGGGTGTAATCGTCTTCCAGTGCGTCACCACGTGCTTAGCGGGAGCCACTTAGCCTCATGGGAGCATGACACAACATCGATAAGTGACTGGAGTAGCAATGCGGTGGAGTGGTGACCGATCGCCCCAAGCTTGTCGGGGGACTTGCTTGTCAGGTCTACTGAGGGTGCGGGTGCCTCGGTCCCCGGAAAGCACCGTAGACATGCCTGGCATGCTCCGAGTTTGTCTTGGGTTGTTGCACCAAGCTTGCCGGTGTTTCTTGGTCTTGGCTTGCTTGTCGTGCGTTTGGCTACTACCGCCTATGCATAAGTCAGGTGAGGGAGTCCTGGATTAGGGGGTCCTCGGATGGCCGACCTGTTGTTTAGGGGCCAGACTATATGGGCTACTTACCGAGCACTGGATTATTTGAAGCACTAGTTTCGAGGATGGAAGCTTTGAGGAGCAGGGCTTGCGCTCTATGTTTGGTGTAGTAAATAGGCATGTTTATCGCTTCGGCGTGTAACCGACCATGTGTAAACCCTAGGCCTCCTCGGCATCTATATAAGCCGGAGGGTTTTAGGGTATTGAGAGAGGACAACTCATCTAGGGTTAGACATATGATGTCGAAGTAGATCGACTCTGTAACCCCTTACACCATCAATACAATCAAGCAGCACATAGGGTATTACCTCCAATGGAGGGCCCGAACCTGGGTAAACTCTTGTCCCCTTCATCTCCTGTCACCATCGGTCCTAGTCTCACAGTTCGGGACACCCTCCCTAAGATCCGCCCGTTTTGACACCGACATCAGGGCCATTGAGTACCCATGTCTCAGTGCATCGACACTAGCCCCCTTAGTCAATCCCACATGGCTAAGTGAAATCACTAAAGCCACATAGTCTAATTGCCTCGTTTCCCTTACATACTACCGCCTCTGGGCATTGCTATGTCAACTAAGAGTGGAGGTCAAAACACCCCTTCTAGCATCTATAAGGGGGCCGAAGCCGACAACTGGTAACTTTTAGATTAAAACGGCCACACTGGAGTCAAAATAAACAAAACAAAGCATGATATACCATGAAAAGCAACGACATCATAAAGCACAAGATTTTAACTGTCATCGGATAAGTGATAGTATGCTCATTCATAAATTGCATCCTTTGGGCATTGGGCCTCTATTGCCCGAGAACCTTCCATCACAATGTGGAAGTACTGCTCGGGGAACCTATGCTCCTTCCCAAGAGGCAGGGGTCCGGTGGCCATCTCGGTCGGCTTGATCTTCGACCATTGCACCATGGTCTTCGCAATGGGCATCTGAGCTCCCTTGATGCATATGAAGCACTTCAGTATGTTAGTCCGCGGTGCAGCGTCGCATAGCTTCTGCACTAAGCCGATGTAGCTACTCGGCAGCGGCTCCGAAGGTCATAGCCCGACATAGAGGTCCTTCATGTCTGGCTCTACCATCCGATGCAACTCCATCAGCTGCTTCATTCGATCGTGAGGAGGAGAGGGTGCTTGGGGGATTGAAACTACCCCCAAAACAACCTCTACTCGGTGATACGTCTCCAATGTATCTACTTTTCCTAACACTTTTGCTATTGTTTAGGACTCTAATTTGCATGATTTGAATGAAACTAACCCGGACTAACGATGTTTTCAACAGAACTACCATGGTGTTGTTTTTTGTGCAGAAATAGAAGTTCTCAAAATGGAATGGAATTTTTTGGAGAATTATTTTGGAATATATGAGGAATATTGGAGCCACGAGCCACTAGAGAGGGGCCATGGGGTGGCCACCCTCCATCAGGGCACGCCAGACCCCCTTGTCGAGACCTGGTGGAGCGTGCCCACCTCTTGTGCCCTATAACCCTAATTTTAGCACTATAAAATCCTACATTTCGAGAGAGAAATCAGAGAGAAAGTTTCATCTGTTTTACGATACAGAACCGCCGCCACCTCCTGGTCTTCATCGAGAGTCCAGATCTGGAGCCTGTTTGGGGCACTGAAGAGGGGAATCTTCGGTCTTCGTCATCACCAACCCTTCTCCATCGCAAATTCCATGATGCTCCCGACCGGGAGTGAGTAATTCCTTCATAGACTTGTTGGTCGGTGACGAGTTGGATGAGATTCATCATGTAAACGAATTAGTTTTGTTAGGGCTTGATCCCTAGTATCAACTATATTCTAAGATTTATGTGGCTATGACTTTGCCATGCTTAATGCTTGTCACTAGGGCCTGAGTGCCATGATTTCAGGTCTGAACTATTTATGTTATCATCATTATATCTATATTCTTGATCCGATCTTGCCTAGTCATATGCACCTATTACGTGTTACGATCCATTAACCCCATAGTGATAATATTTGGGATACTTCACGGTGATGACCGTAGTTTGAGGACTTCATGTATTCACTAAGTGTTAATGCTTTGTTCTGGTTTTCTATTAAAAGGAGGGCCTTAATATCCCTTAGTTTCCTTATGGACCGTTCTGCCATGAGAGGGTAGGACAAAAGATGTCATGCAAGTTCTTTTCCATAAGCTTGTTTGACTATGTACGGAATACATGCCTACGATACATTGACGAACTGGAGCTAGTTTTATGTCGCCCTAGGTTATGATTGTTATATGATGAAAATCATCCAATGGATACATCGATCCAGTGCCTACGAGTTTTCCACTTATTGTTCTTGCTAATTTACTACTACTATCGTTACTATTGCACTTGCTACAAAACTTCCACTGCTACTATTGTCGCTAGTATTACTCTTACTACTGCTATCAAACTAGCATATTACCGTGCTACTGATCACTTTGCCACATATATTTATCTCCGGGTGTGGTTGAATTGATAACTCAACTGCTAATACTCTCAAATATCATTAGGCTCCCCATGTGTCGAATCTATAAATTTGGGTTGAATACCCTACCCTCAAAAACTGTTGTGATCCGCTATACTTTTGGGTTATGAAGACTTCTTTCTGGCACTGTTGCCAGGGAGCATAGCTATATTTGTTGAGTCATGTGGGATTTATATGAACTGATAACTATGAAGAATCTCAAGGATACTACAACCAAGATTTCTCCCTCTACTACGAGGGGAGGTAAGGAACTACCATCACACTCTGCCCTCGATTCACCTTCTGTTATGAGCAAGTTTGCAACACCACCACATGCTATTGATCCTCGTATTGATAATGCTACTTATTATATGAATGATTCTTATGAGGATACTAGTACCATGCTTGATGATAGGGTGCTATTAGGTGAATTTCTTGATGAACAAATTGCTAGAGCTAAAGAGAATGAAATTATTGAAACTGCTGAAACTGATGAAACTGATGAGATCTTTGAAACTGTTGATTATGAAACACCTATTATGCCTAGCTCTCCTAGATTTGAAATGCCGAAGATACCTGAAGGTTATGCTTCATATGGAGAAATAGCTATAGAGATTCTTGTTTATAATGATAGAAATGATCTCAAGAAACTACTATGCAAGTATAAAGAAAAGACTCTGAATGCTAAAATGAAATGTGATCCTAAGTTTGCTAATTCACCTATCTTTGTTACCAATAAGGATTATGAATTCTCTATTGACCCAGAGTTAATCACTTTGGTTGAATCTGATACTTTTCATGGCTATGAAACTGAAACTGTGGTAGCAAATCTTACTAAGTTGTATGATATAGCCACCCTATTTGCTCAAGATGAGAAGATTCGTTACTATTATATTCTAAAATTATTTCCATTCTCATTAAAGGGTGTGATGTATACTATACAACCTTCTTCTCGTAGACTCGTGTTGGGCCTCCAAGCGCAGAGTTTTGTAGGACAGTAGCAATTTTCCCTCAAGTGGATAACCCAAAGTTTATCAATCCGTGAGAGGTGTAGGATGAAGATGGTCTCTCTCAAGCAACCCTGCAACCAAATAACAAAGAGTCTCTTGTGTCCCCAACACACCCAACACAATGGTAAATTGTATAGGTGCACTAGTTCGGCGAAGAGATGGTGATACAAGTGTAATATGGATGGTAGATATAGGTTTTTGCAATCTGAAAATATAAAAACAACAAGGTAACTGGTAACAGAAGTGATCACAAATGGTATTGCAATGCTTAGAAACAAGGCCTAGGGTTCAAACTCTCACTAGTGCAAGTTCTCTCAACAATACTAACATAGTTGAATCATATGTAAATCCCTCAAGTGTGACAAAGAGTTCACTCCAAAGTCACAAATAGCGGAGAACAAACGTAGAAATTATTGTAGGGTACGAAACCACCTCAAAGTTATCTTTCCTAATCAATCTTATGAGCTATCCCTATAAGTGTCACGAACAGCCCTAGTGTTCGTATTAAGATAACACCTTAAGATACACATCAACCAAAACCCTAATGTCACCTAGATACTCCAATGTCACCACAAGTACATGTGGGCTTGATTATACGATATGCATCACACAATTTCAGATTCATTATATTCAATCCAAGACAAAGAACTTCAAAGAGTGCCCAAAATTTTCTACCGGAGAGTCATGACAAAAATATGTGCCAACCCCTATCCATAGATTCCCAAGGTCACGGAACCCGCAAGTTGATCACCAAAACATACATAAATTATTCTCAAATCCTTAAAGATTCAATCCGATAAGAAAACTTCAAAGGGAAAACTCAATTCATCACAGGAAGATAGAGAGGGGAAAACTCCATATGATTCATCTATATCAATAAAGCTTGTGGTACATCAAGATCGTGCCATCTCAAGAACATGAGAGAGAAAGATCAAACACATAGCTACTGGTACATACCCTCAGCCCCGAGGGTGAACTACTCCCTCCTCGTCATGGAGAGCGTCGGGATGATGAAGATGGCCTCCGGTGATGGTTTCCCCCTCCGGCAGGGTGCCGGAACGGGCTCCCGATAGGTTTTTCGTGGCTCTAGAGGTTTGCAGCGACAGAACTCTTGATCTAAGTTTTTTCTTGAGGTTTTAGTATGTATAGGAATTTTTGGCGTTGGTCCCACGTCCAGAAGGTTCCCCTGGAAGTCCCAAGCCAGGGGCGCGCCCTAGGGGGGTGCCCCTGTGGCTTGTGGCTTCCTTGGCCTTCCTCTCTGGTGACTCTTCGCTCCAGTATTTTTATATTTTCCAAAAATATTCTCCGTAAATTTTCAGCTCATTCTGAGAACTTTTATTTCTGCACAAAAACAACAACACGGTAGTTTTGCTGAAAACAGCGTTAGTCCTGGTTAGTTCTAATAAAATCTTACCAAACTCATATAGAATTATCATAAACATGGCATGAATACTTCATAAATTATAGATATTTTGGAGATGTATCAGCATCCCCAAGCTTAATTCCTACTCGTCCTCGAGTAGTTAAATGATAAAAAATAATTTATGAAGTGTGAATGCTAGCAAGTGCACAAGTTTGATCAATGATAATTCCAAACACTTTTTCTAGCATCATTATATATCATAAATAGTAGCTCATCTCATAAACCTACTCTGATAAAATAA
The DNA here is from genome assembly GCA_022496015.1 of Hordeum marinum. Taxonomy (NCBI): domain Eukaryota; kingdom Viridiplantae; phylum Streptophyta; class Magnoliopsida; order Poales; family Poaceae; genus Hordeum; species Hordeum marinum. The sequence goes on along the minus strand of CM039673.1, from coordinate 212,016,783 downwards.
CAAGCTATCCACATGTTAAAGCATAGACTAACAAACTATGCTTTCAGTCACCAAACAATTGCAATTCATCTTATTTCGTCTATGTAAGAGCTTTGATTTAGCAAATTCCACATACTCAACTATCATATAGTCTTCCATGATTGCTAACACTCAAAGCATATTTTTACAGCAAATGGCATCCGTCGAACACAGAGGAAGATAGGGGCTTAAAGTTTTGCCTTCCAACTTATTTATCATATAGATAATTGTCAACAATAATAATTTAGGATCAAATATATTTGAATGGCCATATTTTATTGGATCTTTCCCCAACACATGACGCTTGCCAAGAGAAAAAGGCGAAATATAGGAAGTGGTGAAGATCACCATGACTCTTGCATAAAGGTAAGTACTAGAAAGTAAAAGATAGGCCCTTCGCATAGGGAAGCATTGATTTGCAAAGGTGCCAGAGCTCGAGCATCTAAAATAGACATGAATAATAATTTTGGGCGGTATGCTTTCATTGTCACCATAACAACCGAGAGATATCGGTATCTTCCATGCTAGATACATTATAGGTGGTTCCCAAATAGAATGGTAGAAATTTTACTCCCCCTCCACCAATCAACCACACTCCACGGCGAGCCGAATCTAAGGGTACTGTCCATACCAACAACATTCCTGGGGGAGTTTTGTTTAATTATTTGCATTTTTTCTTTGATTTCGGGACTTCTAATCCCTATTACCAGCCACTTTCTTGTGAATGATAGTGAATCAACACATATTGTGAGAATAACCCACCTAGCATGGAAGATACTGACAGCCCCTAGTCATTATATATGAGCAGTTAGGGCATACAAAACAGAATATTATTTGAAGGTTTAGAGTATGGCACATGCAAATTTACTTGGAATGGCAAGTAATACCGCATTTAGGTAGGTATGGTGGACTCATATGGAACAACTTTGGGTTTAAGGGTGTTTGGATGCACAAGTAGTATTTCTACTTGGTGCGTAAGTTTTGGCTAATATGAGGTGGAAGCAAGCACCACATGTTGGAGGATTAATAACAATATAACTTCTATACAAATATACCCAAGCATAACTCATTATGTTGTCTTCCTTGTCCAACTTCAACTAATTTGCTCAAGTTTGAAAATAATTAATGGGTATTCACAATCATAGAAGATGTCCAATATAGTATATTTATATGTGAAATCTCTCTTCCTTCAATATTTTTCATGAATGGTTCAAGTCACGAATGAAGTGTTTGCTAATTTTCAATAAATTTTACCACCTATACTTACTATATGTGAAGTCATTACTCCCTATGGGATAAGCATATCAAATGTATATAATTTCATATTTATGATATTCAATTCATTCAACCACTTACTCATAGGATATAAGTGAAGCACGAGAGCAAATGAGAGAACTACTCCAAAACATACAAGTGAAGATCAATGAGTAGTCAAATAATTAAGTAGCTATGTGAGGACTTTCTCTCCCTCTCTCAATAAATATTTTTAGATATGATTATTTTATTTAAACATCAAGCAAAATAAAAATATCACTCCAAGAATAGCATGCATCATGTGAACGAATTAAAATTTAGGCTCAACATAGGCTAACCGATAATTGTTGATGACGAGAGATGGGATCCATAGCATCCCCAAGCTTAGATGCTTGAGACTTCTTGAAATATTTACTTGGGGTACCTTGGGCATCCCCTAGATTGAGCTTTTGTATCTCGTTCAATACTCTCCTATCATGGTTTCACCTATTCTCAAAAACTTCATCCACACAAAACTCAAAAAGAACTCGTGAGATAGGTTAGTACACATAATAATAAATCAAGTCTTTATGTACTGCCAAGACAAGTAGCACAATAATTTTAAAACATTGGGTATTGTATACTTTCATTTCCACAATTGATATCTATCAATATAGGCTATGGAAACTATAGGATAAGTAGATAACAAAACTATGATAGCAATCTGTCCAAACAGAACAATTTGTAGAAATTTATGAAAAAAGTGTACTTCTGTAACTCAAAAAATTATTAAATTTAGGAAGTTCTACAAAAATTTATATTACAACACTATGTAAAAATTTCAGAAACTTCCCACGTTCTAGTCTAATAAGAAAATTCAAACACTACAGCCAAAGTTTCTGTTTTTGTACAGCCCTCATCAAAACATGCAATGCGAGCATCCTAAGGCAATTCTTGGAAATTTTCACTGAAAAACAAGATTATAAATAACTCCTAACACAAAAAACAAAATAAAATGATGCTGCATGCAAAACTCATATTATGTGACGAATAAAAAGATAGCTCCAAGTAAGATATACTGATAGTGTTGAAGACGAAAGAGGGGATGCCTTCTGGGGCATACCCAAGCTTAGGTTCTTGAGTCTTCCTTGGATATTACCTTGGCGGTTCCTCTGGCATTTCCAAGCATTGTTTCTTTCCACTTCTTATTCTTGTCATTTCGGTGTCTCACCCAAAACTTAAAAACTTCAATCACACAAAACATAATGGGACTTCGTGAGAAGGGTTAGTATAATAAAGATAGATCATTCACTTAGGTCCTGTTAAGACAAGATTCATAATTTTCACAACATGATACCTACTGTATTATATCATTCCCATAATTTATATCACTGAATATAAGCTATGGGAACACCAAAACAAGCAAACTATGCATGCAAAACAGAGTCTGTCTAAAACAGAATAGTCTGTGAAGATATGTAGTATCACCATACTTCCGTGACACTAAATATTCTTAAAAATTAGGAAGACTCAAATAATTAGCATATAAAGATTTTGTAAAAATATTAGAATTTTTTGATTTTTGGGTAAAATCATATAATTCATATACTGGACGCAAAACTTTCTGTTTTTGCACACAATCAAACAAGCAAGTATCCACACTATCCCAAAGGCTTTACTTGGCACTTTATTGAAATAAAAGACAAAAAACATGATTACTACAGTGTCTTAATCATGTGAACACATCCAAAAAGAAAGTAGAAGTGTTCGGTTGTCTCCCAACAAGCGCTTTTCTTTAGTGCCTTTTAGCTTCGCATGATGATTTCAATGATGCTTGTATAGGAATAACAATTGAAACATGCAAAAGAGCATCATGAATCTCATGACAAGCACATTTATGTCTAACACACTTCCTATGCATCAGGATTTTGTGACAAAACAATTTATGGTAACAAGAATCATCTAGCATAGGAAGGCAAAATAAGAACAACTTCAAAATTTTCAACACATAGAGAGGAAACTTGATATTATTGCAATTCCTACAAGCATATGTTCCTCCCTCATAGTAATTTTCAGTGGCATCATTAAGGAATTTAACAATATAACCATCACATAAAGAATCATCTTCATGATCCACAAGCATACAAAATTTTTCACTCTCAACATAAGCAATTTTCTTCTCATTCATAATCGTGGGAGCAAACTCAACAAGATAACTATCATGAGATACTTGATTGAGATACCCACATTCAATATTAAAATCATGATGAAAAGTTCCTGGTTACTATCACTCTTTATAGGATGCATATCATCATCATAATCATCATATATAGGTGGCATGCCATAATCATAATAATTTTTCTCATCAAAACTTGAGGGGCTAAAAATATCATCTTCATCAAACATAGCATCCCCAAGCTTGTGGCTTTGCAAATCATTAGCATCACGAATATTCAAAGAATTCATACTAAAAATATTGAAATCATGCTCATCACTCAAAGATTTAGTGCCAAATATTTTAATAACTTCTTCTTCTAACACTTGAACACAATTTTCCTTTCCATCATTTTCTCGAAAGACATTAAAAAGATGAAGCATATGAGGCAACCACAATTCCATTTTTGTGTAGTTTTCTTTTATAAAACCAAACTAGTGTAAAACAAGAAACTAAAAGATTTGATTGCAAGATCTAAATATATACCTTCAAGCACTCACCTCCCCAAAAATGGCGCCAGAAAAGAGCTTGATGTCTACTACACAACTTTCTTCTTGTAGACTCGTGTTCGGCCTACAAGCGCAGAGGTTTGTAGGACAGTAGCAATTTTACCTCAAGTGGATGACCTAAGGTTTATCAATCCATGAGAGGTGTAGGATGAAGATGGTCTCTCTCAATAAAACCTGCAACCAAATAACAAAGAGTCTCTTGTGTCCCCAACACACCCAATATATGGTAAATTGTATAGGTGCACTAGTTCGGCGAAGAGATGGTGATACAAATGTAATATGGATGGTAGATATAGGTTTTTGTAATCTGAAAATATAAAAATAGCAAAGTAGCTAGTAACAAAAGTGAGCACAAACGGTATTGCAATGCTTAGAAACAAGGCCTAGTGTCAGGACCCCAATCCTAGGTCATATGAATCCAGACTGTAACATATCACATCACCTTGCGGCCTCACGCACGGTAAGCTCCACGGCTGCAGCCTTACCTTAGCCGGGACCATTTGTGTCTTTTTGCTCACGTATGTGAACATGTCGCTGGCAATCAAACGACAAAGAACCCGGGCCGACATGACTAGTCATAGAACCCAAGTGGCACATCCATACGAAAACAGGCATACGTAACCCAGCAATGCAGGTGTCGGCCTCAAGCGTGTGTAGACGAGTCATAGCAAGCTACAAGGACTCCATTACGCCGTGGGACATAAATGTCATCACTGCACGTAGACGAGTTATAGCTTGCTACAGGGACTCCATTACACTGTGAGACATTTTCCCAAAAGGACAGACACAGCAGCAAAGAAGGATACATGTCGGTCAATCAATGTGTCCAGAGCAGTAGCAATCTACCAAGGCTCGATGGAAGCACAAAGAGGCAGTTTCCTGTAAATAGTACTACTAAAGGCACCTGACTAGGTGTCGGATCCCATACATACCGTTGCACGTCACACGTACACACGACATGCCCGATATGCATAGATACAACTATGGCATCACAACATAACCATACATCAACACAACTTTTATTTAAAAGGATCAGAAGAGCGTTGCATAATGTGTTCTTACAGGTAGGGGTCACATGACCCGACACTCAAGTCATACAATCAAGTTCATACAAACCAAGCGGAAGCATAAAGTTGTCTGAGTACAAACAGATGAAAGGGTAAAAAGGCACATGGCCTGACTATCTACAGCCCGCCACAGGGCATAAGGTCGTAGATGGCACACTAGCTATTCAGCATCGTCAACATCTAGATCGAACCCACCTGATGGGTCCTGAGTCTCATCTGCAACATTTATTAAGCAAACGTGAGTACAAACATACTCAGCAAGTCTTTAAAATGGACCTAGTCTATTCATGATCATGTATCAACAAGGGGAGTGGTGGACCTTATGCAGCAATGCTAGCTTTGACTCATGGCTAACCTGCACTACACAATTTAACTCTTTGTTTAGATATTAGATATCGCACACGAGTCCACTAACTTCATAACAATACAACACCATGGGTTCACTTCCGTCTACTACGAGAGTGCCATCCACGGTACTCACACTTGTCTTGTTATTTTTATGAGTATCCATTTGATTATCTATGAACAACATAAGTTCTCCAAGTAGTCCATATCCGAGGACGCGGCTATTCGAATAGTTTCATACCTGCAGGGGTGTACTTCTTCACACACGCTCTCGCCACTTATCGCTGTGTGCTCATAAAACCATGCACCTTGGCAACCTTCAAGAAGAAGCCCAGCAAGGGAGTCGGCCAGGACCGTTAACCACATAAGACCTCTAGTCCAGGCTATCGCCTATTTGAGAGTGAACCCGCACGGAAGTCCGGCCGAAGTTTCCGCTACGGCCCCAAACGATGTGCGCAGGGTTCCTAAGCCCACCATTCGGGTGACCCTTGGTACACCATGCTACTGCCTACCTTGTCGTAATCCACCCCTAGGGTCAGCGCTACGCACGGCCCCCAGCATGCTATAGTCACCAGAAACTACTTGCAACTCCTGTACTAAAGACTAAGCGATTGATAAGTCGAGCGGGGTCATATTTCAGGGCCCAACATGTGGTAGTATCTAGTCTTGAATTACAAACACGGAACTCAGTTCCTAAGAACGGTCCCAATAAGACAACCTGCTATGTACTCCTACATAGCCTATCATCGCTACCTTTATCAAACCGGGTTCATCATAAGCTTATCACATCAGAACAACATTGTTTCACTCCAGTTCATCACCCAGATGAATCAAACCTGACACAACTCTAAGCATGGCAAGCATAGCAGGAAAAGTAAGCAAGCACATCATGGCACAAGCATCTACCAGGTATGCTAGGTTGCAAGGTTTAGCTATTTACAGTGACAATGACAGGTCATGCAAAAGAATAGGTTCATCTACCGTGTATGACAGACAACTGGACGTTTGTCCTAATGCAATAAACAAGAGCAGGAGCGAGAGAGTGGGATGTTAACGGAATGATCAAAGGGGTTGCTTGCCTTGCTTGGTAGCGAGAAGGTTTTCTCCTTCGTTGGAATACTCGGAGGTATCCTCAGAAGCAAGGCCTACCGCAATGCAGATAAATAGCAGTCAATACACGCAAGTGCAACAATATGATGGATCATGACATGGCAGCATGTATGGATGAGCTAATGCAACTATTCTCCAAGTTAATTGAAGTGATTTGAATATAGGTTCAAAATCATTCCCCATTCCATATTTCATAAGTTAACCTATTTGTAAATGTCAATGTTCATCTACATAGGTTGTTCTAACATGCATGATAATGGAACCATTGGATTCATTGAATTTTTATGATAAATTTTCCTATATAAATTATTTCAATCTGAGTGATAAATTAATTTCTATGAATTTTATAAGTTTTAAATAGTTTCTGGAATTATTTAAATCAGATATTCCTTTATTGCATCAGCATAACATCACTATGATGTCAGCTAGTCAACAGAACGTTGACAGGTCAAACTTGACCAGTGGGCCCCACTGGTCAGTGACCCAGTCTCTCACAGAATTATTTAAACACTAATTACTAATTAGTTAGAATAGGGGCCCACTAGTCAGTGGGTCATTAACATAACTAGTTTAGTTAATTAATTTTCCTAATCAAATTCTAATTAAAAAAGGTCGGGCCCACTTGCCAGTTGACCTGGGGTCAAACCCCCATGGTCAACACCGGTTGACTCGCTGGTGTTGAGCCACCGGCGATGTTAGAGACGGCGGAGAGGGTCGGAACCCCTCCTCCGGCGACCAAATGGATGGCGAAGGGCACTGGGAAAACCTATGCTCGAGCGCGCTTCGATCTAGCCCCATACCAGAGGTTGGGGTGGTCGGAATCGGCGCCGGCGTTGAGGTCAGCGGCTGCCGAAATCGGGCAAACCTCGAGCTCATCGATCCAGCATGCAACATGATGGTAGCTTGGCTCCTACAGCACCTACACGGTCCTATGAACACAACAGCGACCTCGGAAGGACCTCTCGAGCACCGAAGCATGGTCGATGTCGAGCTCGAGCGGCAGAGCACTTCGGACCTCGATGAAATCGACGGCTACAGCATGGGATCGACCTTGGGAAGAGGGGGAAAGAAGCAGAAGCTCACAGCGGTCTTGGAGCTGTTGGAAGCGAGCTCGGGGATGGCCTGAGGACGGAGAACGACGGTGGCGATCAACGGGGCCAAAGGTTGAAGACGATCTCGGAGCGGTGTCTTGGGGGGCTTCCGTCGAGGCGAGGCTTGCTAAGGAGGATGAGGGCGACGAGGCAGAGCTCAGGAGCTACTTAGCGAGGCAGGGGAGCGGCTGGAGCGGCAGCGCTACGGTGGCGGGGCTTCGGCGGCCATGACGACAGAGGGGGAGAGGAAGAGAGACGGGCGAGAGCGAGAGGGAGAGAGCGATGGGGACGGCTCTCTGAGCTTATCCCCGTCACGCTGGCGAGGGGGAGGTAGCCAGGCAGCTGCCGGTGTGGAGGCACGGTCATGCACGCGCGACGGCCACACGCCCGTCCTCCTGGCCGCTAGGAGGACGATGACCTCCCTAGGCCAGGTGGGCCGGCCTGGCATGTGCCTAGGTGAGCTTCCTCTTTGCTTTTATTTTTTTCTGATTCTATTTTATTTTTTGTCATTTGTTTTATTTATTTTTAGGCACAATTCCTAATTAATAAATATCCCAATTATTTAATAGCATTAAGTTTGAATATTTCAAACTTCTGTAAAAAGTTTCAGGATATTTTGAAATCTAAAATAATGATAATGCTTTATTTGGCATTTTTAGAGGCTTTATTGTTTATTTTAAAAATTCTATAAATGTTCAAATATTTAAGATGGCCCCTAATATATTCATGTCTATATTTATCAGACATAGGGGACATTTTAGATGGGCATTTTGAATTTGTTGGTTCTTCACTAACTTTTAATCCCCATTTCAAGTTGATGCAAAAATGAAATATGATGCACACACATGCTGTCCTAAGACAACTAGCTAGAGATGTGACACCTAGGGTTCAAACTTTCACTAGTGCAAGTTCTCTCAACAATACTAACATAGTTGAATCATATGTAAATCCCTCATGTGCAACAAAGAGTTCACTCCAAAGTCACAAATAGCAGAGAACAAACATAGAAATTATTGTAGGGTACGAAACCACCTCAAAGTTATATTTTTTTGATCAATCTTATGAGCTATCCCTATAAGTGTCACGAACAGCCCTAGACTTCATACTAAGATAACACCTAGAGATACACATCAAGCAAAACCCTAATGTCACCTAGATACTCCAATGTCACCACAAGTACTCGTGGGTTTGCTTATACGATATGCATCACACAATTTCAGATTCATTATATTCAATCCAACACAAATAACTTCAAAGAGTGCCCCAAAGTTTCTACCGGAGAGTCAAGAAAAAAACATGTGCCTGTTGGGGAATGTCGCATGGGAAACAAAAAATTTCCTACGCACACGCAGATCTATCCATGGTGATGAGCATATACGAGAGGGAGAGTGGATCTACGTACCCTTCTAGATCGCTAAGCGGGAAGCGTTAAGAAACGCGGTTGGTGTATTCGAACGTCTTCGCGATCCAAATCGTCGAGCGTCCCGCGATCCAATCACGATCCGTCCCACGATCCAATCATCATCCGTCCCACGAACTTGATCACGATCCATCCCATGAACTTGATCACGATCCGTCCCACGAACTTGATCATGATCCTTCCGATCTAGAGCCGATCGGACGGCACCTCCGTGTTCAACACACGTACAGCTTGATGACGATCTCCGATGTCTTGATCCAGCAAGAAGGAGAGGAGAGGAAGAAGAGTTCTCCGGCAGCATGATGGCGCTCCGGCGATGGTGGTGGAGCTATTCCGGCAGGGCTTCGCCTAAGCACTTCAGAAATCCGATCTAGAGGAGAAACTATGCACTAGAAGAATGGGTAGCAAGTGGCTGAAAATGTTGGGGAACGTCGCATGGGAAACAAAAAATTTCCTACGCACACGCAAACCTATCCATGGTGATGAGAATCCACGAGAGGGAGAGTGGATCTACGTACCCTTGTAGATCGCTAAGCGGGAAGCGTTAAGAAACGCGGTTGGTGTAGTCGAACTTCTTCGCGATCCAAATCGCCGAGGGTCCCGCGATCCAATCACGAACCGTCCCACGAACACATCATGATCCGTCCCGTGAACTCATCACGATCCGTCTCATGATCTTGATCACGATCTGTCCCGCGAACTCATCACGATCCGTTCCGTGATCACATCACGAACCGTCTCGCGATCTCGATCACGGTCCTTCCGATCTAGCGCCGAACGGACGGCACCTCCGCGTTCAGCACATGTGCAGCTTGATGACAATCTCCACCGTCTCGATCCAGCGAGAGGATGTGGAGAGGAGAGAGAGTTCACCGGCAGCGTGACGGCACTCCGGTGATGGTGGTGGAGCAATTCCGGCAGGGCTTCGCCTAAGCGCTGCGGAACTACGATCTAGAGGAGAAACTATGCACCGGTGGAACGGGTAGCATGTGGCCGGAAATTCTGTCCAAAAACCACCCAATCCACTATTATATATAGAAGGAGAGGAGAGGAGAGGCAGCCAAGGCCTTTGGGTCGGCCGAAATAGGAGGTGGGAGCAATCCTACTTCACCTCCAATCCTAGTTGGAGTAGGATTGCCTCCTATTGGCTGATTTTCCACTTTTTTGCTTTAGGACTTTCTCTCCTGTGCCATGGGCCTTTGTGGCTGTTTTCCCAGCCCACTAAGGGCTGGTTATTATTCTCCCACAGCCCATGGACCTCTTGGGGTCGAAATACCCCTCCCGGAGGTCCCCCGGTACACTACCGGCACTCCCGGTACACTACCGATACTCCCGGTACACTACCGATGAGCCCGAAACTTTTCCAGCGACCAAACTGGGACATCCTATATATGAATCTTTACCTCCGGACAATTCCGGAGCTCCTCGTGACGTCCGGGATCTCATCCGGGACTCCAAACAACCTTCGGTCACCACCATACATAACTCTACACTACCGAAACGTCACCGAACCTTAAGTGTGCAGACCCTGCGGGTTCGAGAACTATGTAGACATGACCGAGACACCTCTACGGTCAATAACCAATGGCGGGACCTGGACGTCCACATTGGTTCCTACATATTCTACGAAGATCTTTATCGGTCGAACCTCTATGTCAAGGATTCAGTTAATCCCGTATAACGTTCCCTTTGTTCTTCGGTATGTTACTTGCCCGAGATTCGATCGTCGGTATCTCCATACCTAGTTCAACCTCGTTACCGGCAAGTCTCTTTACTCGTTCCGTAATATAAGATCCCGCAACTAACAATTAGTCACATCGCTTGCAAGGCTTATTGTGATGTTGCATTACCGAGTGGGCCCCGAGATACCTCTCCGTTACACGGAGTAACAAATCCCAGTCTCGATCCATGCCAACTCAACAGACACCATCGGAGATACCTGTAGAGCACCTTTATAGTCACCTAGTTATGTTGCGACGTTTGATGCACACAAGGCACTCCTCCGATATCCGTGAGTTGCATGATCTCATGGTCATAGGAACATATACTTGACATGCAGAAAACAGTAGCAATAAACTGACACGATCATATGCTATGTTTGTAGTTTGGGTCTTATCCATCACATCATTCTCCTAATGATGTGATCCCGTTATCAACTGACATCTCATGTCCATGGCCAGGAAACCTTAACCATCCTTTGATCAACGAGCTAGTCCATTAGAGGCATACTAGGGACATGGTTTTGTCTATGTATCCACACATGCATTTAAGTCTCCGATCAATACAATTATAGCATGGATAATAAACGATTATCATGAACAAGGAAATATGATAATAACTAATTTATTATTACCTCTAGGGCATATTTCCAACAGAAAATTCTGTGCAAAAACCCTAAAACCTCTAGTATAGATAAGAGGAAGAGAGGAGGAGGCTTGGAACAAGGGCCAAGCCTCAAAGGAGTCGGCTGAACCAGGTGGAGGAGGTGCACTCCACCTCCAATCCTAGTAGGACTAGGATTCACCCTATTTTTGCCTTTTTCCAGTTTTTCTCTTTGGGCCTCTTTTCCCAAACCGCATGGGCCTTTTGTGGGACTTCCACCAGCCCACTAAGGGCTGGTAAACACTCTCCCATAGCCCATGGAGCCTATTGGGTCGAAATACCCCTCCCAATGGTCTCCCGGTACACTATCGGCACTCCCGGTACACTACCGATGAGCCCGGAACTTTTCCGGCGACCAAAATAGGACTTCCTATATAACAATCTTTACCTCCGGACCATTCCGGAGCTCCTCGTGACATCCGGGATCTCATCCGGGACTCTGAACAACCTTCGGTCACCACCATACATAACTCTATACTACCAAAACGTCACCAAACCTTAAGTGTGCAGACCCTACGGGTTCGAGAACTATGTAGACATGACCGAGAGACCTCTACAGTCAATAACCAATAGCGGGACCTGGATGACCATATTGGTTCCTACATATTCTACGAAGATCTTTATCGGTCAAACCTCTATGTCAAGGATTTAGTTAATCATGTATGATGTTCCCTTTGTTCTTCGGTATGTTACTTGCCCGAGGTTTGATCGTTGGTATCTCCATACCTAGTTCAACCTGGTTATTGACAAGTCTCTTTACTCGTTCCGTAATACAAGATCCCGTGACTAACACTTAGACACATTGCTTGCAAGGCTCATTGTGATGTTGTATTACCGAGTGGGCCCTGAGATACCTCTCCGTCACACGGAGTAACAAATCCCAGTCTTGATCCATGCCAACTCAACGGACACCCTCGGAGATACCTGTTACCTGTAGAGAACCTTTATAGTCACCCAGTTACGCTGCGACGTTTGATACACACAAGGCACTCCTCCAGTATCCGTGAGTTGCATGATCTCATGGTCATAGGAACATATACTTGACATGAAGAAAACAATAGCAATAAACTAACACGATCATATTCTACGTTTGTAGTTTGGGTCTTGTCCATCACATCATTCTACTAATGATGTGATCCCGTTATCAAATTACATCTCATGTCAATGGCTAGGAAACCTTGACCATATTTGATCAACGAGCTAGTTCACTAGAGGCATACTGGGGACAAAGTGTTGTCTATTTGCCCACACATGTAATGTGTTTCCAATTAATCCAATAATAGCATGGATAATAAAGGATTATCATGAACAAGGAAATATAATAATAAACACTTTATTTATTGCCTATAGGGCATATTTCCAACAGTCTCCCACTTGCACTAGAGTCAATAATCCAGCTCACATCACTTTGTGATTTACATTGTAATGAATCGAACAACCATGCAGTTCTGGTGTTGATCATGTTTAGCCCTTGGAAGAGGTTTAGTCAATGGGTCTGCAACATTCAGATCCGTGTGCACTTTGCAAATATTTATGTCCTTCTCCTCGATGTAATCACGGATGGAGTTGAAGAATCACTTTATGTGTCTGGTTCTCTTGTGAAACCTTGGTTCCTTGGCCAGAGCAATGGCACCAGTGTTGTCACAGAACAGGTTCACTAGATTCAGTGCACTGGGCACGACTCCAAGATCTGTCATGAAATGCTTCATCCAGACACCTTCCTTCGCCGCCTCCGAGGCTGCGATGTACTCCGCTTCACATGTAGAATTGGCTACCATGCTTTGCTTGGAACTGCACCAGCTTACCGCTCCCCCGTTGAGAATAAATACGTATCTGGTTTGTGACTTAGAGTTATCCGGATCAGTGTTGAAGCTTGCATCGACGTAACCCATTATGACGAGCTCTTCATCACCTCCATAAATGAGAAACATTTCCTTAGTCCTTTTCAAGTACTTAAGGATATTCTTGACCGCTGCCCAGTGTTCCATTCCAGGATCACTTTGAAACCTTCCAGCCATACTTATGACAAGGCTGACATCGGGTCTTGTGCACAACATTGCATACATGATAGAGCCTATGGCTAAAGCATAGGGGATGACACTCATCTTTTCTCTATCCTCTGTAGTCACTGGGCATTGAGTCTTACTCAACTTCACACCTTGTAACATAGGCAAGAACCCCTTCTTGGACTGATCCATTTTGAACTTCTTCAAAACTTTATCAAGGTATGTGCTCTGTGAAAGTGCTATCAAGCATTTCGATCTATCTCTATAGATCTTAATGCCTAATATGAAAGCAGCTTCTCCTAGGTCCTTCATGGAAAAACCCTTGTTCAAATATTCCTTCACGCTTTCAAGCATTTCTATATTGTTTCCAATCAGCAATATGTCATCCACATATAATATTAGAAACGCTATAGAGCTCCCACTCACTTTCTTGTAAATACAAGCTTCTCCACAAACTTGTATAAACTCAAACGCTTTGATCACCTCATCAAAATGCTTATTCCAACTCCAAGATGCTTGCACCAGCCCATAAATGGATCGCTGGAGTTTGCAAACTTTGTCAGCATTCTCTAGATCGACAAAACCTTCTGGTTGCATCATATACAACTCTTCCTCAAGGAAACCATTGAGGAACGCTGTTTTGACATCCATCTGCCAAATTTCATAGTCGAAATAAGCAGCTATTGACAACATGATTCTGACAGACTTAAGCATCGCTACGGGTGAGAAGGTCTCATCGTAGTCAACTCCTTGAACTTGTGAAAAACCCTTTGCCACAAGTCGAGCTTTATAGACGGTGACATTACCGTGTGCGTCCGTCTTCTTCTTAAAGATCCATTTGTTCTGAATGGCCTTTCGCCCTTTAGGTAATACTTCTAAAGTCCATACTTTGTTTTCATACATGGATCCCATCTCGGATTTCATGGCCCCAAACCATTTCTCGGAATCTGGGCCCATCACTGCTCCTCCATAGCTCGTAGGTTCATTGTTGTCCAACAACATGACCTCCAAGACAGGGTTGCCATACCACTCAGGAGTAGTAAGCGGCCTTGTAGACCTACGAGGTTCAATAGTAGCTTGCTCCGAAGCTTCATGATCATCATCATTAACTTCTTCTTCTACCGTCGTAGGTTCCATAGAAACATCTTTCTGCGTTGCGCTACTTTCTGGTTGAAGTAACGGTTCAATAACCTCATCAAGCTCTATTTTCCTCCCACTCAATTCTTTCGAGAGAAACTCTTTCTCAAGAAATGTTCCATTCTTAGCGACAAACACTTTGCCTTCGGATCTGAGATAGAAGGTATACCCGACTGTCTCATTCGGGTATCCTATGAAGACGCATTTTTCCGCTTTGGGTTCCAATTTTTTAGGCTGAAGCTTTTTGACATAAGCATCACATCCCCAACCTTTAAGAAACGACAACTTTGGCCTCTTGCCAAACCACAGATCATATGGCGTTATCTCAATGGATTTCGATGGTGCCCCATTTAAAGTGAATGCAGCTGTCTCTAATGCATAACCCCAAAACGATAGTGGCAAATCAGCAAGAGACATCATACAACGCACCATGTCTAATAAGGTTCAATTACGACGTTCAGACACACTATTAAGCTATGGTGTTCCGGGCGGTGTCAACTGTGAAACAATTCCACACTGTCTTACGTGACTGTCAAACTCATAACTCAGATATTCACCTCCTCAATCAGATCGCAGGAATTTAATCTTCTTGTTACGATGATTCTCAACTTCACTCTGAAATTGCTTGAACTTTTCAAACGTTTTAGACTTGTGTTTCATCAAGTAAATATACCCATATATACTTAAGTCATCAGTGAAGGTGAGAAAATAATGATATCCACCACGCGCTGTAACATTCATTGGACCACACACATCAGTATGTATGATTTCCAATAAGTCACTCGCCCGTTCCATTGTTCCAGAGAACGGTATTTTAGTCATCTTGCCCATGAGGCATGGTTCACATGTGTCAAGTGATTCAAAATCAAGTGACTCCAAAAGTCCATCAGCATGGAGCTTCCTCATGCGTTTTACACCAATATGACCTAAACGGCAGTGCCACAAGAAAGTGGTACTATCATTATCAACTCTACATCTTTTGGCATCAATGTTATGAACATGTGTGTCATCACTATCAAGATTCAATATGAATAAACCCCTAACATTGGGTGCATTACCATAAAAGATATTACTCATATAAATAGAACAACCTTTGTTCTCTGATTCAAATGAGTAACCGTCTCACAATAAACAAGATCCAGATATAATGTTCATGCTTAATGCAGACACTAAATAACAATTATTCAGGTTCATCACTAATCCCGATGGTAATCAAAGAGAGAGCGTGTCGACGGCGATGACATCAACCTTGGAACCATTTCCCACGCGCATCATCACTTCGTCCTTCGCCAGCCTTCGTTTATTCCGTGGTTCCTGTTTTGAGTTGCAAATGTGAGCAACCGAACCGGTATCAAATACCCAGGCACTACTACGAGAGCTAGTAAGGTACACATCAATAACATGTATATCATATATACCTTGTTTGTCGTTGGCCGCCTTCTGGTCAGCCAGGTACTTGGGGCAGTTCCGCTTCCAGTGACCAGTTCCCTTGCAATGAAAGCACTCAGTTTCTGGCTTAGGTCCATGCTTGGGCTTGTTTACAGGAGTAGCAACTGCTTTGCCATCCTTCTTGGTTTTACCCTTCTTGCCCTTGCCCTTGACCTTGCCATTTTTCTTGAAACTAGTGGTTTTATTAACCATCAACACTTGATGTTATTTCTGGATTTTAGACTCAGCGACTTTTAGCATCGCAAACAGCTCGGCGACTGACTTGTTCATCGCGTGCATGGTATAGTTCATCACAAAGCTCTTGTAACTAGGTGGCAGTGATTGAAGAACTCTGTCAGTGATTGCCTCCGGCGGAAGGGCAATTCCCAACTCCGCTAGATGAGTTGAATACCCAGACATTCTGAGTACATGTTCACTGATAGACCCGTTCTCCTCCATCTTGCAATCATAGAAATTATATGAGGTTTCATACCTCTCGATCTGGGCATTCTTCTGAAAGATAAACTTCAACTCCTGGAACATCTCATATGCTCCATGATGTTCAAAACGTCTTTGAACTCCCGGTTATAAGCCATACAATATTGCACACTGAACTATTGAGTAATATCCAGTATGTGCCTCCCAAGCGTTTTTAACGTCTTTGGAGGTCATGTCTTCTGGTTGGTCACCAAGCGGTGCATCAAGGACATATGATTTCTGGGAAGCCGTGAGGATAATCCTCAGATTACGGGCCCAGTCAACAAAGTTACTTCCATCATCTTTCAACTTAGCTTTCTCTCGGAACGGATTAAAATTCAGGGGTGCTACTACGCGAGCCATTGATCTACAACATAAATATGCAAAGTTTACTTAGACTATTCTTCAAGATAATGAGTTTAGTTAATCAAATTACTAAAGCTCCCACTCAAATTGACATCCCTCAGGTCATCTGAGTGTCACATGATCCAAATTCACCAACTCAAGTCCTATCATCACGTGAGTTGAGGTGGCTTCAATGGTGAACATCATTATGTTGATCATATCTACTATATGAATCATGTTCGAACTTTCGGTCTCTTGTGTTTTGAGGCCATGTCCGTACATGCTAGGCTCGTTAAGTTTAACCCAAGTGTTCTGCACGTGCAACACTGGCTTGCACCCGTTGTATGTGAACGTAGAGTCTATCACACCCGATCATCACGTGGTGTCTCAACACGATGAACTTTCACAACGGTGCACACTCGGGGAGAACACAATTTATCTTGAAATTAAGTGAGGGATCACCTTATAGTTTTACCGTCGTCCTAAGCAAAACAAGGTGCATAAAAGGATTAACATCACATGCAATTCATAAGTGACATGATATGGCCATGAACTTGTGCTTTTGATCTCCATCTAGAAAGCACCGGCATGATCTCCATCGTCACCGGCATGACACCATGATCTTCATCATCTTGATCTCCATCAATGTGTCGCCATCAGGGTTGTCGCGCCCAACATGCTTCGACTACTATTTCTACCGTTTAGCGATAAAGTAAAGCATTACATAGTGCTTAATGATTGACACGCAGGTCATACAATAATTAAAGACAACCCTATGGCTCCTACCGGTTGTCGTACTCATCGACATGCAAGTCGTGATAATCTATACATCACATGATCATCTCATACATCACAGATATCACATCATGTAATTGGCCATATCACATCACAACATACCGTGCAAAAACAAGTTAGACGTCCTCTAATTGTTGTTGCATGTTCTACGTGGCTGCTACGGGTATCTAGCAAGAACAATTCTCATCTACGCAAAAACCACAACGGTGATACACTAGTTGCTTTTCAACCTTCTCAAGGACCTCCTTTGTTGAATCTGATCCAACTAAAGTGAGAGAAACTGGCACCCGCAAGCCATCTATGCAACAAGTTTCGGTCGAGGGAACCAGTCTCTCGTAAGCGTACGAGTAATGTTTGTCCAGGCCGCTTCATCTCACAATACCGCTGAACCAAAATCCGACCAAGGGAGGAAGCAATCTAAGCATCAATGCCCACAAACCTTTTGTGTTCTACTCGAGATCTCATCTACACATAGACCTAGCTCATGATGACACTATTGGGGAATGAAGCATGGGAAACAAAAAAATTCCTACGCACACGCAGATCTATCCATGGTGATGAGCATCTATGAGAGGGAGAGTGGATCTACGTACCCTTGTAGATCGCTAAGCGGGAAGCATTAAGAAACGCGGTTGGTGTAGTCAAACGTCTTCGCGATCCAAATCGCCGAGCATCCCGCGATCCAATCACGATCCGTCCCACGCTCCAATCATGATCCGTCCCATGAACTTGATCACGACCCGTCCCACGAACTTGATCACGATCGTTCCCACGAACTTGATCACGATCCTTCCGATCTAGCATTGAACGGACGACACCTCCGTGTTCAGCACACGTACAACTTGATGACGATCTCCGCCGTCTTGATCCAGCAAGAAGGAGCGGAGAGGAAGAAGAGTTCTCCGGCAGCAAGACGGCGCTCCGGTGATGGTGGTAGAGCTATTCCGGCAGGGCTTTGCCTAAGCACTGCAGAAATCCGATCTGGAGGAGAAACTATGCGTTGGAGGAACGGGGAGCACGTGGCTGAAAATTCTGTGCAAAAACCCTAAAACCACTAGTATATATAAGAGGAAGAGAGGAGGAGGATTGGCACAAGGGCCAAGCCTCCAAGGAGTCGGCCGAACTAGGTGGAGGAGGTGGACTCCACCTCCAATCCTAGTAGGACTAGGATTCACCCTATTTTTGCCTTTTTCCACTTTTTCTCTTTGGGCCTTTTTTCCCAAACCGCATGGGCCTTGTGTGGGACTTCCGCCAGCCCACTAAGGGCTGGTAAACACTCTCCCACAGCCCATGGAGCCTCTTGGGTCGAAATACCCCTCCCGATGGTCTCCTGGTAAACTACCGGCACTCCCGGTATACTACCGATGAGCCCGAAACTTTTCCGGCGACCAAAATAGGACTTCATATATATCAATCTTTACCTCCGGACCATTCCGGAGCTCCTCGTGTCATCCGGGATCTCATCTAGGACTTCAAACAACCTTCAGTCACCACCATACATAACTCTATACTACCGAAACGTCACCAAACCTTGAGTGTGCAAACCCTGCGGGTTTGAGAAATATGTAGACATGACCGAGACACCTCTACGGTCAATAACCAATAGCGGGACCTAGATGACCATATTGGTTCGGACATATTCTACTAAGATCTTTATCAGTTGAACCTCTATGTCAAGGATTCAGTTAATCCTGTATGAGGTTCCCTTTGTTCTTCGGTATGTTACTTGCCTGAGATTCGATCGCCGGTATCTCCATACCTAGTTCAACCTCGTTATTGACAAGTCTCTTTACTCGTTCCATAATACAAGATCCCATGACTAACACTTAGACACATTGCTTGCAAGGCTCATTGTGATATTTTATTACCGAGTGGGCCCTGAGATACCTCTTCGTCACACGGAGTAACAAATCCTAGTCTTGATCCACGCCACCTCAACAGACACCCTCGGAGATACCTGTAGAGCACCTTTATAGTCACCCAGTTCCGTTGCAACATTTGATACACACAAGGCACTCCTCCGGTATCCGTGAGTTGCATGATCTCATGGTCATAGGAACATATACTTAACATGCAGAAAATAGTAGCAATAAACTAACACAATCATATGCTGCATTTGTAGTTTGGGTCTTGTCCATCACATCATTGTACTAATTATGTGATCCCGTTATCAAATGACATCTCATGTCAATGGCTAGGAAACCTTGACCATCTTTGATCATCAAGCTAGTTCAGTAGAGGCATACTAGGGACAAAGTGTTGTCTATTTACCCACACATGTAATGTGTTTCCAATTAATACAATTATAGCATGGATAATAAACGATTATCATGAACAAGGAAATATAATAATAAACACTTTATTTATTGCCTCTAGGGCATATTTCCAACAGTGCCAACCCCTATGCATATATTCCCAAGGTCACGGAACCCATAAGTTGATCAAGAACACATACATCAAGTATTCTCAAATCCTTAAAGATTCAATCTGATAAGAAAACTTCAAAGGGAAAACACAATTCATCACACGAAGATAGAGAGGGGAAAACTCCAGACGATTCATCTATATCAATAAAGCTCGCGGTACATCAAGATCGTGCCATCTCAAGAACACGAGAGAGAGAGAGATCAAACACATAGCTACTAGTACATACCCTCAGCCCCGAGGCTGAACTACTCCCTCCTCGTCATGGAGAGCATCGGGATGATGAAGATGGTCTCTGATGATGGTTTCCCCCTGTGGCAGGGTGTCGGAACGGGCTCCCGATTGGTTTTTCGTGTCTCTGGAGGTTTGCGGCGGCGGAACTCCTGATCTAGGTTTTTTTCTGGGGTTTTTAGTATTTATAGGAATTTTTGGCATCGGTCCCACATCCAGAAGGTTCCCGAGTAAGTCACAAGCCAGGGGCGCGCCCTAGGGGGGTGCGCCCCTTTGGCTTGTGGCTTCCATAGCCTTCCTCTCCGGTGACTCTTCGCTCCAGTATTTTTTATATTTTGCAAAAAATATTCTTTGTAAATTGTCAGCTCATTTCCATAACTTTTCTTTCTGCACAAAAGCAACACCACGGTAGTTCTGCTGAAAACACCATCAGTTCAGGTTAGTTCTAATAAAATCATACCAAAATCATATAGAATTATCGTAAACATGGCATGAATACTTCATAAATTATAGATACGTTGATGACGTATAAGGGTGATGCTAAGATATGGTACAATGCTCTTACTCCCCCTAGTGTGCGTAGTCCTAAGGATATGATTTGCTACTTCTCTGAAAAATATTTTCCTGCTCATAAGAAATAAGCTGCCTTACAGGAAATATTTAACTTTGTGAAAATTGAAGAAGAGTGTCTCCCACAAGCTTGGTGGGGGCTTCTCCAATTGCTTAATGTTGTGCCTGATTATCCTCTCAAGGAAAATTAAATACTTGATATCTTCTATAATGGAATAACTGATGCTTCTAGGGACTTCCTAGATAGTTGTGCTGGTTGTGTTTTTAGGGAACGAACTGTTTAATAAGATGAGGAACTATTGAATAATATATTGAAGAATTATGATGATTGGACTCTCCCTGAACCACCAATTGAAGTTTGATGAAGGTGTTACCCCTTACAATAAACATCCTAGTCAATGCTTATACGAGTTTGATAACTACATTAGGAAACAAGATCACTTCAATGCAAATGTTTTGAAACACTTGAAATATAATTCTGATATGATTGCCCGCTTGAGTGACTTGCTATTTAGAATCAGTAATGATATTGGAGGTGTTGGGAAATATAAGTTAGAACAAGTTGCTAAATCTCAAAGAGAATTGCTTGATGAAATGAATAATAATATGAATGATCATGCTATTAGAGTAGTAACTAGAGGAGGTAGAATGACCCAAGAACCTCTTTATCTTGAAGGTCATCCTAAACGAATTGAACAAGACTCTCAAGGAATTAAAGTTGATTCACCTAGTCCTTTTGAGAAGAAAAATATAAAGAAAAATGATAGGACTTTGCATGCTTCTAGTGAACCTGAGATAGAAAAACCTCCTAGTGATACTAATGATGTCTCTGTTTCTGATGCTCAACCTCAATCTGGTAATGAACATCCACCTAATGATAATTATAATGATAGTGATGTTCATGAGGATACTCAACCTAGTAATCATAAAGAACCGGATAATGATGTAGAAATTGAACCTGTTGTTGATCTTGATAACCCACAATCTAAAAATAAACGAGATGATAAAAATGACTTTGTGGCTAGAAAACATGGTAAAGAAAGAGAACCATGGGTTCAAAAACCCATGCCTTTTCCACCTAAACCATCTAAGAAAAAGGAGGATGAAGAATTTGAACGATTTGTTGAAATGATTAGGCCAGTTTTTTTGCGTACCCATTTAACAACTATTTTAAAGATGCCTCCTTGTGCTAAGTACATGAAAGACATCATCACTAATAAAAAAAGAAACCTGAAGTTGAAATCTCCACAATGCTTGCTAATTATTATTTTAAGGATGGAGTACCCAAAAAAATTAGAGATCTTGGAATACCAACTATACCTTGCTCCATTAAAAGAAATTATGTCAAAACTGCTTTGTGTGATTTGGGACTTGGTGTTAATGTTATGCCTTTATATTTATATAAAAGACTTGATTTGAATAAACTCACACCTACTAAAATATCTTTGCAAATGGCTGATAAATCGAATCCCATACCTATCGGTATTTGTGAGGATGTGCCCGTTGTTGTTGCAAATGTTACTATCTTAACGGAATTTGTTATTCTAGAGATGTCCAAGTACAAAAACATGTCGATATCCTTTGTAGACCCTTTTTGAATACTACAGGGGCTGTTATTAATTGCAATAAAAGCAAGGTCACTTTTCATATCAATGGTAATGAGCATACGGTGCACTTTCTGAAGAAACAATTCCAACTAATGGTGTGAATGTTATTGAAAATTCTTTGACACTCATTATTGGAAGCTTTCGATTACCTCTACCTGCTGTCAAAAGGAAATATGATATTATTATGGTAGGGGATATGCCCATTCCCATTTAGGTAACGTAATAATTTACGAAAGTTCTTCGGTTTCATGCTAGTTAAAAGTGATAGTTAATAAGACATGATCAACCTTATTAATGAATCATTTTCAAGATGTATGATGTTGATGAATTTAGTAGACACAAGTCTTTGTACCCACTTTTTGTTTTCTATTTTTTTATATAAATAAAATAAAATGCCATGTTTATGCAATTTTCTGATTTTTCCCATGCAATAAAAAATGACCCAAAAATAAAAATGTCCTCAAAATTTAACATGATTTTTTTCTGACTATTTATTAATTTCTAGACCAAATAACACGAGAGGGGGGTGCAGCTGGTGGCCACCCTCCACCAGGGCAAGCCAGACCCCCTGGTGCGGCCTGGTAGAGGGTGGACCTTAGGTGGGTCCCCCACTTGTCCCTTTATCCCATGTCATTTCTTACCTCCAGAAAAATTCACCATTGCTCTCTCCATCGTGTTCTTGCTCAAGAACCATGGATTTTGATCTCTTTGATCGAAGCTCTATTTCCAAAATTGTTTTAGGGGATTGCTTCTTGGTATGTAACTCCCCATTGCACCAATTAGTTTTTTACTTAGTGGTTTATTTTCAGAATAATTAGCTACTCTTGGTGCTACTGTAGATGAGCTTGCATGTTGAATTCTTAGAGTTCTAAGTACTTTGAATGCTTGATATGGCCTATATGCATCCCTAGGAGTAGTTTATATCAATCTTATTTAGTTTAGTAACAAATTTTGGTGTCACAATTTTTTTAGAAATTGTTCACAAATAAAATGCAATTCTTTAGGAGTTCTTCGAGGAGAAGATCCTTGGGGTATCATCAAGTGAAAGTTCAATACGACAATCTTATGTCGAACCTAGTGCAAGCTCGATATGAGACGCTGAAACCAAATCATGCCTTTGACCGTGTAATACCTTCATGGAAGGTGTAGGTATTAAGGAAGAATTTGAGCAATATGTTCGCAACGCTGATCTGGTTCCCTTAATCGAAGATATGTGCACTCAACACCTCGCTCACATAGAGACATTTACTAATAAATTTAAATATTTTCCTCGTGAGTCTAGAGTTTTATTTAGTCTTTATTCAAATGCTTTCACAATGCATTTAGACGCATTTTGAGAGGCGTGTAAAATTCCATACTAGGGTTCGCTAGACGAACCAACAAAATTTGAGGTTTCGTACAGGCACACTTAATAACTATACTTACAACTTGAGGTTTGATAACGGTCCCATTGTGCCTATTGTATTGCCTGCTCCTGCTGTCTTTGATTTTAACATCAAGGAAAGATACTACAACATTGAGAGCGAGGCCCGTGCATACAATGTAGAGGTTGTAGCTGCCAGGAGGGCTAAGGTGGTTGCATTAAGAGCCTCAGTAGGCTATCACTCAGGCCATAATCCGGGCCACGGATGGTGATTACCAAGCTAGGCCAAAAGCCTAAGCGTGGATGAGTACGTGTTTCCAACCGACATTATGTACATTTTCACACATTTCATTCCATTTGTTGGTGTCCACACTTTTTCATTGTATTATCCATCCTAGATTTATTCTTCTTGCTTTCTTCTTGGGAGTATGAAAAACTTTGAGAAAATCCAAAAATACTTCTTGCTTCTTTTTGTTTTTTTCTTTCAGTTTTGTGAGTTGTAGTATTAGAAAAAAACAAAGAGATTTCTCATTTCTTCTTTTGCTTGTTGGGAGTTCTCCTGTGTAAATAGTTTTTCTCATTTTTTTTCCATCTCTTATTTCCTTCTTCAAGGAAAAACTAAAAACTCCAAAAATATTTCAGTGTGTTTCTCTTAAATTCTTTTTCTTTTATCGAGTCATACCAAGGAGATCACGTTGAAAATGTTGAGTGGCTCTCATATGATTTACTAATGATCTAACAATGATCACATATTACCTTGTCTTCTCCTCTTGAATAAAATGTTTGCAGATTACAGCTTAGACCACAACACTTCTGCACTATCATTATTTCCATATCATTCGATTCAGCAAGTGAAAGGCAATAATGACGATATGTGATGAATTGACTGTGGCAGAGAAAAGAGGGTATGAACTCAACTTGTTCTTGTTTTTGTAAATATGTTTAACCTAGTATCCATGATTCAGCATATTACGATTGAACATGTTTGCAATGACAATTAGAGATTATAGTTTCTCATGCCATGCTGAAGTAGCTAGGAGTGGATAATGATTTATCTTAGATGTCAACATGCATTAAAATGATCTTGATGTAGTATGATGATATGGTATCCTCCTCTGAACGTTTCAAGTGGCTTGACTTGGCACATGTTCACACATGTAGTTGAATCAAAACCAACATAGCCTTCATGATAATTATGTTCATGGTGTCCATATCCTACTCATGATAGCATTCAATGTCTATCATTCATAATGCATGTTTATGACCGTATTCGCTCTCTAGTTGGCCGCTTCTCAATCTAATTGCTAGCCTTCACCTGTACTAAGTGAGAATTCTGCTTGTGCATGAAAAACCCTTAACTCAAAGTTATTCGAGATGAGTCCAGCATATCTACCTATATGCGATATTACCCTGTCGTTCCAAGTAAATTTGCACGTGCCATCTCTAAAATTTAAAATGAACATCTATTTTGTGTGCCTGGACCGCTCATGGAGTGACAAGGGGTGGTCAGTATCTTCCATGTTAAGCGGGTTACTCTAATGATGAGTGATTAGTCACTCGTCCTTGCACGAGAAGGGCGGTAATATGGATTCCCAGTCCTGAAATCAAAATAAATGCAAATAATTAAAAAAACTCCCCTAGAAATGTTGTTGGTTTGGATGGTACACATGGATTCGGCTTGTCGTGGAGAGTATTTGTTGGTGGAGGGGGAGTAAACCTTTACTTTTACCACTTGGGAACCGCCGCTAATTTGTTTAACATGGAAGATATTGATAGCTCTTCGTCCTAACGTTGACAGGAAGGGTGTGCCTCTAAAAATTATACTTATCACTTATTTAATCCTTGAGCTCTGGGACCTCTACAAATCCCTTCTTTCCTCTATGAAGGGGCCATCTATTTACTTTAGTGTTGAGTCATCACCTTCTAAAATAAGCGCCAGATCTGACAGCACTATTGTCATCCACTCATGCATTCTGTATAGTGAATGTTGGATGCATCATGATTGGATATTTTCTACCATTAATTACAATGTTTAGTCGCTGATTGAACTTTGGAGGTGCTCTGCATTTATGTTGTGTGGTCTTAGAAAGGGCTAGCGAGATACAAATATTGTCATATTATATCATGATTGTTTTGACAAACGTTTGCACTTGAGTTATCTTATTATTGCTTGCTAGTTTCTTGCGTCATTGATATGAGTTAATATAATCTTTAAGAGTTATTGTTGACATGGTTAGTTATAATCTTTGCTGAAAACTTTGGTGTTACTTAAGCAGATGTATGTAAACAAGAACAAAAGAGTTCGTAAAAGTTTCTATTTCTCGCTTTCAGTTTGTCAACTGAATTGCTTGAGGACAAGAAAGGGTTTAAGATTGGGGTAGTTGATACGTCTCCAATGTATGTACTTTTCCTAACAATTTTGCTCTTGTGTTGGACCCTAATTTCCATGATTTGAATGAAACTACCCCGGACTGACGTTGTTTTCAGCAGAACTACCATGGTGTTGTTTTTTGTGCAGAAATAAAAGTTCTTGGAATGGAACAAAAAAATTGGAGAATTGTTTTGGCATATATGAGGAATATTTGATCCAGAAGCCACCAGAGAGGGGCTCTAAGGTGGCCACCCTCCACCAGGGCACGCTAGACCCCCCCTACTGTGGTCTGCTGGAGTGTGCCCACCTCATGGGCCCTCTGCCCTAATTCTAGAGCTATGAAATCCTACATTTCGAGAAAAATGAGAGAGAAAGTTTCACTGCATTTTATGATACAGAGCCGCCACCACCTCCTATTTTTTATCAGGAGGCCAGATTTGGAGCCCGTGTGGGCCTCCGGAGAGGGGAATCTTCGGTCTACGTCATCACCAACCCATCTCCATCGCCAATTCCATGATGCTCCCCACCGGGAGTGAGTAATTCCTTCATAGGCTTGCTGGTTTTTGAGGAGTTGGATGAGATTCATCATGTAATCGAGTTAGTTTTGTTAGGGCTTGATCCCTAGTATCCATTATGTTCTAAGATTGAAGTTGCTATGACTTTGCCATGCTTGATGCTTGACACTAGGACCCAAGTGCCATGATTTTAGATCTGAACATTTCATGTTATCATCATTATATCTATGTTCTTGATCCAATCTTGCCTAGTCATATGCACCTATACGTGTTATGATCCATCAACCCATAGTGACAGTATTTGGGATACTTCACGGTGATGATCGTAGTTTGAGGAGTTCATGTATTCACTAAGTGTTATTGCTTTGTTCCGCTTCTCTATTAAAAGGATGCCTTAATATCCCTTAGTTCCCTTATGGACCACGCTGCCACGAGAGCGTAGGACAAAAGATGTCATGCAAGTTCGTTTCCATAAGCATGTATGACTATACAAGTAATACATGCCTACATTACATTGACGAACTGGAGCTAGTTATGTGTCGCCCTAGGTTATGACTATTATATTATGAATGGCATCCAATGAATACACCGATCCAGTGCTTACAAGTTTTCCACTTATTGTTCTTGCTAAGTTACTACTACTGTTGTTACTATTGCACTTGCTACAAAACTACTACTGCTATTGGTTCCACTATCGTTACTGTTACTACTACTATCAAACCATCATATTACTATGGTACTGATCACTTTGTTTCAGATACTTATCTCCAAGTGTGGTTGAATTGAAAACTCAACTGCTAATACTCTCAAATATTTTTTGGCTCCCCTTGTGTCGAATCTATAAATTTGGGTTGAATACTCTACCCTTGAAAATTGTTGTGATCCCCTATACTTGTGGGCTATTACTCGGAATTACCTCCCCCCGGATGCAAAGTTCCTTGAGCATCCACCACACTCCTCAGAAGATCCGCAAAAGCGCCAGGAATGCCACAATAGATTGTGAGAAACGCAAACTAGTTACCACAGAAGACCATTGCAGTAAGTACATCTTACCATCCGCAATAAGCTTTATTTGGCAGAGCTCCTTTTGGAAGCCTTCCACGTCCACACGCTCCTCCTGGACTGCCGACTTCAACGAGATCAGATTGGGGCATGATCGTTACTCTTTAGCTGAAGGGCCTCACATTTAGTGACAACATCCTTGAGTCTTGCTGTATCTTGGCCACCCTACCCTCGTTCTTATCATTGACAGTCTTTACCTATGTCAGTTTGGCGGTCGCTCGTTCAGCCGCCGCCTTCTATTCTGCAGCCTCTTGCCAAGCCTTCTTCAGCTCGACCTTGACGTTCTCGACATACGCGGCGACAACTACAGTTATAATAAGCGCCCCATGCTTAGGGATAAACCCGAACACCTCACCCACGATATTAAACAGCCTCATCCGTACTTACCTTCCGCATTGTCAAACCACTTGTTGAGAAGGTCGAGCTCCTCATTGGATCTGTGGAGCTTCCGATTCATCTCTGCCAGCTCTACGGGGTTGGTGGCCGCCGTTGAAGACGAGGTCTGCACAACAACTCATGCTTGTCGGACTTCCAAGTATTCATTTTTACATCCTCTACCAGATCTTCTTCAATCCTGCCAAAATCTTAGGGGCTATGGTTCACTTTTACTATTATCGGTGTTTTCTGAAGCTATTTGATCCCCGCTTGTGTTTTTCAAAGTCACCCAGGGCTCGGGGGCTACTACATATGAGGACTGCATAACCTTATAAAAATTCGCTCTGTAAAAGGGTTTACATGATCTACCTTGAAGCCCGTGAAGAGGCCATCGAAAGCCTCCTTCAGTCTAGTGTCAACAGACTGAATGCTTTGTAAAACCGTGCTCATGAAGGCGTAGTTTTCTTCTTCGATGGAGGAGCTATTCAAAGCATCCACCATCATGGTCGGCCACCCATTTTGGGAACGCTCTACTACAAGTGGCATTGATAGCGGCACCTCGGCTCCCCCTTTGGTGGAGGCTGGAATGGACAGCTCTGGAGGCCTGGGGGGCTCCAAAACCATCTTTCGAGAGTGCTCGGACTGATCGGGCTCCCCCTCCTTGTTCTCCAAAAGGGATTCTCTCACCTGGTCTTCAACAACCTTGGTATTTACCTAGTCCATGATATCATCACCCCCGCCCCCTGTGTTCGGCCTAGTAGGGCTCTTCCGGGATAGCACCTCTAGGTCTCCTAAACAACCGGAGGAGGTGTAGTGCGTGACGCGGTCACGCTCTCCGCTGGCTACGCTAACGGAGAGTCCCCCTCCGAGGCTCGGTCGGTGGGGAGGTCACGCGGTGGGCTACAACATGAAAGGCACTCATATGGTTGGTAACGAGCCTCAGTATGGATGTACGAGAGAGTCTTCGGATTCATACCTTTGGGATGGGGGCTTGTCCCTAGGGTTTCTTCTGTGAACCACATTAGAAGCCCTAGACTCCTCTGTGGAGTCCGATCTATCATCAGGCAGGGCCACCTTGGCCCCGCATTGCCTCTTAAGGATAGAAGGAGGTGGATCCTCCTCGGCATCATCGGACGCCTCCCTCTTCTTTGTCCGGAAGGAGTCACTCTCCTCCCCATCCTCTCCCTCCTCTGCTTCATGAGTGGAAAGGGTTTGGGTTTCCTTGGACTTAGTGTCTGCGGGTCCTCTTGGGCAGAGGCCTTCTCGGGCCTCCCTATTCTTACCCTTCCTTTTCTCTTTATTCTCTAGCACCTTGTATGGCGCCATAGCCAACATTTTCGTTAGCAAGGCCGTCCTGGGCCCTCGGGTAGCACGGTTGGGCCATCAATCTGCTCAGCTTTCTCTAGTCAGCCCTGTGAATGTGGGGAAGAAATGGCCAAGTTCCTTGTTAAAAGGAAGCACCAGAACATAAGAGTAAAACTTTATTGTACCTGCCGAAGAGCGTGTGCGGTGTCAAACCCAATGTCTTCTTCCTTAGATGACTAGTCCTTTTGGGGATTGGACAACACTTTCAACAGCTTATCGTGGGTGGTGCAGTAACAGTGGAGCATGGAGGCAAGGTCGGCGGGCTTGGAGGACCACATTGTAGCGGCTTGATGTTGGAGAGGTAGGAGGTGGCAGCGAAGCATGATCTGAACCATGTTTGTCAGTTCGATCTTCTCCTTTATCATATGGGAGATGCGCTTCTGCACCCACTTCACCTTCGTTGTCAACACCTAGTCGAGACCCTTCCTGATCCACGACACTAGCTGTGTGGGAGGTCCGGATCTGAATTCGGAGGGTGCGACCCAGTCTACGCCGTGTAGTTCGGTGATGGAAGCCCACTCTTTTTTCCAGATCTTGACGTTATCTATAAAGGTACCTTCCGGCCTCTCAACTTGGCGGAGCTTGCTGATCACCCTCCCCCCCACACACACACAAAGTCCGTGTGCTGGCTGTTGACTATCTTCGGCTTAACATTGAATACCTTTAGCCAGAAGACGAAGTGTGGCTGGACCCGTAGAAAGGCCCAAAGGATAACAATGAAGGCCGAAATGTGCAAGAAGGATTCTGGGCGAGATCGTGAAAATCCAACCCGTAGAAGAATATCAAACCCCTAACAAAGGGGTGGATCAAGAAGCCAAGCCCCCGGATGAAGTGGGGAAAGAACACCACCCTCTCGCCTTGCCTTGGCGTGGGAATGACCTGATTCTTCTCTGGAGCATGGTGGGTGATGTTGACTGGATGATAGCTGGCACGCTTCATCTTCTGGATGTCATCGGCGGTGACAATGGAGGCCTCCCACTTGCCCTTGGAACTGGAACCGGCCATGCCCAAACTATGGGAGTGTCTTGAGGAGATTTGTGGGAGGAATAGATCTGGGTGCTTAGAGCTCATGAAATTGGGAAGGTAATAGCAATGGGGGATCTGAGAAGCGTATGGAGGCTTTGGTGGTTGTTTCCATTTTATAAGCTCTTGTAATACCAAGAGCCCCTTTTGCTGCGCCGCAGACCTCATCGCTTCCCAATGTAATCTTGCCATTATGCACAAGGGGAATAACCCGAATCATTGATCATATCCCTTAAACAACGAGGCATGATACGTCTCCAATGTATCTATAATTTTAGCTTGTTACATGTTGTTATATTATAAATCTTGGATGTTTTACAATCATTTTATAGCAAATTTATATCATTTTTGGGACTAACCTATTGACATAGTGCCAAAGTGATAGTTGCTATTTTTGCTTGCTTTTTACTTCACAGAAAATCAGTACCAAACAAAGCCCAAACGTCCTGAAATTTTTTGGAGATTTTTTTGGACTAGAAGACACCAGATGGGACAAACACCTGGCAGAGAGGAGGCTCGAGGTGGGGAACGCCAACCAGGGCATGCCAAAGGCCCCTAGCGCGGCCTGGTGGGTGGTGCCCACCTCGCCCCCCCCCCTTCACCGACTATCGAGACTATAAATTCAAAAATATTTGGAAAACCCTAGGGGAGTCGGCGAAACACAATTCCAGCCGCCGCATGTTCCAACACCTCGAAATCCAATCTAACACCATTATGAAGGGGTTCTTCTTCATCATAGGTCCCTCTCCAATGGTGCGTGAGTAGTCCACCATAGACCTACGGGTCCGTAGGCTGTAGATAGATGTCTCCCTCTCTCTCTATGATTCTCAATACAATGGTGTCTTGGAGATCTATTTGATGTAATGACTTTTGCGGTGTGTTTGTTGGGATCTGATGAATTTTGAGTTCATGATTAGTTCATATCAATGATTATGATTTGAGTCTTCTTTGATCTCTTATTTCCGTGATTAGTTATAAACTCATATTTGTTCTACGAATCTTTGGTTTAGTTGGGCAAACTAGATAGATTTTTCTTGCCATAGGAAGAGGTGCTTTGTGATGGGTTCGATCTTGCAGTGTTCTTTCCAGTGACAAAGGGGTAGCAAGGCATGCATGTATCGTTGTCATTAAGGATAACAAGATGGGTTCTATTCCTACATGAATAGATCTTGTCTACATCATGTCACCGTTCTTATTGCATTACTCCGTTTTTCCATGAACCTAATACACTAGATGCATGCTGGATAGCAGTTGATGTGTGGAGTAATAGAAGTAGATGCAGAATTGTTTTGGTCTACTTATCTTGGACCTGATGCCTATACAATGATCATTACCTGGATACCATCATGGTTATTTGATCTTCTATCATTTGGCCAACAGTAATTTGTTCACCCACTGTGCGCTATACTCATGAGAGAAGCCACTAGTGAAACCTACACCCCCCGGGTCTACTTTTCCAACATATTGCTTTCCGATCTACCATTTTGCCTTTTTTCAGATCTATTAATCCAAAAAAACCAAAAATACCTTCCTGTAATTTTTATTACTTATTTTATTTTGTGTTTTTGTGAGATGTATATGCCAAAACTATCATTACATAATCTATATTTTTATCGTTGAGAGCTTGAAGACCTCTCTTACGCATCGGCTTGCAAGTATTTGTTATTTGTGTGTAGGTGCTGTCTACATGGGTGTGTGATCTTCCTCTATGTATTGATACCTTGGTTTCATAGCTGAGGGAAATACTTACCGTCACTGTGCTGCATCATACCCTCCTCTTTGGGGAAATATCGACGCAGTCTCAAGCCACGTCAAAGGAATTTTTGGCACCGTTGCCTGGAAGGAAGCAATCTCATCTACCAAGTTCCTAATCACAATCTCATCTCCTTGCAATTTACATTATTTTCCATTTGCCTCTCATTTCCTCTCCCCACTTCACAAATTTGCCGTTTTATTCGCCCTCTTTCCTTTTTCTCGTCAGTTCTCTTGTTTCCTTGCAATCTTGTTTGCGTAGTCACGATGACCCCAGAAAACGCCAAGTTGTGTGATTTTTCCAATACCAATAATAATTATTTTATTAACACTCCTATTTCTCCTCCTGCCACTAGTGCAAAGTCTTGTGATATTAATACCACGTTGTTGAATGTTGTCATGAAAGATCAATTTTCCGGTACTCCTAAAGAGGATGTCGCGTCCCATCTTAACACATTCATGGAATTATGCG
The DNA here is from genome assembly GCA_022496015.1 of Hordeum marinum. NCBI lineage: Eukaryota > Viridiplantae > Streptophyta > Magnoliopsida > Poales > Poaceae > Hordeum > Hordeum marinum. Next base: position 211,984,075 of record CM039673.1, on the reverse strand, counting down.
ATATGAAAAAGAAAAAATATTTGGACAATGATATTTTGAAGTTAAAATTATTTCCATTCTCCTTGCAGGATCATGCAAAATTTTGGTTTTCTTCTTTGCCTCACAATAGTATTGATTCTTGGGATGAATGGAAGGATGCTTTTATTACAAAGTATTTTCTGCCCATGAAAATTATTTCCCTTAGGACTCAAATTATGAATTTTAAGCAACATGAGCATGAACATGTTGCACAATATTGGGAAAGAATCAAGTTGATGCTAAGAAATTGTCCTACTCATGGTTTAAATCTTTGGATGATCATACAAACTTTTTGTGCGGGATAGAATTTTGTCTCTACAAATCTTTTAGATCCCGCTGTGGGAGGTAATTTGATGAAAATTAGTTTGGATGAAGCTACTCGATTGCTACATAATAATATGGCAAATTATTGACAGTGGATACTGAAAGAGCACCTACTAGTAAAAAGGTTAATTCGGTGGAAGAAATTAGTACTATGAGTAAAAAAATTGATGCTCTTATGAAGTTGTTGCTAGTGCAAATACTCCTATTGATCTTCATGATGTTCCTTTGTATATTTTGATTGAGAAAAATAGTGATTCCATAGAAGTGAATTTCATCTCACAAAACAATTTCAATAACAGTTCTTATAGAGGTAATTTTAATCCTAGGCCTTTTCTTGGATGTCCTTTAATAATTATGGTAATTCATATGGTAATTCTTATAATAATAATAATAGTAACACCTCTGATCTTGATAGTAATTTTAAAGAATTTATCAATGCTCAAAAGTCTTTCAATACTACGATAGAAGAAAAGTTGAATAAGATCGATGATATGTCTAGAAGCACCAATAGAATTTCCCATGATGTAGAAAATCTCAAGCTGAATGATTTTCCACCTAATATTAATTAATCAATTAAGGTTTATATGTTTCTATGGATTAAAGTAAGAAAAGAATCACTATGCTTAGAGCTAAAATAGAATCTTTAGGAAAAGCGTTTTCTAGCGATTACTTTCATAACAATGATGAAGATCTTAAAATGATTGGTGTTTGCTCTATTGATTCCGTGTTTAGTAATGTTCAAATTGATGATAAAGGATCTTAAGATGAGAAAATTTTAGCTACAAGGCATCCAAATAATTGTGAGGGTGAAAATCTTGATGAAAATATTAATAAAAGTGGGTTTCGAGAGGTCAAAACTTTAACTAGGGATGTGCCCTGTCGGTGTACTAAAGTTTGGGTCTTTAGTACCCCTTACTTGTGCACGAGCAGTTGTAGCCACACCAGCGGCAAGGCCTGCCAGGGGACTGCTAGGTGTAAGTACGAAGATGTCAATAAAATGCTCAAGTCAGCAATCAGAAGACAGAAGACCAGAAGCTGGGACCTTGGCAAGATCTTGTCGGGATGGCTTGCGGAGCCCCGGCAGGACCCGCACCCGGCAAGACCTCACCAACCCGTCACCGCTCCAGCGCAACGACCAGCCTTTCATACAGGTCTTATCTTCCAGAGTATGTGTCAAGGCCCTGGCGATGAAGGGGTTAAGCGGTGCTGATGGGACAGACTCTTTTTACGTCCCCAAGAAGGTTAGAAACAGCTAGACAGAGCACTTAATGCAGTTGTCCTATGTCGTCAGTGTTAGGTATGATAACACTGTAGCAACTGTACACCCCGTGTATGTACTATACCCCACTGTTGGAGACCCCTTAGTCATATAAACGGAGGCCCAAGGCATTACTAGAGAAGGGAGGAGGACATTCTAGCTCAGATGCATGCATAGCATCTGTGTATTGTTCATCACACAACGCTCCTATAGCTAGATCTCAAACACCACAATACAGTAAAGCGGGAGTAGGGTTTTACACTTCTCAGCGGTCCGAACCTAGGTAAAAATCCCTCGTGTTGCTCATCGGATCTGCTCTTTGTGCACACCTTCTCCCTGCCGAATCAATAAAGGGATCCACGCGATCCCGTAGGTGTAGTGTCCCGACATCATTGGCGCACTAGGTAGGGGAAGAAGAGGGTTGCATGAACTAGGTCTATTGATCAGCGCCAGTTTCTTCATCATCTTCATCACTATGGCCCCCAAGAAGAAGGGCTTTTCGATGGTTGATCCATGCACGTCTGATGTGCCTATAGCTACCCGGACGGGTGACGGTGTGGATACAGGCGGAGGGGGCAGAGATATTGAGCCTCCACGATGTTGTAGTGAATAAGGCCAAGCGAGCAACAATGTCCGCATCGGCAATGACAACCCATGCACCACTGGATCTCAGGACGGAGTTGTCCTGCCTATGGATGGTGTAGAGAATTCCAGGGACGGAAGGGCGCCTTCCAAGACACCCATGCCGACGTATCCACTACGGCCTTCTTAGGTTGTGCGAGATGGACATCACGGTGACGTTGCTGGTTCTAAGCGTCCCCATGGAAAAATTCCTGAGCATCACTCCCGAGATGCGCGGGACCAGCATGCACGCCAAAATGCTTATGGAAGTAGCGTGCGGTCACGGGACCGTGATGGAGCTCCTTCCAACACTGTTAGGAGTCAGAGCACCTCACGTTCTTCGCACCTTCCGCTACCGACTACATCAGCAGAAGCGTTGGCATGAGCCAAGCTACTCCTGAAGTTTCCTCCTGCTGTGGAGAAGCTTGATGAGTGGAGAGCTACTATTCAGAGCCTCATCAGCTTTGCTGATAGAGATGGGCCGCAGCGGGTGGAGCCTTCGAGGCGGCAGTCCATCGAGTCAGCTCGCACCGACGGCGAAAAGGCTGGAGGTGGCACGACCACGACGCACTCTCCTCCGCAACGGCAACAGCAGTCGTTAACTCGACAGATCAGCGCCTGTGGTGACGAGTCAATGGAGTGGTCGGGTCTGCGAACTCGCCGCGATCAACGTCAAGTTCTTCGGGAGCGAAGCAAAGAAGACGCTCGGACTACCATCAAGCGGCGGGGAGAAGCGCACCATCAACCTGATAGGTGTGCAGGACCCACTATAGACAAGCCTGCGCTAGGGTATCCTATCGACTACCTTATGAGGTCGGCTATCTAGCTTTTACCCTTGATGTGCGGCGAGTCCAGTGGCCCAATTCCCGGACGTTCAAACCGGAAGCTATAGAGAAATACGATGGCAAGACTCATCCGTCCGAGTTCTTGAGCATCTACACCATTGCGGTGTAGGCTGCCGGGGCTCGCGTCGACAAGATATTCGCCAACAACTTCCCATTGGTACTCAAGACCAACATCAGGTCATGGTTGATGCATCTGCCGAAGAATTCCTTTTGTTCCTAGGCAGATCTGTGTCATGACTTTGTTGGCGCCTTTACTGGAGGCCACCAAGCTCATGGCAAGGCAAGTGATTTGCATCTCATTCCCCAGAAAGAAGGCGGAACATTACGCAATTCAGCAGTGTACATTGCAACATCCCGGACGTTCATCCTGCTGCTGTTATCAGCGTGTTCCACTAGAACATGCGCAACCGCAAGATGCACGAAGAGCTAGCGATGAATAAATTTAGGGACGTTGCCGAGCTCTATGCTCTAGCTGATAGATCTGCTCGAGATGAAGAAGGGAGGAGACTCCCCGGGAAGGATGCTGGTGCTGGAGTCGACTCTGAATAGGAAGACACCACTGCGCCGGTGAAGAAAGGCCGATGGCGAAACAAGAAACGCAAGTGCAAGGCCGTGCTTGCCATCAAGGAATCCGGCAACCTCAACTCCTCCAAGAAGACTAAGGTTGACGACCGCCGCAAGGATGTTTCCGGGTGCATCTTCTGTCAGGCCTTGGCGGCGGCCGACAGGTCGGAGGGCTCCAACAAGCAGTACTATGAGATCCATCACACCAAGGGCCACGATCTCTAAAACTACCGACAAGTTGAGTAGCTTGTCGAGAGGCAGAAATCTCAGTATGTGAGGCGAGATAAGGAGAAGGCCCAAGATGGTGCAGAGGAGTCCAGCAAGAAATGTGGTGGCCGAGGAGGTCGCTGCGGCAAGGCCAAGCAATAGACCCAGGGCACCTACTGCCAAGGCACTTGCTCCTGCCGCTGAAGCTCCCAAGAGGAAGAAGACCGGCAAGTCCTCTCGTACACACTCCAACAAGCGCACCTCTTTGAAGTGCTACACTCCTATTGATGATGTGCCAGAGTACTCCACCAGCAAGAGCAAGAAATCCAAGGTAGCTCCACCGAAAACTAAGAAGGTGCCCACCAAGGTGGATGGTACGGGAGGAACTTTCACCATAAGTTCCACCCTCGACGACAAGTAGGAAAGCGCGCTCATTGCCTTCCTGTGGGCGAATGTCGACGTGTTTGCGTGGCAACCATCTGATATCCCCGGTGTTCCCAGGGAGGTAATTGAACACCACCTTGCTATCTGTCCTCACGCACGGCCCGTCAAAAGAAAGTTAGGAAGCAAGCCTTGGAGCGGCCTGAATTTATTGCCGAGGAAATCGGGAAGTTAGAAGCAGCAGGTTTGGTCAGAGGAGTGCTCCATCCAACATGGTTGGCCAATTGAGTTGTAGTGCGCAAGGCGAATGGAAAATGGAGGCTCTGTATTGATTATACAGATCTCAGTAAAGCATGTCCAAAAGATCATTTCCCCTTGCCGCGCATCGACCAGATTGTGGACTCCACTGCCGGTTGCGATTTGCTGTCATTTCTTGATGCTTATTCAGGATATCATGAGATCTTCATGTCTAAGGAAGACGAACAAAAGGCCGCATTTATCACCCCATGTGGTACATATTGCTTCGTGTGTATGCCTTTCGGGTTGAAAATTTCTGGTTCAACATTTGCAAGAGCAGTCCATACCGGTTTTGAGCCTCAGCTACATAGAAATATACAAGCTTATATGGATGACATAGTGGTCAAAACCAAGGACAAAGCAATGCTCATACAAGATCTACAAGAGACGTTTGCAAATCTGTGCAAGATCAATTTGAATCTCAATCCTGAGAAGTGTGTGTTTGGCATTCCATCCGGCAAACTTCTCGGATTATTTTTGTCTTCGTGTGGGCTCGAGGCAAACCCCTAAAAGATCAAGGCAATTGAGCAGATTAAAGCACCAAGGCGCGTCAAAGATGTGCGTCGTCTTGCCAGCTGTGTTGCGGCTTTGAGTAGGTTAATCTCCAAATCTGCTGAGCGCTCCCTACCCTTTTTCAAAATCTTGAAAAAGTCAGGTCTGATGAAGTGGACTCAGGAAGCGGAGGCAGCGCTGCAGAATTTGAAGAGGTACCTCTCCTCTCCGCCAACACTAGTCGCACCTAAACCACAACAGCCGTTGTTGCTATACCACGCAGCAACGAATCAGGTGGTTAGTGTTGCGTTAGTGGCGCAGAGAGAAGTCAACAAAGAAACAACAGCACAGGCAGGACCGCCAAGCGACGAGCCAGGATCTTCCCCGACAGAGTCTGGTGCTAACGTGGCAGGGTCTGCGCAGATAGACGAAGCAACACAGAAGAAAAAGATGGTGCGGCACCTAGTTTATTTTGTCAGCTCCCTTTTGCAGGGGGCTAGGTCAAGATACTCTAGTGTGCAAAAGTTGCTCTTCGGCTTCCTTATGGCCTCAAGGAAGCTGCACCATTATTTCCAGGCACATGAGATCACCGTCGTCACTCGCTTCCCATTGCAGCGGATTTTATGAAATCCAGATGCGACCGGCAGGATTGTGGAGTGGGCATTGGAACTGTTAAGCTTTGGTCTCAAATTTGAAATTACTTCAACTATTTAGAGGAGAGCCTTGGCAGAGTTCATTGCAGAATGGACCACAACGTTGGATGAAGAAATCCAAGAAACAACTATCCCCGGCAAGGAAATGGATCAAGAATGGATTATGTATTTTGATGGGGCTTTCTCCTTGCAAGGTGCCAGTGCTGGCGTGCTACTTGTCGCACCCACCGTAGAATACCTCAAATATGTAATTCAGATGCACTTTCCCCAAGAGAGGTCGACAAACAACACCGCAGAATATGAAAGGCTGCTTGTCAGTCTCAGGATCGCGGCGGACCTTGGAATTAAGAACCTCATCGTCAGAGGTGATTCATATCTTGTCATCAAGCAAGTCAACAAATATTATCAGATCTCGTTGATGGAAGCCTACGTAGATGAAGTGAGGAAGTTGGAGGAGCACTTTGATGGTCTACAAACAGAGCATGTTCCTCGTGCAGAGCACATCACTGCCGACAAGGTGTCAAAGCGTGTTGCCCTCAAGTTACCTGTGGAACTAGGGACTTTTGTGCTCAAATTGACTCAGCCATCCGTAGCACCATCAGTGAGGCAAGATAAGAGAAGTTAGTTGAATTCCGGCTAGTACTTTCCCATAGAGCTCCCAGAAGCCGCCGGCAAGGAAGTTGTCGGGGATGACGCCAAGCCTGCCGGGGTGCAACAGGCTCCGGCACGATCTCGAGTCCTTGTCATAGAGACAAATGCTCCCTCGACAGAAGACATGCCTTTAGTCCTTGTTGTCCAGCCTTAGGCTCCAGCATGGGCATATCACATTGTTCAGTTCCTTCAAACAGGAAAACTCCTTGAGGAATAGGAAGAGGCGGAGAAAGAAGCCCGTCAGTCTAATATGTACTAGTTTGTGGACGATGTCATGTACAGAAAGAGATCTAACGGTGTGAAATTGAATTCCATTCCTCAGGAGGATGGACTGGAGCTATTGGTAGAGATACATGGAGGCATATGTGGCTCCCACATAGGATCAAGAGCACTTGTTGGTAAGGCATACCGGCAAGGTTTCTTTTGGCTCACTACTCTCCAGGATGCAACTGCACTAGTAACCAAGTGTGAAGCATGCCAGTTCCATTCAAAGAAATTGCATCAACCGGCTCAAGCTCTTTAGAAAATCCCTCTCTACTAGCCATTTTTGGTCTGGGGGATCAACATCTTGGGCCCTTTCCACGTGCTACCAGGGGCTTTGAGTACTTGTACGTCGCGATCAACAAGTTCAAAAAGTGGCCGGAAGTGGAAGCAGTGAGGAAGGTGTCAAGTTCTTCAAAGGTGTAGTTGGTCATTTTGGTGTACCAAACAGGGTCATCACTAACAATGGCACACAGTGCACAAGCATCACATTCATGCAATATGTCCAAGAACTAGCAGCAAGATCTGTTTTACCTCTGTCGCTCATCTGAAGTGCAACGGCCAAGCGGAAAGGGTAAATGTTGAAGTATTACGAGGACTGAAGACAAGAACTTTCGACAGGCTATGCAAGTGCGGAAGACGCTGGATTGATGAGTTGTTGACGGTTCTTTGGTCAATCAGAACGACACCAAATCGAGCCATCGGCCAGACACCCTTCTCCCTAGTATATGGAGTGAAAGTAGTTCCCCTGTGGAACTCATATATGACTCACCTCGAGTGCTTGCTTATGATGAGCTTGAGCAAGAGCAGTTGCGGCAAGATGACGCTATGCTCCTTGAGGAAGATCGTCATCAGGCTGCTATGCGAGTTGCACGCTACCAGCAAGCTTTGCGACGCAACTATAGCCACAATGTTCATGCCCGAAGCCTTGAGGAAGGCAACCTTGTTCTTCGCCATGTTCAGTCGGCCAAGAATTACAACAAGTTGATGCCAAAGTGGGAAGGCCCTTATCGGGTAGTACGAGTCACCGGGCCTGGCGCCGTCCGCCTGGAGACCGAAGATGGCCTTCCGGTGAGCAACTCCTGGAATATCGAACATCTTCGTAAGTTCTATCCATAAGGCATGGTTGCTGGCGAGGCATGTAATCCTTTGTACAAAGCTAGGTGCATACCCTGTGCATAGTTGAATAAGATCGAGCGTTCTGCAATTCTTGTTGATTTTCATGTTTCATTGTATACATGTTTATCTGATGTTGTATTGCGCTTATTTCCAACAAGTGCTAACGAACCGCCAAGGTTCCATATCCCTATTTTCTGTTCTTTCTTTTTTGTAAAAGGATAGAAGGTTCCCTCGCGTGCAAGTTTGCCGGGGGATGAGATGGTATGGACACCAACAGGCGATGTTCAGAATTGGCATCTTGCAGGAAGGAATACTGCAACAAAAAGCTAAGTTGCAAAACTCTAAGTAAACTTTTACTATGAAGTTATTTTCTTTGGACAATGTGGGGACCCCGACTCATAAGTCGTGATCACCGAATGCACATGTACAGTGATCCCAGAGATCAATGCTCACTGAACACACAGAAGCTGAATAAGAAGAGTCTTACATCCACATTTAGCGTCTTACACAAATAAAGACCATGAAGGTCTAGTCTTACATAGATGGGGCCACAAGGGCCAAACACTTAAACATAACGAACAGCGGAAATCTTGATCGAAAGCATGAACCATTGCCATCTGCCTTAACCTAGAGGAATTCTGACTGGGAAGCGTCCTAGTTCGCATGTTCGTCACCAACGAACTCTTCAGCGCACTCCTGTTTTTCCATGCCTGGCCAATTAAATAACCAGTGGCAAGCCAATGAGTACTTTGAATGTACCCGCAAGCAACCCAACTTGTGGAACAGGGTAATAATGATGCATGATATTGCACTAAGTAGGTAATTTGCGGAAAGCTAATTTTGAATGCAATGACATGATCAAGTAACTTGGTAAGCATGCATCAACAGTTGGCAGATATTCATATGAACAAGTTACAGATATCATCATAAGCAAGGGTTGAACATCTCTTATTCATTCACCACATCAAGTCTTCAGACTTGTCTCAAGTATCATACTCATGTCTCCCATACACACACACCAAGTTTGCGAAAACATCTGGACATAGTCCAAGCAGCACCACCCAACTGTCCTTGACCGTGGACACGGCTATTCGAATAGTTTTACACTCTGCTGAGGTTGCACACTTTACCCATAAGACTTGGGGAACTTCCGTGTCATCCACGACTCGCGATATAGAACATACTCGAGGTAAACACCAGAACAATGCCTTTCCCCTAGAGATACTAAACAAAGAGTCCACTGAATTGGTACCCAGCCCACATGTGTACATCACTCCTATCAACCATGCAGGCACCAACGATGTGCCCGGTGCCTGTAAAGACAGCGCATGATCATCCATACCAGCATGACCCCATATCGAGAGTGAGCACACCACTCCCGCCAATAGTAATGCGGGCTCCTTGCGAGTACCCACCAAGGTAAACAACAAAGCCATGTACCATAAGGGGTATCGTGGTTGCGCATGTAAGGTTGGGACAGTCAACAAATCTTAAATCTAATCCGTTTTTGAAAACACACACTCAACTTGTTCCGACAAACCGCTTCTTTCTCAAGTGGTCACCCATCTCATCATCATCCCCTCGGGCATTAGTGGCACCCGACGGGTTTTTTGAAAAGACTTTGAAATCATCTCTTAATTTCCATCACCATGCATATTCTCATCCCACTGGCATAGTAACTACTAGCATCCTAACCACTCCACCCGCATAACCCTCATAAGGTGGTAGGGTCATGCACGATGCAAGTTTCAATTGTAAAAATGTCGGAAGCAACCCACCGAAGTGGTCACTACTTCACGTGATCAAGTATAACGTAAGTAAACTGCTATATGACATGCAATGAAAATGGTTTCATAATATGGTCAAAGGGCTGCTTGCCTGCCTCAACAAAGTCTTCGGGGTCTTCAAAGTCTTCGGTTCCAACTCCCTCGTCAATAGCGCAATCTATCATAGCGCTAAATAGCGATAAAAATAAGCACCACCCAAAACAGAACACATAAAGCTAATATTAAAAATGCTACCCTACTCTGATAAATACTAAGAACCATACTAAAAATATTTTTTTAAGGTTTTTCTATGAAAAACATTTTTGAAAACTATTTAACACAGGCAGAAAGGTGCCAAAAACAGGTTTTAAAATAAATCAGTGCATAAAAAGTTTTCAACATTTTTCACAAATGGCACTATTAAATTCTATGGAATATACTATGATTTCAGGTGGAAAAATAATTGGATTTGGATTTTTATTTAATCCTGTGTGATTTTTAGAAAAAACCCACTTAAAAGAAAAAAAAGTAAAGTGAGGAGGAGGCCTCTGTGCCTGGGCCAGAGGCAGCCAGCAGCTGGGCCAGCCCAGCTGGCCAGCCAGCAAGCCACGCATGTGTCCAGGTTCAAACCTAATGCACGGGGCCCGGCTGTTGGCGACCGCGAGGGGAGAGAGAGCACGGGAGGGGGAGATGAGAGGCCGATAGGTGGGGGGGCCCTGTCGGATCCTTCTCCCACGTCGGGGCAGAGAGGTGAGGCCCTCACCGGCGATGATGTAGGGCACGGCGGGGATGTAGGGCACGGCGACGGCAGGTGAAAGCGGGGATGGGCTCTTGGCTGAGTCGCCATTCCGGTGGAGGTCAAAGGAGTGCCGGAGGTGTTCGGAGTCGCCAGCGGCGAGCACCTGCGGTGGAGGGAACTTCGGGTGGAGGACGCGCTGGTCACTCTGTGCACCAAACAAAGGGGAAGGAGGAGGGGAATGGGTTAGGTGGGCAAGGAAAGGTCAGTGGGAGGTCAATGGGGACCGAAGGGGCTCCCTACCAAGAGATCGATGGCAACCCGAGGCGGCGGCGTCAAGCTCGATCCCGAGCATAGGGTGAGAGGGAGGGGCTCGGGCTCAGCTGGCGGTCGATGGGGGTGGAGAGTGAGCCAGAGGAGGGGAGAGAAGCACGGGAGGCTTAAATAGAGGGGGTGACGGAGCACCATGGACCCGTGTGCCGGTGAGATCGTGGCCGAGGCTAGAGGGGGAGGGAGCTCGGGGGCGCTCCTGGGGTTGGTCTAGGCCCGCGAGAGAGAAGACAGAGAGCAGGGGGGCGCGCATCCGAGCCCCACAGTTGGCCGGGAGGGGCGGTGTCGGGCACGCGCGACCATGGGTGAGAGAGAGCCAGGAAGGAGGGGGCCAACACTTTGGAGCATTGTGGACGTCGAGGGGATCTCGGGGGACAGCTTCCCCCATCCGAAGGCTATCAGGGGCCCTCGAGATGCTCCTGCTACAGTGTGGGCATGCACTGTAGCATGCTCCAGAGCATGCCTTTGGCATGCGATGGCATGCTTGCGTGCTCTGGACGCGCTCCTGCATGTCTACTAGCTCTTGGATGATCTGGAAATGCTCTAGGAGCTAGGGGATCTAGGGAGAGAAGAGGTAGAAGGAGGAGGGGGTAAAATGCTCCTGCAATGGCTGTCCAGGGGGGTAAATGTGGGTTTTGGCCCACTTACCCAATGAACCTTGACCAGAGAAAATTACTGGAGGTGAAAAGCAATACTAGATAGTTGTGGTAAAAATGTGGAGGCAAGGGAAATAGTAAAAATGGTGAAAACAATAACTTTACCATTCCTCCAAAAGGTGTTTGATGGATGGTTGGGCAAGATAAATTTACCCACTTACTGTGATATTTAACTGGATCAAATGGTGGGTAAAAATGAGATGGATCACCAGATTTGAGCTAAAATGAGCAAAGTTGACAACAGAAACATTGTGAACCCTAGAAACTAACAGAGTGAGGTTTCTGTAGATCTAGTCATGCTAAGATAATCCCCTTGATGCACCACTTAGTGTAGCATCATTATTTTGTGATTAGAACATGTCCACAAAGTTTCGGATCAAGGGAAGAATCTTCACAATGTAAAGTTGTTCAAATTTGAATCTGGACAAGGAGGGTTTTGGAATAGTTTGATGGATCCAATCAACTTGGATTGAGATGAAACTTTGCAAGATCATCACCTATAATAGTGTTGACATGCTGGAATTTTCTTGGAATTTATTGAGAATATATCTTACAGAAATATTCCAAAAGGTTGATTTGGACAGAAAGGGTTTTGAGGGGTTTTGCCCATTATTTTTGAACATGACTATGTGCTTAAACTCATACATATGGAAAATATATGTCCACTCAGTTTCCCTAAATTTTCTCAAATATTTTGAAAGTATTTAAAAAAAATTCCTGTGAAAAACCATTTCTGGTGTTCAGAAAAAGTCTTTAAATAAAATATAAAAATAATCTTTAAAATTAATATTTGGTGGTTTTGGAAAGTCATAAATATAGTAGGCTTCAAATAAAGCCTTTGGGGAGAAAGGGTCCCCCAATTTGAGGACTTGCAATGCAAACCTCATTTCAAGGGTTTTTTAAAACCTAATTTGGATAAATCCTTTTTGGTCAAAATAGAATTTGATAAAAATAGTTTTGGGCAGTATTCACATGGCATGATAATTGGGCAAGAAGTTTAGGTCATGGAAGATGAATATGAAGAGGGATAGAATCTATGAGTGCCATACACAAACAACCAAACAAGCAACAAGCAACAATTCAAACAGGCACAAGCACTGAAAACTTTTTGATTGGCTCCAAATTTTATGAATCCAAGTATAACAAGGTGATACAAACACAGGGTGTGACAAACGATCTCATCTTTTGTATGGGAACCTCCACGCGAAGGAACCTTGCCGTGATCGGTTGCGCCCTTTCTCTATTTTGAATCCGCTCAACAACTTAAGTGGTTGCACTGAAAATGTCAAGGTAACTTGTCATGATTGGTTGCTCCCTTACTCTGTTTCAAGTCCGCTCAAGAGCTTAAGTGGCTGCACTGAAAATGTAAAGGTATCTTTCTGGCAGTCGCACCGCCAACAGGTTGCTAAGGATCCGCTCCTCAAAGCGCTCGCGACAGGGCTGCGTGCATCAACAAGTTTTTCGATAAAGTGTAAGGCGTGTACCATACAGAGAAAAATTAGATAAGAGGAATAAAATGCATTCATTCTAAGGGAATGAAATTTACACGAGATGGCGTCTCTTCCTAATTAAATCTTTATTTGACTTTGTCCCCTAGGGGCAGGTTACGAGAAGAAAAAGATAGGAAGAGACCCTTGACAAAAGCCCAGCCTGACCCCTCCAGGACCAGCACTGCACAGAGGGCGGGACTTATAGAAGGGGAGACAAAGTCGAGGACCACGGGCCTGCTAGGAGATCCAATTGGAAGATGAGGCAGCGCAGGGGACAAGGACCCCCGGCAAGGTTGCCCCGTCGGGAGCGGGAGAGGCGTGAGCTGACGGTGATGGTGCATCCGGTGATCAGTTGGAGCCTAGGTCCTCGTATTCCTACTTGACAGCCCGGAGCTCGGACTCGTCGACGTCTTCACCGACACCGTCCTCCTCATCACTGTCGCTAGAGGAGGAACTTTCGGCACCGCTTGAGCTTTGCTTGCAGCAGCTAAGGCGGGTGCCCGAACGCCCATAAATCTTGAGGGGGAGAAGATCGGCCTCCACCATCTTGATGTGGAGAACATGCCCATCCAGGAGGTTGGGGGTGCGGGCGAAGGTCTTCCAACCATGCCTGAGGAGCATGACGCGACTCTCTGGGTACTCAACATACACCCGCGTGGCGTCGTTGCAACAGCCATGCGCCTGTAGCCACAGAGCGGGCGGCTTGTCGACCTCTATCACCCTGGCAAAAGGGTGAGGGAGGCGCATATGGCCCCGAAGGGGACCGCGCAACTTCATAACGAACTCCAGCGCCGTCCCCTCTGCATGGGTCTCTTCAAGAAGAGGGACTGGCATCGAAGGAAGGGGTGGAACGGCACTCCGCCTCCCCTGACCATGGGCTCCACATCGACCACGACCCCTCGTAGCTCTTCCACCAATCATGCTCGAGCCACCCTCCGCCTCCATGGCTGAAGCAATGGCATGATCCCGATGGGAACCCCTCGCCGTTGGGGCGGAGGACGGTGGCTGCCCTTGCCCCCTAGACATGGCTAAGGGCGAGCACAACTCAAGATCGGGAAGGTGTAGAAGGGCAAGCTCTGGAGGTTAGCACTCAAGGAGGAAGGAAGGATGGATGAGCATCGCCCCTTGCTACCCCCCCCCCCCCCCGCCCCCCAATTTATAGGGAGAGGCGCGGGGGCTGGCTCTCCTCCGCTCCAAGAGTCGCTGCCCATCTCCACCAATCCCATCGCCCACGGTCATGGGCGAACAGGTAACCGCCCCATTACCCCAATCCATGGTGATGCGGTTTCTTCCATGATCAGGACTTTAAGTAACAAGCGCCCATTGCCAACTCCCCTCTATGCATGCGGCGCACGTGGCGGAAACAGCCTGGCATGGTAACTGAAATAATTATGACCGCAGACTCCTGCCACGCGTGCGTGTGCACTTTTTGGGCCTAGCCCAACAACGCCTCTCACCCGTGTGTGGCCTAGGCCTGAGGGCTCATGTCGGTGTAGTAAAGTTTGGGTCTTTAGTACCCCTTACTTGTGCACGGGCAGTTGTAGCCACACCAGCGGCAAGGCCTGCCAGGGGACTACTAGGTGTAAGTACGAAGATGTCAAGGAAACACTCAAGTTAGCAATTAGAAGACAAAAGACCAGAAGCTAGGATCCCAGCAAAATCTTGCTGGGATGGCTTGCGGAGCCCTGACAGGACCCGCGCCCGGCAAGACCTCACCAACCCGTCACCGCTCTAGTGCAACGACAGCCTATCAGACAGGTCTTATCTTCCAAAGTACGTGTCAAGGTGCTGGCAATGAAGGGGTTAAGCGGTGCTAATGGGACGGCCTCTTTTTACGTCCCCAAGAAGATTAGGAACAACTAGATGGAGCATTTAATGCATCTGTCCTATGGCGTTAGTGTTAGGTATGATAACATTGTAGCAACTATACACCCCGTGTATGTATTGTATGCCACCTTTTGAGACCCCTTAGTCATATAAAAGGAGGCCCAAGGCGTTACTAGAGAAGGGAGGAGGACCTTCTAGGTCAGATGCATGTGTAGCAGCTCTGTACTGTTCATCACACAGCGCTCCTATAGCCAGAGCTCAAACACCATAATACACTAAATTGGGACTAGGGTTTTACGCTTCTCAGCAGCCTGAACCTAGGTAAAAATCCCTCGGGTTGCTCGTTAGATCTGCTCTATGTGCCCACCTTCTCCCAGCCGAACCAATAAAGGG